>OX392457.1:10918945-15801486 GCA_947623535.1 Coelioxys conoideus | reverse complement strand
TCACCACATGTCCCGATTTTGTGCCCGATACTTGTTGACAACATTTTGCGTTTAATTGAGCCCGTCTCCGTTTGCAACGTACGATTTTAATATTGCCGGAGGACGGATAAGAGGATTCTTTTTGTTCGGTTCTTACGCGTATGCCGTTCACCTAACGAGGATTTTATATGAGGCGGGCTGAGTCTAGGGTGGTTAATTGTATCATAGTTATTCGTGGTAACGGGGACGTTCGAATCGGGGATTTTGGGGATTTGAGGATCGTGGGATCTGAGAATTCGCGGTTTTCGGGATTCGAGACCTATTTCGGTTCGAAAATTTTGGAGTTCGGGGATTTAGACATTGAGAACGAAAAATTTGGGAATTTAGGTATATTTAAAAGTTAAAAATTTGAGGTTTGAGGATTTGAAAGTACAGAGATTCGAGAAAATTGAGTGTTTTAACATACACAGACTTAACAAATTTAGAAATTTAAGAAGCAGGAGATTGAAAACTTACAAGTTAAAAATTCTGAAAATTTAGAATTTCGAAGATTTATAAATTTGTAAATTAGGATATCAGATTTCGAAAACTTAAAAATCAGAAAATTTGAATATCAGTATTTGAAAATTAAAAAATCTGGAAACTTGAATATCAGAATATGAAAATTGAAAAATCTGGAAATTTGAATATCAGTATTTGAAAATTAAAAAATCTGGAAACTTCCATATCAGAATATGAAAATTTGAATATCACGAAGATCTATAATTCTACGAACTTGTGAATCAAGGCATTCGGAAGTTCGGTAATTTAGAACTGAAATATAAAAGGGGTAAATTATGGTTATCACGAGGATCCACCATTGAAAGATGAAAGTAACCATTTTGGCATACACCATATAGTATAAGTGAATCTCTTCCTCCATAATCTATAATCGTGAACGCGTCGATCTGTAAGCGATACCCGTCGAATCGTATCAATGGACACTCGATGCACAGGTATTATCAGACGCATTAATTATGTTAGACGACTGTACGATCGAAATCCGCAAACACATCCTGATTTCTGTACGCCACAATCGGGACGGGCCAATAATCGGTCCAGCTGTATACAGTGATCATCGACTGTGTTCCTACCCGTGTACCCATATGTATCATGAAACGTGCATACACGCGTAACCTCGTAATCAATTCGACCTGTATGAAAATCCAATCATCCGGACGATAATTGGCACAGTCCTAAGAAATCTTCCTCCTCTATGATATTCTCTATTACCGGACCATAAATATCACCAGGATTGAAGTAATCGAGATTATTATCTGGACAAAATGGCTTTAGATTGCCACACGTTACATTGCCAGGCGTAATACAATCACGAGTTACATTACTATGTTATTACTACGAGTTAGATTACGTGGTAGATTTCTACGCGCTACGTTCTTCCATGTGGCATATCGCTACATATTCCACGTGTTATATTGCCAACCATTGGGATTTCTATGCGTTATGTTTCTCATATGTTTTCAAATTTTTCACTCGGTTGGTTTTCGAAACGTTAGATTTCCTATGCGTTAAAGTTTGTACGTGTTAGATTACCTCCCGCCATATTACCACGCATTTTATCGCCGCCCATTAGATTTTGCACGCAGTGCACCGTCTCGTATATGTTCTCCACGCGTTAGGTTCTCCACACAATAAATTTACCTACCCATCAAATAACCCACGCATTGTATCGCCTCGCGTTACGTTCTCCACGCGTTATATCGTCACCATTTAAATTCCCCACGCGTTAAATTCTCCACAACCACGCTCGAATCTCAGAACCTTAGACCGCGCATCTTATACTCTTTTGCACGTATTAGGCGCACGTTAAATTTCCACGCGTTATATGGCCGTACATTACATTCTCCAAGCATTAGATCTTTGACACGTTACTCTCTGCACATGTTTGATCGCACGCGTGAATTCTCCACGCGTTGCTTTTTCCCACGTGATACCACGCGCTATATCGCCGCGCGTTACACGTCCATATTCAAGGTTACACTTGATACGCCAATGGACACGAGTGTAAAGAGTTAAGAACAAACCGTACCGTATATCCTACCGGACAAGATACACTTCGCTGGAACATAGGATTACACAAGGTCCGGCTTTACGCTGAAAATCTAATAAAACCCTTAAGAGGGTTTACGGGTAATACGTTCACCGCTAAACTCGTCCGGATAATCGTTCGAGCAAAAAAATTGCCGTGCAAGGGGTATCTTCGTGAAAATTTAATAAGTGTAGCTTTACGAGAGTTGATTAATTCTCCATGGTATTTTAGTGGACGATAAATGAAATTACTCCACGAAAACACACGACGACTTCCGGTAAAATTACAAATGTTTCTGTACGGGAGAATCTGATGATATGCAAAGCAAAGTCGGATGTAACAACTGCTATGAAACAAATGCTAATTGACCGTGAATCATCGCATTTCATCTTTATACGACAATTCTATTTCCGTGCAATTTTAATTGTTGCCGACATGCAGCCGTACGTGGTTTCGTTAATAACATTGACGCACTGGAATAATTTATTGAACGCAGGTTATCCTTTCTCAGTTTTTTGTGATATGGCTTGTATGTCTTGTATTAAGAAGTTGTAGATTTTCCAATTCATAAAATTTCAGAGTTGGAGATTTTTAAATATCCGATTCTTCAAATTTCTGAATTTTCAAATTCCCTAACTTCCGTATCCCCTAATTGCTAAATTATTAATCCCAAATTCGGAAGTGTCCAAGTTTTCTACCTTGTCAGTACTTACACTCCTAAATTTCCTACCCCCTAAATCCTCAACATCCAAAATTCTGAAATTACTGCATTCCAAAATTTCCGAATCTTTAAGTCCCCAAAATCCTAACTCCTTCAAATTCCCAAAGTCCAAAATTCTGAGATTCCTAACCTCCCAAATCCCCAAATTCCCAAACCCCAACATTCTGAAATTCCTAAATTCCCAAAGTTCGAAATTCTAAAATTCCTAAACTCACGAATTCCCGAAATCTGAAATTCCCATATACCTAAACTCTCAAATTCCCAAATTTCCTACTCCCCAAATCCCAGCATCCCAAATTCGCAAATTTCTAAATTTCCTACACCCCACTGCCTCGAACCCCCCAGTATCAAAATCCCCAAACTGTTCATTTTCCGTGATAAAATTCCACCCGCGTCGAGACAAGATATTCGAAACGTCGCGAACTTGTTTGTCAGACTACTACTTTTAATCTCCTTACGTTTTGCTACTTTTCTTTTAATTTCCATGAAAGGAACAGTCCCGAGGGCGTGTTAATTATCACGTCGCGTTTTAAAACGCCTTTTGATGTCGTGTCGCGTGGCAATATATATGCATCGAGTCCGCATGGAAACGCCATAATTTATCGTGAAACAGTAACACGTGGCGCGGGTCAGGAATTAACGGCATTAAGCGTAATCGTGCTTTCTTGAGAAATCCATCGGCAGATATATTTTAATGAAATAATTGCGTGTTCGTGCGTCTGCACCGCTCCCGCGGAAAATGTGCCCGCAAACAAATGTGCACACGTGTGTTATGCACTCGCTGGCTCGCTTGCTCGCGTGCTACTAGTCACGTCGTAAATTTACATCATACTGATCGTCGCCACAGATTCGAACCTCGACCGAATTAGCCTTTTAAAACGCTCACGGCAATTAAGTAATGTGCCCGTAATCAAGCGGACGCCGACAAATTTCAGAGCCTGAACACCCGCTAACTGTTTCAAGATATTGGGATCTTTTATAATTCGAGCGTTTAAGAATTTGAACATTTGGAAATTTAGACAATTCTGGGATGTAAAAATTCGAGGATCTTGGAGATTCGAATGTTGATAATTTGTGGACTAAGGGGTCCGAGAATTTGAAGATTTAGGGATGTAGGTACTCGAGGATTTAGGAATTTGGGAAGTTAATGCTTTCAGGATCTACAAATTTGGAGATTTATAAACTTCGAAACTGAAGGGATTTGTGGATCTACGAACTTCATCACTTGCAAATTTGAGAACATAAAAATTTGGAAGTTTAAGAGTTTGAACATTTTGGAAACTTAGAAATTTGAGAATTTGAGAATCCAGAAATTTAGAAACATGAGACGTTCAAAAATTTGCAAATACCGAGATCTTTTATGCTTGAAAATTCGAAAATACGGGCATATGAAAACACCAGAACTGTCCAAAGTGCAACAAATTTGTAAGTTATCGAAACTCGTGAATATGAAAATCGAACAGATATACACCTAATTAATTTTCGATTAAGCGTTGGGCACGTAATCAGACAGAATGAAAAGACGTATTCCGTATCCCGACGACGTGAGAACGTCTGCGTACACGATTCGTGTGTAAACAGATTTTCCTCCATTAGTATGATCGATCGATTTGTCGCTCGATCGACGGTGGTAATTTCGAAAATCGGTAAAATGCCATTTGCTAAATTACCATACAATTACGAGGACTATCTGATGCGCGTTGAACGATGGGTTAAGATAGATAACCCACTTTGTTTCAGTTAGAAGGAAATTTTTCCCTTTATATTTTTTTTTTTTTATCGCAATCGCGGCTCGATCGATGCGAGAACGGTAAAATGCTGGTAAATGAGACTGTAGTTTATTTAACGATACCAGATACCAGATAATAATGCAACATTTCCTAGTCGAGTTTATTATATATCGCGATCATTTCGCGTTGGATAAACAGAAACGTTCTAGCTCTTTCGAATACGATAACTGCTTCGTGAATTTATTAACCTCTTCGGGTATGATTTTTATTCAGTTACAAAACAAAATGATCTCATTTTTAACGCAATTGTATTTTTCTTATTTTAAATCGATAGCAATTTAAAAAGAAATTTACGTACATCAATATGTGTTAGTATCTCAACTTTGAGGATGTCGAAAGCAAGTTTTTTACAGTGATTTCTCTGCACTTATCAAAGGGTTTTATTACAGTCTAACTTTTATTCCAGTTATATTTTAAGTACTTCTTCTATACCGATAGCAATTACATAAAAATATTTAAAAAATCGATATAGGTGCTGATATCCGAATTTGTTAGTTTATTTTAGCGATGCTATAAGTGCTCCATACTGATTTTTGCGAGGTTACAAGAGAGTTACAGCCTAATTTTTCTGAATGTAATTACATTCTACTCATCTGAAATTGATCACTATGATATAAAAAAAGATTCAAAGTTACATAAATGTGTCAGTACCCGTGAAGAGATTAAAAGCAAGTTCCTAATAGGAAATTTTATAAAGAAAACAATCTAATGTGATATGAAAATGATCACTTTTAGTGTGATTATTATGAATCTATATTAATTGAATGAAAAAGGTCCCAAACACGTCAAATGTACAATTAGAAAGTATCCACATATGTTGCAATCGGTCGCGAATATTAAAAAAACTAAACACACACACGTATCGGTATCCTCGAAGAGGTTGATAGAAATCGGCGATAAAAGGTGACATCAACGATCACGCGCGACGATCAAGAATTTCCCGAATTTCATGCAAATTTTCTTCGCGCGCGAACACCAAGTAAAAAAAAAAATCTGTACCTTCGTCCTTGCCGTGTCCCAATATCTGATCGATGCTGTACACGTTCTTCTTCTGATTGTATGTTTGCGCCATGCTTGTCCGCGTGAGTGACGGAAATCACAGTGACGGCCTCGCCGTACGGTAACCGGAAGTGTCGCAGAATTCACGAAGGATCACTTGCAAAAAGTTCTCTATCATCGGTGTTCCCGGTCGTGGAATCGTATTTTCCCGCTGTCGCACGCGGACAGATGGAGCCTCGTCGAATAAAACGTCCCAAATTGGCGCGAAAGAGGTGGGACCGTGCACGACGATACTCCCGTAGACGAAAGAAAGAAAGCAAAGAAACAACCGGAGCGGAGAAAATGAAAAAACGACGGAGCGTCGGTATTCCACGCGGCTCTCGCTTCGAAAAGAAAATGCGTCAATCGACGGCGCACCACGAACTGGCTCGTCGGACATGAAAGCAGCCCTTAATATCACGCACAGCCGCCCCACCTCGCAACCCCTAACACCGCCATATTAGCCTCCCCGCCAATGAGGGCGCACGCTTCTCACCCAAAGCCACCCCGTACTCGGGGGTTGAATGAGGCCTGGGCGGGGAATATTTTGCCCTTTCCGCGTAAATCCCCGGATTTTTTTCCACCTCCTACTTCTCTACCCTCCTCCCCTCCCCCCTACTCCTCCACGCTCTTCCTCATTCTAACTCGCTTCCGAGTCTCCATCTTTCTGTCTTTCTTCAGCATCCTCCATCTACCCTATGTCCATCCCTTTGTCTGTCTTTCGTTTTCTCGTTTCACTTTGACGCCACGGTTTCGATCGACGGGATACATCCTCCTCTATCCCTCTCTTCCTCTTTTTCTCTATCAACATTATTCACCGAGTCTTAGGATGTACGCGTATTTTTTTTCGGCATCGCGATTTATCTTACCTACACCGTTCACCGACGGTCGGGTTAGAGTTTCGAGTTCTTTTTCTCTCTCTCTTCGGAGGGGGAAGTTTAGATGCTGGGGGTTCGGGATTGTTGACGGTGTTTTGGTAGATGTTCTGATTAGAAAATGGAGATGTTGAGTTGATGCTGCGCAATTTTGGGTTTCTGGTTATAAATACGTTTTAATTGAAATAGAGATTTGCAACTTTTATGAGCAACGCATTAGAAAGTTGGAATTGACTCTATTCAAGAAGTGTGGTTTTCGGTAAACTTTATATTAAAGATTTTTATATGTTCGAAGTTTCGATGTCGTCAAATGTCAGAGTCCGAACAGTCAAAATATCTTATATTGGAAAATTTAAAAATTATGAAACCCCGATTTTGGAAGTATAATGTTCAAAATTGTAAACGATTCGAGGTTCCATAAATTCTACAATTTTTAAATGATTGCATTTCAAAATTGTGAAATTCAAAAATTCCGAAGCTCCGATTAATTAAAAGTCTCAAAACTCCGAAGCTTCCATTTCTCAAAGTCACAAAATTCCGAAACGTCGAATTCTCGAATTCAACGAGTTCCCAAAACATCAAAATTCCACAATTCTAAAATTCCAGTGTTCTAAACTCCGTAAGTCCCAAAATGACCTAGCACCAAAACTCCGAAGATCCCTACCTCCAGAATTCGAACATTCTAAACTCCGGAAGTCCTAAAAAACCTACAGTTCAGAAGTCGTGAAACTTGAAACTCCTAAAGCCCCAAATTTCCCCAGAACCCGAATCAGCAAATTCAGAAATCCTGATATCTTAAAATCGCAAAATGTCTCGATGCGCTAGCACAAATTTTACCGAGCGGCAAATATTTATCAACAAGCAAAAGTATCGCGGTACGTTGTCAACAAAAATTTTCTTGGTCGAGTTCGGGGTATAGCAACGAAAACCTGAGATTACCTGAAAGTAGAGGAACCCCGTTGCTTTCAATGCAATTGCGAGAAACGAGGTCGCCCAGTTCGTCGGCTATTCACTAATAGAAACGTCCGAAAATTTGCTTACGATTATCCTACTTATTCTAAGACAACACCTTTCCACGTTACCTGGATGGAATCGGTAATCTAATCCTAAGACGATGGACGAGGCCTTCTCGAAGGAGGCGAAATCCCGAACACCCATGCCACTTTTCGAAAATTCATCCTTTTTATGTAATCTCCTTTCGTAATCTGTCCGTGACAAGCTGTTACTAATCCAAAGAATACCCGTGATTATTTTCGACCATATTCTGTGGGATTTTCGCTCTAATTCACTCTGTCTGTTGAGAGAAAACAACCTGTTGTATTATTGCTAATTACACGGTTTTGATTTATTTGAATACAGAATTGAGGATGGGATCTTTCATTTTCTGTACCTCGTATGTTACCTGTTCGAATACTATTCTACTACTGTTTCATATAGTTATACTTGAAAACTCTTTCGAGTTCTTAGAATGAAGGTGTGTTCCAGGTGCGATACGATACACGAGAAACGTGTCGCCTAGCTAAAAATACTTCAGTTATCATATATTTAGAATATGTGTGACGAAACGAGACCTAATAAACAGCTTGCGAAAGAGATATTGAGCAACAGCAATCTTTAACAAATTAAGGTGAACTAATGAAAATGACTGTCTTGAAGATAGGTCAATCACGTTCGCACAGTGGAACGCGACATGGTAATAATAATAAAATACTCCTGAATCGTTAAACTATTAAGATAATATCTAATGCATTTAATACTTTTATGTATGTATATAACTCGTAAACTTCAAACATCGATTACGAATATTTATTCATGAACAAAAGATTCGTTTATACGTCCATTATCGATATAGCATTTGATGGTACAAACAAAATGGCGGGGTGCTGTATTTAAGTGTTAATTTAATGTTTGTACCGTTCGAGGTTATCAAACGAATATTACAATTTCGCACGTTTTATCAAACGATAGATATAGTTTTATACGAGGACCGAAAAAAGCTTGATCGTTACAGAACTGCGTGGCACGCGAACAATTGAATATTAAATTTCCGGGATTTATTTAACGAAACGGAGTATCTTCCGTCGATCACGTAAAGGTGTGGGTGTACAGTATGTCGCCCCCGTGCCTACCCCGTTTGTATCGCTGGCTTTATAATGCAAATAAACCGTAGGAAAACGAGGGTAGGGGGTTGGCTGCTTCGCGTTCGTGACGCTGCAAACCAGATTTTTGGGAATATCGCGGCCCGGTATCGCGCGAAAAAAAAAGGTATCTCCTACACGGATGATTTTGAAAAAACAAAACGCTTTGTCGGCGAGAAACAACGTCACGTTTTTACATACATACGAAAACCGATTACCCGGTCCACGGTGAAATGAACAATTTCTGGACGCCATTAAAAAAAATGAAACGTTCATCTTGCGCGTGGAACACGCTATGCGGAGACTATGCGGCTGTAACGATCGCGAAATTAGGCAATGTAACGCGCGGGGGTACAACGAACGGTTTGTACCGTGCGTGGCGATATTATGCGACGCGTATGGTATTCGACATCGGGTGTTATAACGTTTGGTATTACAATCCGCGAAGAATATAACACTAGATGATATAGAGCGCGGAGAATCTGACTGTTGGGGATATCGCGCGAGGAATTTCAACACGTAGACTATTTAACACTTAGTTATACCGTGTGAGAAATTTCAATACTTAGAAAATCTTTCGTTCGATGATATCACACGTAAAATTACAACGCGTAGAGGACCTGACGCTTGGCGATACCACACGTGGAATTATACCGCGTGGACTTACGACGCGTAGAGAATTTAACGCTTGGCAATAACACTCGTGGAATTACAACGCGTAGCGATATCACGCGTGGAGTTGCAACGAGTGGAATTACAACGCGCAGAGTATATTACGCTTGTCGATACCACACATGGAATTACAACGCGTAGCGATACCACGCGTGAAGTTACAAGGCGTAGGGACACCACGCGTGGAATTACAACGCGTAGAGTTACACCGCGCGGAGTTACAACGCGTAGAGATACCAGGCGTAGAGTTACAACGCGTGGAATTACAACGAGTGGAGTTACAACGCGTAGAAGAACTAACGCTTTGTAATACCATATGTGGGATTACAACGCGTGAACAATATAACGTTTGGCGATACCTAGCATGGAATTACAACGTGTAGAATTACAACGCGTAGTCTAACGCGTAGCGATCCAATGCGTGAACGATTCTAACGTGTAGCGGTACCATATGTGACGATACGTTACATGGTTACAACAGGTACAAATAATACGCATAGCGAATCCACCATGTACGAATCTAACACATAGCAATACAATGCGAAATCTACCGCATGATCCGTATCTATGTGAAAATCCAATAAGATAGACAATACGACGAGACTCTGGTCTATTGACGTGAAATAGAAGTTGAATGGCGTCGTAAAATGTCCATTATGTCCCTATAGGGTTGATCGACTGGGAATAATGAGTTATTAGAGCCGATACACGACCGCAAAGGGTTTAATACACCCTTCTCAACGAATAAACGTCTGGATATGGGAAATTCTTAAGCATACAACAATAACCCGTTCAAAGAAGCAATCTGACCCAACGAGCAAAGAAGGAACGTCAAAGTGTCACGCTGCATCCACGGCACGATCTGAAAGGAATCAGGATCATCCCCGACGAGGCAGATAGTAACTGAACAGTTAATACTTAGCAGATGTTAACCTGTATGGTATTAACGAATACCGGAAAACGTAGGAACGCGTTTGTGGAAATAATTGGGAATCCCAATCCGTGCGATTTGCAGCCATTAGGTAAATCACTTGACCTGGATCGGTGTGGCACGAATCAGGAACTAACATGCAAATCGTTGCTGCGAATGCGCACGATTTTTTTCCCCCCGAAATTCATACGCGTACGTCGCTTTTGTTATTTATTTGTTTGTATCGTGTACACGTTATACGGCAGAGGAAAAAAAGAAAATTAAACGTTGAGGGCCACGTATATGTGTTGGCTATCCGGTGAAAAATGATAAAGAATTTGCAATAAACACGGCAAGCAAATTCAACGAACCAGTGACACAATAATTGATTCGGTTCTTTTCACGATAAAATGCGACATTTTCAGCCGGGACAACTGTGTCCGCGTGCAGTAATTTACCGGGGGGCCAGGTATATATGCAACCATATTCAGAAATGAACTGTTAATTAATGTTTATCCGGATACGCGTCGCGCTCTTTAAAATCGGATATCCCCGGCTTGAAACGGTCTCGGATTTTCTTTCATTTTAAACCCTCGTCCTGCTTTCTTCGAAGAATAACATAATTTTGCTGGAATAGTAAGGGTTATCGTGGAGAGGGAGAATGCTTAATCGGAAGGGATGATCTTGGACGTGTTATTATTAAATGGGTTTCAGGGATAGCGAGATAGAGGGATATAGGAATAAGGTTATAAGGATGCAACGGTATAGGGACATATGGGTAGTGTGATACCGTGATAGAGAAATGTTGTAGAGATTTAGGGATGTAGAGATCTAGGGATATAGAGATCTAGGGACATAGAGATGTACTCATTTACTTTGGATTTTGAGGGATGAACTATGTAAACTTGAAAAATCTAAAATATTAAAATTTCCAAATTTCCAAATCCTTCGATTCTCAGATTCTCAAATATTCAAACTCGTAAACTCCAAGATTATCAATTCTTCAAACTGCGAAGTTCCCGAATTACAACATTTCCAAACTCCCAAATTTTCCGAATGTCCCAAATCACCTAAAATTTAAAACCCGAGTCCCTAAATTTTCGAATTGCCGCATTTCCAAATTTCCGAATGACTAAATCTTCAAGCTTCCCAAATTTCCCAATTCGCCCAAATACTGCGAGCTACCGAGATGAATGAAATTCCCGAATCATCGATCTCGCAGGTTGTAAAACCCCTCAGAAAGGTCCACTCGCGTCGCGTCCGGCTGGAACAAGCATCTAAAAAAGATTAGAGAGTATCATCGAGCGGGTCTACCGAAAATGGGGGTGCTGATAACTCGTGGGTGTAATTGTTATATCATGAATCCGAGCGGGGCGAGGGGGTCGCGAAGAGGTTAGGGTAGCAAAGAAGAGGGAAGGGACAGGAAAGAGAGGAGGAAGGCATGCGAGGTGACGTTCTACAATAGGCAACATTAAATCTGCAAAAGAGAGGAGATTCTCTCCCGCGCGCGACGGGACGGGGTGGTTGGGGGGTGGAATCGGTCGTAAAGGAAGCAGATACAATTCACAATAGACTCGGCGAACCGGCTCGAAGATCAAACGCCACCCTCTGCAAGAACTACCGGCGCGAGACTGTCGAAAGTTCGGCTCGTGTTCGTTTGTTGCTGGACGACGACATCGCGAAATATGCTAACCGGTTGGCGACGGTACAAAAATTGCGAACCTTTTCTGCACAGGGGTGTATACCGGACCGTTGTATTTTGTTAGCGCCGCGGATGGGCGGCGTAAATTGTTCTGGCGGTTTAATTCGAACGAAAAAAGGGTACCGGCTCGTTTCTTTCCATTTTTTTTTTTCATTTTTCATACGCTCCTTCGTTTTTCATTTCGTTGATCGTTTTTCGGTTGCGATAATTATTCGTAGGATAATATATGCTGTGAATTGTTTTCGGTGTTTCGGTTTCAATTTTAGTGATTTAACTCGGCATTATTAATGTACTACTTGAATAATTCCGTGATCATTATGAGGATAATAGAATTAGATATTACAAATTAATTTAAGATCTGGGTACCTATACTTAACACGTTCGATCGAGATTTAGCTTGACAGCAGTTCAGTGAAGACGTAAAAAATATTTTCAGTTCAACGATATACACGAGTATTAAAGACCTAACTGATCATGTTATGTCTGTTACCTATATGTTTCATAATTTCATGTATTTTTATGTCAGCATGATGTCACAGCCCCACCATACTCGCCACTTTGTTAAAATGTGTTTTAAAACACACTCAGAACCAAAGACGTTAAATCGTATTCAAAACCAATGCGAATGAAATAATGAGAGAAAATTCAGAGCAGATACTTCCATTCGTATGATTGTTAATTAAAAACGATGTACTAAGAAATACGAACGTACTCGAAAATAATTTCCTTTATTGTTACAAGGAATTGGGTCAGTAATTTTAATACGGAAGCCAGTTTATTCGTTCGGCAAATTTCAATCGCAATAATGAAATTGGTTAGGTTCTTCAGCAACGATTGTGTCGGGCGCGTTAACGTTTCTTAATAAGAAAACGATATCAATGTGGATAAAAAAAGGGTAATGAATGAGCAGCGAGGATATTGAGTCGATGGTAAAAAGGCAGCGGTAATTGCAGCGACGAACAAATGAAACGTATCTTTTTCCATCGCGAAACGAGAAAGAGAAGAATTGCCAAGGAGCGTTTATCCATGCGTCGCGTTGCAATTCAGTTTATTGGAGCGTGTAAAAACAACGAGATAATACGAGCCTCAAATTGGCGCGCGTCCTTTCTTTTAACGAAAAGGGGGAACGAGTTTAGCGTGGATTCTATAAGGGAAGTCACCGTATCAAGGACACAGTTATTATCCCCCGGGGGCACCGGCCGTATTGTTGAATCCCGGCGAATGAACCGGAGAACCATTGAATTTTATGAGACAAACGAGCCAAAGACTGCATATTTAAGCAATCGACGTGGACGGAATCGAATGAAATCGGACGGATGTGTGCAGAAATCAATCGGCAGTTTCGAACGTTTAATCTTGCAATTATTCCGTTGTTTTCCATTTCGAATTCATTCTATTTGTTCCCTCGTCAGCTTTCATGAACGTCGCTGCCACGATTGCCGCGCGTTTTATCACGGACTATAACGCCGCGTGATAAATCACCATACGTGGTACCGTTACAGTATGGATCTACCAAGCGTGGTTTCCATGCGCGTTGAATTTCACGCGTGTTGGCACACGTCGAATTCGTCATGCGTTTGATTTTTCACGCGAAGATTCACCATGCATGGTACCACTTCGTATTAGATTTTCCAAGTGAGGCGTCATGCGTGCATTCAAATTACCACATGAAAAATTATCACGTGTAGTATTACCATGCGTAGAATCATCACGCATTCGACTTACCATGCGTGGTATCGCCACTCGTTAGATTCACCGCGCTCAATACAATCACGCATTAGATTCACCACGCGTAGTACCACCACGCATTAGATTCTCCATGCATGGTATTTTCACGCGTCGTATTTCTCTCACGTAGTATTACCACGCATGGTATCACTACGCATTAGATTCACCATGCGTGGTATCACTACGCATTAGATTCACCATACGTGGTATCGCTACGTATTAGATTCACCACTCATAGTATTATCACACGTGGTATCGCTACGTATTAGATTCACCACGTGTAATATTGCAACGTGTGGAATCACCAGGTATTATGTATTGTACGCCACGCTTAGCATCGCCACCCATTGATTCATCACTTGTAGGACTACCGCACATTAGATTCTCCAAACGTCGCATACTCCACGCGTTAGATTCACACGCATGACATTGAAACACGCGTTATCGTCATGCGTGATATCGCAACGCGTGATATCACTACACGTAATACCTCATCGCGTGATATCGCAACACGCGATATCTTCGCCAATATCAAGCGTTATACAATATCAAAAAACATACGATCTTTCCCCTTTCCTTGTACAGTGAATAGAAGCGTGGAAGAAATAGTATAAGACGCAAAACAACTGCATCCTTCCCGAAAACTATCCTCTTTCCTTTTTTGTTAACGCCCGGATCCTTTTCAAGCGATAACAACGCGGTCGAGCAGCCACGAAGAGGTCGGTGGTCGGGGGTGGACGCTCTTTCGTGGTTGTATATCAGGGGCGTCGCGTTATTGGCCCCTGAGGCGCCACCGGGCTTTGTCGGGTGGCACGCCGCGTACCGGATAAACCGAGACCGAAGAACCGCTGACTTTTATGGGATAAACGAGGTAAAGACTACCTCTGCTTCTCTGTGTGGTCGCATCCGACCACACGCGAACACCCGCGTGCATACACACTGCGAACCACGTTTGTACACCGAGTACAAATGAAGGGGTGGAAGCAAGACGGGGTTAAGAAGATCTAAGATCTAATCTTCTGTACTCACAACTGAACATTCTCCGTCGTTCGTGCGCCTTGCAATGCAATTTCCAGTACATTTTTTTGATAGAATAGTTTCATGTTATTGTAAGACAACCCTTACAAAAATGAGGGATGAAGATAATCCAATTACCGGTCTTATACAAGTATTAAGATACCATATACTAAAATTTATCTTCGACTTCAACGATAATATTTTTCTCTATCACATTTCCTTTAATTTATCGTTAGGTTATAAATCTTGTAGTTAGATATTCTAATGTTCTTTAATATAATAAATGTGGCTACCCTCGAATATGGTAAAATTTTATACTTCTAACACGGTGAAATGTTTAATTTGAGTCTAATAGTAATTTGCACAGTTGAGGATCTTTAAATGAAAAACGATCTAGACATTCGAACTTTCTTTTGTCACATTAATGTTGTCACAATGAACAGTTCGTTCCGTCTGACGTATTCATAGAATAAATTGTAGCGCAAGGGATTAAAGTAGATGAGGGTACATAGTGGAAATCGATAGGAATTGTAAACGATAAATGCATGGTACGCGCGAATAGGGATTATAGGATGTTATGGATAATAGAACGATAGAAAATTGAGCACGTTGAAAGAAGATAAGGGGTCACGGTGTTTCGCAGAAATCGAGGGTGTCGACGAGACAGTGGGTAAGATTAAAATGTACCGGCAAACCGCATAGATAGATAGATCGACAAAAAGGAAGGATAGAAAGCTGGAGACGGTGACTACGCCTGTGCTAAATAAACTAACCCCCGAGGGGCAGAGGGAAGCCACGGTGGAGACAGAGGGGGTGGTTACTGCGCACCCCGACGCGGCTGCCGGGATTTTATTAACTTCTGCACAAGGACGACGAGCCGCACGTTTCCACCGGGTCAGACAGGGACAGAAAAGGCCGAGACCTCGGCTCCGACAAACAGCCAAATAAAGAGACAGTAATTATTGTGTTTGTGCCCGGTTTATTTCTTCGTTGGCCCGTGCCCTCGTCACTCACAGAATCTCTTCTTACCGTGCCATCAACGACCTCCTCTTTGGTCTGTTGCTTCTTAAAAAATCACCGCGATACTCTTTACAGTAAAGCAGACCCCTAATTAACCTGGTGGAAATCGTATTTTCATCCTCGTTCGGGAATCACGTTTCCGCGACCCTCGTTAAAGATTCCGTCCGTGATATCCTATCCTCTCCTCTCCTCTTCTTTCCACTCTTTTCGCGGCACGTCACTGTATTCAATACCAAATTATTTTTATCCCACATTTCCTATAGAGCTGTTAAGTATGCCGATGTGTGTCTGTACCAAAATCATGTCCATTCATCTTTCGAATACGACCTGCTACGTATTATTGCACTATTTCTGATGGTTCAATCTGTCGTTCTAAATTTTCGTTTTCGTATCGTTCTCTGTTTAGTTTCTAACATTATCTGAAGATTGTATCAAGTTATCTTGTATCGCTAACGTATCTTGTATTAAGATTTTCGTATTTAATCATCTATAAAATTTGAAAAGTACATCTTAACATAGTGTGGCACCTGGATGCAGACATACTTCTCTGAAGCAATATACATATACATATACATATGTATATACATATCATTATTAGGATTATACATATAGTTAACACAATGCTTTTCAATCCTTGTACAGTTATGATACTCTTAGGGCCAATTCATTTGTGACAAAGAGGGGTTAAAGATGAAGTGTACATTGTCTTCGTTTCATCTGTAACTTATCCAGAAATAAGGTTCGTCAGAAACAAGTTCGTTCGAATGTGCCATCACCGGATCACAGTTGTTTCGTCGTTCGACGACGGCAATTACCCTAACATCCCACCTGGCCAACGAAGGTATGATATCGGTAGATCGGCCACGAGGAAGGGTATAAACGAGTCGATCTCGTGCATAAAAGACACAGTGGAGCAATCGTGCACGGATGAGTATAGGATAGAAGGAGGAGAGTACAGCATCG
The DNA here is from genome assembly GCA_947623535.1 of Coelioxys conoideus. NCBI lineage: Eukaryota > Metazoa > Arthropoda > Insecta > Hymenoptera > Megachilidae > Coelioxys > Coelioxys conoideus. The sequence continues at coordinate 15,784,844 of OX392457.1, read as the reverse complement.
GAACATTCGGAAGTCCGATCAGGGCCATTGGCTTTGATCCGTTACCGTAGCACGTGGCTGAAAGCTCCCCAGATCTCGTCACCGGTCCAGGGGACACCCCACCATGCCGTCTCTCCTTCGAGTCCCTGTATTCACGGGGAATTCCAAATGATCGCGAAATAACCGCTCACTTATATCAATTCACTGACTGCTCTTTATAAAGGCGCATTCACGCGTGCCATCCACGAACGATCCACCCCTACGCACGTTAAGGACCGCTATATCCCCCACCTACGCGTTTCTCTCTCGCTCTCTCTCTCTCTCTCTATCTGTCTCGCCGTTCTGCCGGCTTCCTTTTTCGCCATCCTTCTTCATTGGCCTCCTCCGCGTTCCTTTTCGAACGGTCTCCTTGTCCGACCCGCCGAACGATCAAACCCTCGACGCGATGGAGACCATCATACGCGTAACAGGGTGGCAACCACCCTTCTTTTTCACCATGGCTTTTAACGTCCGCCTCGAGAGCCGATCGGGAATTATCTTAGTCAATTAACTTGGACGCGCACCGCGCGTTCTCTCGATTATCGCGCGTTAATCGCTCGTTGAAAGGAGCTGAAAGAGGAGCAGCACTTTGTTTGCGACGTGTGCACGCCGCGTTGGACGCAGTTGAACGCCTGCCCTAAGGGGAGAAAACAATTGTCGGACGGGCATTTATTGGCTCGTATGGAATTCCGCGTCACTTTTGCTCATTTTTTATCAACCGCCGGCGAAACGAGTGTCTCCGGAACCCGGCTACTTTCAAGATTAATCGTTCGACGTGCGATCCAGTACGTCGCCTACGACTTTCGCGAATTTCGCTCCCAGGGTGAACCTGGAAGAATGATCGAAGAAATTAAATTAAATTAATAAAATGTAGATAAAACAAAGAATGATCAAATTAATGAAATATACATATGTATAGATAGAAGGAAGAATGATCGAATTAATGAAACATGGATAGAACGTGGTAAAATGATCGAATTACCGAAACATCGACACCAACGGAGAAACGAGACGCCGATTACCCTATAGAGAGCCGACCGGATAGATATCTGGCTGAAAATCGACGACGAGCGTAGAAGACGAGGAAATGATCGTCGCCGAAAGGATTTCTCCGGTGGATAACGGCGACGTTGGATCGGTCGGTGGCAGGATTCAGGAGACAATGGGCAGAAGGAACGAAGAGGAAATATAATTGAGCGATTTGAGACGTCGTCGAGGGAGAAAAAGAGGAGCGAACGAGTGGCGGATGACGAAGGAAGAAAAGGGGGGGTGGAGAGAGGACCGCCGCGATAAAGTATAATTATTTTCCGATAGAGTGGAAATTATTCGGGAACGAGCGACGAGTTATTGGCGATATTCATACTTTTATTAAACGGTTCTCTCTCCTTCTGCCATTCTCCTTCGCCCCCGTCCGATCCCTCCGCCCCATCCCTCTAGCTGGCACCCTTTTTCGCTACGGTGCCGATCGGAGATGTATAGTCGGCACTCACGGCAAATTAAGCCCTCTGCTACTATTTTATCCCGCTGTTCTTCCGGTCGAGGATGCGCCCAGACCGTTGCCAATCGCTAAGAATGTAATTATCCCCGCCCACAACATCGCCGTTTTTACCGTGATGCGAATAACGATATGTCTACGGTGTAATCGCTTAAACAATCAGTTCCGACGATTTCACGGCGGTCTCGTAATCGTCGCCGATACACAAGATTCGGGATATCAGTTCAGGAAATTTCATTAGATCTGGTTCGTTCGGGAACGAAGAGGGGCGAAGTGGAACGTGCCATCGGAATTGGGGACTCGAAAGTATTCAGAGAGTAACGAAGGAGGAACGACGCTTTTATTAACATCGATGACAAATCGGAGTGGTGCTTCAATAAAATTCTCTACGTATTATCCGTTACCGTGATTCCCTTATCGTTACCGATAAACTTCAAACACCTACGCTAAACAACCACGAGATCGATAGTTCTGGAGGAAACTTATTTCGCTTTTCTCTGCCTCCGAACAATTTTGGTACCCATATGTGAAACTATAATTTACATATTGACCTGTAAATCATGTACGTGTGAAGCTCTAACTTACGTACCGACGATGTGAACAACGTTGTAACTGTATTGTGTTTCCTTTGCAGTAACAATGTTGGTCGTATCGACATGATTTGGTTATACACGTACACACACAAACGATGTATACGCTAGATGGAAATACATAGTTAAACGTGCACGTTAAATAGCGATTCATGATTACTGACATCAGAGTACATGTACCTCTACTCGACACATATATGATGAAAGTCTGCAACAATGAATTTGGTGAATTTTATGAATTGTGGATACAAACTGATATGATTATTTGCCCTAATGCACTAACATTCGTCCATGCCCCGAATCGATCAAATATACGAAACGAATAGACTTCTTGTTCCCCAAAAATCTTGCCAGACGACATTCGAACGTTAAAACCGAACTCCGTACAATTTCCCGAAAGTTTCCCTGAAATTTCATCGAGGAGGAAAACGTATACCCGAAGAAGTTCGATCACGAAAGCGACCGTTTCAGAAATAAACGAAACACCTGTTCCCGTGCACGTTAACCCCATCGTCTACCTAGCTTCCTTCCTGTCCCGTGCTATCTTACTTTATAAAAGCAGACGATCCTCGTCCTGCTGATGACACGTTGATAATGATACTCCGCAGCTATTCAAGAACGAGTAACATTGTTAACTTTGCAATAAAGCGGGGGTGATACCGTCAGCGAAGGGGACGGTGAGGACCGAGACGCGGAGGGGTGGCGATGGAACATCGAGGAAGGGGTAGTGGGTGGAAAAGAGGGGGTGGGTCGGAGGAAAGGGGTGGGGGGGATGAAGCGACACACAGAAAGCGAGATCTCACCCATTGTAAGGTAAGGGATGATAATAGGTTGACATCTGCACTCAGCAGCCCCCGGTTCCAGCAGCTCGTTGGAAACGCAATTAATATTCGTAATTATGCCACATCCCTACCTACGTTCCACTTCTAACCCCTGCTCTCGCCGCTTTCTATCCGATGCTTCGTCTCGTGCTCTACGGTTTCTTTTCGCAGCACCGTCGAAGAAACGGCGATTTAACGAGATAAGTTACAATCGGGACGGTATTAATTCTTTTTCATTTCGTTTCACGGCGACCCTCGCCGCGGATGCTGGGTCGACGAGGTGTATGCAAATTTTCCGATCCGATTAAAGGAAGCAAGGATGACCGGAGGAAAATGATGGGAGGCGGTCGATTTTGTTGCTCTTCTCGTCGCTGATCTGCGTTCAATGTGTGGGTCTCTGACCACTCGACTAATTTTGAGTTTGAACGGAATTCGACAGTTATGATTTCGGAATTATAGTATCTCGGAACTCGAGGAATATCGAATGTGGGAACTTTGGAAATTCGTGATATCGCAATATTAGAATTTTGGGAACTTCGGAAATTTGAGACCTTGATACTTGGAGAGCTTGAACTTTGGAACTTAGGAACTCTGCGAGTTTCAGAAACTTGAGATTTTGGAATTTGAAGATTGTGGAATTTTGGGACTGTAGGACTTCAGAACTCGACAAAGTTAACCCGTTGCATTTGAAACCTTTTTTCCATTGGCAAGATGTATCTCGAGAACTTTTTGTCTGATAAGGTAAATCAATCTTCTGTAAATTACTTTCCATTATTAATTGCCACTGTTGACCATTTCCAAATTGTTCTATTACACCAGATGGCTAATTTGAGTCCCCGTTTAAGTGCAAAAGGTTAACGATTTAAAGATCTCGGAATTTGAGAAAATTGACATTTTCGAGAATGTATTATGCAACGAAAAGTTACCATTTTCGACGACGAATCTGATTACGATAATGGATTGTAAATATACCAATTTCGATAACGGATCTGAAACGATGAAGGTTTGTACAGTCGAAATTGAGGATATTTTTGATGACCATGCATGATTCAAAAATGGCTAATTGCGACGTTACAGGCCGCTCTGCGGTTCGCGTGTCGTCGTCGCAAACAATAATAGAGTTGGGATTTATTTGCGGCATTGAGGTAACCCTCCGTTCTTCCGCCCCACTAAAAACTGTCACGTTCAGCTTACCACCTGCTGTCCCTCCTAATTGCCATCGAGGAACAGTAGGAATCGATACGTCGAAGATCTTGACGATCCATGATTCCAATAGCGAACGCGGTCAACGTGACACCATCTTGTTCGCGATATTAAAAAGCACGATGAACGAAAAGTACAGAAAAATGAAGGAGATAGTCGCTTCAGAAACGAGATAGACCAATTCATGTTCAGATAAACGGGTCTCTGGATCTGTCTAATCTAATCTAACGTATCCAGTAATCTAATTTAACCTAACTTTTGACCTATATAACCTAATCTGTCCCGATTAGTAATCTAGTCTAATGTAACTATTAACCTAATCTAACCTAACTATTAACCTAATGTTCCTTAACATCAGCAATTGAGTAAGAAAGAAATGAGTAATCATTTTTAAGTATTCGCAACTCGGTACTTGGACATCTGGGAACTTAGGGATTTGGGGACTCAAGAATGTGGAAGTTAAAAGATTTGGAAACTTTGGGATTTCAGAATTTGAGATTTTGAGGATTTGAGAATTTATGAATTTTGAAGCATTCGCAACTCAGATTTCGACTCGTTTATTCCTGAATGAATCTGACCAAAAACGAATATTTTTACAACTTTCGTGAGCCAATTGAGTACCGTGTATCTACGTATCCGAAATGAAGTGGAACAAAATTTCAGGAATTGGCGGTGAAAATTTGTGTATTCTTTTTTTCAATCGACGCTACGGCGATTCGCAACACGCACGTTTCTCGCCTGGCAATCCGTCCGGAGTCCGGAGAGGCGAAACACATAATTCCATACCTAAGAGGGACGCTCAATGGGGCGGAAATTACGCAACGGAATTTGCGACTTCTCGTCCACCGAAAGCCCGCTGTCCAAATAGAAAATGGATTAAGAGCATCGAGGTACAGTTTCGAAGCTGAGTCGCAGATATTATCGGTAATAGCGCAATTATGATAATGGTGGGTAATTCTGCACAAAATTCAGATAGAGAGAAAGAGAGACGAGGCGGCGAAGTGACAGGAGAGTGTGGCGGGGGTTCGAGAAGGGGTTGGCAGAGGGCTAAAGGGGGGCATAGTTGGTGGGTGCGAGGGAGAACGAGACAGCCAGAGCGAACTGAGACTGCTAATGAAGGAAACAGTTAGATTCAAACGGCCTCCAATAATTATCCTGCCAGCCATCCATATTATAGTCTCGACAATGCACGAAATTGTTCACACTTCCCTTGACAGTACATCTAACGTTCCGCAGTTCCTGGATGCTGGATGCAAAGGGATGCTCCGACACAGAGACACGTTTCCCTGTGCACACCCCCTTCGCGATAGGGCCGACCCTACTCGTTCGAATTGATAGTGTTCGACCAGGTGAAAAATTACTTACGTTCGATAACAACAACGTGCATCATCGGATTTCGTGCGTTCTACTCCGAAGGGTACGTTTACCCTCCCGAGCACCCATTTGCCTGTTACCTTTTTACAATCCTTTTACGTTTCAACGAAAATATCACGCACGGAATGCTCGGTTGGTTAACGTCGTAACGGAATAGCGATGGATCGATTTTTGATACCGATAACTAGGTTTACGGAACACGTAAAATGTTCGGCACGTCGAAATGACGGGGGTCAAATTACAGAAATTATTCAGAAGCTTTTGTCAAAATGTTAGATTTTGTCGAGATAATGAATCGTTGTATAAGCTAATTATCGTCCCTTATTTACGTTGCTCCCTACTTTAGTTTCAATTTGGAAATGAGTGGTCATCGGATATCCGTAAATCTGGAGTTAATGTAATGCTACCCCCTCGCGTAAGTACAGTATTGAACCCATAGAAAATTTAAACGAATGGATTATAAATCTTCCGTAGTAATTATTCGTAAATATTAACTGGCATCCGATACAGACCTCTTGAAGTTCTATTAAAAAAATGTAACAATAATATTTATTGATATTGTTCTATATCGCGTGTGCAAAATGAAAAATTAATGTACCAAATTTTTGTTATAAATATATATAAATATACAATACATCTTTATTGATACGATGATCGATACAATGAAAAATATACAATATTTTTCAAGGAGAGGATTTTCATGTATGTATATTATTTTTTTAAACAATCATCCAGATGTTGTAACATTAAATACCTTCTCGAAGACTGGACGTTCGTTCTTGTATACAAGACAATGTAAATGTCGTCGGTAATTGCAAAATTTATTATCCCTCTAACAGAAACGAGTAAATCTTCTTTTCATACTAACCGTATTAATCCTCGTCCTTCATTTAAAAACTCATTAAGCGCTCGTTGAACGTTAACCACTAAGAACGATTGCGGTCACCAGCCTTTGATCGCTAACAAGAAAGGGTTAATCCTTTAACAAGGCACGACGAATTAATACGTCATTCAGCTTATCTAACATCAATACGTAAGAATAAATCGATTACGGGCTTAATCTTGCGTAGTCCGCCAACAATACCGAGGTAGCCTCTAAATCGATCAAATTAACAGATTTCAGGTTTCTAAATGCGTGTTAAAGGCAAATATATTCCCAGAAGCAATAGAGATACTGGGAGACCAGAGGCAATAAGCTTCACAACTAATCCATTCGCTTCGTTAGCAGCTCTCTTATTCAATAATTCGCTGCTCAAACATAGATGTTTGACGAGATCGCGTTTCCGGGAACGGTTATGTTTTGACTCTTGTGCAGCTAATATCGACGAATACGATAGATTTGCGAGGGATTGAACTGGACCAGCTGGATTTGAGAATTTTAGAATGGTCGAACTTTCGGTTTTAAAACTCTATAATATCGGGAATTTGGATCTGTACAGATTTTAGGTTTTAGAAATGTAATATTTGAGGACTTTGGGAATTTAAAATTATGGAACATGAGGTTCGGGAAATTTCGAGTTTCTGGAGTTTAGAATTTCGGACACTTAGGACATTGATAATTTGGAATTTCGGAAATTTAGAATTTGTCGATTTCAGAATTTTGGAACTTTAGAGCATTAATAATTTGTAATTTCGGAATTTTCGGGATTCGGAAATTTAGAGTTCTGGGTTTTCAGAATTTTGGAATTTTACAATCTCGGGAAGTTAAAACTTCGGACTCTTAGGATCTCGAAAATTTAGATTTTTTGTTAAGATTTTTTGGAACTTTACAATCTCTGAAATTAAAAATTTCGCAATCCTGGGAGTTTAGGCCTAGAGTAGATTTCAGAATCTTAGGCCCCCATAATTTTGAAAATTTAGAGTTTACTGACAGCATCGTTTCTAGTGTTCGCAGAATATACAAGCGCAATTTTATAGGAGAATCACGAGACACCCAGTACAACCGGTTGCAGATAAGCTACTTTCGAGGATGAAACGAAATTGTCGCGACGATTGCACGGGTATATTTATCCAGCAAGAATTCGCGTGTATCGCCGGAATGGTACACACCCTCGACACAGGGTGGTGACGTTATTGGTATTAAGCCGTTTCCAAATCCAACGTGCATGCAGCAGACTCGTGATTGCGGACCTCTTAGGAAATATAATCAGACCAATGAATGCACGTCGAACGATCGTTAGACACGTAAATTCATGTCATCGGGGTTTAAACCTCCGAAGCCAGACACGGTGTTCCGCGTTGATGTGTTGATATTAGTAGAGCTAATTTGATAGTTTAATCAATTTCCGTAAGCCGACGGGAGTTTAATGGTGATGTCATCATTTTCAACGGGGTACAATGGGGTTAATCTCGCTCGACGAGCTAATATTCGGAGAGTTAACAGAGTTTCAAATGCAGGCAGGGCCGTCATTTGCTCGCATCCGCTTGCGAGAATGTACCGCGCTCGGTTAGACAAAGAAATATTGCTCGCCGGTTCGATCATCGTCTCGTTTCACGATACACATCGATCAATTCCGACAATTCATCCCTACGCTCCCTATCAAACTTTCGATGTATCAAAAATATGCACTGCAAAATGGAAAAAAGACCATGATCCGTGAAAACTTTTTACCTAGAGTTTTTTTATGGTCATGGTACCTCCATCCTCGGGATTTGCGGCCTTTGGTAATTGGAGATCTGGGAACTTAGGGATTTGGGGAGTTGAGCATGGGAAGTTAAGAAATTTGGAAATTTGGGGATTTCGGGATTTGAGAATTTGGGGATTACAGAACTGGAAGTTTTGAGATTCAGCGATTTGGGAGTTTGGGGATTTAGGTATTCGGAGATTGATGGATTCGGCAATTTCAGGATCCGGTGATTTAGAAATTTGGGAATTCAGAAACTCAGAAATGTAGGAGTTTGAAAATTAAGGAATTATGAAAGTCGGCAATTTGTGAATTTATGAACATGTATATTTGGAAATTTGAAATTTTCGGAATTAGAAATTCGAGAATTTATAAATTTGGAAATTGTAGATCTAATAGTTTAGAAAATTTCTAGATTTCTCTCGCTAGTTATACACTGTTGCTACACCTAAAATCCCACACCCTACTTCGACCATGAAGCAAGTTCTGCAATCCGTGTATTCGCGCGATTGTCCACTGCCATTCGATGGGGACTACGAGGATCGAGTTATTTCGTGCTCGTTGAAAAAGGAATCCCATACACGGGGAGAGAAATTTTTTTTAAATAATACTTCTCCGTCACTGATAACTTTTAATGAACCTCTCGTCAGCAGCTCGCTGTTCGTGTTCCACGAAAATTTATACGACAACGCGTCACCAATGCCGAAAACAGAAAAGAGACAAAAAAGCGCACGGAGGGGGGCATCGGGCGTTTCGAAGCGATACAACATGATCATTAAACGCGAAAAACCAAAAAAGAGGAGACGAAAGACGGAACGAACGTCCAAAGAGTCACGGCGGCAGGTAAAGAGAAATCAATGCGTAATGCCGGTATCGACGATCGTATAAATGAAAAGTCAGCAGGATGCCGAACGGGGGCTCGTTTGCAAAACGGACGATAAAGAATTCCCATACGATACACGGCTCGTGAAACCCGGGGAAAAAAAATCAAGCCCGAATAGGAGAGAGAGAGAGAGTGATGAGAGCGACGGGGGGATGGGGGTAGCAGCCAGGAGAGAGGGATGCTGGATTACCACCGGCGGAATTAAAGATTCACAGGCGTGTTTCGCAGTTTTCGTTCGAGCGGCCCTGCATGCGAATCCCCGAGCGGGCATATTAGGTGGAGGCACGCAGTTAGGCAATAACCGCTGTCAATAGAACCCGGCCTCTCCTCCTCTCTTGGAGTGGCCCCCACTCGAAAATGCTACTCGCTAAATTAGGTAGGTTATATGGGCTTCGTTTCATTTGCGAGCAAACTTTAATAAACGCTAAAATTGCGTAAAAGAGCAAGGTTTTCAGACGAGCAAATCAGGATCGGGGATAGGAGGGGGGTGATCCCTCCTCGTCGACGGCCTCCGCGTATACATACGAACCGAGAGTTCATCCGCGGTTGCTCCGGGGCCACCGAATTGCAATTTTTTCCTTTCTTTTTCTTCTTCTTCGCGTGACGCGTACCCGGTATCCTGTTTACCGAGAAATGTAGACGAATGTTACCCCTCGTCTTTCGTAATCGCGCGGAAGGGTAACCGCCGACGATGGGGATCGTAAACAATCACGATTTGTAAACTGACTTTCGTGGAGACTTTCGGGATCGAGTTGAAAGTTTCAAGGAACAGAATGTTTTTTTTTTCGTTTATTTATTTATAGTCGCTGATGGGTTATTAGCGACTCGGAGTATGTTTACAGCTTGTTGTACAGTTTGGACAGTTTAAGGTACTGCAGCAAGTTTTGAGTCGATTTGTCGTCCTTCAGATTGTCCTTTAGAGATGGTTTTATGTTTGTGGTATATTTCCTGCAGTGGCAGAAAAACTCCCTCCCAAATCGGTATAATTGCGAAGCAGCTAATTGAACAACCCCCGATCACTACTACAACAGAATTTTATTGTTCGAGATTTACATTTTCTGAGTCGACGATCTTTGGAACGTTTCTTTCGATAAAGAGTAATCTTCGCACGATTTTACATATATTTTTTTTTTAAGTAGTGGTTTACAGTCGTATCAACTATCTGAGTTATTAGCGATACTAATCGCTATCTGGGTTGTTAACAAGTTTTCGAAGATAAGATTATTTTTAAAATAATTAAAGTTCTGTATAAGATTATACATTAAAATTGCATTACTTTTCTTTTATAAATGATCCACCTTACTCTTACAAGTTTACATTCGTGATTATAATTATAGTAGTGAGGAAGGAATTGTAATCACGATTTCAATTACACTTATTGTAGTATGCCGCTGGAATTTTTTTCGGGAAAGTGATTTTAGAAACTATATTACATACATTTGTGCATTAAATTTGTGCAAACATACATGTTTGTATAACTGAACTTTCATTCGAGTTTGCATCTTCAATTGCATAGCAATTATTTAATTTGAGGAAATTATATGCTCCACAATACGGTTTATTGTAAAGTATGCATTTTAAAGAGTTGAAGATATTTTGTTAGCGTTATTTTTAAATGTTTTGTAAAATCCATTTTTACGCGGGTATTATATTTAAAAATGATATGACTAGTGTCATCTAGTGGCGTTCGGTGGTAGCGGAATAGTAAAAAATTGCGATTTTCCGTAAAATTAGCCATTTTTATGCTTCTCCGAGACGATTAGAGTGTTCTGTGACTTCAATAATGTTGAAATAATATTATTTTCATTGGCTAGATGCATCAAAAACGAAAAATTGGAAAATAACAATTTTATGGACATCGAAATTCCTAGCCATCTAGCGATGGAAACCTGGAACTAATTTTAAATAAAAATTTTTTGTATATTGATATTTCCGACTTCCTATCGTTTGTGAAATACTCTAAAACGATTTAGTGTCGTTATTTGTGATATATAATTGCCTGTATATCAAAAACGTCAATAAACACTGCAATTGCATTCATAGGTAAGGAAGAATTCCAGGACAACCATTTTGTAACAAACTAAGAACAATAATGTATTGTAAGGTAATTAATTTAATAAATTCGAAAGTATCTTAAAAGCCTTGTTATTACATGCTCTTTAAAATTTATATTTTCACACATTTTTTCTGAATTTTTGAGAAAATCGTACTTATCGACTATCCAGCAACAATGATCAACAATTAAAAATTTAACAATTTAATGATATCACAATGTACTTTCATGTAATTCCTTACTGTACCGACGATTTGTGTTTGTGTGTTACCGTCTACGTAGAAGTAGTGTCTGTGTAGATTTGTGGTAGTTTTTGGTGAGGGCGGGAGTATCGTATACTGTGAATGTATTTATTGTCTTCATGGAAATGCAGTTTGTAATGTGTATACCGACACATTAAATTTAGAATTAATAAAAATAGTAAATGTTGATTTATATAATAATAATTTAGTTAATGAATAACTGAATCATTATAGAATGAACCAGCTTGCTTTTGAAAGTAAGCATTTATTTGAGAAAATTGTTATCGACTCCTGTGGACCAGGCATAATACGTACCAACATTTGGTGTAATAATTAGTGGTAAATTCCCTTCCCATCGGCCTACATTTACCCTAGGGATATCAGATTTGTACTTGAGTGTATAAATTATGCAGTTGTCACTTTACTTCAGATACATATTTCAGTTTTAACACGTATGTGACTTGAAACAGTGTTTTTCTTTAAATAAACTGCCTTTTCGAAAATGAGTCTGGTTGCATATGGCAGTAGCGATGAAAGTTCAGACGAGGAAGAAAATAATTCTGATATCGATAATAAAGACAAAACTGTAATTGAAACTGCAACCATCCAACAAACAAGTGAAAAATTATGTTTACCTGCTCCAAAACTTGTAGAAAATAGTAATGAAAATGATGTTACCACAGATTCAGTTAACGCATACTCATCTGAAAAAATACATTTTGATAAATTACCTAAACCAAAAAGTTCAACCACCGAGACCGAAGATATAATAGAAGAGGATGATATTCCTTTGAAAACAGAAATTAATTTAAAAACTGAAAGACCAATAAAAAGGGATCGTGCACCAGTTAAAATAACTGTTCCTTCTTTATCTGATGTATGAATAGTTATTATTTTATCGATGCAACTTTATTATCCAATGTAAATATTTTAGAAACTTCTAATTAATACATAATAATCTTATGTGATTTTCAAATTGCAGTTTAAAGATGTTGAAGAGGAAAATGAAAAAAAAGCTAGTAGGACTAAACCATCGAATGTAAGTATATTATGATTATATCTGTGTATTGTATATAATAAAATTTTGTTTTTGTTTAACACTTTAGAAAGGCACCAAACTTTTTGCTTTATTACCACCACCAAAAGGAGTTGAACTGAAAAGTTCTAGTAACTTAGTACCTAGAATTGTTAATAAAGCAGCAGCAAAAATAAATAGAGAAAATATTTCTACCAATAAAGGGACAAGAAGTGATTTGTGTACAAAGAAAGTAACGAAAGCTTCAACAACAAAAATTTCTACAGATATTAATTCTGACTCAAATTCTGAAGATGAAGATGATGCAATTGTAAATAGTAATACTAGTTCTACTACTGATTTCTTTGCTCTGTCAGCAACTGAAACTATATCTGATCCGACTGTATCAGAACCTTTCGAAAGTAACACTGATCTAAAACAGGAATCACATACCTGTGATTTAGAAATAAAAGATGATTCAAACGATGTGTGTATTAATGATACTGGTAAAACATTAGTGAGTAATATTATGAACTTACCAAAAGAAGAAATATTACTTAAGAATAAAGCAGAAGTGGGTCCAAAGTTACCTGTACCTGAGCAAGAGTATAACATTGATACAGAAGGAAATGTGGCTTTCGATGACAAAGCTATTGAGTACCTTTGTGGAAGAAGAGGAGTAAAACGGAAACCAAAAGAAATTGAAGAATTAAATATTATTGAAATAAATGGAGAAGACATTAAACCAGATGAAAGGGAATGGCTAGTAAAAGCATTAACAGAAGAACCTGTGCAAAGACCAGTTTCTATGCAAGGTGGTGGAGTTAATTCTCAGTCCAAAAAGAAACACCAAATAACATATTTGGCTCATCAAGCTAAGGCAATGGAAATGGAATTAAAGAATCAGTGGGCACAAAATAGATTGACAAGACAACAGACACAATCGAAATATGGTTTTTAAATAAAAAAACTTGTACAATAAGAAATATATAAAATGTTGTCTTTATTTTTATATAAAAATGAAAATTAGGAGTACATAATTGTAGTTATCATTATAGTAGTAGTTACAAATTATGCTCAAGAATAACTTGTTTTCTCCAGGAATGCTTTTTCCAAACTTTCATATTCTTTTCGTTTCACTTCGAGTAAAGCTTTAGCTTGCAGCAAATTTGGCGGCAAATCTCCATACTGACTAAGACAATGATTAAGTTCTGCTAATTCCCCTGACATTTCTAAATATCTATGATATTTGTTTAATATCTTTTGTGGATAAAGATCTTCAACTTGCATATCTGTTAACTCAGCTTCTAATCTTTTTGTAGTTTGTTCATATTCCTTTAACTTAACCAATAATGAAACACGATTGCAATAATTATTTTCTTGCTCTTCATGAGCATTTTTTATAAATGTTTCAACAGAATTTACAGCCTCTTGTAAGGAATTAAGTTTTTTTGTAAATATATTATGTTTTCTAAAAAGATCATCATGTAATAATGATAATTGTTTCTCCTCGCGTTGCTTTTTCTTCTCTTCTATTTTTTCTCTTTCCTTTACTATATTTAGTGTAATATCATTGAAGTCCATTAGTTTTGAAAACTTCATAATTAAAGCAATCTTCCTTAATCCTTCTTTAATATCATTAGGTAAAGATTGCAATTCCAAATTCAATTTGTCCAATAATGGTAAATATTCTTTTCCAAATGCAATATTTTCTTCATTAGTTTCTAATATTGCTCTTTGTAAAATTTGAAGTAATGACTGTTCTTCTGGTAAAATTACATCTCGATACCTTACATTTGATGTAGTACTTGAAACAGACTCATTCTGTGAAAATGATTCCACCTATTGTTTAAAATTTGTTTAACATTACTACAATGTCATATGTTCTTATTTCAATAGATTATTCAGATGTAAATAAAATGTCATAACTATTAACAAAATTTACCTCACTGTTGTGCTCCATATTAAATCCAAAACACTTCTTCTTATTACATATAAAATGTCTTTTACTTTCTAATGTGTAACTTTTTCTCAAGTCCTTTATTTCATAATTTTAACATTACAATAAAATTCACTCTTAAAAACTGCTACAATATTCACTATGAAACAAACTCCTGGGATATTAAATAATTTACAGATTTGGGATTCGTTTTTACGCAAACTTAAAAAAAATAAAAGACGAACAATTTTTTTTGTAACTATATTTATCAGTGGAAAATGCACATGTGCATTACAGTATCAGTACATCTGATGACAGCTAGCTTATATAAGTTGACAGTAACATGTATTCATAAATCGTTATTTAAACACTCAATTTTTATTGCTTTTATACGTCATGAAAATTCGCACCTAGATCAAATTCCGGTAACGGCCGCCTGAAAACATATGACCGTGTACGAAACGCTGTTGCTGTTGTTCTAGTGTGCACTTCCACTGACAGTTACCTGTTTTTCATGAGGATAAAGTTTTTAAAACCTTGAATGAATAAATTTATTTAACTCAAAAATAACTGAAACCAACAAGTATCAGTGCCATTGCACTGTATACTCATAAACGGTGATATCAAAAAAAGAATTTCACCAAATTTTAACTATAATTACCGAAAAAAGTGGTTAGGTATAGCAACAATGAGTGACGATCAAGCAAACGAACTAGCTGAAACAGTTGAGGTAAGTAGAAATGAAATTATTAAAATTCTAAATCAATTTTTTCTTGACCAATTTCTCAATAAAGAAATACTAACATTTAGTGATTTGTTATCCTTGATTTTAACTTATAAGCATAACTGTAAATGGTTAAAACTGTACATAAAGTGATATATGCATGTATTATATGTACTTGTGAAATAAAAAGAATGTTTTGTTTCAGTTATCCTCAAACGATATTGAGAAACTGGAAGAAGCGAAGTTGAGAGCAAAGTTTCCAAACACTGGACGTCCAATAAGTGGACATTCTGCATTTCTGCAGAAAAGGCTAGCTAAAGGGGTAAAAATATAAATTACTAATATTTAAGTGAACATAATTGCAATGCTATTATATATAAGATCACAATTTCCTAAATTGCATATCAAATATTTACAGCAAAAATATTTTGATTCTGGAGATTATCAAATGGCAAAACAAAAATATACAGCAAAACCAAAGCCAGCTGGTGTTTTGCCAACAGGTGATGCTATACCCACACCTGAAACTGTACCTCAACGAAAAACATCCATTATTCAACAAAAATTTAATACAACAAGTACTTCATAAAGTTTTATAATGTTTTCAAAGTATTAAAACTCCAGTGATATAATGTGGTTATAATTCAATCTCAATTTTAGACAGCCTATATTTTACAGATGGTATTATTTGTAAAATTTAATTCTTATAATGCTACTTCAATGCTTGTTCCATTATTGATACCTTGTTGCGAATGTCTTGAAACCAAGATAATACATACATATAATTCGTAATATACTATGTGCCATAAAAGTATTTCTTGAAAATTAGACTCAACAAACTTTTGGCACTTAAAAATGTTACAATAATTTATAAAAATATATTATAATTTTGATTTTTGTTTATCAAAATTGGGAACAGTAGTATTAAATAGTATAATATACATACATATATTGTTTTGTCATTTAAGTTACTTTCTAAAAACAGCAATCAATTTGCACCTTCGATTCATAAATATGAAAGCAGAATTTCAAAATTTGTTATAAAAGTAAGTAAGAAAGCTGCATAATTAGTAATACAAGACAAAAATACTATTAATAACAAAAGAGGATAATGTGAATGTAACCACTTGTATATGCAATAGAGTTTCAGGATAAGATATTATACAGATCTGCATTTCCAAAGTTGCTGTGATGCGCTTAGTAAGACTATTTTCTTATAAGATATCAGATTGTCATAAGAATCTGTATGTAGCATAAAACAATTTTAAATATAGCAGTTGTTTTGGTTATTGTAAACTATATTAGTAATATATTGCAATTTGAACATACTAATATTTATTTAGTTACCTGTCCACTATATTTGGTAATGAAAACACAATTTTTTAAATAAGCTTCTATGTATTAATCATCAATAATTATTTTGAATATGTGTGTTGAAGTTGAAAATATTAATAAATTTATTTTGTTGTATGAATAATAAAGTATGCATTTGATAATACATTTACCTACATTTAATTGTTAGAGTAGTATCCACTTAAAAACAAATATATACCAATACAGTAATAAACTGTTTTACAAAATATATCACTGAATATATTCGAAGAATTTATTTTTTTATTATTTTTATTCCTTAATAATGTAATCTACACATAACAAGTTGAACAAGTACTTAAGTAATTACACATTTTAACATTATATACACATATATATATATGTATATATATATATATATATATATTAACTATACAACATAATGTTTATTACTACATTTAAGTATTGTTTAAGTACCTTTTTTGATTGTGGTATCGAATATTGTCATGCGTATCTAAATATATTCATAAGCAGTACAATAGTACTGAATACATTTCATATACATTTTATATATTGTATACATATATGTATATATATAACACCCAAGTTTCATATTTCAGTGTATGAAAACGCTGCAATTGTTTAAGAAACTATAATTTCCCATATTTTCCATTCATAACATTCATACCTATATTATTGTTTACGATATTTTACTTTTAAAGGCACTAATTTATTATATTTTAATAAATTCAACATTACTTTTTAGTTTCATAATCGATTCAATAACGAACAGTAAACAGTGTAAATATTATTATCCAAAAATGTTCGCAATTGATAACAAAATTTTATTATAACAAGTCAGAAAACTTTGTACCAAAAGGTATATAAAATTTGTATGTTAGAATTGTATTATGCTGTACATATTCAATATATAGATTTTATGTACATTATCTATTTCATATTAACGTAAAAAAATAATGTATACGTATATTGGTAAAATTGTTATAGCTGTTGCTAATTAAGTTGAGCTTTCTGGTTAAGTAATGAGAAAATTACTAATTACACAAGTGATGTAAGTATTAAACTGTACGAAGCCACGTTGTTTTAAGTATTAGAGCATTTTCTAAACATATATCAACTACTACTTCGTCATTTTTTTGTGCAATTGAAATGTTATGCATATATTCAGTTGTACATTTCTTCTATCAGATTTTCATACATTTTATAAACGATGTTCCTCCTAAGTTTAAATGTTGGTCCTAATTCTCCAGTAGGTATCGATAAATCGTGAGGCAATATTTGGAATTTCTGTACTTTCTGTGCATTGCTTAAAGCTTTAGTGTTTGCTGTTTGAATAGCTTCATGAATTGCTTTATACACCTAAAACAAAATCGTAAAATTTATATATCAATAGGCAATAGGTATTTAATACCTAAATTTATTTTAAACGGAGCTTTTAAACAAAATGTTTCATATGTATAGTGCTAATAAACCTACAAGAGGATCGCGTGTTTTTAAGACATCTGTGACCGTCTTTGCCGTGCTACCAATGGACTTTAACCAGTCTAAGGTTTCTGCAGTAAATGTATCTTTTGGTTCACCTGTGTTGATATCCATATCAGTCTAAAAATATAATAGTATTATTAAAACTGAAATTTAATGTTGCTTACAATTAATATAAAAATTCGTAATGTATTTTACCTTTAGCGTAACCAATATAGTAAGGTATTTTCTTTTATCTCCAATTAATATTGCGTTACTTAATGCCGGTAATTCAGATAATACTAAATGTTCAATAGGAACTGGTGGAATATTTTCACCGCCAGCAGTAATAATTAATTCTTTTATTCTTCCTGTACGTTGATAAATACGTGTTATTTAAAGTATAATATCAATGAAACAGATAGGTACGTATTTACATTTTAAAAAATATTTACCTGTGACGTATACAAATGCATCAGAATCAATTTTGCCTAAATCGCCGGAATGTAACCACCCACCATCGTCTATGGTTTCTCTTGTGTTTTCTGGATCATTCAAATATCCCATAAATACATGTCTACCACGCATACATATTTCTCCCTCGCCAGTACTATCCGGTTTATCTAGTCTTGTATGAAAGCCAGGTAAAGTTACACCAACACCATCTAACCTAAATATTAATTTTTGGTCGTATCATGTTTTAAATGTTGCTTGTAATTATCAATACAAAAACAATAAATAACAAATTCACAAAATGTTTACCTGTAACATTTCAACGAATTAATGGTGTGCGCGCCACTGCACTCAGACATTCCATATGCTTCTAGTATAAGTATATCTAAGCTCCAAAAATATTGCTTAATTTCCTTGGATAAAGGTGCGGCAGCGCTAAAGCACAGATTACACCTATCTAAACCAAGTGCTTCTCTTACTTTGCTTAAGACTAGCCATCTAGCACATACGTATCCCCAGCTCTTGGTATCATTGCCATTCATTTTATTCATATTATAATAAAGGGCTTGTGACTTTGCCCAGGAGCCGATCAATGATTTAACAAATCCATTGCTACGTGCAATTTCTTGCATTTTGTTATAAATCTTTTCCCATACTCTAGGTACGCCTAGAAAAATTGTAGGCCGCGCTAAACGTAGAGTTTCAAGTAAGCTACCTTTAAGGGCATCCTTATTTGCAAAATATATTGTGGCGGTTAAAATCATGCCGCTATATATATCGACAATCTGAAATCGTTGAGAAAGAGATTATTGTATAAATTTCATAATCTTATAACTTTATCATGAATAAATTATATAATATATTTACCTGTGCTGCAACATGAGATAATGGCAGATAACTGATCATAACATCATTGTCCTTTAACTTGTTCTCTTTTATAAAACTTGTAATACTTCGAGCATCTTGTAAAAGATTATCATGAGATAACATCACAGCTTTCGGCTTTCCAACTGTTCCTGACTGTAAATAGAATATTGCTTAATTTTCACCCGTACTCGCTAAAATCATCATTGTTGCATAAATGAACTTAATACACTATAGAAAAAAATTCACTATTTTTTGCCATACCGTGTAAATCAAAGTACAACATTCGTTAACTGCAAGTGTCTTTAAGACTGCATTCAATTTCTCGTCAGATTCTTTTTCACCGATTTCCAGCAAATCTTTCCACTGAAAAACAATTATTATCAAATATGGTCACGCGATAAATTAACGTAAATATCGCATATAAAATTACTTACGCTCAAAACACCTTCTTCTTGTGGAACATCATCGTACATGATGATCGCTTTCAGATTTGGTAAATTGTCTTTTATTTTTAATATTTTTTCCAACTGTTTGGCGTCTTCGACTAAGACGATATTGGACTGACTATTTTCCAAACAATGTTGACATGCCTCAGGAGTATTTGTAGCGTATATTCCAACCGCAAATCCTCTAAAACAAAATAATTTTTAGGGTCCACTTGGCAAAGTTCAATAATCGTAGATCATCTTTAAAAAAGTACATTAATATCTACCCCGCATATATAGCGCCAAGATCTGAAATGAACCATTCCGGAGTATTGAATCCTATAATACCAACTCCATGATATCGTTGTAATCCTAATTTTAAAAATGCTTTGGCCACGGTCCGTATTTCCTGTTCGTATTCTCTGAAGAAATAAGAGAAATTAAAATTCGCGTTTACCTGAATTACTACACGTTGGGTCGTTTCATATTGTAACATACAAACCTGTAAGTGTAAGACTTTTTTTGTTTTGTATCAGGTCTTGCTACGAGTGCAATATGATCTGGACTATCACTAACTATTTTCGACAGGCATCCAGGTATCGATAAGGCTGGTGCCGAATGTTCTTCCCCTTTGGTCATTGTTATTTTCACCCGGCCATCTCGTTTCGTGTTAACGCAACTATCCGCCGGCAGTATTTGATCCGGCCCTGTAACAATAAATGATTAAATTAAGGAGAAATGTTAAAAAATCGAAATGGATTTCTTTGTGATATTTTAAATTGAATTTCTTTCAATTACTCACCATTAAATCCGTTTCCAGTACACGGTGCATAATATAAACCTTCTTCCTCTAACTCCTGTAATATTAACAGAAAAATAATGTAATTAACCCTTTGTTCCACTTCTGGGACATAGGTAATTTGCAATAGAATTTGGAGAAACGGAATTCAAGTTACATATGGTTGCTTAGCTTTAATTTGCTCACTTTATTATTTATAGTGATTCCTTTTATTACCCCATTGGCTTTTGTCACTTGCTCCTCTGTCATGTTGCCTGAAATAAGATTTGAAACTATAATTATTTCAAATATAATTTTCATTGTTCGGAAGGAAAATAGTTCGATCGGTTAAATAATAAATGAATTGCGAAAAGAATACAATAAAATCTTATTTTATCTCGTCGTTGAAGAGATCCAAGATTTATACATCCATCATTCATGTATTCAATAAAACGAGTCTTCTTATCAGTACAACAATGTTCGAGTTTTTAATAAAGTGTCTTTTAAATATTAATTTCATATTTTGTACAAAGTTATGTACAGTCAATAATAAAGTATTCAGAATAACAAAAAAATGTTCAGAAACGTTAAAGGTCGTTATATTTTTCTTGTGACGAAAAACATTATCGCGAGTAATGCTTCGACATGAATGATTCATTTACTTAATTGATAGGTAATTAGAGAAGCTTCCAAAGTATCATGATAAACGGTTTTTAATGTTAATTCGAACTAACATGAAAAATTGACGATAAAATGAAACTTCTCAAGTTCCAAATTGAAAAAATAAATCTAACAAGATGTTTACTGCAACAAATGTTCGTGAGCTTCCGCAATGTTTATCAGTACGAAATTATTAATCGTTATTCTCTCTAACAGTATTAGTATAATTAGTTCCTTGCTGCATAATTTATTTGTGATATACATTAGACACAGCTATTCATTTGCTGTTACAATATAAAAACAAGCAATGAAAGTCAAAGTCGTTATGACTACTTTGCTATTGGCAATCATTGATTATGCAAATTATAGCTAGACTTAAACTTGAAATTAAAGCGAATTAATCGACCTAATGAGATTTATCGCGTTTGAGTCACGCTCGACCAAAAACTGCGTCCAAACCAATTTTATTTTATATTTTCAAATACCAAAGCACGTAATTTCTGAAGGGTTGAGTAGCGAATTTCGGTATTTTTGAAATTTATGAGAACCTACTAAAGTGGTAACCAGATCGCCAATCAGTATTGGTAACAAACATCAAAAGATGACAAATGATTTAATTTCCAATTTCGTTGAATCTTGATTCAGTCGCAACTATCATCCCAGCCACGAACATATCATATCTCTTTTATTCATAAATTCGTGTAAAAAAGAGCAGAATGTAGATTTGCAAGTTCGTTCTATGATTTTCCTATGTTTTTCATAGGATTTCCCTAAAGTTCCATCGGACTATTTCTAGAAAGCAAATAACGAAACTTCTCCTCCTACGGTGTCGTTGAATTGTGAACACTTGCAAAGGTTTAACAGATTATATTTAATCCCCTAAATAATGGCGATGACAAACATTTATTGCAACGAAAAAATTCCTTCGTATCTTTAACATCGTCCCACCCAAGCCTGGCCCATATAAGCCGTTTTTTCATTTATTAAAATTGACAACTTTCATGTTTCATCTTTACTTAGAAATAAAAGCAGGAGGGATATTTTGATAAAGCTCTCTTTAAATGTCTTCCCCAATGTATAGGTACCATAAAATCTAGGAATTTGAAGGATGTAAAAATCGTAGAACCTAGGAATGTAGAGGATCCAGTAAAATAAATCGTTGGTAGCTACGATATCATAAGTCATGAGACCATGATAATGCGAATGCAGTCAGCCGAAGTCATTACAGGAACAGGTGGAGATAATTTTAGGCTATTCACGCGAAGAATACTGTATTTATGTGCATGCTACACTGCATATTGCATAATGCAATTGTCTAGAATTTAAAAAACATTTCCACTAGCTTCTTATGTGGGGTGGAGAATCTATAGCAAAATTTGAAGGTTTGGAAATTTGGGAATTTCCACGTTTAAAAATTTAACAAAGAACTTAGAAAATTGGAAATTTGGAAACATGAAAATTTACAAGGTTGAAAAGTTCTAACTTTCTAGTGCGAGGTATACGTGCCGTTTACAGATCCAAATGCAGTTACTCGTATGAATTTGTTCACGTTTAAAATTACAATAAATATTTAATTTTACATTCATCTAATTTTTCTGACGTTTTACCGTCGTGTAAATAATTATTTCTATAATATTCATATGAATGACACATAGATGTCGATAATCTTTTGACATTTATACATAGATCATACGACGGACGAACAAAGTGCAGTTGTAAGACACTAACGATATTTGAATAATTTATTGCATAAAATTAATGACAAGGAATTTTTGAATATTGGTCGTGACATAAAGTGATTATTATGTATTAGTTGATCATAGACGGAGGAGAAATCACCAATATGATTCACCATTTCACGAGTTAGCGTAGGTTTACGTTCTCCTTTTATAATAAATAAAAACGCTAACAGTTCAGTGCTTCGTGATATCGAAGCAATAAACTATGAACATGTAATTATATATAATGGTTGTCATTATACAACTATTGAAAAAGTATCATTTAAATCAGTTTTATCGCCAGAGTCAACGCCATTGGACATTACTTTAGATTAACCGAAGTTTATGAGAATCTAATGTTCACATAACCCAATGCCTCTGTGTAGCTAGCGATCGCCATTAGTGTATAAACTAGCTAATAGTATTTATACTATATCAATTGATATCGCTAATGGACATCGATTGAGTGTCGACTCAACTATAATAGCGTACCAGCACTAATACACAACACGAAACAAAACAATCCTAACGCTCAAATAACGGCACAAAGTAATTTACTTAGGTTCAAAGATACAACACCAAAGAAGCTTTTGAAAGGTGTTCATCAATTTGTACCGAAACAAGTGCATCGTGATACGTTGAGATTTATTTAAATTGAAATCACGCGATACGATTGCCTTGACATTTGTATTCTTTTGATATCATCAGAAATGCTTGATTGAAGGTACCATCGTCACAATTCAACGAAATTTTTTAATTCTGAAAAATAGAATAATCAAGCATGTTCTTCGATCATACACAACCATCCGCCTAATCAGTTAACTTCATTCCGACGCTGTAAACATTAAAAGTATCAGTTGTTTATCGGCTAAAAGTTTAACGTCTCCACATTTTTATTCACGTTTTTCGTATAATTTATAATAGGTGCATTTGTCCTGTGTCCGTATACTAGACATTGGTTATCTTCAATAATTTCAACGAGTTCATTTGTGAAACTAAATTCCGCAATTAACTGGTTATATCTCAGATAATAGATTAGTAAGAAATATTACTAAGAAGTCTATGTGTGTGTTATATAGAAATATCTACTTCTAAATTCTGAGATTCCTTGTATCTCAAGATTTCTACGTCGCCAAATTTCTTCGTTACCAAATTTTTATGCTATCGAATTCCTGTGTCCCTAGATCCCGATATTCTGGTATACCTAATTCATATCTTTGACACCGCTGTCTGGTCTATATCAGATGCAAACATAAATTAAATAAATGTATTATGGATCTCATCGTTTTACAATATTTCGTAAGAACTTTGCATATATCACGTGTTCAGTTTTGCCATCATCAAGTACTAGAATGAATAGATTTCTCATTTAATATCTACAAGACGCCCGAGCAACGCCGGATAATTTGATTAGTCAATAACAAAACATTTTAACACCTACCAGCAATCAATTTTTAACGCGCTTCGAGCTCCTCCCAGGTTCTTTTTAAGCGACGAGAGATAAACTAGAATGGCAAAAAGAATGACATAAGCCCATATATCATTAGTACAGGTCTAAAATAGCACGAAAATGTCGACCATAAAGGAAATAAAAAGACAAATAAAGTCCAATAAGTTATATAATTTTATATTTATCGCGTCCAAAGTGTATCTTTAGAAAAGAGAGGACAACAAAATTCTGTATGCGCGATGGAATCGTAAGCAGATATTTTGACGTTATGCAATGGGTCAGAGAAGACGCAAATTACAAAAAAATTGTTGGTCTTCTGCTCAATTAATTCGAAACACATTATGATTCGTTGCGGCAGTGATTTTCGAAAATGAAATGTAGAAAATTAATACATATTCATTTTACTAACCACGTTATACTGTCGTGTATTACTTAAAATCGAACATAACGTCGTAGTCCTGTGTTTATCCTAAAACTGAGGTAACTACTATTTCGCTTGTAAGTATATAGATAATATAATAACTTATAATAGATAACACAATAATCAAACGTGTTTTAAAAACGCTAACTGCATACTTTGTTCTTAAGATTAAATTGATTTAACTTTATTGTACTTTGGCCGGTCTAAGGTTAATCGTATCAAAGACCAATTTGCATCTAGAACCAAAAAATTATACAACTTGTATTTCTAATCCTGTCAATATTACCGTGCGAGATAAATAAAAAGTTTTTAAGTGCGAAGCCCTTAAATTTTGATATTTTTAATCTTTGAAACTTCGAGACCACGAAATTTTTTCACTTCACGATTTTGGGAAATAGTATGTCGCGCTCGATTGAGTCACAAAAAATTAGCATTTTCGAAAGTAGGTCTCTGCTTATAAAATTGTAAGGCCTAGAACAGATAGTCTAGCGTTAATCAAGAAAAAATTATCTTGTGATACGGTTTCAAAGGTCCAATCGATGATGTGATAACATCGTGACGGAAGTTTTCTTCTATTGTCATTCTCTTTCGCCGCATTCTACTCAGAATGATACCGTTAAACGTCAGGGTTTCATTCGAAGACGGAAAAGTGGGTCTTTGTGCTCGAATAATCTACTTTACAAATCTACCGATGGAAAACAATTGTCACTGCTAATGATTGTGCGATATCTTCAAAAATGAATCTCACTTAATGATTATTCCTACATAATTAAAATGTTCTTACGCGAATCGTGAACGAGATGCTATGATTAGAAAAATCACCATGAAAGTATCTCGTCGAGTAATAACTTAAGTTATTTGTGACTTGTAACTTAATTTACAAGATTTTTTGCTGCCTACTCGATACTGAATTGTCAATGCTAAGTATCTGATCACGCGATATTGCGTGCACGACTTTTCACGCTTGTTAACATTGAAAGTGTGTAATGAATTATAAAAAATGTTACAATACATAATCTGTTCACGGATTATGTTATCTGTTACGTCGATTATAAAATCGGTATTTGTTTTCGAAGGTTAAATCGCTGTTTTTATTTATCTTTACGTTATTACAAGCACGTACCGTATCATTATCACAATTTGCTATGGATACACGATCTTGGGTCTCATATATGATATTTATTTTATTAATAAAGAAGAGATACAATCGGCAAAAGCTTTGTTTGTTAATTTTTTTGTTCGCTATTTACGCGAATCTGACAATATTAAAAATTGATGATTATGCTATTTAGCTTACCTACAATTAACTGAATTAAATGTACATGTTTAGATACTATAACCAACTGTATAATATACATATAGCTAATTATTTGGATCGCTGACAAATGCACATCTTTCTTGAAGAAAATCAAATGTTTCTGCTATTGTTCACTGTTCAACTATTTTTGGTTAGGCCAGACATATAACCAAGCGATTATTATACCTTTTTCGATGACAACTTGCTACTCAAAGCAATTTCTAGATATTTGAATAGCATTCAAGTTAAAGGTTATTTTTTAAAGTGTAGAATATGAATGATGTTCATAAGTTCTTTGAAATTCTTGAATTCATAAACGATATTTTATAAACCGACAGAAAGATACATCTTTTGGCTATCGTCATTTCATTAAAAAATACATTTTATACACAGCCCAACTTAAATTAATTAAAATATTGCAAAATGAATAAAAGCATAGAAGTTTAAAACATCAACACGTGGCAATTAAAATACATTTCAGGATATTCAGTGTCGAACTTCTAATTGTGTTATACTACATGATCTATAGTGAATAATAGCGGTATCTGACAGGTAGAATCATTGCGTTTTTCCATTGACGTTAACGCTTACGATTGGCCGGTCTCTTCGATGAAACGAACATACGACTCGAGAAATATCCAAATGCACCAATCAGTGATTCGCATTATGTTTAAAGGTAAACAATATAATAGTTGACTAATATCTTTCAATGTTATGTATTTTTTCTTTGATCGGTATATCAATAAAAATATAATTTTCAAACGATCATTATTATACCTTAGAAGTCTTAATATTCAACATACGAATAACGATCACGTAAAAGTGGGAAGAGTTCATACATCCCATCGTCATGCCGTTATCAAAATCTTGGTAATATTTTGAAGTAAATACAATTTTCCTGTATTACCGACTAATTAATTTTTGTATATATTTGTGTATCTATATTTTAGATATACTGTAGGGAAAAAGTGAAATTATTTGTTAATAAAGTCGTTTGTTTAGTAGGGTTCGAGGTGAATGAAATCGTTTGAACTACATGTACATTTAAATGTGTAAATATTTTATACGAAACAGTCATTTTCTACATTGAACCTAACGTAACGAAAATGTACATCGTCGTTCTATCAGAACTTGAATGGAAATACACAATTTAATTCTTTATACACAGTTCGTTGTCTCTTTTGTAACATACCTGGTCGTTTTTTAATTAGAATTTTATAGCGACTTCAGAAGTATACGAGTCACGAAGTTTAACTGTGTCGTTTCACCCGGTAACTCCGTGTGGCACGAATGTTCTTATGATACTGACGATATATGCCGAGTTTACCGCGCTAATCCACAGACTTGTGTTGAACCAACAAAACTTGGGATCTGTTGTATGAAACGGACGGTAGTAATAGTGTAACGAGTGGCCGGGTTCCAACGCTATATAAAAGGTACCGCGGTCATCGGTCACCACTTTAAGAAAATATAAGAAACAAATTGAAACGTCACACTACTGATTTTCTCGAACATAAATGTTTCAATTGCCATATAAGAATATTTAAGCACTAGGTTTTTATAACGCTAGGAGTTTATAACGTCTCTTTTTTTTATCTTCATTTTTCTTTTTTATCCATAATAATTCAATTATTTGTAACATAACCTCTTAAACCTACAGCGTTCCTCAAAAGTATCACATGCACATTGTTTGGCAGCTTATTTTGTCATAATTTATTATCAGTTAATTATGAATATTAGCATGAAATTACTTTTTCTTCAAAAGTGAGATGTGTATATAGGTGTAATACGTACAAATAAATAAACGACATAATTGAAATAAAAATACGGAAATGTGGAATGTCTTTTGAATGTTGGCCCCACATCACTTATCTTTCGGAACTTGACCAGTTACTTTTAGTTTTCTTACTGATTAGGTTCATGAACAAAATACCTAACCTTGTCCCAACCTAAGTTAACTCCAATGTTTTGACATAATATACAAAAGATGTGCTTCTATCGTATTATACGCAAACCTGTTACACACGCCAAAATAATACGATTATGAAGTACTTCAAAAGAAGTAATTATTTATTTACGCATCGTGTCATTTAGGAATATGTACTTCTATCTTTATGCTTCTATTTCAAATTCAAAACAAATATAGATGTTTAAAATAGAAAATGATTTTTAATTATTAATTAAACTATAATATTTAAACTGAAGTTGAGAATGGCGCGCATAGAATCTCAATTTTTAAGATACCTAATACATACATGCGCAGAGGATAACAGTACATCTATAGGTTAAACGATTTTGATACGCGTAATTATTGGTGATAGCGCAAAATTGTTTAAAAGAAAGTCGCATTTAGGGGTTTAAAACCTTGACATTTCGAGCGATTAATCAAAATGCCGGGTACACCGATAAAAGAAGAAACCGACACGTTGGAAAAGTTGCGAACAATAGAACGTCCTCCGATAACAAACCATGAGCCTGCTGTACGGGAAATTACACAAACCGATAGATTGAATAAAAAGTTATTGGTGTCGCTTTTGGAACGAATGAATAAATCAAGCGGAGAATTTGATAAATTTATGGAAGAAGGTAATGCCAGTTATGATTCTCAAAATGACAACGAGTTTTAAGTAAAATATGAAATGCATTTGTTGTGAAACATAACCAATATACTTTTGACGGTCAGGAATACCGTTACGCACAAATACTGCCGACAGAAAAAAGCTAGATTTAAAAATTTGTACCCATACACTTATATTCACAAAAGTTTTTGAAGAATTTTACTGTTCAGTGAACAATTACTACTTATTATATATAAAAATAGTGTGAGGAGCAATTTGTTGAAGATGCCAATGTTGTCGAATACTTCTGATCATGAAGAAGATGGAGATGATATATTAGCTGAATATGAAAATAACGATTCTGATGAAGATCAGGTTAATGTTAATAAAAATGAAGACATTGGCTCAGAGAATGAAGAGGAAACTGCTAGAAGAATTGATCCAACAACATCTGGGAAACACATTGTAAGAAATCCTATACCTAAATTAAATACAGAACGTCTGAAAGGTCCTAAAGGAATACATACAATCGAAAAGTATTTTGAAGGTTTCAAATTTTATGGAAAAGGATATGAAAAATTGGATTTAGATAGAGTCATGAAAAGGATGGAGCATTGGGGTCATAGGCTATTTCCTAAATTAGATTTTGATGATTTTCTTGAGAAGGTGGAGAAATTAGGTACTAAAAAAGATCTTCAAGTGTTTATCAAAAAATATCGGCAAGATATGATTAATGCAGATGATAATCTGACTACTCAGAATGATATGGATGTAGAAGAAGACAAAGAGCAAGATGAACCTGTTGATGAATTTGATATGTTAATTGCTGAACAAATAGAAAAACAAAAACAAGCTATGCAACAATCAACAGTATCTGATACATCCATTAATAATGAGGATTCATTTAATGCATTATTATCACAGTCTAATGCTGCCAAAAATTCACAATCAACAAATGCGAATTCTGCTTCGTCACAACTAAGTGACGAGATGAAAGAGCGTATAGAACGAAATAGGCAACAAGCTATTCAAAGGAGACTTTCAAGACTTAAAGAAATTCAGGAAGCAAAGAAACAGAAAGTAGATGATACAGAAGATTCCCAATTTCAAAATGATTCTTGTACTACACAAATATCTAATATAACTCAAAACTCAGAGAATAGAGAATGTGAGGTTAATTTACAAATAATAAATGAAAATCATGAACCTTGAAATATGAACATTATTATACAATTTATAATATGATTATAAAAAGACTTTCTAAGTATTATTGTAGAATTTAGGAGACATGTTTAATAAATGATTTACTAGTAAAAACTTAAAGAAATGTTCTAAAGAGACTTATCTAACCTAAAATAAATAAAACTTTATAGAAATTATATATTTATTTTTAGTTAAGTTCTACGTTTTTGTGTACTGATATATAATACATTATTACCACGAATAAAAGCATCGCCATATTTATCTTTTAATTGACCATTAACATATTCTTCTGTTTGTTCAAGTGCTATGTTCATATAACCATCAAGACAAGCTAAAACACCTATAAAATAATGATTGTCTCGTTAGTAAAATGTTTATAATTTCATTAAAATTTGTTATGAATTAAACTCTTCACCTCTATAATCCACGCCACTATTTAATTTTACAACCACGGGACGTCCATGAATTTGTTGAATAAACTGAGATAATGCTTCTTTACGACTCATCTGTAAATTACAGATGAAAAATTAACGAAAATAAAGCATATATATAATATATTTATAAAATGACTTTCTGACAAATAGGTTAGGATTTATATCTGCTTTTTTTGAATAACTAAACTTTACCTTAAAAATATTAATCTTCTTTATATTTTACTTTGAAAATTTGACACACTGTACGTTTTCAAACCATACGACTTTATCTGTTCACAAACAATAATTGAAAGTGGCTATAACTTTCGAGTATTGGTAGATTTCAGTACTGCAGGTGTGTTTAACAGTCAATTGCATAAATATGTTATAAACATCATGTACATTTATATTACACTGAAAATTACATAGAAGGTATCAACTAAAAACATTGTTGACGCATATGTATTTGCAGAACATTTTATTAAAACTGTTTATTGAAGTAAGTAACCAATCAAATTGCAAATACAATTTGAGATTTTAAAAAAGATAAGATTTCAGATATTTTATACCCGTAAAAGATTAGTAATCATATTTATTAAAAAAATACTGAAAACAACAGTCAATTACAATGATAACATTAAACAACAATATATAATTTAAACATTTATAATTGTAATAATTTATGTATTTTACGTAAAATAATATAACGTCAGTTACAATAATTCATCGTTATATGGCATTTTTTAATATTCATAGTAAATGTTATATGTCAGAAATGTTTAAGAGATTGTTCATCTCCTCCCACTGCATTTAGCTGAGTGCATTCGTTCATTGCGAAACGAGTTCGGATACAGTTCTTTCGTTTCTGTAATTTTTGAAACAAAAGTATACAGTTTTTAAGGATTTGCCACCCTGAAGAGAAAGTGGAGAATGGCTTATACATTTGATTCGTGATTACGACAGGTGTAATTATATAAATCGGTGTCTCCGTTCTGCGTTTATGGGGGTAGTGTTTTTAAATTGAATTTTATTAATTTATATTTATTATGTTATATTGGTTACCAAAGAAACGTTTTAAAAAAAGGTACTATGTATTAATTTGTCTAATTCTTTGTTCCTGTTTTAGATTTGTTATTTGTTGTACAGTACTTAAAACATTGAACAATATTAACATTGTGAATAAAACATTTACCAGTATTATCAGTGAAACTTAAACTATATTTAACATAATAATTAAGTGTAATTATTACCACTATGTCGAAAAATTTTAATTTATTTCTAAAAATTTAGAAAGTACGATAAAGTATTGCAATCAGTAGAATATGCAATATATAAATGTTACACAAAAGTATTTGTTTAATTTAATTTTGTACCTTTTTGTAAAGTTCTGTGATGTAATGCTTTAGTATTTGCATATATCTGTCATTGCTAATGTAGGTATACATCATTATTCATACGAAAAAATATGTTTCATTATGAAATGTAACTCTTGCATGTGGGAATAATTACACTTCTGTACATGTAATAAATAATTATATTACATCTGATGACCTGTATATAACAATAGCTTGCAAGGACTTTTACACAAGTAAATTATATTAAAGGGGATATTAAAAAGGTGCTATAAGTTTAATACCTACTAACAAATATGCAATCATCTTTTCTACTATCAACAATATTGCCTGCTTCCACCATTCTTGATAATTGGTATTTAGGAATGTAAGTTGCTACATTTAATGTCTGTTTTGTGAATTTTCTTTTATATTTGGAATAAAATCACAATTTTATTAAAACCTCTTTTAGAGACAAAGAACCAAAGCAAATAATGCAACAAAACTTTTAAATTTCTTTGTTGGTAAATAAGTAATAAATGAACTGTACTTTCAATAATTACATATTGAATAAACTAATAAATTAATTAACAAAATGGCTCATGAATTAAATATTCATAACTAACTACAATTATTTTATTTAGAAAATGTATGTTTTGTACAAAATGCATGTATAGATATCTTTGAATTTATATTTTTACTATTTTAAGTTGTTTTTTTACTGTTTTAATCTCTTAAGTTACTAACTTTTTTATTATAGTATACAAGATGTTGAAAAAGAAATAAAATATTGGAAATTACATGAAAATGCATTATAAGTAAATTTTTGATATTTTTTGTTGAGTATATGGAATAAAGAATATTCTGTATGTACAAAGTTTGACTTACATATCTTTGCATTAAATAATGTGCAGTAATCATCATTTAAATTGTAAATATATGCATCAATCTACTATCAAATTAATAAGGTATAAACTTATACATTCTATCATACTTTTATACTTTATTAATGGTTACAAAGTTATACTTTATAAATGTTTAATGAAATCATTATGTATATGTACCTGCTTGTGATCATAATAAACATTTCTGTATTTAAAATTTTGTACTTTGGATTTGTGATTAAATTTCTTTATAGCAATCAAGATCAAAAAGTTTTTTTATGGTAAATTGGAATTTTAAGAAATAATATATTATTTGTTCTGGTTTGTTTGTGATATGAAATTTTAATTTATAAAATTGATTACAGACACCTAATTTGGGTGATGGCAGTGTCATTAATTATTTATTTTATAATATTTGGAATTTTGCCTATTATATTTCATTACTCTTGTACTATACAAAAGAAGATACTGTTTTTAAATTTTGGTAAGTAGACAAATTTCAAGTTCTAGGACTCTATTCTAGGATTCTATTCCTTCCTTTCGCAAACGTAATTAATTCTATATTTTCAGTGCAATGGCCACTTAATGTAAATTTTTCAAACCCAGAATCAGTTGGTATGAAAGGAACAAGAAATTTTTATTTAACAACAAATCAACAAGTAAAAATAGGACTATGGTTAGTAATTAAATACAATTAACTTAAAATTATGTAAGTAATATTATCTATGTTACATGATAGAAATAAGTAAAATATGTTTGTAGGCAGGTATTACCACAATCTTTATTAAATGAGTCTACTATCACAACTGATGATGATTATGAAGCTGTTTTAAGAAATGCTACACGACCTGTTTTTCTGTATATGCATGGAAACAGTGGTAATAGAGCAAGTAACCATCGGTTAGAACTTTATAAATTACTTCAGTCTTTAGATTATCATGTTATATGCTTTGATTATAGAGGTAAGCATACAAAACTTTAGGATTAGAAAATTAAGTTTATATGTAAATAATTATAATTACACGATTTATAAATACAGGTTATGGTGACAGTGGAGAAGCAGAGCTCTCAGAATCAGGAGTAGTTATTGATAGCAAATATATCCTTGAGTGGTTGCTAGAGCTAGTGAATAATACAGCTCCTGTCTTTGTGTGGGGACATTCTTTAGGCACTGGGTACAGAATGTTTATTTCATAATGGAATATCAACATTTATTTAGCACAAAATATTAGTATTTGTAAATTCTATTGTTTTTTGTTTGTAGGGTTTCTACTCATGTATTAGCATTATTAGCAATTGAAAATATACATCCTACAGGGTTGTTTCTAGAGTCACCATTTAATAATATTGCCGATGAATTAAGTGAACATCCTCTGGCACAGGTATCTAGGATGCTAAACACTATTTTAATAATATTGTTATACTAAATATGTTGAACATATGCCTTAAAATTTTATTTTTTGAAGGTGTTTAAACATTTGCCATGGTTCCGTTGGGTAATTGTTGAACCATTTTATAATAATTTTCTTCGATTTGAATCAGATAAACATATAGAAAAAATTCAGTGTCCAGTTATGATATTACATGCTGAAGATGATGGTATTGTACCATTTTCTTTGGGTGAAAAGGTATGATATTATTTTTGGATAAATTTTACAAAACATAATAATATTAATATTATAATCAATTTGATATATGTATATATATTATTAGTTATACAAGGCAGCCATAAATTATCATGGTAACAGTACAAATTGTATTCAATTAATACGAATAGATGCTTCGTATGGTCTTGGTCATAAATATATATGTCGTTATAAGGAATTACCTAATATAATTAAGTAAGTATCAATTCTGCTTAAATTATTACAATACTAACAAGTTACCATTATTTTTATCATTTTTTCAGAGCATTTATAGCCGAAGCACATAAAAAACATTAGTTAAATTATTTAGCAAAAGACAAAGTATCACCATCTTATAAATATTTTTTATGGTAAATATCAGTATTTAAACAGTGTGAAGTAAAAATTGTTAGTATTGTATCTTATTAATATATTTAATGAAATTCAATTTTACTATGATATTTTGTGAAAATACAATAATTTTTATTGCTTACATTTTATAGAATAATTTCTTTAACAAGTAATTATATGATCTAATCGAATTCTACATTTGAAATACATTCTCGTATCAAGTATGGAGCAATAATAATTATTTTATTTGAACAACGAAAATACTGAGATTTGTATGTATATTATGCATAAGATAATGTGGTGTGAGATTGAAGTTAATCCTGTGATAGCTATTTTAAGCCATTAACAGCATATATTATTTTATATATATCAACCAATTTCTAAGAAATTTACAAATCAATGAATATTCAACATTGCTATTACTTTAAATTCTACTGTATGTCAATTTTACACGTATAAATATGTGTATCTCGTTTAAAACATTGCAGTTATTGTAATAATATATTGCATGCCTTTACATATGTGAAATGATTATAGAAAACAACGAATCAAAAATAAAATCTATTATTAAGTTATTTGAAAATCACATCATGTTTCAATTACTCTCTATTTCCCTATCAAAACCTTTTAATTCTGAATTATTATTCAAAAACGAATATATATCTCGTATCTATCTATAGTTTGAATGTGAATATGATATACTTTAGTGGAACTGTAAATTGAAATTTTGAAATTACTATAAGAACCAATAATGAAGTGTAAACTGTCACAAAACTTAAGCAATCACTGTTTTAATATTGTATAAATAATATATAACAAAATGTTAATCAAAAATGAAATATTTTTTTATATGTATATATGTATTGTGTAGTATAAACAGCTCATAGGTTAGTAAAGTAGAGATGCTGAAATAAAACAATAATAAATACAATAAAAATAACTGAAAACATGTAAAATAATTATGATCTTATGAAATAAGTTTGGTTCCGTGAAATAGAATATTCAAAGAAATCGTTAAAATGGAGGAACAAAGCATTTTAGCATCCAAAGCATATAAACGTGCAGAGACAAATTTAAAGGACAAATTAAAACCAACATTTTTAAAGCACTATCCGCATTATTTAGTGCCAGGATATAATTTGCATAACAATTTATTTATGGATGAGGCAGATTTAGAAAATACTATAGAACAATACGAGGATTACCCCTATCATTGTGATTTACCTAAACCTTTATTGCCTCCCGCTAGATTACCAAGAAGTGGTAAGCATTTTAATTTTTCAGCCTAAGACTTTATTAAATATTTTATGGGATAAGTAACTATAACTGAATATATAAATTATGTAGTACTAAATGAAGAAGATCCAGTACTGGAGTTGGTTACTGTTAAAAATCACATAAATGATGATGTAAAAAGGATGAAACACTATTATTCTAAACATGAGAAAGGTATTTTATATTTTAGTCAATGTACTGAAATTTATAAAATTTCTGTGATCATGAAATAAAACATTTGTATAGAATTGAAATTAATATATAAAAAAGATGTAAAATGGAATCATGATAAAGAGGCAGTTACTGCAAGAATACCAAAATATATAGCAGATCTGGCCGAAACAATGGATAAGGATCCAGATCCTTATTTTGACGGGGTAAGTTAAATCAGCATATAAGGTTAATATATCACAGTAAAAAAACAAATTGTTTTAGGTTTATAATTGGTACTATACTGGTGGTACACTAGATTATGTGCAGTTTCATGATACAAATATTTTACTTTTTCCATTTATGGGAGAGTTAGGTATAGCTACTATAAATTAAGTATAAATTATGAGAAAATATAAATTATGTTATGATTTCATTATGATTTATTTACAGTAAGTGCACCTATTGAAAATGTAGAAGAATTTTTGTGGAAACCATTATTACAAAGGTCAGCTAAATGTGATCTCGATGGGTCATTGTATGAATTGAAACATAATATCAATATAGATACATGTAAGTATAGGTATGTTCATTCGCAGATTAATGCCAAAAGGAAAGATGTATTCATAGTCATTTTGAAATTTAATCACTACATTAGGTATGATTATGGGAAGATACAAGCATAATTGTAATTTTTATACACTATCTGAACTGGATAATAAATACAGTCTTACTGAAATTCATGAGGAAAAATCGAAAGTTCCTTATGTTAGTGCAGATCTACACTTAGTTAATAAAAATCTATACTGCACAGCAAATGTACAACGATCTGTAACATTATGGGACATAACTAAAATGTATGTACAATAATATAAGTATTTGTGTTTTGTAAAAATAAAAGATTCATATTTACTTTTAATTTTGTAGGAAATGTATAAGTAATCATATGGTATCACAAACAACTGTAACTGATGATAATTGGGCAAATATAAAGTTTCAGTTAATAGATCCAGATGTTATTTTATATATAGATAGATGTTGCCTTCATTATCTTGATGCCAGGGTAAAAGGATTTTTATTAATTGTTCTTCAAAAACATTTTCTGCATAATTTATAGATTTAAGTTGATAACAAGTAAACTCAATATATTATAGCGCCCATTAGATCGACCGGTATTAACATTATGTCCAAAATCTCATTTGGAAAAGTGTGAAAGTCTTTCATTAGATGTTGCCAGTAAAAATAATTTTTGTAGATATATTGGAACTTATCATAGTGTTCTAATGTGTGACAGTCGTTCGCCTAAACAATGCGTTCAACAAAAATGGACGCATCAATTCAAGGGGCCACCACTTATGGGGGGTCATGCCTTAAATAGGTACAAAAATTTACTTAGCTATTTGTTTAAATATATTTGAACATAATTAAAACATGAAATATCTATAAGTAACTATTTTCAGAGACAGCAAGGAGTTTATTACACTATCTAGTCAAATATCTGGTGAAAGTACAATAATTTTGAATACATGGACGAGTGATATGATTTCACACTCATTTAATTTTCCCTTTACCCCTCCTCATATTATGGAAACATTGAATGAATCTCAAATGCAAGGAATGTGCCTGAATCCATATCTAAGAGATAGATTTGAATTATGCAATAGTGGTTGCTATATGATTGAAAATAGCGCGGGAAATATGTTTTTATTCTTTCAAAATTCCGTAGGTACGTGTACTATCTTATTAGTATGTATTTTATCTTTATATAATTAAATTTTTAGGTGATATATTTTATCAGTGTATAACGCATGATACTGCATTAAACACTTATTCACGTGTAAACTGTAAGTCATATTGCACATTGAATGCTTGGGAAAATGCAATATCGATGCAAACAGACACTATAATGCCCCTTGCAATGTCTGAAAAATCAAATATGCAACATATTTTTGAATGTAAGTAACCATAAAATAAAGTACTTTTGTCAAGAGTGATTCTATATATTTTATGTATATGTATATTAATGTTGCAGGTTTTACCAACAAAAAATTACGGTTAAAATATACAGACCATAGTTCAGGTGATATTGAACTGAGTTGGACGCAATCTCTTGAAAAATTAAACTCTTACAGAGATTTGTTAGCACCTGAACTTCTAGCTGTGTGGGAAATATGCGAAGAAGTTCCATTACCTTTAACAGCTGCACCTCATGAAAAAGTTTTGAGTTGGTTGAAGTCCGCAGACACAAAACAAGAACTATTATCGCAAGAAGAAATAGATAACGTGGCAACGCCAATAAATAGCCAAGAATTAATAAGCGTGTCTCAGGAAGTAGACATAACTCAGCTAGATGACAGTAATGCATTACAAGAACTATTTTTACCTAAAGTTACGACACGTCGCAGAAGGGGAAACTCACGAAAAAAATAAAAGTATATACAGTATTTCGATATATGTATTACTTGTTTATTTATTTATAGTAAAAATTGTACAATAATTACATGTAATATGCATTGACAGAATGAATGAACATGTTAATAATAATTTACAAGTTTTGTAATCTACAACATTGTATTTTTCGATACGATTTAACGGAAAGATGGTTTCCACTTTGACGTAAGGGCTTTATTACTTTCTTGTTGTGCTTTACTTTCTTCTTCCATTTGCATCTGTAAAAATTTAGTAGTATGTAAACATATGTAGTTTATGCAACACTAACAAAAAGTACTACTATAATAGTTACCAATAATTTTCGCTGATTTTCTCTAAAAACTTGTAATGGATTATCGAATTGCCTATAATAATCAAGAACTTCTCGTACATCTTCAACATTCGTTGCTAATATAGCTGAAAAACATTTATTCGGTGAGAACGATTAATGTAATAATATATTTGCACACATAAACAAATGTAAATTTGTTAAAAGAAACATACTTTTCAGGAATGCAGCTAAATCATACATTGTTGTATCGTCGTCATTTCCAGTCCATTGGGGTAGTTTTAACGTGTTTTCAGGGTGGAATTTTGTACTTTGAGCATTCCAGTCAATTACTATGACCTATAAAATATTAAATTAAGCATGTATTCCACTTACATACAAATCATACATTAAATTACTTACTTTTCGGAGATCACGGTTAAGAGCATCTAAATCCTTAACATGATGACCATCTACAAAACGTGTCGTATCTCTGACTAATCTGTACATGATATATCCATTAGGATCTAAGATATCCAAAATAGGGAAAACAGTCTAAAAATTACGTAAATAAATAATATATCAAAGTAATATAAATTATTTTTTGATGATCTAAATAATCAAGAATATTCACCATTCCTTGCTCTGCTGTATATACAACAATTTCAAATTGTGGTGGAGCTACTGCTTCTAGAAACTGGTCTACCCCAGGTCGTTTCTTAAACCTCCAACCAGTTTCATACTATATTATCAATCAATATAAATAAATGTTTGTATGAAATAACATCAAATACATTTTAAAAAATATATTACTTACTGTCCAATCAGGATGCACAAGTACATCTGTTAATTCTAGTACCAAAGTATATGGCGGTTGAATATAAGGATATTTGAGAGGATCTGGAAGTAACTTATCTCTACTGGGTTCTTGAACCATCTGAAAATATTAATCAAATAACAAATTAAGCAATTTAAAACTTCTGCTTACATTTACTAAAAAATGTAATAAATGGGGATTATAGACAGTACCTTAGAGTAATAATTAAATTCTCTTCTGAGAGTTTTATAAATCCTTTCATAGAATGGTAAATTTGAAAATTCGTCTTCAATAACATTCCCATGTTCATCATATTTGGTCCTTGTTAAATTATATATTATATAAGATAGTCCAACAGTGGTGAATACTCCCAAAAATGCAAAACTATATTTAAGTAGCCTTTGTGATTGTTCTCGTCTTTCTTTCTCTTCTGCTTCTTCTTTTTGTTCTTCATCTACTTTCTTATTATCTAATCCATCTTGTGTTAGAGATTGTACAGTTCCTCCAGCCGATTGTATATTAGTTAAACTACCGGTTATTTTTGGTCTATGCGCTATAAAAATATTAACTTATTAGACATTTGTATCAGAGTAATAAATATAAATCACATGCCTAAAACCTAGCTATTCAATAAATTGCTAATGCCATGAATAATGAATGACCGTTTCTCTTATAAAAATGTAATAGTTCAAGAATTCTATTTCAACAAACGTATAGATCACGAATGTTTCCTTCCTGAAAGGTTATGTTTCACGCATTTACTTACTCTCAGTGTTATAATAATGCCTTTGTGCCGTTTCAACAACTGATATTCGAACGAACGGTACGCGAAATGCCGAATATACATTTGCTCTATTTCCATTGTATATTTTATATAAATGCCGCAAACTTTTTATTGCAAACGCCATTCCTTTAAACAGATCATAGGCTTTCTGGCAGATGTATGCAAAGACCTCCTGTTCGTATTTTCTAGCATGTTTAACATCGTCGATGTTTCAGAGATCTAGTTTCCCAACGTATCTGAAGATAGTTTCGATAAATCTACAAAACCTTTCCGGTTATGCCTACGCATTGAACTGAAGTGAGTTAGTCCATTTGAAATTTATACACTTTCAAAAGTACTGCAAATTTAATACACAAATTTTTGTGTATAAAAATACTATAATCGGATACTCGGATTTGAAAATTATTTCCTTTATTATTTCTTTTACATATTAGTTCATTTTAACAAAAGCGAATGGGGGTTGTTTGTTCCTTATAAGTAAATGAACATAGTGTTAAAAATGTTTAATTATCATCAGAACTGCCAGTAGCGTATGGATTCATACGGAAATTGCAAAATTTAAAAATCAATCGGTATTCATTACACTGCAACGTGGTACGGTTAGATTCAATTCAATTGAGCATTTACATATACTAATGTTACTTTTCTTCTGTTCTAAAATATTGCCTAAATAAATGTACATTTGCTATCGTTCTAAATAGCGACAGTATTTGTATCTTGATAATTTTTCATTATAATAGCAGTTGTTTGTCGCGCTATCCTATCGTGGGTCAAGCAATAATTATTTAATTGGCCGAAATAAAGCTGTCTCAACGCAGTGCGGCACACCGGTAGTCGAAGCCTTTTCAGGTTTAATCAACTTCAGGAAGTTTGCTAGTGGCGGGTAGTTGTCGGGTCAGTATATGCATTCTATACTAGCCAGGGGAATTTTGTGGACATCGTGCGGTCAACCGCTCTAATATTAATAGTCGGAGTATGAAATTTGCTTAATCATGACTAACGGGATGACCCAATGGAATGACAATAATTTGCCAGTGTCCATTGGCCGTGTCAATCTCGAGTAACGATCGTTACGAAATTTTGACAATTGCGAAATTATTCCGTTTATACGCGACAATAAGAACATTAATATTAATAAATATTACCCTCCTCAAATTCTAATATTAACACATCCAGCAGGTGCCACGCCATAACACGCCACAAACCCGTCGCTCAAATGAATTACCTCCGATAAATAAAGATGGTACAATAACTATTTAAAAATGTACAAATTTGTAAGTTTGAAAATTTCTGAATTTCTAGTACGAGGCGTATGAGGTGGGTTAGCTCGTATTTTATGGGAGACCATGTCCTAATTGTTTTGCCGTTACATCGACGATCAGAGAGTGTTAAATACTTCGTTCAAAAATCGAATTCCACTTTGTTTGCGCTAATTCACCCGCTGCGCGCGTAAACACGTTCGTACCACTTAAAGGAGTTGCACTCGTATCCCCCACACGTAGCTTTCAGGGATCGTAAAGCGACAAGAATTTATCGCTGAATTTTTCTGGGATCTCCCAGGCCACCGTTTAAATTTTTGCGTCCGCCCCACGCGAGATAAACTTGTCCGCTGTTTGTGTCAGCTGCTGTTAGGACCGTAATGAGAGGTGCCATAACGTTAACGACCGAACGCATACATTCGAGCAATTACGTCGCTCCAACTAATTTCTCTACCGTGGACAAACTTGAGGAATTCCATTCTGCGAGCGGCGGATCGCGCGGGTGCGCGTGTTTAAAGGGTTGCAGCGAAGGGGTTGCAGCGAGGGGGTGGTGTGGGTTAACGCTGACC
Organism: Coelioxys conoideus; assembly: GCA_947623535.1. Lineage (NCBI taxonomy): Eukaryota > Metazoa > Arthropoda > Insecta > Hymenoptera > Megachilidae > Coelioxys > Coelioxys conoideus. The sequence goes on along the minus strand of OX392457.1, from coordinate 15,743,084 downwards.
ATTTCGTCGGATCTGGCCGCGTTTACGTCTGCATACGTACACACGTCGCGGGGTTAACGTACAAACACGCGAGAGAGTCGCGACGACCTTTAGTAAGCCGGGGATACGAATGCAGCCAAGAGGGTTGTTTGTCAAGAGAATTTTGCAGCGGCGAACACGCTGGCCAACGAGTATTACGGGTTGGATTAATTCCTAACAAAAATATGCGAAATATTTTCACGCCGCGGACGAGAGAAGCCGCGCCACGCACAGAAAGGGGCGCAAAAAGGACCTCGTACACATCGTTTGCAGGACGTTGCTCTGCGAGTTTCGTGTTTTGCTTTCGGATTGAGCGGCAAGGTTTTCGCGACAAATTGCCTTCGGGCGACACATCTATTCTTCCGTATGATATTCACGTTCTCATACTCCGCCACGCTGATCGCTCTTTGTCACGGGGATCACCGCTATTCCGCTCGCAAAAATTGTTCGCGCTTTCAACTTCCTTTAAACGAGTGGTGACACCGTTTCCAGATACGCGTTCTTCTCTTTCGAAGACGAAAATATTAATTGCACAGGACTTAGCATGGCCGAGTAAGGACCAGAATTGACGCTCACATGGCAGTAGTCTACACTATCCATATTTAAACATATAGTTCACAAAATAGACACTTTTTATGTTCTTGATCCACTCAAACTGTTCAACCGTTAATCTAATCATTTATGTAACAAATTATTAAAATACTTCAACCGTAATGTACTTTAATTGTAAATGTATTTCATACAAATTGGTTAGAAGAAATTGTAAGTGTGTTAATCGCTTGTCCTATAATATTATGTCACGCTCGGGACGCACACTACAGTTCGAATGTGAAAAACCAATCAAAGATCAATCCTAATTATAAACTGCATAATCAAGGATCGGTGAATCAAAACGTGCTTCAAATTTTCACTTTCCTAGATTGACTCAACGTTGAAAGCATACTTGAATAGATGTGAACGACGCAACTGCCTAGAAAATTGTAGGTTGATGCACATGAGTGGTATAATAATTTATCTGTTTGTACAGAGTATTAAGAAAGTAGATACGAATGATTCACCTTGGATCAGGTTTTATTAAACGCTCTGTATACACATAATGTTCAGTGAACTCGTGCAAAAGATAGGAAGGAAAGGAAGTTCGCATAGCGACGCTTCTTAACGTCGAGATCTATAAATGTCCCCCAACCTAGGTAGCATGTAAATGGAAGAAAGCGTCATTCCAGACGATACTCGCGTCTCGTGCACTCGGACCCGGTGCTATTTGCACGCGTCCGTACGTCGCGTCGTCTCGCGTCGAAAGATTTCCGAACGAAATTCCTTCTCGGCGAATAGTCGGAGTCATTCAAGCTCCCGGCGGCGTTCTATTCAACAGAAGGCGAGCTTCCTTTTTCCCCCCTCGCGATTCATTCGTTCGCGAGCAAATCGACGACGATTTACCTTTCGAAAGTGGTCGATCTCCTACGAGAACGAGAAACGTAACGTAGGAAAGCAGATTTACAATGTAAATCGACTCGTCGACTTCCCTTTTAATCTTTTTTCCCTTATTACCGCTCGTTAGTTCCTCCCCTTAAGCGTCGATCATAATTGACCAACCTAAGTTTCCAGCCACGTTCGAGTACACGAATTACATGCATTGAACGGCGTACTCCACGCATTGGCGTAGTTACGATCAGGAATTAGGATAGATTTGTTCATCCAAATTTTTACATATAATTTCGTGTTTCCAAGTTTGAACATTTCCGAATTAATGTGCTGCGAAATTTATAGGTTTTTAAATTGTTGAGTTTGAAAATTTTCACGTTCCCAAATTCACATAATCTCAAATTTCTGAGTTCCCAAATTCCTATACCGCCATATTTCACATTCCATTTATTCCAACATCTTCAAATTTCAAAATCCCATATTCGTATATTATCAAATTCCTGTATTTCTATACATCTACTACCCCAATTTCAATACTCCCAAATTTTCACTCTCCTCAATTTCAATACTCCCAAATTTTCACTTTCCTGTATTTCAATAGTCCCAAATTTTCACTCTCCTCAATTTCAATATTCCCAAACTTTCAAGTTGTCTACCTTCTATATTCCAACTTTCTACGTCCCCTAGTGCCAACATTCTCAAACTTCCAAATTTCCAAATTTTTGAACCAACCCCAATGCATCGTCGAAAGTTTAAAAATATCCAAACTCGGTGATCACATAATGGTCAAATAGAAATTTTCAGATTCGGAAGTTGCAACGCGATCCCCGACGGGGTCCGTCGAGATGACCGTAGAAATGGCCAGCCCCACCCCGAAAGGAAATCGGAAGTTACGCCAATGGTGAGACGCGACGAAGGTAGGGGGTTGGTAGCCGCGAAAGGGAGCATTTGGCGTAATCGAAGTATCGCGTGCCGCGTGGTTGCCGCGGAACGATAATTCCATTACGCGAGAGAACAAACGTAGCTACATACGTACCGCGAAGGCAGGACATTTTTATCGGCTACGATCTGATATTTCGTCGATCACCTGTGTGTGGTTGGCCGTTGTGGAGGCGCGTGCGTGAGATACGCGAGTAATTCTCCTCGCGTGGGAAAGCAACGTTTCGAGCCGCATAAATATAACGAGAGAAAACGTAGCCGGGACGAACACGCTCCTCGTGGTAGCTTCTCTACGGCTCGATAGAACACGTGGGTCGAAATCGTACGGCAAAAACGGCCCCCACTCTACGCTATTAATTCGACGGACATGGAAAAAGTTTTCCACTTAATTTGAAGTATAATCTGATTTTGTCTCTCTGTTTTACCCGGGCAATACGCGAGAAAATTCGTGGATCGTTATATTATATAATTCTCCGAGGCTTCGACGCGAGAGCCACCCCCTTAAGGCCGAACTTTCTTAATCCGAAGTAAACCAAAGCACGGATAATACAGCTTCCACGGGCCATTCAGAGACTTTAATAATCTAACTTTTCGCGAGACTCCGCGTGAACCCACTTTTAACCGAAAAATTGCTTTTCTCCCACCCTGACGCCGGAGGTGGAACAGGCACTTACGCGTGTATCATTCTTTCGGCCGTGCTTTAAAGCTGACGCAAAGTGCTTGTTTAACGCGTTTACTATCTTGGTTGGACATCGCGAGTTCCATTTGATCGTTTGTATTTTCATGCAGAACTAGTGATTGCATTCAAGTTCGATAAACAGTAATTTCCGTTTAAATTAAGCCTCGTTGAAACCATTAAGTGTTCATCGCATTTGTTATAATTATTTAATTTCATAAAAAGTTAGTTACAGCCCAGCTTTACTTATTGCACCTCCTCAAGAATATTACCATGTGCAACCACTAAATGTTTATCGTATTTGTTATAATTATCTAATCTCATAAAAAGTTAGATTCAGCCCAGCTGTACTTATCCCAGTTTCTCGAGGTTATTACATACGTGTATATTTAATTTTTTTAAATTCAACGCCCAATGATTACACAATTATAATAGAAACTGTCTTTTTCTCACAACGTATTACTAATGTTCCCTACAATTCTTGCTGAATCATCGATTTAAAATAGGTGACACATAATTACATTCGGACAATTAGATCAGCTTTTTGCAAGGCTGAAAGAATATCGTCTTTAAAAATGTTACCTACTATACACACTGCATAAAAATTTCATATGGTACACATATGGTGTGACACACCGCGCAACTTCAGACAGCTCTCACGTTCAAACTACTTATTATTTCACAACCAAAAAGAGTACCGAATATTCCTGCCACGTTCTGAAATAAGGGTCAACAATGTTTCCCTCAAAATGATCACTTACGCGTAACAAAAGAAAGGACGTAAGATAGAGAAATTTTCACCCGAACTTTTATCTGAGGTATGGTTATCCCACGTATACAGTGATGGTTAAGTAATTCATTCTATTTCTACTCATGTATCAACAAAATCTTTTATCGGGTATCAATATCTCGCGTATACAGTGAACATTTAGTAATTCACGCTATTTAATACAAGTATTAACAATATCTTTAAGAAAACGGTTTCATAAAATGACCCTCAGTGGTTCATTTTCAGCGTACGTTCTAATATGTCAGTAGCCGATCGTTGACCACAAAGAAGACGAATTAATTCGAACGATCTAAATTTTATTGAAATGAATCGGTACGGGTATCGGTCGTGGTAAATTGTAGCACCCTATATCGGAATGTGGCGTGAGACAATGAGAAAGGATCGCGTTGCAATAACGCCAGGTTCGAATAAGTTAGCAGATAGGTGGATGAATTCACGCAAGACTTACGCGCCCGTAGTAAGGGAGGCATACACGCGAAAAACATCGGTGCTCTGCTGGCGAGCTTTTGTCGGGGCTGTTCCGCGAACGGGCACGAAACGAAAGAATGAAATTCGCGCTGTACCGAATGGTATTGTCCGCGAGGCACTGTAATCGATAGTCGCTCGATGAATAGCAAGAGTTAGGAGAGATCGAAGGGCGGAGAAGAGATGGGACGCGTGCACCGGCAGATACGCGAGGCCGATTTTTATTACCAGCCTACGCTTCGGCGAGCTTTGTAATTCAGACGATCTATATGAAATCTCCTGACCACTTTTATCCTTCGTATGAAAGCTGCCCCGCGCACGGAAGTCGATCGTTTAACGCGACGGAAATGCGATAACGAAATCCGAAAACATGATCTAGAACATGGCTGACAGATACGTAGCCATTTTGATATCGTTATACGGAGTAGTTTATTCTGAAAGTGGTTTTTGTCCGTTTTTAAAAAGATTATGAAAGAAAACCTGTTCTTTATAACTGATTAATATTTGATGTTTTAAGAAATGCCGATGCTTTGTTCGGTTTAAAATTTCCTGACAAAGTAAATTGCATAGTCATGCATTACGAAAGTGATGTAAGTCTCTCTACAGTTCGTAAATATACGTATGTATATGTATATATCGTTTTAATTAAGCTTGCCGGAAATATATTTATATAATGAAATTACGTATTGGTGAATTATTAAAAGCATTACCAGACTGGTAATAATTAATCTATATCTTTTAATTAACTAAAATAAACCGTCCGCATATTGGTTTTTATCATTGAATTGCATAAAAAATTGTTAATATACAGGCTGTCTGTGATTACCCTGATTCTTTCGTAATCTATAGACGAATCTTTTGGGAAGTTACTATCGTGTTACTAAATAGTCACTTAAATAGTAACTTAAACCCGGGTTCTCCCAGAATTTTGTCTCTTTTCGGGTACTTTCACAGATACATAGTTTCTCGTACAATTTTTTTAGGACGTCATAAATACAATTTGTAAATGAGAATATATTTAATTAAATCTATCGATTGAGGATCGTAACGGTGAACGATGGCGGGCCATTGGTATCGTAACCGGTCGGTGAAAAAAGCTCGTCTCGAAACTTTCCCCTGTGAAAGTAACGTTACAAAAACGCCTTGAAAGTCCGACCACCTTTCCTCCACCGGCGCTGATTAATTTTATTCACGCGCTCGCGGAAAATCGCTCGAGATAATCACGAAGACTTCGTTTGCCCGGACGAGCGGAAAAATTCCGAGAAATTCGTCGAAATTCCTCGGTCGTTCGCGATCCGCGTATTCCGAAATCGAGCGTGGCGAAATGTTGGCGAGCCACAGAGAATATTCATAAGTTCATATTACGTTTTTTTTCAAAGCGGCGTTTCGCCGCGAACTTCGATAAAAGCGATCCGAAATCCCGTCCGAATTAATTCCGCGGGAGTTTAAGTAATTTCGCGAGCAAAGGATCGGAAGTTTCGAGCAGGGTGTAACGCTTCTTCTTTCTTTATTTTTCAACTCGATTGAAACACGACCGATCGCTTTTCTATCGGCGGTCAGGAAACGCTGAACATTTTGATCACGTTCCGACGCGTGTACGCGTACGCATGAAATTTCATTTGCTAAGTATTCACCGGCACAGGAGCGCAGGATCACGTACGGTGATCGGTCACACCCACCCACTCGCCATTATCTATGCAAATGTCTGAAATATATGACAATTAATTTTATCGATCACCGACGAGACTGCACGCCGAACGCTCGCCTCGACTACGCGAATTTATTTCGATGTTTTGCCCGGGAAGCAAGCCCGATGCCCGGCTAAATGAATTATGAGACCTTTTAGCCGGATATTTCTTCAAGATTTCCTGACCCGCATTATAAACTTCCCCCGATTTATGAACTCGACGAAATATATCGCCGAAGTTAAGCCATTTAGGCAGTCGACAAGTTTTCGGCGATTTTTGCGATATATATATATACTCTTGGGCGCAATGTAGGGGTTTTATGGATAAGGATTAGTATAGGGGAGGAGCTACTGCCGCTTAATTTCGATTTTCAGACGATAAATCGTCACGTTTTTTTCCGTTTTATGGGTTAGGAGTCTTAAATGTTCGAAGTAGCCGAATTCTAAGATTCACAAACTCTCGACGTAGTCGGATTCTGAGATTTTCACATTTTCGAAGTAGTCGAATACTAAGATTCTCAGATTTTCCAGGTAGTAGAATTTTAAGATTCACAAATTTTCGAAGTAGTCAAATTCCAAGATTTTTAAATTATCGAAATAGCCTAATTTTAAGATTCACAAATTTTCGGAGCAATCGAATTCTAAGATTTTTAAATTCTTCGATTTTTCAAATTTTGAAACATCCACACGCCACATTTATATAACCCGAAACATTCGAATCTCTGCTTTTGCAAATTTACGAACCACTCAATTCTTACAATCTCCAATTTTCCGAATTTCAAATATTCAATTTATCCAATTCCACGACTATGAATTTTCCAAAATGCAAATAAAAGATATTTAACCGAATGAACATGCATCGGAGGTGTAACGTTGCAATGTACGATGTAACCAACGAGTGAAATTCAATCGGAATTTTTGTTCCCCCATCGTGCAACGAAAGGCGAATGTACGAAATGAAGCATTAAGTTATCGGATGCAACATCGTTCGACTTACCTCGTACAATTTTTTACCGAAAGGTAACCGCGGGAAAGAAATAGGATCATTATTCCTTCTTTATTAGCAATCATTCTAGTTGGATCCGCCACCTGACATCCCTGACAAGTGGACGTATATCAAATACGAAAATATGTTCGTGTCTCACCCGGGGCATCGTTAGACAGGCTTAATACGCTAGTAAAACATCCGGACGGCATCACACAGTGTTGGTCCATATTAAATTCTTAGCGGGTACCTCGTGTCGGTCCTGATGTCCTTCATTAATCAATCCATTGTGCCCGAGCCTGTAAGTGGCATTCAAAATGTTTCGACACTGGTCGCCCCCCTTGCACTTCCTTCGCTATCTCCTCTACCTGGTTATGCTTTTTGGCTCTTTGTTTCTTTGTCGATTCTTTTATTTTTCAATCGGTCGGACCTCCGGTTTCGACCATTGTGTACAATTGCGCCAACAACCGTGAACCATGCCGGTCGTCTCGTACACACCGGCCTCGGTGTATTACCACCTCGGTACATTGTAACTTATGGGGTCCCATTATATGTAAAGCAGGAGGCGTTGGGTCAACCGTACGGTTTCGTCCTCCTATTTGTTTGACCCTATCGAATATGTAGCGTTCCGGCGAACTGTTCAGGAAATTTATGGGAAACGGCAGCGAGGCGGTGGTCCGATGAATAGAAGCAGGTGTCGAAACGATTATCGATGAATTGAGTGCCGGAATTCGTACTGGAAGAACCAGTTTTGTCCTTCGATCGCGGGGATTTTGCGATTTGGACGCTTCGCGAGATCGGGGCCTCGCTATTTCGGGATATCGGGAACACGGGTTCATGAAATGTCGGAACTTCGAGATTTTTGGAGATTCAGAATCTCGAGGCTTTGAGATTTTGGAGATTTAGAATTTAGGAATTTCAAGATTTTTATGATTTACGATCTCGGAACTTTGAGATTTGAAGATTTAAAGTCTCGGAACTTTGACATTTTTGAGATTTGGAATGTAGGAACTTTGAGACTTTAAAGATTTACAATGTTCGAACTTCGAGATTTTTAAGATTTGGAATCTCGAAACTTTGAGACTTGTGCAATTTCGAATTTTTAAGCTTTGTTCCACTGTAATTTTCAAATTATCAGTCTCCCAATTCTCAAATATCTAAAATTCTAGATTAAACAATTGACGATCGTGAAGATTCATAAAATTTGTAAGTTCGAATATTTCTGAATTTTGTGATTTCTAAGTTTGCGAGTTTGTCAACTAAAAATCAACGAATGAAAAAATCATTTCCTTCTATAATGTAGAATCATTTGCTTCTACAATGTAAAATCTACCATTTCCTTCTACAATGTAGAATCTGCCATTTTCTTCTACAATGCAGAATCTGACATTTTCTTCTACAATGTAAGTAGAATCTACCATTTTATTCAGCAACGTTAATCAACCATTTTCATACAGCGTTCTATAAAACGGATTTACCTCCAGAGATCGGTATCGCGTTTCAGTAGGAAGCTGACAGATGTCAGCACCGATTCGTATTCCAGCGGGAGTTCAAGAAAGGGATTGAATTTAAAGCAGCCAATTTCAAATGACAAATCATCTATCACGGTTCCCAATGTTTTTGCACCGTACACTTTTCTCTGATTGCCTTTTATTCCGCCGACTAATGGCGGCCTTGCCGTAATTTCAGTAGTACGTGGATCGAGTTCAGTGGGGGGTTAGGAATTTTTTCATCCACCCATGCAGAAAAGGTAGCCATTTCAGGGGTAGCTGTACTCTGTGAGCGAGTACGAAACACGCCAACGGACCATTATGTAGATTTCTAATGATTAGATATATCGGTCGTTTGCCAGTGAAACGAATGTAATGTAGCTTTGCTAGATGCACTATTTCTTCCCCCGTTCGTTTCATCATTGTTTCTTTAATTCCTTTGTTCGTCCAACTATTGTTTCATGGCCGTGAAAATTAAGATGAATATTACTAGGTATTTCAAAGAAGTTGTACTCTTCTATTGTAGGGAAAAAATGCAGTTCAGTTTGTTCATTTCAGGGTTGTACATTGCCGAACATGGTCTTCCCTAATGTGTGATAAGAACGATGTTTGGGATGGGTATTTTATGAAGTGTTTGCAAATTATGCTTCATTACATCTACATTATATTATTCTCTTGTTTATACTTTTCTTTATTTCAAAGTAAATCGATTCATTTGGTAATGAATACATTTCTTTGTACATTGTATCAATTTTAGTGACAACAATAAAGTTATAACAGTTCGGTATGATAACAGTTTTAGGTATACTCTTGCGTTCAAAGGTTTTATACGATATGTATACTTCATCTATTTTATTACGAGTTACGTACATTATATCTCTATTTCGTACGAGTTATATACACTACGCTATGTGCCAATTATATACACATCCTATGTACTGTTCGTGGGACAGAAGAAATTGTCTTGAGAAGAATGTGAACCCGTGTCACACGTGACTTTTTGCGTGACACGAATAGTATCTTATGTCGTATGGAGAGGATGTAATTTGCATTTCGAAGGGGATGAAGCTCGACATGGTTACAATACAGTAACGTCAATGTTGCTTTCTGTAGATTGGTATTTTCCTGAAGAACGTTAATGTGTTCGGCACAGTATTTCTCGTAATGCCAATGGTGCATGCTCAACGACGTTCAAGCACGATTCATCGTCGGTTGAGTCGAGCGAGAATTTCTATGCGGGACTAGACGACAAATAGTTTCTCGCGGGAATGAAAGCGCGATGAAACAATGGCGAGCGTGTAACGATGTATCGTGTTCCACCGTATAGCGCTTGGAAGGGATCCAAAAACGTCGCTCTGCAAATTTCTTAACGTTCCCGACAGGAAAATTTGTGGGAATCTGCTGCACAAGTACTCTAACTTCGCAGATCGGGGAATTTGGGAATTTGGGGGATTTGGAACTTTGCATTTGAGGAATGTAAGAAGTGGGGGGATTAGGGATCTGGGGAATTTGGGATTTTTTAGGATTTGGAATTTGGGGGAATTGGATTATTTGGAGAGTTTTAGACTGGGGAGATTTGAGGTTTGGGGTATTTAGGACTTGGGGGATTTCAGATTTGGGAGATTAGAAAGGATTTGGAGGATTTGCAATTTGAGAAATTTTGGATTTGGGAAATTTGGGTTTTGCGAAATTTAGGACTCGGGATATGTACCATCTGGAAGATTAGAATTCGGTGAATTTAAATTTGGAAGATTTGAGGATTTAGATTAGGGGGCCTTTGCGGACTTGGCGAATTTGGGACTTGGGGTATTTGCGATTTGGAAGATTCGGTATATCAGGATTTGAGGGTAGGGTGACTTAAGCATTGAGGGTTAGGTAATCGGGGATTCGAGAGTTAGGGACTTTGAGAATTAGGGTTTTAAGAGTTGGGGTTTGGAAATTGGGGATTTGAAAATTAAGGATTCTAAGAATTGGGTATTTGAATGCTGCAGAAATGAAAATTAGGGATTTTAAGAATTGGAGGTTTGAGAATTGAACATCTCGAAATATGAAAATTTGGGATTTACCAATTGAGGACTTAGGAAATTGTCACTTGAAATTTAGAGACGCAAAGACAATCGAATAATTAGAACTTCCAAGATAAATATACCTTCTAATCCAATCTACCAATCCTATCCATCTTAAACTATAGAAAAAACCCATTTACTATCTAAATAACAAAAAGATGAACAAAAAAATCTCCTCCAACCTTCATCCCCCAAACCTACAACAACATCGTCAGACAATACAGCGTAAAGCAGAACAACCTAACATTTAAACAATCATTTCCAAGAATTCCTCGCGCAAGGGGCGTGAAATTCGCATAATAGAGACGTTATCCGTTCTCCATGGGATTACGTTCGATGCAGTCGGTAATATTAACGTTTCCATCCACCGTTTCATCGTTGTTCCCGCGATTAGAGACGTTTTCATCCCGATGAAAAGACGTACGTCTGCAACGCGAGACCGCATCTCGTCGCGATACATAATGGATCGGTTTGTTTCGCCGGCGCGATAAATTCGACTCCCCCAAACCCCACCTACCTTGGATGAAATTGCTTTGTTATTTAGCGGCCGAATGAAAAAAACCCAGGCGCGGCTTAATAGAGGCAATATCCATACAAAGAGATTATTTACGTTGCGTTAAGGGAACGTCGGACCGGCCACGCTGGCCGTGACACATTGAGAAACTGTTTGTCGAATATTAAAGCGTCCACTCTTAAATATTCATGAACGTCTTACTTCTCGCGCGGCACGGTAACGATATTTTACGTTAAACCGGTTGCCCCCGATAGTCCGAGCGTCCCGGTGCACGATTAAATAATTGTTCCACATTCTTGTTGAACGCGAAACGGCCAGCGTTAACGCTCTTAATAAAACGCCGGGGCGATCGCGCGTTAATACGAACGCGGCATACCGATACTATTTCCCGTCGATTAATTAAAACGATCGTAATTAGCGCGGGATACACGCCGGGGAAACACGGGTACCAGTTACGAAGCGACGATCTTATCGTTTAGCCCGTCGAGACGAACGGCGGCCATTTCCTTCGACTACCCTTTCAGAATGTCGACTTCTTCTCGAGTGGATTATGTACCTCGATGCCGGGTTCAGCCTAGTATTAGCATATTTCAGACTGTATAATTTATGCATCCGTTATACATCGCGCAGGGAGAAACGGACGAACCTAAAGGGGTGGACTTTCGTGCGTTACACAGGGTGGATGAAGGGGAGCCAGTGGAAACGTCTCCGTTCTATCCGTTCGTAAAGTCTTATTTATCGATTTCGTCTGTCAATGGGATAGCTACGTCGTATCGTTCAACGTTCCGACGTAAATGTACCGTGTACGCGCTTTTAAATTGATTTATCTCGTGCAGGAGGATACGGGTGTGTGTGTGTGACCATCGTGTGGGTCGCGGAATTGCGAAATGTCGGGTAAATAGACGTCGCCGAAGAATTGATAGGCGATTTTGTCAAATGCCTTGTTATCATAATTCACTGTCAGCTTGTAAAGCTTTCGTTGCGCGTATTCGCGATATTTTTCACGTAAACATCGCGTTGGACATCGAGTTCGGGCGGTTTTTACGGGGATGCTCCATTACGGATGTAACATTGGTAACTGAAGTCTTATTGTACAATGTATTCGTTGTTTTCAATGCGTAGAGAGAATTATTATTGGTAGAGATCGATGAAAATTGATCCAAACATTTTTTGAGTAATATGTGCTGTAGTAGGATCGTGTGTGACAAATGGTGATAAAAATTTCTCCCTAGATTTTATCAAGTTTCTTCTAGGTCTCTCTTGCATGTTTCAAGATATTCCATATTTTTTAATTTCAATATTCTTAAACTTCGAAATTACAAAATTGCAATTCTTCAAATTTCCTGGAGACTGGAATTTCAAAGTTTTTAAATCTCGAAGTTAACAAATTTCAATACCTTAACACTAGATTTACGGAACGAGCCAAAATGACTCATGATGCATTTATTATTTTAGCGCTAAACCTACCGGTGTTTAGTGCACGTTTATTTTTAAATTAAAAATGAATCTCTCTCCAGACTCTTTCTAACCGTTAAAGTAAAATAACTCATCGGATAATAAAACTGTCTAATTACCGTCATCAATAAGAACGTCCCAACGCGAACAAAATAATTGTCTAGGATCTAAGCCCGAGGCATCAGGCGGAGGACTATTTTCTCGCTTTATAAAGCATCGAAATGATACAGGAAGCGTATGGAAGCGGGCATCCGTCGAGAGGGGGTCCATAAATTGAACATCGCCCCTCGCCAGTCGGAATGACTGATCGATAATATAACCACGCGGAATATCAGCAGCGAGCTGTAAATGGTGAGCGTTGTAACACATTTTAATAGGGAATTTAAGCGACCATAGAAGAAGAGGGCCCAGGAATAGGCGAGTCGCTATGGGCGAGCATGTTGCACCATATGCTGCTTCGAATTAGGAACACATATTATGCGCGAAGTGTTATTACGAAGTGCTGCAAATGGCTTAATTGCTATAATCATCGCGATAATAATACCAGCGCAGACACGCGGAATCTGACGTTCCCGAGGAAGCCCCCGGGCGGGTTGCTTTTAAGTAACCGTTCTGATAATCTTCGCCAAACGGTTAAATGATATTTTAATTACCTCGGGTTATTCGTCTTCGCGATGAACGCTATCGATCACTCATCTCCGGGCCCGGAATTTAACGCTCTAATTTTTTGCGAATCATCATTAAAGCGTTTCGTATCAACGAACCTATACGTGGATCTACATTTTAGATCTATACACAGATGTATAATATAGATTCATACACAGATCGGTACATAGATCTTCTATGTACATGTTATACAACTAAACAATGTATATATAATTCATGGATCTTATATGTATGTAGGACCACATTCTTCCACATTCGTCCACAGGATCTAATAAATACGGAAAATACGGATTTCATCGAGGATATAATCAACGGTCGTTGAAATCCTTTTTAACGATCGACCTTTGAGGTTCCTGCAGAAGGTTTGCGACATTCTCGACGAACTATGTACCATTCTCACGTCCGCTTAGCGTCTTGTGTTTGCCGTTCGTATCTTCAGTAGCTGATAGCGTACCAGATACTCGCTCGTTAGTCGTTCGCAGAAAGTTGTTCGGTTATTCGTTATTCTAATTATGCACATAATAAATTACATGCAAAACTGTCACGCACACGCTGGTACACGTATACACCCAGTCTATCTGTCGCGCACTGTTCGCCCGCGTACCGGTCTCTACGCTCGTGATCATCGATCGGCATAACTCTCTGACACGTACTCGCGTTACACGAAATGTCCAAGCGTGTGTGGACGCTCGTGTGCGTGCATGTAGACCCGGTGTTACTCGCCTTGCTGGAATTTCTGGGAAACGCGTCCTCGAACGCGATCATTAGTCCTCCGCTATACTTTTGCAATAAGAACGCGAAACAAACTCGCGAGGGTCGTGCCATTGGACCGACGGATAATTAGATACGCTATCTTTTGCGCTAATTAAATCACGCTTTTTCATTTGATTAATTAGCAATCGAGAAGGGTATTCACAATCGGTCGTGTACGATCCTCGTCAAAGGAGAATGGATCTGTGATCCGTTCATGATCCATCCCCGATCCAAGGGTAGAGTTGGATGTGATGGACTCTTTGATGTTTCTATACAGGGTGTCCCACAAATATGGTACGAGCCGGAAAGTGGTGGTAGGTTCGGCTATTAAAATCGGAAATTCTTCGATTTCGAGGGTTCAGAAATAATACATATTGCGAATATGTACTTGAGTTTTAACGAATGAAACAGTGTCACCGAAATGGTGACACAACACGATGCGCTATCGCCCTCGATTCATAATCGATGAGAGATACTCAATGGACGAGATAAAATTGACGAGGTTCGTTAAGAAGCCACCTTAAGTCGAATGGGATTATCGGGTGGCTTAAAGAAAGGCAAAAATTGTGACGCTTTAAAATGTTAATACGAGATGCTGAATTACCGTCGACCTTAATCTCAAAACCATGTCATCGAGCAAGTGCACCCGCTTAGTAACTCTCAAGACGTTTAAAAATGCAGATCGTAATGTGTACCATGATCTAAGAACGTCGATAGTCAGCTGAATCTTAAGAAGGGATCCACTTCTGTAGAAGTAGAAGCTCGTTAACGATGCCTATAACGCTGTGCTAAATTTCGTTCCGATTTGGGATGATCTTAATTACTAAAACGGTGGGAATTTGTGATAGAAGTTCGTCGAGATATTGAACGTTTCAGAATGTGATCCAAAGAATGATATGGGCTCCAGATCCGTTCATTAACAACCGATTTATCGTTGTTCTAGTTGAGTGCAACATTAAACATTCACAGGAAACAAGAGCCTCTTGGTATATCGCTTATTTTACTCCCGAGGATAGGTATCGATTCTGTATCGTAGAAAATTGGGGCTATGGTAAATTAACGCTGTACAAAATTAGAACTATAGAAAATCAACACAGTACAAAATGAAAACGGTCGAAAATCAACACTGTAAAAAATCAGAATTATACAAAATGAATAATGTACAAAATTAGAACTATAGAGAATTAACAGTGTAGAAAATTAAGATTCCCAAATTTTTAAAAATTCAGATTTCTAAATTTCTAAGTTATCAAATTACCGAATTTTCAAATTCTGAAACTTCCAAATCCTGGAACTACATAATTGTCTAAACGGCTAAAATTTTTCGAATCGAAACGTACGATTCCTCGAACACCGAAACTTCGAAACTCGCAACGTGAAAAATGTCGTAATAAGAAATGACCTCCTAGTGTCGGCCCATTCTGTAACGTCGCCATTTTCCCTAGATAAGCGTCCTACGCCCGCAAGCGGAGAGAATCGTTGAACGTTAGCCGGTTTTTGCGGCAACAGAAATGAGGCGTCAAATGACTAAGGCCTGGTTCTGTCCGTACCAGACTTCGCCCATTTGTTGCAGAGTTTCTTTCTGACGTCCAATTGAGTTTGTGGTTTAACTCGTTGAGCTTTTGCGAACGCATCTGTGTGTTCGTTGCTCGAACTCCTCCGCTGTTCGTTTCCGCTTAAATCGAGCAGCACGAGCGGCCCGGGCCAAAACTTCTCTTTACGCAGGAATGAAATGAAACGAAACGAAATGCAGAGAGAATTTTCCAGCCGCGATTTACTTGCTGGAACTGTTCCGTGCGTGTGACGTTGAACGGTTGCATTGAAAGATTAAAAAGTTTCGTTCGTTTCAAGAGACGGAAAAAAGCCGCTTTTTAAACTGTCGCGTTTATCTTGAAAACGTTTTCACGTGTGGTTACAGCGTACCCGAATTAATATTCACGTGAATGTAAATTCTGCTTCTGACTCTTCGTACTCTGACCGAAATTTTATCTTGCCCGTCGAGTGTTCTCTTCTGGATCTCTTCTCTTGGCGAGTTGAAAAGCTCCGCGTTTCTTTCTTTTTTCTTTGTGTCGGTCGACGTCCTTTTTAGCTCGTTAAATAGCAATCGTTGGCGTAATATCGAGGGTAGAGGGACAAATCGAGCGCGAGATGCATATTAATAATAAAACGGTAGAACGATGTCGCCAAAGAAGTCCGATACTTTTATTCCGGCTGTTTCTTTTCAGACCTCATTAACTTTTTCTCAAACGAGCGTTCCGATAAACACTCGACGAACAAATTGCTAGTCGTTAACAAACTCGGTCGCCGGGGATAAATTATACCGGAGAAACGGTGAATCGATCGGGATTCGTATAAGGAGATACAACAAATTTGTCAAATTTTAAATACGATTACGATGCTCGCGGAATAGTCTTCGCGCTGCGTCGTTAATGATAGCTGCAAGAACGATCGTCGTGTAATTATTTTCAACAACTCTTATCCTTCCTTCGTCTCTTGATAATTTTATATCCTCTATAATTTTCTGACAAATTGATCTCGTGTTCAGGATGAAAATCGCTGCGATCGAATGCCGGGAAGGATTCACATCAAGAACACGTAGCCATTTTGGGAGCCGTTTTCATTATAAGCTTCAAATTGATAAGTTATGCTATTTTACTTTCGTCTTAAATCGCAACTTGTATTTTCAAATTAATCGTTCAATATTATTGATTGTAATAATTAGTAGCAATAGTCGACGTCCATTATAAAAAATACGTATTAGGTCAATTATCGAGGTTGTACTATTATGCAATATGTTTGGTGATTGTACGAAAACTTATATTCATTGGGCACATGATTTCGTGTAAAATAAAATGTTACGTGTATGCGTTGTATTATAACTCACATATGAAAAATGAATAATTTGTACGCATATCATACGTGTTATAAATTAATTGCATATATCCATATAATAATACGTGGCTTAATATATTACATATCTTAATATGAAACTCATCTTAATGTGATACATATCTTAATATGTATAATACATGTCTTAATATGATATACGCTTAATGTGATACACATCTTGATATGATACATATCTTAATATCATACATATCTTAATATAATATGTACATATTTATAATGTATGTATAATGTAACAGGGTAATTTCAAGACAGATTTGAAAAACGGTGTATCTGTCGGAACTCGTCAAACCGAATAGACGAGGTTGCTCGAAAGTACAAAGTGCAAGCTCATTCGTTAATTTGCGGGGTGGAAGTTATTGCAAGTCGGCCGGAGGGGTAACTGTCAATTCCTGGTGGGTGGCGCCGGTGTGTCGTGTAACGAGGGATTCTCACATAAATCAGTGTTATTAATGGATTCCAGCGTGTCGAGAAATGTTCCGGCGAAGAAGACCGACCTGTAGCGGTAATGCTATGAACGTATGACCCCCAACAAACGCTTACTAATCTTGTGTACTCTGCCTCCAACGAGCCCTCTAATTTAATAACAAACATATGCAACTACTATATGCATTCAGGCAACTGTTGCATATTCATCGCGAACTAATGATCATTTACCAAGTACCTATTACATTACGCGGTAACTCGAGAAAATTCCACCCGAATCGTGCATGCATTTCACAGGAAACAATTTACCCTTTCAACTTTTTCTGTATCGGTTCACAATTTTCATTTTCTAAGAACGCTTCACCCTTTCGTCGATGGCTAGCAGATTTACGAATTCGGACTTGAAATTCGTATGAAATTCGGATGTAAAAATTTTCAGGCGTAAAACATTTATATTTGAGAGTGCGATCATCAGAAAATTAAAAAGTTCACTCCTGTGATAATGAAATTCTTGCTTTAAATGTTTCACCAAACAATGTAGAATGATCTAAAAATTTGTCCACGAAATTATGCGCAGATGGTATTGTTCGTCCATTGTAAAATCCAGAAGACGAGTGTCTGATTGACGGGCGTCGCTGCAAACAAATTCAAAGTATGCTCGACGAAACAGCATAGGGCGAGATTCTCGCTTGTTTACAGTCGCTTGTTTCCGCTGTTTTGTCACGTTCCGATCCGCGAAGCGTACTCGCGAAAAGCAGTTATTGTCTAGACTGTCGATGTCGAAGAACGGCTGCATACGACGGATTTTAGTGGCAAAATTCTCTCGGAAGCAGATACACGTACGCTCTGAGAAAATAGAAAGGGGTGGTTAGTGTCTCTCGACTGGTATCGAGAAAGGAACATCGATGTTTGCGCGTAATATTGTAACATCTAGTGATACGTGGTTATCGTTGCTCATATGACACGATTATTTTATATGATTAACGAATCTGCAGTAAAAAACACGTTGGATCGTCTCAGTGAAAATGAATCGATCTCTGAATTGGAATGCGGTGTTCAGCGACGTCGACTTGCAAAGCAATTTAGTCATCTGGATATTTCGAATCTTGATCACGTACGCGGCCCTGTATCTGATATGCGTCGTCATATGGATAATATATTATCACGCGTCGCTCTACATAATATGTGCTTGCACGTAAAGGAGCATCGAAAAGGAATGACAATGGTGAGTCGTTGAAATATCAATGATTGCTCCGTTTCTTTTGCTGCAGACGAGAGGCTTTTTTGTTATGATCGCGTAGATTATGATCGTGACACGAGAGCATCTGCTCCAAATTTCACGCCATCGCGTACAGTCGCAATAGCGATATGTTAATCTGAATTTTCATACTTTCATATTTTCAAATCTTTGTATTTTCATATTTTCATATTTTTATATTTTCAAATTTTTGTATTTTCATAATCTCAATTTTCTGTACTTGCATGTCTTCAAATTTTTGTGTTTCTATATCTTCAAATATCGTATTCTTATATCGTCGAATTTCCAAAATTTCAAGATTTTTCATTTACTTGCCGTATCAAATTTTCAAATATTCAAATTTTCCATTTTTCTATTTTATAAATCTTCGAATTTGCCAATTTATAAATTGTTAATTTTCCAGTTTATCGTTCCTCGATTTGCCAATTTTCCGTATTTCAAAACTCGTGCATCTTCAATTTTCGAAATTCTCCAATAGATTATTTCTTAGTCTGTCAATTATTCGAATCTTCAAAATTTTTCAACTTTCAAATCGAAAGATTTAGAAATGTAATTATTTTTGAAACGATTCGAATACGATTCTCATTTCAAGTATATACAATGTACTCTGTCTATCATGTAACGTACAAAAACAATTTTTAAGACTATATTTCTTTCTGTTCAGTAACAAGGATTCACCGACGTCCGGCTATAGTCAGCAAGGATTTTTCCTGACATTGCAGTGAATTTCAACAGAATGTACCCGAAGAGTACTTCGAAGAGGGTACTTTGTTTTCCAAGAATGCCGATAATCTGAAACGGCACGAATAAAATAACGTCCCGCACGAAACATTGTGTTTTGAATGTGTTTCGACCTGCAAAATCATTACATCGTACGATAGAAAAATAGAGGAACAAAAACGTTTCATTCTGGGTAAAATTTGGAGGAGTAGGGGAAGATCTGTATCGTTCGATTCGGGGGTGCTTCAAAATTTTCATCAAATACCTCTGTACAGTGACTGAAAAAAGTCCTGACACACCCTCGAAGCAAAATAGTTTTCCCGCAACTGAACCAAACGACTTTCCAACAAATTCCCACGAATTTAATCAATTTACAGAAAAATTAAATCACTCCGAATTTTTATCGAACATTCAGGTAAAAAAATTACAAGTCCTGACCATGATTCCTCGTGATTTACCAATTCACCAATTACGCTTACCAATTGCGTTTCATAAATTAAAAGCGACGCAATAAATTGATGTTTGAATTTTCTCCGATGGAAAAAGTGTGTTCGATACCTTTTTTCGTTCACTGTACATTCGGGTTGCGCGCTCCGTATTATTTTTCGTGCAAAACGGGGATGAAAAAAAAAATTCATTTCTGCGTTCCGACCGCATAGGTAATTCGCGTGCAACCGATACAACGATCGCGTTTCATTTTCGGCGAATTCGGCCGTTTGAGAATTGATACAGCAACGGGGTACATCGTCGCTTATTCGTATACCAATGCAACGGCCCGCCATTAACGTGGCGTTATCGAAACGATGATGAAACATCGGCATCATTTCGCCGTTGCATTATCGCGGCCGGTGGAAAATCATCGAAGCTAAGCCACGATCGGGTTCGGTGTAACCCACTGCGATGTTTCGGTTGATTACACGGTGAATTATATTACAAGAGAGGCGTGGAATTAAAAGCGGACTCCGAGTTGATGGAAGTATTCGCTGCTTGAATTTCTATCTCACGTTCGTTCGGCTCAAGTTAAAGAACAAGTTCGCAAGTTCGTCGACGGACGAACGGCGGGGGAGAAAAAAAAAAGACTAGCCCGTTGCCCTGGCACGGGCGAAATTAAATTCCTCCCACGTTCGGCTGGATTTTTTTCGAAAGTCAAATATCTAAAATCGAACCGCTTCGAACGGTTAAATATTTGCACCGCGTTCGGTCGATTTTATCCTCTCGATTCTCCGCTACTCTCTTTGTCCGTTCTTTTTTCACTATTGTTTCGCTGTTTAAATTATACCCATCGACCTCAAAGAGAGTAATTGTTTTTTATTAAGCGAGCGATATTTACCACTTCGTTGCACCACTTTTTACCGATTTTTATCGGAGCGCGACGGAATTAGATGTTCAGTTTGTATTAAATATTTGTTTTTTAATTCAATGGACATAATAAAGTGAAGTTGGTTGCACGCCGGTTGAGAAATTGAGGATTTAGTTGCAAGATGCAAGAGAGGACGATATTGAGCAAAGGAAATTCCGAATTTTCTTGGGAAATTTGGGAATTGGGATTTTGAAAATTTGGAAATCTGAGATTTTACAGGGTGAACATTTGAAAATTTGAGAATTCGGATATTCGAGAGTTTTGGAGTTGGGAAATTTGAGAATTTAGAAATTTGGAAATTTGGAAATCTAAGAATTTTGGGGGCTGAGAATTTGGAGATTTGAGAGTTTAGGAGTTGGGAGATTTGGAAATTTGGAAATGTAAGAATTTAGGGGATGAGAATTTGGGAATTTGAGAGTTTAGGGATTGCAAATTGTGAGAATTTGGAGATTTGGATATTGGAAGACTTTAGAATTTGGAGGTTCAGGAATTGGCAATTTTTAAAGTTTATGGTTTGGGAATTGGAAGATTTGCGAATTTGAAGGTTTCAGAATTTCGTATATTGAGAATTTTCAGATATTGGAAGGTTGTAGAGTTTTGTTTTGGATAATTGGAAATCTCGAGAATTTGTATACTTGAGGATTTAGACATTTAAGAAATATAAAAATGTAAGTATTCAGGAATCTAGTAAATTTCGAAACTTAAAAATTCGACGACCCGGAAACTTGGGAACATCCCCAAATTGCAAAAACCTCAAACTGCGAAAATCCCCAAATCTATAAGGCAAGCTAAAACACACAAAACGATATTTCTATCATTCACATTAATATATTTATAGCAGATACTATTTCCAATTTCGATGTCGATATTCATGCAGATATCGCATAACGTTGATACGTGACGTTCACGATCGTACAGGCTAACCCTGATTCTGTGGCAATTTCCGGTTCAACCGGTGGCGCATTATTGTGCAAAGGCGACGAGGAACGAATCGAGGGGTTAGAGGGAGGACGAAGTTGTAGGCGGTAGTTGGAGGTCTATGTAGGAAATGGATAATCATCGGACGTTTAATTACTTCCTAGATGATGGCTGAAATGAAGGTATCGCCAATGGGATACACGCGGATCGTATTAGGTTATTGTACACCTATTAAATGGCCGTTCTCGAAACATCAACACGTCACGTTCATCGTCGCATATATTCGTGTCGCGAGCTCAACTAATTAATTATTTATTCGTCATGAAACCGAGTTAGGATTACGCAAAACCGTAATGTCTTTCCTCGCGTTCGTCGTAACACGTTTCACCGTAAATTACTTTGATTCTCTCATTAAATCTGCACGCATTCCTTTAATTTCAGTTACAGCGCTGTTTTGCAAAGAAAAACAACGACCTCACATTTGATTTTCATATGTGGCTACCGGCAAATTTTTTATTAGACATTCTTTGCATATTTTCGTTCCAGCCAAGGGGTAGTTTTCACATAAACTAAACCTTGACTATGGAATCAGAATTTGCTGCTGTTTCGTTTTTGACTGGAGAGACCTTTTGTTGATTCAAAACTTTGTGAGATATACTTCAACCATAGAGACACTCAGTTTTGAAATTGCATGTCTTCTACAATTGAACAATCAAATTTTTGTAACGAGACTCGTACATTAGAAAAATATTTGAAGGGGTAATGTAAAGTTAGATTAAAAATGAATGGAGACTAATGTTGAATTTAAATCGTAGCTACGTAATTTCATTCACGACGTTGTACAAGGTTTCAGTTAGCCATCGTGTAAGAATGATTAATTTAGACAGGCCCTTCCCGCGCAAGAAAGGCTCCCCTACACGATTCGGTTTAACACGCTCGTTTTGCTCAAGTAGCCGACAATTTGTGGACTTTCTGCCGGTCAGTTCTGCCAACTTGTTCTGGAAGAGGAGCACTCGCCAACAAGGCGAGATATTTCAGATATATAGACGCGGTGATGTGTGATCTTTAGAGCATGCGGAGTTTGGGACACGTGGATTTGTGGAGCTCGTGATTTCGGTACATATGAACTCTGAGACATGTGTACTTTAGGACATATCGATTTTGAAACATTGAAAATCTTAGAAATTTAAAACTTCGAAAGTTTCTAGAGACTCAAAGTTCAAAAACTTTGTAATTAAAAATATTCAAAATGCAGAATCCAATTTACAAAATCAATAATCTCATTGCATATTTTCTTCACTGTTGTTTTAGCACTATTGCCTTGCTTAAATTCCCAAAGCATTATATGACAAATATGTACTTTTTGACTTCTCCATTTCAGAAGTTAAGAAAAACAGTTTAACACTGCGTGCATCACACAACACAGTTGACAAAGGATTAACTCAATCTTCATCTATATAGTGAAACAAAAATTCGTTGTCCCAGTAACACATAACGAGTGGACACGAATAATAGGTTCTACTTAGCTGCATCGGAAGTTACTTATGAATAAAATCCAACCAACTGTTCCAAGCGTACCAAGTTACCAATTTGTTACCGCGTAATTCGCAATCGTGTACGCATTCTTTTCTCCGTCGCTGATTCGTGTATTCGCGCCATCAGGGTCCTTAATTTGCCGCAAATTTCCTGCAATAGAATTACCAGCCACCGTAGTTTGAAATTGGTAGAAACGCGATTCACGCGTGTAGGTGTAACGCGTCGTACGATATTGACACGCGGCGTTGGCGTTGGCGTTGTGTTAGACAGACACGAGTAAGGCACTGAATACAGGGTGACTGGGATAATTATTTCCGTGGTCGGTCGGTTGGCCTATTTAACCTATAAAATTTGCATGCACGGTTCTGTGGCGCGGTCTGTGGCTCGAACGTGTGCGCGACCTATTCGCCTGGCGTTTCAATAAAAAGCCTTTTGCACTTGTGTCGCGAAACGTTCTAGGATATTTTTGTGCCCCGTTATTGCATGGCCACAGGCCACCGCTTTTCCACGCTGTATATACACGAAAAATGAGCAAACGTTTCTGCGGTTTAATAAACTTAAAGGTACCACGATCCCCGAACGTTTCACCAACGGCTTCACTTATAACAATTACTTCTCCTTTTTTTTATTCGGAATACGAAATTCGAGTTTTATCTTCCACGTAATTTCTCTTACCACTTTGTTTTCTATTTCGCGGTAAACGCGCCGACGACATAAAAGCAATATAATTCGGTGCAACTCGGGCGAATAACGCAGACGGTGTATTAAATGGTCCGTTTAATTCTGGCCGGTTCAAAGGGTTAACAAATTTCGGCCTTAATTCAGGAATTTTTCGTTTCTATGCCGCGTCGTAACGCTTCTCGATCGGGTTTCGATTATTCGATAGCGTTCCCGGTGAAATTGTTGTACAAACAAATCCCCCTCGTATTTCGCCGAAACAAAATTCCCGTGCGCTTCTGTTTGACCCGGTTACACCGCGGTCGAATTTTCGTTCACGTTCTCCCACGGTCCGGCACGTTTTCATCGTGACAGGTAGGACGGTTAGGCGAACGAAGGACTTACATTTAGGGGGCACAGGAGGAGTAGCGGGACGCGGGGTGGGTCGTTCGCGACGGCTTTACTCGATTTTAATAATAATGTGATAATGCGTTTCGGGCTTATGGCTCCGTGCAACCTTAATTGCGAATTCTAAGTCCATTTTGGTGAGCGGTCATCCTACGTGTAAATAATTCAGGGCGCACATGCGACCGTAGCCTAGGCCCCTGCTGCATGAATGTATGCGTGCCTGTAACTAGTTTACTGATTATTAAATGGCGCCGGCCCACCTCGTCCACGTTGCACAACCCTTTCAGCGGGCGGACACGTGTGCTCGGCGGGTCCGCACGTTTCACCAAGTGGCCGAATACATTTACGATACTTTCCATAATCTTCTCGTTTAGATATCACTTCGGAAATTCGATGCACCGTTCGCGCTTTCACGTTTGCGACCCTCCGGCTCCGTCGGACGACCCGTACACATTCGACGGTGGCCGGCAACTTTGAATGCTTGCATGCTTTTAAAAGTACGTGAATATTTCAAGCTCGTCGGAACTGTTAAACGGTGGAAATGTATGGAAGATTGCCGGGGATAAATTGCTATTGTATATTCCGCCACGGTGCCGTCGTGTGATGCCGGCAATGCAAATGTTTTAACATTCTAATGAGTGTATTTGCATAGAGTGCACTGGCGAACGTTGATTCGCGCAGATTTATTTCATTTTCGGACACCCCCTTTGCCAGGATGCGCTAAACTCTCTCGTGTTTCTGAATTAGTTTTAAATCTTACAATATACTCGCGGCTCTTGTAATCTTCGTTACGTTTACGTTTATTTTATTGCTCGTCAAGCATAATTGAAACAGTCAGGGACTTTGATTGATTCTCACGGATTTATTTTTTTCAAATTCCTGAGACGGTGATGGACGAAATTTTCTCATGGATAAGTTATACCTAATTGAGATAAATTGTAACCAGAAGTCAGATTTACATCTTGCAGCTATTTATTTGGAGCTTTTATATTCTTTATCTTATTTATATTTATTTATTAAAAAATATGATAAATATTTTTGTATTTATATGATTATTGATATGATTACATGATCAATGTTTTTATCATATTTTTTCATATAAATAATTTAAAAATATGATAAAATATAATCAAATCATTCTGCAGCGTTTATCGTATTATAGAAACATCATACAATATTCATAAAACAGTTATCATCGTTGAAAAATTATTAATATGTTATAAAGAATATTATTATGTATTAAAATCTTAACACTTTGATGGCCATGTATCGTATGCGTTTTAATTCCCTCAATTTTAAATACAATTTTTTATATCTAACATACGTTATTGTTTCTTATGGACATACGTTACTGTGAGTCAGTACACGTTCGATTCTCGAATTCGATTTTCTGAGAAACAAGACGTCAAACGAAATAATGTCACTCTGATTTATTCTTGCCCGAAGAATGAACCCTTATGTCGCGTGTCCCGCGACGCATAATCTTAAGGCATTTCATTAAAGTGAATAGATAAAGTCCCTTGCTACAAAGTGTTAACGACGACACCGTTTCGCACTAGCGCGTCCTCATCGCGAATTCATCCGGCGATCTCCCTCAGGATGTTCATTTAAAGGATCAATTACCGCGCGTCTAATTTTGTATTCGAAATGTGTCCCCCGTGGAGGATGAAACGTTCGAATCTATCCAGGTTTACGACGATAAACGAAATCGTTAATATAAACAAGGAGAATGATTCCGATAGGTGTCTCCTGTTTTTCACCCTAATCTCGTCTAATCGATACGAGAATCTGGCTCTCGCTCAATGTCACAGCCAGCGTCGACACACGGGGAACTTTCGATGGGAACAGAGCCACCCTTTGCCACCTCTATTTCTTGCAGCGTAAATTTGTTAAAGTTCCGCTCCTGTGACGTTGCTTGCTCGTACCACGTCGTTCCCTCGGATTCAAATTGCCGAATCTCCGTTCTTCGAATACTTGGCGGTGGTACGGCGGCGTCGGGACGCCCCTTTGAACTTACAGCCAGCCTCTTTCCACGGTTAATCTAAGTCCGTCACTTCGACATGCTGCTGCCTCGAAAGCTGACAGTCCGACGTGAAAGGGTACAGTTTCCCGCCAATTTGTACTAGCCTCAACATTTTCCATAGGGAAAATTACTACATTCCTTGGGAAGTTTTTTCCCCGGTACCCCCGTAGACTAAATTGTTTTTCTTGCACACAAGAAAAATTTTAAATCGAATGACTAATAAACGTAATAAGTCCTGAGTATGTACATTAAATGAAAAAATGAACAAACAATTCGAATACGACTTTGTAGGGTGTGAGGGAGATTGAGGTGCGAATGAAGAGTGTTTTTGACCGAGTAATTGGTATCGACTGACCGAGAAGGATGTTTATAACCGAGTGACCGAATTGGAGAGATTAAGGTGCGAATAAAGAGTGTTTATGGACGAGCGATAGAGATCCCAATTACTCGGTCAAAAACATTCTTCATTCGCACCTCAATCTCCCTCACACCCTACAAAGTCGTATTCGAATTGTTTGTCGTTATACCCTTATACCCTTATATCCTCATATAATTATATGCATATATCATTATATCCTGATATCCTTATATCTCCAGTTTTTTCTATTCTCAGATTCGTAAGTGTGTATATCCGTAGACCATCATGCCTTCAGTAACGCATTGTAAACTTTGGAAAGTTTATTTGAGTTAACAAGGATTGGAAATTGGATCTTGGTGCGCGTCAAACTGTCGTTATAGCCTGAACGGTGTAGCGAAAGGTTAAATGACGAGGTCGTGGCGAAATAGCCTCATTCTAGTTCTGGAAGAGGCATTTTTGGCCGGAAATTGTATGCCAATCCTGGAAAAGACAATTACGCGTGCAGTCAGATCAAAACCCTGGTATCTTTGCGTGTCGTAGCCGATCGATAGTCTATCAGAACGGTTAAGGTACCACTTTTCAATCAGTTTTCCATTCGCATCGACCTCGCTTTTACGCAATAGCGCAGATTACCTTTTCAAGTGGTCTATTTGGCGCGCATAAAAGTCAGCGATCGTTCGAAAACGAATATCCAGGTCGAAACGAACGGTCCCGATATCAAAATATTTTTCATCGAACAATTAACGCGCGATCGGTTTATTTAAATACTTGACCCACTTTTAGTAATCACGAAAAACGGGGTAAAAATAATTTTTGAAGGTACAAATTTTCGTTTAACAAAATTTAACCTGTTCATATCCGGTTTCGTTGGAACATTGTTCGAGTATTGCATTAAACAATTTTAATAGCAACGAATTGAAGCGGAGTTTAACGATGGTGGTCGCGGAAAAACGAAACGAAAAACGTTTAATCATAGTGTAAACCACTTAGTTGAACGGTTCGAAGTCGATCGACTAAAAATTGCCTAGTGCAAAGACCGCTTTAATCCGCAATTTTATCGAAACCTATCGAAATTTCTGCTTTTTTTTTTAGAGGTACACAGTAGCAGCCACACAATAACGTAACGATGTTTCTTTTCACGTAGCTAGCTGGGGCTTTAACATCGGCCTATCGGAACGCCGAATAGCTGAAGGGTCGTTTCCAATCAGATGTGGCCAATTAAAGACCAATCGTTTCCCATTATGCGCCTCTTCCCTCCAATTTGTGTACGTTTTCAGCTTAGTAACGTAGTTCCTCCTACCGTGCCAGAGATCGTTTCCATTATATTCGTTGATCCGTTGATCGATTCGCCTCCACGTTTTTCGAGAGACCTTGACACCTTGGAACTATGGGTCTTTAGAAATTCAGGATCATGGAACTCGATACCTGGGTTCGTTAAAAATTTGAAACCAAATCTCGTAACACTTGAACTCCAAGAACTTAGAATCGTTGGTACCTTGAATTTTTCCGAATTAAAACTTCGAGTTTCTGGAACGACGCTTTACAATTTCTCAAAGTTCGTCGATTTGGAAGCTTGCAAAATATTCCAAGGAAAACATTAACCGTGTCTCGCGCGGACATCCATCGATACTCCATCGTCCAACTCCCGTTCTAGTATGAAAATTTCAATTTTCAAGAAATTCCAGAATAAGAAATAATCCCCGAGAGCCAAGATTCCCCGTCATCCAGAAACACCGAGGTTCCACATCGGCTGCTACGTGTCTGCGGCGTAACAACTTGAATATAGGACAGAATGTGGCCTTCCGGTGGGCCAGGCGAGTCGGTCGGTTCGGTCAAGCCATGTCACGTCAGGCGAGGGTGCTCTCATGACGTTAATTATGCGGCGGTGTAATTAAATAGGAGGTAATTGAGGAACGTGGAAGGTATTATTGAAGATTCTGATGGCGGTGGGGCAGACGGGTGCCCGAGTTGTTTGTGTGCAGCAACGTTTACGCGTCTCGGTATGCGTTTAAATGCTGCTCCCACGTATACGCTTGCGTTCTCGTACATGTGTGTGTGTGTGTTGAAGGGGGATGGTAACAGAGAACGCTGACGCTGACATGCGCGGTCAGTCGTTCGAGGCTGCGGAAAGGGGTTGGTCGACTCATGCATATGCTAATCATATTCGGAGATGCACTGGCTTCTAGGCAGAGATGAGCACCGGCCAATTCTGCCTCGCCATCGACTAGTCTATCCCTCTTTTACGTGCACCTACGGGAACACGTGCGCGCGTGTGCGTACTTATTCGCACACGATCACGCGTATTTGTCTGCGCGCCCTTTCTTTCCTTTCGCATCGCTGGAACATCGTCGAATTGCAAGGTGGATTAAATTAAATGGGCCGTTGATGATAGTTGCGAAGAACTGCCGCATGATTATCGAGCAAATTGCTACAGGAAGTGGACCACCTCGTGCTGTGCCCAATTTTTAAGTAGACAGCTCACTTCTTTCACTTTGGCATTTTTAAACGAGACGTTCGATGATGTTTCCTGTTACTTATTAACCGTTTTGTGTAACGAGTATCGATTAGGCGCTCATACAGTCGTTTCTTATATACTTCGAGCTTTAAATCGATGTTTGACAAGAGGTATTTTATCGTACTTTTATGTCATTAAATTGTGTTCGACCCGCGGTGGAACAACTTTTAAATGTAATATCGACATATATTGTTCCGTTTAAATATCGGTTATTCAGAATATTGATGAGCATTTACGTGATCGCTTTTACGAAAGTTTAAGCTTTAATTTAATGTAGCACAAGTGGTATTTCACCATACTTTTCTGTCATGAAAATGCATCAGTCCTTTGGTGCGACATTTAACATAAAAATGTCCGATGTTCATTACTTGTTTTGACCACCGGCGATTTTGTATTAAAAATATTTACAAAGTCCGT
This sequence comes from Coelioxys conoideus, assembly GCA_947623535.1. NCBI lineage: Eukaryota > Metazoa > Arthropoda > Insecta > Hymenoptera > Megachilidae > Coelioxys > Coelioxys conoideus. The sequence continues at coordinate 15,713,655 of OX392457.1, read as the reverse complement.
GTACAATAAATTTTGTTAAGCTTTAAACTTTAGATTGATGTAATATAAGTGGTATTTCGCAATGCCTTTATGTGATGAAACTGTGTCAGACTGTTGATGTAGCACCTAACAGAGGAATCATTATTTCATCGTTCATTGTTCGTCTTATCCGACCATCGATCATTTTATACCAAGAACTGAAGCGATTTAGTCATTTTCGTTAAACCTTAACCTTGATATTCGTGTACCATAATTGCATTTTTAAGACACTTTTCTGTCATCAAATCGAGTCGGACTTTCAAAGACTTAAAATCGGATATTCAAATTTATTTGATTTTTGAAATAAATATGTACAGAATACTGTTCGTTTTACTGCCATGAACTGGCAGAACGTTGGCCGATATTCTCATTAGGCAGTCATCAGGGGAAAATGATTTCCAAGATGCAAGATTTCAGGTTTATCGCCGCTAGATCTGAAAGCTGCCTCTTCGGCAACTATTGCTCGCAAAGATTCGACAGGAGGAGAGCAATTCATCTTCGTCTATCGCGACACGACGTTTCACTTTTAAGACATTCTCGCCTATCCTGTCCCGCGACCTTTTGATCACCAACATTCTCATCTGTCCCCATTGGCCTGCCAATTACCGACATACTGGTTACGTCGGACGTGTTTTTGAAACGTCGTTTACTCGCTAAGAGAAATACCAAGCTCTCCCTGTTGTGTGTTGCGTTCGTTCCCCTTTTATTCCTGTCTCGAATCGATGCGATGGCGTGGTCCTCGTTAGAAATCGAGTTTCTCAAAGATCAATCTCGGTTGGATGCAACTTCAAAGCGATTGCGGCGACGTGTGCCTTTTGATTTCGTGACGGAGCCAGCACGCGTTCAGATCGTTTGAAGTGAAACAGATCGGGCCAATAGAGAGGGAGGAAACTCGTCTATCATTTGTTAAGAGCACATACAACCGGAGAATGGGGAATTCTCGTTAAATTAGATAGTACCGAACGTATTTCGAGTTTTCCTCTGTAGTTGCAGCTGCATAATTCCCCGTGTCCGGGGCTCGGTTCGCGGCCACTTTCCCGTTTCACGGTTCTGCGGCTTTGGGGCTTTGGGACTTCGAGTGTTTGGGATTTTGGTGGGATCAGAATTTGGGATTTTGGGATTTCGGAACTTTGGAATTTTGGGAGTTTTCGAATTTGGGATCTTGGAATTTTGGGAGTTTCAGAATTTGGGATTTTGGAATCTCGGAACTTTGGAACTTTGGAAATTTCAGAATTTGGGATTTTGGAATCTTGGAACTTTGGAATTTTGAGAGTTTCAGAATTTGGGATTTTGGGATTTCGGAACTTTGAGACATTGAGACTTTAGAATTTGCGAACTCCGCGAAATTAGAATCTTAAAATGTTGGAACGAGACACATTGGTCCTTCAAAAGTTCATAATTTTAAAATTCTCCAATTTAATGCAACACAGTGACTGAGTAACACGCGGCTTCATAATTCGCAAGGAAATAAAAGTAATATTTTTACCCATAATTCGCAAGGAAATAAAATTATACAGTCCGCGCACATTTTCTGAATTTCAAGTTGTAACATAATTACATACTTTCGTAATTGTTTATGCACCGCGAAGCACAGTTTCGCCGCGCTAACTTTTTCGACGTATCAACTCATTGGAAGTTGCGTTGAAACGTTTTAACCGTTTTCGGGAAACGTAACGCGAGATTATGAAGCCGAGTCTTTTCACGGTGAGATGTTTCGGATTAATCCACCGGCGTGATTTACTCGAGATACATGCAATATTTTTGTCGCCGAACAATCGACATTCTTGTTGGGGAAATATGGAGCAACGTAACACAGAAGTATCGCAATTTAACCTCGTGGGAAACGAACGAGCTGCAACGAGACAACAAAAGCAAAAGCGGACACAAAAGCAAAGCTCCGAGTTTCTTTGACCGTTTCGACGCAAATAGCACCGACTGAAATTTATTGTACGAATAGACGACACGCGAACTCGCTTCATCGTCAAACCGGTCTCATTTCTCGTCGGTCCACGAGACACTGTTAGCCGATATATACTTATTCTTGCCATTGCTTTACTAGTACTCGTCAACCCGTACGGCGATCGTTACTCGAACACCGGTTTCGATTAAACTGCCAGCTGAAGGCAATTAATTAACGATATATCTCGACAATTTGTCTAACGGACCTGTTCGATGACAAGCTATCTGTCCGGGGCACTTACGACGAGTTAGACAATATTCTGATTGTTTTTAAACGGAGCTCTTTGTGATTTGGGTACTTGGGTATTTGGAGACTTGGAAATTAGACGATTTGAAAGATCGGAAATTTAAGACTTTGGGAATTTAGGAACCTCAATAGTTGGAAGTTTGGATGTTTGGATATTTATGAATTCAGAGATTCGGATATTTAAGAATTTGGGTGTTTAGAAATTTGGGAACGTCATAAATCGGGAAATAGGTGGATTTAGGGATTTAAGAATTTTGGAATTTGAAAATTTGGACCCTTGGAATTTGAAAAATTCGGAGATTTGGAAATTTCAGAATTTAGGAATTTGGAAACCTGGGATGTTCAGAGATCAGGAATTTGAGGATTTGGTGATTCGAGATATTCGGGGATATGGGAACTCTAAAATTCGAAATTTACACGTTTGAGGATTTGGGCATTCAGCAATTTTGGAATTTGAGAATTTAGAAATTTCGAGATTTGGAAAGATCCGAATTTGTAGTGATACAAATTTAGGAACTCGAGGTTTCAAAAATACGAACCTTGGACATCAAAGATATAAAATCTGAACCCTTGAAAATTCGTATATTTGGAAATTAAAAAATTTGAAGATAAGGGATGTGAAAATCTTAAAACTCAAAAATGTGGAAGTGTGCAAACTCGATGCCTAAAAAACGATCAAACACGTAGAATAAAAAATCCAGAAATTCGCAAATAAAATATTTGGCCACACTAAAACTGAATGCCTGAACAAACGTTTGCTAATTCCCCGTCCCCATAATTACGAATCGAAGTCGAAGGAGGAAATTAGAAATTCCAAGCAGTTCATTATCGATTTGCATGAAGGTACGATTGATCCTTTAGCGAAACGAGCGGAGAGATTGGACAATGCTGTTGTACGTCGAAAACAAAATACGAAAAGCATACTGACGCGTCGTCTTTTTTCTTTCTTTATTTCCGTTTCGTTAAATATTCCCTCGAAGGGAGGACGAATCGTCGAGCCGGGGCTTATTTCTCATCAGATCGGTTTCTCGTGTTCCGTGGCTGAGTAGTCGAGTCGTCGCTCTCGTTCTCGTCGTCATTTTTGCAATGGCCAATAGCTCATTTGAATGCGCCGCGGTTCCGTGCATCGTCGCGGCGGACGTTAACGATTCTTTTGTTTTACGTATACGCCCGTGGACTTGGCTCAAAGTCAGTCAGCAGTTGAGAGGCAGAGGGGCTTGATTTAAAGCCGCCACGATATCTCGGAGAATCGCACTGCGCTTAACGAGCGCTGGACCAAACGTGTGTACAGACTCGCTCCTTCGATCCTTACAAACGTTTTCGACTCCTCTTCTTCGAGTATTTTCAAAAATTCGACGATGCATCATTTTCTGGAACGTTTTGTGAACCGTTCATTCATTACTATTCATTTACGCATTACGAATTAAATGATTCATTCGAATATCGTTACGTGGTTGATAGATAACGACATTCTTTAGTAATCGGCCATTTTGTATACGCAAAATCGATGCAGCGTTTATGTAGTCTTTTTTATGGAAGTTCAAGCTCTAATTTGATGTGGTGTACATGGTATTTCATGATACTTTTCTGTCATGAAATTTTGATCAACCTTTACTTAACATGAAAATTGTTGTTGTTCGTTTCAATTGACCACCTGCCATTTTGTAGTGAACGTATTAAAGAAGTGCTTATATAGTTATTTTTATAGTACTTTCACCTTCAATTTGATGTAGTATACACAGTACTTTGTGATGTTTTTATGTCATGAAATTTTCTCTGATTTTTGATATGACAACCAAATTAAAAATGAGTGTTATCAATTAATTATTACCATTCCTGTGTTAAAAGAATTAACGAAGCGCATATGAAGTCCTGTTTCTTAAACATTATTCTTTACACTCAAATAGCATAAATGATATTTTGCGTTACTTGTATGTCATGAAAACGTGATAGACTTTCCATTTGGCATCTTCCAGTGTTCATTATCTGTATTAATAGACTAATCATTTTATATTCACAATATCAATAAACCACATATGCAACCATTTTCGTCAAATCTTACCCTTCAAATTCATGTCCAACAATATTTCCTAACACTGTCACGAAATACTGATCTGTGTCATTACTTAAAGAGAAACAAAAACATTTTGTCTCTAAGAAAATACCTCTCGTAATTTCATCGGAGAAACGAAATGTCGAGGTCACATCTTCGAGTCCATCGCCGCAGGGTGAAACTACCCCTCCATATTCTCACCCTCCGTCATCAACTTCTGTCGACCAAACGATAAAGAAGAAGAAAGTTGCTACCACAAGGGACAAACATATTTTCGCGGTTCGTTTATTATTCGAATATGAACTGTCTGCGTCTCCCCTGCGTTCCTCGACGATGGTCCACGCGCGAACACGGAGGCGTATAGCAAGCGGATACGGATAGTTACAGACGTTTACGCGTATTTGCGTTCGCGGTAGCAGAAAGAACGTCGGTGAAAAGGGGACGTTGGATGGTTAGTAAAAGGCGCGAAGGGAAATGTAATGCGTTTAGAGGTGGCTGCGAACACATGGGGGTCTTTGTCAACCGTGGCAATGTGTTTATTCGCCGGACAAACAGCACAGGTAGAGTATCGCTTTACGACGAACGTCCACGGGATAATATATGGAAAGTATAAATCGAGATAGGACCGAGACGACGGTGATCGCGACATCGTCGCGCCCTCTTCTTCACCGATTCCCATATACACTCGACCCGATAGATTCAGCTATCTGCTGACGATCAGATTTGTACCCAGGGGGTCGAGGGCCATGTATGTATATTTCGACGATGCGCTGGTTAGCCGAGTGTGTACCATTGCCCTCTTCTCAAAGCTGATTTTCTAGGTTGTACGTATACCTTTGCCCTTTTCTGTCGCTTTCGCTTCTTGCGGTCATAGAAATATAGGTCTTATTTCTTATATCGATTTTATTTGGGGAAATTTGAGGAAAGGTATGGGGACACTTTTTTCTTTCATAGCTATCCTATGTTTCAGATTTCTAAATTTTCGAATCTCAGAATTCTGGAACACCTACATTTTCAAATTCTTGTATCGCATAATTTATACACCTCCATATTACATAATTTTTTAATTATCAAATTCCCAAATTTTCATTATTTCAGGTTGCCTAAATTACAATTTCTCTACATCTGTAAATCTCTGTATCCCCAAATTCCTATATTCCCGAATTTCTGCACTCACAAATCCATATACCACAAATTCCTATATCTTCAAACCTCTACATCTTCAAATCTCGACATTCTCAAATCTCTACATCCTCAAATCTCCACATCCCCAAGTCCCTATATCACCAAATTTCTAAATCTCCAAATCTATACATTCCCAAATACCAACATCTTCAAATCTCTATATCTCTAACTGCCCATATCCTCAAATACTCACACCCCTAAATCCATGTATCCTTAAATCTCTACATTCTCAATTCCTGAATCTTTCTAAATCTCTTGTTGGTTCAATCTTCCACGTTTTCAAATTCTCAAATCCCCAGATTAAAAAATTCTGCATCTTCAAATCCTACATACGCAAACTGCTAATCTCCAAAGTTATGTTTAAATTCCTCTGTGTTCAAATTTTCAGAATACTAAATGTCCATATTCACAATAAATTTCTTGTTTTCCAACCCGCACGTCTACGTCTGACAGATATTTTACATGGCACGCACAAAATGGAAACGACATTGTCTCGATCGAGAAATCGGACAATTAACAGGATAACGAAGGATCGTAGCCTCCTGAAAAAAAGAAAAGAAAAAAAACGGAGATGGAAGAGGAAAGGAGGAAGGGCTTCAATTTCAGGATTCTTTAATGGTGAACATTTCGCGTTTCAAAGGAAATTTAATGGGCAGATCGGAAAGCGAGGAATTCGATCGGTTCGTTATATGGTCCACCTATGTCCTTCACGTTCGGTAGCGAAATAATTAAATTATCGGTACTTGATATATCTTCCTCTTCCGATAAATTCAACGATACAACGCGCCATGGCGCGTCGGGCATCGGCTGAAGTTCGTCAGAGTGCACTCGACGCCCGGTTTTCCTCGCATGGTGCTTTGAAACGTGTCAATTTTCAAATTGATCACCGGCCGAGTGCTCTTAAACGGCCTAATGAAACTAACTCCTTGATTGCCGTCTGATGCAATATCCGTTCGTTAACGTTGATCCCCGGATTCCTACATTTCTCTAGGATTCTCGAACGGACACGCTCGTGAAAAGTGCTACGTGCTTGCTCAGCGTCCCGTAATTTCATTTCGCCAGAAGGCTCCTCCTCCGTTTTATTAGAACCTTTATCAATTGCACAAAGGCGCGATGTTTTAATTACTCGAAACGTTCCCTATCTATCCAGGCCCGTTACGAACGTCCACGAAAAAAAAGCCCAAGGACACCTCCATAATTTATTCGCCCGATTTTTCGTTTCACGCAGGATCTGATTCGATTCGATCTTCATTTCCTCGTGTTCTTTGTGTTCGTTTTATTCAACCTCGTGTGTCTGCAATGGGTGTAACATAGTATGCATGTATGTATTAATATCTATTATATATATTATATATAAGCCTATCAATTATAAATATGTTATAAATGTACATTATGTATACATATTATATGTATATATGTCTATGTTACACCCATTGCAGACACATGAGCCTGAGTACAACGAACACCAAGAACACGAGCAAATAAAGATCGAACCGTATTATGTATGTATGTCTTAATATATGTATATATTATATATCATGTATGTATAACACAGGTATAGTAACAGTAACGTATCTAACAGGACATGGTACATGTAAAACCAATAATGGAACATATTCAACCCGGACAGATTTCAAAAAAATATTTGACACATATTTTTTTTAACGAACAGTAAAAATATTACTTGACTTTGAAAAATTTCGATAGTTTCAAGTAAAATACAAATACTAGGTACCATTATGGATTTGAAAAAGAAATGATTGAATACGTGGTTTCACCGTGAAACCGCTGGGAAGGGTTAGTGTCAGCGTATGGTGCATTAGGAATGATCCAAGCGAAGTAGATGCAGACAGAGCGACATGAGGATTTTCCCCGGGAAAGCGTGACACCATTTCCAGCGTAAACATCGTGGAGCGAAGGTCAGTCCGCAATCGTAATCCGTGGCGTATTCGGGACGATTTGCATCGTTAAAACGTCGAGTAGGTTGGCGGTGGTGTCGTTCGATATCACGAAATCTGAGCCGAAAGCACGAAAAGGTGACGAGGTCTACGTGCCTCGGACCGTTCGGCTTGTCCGCATTTGGGAGTCGTTAGTAGGAATCTCCCGGTTGGAGGGTGTCCTCCGTTCGTCTCTTTCTCTCCGGGCGTCTTCGCGGCCGAAGGGATCGCTCATTTTGGAAAAGCCTTAATGCAATCTAGACTCGGATCAGCGCATGGGTATAACGTGCCCCTCCGGGCGTTCAATGGCCTGTCGCCGTTGCTGTCGTAGTCCCCGGCCGTCTTTCTGGGTCCTCTTTCTTTCTCTATGGCCGTGTTCTTCTCTCGTTCCCGTTCCCGTTTCCCTTCGCCGATCCCCGGCCCCTCTTCGTGGCCGTGGTCGTTGTCTCTGCAGCACTCGCCCGTTTGACAGAAGCCGATGCATTCCGCACGACATCGCGACTGTCCTACTGCGTCTCGTCTCCCCTTATTTATTGCCGCGGGATCACGAGCGAGCCGGACAAACGGATCGATGGCCAGAACGGGTAGAACAGAACGGCGCACGGACCGGAGACATTTGGCATGTGCGTATTCAAATCCGTCCCGGACGACTCGGCTCCCCTAACTCACCAGATACGACAGAAAAAGGGAAAAGGACGCTTCCTCCGCGTAGCGAGACCCCGTTGACGTTGATTGAATTAAAAATAATCGCGTGGACCGATCCGTTGCTTCTTGACGATCCACCGACGTTCCAACGTCCACCTTTTTTCAGCCCCTAAACCCGGGGATCATCCCGATAGTCGTGATTATGCGTAGCTACCCAAGGCTTAATTAGGAGGGCCTCGTGAGAACTCCGGGACTCTCGAGGACGCGTTTCCACGCGAAAAAGTCGCGATCCCTCGCGATTACGCGACTCGAATGGATCGGGACACTTTTGCCGGTTATACTCTTTGCATGAACCTTTTACGTTCACGTTCTACTCGGTTTAATTGCGAAATTACCGAGCGGAGGGCACCGTGCTTAATTGTCCACGGTATCGTTTTTATACGCGGTTTTTGATTGGTCATCGGATGGGAGTTCTTGAAAGTACGAGCAAATTATTTGGTTTTCGGTATATTCATTTTTTAATTTTTCTTTGTATAAATTTGTACATTTTTATGTTATAGAAAACGTACGGTTTTCAATTGAGTTACTCTTTGAATCTTTTAATTTTCTAAATTCGTCAAGACTCAAGTTACAAAATTTCTAAATCTCCAATGTCTTAAGTCACAAATTGTATAAATCTCTACAGTTTTAAGTAACAAAATCCCTACATTCCTATCGTATCAAGTCACAAAATCCCCCAATTCCTAAAATCTCAAGTCACAAAATCCTTCAATTCCCAAAATCTCAAGTCACAAAATCCTTCAATTCCTAAAATCTCAAGTCACAAAATCCTTAAATTCCTAAAATCTCATATCACAAAACCCCTAAATTCCAAAAATCTCATGTCACAAAACCCCAAAATTCCCAACCATCGAACTCTCGGTTCCCCAAACTCCCGAAACCCCTCATTTCTAAAACCCCAATTTTCCAGGATCGAAAATTTTCCCTAAAACCCCAATTCTCCGTATCCTCAAAATCCCAAATGCTCGACAAGTCGGTAAATTAAACCCGTAAACCCTCGGTAACCCGATTCCGAACGGAACGGCGAACGATCGATGAGATGGACGTCGAACGAGATGTCAGTTTCTTTTCCGACAAAGGCGTTAAACGTTGTTTCACCGCGTTGCCGGTTGTTCATGCTCGAACCCGTTTCCGGTGGTTATGCTCTCGAGAGGAAAACGCTACAGGGGCAACTGGAACACGAGAGAATGCGAAGTCTCGAGGGCGCGTTTCGTGGAACTTGATGTCGGCGAATAGTTGGTGCACCGACTGTCGCTTTCGTTCTGCGAGGCTGCCTCCACGAAATCTACTTCGTATGCTCGAGAACGTGAAACTGCGCTCGTTTTACTTCTTTCGTTCTTCTTTTTGACGCGTACAATGTGAACTCCCGCAAAATTACTGGCATAAACTATTTTTCCTCGAAAAATTATACAAGTTTGTGTTACCTTTTTAACTGTATTACTTAGTTTCATATTTTTTCACCCTATTATATTTTATTATTACTTTATTGTATACTTTAACAGTATTATTTATTATTACTCCCTAGTACCGTTCCTGCTACAGTTAATACAATAAAGCATTTAATGACATAAAAAATAGAAAATTTATTAAATTTTGTATATTTCACGTATAAATAGATCACTATTTGCTTGTATTTCCAACGTGCCATAAATTCCAAGTTAATCGTGCACGTTCTAAACGAAGAATACGATCCAAATACAATATTTTATTATAGAACATTTTCACAAGGTACAACTTTCATTCGACGTAAATGAAAAAGTTCATTTATCCATTAGAATATGTATATTTGAAACGTATTTATGAGAAAAGAGGGATCAGAAGCTTTGCTCTTACAGACAAGTTAGAGAGTATCATGAACAGCGTACGCCTGTTTCGAGCAAGATATTTGCGGTTAAGAGGTTTTAACAGGAAGCTTGGTATCGTTCATTCATTAAAGTTTACCTGTCGCTGCCGCGTGCAGATTTGATTAATTACCTGGAAGCGTAAGTTACTGCTGTACAAATTCGACCGTCAGACTGGCGTGTACGTAAACCGGCATTCGATCGTAAATTAAGGCTGAACTTCGTTTCAGTAGCAGTAGTTACTACAATTACAGTTGCTTTGGACGCGTATCCTCTCTACAAAAGCTTGCGTCTATGTCTGTTCGATAATTTAATAACGACACCATCGTGCACGACCGATTCATACATGCAGACTGCGCGTTTTGCTTCGAAACGATCGATATCATTGTCTCAGGAGTTTGCAACGACAAGTTTCGTCTTACTTCGGTTTCATCGATCAATATCTGTCACTTCTATAATTCTTTGCTGAAGTGTCATATTTAATTAATTTTTCACTTTTTACCAATTTTTTATTTATAAGAAGAACAATCTTTAGTTTTCGGAGTACCTTTATTGTGTGATATAAGACACGGTGATATAATGCGTGGATATACGATGTGAGGAGTACGTGGCGATATAACGCGGCGGAGTTCTACGCGCGAGGATTCAACACATAGTAGTAAAATAAATGATGGCATTGCGATATGTGTAGAATTTTATGTGGAACACAACACGTGTGAAATATACAACATGTGTGGAATACAACGCGCGTGAAGTACAAGACGTGTCGAGTACAATGTATACAAGTACAACGCGTGTGAATACAACGCGTGCAATTGCAACGCGTGGAATTACAGCGCGTGGAAGTACAACACGTGCAATTGCAACCTGTGGAGTTACAACGCGTGCGAAATACAACGCGTATGATCACAACACGTGGAAATACTACGCAATGAAATGCAATACGAGGAATTACAACGCGTGCAATTTCAACGCGTGGAAGTATAACACGCGCAATTGCAACCCGTGGAGTTACAACGCGTGGAATTACAGCGCATGAAATTGCAGCGCGTGGAAATACAACATATGCAGATGTAACGCGTGGAATTACAGCGCGTGTAAGTACCACACGAGGAAACATAACATACAATGAAATAACCGACAACATTTTCCACTCAAAGTGGAGCAATTTCGAAACTTTACCAAACGCGATATAAAACATGAAATATCTCTATATAAATGAATACACTATTTTCAAGCACATCATCAACCGTTTCGAATAATGATTTCTTTTTTCTTCTTAGCCGGTGCATATAAATTGAAGATCTGAGGCGAACGGAATGGTCTGAAGGGTAGTAATACTAGGCTAGGAAAGCACGGTATGATGAACGAGGAGAAAGGAGCCGTAGAACGATCAGAGTGACGCGCGATTATTAAAGAGTTAGTTTCACGAGTGACACCGCGACCTCATTGCTTATTCAGACTGCATACTTTATTAGGCTGGGACGAAGACATACGCGGCAAGATTATGAGCCGGCCTCACCCTTGACGGCGTTAAAGCGAGGGACAGGGACCGTAACACTGAGAAGGAACTCGAAAACGAAGACAGAATGAAACAACGCGATAGGGAACGAGAGAGACGTGGACTTAGGTGGAAGGCTGAGTTGCCAGGGTGTAACGCGGATACCTTGTACAGTGAGGAGAGTCTAGCGGCGTTTAACTTCTAATTGAATTGTGAATCCCAATGCTAGAACGTCGGTACAGAAAGAGCCGGCAGTTAAATCAACTGCGTGAGTCGTGTAATTGAATTATTAATTCGGAAACGAAGGAAAAAGCCTGGAAAGATCGACGATCGAAATAACGAGATTAACGCGGGAAAAATCTGACGGTACCTTGGGAAACTCGGTTTAATAAGCGCCGTTAATGTTAACGAGCGAACACCGGCGAAATTAATTCGGGTGCCACGATTCATGGGATTATTTTGGGATACTCCGTGTTTATCGGTAATGCCGAATTTGGAAGCTTGTGTGGTTAGGAAATTCTGTGGTGCGAAGAGTTCGAGGATACAGATATTTAAGTCTCTGGGAAACGGGAAATTTGTAAACTTTAGGATTCGGGGCTTCAAAGGATTAAGAAACGTGAAAGTTTGGAGCTTTGACAATTTAAAAATTTGGGAATTTGAGAAATTGGAAATTTAAGAAACTGAATATTTGGAAAAGTAGGAATTTGGGGAATTAGGAATTTGGTGAAGATGGAATTTCGGGAACTGAAAATTTGGAAAAGTGGGGATTTGAGGAGCTGCAGATTGAGAGAAGCGGAATTCGAGGAATCGGGAATTTGAGGAACTGAAAACTTGGAAAAGTGGAAAATTGGGAAAGTGGAAATTTGAGAAATTGAAAATTTGAAAAAAATGGGAATTTGGAGAAGTAAAAATTTTAGAAAAATAAAAAACTGGTAATTGGAATATTTGAAACATTGTACAACAATTTAGAAATTCAGAAAATCCCAAAATATTGAAAATGTTCTTACATTGATCATCTCAGATTGATACAAAACGTTTACCATTTCATAACCCCAATTTTATTTTTATTTTAAAAAACCGTACGAAGTGTTTCTTACAATTTGGTTGAAAAACGCATTCTACTTTTCCATTTTCTCGTTCCATGGCCTCTATTTTTACTCCTGTTACCACTAACATACACGACGTGCTCTCCTTTTCGCGTAGAAGTACTGCCTTTGTGCTTTTAACGCGGAATCCGAAAGAAGAAAGGCGGTAATTACTATAGTAAAAATTTCATTGTAATTCCAGCGCGAGAGCGAGGAAAATATTCATAATTAAATCTGATTGCGCGACTCGCGGCATGAATCGAATTATAAATAACGAGTGCCGTATTGTTACAATACTTTTTCTGCGAAAGAACTCGTAACTAAAGCTTCGGTATTATAGTTTGTTGCGATGCATTTAAAAGCCTTAGATCCCATTGTTCGATGCCACGGGAAACCTATTTCCTTTCTATTTTCTTTCGAGTACCCAACATAAACGTTACAGTTCTCCATAAAAATACCTTTTTTACAGGTATATTTATTGTATAATATCCTATGCGACCGATGTAAAATATTTTGTAAGGAAACTTTGTAAATTACGGTATATTAATTGTACTTTGGAAATTATTCTGAGTTTATAAATTTTGTCAATCGCACATTGAAAATAATTACAGTATTTGCGGTAAAGTATGTTAACTTTTCTCGGATGAAACAGTATACGTGTAAAGGGAAAGCGATAATTTTGTATAAATTCAATCTGGCAACAATCCGAGGAGTATCAAATCGGATCACGTAAATCTAAATCGCTATCGATATCATTGGCCATACAATCATGGTCGTATACGCCGTGCAAACTTTTCTACCTTTTCATCCTGCCGGTTTGCCTTCGTCTCACGTACAAAACGAAACACTTGCAGCGGCCATTTCTCACGGTGCAACAAAAGCCGCCGCTACACACACGTGTGTACCACGCGGCATTCTAGCTGAAACAGTACGTAGAAGGTGACTATGTGTGTGTGGCCGCAAAAATGTCCAGGTGTGTTATACCGGTACCGGCTCTTTAATAATTGGACAGGTGGACCTTGTAAGCGATCGGCAAAGTCCGGTATTTTCACGCACGATTAACGCGAGCGGACGCGTGCTACCACTGGCACGAGCTAGAATAGAGGGCATGAAGTTTATGCCATTATTCCCTAGCCTAAGACTACCGAACAACCCGTATCTGGTTAGATTTTATGACTACTTGTGTACCGAGATACATCGGAATACAAAATCCCATTGTGAATACATTTCCTTGCTGTGTCTCTGAAATGTTGAATATGGTGAGGGCTGAGTGGATGTAGGAAACACTAATTGAATACAGAAAATACTGACTGGGTATACAACATAATAAGTGGATACAGGAAATACTCTTTGGACATAGAAAACGCTAATTGGATACAGAAAATTCACACTGAATATAGAAAGCAATAATTGGATACAGAACATGTTCATTGTAGAAGGCTCGTACCATATTTGTGGGACACCTTGTATATAGAAAATATTCACTGGATATAGAAAATACTACTTGGATACAGAAAATACTTATTGGATCTAGAAGACATTAATTCGATATACAAGACACACATTGGATATATTGCCCTAGGTGGGCATAGAAAAAACAATTGTGCTTAACACAAAAAGAATTCTTCAAGACCAAACGAAATGGTCACGATATGGATTTAGATTTAACTGTTTTTTTAGTTAAAAAGATAAACGATGAAATAACCGTGAACTATTTATTTCAGTAAAAAAAATAAAAAAATAAACCGAAGTTAAAAATTGGGTAACAGAACCTTGATCCGTTTCAATGCCCGAACATATCGACTTTATCGAGGAATGAATATCGCCGGTATTGTATTAGCAAATCCAGTTTACAAAATATGGCGGCTGCCGTTGGTGCGGATTAAACGCGACTCGCGTCAGCGATACAAGCGAGATGAAATAAAAAAGAAGTCAAATGCACAGGTATATCAGCGACCCAGAAACACGTCATATCGAGAAAGTAATCCGTTTGGACGCGAGTCGTTCATCACTGACACGTATCGCCGGGGTCGCGCGACACCATGAACATAGTTCGTGTGACCATTCGGAAGAAGGAATAAAAGTGAGGTCGGCGAGGTCGCAGAGGCGACCGATCAAAGTCCTAGAAAAATGTATTATCGATTTCCCCGGGTATCGATATCTCCGGCTATTGTTCGCGCCATCGAACGCGCACGACCATTTTGCTTCTTTTACGTCACCGATCCCGTGCGAAAATATTGCGCTAACGATAGCTTTTCGGGCGTGGGATCGTCGATCGTGGAACAGGAAAAATAAAACGATAGACGGACAACACAGTGGCAGGGAAGAGAGGCAAAAACCTGATGCGGGGACAAATCGTTAAACGCTGACTATGATGACAAAGTACAACGAGCGAGAATCGAACGATCGCGTCGAGAATGAACGACGCGTCGACGTCGCGTGAAACGCAGTCTCTCTCTCTCTCGCTGTTTCGTTCCGTTTTTTTTTTGTTCATTTCTAAACGCATCCTTTCGAAACGTCCGAATGCATTTTTTTTTCTACCTGGCAACTGCGTGTCTCGCGCAGATCGCACTTGTCGTCGGTGAAAACACCGGAAATAGATACGCGCGTGCACGATCGTTGATAAATCGTCCCGCGCGGCTTATATTTACTTTCCGATTGGCAGCGTTTGTTGCAACGAACTTGCCGCTTCGGGGATTGTCCCGTTAAACGATAGGGCAGATGCGCATAGCGTTACAACGGAGCTTTTTTCATTTTTATTACGCCGTCGCTCGAGAAAACACGCTCGAAAATGACGGAGAAATATGGCGGACGTGAGCCGTGCGCGTTAAACGGTGTTTTCGCATCGAGTCGGAATTTTTGTTTGCAAGGCGGAAGTCGACTTTGGTAGCAGCATAGGATTGACCGAGTTTTTGCGAATTTCGGAGTCGAGAAATATAGGCGTTTCGATAATTTGGAAGTTCAGAGATATGAGTCGAGGATATAAAAGTATGTTCTCTTAACAATTTAGCAAAAATTGGATTTAGAACTTTGATAACACAAAAACCTGAAGTTGTTTAACACTAAAACTACCGACTTATAATGCACAATTATTTTGAAGTTAAAAATGAAGTTGAAAAATAAATGACAAACGACGAAACATAAATGAATATAGTTATTGATTCTTTGTCTCGATGACAATCAGCATGGATGTCAAAAAAACTATCTTAACACATTTTGTCGTTTCAAGTAGAAAATTTGTGAAAGGGTCATTTGACCTATTTGGTATTTTTAGTGTTAATTCGATTTGATTAATTATTTGAATTATTTAATTTGTAGGAATTAAAAAATCTAGAAATTTGAGAAGCGAATAACGTCTACCTGTCGAAATCAGCCCCTTTTCAAACCTAATAGTCTCTACGTAAATTTATTCTTATGTAAATCCATTAAATTCAGCGCAGTAGTAAATTTGCATAAATTAACGAGAAGCTAATAACATCAAATAGCTGTCACAAAATCGAACAGCCATCAGAAGCTGATAATTCGTGCGTAGGAGTCTCTTAACAATTTAAATTAATTAATTTTTGTGACGGTAACCCTGGAAATCGAGTCGCGGCACGAAAAAACGAATTAATAAAGGTACGGGTTGGCTGGGAGGTATCTGGAACTCGAGCCTTCCACCTCTAATTTAATTTATTAGCCGTAATCCGTAATCGTAAAAGTTTTCGAATGGGATGCTTTACAGGTTAGTAAATTACAGCTTGCGGTCTTAAATTTCGATCTTAGAATTCGGCTTGGTGGCAGTTCGCGGGAATCGTCGAAGCCGAATGTTTTTACCATCGTTTATTTTCGTCTATTTAGGATGCTCGAGTCGACGGGGTTCTGTCAGAACGTTTTCGGGAACGCTTCTCGTAAACCGTGGCGTAAATTTTCGGCGTTTAGGGGAGGCCAGCGAACAATCGACTATTACTTTGTCCTTGCGCGGAGAACGATGAAAAGTATAAATGGCCGTCGTCAAACGGCGCCTTTGAAGCACCCATAACCCTCCCGCATTCTTTCATTTGCGGACGAACGATTCGTCGATGACAACTTAACAATGGAATTCGAATTTTTAACAATCGATCATTTTTCTGCAACGTTATCGAAATATATGCATTACGCTTTTTGAACCAGTTTATCAAAGTATGTTCAAAGAATACAATTATATATTTTTGAACATGTATTTGGAAGTGACTTCAATTGATTTCTATATCAAATAGATGTGAACTTGAAGACATTATTGAACATTGAAATTAATGAGAACAATTAGTTGTTCGCGTATTATATTATTTATCTAATTAGGAAACTTGAGTACTAGGATTTAGGACTAAGTGAATATTTTTGTTCCGATTTATACGAAGTTGAAGGGAGTTACATAACTTTCAGTAACTTAGGGCTAATTTAACTGTAAACTAGTTAAATGTTTTTTGATTTACTAAAAATGTAAAATTGTGCAGATACATACTATGTTTTACCTAAGACAATAGATCAAAATAATCCTGTCGAGTTATTAATATAATGTCACATCGAATCATATAATGTCGATCATCGATGTAACCACGTAATGTTCGATACAAGTATACCTTAAATCTGTAGCTAATTAACTCGGAGCCCGACCAATCGTACAACGTTCAATCACGCTACCCGCAACAACGCGGTCCTCCCTAACAAGGAATTCGGCGAAAAACGAAACGGTTCCCGGTTGCAGAAAAGTGGCAAAATTGTGTGCCCACGTCGATACGCGGCAAGACGAACGATCGAAGGACAGTCAGGTTGACCGTACCCTTTGTGGAGGGTAAAGGGGCACACACCGAGAACAGGTTCGTACATTCTGAAAGGACGGCGTGATCCGACTGCATGGCCAGTGTTGCGTCTCGATCCCCCGAAATCGGGAGCCGGTGTAAGGTAGCCAGTCCTTTATAATGAAGCGATAGAATGCGAAAAATTCGCTAGCTCGACAAGTGGACGCGCGTTCGAGCGTTTTCGAGCGCATTGTAAAAAGGGAGTCGCGGCACCGACGTGGCCACAGCTCTACGTCAACGGATAAGAGGAAGGGCCGAACGGCGAAGATTGGAGGCACGCTCGAAGACGAAGAAGGCACGACGAGGATGACGAATTGCGTGGAAGCCAACCGGGGCCCCGGGCAACTCCGTGGAGGCATTCATAGAAGACGATTTGCGGCCCTGGATCTCGGCTACCCTTTTTACCCTTCTTTTCGTCCGCGCCGACCGCCCCAACGCATCTCGGCGAAATACATGATTTTACATTAAAAATAAAAATTAACACGGTTTCTTTGTCTATGGCAAATTTTGTGTGGCATATTGTTCTTATTTATGGCAAATTGTGTATGGTATCTTATTGTTAATCTATGATAAATTGTGTATGGTATGTTGTTTTACACCTATTGTATATTGTATATCCTATTGGGGACACTAATAACAAGTGTACACGATATTTAATATTATTATTTAAGATTATGTTTTCAACAATATTGTAAGGTTACAGTAGATACAAGTGACTAATTTGAATGAGCATGTTTCTCATCAACTAGGACGAAGCTAAATATGAGGCTATAAAATTGATTGATTAAAAGAGCAGTCGATGAGTATACATGTCATCCCGAAATGCATAACGAAAACTAAAAAATTTTAATTCAAAGTTTGTAAGTTATACGGAGAATGTTGCATGTGATAATGTATCTCAAAATCGTTAACGACGAGATCCGCCATCGTGATTGATCGTCAATCGTGCCCTTTCTAAGTGTAAATGTTTGAACACTGTCACGTTTGGACCCGTTTCGATAGTTTCGCCGGTGAAGCATTTGAATAGCGTATGTTTGAAATATACGCAGGTTTGATGACGGGGAATAGGGGGGTAGGGACTGAAGAATGGGGAGAGTAGGGGTGGGAGAAGGTGAGCGGGGTCGGAAGGGCCGGGGGGGTGTTATTAGCGAGTCGACCCTGGCGGCTGCCACGACGGACCACACACATCGTCGCATCGCGAACGGAGAAACGGCAACAGACGAGGAGAAAGGTAAGAAACAGGTCGACGGGAAGATGCGAAAAGTAAGAGGGAAGGAAATGGTCGAAGAGGGTGCCGAAGAGGAAAAAGAGGGACAAGGAGAGGAGAGATCTTCTATGCACCACCGCTTTCGACGTCTCCTCTGTGCCCGTTGCGTGCACCAACCGTACCTTCCTTCTTCCCGATCTTCCATGTTTCCTTACTTCCTTCTTCCAATCGCTTTTCGACCGTTTCGTCCGAGCTACCATTATGCACTCCCTTCACGGACGCCCGTTACGTTTTATGTCTTTATCCCCGCGCCGCTGTGTCGATTGAGATGAAAGCGCCGACGACCACGGGTCTTCTATGATTCCGCCTTCTCCGGCGCTCTCGTATTCTGAAGGACGTGTCTGTAATTGCACGGGGAACGGTCATCGATGTCCGGTAATAGCACGCTCGATATACGTTCGCCGCTTCGACCCTTTGAATAGGAATTATGGTTCTACCGGATAATGGTACGGATTTTCGCGTTGCAATAAATACCGATATCTTTCGAGGTGTCCTGAAATCGCCTCCGAGTGACATCTTTTCAACTTCGACCGATAAACCGGTTCACCGATGGCTCGCGTACCAGCTTACGGTTAATCGAACTCCTCCTTTTTCCGCTGCGTTCCGAAACATCAGCGCGCAATTAAAATCGGGCTTAAGTTTGGCCGGGTGACGTTAATCCCCGATAATGGTGGCTAGGAGTATATCCGGCGAGATCGTTTTACCGGACTCGAAACAGATAACGACGTCCTGTAACGCGTCGACGTTGTTTTCTCGTTGGAGAGCATAGCAACGCGTATCTTTTTCCTTTAAGTCACACACGATCCCCTTTAGAAAACACGATATGTGCGCCGACGAGACTTGACGACTTTAACGTTGATCCGATTTTATACGCTACACGCGAGAACTTCGATTTTCAGAAACAACTTTTTAAGCGATCCTTTTTCCCTTCGGGTATTTGGATTCGCAAAAAACGGACGAACTTGTTGGACTGTTTCGAGAGAATTCAAATTGAATCTTTTTTTAACCCCATACTTTTACGAGTCTGACTCGTGACCCCCTCGCAGCTTAAACGTAATAAAACTTACTAAAATTTTGAATACGCTTATATGTAAAAGTTGTTCGATTCCTGATTTCTGACATGGTTCATGATAGCGTAGGACAGGTATATAATCTATGTACTAGGTATAAGGATGTAGACATGTAGGTATCTAAGCGCATAGGGATTTCAACATATGATGATCTGGGCATATAGGAATCTGGTCATGTAAGTACCTAGACACATAGGTATCGAGATAATAGAGATCCAGAAGTGCAGTGATCGAGGGATGCAGAGATCCACACGTTCAGAGATCTGGTGACCTAAAGATCTAGAAGAATAGAAATTAAAGGATGTGAGGTCCTAGTGACATATGAAACGAGCATCTACCCATATCAAGGCCAAATGTACTCGCTTTACGAATGTCTGAGCGATCTTTTAATCAAGAAACTTTCGTCAGTCATGTTATCCACGAATAACCCGTGGATAGCGGGGTTTCTCATCTCGGTACACGCGAGTCGTTGTGTATCGTACGCGTGCACGGGGTCGCACGCTATATTTCGCGTATACTTATTGTTTGGGCTCGCCCTCGTAGGAGCTCGCGTGTGCAAACTCGCGCGTATCGTATTTCTCGCTACCCGGGGGGTGCCGGGGCCCTTTTAATTCCGCGTGTAAGACATTGTCCGCTTTAATTACCTACTCTTGGTCGTCGATGGTGGCCAACGGCCACGAAAGGTGGCCGCGAAGAGGCACAACAACGGACCACCACCGTCTCTCTCCGTCTTTCACGCGCTCCCTTTCCGCCTCGGCCTAAGAGTACGGCAGAGATTATGTTGCGGCTTACGTCGCGACGAGGTCCCCCCTTTCTCCCGCATGGACTTTAGCACGCTGGGGGAACAAATTACTTAGTAATACTCCTCGCCGAAAATTTCGTGCCACCTGCGGTTTTGCGGTGCGTACCAGACCCGCGTACATCGTCGCCGCGGTGACGTACAAACGAACGCTTTGCGGTTCAGCCGCGTTACCTTTCCGAAAAGCCATACGATGGCCAGCTTATCCATGGTGTAGGGGCGCATGGGATGGAAATAGCATTGACCTCTTACAGATGCTTATGTATGGGCAATTAGCTCTACCCTAAAATCTGTAAGCTGATGAAACTATTTTATACTTTTTGGTGCGAGTCTAGCCGTATAGGCTACCTTATCGTAAACGCTGCTAGCCATGACCCGTTACGTTTGGGACAGTCGCATGACCATTGCGACCCAAAGATTGTTGCTCTACACGTAATGATCACCTTACAGTTAATAACAAATTGTACCTCTACTGAAAAGTTAGGGCGGTGACAGACCAGCTACAGAAATCCACATTATGCCCTTCTGGTGAAGATTATAAGCTCGGAAGAAGAGTGCGTCAGTTAGTATCGAGCAGTATAAGTCAGTGTCCAACAGTCTTCCAAGCATCCAAGTATCGAACAGTCTTCAAACAGTCACTCGTCAGTTCGTCTTTGCTGTTTTCCGTACAGTTCGCACATTATTATATACATAGCTAGTCGTCAATTAGTATTCACACAGTATGTGAGAGTCCGAGCACATTATTATACACAGTCTTTCGATCAGCATTACCGCTGTACTTCACTATCACTTGTATCTCAAATGTGGAGTGGTAGAGCGTGAGTGTGTGCTATGTGAATGCGCGTGTATGTATGGGTACAAAATATGATTGAGCTGAAGGCAGTCAAGGGAATGAATGCAGCGGGTTGTTATTTTAAGTGGTATGTTTCGCGGATGACGGAGTTTGTTTTAACCTGGATTGAAAAAGGCGTTGTATCGAAGTTAGTTGCAAATAAACGTTTCTCACAAATACAAAACATCCTACAATTTTAAACACGTTTTAAACAATTGAATACAAATTATTCGTATATGTTTTCGGGTGTACGTTGCGATATACGTCACGAGTAATTGAGTACGATTCGTTCGAGACCTATTGCATACAATCTGAACGTATTGCTGGTAATTGAAGCGTGGTTTTTCCATGGGAGATGTATGGTACTGTTAAAACGACGATGCATTATGGTAATGAAAAGACGTAGCAAGAAAGTTACTAATGTGTTGCACACATCTTGAACAAGGGATCCCCACCCGCCATTTTGTACGTGGTCGTTAATATTCAACGCCGCGGCCGGTACGCTGGTGTTTCCATCGTAAAAATCGCATGCTGAGTGGGTCACGCGAATCGTGTCTCTTGTTTGGTTGATGACGGAAAAAAGTGGCGCAGGAAAAAGTTGAATACCATAAGAAGGATTATGCTCTTACGACCTCATTTTTCTTGCAACCGCACCTGTTAAGTACAGCTGCATGGTTTAGGTCATAATCATTTCGTTATCATCCAAATAGCAGAGATTCGATTCGCGCAATCAGCTTGTGATTAGCCGATGGACTTCTCTGATATGTTTAATTATTGTTCCTTATGAGGTTCCCCATCAAGGCCTGAAACCTATTTCATGGATCTATCATGTTTTAAGGTGAAGCATGACAATTGACCTAAGCAGAATAGTATAAGTTTGAGAATAATATTCCCTTGAGACATATATTTATACACATAAAATGGTAGAAATTCTGAAGAGCAACGTAACCAAACGTATCGCGATATCATAAGGGAATCGGTTGTTTATAATCGCGCAGGCATCTCAGAAGATCGGAACTCGACGCCAGTCAATTACAGCGTTATTCCGATGTCGTTTTGTTAGTAGTACGACGAGAATTTGCAATAAGAAGCGAGGCACCGGCAGGGATACGCCGCCATGCCGCGTCGTTGGCTTTTATCCGACTTTATCCCCGAAAGTTCGCCGGGGCCATAAAGCGTGCGCGCGGGCCGAGTTAAATCAAATTCGTTCCGCGAAACGGTGCTCTCTGGGAAGCATGCGTTCCACGCACGCAAACGAGATTCCGCGGCGACATTCCCAATCATTCTTCCGCGGTGTGTGCCATTCAAGGGGTTATAAGGCCGCTTCTTCGTATCAGGAGCGGGAAGGGCGCGAGGCAGAACGTACGAAAAAGGAGCAACACACACACACACACGGGGTGCGGAGCATAAATTATTAAACGCGCTTTTAACGATTTTTCAAGCAACAATTCTGATTAACCGTGAAGGGACGGCTCGATAATTTGCGGTCACATTTAAATCACGCACGCGGTCCCGAATGGTGCAGTGAACGTTTTCGTTCGGAGGCTAAGTGCATCGGGTTTTATCGTTATTACGAGCGTGAGAAGAAATAAGAAGAAGCCACGAGGTTTCGCTATCGTCGGTCCAATAAATATCAACGCGGCCAACAAAGTAGGTGCCTAATCCCTTATAACTCGGCTCTCGTATCTGGCAGGAAATTCTCCGAGCGGTGCCGTACAGGTTCCGAGAAGCACCCCGTGCACGGGGTCACCGTGGACAGAAACGGTCGGCCGAAATAAAAGAAAAAAAGAGCAAGGTGCCGTCTTTCGATCGGTTCGCGTGCGAATCGCGTACGCTCTCGGATTCGCTCGCGAGGTCACGGACCATGCGGAGGTCACGCGCGTGACATACACACGCGCGGACGTTCGGAGCGCGTACGGCACCCCAGGCTGGTGGTGGTCTGCCAATGGTCCCGCAATATTTCATAATTAGCCGTGATGCCCGTGCGTCGTGAATACACGCGCTCGTGTTTATCCGTGCGAGCACGCGGTCCGTTCGATCTCCGTTGTGCACACTCGTGTCCACCTTGCGCCCTCCGTCATGCTACGCCACGATGTTGTGCCTACACATCTCCGATTAAATGCCGTATTAACTTCGGGGCCCTTCATATTTTAGGGCCGCGGCACCGACGGGACCGCGAGAAAACGCTCTCGTAGGGAGGGACGCAGGGGGAATGCGTTTTCGCACCGCGAAAGGGGAGAAGATTGTAGGAGATACCATGATCGAAATATGAATTCTAATTTGACGCCCCGAAGAGTTATGCTCGTTTGATTTTATTACTTCTTTGCCGTCGTAGTCGTGCTGCTTTCGTGGGTCCTTTTGATCTTGCCGACAGAGACCTTCCTCGATCTTTATTGTACTTTCCTTTTTATTGAAAACTAAGAGATTTTCAATCGGTGATTATGTTACTAGACCTACCTATGAATCAATGACTCTGTATTGAATTTATAGGAAAAATTCAAAGTTGATAAGATTCAATCGCCTGCGATTGTTTGAGGTTGTTTAGCTCAATCTAAGATCATCGAACATCATTAAGGATTATTTAGAATACTTTGGAATGATTTAGTATCATCTAGCTCACTCTATGGTCATTGAGCATCATTGAGCAGGATTTTCTAGAATGGTCTAATACGATTTAAGATCATCTTGGACCATGTAGGATTGTTTGATATCATTCATCGTCACTGACGGACATATAGAATCATCTACGCTCATTCATAATCATCTACAATCATCTATGATCAAGTACGACTATCTAAGTATAACTATCTAGGACCACTTGCCTATGTATATATGATTGTATAAAATAATCTACACTCATCGATAATCGTCTGTGGTCATTCCTGACCAAACTGGAATCTAAATTTCGACACGAATAGTCTGTTAGCGAGAAGGGGTTGAAGGGGCGATCGAAATAAAACGAGCGGGCAGAACCGCGGCGTCGGGAGGAAGGGTGAAAAAACGAATCGAAGGAGTCGGAACAAGCGTAAAGTTGAGGAGGAGGAAGAAGCGAAAGAGAAAAATAGCGAGGTGGGGAAGAAGCATCTCACGTCTCGAGGTATCGTCAAGTGATTTACGCGCACGAATGTGGCGTAGGTACGATAATTAAGCGAGGAGCCGCTCGGGCCCCGATCGGGCCGGGGCAGCTTTTCACTCTTCTCCGTTCGGCCGCGTGGGCGGTCTCTTCGGGCCCCGTCCAGATTTGACACGCGTATCATAACCCTTTCGACTTAGTTCTCCCGATTGCTTGCGTGTACGTGCACGTACGTGCCGCTTGCGCGCTCCGGGTTTCTAGCCAGGAACAGGTCGCTGAAATTCGTACAAGTAGAACATTAATTCAGTTTTGTTCGAATCATAAAAGCGTTATTATGTACTCATTATACTCTACAAACTATTATGCATTTTTGTACAAACTGGTGGTCATATTGAAAGAAATTAGAAACCTTTCATTCAGAAAGCCGCGAAAAGATCTTTAAGAGAAAAAATAAGGGAACTTGCAGAGGAAGAGCGCGTGATCTTGACTATTTGAAACTTTCCGTCCGGCCCTCGGAGCCCCACGCACGGGAAAATATCGAGATTGCACCGCGAACGTGCTTTCAAAATACTTCGAAAATGTTTCTGTTCTTTCGATTGGTTATTCATGAACGAGATACGATCGATTGTGGTCCGAACAGTTATTAGTAAACGTATACTCGCTGTTTCGAGCTCAGTTAGCGAAGAACAGGGAGAAACGAGCCGCAATGTCTCCCCGAAGTGATTTGATGAAAAGCGCGTTCGTGAAAGTAAAATATGAACAGCAGTTTCATCGTGAGATTCGTGTCACCGGTTAACTAGAGTGGAACTTTGCAAGATAAACGAGCGTGGTTGGCTAGCGCGATCCTGATTGCGATCGGATCAAACGGGACAAACAATCGATCCCGGAGCTATTCTGTGCCGCGAACTTTCATTCCTGGATCCTCGGAGACTTTTTGTTTCGGCCGTCCACCATTGTCGGCGCGGAAAAAAGGGCCGCCGTTGTATTTATGGGAAACGATAGCTCGCCGGATCTGGTTCCATTTGCAATTGGATCAAGCAAGACAAACGATCGATCGGTCCGCGTGCTTTACGAGGACGTCGACGATCGACGTCGCGTCACTGTTCATCGCGTAACAACGCGGTATAATTCGGGAAACCGATTAATCAACGACGTTATCCGTCGTCCGAGCGCGTACATACGTCCTCTTGATATTTGCAACGTTAAGGCCGAACTATTGGGTCGACGGAAAAGTCATGACACATTTTTACGAACTGATAGTTAACACTAAAACTACCAAGAGGGGTCAAATGATCGTTCTATAAATTTCCTACTTCAAATGATAAAATTTGTTAAGCTAGTCTTCTTGAAATTTATGCTGACTGTCATCAAGATTAACAATCTATAGATGTATTCATTGGTGTCTTGTCGTTTGTTAATTTACTTTTCATCATTGTTAACATCAAAATAATTGTGCATTATACGTCGGTAGTTTTGGTGTTAATTTTCAGAGGTTAATTTGTAAAGGTACTACATTCGTTTGTTTCTATCTTCTTGCTGTGTCATTCGAAGTTTGACAGTTCTAGCTTCATTCCAGAAAAACAATTGTGCGATTCAGTACAGTTTTGATGTTTCAGCCAGAGTATTATGGAGGACCGCGTATTTAAATGAACGATTTTGAAACACGTCATGACTTTTCCGACAATTCAATAGATCATGGCAACGTTTGCCCCCGAAAGGGAGACGGATGAACAGGGGGGCGGTCAAGTGGGGTGGTCCGTGCGTCTATACGGTTGTTTTTCTGCCTATCGACTACTATGGCGGTTACCTCTCGGCCTGATACACGGCCTAGGAATTCGCGAAATCCGAATGCAACTGGCAAATTGCTGGCCAAGAATCCGACGGTGGAATTCCATTGAACGAAATGCCATCACCGTGTTCTTACCTGGACGCGAAGGAATGGAACCTGGAGCCTGATTTCGAGCCCTTCCAGCTACCTCTCATGCGAGACATGTGCTTGGCCATCGGTTCGCAGTTGCTACAATGTTGTTCGAACATTCGAGCGGTTATATGTTACACGAAACGGGTTTTTAATACTCGCTCGTTGCAGACAATCGTGTGGCAAAACACGTTGAAGCTTTGATCGCGGACGTGGATAATTACTTCACAAGTTTAAGCTTTTAACTCTTTTGTTTCGCATTAACACTTTGATCTGGAATTTAGTCGATGTAATGCTTTTGCAATTGCAGAAACGGCGTTTTCATGTTTTAATTTTTATTTTTAATGGATGTTCGAGAATCTTACAACGACACGTAACGTGCGTAATATGTAGATTGGTCACAAATAACAACACATGTCATATGTTATTGTAAACAAAGATATCCAAAGGTCTTGTTTGAAAAGATCAATTAGAAATATCTATAACAATAATTGCATTATGAATATTTCCTTGCATATTGTTCGTATTGTTCTGATCCTGTTGGAAGAGAGGATTTGCCACTAAATGGTGGTTTGATACAAGAAGACGAAACTACTTACAAGAGTGCCTGAATAAATACTTCTTAGGATACTCTAATGCCTTTTAGTTGAAGCGATAATACGCGGCATTTCGGTCTTTCTGCCTCTCTCTTTGCGCTGTCTTTCTCCCTTCTGCTTGGTACACTCGGTACCATGACGGTAAATCCTTCGTCCTCTTCAGGGTTGAGTGCTATGGAGAGTTATCTACGGATTAGAGCTCTATAAGGACTTGGTCAAAGTGGGCTCAGAGTAGAGGCCACTTGAAGAATACACGCAATGTTAAAGGGCGATGAGAAAAATAAGATTCAAGGGTGCTTTGAATAAGAATTTGCCGAGGGAAATCATTTTGTAAACCGTATAGATACCCAATATCATTTTGATCAGATTTTTTCATACGAATAATTGAACGCGTTTTAGCAATATGGAGGACTATTTGAGATTTGTGAATCAGGAAACTTAGGGACTTGGACATTTAGGGATTTGAGGGATTTGGGATTTGAGACATTTGGGATTTGTGGGATTCGGGATTTGAGGGATTCGAGATTTGATTGATTTGGAATTTGAGGGATTTGGGATTTAACAATTTGATGATTTAGAGATGTGAGAATTTGGATGATCGAGCAATATACAATCTGAAAATTTATGAAACCTGGAAAGTGCAAAATCTTTTAAATTCGACGACATAGAAATACCATACTCGAGATTCTCGATCACTCTCGAAGTACCAAAGTCCCGAAATTATGAAGATCCGAACATCTCCGAGAAAGGAAATGAACATAACAGTCGATTGTACGTTGACACCGAAACACAGTGGCGGGTGATGCGGCGTCGGCCATTAAGGAAATTCGTGCAGGATGCAGGACGGTGATCAAAGCGTAAAGTGACCGATACTGGCGAGCGGGGGTAAACGCGGTCGGTTTGGTGTGCAGCCTCTATTTCAGGCTTGATATTTCAGTGGCGTGGCTGACAAATGAGCGGCAATTGCTACTTGGTACACCGGCGGTGCACGAGCAACCGAGCCAGCAGCCAACAACTTTCTATCGCGTAGCGAACCGCCGGCGAAGGCAAATGATTTACCCCGTAATACCGATAGCTTGTATGATCGATTCGAGCATTAATGCCGGGCCCGGATGCACGATCGAGCATTGGCGGTGTGCGACGCCCGCCGAATGTATTTCTCTTCGGCATTACACGCCGGCATCGATGCCCGATACCAGAGAGGAGTGCCTCACCGCCGGCATAAGCAGCAACGGGGATTGATGTTTGTACGTGTACGACCGGCTGCCTACAAGAATCATGTATATTTACGCAGCTTCCTGCGCTTTCGGCCGGCCGGCTCGACTCGATGTCGAATCGCACGCATGAAATGTCGGCTAATCCGCGCCGATCTGTGATTTATCGAGCCTCCACCTCCGTGCGATTAACCGTACTCCTACGTGGAAGCGATTCTGAATGTTTGATGCCGGCCAGATCGTCGATCGACCGGCTAATGAACCTCTAATACATTGCCGTCTATACATTTCGACTTATCTTCGATGCTGTTTTCGATGCATCGGGCCGCCTCTTCGTTAACGAGCTCAATTTTAATATGTATCGCTCGCGAAAGCCGTTACGCGCCCTGTTTGCTTCATCCTGCTACAATTCTTTCGTTTCTTTTGATTTTTTGGGAATATTCTGACGTTACTGTATTACGGGCTTCGTTTTGTACGAAAAATAATTGCTTGGTACGAGGGAAATTAGAGGTGGGAGATGGTTGACGAAAAACTTCTATTTATTTTGTTTCTGGCGTTTGTTCAAACGTGCTTGGGTCTCGAACTTCATTTTATACGAAGAACAATTCTATTGTACAAGGGAAATTATTTTGATGGGTGATGGCTGAATATTTTTGACTTATTTTGCTTCTAGGATAACGTTCAAGTCTTCATTTTACATGAAAAACAATTGTACTTTGCAAGGAAAATTAATTTAGAAAATGATTGGCAAAGACCCTCTATTTATTGTATTTCTAAGATGATCATCAGATGGGACTTTCCTACAATTATCATTTTATACAATGAACAATTATATTGTGCAAGGGAAATTACTTTGATGGCTGAATCTTAACAAGCTCGATTTATTCTGTTTCCAGGATGATGTTCAGGAGTGTCTCTGTTACAGTCACCATTTTCTACGAAGAGAGATCATACTGTGTATGGAAAATTGATTCGATGAACGATGGTTAGCAAAGTTGCTCGATTCATTTCATTTTCAAAAAGATTTCGAAGTACGTTCGATTACAGATCCCATTTCACAGGAAGTTGTACATGAATCATAATGAAAATTGATTTCGTGGGCGACGACCAACGAAGTTCGTTAATTCATTTCGATTCGGTGAAGATGTTCGCAGTTGGCTCGATAGAATTCTTCGTCTAATGCGAAGTTAAATTACATGATACGAGGAAAATTGTTTTGTCGCACGATGTTTAACGAAGAGGCTTGATTTATTTCATTTTTATGACGGTAACCAAGAACGGCCACGTTTACAGCCTTTCCATTTACACTTGTAATTGTCATGCGTATTTCGCATTGTCTCGTATTTCGTCTTGGCCGAAGCGGAACCGCGTTATTGACGTATTGCGGTAGCGAAACCGGTTTCCCGGTCGGTCGGGTCACAAGTAAAATTATTCCCGTCATTAAACTGACGTCCCGGCGCCCTGGAGATGAGGGAGCAACGTTTATCGGTTTTATGAGCACTCGCGTTTTACTGGTTTAATCTCTGCGAGTTCGCGAACCCGGCTGTTTCCAACTCGCGTGCACACCTATTCAACCGCCTACTTTTAGATTCGCTAATTCATCCAGCTTGCGTATGTACGTTCCTTGAAATCTTCATTGGTCATCTAATTGACCTGTTACTCCTTTTCCTTCACGGTTCTGTACGGGCTTAATCGTTTAAACGTGAATTATTCTATCGTGTTTGATTTTACAGTATCGTTTTAAAACGCGAAACGGTACGGGGATAGAACTACATTAATTTGCATTCTATGTGAGAACGTCTACGTTTAGTTTCTGATATATGAACTGGGCTGGGTGAAGCTCTGCGCGGAATTTTGTGATTTGAAAGTAGAGGGTTTGGGAATTCCGGAGTTTGAAGAGACGGTATTCGGATATTTAGGGATTTGAGAATTTGGGGATTTAGAAAATCAGGGGTTTGAGGATCGGGGGATTTGCGAAATTAAGAACTTCAGAATTTGGAACTTTTAAACTGTGTGGATTTAGGGATTTGGAAGTGTCGAGGATTGGGATTCTGGCAATTTCGGAATGTGGGGGTTTGGGAATATGGGGATTTGTAAATGTGGGGATTTCGGAATGTGGGAATGTGGGAGTGTTGGAATCTGGAAATGTGGGGATTTGGGGATGTGGGGACCTGGAAATGCGAGGATTTAGGAATATGGGATTTGAGAATGCGGGGATTTAGGAATGTGGGGTTTGAGAAAGTGGGATTTTGGAGTGTGGGGATTTAGGAATGTAGGGATCTGGGAATGTAGGAATTTGGTGATGTGCGAATTCGGAAAGTTGAGAATGTGAAAATTGAGGAATTTGAAAATATCGGAGTTTGGGATTACAGAAATTTGGAAGTGTAGGAATTTATATATTTGTGGAGTTGTTCATTTTAAAATCGAAACCTCCAATATTGTGTGGTAATTTGAGAAGTTAAACATTGGTGGATTCGTGGATTAAAAAACATAGAAAGGAACATCAAGGACCACAATTTTCAACTTTTCAAATTAATGCAATAATTGCACTGCGGGAGCGATTCGTTCGCTTTTCAAGCGTCTAACTTTCCACAATAGAGCTTCTCCGGGTTCTCACCCATCCTACCTTGCCATCAATCACCGGAAACATTATGGTTTCCTCCGGACGGGGTAAAGTTGTTTTCCACTGAGAATTCGTGAAAACGCATCGGATAACGGATGCGTTTCTGTTCGAGACGAACGAGCTTTTTCTTCGATTCAATGACGATTCGTGGTCGTAGTAGAGGCTACCCATCAACTCCGTGCAATTCTGTATGGTTCGCCGTAATATAGTCGGACGAGGACAACTCTAAAAGCATCCGCGTCGTGGCGTGGTCGTTAGAGATAGTTTTACGACATGGCTGCTCAGATAGCACGCAGGAACGACAGGAAGCAACGTGATGCATCAACGACATCGGCTGAAATTAATCTACGTTAGTTTCTAAACGATCTTCGAGATAAAACAAACATTTCACCGATGTCTGACAACTTTAGAATATTCAGACTCGTGATTTTCCTCAAATATATAGGTTCAAATATATTCCTTCAAATATAGGTTTGAAAGTTTCTAAAAAAATATTCAGGTTCCACATGTTTTTAACAATATTCACGCTCACAATTTTCCCCGCGTATTCAAGATTCAGATCATTTTATATATATCCACGTTTGAGATTTATTTTATATATTCAAGAGTGAAACGATTCTAAACATATTCAGTATTGGTACTATTTAAAAATATTTGAGTCTCAAATTTTTTTCAAATATTAATGGTCGTGACATTTTTAAAGGTATTCATGATTGAGACGTTTTCGAAAATATTCAGGATCGAGACATTTCAAAAAATATGTAGGGTTGGGACATTTCAAGAAGTATTTAGGATTGTGACTTTTTTAAGAATAATCAGGATGCAGACTTTTTTAAAATCATCCATGGTTGAGGTCTTTTTAAAGTATTCAGGCTTGAGATTTTTCTAGAATAAGTATCTTGTTATCAGTGGTTACGTAGGTAACAAAAGTACAATTTTTTCGCCAAAACGAATATTTTCCGAAATACCTGAAAATTCATACGGTAGACTCTCGTTATATCGCCGGCACGGTACAGACTTCTTGCGGTGCAATTATTCGGTGGTTCACCGGGTACTCTGTTCTCACGGTTACTCCTTTGATTTCAAGACTTCGACACTTTCCTCCCCCCGCGGAGACAGAGACGGGAAAAAGGGGCGAAAGACGCGACTGAAGGGCGGTCGAGGGACTTGCCCGCATTGCCGGGTGCACTTTAACGGGCAAGAGCGGCTTTTAGAACAATAGCACTTGGGGATCTCGAGTGCGTTACCTATTCTTCTGACCAGCAGGATTATTATACGTCGAGAGAACGGGCCCCATTGCCGGATGCCGTAAAGTAGTTAGGAAAGAAGAAGTACGAGCTTGTTTCGCGGGAAAAAAAGAAGCTCGCATTGTTTCGTGCGAATTAAACCCGACTCAATCTTTGCTATCCATTCATTTGCCACCTTACAAATAAAATACTTCCTACGTTCGTACATGAAACTAATTTAACGCAATGACTGTCACCTCCATGGGGTGACGCTAAACAGCCGACGTTTTCTAACGAAATTTTCAAAGGGTTGACGTTTATGTGGAAACGTTTCTCGACCGATTCATGTTAATCTATTATATGTTGATCTGTTACAAATTGTTGTTGACGCATGAACTACATGTTAACCTATTAGAATCACATTTTAACTTATCAGTATTTCATTAATAAATAAATCATTATTATTTCATTATTAAATAATTTAAAATAATTTCTGTTAATAAATTGTTGTTAACACATGAATTACGTGTTAACCTATTAGTATTACATAATAACTTATTAGTGTTACATGTTAACCTATCAATAAATTATTGTTAACCCATGTTAACCTATAACGTGTTACGACATGTTAACCGTATATGTTGCAGTAAAATGCAACCAAAACCAAAAAACTGAAAAACATGCACGGTTGCAGAAAAACGTAACCAAGACTAAAAAACATACGTGGTTGCAGCAAAATGTAAGCCACACAAAAAAATATACACGGTTGCAGCAAATAGATGAACGTGTCATTGGATCGATTTCATCAGAGGGTGATTTGTAAACGCGTGAGAAAGCAAACGCGTCGCGGAATGCTCGCTCGTTCGAAGAATTCTCGGGCATATTCGTTGCGGTTAGGAGGAAGCGGATAAGCTCGTAATACGCTCGCCGGCCTCGGCCGCCTACGTCAAAACCGCAGCTGCGAAGCGGATTGTCTCGCAAACCGCACACCGTGCACCAAAATTGACCGATTCGAACGAGGTCGCCATTTTTCGCGATTCGTACCCGTAGAAAATCAGATTTTACACGGTGCGTTCACTACAGTCCTCGGACAATGTACAAACATTGTCCGTGTTCGTTGACAATGTTGCGGTATACACGATATGCCCGAATACGCGAGGTGACTCGATTTCGAGAGTGGATCTGAAAATTTGAGAATTTCAGGATTTGGATATTGTGGAATTCGGGGCCCCCGGAATTAGGAATATAGGGATTCGGAACTCCCAGGATTTCCCAGGAATTTGAGAGTCAAGAGATTTGAGTATACAGAGACTTGAATTTTAGGGAGTTGAGCTATTGGGATTTGATGTGTAGAAATTGGGGCGTCAAAGTATTTGAAATCTAGTAACTTGTGAGTCAAGGTATTTGAAATCTAGTAATTTCAGTGTCAAGGTATTTGGGATCTACGATTTAAGGATGCAGGGATTTTGAGATCTAGGTATTTGTACCTGTGGGGAATTAGAACCTAGATAATTGAGGTTCCAGGGAATTGGGGATATAAAGAATTGAGGATCTAGGAATTGGATAATTTCTAGATAATCGGGGAATCTAAGGAATTGAAGGTGTAGACATTCGAAGATCTAGGAATTAGGGAACCTCGATAATTATAGTATTGGAAGCTTAAAAAAATATCGTGAATGAGCCACTAAAAAGTCACGGAACGAAATCTTCAAATAAGTCTTGAACATACTTAAAAATTAAATAATTAGAAAAAAATAAAATCAACCTGTTGCACGCACACGACGATTCAATAAGTAGAAAACCTTGAAAAGAGTCGCGACTTATTACGATAATCGATTTTCAGCGTTCGCAGGGGCGTATCGATCCGAGTCGCAGAAAAACATACGCCGGTCGTTGCAAAATGGCCGAAAGAACGAAGCGGAGAAACTACTTTCGCGGACTGTACACGGTTAAAAACCCGTGGTCGACATCTATATTTATAAGGCATCGCCGAACGTAGCCGTTCCTCCCCCCGACTCCACCCGAATCCTTTGTAATTAAAATAATAAGATTAATGTTTCGCGCGCTGGCGCGCAAATTGAGCATTTATACATATGTAGCTGTCGGACAGCGGGACATAATGACTTTCGTTGGGGCCGCGTACAGACCTAAAATACAATCCGCCTTTATAACTGCCATAATCGCACTCATTACGGGGAAGCTTGGTCGGCGTGCGTGGCCGTATCAATTCGCGCGATGCATTTAAATCGATCGATTCCAGATAACGAACCAGTTAAGTCCAATAAATATCGGGAGCGACGTTATTTAGGGCGGCGAAGATCGTGACAAAGTAAGAAATAGTTTGCCGAATTACTTCTTGTCGTTCATTTACAACAGGTTGTTACATCGTTATTTATCGCCGTTCTCTTCGTCGGGACTCCGGAAAATTTTATTTCTCGTGTAAACTGTCTCGATGTGTGCCGATGATTGCGGACGATGGTGACACGTGGAAAAATATTAATAATGCTATAAATATACGATGCGACGAGCTGTACGTGTATAGCGAGATTACAGACATTTTGGTTTAACATTGTTCATAGCGCATATAGAATTATGGTAGACTTACATGGCCATTTTTGATTTGCATATTCATGTATATCGGTGATACTTGATCATTGAGATCGAGAAACAATAAAAAAATATACCATTGGACGCTGGCATATCAACATGCGTTATACCATAGTACGTTATGTCGTCATGCGTTATAATTGTTATAAGTTATAATCGCCATGTATTATAATTGCTGCAGGTTTTAATCGCCGTAATTGCTACGTGCTGTGATTGCAATGTGTTTGATTGGTTATGCGTTGTAATTAGCGTGTGTTATAACCACGGTGCATTGTAATCATCGAATGATACGATCACCGCACGTTACAGTTGCCGTGCGTTGCAATCATCGTGCGTTACGATCACTGCACGTTGTAGTCGCTGTATGTTATAATTACGACATATAATTATCTCTACGTTACAGTCGCTACTTGTTATAATTACTACGCGTTGCGAATTGCCTTGCGTCGTATTCGCCGCGCGTTGGAATCATCGCACGTGATAATCGCCGAATATTATAATTGCTATATGTTGTAATCTCGCGCGTTATGATCACCGTACATTCAAATCGCCGTGTATCATAATCGCGGCGCGTTATATCACGTCTATGTTATAGTCCTCAGGCGTTATAATTGCTGTGCGTTGAAAATGCCTTGCGTTGTATTTCCAGCGCGTTGGAATCACCGCGCGTAACAATCGCCGCATATTATAATTGCTACGCCTTGTAATCATCGTGCGTTGTGATCACCATACATTAAAATCGTCGTGCACTGTAATTGTTACAATCTCATCTACGTTATATTTATCACGCGTTATGATCACCGTGCGTTGCAATCGCCCTACGACGTAAATACCGCACGTTATAATTGCTGTGCGTTACAATCATCGCACCTCATCCCGCACTACTTGTTCAAAATTTTGCCCATATAGAACAGCTGTAGTCTTCTTCATTATCAAAATTATTTCACCAGCGCATTATTTTACCACAATTAATCAACACATTATTGTATAAAAAGTGAACCAATACATTATTTAAAAAAAATGAATCAACGCGTTAGTTTATAAAAAATGAACCAACACATTATTTTATAAAGAAAATGGAACAACATATTAATTTATAAAAAAATGAACCAACACATTACTTTATCAAAAAGAATCCCACAATTTTACCCTCATTTAAAAAAATTTTGTTCCAGCATACAGTTGTACATTCGTAGGAAAAGTAAATCATACACAGCGAGAAAGAGTGGAAACTTTTACGTAGGACTGTTCCGGTCGACCACAATGCATGCATAAAACCTCTCGCGAAGCACCTAATCGAAATGCGAGGTTCATTTGACCGCGGGTCCGTGATCGCACGAATCCAATCGGTAATCGAAAAAACTTCGACCGACCCTTTTTCCGTGCCTCTATTTTTTTTTCTTTATTTCCGTTCTGTCGTTGGTCAGAACGGTCGAGGGAAGTCGTTCGTTAGCTATCATTTGCATTCGCTCGTTCGTATTAGTTACATCCGAACGACTGATCTAATTAGCCGTCGAACTTAACGGATCGTTAGCACATCCACTATCGTGGGCATTATACAGTCACCGACAAGAGGATCCGAGTGGTCCGGTCCGTCGAAGGAATTATCGAAATTATCGGAATCGAAGAACGGAACAAGAACGCGGGACATGTCGTACAAAGTGTTCCACTCGAATGTGTACAACTTAACTGGCGATCCTGAACCCACCGGAACCTGTTCCCTGGACGGTGTCTCCGTTGCGATCGTTACACGATGAGGTTTCATTTAACGACAATTGCACGGTGTTTCGTGATACGGGTATGAAATGAGCACCGTGATAATGGTTAAATTGTTTTGCAAATTATTGCTTCTTTTTGGGGACGAACGGAGAGAGGACGGAGTAATACGTGTACGGTGATAAGGAATATTGAACCGATCATGTTGTTGGAGGAAACGAGTGTTCATATATTTACGTTATTCTTATTGTATATACATATTACCAGAAAACTTTGTGATTCTTCAATTTCTCATATTTGTTTTATCCACTCTAAATTTAACTCATATTTCGAGGAGTTCAATTTTCAAGTTTCAGAAAAATCAAATTTTCAATTAGTAAGTTGTTAAATTGTCAAATTTACACGTTACCAATTTTTACATTCTCAAATCCCAACATTCTAGAATTCTTCATCTTTAACATTCCATATTCTTCAATTTAAATATTGACAAACCTTTACATTGCTACATTTCTACATACTCGAAATTCTATATTCCAAAAATTTTCGCATTGATTCATTTTTCAAAGTCCTTACATTTCACGATTTTTACACCCTCGAATATTTGCTCTCGCGAATCGTCACATTTCCAAATCCTCGCATTCCCGAGTTCCTACATTCTCAGAATCACAATATTCCAAAGTTTCCGTATTTCTGAATCTCTACATTATCAGATCTCTAAATTTCGCAAATTTTTAAAAATCCACTTTCCATAATATCAAATATCCAGTTCTCCAAATTCCCACATTCTCAAATTCCCGTAACTCGAAATGTTTCTTCCAGATTCCTGTAGTTTTCAAATCCCCAAAATCCAAGAATCATCTCATAATCGCGAGTCTACATTTATCAGACCATATTCCCTAATTCGAAATAGTGAAATTTCCGTTCACACATTGTCGTACAAAAATTGTACCAGAGTCGTCGCCGAGTGAACCAACCGGGGCACGCGATGTTTCGTGAATCGAAAACGATATCGTTTTAAGGTTTCGATCGAGAGATTACGCGAAAGATAACCGGCAATTAATTCGATAGGCACGCAACTCTTCAACGGTGATAAATCTTACGTTGTTCCACGGGGCTGAAAGTAATCCGGCTTCGTTAATTTATACAAATCTCGTACTCTAGCGCAAAGAGGCCGTAATAGCCTTCCATGCTTATTCCATACGGAATTTATTTATTGCTATCGGTGGTTCAGCGCGTTTCAAGTGCCGACACACGGCGTCGACGCGTTCGCCTCCAGAACTCTTTCGCGGGGTGCCATATTTGCTGGGTACTTTCTAAATTCTTCCAATAACGAGCCCCGACGTGTACACGTGTTTTCCGTAAATACACCGATGCGCATACGTAATAACGTCGATGCGATCGTGCTCGCGGAAATTCCACCGCGAAATAGGAAATGTGGGTCGCGGATAGCCACCTGTACCAGATGCAACTGTGAGAAAATAGACGTTCGAAGAATGCCAGCTCGGTAAATTTCTATTGTCTGCTCACCAGAGCTGTCGGGATTAATTTAATTCCTCGTAACCAATTTTAAAAGACAAAAGACTGAGTGACGATGCCGCAATTGCGAAATATGAACTTGGGTGCTTCGTTATTATTGCGCCGCCCGTGTAGAATCCATACAAAATGGATTAAATCATCTCTATTACGTCCATATAATTTTGTATCCTTCATAAAAGATATTGCAGATACATTAAATTACTCGCAAAGACTTGGATATTCATTTGCAGTACTTGAATATTCAACATTCGCAGTATCATTTTAACTCTTTGCACTCGAACGACGACTCATATCCACCATTTCGTCTAATAGAAACAATTTAAATGAGTATCTTTTAACTGAATGTATAGTATTGTACATGTGATCTTTAAACACGGTGAAGTTAGTGACACAGCGGCAAATAATAATAATATATAACAATTTTCACAGAATCGATTACATTTTACGCTTAGAAAGCTTTCGAGATACCATTTGCCTGTAACAAAAATCCTTTCGTGTGCGAAGGGTTAATGGCATCGAAAGTTATCATGAACGAATTAATTAAAATTAGGGCGAATCGAAGGGGCAAAGTGTCGGTGAACGCGTTAACAGGCACCGATCGAGTAATAATCGCGAAACTACCCTCGATCAGCGATCGATGTCGGTTTTTAATTATCTCGCGAGAAGAAAGGGCACGCTTTTAATATATTCTAACGAACTATTTTGGTCCGAGGCCGGTAATTAAG
Organism: Coelioxys conoideus; assembly: GCA_947623535.1. Taxonomy (NCBI): domain Eukaryota; kingdom Metazoa; phylum Arthropoda; class Insecta; order Hymenoptera; family Megachilidae; genus Coelioxys; species Coelioxys conoideus. The sequence continues at coordinate 15,675,102 of OX392457.1, read as the reverse complement.
ATTGATGGCGAGTTCGAATGCGTAATTGCGCCGGACGGAGGCTTTCCTCCTTGTCCTCTTTTTTTTTTTCGCCGCTGCGCACTTCATCAATCAAATATCCTTTTTTATTTCTCCTTTCCTTGGAGCTCTCACTTGGACGCTGGTGGCACGCATTCCGAGCAAGCTTCACGCATCTGCCGACGTGAACAGAGCCAGATGGATCGCATTGTGAATGCGCGAGGGCGTAGCAGCCCGCGCGCGTTTTGCACGCATGGTCTCATTGTGCCCGGGCAAAAAATCCACGAACGGTATGAAAGCGAAGCTTTCTGCTCGCGGAATTTTTTGCTCGCTGGTTTACGGATAGGAGACACTCGCATGCAGGTCCTTGAATTGTGATCAGCGTAAGTTGCTAATGACGGCGCTGGTTAGGGTTGCGTCGTCGAGATCCGGTGAAAAGTTACAAGTTTCCAGACTTGCAAATTCGGAGGTTTGGAGATTTGGAGATTTGAAGATTTGGAGGTTTAGAGGTTTGAAGATTTGGAGGTTTGGAGATTTGGAGATTTGCAGATTTGCAGATTTGTAGATTTGCAAATTTGCAAATTTTTCTATAGATTTTACAATTTATAGATTTACAATTTACAGGGTCACAAATTCTCAAATCCCTACTATTTCTATATTCTTGCGTTTCCAAATTTTCAAATTCACAATTCTCTAGCCGGATAATCCGATAGGTTTCTATTATATATGGTTTGCAATTTCACAAATTCCTCATTCATTCAATTTTCAATTTCCAAAATTACTCATCCCAAATCTATGTTCAATATTTCCAATCGTCCACACCTAAAATCCCAAACCGATCACACTTGATTCCTGAACGGTTCACAACTAAAATTCCAATCCGTTCACAGCCGTTTCGCGAGAGAAACGAAGCAGCATCGACGACCACATCGCGGGGACGCTCGAAGCGGAAAATAATCTCGCGATGAGGGCGCTTGCCAGCGATATCAAAGTCGGCGTCGGGCATTGTGCCGGTTCGTCTAGGATCGTTCGCGGCGTCTTTTAAAGCGTGCTCGCGAGTCGCTCAATAAATTAGCATTGTTCGAGCTGGCGAGCGAACGAGCGACGGTGAGGAGGAACGGTATACGAGAGGATTCTCGTGGCACAAACCGCGGCGGCGTTCCGCACCTGTTACCTTTTTTAGAGACACGCGGTCGAGGGCGAGGCGGGACGATCGGGTAAAAGAATGGATCCCTTAACTCGGCAAGGAACGGGGGAAAGAGGGATCGTCGTGCGGGCCGAAGCGGAAAGCTCGCTAAACGCGTACGCGGCGGGTATGCAACGGCGGCGACTTAATCCGCCGGCTAGCACGGGCTAAGCCACTCCCGGATACACAATGCTGGCCACCCGGTTTCCGCTCTAGTTAGTGCGTAGAACCCGTAAACAGAATGACAACGTGAGCTCTAGACCGAGTTCGTACTTGTTAGCCGAGCGACCGGCACGAAAGAGATTTCGCTCCCGCCGCTAAAAGGTGGAACCTCAATGTAGAAGGCCGAAATTAAGACGATTTTTATTGGAAATGGCTGTTATAAGTAATGTAAAACACGGTGGATTGAATTATAAGAACGTTTCTTTCTTCATTCAACACTGCATGAGGAAGATCTTAATGCTTCCCAATCTGCGGACGAATTAATGTTACGGAAAACTGGGCTCAAGGACCAGATCCAAATTAGTCACTGCGTGACAAAGGATCTATAGAAAAGTCTCTGTCCCTTAATTCTGTTGTAAACTGTTCAGTCTACAGAACTCTCTCTCGCCCTGTATCGAGTGGTTCTTGCCAAACGCATATTCCAACAATTTTTAATAATTATTTTAAAGGATAAGGAGCGAATAAATATTTTCATGGTTTTGACGACTATTTAATGAATATTTTGGACCTCATTCTGCAACTCCTTTGTTGAAATTAAATACAAAATTGCAGAGGTACAGCCTGTTCTGCTAGAAGCACGATGAAGCGAGTTTTAATTCGCACGACGTGTACTCGACAGATAACGCGAACGATTTTTCACTTCAATCTTTCTTTTTAATATTGTTCAGACGTGATTGAAGGTGGACCTCTGTGAAGAGATTCGTAATTAAGCCGATTTTCAATAATTATTTCGAAGGATAAGGTGCGAATAAATATTTTCATCGTTTTGACGACTATTTAATTCATATTTCGACCTCATTTTGCAATTCTTTGTTGAAGTTAAATACAAAATTGCGGAGGTACAGCCTGATTTGCTTCCGTTACGACGAAACGAAAATATTGTTTATCCGCCGTCGTACCCGGCGCGAGCAAGCTTTTCAAGTATTCCGGAATCACACGAACGATTTTGCTCCTCGTTTTATCGAGAACGCGCTCTTTGTTATCGGAAAACCGACGAGTTTTGAATATTTCATTGAACTCGGCACGCCAGTATTTTTTCTTTTCTTCTCGTTTTCTCCGTTTCGCGCAAGATTTGCTTGATAAAGCGCTCCCGGGAAAAGATGGGATTTTACACTGTCGTTTTTGTCTCTTTGTCGTTGCAACTTCGGGATTTTCGCGTGTTTGGATTTCGGGACGGTAGAATTTTCGGACGTTCGAATTTTGGGAACGTAGAAGTTGAATATGATGGGTTTTGAGATGTACAGATATTGGAGATAGAGATTTTGTTGTGTTAGGTTTTAAGGACGCCGGGATTTGGGAACGATGGAATTTTGGAACGTTGAGATTTTGCAATGTAGGAATTTTTTAATGTTAGACTTTGGAATATTGGAACACGTATAATTGAATTTTGAAAATATGCAATTGAATTTTTTAACCTAGATAATTGAATGTTGGAATATAGGCAATTGCATTTTGGAACCTAGATAATTGAATTTTGGAACACAGATAATTCAATGTCGAATCATTAGAATTTCGGAATGCACAAATTGTATTGTGCTAAAATTTTGGGACCCAGAACATATTGAGAATTCTGGGGGAATCCAAGAACCTGCTGAGAACCCAAAGCGAATTCAAGAACCTAGTGAAAATCTAAAAAAAATCATAATAGTTAAAGTGTCATGATCAAACGAAGATAACAAAGTATACTAAATGATCCATTCGTCGTAAAAATTCTTCTATTTCATATAATTTATATAAATAGAGAGTTCTATTTCGTTTTACTCGAAGATCGTGTAGCACATTTTCGGTGTCCGATCATAAGCCGTTAAACTCGCCAGGTGTATGGCCACCGTGTCTACGGAGGATAAATCACCAGAGGTTTACACCGTAGTTTATTGACGTCATAGTGCTCGATGGCTTCTGAATTTTACATCGTGTTCCCTAATGCGTTCCCTTGATAGAGGTTCGTTGTTTGCCATCGCTCCGGTGTCAGTCGGAAATTTCGACGTTCGAATTACGTCGTAAAAAATGTATTACTTCGAAATAAATACAAGTAAAATACAATAAAAACAATTATTTAATCAACGGCCAACCAACGAATTACACGGTAGTATATTTTTTACGTTCGGTTTTCATCGTTTCGCTTTTCTTCCTCGAAACTCGATAACCAAAATGTTTTTTCCAATTAATAGCGGCATATAAATTGAATGTCTATTTTTCCATGATTATTACACGATTTTCCACATATATAGATGCTCGTTTCGTGGAGTTTGTAAAAAAATGAAAAAAAAAAAAAGTAGAGGAAGAGAGATTCAGCGTAACCATGGCATCGGGGGTTGCATAAATAACGCTCGTTGTTCCCGGTCCCGAAATTTTCGCCCGGAAATCAATAACCGAATAATACCCGCAAGCCATGGAAATTAGTTCTCCCGAAATTTCGTGTAATCTCGGGGGCTTGAGTTCTAATATGTAAATCCTCTGACATAACGGCCAGTTCGTTTTACCGTGCCCCGATTACCGCTCTTGCTGGCGGATTTCGCGGGAGAACGTTTACGTATTAGTCATTCACGCGACATTGTTGCGAATTATTCGTTTTCGAACGAAACTTCTGTAAATGTGACTCGGATGATCTTCGAGTGCACGGCGGCTCTAAGTTTTTCAATTTTTCAATCGTCGAAAGTCTCAAATTTCATATCTTTAATCTCAAAATTGTTAGATAGTGAGATACTCAAATTTCTGAATCGATAACTGCGAGGTTCTAAATTCATAAATTCATGAATTTTCGAATTCCGAAATTTGTAAACTTCCGAATAACTACATCCCCAAATTTCCAAACTTCTGAATTTCTACTACCCTAAATTTCGAGACTTTCGAATTACTATATCCCCGAATATTAAAGTTTGCGAATTTCTACATCCCCAAATTTCAGTACTTCCGAATTCCTACATTCTCTAATTTTTTTTCATTTCTGAAACACTACATCCCCCAAATTTTTAAACTTCCGAATTACTACATTCCCTAAATTTTTAAATTTCCGAATTCCTATATCTCCAAATTTCTGAACTTTCGAATTTTAACATCTCTAAATTTCTACACTTCCAAATCACTATATCCCCAAATTTGTAAACTTTCGAATTCCAACATACCTAAATTTCTACACTTCCGAATTACTACATCCTCCAATTTCAGAATGTCCAAATTTCAAAATTACCAAGTTCCCTAACATTCAGATTTTCAGCTAACCAAATATACAAATTTCCGAATTCTCATATCCCAAAATTTTCAAAGTCCTCCTACAAATTTAAATCTCGAATTTCTAAATCCCTAAAAAAATTATAAATTCTCGAATCTCTACACCTCCAAATTTCTAAATTCCCAAATTCCCAAATCACTAAATCGCAAATGTCCGAACCCCTCAATCCCATAATTCCAAAATTTGCACACAAATTTCTCGTCCAACATGCGCGACAACCGCAACACAATTTTCTTTCCCGTGCTTATCACCCAACGAGTATAAATCGGCTCGTTGCTTGTATTAACTCACCCGCCGCTTAATAAAAGTCGCGATAGATTATAGTCGGTAATCTGTACGCGTGATCGTTAATGGATTGTGCAATTAATTCTTTTCATTACTTTCTCTTGTACGAAGAACACGGGTGATTACAAAAGTAGATATTTTTGTAGACGATCGTCACGCGATGTGGTTTTCCGGTCGCACCACACGCAGTTTTCCTTACGTGGCTGACCACAAACTGTTCGCATCTACTGAAAGTATACTAAAGTAGTATATTACCTCGATGGGCAATTTTTTCCGTCGCAACATACGTTTCACGCTTAATTGTATGCCAATTTGTCATGGTGAACATGTGTGTGTATGGTATGGCACGTTATAATCATCGTTGTTAATATTGTTGTGACTTGAAAGGACACGACCACTTTTGGTAAATGAATCGAAGAAAAAGGTTATTGTATTGGAACGTTTCTACCTCCTTTGGGCTTTATTCGATCCACTTATTACAGTCATTATACGTGGAATGTACTATAACAGAGCAAATAACGATAAAAATATAATGAAAATTAAACATTAAATTGAAAATGTAACTTTACCTTCTATAATTGTAACCTTTTAAATTTTATTTGTGGTCCTGTCGTTTTTGTTTTATTTGCATTCTGTTTTTATGAATCATATTGACACATACAATGTGTTGCAGTATTTAGTACAGAGGTCCCGTTTCACGAATTGTAACAACCGATTTGATTTCATTTGCTACTACGTACAATCAGCAAATAAATGTAAAACATTCATGTATCTATAATTTATCTATAAATTGTAGATTCATCTATAAGATCAAAAAATACGATGCACGTGCAACACGTAAAAAATTAATAGGTATTCGACAATTTGAAATAGACAAGACACAAAAGACACGAACAATAAAGAGAAATATCGATTCGGAGTAGTAAAATTTGTATAAATATCTTCGGCGTGTCTGTCGGCAATACCGTAACGATACACCTAATTTGGTCGTGCAATATATTATCCTATTACCGATGCTGAATATCCGCGCGTGTATTTACGATATCGTGCATGTCGCCAGGCAGAAACATGCCGGGATATCGCGTGTTCGAGTATCAGCGTGGAAATATCTCGAAGTCCCGGCCTATTTGGCGATGTATCTCGATGGCGGCGTCCCCGGGAAGACCTCTTTTCCATTTCCGCTCGCGGCACAAGAGATCGCTAGTCGCCGAAGAGAAAATGCGCTTTCCTTTCGAGTTTTTACATTTGAATGAAGCCGAAAGGCCAGGGAGAAGCGGAGACGGGAAGTTGCGAGCGAACGAACACGTTCGTGTTTCGAATTCGTTGGCGCGAACTACCGTCAACGCACTCCTTTCCCTCTTTTGCCCCTTTTTCGCCCAATTTTCGCCCCCCCCCCCCCCGCCGTTTCACCCCTGAGAGACCCGCCACGGTAGTAGTTGATTTATTTATTTCCTCGTGTTTCGCGTTCCTCGTCCTGTTCCTTCTGTTCATCGTCGCCCCGTTGTTGTCTCCGTTCGCCCGTTTTCGTTCGATTTCCTCCTGTTCCGACGTCTTTGTCGTCGTTCCACGACGTTCGACGACGTCTCGACTTTGACGTCGCCCGGGAGCCGCCGATTTCCGGCAATTCTCTACGACGTACCACCGACCAGAAGTACACTATTCAAAGGTTTCGCTTCTTCCTTCCTCGGGAATATGTCTTCTTTTTTCTTCGAGTTTACCCGTCGCGGCCAAAGCTTCTTCCATCCCTTTTTTTTCTCCTCTTGCCCGCGATGGAGCATCGTCTGAAGTAACTTGTTCCATTATCGCCGCGCAAAGAGACCGTTAACAGATGAAGGACAAACTGCGACGAGGAGAACACGACGAGCGTGCTCGTTTGACGGTTGCGGTTCTAATTCGAGCGTCTGACGACGCGAAGCCATACTTGAGAGTTTTGCGCGGAAAAAATTCCGCCGGCGGTTTTTTTTTCGCCCGTAGACATTCAGAGACTTAGTAATTCGGAAATACAGAAACTTAAAAAGTTTGTAAATAACAAATTTCCAAATTCCTGAACTCCCAAGTTTTTCTCTAAATTTTCTCTAACATCTACTTTTGAAGCATAACCAAATTAATCTACAAATAGGGTCTTAAATGTAATTACAGGTATATTGTGGGAGATTTATTTATTTATTTTTTGAAAATAGAGCGTAATTGGTACGATGGTATAACAAAAGGCGAAAAGAAGCAGAGTGAAGAAGGGAGTATCTCTTCTGTAGTAACCGTAGTAGGTAGACCGAATCTAAGAGCTCTTTTAAATCAGCGTAACCTAACGTATTGCTTACGGCGTTCACCTGTGGTAATGGCTGCATAAACTGCCTACTTCGGTTCCCGTCGCTCCTTTTTCTACTTCACCGAAAGCTATTTGGCCATTCGCCTTTCTTCCTTTCTCCTCTACCTATCCCACTATTCAACATCCACGAATACCAAATATCTCGAACCCTGTTTGAACTTTGGACAATTTTCATACTCGCACATTTGGTTATTCGATGATATTCGAATTTGGTCATTCAGCGATTCCAGAATTTATAAATTTGGAAATTTGGTAATTTGCGAATATCAAATTTTCCTATATACAGAATTTCGAAATTGAACATTTGTACGAGCGGAAATTTGAGAATTTATAATTTAGGAATTTGGACGAGTGGGAATTGGACGATACAAAAGTTGAACAAGTGGGTATCTGAAAATGTAGAAAGTTGAACGAATTGAAGATATAGAAACGTGATCGAATAGGAATTCAGGGGAATACCAATTTGCAGATATAAAAATATAAAAATATAAAGATACAGAAATTTCAAAGTTTGAAATCTTCCCCATTAACCTATCTTTAACAAAGTATCAGCGAATACGCGCTTCCTCTAGCAAAAAACCAATTTATCGAGCAAAGTATCAGAACTCTACAAATAACGAGGAAGCAAGTTTCATCGGCAACGCAGATATTCTCGAAAAGCGAACGATCAGGCATCACCGCGTGCACAGAAGTTACAAGTTGAACAACTTCGAGCGTAGTGTTCGGCAATCATTTTCTCCGTGTGTTACTGATTCTCCCAGTCAACGGAATGGTGGCTGGCCGAGATTAATTCGAGCGGCGAAGACAAAAAACGAACGCGAAAAAAGAAATATATATAGAACCAGTCCGCGATTAATAAACGCGAGCCGGTGAACGGAAGAAAGCTCGTTCTCCTCGCGTATCCGTGTAATGGCGAAGCTTCGGAAGAGATCCTGCTTGCACGAATTAACCATTATGAGTACCAGCAGAGCGGGCCAGGATATCGGATCATTTGTAAAGCAATAACGCCCGATAAATCTCCATGCTTTCATTACTATAAATTCCCGAGCGTTGCGGATTTTTGCTGGTCCGTGCTCGACCGGTCCAGACAACCGGCAATAAATGTTATATAGGTATATAAAATTCAGGCTGCATCCGAGCTGGCTGTGTTGTATATAATCACAATTAGCGTCCTATTAGGCACCGAATACCACCCCCTCCCCCTTATTTATGCCGTGCATTAACATACCTACCTCTATGTAAACTTATATCATTTTCATCATACACGTTGCAACCCTCCGTTCTCTTCTGGCGTGTCCTTCGGCTCCTTCGACCCGAAACGACGGTTCCAGCCTCGATAAGACGGCCACGTCCTCTTACACCCCGCCTGATTTACGATTATCTACATTCACACCTGACCGCTCGATAAATAACATGCGTACGCTCCGACTCTTTGTAATGGGAATTACTTCGATGAACACTTTGTGCGGCGAAATATACGGGGCTCGCGCAACAAAGATCTTTTTGCAACGACCGTATCAAAGGGGTTCTCAACTTTGATACTTAGACCATCCGTTATCAATTGTATGTGATATACGCTGTATTAAATATAATTCATATGTTTTGTTTGATGATATATTTTATGTATTTTTCATATTGCTTAAATTTTATGTTACTAATTGTACGTGATATACCCTGTATTAAATATATTTTATACGTTTTATTTATGTATTTCATGTATTTTTCATATTGTTTATATTTTATATGTTACTAATTGAACGTGATATACCCTGTATCAAATATATTTTATATGTTTTATTTTATATATTTTATGTATTTTATATGCTTTATATTATGTAGATATATATTTTATGTATTTTACATATTTTATATATTTTATATGTAGCTAATTGTACGTGATATACTCTGCACTAAATATACTCTACACCTTACATTGTACGGCGTGATCGCGTAAATGTAGGGTAGTAGGCAAAGAGAAATATGAAACGGAACGAAGAGGGAATGAGGATCATGATCGACTGTTCTGGAACAGAATCGGGGAACGTGGTCGAAGCCGCAGCTAAGATCGAGGAGAATGTCGCGGATTCAGCGCGGTATGACGATCACGTCTGTAATCAATTGTACGCATAGTCGCGGCCATTGGTTTGCCCTAGCATTTCGCAATATTCGCGTCTATCCGCGCTGTATCAGCCCGTATATGTGACCATGCACGGCCGTGTATGCGTAGCATGCGAAAAATTAATTCCATACATGATTTGCATATACACCCCGTTAAGCAATACGTGCACCTTAACGAACGTGGCCAGCCGAGGCTTTACGACGCGCGGCTAGATTAAAAAGCAAATATAATTTTTCGCTGTTTACAAGGCACCCCATTTATTCGCCGATTTACCGTCGCGTTGCTCGCGCGATCAACCCGTTTTTTCGATATTAATCCACCGATCGAGGTGTTCTTCAACGATTGTATTTTTCTCGCTTGTGCGAGAAACGGGTTGATAAAATACGTGCTGTTTCGATATATAAAATAGGTTTTGTTCATCTTAATATATAAATACGACGGTAGGCTCAGATGTGTATTTAATTTAACAAAGCTTTGATAGATATTACAATTTTTTATGACACTAAAGTATCGTTATAGTGTCAGATTTGATCCTGTCAAAGTTATACTTTTCATACATAGAATTGGTGCTATTTATCATAAAAATGAAAAAAAATTATAGTCTTACTACTTATACTTTGTGCGTATTATACATCTGATCTATGATTAACACCTATTCCTCAGACACCCATTTTCTCGATATTATAGACATTATTTTAAGCTGAATTCCATCTATACCATCAGTGAAAAGTAACATTAGCGGTGTAGTTTACTTAGTTATGCAGAAAATCTCGTGAGACCTACAGTGTGCTTGCGATGCACCCAGGACGACCATAAGAAAGATCACTTTCTAAAAGTTCAATGCTCGATAGAATAAAAAACTCTCTAAAATGAAAGTCTTATACTAGAATAAAAGTAACATTTTTCCCTAGTGGAAGTATGCGAAATCGCGATTCGCCGGACGTATTACGCACGATTATGATTATTTTCTTTAATGTATAGCTGGCAGTGACCGGGCCATGTTATTAATACGGAGGAAAGTATGGACACCCTGCTGTGGTCCTCACGATACACCATGGGCAAGGCCCTGACCTCGGGGCCTCACCATCGCCAGGGTCCACCAGGAATGGTTCATGGGTTCCTACATGCGGCGTCATATACGGCGAGAGCCTCACGATGCTATTCTCATTGTTCCTTTCCGATTCGATTTCGTGAACTGTCTTTTACTATCGTGGCGAAGCATCGCAGTCTGATCTTTTTTTCTGACGAATTTCATTTACTTTGCCCTGAATCGGTAACTGCATGATGCTATAGAATTAGATTCTTGAAATTCGAAATGAAAACAGTTGAAAGATTTATTATTGCAGATTGTGTGATACTAAATGTACCACACAGAACGAGTTCCAATATACAATAGGGAGGAGGAGGTACAAGTTCAGTATGTCACATTATATACGTTATATACTATCGCATTGTTATACTTTGTAGTAATTTTATAGATTAGGCATGTTTGTGCAAACATATGTTTCTTCGAATATTTTCTAACTTCAGAGGATTTAAAAATGCCCGTAAATGTTAATCGAGGCGTTACGATACTTGCAAGCTGAAGATATGTGACATATCTTCAAGATACGCATCCAAAGATAAGTGAAATTTAAGAACTTTTCACATACGTCAAAAATTCTACAGCAGAAATGTCAGCTCTATCGCGTACGATGGTTAGATTTTTGCCTAGACCCATACATTTTTAAATAAATTTAAAAATATCAGCAAAAATTGGTGCATTTTTTGGGTCTTTTTTACTTTGATTATTGTTTAAAAATATTTAAGTGTCTACAATGTAATAACAATTTATATCGTTCTATTCGGGAAAGTTCACAGATTCCTCTCGTTTAAAAAGCCACTGAATAGCTGCTACGATAAAAGCACAAAAAATTCCCAAATTAGAAAATTTGCAATTTTTTTTAACATTCATTTTCTAAAAAACTGTACGAAGAGAAACGGATTTCAGATTCGTATTCAGCTCGCAAAAATCTATAAGAATTTCATAGTGGCGGTCAAGAGAAATTTTGGCTGTTGCACAGTGTTATTCGCGTGACGGTTCCCGTGTAAAGGCTCGGCATATTTCATGTCCGGGTAGCTTTCAACGATTACGGATTAATTTCGATGGAGGCTCTGTCGCTCTTAATTTCCAAGCCATAGGCGGTACAAGCGTCGGCGGCGGCAATATCCAGCGATCAAACTGCTTAACGTGCTACTAATGGCCGGACGAGTGGCTTAACGTAGACGCACGCTCCGCTCGGCATCGCGGCGTCTCGGGGCACGTTTTCAATAATTCATTTTCCAGCCAGCGTACCGGTAATAAAGTGAGTTATATCGGGCCGGTGTAAGCGGCGGACAGCACGCGTGACATTCGTTCACGAGGAATCACGGCCGGTTCCGCGGTGTCCCCCTTTCTTCCGCGGCTCCGCCTCCGTTTGTTCCTCTTCCTCCACGTCCCCGGTTGTCGTCTTCTTTTCGTCCGTCGGCGTCCTTATGCGATTCGTGGTACCCGTCACCGTGCCTTTGTTATGTATTTATGTGCATATTCGCCTATTTGTCGAGAAATTCCAGCGTCGTGTCGGCTCTAGGCTGCTCACGACTCGTTCCGTGCACGATCCCTGAACGTCGACCCCGTACCGATATGTGTGTTTACTCGGCGTACACGCGCGTCCTTATACGTTTCTACACGCGAACGCTGTGTTACCGCCTCGCACAAACGCTGTCTTCCACCTTCGTGTCTCGTGTGTGTTCACGTGACTCCCCGTGCCGTAACCGGGGCCGATTTTTCATCGAATCCATGGGATTTCTGCGACGGAACCGTACGCTACGGGACCCACGGACGATATTAAAATCCCTCTCGTACGATCTACGAGCACCGATTACGATCGACGTGGAACGCTCTTCTCGAGAAGGCGTACGCGCTCCGTTTATTGTCCCGACGATTGTCGGATTATCGATCGAGCCGAAACCTTCGATTAATAACCGCGCGCGACAATACACGGAACAGATCGGGATCGATACGGAACCGTGGTCCAAGGCACACGGAATCGAGGCAACGCGACGACATGACCGTTTAATTATATGCTCTCGATTAATGTTCCCAGCTTCGATTGCTCGTATTATCTGATAACGAACCGTGGATTTATAGCGTCGATACGGGTTACACGGTTTTAGTTTACCCGCGGAGATTTTTCATTTTCGGCTAATGGATTGCTGGGTACGTACAGAGAGAATGTCGGAATTTTTAGTATCGGCATCTGATATTGGAAACTTTAAGTTAATCTTTGCTAGAGTAAGGTTGTTACCAAATCAAAGCTTTTTTTATTGCAGCTAGTGAATTGGTAGGGAAACGAGGCAGTTGTTCAGTTTAGTAACTTGGACACTTTCAATATCAATTTTCAGGATTAGAAATTCTCACATTTATAAATTTGGAAACTTAGAAATTTGCAAAAGTGGGAATTTAGTAATTTGGATATTGAGAAATTTGGAAATAGCGAATATTTCGCTCAGCAATCTGAGCCGATATTAGCCGATGAGGAAATCGATTTATTATAAATAAACCCAAATAGGTTTAAAAAGGTTCGAATCGATCCAACTCAGTCCAAATCGAATCGAATCACTCAGAATCGGTCCAAATCCATCCAAATCAATTCGCATCAGCCAAAATCGATAAAAAGTCAGTTCTAATCGATTAAAGCCGATTTGACTTGCTCCAAACTGAACCAAATTTGTCCAAATCAGACAAATCGTAAAAAATTGCTCCAAATCGATCTCAATCAGTCTGTACTTCCTCAAATTGATCGAAATTGTTCCAAATCGGTTCTGACACATTTCCTGACACTACCACAAGGTAAAAAATCCAGAACTTAACTTTTCAAGTTAAAAATATGTACATTCTTGACGAGTCTCGTTATATTCCACCATACTAGTCACAATTGTTATCGCGGTAGCAAACTGTTAACACTTCCGAGATTTCTTCTAAAAAAAATTCTACTAAATCTTCACGCTCAGCATGTTCTACGTCCGCAATTCAACATTGTTACCAAGATAGAATTTATTTTTTAGTCGAAGTAGGTCATACAGCGCAGCAACGTCATTAACAACGTCGTTCTTGTACAAACGAAACTCCCTCGGAATAAAATATACGCAAGAAAATTTGTCGTTACAATACGTACCGTATTTTGTACGTCTGGTTGCGCGGGATGAACAAAAGAGAAACACAGAAATACATTTCGTCGACGTTTTCAGAGAACAGAAAGGCGCAATCATGTCCGAGCAAACAGGAGACACAGAGGCTCGTGTGTGAACAAGCGTATTACAGAAAATAAGTATGTTTCATGGTGATAGATCCCGTCGCCGAGTGACTCCGGCAGAGAAGACGCGAAAAGCGTCGAGTTTTGTGTGCTTTTCATCTGCATTCTTTATCGACGATAAATTATCCGCTCGGAGCAAGAGTTGCATCTCGACCTGATAAAGTATTCATCATAAAATCAAGCTTGCGAAATTGCCGTGCGTGTCTGCGGCACTCTCGCGAACATCACATCGGCAAAAAGATCGTGTGCGCAATCTGTGCAATATAATGAAATGCAACACGTCGACGAAAATAACAATATTATTTAACATCGAATGATCACATGATACGAGAACACTAAATGAATTATTTTAATAATATACGCGTATGTAAGTCTTTAGCAAAAATATACGTTATTTTACTCGATACTGATTTATTCAACGGATTAAACTCCTTTGGGTGTTTATGAAGTAAGAAAAATCATCTAATCTTTTTATGTACATTAATATATTTTACTTATTTTAAATGGACAAAAGTTATATAAAAGAATATCGGGTGTATTAATAATTGAGAAGAACAAAGACGATGTCCACGCACGTGACTGTTGATTACTGAATATAAAAATCATACTGCGTGTGATTACATAAAATATGTAATCTATGTATATCTATGTATACGTGTAATCGTCGTGGAAGAGATGAAGAACGAGATCAAAATACCTGAATAGACAATTAATGGAATTCTCCGTAAATAAATGAACGATTTGTACCAATTTGTAAGGATTTCTATTTAAATGATTGCAAGTAACGAGCAGATGATGCTGCCTGATTGGAAAATGTCTTTTATTCCGGTTTTCTTCGAGAGCATTCAAGTGGTGCACCATGGAGAGATCGTTCTCCAGATTTATTGATTACAAATTGCACAGCGATCAATCGCTTAATGGTGGCTGCGCGATCTCGCGCTCACGCAAGATGTATTTATGAATCAATACAAAATATGGCCTTATTAAATCACCAATCGCCCCCACCGGGTCGAAGCAAGAAAGATCGTACGTAGCGCGTCGTGTTTAACCGCGATTAATGCGCTTTCGAACGCGATCCTGACGGCCATTATTTTCTCCCTAACCCAACGTAATCGATCCGTGACGAAATATTTCTTGCCAAAAATCTTCGCCGATTGTTTTCGAGTCTTCGTATCGTGTTTTTTAAATCGTCGAATACTCGGATCTTTCATCGATTTCCGATAGCACGACATTTTGAAAATTTTAAATACGACAAAATGATATTATATATCACGTCAACGACAATTCGTTGAACTTCCAAATTATTTATGCTTTGAGACTTTTTATATCGTCTAACTGAAGTATCAAATTATATACAAATTACCAGTTTGTTGTTTGTTAATCAAAAGAGTGATCAGTTATGTAACTTTGTTCGAAGTTTCCGTCATATTTTAAACTCGGTTTAAGAAGAGATTTATTCGTATATCTAAGATACGCCAGAAATTGAAATCGAACACATTTTGGTCAAAAATATAATCGTGTGATTTTGTTTAACATTTCGACTAATTTCCAAGTTGTTTTAAAAAATGAACTTATTTATCTGTTCATATTTTGGATTCATTCGATAAGGAAAGGAAAGTGTAAGACAGATTGAAGAGAGAGGGAGTCAATTTGTATGAGTCATTGTAAAAATTCTGACAGGGTTGCCGAGAGGAGGAAATGTCGGAACGAGAGTACAAAAGGGAGCGGAGAACGTAAAGCAATAAGATCAAAGCTAACGATCGATCCCTTCGAGACTGCAGCTTGGCACGATCCTTTGCCAAGATCGTTTCCGGAAATCGACGACTCTGTCGACGTTAAAATTCAATCCCGAAAGTGAGGAGGGGACGCAGACGGGAGGGAATAGAACGCTTACCAACCGACCAATTCTTCCTTCGTATCGTCAGAATATCTTCAGATCGATACTTTCATTTTTCCTTGCTACATCCATGTATGCAACGAGCTCAACATTAACGGATAATTGCATGAAATGGTTGAAATTGCATTTTGCATTCTTTACGTAACATATTTGCAACAGAGTACGTACAATGGTTGCAATTTCGGGAATAGTTGGAATATATTATGTATATACATTATATTATATTTTAATATACAGGGTGTCCCACAAATATACTACGAGCCGGAAAGTGGTGGTAGGTTGGGCTATTCTGAAGAACTTTTTCCTTTGAAAAATATTGGATCAGGCTTCATTTTTAAATTATTAAGGAAAAACACGGACCAATAAGAGCGCGAGAACCGCGCGCGCTCTGGCGCGTAGTGTAGGGACGAGTAACACGTGGAAAAAATTCCGGTTCCCGCGCTCTTATTGATCAATGTTTTTCCTTATTAATTTAAAAATGAAGCCTGATCCAATATTTGTCAAAGGAAAAAGTTCTTCAGAATAGCCCAACCTACCACCACTTTCCGGCTCGTACCATATTTGTGGGACACCCTGTATACCCCTATATCCCTCACGTTGCACGACGAGGTTTATTACGTTTTAAGGTGACTGCACCGGATACAGTGAAGAATATCAATTTTTTTCTGTTCGAAGTCGGTTTAAAAGGTCAACCAACCACTCTGCATCGCCTCGCGCTATTTGTATTGGTGGCCGGTGCACTTGCATACAACACAGAGGAACATATTGGATCGACGGCCACGTTGATGTCGTCCAATACTTGTTCTTTATTGGATGTAAGTGCAGCCAGCGTAAATAATCTTTTGTGCTCATTTTATTACTGCATCCGCCGGCGCATTTTTATGCCCTGTTATCTGGCCCCATGGTTTCTAGCGATACGAAAGCGAATAGGTCCCGTGCGCCATGCTGATATCGTTGATGCACGGTTATGGATTTAGGTTCGTCAACAAAAAAAAAAAAAAAAAGAAGGAAAAAGGAAAATTCGATGGTTCGCGGTCGGAAATGCAGGTACACGATGTACGGAGCGAAAATGAATCAAAGGTTTTTTATTTTTCAATCGCTGTTACGTGCGTTGAATGAAATTACACGGTTGTTTAGTTGCTCGTACTAAATCCACAACGTTGTTATCGTTATTTCATTGAAAATATCGAGCCCGGCTCCGTTATGTGAGACCGCTTACGGATTTAAAAATTCGATTTAATTCGTACCATATAGCCACCGAATGGAATCACGGGACCGGCACAATTTGATTAAATAAAACATTTTTAATAACGTTGCCGTATAACCAGCCTGGCTAAATTGCCACTGTTTTATATTCGCGTAGCTCTCTTATGTAATATTTATCAGATTTCCATGCGGAACTTTGACCATTATTTTTTACGTACAATAGCGCCGGGGAAAAATCCTTCAATTTTTCAATAGAGATATTGCATTGGTTTCGTGCATTTTAACGAAATGCTATGATTTCTCATCTTCGTACCTCTATACTATTCTTGTACGTTTTCAGAAAATACGGAGAGGAACCAAATCATACTCTTCTAATATACCTATGTGGCAATTTAACTTTTCGATTCTGAATCGTCTTAATACTTTTATTTTGAGACTAAAACGGAAATTGAAAAACAGATAAATGTTCGGTGAAACATAGAATAATATACATATTAATTCTTTATTTTGACGAAAATCAAGAGGAATTTCAAAAAAGCCACCTTAACTTCTACAAATTTCCTATTTCAAATGACAAAATTAGTTAAGCTGCACTTCCTGACATTTATGCTGATTGTCATCAAGATGAAGGATTCATAAGTGTATTCATTTATGTTGCATCGTTTGTTCATTTTTCATCTTCATTTTTAACATGAAAATAATTGTGCATTATACGTCGATAATTTTAGTGTTAACATATTTTGTAGCTTAAAATTAGAAACTTGTTAAATGGTCATTTTGACCGCTCTGGTAGGTTTCGTGTTAAGGCCATTTTAAGGATGTACGTTGAATCAGTCTGTTCTGCGCTTCGTCGGTTAAAAAGCGAGCAAGAAGGACATTGACAAATTTCAGGCAACAAATCTTTTCTAAGAGACATTCTCCGTAAAAAATGATGATACATCTCGCTACATTTTGGTCCCATAATACGTCGTATGGTAATTGCATCAAACGGTACTTATCGCAACGCGAGCTGTACCTGTTTTTCCCAAACTTCTCCGAACGGACGGCAAAATTTTGCCATATATCGCGAGTAAAAAATGTCGGCCAGGTCGACGCGCACAATTAAGCGGTCGCGTTAGTTTCCGCGGGGTAGATTTCCGTCATTATTCGCCCGTTGCGATTACAAAGTTTCCGGCATCGTTCGCGTAAACGGCCGATTCTTTTTCTTCGCCGTGTGTGCACGTATGTCCCGGTCGTATGCTGATTTCCCCAGGATCCCATTGTTCGGTTAAACGTGACGCTCCCGCGTCGCGGCCGAATTTATGAATCTCTCGAACTTTTCACGGAGAGAGAGAGAGAGAGAGAGAGGAGACGGGGATACGGCGCCATTGAAAAGGGCCGTTGAATTAAATTCCCCATCCAGTATAGAAATACTCTATTACCGGCGGAAAACGATGGTACGGAATTTCATATGACCCGTTCGCTTGACTGACTACCAATATCGGTACGTCTTCGACGTATGGATAAAACGCGACGAGAACGAGATAAGGGGGATGTGCGTAAAAAATGCCGGGGGTTGATACGACGTCTCTGTCGTAACGCAGCGAGATGAAACAAAATAAGTGGAAAAGAACGATGAAAAAAGCGGGGAAACCCGGGAACGGTGACAGAGTAACCCGTTTCGTACGTGTTACCGGTATTCCGATATTAAATATTTCTTTGCTAGGGTGGAGGGACAAGGGAGAGGAAATTTTGGGGATTTGGGAATTCGGGAATCGGAATTTGAGTATTCGGGGATTTGAAGGTTTCGTGACTGTGGATTGGAAGTGTGGGGATTGGGAATTGGAAATTTGGAAATCGAGGAATTAGAAATTTGGGAAATCGAGGAATTAGAAATTTGGAAAATTGGGTATTTATAGATTGGAAATTATGCAAATTTGGAATTTGAGAGTTGGAAATGTAGGAAATTGGGAATTTGGGAATTAGGAATTCAAGAAATCGGGTATTTGGAGAATTACATATTTGGGGGATAGGACAATTGGTGAATAGGAAATTTCGACTATAGATAATTTAGTGAATGGGGAATTTGGACTATAGGTAATTTGTTGAATGGAGAATTTAGTCTATAGGGAGTTCGGTGATTTCGGAATTTGGGAATTTGAAAATTAAGGATTTGAAAATTGAGAAATTTGGAATTCCGGTATTAGTGAATTTTCAACGTGAAACTTACATAGAATATCGCATTTAAAATACTAAAATATTAACAATATCCTACTTGCAATACCAAAATGTTGGCGATAATCTATTAAAAATACGAGGCATTAACAATCCCTATTGATCACCCGAATCCTCCATTATACCCATCCCTGAATCCGGCGGAAAATGCATAAGTTTCAAATCCCTATCTTAACCTGCCTTCATTTTAAAAAGAATGAGCGGGTAAGAGAGGATATTAAGATCGGCCAGGATAAAGTAGTAAAAGTAGGTAACATTACGATCGACTTTACCCGTTCTCGTCTAACCTATAAACTGTTGGCGTTCACTATCCCCGAGGTTTTCACCAGTCGCGCAAATAAGTCGGCGACCAGGGCAAAATAGACCCATATTTTTTGGGGCAGCTGCGTCCGCACGGAGATTCTAATAAGAGCCGCATAAAACTTAGAAATTAATGTCTTCCACCTATCTCTCGCACTTTTTATCCTCTCCTTACCCTTTTATCGTGTCACGAGGGCACACGCGAGGGTTTTGCCATCTTTTTCACGTCGTATCATTCTTCCTTTTTTTTCCATCTCTATCCTCTTTTGTGACGGGAAACCTGCGCTGACGTAACCGGACCCTTGTTTGATCTACAACGAAGTAATATCACGCGTTAATTGCCTTCTCATTGTATCGGATTTGTTCCAGATGATTCGCCATTTTTTCGCGTTCACGGACGATGCAATATTCTCGAAATTTTTGTGCGGATATTCTTTCATTTAATACTTCGTAACATTACAGTCTCACTGGTCGATTTTTTACCAGTGAATTATTACTTGATAATTTATTGCTTTCGCAGAGAATTTTGCGAGAAATGAGGATCATAAAAATAAGATATAATCGATACGTATTAAAATTAAATTCGTGCACTGCCGATCTTTTTTCGTCCGATTCCTACACTTTCGTGTTTCATACATATTCCGCGTGTCGCGGGTATAAAATCTATTTACAGAAATCGTTACACATCGTTCACGTTGCATTTTCGCGTATAATTACATAAGCCGGCTGCCATAATGATAAAGGAGATTGCATTATCCCCGGACTCCAGGCCAACATTTCCATCGATCAAATTCCTTCCGGACCGTAAGCGAGGTTATTTAACGGGAAAATGTAATAAATTGTCGAGTCCGTCTCCCTCTCTTCTCGTCGACATTGCGACTGATTCTCGCATATCCAGCGAAGCAAAGTTACGTCGGCGATTTTTCGCGAAAACCACCGAAATGGAGCGAAGAACGAGAAAAGAAGAACGACAAGGAGGAGGAGGAAGACGAACCGGGGTGACATATATTTGTTTCTCACCGATCGGACGTGAAATCGGTAAACCAATTTATGCCATCGAAGAAGCCCGCCATAATGCTCGTTGCTCGAGTATAAACAGGCTCCCGCTGCCCGTGAAGTATGATTTAACTATTGCTGTCAACGTGTCATGCATCGTTTGTCACGTTGATTAATTTACCCGTGCCTCGATATCCCTTTCATTGATTTTCTTGCTCGCTTTCTACTCGATATACTTTCGATAATTAATCATTTCCGCTCCTATCGACTACTGTCGGTGATCCTGCGATTCGACGGCTGAATTTCGTCGGAAAATTGGCTTCGTCGGATGTTCCAAGAAGTTAGGTTTCGATCACTTAGATCGGAGACGCGCAATTTTCTGTAGGTATTGACTAGGGACTTCATGCATTAATTATTCCAAGGTTCGACATAAGCGACATATAAGGGATTGCCTGCACGCAGTAACCCGTTCTTGCTAATCTGTTTTGAGACGATGATTGACATTTGACAATTTGGGAATTTGGAAAATTTATAATTTAGAACTTGGATATTTAGTGTTTCGGGATTTTAGAAACTCGAGGAGTTGAGAACTAGGAAATTAAGGAACTAGGGAGGGTCTGGCGGATTTAGGATTAAGTTTCTGTTTAAGAACATTGAGATTTGGAAAATTGTTAATTTGAGAACTTCGAAATTTAGGACATGGGTTTTTAAGAATTCGGGAATTTGAGAACTAGAGAGCTAAGGAATTTTGAAACTAGGAAATTCAGGAACTAGAGAATATAGCAACTAAGCCATTTAGGAACATGGGGATGCAGACATTTTGGAATTTGATGATTTCGAAGTTTGAATATAAAGTACATATTTCTGGTATACGTACTTTTGAACATGTAAAGAGGATACGGAAATTTAGAAATGTGAAAGTGCAACAATTCTCAAATTTCCATATTTAGAAGTCGGTAATTTGTAAACATGGAATATGAGACTAGAAATTTTTCGAACAAGACAATATCTTGGCTACGTATCAAAATTGACCCTCGAAGATCTAGTTCCAACGTGCATAATGCCTACGTGGATTTCTTCGCTAGAAATCGATCGCTCCATTCATTGACCATATAACTGTCCATTACGGCGTTATTGAAAGAGATTGAGAGGCCCTGATACTCACGTAAGACTGTTGTACGGGTATGTAAGTTAAGTCGATAGGATGATGACGGAAGGATACTCTGGGAGATCCATAAAAAAACCATACGAGCGAGATGGTATGCATTTTTAAGGGCACTAACCCTGTTGATGGTTCTTACCGAGACTTACCGTTCACACTTTGCTTTTTATAGCCGGTCCGTGCATCCTGGAAAGGACGCATCATTCGGCAGGAGTTAGGTCAGTGGGTCGTGTTACAAGAGAACCGGCATTCTTATGCCTTCTTTTTTTATTGCAATGTAAAATGGAAATAATTCAATGTTTTTACGTTCGGCCAGAATTGTTCGTGTCGTGCGACATTGTAGCGTTTCTGAGAATCACCTCATCAAGTATTTGATATAAGTTTATTATTCCACCATCGAATTTGCTCCTTTAATATGACATTCCTACTTGGAGATTTGAATATTTGGAAATCATCCAATTTACAAATTCGATCTTTGAAAATCACTCGTCCTTGCAGGTAGCTGAAGTTCGCCAACATCTCACAGGAGTGTAAACTGAAAGCATTGTGAAATAACCGGGTTCCACTGTCTAATTAACAAAATTGGAAAATAGCTCGATGGCACCAAAATCGACCAGTTCAAAGATTGCACGTACGATTTCATCGTACGTCGAAAATCTTTCTTCGTTCTCTTCAAGTTGAACGGAGATTACTTTGATAACCACTCCGGTGACTGCTCGGGTATTCAACGCGGAGCCAGCGAATTATTAATTAAAAGAGCTTTCGGTACAAGTTGCCGGGGATCCTTTAAGTAATTTCGTAATTTCGGGCGCAAAACGAGTCGGGGTTAGATGGTTTTAATATCGCGGCCGAACAGAAATTTCGCTGCTGCGATCTTCACGGGCCCGTGACGACGACAGTTTATCTGATCTTCGTTCCGACGAGCGCCGTCGTATAAAAACTTGCTCAATTCTTTCGATTGCCCTCAACCTGCATGAAAATCGATGACTAGTTATCAAACAGAGGAGATTAACGATGAAATGCAGCGCGATGCGACGGTGGTTCATTAATTACGGCCACGTGCTCGTTAATTCTGAACGTCGATCCCCTCGAAAACGTAGCCTAGATTCTACGTTTCTAATTTCCCGTCCAATTAACGGGCCGCTTTCATCGAAACCGTATTTCGCGAAATGAAAACCAGCCGTACAATAATTTCGCCAAGAAAAAAGGAACAGAAAACTGTGTGGCCCGACCTTGACGACCAGCCGTTCCATTTGTCAAGCGAGCAGTTCGCTCTCTCGCCATTTCCTTTTTTTTTCTCGTTTAATCCCCGTTCTAGGTGTATGTACGCGCAGTTAGGAGGCCATGGCCCCTTGACCTAATTAGACATTTTCCCCGAGGGTGTAGCACGGTTCAAGGATATTGCGCGTATGTGTGCAACGAGCTTTTCACCGCTTCGACCAACGAAATTCGCGGTTCGCGTTAAATATAGCGGTCCATTGCTGGTACATTCGGGCAAACGGTTAAATTCGGCGCGACTGCCGATTATTGATATCGGCCCGTTCGATAATCGCCCGAGCAAACGGATAATTTGCGAATCTATTAATTTTGAGAACAAGAAATTACGATGTTCGACAGGGTGAGAAGCTAAAATTTTTGGGATTTGAGTATTTGGAGCTTTGGAGATTTGGAATTCGGGATTTGGGGAGTTTTGAGGATTTGGGAATTCCGAGATTCAGAAATTTGAGACCTGAATATTTAGTAATTTGCGAGGTTAAGAATTTGGGGTATAAGTATTTGGGCTTTGGTTATTTGTAGAATTTGGGAACACGAGAAGGTAGGGGAAATTTGGGGATTTGAGAAATTAGGGCAGTTGGCCAATCGGAAATTTGACAATTTGAGGTTTTGAGGATTTTGGGATTTGAGAATTTTAGGTCCTGAAAATTTGGATATTTGAGCATTCGGGGTGTTGGGGATACGAAAATGTAGAAAATGGAGAATGTGACCCCTGGAAAATTTAGGGATATAAATATGCACAATCTAGAAATAAACAAAGTTGCAAGTCTAAAGTTCTTCTTAGAGAAACATTCATGAATTCAGAAAGTTGGAAATTGAAAATTGAGGGATGTGAATTGCACCGAAGTGTACGGGGTCGTTGTCTAATTCTACCGTAGATAAATACGATGGTAGAGCGAGTTATATGTTTTCGACGGGTATCTATCTCGACGGTGTTTCATTTCGATAGACAATATAACGGTTGCGGTTTGCCTGGTTTGTCTGCGCCAGCAATACGCGCAAGTTTGCGTCGGTTTACGCTGTTGCTCTCCAAGGATCGGTTATTTGCGATGTCGAAACGAAGTACAGACGCGTCTCGAGTATAATTCGCTTAAGAAAACCCACGCTCTCTAGTTGGATCTAGTATTTTAGTAAATCTCGTGTCGTTCGCGCACGCACCGGAGATTTTTAAATTACACGTGTACGAGGTGGATATAGAAACCGGACTTAATTGACGTTGTTTCGGTTTTAGATGTACAATCAGATTTATGATGTAGAGATAGAATTTAATTGACGTTGTTCCGGTTTTAGACGTATCAGATTTATGACGTAGAAGTAGAATTTAATTGACGTTGCTTCGGGCTTGAAACGATCGAATTTAACATAACATTTAAGATAGAATTTGTGTTCCCCGTTTCTTCGAATTTTAATACACCGTTGCAACCTGATTTCCTGTCGATCGAAGTATCATAAATCTCCTGTCGG
This sequence comes from Coelioxys conoideus, assembly GCA_947623535.1. Classification (NCBI taxonomy): domain Eukaryota; kingdom Metazoa; phylum Arthropoda; class Insecta; order Hymenoptera; family Megachilidae; genus Coelioxys; species Coelioxys conoideus. The sequence goes on along the minus strand of OX392457.1, from coordinate 15,650,887 downwards.
TTGTCCCAAAATTTCCCCTCAAAATCCTCCTAGCTTTTTAACTTTGTAATTGATTTCAATGATGATAGCACAGAATTAAATGGATCCTTCTAACAGTAATCGGAGCATCGGCACGTTTCGCTCAACATAAGTTTCTGCTAAGCTTGCCTCCGCAAAGAGCATATTTAAACCTCTTCCGTGAGTCCGCATCTTGAAATACCCGAGAAGAAACTTCGAACGCTCTTCAAAAATTTCTGGATTCTTCGAACATCCTCAACTAACCGATGGTAGAACGAATGGAAGTCAAGCTTCACTTGTAATCCGAACGAAGTTCGTATAACGTGAACCGAGTCGCATCACTTTGTGGATGGTCAGATACGATATCCAAATTCCTAATTTCCGAACTTTTAAGTTTTTTAATTGCACACATTTTCGTAAAATCAAGTCTCGAGATTTTCAAGCTGTTAATTCTCAAATTTCCAAATTTCTACCCCTAAATTTCCAAACGTCCAACTCCCCAAACTTTCATATTTCTACTCCCGAAATTTCAGAACGCCCAATCCTCTAATTTCCAAGTGTCCAAACGTCCAAATTTTCAAATTATTTTCAAATACCTATTCTCTTAAAATCCCAAATATAAAAAATAAAGTTAGGGAACCATTCTCGCCCCGAACAATAAATGGTGTGCTCCGACAAACAGACTTTGAAACGCACAATTTGACAAACAACTTAAGTAATGCAATTTAAAATACAGGATTTCTACTATATGTTAATAATTTTACCGAAAAATGCATGATAACTAATTGATAATAACATTAATTGTTCGTGAAACGGTAAAAAAATTGCAAGTACAAGATGCAAGAGACACGCAAGAATGTCCATAGCGGATTTAGCAGGTACTAATATTATGCATGTGGTTCGCAGGTACTCGCAGCTGCGAATGCGAGCATCAATCTCGGTACAAGCTTCCATAACTAATTATAAGTTTGTTTCACTTCGGTGGATACTAAGCACAGTGTATTCTCTGTTGTTTGGTAACTTCAATTCGACGCGTTGTCCCTTTGTACGCGGCGCTAGACTAGCTGCTGACCCATCTACGCCATCTTCGATTCCGCGATACGATGCATCGTTGTTCTCCAACTGTTGCCAACTAACGACTAACAACAATGAAAACTTTCGACGCTCTATTCTAGCTTTCTGTTAATGCTAATCATTCTACCTGCTATTCGTTCGCAACGGAGTTGCTACGTAATCGAAACGAAAATTCAGTTACGGCGTGAAAATTTTCGTTCCGCGAGTACTCGAGTACAGCGTAATACCTGAATATTATCTTGCAAATCTGAAAATCTGAAAATACATTAATTTAAAAATCTAAAAGTTCATAAACTAAAATATCTTCGAGTGTCTAATCTAAAACATCTTCGAATGTCTCTTCCAGCACTTACTAATCTCAAGGAGGAGGCCGCCATGGGGTATCCACACGTGTACCATAAAGAATTTTGATCGTATTAAACACCGTCAGGGGCTCGTAAATTGTTGTTAACATTTTTCGGTTGCAGTCGATGCCAGGACGTGTGATAATTGCGATTCTGTACGGGCTCCATTAGCCTCGTATTATTTTTGCAGGAGCGAAACGACGAACGAAACGAACAGGGCGATGGCGTTAACGCAATGGGTTAGCTGGAGCTTTACGTAGTAATTTAACGATTTAAATAACGTTGCCTTGTGCCGAGAGGCCGACGAGTCCGAATTAAAATTTATCGTTCGTTCGCCGAGTCGCGGCGTTATAAATCTGAGCTTGATCTGCTCTTAAGCTGTCGAATCGTTTGATGAATCACACTGCGATCCAGCCGTTCCGTTTAAATATCGTTCGAATCAAGACTGTGTCCCTTGTTTTTCTCTCGTTCCTTTTACTTCCTCCTTCTTTTTTTATCGATTTTCTATTTATCTCTTTCTTTAATCGATCTGTAACGCCGTTGTCCGACGTCAATTCATTCTCGATTTTCAAACGACGCGAATAGAAATAAACGTCGGATAAATGGCATTCTTCATGACGTGGGAAAATGGGGCGATAGTACGAAAGTGAGTGAAAACGCGTGCTTCGATTCGTCAGTGATAAATGTTGATATCGTTTAACGAACTCTTGCGATTTATTTCGCTTTATAATCGTTTGTACTTAACTCGTTAATCACTTTGTCATACATATTTCTTTCACGTATGAATTCACATTCGACCTAGTCAAGCTCACTTACATTTGCGCACTCGTACGAGAATTGTTACTTATTTAATGATACATAATTTTATTATATACTCAAGTATATGTGAAGTTAAAATAATTAAATATTTTCAAAGTTTTTAGGTTTATATTTATATATTTAGATGTATATTTACACATGGATCTTTGCATAAAGTCAACGAGTATTGGCTTTCTACATATGTAACCACATATGTAACTATATATGCAGTCAGTAATCTATGTACTATCAGTGTTTCAGAAGTGCATTTGGTCACCGACGACTTAGAGTAATTAAAGTATAATTACGTAAACGTTGAATCATTCCTTTTTGAAGCTTAAGAGGAATCATTTCTAAAGAGGTTAAACAGTTCAACAAAGTCCTGTCTGTTAATCGCGTAAAGTGTATAACCTGAAACGTCGTCGTGGCAGTACCACTTAGTTAAATTTTAGTATAATATAAATCGCGACGAAATGTACATTAAGTACCCGGCTTATTTCCATGTTGCCATTGTTCGATGTGCGATCTTCATAGGCAATTCCCATCGAAATTTCACGACAGCCCGATTACGTTAGACGATCTCTAAGCAATAGTTATTTCATCGTAAATAGATTACATTCGAGCTTGTAAAACGATATATTAACGCGGGTCCATTGCAGTAAATCCTCGACGATAACTCGACTTAACCTTAACGGCTGTTCCCGCGAAGTGGCATCGTTCTTCCTGTCCCTTCGATGCTCGTTTACGACCTGGCCGCCATTTTATTCGTCGGAAAACACTCGGGACCGATAAAAAAAGCCGTCGTAAATCGATGATCACTAATTTTCTTAGACGATATATTAGTGCCGTTCGACGTCGAATAAAAGAAATTTCTACGATCGTCGAACGTTCCATTACGAACTTCCGTTTCTTACACCTTGATTTTCATCGTTCGTTTTATCGATGTCGTTGCCGAGCTCTTTAAGTTCCCCTCATTTTGCTTTGGCTTACGAGCGTTGTCGTTACAGGCCTGGCTCGTTACAGCCGCCATCAAACGGAACTTTCGCGCGGCATAATATCGTGTTAATTAAGCGTCGAATAGTTCGAATTAATTAGGATCTGTCGTCCCTTCGATCGCCCAGAAATAATATCGTCGTTTCATAATTTTTCAATAACCGCTCGTTCGGCTTCGTCCTCCTCTCCGTTCGTTTAGACATTTCTCAACGGCGACTTACTCAATTTTTTATGATCATGCAAATGAAACGATTGCATGATGATTAAATTATGTCCGCTTCCGCGGCGCTAATTAACGCGTTCCGCTATCGCGAATATTATTAACGCGTTGCATTCCATGGGAATTTGTCACTGATTGGAATCCCGAATTAAATATAATTGAATAATTAAGATAAGGAAGCGCCCTTATGAATAATACTGTGATGTTCAAAACTACGATAAATAATAACGGGAAGTACAAAATGTACAACTTGAACGAACGACTTAAATCAAAGGGGCCTTTGCATAAAAAGAATGTTTAGATACTAAACTTACTAAACTTAATAACTTAAAGTTATTATTAAGGAAGGGAATAAAGTATATACATACTATTACATGTTCGTATTAAAAACACAAATCAACACATGTTTCCGTAGAAAATATAAAGAATGCAAAGTGAAGCATATTTAGTATAGTGTATAATGCGATCACGCTTCTTGGTAGTACAACTAAAATACGATCAAGTAATACAAATCTCTTCTTGGAAGTATAACTAGAATACGATAAATTAATACAAACGATTAGTACAATATATGTGTATTGTATCAAATAATACAATACATGATCACGTTTGTGAAAGTATAACTAAAATACATTACTATGGACATTATTTTTGGATCAGCATGTACACAGAATCACGGTGCAGTGTATAACTTTACTAGGGCCTGTATATCGAGGATCATAGTCGTTGCTTTTCCAGATCGTGAATGACGTACATACATACATACGTCGTTGTCTAATCGCAGAAAAAAGAAGCGAAGTCTAAATCCGACGTATCTGAAGACGTGGGCGTGTGACAGGGTATCACCGGTGTCAAACAATCAGCTGGTTTCGTGTACGGGGTCGAGGCGTGGGTTATCTCTATCCTTCGGTGTGTCTCTGGCCGAATCTTTATCTTTATCCTACGGATCATCCTCGATCCTGTGGTTTTAGTGCGCTGTAAAAGCTTCGCTCCCATGACATGCTTTATATCAGCGTCGCAATCGTATTTCAAACGCGAGGATAGGACTGCCGTTCCCGCTGGCTGCACGACGATGCAGCTCCTTGCGATTCTTCTCGTTTTTTCGCCTTCATCCGGCTAAGAATACTATCCAAGATCGGTGGAACGCCTTCAGTTCTCAAATATTTCAATGTACTCGCTGCCACTGTGAAATACGAGATTTTCGAGAAATGTTCCAAGGTGGATCAACTAATTATTTGATAACTTCAGGGAATTCGAGGCGCCACTGTGTCATTTCCATTTTGTTTGAAAATTTGGTCCAAAAGTGTTATACGTCCTGTGTGGGTGATTTTATACTCTATGTGAGCTTCGTGGTTTTCTGGGTAATTTTAAGGTATTCAGGGGTTTGAGTAATTTGGAATTTGGGAATTTTAGGGATTTTGGGATTTCGGGAGTTTGAAATTTTGGGAATTGGGGGGTTCGGGTAATTTGGCATTTGGGGATTTTGGTGTTTTGAGAGTTTGGAATTTTGGGAATTTGGGGGTTTGGGTAATTTGGCATTTGGGAATTTGGAGATTTTGGGGATTTTGGGGATTTGGGGGATTTGGGGATTTGAGAATTATGGGATTTTGGGATTCTTGGGATTTGGGGATTGGGCATTTGAGGCTTTGAATGTTTGGAAATTTAAAAATTTGGAGAACTGGAGATTCTATGAGTTGTGATTTTTGAAAAGTGGTAACTTTCAAATTTGGGAATTTGGAATTTTGGGATTTGGGGATTTATAGTTCTGTGTAACTTACTATTGCACCCATCGACATAAAGTGTTACATCAAAAATAATATACTAATTAATGGCGCGACGTTTGCACCCTGGCGTTTATCGCCCTCATCGAATTATCGGAAGTTATGAACTTTTCATGAATTATGAACCCTGTATCGCGACGTGGACGACCGATTCCTGTATACAGAAACGACTGAATGCGAAGAGAAGGGTGGAAGACAAGGAATTCACTGTTCACGCGACACGTCTCGAGCGACGAACGTTAAAACGCACGAAACGAACATAAAAGAGCTTCGAGTCAGTTCGGTGTTGGATTTCACGGCGATAAATTTCTGTTTAAGCAGTTATCGAAATCTCGGTAGCTGTGAATGCGAAACAAAAGAATGCACTGTGTTGGGTTTAGGTTATGATCGAAAACAGCGCTATACCTTTCAGATTTTCCTTAAATAAATCAAATATTTTTATTATATCGTCAAATAATATCTAAATACTTTAAAGTGTCTCCTTTGAAAATTATCTGTTCTATTCTATTTATTAATACAGAAATTATTAGCTTGTTCATAAAAATAATATAATGTTTTAAGAACAGTTCCTGTTTCTACTTTTAAATATGAAAAAACTAGCTATAGGTGATAATAATGAATATCAATCATGATAAAAATGATACAATAATGAATATTTTAACGTGTGTAGATTTTTGATTTCATAAATGAAATTGTTCACTGTGTACATCTTTCTAATAAAAGGTGTCTCGTGTATGAGCTATAAAGAAGTAAAAATAACACTGTTTTTGATTCAGAAACTATATCACGGTATTTGATAATCCCGTTTCAAAGGAATTCAGGGAGGATATGTCCCAAATAAACGTACACGGTATTACATGGTATTTCTCGAAAATGAATAGAGATATTCATGAATTTCGAATCGTCGTTCTACAGGCTAGTTTTGCCTTCGTGGAATCTCAGCTCCCAATCTTCTGTCAGTGTACACATTACTAACAGAACGTGGAATACACGTTACTGAACCTGTGAAGAATTTATGATCACATTACGTAGCTGCTATACGCGTCGATTCTCTTTGCCGCGAACTCTTCGTAACGTGGTATCCGTTTCCTGTTTCTACAACGAAAGTGACGCGAAAATTACACTGGAATTCTACGACGGTTACTCGTTTTAGAAAATAAAATTATTTCCTCGGGTGGTTTCGCATTCGAGAAGCTTCAAAATGCCTCTGGTGACGATTTAATGATGCGAGGCTTCATTATTTTTAGATTTACAAATTTTAGCATTTCTGGATTTCTAGATTTTTAGATTTTTAGATTTTTAGATTTTTAGATTTTTAGATTTTTAGATTTCTAAATTTCTAGGTTTCTACTTTTCTGGATTTCTAAATTGCCAAGTTCCTAAATTTCAAAATCTCCACAATTCCAAATTTCTACATTCCTAAATTCCTATATTTCTTAATTTCTATATTTTCGAATCCCACATCCCCAAATTCCTACATCTCCAAATCCCTACATCCCCAAATCCCTACATCCATAAATGCCTACATTCCCGAATCCATACATCCCCAAATCCCTACATTCCCAAATCCCTACATCCCCAAATCCCTACATCCCCACATTCCTACATCCCCAAATCCCTACATTTCCAAATCTCTACGCTCCAAAAACTTTACATCCCTAAGTCCCTACATTCCCAAATTCATAGATCTTCAAATCTCTAAACTTCCAAATCCGAAAATTTGCAAATTCCATAATCCTCCGCATCCCAAAGTCTCCAAATGCCTAAATCTCCGAATCTTTAAACCCTATCCACACAGATCTATACAAATTGCAATCACGTTTCGGATCTTTTGCGATAGAAACGTGTGCCTTGGTTAGTGTCGTTGGCTACCACAGAAATCCTCAGCGGGCGACGTAAAATCGGCATCGCCGTAAATTCGATCAACCGGACGCAGGTGATCGGTAACTTATTTTACGATTGCCATAATAAAAGCGTCGGGAGACCGTCAGAGTGCGGTTCGCTGAACGGTAGGCGTCCCGACGTTTCGAATCGCTTGTCTTTGCTTCGATGCTCCTTTTATCGTTATGCTCGATGCTCGTCGATATCCCGCGCGTAGGATTATACAAGTAAACGTACGAGGATATACGATGACAATCTTGACGGATGGATACGAAATTTTTGTCGTTTTTGAAACGGCGAGCCAGCGAGGTGGTGAAACATTGTTTTGGATCGGATATACCCGTGACAAATGTTTTTCAATGTGTTCGATAGAAAAATTCTTTGGATGGTTTTCAATGTATGCTTGATATATGTATATCGATGTTCTTTATGCTCGAGACAAAGCCTTTCGTTGTGAACGTTATATAAAAGTTATTTTTCGGAATATACGATCGATCTACGGTGCTGTGTGTTATATAAATAACAGCGACATTCATATTTCACCCCTTGTACAGACGCGCGTAGCTACAGTGGTCAAATTAAATTTTATGCAGATACATTTGACAATAATTTAAATGTTATCAGACAGCGTTTGAACATCGTGGAACAACTAGTACGAATGTATTTTTGAACGAACGATCGATCCGTGGCAACGAATTTTACACATAAAACATTTATATTTCACGTAGGTACGAAGATTAAATTTGATTAAATTTTATGTAGATACATTCGAGAATAATTTAAAAGCCGTCAGGAAGTTTTTGGAAATGAAACTACCGAAACGAGCTCGTAATATATTCTTCGCCGTGCAAGTTCGTTCACGAATTTTGTGAATAATTTTATCTAGGTTATATATAATTTATATTGTTTGTGAATAATTTTATCTTGTTTGAATGAGTTGTGCCCAATATTTGACATCCTCGAAGATGTTCAACGCGATATGTATTGATACAACATTTATCGGTACGTTACTCAATTTATAGCTAAATTAATTGCAACTATTTCTACCAGAAAATGCAACATCTTCTGGTGCAAGCAATCCTTCATCCTGCTGCTTACGAAAATCGAACGTTAAACCCAGCACCCGCAGCTTCTCGATTTTCCCGATTGCTAGGGGCATTGATTTATCGCGGCAATCTTCCTAAAGCGAAACGTGGTTTCCATTGCTCGCGAAGTAAACCGGCATTCCGTAGCCGCGAGATCAGTAACGAAGAATAATTGAAATGGCAGTAGGTGCGACCGAAGTATTGGAACACAAAACGTGTTTCTCTCTGTACACTTAATCATAAGTCACGAAACACCGCCATTTTTAACCAAATCCTTGTTATTCGTGAACTATCGCTAGTTATTTCGTATTTCTCGCGTTGTATTGTCACGTCTTTGTGTCACCACCGTCCATGCGATGTATTATTACGAGTTGACATTGTCACGCATAGATTACATGTGCACATATGATCTCATGTCGTATCTCCACGCGTAGATATTGCTATGCGTTGTATTTCTACGCGTAAATATTGCTATGTGTTGTATTTCTACCTGTAGATATTGTTATTCGTTCTTTCTCAACATGTAGGTATTGCTAGGTGTTGTATCTTCACATGTAGGTATTGCTAGGTGTTGTACCTCCACATGTAGGTATTGCTAGGTGTTGTACCTCCACATGTAGGTATTGCTAGGTGTTGTATCTTCACATATAGGTATTGCTAGATATTGTATCTCCACATGTAGGTATTCCTAGGTGTTGTATCTCCACGCGTAGATATTGCAATGCGTTGTAATTCCATGTATAGATATCGGTATGCGTTGTATTGGCACGCGTATGTACTATTATTCGTTGTATCTCCACGTGTAGGAATCACTATGTGTTGTATTCTCACGCATAGTTATTAATACGTGTTAAATTCTCGCGTGTGGATATTCCTACGCACTGTACTTCCACGCGTTGTATCTCCACATATGGATATTTCTACTCGCAGTATTTCCATGTATGATATTTCCACACGTAAATACATATACCTTCATATTGTATTACCATGCATAGATATTCCTACATACTATGTTTCCACGTTTTTTACCGATATGCATAAAAATTGTCACACATGGATATCGTCGTTATCATGATTAGTGTAGCAATATTATGCGCGATCGTTATAATTGGTGGTAACTGCGCGTGACGAAATAACGCGTAGATATCACCAATCATCATGATCACGCATTATATTGCTACGCTATGAATATCGCCAACCCCCATATCATCACGCATGATAAATCCTTCCTAAAAAAAAAAGCCGAAATTGTACAAAGCGAGCGGCAATTTAATACCGCGAACGTCTAACAACCACAATATAAATTTGAAATTAAAACTGCAAAATGTTCCATGATTTATGGAGATGGTTGTACGCGAGACAATGAAATCCCCCGCGGTATATCTCGCTTCCTAACGATTTTTCGATACCTCTAAGCGTTTTTATTCGTCCAAACACTGTGAACGATGCACCGAGGATAACGCGTACAGATACCCAGCGAGTTTTATTCCCGTCGAACGATACCGTTTCTCGGAAATTTATGAAAACGTTCATGAAGTCGTTGTCTACGCGGCGCAGCACGGAAACAAAAACAAGACGGGACCCGTTCGTGACAACAACACGGCTTAACGTCCTAATCCTTCGATACGAAAGGAAGCCTCTTCAGTTACCCTTCGCGGGGACAATCGCGAACATGTGTTTCAAGCGAGGCGATCGTTTTCGTCGGCCATTCGTTTCACGATCGGGTTGTTTCCCGTTTGTTTCGCGTTGTTTATTCGAACGCGTCTGTTATCGTCGCGTTTTACCGTTTGAATCGTCGTTACGACGTGCGTCACGTAAAACTTGATTGCCCGACACCGTTTACGCTTTCCTCTTTTACGCGATGATAAAGCGTCGGTTTATTCTCGGTGACCGGTCAACCGCCGCCATCTTGTTCTCGCTCGTTCTGCGTCGGGAAGATGGACGTTTATAGAAAATCGTTTAAACTTCCATGAAATTTAACGGGACTTCTTCGTCACATTTTTTATGACGAAAGAACTTTTTAAATGCGGAGTATGATTGTACCGTTTAAAATTAAGTGCTATGCTGCCTGTTCGGAGGACGAATGTGTGACAAGGTCAGATGCTGATTATTGCGCAGAAGCTTCGGCCGATTGCTGTTGGGTTCAACGAACGGTGAGCGTTTAATTTAATTTTATTTTATTCATAAATAATGGTACGCATTCATGGTACACGTTTGCGTACACGTTGTAACAAGAGACGTAAGCGAACCAATGATGTGTATCATTGGTAATGATGCAACATTTTTTCAGATTGTATAAACATATTTTATACTAGCTTAATTTTATTTTTTAAATAATATCAACTTGATTACACTAATATTTAGAATGAAGTTGATGTTTATTTCCGTACAATAATTAGATATGGACAAGATATTTATACTACATATAAAATATTCATATTATGTTAGTTGACATTTTTCACAAAAAATGTTGTCAGGTAGATTACTATTAGTTAAGATAAAATATTAGTTGACATTTTTCACAAAAAATTTTGTCAGATAGATTAATATTAGTTAAGATAAAATATTAGTTGACATTTTTCATAAAAAATTTTGTCAGATAGATATTATCATAACGTAAGTTGTTTATAAAAATAAAAATTGCACACAGTATATATATGGATGGTATTTTTATGTGTAATTACTCATGTGTGTTTCAACAATTGTACCATATTGTATAAAAACTATTAAAAACTATTTGTCAATTGATATTATGCAATTAAAGATAGGATACCACGGCTCAGCGTCCTGTCTGACCAAGTTCGTCGGTAAACTATGATTAACATCGCATCGGTAGCTAAAGCTTTTTAAAACGATCAATCGACGGCGATTAATCGCGGCATAATTCCATCAATTTTCCATCCAAGGTGGGACGTGCGTTAATTCGCAGGGAAACGTGTATGTAACACGGTCTCGCGCGTTGATCCCCCTTTGACGCTCGGCTCTCCGCGAATCGATGAGCGTTGCGAAGCATACATGACGAGCGGAAAACGGCGTGTAACGCGGAACACAGCGGAAATTCTGTAACTGTTACACGAATGATCATGCGCAAAGGAACACGAATAATTTTATGTCCGATCGGTTGGATACCGATATTCGTCGGCGATGCCGTACTCTCATCGACGCAGCTCGCTCTAAAAAATCCACCCTAAAAGAATCACAGCGACATCCTCATCGTACGCATCGAAAATTTAAAGTACTCCTCCGTTTGGGATATTCTTCCTTGTCACAACGGTTAAAGATTATCGATTGTTAATCTTGTACGAGCTTAGAATCAATTTTATATTAGCGCATATTCAATTTCATATAAATTCAATTTTGCGAGAGCTTACAGTGAATTTTATGTGTCCAGGTTCAATTTTATATGAATTCAATTTTGCATGAGCATAGATCCAATCTTGTATGAGTTTAGAGTCAATTTTATATGAACCTAAGTTCAATTTTGTATGAGCATGGATCCAATTTTGTGTGAGCATAGAATATGTGCATTTTGTATGAGCATAGAGTATGAGTATTTTGTATGAGGATAGAGTAAGAGCATTTTGTGTGAGAATAGAGTACGAGCATTTTGTATGACCTAATTAAGCAACGAAGAAGTAGTTGAAACATTATCGACTAATTCTTCAGCGAAGGGGATTGCTATTCGTCGGAGATTTCGGAAGCGAACGTTAACAATTATCAATATTCAGGAACGGTTCGTTAAGAGTAAACGCGAAGAACTCGATGTCAGCTTCATTACGACGGGGAGAAATAGTCGGAAAGATTGAAGTTCGGGTTCGTCTTAAATCGGGAAGGACCCTGGACAAATCAGATCCTCGTTGTCGTCCTCGTCATTCGCCGGCTCTTCCCTTCCGTTTACGCGTCGACGAGGAGGAGGCTTGACATTAATAGTCTCGCGGCGGATAAGCCGTTTTTGAAATGACGTTCGAAGGGAATAATACGTGGAGGGTCACTTCTCCAGTGCCGTCTCTACCCCAACGAACGGACGTCCCTTTTCAAATAACGCGTTCGAAGTCCTTTCCTTTTCGGCTAAGTGAAGGACCTTTCAGCGACTCTTCCACCCTTACTGATCGTCTCGCACTTCCCTGCTATATCTATCATGTGACTGTGTGTTTGTGTGTGCACGTTGCCGGACTGCATGCACCGGGTGCTCTTTAAATACGAAACCAAGAAGAGATTTGAGTACTTATTGAGCGAAATGGGCAGAGAATTTTTTATTCGGGGAGAATTTTATTTTTTAATTGTTGTAATTACGAATTTGCTCGGTCAGAAATTTTAGGACATAGGATTCCGAGGATGTCAGAATTTGGAGATGCGGGAATTTGCGAACATTAGAATTTGAAGATGTGAGAATTTGAAAATATTAGAATGAGGAGATTTGAGGGTTTGGGAATATTAGAATTTGGAGATGCGTGAATTTAGGGATCTTAGAATTAGGAGATTTGGAGATCAACTTATTTTTCAACACGAATATGTAGAACCTGGGAATGTACAACATTGGAAATATAAAAAATTGGAAATGTAGAAACTTGAAAATATAGAAACTTAAAAATGTGGAAACTTGAGAATGTAGGAATTCAAAGAACAGAAATTTCGACTTGCTGATCTTCCGAACCGGGAACCTGATGATCCAACAATCAGGTAAAAACACACCACGTGCACACCGGTTCACGTCACGTTGGCAATCACCATACATCGCCACGGTTCTGAAAGAAAGAGGAGAATGTTCCATAATTTTTCATGGTCCAAAGAATTGGCGTAGCGTGTTTTAATCAGACCACCAATTTGGCGAAAGTTTCTGAACCACGTAACGATTCTGCGAAGACAATGTTCGCTCGGTAGTAGGCCTTATATCAGGACCCCTATTCCAAAAATCCCTGTGCTCAAATTGCTTGTAACAAAGATTTAATTGGGGCAATTAACGGAGGTAGAGTCGAGAGTGGGGTGACGTGAACGGGAACGACAGGAAGGCGGTGCAAGAGAAGGGTTGTCGGAGAGAGAGTGTGGCGGTCTAAACGAGAAGAACCGACACGCGTGTATCTCGATACTCGTATACGGTGTGTTTCAATAACGCGAACCCGCGAAAATGTATTTTATTTTCCTGGTAAATTATTCTGTCGAACGTGAGAGCTTCGTGTGTGGTCACTGCGATACAATCAGGTGCACGCGTCTGCAAGGAACGCGCGAAGTGTCACGAAATTATTTACATGCAAAATATCTGGACTGACAAAATTCAATTAGCAGGCCCTTTGAAAGCTCGTTCTAATTAAAAAGTTGATTGACACGAGTTTTTAACGCAGCGTCAAAAGGTTTCGTTTTATAAACATCAAAGGGATGTTTAATATCGCTACCCTTTGTAACGCGACGCTCAAACGATGGCTGCCATTTTCCGGATGTGTACTAGCTGCAATTTTACAATTATTGAATTTTTGCAGGTAACATTATTTCGGTAATTCAGTGATGATAATTCGTGGAACGAATAATTGGAAAGCCGATATAGTTTGTTTTTTGATGGCGAAGAACGTAATTTTAGTTTTTTAGGTTAGTGTAATCACACGGTTTTTGATTATAGAAGACGGCTTTTGTTAAAAATCCATCAATTTAGAATCGAACATTATTTTATTTGTGGAACAAAATTTTTATTTGTCTAAAACTCGAAAGTTTGACATTACGATCGTGGGTAAAGTTTAATTAATAGTATTCTATTATCATTCTATACAAACAATTTTCAGCTGCTTTGTTCACGGAATTAGTAGTACGTTATTTTTTCGAGAAAAGAAAAATTACAATGCAACAGCTTACAATAACCGTAAACTCCCAATATTTTTTTATTGTTTCCACAGCGTTCCATTGAAAAGAAAGCTTGATTAACGACAGCGGTACTTTTTATTTTCCGCGACCACCTTTTTGCGTGTACCAACAAAGCTTCGTAATAACGTTATCACGAAAAAAAAATTACAATACATCAAGCAACAATAACCGGGAACTTTCAAAGTTTTACATTGCCGTTTCTACGGCGTTTCATTGAACGCGAAGTTTGATTAACAACAACGCCGGGGTACAAAATCGTCATATTTACAGGCGAGTTACATCGTAGAAAACAAATTCGATAGAATGGGAGTTGAAACAAAGGGTAGACGAGGGACGTTCAGTTTCGCCGAATGAAATTTTACACCGGAGGGGGGTAGGAAATGACGTTCGTTTTCATGCCGATCTATCTTTCGCGAGCCACTTTCATCGGGTTTCGATCAATCATACCCGTTTACAAATAATGATGTTTAGCCCGGGCAACAAAGCAGTAACCGCGTACAGGCATTGAATTACACCGGAACAGAATCGTAATAATACGAAATTCGTGTTCGAACGCCACTGCCCCCCGATAGAGTAAATTATTTCACAATACGACGAACGGGCGTTGTTTTATTCGCCGCGGTATTTTCAAATCGAATTTCCCTTTGGCCATTCGCGTCGCGGGCCACGATAACGCGATTGCAATGGCGCACGCTAACGGCCGATCACTATACGACATGTTTTTCGGATGCATCTCGCGTTACGCTCGTACAGGCAAATGATAATTTCCAGCCGTTAATTGAATTTATGTAAACGTATCAATCGTACCGGTTGTTTAAAATTAACGATCGCACGCGAGACGCGGTGTTGAACACGCTTTGACCGCGTACAATTTCCAATTCGCGATAGTCCCTCGGGAGATACATCCCGTTAATATATTCATTTCTTCGACCGGAATTTTAGGTTCGATTTGTTATGCCTCTAATTATCGTGCTTAAAAAAGATTCTTAAATTCCGCAACACTATATTTTTGATGCTTTAACGGCCGCGCGTGTGTGGCAGTATTTTGGAAGAATCAATTTAAAAAAGCTTTATGTGAATTTACGAGATAATTCAACATGTGTGAACATACAAATAAAACAAGAAAAGACAACAATACATTTAACGCAACAAATTTAACAACACATTTATAACAACAAGTTTCATACTTCTTCTTTGTATGATAATTAGTAAAGCAATCACCTAAAAGTGAAGACAGGCAATAAAACAATAATTAACACACTTGTTTGAGTTTGTCAATCATCGCACAGAGAGTGTGGTACCGGCCAATAACCTTCGGCAGTAGCATCACACACATGTTGTGTGAACCGCCATTAAACTATTCAGGGCAAATGGTATATATACTTAAATGAAAAGCAACAATTCATGCCTGACACTAGCGTATCAGTCAGTATATCGTCAGTGCATATTCTGTCAGTATATTGTTAACGGGAAACGATCATTTAATGCATTTGATACCCCGATGCCCAAATATCGGTTTTGAATATGTATTTTTTTATATGCCTAAAATTCAATATAATTTTCATGGCAATATAACGGACTGCATCGCCTGAAATAATAATAATACCTGAACTATGGGTTTCTCTACTTTGAGAGCGTGCACTTAATAGTACTTCAAGTATAACATCCATAGTGATTCATAAAAGAGGGACGGATTTATGTAGTAAACCCCGTCACTCGCGATGACGGACAGCGCTTCAGGGACTCAGCGTTGGAAAATCGAAAGCTCGATCTCGGTCGCGCACGCTTGGCTGACCGGCGTTTATCGTAATTGATAATTAATAGTATTATGAGCGTGGAGAATGGTTAGGCCGACTCGCGAAGAAGTTAACGACCCAACAAGTTGCATGACGTTGCAACCGTGAGTGTAAAGTGTAAACGTTCGCGGCTGTGTACGAGTAGAAACGAACAGTGTTGGCAATTAGCCGTTGAAGCTAATTTCATTCCGTTGAAAGACGATTCTTCGTGGATTTTCATGGCGCCGGAGAAACATCGCGATGAGCGGATAACGGTCGCCGTTTCTATCCCTGCTGGATGATTATTACGTTGTCGCGAAAATCGTATTCTCCGACTTCATCTTCAAACGATACTCTCGATTATCGCAAAATGTTTCAACAATCTCGTTTTAATTGCATTCGAGTTATAACATCGCGTAGAGGCGTTGTACCTTATCCTTGAAGCGTTAGTTTCTTGTAGCCGGCTCGGTTAAATATAGCCGTGTTTCGCTTGACGCGTTATGATCGTACAGTTTTACACGGAATATTTTCTGCGTTTCATACGGGAATCCTAGTCATCCAAGATGAAAACTGAACGCTGCGCAAGAACAGGAATTTAACGGAGGAAACGTTTCGCGTGCGAGATGCAAAAGTTAGATTCACCCTTGGTCATCGAGTCAATCAGGCGGTGTCAATAATCAGCCGTAAACAGCAAGTTGTAACTCGTCACAGGAATTCTCTTCTATCTCGATGGCCGTCGATTGAACAGGATTAAAATAAAATGAAGTAAACGTCTTTCAGTCTCATGGCGATGGTACATTTGGGGAATGAATGCGGGGATCTTCTAAAAGCTAACATGAATCGATATAATGGTAAAATTGTTGGTGTATAAATACTTCTATCAACATTCCAGTTGTCGTTGCAGAAAAATTTCATCTATATTTGATGCAAGATTTGATCAATACTTGTAGGTATCTATGCTTTTATAGATTTGATCTATTCCTTATAAATGAAATCTTGATATTTTCCTGTACTATAATTTAGTTCGTGTCTTCGCGATCAAAAGTTTATCTAGCGACGTAATGTGGAGGATCTACTTTAAATACGATCGAATGAAAATTCTAAAATCGATTGAGACACTTTCATGGTGATGTTTAATTTACAATACGGATTCTTTGCGTCTTTGCAAATTAGCCAGACTGCGGTATGTCGCAGGAAGGCATGCTAATTTTGCTCGAGTCCAACGATCGAATTCGAGTCACGTATCCTAGGCCATGTTGCTAACGAATTGAAAGCTGGTAATTAAAGTTACCGCGACTTTTGATCGCTCGATTGCCAGCGTATTCGCTTCAACGCATTTATCCCTGACATTCGTGATCATCGATGTCCCCCAATTACTGACTTCTCAAATTCCTAAATTTTTAAATTCTCGAACTTTCGAATTGAAGTTTCAACATTTTTCTAATTCTCCAGATTTGCAAACTTCCGAGTCCACGGATCTCCAAATTCCAAAATTTTCAAATCTTTAAATTCCCGAATTCTCAAATTTCCACATTTCTACGTTCTCAAATTTTTAAATACCCGAATTGCAAACGCTTAAATCCTCAAATTTTCCAACTTCCCTCATTTCTAAATTTTCAAACTCACGAACTCAAATTCCCAAATGTCTGAACTCTCCAAATTTGCAAACTTCCGTGTCCACGGATCTCCAAATTTCTAAATTTTCAAATTCCCATCTCCCTAGATTCGCAAACTTTCAAATTTCCCTCGTTTTCTCTATATCAAAATATCCTCGTGAGTTTCCACTCAAAACTGTCCGAATGTTTCCGAGCCCGACCCGAAGCTGCGTGCGTACTCTGATCTCGTTTCGCGCCAAACAATTCGAATCGATCTATCGCGAAATGTGCGAACGGAGAGCACACGTTAGAGAATAGATTCGTGTATTGTCGAGAGACCGGTTAATCGAGAGACGAAAGTCGAGGACGCGGCTATCGTTTCGTTTAACTTGCTAAAAGCCAGAGTTGTCTGGAGGGTACTCGGGCGCGAAGAAAGTTTTAAGTTTACTCGGAGTCGTTAAGATGTTGAGATCGCACTTTGGTCCGATGCTTGTTGGAAGGACCTTGAATGGCGATACTCCAACTATCGCGCCACGGAGCGGTTGAAAAACTTATAATTACCGGCAGACACACGGGGATCGCGTCTGTATCAACCGGCTTGCACGTGATTCGCTGCTTTCTCATTAGCGCTCGATTATCCGTAAAGGTGCCTCGTTAAAGCCTCCGTCTTTTTCTGGAAAGCGTTTCCGATTGTAAATTTGCGAGATTGCGGGCCTGGAGTCGCGCTTTACTGGAACGATCGCGTTCTGCTTTCTCGGAACACCGCTAATTGTTCGTTGGTCAGCTGGCTTCGTAAATATTTCTGTTTATCCGTGAACGTCGGAACGCTCGCGAGCCTTTAGGTTTATTGCTTAACTCTTTGAGTCACAGAATTTCAAAAAGTAAAATAGATCCACGTTGCGCAGAAATTTTATCTAGTTTTCAAATGAACAACATTGGTATATCTTTAATAACATAGAAACGATAATACGAATACACAAAAATATAATAATTATTTGATTAAATTTGTTGTTATAGGACCGCGAATAGTGTTACACGCATGAGTATGCAATTATTGCAATATTTCGAAGTTGGACTAAAAATGTCGCAGAGTGCATTACCGTGCATCAAATAGGTGGAGCCAACTTTCTTCATAAATTCAAAAAATTGAGAAGTTCAGTAAACGCGAAGATTTGTCAATTTTTAATCGGGAAGTTCAAATGGCCGAAGACGCGAAAATTCAGAAATTTGAACAGTTGGAGGTTAGAAAGTTTCTGAAGTTCTAATCTCCGCTAACGTAGAGAATCTTGCTTGCATCGCAATTTTCCTTAGGGAAGACACGTTCGGTAATTCTCTGCACACAGTTGTAAAATGGAGCTTTGATTAAATTTAGAAGTTTAACAGCACACCCTTAACACCATTAAACGAACCCGTTGCAGTAACATAAATTGCGATGTAAATTCAAACAATCGCGGAATAACCAGCGCAACACAGTTGTTGAACCCCATGGTGAGGGTAATTTTGATCTCGCTCCAACCACTTGAGAGTTGAACAATATTTCAGCGAATTCGAGAACATAATTGTTGAACATGTACGGGGCCAGAAAGCAATGGAACAGTCAAAATTCGTGTAATACCTCATCAAACTTGAATATTTTGTTGCGGAGCACGATGCGATTTGACGTTTCGTTACCATAAACGCGTTATGTTCCCAATGGGCTCCGCGACGTGCCATCTTTCGAAGTATAATTGAAAGACGGAAAAACGAAATACAAATAGATCTATATACACACAGAGAATAAAACGTCCAATATTTTGTTCGTCGAAATGGAGAATCACCGTGGGGATAATGGAGGGAGAAAAGGATATAAAAAGAACGATACGGTCCCAAATTAATTGCCAGTGACGAGGAGAAATTTTTAATTGATATCCCTAATTATTATTCGACAAAGTTGCTGTCGAGGGCGTGGCCGTTCTCTCTGTCTACCGCATATTGGTCTTCGTGCCCGTTAAATTGACCGTATACGTATTGAAAGCGGTACTTAAGGCTGGCTTGCTCTAGCGACGAAACGGGACGAAATCGGGCAGGTGAAACGGTCAGCACGGAAATAAAAAGAAACGAACAAGTAGTCGGAAAGGACAGGTTCAGGGACTTGTGCTTGGACACTGACAGAAAGAAGAGAAACTTTGCAATTTCGTGAAACTTGAAATTTGGAAATCGGTTATTAGGATTTGTGAATTTGGAGATTTGGATTCGGAGATTCAGATATTTGCAAATTTGGGGATTTAAGGAATGAGGATTTTTGAAGTTGAAGATTTCGATATTTGGATCTTGGAATTTGGCGATTCGGAGGTTTGGAAATCTGGGAGTTTAGGGATTTGAGAATTCGGAGATTTATAAATTTGAGGATTTAGATATTTGTAAATTTGGAACTTGGAGATTTAGGAATTGGGATCTTAGAGAGTTGGAAGCCTAGGAATTTGGGGATTTGGGAATTCGGCAATTTATAAATTTGAGGATTTGGAATCTGTGGATTTAAAAATTTGGGGCTTGTCAATTTGGTAATTTAGGAATTTGGAGATTTAGCAGTTTGGAGATTCATAAATTTGGAAATTTAGAAATTTCATGATATGAGATCTTAGGTGTTTAGAACTTTCAAAATTTGAATATTTGGAAATTTGACATCTGGAGTTAGGAATTGGAGACTAGGGGACTTGTAAATTTAAGAATCTGAAAATTCGAGAACCCGAAGACTTGAAACTTTGGAAATTCGATAATTTAAAAGATTGCAAATTTAAAAATTGCAAAAATGCACATATTTAAAGATTCGTACGCAAAGAAACTTTGTAATCGGGCATAAAAACATTAAAAAATCTGAACATTCAAAAACATTTTGAACTTAAAAAATTCAAAAATACTTCGAACTTTAAAAATTCGCAAACTTCTAATCTGCAAATACATCCAATATTAGATTAAGTTAAGTGCGTGAAATCGAGGAACGAATTGCCGAAAAAATAACCGAATGAGACAGATTGAGAGATGTGCAACGTTTCATGACTGGATGGAAACCGAAACGGGGAATAAGGTTTTTGTATGGCATCGCGTTAAAGGGTGACGCATTCACGTCGGAACTTCGATCCTTGCAGGTCTAATTGTTACTTAGTTTCAATCGCCGTCGGCTCTGTTTTGCATAAGTGGTCTCGTAGGGCCGTTTGTTTTTACGCTTGACGTCCGGCGAGGAAAGACCGGCTGAATCTTCGCGCCTGCCTCGCGTGGACGTGGATTAAATTGAATTAATTTTGGCCTCTCGTTCCATGCTGCACGGCACTCGGGGCCAAATAATTAATTACCGCCTTACATGACGGCTGATAAGTAAATCTTTTCGACCACGAATTCGCGTGCGATCGAACGACGATTAACATTCGGCTTATTTTCAATTAGTTCCGTATAATACTCACTATCTTGGCGTATTTATGCGTCAGCGTTGATTTTGGATTTAGATTCATACCTCGATCGTACGATAGGACGTTTGTCGTTCAAAAGACAGCAACGAGAATTAAATTTTAGTTGAAATCCATTTCTCGTTGTTTGCGGATTCGGGGATATGGGAAATTCGGAATTAATATTAAATGCACGGTTTGTTAACTTTGGTGATTTAGGGATTCGGAAGGACGAGAATCATAATTAAAGTTGGTATAAAAAAATTCACAGATTCGAGAAGTTGAGGATTAAAATGAGAATTCAAGTCATTTAACCCAAATTTGAGGATTTAGGGATTCGAGAAGTTGAGGATTGAAATGAGAATTCAAGTCATTTAACCCAAATTTGAGGATTTAGGGATTCGAGAAGTTGAGGATTGAAATGAGAATTCAAGTCACTTACCCCAAATTTGAGGATTTAGGGATATGAGAAATCAAGAATTGAAATTAAAGTTCAAATCCATTTTCCCAAGTTCTAGGATACAGGAATTTCGAGATTCGAGGATTGAAACGAAGGTTGAAGTCTATTATTAAAAATTTGTAGACCCGACTTAAGAACATAAAAATTGAAAATCGAGGAGTTTATAAATTTAGAAAATTCCAAAATTTCGAAACGTTGACACAGCGAATTTCACAAAATCGAGGGTCTCGGACAGTACAATCGGACCACGACTGCGAGTGGACCACGGATCGTAACGAAAAACGAGGGGTCGTTCGCAATATCGCTTTTCATTTGCTTTCCCAGGGAGGAATTTAAAAATAGAGGAGAGAGTGGTAAGAGAAGGTAGAAATAGAATTCTTCGATCGTCTGACAAAACCGTTCTAGAACGTCAATGGTTTTTCATCGAAGGAACTTCCAAGTCACAAAGACCCTTTGCTGTAAAGTAATCAGACATGCAAAATCCTTCTTTTGTGCGCTCAATCTTCCGTCTATCCTCGTTCATTCGTGATCCAACGTTTCTCCATCTTCGTCCGCGCCTCTTAATCGAACCGCTCCGCTTCTTGATTTCAACGATACTTTCGTGCATCCGTTTTAACGACCTAACCATCGGGGAGCTTTCTTTTCTCGTGTGATAGCATCAGCGAACTTTCAGAGTCATTAGTAGAAGCGGTACATGATATACGGTCCCTCGTTCTTCTTCCTCTCGTTCTTCTATCGTTTAAAAAAAACCGCCGTATTAATCTGTGACAACGTACCGTTGCCGTTGTTCTTCGTTCGTTTCG
Organism: Coelioxys conoideus; assembly: GCA_947623535.1. NCBI lineage: Eukaryota > Metazoa > Arthropoda > Insecta > Hymenoptera > Megachilidae > Coelioxys > Coelioxys conoideus. Next base: position 15,628,812 of record OX392457.1, on the reverse strand, counting down.
TCCTTCTGCCCGCCGGCTCTAAGAGAACGTTTCAGACTAAACTACCACTAAGGTTGTCATATTGCTCCCGATCTCGAATCTGAAATTCAAATGTACGCCCCGCCATGACTTTCAAATCTATCGATTAGCAGATAGCACCGCGAGAGCAAGTACAAATTCACAGTAGCGGACGGCCGGCTCGCGAATATTTATGCTTTCGAAAACGGAAGAGAGCAATATCGCGGCAAATGAAAAATTTATTCCCTGAAACGCCGTCTGTCATTCCCTGTGCCGCACGCGAGACGCGTACATCGCGTCCGACAGTCAATAACGTCAAATTTCGTTGCAATTTATCTTTGACAACGTCCACGATGCTTAATTACGTATTCTGATCTATTACACGCGTTCATATCATTACTGCATTCGTCCCTCTAATCCGCGTCAATATATTCATTCTCCTGAACTTATGAATATGCAGATATCTACGTTGCGTTCGAGAATCACCTTGCCAAGGTCATCGTTCCGAATAGCATTTCCTCCGTAATGCAATTGTACATTGTTGATTGTCATCGAATAGTGAATATTATTGATTATTCGTGATACGTGAAAAAATATTTTCAGATTCTGATAATTAATGTTTTCGCATGTCGGTCCCACGTCGTTATATTCATTGAAATGTTCGCGATTGTAAAATATTGAACCCCTTACGATATTTAGTTTCTTGCTGTGTTACATGAAATGATAAATCCTGTGTCAGATATGTGTTCTATATATATTTATTCACGTATGTGCATATTGATAAACAGATACACTTATATGTATACATATATGTATATTGACAGGCATATGTATAGACATTATACACATTGATAGACACTAACATATATCGATATACACATAGTGTATATTGAAAGAGTTAATAACGATTGTTCATAAAATCTCGGCAAAATCGAATCGGTTCGAAACTATCCGACGATGTACGAAATCGCAAGGATTTTACCGAACTTGCTACGTCCCGAAGCAGTTCAAGCGAATCCCTAAGCGACGAGAAAGCGAGCACATAATAGAATCTTCATACGAGATAGAAGAACGACGAGAAAACATCGGACGCGAAGGAGAAGGATAGATAGCACGGATTGGGCGATTTAAACGACGCGAGCCAGGGAAAAAATTGAGCAAAACCGCAGCGGTGAAAGAAGAGCGGGACCAGCAACGGGAGGGGGATATAAAGTTAAAAAAAAGAGCATCGAGGAAGAAGGGGAGAAAAAATTGAGACGATGAGGAAGGCAGAATGCAGAAGGAAGAGGGCATCATCCCGTGTAGCGTGGGGTGAGGAGGTGAAAGGATGAGGAAAGAAGGCAGCGAGTATCTCGCAGTACGGTAGCCACGCCAAAGGTGTATCATAGCAGGGCCCAAAGTGTCGGGTGCTCGTGGGATGTTCGGGGCCGTGAAGCCCTTTGCCGGTCGGTCCACTCGACGAAGGTAGAGGAGTAGGTTGCCAGGGAACGTACGGGTGCGAGAGAGACCCTAGAAGCTAGAGGAAAGAGCACGGGAACGAAAAGAAGAAGAGTGCCGGCGGAGGGGCAGGAAGGCAGTCGGCGTTCCGTCTTACCTTGTAATTTACTCACCGCGGGCCCCAGGCTATCCATCTCGTGGCATAACTCAGGGACGACCGCATCGGGCCCCGAAAATGTCACCCATCAACGGGGCACCGCGTACAACGCACGGAAATTTCGCTTCGCTCGTCCGCCATTTTGACGTTCGACGAACTTTGATAGTCGTCGTTCCAATCGAACATTTCACTTATACTATAAATTCCATTCGGTGGTTTGAATTATGCTATAAGTTCGTTTCGGGCATTTGAATTTCGCTATTAGTTCCATTCGGCCATTTGAGTTATGCTATAAGTTCTATTCGGATATTTCAGTTACGCTATAATAACGACTCGGTCACTTGAGTTATGCTATAAGTTCGACTCGGATATTTGAGTTATGCTATAATTTCGATTCGGACATTTGAGTTATGCTATAATTTCGATTCGGACATTTGAATTATGCTATAATTTCGATTCGGACAATCGAGTTACGGTACCAGTTCGATTCGAACATTTCGGAAGCTTCCGTCGAGCCTCTAGCGTCGTCGATCGCACGTGGCAAATAGCCACGTCGAGGATAATAGAATTTATGCCGGCATTATGCGAGCGCGTCTATTGTTTTCGCGTGTACACGATCTGAACCGAACTCGACGCCCGAAGACGCTCCTTCGATCCACCGTCCCGATAACCGACTCTTATTCCAGCTCGAGCAATCGCTCAATTACCGATTAATCTCGTTAGAACTCGCACCACCCACCGACTGTCCATTGTTTGCCGGAATTATTGTCCGAGACCGGGCGAACGCGTTGCGAAACGCGAAACGTCGTCTCGGAGACGCAGCGACTAGGCACGGCCCTGATTCCGAGGCCGAGCTTCAATACAACGCTGCATACGTTTAGCTAAATTACACTTTATATATACCATTATTATTTCATGGGTCCCACTGATGTGCCCTCTCACGGCTGACGCCTTTTTCTCGTCCTCCCCGCCGCCACCTTGCCCGCTCTCCTCCTTCATTCCTGCCCCGGAGCGGAACAAAAAAGCGGCGCGAGCGTTCTACTCTGCGCGCCAGGTAACACGCCTGCTGGATTATTTCATTGCTCGTGCCTGGTATTACCGTCGAGTAAATTCTCTTCGCACGGTTTCTAGCTATCGCGTACGCTTTCCGGAGATCGGAGCAAGATGCTTCTATCAAGTGATATGGCCGTGCTTCTTTATTTCGCGCGCGAAAAGATTGATGCGATGAGATAATCTTGCGGGTTTTAGTAACAGATATGTTTGTTCATAGAAGATACACGCATTTAAATTTTACTCGAATATTCACCCTTGACGGAATGCCGCCATATTCGTGACACGATTAATTTTCCAAAAAAGTCGAATACTGCTTAACACCGAAACTACCAAGGGGGTCAAATGACTCTTTCACAAATTTCCTACTTCAAATCACAAAATTTGTTGAGATGGTTTTCTTGGCCTCTGCGCTGATTGTTGCCGAGACAAAGAATCAATAAGTGTATTCATTTATGTTTCATCGTTGGTTCATTTATTTTTTAACTTCATTTTTAACTTCAAATTAATTGTGCATTATACGTCGGTAGTTTTAGTGTTAAACTCTTAAAAGAAATAAAAGAAAAATATATTTCATATAAGTAATTGTTTACTTTTTTTCTCACACTTTCTATTTTGTATAAATACATTGTAAATCTGTAAAAAATAGATTCATAAATATATATAAATGTAAACATCACATATATACAGACACATATCTATTCGTTGTATTATATTGCCTCGAGTTGTGTTACCTCGGGTTATATTGCCACTCTGCACGTTACATTGCAACTGCACGCGTTATTTGGTCACAAATTAAATCACTACAAACTGGATCGCCACGTATTACTCCGCTATGCGTTATTTTGCCTCATGTTACGTTATTACGAGTTACGTTACCGCGCAGTGGATCACCGCGCGTTATATCGCACCGCGTTATATAACCAAACGTTCGAAACATTCGTTGTAATGGAAAGTAGGTCGGTGCTGTATGTCGCGTAAAATTGTAATTCCAAGATAGAAGCGGTTGCAGCGGTAGGCACAAAGATACGCGTGAATCTGTAACGCGGTGGAAACTGCGACGATGCAAATCTCGTTTCTGGCACGTAGTTGAGTGACGTAAAGGGCTTAGCGCCGCGGTGGCGCGGCTGACTGGTGCGAATGCAATTAACCCTTAACTGGTAATGTGAAATTTTGATGCAGTCGCGTATAATTTGGTTAATTAAGGAACTCGTTTATTTATAGAACGCCTGTAGGGTGTGGGCGGGGTAAACGCGGCAGCAACGCGGTTAACGGTGGACATCTATCCGCGAAATCCGGATGTACCGGTAACACCGCCGGTATCGTTTTAAAGGATCCGTTTTATTTTAGTAAGCCAGTTATTCCGCGCGGAATAGTCTTTCCACGGGGAAACGAACTTTTTCATTGTGCCCGTCGACGATCGCGGCAAATGGAGAAATTAACGAAGTCGAGCGATGTATGCCGTGTACGTGTATCGAATTTCGATGAACTTTTAATAACTGCCGATAATGAAATTTTAATTGGACGACGATAAAAACAGCCAATGACAATTCGTGCATACGTACCTGGGCTAATTACCTGTTTCTTCTTACGAAATAATTACTTTTGCCATCATATTGCCGTCATTCGTGTCCTCGTATGGAACAATCATTTGTGACGAATTTCGTTTTATATGGGCATATTCGATGCTCGCAAATGGGAGAGTTATTTGGGTCAGTTTTGTTTGTCAGGATACTTCGTTTTATCACAGTTATTTGAATACGACGAATTATCAAATTGAATGTAATATTCTTAAATAAAATAATTAAATGAAATTTTCATTCTTGAAATTCTTAAATGAAATGTTCATTCATGACATTCTTAAATTTCATCTTTTCCAAGTCTCCGAATCCACAAATTCAAGGATTTCCGCATTTTTATAAATTCAATTCTTTAACAAAATCTTTATGTCACAAATCACTCATGCAAATTTCCAAATCCACGAATTCGTAAATCCTCCAGTTCTCAAATTTTCAACTTTCAAAAATCCTAAAATCCATAAATTTTCAATCCGCAAACTCCGCAATTTCAAATATTCAATTTTCTAAATTCACAAATTCGCAAATTTATAAAAGTATCGACCACCAAAGTGCACCAACCACGAACATAATTTTGTCAACGCAGTCACTAATTCGCCTGCCCGTCGCTTTTTCCGACTTGTTCACGAATCGATCGTGGACCACCGAACGAGTATCCCCAGATAGATGGAAAAAAATCACCGAATAATTAATGACCATCGAGGCCCAGTATTGACAACATATGTGACCGCCGTTGTAGAGGCAAATCTGTGGCGACACATGCGTGGAAAATCCGCTGCACCGTTCCGGGGGATGCGTGACATCTGTCCTCACTTTGCTCGTTCTGATACACGCATTACACGATTGGACAACGTTATGGTTGATGTCTTCATATCGTTCACCCATCGATCGGACGTTGTACATGTGGTCAGATCGACGAAGCAGTCGAATCGTTGAATTCTCTTACACATTTATCACTATTCTGATAATTGCAAGTTATTAAATAGAAAGTTATCTTAAATCGTTGCAATAATAATGTATCTTACTATAATTGTCTACTTTCACTGTGGCTGTCAAAACAGCGAGATTAACATCTCGTTAACTGATCACAGTAGAAACAGACGTATCTAGTCAGACAGAGAATAGGTAAGGGAGAACATTATATAGCAATTGTTAATTTTTAAGAGTCGATTTGGTATATTGAAATATAAATGTGGAATATAAATCGTGGAACTTATGACTCGGGTATTTTTCTTTTCTTCAGAATTACTTGTCTGAATTAATCGCGATCCAAGTAATTAGTGGACAAATGTTAGAATCTTGACGTTCGCAGCAACCCTTATCTCTCCGTCGCGGATAGCTTTATCGAGCTCACATTTTACAATCGCTGAATGGAATTGCACGTATCGCCGGAGAAAATAGCGCAGTTTCTGGGTCATTCTCGTTCCCCGTTCCCCACGAAAAACCGGGGGCACAAGAGGATGTTCCTCGTTTGCACGGTTGGTTTACGCGAACAGGAAGGAACCGTGATAAGGGTGCTCTCCGAAAGCCGTTTCCGTTTCGAGGGACAACACGGAAAATCGTTGTCGGACGAACAAAAAGAAAGGCTAATGAGCTGCTAGGTCGACGATTCCTCATTTTCTCGCACGAAATTGTCCTCCGAAAATTTTCAACAAATTCGATGGTTCGAAAAACGCTGCAAAAGTACATTTATCACTTCTATTAATAATAAGACGATTCATTTTCGGCTGCATTTTCGACTTCATCGACCCTCTTCTTTCGCGTTTGCTGAATATTTTGAACATTGTTGAATATTGCGGACATTGCCAATTATTACGAACATCGCCCGAATATCGAATTGAATATTGCGGACATTCCTGAATATTTTGAAAATTGTTGAATATTGCATACACTGTCAAATATTTCGAACATTTTCAAGTATTTCGAACATTTCCAAATATTGCAAATATAGCCGAGTATTGTGAATATCGTTGAAATTGCAAACATTGCCGAATTCTGAAAAGAACGAGCATTTGTTCGAGAAAAAACACCGTTACCTCGATAAAATAGAGAGCAAACGTGGCAAATCGAAGTAAACAGTAGCATAATGCGAGCGGATCTTTTAATCTCGCCGCGTTTCGACAAATTTGGTTGGCAACAAAGGGAAACAGGCTGGATGCGACCACGTTCGGTACCAACATACGTGCCGCTTAAAATAATTCAGAGTCGCGTTACGCTGGTGTGCGTAGCATCAACGAACGAATGAATTTATTTGCTGAAACTTCACCGACGCGTACGGGGCACGTATTTCGACGCCCACAAGTGGGCGCGAGTACGGCGGCATTACAGGCTGCACCTCGCTCCGCCGAAGGTCACAAATTCCAATAGCTCTTATGCGGTTTGTACCGACGATGGAGATTGCCGCGGGTTTATGAATCATTCGCGCCGCATTCGAAACTATTGTCGGACTCGCCGTTCCGCGTTTCCTCCCGCCGCGTTGTTTTGCCCGAATCTGCTTGTCGATAGTCGCCGTAATCGATGCTTTTCTGCATACTTTATTTTTTTGATTAGGTACGCTCGATTTGGAAACATTATTCTTCCGATTATATTCGGTTTGGTACGGGTGAAACGTGTTCATCTCTTAGATGAGTACAAGGATTGCACACGAACATTTTTTAATTTGTGAATTGTTATGTTCAAGTTTGCTATTTTTTTAATTTGAAAGTAATCACGTCATGGAACTTCTATGCTTATCAATTTTTGTACACACAAATTTTGTGATTTATAAATTTCACATTCGACGATCATGATATCCCAAGGTTCCCAAAATTAGGATTTGTCGTTGTAGAAGACCTTGGTCCTCGAATCCCAACAGCACCAAATTCCTAGGTCTCCCACTCTAACTTTAAATTGCTAAATCTCTAAAAACTCCCTCAAAATTGACCACCGAGAGATCTCTTTCTCCCCACTTACCAAATTACACTTGGAAAAGCTAGATTTGCTCATAAATGAACTTTTCACGGCACTGTCTGACGCAAAACGAAAACCTGCAGCAATTACTACCTTCAATTTTGACTGTGACAAGAATTTTGACCACACACGAATCGTTGCATACTTAATGGAGTATAGCTATAACTTCCTTCGCTATTAATACGTTTACTTTGAAAGTGCTCTATGGATCTTTCAGTCCACCATTTATCGGTCATTGAATCGTGCGTTTAAAACATAAACAACGGGAAATTTGCATTGCATGAAAGCATGCTGTTTGGACTTGGACGTTTTTTCTCAGGGACCGTTCGAAAGGCTACACGAGGAGGTAGTATATTTCGATTCAATGTCGTTGGAATGTTCGTGCAAACGCCCTGAAGAGTAGGTACTGCAACGGTGCGGTTCTTGGTAACGTTTATACACTGGCTGAAGAAGGGACAGAGGAGATACAAGGCGTACGACAGAAGGGCATCCAGCAACGTCACCATGAGATTGCAAGGTGACGATGCACGTTGTGTTACGATTGGCGGTCGTGTACGACTGCATAAGAAAAGTGGAGTCATTTTTCTAATTCAATAATGCCGATGACATCCAGGAAATTGGCGAGAACCACTCGGAATAATTCGAACGTGCTACCCTTCTTATTCCTCCAAACACTCGGCTCTTGCAAAGTTAATTTTAATTACTTAAAATCTATGATTCAAAGTGCTAGATCAAAAATTCACGAATGGTCTCCAAGATCTAGCTCATCTAGAATTTAACATTTAAGGTTTAAGATTTTAGATTATTATTTAAATTATCATTTTAAGATTTTTATTTGTGGTTCAAGATTAAGATTAACACACATATTGGCAGGGTGAAACTGTTGGGCGTTTTATTGGATATCAATTACTTTTGTCTTGGATAAATATTTATTAGCTCGATGGTACCTCTATAAATGATTTGTTTACTTTTGTTTTTAATAAATCAGCTCGGAGGTATCTCTATGCATAATTTCTAGAATCTAATATTGATTTGGCATATGCGAAAACTGTGAATGCCACGGGTAATGAATTTTTATGAAAATTTAAACGTCACGCACCCACGATGGCAATCGCGTTAATATATGTCCCAACAGCGAACGAAATTTAGTCGGTCAATTTCCCTAGAGATAGTCGGCTCGTTTCGAAGAAATATCGTGCGCTATCAAAAAATGAATTTCGTTAAATAATCGAATTATCGTGCGAGGTTAAACGACAGAGAGGACAACGTTGGGACGGGACGAAATTTCGATGACCAACAGCTGCGAGATAGTCGTAAAAAATATTTAATAATAATAGAAGTCGAGGGGCGAGGTACCGCCACGATTCGACGGTTTCAATTACGTGACATCACTTTGTACCCTTGCGACCGGTGCTCTGCTCTTTCTGATAGACTGCCTTTTGTTCAGGATGAAAAAGAAACGCAGCGTCGCGTGAAGCGGAAGGACGCAGATTGGTCAGCGTCCGGAATTTCATTCGACAAGTCGCCAGAAAGTTGGCCAAGTGTAACGGACCTTTCGCCTGTCTACATTCAAAAAATTAATATCTTTCGCGGAGGATCTCGTTGAAACTCCTCCCTTAATATATGTCCCTCAGCAAAAATTCTTTTACATGATGGCATTTTACACGCTCCGCTGACATGGTGGTCAAACTGTTGATCTTGTTACAGAAATCTGACTAATTTTTAATAATTCACATCTTGAACCTTCCTACGGAGAAAACAATTTTTTATGTTGTGCAATTTTTGTTTCTCATGATATATTATTATGAATAATATATTTTCTTCTTGTGATATATTATTACGAATAACATATTTTTGTATGATATATTATTATGAATAATACAATTTTTTTAGTATGATATATTATTATGAATAATATATTTTCTTTCTTGTGACATATTATAACCTGATTTTTTCCTTCTTATGAAATAGTGAATAAGTATTGAAATGTTAATTAAATGAAACTAGAATTAAGGGTCTCATAACTTCTTCTCTTAGTACAGATTCAGAAAATTTATATTATTCAGTGTGTTATTTATCAAAACGTTTTCTCGTGTTTATCGAACCGTTTTATTCGGAAAATCAGTGTGTCACAAATCAGTTCGCACGAAGTAGCTACAAACGAATCGCTGTGTACACGGCAGGAACAAAGATCCGATTTCCAGGAAAGGGTCGGTGTTTCCTCGATGGGCAAAGTTTCTGTTCCGTTCACAGAACGGAACCAGGTATCGCTTAATTACTTTCCCATTCGGTAATTGTACGGGACTGATTTATCCGGCTATTGAAAAAAAAGCGGGCGGCAGTCGGAGCGGGTAAACATAGTTCGGTCGTGATAAACGTCCACGGCGAGGGGAGGGTTATTGCGGGCTTGCCAATAAAATAGTTGTTCCGCGGGAATGAATGGCCTCGACCGCAAAGTTAACTACTGGCCCGAGTGTCCCCCGAACGGAAACTATCAGGGAACAATTCTGCAGCCACCTAGCAACGGTACCCGCGGGAAGGACGAAGAGGAGGACGAAGAGGACGGACGGTTCGTTGGCATCCAAGTGGCTAGACGCACGGAAAGAGAAAGGAAGAGGGAGGGAAATGGGGGGTGGCACCCGATGGGGGTGGGTAACGGCTAGGAGGGTTGCTCGAGCCCTATTATCGGGAAATTAAAGGCAGTAACTCATCTTGGGACGACTTCTATTAGACTTTCGTTGGCCAGGCCGGTCGATATTACTTTCGATATGAACGAGCCACTAAATTAATATCCACAATGCACTGGCAATTATGAACGACCCTTATACTTGGCCGACCGTCGGACCCGCGTTGCTTTGTCCCGGGTTAGAGAGCCACTAACGTCGTACGCCGACGTCGCGTAAATTGTTCGCGAGCATCCATCGACGTCGAACGACGTGCTCGAAGTAGGGTCGAGATTGCAACATTCGCGGTTTAAATGCTGCCGTTTGATGTAGCAGAAGTTTCTTCTGCAGGTTCATTTTAGTGATTTGACGCGGAGATAGATGGCTCTGGGACATCCGTCGCGAGCTGGCTGAAGTTGCGGGTTCAGATCGAACTTCCGATTATGGCGTGAACTGGGTTTAGCGGAGTGTTGACAATTTGAGACAATGACCAAGTTTTCTGATGAATTCGAAAGTTTTGAGCGCGGCTACGTCTTTGCCGGTGGAAAATAATGCTACTTGAGGACATATCGCAGATTACTTATTCATATAATTAATTAATTCTCTTCTTCTTTTATATTGATACATATATGTAATTAATTCTTATATTGTATCCTCACATTGTATCATACCGATACATATGGATATACGTACTGTATACTTATGTATGCAAGTAACTCTTATATTACATTAATATTAATGCACGTATGTAATTAATTCTCATACTGTATTATATTAATATATTAATACTTATATGGTATCATATTGATACATATAATTAAGTCTCATACTCTCAGAAGGGACTTTTCGCCCATTAGTAACAGACGATATAGCGGAATATTGTTAGAGTAGAACGCCCACATGTGCAAAGATGCGTAATGAGTGATACACGCAAAAATTGCGAAACCATTAAGAGAAACGTATCCCTTAGTACATGCTGCGCCTTCTGTGCACCGAAGTCGTTCACAACCGGTATTATTGGACCATTAGTACGAGGGCATAAATATGCTAGGGTCGGACCCTGAACATCGTCACAAAGGCTGCGCAAGGACATTAACGACGCCCCTTGCGGTTGCTGATGAAACATACGCTCGTCCCTCGAAAATAATTGAAGAAATTGTTTCAAATCCAGCTAGGCCGCTCCAAAAGGTTGCCGCGGTACATTATCTTACGTGCATCTAACATTAATCATCTTATTTTTATACGAAATTAATCATTTTAGCTTCGCCTAATAGTAATAATCCACTTCACCTCATTTAATATTAATCATCGCTTTATATCCGCTTAATATTAATTATTACATTATTCTCACTTAATACTAATTATTTCATTATTCGCACCTAACATTAATAATTTCATTATCTTTATATAATATTGATCATTTTATTTACTATTTCCATTAAATGGAACTCGGTTTCGTTTTCCCTCGACAAACGTATCGATTACTTCATCGACGAAGGTACAAGTTAAATTTGGTCGAAACCGGCGAAAATTTCGCCAACTTCGAAATGGCAAAGTTGGCTGACACGGCGTTGACCGTGCTAACGCGATTGCGACATTTTTTTTCCGGTTTCCTGGGGGAACTCGTTCAGGCAAGAGGTCGTCGGGACGCTTTAATTCCCTCTCCATTTTGCCACGTTCAGTCGGGGCCGTGGCCAGGGTTCGAGTAAACAAGGACGTAGTCGGATTAACGAAATGGGATTGGCGACGACGGTCGGCTACCTGCGTGGCAACGAAAGCGCGAAAGCGTACAACGGGCCAAACAATTAGACAAAGTCGGTCCGAGGCTAATGGCCGTGAGCGTCTGGGACACCGATGAACTGCCGTCAGCGGAAACGGATGTCATCGAACTCCGCGTTCGCAAAATTTCCAAATTTCGGGGATTTACCGACCTACCAACTGGACCATTCAGGATTTTAAAGGCTAAAGACGTAGTCACTGTACTAAGTACCTGGACATAAGGAAGTAATTTCAAGGTACTTGGGAATTTCAAAATTTGGAAAATTAGATGATGCACGAATTCGGGGATTCAGGATTCTGAAAGTTAAGGATACAGGGATTTTAGGAATTTTGTAATATAGGCACTAGGGGATTTGAAATTTGGCGATATTGGAAGTGGAAGATATAAAAAGTCGTAGATTTGAGAATCAGAAATTTGGACCCTTGGGAATTTAGAAAGTTGTGATATTGGAAATTTGGAGGTCTTAAGAACGAGGAGATTTTGAAACTAGAGGACTTAGGAGCCGGATCATTGAGAAAGTTAGAATTTTGAAAGATAAAAATTTAGAAACATGTACTGTTGTAAAATTGATAAGTCGAATATTTCAGGGTTACATGTACAATTTGAAGATATAGATCTCGCCAAAGTGTGAAGTTTGTGTTTGAAGGTTTAGATGTTTGGAAACTTTGTAATTTAAATATTTGAATATTTCAATGTTTGGAAAATTGGCTATTTGGATATTTGGAGACCGCAGAATTTGCAACTTCGAACGTGCTGCACATTACACACTCTATTTGGGGATGATCAGTCCCTATTTCGGTGTATCCACCCCGGTCGCTGTCTAGTTACACTCTGCCACTTAGTGTACCTAAAAGTTGCACGGGGGGGACACAAGGCCAATTACGCGTAATTCGGTTTTATATAGTTGCTGTGCGTTTCGTGACGCATTTTCCATCCCCTTTGCATCCGTGATCGTAGTGTTGGCAACCGCCCTTGCATCTTTCTCTCTCGACTTCCAGCCGCTTCGTTTACCGATCTCTCCTCTCCACGAGTGACTCGGTGTGCGCGTTTCGCGTAGGACGTTGCGATGTTAGCTCACCTTCCTAATCGTTTTAACTCACTCACACGCGTGCACATTCACGCCGACCGAAAATCATTACAACGGCACGAAACTGTTCGTTTTCACCAGGTTTACGTTTGCACAAGCTTCGTCTCGCGCTACGCGAACGCCGTCTGCGTGTGCGTGTAATGTCGCGAAACGGTGTTGGTTCGTCGGCATGTGGGTGCTCGAGTGTGTGTAAAGGAACGTGGAAAGCTCCTGCAGCCCTTTCTCTGCACACGGTCCTTTTATCACGTCGAAGTTCCGGAAGCCAGCGAGCGCGACGAGGGCGTAACGAGTTGTCGGCGACGCCGGTGTCGTTGCGTCCTCGAATATTGCGTGCACCGGTTAGAGATTGAAAATTATACAGTTTGTACCACACGAACGCGCTGCGTCGATATTGGCCCTAAGAACGCGTCACTTTCAAATTGGAGCTTCACCGAAACAGGACATGTATCATAGTCTTGTAGAGTTACGTGAAAATTTATTTTTTCTTCATTAGGTTGCTAGGGTTGATGGATAATACAAGATAGTCGTCGATTTAAATGATGTGTGTGCCACGAAAACTAATTTTTTTACGTCTCCACGAATGCACATGAAAAATAATATTCTCACATGTGCATGAATGTACATGAAAATTATTTTTTTTACATGTGCATATATGCACTTGAAAACTAATATTTTCACAGGTGTATGCATGTACTTGAAAACTAATATTCTCACATGTGCACGAATGTCCATGAAAACTAATATTTTCACATGTGCATGAATGTACATGAAAACTAATTTTCTTACATATCCATATATGTACTTGAAAACTAATTTTCTTACATGGACATGTATGTCATGAAAATTAATAATTTCACATTTGCACGAACTTATACGAAAACTAATTCTTTTTTCATCAGTTTGCTGAAAATGATTCTGCATCAATTTTTCAGTTTGCACAGGGAATATTTGTAGCCAGTTCACAGCAAGTATATCACTTTTGGAACATCTTGAATCGATATCGATTTCATTTTTGTTCGTATCGACGATAACATATTGGCCAGAAGCCGCGTCGAATATCGAGACATACTGCGAGATGTATGTTTGCGTTCGCACGGTCGCATATGCTCGATCTCATCGATTCGTCATGATCAGCAGCTACTTCACACAGTCGATCCCCTCGATCACACATCCTCTCTATATGCTACTGGCTTATTTTCCTGCTACAGGAAATACGTCGTTGATTAAATCTATTTTGGGTAATCGACGGTGTATGAGCGATGGGTCTCTACAAAACTCGCTAGGGGATTCCATGTCGTCGTTACGGTTCCACGAAATGGGGAAAATATTGTGGGGTTCGAATGTATTTTCTAGCGACAGCACAGTACTATTTGGTCACATCGGTTTTGGATAATTTGGAGATTTCAAAATTTGGGAATTGTGGAATCTTGTAATTTGTGAATTTGAGAATTTGACAGCGCAGGAACGTGTAATTGTCGAGAATTAAATACCGTCATAACCGAAAAATAAGTCATGAGAATTTGCAAATTTTATTCTGAAAAACTTAACAACCACATCAAATTGAAAAATTCCCTCAACGCGATCAAACATATTAATCACGCGTTAATCACGTCCGATATCGTTTTCAGATCCCATGCCCGTAACATAATTAGCAGACACGAGTACCATCATCAATCGGCGCCCGCAAAGTCCTCAGAATCAGTTTCATTTTCTCCTTAATCTTTGTTCCTCGTTCCACAAGGTGGCTGTTATTCTAGCACCGGAACATCCGCAGAGTAAATCGACCCGTGATTCATGTCGCTATTAATTACGCAAAACGGAGAGAATGCAGTTACAGGAGAGAAAGAGGAATAGGAAAAGTTACGGTGACACGCATGCAGAGTCTGGGACGTGATATTTCTCTGGTGGAATATCTGGCTTGTCACGGTACCCTCTCGTCTCCCTACCAGATAAACAGATGCAGCATTGTTGCGAGCACGGATTATTCTTCGTATTTAATGCACGCTATCTTCGGCCAAAGTTTTCATTGTTTCTCGGCGTTGAATCATTCGGAACCGGTGTTGTTTGTAGCTACTTTCTCGAGTAGATACGGAGTTGCTGGTAATAACGGGTATTCCGGCGTCGCCGTGCAACCAGACGATCGTCTCGCCAGCCAGCTTTTAGCAAGTTTCTTTGGCTGACTTTGTTCGGTAGCCTTTTAGTCCTCGTGAGGAACGATTAACGTCTCCTACGGGACGATTAACGGCCCCTATCCTATTATGCTTCTTGAATTCGATCCTATTCGAGACGTTCACTTGTTGCTTTCGTCGTTCGTTTATTGTAACTTCGAGTAAAATGTAAATTTGGAATTTCAAGCTGCACGTTGTTTATAACTAGGTGTATATTAGGTTAGACGATAGAATGAACACTGATACATTTGTGTGACATGAGATAATTGTAATTATTCGAAATTTTTCAACTTAAATTCTCTACTTGCTATTGTAATTAATATAATTAACAATTGATATAATATTAATTATGTTAAGGTTTTATTTTGTTATAAATTCGTGGAGTATAATAATTGTGAATAATGGTGTAGTTGTATAATAACCGTTTGATTTTATTGCAAGGCAATATGTACTCTGATCATCCTGCATGTCCCTGCGGATGTTCTAGATCGACAAGAATGCGTCCTTCCTCCTGGCACATATCCATCCTGTTAGCCAGGATTGAATGGCTATACTGTTCGTTTGAACCGCCGACAATCCGCTGTATCACTAAAACTCGCCATACGGAATAGGAGTCCAGGATCGAAGGGACGTTCTTCACAGGTTCTCAATACTGATCAGATATCTACAGGATGATTCATAAATCTCCAAAAGTTCCATAAACCCCTAATTGTTAAATTTCCAAATTCTTTGAATCCCAAATTCCTTAAAACCCAAAGTCCTAATTTTTTAAATCGGTAAATCTCCAAAATTCTTAAATACAAAATTCCCAAATCTTGAAATTCCACAGATCCTAAATTTCTAAATTTCCGAATTCCGAAATCTCCAAATTCTCAAAATCCAAATTCCTAAATCCCCAAATTCCGAACATCCAAATTCCTAACATACAAATTTCTAAAATCCCAAATTCTCAAAATCCCAATTCCTAAATCCCCAAATTCTCAAAATCCAAATTCTTAAAGCCCCAAATTGCTCAAACCCCAATAACCTCATTTACCAAATTTCTAGACACCGAGTTCCGCATTTTTGAAACGCCTGCAGTTGCAAATTGTTAAACTCCGAATCTCTAAATCCTCAAGTCCCAAATCCGAGCATCCCTAATTTAAAAATCTCTACTTAGAAACTCGTGATCGGTGCAACTATAACAGTTTGAGAACCCGTAACGTAGGTGATGTTGAAGGAGGGTTGCCAACATTACGATCGTCGTCTGGCATAGGTATCTGAATCCCAGAGTTACGATGATCGGCTCGATAGGAACAATATGGCATGACCTGGCAGTGATGCAGTTAGATCATCCCGTATTACCGGCTGCAGTGATTCTGGTGCGATGTCATAGTGGTCCTTCCACGTGTACACATTATTGATCAATAGTTTGCTTCAACATTTTGTACCGTTGATAGAATCTTTCGGTAATCGACAGAAGACATTATGAAATAAATTAACCGAATGACGAATGTATAAATAAATTAATCGACAAGTTATGATTCGTAATGATTCCTCTTTAGGTGATTGATAGATTATCGGAGAAGATTTTTTATTTTCTGATAACTTAAATTATTAACTCGTTGATTATTTAAGCAGCATTTTCAATGTTGAAACTATCTAAGTTCTATGAGTTCTAAACATAGTAACTCAAATTAGTTCGATCGTCGAAGCTAGCTTCTAACATAAATTTGTTTAACATTTTATAAATCAAATTTATGATATAGTGTGATCTAAGTAGTTGATATTAAATTGCAAAAAGTGATCATTACACAATTTCTTTTGCAAACTAATTAAAAGCCGAAGTGTCAGCGATTTCCACAAAGGGCAGAAAAGTCGGAATCCAGGAAACGTCGCAATGAATCACACGAGCGAACATTGTTGCCGGCGTGCATCGCGTTGACATTAATTGCTCGGTTTCAGCGAATTACCCCGAGCGATTCTTGAAAATCAGTTGGTTTCCATATCTCACGCAATATCTCCTATGCGAGCGACAACACACGCCCGGGTGTCTCGCTGTTCGTCTCATTTGCACCTTCGATCTCTATCGTGGCTACACGCAAATCGCGTTCGTACACGCGTCGTCCTCTCGCGACAACAGATTCCGGCACACACGTTATTGTACAGGCAGTTTCGAGAATCCAGGGGAGTTCTACACGGTGACCAAAGTGCAATGGATACACGGTTAGGGTACCGATGTTCCGGTTTCGGTTGACACGTGTCGTAAGCCGATCCTTGCCAGGACGCAGTGCCATTATCCTGATACGGTTGCGTATCGGGTGTAACGTCGCGGCTGGACGTCTAGATTCGCGGGTTATACGGTACAGGCGCAATTACTGCTGCCAGTTTGACACGTATCGACTTTATGCTTGGGTGAAAACGATCGTGCCAGATCCTGTTTGCAATGCCGTTACCTGGACCGCCATGCTACACGAACGCTCGTGCGATCGTAAGTGTTACGGACAGCCACTTCTGCCACGGCTACAACACGGTACAGGCGACCGATATTTAATCGTGGGAAAATTATTTCGCTAATTAAGACAACGTTTATTGTTGCCGCAAAACGTGTCCGACGCGAAAATCGATCCAACGATCGATACATTCGCCGTGATACAAATTGCTTCTGCACGTTCGCCGTACGTTATGATGAAAATTGCCAGCAAAGCCGAGAACCGAACATAGTTTTCTTCGGCTAATTGAAAGCTTGCTCGCGTGGCCGGTTTGTTGCAACTCTGTTGTTAATGGAACTTATTTGACGTGCCGTTTGACGCGTGACGGCGACAAAGTTGACCGATTAATTAATTAGAAGGTGCAACAACTATTGGTGTAGCTGGGATTTTTGTTGGGGAGGTCATTGTTGTATTGCTGGCCGTTCTATTCACGTGTTTACCGTGAGTTAGGTTATATGCATTACGTTGATTGAATCGCGTTGGTATCGATATTTGTTGTATTGTTATGCGTGGATATCATCACGTGTTATATTTCCACACTTGGTACTATACGTAGAAATCGTTATGCGATGTACCTGCATATGTGAATATCGCCACGCGTAGATATTGCTACTCGGGGATGTTGTATCATCATACGTAAAAATTACTATATTCGTAGAAATATAGAAATGTAGAAATTACTATACGCGTAGGAATTACTATGCGTTGTATTTCCACATGTGGTATTACTACGCGTAGATTAGACCACGCGTTGTATCGTCTCACATAAATAACTCCATGTGTCATATCGCCACCAATTATATAGCCATGCATTGTACCTCTACACACATGTATCGTCACATATTAGATCACCGCGCGTTATACAACCACGCATGACAGCATCACGCGTTATACAACCATGCATGATATCACCGTGCGTTACATCGCCACAAGAAACATAAAACCTTCCAAAACCCTAATAATAGCACCCCCTCTCACCTCTACCTTAGTTACCCCGTAGATCGCGAGGGATAGTCGCGTAACTATGATTTTTACTGTCAAAAATATTCGCTCGGCAATTTACAGCGATGCGAGATAACAGAATGACTGTGTAACAGAGCGAAGGAATCTAAATTACAGCGTCGTCCGAGCGTCAGCTTCGACCACTCTTCACCCTGCCACCATTTTCGTTGCCGCAAACACTAGTTAGGGTCACCGAGGGTTGTTTCCACATTGGGAAGTGGGGTCGCAAAATAGCCGCGGGTGCACCGCACGGTACACCGTGTCTTTTTTTTACAAATTGCCTGCGAATAACCTGCAATTCTCGACGGTGTTAAAAGTTTCACCCGCGCATCGAGAACTATAGTTTCAATTACGTGGTCCATCTCGGTTTTTCATCGGTTCCTGGTAATTTCTAGTTATCGTCGATTGGGTCAATTTTCATTCATTGGACGGCAGCGTTTCGGTACGATTGTCAATCTTTTTTTTTTCACGAAAATATGTCTGGTATCGGTTAACACTTTTTGGACGAAACAATCTGGTTTTTAGAAACGTACATGATTACTGAGAGTTGTAAAGAACATTTATTCAGGTACGTATTAATACGAAGTCACTGTCGCCTTTGATTCAATACTTGTCATTAGCTACTAACTACTACTTCATTGCTTCATTACCAGCTATTATTTCATCACTTACTAGTTACTATTTTATCGCTTCATTATTATTTACTACTTCAACTGTTTTATTTTATTACATTATTTATAAGATTTTCCAAGCCGATGCTGATTGATATACTGGATTTTATCTTCATATATAAATATATCACTATCAGTTTAAAATTAGTAAAATATCGATCCTGAAAATGTTTTAATTTAAAAATGAAAACTCGATTTGACATTTCCGTCTGTGCAGTAGCAACAGACGCGTTTGCTCTCTATTGGCGTCATAGGAATGGTTGAGTTAGGTAGGTAGAGACAAGCAAATGGGCACGCGCACCAGGGGTGAACTCTGACTCACCCCTCGCCAACACGGGGATGTAGTCTGCAGCCAACCCCCCGATGGATTTGCTGCCCCGAGCTACGCACGCAATTACCATCCCTGATTGGATTAGGCAGCGTCTTGATTTGAGCCCAGCGTCGACAATCTCACCCATCCGTGTCTGTGCGTTGTCTGCCAAAGCTACTGGAACTCGGTCTGAAAATAATAGACGCCCGAAAATATTTGTCGAGCACGGTCAAAGCGATCAATTCCCTTCTACCTTGCTGCACAACACTTTTGATTATATAGGAAGCAATTGAGACAATGATACGACCGGGAAAAATTACCTTCAATTACCATTTTATATCTTATACAAAATGTCTTATATTGAAAGTGTATTTCGTTCTTATTATTTGAATTCGTTACAAGATATCAGTTGTTGATCAACATTCTGCAATTATTAAGGATGCGGATAGTAAAAGTTGAAATGTACCGTCTTCAATTAATTATTAGTACAAAGTGCTATTTAAATTATTTGCTTTTTTTATTATTAAGATGTTAGCGACCAGTCGAAATTTCGAGCAATTTTTGGCGACTTTCGTAAAATTGAACCAGATAAGTAGTTCTCGTAACGCTGAATCAGACAGTAAAATCTCTCGACAAACGCGTATTTCTCTGTGCAATTTAAAGATGTCTGTTGAGACAGCAACCTAATTCGGTTAGTTTTTGTATTTAATCACAGCGAGTCGTCCGTGAGTCGAGCGTCTGACAAGCGTCATTCATCTACGCAGCCCCTTTTCATCGACGTAATCAGAAATAAACAGAGCTCTCCCCTTTCTTTGGTCGTGATAGAGAGCAGGGGTGGTCGGCAAATTATTCAAAACGTCTTCGTGAGCACGGTATCAATTCAATTTAAAGGATCCCGCCTCGCTCGGTCGCTTCTAATCCATCGCGTCGAACAACCAAAACCACGGTTTAATTTTCGCGAGGTTGCACCGTGGGGGTTGGCTTGATCGGTAAAAATGTCGGCGTAATGAGACGGCGATCGCAAAGGGTCGTGAAATCGAGAGAACGTATATTCTCGCCACGGACTACCATCTTATCGTACGGACGAAAAAAATGATCGCTGTTTCGAAGTTTTTAAACGGCCGGACCCACGTTATTAATTCACGCTTTACGCTCGTC
This sequence comes from Coelioxys conoideus, assembly GCA_947623535.1. Taxonomy (NCBI): domain Eukaryota; kingdom Metazoa; phylum Arthropoda; class Insecta; order Hymenoptera; family Megachilidae; genus Coelioxys; species Coelioxys conoideus. Next base: position 15,608,335 of record OX392457.1, on the reverse strand, counting down.
GGTAATCACCTTCGATTAATTCTCGCAACTCCTTTTACATGGGCAAAGATGCCGCTAGAGTTCCGGGACACGGGCCAAAGGTCCTCATACATAGCAATTTTTTTACCCCGTGGAACGCTATTGAACGCAATTACATAATTTGACGCTGTTGCGCGATATTAAATCCTGTTAAACTGTATTTAATACTCCAACGGTATTGAACGTTACTCTAATTAACTCAGAGCAGGCTACAATCACAAATTAATTTAATATTGACCCAACCGAGACTAACAATAATTTTTCAATATTACATTTAATTACGTGCGTGGTGGTACAATGTGTGCTGACATAACGAGTAGTAGCTTGGACATTTAATGCATATAACACGTGGCGATTCGATATGTGGTAATCGATCGCATTGTACTCTATCATGTAACAATTCGACGTGTAGTCATATCTAACGCGTAGTAATCTAACGTTTAGTAATCAAACACGTACTAATTTAACACAATAATGTAACGGGTCGTAATTCAACGTATGGCGACCTAACACGTAACAATATCTAACTTGCAGTAATCCAACGCACAGTAACGTAATATAATAATTTAGTACAATAATCTAAGTCGTCGAATAACACTTCAACCTCCAATGACAAATATTCGCGGAACCGGTCGAGCTTTGAAACTAAAAATATTGACACGCAATTTCGTAAGAAGATGAATGAACACCCCGTGGACGTTGTTTACGAAATTTTGATGTAATTTTTGTCCGACGAAATGGTATAGAGCGGTGTCAAGGCATAAAGGGTGCGTGAGGGGATGAAAACGAAGCGTCGTCGTGCATCACATACTGATACAGCAGAAAGACGAATGGTCGAGCAGAGTGGCTGGACCCCAAATCTGTTCAGGATTTGGTAGGACCAGAACTTAAAACGAGGCTCACGTTCCCTATTGGTAAAGGACGATGGGCACACTTCTCTGGCAGCCGCCTAAAGCGGTCAGAAATGTACTCACGTACGAATTCCTTTTCTCTTTCCCACAGGGGATTGCCGGGCTACTTTTGATTCGTCTTATATTCCTGCGTTTATTGATTGATCGGAACGTCAAATTGCTTTCGAGCACTTGCCAGACGTGCTACTGTCAGCCTCTGATCTCTGTTACGCCTCCATATTCTCACGTTCCCTTCGTCGATACAATATTTCAGAATATCCACCTTTAAGGGTTCGATATCCCCTCGCTATCTTTTTAATGGTAAATTACCAAATTATTTTGCTCCTACATTACTTATACGAATATTTAAACCTTCATAAATACACATATTCATAATATAAAAGTTACCTTTTTGTAAATACAAATAAATTGTATTGAAAATTTAGCCTTCGTTCTTAAGATACCCCTTGTCTTTTATATATATTCATCTCCTGGATTTAATTGAATATTTCTCCCAGAATCGCATCGAATTCAAAGTTATTATTTAATTTATTTAAGTCAAGTATTACCGGCATATGATGGTATCTGGAATATTTTTGCGAGGGTGGTAGTAGAAATGTCTGAATTTCAAGTTGAGATTATTTTCTACCACGGAAGTTCATCATCGATATTAAACGTGGAAGCGTTTTATTATCCCGGTTGGCGCGAATGAAAGAGATTCGATGGTTATTCTTACGCGACCGAGAGATGGAAATAACGTCCAGCATAAGAGGGGTAAGATGGCCGAGTAGAGGCGCATTATTACCATAAAATAATGAAAAGGGATCCGGGTGCATTACGGTCCGCAGTTCGTTACGTAGGGGTGGTCCATGATCTTTCTGTGTAGTCCGAGGTATGCATGCCTCACTGGACAGATAGATAGTCCTGCAATGACGGAGCAGGAGCGATCCTCGTCCTTTTGCAAAGGGCGATACCGCAACTATACACGCATCCATCTCTTTCAAAGAAATATCGGTCCTGAAGGACGCGCGCTTTGTTCGGCCCACTGTTTCCCTTCCTGACACGTTCTTTAATCTTTCTTGTATTTCTAATTGCACCTTCTGCTCCGTTCTGTCGAACGCATGCGTCATCATCGGTATAATGAAACCTTTTTGTAACTTGTAATTATGGATACAAATATCAACCGGTGTATTATTAACCATTTAATTTGCGGTATGCGATTAACCTTTTACGCTGGATGTTGATCCGCCGGGTGCGGGTTCCAAATACATTTTAGCCCATGTTTTAATTAAACGCGAAATTAAATTAAATTCATTCGTTATGAGTGGATATTCGCGCGTTTATGATATATGCGGGCCATAAATCATGGATACTATTGACTGCGTCTATGTATGCTAAATAATTAATCAGAAACGCTAGTTTTATATTTAAGGCAAGTTCGTTGATTTCTCAGCTACTTTTGGTCTCTTTTCTCAAATAACATCACGCAAGTATACTTGTTTTCATCGTTAGCTCTCACGTTTTGTTTCAAATCGTTCGTTTTCGACTTTTGTATCAAATTGTTAGTTTTCAAACCTAGGTTCAGATTGTTAGTCTTCAACCCCAATTTCATTTCGTTAGTTTTCAACCACAGTTTCAAATTGTTAGTTCTCGATCTTCGTTTCACATCTCCAGTTTTCTGAAATTTTGTCGAAATTCGTGGCGGTAGTACATAGATCCCCGTTTTCATCGAGGTTAGATAGAAGGCGCTCGTCTTGGACGTTGATACAATTACCCCGCGGATGCCACGAATGGATTCGTTGCCGCATTTTCAGTGTGCCGGAGGAGAGAAATTATTCGACTTGGCTCATTATCCGGCTGGGTCGATTTACCGGTGTGGAATTCGCCGGTGCTTTCGGTCGCCGCTTCATTTTCCACGAAACCGGAGATTACGCGCGGCTACGTCGCTCGGTTCCCACACCGACCCGTTGGAATTCGATTTCTGAGTTTCTCCTACGTGTGCACCGTCCCCCCGGTCCGTGGTCCGGTAAGAAGCACACACGTAGACACCGGCGAGCGCTTCCTCCGGGATGGATGTATACGAAGTTAAGACCGATCGAAGAAAGTAGGCTTTTACCCGGTCATCGAGTTCTCCCGGAAACCTGATTATTCCAAGTGCAGAAACCGGACCTGCTTCATCCGCTAAATTGACGTTTATGGTTACCAGTTTGCTATATCGTGTTCGACGATGCTTCGGGTGAACGTTTCGAACTTCACCGTGAATCGACGACGACTATTAATTGCGCAGTTAGGGTACGACAGTACCAGTTATGGTGAGAAAGAAAAAATAAATACAACAAGATTTTCTTCGGTGGAGGATATACGAATCCTATGTCGCAGTTCGAAGATACCGATAAAGTTTTATCTAAAACATTTTTTAATTACACTGTCAGAGATGTTTAAAAAAATGGTGACGATATAAGAGAGACACCCTGTATATTCAACCGATGTGTTTAGTGGAATTATTTACGTTTCAACAGAAATATGACGACGAACCACAGGACAAAGGTTCATTCGGGTGAAGTGTCTGGTAAATCTGCACAGGTGATATGGTTAGGTTAGGTAACTTGACGTCTTCCTGAAATTTATACGTTCGTTAAATTTATACATATCGGATAACGAAAAAATGATTTATTCACGCGTCGACAGTTGTTACAGCGTTATTCTCTAAATTGGAGCTATAAAATGTCACATTTGTCGCGTCGCGAATTCGCGAAGAGCGAGATAGGCTTCGCCGAATCATTCGGTGCCTTCTTCCACGATTTTTCTCCATTTTCCGCAAGAAAGGGGTTATACCCTTATCAGGCTCCCTAAAATCACGGAAAGCTGGAATTCGCCGGTACGGTGCCGATCACCGTTGAAGTTCACCGAAGGGATGGAAGGTACTCAATGTCGTTGGCGCGAAAAGAAATATTATTATTCGAAATCCTGCGATGTTACCCGTGCCGGTGTCGAAGTTTCCCCATCGCGCGATACATCAAGACGTTTATATTCTGTAACCATTGCCCCGACTCCCCAGCAGTTGGTCCCTCTTTTCCAGCGGGAGAAAAAGTGGCTTTCTCTGCGTCAGCCGAACGACACGGCTGGAAATACGTCGAATTTCGGTCGGGATAAAAAAAGGAGTCGGTGCGGTTCGTGGGGCGGGAGACAACGACGAAGAAGAAGATGGTAGAGGCCATCGGATGAAACGCACGAGCGGAACTTAACATGTGCACTTTATTGTCTCTTAGGTTGAATAACACGCGTTATTTGGCGCGAGACAAATGCCGAAATCGAAGGATAGCGAGCCAAAGGGTCCCGCGGAACTCGTATATTTCTTCTGCCGGCGAAGTGTTTCGCCTCGTGATGGCGAAATCGGCCCCTCTTCTTCTCTCTATCGCTTCCTTCCTTCCTCTCCACTCCTCTTTCCTGTCGTGAACACGACAGCCTTCCCTTTGTCATCTATCTCGCGACCTGGCGATACATCTCGAACCATGTAGTTTGCTCCCGGTAGTTTGCTTTTGATCGTGTTCCCGATAAAAAAGTATCCAATTTCGATGTTTCTGGATATGATACTTCCACGGTCTAGTCTAACCCTCGATCAGGTTGCGTTCCTATGAATCTAATGCCCCTTAGGTGATTCAAAGGACTTGCCGAACAACTGCATGAATCGGAGGAATATATAAATTCGCGCATTTTTTATTAGGATCTTTTCGGTATTCTTGACTCTTGTCATATAAAATGTCACATACCATTTTGATCTAATTAAAAAGAGACTTACGAAGTATACTCACAATATATTAACTTATGAAACGTACTCTCAATGTACTAACTTATGAAATGTCCTTGTAATACATTACCTGATGAATCAATTTCACATTGGAACTACAAAAAGGGTCAAATGGCTGTTTTACAATTTTCGTATTTCTAAGACCAGCATTTGTTAAGATGGTTTTCTTGAAATCTGTGCTGATTGTCATCAAGACGAAGAATTAACACGTGCATTAGTTTATGTTTCAGATTGTCATCAAGACGAAGAATTAACACGTGCATTAGTTTATGTTTCATTGTTTGTTAACTTATCTGTTAACTTCATTTATAACTTCAAAGTAATTCTACGTCGATGTGTGTATTCATACGTTCATTCTACGTCGAGACTTTTAGTGTTAAAGTCAAAGACGGTCAGTCGGTGTACAATCTCCAAAACCGAGGTCACGGCCTTCGGAAAATCGATCAAGCAGAAAATATGTATCAGAAGCGTGATAAAGTTACAAAGTACAATATCGTAAGTGATATTTCGCTTACGTTTGGAAAGTGTTCATAAACCACGACCTTCAACATTTTCTTGTTCGATCGCGATACCGAAGCAGTTCGTGCTTCAAAGAAGGTCTTCGGCCACTCGTTTACGTACTTCTCGCTTATCACTCGTCACCCGGCTGACACGAAGTCGACGTCGCGTTCACGTTAAATCGATTTGCCGTTTCTAACACTTGCTGCTTAATAGCCGGTAATTGAAGGCTGGCGTGGAACGGCCGTGTATCACGCACGCCACACGATCTCGCCCGACGGAATGCCGAACGTCTCGTACAACGTGGCGCGTGTCGAAGCCGGATCGCAGACGACAAATTTTCACCGATATACCGCGTTCCTGGTACCCGTCAGAATGCGGCTAATGATTTCCTGACGAGTGCAACGGGGGCACCAAACGGGCGAAAAAAAAAAAACAGAGAGGGAAAAACCATAAAGTGGCAAGGGCTTTGCACGTGAGGCACGCGCGGTCAGCTGCGACAAATCTATAAATGTAATGTTCAATAATGTTACCCCTGGCGAAAAGCGGTATATCGCATGACCGCGCGTCACCCTCGACACGCGAACAACGCCGCCATCACGAATCTACTCCTCTGTATCAGCGTTTATTGCCTGGGAACGGACGCCCTTCGAGGAAACGACGATTCGACAGACGTCTTTATACGCTTAGGCTTAGACTTTGCGGTTTACTGGACCAGTATCCTTCGCGATTACGTCACGTGTGACTAGGGCACTTCTGACCGATCAAACGGAATCGATAATATCGTTTGAACCGCTGCGGCATCACTTTTTCCCCTGTAAATTACTCAGGACAATGTTTTTAATAATTATTAGTTACAACAAAGTATCATACGTTATATACTATACATTGTACATTATGCATTATACATTATACATTATACCATACTCATTATAATTGTACATTATTTATTATATAATGTATTATATTATAAATTGTATACACTATACGCTCAGAAGTATGTGCGATATAAAGATGACACCAATAGACACGATGTAAGTTAAGGGTTAAATTTTTTATGAGGTTTTTCATCGATACTCGAATGAAGTTACCAATGAACACATTGTATACTGGTCCTTTATCTCCGCCAAAAAGTCTAATAATCGTCTCCACATAAATTTTATGAGTATCAGTTTAATCGTCGCGAAAGTATGTCAGGGAAAGAGTATCGAAATGTAAGAGGGCACTCCATTTCAGAACTCAGCAGCATCTCGAAACTTTGTTCATCCGTTTCGTATATCCGTTTATAGGACAAGCGGAGTGCTTGAAACGGTTCAATATAGTTTTAATTTCGTTCGATCGGGACGATGTAGCGCAATAATCCTTTCAAACAACGAGGGGGGCCACAGCCGCACGCGTACCACCCTCCAGGTGAGCTGAAGTTGCCGAGCAAACGTGTCGAACGGGGTAACGCGGGGTTAAGATTTCAAGGTGTATTCGCGTACGAGAAACCGGGATTTATCGATTATTATCGGTGCATCTTGGATAGCTCTAAATCAAACACGCGGCCTGATTGAAGTGCACTCGGCTGAAAAGGGGGTAAAGGGTAAGAGGCCTCCGTGGTCTCTCATCATCGGGGATTAAACTGTTATTGCGAACTTTCCGCGTTGGCTGGCGTCGGCGACGGCGGTGGACCGTCATCCTCGGTCGTCGTCGTCGACGTCGACGAACGCGATGTTATATTGAGCGTCGTGAAATTAAAATACAGGACGAAAGTTTACACATTGGATAACGCGCCGCCACTCCCGGCACCCGTCAATATTGAAATCCGGAAATTGTGACACGCCGTCCGCTTGTTCCGGGCCTCTCCTCTTCCGTCGACCGGTTTTTCGACGCCCGGTCCACACTGATTCCCAACGATTTTAGGATTTTCGACTGGCCACGCGCGAAATCGTGGACGAGCTGTCACGAGATTAAGTCGGCCGACGCGGAACATTTGTTTCGAAGCGCGTTGCCTGGAAATTGTGCTCCATGCAAATAAATCCGATATTTTCAATTTCGACTGTCTCGCGGAAAAATGAAAAAAATAATGGCGAACAAATAAATCGATATAAATAGGAAGGTAAACCGACTGTGGCCCGTTCGACGGCTCATTTCAAAGGAGATTAAATTTTTTAATCTACCGAAACTGGAGGAGTTATTGAAACGAAAAATTTTTGTAGGAATTTGCATCTCAAACTTCCGACCAGATTATAGTTTAGTATAATCTATAATCGGGTGGGGTTATTCTCAACAAATTTTTCCTTTGCCAAAATACTGACCGAGGCTTCGTTTTTAAATTATTAAGAAAAAACGCCGACCAATCAGAGGGCGAGAATAGCGCGCGCTCCGAGGCAAGAGCGATATCCTCGAAGTAACAATTTATAAATCGAATTTATACAATATTATAATTCAAGTGAAAATTATTCTCGATAAATATTATGACGATGAAAAAGGACAAAGTTTCATTCCGCAAAAAATAAATTAAAAACGAAGCCTCAGCCAATATCTTGGCAAACGAAAAAGTTGTTCAGAATAGCCCCACCTACCACCCCTTTTCGGCTCTTACAGCATTTGTGGGACACCTTGCATATATGTATATGCATACATGTATATACATTATATATCCAAAAGTACAACATAGTAGTACACATATGCAATCGCTAACACCAGATTATTTCTCCTTCCATTAACCATATAAATACGAGCTACGATAGAAGTGCTTGTGCCGATAGCGTAAAATAAATGAAAGTAAGCGCATAAAAAAGTATACGCAGGAAAATTCCAGTCACACAATCTCCGTCATTTAATAAAAGAAGAATTTCAATGTGCAGTAGGAAAAAGGAAATGAAAGACCGGCGGGAAAACAGTGGCTGAGTAACAGGATGAAAATAAAAATGAATGAATGTTTCTTGTTTACGCTGTTATTTTTCCTCGGTGTTTTCCACGTTTTTTAACTTTCCTTTAACGGACCTTTTTCTTGTTTGTAAATTGCGAGCGGCGAGCCGTGGCGCATACGCGAACGTGCTTCCCCGATAAATTTATCGGCAATCGCGTTCGGTGACGTTAATTGGCACCTCTCGTGCGCCGTTCGAAAGATGACGTATCTCGTACGAGAATGTTTACCTATTTGTCGAGCGTGCGAGAGAAAAGAATTTTCGCGCGAACGGTAAGTAATCATCGTCGACGCGAGTGCACGCTCGAAATTGTCTCGCTGGTTCTTCGTTACAGAGCGCGGCGAGCTGCACGCGGAATTCGCGATGAGTTTAATCACGACGTAAGTGCATTACAGAAATCGATACTCCACACTCTGGGTGAATAACCCTTCGTTGTTCGATATACTTTCGACGCCTCTCGATTGTGTATTTTGTACGGTGGACGCAATTTTATCGCTCGGGCAAACACTATGAGCGAAATGGAATACGGTTATGTGTTCAATTAGTTCTTTCGCGATGTTCGTTAAACTTTCTCGTACAATTTTTTTTAATATTCATTACAATCGATTATTGATTTCAATCGGTACAAGTTAAATGAGGGGTTAATCCAGTTAAATTTCGATCGTTTTGTTCTGGGCGCCATGATGTAGGAAAACGCATGGATTTTCATTAAATATAGTAATATTTAGTTGCGGATGTGGTACTAAAACGGTTTTCGTTGAACACTTCCGGCTCTGTTTCTCTCTTTTTTCCATATTAACCCATTGTCAACCACAGGATATCTGGTAGTAAAAAAAATCACTGATATCTTGAAGCTGGCAGTGAATGGGTTAAAGGATGATATGACAAAAATAAAATATAATTGATTGCATTATAAACATGAGTAATCATTTAGGTATTGCTTCTGCTAATTATACACGTAATATTCATTATTGTTATACATGTATTACTGATTACTACTGATATAATATATCGAGTAGGTACATTATAAAATTTCTAACGCATCTCTATATACATACATATGTATATAACTTATATGAACTTATAATTCTAAATTCCTAGATTTTTATATTCCTATATCGCCAGTAATTTTCAATTAATAGTATTTGTTCAAATCAATCTTTGGACGATTCTATACGTTTTCTTAAAATCGATATGGTTCCCAGCACTTTTCTGCGATTCCAACACCTTCGATCTTTACAAACCGCGATTATTTTTCGAAATCATTTTTTTCTCTCTTTCGTTCGTCCACTGTTTGTTCGGCTGAGTGGAAAGGAGTGTTCCCGCCACCGCAGTCATTCCTTGAAAATCCGCTCGAGGACAGTAATCGAACGATCAATCGAATCCACCACGCTTCAACGTCCTCTCCGGTCTCAAACGGCAATAGTCTTTATTCCGTTTCCAGGAGAGTCCACTCGGTGCCGGAGTGGAAAAAGGCGACCGGGTCGCAAAAGTGGCGGGAAACCGGTAGGTGGGATAGGTAAGCTTCGAATTCCGTTTGTAGGAACCCGTGAAATCCCGCAGTTTACTTCAGCCCGGCGAACGACTCGGTCGAAGACAGTTTGCAGCGCGATAAAACCTGCTCCTTCACCCTTCGACGCAGCCACCAACTAATGGAAGGTGTCGATAGGGCTCGCAGGGGTCGAAGTTTACATAGGTGGGTGGCTCGGGTGGGTGTGAGAGCCGGCGAACGGCGGGCAGACAGAGAGGGCGAGGGGTGGCGAGAAAGATAGAAAGGGCAACTCCAATCTCGACGCGGCAGGATGACTACCCATCGCCATGTTGGATTTCATTTTCATTTCTACCGGTGTTCGATCACGGCGCCTGCGTGCACGTTTCGGCGTGTGTGTGTGTATGCAGTCGCTACGTGGATGGTGTTGGTTCTTCGGCGTGGAAAAGCGGAAAACGCGTCAGTGTACGGCTGTACGCCGTCGGGGAGGGTACTCGTACGCGGAATCGCTCTCGAATTCGCCAAGAATCCCTCGAGCGCACCCCCTCTGTTTACGTATGCAAATGAGTACGGATCAATGCCGTTAATTAGGATTCCCGATCCTTCCGACGATGTCTATTTCGTTCGTCCGACTGTTCCTGGGATCGGCTCGCTTTTATCTCAATTTAGCGGCCGCGGTTGTCTTACACGCCTACGATAAGCTCGTAACGCGGCGTACGCGTCCCTCTCGCGAGGCCCGAACGACCATAATCGTACGTGGCGGTGTATAATCATACGTGCCAACCTTCTCTCCCCACCTCGCACGGATCGACCTCTCATCCATTGGCTACCCCCCTTCCCTTTTCTTTTTTCATTTTCATTCTTGCTCCTCCGGTTTCTTCTTGTTCCTCTTCGGCTACGGGGCCGCTTCGCTTCCACTTCCTGCTGGATTCCTACGGGTCCCCGTCGCGCGACCACCTCCTCGCTCCGTTGTTCTCTACGGTTCTTGGAAATTTTTCGAAACACCTTGCAACTTTCTTTGCCTCCTGTTTTGTTCCTGGAAACGAACTCGCGCGTTCTACGTTCATCCTCTGGTGTGCGCGCGCGCTCGCCCGCTCGTCTTTGTATGTCTTTGCCTTTCTCTCCGGGTCTCGATTTACTTTACAGCCTCCTTTAAGTTTCGTCGGGATTCCACGGATTGTTCGTTCAGTTTCCCCGCGTCTGACAGACCGATATCCAATGTTTCTTTCTAATTTCTTTCGCGTTTGTCTTTCGACTTTGTCCGCCCCGAAACGTTCTCTCTCTCGTCTCCTTTTCGATTCGACGACCTTCGCCGTTTCTGGCGTTTCTCCGCTTCATCGTTTGATCGATTTCTTTGTGTAAAAGTTCTTACTCCATTCTTTTCAACGAGAACTACTTACTAGGAGTATAGGAACGTGGAGATGTATAGCACGTATGCACCTAGAAACGGAGAAATCTGGAGGTATAGAGTTTTAGGGATATAGGGGTTCAAAAATGTACTAAAATAAGGGGATGCGAGAAAATATTGACCTTCAAGATACAAAGACCATATTCCCCATAAGTGGAAATCGTTGACGAACGTTCATTAGCGTTCATTAAAATCTAAGGTTATCCGTAGTGCAATTAGGGTTGAGCTCCCGCATTAACGATCCCCTTTAAATCGATCGCGATTTTCAAGCAAACACAGTAGGCAAGTTAACGTATCCAAAAGACCAGTAACCTGTAATTAACCGTGGCTCCTATGTAATAAGGCGCAGGTAAAATGCATGTATCGAGAAATAGGCGTAGCGAGAAAACGACGTTGCCTCCGTTCGAGAAATTGAAAAAATTCGAGGCTGTTACGAATATCGTACGAATGAAAATCGTATCGATTTAAATGAAGCTCACGAACCAGACGCTCGGAACGATCGGTAATGTTGTAATGATACGGGACAGTGTGCCGCATGATTTTGTAATCTCTCGAAATAATAGCTGCAGGTACGTTAGCTCGCCGACGATCTAACCGGGCATTACGAAAGCACGAACGACAGACGAAGACGTCTTCTTCGTTGCATGGCTGACGGTGTCGAGTCGCGGAAATTATATCGGCGAGACGCGACAGGGTGTCCACCGACTAATGACGGTAATCACGTTGGCTGGGTATAATGTCTTTGTTCGAAGGTCTTCGGACGGACACCTACCACCGAGGAACCATTCACCTGGCGCTAAGGATAAGTACAGATGAATCGAATGATCGAAAGGTCACGGGCGCGGCCCCGGGGATAGTTTTCGCGGTGACGAAATGTCGAAGATATTTCGATCAGTGACTAATGTCACGATCTATTAAGTCGTTCGTTATTAAATAGATACTTGAGAAGTTAGGATTTTAGGGATTTTAGGGGTTTAGGAATTTGGAAATTTTCCAAATAATTTTCAATACCAAGACCAAGTAATTTCAAGTTTAAGAGTTTAGAAATTAGGAAAATGCGGAATGTAGAGTTTAATAATTTGGTGCTTGGAAGTTTAGAAAACGAATACTCTAGGAATTGAGGAACCGAGGAATCTGGGAGTTTAGGAATGAGGAATGCGCGAAATTCGGAGTCGAATAACTTGGGTCTAACGGTGAATGATTTCGAAATAGAAACTCCCGTGTCAGATGTTAGACTGCGAGGAAGTAATTCGCGCGGCGGATCTAATTCACTTTGAGCTTGGTGTTTTCGCGAATGCGAAATAAGCGACTCGAAGTCTGGCAACGATGAGCGATACGAGATATATTTATCAGGAAGTGGCGAGCAGTTCGCGAGAAGCGGAAATTATTCGTAGATACAGCGGGAGAGCCACGGGTCTAAAGCAAATATAATTAGGTATTCTCTTTATTGATATTTCGCGTGCGCGCGGCGCATTCGTGCGCACTTACAATACACCGTTGCTTTGCTTCTTCGCGGTGCATGCACTCGCAGAATGGCGGAAGGAGAGAATTATCGCCTCACCGTCGGAGTTACCAACGAAATTAATGGGCGTGTAACATTGTCGAGGAAAAGTCCCTTCCATTGTGAGAGGTGGGACGGCGGCGCTAGATGAGTTTCAGTGGCAATGAAAATCATCACGGTTGCCGGGGCTGGTAATTAAAAGGTAATGAGCTCACGGTTATGCAGATTGCGGCGAAGTTGACGCGCGTTGTGCAGCTAGGGTTTATATTGCAACGTGTATCGCCGCCGCACCGCTATTGATCGACGAGAAGAGAAGTAGCACCACCGAAGGATTGTACGCTGGTTGAATTCTATTTTACCTTCGCGGCTACGAAGGTACAAAGCGAGCTACGGGCTTGGAAACTTCGGGCTAGGGGTTGGAAACCGGTCGCTGTTGCAACAATTCTCGATCACTCCAGTATCAAGTTCTATGCTACCCTCGTTGAGATGTTTGTTCTCTCTATTAGATGCTTGTCAAACAAATTTGGTTCTTAACTTTGCTGATCGGCTATTTTTATTAATCTAGGTGAATGCCCATTGCTTTATTGCTACGCGTTTTATTTTTCAGTTTAACGCGTTGTCTGTCAGGGTGGCAATGTTTATGGCCAAATATATTGATATACATATTATAGATGATGTGGGTATTTGATCCTTCAGTTTCCTGTCGTATGCTTTTCAAATAAGTAATCAGTTTAATCGAATTTACAGATCATACGATATACACACAAGACCCCCATACATATGATACACATGCATGACCACCATCCATATGGTTACATACAGGATCATATGACGCGTTAATGTCGGCTAACGTTATCCAGCATAGCGAACAGTATTACATGAAGCACACGATCGACTTTTCTCTTGTACAATTTCGTTGCAACCATACATCTGTGTTTGTTGTTGTTGAAAAAGTTAAGAAAACGATCGCAAAGGGAGATCAAGCTCGAGTGTCTTGTACCGATTATTAAACAATATAGAGAAAGTAAAACTAACAATAGCAATTGATGACATACTGCAGATAGGTCTAGTACAATCCAAGTAAATATCACCGAAGAAATATCAGAAGTTGACCACGGTAAGGCAATAACGTGGGCAGTAAAGGTCGAAGGAGGTATCGGGGGTTGAAGAGGGTGCAACCGTAGGTCCATGGCGCGAAGGATCGTCCTTTTTAATAAAACAGTCATACATTCGATTTATCGTGGACGGTGTCCATCTCGGGGCTGACTATTTTCCACTTGGGGCGATCACGTATCGCAGGATGCGTGGGTATCGGATACGGATCGAGGGGGGTCGTGATTTGTCGAGCAGGAGACCGCATATTTACGGTCCGCTTGACCGGTCTGGGCCACTCGGCTTACACGGTTCTATGTATTTTCTGAATTTCACATTTCCCGAGGCATTTCCAAAGGGATATTGAGTTCCGTCCTCGTAGCTAGCAGCGAAGTCAGCCAGCCGAGGGTTACCGCACTCGAGCAACCGACTCCGTCAGTCGATAAGGGCTTTGATATGCTAAGTCCGAATGATCTGGCTCTGAAGATGCGTGAACCGACCACGCATCTCCACAATTGGAATTCGAGAACTGGCCAGGGTGAACTATAGCCACGAAATTGTACGCCCCCTATCTCGGTACCTCTCTCTCTCTCTCTCTCTTCGGCCACTCGAGATGAAAATCGAGACGCTCCTGGCCGGCTATCTTGTGCTCGTTGATCGAAAATTGATGTCGAGGAGGTCTCTCTACGAAACGTCCTCGCCCTTGATAGATGGCCACCGGACACGATTATGAAAATCTTGGAGGTTGATGGAAAATTGTAGGGCGATGGGCGAGTACGGTACAACGCATAAACCTTGCTTAACAGTACGTCTACGTTGAAAATACGTGATTTTCACCTATTTCAGCGAAATTCGAGGTTCTCTCATTTTATACTCGAATCGTTCCGAGTTCAAAGACGAGTATTTCAATGTGCAATAATATATTTCAGTATGTGGTGTTCATTAAGTGCAAATATACCATAATACACGACATTCAAGGTGGTTACCGGTGAACGATTTTACAAATTCAGTGAAATTGGTCGTTCGAGGAAAATAAATAAGAGAAAGAAATTGTCGGGTGTTCGTAATATTCTATAATATATTGTCAGTGAAATACAATTACAAATTTTGCGTCTTTTTAAAAAATTAATCACCTGTATTCCTGTATGTGTCTGACATAGATATGTCTGATATAGGCATGTAAAAGTGATATAGATATGAATTCGGCAAACAAAGTATCGATCACAGCGTACTTTGTGAAATATTCGTTCAAAAATGTTGCATAACCAGAGACAAGTTATAAAACATTTTTGCAACGGGATTAAATAACAGCGGACTGTTTAGTGCGAGGAAGGGGGCGAAATTTTCGAGAAACAGTACTGTTTACTTCCCGAATTTCCACTCAATTAAATCACCGTCTCGCGGCGGCGATAAATAACCCGGCTGTCTAACGTTGGAAACGCCGTTTCGCCGATGCATCAATCACCGACGACGGGAAGGAAAGTAGAATGGATCGAAAGAAGGGAACAGTAGCTATCGGAAAAGAGGACTTGAGGATTCACCGTTTTATTACACTCGAAGCGTTCGAAGCTGTCCACAAGACGACTAGATTTCTGGGGAACGGGAGGGGGCGATGCTGTTAGATTAACTTAAGTAAACGCAAATAAAAGACGTTCTTATGGCACCAGATCGTTTTACTGCAAATTGCTTTTGGGATCGTAATGCAGGTATTTGATAAATACAGGTTTAGAACAATGACGAGGAGATCGATTGCTCGTAAGAATCTCGCTGGAGTATAGGTATTTTGAAACACAGTACTTTCAAGATTGTTCGATTTGTTTCCGAGGAGGAGTTAGAAATTTGCGGTTTAGCGGTTTGTATAATTGGGAATTTAGGAGTTTGGCAGTTTGCAACATTTTGTGTTCAGGGACTTGGAAAATTGGGAATATGGTAATTTAAACATTTGGGGATTTGGTCATTTATTGAGTTAGGGATTTAAGGACTTGGCGATTTGGGAATTGAAAATTTAGGAGTTTGGGGAATATTGGGGATTTTGAGGATTTAGGCATCTGGGAATTTGGATTTTGGGAATTTGGGGATGTAAGAATTTTGACTTTGTGAATTTGGATTTGGAAATTTTTTGATATGGGAATTTGGATTCTGTGAATTTGGGATTTAGGAATTTGGATTTTGAGAATTTGCAGATTTATGAATTTGGATGTTGGGAAATTAGGGATTTAGGAATTTCGATTCTGGGAATTTGAGGATTTAGGAATTCGGAATTTGAGAATTTGGGGATTTAGGAACTTGGATTGTGGGAATATGGAAATTTAGGAATCGGGACTTCAGGAATTTTCGAATTTGGAAATTTTTCAATTTAGTAGCTTGCACTTTAGAGATCCGGAGAAATAGAAATCCGATGACTTAAAAATTTAACGATTTGGTCATTTTTGCATTTAGAAATTTAAGAACCTATAAATCTGCAACTCCGCAAATCCGTGAATCCACAAATTTCAACACGAGGAAGATCACGTTTGCACCCCCTCCGCATCAGTCCCTGCAGTGCAATCGCTGCTCAATAAATCCAGAACGGGCCATCAATACCTCAGCCATTCGCGTTGTCCACGATTCCAGGGTCGGTCCGCTGTCGTTCCATCTGGCGGAATGTCTTTTTTTTATGACGTACGGGTGTTCCGATCGTGGAGAAACGAACGGCCAACACAATTTGTTCGCGAGGATACACTTGTCGGTCGACAGGGCCAGGTACATCGGACCGGTACCCGAGTGCTTCTGTTCTGGGATCCGCGTTAGGAGCAGGTCCCGAGCCGTTGGAGCATAAAGAACTCACTGAACCATATTTAGCGCTATCCTGTTGTATTAAGGCTCGTCGTGAGGCGCCGGTCGATAAGACACGACGTGTTAAAAGTTTCGAATGATACGTCTACACGGGGCGCGTTATAATACGCACCTCGGCGAATAAAGCCGATGTGCGAAAACGAGGAGAGGTGTCCGAGGCCACGTTCCACGCAGCCCACGGGACACTGGCTTGTGGGAATTTTTTCGCTGGAACGATCGGCTGAACGTTGATCGAACGAAACTCGGCTACACGGGTTACCTTGTTCTACGAATTCACGGTGTACACGGATCGTCGGTATCTGATTGTTCAGAACGTAACACGACACGATTGAGTTATCTATATATGTACTATCGGACACGGTGTTCTGTCATATGTCCGTCCACCTTCAACAAATTTATTCTACGCTCGATATGCTCTTTAGGGAATTCGCCATTAATGACCCTGATCGAGGTTCACTTCTTGTATGACTTTCGGATGCCTTAAGCATGGTTGTTAAATTTTAAATCGTGCCAATGGTATGTGGGTGGATTAGAATATTAGGAAAGTTGAATATGGAGATCATAATATAGTGCTGGATTACAATGTGACATAATATAGCATGGTGATATTGTAATATAAAAATATGTGATATAATACAATGATATGTGGTAGAACATTATGTGTGATGTAATACAATGATATGTGTTACAACATAATAATGTGTGATATAATAAAATGATATGTGGTGGGGCAATATAATATGTGATATACTACATGTAGTCATCGAATGTATCATATTGTTGTATACTTGCATGCATTGTATTGCATATATTATTTCAGAAGAAACAAATTTATGAAACAGTGGTTTTGGTGTAGTAGTGTTTCATGTCAGGTTACGGGTAGAATCAAAGTTGTATTTAGAATCATGGTTAAGTTAGCATTAAGATTACGTTTCTTATAATTCATGAAACAGCTTACTACATTTTTTCCTCCAGCGTATTCTTACTGTACAGATAATACTAAATGCACTTTCAGTCCATAAGATCTTGCAAAATGAAAAGGTTGAGCAAGATTTACGTACGCGATCCAAGCACCAAAAGCGATAACGAGATTACCCCGAACGGAGAAAAAACGGTGTCCTGCCTCGTAATAATTTAATTAAGAAGAAAATGGTATTATATTAGCGTGTTCTATATAAGAGATGAACGAATTCTTCGATCGTCCTTTTTAATTAATAAAGACCGTACGGCTAATAGGCTAAACAAATTTAACTAACGCGATTTTTATCCTAGCATTTCGAAATCGACTTTCGAGAGGAGATTCTCGAATTTCGCGTACACATATCCCGTAAACGAGGCGCAGTTTAATGGAAATTACGATCTCACTTAGATTCTGCCGTGCCAGGGAGAGAACGAAGGCACAGAGGAAAAGAGAGTTATAAAGGGGAAATTAAACGTAGTTCCTGGGGTTTGTTTCGCGAACAGGTCGACGAGCGTGTCGTTCGTTGGGTGAACGCATGTATTTAATATTTCAACAGGAATTCGTAAGATTGAAATTGCAGTCGCAGCATTTTTCATCACTGGAATACCGTGAAGTGTGTTTGGCCTAGATTAAAAGCGAGGCGTGCGGATGTTTGCAGTATACACGATGCGGTTTATACTCGCGTCTCGTCTGCTAGCGTGCATGCACGAGTAAGTACTTGCTCTTTCATCGCGTTTTAAACGATGCGTATCAAACATTCAAATATTTCTCCGTCCTTCTTTCATTCTTCCGATTTAAATCCGACGTTCACGCGAACGAATTGAAGTTCCATTTCGAGTCGGAGTCCGAGCTTAAAAATGCGAGAATTCAAGGATTTTAAAGGATAGCGTTTCCAAAACCGCAAATTTCCCAAGTTCCAAATTTCTGAAGTCCTAAATGTTCAAATCTAATGAAAATCTTCGTTTCGAATTTGAAAATTTCCAACCGTAATGAAAATCTTCATTTTAAATCTGAAAGTCTTTAAATTGAATGAAAATCTTCATTTCAATTCCGTAGATATTCAGATAAAGTGTTGAAAATCTTCAAATATATATGTGTCCAAATTTGCGGAATCATATAGGCTTTCAAAGTAAGCCAAGTCATAAACACCTATAACCCCATGTTATAAGTTGAAACATCTGAAACATTTGATATTGCAAATGACCAAAGACCCTATTTGTTGCAAATAAAAATTTGAAAGTTTCAAACCTTCAAGATATGAGAGTATCAAGGTTAAAATTTTCCGAAATTCCATATATTCGAGTCCCGAAGTTCCAAAGAATGAAATTTCTGAAATTCAGAATTTCCACAGTCCGAGTCTCTCGAAACTCGAGACTTCCAAAGTTATAAACCTCCAAAGTCCCAAACTACCAATATCCTAAGTTCCGAAAGTTGCAGACTGTTAAAATTTAAAATTTCTAAAATCCCAATTTTCCCGAAACTCGAAATTTCCGAAGTCTCAATCTCTCGAAACCCTAAATTCCCAAACTCCAAACTACCAAGATCCTGAATTCCCAAAGACTAAGATCTTCCAAAGTTGCAAATTTCTAAAATCCCATACACCAAAAACTATAAATCTGCGAACACTCAAGTTCTCGAAGTCCGGAATTCCCTAGAAAAGACAAATCCAGAGTGAACGATTTGCAGTCATAAAAGAATATCATCGTAACGAAAGGGTTCGACGGCGAATCGGCGAGGATGGCTGCAAGAATATCGGCGTCGATGGACAATTTCCAGCGAATTAATTCGCAAAGCGTCGGCCCCGGCACGGGTTTCTTTTTTTTTCCCTTTTTCGTCGGTCGTTCGTTCGTGCCGGTTGTTTTTTCTAGCGGCGTTCTGCATCGGCGGAAGTCGGTCAAACGCGTGGAAAACACGAGAGAAAACGCGAATCCTGTTCGTCGCGGGTTCGACCGGCCGCGTTACAAAGAGACGTTCCGGTTCAGATGGGGGAACCAGAAGAGAGGTGCTCGAGCGGACTTGCCGAAGGGGAAAAAAGCGTCAGAAAAAAAAGGAACGAAAGGAAGAAGAAAGACGAGGGAGAGGAAGAAAAAGAAAAGCATCGGCCGGGTAACACGATACGACATATTCATCATAATCCATAACGCGGAACACCTCGAGCATTCAGGACCCGTCAAAAGTCCTCAAAGAAAATTCTACAGGAAGCCCCCTTTTTAGGGGTCCATTATTATTTCTGACCTACGCTCGCCGGCTATGAAGTTTCTCTATTATTATTATTATTACTTTCAATCTAGGAACGCGGGGCTCACGAATAATTACTGAGCCTTAAATCTTTGATTCTGGTCGGATATAGGCCGTGCACGATATCGGATATGGGGGATTGCTAGGGACCGACGTAATCCGAGATGTTTTTTTTTCCTGGAAAGTAATTACGATAAGCTTTCGACGAGAATCGGTGCTAACGTTTGAGTGCATTTCTCTGAGGCACATATCGGTGCTTAAGCCGTGGTTTTATGAAAGTTCGATAACCTTCTTCTTTTTAATAGGTTTCGCTGAACGTTAATTTACTTGGTACATTAACGCATTATGAAGCTTTAATGGTACATTATTACGGTATTAAGTTAGTTATAAGTAGTACATTAACCTAGCATTATGTTAGTTACAAGTAGTACATTAACTCGGTAGTTAGAATTTTTTTTTATTAATAATGTAGTTTGTACCAGTAATTGCTTAAGAGCAGAGGTTATCGACATATAAGATTTTGGATATTTCAGATATCGAAAATTGGGGATTTGAAAATTAGGAATTTCGAGAGTTTGGCACATTGTAAATTTAGAATTTTTTAAACTTATGACTTGGAAATTAGGGAGTTTAAGCGTTTTAAGGCCTGTAACTTTGGGACTTTGAGAGTTTATGGCCTTTATGAGTTTGGAACGTTAGAACATTAAGACCTTGAAGATTTGGCACTTCAGGAATTTCGAACCTTGGAAGTTTGAGACCCTGGAAATTTTTGGTCTCGGAAGACATTGGGGATTTGGAACTTTGAAATTTTGGAACCTTGGAAGTTTGAGTCTTCAGAATGCTGAAACATAAAAAGATTGAAGCAGTTCAGAATTTTCAAAACAATGGTCCTCTGAAAATCTGAAATACTTCAGCTTTCGTCTCGTCAGACTGTACAATTTCACTGCTTGGAAACTGTAGGGTGTCATAATTTGTAACCTCGTGTTTGCAGAACAATGTCTAAAAACGATTCACAATAGTCATTTCTCAAATCTTGTTAGGATCCATGCTAATTTGTATATGAAACAACGGCAACAATGGCGGTAGAACGCTCGGAAAATTAAAATCGCAAGATTCCGCTGGATTCTTACGCTCGATTCACTATGCAAGCCGCGTAGATGCGCGACGACAGAATATTAATTCCATAGATTTAATTAACCGATTAGTAGACGTTGACTTGACGCCGCGTTAACCGAGTCACGTAGACAAGTTAGCCTGCGTCTTCGACGTTCGCTCGAACGATTCGTTGGGACCCACGACGGATGTTACAGCTTATAATGGCTGAAAGACAATAACCAGTCTCATATTACGTCTATCGGAAAATGTTGTCAGTTTATAAACAGACAGAAAATGATGCAGATTTTAATACATTTAATCTACCAATCCCAACTTCTGATATTCTGGCTACGCGAATTCGTCAAAATAACGGATTTTTTATTTCTTATTTTATAATATTTGAAATAAAAATTTGGCAGTGAATGGGTTAAATACAAGTACTCATTGGTCGTCCGTAAATCTAGTGTTAATTTCGAAGGACACACGTGCATAAATACAGTGACAAACAGTATATGTCTCAAAAGAGCACGCGCATATATGTCCAAACTCGAAACGAAATCATCGAACAGAATATTCCGATAGACCCAATATTTCTGTCGTTAAAGTCTCGAATTTTTAATCATTCCGTTCGTCCATCGATGTTCGGTGAATACAGTAGCTTAATCAACTTCCTTCGAAGGTGCCTAAGCAAACGGGTCAGCGGCACCCGGCTAATAATTAGACCCTCGAGTTTTCATTCGTTGCAACGGCAGAGTTTTCCATTTTTCCCGAACAAAAGCGTCGCGCTGCAGCTTTATCAGGCTTTCGTTGTTCGTCTCTGTTCTTTCGCGGGATCCGCCGCGCCTCGTCGCTTCTGGCATCCTTCTTCATGGTTCTGGTTTTAATCCGGAACCATTTTGTCGGTACGTATCCAGCGCGTATCACTCTCGGAGGCTGTGCATCCACGCAACTCTCTCGAGTCTGTTGAAAACGAAGGAAAGAGACGTCAGACACGTCTATCGGATTTCTATTATTAAAGTCTCTATCGGGGCGCCATTGTAGCCGGCTATTCGTCACGTTTCGTGTTCCTCGAGTTTCCGAGTTTACGCCGCGATGACGTTTCGATCGTGTTCGAACGGTGGCTCGTTGATGCCCTATTCAATTCCGCAAAGTAGCATCAGGTAAGAGAGTTCTAATTTGGCAGCTACTCGTTACGTATCGCGCGAGTTCGCGAGAGGATGCTGCTACTGTGGCCCCGCGAAATTACTCGACGCGATCGGATATCGATCGGTAATCATCGTTCCTGCAGGATTTATTGGAGGACGAATTTTCTGGGTACGCGTGAGGTTTACGAGGGAGGAGGGAGATAAGGGAAATTGGAAAACGAAGAGTTGTCTTTTAATTTCGGTTGCAGCAGATACGGTACTACAGATTCTGCGTGAAAAATAGTGCAATTTTGAAACACTTGAGATATTTGTGGTTTTGTACAATTAGTACAGTTAATTCTTGCAGTATATGACTTCTTTTATGTGACTTTATAGTTGAAGTTATTCTTTTTTCTCAAATGTTCAGGTACCAAATTCCTAACTTCAAGTCAACGACAACTATAAACAGGAATTTATTTCCAAAAGTAAAAAGTGATGTTAGTAAAAGTAAACAAAAAATTGTATATGATTGCAAAGCCAACATAAGATGTTCTTGCGAGATACTTTCTTTTCGTACATCTCCTTTGTACTGTCAAACAACACTTTTACAGTTTTCACCTAAAAACAAATAAACTTATGTAGACTTACTATCAACTTAAGAATTGTTCTACAAGAATATTATGTCCCTGATCTACGTTTTAAACTATCCGCAAAAAAGCTCACTATCGAATGATGCGAATTCTATTTTCATCATTTGCCAAACGATTTGCAGTTAATTTATTCGTGCTCCAATTAATGCATCGCGTAACGTTTCTCGGCGATCAGACTCACTCGTAAAATGAATATTTCAACGTGCAATCGATTCCGATATCGCAACGAACATTAAAGGATAATTTATTATAATAGAAAAGATTACCGATGGAATGCTGATAAAGCCAATTAAGATAATAATCGCGATACACAATATTTCATCCGGCGTGGGTAATTAAAAGCCCCGCATTTACGCGTTGCGCAAAAATTTCCGGCTACTCCAATTACAGCGAAATCTTGGCTGGCTGCATGATCGCTTTCAACGAGGGCTCGAAATAAAGTGGCAGGCCCGTGATACGTAACGAGGATCCCTGAAAATCGAAAAGAGTTTGAAAATTAACATACCCGTCGGATGTACAGAAATCTGCACGCGACTCTAATTAAAAATTAAATTACCATATCACGACGACGAACGCCGAAAAGTGTGCCACCGTGAATTTCTTTTAATTAATTGAGTTACATTTCCGTCACGTCGTATTAATTCGAGACCCATTCCTTTATCTGTTATTTCGATCGTTCGTTTTCATCAAGCTAATTAATACTTTATTATAGCTTGCAATTACGGACGACCGTAAAATCGGTCGTTTCAACAGAGAAATTAACGAGTATCCTTAATACGTTTATTGTTGCGGGCTCATTGGTGATCGTGCTTGTGAATTTAATTCAGTCGGGTGATGCGTGTTGCGTCGTTACATTTGTAATTATGGAGTTTCTACGCGTTGAACTTCTATGCTTCAGGTATCAACGCAGTATCACTTCTGTATCTACGAATTTGCACTCGTCGAATTTCTACGCGTCGAATTCCTACGCGTCGAATTTTTACGCATCGAATTTCTGCGCGTCGAATCTCTTGCACGCCGAATTTCTACGCGTCGAATCTCTTGCACGTTGAATTTGTACGTGTCGAATTTCTACGCATTGAATTTCTACGCGTTGAATTTCTACGCGTCGAATCTCTTGCACGTCGAATTTCTACGCATCGAATTTCTACGCGTTGAATTTCTACGCGTCGAATCTCTTACACGTCGAATTTCTACGCGTTGAATTTTTTCGCGCCGAATCTCTTACATGTCGAATTTGTACGCGTCGAATCTCTTGCACGCCGAATT
Source organism: Coelioxys conoideus (assembly GCA_947623535.1). Classification (NCBI taxonomy): domain Eukaryota; kingdom Metazoa; phylum Arthropoda; class Insecta; order Hymenoptera; family Megachilidae; genus Coelioxys; species Coelioxys conoideus. Next base: position 15,584,544 of record OX392457.1, on the reverse strand, counting down.
TCTACGCGTTGAATTTTTTCGCGCCGTAATCTCGTACATGTCGAATTTGTACGCGTCGAATCTCTTGCACGCCGAATTTCTGCGCGTCGAATTTCTACGCGTCGAATATATACGCGCCATATTGCAAACCGTTGAATTTCCAATGCACCGAATTTCCACGCGACCGTTCACTCTTTATGTATCGTCACGCTCTATATCGCCACACGGTAATGAGCACTCGAGAAAAATACTAAAATAAGTACCGATTGAGTTGAAGATAAAAGTCGCAATTAAAGGAATATATTATAGTGGAACAATGTAGAGAATTGTCGATGCAAAAATGCATTGCGATGTGGGATGTGTCGTGACGGGTTCGTTGGAGTGGTCCAGGATGCACGGCTTAATTAAACGTATCCGCGTAAGACGATACCCGATCTTGGCGATCTCAACACGCGGTTTCTCACGTGGAAGCGTGCTCACAGGAACGGTGCAAGTCCATCGTAAAAGTTATCGTACAATTATCGTATGGTACAGCCATCCCGGTGACGTTTATCGTTCGACCTCCCAACATTTTCATAGTCTATTGCTCTCGTCCTGTACCGCCATGTTCTTTATCCGTATCCTTGCATATCCTCGCATACGGTGCACCGAAAACAGCTCCGCCAAACGATTGGCTCATTTTCCCTCGAACGTCTTACCGTGCCACAAAACTTACATCCCGGAGCAATCTATGTAAGTTGTGCTCCTTGTTAACCGACTCTTGTTAATTTTCTTTTGTATATCGGATACACGGACGGGCAAATGGACTCGTGAGGTGCACCGATACGCAAGTGGCTGCACCGATGGAAATCGGTGTATCGTAGATTTGGTAATCTGGAAATTCGAGCTGCTCTTGATTTGATTACTTAAGAATTTGTGAGGTTCTCGGTTTGGAAATTTCGAGATTGGAAGATTTGAGAATGTTAGAAATTGGGAATTTGTGGACTGAGAATTTGTAAAATCGAGAACATAAGATTCTGAGAAATTAAAAAGTTGGGAATTTAAAAAGATAAGAATTTCGGATTTGAGAATTTGCAAAATTGATCATCTGGGATCCTGAGAATTTGAAAAATTAAGAATTTGTAAATTTGAAAATTTGTGGACTTGAGAATTTGTAAATTTAAGAATTTGAAAATCTGAAGTTTTGGGAATCCGAGAGAGATACAGATATTTACATGAGCACAATTTTTAAACAGCGAACTCAGTTGACTGATGCGATAAAAAGCAATCAATCATACCGAACGCGGCTCATAAATCGAAGAAAAATTTGATCCGGCAATAAACGATTGATCCGATAGCAAACAAACGATTAATCGAATACGTTACGCTTTACATTGTTGTCACGAATCCCGTAATTATATATCGCGATTTTATGTGGCTGTTACGAGCAAGAAAATGGCCTCTTCAATACCGTAAAGTAACCTCGTTGGAACGAGGTGGTTTTCAATTTTATTGCAAACATCGAGCGCAACGATCGAAAGTAAGTTTGCGCGTCTTTGTCCGGTTAATATGTACGTGTGTGAACGTACACAAAAGTAAGTAAAGAATCTACCGGACATACTTGTCCGTTAATCGTGCACAGCTATTGAACAAGAACCGCGTTCTCGAGTTACTCCCGCGATAAATTAGCAGCGAGACTAATTTAATGAAGGATAGATCGCCATTATTCAAGTAATCCAATCCTGGACGAGCTCACGATTCCTTTCTTATCCCGTTGAACGGGACGGAACACGCTCGGTAACGAATATTGCTGTTCAGGGAGAAGTTACGAGCACGGATGACGTTTATCTCGTCGGAAAATGGATGGAAATCTGTGTTACCATATTTGACGAGAACAGACTCGCTGCGGTTGGGTGAGTAATTTGTAAAGCTAGCCCCGGTTATTTATTATTACCTATAACATATCAATGTTAATTAACAAATATTCATTGTTCGGCTTAACGTGGAGCCGGGCATTGTCTATGAAGACTATAGATTACACATTTACGTTACGATTTGCACAAAAGTTTCACATTGATGTAGCATATATGCTATTTTATGACATACATACCTGTCAGTACATTAGTTTAACAATATAACGTGAAAATTCAGTGTTGAAAACATTCAGTATTGGATTCAATCTCTCATCGGCCATTTTGTATTGAGAATACTTATGGAACACTTTTATTGAACTTCAAGGTTTAAACCGATGCAAAATATGTAGTCTTTCTTCATACATGAAATCATTCGTTCACACGAAATGTTCAGACATACGATATAACAATCTAGTATGAAAATGATTATTTAGGTATTGAGTATTCATTCCATGTAATTGTCGGTCATGTTGTATTAAGAATAATCAAAATCAGTTAGTCAATTAGTTAATCTCGCAAGTTCCTGAACTCGAAACTTCATACCATTAGAAATTTCCAACTTCGAAGAGAAATTTAAAAATTAACCTAACTAACAGCAAATATGCATTCAAAGTATTGGTGATAAAGAATCTAAAGAAGTAGATCATAAGAATCTTGCAAAGTCTTCCAGCGATCCTAACATAACATCCGAGAATGATACCGGTGGACGTAAAACCGATCGATCGACCGATCAATTTATCGATTAACCCGTATAAAAATCCGCATCGTCGTATGCATTTTTGAGACAAATCGATGGAAAGCGGTAACGAGATCGCGCACGAACGTAGCGAGTTACATCTGGTCAAAGAGAATTTTAACGGGTCCAATTTGATTGAAACGAATTCGTGCTGGCCAGAAGAGACTCGCAGGAAATTACATCGAACTTCGGGGGACAGCGAACGATAGATAGATAGGAAACGGTAAAAGGTCGAAACGAAACGTGGCGACGGACACGAGCACAGCATTCGGAGGTTGTTCACGATGGGAGACAGTGCTCGCGCTAAACAGTCTTCTATTCGAGCGGATCACGCCGATAGTGCACGGACTTCCGACGTCCATTAGGGTGCACGCGAGTGCCCGTGCACCTGTGCCCGTTGAGAATCTTCCCAAGATCCAGGATGTTTCGTCTGGGATACGTGGCGCGAGGCCCGGGGCACTTCTGACAGGCGATACGATAAATCAACAGTACCTGTTCTCTTCTGTTCTGGTATCTGAACGAGGAACGCTTTCCAGTGGTACCCGGAGAGAACCAGCGTACCGTGGGGTGACACGGGTGAGATGGACGGGCAGGAAACCGAAATTACGCCCGCTTTATGCCGACCGACGCCACTGCGACTCTAATTTATCGTCTTTAAATGCAGATCCTTCGAAGCCCGTGGCCAGAAGTTAGATTCCCGACGCGAGAACTTATGCCACGGTCGCGAGCATGGTAGATTTGTTTAGAGAGATGCCGCGATGGCGGATGGGACTTCATCGATTGCTGCATTTGGGTTGAACGTTTAACGAATTCGTGGAGATTCGAGGCGCGAAATTTGGGTATTTTCGACATCTCGGATTCGGAAATTTGAGGACTCGAGCAGTTGCGTATTTCGAAATTGCACGATTTCGGGACTTAGCAATTTGTCGATTCGGGGATCTTTGAGTTGGAGGATTTTCAGGTTTGAAAATTTGGAGACTTGAAATTTTGGAAATTGAAAAATTTGGGAACTTGAGAATCGGGGTTTGAGTTTGGGGATTTGAAAATTTAGGGACTCGGGAATTTAGATATTTGAGAACTTGTGAATATGGTCATTTGGGGATTTAAGAATTTGAGGATTTAAGATGGGAATTTAGATATTTGAGAATTTGTGATTATAAAAGTTTAGGGATTTGAAAATTTTGAGATTTGACAAGTTTCGGAAATTGATACGTAAAAAATTTGGAAACCTAAGAATTTCGATATTCGAGATCTTGCGGACTCGAGAATTTCGGAAATTGAGAATTTAGGGAAAATTATGTCTTCCAGAAATTAAAAAATGCAAAAGTTCAAAGATTTGAAGATTTAGAAAGTTAGAAATGTGGAAATTTAGAAAATCACTAATTTCAACTTTAAGAAATGTATAAACTTATTCATATTCAAAAACGTACAAATTTACAAATTTACACATCTACAAATGTACACATTTAAAAATCTACAAATCTACCGAAAAAGTTTTAAATCCGCATACTTCACCACACAAAATCGAAAGTAAATATTCATCGATCTTCGGCCATCCCGATCGAAAAGAAGAGACACGGTACCCGAATCGCATGGTCATTTATGGGTACCATATGTTGCAATTATATACGCCAGTCAGGAAGTTGCAACGCCACGATTGCTGCAAGTTTAGCGGCCGCAAGATTTGCCCGTGGCGACGTACGATTTCGTGGCGCATCGGGACGAGATCTCTTTCTAAATGCATCGCAGATCCGACATCGATAAGGGAACCTACTCGTTCGATATATACCGTCGGCTATTGCGTGTACGTTGCTCGGGCACATGGGAAGATGGTCGTTTTTCAGTCTTCGTGCTGCCGCGAGTCTGGATACGTCAATCATTCGAAATATCAGCGAACCGAATCGATGTTGCTCCGTTGCGCCGTGTCTACGGTAATGTATAGTAATGAACGTATAGGCGTCGATTGGGATTTACTTTAATTAGCATTTCTGCTTTCCGAATCGAGATATTAAATGTCTGACCCCTCGATAACTCGTTATTTGCGCAAGATGGATACGTGCATTATGATGTTCGAAGAAATGAAACCATAATTGCGATATTTTGATGTGTTTATCGGTGAATAGAATAACCGAGATCATTTACTAGATAGCCCTGAGGAGTAGTAACTGAAGTAGTTTCGTGGTAGCTGAAGTCTCGAGGTCTCGAATTCTCAAATTCACAGTGTCTCAAATTCACAAATTCCCAAATTCTCAAACTTCCAAGGTTTCGATTTCCCAAATTCCCATAGTTCCGAATTCTCAAATACGCAAAGTCTCAAATTCCCAAATTTTCAAACTTTCAAAGTCTCGATTTCCCAAATTCCCAAAGTTCCGAATTCTCAAATACGCAAAGTCTCAAATTCCCAAACATCCAAAGTCTCAAATGCTCAAACTACCAAAGTCTCGATTTCCCAAATTCCCAAAGTTCCGAATTCTCAAATACGCAAAGTCCCAAATGCCCAAACTACCAAAGACTCGATTTCCCAAATTACCAAAGCCCAGAATTCTTGAATTACCAATGTCTCAAATTCTCAAATTCCCAATATGTCGAATTCGGAAATTTCTTAAATCTCATCCCAGACCTAACCCCAAACGTTGAACTTCCAAAATTCCAAACTGTCAGGATCCAAAGTTTCCAAACTCGCAAAATTGCATAATCGTACATTTTCAGCACTCCAGTGAAATAAAAGTCAGCAACAATAAATTTCGAACCAATTTTCCATTGTCCTACCATCATTTGTCATACAAAATCGCCAATGTCGTTCGACATCGACAGATTCCAAAGTGGGCAAGTTTATTTATTCGGAAGGAGCCTAACTGTAAACAGAGAAAGTTTAGCAACGCGTAATAGAAAGAGAAAGTAGATCTCTCATCCCCATCGCTCTCTTCCATAGCAATTAAGTAGATTTAATTGGGCCTCTGACGGTGCAGACGAACGCATCAGACGCGTATCTTTCGCTCAACAAGTGCACACGTCGAAACGGAAGGGTGGAGAACGCCGGTCGACGGATTACACGCGTATTACCTGCCAATCAGTAATCGATTTGACTGCCATGGTAACAGAGTACTCTTCCTTCCTCTCTTTTTTTTTTACGTTGCCCCGTCGCTCACCGATAACGAAGAAGAGAGGGACAACCCGTGGCTCCGCGATACACTCGATATTAACTCGATTCGCGCTCGGTGCGCCGTTCCACGACTAAATGAATTAACCGCGGTAAAACTGGAATCGCCGCTCGTAAACAGCCAGCTGCTAGAAAACTTTGCATAGTGGACGTAACTCGGTAATAAAAACGACGAACGACGCGTTACGAATACGCGCGGTCGATTTTCTCCTATCTCTATTACAATGGTTCGCGATCGGTTTATATACTTCGCTATAAAATACATCGGAAGATACTTTTCTTTTTGTGAACGATCGCCGCTCGGCTATTGCCGATACACCGTAACGATCGCGAATCGAAAGAATTACACGGTCGATGCTCGCTTTCATTATTTCGAATATGGTCTTCCAGTTTGAAATGGCTTCTGGTCTATGTAAAAAAAAATTAGAAAATTTTTAAAATTAAAATTTGTGTTAGGGTGCACTGGTTCTTGTCTGTGTGCAGAACTAGCCTTTCACTATTTGTTCGTCCACGTACACGAATTAGTCTTTCGCTATTTTTCGTCTATGTACATAGATGCCCTTCCCATCCTTGGAGTCCTGGATGTAGAAAAATATCGAGGTTCTATCACATAGATGTTTAGTTGCGTCTTCATAATTTTTTGCTGTAAGTCGAATCTCAATCGTATATATTTTCGAATGGGACTAATTAATTTTCTGTTCCGTTGATACAGCCCATGGAGCAGGTTATATTTAATATATAACTTCTCGATCAATGATCCCTAATACTTAACCCCTAAAGTTTCTGGTACAAGAAAATATCGAGGTTCTACCATGTAACTTCTCGAATGAGACTCAATAATATTTAACCCCGCCCATAAAGCCCACGACGCCGGAAAATATGAAAGCTTTATTATATAACTTTTCGATTAATGCCCCATAATTATCTACTTAAACTGTAACATACCTGGTACAAGAAAATATCGAGGTCCTACCGTATAACTTCACGAATGAGACCTAATAATATTTTACCTCGCCCATAAAGCTCGCCAGGTCGGAAAATATCAAATCTTTATTATACAACTTTTCGATTAATGCCTCGTAATGATCTCCACTTAACCCCTAAAATTTGTTGCGCGAGAAAATATCGGGTTACAGTTACATAATAGCGTATTTGTATAATTAAACATTGCATGAAAGGGAACGTTGAGGCTCGCTTTCAACTCTTTTCAATTAATCGCGAAAAAATACGGAGTGCCAGGTGATTTGATTACACCGGCGAAATAAATGTAAAACTCGCGTATTTCAGCCGTGATATTCACCGAGTTAAAATAGAACGTCTTTTGGCTGAAACGTTTTCAGTCACGTTACAACATCCATTTAGTCGCGCAAGAAAATATGCGCGCGTTTAAGCGCGACGAGCTGGCGTATGCATTCGGGAAAGGGGCAGGTGAGCGAGAGCTATGAAAAAGAAAACTTGGGAAAACACGGTTGCAAGATCCCGGAACTTGTGAAAATGCCGGAGATTTAGAGACAGATTTACCTTCTCTTTAAATTTTCTGCCGGAGCCATATTTCTTTGACGTCGTTCTAAAATGTATTACGGAATTTATATTGGACTTCGTCATCTTCCAACACCTCGTCCATAAATGCATTTAACGTAAAATAGTAATCAATTTTAACACCGACCGTCACGTTTATATTTTTTATTAAATGCTGGAACATTTAAAAGAAGCGAACCGACGTGGTTCGAGTGTAATGAACGTTTAATTTAATAAATACTGTCTGGTTAAAGGAAAGTAACAAAGATCTTAGACGATCTCTTTAATAAATACTTTAATAAATACTGTTTGAATAGAAGAAATTGATACGGGTCTCCGGTAAACAATTTAATAAACACTGCCAATAAAGAAAATTAGTGAAAACTTCAGATAATCGACACATGTGTATTGAACGCATTTCAAGAGGTTCCATAACATGTATTAAAGATACATGTATATGTTGGTTGTACAATATCGACAGTATTGTTAATAAATGTCGATAACACCGAAGTAATGACAATTGATTGACAGAAATCTCCGCAATGCGACATTCCACTGATCAAGAATTTTCTTTGTTGCTATACAAGTTGTTCATATTAATACCTGCTATAATAATACCAATAAATCTCTTTTCTCTCGAATAAAAAAAAATTGTAGCAAATATTTACTGCAACTTTGGAGGAAACTGTAATTCCTCATCTTCAGATACTTAGTACAATCAATAAAAATAACTAAACGATCGGTTACATCGATTAGAAATAAAGTTACAGCTCAATTTTCCGTAAATCAGCGACAATCGGCGCGTTGAGTAAGTAATTTAAATTCAAACGTCTAAACGGTCGACCTAATCTAGATAATCTAAATGGTGAAACTAACGTGAATGATCGCGGCAATTTAAATTCAAATTCCGTGTCGAGTAACTCGATCGGGTCGATTATTTTCCCCGACGCACAATTAACGACGTGTCTGTCATTCGGTTTCGCAGTTCGCGAACTTAACTTAAAATTTGTAAGCGGGCGAGTCGCATAAGCGGACAGTTGCGAAGTGAAAAGGTGGGGAAAAGCAACATGGGAATCGAACGGCTTAAGGAGACCGACGATATTCGCAACGGTATTTCAATGTCGGCCATAACCGTTCACGGCGGTCGTTTGGGTCCAGGATTGGCCCGTGACTTCCAGCCCCGGCATAATTTTCTTGGACGAAAATGCTACATCGAGATCCCGGAAACGGACAATTGCGGCTATCGCGGTGTTGTTCACCCCCGTCGGCTGCATCGAATCAATTGCCCGGGGAAATTTAAATTTGAACGCGATCGCATGCGACTAGCCTCGTGCATGCATATTACAGCTTTTCCGGTAAACCGAGATCGGCGAAAATAGCAAGTTGGATCAGAAATCGAATTATAAAGAATCATTTTTTTCCGTTGCGCTTGCACGAAAAGTCACTTATCGCCACGAAATATCAACGGATGAAAAATATCGAGCACTGTTTCTACGAGTTGTAAATATATTGTTAAGCAATTAACCCAGGCATGGATCACTGTTTTTGCCTCTGGGCCGGATTGGGAGAAAAAATGTTTTCACGAGTCGGACAAAATATTGAAATTAAAAAATGTTAAGCAAAACACTCATTTCATATTTGTTTATGAATAATTGTAAGTAAATCACTACGACAAATTAACATAATAAAAGTTTTAATTCATTATAACGAAATGTTTTGTCAAAAATATAGAAGTATCGACAATTCTTTCAATTAATTATTAGCAGTGAAATGCTAATATTGAAAAATTGTGGACGAACCACATACATTCCATACGCGGGCCATATGCTGACCATGCCTGAATTAATCTCTGGCCATAAAACTTATTTGTCAGATGCGTCACTCCAGACCAATGCATAGCTATAATATTGAAACAAACGAAGAAACTTAAAATGTTACGCGCATTTTCTACCCAGCGATCCTTGGCTACACAAATTATATTTATACCTAAACTTCAAGTTGCAGAGTATTAAAAATTTGAGTCATGTTTGTCACATTTGAGAGTGCGTCACGAGTCAGAGTCGTCAAAGTACGGCAAAGGGCTAAACCATACGTTCCAAGCAGCTCTTGTGATTTTTCATGGAATGAAATGAAAGAAACTGATTGAATAACAAATCGATCGAACAAAAACATGGAACATCGTTTTTGCGAGTTGTACAAATTTAACGAAGCGGTGTAACACGACCCGAATATTCGTGCCTTTTTGATCGTTGGTAAAATGAAATTGCAATTTATCAAACTGACGAATCAGGAAATAAATTGTCCGATGGAGTGTTTAGAACGGTGGACAAAGCGAAACGGAGGGACGAAATCGTGAACGAAGAAGAAAGTTGACAAGCGGCGACTCCGTTAAGAGAGACGCATTAAAAGTGTTCGATCAAAACAGGGATAATTAAAGAGCCGGAATCATCCGTCAAAGGAATGTCGACTAATCGCTCGCGGGCATCCTGAAAGCGGCTGCTATTCGATTATGATTAAGCTAATTCGAGTTTGATCCGCGTCACGTGGAAATAATGGAGGTCTCGGTAATTACATATAAATCAAATTATACTTCGAGCCGACAGCTCCATTTGATAACTGGTGGCGTGCCATGTCGAGTGATCAAGTCAATTAGGACCGTATCCGCCTATAGGTAGTGCAAATTTTATCGCGATCGTCCATCGCTACGCGTTCGAACAAAATTGTATTTTCAAAAATTTCACATTTCTCCTCCCTCGTTTTTTCATTTCAGGAGAATTTTTCGAACGGAATCCGGAAATGGCGAAGTTTTTGTGGAAGGTACCGTCGAGATTCGTTTTAAGTGGAATATGTTCGATTTGAGTTAATGTTTTGAAATTTCGGGGTTGGGTTAGGTACTTTGGGAGTTCGAATATCGGGTCTTCGGGATTTTGGAAAATTTAGGTTTTTGGGATTTTATAGTTTTGGAAGATCGGGAATTCGAAGTATTTGGATTTCGGGGTGATGGGGTTTTAGGTTAATGGGAACTTAGGGTGCGAGGTATTTGGAATGTTGGGACTTTGGGAGACTGGAACCTGGAAAAACTGGGACCTTGGGGAACTGGGACCTAGGAAGAGTAGAACCTTGGGACATTTGGAAATTTGAGATATTTTGACCTCGAAAAAATTGGAGCCAACAGAACATCGGAACTTCGAGATATTGGAATTCCAGAGTAGTGGAACTTTGGAATATTGAATTTTTTGAATACTGGAACTTTGGAATGTCGGACCTTTGGAATGCTGAAACTTTAGAATGCCGAAACTATGGAATGTTAGAACTTTAAAATATTACGGCACAGACAAAATCACCTCACAACTAAATTTCTTCAGAATAAAATCTAAATCGCTTGCTCCCCCAAAATGAACATAATATTAACACTACCTAAACTTAATCATACTAAACCCTCCATCATTTTGTATGATGCTAAATTACAAATACACCACACGACGTCGCGTGAATATTTGCGACGATTCATTCGATCGATCAAAAACGCGTTAACCTAAAGGATCACAGAATTCGCTTTTGGAATCAGTATACCGTTTCGAATGAGTTTGCCTGTGACCGTATCGAGGTTGTAATTGGTTAGGCTAGCAGGCAACGAGTTGTGCAATGGCGGCCGGAGGATCAGCGTGTTGCACGTTTCTATATGAGGTGGATATTTTTCCTAATCGAGCACGCGAAATGTACAGACAGACGATTTCTATCGACAGTACGGCTACGCTCTGCGAAAATCGTACTTTCTCCTCGTGCACACGAACGGTGCATCGTGTACCCGGTTCCAAGGTGTGAGATTTGCATCGGTGATTACGGATGATCGAGCTCTTCCGGGAAAAGTTCGCCACATGCTTCTCCGGCGTGTTCCAACGTTTAGAACGGGCTTGATTATAGACATTCGTGAAAGTTTCGCGTAATCGGGAATATTTATACGTCCCCGTTACCTGCACGGGTATTTTTTACGTTTCGTCCGGGTTTAATTGCGAAATTTAATTAAGCGACGGGTCGCTTCGGTTTTTGTGGGTTCGGCTATTTATGGACGGTATTTGAGATTATTGGGAGTGTGCGGTTCTTGGTGGTGGTTTAAGCTTTGATATTGGGAATTGGGGGATTTAGGGATTTGGGGACCTGGGGATGTGGCAATTTCGGAATTTCCATATTTGGGAATCTGGAGATTCGGGTACTAAGGGGGGTACGAATTAGGGATATGGAAGTATGGAAATTTGCAGATCTAGGGATATAGGGAATTGGGGTCTCGATGATTTGGGTGTTTATGAAATGTGGGATTTGGAGATTTTTAAATTTAGGAATTTTTTAACTTGAGAGTTTGGACATTTAGCAATTTGCAAACTTGAGAATTTGGAAATTTTGGAATTGGGGATTTAGAAATTTGGGAATTTGAGAATTTCGAAATTTTAGAATTGGGATATAGACATTCAGAAATTTGCAAATCTACAAATCGACAAACCAAAAAATCTACAAATCTACAAATCTACAAACTCACAAACTCAGAAACTCACAGACCCACAAACCCACAAATTTAAAAGTACAGCACCGTGGAAGCTTGAAATTGTACAAAACCGTGAATTCGCCGCTACGAAATCACGAGATTTTCGTGTTTGAAAGGTCGATATTTTATGAAGCCGATATAAAGAATCCGGAATTGCAGGGATATATATGGATGGAAATTTGAGTCGTACTCATAAACTTGAAGCAGCGGGAACACGAAATTGTTCGTTCTTCTGCTGTGAAAATAGTGCACGTACCGGTTAACGCGATACGGTCTCCGGGCTATTTCGCGAGCCATCAACCAGAACGATTTTCCGTGGTCATCGTGAACACGGGCGAGTTGTAAATTAACGTTTCCATTGTTGGTGCCGTTAAAGCGACTGTCAGCCTCTGCAAACTTTATAGGGCACGCATGCGAGAGCGTCAAATTGACACTCGTGTCGATTTCCAATCGGATCGGCCGGCACGATACAAAAACAACGCTGGCCGATCGTTTGGAAAGCTATGAAAACGCCGTTGACAGATGCGAATTCCCGGTTGGTAATGCAATTAATATTACTCGCGAAATTCTGCCAACCATTTTTACCTCGTGTGGTAGACAATAATCCTGGTAACAAAATATGAAAGTCACTTTCCGAGCGTCGACTCAAACACAGCATCAAAAACGTAATAGGCAAAAATTGTCGTATAATCACGGTGACGTGTAATCATTTTTTCTTCAATTTAATAAATAACATCTTCAAAATCGTATGAAATAATACTTTCCGAAGGTGGACTCAAAAATAACACTCAAAACGTAATAGTTGAAAGTTGATGTATCATCACATTCACGTATATAACCTCAATTTTCTTCAAACGAATAAATAATAATTCTTCAAAGTTCTATAAAACGACATCTTTTCAAGGTGGACCCAAAAACAGAATTAAATTATTAAAATTAATAAGTAAGTTCTTCAAAGTCGCATAAAACGTCATTTTTCGAAGTGGACCCAAAAAGAAAATTAAAAATGTAATAACTTAAAGTCGATGTATGATTACGGGGATGTACAATCTCCACCTTCTCTACATTAATAAATAAGGTGTTTAAGATTGTATAAAATGTAAATAATGTACGAATTAAGCTCGTTTTTGTCCTTTTTCGAGTAGCAACACGCGCAAGTAAATGGTTTTTGAGTCTGTAAACGTTTGTGAGTGCAATTTTTAGCGCGACGTTTCCGGCGCCGCTGTTTCGTTACATTAACGAGACACCGTTGCGGTGTGTTTTGTTTTCAGAAATGAAGAAATTTCCCGCGGGAAGCGGATTGAAATGGTTGAATACAGCTTGTCCGACATTGCCTCATGTCTAATTTCGTCTCGCGCGTTTTAGAAAGAGCGAGAAATTCGTGTCGCCGTCCGAGTTTTGTTTCGCTATTTCGGTGCCATTTTTTATTATCCTACTGTTCTCCATTTTTCGTCGAACAAGCCAATAATCCGTATCATAACATCGAGCTGTATCGATTTAACGACGAAACATGTGCTGGTAGTTTCGTGTTTTTTATTTTAAACAAGCATGTTCATCAGAATTCATAGAATTTTTAGAATCAATAAACTTATTACGTTGGCGCATTATTCATGTTGGGCACAATTTCTATAAATTATATGTTTAGAATACGATTATATTGTTTATAGACTTATTAGCTTATCACGTATGAAATATTAAATTTATGAGCATGATAAGTCACGTGCAGTTTGGAGACATTAAACATTATGCTACAAAATGTAATAGTACGTCATGTCAATTTGAACGTGAAGGTTTGCTGAAAATTATTATACAAAAAATTGTCTTGTCAATTACTGTTTTCAATTGCTGAAATATCTTCGAATCCTATGTTATATACTTATGTATCAACTTGTATACACGTAATCAGAAGCAGCTAAAAATGTGGAAGTTGGCTGTCATTTATTAGCCTAACATTTTTTGGTTACGGTTATTCCCGTCGTCGTTTGAATTCGTTAATATTATTACAAAATGAATCATTGAAACGGGAAATCGTAATGGAGTCGTTAAAATGTCCGGAATTTAGTAGTAACCGTTTAACGTGGAAACTCCAGTGAAGTAAATGAGAAACATTTTGTTGCTGAAGCATTTATAAGCACATACGATACTTGAAGAGAAGCTTATTTTAACAACGAGGCTTTTATTATCAAGAAACTGAGCGGGATTTCCATATAGCAGCGTTTTCACCACTTGGGAGATCTCATTCATTAGGTTAAAATCTTTTTGAGTGGATCTTCTCCGATTGCGTGTCTACGCTTTGGGAAGCTTAAAACAAGAACAGATTATTCCCTGCATACATAAATTATGATCCATTATACTAATTACGATAATTTGTGTCATAACGAATCATGAAATCGTACAAATAACTGTATGTTATTAGTCAAGTCGAAATTCTACAGAATGAATATCGATCAATCATCTTCGACATAAGATTTCAGAAATGGAACAAAATTACACGAGTAATGTATTTAGAGAAAAAAGTGGAGAAATCATATAGGATGAGGAAACTCATAGTACAAAGCACGAAACTAATTATTGTTGAGAGGGTTATGATGAAGTTTTTCGAAAATGGGGAAAATTTAATAAAACTAACTGTAATAATGTGAGAAAAATATGTCCAGGTTTGTCCTGACTGACTTCCAAAAACTTCACCATTTTTGAAGATGAATGTTCTTTACACTTATTTATTTCAACAATTATACATGTTTACACTGAAATAATCTGTCAAAGAGTTTAATGAATTTCCTTTTCTCTCATTTATTTCAACGATTATACATTTTTACATTGAAATAATCTGTCCAAGAGAATAATGAATTTTCTTTACATTCATTTATTTCAACAATAAAACATATTTACAAGGAAGTAATCCGTCAAAGAGTACAACGCCTAAAGAGTACTCGTTGGGGAGAAGATTATTTTTGAAGTGTCAGGCACGGAGACTGTGAGCCTATGGCGAATTCTCGTAGCGACGAACATAGCCAAAGCTGATTCGCGAATAGAACAAAAGGGGGTAAGTGTAGAAATGGATGACAGTCAGTTCCGTCGTTTATAATTAGCAAATACCTGTACCGGAGAGTTTGAGACGTCTCTCGAAGCCGGTGAACGTGCGATTAAGGTTGCTTCTTTTTCAATTCCCACCGGCTGTGGTGCCAGTCACGCAGCGCTTGCTCCCGGCCGGGACGGTCTGTTTCGCAGACAGTTGCCCCGAGATAATAATGCTAATTACAAGCGAGGACGTCGCGAGGGAGCCCCGATGCGATATTTAAAAAAAGCTTTAATTCCATTTACATGCCGTCCCTTCCAGGAATCCGAGATTCGGCTGCACTCTGCCACTCTATGCGTCTCCCGATATCCGTAGCGTCCTCCTTTCACCAGATATTTCCACCTCCTTTTCTCTTCTTCCTCTCTTTTAATTCCTCCGTCTGGACCCTCTTTATTTCGCCGGCCGATATCGTCGCAGAAATGAAATTCGACGATTTACATTCCGCGCGACTTTCGTTACCGGGAATTCGTCGCTGCTCCCGGAAAAAAAGTATTCGAGAAGAGAGACGATCGTGTAGGTACAAGTTGTCGGCGAGCATGTAATTTTCTTTTCTTTTTTTTTTCGGGGAACACGGGAGAACTTAATCGACGTCGATCGGCCGGATTATTACGTTCGATTACATCTGTTATTTTCGCCGTTACGGGGGAGTGTTCCGGTATCGAAGTCCCGTTGGCGAGAAGCCGGGGAGGTTCCCTTTTTATAAATCTCATCCCGTATTCCGGGGCAAAGACGAAATAAGAGAACGTTGAACGGGCACGGGACTGATTAAGCTGTACTCCGTCGCGTTGTACTTTCCATTTCTAGATGCTGTCCCGTTCCCTTTTTTCATTTCTTTCCTTCATTTGCGTAAGACTTTAGAAACGCCTGGTTAACTCGAACTTGTTATTCTTTGCCAGAGGTACAAAGACTAATGAGTAAAGGCTGAGCACTTTCCACTTTTTTACCCCCCCACCCCACTCCCTAGCCTCTTTTATTTCTCTTTATTTTTCAGGCCGTACCGAGTTTCGCTTCCCTTTTCTATCCGTCCGTTCGTTCGGCTCCTCTCGTTTCTATTTAACGTACCGCGCTCGTTCGTATTCGTGCGATTGCTTTGCCCGATAACGAAAAGCATAAATTATTTTTCCATTGTACAGCACGGAAAGGAGCACCGTTGAAATCCTATCCGGCAAACTGCGACCGACCGTCGTTTTTGTACCATCGATTGAATCTTTAACGAAACGACGTGAAACGAACCGGATGGTCTTCGTTATTAACGAATTATTTATCCTCGGATCGCTGTCTCTTGATTACTTTTGACGTTTATCGCGATACTTCTTTAAGTTCATCCGTTTCAATTCTATATTTTCAACGATCACCGGATTAATTCGAACGGTAATTTGTATGATCGACGCGGTTAATTGAATTTGTAACTAGTGATTAAGTGTGTTGGAATACGACGAATATATGGGTTTGTAAGTATTCGAGTTTAAACATCTACATTTCTCAATTGATGAGTTTTGAAATTTCTCAATTTTTCAATTTCTCAAGTTCTCAATTTCTCAATTTCTCAATTTTTCAATTTCTTAATTTCTAGTTTTCGAATTCTCAATTTTCTACATTTCCAACTTTCAAATACCCAAATTCCCAAATTATCCAGATTCTCCACTTCTCAAATATCAAATTAACAAAATCCTAGTTTCTATACTCCCCAAGTTCTGGATTCTCAATAATCTGACTTCCTAAATTTTCGAGTCTTCAAATTCACCAACTCTGCGATCTTAACTCTTCGAATTCTCGAAAACACAAATTTGCACGTTCCCAAATTTTTCAATTCCCAACTCTCTAAATTTCTTGCATTCTCCAAATACACCGGTTCTCAAATTTCTTCTTAACACGTCGCTCCGCAAATCGCCATCTTGACTCGCATCGAATCAACGCGGAACAGTTATTCAGGCACGTTCGCGAGGCACCCAAATATCCCCAAGAAACCATCTACGGAAGCGAATATATAACTCGCAAGATTTCTCTCGTAAAGTCCATAAAAAAGATCCTAATAAACCACTCGGTCGGCGTATTTCACGCTCGTACTCGCGGCGAAGATGTTTCCGCAGCATCGATGGCCATAGATCCCGCCATTAGGGCAGCATCGTGCCACTTGTTTCTCATAAAGGAACAATTTAGCGCGAAGGAAAGGAGTCGTGGGAGCCTTCTCGGTTTCATGGGGATTCGGAGGCAGTTAAGCGCCCCGAAGCAGCGCTTAGGTTATTCCGCGATGTTTATCTGGATTCGAGTAACGCGTTTCGCAACATCAGCCGCCATCTTCGTTACTTTTTTATCGGCCGTTACCGGTTGAACCTCCGATCGCGGTACAATTTACTTGATTCGCGGTATTTCGCCGAACGTATCGCACGAATACAGGGACCATAACACGAGCCCGCTGGAAAATGTCATTAGCGGCGTCGACACGCGTGTCATTACCGTAGTTCGCAATTATATTTCCCGTCTAGGGTGCACCGCGCGAGATGGGAGCTCGCAGATTGCGCCGGGGATGCTGGAAAAATTAGCGGTAAAGACTTTGCTGCGTTCCGACTTGTTGAACTTTAGGCGTGCTCGCACAAAGAGATTACGCGAGATGGAAAGTGAAACTGTCGAGGGTCTCGCGAACACGGTAGCCTCCACTTTAATATCCTCCTCCGTCGACGATTTTCCTTTCTTACTCGATGTGGCCACCTCCTGGCTCGTTAAACGATCACACTAACGTTTGTTACATTCATTATGCAGAAGATGCCAATATCGTATTGGTCTCCTAAATCGGACCACGGTCGAATGTTGCTAAATGTTGAAAGCAGCGTTTCAAAATATTTCAGCATGACCCAAAATAGTAGTTTAACAGCGACGTTTGGAGCTGTTTATAACGAATTAAATAATTCAGGTATTTGCGTATTCGTCATTGGTCGATTTATGTAATTTTAATAAGTTTATTTTTGGAACTAAATCCCGCAGTCAACCGGTTAAGCCGATGTGGCATACTGATGTGGATCTTCTTTGTACTGGAAATTATTCGTTGGCACGAAACTGTTAGACCTTCGATGTAACAATCTAGAATGAAAATCATTATTTGTTGAGTATTTGTTTCATAAAATTGTCGACTATTATATTAAGAATAATTAAACCTAATTAGTCGATTAGTTAATTTCAAAAATTTCTAAACTTGAAACTCTATGCCTTCCAAATTGTCCAACTTCAGACAAATTCAAAAATTAACCGAACCAACATGTAGACACTGAAACAAAGAGTTAGATCGTAAAGAAACTAAAAAATAATAATGTCGCAAAATTTTCCAGCAATTTTAGCAGAACATCCGAGAATTGTATCGATTAATGTACAACGATCTAGGACGGCCATCTGGAATTGTGAATGGAAAGTGGAAATAAAAGATGAACGTGTCATTTTTCTCTAAATTGGATTTTGTTTGTCAGAAGGGTGTTCGTACGAAGTTAGACGTCTGTAGACACGAATAAATGTCGAGCAATACTCGGTGGCCGCGAAACCGCATTTCAGCGTTGAAGATGTCACTTGACGAATCCCTAAAGCGGCCACGATCCCAGGGGGTCCCGGTAAATCACGATACGAGAGATCATTTAGAGTCGGTCGGCTTGGCTCGCCCTGATAACCGCTGCCCACGTATCACCCCTCGCCAACGTTACATTCTTTCGATAAATTAGCTTGTCCCGATCCTTTAACCGGTCGATGCTCTACGACTGAGACGGGCAATTGTGCCCTCGCGAGCGAAAGGCGGGCAAATAGCGTGCGAACTCTCGTGGGTCAATCGATCAGGATGAATTCGATAACTTTTCAATTTGGACATTTTTACATTTAGAATATCTGTGTTTCTAGATTTATTCATTTTCAAATTTTTACACTCTGCACAGACACTGAATTTCTAAATTTCCTGCTCTCCAAATACCTAAAATGTAAGTTATAAAATTCCTAAGTTTCCAGCACTCCAAAGTCCAACATTCAAAATCATAAAATTTCCACATTTGCAGCTACCCAAAATCCCTGGACGTAAATTCTAAAATTCCTAAATGTCCAGGTCTCCAATCTCTCACACCCTCAATTATAAAATTTCAAATTTTCAGCTGCCCAAATGTCCACACAGTAAATTCTAAAATTCATAAATTTCCGACTGTCCGAATTTCCACATCGTAAATTATAAAATTCACAATCTCTCAAATTTCTAACAGTCCAAACCCTCGACTCCCGATTCGTTGCAAACACAAAATTAAATTACCCCGGCAATTGCCACATCGCAGAAACAACAAAAGCTACCTCGGTCAATTGATTCATCACGATATCCAATTCCATATTTAATCGACGCAAAAAAGTTTGATATCCGAGAAGAGTCTGAAATCTGATCGGCGTCACTTGTAACAGGTAAAGGAAAACGTTTACCAGAACTCTTGCTCGTCGAAGCCCGATAAAAAGCTCGATAGTTCTCAGGAAGCCGATCGAACGGTGTAAAAAGCTGCGGGAAAGAGGGATTGCTCGTCCGGCAAATATATTCCTTGTCCGATGAAAAAGTGGCTGTACGAGCGACAAAATGGACGAGAATCGTTCGGGCCCGTTCTCGCGTAATATCCTTACGGTGAATGGACGCCTTTATGGTCAGCGGCCGGGCACAAAATGTACATCTCAACTTTCCTTCGATTGTTCACGCGTCCCGTTTTCTTCTACTGACGAAATGGCTCGCCGTTAAAAGTGCTGCATCCGCAGTAAGTACACCGAGGGTGAAGAAAAAGGGTGGCGAGAAAGAGGGGTTGAACTGTTCGGGCATGGGGAAGAAAAGAGTGTCGGGGCTCTTTTTTATTCCCGGCCGAGCCCGGTTTCCTTCGCGAGGACAAAAACCGATTAAAGCCCGGGCTGTCCTGCGGCGAGGATGTACCGAAAATGAAATTGCTCTAGAAAGTGTCTGTATTATCTTTCGCGGGTACGGATCCCCTCCTGCTACTCGGTTTTTTCATGAATAAAAAGAATCCTCCCTCCTTTTCGCGCCTGCCTTTCCCGCACCGCGTACTTACAGCACGCAACGCCGCTACCCTAAGTAATATGACTTTGCTGGGAACTTACTTTTGCCCGCAGGACCGAATAACACTTTTTTTTTATAACCGCGAAGGAGACTTACATATGGAACGTTCCTGTCGGAATCGTTGTTGACATGATTCGTTGCGTTATGAAATAGAAACAGTTGCAGATTGTTAACCCCTTGCTATACTTTGACGACGCTGACTCGTGACGCTGATCTTCCGAAGGAATAATTGGTACCTGTAGGAAAGTATCTCTTAAGAGGAATATAACTAAACGGAACAATTTCGAAGTTACAATTTCGAAGGTACAACTACGAGTGCAAAGTTTAAGTCCCATTAGCTACAGACTGTCAACAGTGTAAGTACCTTGCGTCGACGACCTTCCGCACGAATCGTTAGTGTCTATAGAGGAGCATGTCTTGAATGGTACTACAGCTACATGTAGCGAGCAATTTCTAAGTCCCGAGGAACTATGTACAGAAACTCGGAGTCTCGTCAGTAGCGGCTTATAAAAATTATAGTTTGCGATAATATTACATTTACTAGAATTAACCCTTTGCATTAGACGACTCACACTCATTTGATTTAAGGCAACAATTTAAAATAAATCTCTAATTCAATTTAACTCCTAAGATTAACTCCTTGACGTACAACTTATTTGTCGAAACTAGATATTCGTATCTATAATATTAAAATGAACAAAGAAAATTAGAATGCTGCGAGTATTTTATATTCGGCGATCCTTTTCTATATAAATTATAATTGAACCTAAACTTCAAATTGCAGAGTATTAAAAATTTGAATAAGGTTTGTCACATTTGTGCTGCGTGTGAGTCAGACTTGGCAAAGTGCGGCAAGGGGTTAATAACAGAAAAATGATAATTTACAAAAAATTGATCAAGCTTTCCAACTAAAAATGTTTACACTTGCTATTTGCGAACGATAAAGATTCTTCCGAGTGCAAAGGGTTAAAATTATAAACAGACACGTGGTTTCAGTGAACGTCTCGCACCATTTGGTGTCTGATACTCGACGCGGTTGTCGGTGTTGAACGAGTGTGACGAGTCTATTAATGCGTGTCATGATCAATGAAATGGGGCATACGTAGCGATGAAACGCGAATGACGAACGAATAGAAGCGGAAAAGGGAATAACGCAGCGAAGAAGGGAAGGTGTACAGTGAAAGAACAGGGACAGATGAGGAAGAGGAGGGGTAAAAGAAAACCACGTGCAACAACGTCGGCACAAAATGAGTGCCGGCCAGTATATTAATTCTGCATTTAAAGCTGCGGTCAGGGTACACCAGTCTCGGTGGTCGAGTGGTTAGTACGAGTGTAGGTAGAGAACGCAACAATTCAGAGGGGTTCGCCGGGTGTAATGGCTGGTAATTAGAGTGCCATGATAGCAGGCTCCGCGAAACCAGTTATCTCGCTACGTGCATCGTGCATGCCCATACTGAAACCCTCTCCAGAACCCGAGTTCTCCCTTCTACCTACCTCTCATCGTCCTCTCCCGTTGCTGACCTCTTCCGTCCTTCCTTCTTCTTCCCTTTGGATCTCCCCCTCTTGACTTCGACTTCATTCCCCCTCTTCTGCATCAATTTTGTCCTTTTCGTCGGCTCACCGCTGACAAGAAAAATCTTTCGCGACTGCATCTTCGCAATAACCGTATCGCGTTTGGGGTAGAATTTCGAATGCTGATCGACTTGCTACATCCTCCGACGAAGTTGAAAGGATTCCGAGAAAATTTGCAACATAAACGCATTTTGCACTTTACCTTATCTTCGTTCTATGTCCAGCGTGTTTCCGGAGCTAGATATCGTTTCGTTGAGAGCAACCCACTCGAATAACCTCATTTCGGAGTATATTTGAGACCCGAAATGCAAGGAACGAACGGAGCTAATTAGAAGATATCGACGATTAGGTTGGTCGAATGATTGACCCTGTCGGCGGGAATGGCGCGGCGATCGAATAAATTAGTAAATCGAGAAATTGTTCGGAGGATGATTTCCAAGAACGCGTTACCGAGTTACGTCGTTTTGGTGAAGGGTATCAGGATGTTCAGAAACGGGAAACACAACGATTCAGTCTGAACGCGTTTCAGACGGTACGGGTTGCCGTGCGGAGCTTTCTCGCGCGGCCACTTTGAAAAATCGCGGTATTAAAGCGGACCTTTGGACCCTTATCTAAGTTATTGTCCGGCCCTGGTAGTACCGTCGGAGATTGCTCGAAGGGAATAGCGCAAACGCGTATGTGTAAAAAGTGACGCGTGCCTGTGAGAGGCACACACGCAAAAACAAGAGCGTGAAAGGATACCGAGAAGGACGTGGCCCGACGCTCGACGATCCTCTCACCGTCTTTCGAGAAGCGTTATCAGTATCTTATGACATGCATTAAAGGATTGAAAATGCCAAAGATTGTCAACGAGACCCTTTATCTGTCCATTAGCCAAACAGCCTCGTACGAATTTCACGCGCCATTCAACGAGCGTGATGGACACCGTCGAGGATCCTTTCGCTTCCACCGATCCCTTCTGTTCATAAATATGGAACGCTGCTGCGCGTGCAGCTTCTTCTTCGATATTGAAGCCCAGGTATCTCTTCGCGAGATTTCGTACGAGCGCTTCTCCAAATATTAGCTTCCGAGAATCCTCAAATTTCTTCGATTTTGCCGCACTGGAAATTGCTGGCTTTAGCTATTTTCACGGCGAATTGTTAAATTTCTCTTTTTCCATCTCCTAATTTACCGAATTTCCGAACTTTTGCTTAAAATTGCAAATTTTTTAAATTCTCACGTGTGCGAAGCATTAAATTGTCGAAGTTCATGATCGTGAGATTCTCGAATCGCTAAGTTAAGAGGCTCGATATTCACACAAAATATTCTCATTTCTAAAGTCCAAATTTTTGGATTAATAAATTGTCAAATTTTTATGTTTATAAATTCTCAAGTTCTCCGATTGTAGAATTTCGGTAAACCTAAGTTTCTACTTTTCCAGGTATTCAAACCTTCCAGTTCTTGCTTTCCCAAATTTCTAAACCTCCTTATTTTTCACAGTTCCAAATGGTCGAGCTCCCTGATTTCGTAACCCCAAAATTCTTATATGTCAAAATCCATAACTTCTTCAAATTTTCGAGTCACTAAATGTAAACTTCCTCAAATTCTCCAAATCTTCAAACCCCTAAATTTTCACATTCTCAAATTGGCGAGTCTGGAACAGAAGATTAACCCTTTGTACTTGGAAGCATTATTACCATCGTCAAACGGATATTATAAAACTTTCTAGTTGAAAATATCGATAAATTTATTTGAAATTATTATTTTTTATTACTAACCTTTTGCAGTCCAAAGTATTTTAATATTCGCAAATAGCAACTGTAAAACTTTGTAATTGAGAAATTTGATGAATTTTCTTGGGATTATTATTTTTTATCATTAACTGCCAACCTGTTTCACTATGTTCAACCATCTATCAACCATCTATGTTCATCAACTATATCATATATAGTATAATAATACTATAAATTTAATTAAATGTTATTTATTTAAAATCGTTGCGTCAAGTCAAATTCCGAATGTGAATCGCCTCACGAGCGCAAAGGGTTGAAGTCAGAAACACGCGAATCGTATCGCGAAATCGACGTTAATCGATGAACACGCTATCAAATCGAATAATTCGGGAAGAACCGTGGCGATACGTTCGAGTTGGAAAGTCGCGGGGTAACGCGGAAACGATTCAGCGAAAAGCCGAAAGAATTTAATGGGAGGATCAACGAATTGCGCTTCTTTCGCGATTAAACGGTGCACTTGCACTCCCCTCGAGTATAATCGAGGTTTTGCTGTTTGGAAAAAAGGCATCCCCGACTTGGTTGCCTGTATTTCGTGTGTTTTCGTGCCAGCTCGTCGCCGCGCAATGGAAAAAACCAATTTCCCCTGTGGCGAACGGATGGCGGGAGATAGCGTAGAAAAAACGAAGAAAAAGGGGAGGAAACGTAGGGGGGCAGAAAAAGGGTGAAATTAACGTGCGATTTTCTAGACTCTCTGACCGATCGTGCCAAAAAAGAACGAGCATGGCCCAATTTAACACTTTGACTACGTCGTAAAATGGGAAAAACGCGTATACCCGCGCGAGCACAACAGTTTCGGGATACAAATATCGGGCACCGTCGAACACCGAAATTAAAACTAGATTTTCTGCAACATGGAGAAGATTTACCTACTCAAGAGAGTCCTGTTACCAGACTCGTTACCTCGGTTGCCACATACGTCTTACGAGAACCGTGTACACGCTCCTGACGGTAGAAAACCGGCCGCAACAGTCGTTCGTTCCTCGAAAGAAGACATTCCATTCTTCCGCTTGTATCTTAACGCCATCGGAATCGTGACGCTCCGTGACACACAGCCGGCGAGCAGAACTTCATAAATAATATTGAAGTCCGTAACAAGACCGCCGAACGGATCCACGCGAGAACGTAAATCAATACGGACGCGCGAGTTCATAGTTCCCAGAGCGTTCGCGAAACAATTTACGGACAACTTGAATGGTACTACAGAGACAACTTAAGCCGGTGGAAAATTTCACGTATCAATCCCGGTGGTTAGATTAACGGCGAGCGGCAATCTGATAAATCTTGCCTAGATGCCCATTAGATTTGCGGATCATCGTACAAAGAGATTCGAGCGTTTTCTGTTCTCCTTAAGTCCCGAAGCGTTTGCATGATCGTTCGTACGTGTGTGTGTTTGTATCTTTTATCGAATATACAGACACACCAGCTGAATTCTGTGGACGCGCATGTATATTCCGCATGTTTCATGCTCATTGGTTCCCCTTTCACATGAACTTTGTGCCGAGGCAAAGCGGTCTCGTCCTCCTTTAACGCTCGCGCTAAACCGCTAGATCCAGCAAGCTCGGGACCTAGTACGTACGCGTTCCCTAACGTTTCTATTCCATTTATGGACGGATAATTAGTTCGAGCCAGTCGACTGTACCATCGCGCGTCGATCTTTCGCGATTCGGCCCTGTCCGAGGCTCGATCTCTGCCTCGCGATTTCACCGCCGGTTCATGTGCCTCGATCTCTCCTATCGATGTCTCGTTACTAATTTATTTACGGTAGAGAGCTCCTTTTAGACCGCCCTTACGATGCAAGTCACTTGGAAATCAATCACGACGTTGATCTTGATTCTGGATTAACGTTTGCGCAATTATTAATCGGGACTTTAAATTTACCGAAGGGTTACATGCAACGTGTCACGCGTGAAATGTCGGATTTCGAGAATATGCGTTACTATTTATGGTACCTTAGTTTGAAACCGAAGGTCTGCTGACGTTTGCATGAACATTTTATAAATATCTTCGATTATTCGCATTTTGGTTTATAATCGTCTTATCGGCTGATTATAATATGTAGTAAGTTTATCAGGTAATGTAGTAAGGTTACGACAATCAACGAGTTTATATTTGGAAAATCAACGAACAGTTTGTGTAACGGCGTGTAACAGAAATTAAGCTTCAAATTGATGTAGTATAAGTTTGATTTTACAACAATTTGTCATCAAATTGTGTCAGGTTTTAAATGCTCCGACGCCGGTCGTATTTCATTTTAATCGACCCTGTACGTTTAATTGACCATCAATCACTCAGTATTCAAAATATCAATAAAATATTTATGCAGCAATTTTTTTTAGAACTGTAAGCTTTAAATTGACACAGGATAAGTGCCGTTTGTGTCATCAACGTTTGTGTCAGAAGCTATACTTAAAAATTGTCGATTGCGATATATTAATAAATAGTTATTTTACATTGAGAAGAGATCGAGAATGAGTATCGCGTTCACGGAAGTGTTGCATCGATACGATAAAATATTATTGCTGCGACTATGAACTAACGTTATGCAACGCTTCAAACTGCCTCGACGTCGATATATCCGTTTAAGATAAACAGGGGTCTCTGAAGATTCGAGTCGTATGAATTTTCAATCGCCTCTCGTACACCGTGTCGAAGAAAAGGCGGAGGGCAGGAAAAATGCGAGCCACTCTAGCCACGGAATAACAAACTACATATTTATGAGTTTACTCTGAAAACGGATCCTGTGCCACCATGCGTTTTCGTCGAACGACCCTTAGCGCGTTCAAGATCGACGACGCACCGTGTGCGTTCTATGCATGCTGCTCTGCATTCTTCGATTATTTGAATAACATTTCATTTAATTATTTGTTCAATTTTATTACTCATTAATTACGGTATTTATACTATCAGTGACGTTGAACAATTTATATTCTTACTATTCTAGGATCACTTTAACCCTTATTAATTCGAATTATACTACGTTACGTAATTATATGGAGTTACTTTAATATAAATACATTTCATAAATATATATTATGTCACATTAATATAAACACGTTACATTAATATAATGAAATATAGATAAAATTATGCGTGAAATAATGTCATGTACAGTAAGATGTACTAGTATCTTATACAGTAATGTAATATATTATATAATTGCATATATCATATACATATAGTATGATGTACATAATGTATGTAATATGATATAGTAAATTATTTATAATTCTAACCACCGATTTATTTTGTTGCAGATAACGTCACTGAAGGGTGCTCAAGGTAATAAAAATTATAATATGCATCGGTGATGGGACTATCTTGTGCATAATTACCAGGAAAAGAAATTTAAATATCTCACATAGTAAATCGACGGCATTCAATCGATGGTGCAGCACGGTTGGACACCTAGTATAATGATAAGTAGTAGATCGGTTGCTACCAGCCTCGTATACGTATGTATGTATATGACCTAACGAGATTGCCAGGTACATGCATAAGAATGTGCCGTTAATTAACCGCGCCGTATCGACCATCTGATTGGCTATTTAATTGGATTAGCCATGGCGAGCGTAGTTTCTATACGAGGGCGAATACACGGGGCCGGTCTGTACGTACATAGTAATTACGTTAGTACCTTTGGTATACCTGTTACACGGACCAAGTGGGTGCCGTGGTACCGAATGCCAATCGCGTCTCGTATTTTTCCTTTCTTTCGTTTCTTCGTTCGTCTCTCTGTTTGTATCGACGCTCTTTTTCTCTCGACCGTTTCTGCGTCTCGATTCCGTTCATCGCTGACACGGTACGTCTCTCTGTTCCCTTATTTTCTACAATCACGGGAATTACCATAAATCACCGTTCCTCGCGGTGCCTTGTACTTTTGTTAAACAACCATGGCAAAATCGATCCGGGGTACCGCTATCTGATCGACGCCGTTCAGCCGCTACCACTTTGCGGCTATCAGCCGAGAACCGGCCGGCACTTTAGCTATCTTAATTCAGAAAATCAACTGATTTATTGCCGGAACCCAACTTCTTTTCGCACACCGGATAATTAACCTACTCTCGAATCGCGTTACACGCTGCTCCCTTCGTGTCGCGTATCTTATATACCAGTCGTCAAAAATGCGACTGTTTTATAATCGATGACGCTCCAAACATTCTACTTCTTGAAATATTAGGGTGTCCCATAACTTTCATCCTTTTTCATGTGATATAAAAACGCATTTCACAGAATATTTTGAGAGTGACCCCAATAATTTTAGAAAAAGAAAAACGTGGTTTAATTGTATCAACGTTGGAACACAGTGAGACAGATTTTATCGACGATTAATAATAAAAAAAATAACAATTTCAAAGAAATTCTTCATAATTTGCTTTTGGCTGTAAAGGATTAATTATTGCAACTTACCGTATGTAAGTTCGGTCACGATTTTGATGAAGGCTGAATTTTAAGAGACACTTACAACTTTGTGAGAACCAATCGAGCGGGTTGCGCGCGGGATCAAATGAATTCTACAAACTCGGGGCATAAAATAAATACAGAGCGAATGTAAAAATGTCGAAAGAATCGATTCGCGCGTACTTTGACAAGCAACGAAACGAGGCGGGAAGCGAACGTTTAAAGGTCGTTCGCGAAGCGAAATGAAGCGTTTGAAGGCGAACGTGGGTGTTGCCACGAGTTTTACACGTAACATGCTGGTCACTTTGCCGAAGAAACGTTCGTACATGATGTAACGACGTCGTAACGTTGGCCGACTTTCAGAGGAGCGAGTTCTGAGGACAAGTATTTAACAGTTTCTTTACGGAAGCCGTCGAATCCGCGTGGACGAGGCGTTAAATCAGAAGAGGTACACTTAGATTTTATTCGGAAATAAAATCGTGTATTAGCAGAATAAGGTTGTTTAAAATTTTCATTTACGAATATTAATTGACGCTGAAACTAACGACGTGTAATGTACAATTAATTTGGAGTTGAAAAATGAAATAACAAACGACGAAACATAAAGTAATACTCATATTAAATCTTTACCTTGATGAGAATCAGCAAAGATTTCAAGAAAACTACCTTATCAAATTTTATCATTTGAAACAAGTATTTTACTTATTTTTACTTATTTTACATTTTGGTACTTTTACCAAATATGTTGCGATCTTTCTCATAATCACGGCGGTATCGCACAGCATTTTACATATATGCATAACGCAAATTAATCGAGAAAGAAGTAATGGATGTCGCATTAACTAGCGTACGTGAATGATACTTTCTCAAGGTACAAATGTATTAAACATCACCTAATTTTTCAAGTAATTTTCCAGCATTCGAACGATCAGTTTCATGAGATTCGAAACGTGTCTCGGTTATTATTCCGTTTTGATTTGCATGCAAAACGCGGATCAGCCTCGAAACGTTAACATTTCAACGATGCCACGGCTCTTTCAGTTGTATCGAAGAATCTTCGTTGCCTTATCAACGACGGCGTAGATTTGCATTTAAAATATTTCATTTGAATAGGAAAAATTTAATAAAGGAGCACGGTTTTTCTCCCGTCCGTCTGTTCGCTCGGCGCAAGAGACTTTTTGAAGAAACTCTTTGTTTAAATATACAGGCGAGTTTTGTTGTGGCCGTGTCGTTTCCGCGCGACGTTCGTTAGAATTTTTACCTAGCTTGACAGCACGGTAGCGAACCGGATTCGATTCAAAGAGAAGTTCTCCAAAGCGAACGGCTACGTGTGGCGCGACAATAGATTTCAATTCCATGTGGCCCCGTAGACAGCGTGGGTAGACTACACGCTGCAAATCGTCAGTGGGATTGTTAACGCGTGTCACTCCGTACGCCGCCATGGCACACTCGTAAATACATACACCTCCTTGTGTTTCACGATACGTATTTTGTCGTACAATGCCGTTTACGAAGTGGACTCGGTTACTTAATACGGCACGCACGGTACGTGCCCTTTTATACTTGATATTAGCCTCGGATACTTCGGTGTCCGCGTTGGTTCACTGAGACGTTTTGCGAAATAGTCGAATTCCGTGTCTACGATCGCGTAAATCGTCGACGACCACCTGGTAGGGATTTCCGAATTGCGAAACTGTTTAACATTTGCAACTGACGTACGTTGAGCGTGTAAGCCACGTTCTGCTGATCGTTGATAAATTCGCAATCGTTCTACGAATTTGCTAACGTCTACCTTCATTACCACCTGGTGTAACATGTATTTGTAGACACACAGGCTTTAATGTATGTATGATTGTACTGTTTAAATTTTCTGAGGACAAACTTTTATCTTCGTTAACCCCTTCAGAACCGAATTTTTTTTCGATCAAGAAAAAATTATTTTATACTAAAATTAACTTAATTCATGCGAATGAAAGCAACAATATACTTTTTACAAAAATATCTATTTATTCATAATTTGTTAAATGTATATTTTAATGGACACATGGTCCTTGCGCAAAATTTGTAACATTAATTTGTAATAAAATACAGCACGAAAAGTGTTATGTACATTACAATGTGCACAAAGTTTCGATACAATAACGATATATTGAGACACGGTATAATTAAGACCTGTCCAAAA
This sequence comes from Coelioxys conoideus, assembly GCA_947623535.1. NCBI lineage: Eukaryota > Metazoa > Arthropoda > Insecta > Hymenoptera > Megachilidae > Coelioxys > Coelioxys conoideus. The sequence continues at coordinate 15,554,648 of OX392457.1, read as the reverse complement.
CATAACTGGTGCGGTATGAAGCTCGACGTAGACAAACAAAATAATTCCACGGGATAAAGCGATGAATTTCAACTGCAACGGGCATCTATCGCCAGTCGACAAGAAAGATACGGTTTCTCCCCGAATGGCTTTTAATTCGTCCGTGGAAGATATCGGCGGAATTATCGTGGAAATTAATCAGGATATCGTAAAACGAATTTCGACCGGAGGAGGTTAGTTTTTGCAGCAGCTGCGCGCCCCATTCCGGAACTGTTAATTGTGCCATTTTTCCCGCGTCCGCCATAAATACAATACGGGACCGAAGCGAAATGATGCATGGCGCGATACACATAAATATCAAACGGTGTGTAGTAAAACGGCGATACGTGAACGGGGGCGTTTTGGGAGGGGAATATCAGCGTGTCTGTAACTCACGGCGTGGTCACCGGTGAACAAACGCGATTCTTTTCCCAGGCCGGCATAAATAATTATCGGTTCGACAGGCGGTCGTTAACGAGACCTGATGGGCTGCAAAGTAGCAACGGTGATTATTTTCCGTTCGACTCGATCGTTCCTCGAATTATCCGATCTTTCCGCGGTACGAACGTTACGAATCGGTTTTGCGAATCGTCCCGAGCGTATTTGTCTTCTCCGCGACCAACAAGACGACGCGAAAGCTGAATTAATGCGGCAATTTTCCATCGACGCCGAGCGCGAACGATCGTCGCACTACGAAATCGATTTTCTGTAACAAATCGTTCGGATCGAGAAGCGTTCGGTCCTCGACGATCGTTAACGAGGCTCCCTGAATTCTCCGCCGTTCAGCGGGACCCCGCTTATATCGCCATGATCGTAGTTCGCGAGGGTTCATTCTTTTTTCATTCGCAATTACCGCGATGAATAACGATTTTCGGCGTGGGCGTGCGTACACGAGCCACACGAAACCGATCGCGAGATGAATGCGACGCGCACGACCCGCGGCTACGAATCGCGGTATTTATAGGCCCGCTGTATATCGCAGCCAGATTAAGTAGATAAGCTCTCGATACCAGCCGATTCCGATTGTCTTCGAGCTGGCCGCGAACGCTCGTACGAAGCACACCTCGATCTCTCGTTGCGGCGAGCCTCTGGTTTATAAGGCGTTGCACTTGCCGTGGCCGGCGTAACCGGCTTCTTATTGTAATTTATATATGGCGGATCGTAATTCAATGGTATGATCGGGAGAGGGCTGGCTCCTCTTGCCGAGGCGCACGAAACCGAGATCGAATCTATTTTATGGGAATCGTCCATTTTCTCGCGATCGACCGTGGACCGAGAAATAACCGCGTTAATGGAATCCTCGTGAATTATTAAGGTTGGCGCAAATTGATTTTCTTAATTTCATTTCTCAATTTACCGTTTCTACACGCCGATTTCATTTATGCACGGACATTTTTTCGTTCGTCGATATTGCATGCTCGTCCTTCTCTCGGGTATAAATACTAATTAGGGCGACTCAAGACGATTTGCAATTTGTGATACAACGTTGCGCTTTCGCCATCCTGATTCATTATGTTCTAACGAGGGAACATGTCCAACCCGGACACACCGATTTTAATGAAACTTATGCGACATACAGTTTCGAAAAAATATTTGACTTTCCAAGGAACAATTTCCTTTTTAAATTGTGTGTTTGAATGACGTCCCTTGTAAGTACGAGTAAGAATTGCGAAGAACATTTTTCTTGTATAAAGTATCTCTGCATTAAATTATATTTTGCTTGTTTAATCGATCTTTCTGAAATTGAGAACCTCAGTGAAAAGGTTAACCCCTTGCACTCTAAGGTATTTTCTACTGGTAGACAGCAACTCCAGAACTATTTGGTTAAAAGTTTTGATGAATATTTTTGATATTATGACCTCTCTACAATTAACTGCTACTGTTAGCTGTTTCATTATGTTTATACATCGTGTATATAACATAATAGATTTAACTGAAAATACCCATCGTAGAAGTGCCGTGTTAAATAAAATGGTGAGTGCAAGACATCTATCGATCGAAAAGGATTAAATAAATTGGCAATCGAAGAATATTCGTCTTGAACTACGTGAGCGAATCAGAGGAGGATAGCAGAGATCTTAAGAGTCGCGTATTTAGCATTCGGCTAGAGACAATGTCCCCAGTTAGGTAGCCTGACTCAGATATTAATGTAATACATAATCGGCCGCAGATTGGAGAGGCAGTACCGAGCAAGATGAATGAACCTTGCGGAGCTCAAAAGGCATGCGGTTGATCCAATGTGTCGTAATCCTGACCCCGTGAGCCAGCACGGTCCACGGTTCGGCCATATTCCGTGTCTTAGCTGTATATCCGTTTAATCTGTTCGGCATACATCGACAGCCGGCATGCATGTCGCTCGCTCGCGCGCGTGCACGTTCGCCTACACGTTATATTGTAAATAATAGCGGCGATCGGAGAGAAAACTTCGATTGTAGTTAGCCGCTATCAGATCTTGGCTAAGTGAACAAGGAGTGTCTGGGAAAACGCGTACGATCTCTGTATACGTATACGTACAGTGCGCGTGTATGTATCCACGTGAAAGTCCGGGATTTTTCCTATTACAGCTTTCGACGACGGCTTTCCCGACGGACTTTATGGATACCCGGTACGAAACAGCACCTTTCCCAAAGGGGACGCCGACCGTGAGCGTCGTTTCGAATTCTTCGCCAACAGAGTTTTCCAATCGCAGCTGTCTCCGCGTCGCGTTTAACGTTGCTTCCTGGGACATCGGCTTACCGATACCTGGGCATTTATGGCCGTGATTTACGCTCGAACTTGTTCGCATACGACTCGTCATCCGTGCACGCCGGCTAAGACCGAGGATACCGATGGTTATCTGCGATATTGCGCAAGGATAAATGTGTAGGCCCCGTACGTCGGTGAATAATGGAATCTTGAAATCGTGCAGAAATCGGGGACGCGCATGCACAATACCGATCGAAGTCTATATACATTGATACTCGTTTTGAAGACTCCTCTGAAACAGGATCAGTTAACATATGTAGGTGAAATTTCGAAAATACATGTATATCTTTTATGGATATTATCACAATACTGATCGAAGTCTATAGACATTGATACTCATTTTGAGGATTCTTTTAAACAAGGATCAGTTAACATACGTAGGTGAAATTTCAAATGTACATATACATCTTTTATGGTTATTATCAGACTGTATTTATGCATTCATCAGATATTCGTGCGTGTAGGATATATATAAATTATGTAATGTCTGTGAATATCTCAGTGTATTGTTACGTAATATTTTTTTCTTTATCGCGAAGATATGCGATCACCATTGCCGATTCAGGTAAATCGATAACTTATTGGAAAGTACACGAGAGGAACATTTCAGGGCAATGAAATACAGAGAAAGATTAAAAGATGAAATTGAAAGATCATGCACGCCTCTTACTATACATAGTACATACTCGTTCGTAATATACATAGTGTGTTCGGTAGTCGTGTCTGTCAACGTGAAAAATCATTTTCTTCCAAATCACCTTTTCCGTAAATGTTACTTAAAATGCGACGTGTAAGTTCGCCAACATATTTCCGTCTAAACTGTACACACATTGCACGTTCGATAGCCCGGGGCGATCGAACTAGCTCGTCTTTCGATATGTTTATGGTGAGCTGTTCAGGCACGATTCGTCATAGTTGATACTTCCTCGAGACGATCGCTTTAAAGGCTGGTTCACAAGTCGCCACGGAAATAGCTTACGTATTAGACAACCGTGTCCGGGTATAAATTACGATTGGCCAACGTAGAGTACCGCCTCGATGGAGCGTGTCTTTCACGACTGATCCAACGAGAATGTACGTGACGCAATGCATCGCATCGCCGTGGATAAAGTAATCTCTATTGTCTAACGTGACAATGAATAATTCGTGGGTTTGGCGATAACGATGGTTAAAGGCGTTCGCGAATCGCCGGCCCGTTGTTCTGTCCGCGAGTTTGAGATTTCACGGGGAAAATCGTGCGTTCGAAATACGCCCTCGCTATCTTCAGAGGTGCATCGTTCGTCGACGAATCGAACCTTTTACTCTCGAAACGTTGTATCCGTTAGGTAACACGCGAAAACGCGATTACGACACATCTCGTCCGGCGAACGGTTCGTTCTCCCGGTATCGTTCCGCTGCATCCGGCAAAAATTATGTTTCCCGGCGATCGAGGGATACGATGCTTCCTCACGGAACAGGAGATTCAGCTCGCGGAGAAATTACGGGCGAAATTACCGGGTTGCCGCGGAAATTGCACGTCTTTTTCGGTTACGCCACCATTCGATTCCTTATTCCGGCCCGGGCACAAAGGAACCATTCCATTTTTCTCTCCTCGCGTTCGTTTGCGAGTTACGAGGGTGGTCTGATTCAAAATTCTGAACGAAATTCTACCGGTCTCTTGTACTGTATCGATCGACTCTGTTATATCATCGAAGATATTAGAAAAATATTTGAAAATGTCGATCATATTAGGTTGTCCCATATGTTTTTCCTCTTTTTTATGTAACATAAAAACGCGCTTCGAGGAATATTTTGCAAGTAATCAAAGAGTAAATTATATTTCCTCAGGGATTGAAGAGGGCGACAGGGTAAAACACTTTATATTTAATGAAACAAATGATGTACCTCAACCGGTGTAATCGGTCAAACAAATTTAATGAAACAAATCTTAAACAATAAATGTCGTATATACATTTCTATCAAACAAGGAAGGAATTTACGGAACATGCTAATACCACGATCGAACGAAATTCCGCTCTCGATAATTGCACGCTCGCTTTTCCGGTAAATGTGTCGTTTACCTGGAAATGCGTAATATTGTTTTTATTACGTCGAGTAACTACCGAGATAAGTCAATTTCGTAGAATAACTTATAATTCGGTTGTATTAATTAAATGAATTGTGTTTAATAAGGGTATATTATCGTATCTGTAACAATATGTAATTTGTATCGTGGATGTATAGTACCTAACCAATTTAATGATACGTTTCGCACGCATGTTACCGCGAAACGTACTCAAACGGTGGCACGATAAAACGAAAAACGGACGATACTGCCTAATTATTTCCATAATATTCCCATTATAACTCCAGATTAATAAAATTCATACGCGTCAGGGTATCGTCATAAAGCAGAATTTCATACGTCCTCAGCTTTAACGCGGCACATTCGTCGAATGTTTAACCCGTTTCGATCGAATATGCCTCGCAGCGTCGCACGCATGACTGGTCGCGTTAATAAAAATGTTCCTCCGCACAGAATGACACACGAACGGATTCCATCGATCGGCGTCTAATTGAAACCCTTAACGACGCGTCGCGATAAAAATCCAAGAGTTAGGTGAAACGCGTTTGTCAACGGGTCCGTGATCCGCCAGCGAAATACGCGAATGTATCGCGTTATCCGTCGAGCTATCGTTTCAACGCTCGTGACACAATTCTCTATTTAGTGATCGTTAACCCATTTCAACGATCGCAACGGGGCTTAACGAGATCGTATGTGTTCGATCGTCTGAGGTAGATTATCGACGTGTCGACGAGATAGAATCATCTGTGGGGAAAGGAGCATGAGAGAGTTCCTTTGATTGTCTGCCGTTGCGAAATTGCTGAATGACAGTACGTGCGGCTCGAACGGAATAGGAAAAACCGTCGTTGGATCGCGACGGATGCGATACAACGAGTGGCAATTTAACGTATAGTATTCTGACGCACGATACTTCGGCGCGCGGTGATTAAACGCGCACCGATTTCACGCTCGACGATCAAATGCGTAACCGAACTGGTGGTGATCTAACGCGTATGGATATAATGGTTAGCAATGTAACGCGAGATCTGACACGTCGTGATATTTAATTAAATTTATAATCGTGATCACTGACGACTTACACGAGATACAATGCGTGACAATATGTAGTGATCTGATGCGTGGTGATACCCACATGCGGTGATCTAGTGTGTAACAATATAACGGGTTTAAGGCAATAATCTAATGCATACTAATTTAATGAGCAGTCTATCACGTGGTGATACCTACGCGCGGTGATCTAACGCATAGCAATATAATAAGTAGCAACCGAACGCTTAGTAATTTCTAAAGTGCAGTAATCTAACACGTAATAATTTCCAAAGTGTAGTAATCTAACGGGTAGTAATTTCTACAGTGCAGTAATCTAACGCGTAGTAAATTCTAAAGTGCAATAACCTAACGCGTGGTGATTCAATACATGGTAACCCTATGCATAGTAATTTTTAAGGTGAAGTAATTTAATGCGTAGTCATTCAATGGGTAGTAATATCTAACAAGCAGTAATCTAGCATACAGTAACCTGATGCGCAATAATCTAATATGTAGTAACCCAACGCGTAGTAATCTAGCGCGCAATAACCCAACGCGCAGTAATCTAACGTCTACTAATCTAACTCGTATTCTATTAACTAAAATAATAAAATACCTCTATAATTTTTGAACAACATTAATAATTATTCGTACAGTGGATTTTACAGATTACAGATTTTTAATGAATTACAAAATTCGTAAACGTGACGATACTTTGCCAGAGATATTTAAAGGGAAATAAGATATTTCGAGAATCCCGGTAGAAGCATTCTCGGCGTTTGTGTACAGTAAAATACAGCGGAACGACGCGTAAGATAGTGTTTCATTGCGCCGTAAATTAAGAATGGAAAGAAATAGTGGAAGTGGATTGGAGAGAACGACGCGAAACTCGCGTCTGATTAATGTTGGTAGATATCACTGTGTTTTTGAATACAATCGGTCTCCGGTGGCATTTCAATTTGCAACTTCGTTGCCGCTCAAGATAAATTGTTACCATACACGATTTGTTATTCGGAAGATTGATTCCCACGTTATTTTAAGGAATTACCGATGTCAAACTTTTGATTGCGCGTTCAGTAATACTACCTGTATTTTCTTACGTCTCTATCTTCCCTTATTCGTCGCCAAGCGATTCCGCTTAATTATCACGTAAAGCTTCAATCCGTAAATCTTGTCCGATTGATTCAGTTAAAATCGAAAAATCAAAATACGATTGTACAATATTAAATGTATAACAGATATGGACATGACAATAGTTTATCAATAACATTTTATGTAATTATAAATTATTTAAACTTCCATTAAATTGTTGTAGTAGGTACAAGTAACATTTCCTTTCTAAAGCAGCTTATTAATAAATACAATTTCCTCTAGCGTCAGTTCATTGTAGATTCATGTCTCGTTAGCTAACCGGTATAATGTCCTTGGTAGGACACCTATTAATTAATTGTACATGTTGAAGGTGGCGAAGTATGTTGCCCACACATAGCTTCAGAAATCTTAAACAATATCGATTAATACACAACTGGGTACATGTTTCCTTAACTGACCAGGGTGATCTCTTCGTTTCGTGGCTTTATTTAAAACAATTACAAAACAACCTGTACATCATCAAAATGAGTCTCGCGTTTAATTTCACACTCGGGGTCTGTCTTGAGGAAGCGGCGTCGTGGAGGATCGATGAGCGATACACGGAACACGGTTGATACCGACAAACGACTTTGGGAGTGGTCTCGTGACTACCGCGAAAGCAATGTATGGCAATTGCGATGTTTATTATTACAACGTGGTATCTGACTTGTGCCGTGTTAGGCGTGAAACGGTCGGGCAGGTCGGGACCCCATTCCTTATCCCGTGGCAAGTCGGTGAAATGAATTCTTCGTGTAACACGTGCACGTGTGCGCGTGAACGACACCGAAGTTAGTCTCGATGGTCCTGCTAAGGGGGTCCCCGTGCGCATACGGCCACTATTTATGGGTTATTAATGTCCGACAGGAAAATGCAATACACCGTGCTGACCCAGAAATGACAGCCACACGGGATAAAGGGGTAATTTCTCTAACTCTGTTCGTTACCGATGTCGTTTCGTCGGGCTACATTTTCTTTGACTTATGTTCGCGCTGTGATATTCCCTTTTTAGCGATGTTTGTCGTGCGATGAAAGAATTCGCTTATTTTTGTTGCGATCGATGATGAAGAGGTGCACGAATAGCAAAGTTTATTTTTTCGTTGCGTTCATTAACGACGAGAGGAGCGAAGAACGATGAAGATGCTTATTTTTGTTACGTTCACCGACTACGAGATAAAAATAAGGTATAATGAAGTTGTTTATTTTTGTTGCTTCTCTGGTGACGAGATAAATAAATAACGATGAAGTTCTTTCTCGTTGTCGCGTTCACTGACGATGAAGTACATGACTAACGATGAAGTTGTTTATTTTTGTTGCTTTCACCGATGGCAAGGTAAACGAGTAACCACGAAGTTAGCGAATGGCAATGAAGTGATCTAATAACGATGATGACGAAGCTAATTCGTATACAGGCGCATTCGACTACTACGATATTGTAGAAAAATGGAACGAAATAAATATCTACGAGTCCTTGACACGTTATTTTGGATCCGGGGGACACAGAAGACAGAAGGTTTTTCCATTTCCATTCAGGCGAAAGAATGAAGCCAGCTCATTTGCCCTCTCCCTTCTGGTAGCCGATGCAAACTTCAACAACCCTGAAACTTTCCATGTTAATCTCTTACTCGCACCCCACCAGAGGGTCTATCCCCCAGCATGGAATAACATAAAACTTTTCGTTTCTCGCACCCCGTAGCATCGTCTCTTCTACCCTTGCTTGGGTGACGTCGCTCAGGACTTTTACTTTTAAATCATTCAGCCCGATGCCCGTTACATTATTCAACCGCTAACACCTCGCGATGCGGATTTCTCGAGGATCCTCGCCTCTTCTTTCGTATCTGCGTGACTGCTCCTCGTATTCTTCGGGAACGGCCTAGGAAACTTTCCGAGAAATTCTTTGTCAACAATTCCTGGACCCGAGCTTTCGTCTCCGCGTCCTGTCAAACGAATTCGTTGCTTCTATGACTCGATTTCTACGTTCGAAGTTGAACATCTTAGGCGTTGACAGTTTTGAAAGTTAGAGATTTGGACATTTTTTAAGTTTCACGTTTATCTATTTTCGAGGTTATCAAACTTATACATGCACCAATATTCACTTCCTCCATGTTGCAATGCATCAAATTTTCACATCCTAAGATTTATCGAACTTTAAGTGCACAATTCCCCATATTTTTAACTCCCAAAATTTGTAATTCTTAAAATTATTGCACTTCAAAATTTTGTAAATGTCCAGATTTCTGAAACTTCAAGTTTCCACCTACTCAAATTTCCAACTCTCCAAATATTTACACTCCCCAATTTTCGAGTGTTTAGATTTTTTAAACTTCAAGTTTCCACCTTCCTAAATTTCTAACTTTAGAAATTTCTAACTCCTCAAATTTTGTTCTCTCCGAATTTTTACATTCCCACATTTTGAAATGTCCAAATTTTTGTAACTTCCAATTTTTTACTCCCTAAAACGAACTCTCCAAATTTTCAATCCCCAGGTTCTTAAGCTCTTCCAAACTTCCAACTATCTAAATTTCCAGCTCCGAATTCTTAAATTTCTGAAACTCAAATATCCAAATCTTCAAACTCCAAAATTGCGAATTTCCCAATTGAACAAGTTTCAAAGTTCCCATATTCCCAAAATCAGAAATTGGTCTCATCGTCGACTCGCACCTCACACGACGTTTCCTAAAACATTCTAAAAATTTCTGAAACTCAAATATCCAAATCTTCAAACTCTGAAATGTCGAAATTTTCAATTGCACAAGTTTCAAAGTTCCCATATCCCGAAAATCATAAATTCTTCTCAACGTCGACTCGCACCTCACACGACGTTTCCCAAAACATTCTAAAAATGCATCCGGAAGGTCAATGACGCACGGTACATTTCCCATTTTCTCTCTCCAAACGATTCTGGTATTCCAACTTGCATCCTCGGTAAATTTACTCGTAACAAAAATGGTTTGCTGATATACCGCGCGGAGGTTGCACGCTCAGCTTTGTCCGCGTGTGTTCATTCGGTCGTAAGAACAATCCACGTGTACTCAACTCGTTCGTAAATTGTAATACGTACTTTTGGATTGCTTCCAGACGGCGCGTATGGTGCTTCGCGCGTCTCGTCGAAGCTCGAAGTCATGTGGAGGCGAACGATCCTAGTAAGAACGTCTCGTACGCTCTATTTCGATGTCACAGCTTGCGTTTATAAGCGCGAGACTGTATTACGGTAACTGACTGCTTCGGTAATGGCCGAGACACTCGCGTTCGTGCGATTCAACCTCGTCTTTTGTGCTTATTTCTCTGTTTCCGTCGTTGGTGTGCTCCGTCGCATTAATTTACTCGCGGGTGATAACTTCGGTGACGATTTTTTGGTGCAACCACGGTCTGATAATAAATTTCGCTGATACATCGGTGAAATTGTGGCATGTTACGTGCCAAGTGATACAGAGACTCGCAATTGGCACTATTAAACCACGTAACTAGGGCACGAAATACTATTTCATGAAACGAGGAACACTTTTTTTTGGGAATTAAACGTACTGAAATATATTTTGTTAAAAAATAGAAGGATTATTGGCAGTTACGTGGAACAAATTTATATGCACTATCTTCGTTCTGTCAGATTGTATTATTAAATAAATGCAATAATGCACATCGGCTGTTCATGCCGAGGATTTATTATAATACAGAACATTTCCCAAATACCTGCCCTTTGGTAGGATTTAATTTAACGACTTATTCCGGTGAGCAATTTCGATGCAATGCTGCGAGCGTTAACTTAGCGGGGCTAATAATTAATCATGCTGCTCGATTCTCTCGCGCGCTAAGCATTTCCGTGTTTAATAACGATGTTAAAATCATTCGATACGTGCCGATGATTTAACGTAATTCCATTGAAATTGCTGATAACCGTGGCGGAGTAACAATTTTATATTCGATCGCGATATTATTGCGCGGAGCGTATAGGATTTCCGTGCTCTCGTGCCGCCAACTTGGAACACATTTTTGCCGAATGAAATTGAATGTTCTATTAATAAATAATCGCCTGAAATCGAATACATCAAATTTAAAAATTTCATAATACTCGATCTCCTTTTCCGCTTTGTGCATTAATTTTATAATCCCGCGGATGGATTGGTCGGATCAGAAGGAAATGGATCGTATAGCATTAAATAGAGCATATTAAACCGATCGTTCTTGCGAACTACAATTATTATTTAATCGAACAATGCGTAGAATTCAAATTCATATACCGATATTCGTATACAAATTTCTAGGGTTTATAAAATTCGTAAAATTATAAATGAATTCATTAAATACATAAAATTATAAATTGATTTATAAAGTTCGTAAAATCATAAATGGATTTATGAATTTCATAATATTCGAATTTAAGTTTATACGTTACACAGTTGTTCATTTTGACAGAAATGCACCTAGGTACTTTTAGATACATGCTGTTATTTAATTGTACATTCGTCGTTTACGTGGCAAGAGCCTCAACGATCTTTATTTAGCATTTAGATATAAGAAATGACACATAATACAGTGTTTTTTTCCCATTAAAAGCAAACGGACTTCCATTGGCATAATCAGATTTTTCGCGTAGGTAGGCACGAGGTGTTCCCGAAGGAGTAAACGAAGCGTGTGTCCGTCGAGCTGAATTTTTCGCATGGTCCTCGAGGGTCGCATAAGTGGCGGATTTTCTCGAGGACGTCACGCGTGCGTAGTAAAAAATAATATTTACGGTCGCGCACAATGTTGAAGCCAACGGTCCCCGGCCCGTTCTTTTATTTGCCATAACTCAGGTGACAGACGGAGAGGGCAGTAGGTTCTAAGCGGAAGAGGAAGAAAGAGGAAACGAACGAAACAGCGTCCACGTTGAGGCGCGTCGTACCCCTTTTTCCTTTCCCAAAGTGATTTATTCGGTTTGGTGGCCGCGAGCATGCGCGTCCATTCAAACTCGGCAATTTTTGCCCGGGCTAATCTGAAGAAGCATGAGCGTTTAACGCGCGCTAAGATGTTATTAATCACCGGCGACCGCGTAGGAAGACGAAAAATCACGGGACAGGGGAAGCACCGAGCGTTTAGAGGCGAGTTTTACACGCGGTATCCCGGGGCGATCGCGCGGGCCACCGCCTCTCGTATTCTCCCGGTTTAAAACTGCGATTCCGCTAGAATCGAAATAATTTAAGTCCTCCTGGGAACGCTCGAGGGACGTCGCCGTTTACGGAAACATTCCGTGTACCTGTCGTGTATAACACGCACGATCGTACGTGCAAGCGCGACTTCTGCCAGATGAGCAACCGTGCGGATTCCGTCGCTGCCCGATGCAAAACTAACGAGAAACGAGCTAATGCCGCGAGAAGATTAACGATCTATCCCTTGAACGCTCGATCTGTCTGACGTTTGTTCCGCGCTGGAAAACGGAAGTTCGAAATACGTGCACCTGTTGGGAAGAACGGAAATAGCCTGTGCGACCGTTGTTTTGCGGTCCCAGTCATTTAGATCACCGATGGACGACCACTTTCTGCACGGACAAATGGCGTCCACTTGCGGCCACTAATGGCCAATTGTTTTCTTAATTTGAAAAATTTCCACGTTCATCGACTTAATTACATTTTACAAAAGTTAATACATTGCATTTCATGTATACATTTTTATCATGCGCGGTGTTTCAATAGAATTCGCACAATTTGGATATTGATGTTGATCATGGAAATGATTATAAAGCTGCAGTTACATGCACTTGCAACTTTATGATAGTTAAAGTAATACATCCTCAACATCTTCGGAGATGATTCTTGTAAAGTCAGAAAATAAGAAGATACAATTTTGAACACAATTAAAAATGGACACTCGTATTCGATTAAAAAGATGATTATTATAAAATTGGTACTGTATTGCACTCCTTGCTTTTCATATTAAATCTTGGATGTGACTATTTATACATTCAGTGTATATACAAATTAAAAAATTCAGTTTGTTAAGTTATGTTAAACGAATGTTTTATTATGTCATTTTAATAATTGTATATACATATTGTATGTATAAATAGCCAATTGTCTTCACTTACTGTATATATAAATGGCCAAATTCTTAAATTTTTAATATTCTTTGAAGTGAATTTGTACGAGAATCGATGGAGAGTAAACAACGATGGTTTAATTGAAATCTTTGTATAAAGTGAGCAGCGTTGGTGCTGACGTGGCTTGTTGGCCCAATCTGTTCGAGCGTTTATCAATGTTCGCGAGCAAGTTCGAAACTATGCACCGCAATGAATGGAAATAATTTTGCGCAGAAGAGAAAATCGAACTTTCGAACTATCAAAGGGGATTGATTCTACCCGCGTACTCGTTGTCGAGTACCAATCGCCGTGATATCTCGGCCAAGTATCATCCGGTAAGTGGGATCAGAAGGGTATCGCGCAATCTTTAATGATTCCAATAATTTTCATTTGATTTCACTCTAAGCAGTACGGTCGCTTTCCTATCGCGGTTTCGTTCGTTCTGCGCGAGCTTCATGCATCGTCGAACATCGAAAGAATGGCACAAATTTTTACACATACCGTGATCAAGTATTATACAGGAGGAGCCAATGTATCATTTCATGTCGATAGATCATCGTCTGGTTTGCTTGTGATCGCAACTCAATGCGATCAATTTCGAAGCTTCTTACTTGAACAAATACAAATTTCGTTTCGACAGTTTCCACGATGTTGAACAGGCTGATTCTAATAAGTGCAACGAGCCAAGATGGTCGTCTGCCTAACGAGGGTCATCTTCTACCATTTCTGGTGCACTGCGAGTACAACGTGCAATTACAGTTTTACTTGGAAGCTAAGCTATGGACACACTCTATGCTTTGGAGCTATAAACGAAACTGTAAAAAGCTCGTTAACATTTTACAATTTACGGCGATATTATTATGCATTCTTCGATGTGGTAAAAAGATCCTGGAAAATTATTGTTTACCATTTCTTACGTTGTTCATTTTTTACGGAAAATTAATTATCGAGTGAAAGGCAGATGAACATTTTAGGACGTGGAAATTTAGGAACTTGTGGATTTGATAATTCGTCAATTAGGAAAGAAACTTGAAATCCTAACTTGTTCCCTAAAATGAGAACAAAGGCACGATCGTACAAAAATCCCCAGATGTCTCGTGCTCGGACCATCTTGTGCCCTCGACCAATCGTCCGCGTTTATTGAATTCCACGGATGTTGAGTAGCTGCATCGTCCTTTTTGCTCGAGAAGAGCGCGAGATAGAATGATGAATTCGTAGCAGTTTATCGACGCGAGATGCTCCTCGAGGATCGTTGAAGATTCAGACACTCGAACGCGAACGAAGTCACGACATGGGGTTATTAAGGAGGAACCATGGTGTAGCGCGCGTTTATCCAACGGACTCGTTAACATTATCTTGAACGGTGGTGCTCGGTGCGTGCGGAAGCCCATCTCGAATCCCAGAGATTCCCCTAACGAATTTCCTGCCCCCGGGAAGCTCGATCGTAAATCACTCGCCACTCGAGGCAGCCTAGTAATGCCCTTAGACCTTAGGTTCCTTTTTAACGACCAAGTGCCTAGCCGCGCTTTCGATGTTCCGTGCTTAACGTTCGGCCGAGATTGCAACTCGTGTGGTTGGTCGTCTGGCTCCAAGCAACAGACCTACTTCCATAATCGCGTAATCTGCCTCGCCGTTTATCACGGACGCAATAATTCTCGCCTGTGTCGTGTGTACATACATTCAAGGTGTTTGCTGTTCCGACTATCACGTTCGGCTTGTCGCTGAACGGGCGTCGATCCTCGCTGCTCAACGATAATTGCCATCTTGCCGGAAGCCGCTACCATTATTTGCCTTCGGAGTGTCCCTTCTTCTTGTCACAGTTGCGCGACATCGAATATTGTCGTTCGAATGTTAGAAATGTCGCGATTCGAGGTTGGATTTGGTGACTTTTGGAGATTGGATTCAGAGAGGGTTTTTTGAGTCTTTGGATTGCGGTTCTGGGACTTTCGAATTTTTCTACTTCCGGTGCGGTGGTAGTTTGGAGTTTTTGAATTGAGGTATTTTAGGAGTTAAGGATTTAAAAGTTTCAGGATTTCAGGTTTTGAGGATTTTAGGATTTCAAGATTTCAGGATTTCAGGATTTCAGGATTTCAGGATTTCAGGATTTCAGGATTTCGTGATTGCAGAATTTCAGGATTTCCGGATATCAAGATCCCAGGATTCAAGGATTCTAGCATTCTAGGATTTTAGGCCTTAGGCTCTTAGGCTTCTAGGGTTTTGGGATTTTGAGATTTTTGAACTTCAGGATTTTTAGACTTTGGAACATACTTGTTCTGGACATTTGAAATGTTGGAATTTCAAAATGTTAGGTTTTACGACTTTGATGGTTTGGGGATTTTGTAATTTCTGATTCCTCAAGCACTTGAATTTTTGAATCTTTGAATCCTTATATAATTTAAATCTTAGAATCCTTTTATATCCAAATCTAAAAATCCTCCTATATTCAAATCATTGAATGCTTATATATTTAAATCATCGAATATACATATATTAAGAATTCTCGAACTCTTGAGATCCGCAAATATCGGAGTATCGATGAAATATGACGGTGTTCATAGCATATTAAATTGGCGGAAGTTCTCGGAAGAACACTCGCGAGATTTCCGATGCAGGTATTGTCGCACGAAACGGACAATACTCGAAGGCAAACAATTCTGTTATGCAGGTCATTGAGTCGAAAGTTCGCGGCACTAGTCCAGGTTATTGCAAGAGAAAATGGTGGGTCCCTAGAGCACGTGTTAGCCTCTGCAGAGTACTAGTTTTAATGTATACCGTGGACCGCATACGTCTGATTTATAACTCAAGTTGGTAATCCTGGAGGTGTTGTATCGATATCCCGGATATTTCATCCCGTTTTTAATTTCTGACAAATGTTTCGATCGTATTCGGGCTTCGATAACCGGGGACGGGATTTCGATCGCGCGATACAAAATTCGAATCGTCGACAAAACAACGGGGTACGAGGGGCTCGCTGGAAATTGGTCGTGGAACGTCCGAAAAATGCATTTGTCATTATTCCAGGCCCGTTGCGGAGGGCGCGTGTTTTAAATAATGCGCGAGACGTGAGCCGCATGTCGGCGGACAGAATTACAACTGGAATTTTCACGCGCGACCTCGCAGCCGGTCAATAAAACACAATTGTTCGTTGCACATAATTCCCTCGTACCATTAATACGTAACAATTATACACCGACGACGTGCCACCGGCTGAGACCGCGTTTCCGTTCGTTTAACCCTATCGCTTCGATCTCCAAATGATTTTTACATACATTTTTTTTGTATCACTTACAATAGCATTGCATTAAATAAAATGTGTATATGATAAATGCTTACAGTCTGGTTTTTAAAATGATTTTTTGTTTCAATGTTGTCCAACTTGTAAAAGTATTTGATACATAAATTGACAACTCGTGCAGTAGAGTTGAACAAAAATTTCGAGTAAAGATTGTTTAATCCTACGTGCCTATCGTCAAAGACATAAGACCTCGTCTCATCGAAGAAAATCGTTTGAGGCAACTCGATCATGAATTTACGGAGAAATTTATTCCCGCCAGTATCATCTGACCCCGACACCATGAAAAACCTTTAAACTTCCAGCTTCTCTTCGTTACAACCGCCATTTCTCACTTTCCGTTGCAAGCTTGCTCGCCGCAAATAGTTACCGGCTGGTGTATAAAACAGGCAGAAAAATTAACCGAGGCACGTTCACGAACGGGTTGATGAACATAGTTTATGAACGGATTATAATTTTAATAGAGAATCGACGAGATTTCCTACAAACGATTATAATTTGTTTGTGCAGCGAGTGCGAGCACTAACATGTCTATGAATACGAATACAAACACGAACACGAGTATGTAGAAATATGGGCATGACATGATTATCATGCTATACATATGTTTATCGTATGTTTAAAATGTCGATCATCAAAAATGAAAAAGTCATGAATGTATCACACTTTCTATAAAACTTTCATAACTTTCTTATGAAGAAGTGGATAAAATTGATTAAATTCATTATTTTTCATCATCAATCTACATTGTTTGTTTCGGCAAAACAAAACAAAACAAAGAAAAAAATTCTTCAAATATGTCGTTCATTTGTCATGTTCATTTCAAAAACATACTTTTTCTAAATATAAACACAAAAATTCAAGCATATAAACAGAATCAAAGCACGTATGTTTATCATTACACTTAACAAAGAAATATCAAAATATCTTATCAGCATAAATTTTAAAAACACTTTAACAAAATGTTGTAAATTCGACGAAGCTGTGGACGATTGTGTACGTTGATCGAAACGTTCTTGGCTCATTTTTCGAGCGGATTTACAATGTCAACTTAAATGGGACACCCTGTATACATTGCGATGTCACGATTTATTTAAAACTGCAGTTTTTCGTAAAAATGTTTCGAACGAAAAATTGATACAGCCAAGCTGTATTCGAGACAGACGGAGAATGCAGCAGCTGCGGACGACGGTGTACGTTGATCGAAACGTTCTTGGCTCACTTTTCGGGCGGAATGAACCGCTTGGTTGGATCGGTAACGAGCCAGACTGTCAAGCGACGCAGGGCGTCGACTATTCCGACGAGAATGGACGGGCGCCGTTGCTTTCTGGCAAGGATGTTCTATGCCAAAGCTCAATTATTGAAATATACCGGCTGCTCGGTGCATCTCGCAATGACTAAAGGGAATGCCTTCGTTATTGCAGGTACACCGTCTCCGACGGCAAGATTTTGTCCCGTTGCCGCGAACGGGCCGTTGCAACCGTGGGTGCAATTATTTTGCGGGTGCCGCGATGCACCGGGGGTTACCTACCTTGTACCGCCGGAAGTAGAACGCACATTCGCCCGTCGATAGCCCGACCCCTCGTTAAGATGTTTCTCGTCCCGGTCTCGAAATTCGCGGGAACATCGCGCCCCATAAATTTTCGGAAATTTCACCGGCGTCGAATTCCTGCTCGCCCTCTTTCCCCTCGTAACCACCCTCCGCGGCCAATTAACGCTCGATTATCACCGATGGAAAACAACCACCCCGTCGAATCGGCCTCCGTCGCGATTTACGACCACCGTTAACATTTCTGCGCATGAGCTCCGTTCCATTCTTACGATTGATTTTGTACGACCTTGGTCGAAAGTTCGCTCGCAAATTCTGGTGCTTTATGATTTTTCTATTTTTGAGATGACGTCTATTGAGGGTTGATTTCGGGGTATGGAAGTGTGGGGACATTGACACTTTGGAGTATGGCGATTTGGGATGTATGGGGATGTGGGTACTCTGAAAGGGGACACTGAAATTTAGGGCACAAGGATCTGGAGATATGTATAACCATCTCGTGATATGTCAAACAGAGAATACACGGATCATAGGATGAAGAAATCTAAGAAGAAGAAATTTAGTATCTTCACAGGTCAAGAGATGTAGAGGAATTTTGGAGTGTGGAAATATAAGGATGTAGGGATCTGTGGATGTTGGAATTCTTGATCGTAGTACCTTGCACATAGTACCTTAAAGATTTACATATTATTCTTAACAATTCAGGATATAGGGATTCAGGGCGTATGGACCAGGAAATCTAAGGATCTGGGGATGTAGAAATTTTGGACATATAGGTATTTAAACATGTAGAAATTGGGGAGATGTTGGAATTTGGGGATGTAGAGATTCTTGATCGCCATAATTTGGAAATATTTGGATCGGGGGATATAGTAACTTCAAAATGTAAGAATACACGAATGTAGATATTTGTAGAAATAGGGATCTGGGGATATAGGGGTCCTTGAGTGTCAGCATTTAGGGATGTACGTATCTGATAATACAAGAGGTGTGGGAATGTTAGAATCCACTAGACGCAGAGATTCGGGAACGCAGGTATTCGAAGACATGGGGATTTGCGTGTGTCGAGATCTGGGGATATAAGGGTCCGTACATCTGTATACATACGTAACATTCTCCCTCAAAATGGAAGAAAAATTTCTTTTCCCCGACGTGACAATTCAGGAATCTTCCACAAAACTCATTAGCCACCGGTGTCACCAATTTCCCCGTTGCAATTAAAGAGCTATCTTTATTTGAAAATGGTGCTGTCTTTTCCCGGTTCTTTGTTAGTCACGACAAGAAGCATCCGACATTAGCTCTCGTTAGTCTTGATCGTGGCCACTTAACGTAAATCACCCTGGGAATTCCATGTTCTCCCGCGTCACACCACCCCCTCGTGCAACCCCTTCGCTCGTCCTTCGTTTTCGCCCGCAAGAAGGTAAATGCACGCGAGATTACAGTCCCCGTGAAATTTATTCTATTAATTAAGTTTACTCCCGGCACCGTGTTCCCTCGGCGCACCGACTCTGATGGTCACTTCTGAGGCCGTGTAATCCGGAAACACTTGAAATACTCTCATGGTTGTCGCGCGCCATGTCGAAATGCTTCTAATTTTCGTCACCGTTGCCTGACCTCTGTTTAAACGTCTTCGATATCGGTTACACATGATCCTGGAACATTGCACTTGTACATGATATGCTGCTCAGCGTCCATTTTCGGTCTGTAAATAAAAATTTCCAAACGATTTTTTTACTATTCGCTCATAAAACATTTTAGGGAAGACATAAATTCATTTCGAGGGAATCAGTTGAATTGTATATTTTGAGGAACTTTTATAATTAAATATTCCCTCTCGAAAGTATATGTACATAAAATGTCATTCTATAATGTTTAATTCATTTCTTGAAGGAAAATCATCATTCATCATCAGAATTTTATTACTGCATTCTCATTGTACAATTTTTACATAAAAATTAGTTCTCTCATACTATGATACTTCGAAAAAGATAAATAATTACAATTGCTATAACCGTTCTAAATATCTTTCATACAAAGTTAAACTATATTTCATAGAACAAAGGGAAGAATCCGGTTACTTTTGAGCGTTGTGCATCAATGCTCGGCTGTAAATTCGAGCAATACCTCAAAGTCAAAATTATAGTAATGATCTATTCTAGCAATAAAATTATAAACACAAGAATGATGTATGTAATAAAAATTAAGTAATTATTATAGAAATACATCAATATCATCCCTGTTGAGGTTCCATAAATATGACGCTTTCGAAACGATCAACGTAATTCGATCATTTACAAGCGCATAAAGCGAAGGCGACACGAACGACTGTGAAATACACATGTGAATCGTATTCTGCAAGCATCCTCGTAAAAATGATCTGGTCTATCCATCGCGGTGTCGTTCGGTTCGTCCAAGCGAAAATATGATGTGGCGTGCAGCCGGAGGAGGTGAACGTTGACGTCGAACGTCGTATCGACTCGGCACGGCCGGTTACGTGATGTTCATTAGCGAGCGCGACTCGTAAAAGCGAAACGACTTGACATTTAACAAGGAATCGATTGAAAGATAAGTTCCTGTGCATCGCACGAAAGCGCTAACCGGTCACCGTCTTCGTTCTTCGCCCCTCGGCTTTCGTCATTTCGATATATCGCAAAACGACCGCGGAGAAATCGGCTGAAACTACGTGACCGTTATCTCTTATCGCTTGTACTACAAGAATGTACACCGATTAGATATAAACTGTACGTGTATCCGAAGGGTTCCTTGCGAACCACGCGACGGACCCTCCTTAAGGGGAAACTATCCCCTAGTTTATTTTTTCTCCCCGCCGGTAGTAAACAGTAATTTCCCGTTTTGTTCATAAAACGGTTCGAAAGACGCGACGCGTGTTAATTGGGACGGCGTCCTTTCATTTTTATAAATATCGGAGATGCTGATTCGATGGTCCGAGGATATGCGGATTCGCTTTTGGGAATCTGTGATTAACATTTGACAGACTGGTCGAATCTGCTCTGTATTTCTCGGTTTCTGGGTACTTTTACCCAGTACTTACGCTGGGTACTTTGGGTACGAAAAAAACATGGCAGAAATTTCGACGAAACGACGGGAAGAAAATTATGTAATATAAAATGTCAAACCCGATACTGGTTATTCGGACCGGTTGGTAGTTCTAGTGTTAAAAATAAGTTCCCCCATGTGCCACATATACTACCAACGAATACAACGCCCTCAATCCTTGGTGTTAAAAGAGCAACCGCCATTCCCCGAGCAGAATAACGTAGAACAAAGGTAAAACACGAACGAAATTCCGGTGAAAATCGAACGATCTCCTCTGGTCATGCGATGTGGCAGTTGGTTTCACCCCCCTAGTACGTTTTATCATCCGTCGTATCTGACGACGAATGGTCCGCGAATCTTTATGGACGATACTATCGGGCCAGGTGTCGCGTGTCGTGGACAGATATCCTCAAAGGGTCGGGCATTTTTCATTTTCCCGGGACAAGTGACCGCGCCCGTGGTTTCAACCTTTTCCTCCCGCGACGTCTACTACCTCAGCCTCTTCTTCTTCTTCTGGTTGCTTCACCTTCGCGTCTATAAATAAAGGGAGGCGAAGTAAGTGCGGAGTCGGTAGGTTGTCGTCAGAGTCATTAAGGGTAGTGCTTTGGTTTCCCTTGGAAGCACGCGAACACAACCGAGCCGCGTGTATCGACGTACGAGTCCGCCTCGTGTGAACGCGTGTATGCACACGCGTGTAACGCCGGTACCTACGACCGGAGAAAGAGAGAGAGAGAGGTTAGGTTAGATTCCGAAGGAAAAGAGAGGTCGTCCGTGTCGTTGGAAAGGGTCGAAGACTAACTGGCATAGGCGTAGAAGCAGGATCCAACAACTCGTCCCTGATGAAACGTTTCGTCTCGCTCCGTGCATCGTGGCGGTGCGCGTTCGGAAAAACGAAAAAGCCGCCGCGGACCGACGGTGTCGTTTTCCTCGGCTAGATTTACGAGTTATTCGAGAAGCTGACACGACACGGGAGCCAGGTACACGGACGAGTACGATCGGTAGCGTGCCTCGTCGCCATCGAACGGTTCGTTGATCGCGCTAGCTGGCAAACACACTGGAGAACCTACTAGATAGATCTCTATGTCCAGCGTTGCGAAAGCGTGAAAAATCGTGCTACTGGATACCGGTATCATTAACGACGATACAACGCTTCGGGCATTTTGATATCCACGCCGTTAACGTTGCGACCATTATGCGAAGATTGTCGCTCAATAATTTCAGGGACTAAGGAGAATTTTAATGCACGCCGGACGGTCGCATGGTGGTTACACCATTTTGGGACTTGCGGTTTAATGGGCGCGTTTGAAGCTCGACAAACGGTGCTTGTACCACCAGCCGCTAGTTACGATCGTAAAGGTGTCTCTGCTTTTCGTCCAGCTCGTAAAAGCTGCGAGGAACGAGGCTATGGACGGGAGAACCCACTTACACGCTCGAAATCGATTTCGGGAACTAGTAAGTAATGCAGGGGGGTGGTTAGGCCTTCGCATTCAAAATCGCTGGAAAGTGTGTTCTTCGTTGCTACGAGAAAACTAATTTGGCCTACTTGAAACAGTATTCAATATTAAAGATTTAAAGGTCGAACAAATTAATTAAAGATTCAAAGATCGAAAATGTTGATTAAAGATTCAAAGATCGACTATGAATGTTAGATCTAATTTTATCATCAATTTTGAAGAACTAAAAATTTCATCCTCTTTTAATATTTGATGGCTAGCGACACATGTCGTCATTGTCGTCAGACACTTGTCTCGTGTACACATGTTATGTCATGTCACGCGTCTCGTAATCTAATTCAATATTTAGGGACGCGTGCACAGAAAGTTAGTGGATAAAGTTTCGTTAACACGTAGTTCTTCTTTTCATTCATTAGCGAGAATAGAAAATTAATGTGTCAGGACGACAGTTTAAGAGACATGTTTTATCACATTCTCGAGCATATACAGAATGAATGACCTATCATCGCTTTGATTCACGACAATGCTATCGCCTGATGAATCGAATCGAAACTCTTCTTCAGAGATTTGAAGGTGATTTTTTACAGCAGAATTATGGTTGTATTTCTCTTTGCATGTAGATATTCCATACCTCTAAGTGGATTCGGTTGTTTCATCAATTCTGAAAGTGTGATATAAATGATTTAATTGAAATGCATTAATTTAAATTATTCCAGTAAGTTGATCAAGAAGAAAAATACATTACCATCCTACTATAAAACATTTAGAAAATCACATTGTAAAAGTGAGAAATATTTGAATTCTATATTCTCCCCAAAACCACAGCAACATTAATCCATTTTCACGCAATAACATTGACGTAATCCAGGATGGTAATATCAAATGACCCCGGTGAAATTTGACGGTAAAAGGGTTAGGTGTCCATACGGAGGGAGGAATATTCTCTCCCTAAACCCTTTAAATGCAAGCGGTAGCGGAGTGTATGTACATACATGGCGAAAGAGATGAAAATGAAAAGTGTCTACGGTGCTGCAAGGAACGTAGACACAGCCTGTCGAGAGAAACATTAGCAAGAAGTTGAAATAGGCGACGAGACATGTCTCGTGACACGTCCTTTTGTACGTTCGCTTCTTGCCGACATTGTGCTCGGTCCCGCGAACGGGCTGCCCATCTTTATTACACGTTGCCCAAACGTTAGAAAATTGCAAGGCTGCACGAAGAAGAGAGGCCGTCTGAAAGCAGGACAAAAAATTATGCGTGTGCCTCGTTTGTTGTTGCGATTGAAGGGGTTGCGGCCCCTATTTCTTACCGCGGTTACGTGCGTGACACCGTTCGAGGGTGGTTCTCTATGTTTTGACTGGTTAGATGTGCTGCGTGTAAAATTACGATGGAACTTTCACCATAAAAAATCCCATTATACAAATGTAACGACCGGAGGAGTCATTTTTTTCTTCATCCCCCGCGATAACGTACTCGTTACACCCCGTGGAAATACAGACTGCGTTATTTTATTTCGAGAAAAGCACTGGGTGCAAAGTTATAACACGTATTATATTGTGTCTCAGGTAAAAAAGATATCCACGCGGAACGAACAAAGGATTATTAATAATGGTTCCGGCGTTAACGCGGGCTTCAAAAAATAATTAAAGCGCGAAAATTCGTGGAAGTTCCAGCGCTCTAAAGCGTAAGAGTGTACCGAGCGTTATAAATTTCTTTTTAATCGTTTCGCGCCGGCTTCTTGTTCGTTGCGCATGCTCCGTTCCATAAAATCGCAATAAAATCGTAAATTCAACTGGTATCTGCTTTTTGCATCCCTAACGATCAGACACGTTTAAACGATCATCGAACGCGGAGAACGATTTTGTACAAATTTTTACTCATATTTTTCAATTTACCTCAAAAAAATCTTGCATATAAAATTATATGGAAAGTCTAGAAAATATTTTGATATAAACAGAGTTTTAGTATCTTTTATAGTTAACTCACAAAATTGATTTGATTTTGGAAAATGTGCTTTTTGTTCAAAATCAAATTTCTCAAAAACTATGCGTGCTAGGGAAAAACGGATTATAGATCAGCGCAAGAAACGCTGTAATAATCGCTGAACGGATATTAGAACGTCGAGTGGTTGTTGGACGGTGTAATCGGTCAAAAGTTCGCGCGAGTTACCCCCAGCGATATTCTTATTTCGAGGAACATCTTCATCTTCGTCCGCCATCAGTGCCGAAAGAAGCAGCAGTTCCAAGTTACATTTTCACAGACAATTTGTTCCCTGTTTGTGTTCCTTCTAGACGGAGTTTCGTCCCTTTGTTGGCTCATTATCCGGCACCCCCGATGGTCGAATTACGCTCGTCACGACGCCTTTCCATTTGCGCGGCGAGATTCATGCGAAATTGCGCGATTTTCGCAGCGAGACCTCCATCAATTTGTGGACGTCAAGAGTTCTGAAGAAAAGTAACGATGTGCAGGAAGAAGAAAACACCGACGAGACTGTCGTCGAATTCTGAATTATGTAATTGTAACGAGCCACGAACGACCCGTTGCCTAATTTATTCATACGACTCGACCCCCCGTAATTCGACAACCACCCCTGTGGCGGTTTCGCACCGCGTAACGCTCGCTGTTTATTGACCGGCAGAATGTTTTTAGATTACGTCACGATCGTTTACAGCCGCGTAACACCGAAAACTGCGACTATTTCATACCGTGGTGCACATTCGGCGCACGGAAGGGTTGCTCTAATCACTTTTTAACTACATTAGCACCGGCAACTACTCCCCACCCTCGTTGTCCCGCCAGGCTCGGGGCAACTTCCCGGCCGGGGAATCTCGTCGCCATCAAAAATAGATTACATCGCGTTTGTATCCGAATTCGTTTTCACCCTGGATGGTGGATAATTCGTCGGCCCACGGTGACTCGGTGTCCGCGTCTTTTCGGACCAGTAGCAATTATTACACTCGCGCAACAATTTTCATCGTTTCCACGGACTCCTCAAACTCTTGGTCGGTCTAAACTCTTTTCACGCTTTTCGCAAAGTTATTTCTCGGTTTTCATTCAGAATCTCCCTAGGTTGTCCATAAATCCTGCTCATAGATGAAAGTGGGAAACGAGTCTTTGACCTCTCGGCGTAGGGCGCGAAAGCTTTAAAGCTATTTATTAGCGTCGTGTCGAGTGTACACCTTTGCTCGGCACTCGGACATTAGTTGGCCGTTCTTGCAGGAGGGTGGTCGCAACAAAGAAATCCGCGATACCAGGCGAGAACACCCTGCAGATGTCCACCGTGCGCACAGACTACACAAGACGCGTGTTTTATTCCATCCTGGAAGAAGTTTACTCTTTTCTCGGGCAAAAACGTGGAGCCAGACACAAATTAAACGACTGTTAAGGTTCGAGGTTATCCATCGTCGTGGCGGCGAATCCAACGGTGCGGCGTGGCGGCACCACGGTGAAAAAAACTCGTGGAAAAAGACTTGACGTGCAGTCTATTAGTGGACAGGAGAAGCATGTGGCAAGATTGTCTTGCCGGGAGACCCGGGTATCGTTTGGAACGCACACACTTTCGGTTTTCCCCATTTCTCTTCCTCGGGACACCTCTCGTCCGAACGTTTCACTTGGTAGCAACGGATAATTTTCTTTCTTTCACGACGTCGAGCTAAAGGGAAGATAAAGAAACACTTACTCGGACGGTCGTTGATTTATCATTTGGCTTCACCTGTCACCGAACACGTCCCGCGACAATGGGACAATTTTTAACCTTGCTCGCTCGACCATCGCATCGAATCTATATCCCTGAGACGATAATGGAAATCTTATTCTTCGATCGAAAGGTACTCGACCAGATGCCAATTCAATTGAAATTTTTCACTTTTTAAAATTTTGTTTAAATTTAGGTATGTGGAAATTTAGGAATTTTGGGTTTTAGGGATTTGGGCATTTTTCAATTTGGAGACCTACGGATTTGGAGTTTTAGGGATTCGTAAGTTTAGGTATTTAGAACTTCAGGAATGTTGAATTTCAAGGAATTTGGAAATTTTTAAATTCGACGATATCGGAATTTAGATATTCAGGGATTTGGAGGTTTAAGGATTTAACAATTTTGGAATCTGAAAATAGAGAAATTCGATGTTTCAGGGATTCAAGGATTTAACAATTTGGGGATTAGGATATTTGGAACTTCAAGTATTTGGAAATATACTGATTTGACGTTTTAGGCATGTGGAAGTTTAGGAACTTAGAATTTTAGGGATTTGGAAATTTCAGAATTTGGTGATTTAGGAATTTGAAATTCTAAATACTTGTAAATTTTACAATTTGGTACTTTAGGTATTAGTAATTCTGAGTATCTCGAAATTTCGAAATTTGAAAATTGTAGAAAATGAAGAAGATGCAGAAAAAGTAATAAAAGCACTAAGTATCCAAACGAATACTTCACTCGATGATTCTCGAGTGCTCTTCTAGCAGAAGGTGTCGATAGAAAGTTGCATCGTAAATTCCTAGAATTCCATGAATCACCGAGATTTCATCAGTTAACCACAGTGCCAGGATGGACACGTTTCAATGCTTCTGACAGTTGGCAAGGCTAGAAATAATGACGTTCGTCCCGTCATCCGCGTTACATTTGCATAAACTGTCTTTGACGGGGCACGAGGGGCCAAGGACGAAAAGTCGAATAATTCATTTCCAGCGTTTCCATGGAACAGCTCGGTTCCCGTTGAGAGGGAGCGCTGTCTCGCGCGACATTTCGTAATTTCTAGACAGTGGTTGGAAGATCTAATTTCCTAGTCTGCCATTCATGGCGCGAGACCAACGCGTAGCCCTCGTCGCTGCTCTGGACATGAACGGTTACAGGATAGTTTCAAAGATCCATTTAAATTCTGAATACGTTGCAGATACTTTACTGCAAATACCATTCATTAACTGTACCCAAATCACCTGGAATACGGATCCATTATAGAATGTTTAGTTCAAACTTTCGAATTCACGAATCTTCGAAGTTCCATATTTTCAAATAGTAAAATATTTAAATTCTCAAATTGGAAAGTTTCTGTATTCCTAAACCGACAGATATCAAAATTGCTAATTAGGTAAATTGCTAAATATGCAAATGTTCATGTCCCTAAATTTTCAATCTTCCAAACTTCAAAAGTCTAAAATACCCAAATGACCAGACTTTCAAACTCTCTGATTTCCATATCGCTGAAACCTCAAAGTTTTACATTTCGAAGTCTTTAAATTTCCAAATATCCAAATCTCTAAATCCCGAACACCTTAAATTCTTAAATTTTCAAACTTCCAAGCTATAAAATTTTTAAATTGCCAAATGACCAAATGTTTGAAGTCTCCAATTTCCAAATCCCTAAATTCCCCAATTCCCAAATACCCAAATTCCCAAATTCCGAAATCTCTAAATTTCTAAATTCTCAAATCCCAAATTCCCAAATTCCGAAATCTCTAAATTCTCAAATCCCAAATTCCCAAATTCTCAAATTCCCAAATCCCAAAATCCCCAAATCTCCAAATCCACCAATTTTCAAAGGTCCAACTTTAAAAATTCTCAAATTTTCAATTTTCTGAAATCCTCAAATTCTCAAGATCCCAAATTCGTAAGGTCCAAAAGTCCCAAGCTCCCAAATTCTAAAATCCCTGAATTGTCATCATCCTCGAGTTCAAAATTCAAGAATGTGCCATCGATCGTTTCTCCAGGAATTCGATAAAATATTGTTTGCAAAACGTACACCCCGTTTAAAACGAATTATCCGCAGTGAGCGTCGTGCGAAATAATGATTCCTCGCCGAAACGCGGAGTTACAAGATTATCAGTTATTTCCACGTGACTTATTAAGGGTCCGGTTATCCGGCGTGGAAATAATGTGGCGGGATTATGTCGCGGGTCGAGTATCGATTTCGTATCGTTTCGGATAAACGCGGGGACAAATGAAGTGCAATTTGTTGGATCACGTTTAGATCGAGTTCGGGGTTGAAATTACCGAGAAGTTTTGGCGTTCAGGGTGGAGATAGACGAAAGAGCGGACAAGAGGCAATCGACGAAACGAATGATCTAATTTAATCTTGACTAAGTTCGCGGAGAAAATTGATCCACGATACTAAAATTGATGTCTTAAGGGCGGTTCTAACGGCCTGCGTCGAGGGACGGGTTGAAGTTTCTGCGTAAATTTCAGCTTCATTCAATTAATAATGATTTATTGTGGCTATATGTTTAATACATCCTCAAAGGCGATCTCGAAATAGCTCGTTCCTGGTTATACACAATATTAACCTTATAAATTATATTCCTGGTTATAATGATTTATTTTTTAAGGTTTCATGATACAATCACGCGTTTGTAAAATTGTCTTGGCTTGAATTAAATATAGCGTCTCGCGTATTCATAAAAATATATTCGATAAACGAGAACATAGAACCGTTATCTGCAGATACGATTTCTGTGAATATTTGTACGCCGTGTGGGTGATGTGTTAAACCGATCGGGATTGAATCTGCCTTCCCTTTGTTTATATATCGCACCTAGATATATCGGGATCAGTCAATACATTAATCACCGATAATTCTAACATTAATCAAAATCTATTGCATCATAGAAGTGATAGAATAAACGTACGTAAAATGTATCGATGTACAAACCTAATTGTGTTTCGTGATTTATTGCTTGATCCTCGTTTATACGTTGACTAACCTTTTATGCAGGATCATTTTATTCAGAACGATTCAACATAAATTCAATAGTCTTTTTGTAAGCCTCTTATTTATGAAAACTTCAGATCTTCTTCGTCAAAATCTAACAAAAATAATTACATGAAACGAAGATATCTATCATTATAAAACATCATTGTAAGTAACTCGGAAATTCTTTAAATGTCTCAATAAAAATAAATTTTATTACGTGCGTTGATGTAACCATCCTGTTTATCCATTTCCTTATGCAATTATGAAGCTCCAGACCTATATGCGATGTAATTATACGACGAAAACGTGTTATTAACTAAAAAGTTCTTAATTGTAAGAGAATCCAGCCGACATTAAGATGTAGACAGAAATTGTGGAAATCCAGTTGACTTCACCATTCGGACAAAAATCGTAAAAATGTAGCATATCTCAAAATTCTGACGAAACCTGCAAAGACGAAGCGTACAAGACTCGGACAAAAACTGTAGAAGTACAGCACATCTCAAGATTCAGATAAAAACTGTAAAAGTGCAGCATATCACAAGACTCAGACAAAGACTGTAAAAGTACAGCATATTTCAAGATTCATACGAAAGCTATAAAGGCGTAGAATATGTCAAGATTCGAACAAAGGCCGTAAAAGTGCAGCGTAATTCATGATTAAGGTGCAAACTGCAAAAGTGCAGCATATCTGAAGATTCGGAGAAAATTTGAGCAGGGTCGTATCGGCCTTATACAAAGGTCAACCTATACGAGCCAATAGAATGATGTAATAACGCGGTTGCGGTGCACATATCGTATATGCATTCGAGTGTCTGGAAATTCGAAATGTAACCGGTTCGTAGCGGCGGCGGTCTCTTAGAAATGCCGGACACGTAAAAGCCAGGACCCGTAGGGTTTACCGGCTGCACCACGAATATGTATGCCGTACAGGCGGCCGTGTACGGCAAATCGCGATCCCTGGATACGTACGTATTATCCGTATAACCTCTAACGTCGATTGTGGCTTATGATATTACGTACTCTCCATTACGACGCACGCATACACACGAGCCGCATGGCCGTTCGCGTATGTATGTATGCAGCGGCCACGGTTGCCGTGCGGCTATGTAACAAGTAAATTGCTACACCGTTACGTTTTCCTTCGCGCTTCCGCACCGATCGTGCCGGGCAGACGCGTCATTTACTTCATTTACTATTTCGCTAATAGCCGTAATAGCCGGCCCGTCGTTACGGATAACACTTACTGATTTGCTACTGCATTCCATCCGCGGCTACGCACAGCCGGAAGCGAATCTGACTTTCGCTGGAAAATTGTGGAAGTTCGGAGATTCGGAGATTCAAAGATTTTGGGAATTTGAGAATTTGGAATACTTGAAACTTAAGAATCTGCCAATTTAGGAATTTGCGAATGAAGGCACTTGGGAATGTGGGAATGTAGGAATATAGTTATGTAGAAATTTGGGAATATAGGATTTTGAGATTGTAGGAATTTAGGAATATAGTAATTGGGGAACGTGCGAAACTGGAAATGTAGGAATTTGGGAATATAGGATTTGGGGAATGTAGAGAATTGAAAATATCGGAATTTGGAAATGTAACCATTTGAAAATATATGAATTGGGGAATGTAACAATTTGGAAATATAGGATTTAGGGAATGTAGAAAATTGAAAATGTAGCCATTTGAGTATATATGAATTGAGGAATATAGGAATTAGGGAATGCGAAAATTTGAGAATTTGGCAATTCGAGGATTTTTGAACGTAGGAATTTGGGAATTTCGTAAAATCTCGTAACTCCAAAATTCCAATATCTAAAAGCCCGAAAATGTCAGACTCTACGAACCCCACACTTCCTGCATTTCAAACTCATCTGAAGCAAATAACAGATTAAAACACCGCATTTGGGGAACCCTGCGTTAAATCATCGGTCGCGTCAAATATAATGCACTTGTGTGACAAGAATGGTACCAGCGAGGTTTTAGACAGTATAACCGAGGCCGGGGATAAACGCATTGATATTCAAAGAAAAATCCGAGTGCACACGTCTATACGAGCACGTAGACACGCACGCCGGCGAGTGTGTTGGAAAAAGGATGACACCAAAAGAGAAATGTGGGGAGAGAATGGAAAAAAGAGAAGAATCGGGCGTCGGGCCGGTTGAATGTTTCAAAGAGGAAGCTCGGTTCGGGTCCGTATTTCGTGGCGCACGAGTTTCGCCCCTTTTGAATTTTGAATTATTGGCTCCCGCGCAATCTACGCTCGCTTAGCATGCGTGCAGCCGCGTAATTTCGATTAAACCACCGTGGCAAGATTGTCCCGTCGCAACATTCACGCCCCGTTCTTTGTCAGGACGCGAGAGGAGCACAGAATGGCGTACGGGCGGAGGCAAAACGACGTGGCAAGAAGGAAAAGAAAAAAGGAGGCAACAGTTTGTAAAGAAAGCGAATGTTTTAAGCGGCGCGATCGGAGATACGCGAAGGTCGGTGGTTGCTTATTAAATTTTTATTCGGTCTCGACGAATAAATTGCGACCGACGGAGGACACTGACTAAGCGATAAACATAAGAGACGAAACAGGGAGAGAGAAGCGAGAGAAAGAGAGGGACATAGTAAGAAACGAACGCTTATTTCGCCGTCTGTGTGTCCAACGTTTCGAATACGGATTCTCGCCGCGGGCACCGATAAATCGATATTTTGTCGGCTGCATAAGTTTCGCTCCGTCGAGGTGAAACGCGCGGCAGCCATGCCACGTCGCTTTTAATCGACCATAGACTTCCGGTCGATGCATATTCATTCGACGATCATTCGCTAATATCCTACGCGAATGGATCCCAGATGCAGTTAGAGATCATCGTTATCGAACGCCTAGATGCCATTCGATGATAACCTACATAACCATGAATCGGCCATACGCTAAATTCGAACACCGTTGCAAATGTCTCGGAGTCCTTGTATCATCCGTATTTGCGTAACGTGTCGATTCACAGATTGCCTTCGTCCATTTTGCAACTTATTCAATCGTTAATCATCGTATCAAGCACTTGTTCACACTCTGAATCATACTCGAGAACAATTTCAACTTCTTTTAAGAAGTAATTTTATTTTTGATCAATTTCGTAGACAATTTTCATAATATTCAACGCTAATATAATATTATATTTATATGATTTTAATGTTCATATATTTAATATAAAATATTTAATTCTTATAGTGGACATTTATGTTGAATTTTTACGATCAATATTGTTATTTATGTTTATGTTCGTATTTATATATAAATTTATACAAATAATTCCGTCATCAAAGATGGTTTTATGAATTCGTATCATTCCATCCTGAAAAATGACACTAATAATTCTTCGTTCATTTTATCGAACCTTGTATAAGATGAAATTCTGTGTCGAAAGTTAAGCGAAGATCGCAATGTTGCAATTCGGAAATTCTCATCAACATGTCAACGACGTACGCAACGTTCGCGTTTACGTTACTGAAAGCGTTACTTTCGCCGGTAAACGTAGTTAGTTTTATTCGTCTCGTAAAGTTAAATAGCCCGATTAGGCACGGCTGCCAGAAAATAAATCGCGCAGCAAACGGTTAATTAAATTCAACTTTCCAGCGCGAGCGTGTTGCTCGGAGCGCAAGAAACATCCGAGAAACGTTCGCGAAACAAATCGATCCGGTGTTAACGCTTTGTTCACAAGCGCAACCTACTCTTCGGATGGAAATTCTCGGGGTAAGACGTTGGCCATGGCCGGAGCCCTTTACTTCCAACGTGCTGTAATGAATGTCCTGGTGCATGCGGCGTCGTGACCTTTCTGGACGGGCGCGAGCCGATAAACTGGATCCCTCGATCATCGGCGAGGATTTATTGCATCGTCGTGGAGGCGCTCAAAAGGGCCCCGCGATTCTCGCGTGTGAGCTTGCTCTTCCTTCTTCGACGCGATTCGAACGAGACCACATTTTATCTACAACCACGATTTCCACGGAGAGACAAACGAATTGTCTCGCTCAGGACCGCGATCGAACCCTCCGAGACTCTGCACGCCTTTGATATACCCCGCGTGTGTCGGAATGCACGTTGCAAAATATGCGTTCGCGAGATTTGGAAATTTTAAAGATTTGCCAGTTTCGATTTTCGACGCTGTAAGGTTCTTGTGGTTTGAGATTTTTATTATTTGGGGCTTTGAGGTTTTAGTGTTTTGAAAATTTGGAATGTCGGGATCTTGAGATTTTGAAACTGTGAAAGATTAAGAATTTCGGGATTTCGGGATTTTGGGATCTTTGGACCGTGGAAAGTTAAGAATATCAGAATTTTGAAATTTTGGGGTCTTGGGACCTTGCAAGATTAGATATATCAGAATTTTGGGATTTTGGGGTCTCGGGACCTTGGAAGATGAACAATTTCGGGATTTCGGGATTTTATCATCTTTGGATTGTGGAATATTAAGAATTTCGGTATTCATTGCAGTCTTGGGGCAATGAGGCATTGGTGTGTGGGAATTTTGGAAGTGGAGGACTTCGAACCATGACAATTGTGGACATGTAAGTTTGAGAAGTGTGGGAATTTTAAAACCCCGAAGTATTAGTAGTTCGGGACTCTGGATCTTTAAGATTTTGGATATTTGAGTGTTTGAAGTGCAGCAGCTTTGAGACTGTGAAATTTTACAAATTTGAGATTTTTCATCTTCGAAATGTTAGAAATTTGAGTCTTTGGAACTTTGGAATTTTAGACGTTCGTGACTTCGAAACATCAAAAGTAAAAAATGTGAAACCGTAGTGCTGTGAGGCTCCATAAATTTAATATTATGGTAATATTCGATGGTACAAAATTTCAAGTACACAAAGGTCAGCAATATCAAGGAAGTCTCCGCTAACATACCATCATCGCGTGTTACACCACACTCTATACCACCTGTTCTACCCCGACACTGCTTCGAGCCTATCCGAGGACGAAGTCCACAAACTACTAAACTAAGAAAAACAATGAATCTCGAAAACGAAAGTGAAAGAAAATGAGGATGAAGGTAATAGAACGGTGGACGATCGAATGAAAGGAGATGGCCGAAGAAAAGAGTGGATGAAAGTGGGGGAGAAGAAAGAGAGAAAGTTCAGCGGGCAATCTATTCCAATTTAACACTCGACTCCATGGCATTAAATAATCGCCCTCGCCTTCGGAGGAACTGGTCCCCATTCAATAATGGACTTTTATCCAACGAGCTTGTACTTAGCGCGAAACGGGCCTGGCTGGTCTGGGATATTACCCCCGGTAAGTCGGTGTTGTGACAGTAAAGAGCTTCAAATAAATCTTAGTTACAATCATTTCTTTTGCGGCCCGCGGCCCACGACGGGCATAAATCAAATATCATCGTCCCGTAGCCTCTCCTTCGCTCTCTTTCACGGCTCGCCCTTCTCGCTCTTTCTCTTTTTCGCCGCTTGTTCCATCCGCTCGTTGCACTTGCATTTACATTCGAGAACATCCGAACCTATCGTTTTCCTTCTCGTCCGTGTCCTTTTCGCACGGCACGACCTTCGTCGATAAAGGTCACCCTTATCGATGCAGAAATTTATTTTCTTCGACCTCGCCCACCTCGTCACGTCCGCCGAAGACGAATGCGGTTCGTTGTTTCACACGATCATCCTGAAATTTTAGCAACACTAAAACTACCGACGTACAATTATTTCGATGATAAAAATGAACATGAAAAATAAACGAACAAACGATAAAACATAAAGGAATACACTTATAGAAACTTTATCTTGATGACAATGAGCATGAACGTCAAGAAGACCAGATTAATAAATTTTGTCGTTTGAAGTAGGAAATTTATCGAATAAACGAATAACGCTAATAGTCATATTTAATTATAATAATTCGATCGATAAAAGACCACAAGCCCGAGCATGGCAAAAAATTTTGAAAGTTTTTGGTAACGAAACTGGAGCCTCGGTTATCTATAATACTATTTACCGGTATCGATTCAGCGTTACTCGCGGTCTTTAACAATGGCGGCCACCGTTGTGTCGCTGGTACCGTATCGGAAACGAAGGGTAAAAGTTAGTTAATCCCGGGGATGAGATCGAATTCCGGAGTCGCGGGAGTTAGGAAGGAGAGAGAAAGAGCGAGGGAAGAGAAATTTGTGCCGGTGTAAGTAGGTGCAGTTACCCGGGTACGAAGGAATTTGGGCCGGGAAGTAGCTCGAAATTATCACTAATTTCCGGGTAATCATTCGCCGGTTAGTTGGGAAGTTTTGTAATAGTTGGAAAGTTAGGATGTTCGTCGGCGTCGAAGGTATCGGCACTTTGTCCAAGAGACACCGCGGATGCCGGAAGTTGCTTCGATGTTTCAGACTCAGTGGATCGGTGGAACGTTCATTTTTTCTTTTTTTTTTTTCAATTTCAAGGTGGCTGTCGTGATTTTTTAAAGTTCCGCCGTCTTCAGTTAAAAAGAGGATTATCGTTGGTGACACCCCCTGCGAAACTCTCTCGCTTCGTTTTTCTTCGTGTGCCTTGTATTCTTTCAAATATTCATGAGTAGCCGTGTGCGAACTCGGAAACTCTCGATCTTCCTATATTCTCGTACGTTTTTTTTTTTTTTTGGACTTATTTGACGTGCACAATATATTTTTGTGTTACCCTTACGGACATTCGCTTTTATGGATACGCTCGTTCGCGTTTTTGTTAATTATTTTAATCGATTGCCGAGCTGACGATGAATGGCCCCGGAGTCAACCAGAAAGGGAAGCATTATTACGAGAAAAATAAGGCGAGTATTAACAAGTTACGTGCCATGTCACCGTCCGAACGAAGCACGAGTTTTTGCATAGATGTATCATTCATTTCAGAGTAAATTATTTCGCATTATGAATTATAAATAACTCCGTTAAATGTCGCAAAAAAGTTAATCGATAAAGTTGTGCTAAATAAGAATTACTTACTAGATTTATTCGCAATAAAATCGTCGACTGAAAGGATTTTTCATGACTCTGGAGTAGCACTCAAAGTGTTAATAAACTTTAGGTAGCCGCTCGTTTCTACACCCGATCGTGTAGATAACCAAAGTTGTTTCACTGGTTATTTATGGTTAGCCCGATACAATCGTCACGAAAATTGTTCAACAGCTTCTGACTTCCTTTCGACCCTCGCGCGAACGATGGTGGAACTTGAAATCACCCTAAAACACTTCAATCTTTTGCGTCGGATACGATCCGCGACCATGATGGACAGGAAAATCGTGGTCGAAGTAGTCTGCGTAGCCCTCGCAACGCGATTCGATCATAAAATTGCATTAAAAGGCACTCTGGCCGGGCGACTCGATTTTCTGGCACAAATGACAGCAGCTATGGCATCGTTCTTCGCCTGTCGCCGCTATTAGCTCGGCTAATTTTCAATTACCTGTCGCGCCAAACGTTATTTGCAAACCGTGGTCTATCTCGAACGACAGCCTGCAACAATTTCGACGGCCAATGTGTATCGTCGCGGCTAGAGAGAAAAAACGGAACCCAGAATAATTCTTCCAACTCATTTATCAATTTCCCAATTTGTTCAAATCGTTCGTTCGAATTTGTAGGTGGTCCCAGTCACATGTTTCTAAATCGTCGAATTCTGAATTTCCATATTCCTGAAGTTGCGGATTTATAAATATCATGATCTTTGATCAAAATTACCGATATCTTAACATGGATATTCGCAAATTTTTAGATGCACGAATTCTGAAGTTTACAAATTTTCGGACTTTCCAATTTTCGAGTTTCGAAATTTCTGAATGAACAGATTTCCAAATTTGCAATTATAACGACTTATGATCAATTACTCGCTCTCTAACTCTGCTTATCTATGAAGTCATACTATGCGCTCTACTATACTTATTCTATGTATTATACCCGACTAAAATACATCGGTTATGCCCCATACTGTACAAGGTATACTTAGTGTACTTACTGTACGTAATATATGAATTTCCTTCAAAATATTACCTTCTCCGCGTTTCCATATTACCCGCGCGAACACCTCGACCGAAATGAACGTTGAAACAGCCGGTAGGCCATTATCGACTGATTAAAACATAATGTTCCGTAATTACGTAGTAATTGGTGTCATTACTAACCCGATAATTATTGTAGTAATAACAGGTGAACAGTGTCGGTCTCACGCGAGACACGCAACGCAACGGCAGCAAAATCCGCCACGAGAAGAAATAATTCGTCGAAGGAGAATTCTGTAACGGTGACTGGCAATCGCGACAGTTTCCCGAAAGAGACAGGATGCGACGTCGTTTCTCGAGAACAAGCCGGAAGCGTCTCGTCAGCGTTTGTTCATTATCGAAGTTTGTTAGCGGAAAAGTGCGCGTCGACGGGAAATCGAGATAAACGTCGTTTCCCTCGCCCTTTCGTCCATTCGTCCCTCCAAATTTCCACACCCCGTATTATCGCGACGCCAACGACACGACAGCCGACAAACCAACAAGGGTTAACCTAATTATTTTAGCTGCCGAACTCCTTGTCTGGGGAGCAGAGTCGCACAACCGAGTGTTTGAACAGAATAGCTGAACTACTTCATTCGTTCTGCACGAACGAAATGCACGCAGATATTATGTAACATCATTATTTCATATAATTGTAGGTAAATAAGAGCGTCAGAGAAATATGCGATATGCTCGGACTTGGGGAAATCAAGGGTTTTTGCCTCTAACAAAGGTAGATCTTTCTTAGTTTTGACATGTACCACGTGTGTTTAAACAATTATCTATATCGTTTGGTGAGAATTCGAGTCAATAAATGAATAACTTTTTATAGACAAGGATAATGAGTAGACTTAAGAATAATATTTGTTGATATTTGGACAAAATTTTATCATACTTTTTCATACATGATTAATACAATAAAAATAAGCTGGGTTCAAAACCATATTTTTTTATGCACTTTGCTGCAAGTCTAAGTCTGATATGTTCATAACAAGTAGACATCAGAATTTAGCAACTAAATGAACATAATTGTTTTATATCATGTTATAATATATTGTTTTTATATCATACATTTTTTATATCATATTACATTGTATTTTTCAATTACAGTTTTCTTTTCAAGGTTAAATAGTGACAATAATTTTCTACGCGTTTCTTTATAATTTCTTCGAAGTTGATAGAAATAGAGCTGCACCTCTTTATCTGCAATGTCCTCATCAATTTTTATGAACATCTCGGTATAAATACTTTGCTACACGATACTATTATTCCGGATATACAAACGAATGGGGCAGAAGCCATTAAACCGGGGAAGGGATGAAGAAGAAGAGGAACTGGGGAGGAAAAAGAACAAAGGGAGGGAAACCGTGAATCTTTATAAGGGATAGATAAAGGCTCGGATCCTTGACCCGCGGTATCTCTTAGTAAACTATCTCGGTCCAACCACCGAACTGGCAATAAACCCTTACG
Source organism: Coelioxys conoideus (assembly GCA_947623535.1). Taxonomy (NCBI): domain Eukaryota; kingdom Metazoa; phylum Arthropoda; class Insecta; order Hymenoptera; family Megachilidae; genus Coelioxys; species Coelioxys conoideus. Next base: position 15,516,143 of record OX392457.1, on the reverse strand, counting down.
ATTTAGTCTATCAAATACAGAAAGAATGACGAGGGGGTGAGAAAATGTTCTCCGTAATAATGTTTCCCGGATAATTCCCCGATAGAAACAACCTCCTGTTTCGGTCTAAATAAACGATAGCCCAAGAGAAATTTTCACTGTCAAACTTTCTCGTTGAAAGTTCTAACCCTTCCTCTGTTAACCCTTCCTGTTTATTCTCCGCGAGCCCCATAAGGTCCCGCGATCCTCTTTGAGTTATGCACTCTGGGGGGTCGTATTTATTTAAACAATAGTTTCCAAGGATCTTGTAACAGCACTTGTCGAAGAATTGAACCACGGGGTTGGTTATTGGAAGCAATATGAAGATTCCAATCGTATTGTTACATAGCAATGTATAAAAATGATATGAAGATCCAGATACACATATGTGTATGTATATCTCTGTGGACGGTGGAGACTGACCACTCGGATTATTAAAAATGTAGATAACATTGAAAGATCTTCTAACTATGTCGGTTTATGTATAAATCTTTTATATCTCATAATTAATTTGAATTTGTGCATACTTTCGGCGGTTGTTTGTAAAAATAAAATGCTTCTCGTCGCAAGCTAGCGTTTATTAGTTAAGATATTATGAATCGAAACTGTATGGAACTGACATTGGAATTAATCAACAGAAGATTAATACGGTACGTATGTCAGCCTGTAATTTAAGGAATGAGGAATATTTTGATCCGCCCCGCGTGTTTCATTTTAACACCGCAGATATTATCAACGTTGCTCGAACGAGCAGAGCGAACGATTGAATTAACAGTGCTAACGTAAGCATGTAATTAATACATGGTAGCCGTGTACGATGTAAAATATTCAGGAGCGCACATGCGCCAAGACGTACGAGTACCAGGTGTTGCTCGGTGAATTCACTTTATATGGACACGTGGGTCCAGGCCCGACAATTATCGATTGACCGGCCGTAAAAAATGTCGAAGCCTCTCTCTCCCTCTCGGCGTACGGTGGTAAGGTGGTCCAAGGAACGTAATAACTTTAGGGATTTCCCGGAAGAGCCATCCGGACGTTTACGATAATCAGTCGCCGTATATTGGGTAGTGAAAGCCCACGTTGGAGAGCACGGTTGCATGTAATCATCCGTGCCGGCCTCGAGTCGCCGATAAACCGACGTCACTTCGATTCCTTTAACGAGACGCCGCGATAAATTAACCGATCGAGCCGCGTTTAAAAACCGAAATCGCAATTCCTTATCCCCGGTTCGGTAAAGCTGGCTAGACCTACTTACCGAATCCGGGGCTGAACGAGGCTGGAGCCAGGACCCGGGATTTTAATAGTCCCGACCGTTTGTTATCCTTTTATGCGTTCGTTATCGATCCGCATTAACGAGGAAACTCGAGAGGGCCCGGTCAGCGAAGAAAAGGAATAATAAGAGGATGCGAATGGCCCGGGCATCGTGGCTCGGAAATTTCAGGCTACCGTGGCCAGCTTTCGGGCCATTCCGCAGGCCGGTTATGAAGTTGGAAGCTGCAGCTTCGCAGCTGGCGCCACATGGCCCTTCGCTCTTGCCGCCGCCGCTGCTGCTCAACTTTCCTCATTTGCCATAATCTATGACCCACCATTAAGAGGACCGGGCCTAGCGACGGGCTTACTAAGGACCAGGTAACACGGATCCGCGCAAGATGTCTCCGGGTAACAACGAAGAAATTAGCGGAAACTCGAATTGCGTGGCCCCCGGTTGCAATCGGCACTTACACCGGAAGATAACGCGACCAAGGGCTTGGAGGATGCTTACGTGGCTGTGGGCCTCGGGACGCGAGTGTTCTCGATGGTTTCCGATCGTCTTTCGATGTTATTCCTCTTACTTTTTCTTTCTTTGGCACGTTGGGTTTGTTGGTGGTAATTGACGGAGGAAGGTTACGTGTGGCGATGTTTGTTCGTAATTTCGTTCATCATTAACCTTCACATTCTGAAATCTTTGTTCCAAATACTTAAATTTTGACAACCCTAAATTCCAGATTCCGAATTCCTGAATCGCTGAATTATTAAATCTTCATCACATCAAAATCCATTTCCGTATATTCAACTTCTTAGGTCTCAAAAATTCTTGAATCAAGAAATTCTTAAATTCTCGGCTGTTCAGGCACCCTAATTCCTAACACCTCAAATTTTGGCCCCACTAAATCCTCAAGTTTTCAACCCCCGAACCGTAAAATCTCTCTCTGCCGCGAAACAATGATTATACACCACGAGTTATTTAATTCGTAGGACACCGAATTCGTGTGGCAAGTACACATAATGGTCATGCGGCTACGCCCGTATAAACGAGTGTTTTATCCGCGAAGTTTGCGGCCGGAATTTATGCCGGCAAATCAAATTTCGAGGAGCACTCGCAATAATCAGCGTCTCCGTCGTAAACGGGTGCTGACTTTTGAGTGAATTTGTTCCACGGTCCTGGATAAAGGAAAGCGTACGAAGAAGAAGAATCCAATCTCGTGATCTCGGAATGTTATACATTCCCCGTTCACGTCGGAACGCTTGATTTCTCCGCGAGAATTCGAATCAATCCCGGCCTTAGTCGTACGAAGCGGATTTTATTCATGCAGGTGCGTTTGTACACATCGAAGTAATAAACCTGTCGCTAGCGAAGTAAATCAATGTAGAAACTCTGCTCCCTCGTCCCCCCGACAGCCTTGCCCCTCGTCCTCATCCTCCTCCTTCTCGGAGTGCGCCTTCTACTCCAAGGTTTTGCCCCGCTATCGGGATGGCAAAGACCACGTCGATTTTGGCGCAAGATTAAAGTTGGTAGTTTCAGGGATGTCGGAATGGAAGAACCAATTTCCACTTACCCGCGAGGAGATGTAAAGCGTGCAATTTCACCGGCAAGTCGACCGAGATTTATAGCTTGCATCGGCGGTAAGCGAACGAAACCTTCGTTTCTAAAGGTCGAATCTTTCAAAGGTCCTGTAACGCGACCGTTCCTGCCAATTATGCATTTTATTCGTCGATTATTTTACGCTTTACGAATTTAATCGTGTTCTTCGATGGAAACAATGCTTTCTTTATAGCTGCGGTGTTTATGTATGTGATATATGGAAACACGTCAGATATGTGCCACGAGCGAGTCACGTGCGACGAAGTAGAATGAAATATGCGGCAATTGTGAAATGTATTGAATTTGTGTGATAATAATATCGGAGCTAGGAAAAGTGTGGGATGTCTTGGTCCGAGATGAACTCGTAAGAAAATTACAGGCAGACTGAGGAAATTGGGTAGGTTTAGATAAATTCCGAGAACATTGAATGAGCACCATGGAAAGTTCCACAATCACATATTTATAAACTCTCAAATCCGTATAGTTTGAAAATTCCAAAGCTACGAAGTCTCAAAGATTCAAACTGGCTACGACACGAAGTTCCACGAACTCATAATCCTAAAGTTCCGAAATTCGTAAACGCCAAAACCTGAAATTCCTAAACTTGCGAAGTTTCGAAGTCCTAAACAGCCAAAATTGCGAAGTTCTAAATTCCTAGAGCTCCTAATTATAGAATTCCATTGATTGATTGATTGTTCAAGTTATGGGTGTTGTCCCATCCATAACTCGAAAATATAAAAATTATAGAATAAAATCCTGCAATCTTGAAGTTCTAAAAACGAAAAGGTCCCAAAATCGCAGAGTACCGAAATCTTTAATCTTGCACAGACCCACTGTCCCAAAATCTAAAAATTTTGTAATTCAACAAATTTGAAGGTTCAGTATCCGTTTCCGAGTGTTTAAGGCGATTAAGATAAAACTTAAGATAAACCTGGTGAAACTTGTGTTAAAGTGAAACTTGCGATAAACATAGCGAAAGCTTCGAGCGATCCTTGAAAGATCCTTGACCAGAACCAACCACTTTACCCCGCGTCGTAGCAAAGTGTACATCGATATACGTAGAATTCCATAGAAATGGCGGTTTAATGGGCGTATCGGAATTCACGACATATGGCGCGTCTCTTAACGTCCGATGATGAGAACACTGGTGGAAGCAAGTCGGCAGGTTCGAAGGAGAAGAACGATTATGATGGAGATACGTTGTACATGGCCTTTGTACGGGTGCTTAGAAGCGTGAAGGCTCGCATAGACATTATTACATTATCCGTGTAAATGTGAGGCAACGGGTGTGCGTCTCTTATGTTGACCGCACTCACCGGGAAATAACTTCCATGAACCACACCTTGGTAATCGACATGCTTCATGGGAGCATAAACGATACCTGGGGATATGTACATCGCGGTGGTGAGCTTCACAAGCTTCTCATTCAAAAATCTTCTCGGGAGCGCGTGTACAGTGCTTGGCCAAAATGGTGCAACGGGGTTGGAATAGGTCGAATGAGGTTTCGAGGGATCGAGTTTGCAAATTTGAGAATTTCGGGATTTTTCCATATTGGGGTTTGCGAAGTCCAAGATTTCATGAATTCTAAGATCAGAAATTTGAGGATGTCACTAATTCTAAAGTCAAAAATTTGAAGCTTTCAGGTACCCTAAATTTCCAGATACTCAGATTTCGAGTTCCTCGAATTCCTACTTCTCTCTCAAATACTCTGACAAAAATTCTTGGATCATAAAATTTCCAGATCGAATTCCTAATTTATTAATTTATTTCCACGAATTTCTAAGTTTCGAGATTCCCAGCTCTTCAAATTATTAAATTCTGAAATCCTCAGTTCCTCAAGTTCTAAGCATCCCAAATTACCACCCCTCAAATTTCACACACCCAGAATATTCAAATTTACAAAATAAAAGCTCCCAAGCTTCCAGCAAATTTCTAGATATTCAGACTACTAAATTCCAAAATTTCCAGCTCATCTGTTCTTCAAAATTTTTAAATTCTTGAATGTCCAAATTTTCTAATCCTCACATTACTCTGTCGCTATATTTCCCAATTTCCTATCAGCTTGGAAGAGTTGAAATTCCACGTTTCAAAATGAACAATCTCTATTCTTAAATCATCAAATAACCTCCACATAAAAGAAGTAGAAAGCGAAGGAAACACGAAGCATCGAAAAGAGATCGATCAGGATTATAAAGAACCGCGTGTAATTTCTTAAAAGCGAGCAAAACGGATTAGTATCATCGAGAAACCACTGTTGTCGGTCCATCGATAATTCACGCGCATTAACGGCGAAATTGGTCGACAGTTCGTCGTGACTTCGCGTCGGGAACGATCGATGTCGTCGACGGTTGACACGTCGGTACGATACTGCGATTTAACGGCCGTACGTCGCTCCGTCGGGACGATCGTACTGCAATTTTTGTCTTGTCCAATCGAAATGCCAATTTCATTCGGCTTCCTGAGTGATTGGCGCCCTATTTCTTTCTCGCTTCGGCCACAGAGGAGCCATGGAATTTTCTGTTTTTTTTTTTTCACGGCCACATGTCACTGCCAGGGCCTGTATCGCGATACGGCATTGGCAGCCATTGACCGTAACGGCCGAAACGAGAAATTAAGGGGGTTCATATGCGCCGACATCTTCATCTAGTTAAGGGCTGTTTCCCGTCACGTCGTTGCGCAACAAACGTACTTTAAGATTCTCTATCTTCTACACTTCCACTGCTTCAATCCAAAAAGCTGTATTTATACTCGCTCATACTTGTAGATTCTCCATCTTCTATACTTTCGATACTGCAATTCAGGACACATTTATTCATACTCGCTCATAAGGCACATACGATGCTTTATACTTCGTATAAAGTATAAAATAAAAAAAGTATAAGGTATAAGGTATAAAATAAAGTATGAAACGTATCTACAAAGCAACCATCTAGAATAAGATATAAAATATATGTATGAACTAACAATACAGCAGAAAACATAAAATACATGTATAAGGTATGAACATAAAATAACTGTGCGTGCTATAACCAGATCCTCTGATACGAATAACACAAAGTCGCAAGTATTTTAAAGAGAGCTGTGTGCTACAAATGCAGGCAATCGTTTCACTTAAGCAGTTTTAACATTGAATTCCGTTCAACCCCTTGCTGTACGATTTATTTGTTAGGTGGGTCAGTAGGAACTAATCGATCGTAGCTGTAATATTGAAACGGATAAGTGAACTTGAAATGTTATGACAATTTTTTATTCAGCAATCCTTGGTCACGCAAATTATAATTGGACATCAAATTGAAGCGTAATTTGCAGTTGAAATTGCAGAGTAATTCGGGTGGAATTTAGCATGATCGAAGCGCGAGTTCGTCACGTATCAGACTCGCCAAAGTACGGCAAGGTTTTTCAAAGTGTAAACGAAAGGTAATCAGCGACGAAGCTAGTTTTGATAATCGTTTCCCGGTCCCGGACGAGAGTCATTGGGGGATGTTGGTAACCTGGCCGGTTGATCCCGGAGTGCCCGAAGGAATCGGAAGCCGGTTGCTCGGTGCACACCTCGATTGCCCTGCGACACGTTGATTCGAGACGTTTTCGCGACTTTTCATCGTGACACTTTCGTCGGGCAAACGCGGTTTCTTTGTGCGGCGAGGAGTTAAAGAGAACTTCGCGCTCCGAGGCAATCTGCCCGAGGAGATTTCGAATTTCGTCCCGCACCACGGCTAAAACCCCCGCCTTTCCTCATCCCCCTGAAATCCGTTTCCTCAGAGAATCGAGACGGCTGCTGTCAGTCGATCCGACCTATCGATCGGCCGAAGAAGAAGAAGAAGAAGAAGAGGAGAAGGTGAATCCTCTTCCACCTCGGGGACCTGCATTGCAGCACCGTCGTAAACCATATTTTACAATTCCTCCGGGCATTTATCGCTTCGTTCGCGGACGAACGTACCTTTTGCCTGTCGATATGCTCCATTTTCATCGGGCATCATCGCTGGAAAGATCACGTTACGGCCGGTTGGTTGAATTTCCCTTGATTAGCAAAATCTCGAGTCGACCTGATCGATTAATGCGGTGATTACGCGGTATAACGGAATTTAATACATTGATTGCTCTGATGGGCATCTGTGAATTTTATTCGATCAGTTAATCATGGAAGGGAAGGACAATCTGGGATTATTTCCTTGAACAATTAAGTTAATCAGGTATTTGTCCCTTAAACATTTTTGATATTGCTTTCGAGCTAGTGATCATCCTGTGTATCATCAATGGATAGTTCATTAAATTGTATTATTAAATTTCATCATATTTCGTGTAAAAACAATAAATGATACTGAAGTATCTTTCACTTCATATAAAAAAGTTCAGCTTTAACAATCAACGACAATTAACGTTCACTTTTACTGCAACAAAATCGTAGCTGTTATCGTGTTAAATATTCCGATGGAATTATAAGATTTTGAAACACCATTCTACGTAAATCGATCAAGTATCATCCGAATAGATTCATGTAATTACAGCGACATAATATAAGTGTATTCTTCGTACAGAGTACAAGAGTATTTTTATTACACAATGTAAGAACATAATTATGGTATTAACATTGTTATCGACGTAACTTTTGAACAATCGAAACCAGCGTTCTCCGAACAATCATTTACAATTTCGACGAGCGTGCAAAACAGGAGCTAGAATCCGCAAAGACCGACGTCCTCGAATCTGGTAACAATTCTTTTCAACTTACAAAGAAACGGAACGGGGTGTTCTTAAAAATTCTTTCGGCAAACAATGCGCCGTCGCTCGTGGCCGAGCTATCTCGCGCAGATTTGTGGTTGACGTTAACAACGGGATTCGCCTAAAGGGGGGAAACGGGTGCAAGTTGTGTCGCGAGAAACGCGGCTAACTGTTCCGCCGCGCACAGCTTCAATTAAGGAGACTTCCAATTATCCGTTATTTAAACGAGATCCTCCCCTGTTTTGTCCTTCAACGTAGACCGGTTGAGAAACAACGAGGGCCGTCCGGGTTCAGGGTGGATGAAGGGGTGGTGGGCGAGAAGCGAAGGACAAGGAATTCCAAGGTAACGATACGTTTCGAATTTCAGCGCGACGAACATCCCCATTAGCCAGATTAACTGCGCAGTGATTTGCTGCGAAACTGCTCAACTTTTTACCGTTCCATCGACGAGTCTGTAACGTCGCCGGCAGTCGCCGGCTGAAAGGGGTGAAACAGAAGGGGGCGGAGGGCGGCGTGCGAATGACAAAAGCGATTTATTTGTTGCAGTCGCGAGACAGACGGGAAATCGGGTCCTGCGTTAACTCTCGCTACGAAAAGCGACGAAGAGAGGTAACCAGAAGAGAGAACGAGAGGGTGATATACCGCCGCGAAATCTTGGCTAACTCTTCTCTAGTCACCCCCGGACCGACGATCCCCGCGGCGCTTCAATTAACAGGACTGGCAATTATCTGTTATTTAAATGAGGCAAGGGCATACAGGCGTGCCGCGACGCTCTTTGTGCGAGGATCTCGTTTTAGACTTATTCCAAGATGAAACGAACAGACACCGAGATTCCTTTGTAAGTTCGATCATCAAACTACGCTCGGATTCAGTTGTTGCAATCAAACGTCTGTTTATTTGGCGAAGCAGCAGTTACTGCAACGTCGCTTGTCTAACCTGAATTACTTTTAATATGTTCGGTAGGATACGTTTTGTCAAAGAGACATTCACGTACAAAAATATATGTGCATTCAAAAATAGACTCGTATTAATAAAAACACGTGTGTGCAAAAGGGTATATGTGATCGAAGATATGTTCGTTCAAAAATGTGGATGTGTTCTTCAGAAGTAGTCTCATGCAGATACGTTCGCAAAGTCAAGTTTAAAATCCAAATTGAAATATTGGCTTACTCGTAACAGTTGCAAAATGGGAATCAACCCGTGACAATTTGGTCGTCATCAACTTCGAGGCAAAGGGGTTCGTTTGTTTATGGGGTAAAATTTTGTTAGGCTACGAGCAGAAAGAGGGCAGCAGAATGAAGAAAAGCAGTGCATGCACGCTATTCTTGCTGCATTTCGCAGTCTCGGCGCTGGGTTTTCCGTCGTTTTCCTCGCAGCGTCATCGACGTCGATCTTATACCCTTTTTCCTCGACCAGCATCGTCAACTGGAAAAATCAACCCCCCGCCGTTGTCCGGCAGTAGAAGAGGGTTGACAGCATAAACCTGGCTCCGTGAGCACGATTCCGACAGCAGTTCCCGAACGCATGAATTTTTAATAAAATCTCCCACGAAAGACGTCATCCCTTACAGGGGATACATTTTCGTTGCGGCTTGCATCCCCGTTTTCTTAACCGGTGCCTTTCCTTTTTTTTCTCTGGCCGATTCGAACGTATCTTCGGGATCTTACACCGTCTATGACCCGTTTTGCCTTCGATTTAATAGTTCGGGACCCCGACACGCGTAATTCGTACGGATTGAAAACTCGTCTGGACTGAATCCGTCGATCGAGGGGTGGAAAATCGTCCGTCGCTTTAGGGGAATGTTCCGGATGATACTCGGAGTGGAATCCACGTTGAAATACCTCGGTAACCTCGTCTAACCTCGCTGATCTCCCCTTGCACACTTAGCGCGACCCTTGTCTTGCCGGGTCGGGGATGATCGATTCCGCTAGCGTTCGATGTTACTGCTGACATCACGTTATCGTGGTTGGACATCTGTCCAGGTCGAAAATTTCGTGTCTCTGTTTGGTGTCGTTGACGGTGGTTGAACGGTCTTCGAAAACGTTCGGGGGTTGCATTCGAATCTTGTGGTTACACCACCACCCTTGAATTGGTCTCGATATCGTTTACAGCTTCGAATAGGTACAAGTGACGAAGAGGTTACGTGACGTTATTCGAAGAACAGGGGACTTTGATTTTTTCATCAAAGAGAAGATATCGCGGAAACTTTTAATATCGTAATTACTATTTTACAAATACATTTTCGTGGCAAAAAAAGGTTACATTATTGTGTGTGCAATGACAACGATGGGCGATTAATAGTTATTGGGGGTAAAATAGTCCTCGACATAACATCAGTCTAGAATTGAAAAATATCTTGAATGTTTAGAAAAACAAAATTTGCTATCGGTTTTCACTTAGCCCCCTTACACATCTTTCTAAAAATTTATTTTTCGTTTATATTATATTCTTTATTACACAACTGAATCATTTTATTGCCTTTCTACTACTTCCAAAAAATTTGTTTGGATTATATTACCTTCCAACTTATTGAAAGTAAAATAACGATTTAATATCATCTAACTATTTTTGGAAAAGATATTAATCAATTTTAATGATTTCTTTCTATATTATTTTATGTGAAGGAAATATTCGCTATCTGAAATGAATCAAGTCTTCGATATCTGTATATTGTTAGTGTTAGAATGTTAGTATAGAATGGATCAATAAACGTATATTGTTATTATTACGAAGTTTCTCATTTATATTTATAGCACCGTACAATCGACAGCATTCTATTTACGATAAATATAGATCGACAGTAAGAAACCCGATTGACGATAAAAATTGCTCGTTCGAATTGTCCGTGCAATGTTCGAAAAATACAGCATGGAAACAAGCTAATCGCGTCAATATTTCAATAAAGCGTAAACAATAATTCTCCTGGGTGACACGAAACTTGGATCGTATCCCTTTCGGTTTACTGTCGCCATGAATCCTTGAAAGCGAAACGGTGAAAAACTACCCCGACGAAATGAGAAACGAACGAGTACCATCGCGTTGCAACATCCAGTCATCGATCCTGCACGCATCCTCGAGGAGCGCACAATGGAGAGACTACGCAATAAATTCCGGCTAAAAAAGGACCGTGAAGGAGGGTGGCCGATTGAAACGGAGTAATAGAGGAAAGAGTGGGTATTGTCGAAAACTTAGGCATCCACGTTCGTCCCATATGGCATCGAAATGACGCACCGGGGAGAGAACTGTCGAGGCAGACGCCGCGCGGCGAACTTCGCCGTCTGCGGATTCGCGTTTCTCTAAATCCCCCTAGCCACCCCCTCCCTCTTTACCTCTCACCCCCGAACCGTGACGCGCAGCATTGTGCGACACGCATTGCCCTCTTCTCGCTATTAACGCGCTCGTTCAGATACGAGTGGCCCGTCGTACCTTTTGAATGATTGAGAGCTAAGACAACGCGACAGATTTCGCGAGTGAAGGACTCGAAGGTTGGCCCTCACATCGAAACCCTTTCGCTCATAAATCCCCGTGAAAGGATTTACAGCTGCGATCGCGTTATTCGATTTTGAAGTGTTAATACAGTGTTCACTTTTTGATCGCCACGGAAGGTACTGGGTCACTGTACCTATTCGCAAGTGATCCACAAAAGAAGGTACTGGGTTACTGTTCCTATCCTTAATTATTATTACTGGCCAATATTGGCTATTTCATTGTGTTCAAACATCACACGCATTATAATATAAATGTTGGATGTTATTTATTTAAAATTGTCGCATTAAGTCAAATGGCGAATGTCAGTCGCCTTTCGCGTGCAAATTTAATAATCCACCGATTCCAGCATTTCTACCCTGTCGGAATTCATACAGTACACAGTGCTGCAAATGAACTTTATCGGTACACGTATTTTCACGGTCGCGTCTAGTTTAATAATGACATGGCATATCTTTACTGTAGTTAATTTCGAAGGACAGATGTGTATAAATGCAGTTATAAAGAGACACAGTTATATGTGACTCAGAAGGGCACGTGCATGCATGTTCAAACTTGGAACAAAATTATCAGACAGAATTTAAACCTGATATATGTAGATATTTATATATTTACAAATATACCTGATATATTTATAAACAATGATATATCATCGTTCACGTACATTAATAATGCGAGGGTGTCGAACTAGTGCTATTGCGCAAACCTTACTCGATCATTAAACGTGGAACGTGTCAACATGTTCATGATCAGAAGGCAACATTCCTTGATCTCGCGGAGTAAAATTTATTTTACGTGCACGTAAACGATCGACGAAAGAAACGATATTGAATCTTCGATCTCGATTACGGCCGAGACGTTCGCGAAAGTATCATTCACGTGGTAGCGTTCCCCTTCCAACACAGTGGCAGTTAAATTATATATAAGATAAAGATCATTGTTTTCCCGAGTACGAGGTTCTCGTCTCCATCCACGATGGAACACAGCATTCGCCCTCCGAACAAATCCACGATCGCGGATGAACCACTTGGAGCGTTCTTGGAATACCAAGCGGAAGGCCACCCCGTGCCGAATAGATTTCGTTTCAGCGATTCGAGGGGGATGGTCCTTTCGGCAAGTTTCGCGAATCTCAATCAATATCTGGATCGGCTGAAGACGGCTATAAAATAAAGCTACGGGGCACGAGAGTCGGCGACGCATCGTCATCAAAGAGCAGTTCGAAGTTCCCTTTCTTTTTCGGGGAGAAAACACGGGGGCGGGCTGAACGATATCGTAAAGGGTAGCGGGAATGGTGGAACAGTCGCGAGCAGCAAGAAAAAAAAAGATCCCCAGTTCGTTACAGTCCGCTCAGATGTAATCTTTGAGATGAGATCGCGCTGAGTCCATGAATCGTCGAGCGAGCGGAGTGGACCAGCTACGCGGCTCTTCTTCTTATTCTCCTCCTTTATTCTCGTCCGCGTTTTAGTCACAGCAGAACGGGAGAAAAATAAAATAAGAAACTATTCGTCGATCTCCCGTAATGGTCCGAGTTAATTCTTAGCGAAATGGACTTTTTAATCGTCAAGCTTGATACAGATTGCGAGCTAAGATAGATTCGTCCCCGTCTTGATTATATTCATTACACCTTAATCATCTCATACCGATTGTCCCCTTTAAGCAAAAAATTTCACTTTTGTTGGGACCTCTGGATTCTAAGTGTCGGAGGTGTAAATAACTTCGATTTATCGAAGCTAGGTTAGGTATATTGCATCGTACAAATTAATGCGAACACAGATGTGTTAGACGCATGTACAAGATTTTCTTACATTTTAATGTGAAATACGTCCCTCCTTTGCTTTAATAAGTGCCTGGACTCTTTTCTTCTTGAAACCACACCTGATTTACTGCATCAGCCATTTTGCTGATGTGCAGTGTATTTTTTGTAATCTGAGTCTACACAGGTCTTGTGAATTTCCAGATCAGAATGGCAATCTTCTAGCCCTCGAAGTATTTCACCAGTCTTCGAAACATGACACGGTATCTTGCTGAAAAATTGCGTGTAGGTTAAACAACTTCCATCTTCAAGTGGTTGAGTTGATGCTTGACAATTATACTTCCGATCTTTTAAATGTTGGATCATACATTGATAGGATATTGATGTAGGATAATACACGATAATTGGAAATTGAGTTCGAAAGTTTGAGGATGTGGAAGTTCGTAATAAAAAGTTCGGTAATATTGAATAAAAATTTGACCGAATTTAAATGGCACGATCAGAAAGTGTCTCGGTAGACTGCTCATTTTCTTGACGCGACCCAGTTCGAATACCGTTGTGCGGCACCGAATTGCAGCCAGAATGTTATCAACAAGTGAGTGACAATGATTTGAGCGAGACAGAAGTGAATCGTGCCAATTATATTCGACGTATTCGTGCTTCTTTCTTGTTGCTCGTGGAGATGATTGTCGTCAATCAGGATCGATTGAAAACGCAGGATCCTGTAGGTGCTTCCAATTACACGAAACGTCACGGTTGAGTCAAGAGATCGGGGTCACGTCATTCTAAGATCGTTTCTACCTTGCCGTAGCTCCGCGTTCGGTTCACGCCACTTCTCCATTTTTCTCCAAGTTCGTGTCACTGATCGCCTTATCTAAACTGGTTCTAGCCGGGTGCACGGGCGATACCGTAAAATTGAGGAGTGTGTAATTCCATTCGATTTGCCAGCGACGACACATCGAGTACCGGAAGCGATGCCCCGACCGGGTAATCGGTGTCGGTATGTTCAATAAAATGACAGGTGTTGCCCAATAAAATAGCTGTTCTTCCATAAAATAACACGTGTATGCCTGATAGAAAAACATCTAACAATCTCCATAACCTTTTTTCTTTACCAATTCTATGCTGCATATATTTTTAGTAAATCCAACAAAACATATGTTGTCATATGCGTCGTCCTATAAAAGAATCATGTATATTTCTCATGGTTTTGATACGAACATTGATACATACATTTACGGCGATTATAAATTTTACTATAACGTAGTGTTTTTGAGGATATACATATGCGGACTATTCTAATTAAATTCATTGATCAAGTCACATATGTGGAGATTGTCATTATTTTTGTACACTCAAAAGGTTGTTCACAATTTATTTCTATAATCATTACATTAAAATGTAACAGAAACAGGTACTTTTAAACTGTAATTGAAGAAATTAAATCATTTCTAATCCCAAAAAGTGTATCCGATATGAATTTAAATGCGTGAAGTATGAGGGGTTTAATTTCGAGCTTACCTGCAGTAAAAATCATATAGAATCTGCTGGTAAGTAAGGGTTGTTCTCATCCCCCAACGAGGGAAGCGGTTCCCGAAAAAAATTCAGTTAACAATCGAGCCGAGGAACGCGAGTGATCGTCGAGGAAGCGTTTCATAATAATTTTAAACCAGGTGAACCAGTTAATTTCTGAGCGCTCCGAGCCGTAAAACGCGATTACGTTACGACCCCCGGTTTTCTCGCCCTCGCTTCATCATTCTCCCTGTTCGCAGCCGAATATTCTGGCAAGATAAAAAAATTGAATGCTCCTGAGCGGGGTCTGGATGTCAAAGATACGGGGACCGTAATTGCGAGGACCATTCAATCCTAAATCGTTGTACGCACACACGGGCCCGTGATTGACGTGCGTTGTCCCTTTTGCAGCCGATAAAAAGCATTGTTAACGACGCGGCAATTTCATGGATAAATTAACGAGCGTTGCAACGCTGCCGAGAATGGCTCAATGGAAGGATATTTTCCGTCGCGAAACAGAAAACGTACGTTCGTCCTTTTGAAATTCGCGAATATCCCGCGTGCCAGGGAGTCGCCGCTTTATTTCGAGCATAATAACTTCAATACGTTCGCGAGCGGAATATGAAAAGGTATTTCGTGAAAGGGAAATCAAGGAGGAGACAATCAAGCGTATTGTAGCGGGTAATTAGAAATTCACGTATTAGACAATAGCTTCCTCGTTCTTGTTCAATGTTTAGCAACTTTGAAAATCTGCTGGCGTAAATAACACAACGTGTATAAAATTAAAATATTATAAAATTGTGTACAAAATTCGATATAAAACAATGTATAAAAAGTGATCATGGGAACCGTAGAATAGCAGTATAATAGCACAGCAAATCTTACTAATACTAAAATATTAAAATGATAAAATTGTTGTATGATTTCGGATGAGTTCGTCAAACAAAACAATAATTAGTCAAGCGAAACACGCGACACTACATGAAAATAATTAATAACAATAATTATGATACGTGCACAGTATGCTCGATGTTTAACGAGTTTCTCAATAATTAATAAAAACATTAAGGAATAAAATGTGGCTTTGTTGGAAAATTTACAGACTCAAAGCTCGCGAATAAAGGGACAATGATATTTTGAAATCGTATTGCGGTCCGTGTTCGGTCGTTTGCGTAATTATAACCGAATAAGCCAATAACACTTGGAATAATAACGATCGAGAATTAAAATTTGAAAACCAATTTATTCGTTGTGGCTTGAAATTATTACCGCGTTAATTGGAGGACTAATGAATATCGTACGATCACAATTACATTTCGTTGCCCACGATTGCCGACTGGACTCGTTTATTTGTCAAATTGAACGCCGATATTGTCTGGCGAACAGGGAATCTGTTTAAACACCGTGTATTTATCAGCTCGAAACGATAAGTTTCTGTTTAAACAAAATACCGAACGATATTCGTGCGGCCTCGTCCCTAGAGTGATTCGAATACGAACACCGAGACAATGCGATTTTGCAAGAAACGATAAAATTTTATCGCCAGTTCAAGTATGCTCAAATTAAAATTATAGGTAATTCACCTTCATCTAAATTATAAGTGTCGGAGATAATGAGAAAGTACCGCATGGTTGTTAAACTCGAACATATAAATAACATTTTACAGGTTAGGTTATATGTATACGTATATTGCATACATTTTATTATTATACAAATGGTAGACGTTTTTATTAAAAATTTCAAGCATTTACGATTGAATAAAAGAAGTTGAAAAGTCTAGTAAACACAACCATCGATCATACGCGAACTATAATATGAGTTCCTAAGAAAGAAAATAAAGAAATACGAAAGAAAAATGCTTTTACATTTATAATCCGCAAATTTGCAATGAAAGTAATGAAAGAGCTATAAAATTACAAGAAACACATTCATCGGTGTTGCAAACAAAAGCAGTAATGCATTTCTAAACAAAAATGGAGAAAACTAGCAAAAGATGGAGCATTATACTTATTTGTTACGTGCAGAATTGCGAATGGCGTCGAAAGTACATCGACAGCGTCCAATTAAACGCGTCCGGAACTGTTCGTGTATCGAAGTAGTTCGATTTAAGTTTCGCAAAGGCATGTCTTCGACACTTTCCGTTTTTACTACTCGAACGGTAAGGTGGCGAGAAATTACATTCAGCATATCGAGTTCGGTTTATAGTTCGCGCGGGTAAATCCGAAAAATGACTTCGCCGTGTTCGTATTTCGTGACCAAGTTGCATGGAAGTTGTAACCAAGTTGTAAATAGCTTGTCGTAGGAAAAGTTGGAGGATGATGGTCGTCGACGATGTAACGAATGCAATTTCGGTTTACATCGACAAAATAGCCTGTGGGTCTAGAAATTGCTTGCTGCATCAAAGTGCTTTCCCGACCTCATTTCGAATAGGTTTAAAATGTGTTTGGTTGCACGTGAAGTAGAGATACGTACTTTACGATTATATGCTGGATTAATGAGGGTCCTATTCCCATAAGTTACATCGTTATGCGATCATTTTCGATAAAGTTCATCTCACTGTCGTTATATTGTTTTGCTTCGTTGATTTTAGGGGGTTAAGTATGGGAACGGTATTAGAAGATAATTAAAATTTATAATTGCAATCTTTTTTAAATGCTATTGAATTTATAAATTCTTGAAGGATTAAATTGTTACATTCATAACATTCTCAAAACTACAAATTTTCAAAACCCTCATTCTCAAAATTCAAAACCGTCAAATGCTTAAATTTTCATAAATCTGATTATCTAAATCGTTGAACTTGATAGTTTGAACATGTATTATTGCATCTTATGATTTGCTTCTTTGTTAACTTCGTGCTATTATATTTATATATTCTTGAAGGACTGCATTGACAAATTCATAAATTTCTCACATCTCAAAATTTTTCAAATTTCCAAATCCATAAATGCCTCCATTCTCGTAAATCTGAATATCTAAATCATCGAATTTAATAGTTTGAACATTTCTAAATCGTGAATTTGATAACGCAAAAATATCTAGATCAGCAAACTTGATAATCAGAAGATTTATAAATCACCAAATCTGAAACTGAGTAAACTGCGAATGTTCGCAGTGCCTAAATTATCGTGGGTTTGCCTAGGGAATTCTCCCGTGTCCGGCACCGTACGAGGGTTAATAAACGAGCATACAGGCGAATCGACTGCGATTCGTTAAAAACGACATCGACTGGCGAAGTGTAACCGGAAGGATTAAGAGCAGCCGGTAAACACGCGGCTTAGCAAATATTGAGCTGCAAGGCTGGTTTGGTCTTAAAAATAACAGAGTTTCGTGAAAGCTCGACGGACACGTTGACTGACGAGCCACTCGAAAACGGTAGAGGAAGACGGCCACGAACGTTGTCCCAAAGTAACGTGCGTTCCGCTCTTTTCCTGGCTACTGAACACGTGTTACGATACCAGCACTTGAGCGGTGTTTGCTTTCTCTCGTTGGAAAATAAGTAACAAAAATTGACAACTCATTGGCCTCGAAGACGTTCCATCGCCGTACAAACACGTTCGCTTCGTCGCGTTCCGAGGATCGGAAAATATATATTCGTGTCCACGTCGATTCGTAATGTCATCGGGAATCGATGTTTTTTCAGAAAATAACGCCGCAACGTCGGTGGCATCGTGGGATGCAAATTCGGTAACAGCCAATCCCGGACCGTTTGAAACTTTGGGAGCGCAAGGTGCGCTTACCGGCTCGTGTCGGCAATAAAAACTTCCGCGAACTCGTATGTTAATAGTTTATGTTTCGGCTAGATTTGCTCTGGCAGCTGTTCCAACGCGCGGTTTCCGGAAATCTCCTGGTGCCCTGTCAGGAGCAACAGTTCCCTCTCCTTGTTGCTCATTAATCACGTTGTTCAAACATTTTTCTGGTGGATCGTTTTGCGAAAACCTGCAATACCCGGTTATCCGATTATCAAAGCGCATTGAAAACGTTTGAACGAGAGACGTCAAAGAAACTCCGGTTTCAAACAGTCGAACGCGAACGAAAAAATTCCGATAACCGTTCTTCAGTGAACAGAGAGGAGCTTTGTGTATTGAAATTGGGTAAGATCGTAGATTACCAATTTTTGAACTTTCTAATTCTTGTTTTTATGCATTCATCAGTATTTAATTTTCCGAATTCCTCAATTTACGAATTTGCAAATTTTCAAGCTTTTAAATTTACAGGTTTCTATATTCAAATCTTTCTGAATGTTCAAACATCTGATTTTTCAAGTATCCGAGTGCACAAATTCTCGGGATTCTAATTTGTCAATTTCAGAATCCCTAAATTTGCCAGTTTCCATTTTTAAATTCTATAACCTCTACATTCTTCTTTGATTTCTTCAAAATTTGTTTTAGTAGTCTCAATTTCTATTTATTTATTTTAATTAGAATTCTTCTTCTACATTGATTGATTTCCACGTCTCTACAGTCCGCAATTGAAAAGTTTTGAAATATCCAAAGTTATAATTTCAGAATTAGAGCGTCGTGCCCGCTTCCTCTACAGCGTTATTACTGTCGAATACGTTCTGTGGCTTCATAGATTTTAGAGATTTCCGTCAGGTTCATAGAGTTGAGAATTTATGAGAATTCACAGATGAAGGTTTACCTGTTCGAGATTTTCCTCTGATTCCGCGATTCGCATTAAATTCCACAAATACGAGGTGATCTGTATCAAATTCCATATAGATACGGAGATTGATTCCGCGTAGTCTGCATTGAATTTCATCAATCTGGTACAGTCACTCAAAAATTTTACCTTCCTACGAATCGATCGTTTCGATCGTCGAAAGACACCGCGGAAAGCGATTATTATATTTTTGTGTATGGTCCATAAAGTAATATTCATAATTCGATTTGACTTAGCAATGTATTAGATTGTCCCATAAGTATCTTCTCCTTTTGATGTATCATAAAAACGTACTTAGAGGAATATTTTGTAAGTAATCAAAGAGTAAATAATATTTCCTAAGGGATTGAGTAGGGCGATAGAGTAGAAGTTAGAAACCTAATAATTCATACAAGCATTCGTACTCCTGATCTCGCGTAATGACATGCTCGCCATTAATTCGGACGACTCGTTATTCGGGGTAATCCAGCGTGCTCGCGACAAACATCGCTCGTTTCGCTGAATGAGACTTATCCACGTTTCGAATACCAGCATTTACGTTATCCGCGGTGAGTTGCACGAGCATCAAAGTGTCTATTTTAGCCCGGCCTGTTGCAGCGATCTGCCCTTCGAAGGGAGCGAAAGGAACTCGTAATTTATGCGCGCATCGAAACGCAAAGTCGCAATTAAGGGTGGCGTGCAAACGATAAAGGCATTGTTCACGCGTAGATTGCAATTAACACGGTCGCGAGGAAAGGGAAAAAAGAAAGGGCAAGAAGAAAAGGGAAAAAAGTGAAGCGACCGACGCTGGTACAGCTTTATTCGACGTCCAAGTTGCGGAGCCCTTTCTGCTCGTTTCGCCAGCTAGCTGGCGTATCATCGGAATGAAGACGAATCTGAACCGCTCCGTTTAAATGCGCGCGCTAATTGCGTGTACGCGCAAGGCGTAAACGGCCATTCAGAAAGGGTAACGCTCTCAACGAGCACTTGAAACGTTCATTATGCGCACTTGTTCCGCGACGTTGTTAATTAGATGCTCGAACGTGGAATGAGACTCGCGTTTCTTGCGACGATCGCGATATTTCACCAAATGACAGCCCGTTATCGCGTCTAACCGACTACCGCCAACATTTGAAATATCGTAACTATCTTTCATCGATGGAAATAACAGGTGTGTAATTAATTGAGAGCCGACTCGCTCAATGTGCCTGCCGATCGTTTAGCTTTCATTAAGCCGCGAAACTTTCTGTTTCGACGCACGTGATAAATAAATTGTTGCTATTGGGACATGGGGTGGTTCTGTGTTTAATTATGTAGAATTCGGTATCTCAGAATATTCAATTTATTGATCATAATTCGGAAGGACGTCTGCGAGCTGTGGTCAAGATTATTCGACTATAATAACAGATCACGTGAAACGTGGAATGAAAAGTTCATTTGTAATTTCTCTTTGCTTCTGTAGGTAATAAATCGCGAGAATAAATAATTTCAACAGAATCGTTGAAATTATCAATATTGGAATTGTTGAACTTAATCAGTCATGGAAATTCTGTGGACGTTTCACGCATATTACTGTAAATGTTTACATGTACTGGTTAATGCGTGCATATAATAATTTGTTATATAAACGTATTCATAAATAATGAGATTTTAACTTTAACTAGTACAAGCATTTTCGCATTCGGTTCAGTAAAAGCGCGCACAAACAAAAATGCATCAATTTAAATCAAAACTTTTACTGGGCCGCGTGAACACGTGTATTTATCTTACTTTAACTGAATGTTTGTAAATTTATTAAATAACGTTATTATTAAACTTCCATTTCCATTTTCGTTTCGCTGGTGACAGAATACATTTGTAAAATTTATTAACAATCGAGATTAATAAGCGTATACATTTAGTAACTTTCCGTGAAATTTTTATTTATTTTTCATTATTTTGCATACTATGCAAAACTGTTTTAAAATGAACGATTATTCTGACTTAACAGTTAATCTCGTCATGAACAGTTTTATTAAAATTAGAAGAGGAAAGAATCTACTTCTTGTAAATATACTTGATTTATCTAAACCGATAGTGTACTTATAATATTAGATAAAAAGAATAATACACGGATTTCAAATGATAAATGAGAAATGAAGAATAACGTCCACCATATTCCATACACGGTTCACCGGAAATTTGGTCCCCTCGACGCATCCCGTTCGCATAAAATGGCCGACGCTACTGGTTCGCAGCGAACATAATGCGAGTTCAAGAATTTCTCGACCATTGTACCTGAATATATCGACATCCCCCTATCAGCCGATACTTTTTTACGGGAAGTTCGACAACGGCGTCAGTCTCCGTTGATGCGTTTCCACGATGGCGTTACAACTTTCATAACGAGTGTCGAGCATCAATGACGAGCAATTGTGATCGCTGTACATTGTTTCGCCGGAAACAATTGAGAGTACGAACGCAGAGACGTCGTGGACGACGAGCAGATCGTGGAAACTGAATCTAACGTACCGTGCTCGTTTTGCACAGGTTGACATTTTTTTTTTTCATTCTTTTGCTCCACACGCGTATTTGTTTATTTGCTGTTTGCGTTCTAACCCCCTGATCCAGTCGCGCGAATTCTGTAATTTTTATCATTCTTCTCCCTGCTTCTCGACTTCGATTCACTGTTCCTCGTCCGTTGATGCGTTAAAATAACCGACAGGGATCTGAACGGTTCGTTGGACGTATTTTAAATCGGCTGGCGGTTTTGCGGGAGGTAAAAGTTGTTACAAAATCAAGAACGTTGAAGAAGCTGAAAGTTTTTGAGGCGGGTAGATGAGGGTTGGATGGCAAGTTCATTGCAGTTGAAGGTTAATGGTTACTTTTTAGGATATTGTGGATGTATTTAGGTACTGTGCGCGAATATTTCCCTCGAAACTTTGGAAATTGATAAGATGGAATTATTATGATAATATTAGGATAATACTTTTGATATAATATATTTTTATTTTGGGATAATATTGAAGATATAGTATACATTTAAGATTGACCCATACATATATGTAACACATAATATTGAATAACATAACATCTAATATTGAGCATATATATATATACGTAAAATATGTAACATACATATAATATTGAACATATTCGAAATACAGAACATTTCAGATTTTGAGGGGTATTCAAAATTTTGAAGATGAACATTTGAGAATTACAGGATTTCGAAGTATAGGAATTTGGGATTCTGGAAACAAAAAATTTGAGAATAAAGAAATTTGAAAATATGAGACCGGGAGTTTACAAATTAGTAAATTACAATTGTTAGCGACAACAAAGTTGCAAATACGTAAATTTGCAAATTGATGGAACAACGTAATTGGAGAGTGCTTTATGTCTCGTGAAAAGTCGACTACCGTTTCCGCGTCACAGACAATTTTTCCCTCTTGGAAAGGCCAGCATTTTCGTGATTCAGTCCCCCTCGCGCCACCTCCTCCTTTTCCACGAAGGGTCGTCGATATTAGCAGCGACGTTGATCGTGGATCGAGCAGCCCTTCCAGCGAATCCTCCTCGCTCATCAAGATTCCGCATTTAAGCTCGTAAAGTCAACACGCGGCGGAGGGTGCCGTTGCTGTTACACGCAGAATCGTCATCAGAGTCGTGGTGCACGCGCACACGCGCGAATTCACGCTGGAAAAGCGTGATCGAGCAACTGTTCCCGATATTAAAGGATACCATTCACTCGCCGCCTCTTAATACCGCGCTTCGGGGTAAAAATTTGCATCGAAAGCGAAAGCGATGGTGGTCTCCTTCGTTGCTGCGAGAAAGAAAAGGGGACGAAGAATTCGGATACGATAGGGGGAGGAAAAATGGAAGCAATTGGAATCAGAGCTACTCGTTACGTCTCGCATCAAGAAATCTTAATTGCGAATCAGTAATAATACGAATAATGTGCTTACTAACAATTGTACACATATCATTCATACGATCACTAATACCTCTTTCTTCTTCTTTCGTTTGTTATGTTCCTATGCAATTTGATAATCTGATTGTTTTGCAATTTGCTATGCAATTTGGTACTCTGATTGCTTAATTATTGTGCATCAAATTATTTCCGAAATAATATCAATTTTCATTTGATTTATAGGGATGCACGTATAGTCAGTGTAAATTTTGTGTATGTATTAAACGGAGGTATAATTAATTTGTATATATTTTTTTACATATCCTGTATTAAATACACACCTCCCATATGATAGTTGCACAAGTGTGCAAACACACCACTCATACGATAGTGTGTATGAGAAGTCTGATTCGCTTCAGAAGTGTTTTTATCCGACTACCGAGTATCAGGATCCCCTTGCACATGTTATTCGCCCTGACAAGCGTGACCGTAGGCTAAAACTTTCCATCGAATTAGGGTAAGACCGGCTTACAAACTGAGATAGCTTAGAGACTTGTAAGAGGATTGAAAGAATAATTGTACCTGCATTTTCATTCGTAACGTTTCACATTAAGGCGCGAGGACAGGGTGCTGGTGACGAGCACTTGCGAATACCGATGTGTAGTAATTTTCTCAAATTGTAAATTGGAAAATACGAACCATTAGATTCGAATCTATCAGTAAGTCAATTTCCTATCCAAAATCCGTCTAGGTTCGATAATCAGCTCGATTAATGGCGAATCATCGCGCGAGTTAGAGTTTACTCGCGGTTGTTTCGAGCTCACCGGAAGTGGCGATAGAATCCGAGCTATCGTTCGACCGCCAGGACGTTTCTCTGGTCGACAAGAGGAAGTTACCTCGTGGAAATCCAATTTTCTGTTCGACGGTGCATTTTATAATCTTCAATGGAGAATGGGAGGGGTTAGACTGTGATTACGGAAACGCAACGATGGCCGGACGGTAGCAGGCTGGCCAGATTAATTCGGAGGTCGTTCAATTTTCCAGCAAGAAGAGAAGGAGGAAGAAGAAGAAGAAGGAGCGGAAGAAGGTTATCCAGGACGCGGCAAGTGGAAACGCGGCCAGAGAAAATGAGCTGGATAGGCTCTTAACAATGAATAATGTTTGCGAAAGAAATTGCGGCGAATTTTTGAAATAAGTTTAATTAGCTTCGCCGTCGGAGGCGTCGTCGTGTTCCACGATCGTTCTTTGGTAGCCGGCAGGAGAGGTCAGGATGGCATAATTGAAAAAAATTTTCGGGATTAAGGAACCATTGTCCCCGCTGACGAACTTGAATAGCAGCTTTTGCCACCGGCTGGCTAAAGGATATTATATAGCCACCGGTGCGGGGCAACGACTAAACTGGCTCCGTCACAAAGGATTATTAATTGACTTCTGTCTCGTATCAGAGGGTCGCAGACGTTCCGAGGATCCTTAATTATCCTTGAAAACGGAAGATCTTTACCGTCTGAGATTACACCGGTGTCCTGTCGACCCGGTTTATCCCCTTGAATGGTAATGATATTCATAACAGGTTACATCGTTTCAATGATATTCCATCTTGCTGCGGATATTAAAGAAAATCTTTTCCTTTTACTCGGGAGATAATAACGGAACCTCGATATTTCGCTGTAAACGCAGGCGATACCATTTCTCAGAAATGAGGAGTGGAAATAAAGACTCATAGCGCCAGTCTCTAAATGATTGCTTTTTGTTTACTGAGTGGATGTTTATACAAAATGCAATGTCGCTAAATATGAGCGGAAGCATTATTGAAGTACGTACTTGGCTAGTTTATTACAATTAACTGCTAGTTGATATACGAAAGCTATGCATTTCTTTGAAATCGGACTTCCTGCTGGCGATATACATACTTCAAGAGAAGTAGAGATGTAAGGGTGAAGGGATACATAGTTGGTACTTTAAGAATTTTTATTCAGGATCTAGATATTCAGCAATCTAGAACAATTTAAAGATTTAAGAATATAGGCCAGAATGTCTAAGAATCTGGATATGTCATGATTCGATTTGGGTATCTCGTGACTTGAATATATGTATTGGGATTTTGGTGTTTAGGGATTTGTGTTACTAGGGACCTGGGTATCTAGAGATCTGGATATTTAGGGAGCAGGCTAACTAAGAATCTTGGTATCTAAGAATCTGAGTGTTTATGAATATGATTATCTAAGAATCTGGAGCAATAATAATGTGAAAACATAGGGATATACTAGACATCTAGAAATCAAAGTATATAGGAACCTAGAAATATGCAGATTTCTTAACGTATACCTCCTTTGTTAATTATCAATGTATACGAATAATTACCCACGACCTAAAATAATTGTCAAAAAAGATTGAATTATAATATTAAAATTGTGGTTGTTTCTAAAGAAAAAAAAGTGAGCGAAGCAAGATTTCTATCAACTTTAAATACTTATCAAGTTCAATCACCCCTTGCTTCTGATTCCGTTCGATCGAAAGATCGTCGAAGAAATCGCAATCTTTGCTCCGCGATAGAGGTATTTCAGTGATGGGTGATTTTCTCCTTTTTTACTTCGCGATTCATTGTTTCCCGGCAATAATCAAGAGCATCCCGGAAAAGGAACGGGGTGGAGGTCCATTCATTTCAATCCCCATCGGAATATTCTTTGAAACGAGGAATGACGGCCAGTATCGTTGGGATAAATTGGCAGGGGACGTCTTGCTTATTCCACGATGACACACAGAGAGGCACAATGAACGTATCCACTCTTTGCCGCGAGGATTTTCTACTAAAAGACATCCTCGGCTTCATCGTGGTTCTCTGTTTGTACAGGCAGCCTCATAAATATCGGACGAATCAGCGAACGCGCGCGCCAAAAGCAAAGCAGAGCTTTCTCTCCCTTTACGACACAAAAGCGACGCACTTTTATTGACATGGAGAGAAAAGTGCAATGTCGTGTCGTGTATTGAAAACGTGATGCATGTGTGTCCGATAACGATGATATGATAATGGAATTTTTATATATTCTTAAAATAAATGCAATATATGTTACAATAAATTCGAGTTACATCGCCACGTGTGATAATATCATGCACAATACTATTTTGAGCTTATGAGTATTAACATGGATTGAATTAATACATGATACACATTTTCATTATATGTAATTTAAGATATTAATTACCAGATGCTATGGTATCGGCAACTTTTGGATCGCAGGTGGTATTGCCATGACTGGTATCGTTACCATATAGTATCTCATGTGTGGCATCGTCATACGTCGTGTGGACACGTGTATTGCTGTCTTACACGGTATCTATTTTATGTGGTACTCTTATATGTAGTATTACAATGCATGGTATCTTCAAACGTGATATACGAATACTTATTTCATACCATTTACCTATATCTTCAAATGCTGTTGATGAAAAGTCCTATCGTGATTCGTCTAGACCGATCGATATAAATTTTATAGACAGTCACGAGATCGTTAGACCGCTTAATGACTCGAACTTCCGGCTGGATGTCCCGCCGAATGTCGAATTAGTCGGTTCCGTAGATTATTGCTGCATCGTCGTAACTCGTCGCGTTTCTAGCAGCGTCGAAAGCATCAGGTGCAACAATATTTCTGGCGCATGTGGCGCGTTATATTGCTCTATAAAGACGTACTTTCTCATTAAGAAGTTTCATACCATTCGCCGTTAACGTGAAAGGGGAGGGCTGGGGTGGTACCCGTGTGAGGCATGCATTCACGTGCCAGTTGTTAATAAATTCATCGCGCCTTCGCTATAAATAACAATCATTCTCGCAGGAGAAACAGCAAAACGGGGAAAGGAGGGGGAAAAAGGGGGTGTTAAAGAAAAATACGATAAAAAGGAGAACGTCTTAAGAAAGTTGTACGGTCGACAGAAGGCATTATTCTTCTAATCTGTCTCGATCCTGTTCAACCACAAATTGCATTAAACCTATGTTTTATGGTCGTGCTCCAGATTACTTTTATTTATACTCGGACACGAGACAAAAAGGTACCACCTTTCGGTTTCGTACCTCTGGACGGGTTGTACCGTATTATTTTTATCGTCGGCGATAATGTTAAAGAATTGGCCGTTGTCACGACAGGATATTCGTGAGTGTATTCAATCTCACGCGTTTCGGCTCAAAAAACCTCTTCATTCCGCCACAGCATTAGGCTGCAAGGTAGTCTTTCTTGGATATAGCAGGAGGAACCTGTCATTACTTGTCTTCCATTTCAGAAGATGAAATAGGAGAGTTTCAGCTGTTTTAAATTCACGAATTTTCACGTTTCTAAGGTTTCTTATTCTTTAAATCCAAAGATTTTGTTATTTAAAAATTGATAGATGCAACTAACCAAATTTGAAATTTCTACATTTTTACATTT
Source organism: Coelioxys conoideus (assembly GCA_947623535.1). Lineage (NCBI taxonomy): Eukaryota > Metazoa > Arthropoda > Insecta > Hymenoptera > Megachilidae > Coelioxys > Coelioxys conoideus. The sequence continues at coordinate 15,488,865 of OX392457.1, read as the reverse complement.
GCAACTTTCAGTTTTCGAAATTTCTGTATTATCAAATTTCCAATTTGGAAATTACTAAGTACATCAATTTTTTAATTTTCAAACTTCGAAACTTTTTAATTACGGAATATCCAAATCCTCATATTCGTAAATCCTGAAAGTTCCAAATCTCAAATTTCTGAATCTTAACATTTCCAAATACCCAAATCCCCAAATTCAAAATATCCAAATCCTCCTTAAAGTTCCCTGAACACACAAAAAAAAACCCATTGTCCATCGGTATCAAGTTTGTAGAAACGATCGAAGGAACACTAGGAAACCCTCGTCGATACGCGACCATGACGGAGTTTTGTTTCGATTGAAATTAAAGCCGTTGCGCGGAAAGATACAACTTGTAGATCCTGCAGGAATTGCTGTGTGCCTTGCAACGGTCCCGCGGGACATGTCTGTGGCAGGAACTCGCATGCATACAAAGTGGGTCGAGGATACGCGCGAGGGTTAGCGGGTCTTGCACGGTTTTGTTGGAAATTGTGTTTATACCGGTGCGTAAAGAATATCACGAAACGAAACCGACACACATTGAGACAGCTAACAGAGGAAATTCATAATAGAAAGGTAATAACTTCGAAAGAGTTCATCAAGCTTTTCAACCAAATAGTTTTAGAGTTACTATCTCCAATCCGTAAAAATACATCCGAGTGCAAAGGGTGAAAGGACTTTGTATCGCTGAAGAAGTTTCTAACGAAGTCGTCGCAGTGAAAACGGGTCGTGCGTCATCAGACACGTTCGCGGTATCGTTTGATCGTCGCGGTATAAATGATCGTACGTAATTCGGTAGAACGGCCGGTTAAATCGTAAAACATCAATTTATTCGCAAGGAACGTATTCTAATGGCGGATATCACGGAATGTTCCAATTTCTCTGTAAACCGCGATTGACGTGTTTCTCGGCGATTACCGGCCGAACAAAAAGTCCTATTTGTTCCGTAGGCAATAGAGGAGTAGGAACGATCGGTGAACGCGTTAAAGCCCGGACAAAAAGTATAATAATGATAAAAAATTGTCGAGATTATCGGTAACGAGATTCTATGAAAACGTAGGCGATCTGGCGTCTCGATTCCGTGACGAATTAACATCCGCCCGACCCGGCCGGCCACGTAAAACGCGTCAAGTATGATTAACATCCGTCGAGCACGCGTTTTCCCTGTAAAATCGACAAAAAAACACATGCACGCACGCGTATGCGGAGGAAGGTGAGAGATGAAAAAATATGTGGGACGCTTAAAGAGGCCGACACGACGGAATACATAAACGCGTGGACTATAGCCGATGCTAACGCGCGATACACCTCGGAACAATTTCATTAACGTCGAGTTGAAAGTTTTAATAACGCGCCACGGGTTCCGTGGCCTCCTTTATTGCTATACTTCCGGCGAAGATGCTCGTTCTTCTTCGCGAATGCAACCACGGACTTTGTCTCCTTCGCGTTCGTTCGCAACATCGGACATCGCCTTCGGGTGACCTTAATCCGACACCGATGAAATTAATATCGGACTTTTATGAACGCCGTAATCGTTTCAATGGACTCCGGAATAATTCCGTGGAATGCAAGAATGATCACGGTTTCTCCGTTTTACGCGAACGCGAACTGTAGTCGATGTTGTGTGAACTTTTGGGTGCAATGTCTGAGCAAGGTACCATCTGGTAACTCGATTACATTTTAGACGTGAATATGGAAATTTCTGGGAACCTGAAGATGAATATACAATTTATTAAATTCTCTAATTGACCAATTTCCCAAATTCATTTCGTAACTCTCCAATTCTCGAAACCTCAAACTTCTAAATTACCAAGTTTCGAATTTCTAAAGTTTCAAGTTTCTCAACCTTTCACATCCTGAAACTCGTACACCCCCAAATTATATATGTCCAAATTTCCAATCCCCTAAATTAATAATTTTTATCAAATTTACGAGAAACCAAATTGTTACATGTTAAAATTTCTAAATACCCAAATTTTCAACCCCTAAGATTTTTAATTACCTTACTTTGAAATGAAACGGAAACGATTAAAACTCGATAAACGTTCGATCGAGGTCATGATCCCGGTTAGAACAGTACTGATTAGTTTGCATAACGCGAGCATATATCCCATGCAAATTGAGAATTTAATATCCTCCAGGAATAATATGTCATAAACATTTAATTAAGCCTCGACCGGTTTGCGTAACGTAATAAATATAGTGTGATCATGCTTGTCGGTTCATTAAACGCGGAGCGTTGTATGGTCACCGTTTAATAGTTTATCACCGGCGTTATTCTCCCGTTTCGTGCACATACAATACGATTCAATCAATTATTATTAGATCCCCCCAGAAAGTACGTATGTAGGTTTCGAACACGTACACACACGGACACGCACGTATCTTATTGCAATATGTTATTGCAATGAATATTTATCCTGGCAGTATATTGATCCGCTTGGTAGTACCGTATTCAATTTGCTAAAGGAATATCGCTTAAAATGGCGTGTAATAAATGCGTATTAAAAGTCATTAAACGTTAACGGAGATTCGTTATAGGAGAACTAGCGATAAAATCTCATTTAATATATTCACTGCCACGATGAATTGGATGAAAGATAATTTTAGGCGCTCGTGCGCTATTTTATCCAAAATTAATTTTAATCCGGTCGGCTAGAGAGAACGGTGTAGTTCTCAATTTTAGCTCCGATAAATTTGTAATTTGTCAAGAGTCGATCAAATCGGATTGCAAATGACAAATTAAAAAATTTATAAAGTCTGACACAGTTTACAAAATTGCACGTATGATGTACCGATTTAAGGCTCGAAGTTTAATCAAATGATTACATACACAACTCGTTATTGACATTAATACAAAATGGCTGATTCTCTGACGAAGCAAACCCACCGGCAGCATGGACGTGTAAATTGGTTAATTCAATGAGGGATCAATCATTTTGTACTGGGAATATTGAGGAAGTATTTACGTAATCAATTTCGTTGGACTACAAAAATGAATGTGGAGCGTCATAAGTGTTATTTTTTTTATACTTTTCCGCCATGAAATCCTCTTGAACATTACACATTTCAAAATCGTGCATCGTTTAGTATAACCGACAGTCTACCAGTTTGTACTAAGGATATCTCCAAAGCGTTTACACAGTCACTTTTTCCAAATTTCAAGCTTCAAATTGACATATCGTAAATACTAGTTTATGATACTTTTCTTTCATGAAATTTTCTCAGACTACATACTATATTTTATAATCAAGAACCGTTTACTAGATAATGAAGAAGATTGTACTATAATCGTAATAATTATATTATTTCTATGTTCCCCTTCCATTAAACGCTTCATAACTTCCATCAAATACCGAAATACTAAACTCGAGTTTCAAACGTCATAAGCGCTATTTTTCCGCGGTCTCATCGATGAACCGCAAGAGACAAAGTTCCATAAAAATTGTTACGAAACTCGTATACGAAAGAAAGTTGGCCGGAAAGCGAATAAAAGAGTTCGAAGAGAAAAAGCTGACGTGATCATTTCCTGTTTGTCCGATCGCTTTATCGCGAGGTCGCGTTCAACTTCACCGCCATATGAAATTATCTTACCGGTGAAACTCCGTTTCCGCGTGCATCCTTTCCGCCGCGAAGCTGTACGCGTTTTGCAAAGAAAACTGCCCCCCCCCCCCCTCGCCGCACTCCCAGGTGGATGAAGCTTCAATGAAATTCCAGCTTGGCCGTGCAACGGTGCACAAAGTAAAATTACACGAAGCGTCGAACACACGCGAGCACTTAATTCACTGGCTTCGCTTGTAACACGATCTTCGCGCTCCACCCCGTAGACCAGTTACATCGTGGCAACGTAGATTTTCACGTTGGTACACGGAAACCCGAGCCCGTCCATTACCGGACCGTACACGCACCGGTTTACTTCGGGTATTTGCTAAAACTTATAACATGTCGGACAGGCGAATGCACATCGGCGGGAAGCCCAAAAATTCTCGATGGAATGCGAACGCGTCACATCTGAACGGGTCTTCTTCCCATTTATTCGTTTTAGCCTGCAATGTTAATTTTAGCGAACGATAGCGATTTTTGCTTCGAATTCGAAACCGAATTACGTCTTGGGAGATTGAGTTAAACAATACTTATGCGTTTAACCTAGCGTTACACTCGCTGAAATTTTGTAAAACAATACCGTGTTTCTTGTACTTCAAACTGTACATTGAATTACTGCACAATAGACTTTCTGAAAGGGAAGATAATACTTAATTGGCTTACGAATAACTTAGACAGGATAATAACTAAACCCATCTAGCCTAATAACTAGATGAAACTAGTCTAATAGCTCTCATGCAATTAATCTAATAGTTAGACGCAACTAATATAATACTTGGCGCAACTAATTTAATAATTATGCACCAATAATCTAATAACTAGATGCAACTAATCTAATAAGTAGACGCAACTGATATAACGACTAGTCACAACGAGTCTAATAATTAGCCACAACAAGTCTAACTATCTATTATGTCCAGTATAACTGTCTAGTATAATAACTAGACAAAGTTGATCATGTTCAATAAAATCTGTAACGAAGTCCAGAGCGGACAGTACTAATTAGTGTCTGAGAAAAATTGTTCGAATTTATAGATTTTGTGAGGTCAGTATAAAAGGCGGAAACAATGTTTCCAACGAATGTTCATGAAAATCTGACAAGTTAATCCCAGATGGAACCTCCTACTCGGCAATAATTGCCTCTCATTGCATAGGTTACGGAGTACGTACAATTTTCAGATAACTAGGCCAATTAGTCGGTCGAACGGGCGGGAAATAATAAACCATCCAATTGTTCCGATTCGCAGACGTCAATGACGAACGAGAATCGGCGAGTTCCGGTCCGATATTTCCGGGGGACCGAGTGGCCGTGTTTTCCTCGCGATTGCAAATCGTTCTGGCGAACGTGTCGCTTTGATCTGCCGCGTTTCCAACCTGGAGAGTAATTAAAGTAGCCAACAGAATTAGCCTGAAATTCGGGACGAACCCCGTGGCCCGAGGCCAGCCGGTCTAATTGACCCATTTTCGTGGTAATAGATCATTAGCCAGGGTTGGGATATCCATTACACGTTGCCGAGACGGAAAGAACAGCCACCGCGAAATCTCGGCTAACTCCGCGATAAGCTCGTTATGAATACGCTGCATCGTTGATTTTCTATTAACCACGTTGTTTAATTTCCGCTTAATTGTCTCGTTAACGGGACCTGCGCGATACCGGAGCTTTTCACCCGCCGGTCAATTTTTCATTCAGCCAATTTCTCGCGATACGTCAATTATTCCGATTATAAACTCGCGGCTGGTTTAGGTACGATAACTCGTTACGAACACAAATTTCAATACGGTGGCTGTAATTTGTGCAAAAGCGTAAAATTTTGGTGGTACCGTTCGCTGTGGCAAATTAATGTTATTTCGAACTTTTGTTCGTCAGAGATATATTCATGTTACGATGTATTACCGTATGTTATACGCTTCCACGCTGTGTAATATCATGCGTTATACATATGGGTTATAACTACGCACATTGTAATTCCATGCGTTGTATCGTCACGTACCGTATTGCTTCGCGTATTGTCGTACCTTATATGTTTGTACGCGTTATAGTACTCGCGTTATATATTTCCATGCGTCGTATCGTTACGTGATCTATTGCCACGAATTGAATTGTCGCACTCTCGTATTGTTACGCGCCATGTCGTCACGCCTTGTATTTTCACGAACCGAACTTTCACGCGCCGTATCTACACGCGGCGAATTGCCATACGTGGTATCGTCACGCTTTGTATTGTCATGAACCGAAGTTCCACGCGTTGTATCGTCACATGCGGTATCCCCACGCCTTGTATCGTCACACGCCGTATTTTCACGCGTTGTATCGTCACGCACCGAAGTTTCACGCGTTGTATCGTCACGTGACTGATCTACACACTGCGAATTGTAGCGCATTGTACTGTCACATGTCGAAATTGCATGCGTTGAATCCTCACGCACTAAACTTCACGCGTTGTATCGTCACGTGCTATATCTCCATGCGCTGTATCGTCACGCGCTGTACCTCCACGCGTTGTATTGTCACGCACCAAAATTTCACTCGTTACATTGTCACGTGCCGAATTATCACGCGGTGTATGGGCATGCCCCGAATTATTACGTGTTTCATCGCGCGCCCTACACGTTACATTACTGCGTACTGCACCGTCACACGTCGTATCGCCTCGCGTTGTATCGCTACCACTATCGGTCCCCGAGTACCAAAGCATTCCTCTGCAGATATACGAGTTTTATATCTGCGGAATAAAGAGCAGGCAAAATATGAAAACGCATCGTGTCATTCATACGGTATTTCCATTTACGTAGTCGACGCTGTACTTCACGTTCAAGGGACAACATTTACGGCACGACGGTCGTCTGTGTCGAGCGGGTCGACTCGTTAATGACGCTTAATAAACCGAGAATACGCTCGTTCCGACGTCCTGGTTCATAGAGACGGTCTGAAGCCGCAACGGTATATTGCACGGCGAACGTAGATTTCGTCGCTCTGGAATCGTTGAAATTTATTAAAACCGTCGTCGAGACGGCGATCCTCTTAGCCGAAACGAGATATTGTCTCAGATTGCGCTGGTATCCTTGCGCTGTCCGCTCGTCCTTCTCTCCTCTTGGTCACGGAGTAAAAAGGTCAAACGAATTCTAACCGAGCACGCATAAATATCTGACGCGTTTAAGATGTCCCGTACTCGCGGATAAAAGCCTCTATATTTAATTCGCATAAATCGGTTGAAAGCGGGGGTGTACGAGACGCTTCCACTTAACCCCTTGACTACCAAAATCACATTCTTTTTGCGAATTTTTGTGATTATCCAAATACAAGGTAAAAATGGATAAGTAATGATAATACAAACCTAATTTCGCATAGAAAATTGCTCTTTAAAAAATTTGGATGGCGTCACCGAGTAAAATACAAATACCAAATACCGTTTGGGTTTGGGAAACAAATTATTGAACATGCGGTTTCGTCGTGAAACCGATGGGAGGGAAAGGGTTAAAGGATAACCACGACGGAATGCGTGACATCCCGATGTCTTCTTTCTTCCTCGACCAGTTGGCCTGAATTTTTTCATAGACCGCTGAATCTCTTTGAAACGAGGTCGCTGGAAAATTAAAGGTAACAATAGTAACGGGGATAACAATGAAGGCTACTTGCGCGAATTGCTACTTTAGGCGGTCTTCGTAGGTCGAGGTCAACGAGCAAAGTAGACTCTAGCGATGGGTTAGGGAATTCGTTCGCCTAATTGGATGAAGGTGTTTTAACCCTTTGCACTGTGCTGTTCCCTCTGAGGGGACATTGAAACTTATTAGTGATTATTGGCAATCAACTTGTTCCAGCGTAACCTTTTTAGAACTGCGTGTTTCCCTAAAGTTTCCTGTTTAAGTGGAACAAGAAGTCAAATCAAAATATGGTATAATTACTATGACATATGTCAGCGAGTCTCATTATTATATGTACCAATAAAGGCGTGATCTAAATAGACGTTTATGCAGACACGTTACAAAAAATAATTCCAAATATTCCAAATAATTTAGAATTCACGAAAAATTACAATTTAAATAACCAATGGTAACTAGATTTTCCGCATACAACCAATTCTGCCGTGAACTGTCGGGTGTCAACTGTCGTGCCATTGAGAAATCATCGAGAAGAGCACGATGCAACAGGGCTAAAGACGTCCGCGATGTGGATGTGGCCTAAGGAAGCAGCGAAACGAGCTAGCCGTCACCCAGGGCGTGATGGCTGGCGTTGACCCCCTTCGCGGTAGATGTCCTTACGGATTAAGCGCGTTTCTCAAAAGCGCGACGCTGTCGCTCGAGCCACGGGCAAAACGAAAGAATCATAGGGACGAAAATGCGAGCGGTGGTGTACCGTCTCGCGAGAAGGGGGCAGACTGAAAATAACCGGGCGGCGTAGCGGAGGAAAAAGATGACGAAGAAACCGAGCAGGGACCGTTTGATGATACAATCGGGGAAACCTGATATCCTGAGGTCTTAACTGCAGGGGCAGCTACTTCCACGGAGCTGAAATCTCGCGGCCTCTGGTAGATGTATGCGTAAACGGGCATACGTATGGCCCTATTCGAGAGAACGAAGAGAGGCCGTGAATCGGTACTAGATCCGCGATCCCCACGATCCTTATCTCCTGTTACGGCGTACCGCGTTTCCTTTCGTCGGACCCCGGCTGCCACGAAGACGAGCCTCTTTGTTCCGCGGATCATCTTCAACGGATTCGCGGAAACGCGTTCCCTGTTTCCCTACTTCGCGTCGCGGGTGTCTACGCGTGACTTAACACTAGATTTACCAGACCAGTCGAAATGACTGGTCTTGCAATTTGAATTCAAAACGTCAATTGCATGTGACATTTTTTTAAAAATAAATAAAGACTGGAAACCCCATCAAGCACTTTTTCCAAACACCAGTCAGAATGACTGGTTTTGGTAGAAATAGGTATACGCAAATAGCTGGAAAATCTAGTGTTAAGGGGGGACCTCTATGGAGATGGAGTCAAAAAAAATCATTTCTTTTTCTGTTTAAATAGTTACTTTACAAACCTGTACAATACGAAACGCATTGGTGTTTGGAGTAGAGTGCACAGATATTGTTGCCAGAACGTTATTATCACTGTTTGAAGTGCTTTTATACCTGTAATAAGTTTTAGTCCCCCTTAAGGGGGATCTCTATGTAGAAAGCCGACTTTCACTAATTATTTTGAAGGTTGAGAAGTAAATAGGTATCTTGATGGTTTTAAGGACTATATAATTAATACTTCGTTGAAATAAAATACATAATGGTGGAGGTACTGCCTGTTCTTCTAGACGCATCAGGAAGCGCGTTCTAAAAAGGCGTACACTCTAATGTCGGTTCTTATTATCCGAAACAACCAAAACGAAGAAATTTTATTATAATAGTATGCGGTTGTAGTATATGGATGAACCTGTGGGGCTCCTAATAGTAGACACCCCCCTTTTAGGGCATTTTTTCTGTAATCGTCTTGACTACAAGAAGAGAATATATAGTACATAGAATATAGAGAATAGATACATACATAATATCATCCAAAGGAGGTTTATAAAACATCTCGTAAAGTTCAATCTCCAAGAAACTCATCTACTGAATTCGTTGATCTGCCTGCTGATTTTCACTCTTCTTGTCGTTGAAAATTTTTGACATGGGCCACTTTCATGATAACGAGCTCGTTTGTCCGAGTACGGGCCGTCGCATAATTGGACTTATAAAATTTCCTGAAATCCGCTCGAACTTCCGATTCAATCCACGATAGACATTATAAATTGTGCCGCGTAAAAAAATATAGACACGCGGGAAAGTTCGCGATAGTATCAGCGCGCAGAGTCCGTCAGCGCCGAAGAAAAGATAACGAACGGGCAAACAAGCTATAAATCTAAACGGAAGCAGTATCAAACTTCCGAAAGTTCATATTCATCTGCCGCGTGTTGATGATCAGTCCGGTTTCGCGAGAAAGAAATCAGCCAGAAGTTTAGCCGACGAGCAACGCGACGTTCGAGCACGTTATTTAGCATCATGGGACGCTTTAAACTTGGACTCGCAATTATCGCGAGAAACTTTTACCCGCTTTCGTACACCTCCTTCATTTTATCTTCCTCCTTTTCTATCTCTCTCTCTTTCTCTATTTCGGTGTCTCGTTCGTTCACCATCGTCTACTTTGTGCTTCCCTTACAAATCTTTGTCAAAGCGCAGCGTGCAGTTTCTTTGTCGGTCGGCGACCCGTTCAACTGCTCTTCGTTTAGTGCACCAGGGATTATTTCACCTCCTCCAGCTGCGCCACTCCCGTCTCCTCCTTGCTTTCGACAAATCTAATTAACAAAGTCGTTTACTTATCTAAATGGATTCTGTACTCGCCCGTTTTGCCCTGGCCTCGCCCCGAGCAGCGTGCAGGCTCGCGCGTGCAGGCTCTGTCGAGCGTCTGCAGGAATTATTGGCGAACTTCTCGGACTAACTGTTCGATCTAAGCAGCCGAAATCAGTGAACGAAGAAGTTTCATCGAACTGTTTAGCCGAACACCGTTTTTCGAGCGTTGTCCCGACCGTCTGGACGATGCTAACTCGCTTCTAAGAAAGTTATTCCAAGCACAGGCTAGACGACCTACTCGTTCGTTAATTGCGGTTTCTCCAGATTCCAATCTCCTGTTCAAGAGAATCCCGAATGAATCCTGGCCTTCAGATTTCAATGAATAGTATTAGTTCAACCTGATGGCTCTTTTGATACGATTGCCTTATGCTTAATTGCGATTCGTCTTAGGCCGATCATCTGGGAAGATAATCGAGTATTGCATACGACTATGTATGTGGACGATTTCGAAATTCTACAGATGCTAAATTTTCAAATTATTGCGTTTGTAAATTTTGAACTTTGCAAATCTTTAAATTTGCAATCTTTCAACTACGAATCCCCGGCTTACTAGGTTCCGAACTCTTCGGGTGACTAAATTCGAAAATGACTAAGTCACGGGGTTCTAAATTTCGTAATTTCCGAATTCCCGAATTCCCAAATCTCCAAATTTGTGAATTCTCAGATTTCCAAATCTCGAATCTCGCGAATCCCCGAATTCCCAAATCCTCAATTCCTCGAATGGCCGAATTCCGAAATTTCGAGAAACCGTCGGAAGATGACGGATAAATCGCTGCAACAATTTGCGACTGGAACGCTGTAATTTAGCGCAGCTGGAAGCATTAATAATGGCCGTGAAACAACCGTACTAATGATTCAAAGAAACCCACTTTATTCGAAAGCGAAAACACAGCAATTCTCCCGAAAAGCGATAGCAATTAAAGTGTTAATTACTTTAGCGAGCAGTGAACCGACAGGACGCGATGGAAACGAGACGAGGAGTGTACAGAAGCGGAAGAGAGACGGTGTCGTATTAAAGATTTGCGAGAGAAGAGGGATCGTCCGAATGGGAGGAAGAAAAGGGAACGGGAGGGCGTACAGGAAGGAGGCAAAAGTTTTACGCGATAATTGTCTCGGTTGAAAATACGTTTGGTCGTTAAGTTCTTGCCACTTGCACGGAATAAGGTTGACCTCTTTCGTCTTCTGACACGGTATAATGCGCTCTTGCATTTTTTCCCTCGGTAATTCGCTTCTCTCGCTCGCCATGTTACGCGTACGTCAACGAAACGCGTGCGAAATTATCCGTCAAACCAACGGAAACCGTGCGTGTTAATATACATTTCACCGATGCGATGCAATTTCGGCAAAATTAAACGAGACCCAACGTTCCGAGATCAGGATTATCAGAGTTAACGATTTCAAACCCAACCGTGTATTATTACACGTTTCACAGAGACACGTTGATCTTTGTCTTCGTTGCTTCAGGATAATTTACATTTTCGGGAATTTATATTTTTGACAATTTACATATACCGATATCGTGTGGTGATTAATCGTTAAAAACTCCATTTAACCCAGATTAATTTAGAAAGCAGACCTATTCGACACGTAGAAAATCGTGTAACATTGCAGCACATGCATAAAAGTTCTAACTCGGATTGCACGAAGTTAGGAAAAAACTAACCCGTTCGTGAACAGTCACAAATTGCTGCAGCAATTTTGCACGAGTAATAAATTGAAGAGTCGGATGAAAAAATTGATGTTTAATAACCATTACGCTCCATATTGTCGCGTGTCACATTAGGCGTGGCTGTTTCCGCGATGGCGGCTAACGTGTTAATAACTTAGAGTTATTTCAGAGAAAGAAAACGGTGTGAATAGTTCGCGTTGTGTCGAGCTTGTTTCAACGTATCTAGGTAAATGGTGTAGGATGAAAAACTAATTTCCTTGTTCCGTGACGTTTTATTGGAACGTTATAGCGTTATGGCACTCTCAAGGGTGCATATATCTCTGCGAGATTGTACTGTGCTTCTCGCGCGGTACGTCCTCGACATATTTTCGAATTAAACGAACAACGAAATATGGTTTCTTTATTTAAAAGCGGGTATGTTAAATTTATAATTCGGACACGGTTTAAAATACCGAAAAACGCAGGTTTTCAGATTTGGTTCACGCGTATTTTACGAAGGATCTATAGAACGTTTCGATCACCGTAGCGAGAGACACAATAGCGATTTCGTTTCTATTTAACTGGTCTGTTTGCTGCGTACATTTTCGAACAGGGTCCGCCGCGTTATTTGCCGAATCGCCTGATGATTTCGTTTAAACTCGATTGAAACGAACGGCCGCCTTCCGCGGGGGTGTAGAACGTCCGATATTAATTGATTTTGGACCGTGTGCGAGCGCATTGTTGTTCTGGTCGTAAATAAATTAATAACGCGGTCGGGTGTTTACAAATTGCGCCAACAATGGTTGCGTTTGTTATTGCGATGCGATAAAACGCGAGGTCCTGATGTACGAGTTTTTTGCAATCATCAACTGTTGCGCTGCGCAACAGTCTATATATCATCTTTAACAAATCTTTAATTAAAAAAAAAAAACAATAATTTACATCGTGCATATCATACGTATCATACACGTTGATATAGACGGTAACCTACGGCGATTTGTAATTAAATTCTAGGAATTTGATTTGAATCTAGGAACTTGAGAGTCCAGAAATTCGATAGTATACAAATTTGAAGACCCATAGATTCGGAGATAAGCAGATGTGGAAACCAGTATATTTAGAGGTCCAAGAATTTGAAGACTTGATTATTCAGCAGTTAGAGGATCCGAAAACTTAAAAATTCAGAAACAAGGAAAATAAGGATTGTATGCATCGTCCGAAGGAAGCATGTACACGAGTATCAGCTTTTGGAGGCTAACAAGAAAGTGCACATTTTTGACGACGAAAGTGAATTATACTCAAATGGTAATAGAGAGCGGTAGTTGTACAAAATGGAAAAAGTTGCGGCAGAGAATATTCGCTAACTAATATATTGGTATAATCGGTGGAGCAGTCGTCTGTCAGCTTCGAATCCCAGTATACCCCAATTAGGATCAAAACGTTTTACGCGGCTACCTACCGAAATCCGAAGTTTGCCAAAAGAGTTTCGTTGTCTTAATCTCATACTTCGTAAGTTTTAACAAGTGTACGTTTCTTTGACCTTAATCATTCTGTTTCATCTCGCCGTCTCAAGATCAAGATCCGCCTCGCACCCTCGTTCTCTCGTCTACAGCGAAAGTTGGTAATACTCGCAGAAAATTTCTTGAGCTCCGGTAACTCGATAACCGATCAAGAATACCAACGATCCTCGTACAGAATCTGAGAAAAAAAACCTGGACATCGGTATGATCGTTAATGACGAGGCGTGTTAAATATCGATTGGCAGGGCTGCAAGGTGCAAAAGGGCATAAAATGACGGGCACACGGATCGTGGCATGTTCTTATCGAACGATAAAACTCGCATTCGTACACGTGTATGTCCCGTGACTGGCCGAATGAATTATGCTTGCAATGCGTGCTGATGCCACACCTCCCCTTATGCTTGCTGTTCTATCCACCAGGCATTATGGTACTCTCGCCGGTGAGGTTAGAACGCGCGAATTTATTCGCGACGGTGGAAACGATGTGGACACGCGAGAAAACATCATCCATTCGTATGGCTGAAACACGCAGCGTGAATATGGCATATTGCTGAGTACAAGAATTTTCTGTTTAATCACAGTGACGGCTATATAACGGGAGACTGTCGTAAAAGCGACGTATTGTACGTTCACGCTGCACGGAGCTGTATTCATTTCTAAATTCCTACGTTTCTAGACCCCTGTGTCATTTTATCCATGTGTACGTAGATTCTTAGATTCGTAGATTTATGTGTTCCTAGATTTCGAGATTCATGGGTTCCTAAATTCATAGATTCATAGATTCTTACATTTCTAGATTCTTAGGTTTATAGATTTTCAGGTTTCTATGTTCCTAGATTTATAGATTTCTACACGTATATATTCTTAGATTTGTAGATTGCTAGATTTCTAGATTTTTACATTCCTAGGTTTCTAGGTTTCTAGGTTTTTATTTTTGTAGATTTCTAGAATTTTACGTTTCTAGATCCCCAGATGCCTATAACCAAAGATTCCTAGTTAGAGAACCTGGAGACTCAGATTCTTTCGTCCCTAGATTTCCATCTCCTGAAATATTTATATCCCTAGATCAGTGTACCTATATTAACAAGAGCTGAACTTATTAACTGCAAATTGTTTCCTGTGCTTGAAATATCGTAGAAATACAGAAGGATCTTTCTTCGTCGAAGATTTCTTTATTCTTTTCTGCATTCAAGAACGAAGAAAATCTTCTTTAGTCCTCTTATTTAAATCTCTCTGCTTCCTACCTTTTAATAGAAACATCGAGCAGGCTATTTGTTATTAATGCTCAATGCGTATCGAGCGGCGTTTAATTGAAATTTCGTCGTGAATGATAAATATCCGTTCCCTTCTTTCTCCGCGTTTAAATAAGTGGAATTAAAACGATTTGAATGCCGTCGAAACTGTTCTTGCCGTTCGATCGCAGGATCTCTTCGTTCTAGTATCGAGCCACTTGAAAGTCTTCCGAGTCTATCTTTGTGCTTTTGTAACGAACAATATGCAAACAATGATCAAAGTTTTTACTTCGATCTTTCATCGCGGAACTCCATGTATCAACTGCACAAAGTGTATCAAATGATACTTTAGAATTTATTTAACTACGGTTCAATACTTTTTCGATTACATTTTTATCGTAACACTTTTCGAGAATGTGTGTACGGTTTGATATGCAACAAATGCACTGCATAAAATTATACACCATACTATCCGTGTATCGTACAAATCATACGCGTATCTTTCGCTATTAGATAAACAATAAAAATTATATCAATATCTTCGACGATCCAAATCTTCAAAAATTTTCCTTCAGTGTCTATTAGCAAAATATATATACAGTCTACTTCCAGTTTACAAGACACGAGGTGCAGTGTGAAATTGTACACGATTCTACGATATGTACCATAATATATGTTTGCAAGAGGGCGCAGAAGAATGTTAAACAATAAGCAGCACCAACGATCGTACGAACGATTTGAAACTCGATTCGCGTGTTCGGGCTACCCAATAAATCAGGGAAACATATATTATGCAGCGAGGCAGCACGAAAAAGAGTGAAAATAACAAAGGTGCCGACGAATCGCGCGAGTAGAAAGGATTCCGCTCCTCACCGCGTCCAATTTGCGTGATTGATTAGCCGCTCCGAGTGGTCTCGCGGTGTTGCATCGCGCGGTGCGCTAATTTTCCCGGGGCGCGATAGTAAATTAGCGAGAAATTCGCGGGAGGTCCGTCGAGAAATTAAAAGAAGCTCGTAGCGCGAGAGGAAAGAAAATGAAAAGAAACGGGAAGATGACGGGATGGTAAGAAGTCGAAGGCAGAGGAAAGTCAGCGAGCTTCTAATTATCGTCGAAACGCGTTCACGAGACCCCGTGTATTTCGTACGCTCCCGAACACCCACGGATCCTGGTCCGCGTGCGAAACGAACGAAAAAAAAATAAATAAAAAGAAAGAAAATTATACGTACGTGGCCGGCGGGGGTGGCGAACAGAGCCACGTTGCCCTGTGATATTCATGTTTCCATATTATTTATGACCGGTGGAACGAGTGGCTGCACGCGTACAACGTTGCTACGAAACGCAACCCGTGCACCTAACACGTACATTATACGGGGTAAAGAAAAGAAAGAAACAGCCGCGGGCCTGCATGGCGACCATGGGGGTGGAGTGAAGCGGAAAATATAGAAACAACCCTGTCTACTTGCAACGCTGCGGCGACAATTCTAACCGGTCTGCTTCGCGCCCGATGTGTTCATCAACGATGGTTAAGTGCGACGGCCATGTTACTTTGGGGGTTATGGGGTGAGGTTGGGTCTCGAACATGGACATTCGTAAAGTATTTGCGAATTTTTATGCTCAAAGTTTTACATTTTCGAATTACTGAATCGACAGACTTTCGATTTTTTAATTTTTTGAATCCTCAGTTTAAAAAATATTATTCTCAAATATCTTGATTTTTTAATTTTCGAATATGTAAATCCTCAAATTTTTACATTTTCGAATTGTTAGTTTTCAAATTGCTATCTTCCTGTACCTATATTTCTAATAAATTTTGTACCTAAATTTTCAGATCATTAAATTTTCACGTTCCCACATACCCAAATTCTTAAATTCTCAAATTTCATATGTTTAAATTTTAAAAGTTCCGAATCTCCAATTTCCAATTTCCCCATTTCCAGATCATCACATTATCAAATTTCCAACTCATCAGATGTTCCAATTTGAACCCTCGAATTCCCTAGATTTCAATTCTCCAGACCGCTCGATTTTCCAATTTCAACCCTACAATTTTCTAGCTCTTAAATTTAAAAGTTTTATATTTTTTACTTTTTCAAGTCCAACGTTTCCAAACTATTATTCTCAAATATCTTATTTTCTAAATTTTCAAATCTGCAAATCCTCCAATTTCTACATTTTATTTTAATTCTAGCGCCTAAATTTCAAATTTCCAGATCACCGTGTTCTCGATTCATCAAATCCTCAGCACTCGAGTAGCTAAATTTCCAGATCCCAAATTTGTCGCTGCGCACGAAACACCACGTAAATATTGCAATATATCAAGCATCTCCTACGACACCCTTATTCAGACCTTGCTCTGGTCTAGACACATAGGCCAGGTCTACGGACCCGGTGTACCAATAATTCCCAAATGACGTTCGATCCGAAAATTCGTTAAAAATTCGTCGAAAACTGGCCGAACCAGGTCGAACAAGGAAACAGAGAGAATTTCCCAAGTCGTATCCGTCGGCAAAGGGACCAGGAGACAGGAAGGGACACCCTGCTGCCTTGATGGCCAGAATTAACTGACGCCGGTCCCAGATGCAAATATCTCGTGAGTTCGAGCAATGAAGCCACCTCCGGGCTCCACCTCGATCGTGTTGCGCCGTTCGAAACTTGGGTGGTCCTCGCTAGAATTCACCGCGAAAATAATTGCAGAAGCTCCACGGGCCGTTGGAGAAACGGAACGTGAATGCTCGAGTGGGAAAAGACGTCTCGGGAAAGAGGGAACGGAGTGAAAGAGAAAAAAAAAATAGGAACGACGTTGGTCATTCAGAATATCTCGAGTCGTATTGGCAGAATCGTGCCAGAGGGACGTTTTCATCGTGCTAACGGGATTATCGCGAGCTCCTTCGTCTTTTCGAAGCTCCACGCCACGTATGTACCGTGCGTGTGTGTGTATATATATATATAGATGTTCGTTCGACTTTTCTATTTGGGTTTGATAAAGATCCTGGCAGGATGTAGCCGGGTTTCGACTCGAACGAATGGAAAGCTTCGGGTTATTGGCTCGCGTGATTAATTTGTTTCTTCCTGGACTGCTACGCTTTTATTTCATCCGTGGAATTCGAGACCCACGGACTACCATACTCTTCGAACACATATTAAATTGGTTCTTGTTCCCGATTGTTTACGAGCGGTATTGGCTTTGCTCGAATTATACAGGTGGCATTCATCCTCGGTCGGTCGTTTTAGACCTTCGTTATATTTCGTTGCAAATATACCGTGTTCGATAATTCACAATGCAACGCTCGTATCTTGTCGGATGTAAATAAACTGACTAGTTTATTGCTACTGATATCGTTAAAAATATCGCTGCCGGGCTTATTGTTGCTGCGCTTTGATTAAAAAGTGAGTAAACGCGAAAAAAGTACGAGCAACTTCTGAAACATCTACCGTCCTCGTTAATAGACCCGACGTGTAGCATCTGCTATCAAAAATAATACTCTGTTATCGCTTTTAAAAGTGTCAAACTGTATTTCTTCGTAAAATGAGAAACGAATACTACTTATTTCTTTGTGCCTTCGTTTCGTGTCACTTGAAACGTATCTTACACTTTTTTCGGTTCATACTTTTTTAAAGAGTGAGAAACAGTAGAATTATGGGAACAAAACTTCGATGAGACAAATAACTTGAAACACGAACGTACCTTGGCAGTGTTGCAACGTGGCAGGAAAAAATAATTTATTACCACTATGCATTCCAATTTCAGCGCACGCACGATACTCGACGCTAAACGCTACTTTATCTCCTTAATTAAGTCGCGTGAGCGGTGTCGCAGATAATGCAAATTGCGAGAAAAAGTTGACATTACGTTACACCCTCTTTCTCAGACTTTCACGCGCTACACGAAAATCATATTTACGGTGATACGATACTAGCGCTTATCTGCAGGCCCAAGGGGCTCGAATTTCCTGAATAATTTCGCATCTCGAGTTTTAATTTGCCCGTTCGAGTCGATGATCGAAATTAAGTCTATTCGTGATCGAGCAGCAATTACGAAGATCGCACTTGATTTTTTTATAATCTGAAATTTATTATGTCTGAAGTTTTGCTTTTGAAAATATTGATTTTCCTTTCAATCTTGAAAACTTAAGAATAACTTAAGTATCACCTTTTATGGTGTAATCTTGACTACTTGTTATAAATTGTATTTTGTTTATAAAAGTATATTAATTATGAATTTTTTATAAAAGTATATGAATCATGAATTGTTTATGAAAGTATAGGAATCATGATAAATGATCAACTGTTAAATTAACCTTGAGTAGATTCGAATAGATAAACGCGTGCACACGTGAAGTTTCGGAAGGTCCTTAACCCTTTCGTTACGAACCAGGTGTGCGTACATCTACAGTTAGTTATTCAACGACACACATTCTCCACATTTAATTTAGTAACATCCTCTCCAATCTACCGGAACGTACACATGCAGATTGTCAATTCTGTGCATCAAACACGTATTCCAATCACCCGATATCAAACACTCGTTGCAATTAGCGATATCAAACACATTGCACAATTAACCAGAAAAGACTTTGAGCGAGTTACAGAAATGCAAAATCGAGGAATATCGTGACAAAAATACGTGTCAAAATAATAATACAAAATGAGAAGATGATTTACAAAATCCGAAACATCGATTTGCAATTATCGTTGGCGAAGAAGCGAACAATTTTCTCGCGAGACGCGCGGCAACGAAAGGGTTAATCTGCGTCGATCGATCTTCCGAAACAAAGAAGATCACATGACTCGGTCGAGCCGTGAAAAATCGCGATAGCGTTCGCTGTTGCAACACGAAATTATGCTATTGCGACCTGTCGGACAAATTCGCGTGCTTGTAGCTCGCATACATGGAAGCCGGATTTTATCCTGGTGGAGCGGGAGCCAGGTAGCAAGCGTCTCGTGGAAGAAGACTCGTATTAGGCAGCGAAACAAATTGCGCCCCCGACAATCTCCACGGACGATCTATCCTTGGGCCCAGCCGGGATAGTCAAGAATCATGTTTCGCCGAGAACTCGCTGCCCCGTTCTCCCCAGGGAGCGAGAAAGGAAGGTAGATGGCCGGGAGAACTGGCCCCCGCGTATTCTCCTCCTCCTCTAACCGTCGGGGAAACTAGGTCGTCCCTTAATGATCGTTATTAATTGTTCTTACAACACTCGGAATTACCCGGCTTAATCCGTATCTACGAATATCTAACTTTTTTCGGAACGGTTATGTTACCTCGTAGAAATTTAGAATAAACTGCATTAATGTACGCGGAGAGAATACGGTTAATGGGTCGAAACGCTGGATAAAAACCGACAGTGATTTTTCTTCTGTAACACGTTGTTTATCGGGATTTAATAACACGGGTAATTTAATTCGGTCGTGCGAAAGATTTAGAGCTTCTCTGTTATCGGAGTTTCAATTTTATTCCTTCGAATTTCCGAGTTGCTACATTTTCAAATTATCGAATCGGTGAGTTATCAAATTGACAAGTTGTGAAGTTATCAAATTAATAAGTCGCTAAATTATCAAACTACCAAATTGCCAAATTATGAAATTAACAAATTGCTAAATTATCAAATTACATTGCGGTCTTATGAAACGAGTAAGTTGCTAAATTATCAAATTTCTGAATTCAGTATGTAGATACATTGAGCAACATCGAAAGGTTGTAACCATTAAGCTTACACGGCCCGCAGCAACGTTGCCTATTTAAGAAACATATACACATTTTATCGATCAATAATTTTCATCGGATCTGTACGATTAGACCGTAGCAGTCTATCCGCGGCTCGTTCGTTCCCGTCCATTCAATACCGTGGAACATGAAATCGCCATTGAAACTGTCATTTTTGCATTCCGTGACTGTCGACAAATTCTCATCGCATTCCTCGCAGTTCTAACATTCAGAATCCAGTTAACCTTTCTAAGTAACAGATAACATCGAACATTATATTCCGGCAATACCCTCCAGGTGTATCGAGGATAGAGCGTGGAACTGTATTTCGTACGATCAACGTGCAGCAACTAATTCGTGCGCGAACGACAAACGGGAAGAAGAAAAATTTCTCCGTCGATTCTTAACACACCGCGGAACGATTACGGGGCACGCCAGCGTTTAATTCGAAGCTGGCGGCGATATATCGCGTGATATGTACGCCGGAACATTGATTTTCGTGACGTCTCGACGCATCGGGGCCACACTTCGATGAAAACGATGACGACGCCGGTTTTCGTGGCCCGGCACCCAATTCGTTCCAGCGATTTTCGGGAACGTTTTTACGGATGTCTGCGATGAAATCCGACACACACACGCACGAACACAACGCGGGTATAGATTATCCCGTGTAACGTGACGTACACGTGGCGTGCGAGCGGCCATATCGAGCGAGCATTGTGGCCCCGATCGTTTCGATCCGGTTACGACAGAACGGACGATCGGACGCGATACTTATTTAGCGTACCTGGTAATCAGCGCCCATAAAAATGAACATAAACCGACACGTTTCGGTACGGTAGGTGGACACGATGGTACGAGAGAGAGAGAGAGAAAGAAAAAAGGAGAGAGGGGAATCTGCCCCCGCTCTTTCTCCCCCGTTTAATAGCAATGAGAACCTAAGTTCCGGCAATAAAGCCTAAGTGCCAACTCGCATCGTTTACGGGGCTGCTTCTTCTCTCTTAACAACCAAAGGGAGACTCTCCCGTTGCGTTACGGCAAAATCGAGTTTAGGGGGGTCAACGATTGTCTGCTCCTTTCGATTCAGGGAATAACACCAAGGGAAACCACGTTTTCTTACGTTTTTGGATTCTTTTACGTGAAATTTATCGTGAGCCACGTTGTTGATGTTGCTCGTCAAGTTCTTGGTGGTTCTTCGAGGGACTCTTGTATAATTTTGTTATTCGGATTTTGTTAGAATCAGTATAAATATGTCCGCTTCATTTTTCTTTAGGTACGGAACCGAATGATTTTATATTCAGGAATATTATCGGTGTGTCTACGTACATCTTCCTTTAAAATTTCAACCTTCACATTCATATACCATAAGTGTTATCCCGCAGTATTTTTATATTCCCTAAAAACAAATCGTGTTTCGTTTTATATGTTTTAACAAAGATCTTTCTTTATTGTGGATGGTAATCAGTCATTTTATATTAAGAACATTATCGAATTGATCATATACATATTTTCACAAAACTTGAAAGTCTGAATTGCTACAGCACATGTATTATTCTGTTACACTCTTATATCGTCACATATGTAATAAACTCCACGTGCTTCGAAATAGATCATCATCAATTAATCTTGACAGTCATACATTTTATATTAAGAACATTACCGAATTAAACTTCGCGTGCTTCAAAATCGATTATTACATTAATCATCCTCGATAATCGGTCACTCTATATTAAGAACATGTCAGAATTATTCGTATATGCACCAATATTCCCATCTGCCTAGTTACACCAATAATTGAACTTTCGAATATTTTAGTTGTTGAACGAATTATCAACAACCAAAACCTAATTGCACCGCTCAGCGACCGTGGGGGCACTCGGTACTTGGAAATTTTGCACAGAACCGTGCAAAAGTCTTCAGGAATCCGTGAAAAAATCGTGTCGCGTTTCTTTTATGTCGCGGTGTCTAATGTCGAAGGTCATATTTAGCCCAGTGAGCGAAGTGCAAGGGCGTAGAAACGCGATGCGGACTTTGCAAGCCGCGAATCCGGCTCGGCCGTTGCACAATACAGTGAAACGCACTTCGCTCGGGGGCACTCTACTCGAAGAGCGGCTAGATTACGAGGGCAAAGGTACATAGGTGCGACCCGAGTACAACCCACTTTCGTATCTCAAAGGGGAAGGATTTATGCGGAGAAAGACGACGAGAGAGAGAGAGGGGGAGAGTACCGACACGAGCATTTCGCATGAACGATTTCAAACGTGTCCTTAACGGCGACCTCGGGACGCTCTCCGTCCTTTGAAAGACGAGTGTACGCGAAAGAAAGGAAACAAAAAAGGAGGAAGGAAATGAAAAAAGTAAGACGGATGAAATTGCTGTAGGTACGAGCTCTTCGAGGGAAAGTTGCACCCCTTCTCGACTTCAAACTCGGCGCAGATTAGGCTACGGCACGGTTCGTTTGATCGAAGGACTCGATGAATTTGATCAGTGTATTTATAGATAAAAGTATATATTTTTGTGCGAGGTTTGTTTCTTTAAACGTGTCAAATTACATTTTAAGCGAAATATATACATTTAATATAATGTATACATTATAACATAGATTATATAATTATACACATAATATACATTTATACAATATACATATGGTATACATTTTAAGTATGCTATTTTATTGGACCAGTTATCTTCTATAAAATTGAAGAGATTACTTCTGTGTCTGAAAAAAATGTACAACACCGTCAACCTAGTATCTCCCATCTTTTCTTCTCTTTTAATTATCGTTTACCCAAATGTACGATGAACGATGGGAAAATAAAGTGTATATACTTCTGTGCAAAGTTTGTTTCTTGAAACGTATGCGGAACGTAGAGGCAATCGAAAAGATTACCTCGGGGTCTGATAAAAAAGTGGAACACCGTCAACCTAGTGTCTGCAATCTTTTCTTCCCTTTTAATCTCCGTTTACCGAAACGAGCGATGAACGATGGCAAGATTAAAAGGTGTCTACAAATATTTGACGATCCGTTTCGTGCAGTTCGGAAACTTCGGGATTGTATTGTCTTCCGGCTCGGCGTTTATAGCGCGATCGTAGGATAGTTCGTACCGCAACAACAGCTATTTGATAAGTTCCGAAAGCCCTTCAACTTCCGGCCAACGGTATTGTCGCGGATGTAGCCATTTCTTTCGTCGTCGCTCTCGCAGTTTCACCTGTTTTGATGGAGCTACGCGATAAGAAAGGAGAATCGACACGGTTCGAAGTCGTTACGATCCTGTGAATTGTTCCGGGTGTTACGACACTCCTCTTCTTTTATGGACCAAAGAGAAGGATGCCCGTTCTATGCTTGGTTTCCGGCGCATCATGAAACACGCTGTCAATATCCTGCTTGAGTTACTCAAAGCTCGCGTTATACGGTCGATTGACCGGAACGTGAATGAAACGATGAAATTCTTGGATGTATAGTAGATGCTTCATTCTCATTTTTTTTTAAACAAAACTGTATTAAACATTTTTTTCAGCAGAATTTCACACATGTACTGACATAGTTGTGAAAATATGATGGTGTATCGCATATTCGTTATATTGTATGATTTTTATGATTTCTTTATTGTATGATTTTTATGATTTCTTTATTGTATGATTTTTATCGATTATCTTGTATATTGTTATGATTTTTAATGTAGAGTGTAAATGTTTATATTATTGATATAAATTGATAACAGTGCCGTGTATAAATTAATGCTGAATAATCTGATAAGGAAAAATGATGCTCGAAACGATTATAAAAGAAGAATGTACATCGCACGAACAAAATTTCTGCCAGGGAAATTTTATTTTTAACTTTGCACAGTAAAATGCCTTTACCAATAACCCGTTCGTTAATCATAAAACGATGAGTGCCCTACAAGAAACTTTTTCCTATTCCCTTTGATCATCAAAGTACTTAATTCAAATATCCGATCTTATTAAGGAATAATTTACAAAAAATCTCTCATCTTTAACATCGAAGTTTCTTCCTACTCCATTAACAAGGAAACATAAAAGCCCTTCGAATTTTGCTACAATTTACACAAATTCTTGTCGCTGTTCCACATTATATCTTGAACACACTTTCTACCTATTAAAACGGTAACTTCGCGATTCAATCAAAATTTCATAGATTCTTTGACGTCATCGGTACACGTGCTTCCACATCGATTATCGAAGACTCGATTTCTCGAAAAATCGTAATACAGCTTGACGGATAAGTTCCACAAAAGACGTCGAAGACCGCGAACCGCGATGAATATCGTTCGGAGCGTCGTCCGGTAAAAATTCGAAAAGTCTCGCTAGCTTGACCAAAGCGGAGGGAAAAACAATCGCGAAGAGTGTCCAGGGAAGTGGCATTTTTTTTTATCGAAAAGATCTACGGGCCGCGGGACACGATGAAGAACAGCAGCAGAGGCGAACGAGGAGATTGGTCTCGTTGCGGAGGCTCGAAGCGCAGCCGACGTCGGCGAGGCGGTGCCTTCGCGGATGCACCGGGTACACTGCAATTAAATGTGCACGTATAGAGGAACGTTGGCCAGATTTATGCGTCACTGCCGGCTACACGATATCTCCATCCCGGTTGCACGATCGGTTCGCGGGCTTCGAAGCCTCTCATCGAATTCTTCGAGAGACAGAGCCACCGATCGCGCGTACCGCCGCAAAACGATCGTCGCGTATCTCACTCTCGGAGGAGGATACGTTGTCGGTCTTTGATTAACACGTTGACTGCCACGGGGATCATCGTTGATCGCCGCTACGAATTTAATTTAGCCCTACGTCACGAACAAACGCTGTATCTCTACAATACTCGCACGCGTCTTCACGATATCGCAACATTTGTCACGGTTTTGCTTCTTAAAGTTGTGACTCTTTTTTATCTCGTATTGTTTGAACGTTTATTCTTTAGCGAAAAAAATATAAATATATAAATATACACATAAACATAAACATGAACATGAACATGAACATGAACATGAACATACATATAAATATGAATATAAATAAAAATATTAAAGAAAGAAGAATCTGTGACAGGCTATCTGAAAATGATTGTATCTACAATGTTTGACATTGTTTTTCCTTTACGTACCATATCTTGCCAATGGATGGTTTCACTGATTATTTTCAGTAAAACGAAACAGAGAATTAGAATACATTTAGATTCATTTGTACGTGTCAGAATATTATTAAAAAAATAACAGTTACTAGTTTACACAATTTACCAGCAAATGCAACTACATTACATTCGAAATGCCGGTAACCGCTAATAATTATTCATATAGCACATTATTGAACCATTGAAATATGATTATTCTACACAAATAACTATTATTCTCGTGCGAATAAACACGCGGATGTCCGTATAATGCTCGCTAAATCATCGATTAAACACACGGTGCATTTGTACAACAATATCATAAATGGTAAAACGTAAAAGGGAACAAAACTTGACCAGAATACGTATCGCAATAAAACCATTTATCAATGTAGTGGGCGATCATCGTTCATCCCGCACCCTGCAACGAATCGATCAAAACGGCGGTGGGGTTCGACGATATGGATTTCAGATTGAACTTTTACCAGCTCTATTCTTCCGCGGGTCTCAAGTGTACAACGTTCGAGTTGGAAAGCAGCGAACACGATTCGTTTCCAACCGGGGAATGTGTCGATCCGCGATACCGCTTTTCGATGAAAACTTGAAAAGAGCTTTTTCCGGCAATGGGGATGGATGACCAACGGGGAGGTGGCCAGAAGTATTATTGGATAAGTTCGAACGATTTCTTGTAAAAGTCGTATGAAGTCGGTTTGTGTTCCGTGGCGAAGAAACACCGATTTCGTTGCGGTATTCCATGGTTTGACGGTCGTGCACGGGACCTAAAACGATCGCCCATCCCATGAAGCCGGCTAAAAACGTTGTACCGCCCGCGAAAGAAGAAATATAACCTGTTTTTCATGTCATCCGGTGAATTCAGCGAAAGATAGAACCACGGCAATGTCACTTTGCCTCTAGAACCACTTAATGCGAGCGAGTTGAATGAATCACGGATAAAAGTGCACGCTGGATGCAACGTTGGAATGCGGCCAAAAAGCTTGAAAACCGAGTTACATCGCAAAGGGGAAACATTGTTGCTGCTACGCGAAGGATAACAAAGTTTAAACGCTGAATAGCTGCGGGAGTGCAATTTTCGCAGTCGAACGAACTTTTTTAATTCGGAAACAAACATGTCACCTAATGAGTCGGCGCAACATTGTTTACTGCGGACGTTTCGGTGCCTCGGGAATGGAGGTTAGGTCGGGCTGGGGTCTCGACGCATGGTAAACGATTAAAAATGTATTTTGTAGGAAATGTATGAATTGCTAGTTAGGTTGAATTCTTCGGAGAGTTTTCAAAATTCAAAAATTACGAAGTTCCAAATCTACAGAATTTAAAATCGAGCTATTAAAGTTTTAATTTCGAAACCTTGAAATTCAAAAGTTCCATTGTTTGGAAATCACAAAACAACAAGGTCCCGAAATCTAAAAAAGTTATCTAAAATCTGAGAAAATTTCAAACTTCGAAACTCCTAAAATTCGTAATTTCGAAACCTGAAACACGCAGAGTCAGAGTTTAAAATTTCAAACTCCGGAGTCCCAATGTCCCAAAATTTCAGAACCTCAAACCTCAAAATCCCGAAATACTAAATCTCAAAATCGCAAAATCACAAAATCACAAAATCACAAAATACCAAAATCATAAAATCTTAAAATTCTGAAATACTAAAATCCCAAATTCCGAAAATTCCAAATCATAAATTTCCAAAATCACAAATTCTGTGAGTACCGAAATACTAAAATCCCAAAATCCGAAAATTCCAAAATCTTAAAATCACAAATTCCTTAATTCCTAAAATCAGAAAATCTTAAAATCCCAAAATCTCAAAATTACAAATTCCTTAATTCCCAAAATCACAAAATCTTAAAATCCCAAAATACCAAAATCTTAAAGTACCACTACGAAAAACAGTTCTTCCAATTGTCCCAAATCGAAGACAGTCTATATTGTAGACATGTACCTATTGACTTTCCGATAACGAATATCCTGAAGAAACGAGTACCACAAATGAACAATAGCTCGAACAACAGTTCTTCAAAGAGTGTAACAAGATGCTTTCAACGTTCGCGGATCTTCCGTTTCGAAGTATCGCGAAGTACATTGAACGAATTAATGCCGAAAGATCGATATAGCATTCTTGGCACGGTAAATAGTCGATGTAAAAGCCTCTCTTGTCTTCTCGTATCTTGACGGAACAAGGTTGCGGATGCAAGAAACTGGGTTACTCGTTCGTCCAATATCTCGCTTAATCTACGATCCACGATTCCTCTTCTTCCGTTCTGGCTCTTTCATTTTACACGTCACTCCTCTGTCGACAATCGGGGGCGTACTTTCTCATTGCATTGTTTCCCCCCTGTTCTCAATTAAGAAGGTAAACTGCACGACAGAAAATCAAGAAACTCGAGCTTGCTCTCGAGACAGCGTTACAAATGCCTTTTCCCTCCTTTAAACAGACAGTGTACCCGTACTTTCGTGTCACACAGACAGGAAGCTTCGTTCATCCCCGAAACGACATGCAACTTTCTAATTATCGTTTCGGACACCTCGACGATACAACGATCTATCCGCGAAAAAGTTCGCGAAATCAGCGAGTTTCTACGTCCGTTCCTCGAACGAATAAATTATATGTCGGACATCGCCGATCGATTCGCCGTCGCCGTGCAGAGAACAGCTCCGCGAAAGGGTTAATTAAAAAATCACTCTTCCAAACGTAAGCAAAATGAGAAACAGGAGGGCTTTTAAACCGAGAGACGGGATGAAGAAAAAGGAAAAAGGACGAACGGAGAGAACAGGTTGAGAAAGGACGAAGGTACAAAGAGAAAGGGCGGTGTAACTCGTGTGTCTGAATGTACGCAAAATGACACCGGGGGCAGTCGGTCGAAAGGGCCCCCCACATACACCGGGCGGCCCTTTTAGAAAAAAGTCACGGATCAGAAAAGAGGCTAGGGCCCAAGTCGATGTGGCGGGCAAAGGGAAGAAACGTCGAGAAGAGGTAGAAAGTCTATATCGAAAGAGTCCGCGCGTTTAGCTCCGATCGTGCCTTTATTTTTATTTGCGCTTCGTTGTTGATGTTCATGTAGGGCTTCGAAAAGATCTATCCCAGACCTTCGTTTATCTCTTTTTCGTTGAAAAAAGGCAGCCAGGCGGCGAGTAAGATAGAGAGGTTGCGGCGGCGAGGGACGATAAAAAAGAAGGCAATCGATTCTGGCGGGAATTTGTACCGTCCATGAGAACCATCCTTTTTCCACTGAAACGCGGTCTATGGTTTATCCCGGTTAAATATTTTTGCATTTCGGAGCTTCTACGCTCGAGCAATTTGGGGATTTAGGGATTTCGAAACTTGTACATGAGAGCAATTTGAAAATTTTGGGATTTGCAAGCTTTGAAGTTTAAATACTTTCCAAGTTCAGGGATTTGGGGACATTCACATTTGAGCAATTTAGGAATTTTGGGACTCGGGAACTTGTAAATTTTAGGAATTTAGAGACTTGATTACAGCGAATTTGGGGATTAAATATTTCGGAATACTAAGATTTTGGATGCTAGGGATTGGTATCCTAAAGTTGGGAAATTAAAAAGTCTGATAACATAGGAATTTAGGGGTTTGTAAATTTGAGACATAACAAACTCCCATATTCTTAAATATGGGGTCTTGGATATTCCCAAATTGAAGTTTTGAAATACAGGAACTTGGTAATGCAGAAATTTGGAGACCTAAAATGTTAAGTATATAAGATTTTGGAAATGTAGGAATTTGGGGATTTTGAAATTTGAGAATCTGAAAACTTGGGAATATAGAAATTTGGGGATTCTGAAATTTGATAATGTGGGAACTTGGAAATATAGAAATTTAGAGATTTTGAAATTTGAGAATGTGGGAACTTGGGAATATAGAAATTTAGAAATTTGAGAGTGTGAAAATTTGTGAATATAGAAATTTGGGAATTTTAAAAATCTGAAAATTTGAGTATCAGGTATTTTGAAAATCTTCAAATTGAAACTTGAAGATGTAAAAATGTAAAAATTTGAAAAGTGCATAAACGCGTTAACTAAAGTATGTGCACCATCGAAAATTGGTAAACGTAGGCATTCCAGAAAGTATTTTGCTGCGCGTTATATGGGCCATCGGTGAATGGAAACCATCGATTTTCCATCCGCAGCACGAAACCGTTCATCAAAAGATCTCAATAGGAACGAAAATGATTGCACGCATGTTCAAAGAGCAATTACAGCATAGAAGATCGATTGTATCGAATGTACAAAACAACGTATACGCATTTGTAACCGAATCGTTGCTCTGTATCGTAACAGTACGCTTGGGGGGTAACAAGAAACACGAGTTCAGATTCGCGAAGCAGAATGGATGCAGCCCAGTCTTTGGTAACGGGCAAGCGAAATTAACAAGGGTATTATCATTGGAGTCAATTTCTGATGATAGTGATTCGGAACATGCTCCCGGGCAAACCGCCGTTTCGGACATTTCTCTGATTGGTTTCGATACACGGTCGAATCAAGAGGCAAGTCGTAGCAGTTTGTGGCAATACGTGGCTGCCCAATGATGGCGGAATTTAATAAAGGGAATGATTACGTTCACCGCAAATCAGTATCGAAATGCGTTCGACAGACTTTGACGAATCGAGAATGCCGCGAGTGATCTCCGTTGTTCTGTTCACCACCCGCAAGATATACCAATTTAATTAATTTCGTGAAACGTATCGCTGCCGATCGAAACCGATAGTTGTTCGCCGCGATTGTGTCTCATACGACACATCGTTTGCCGCTGTTTAGCGATAATAACCGCCTGATCTGTCATTAATTAGGTCATTTATTTAGGACGTTGTTTGGATAATTCAGCCGGTACTCTCGTGCCTGGTACGATAGTAATAATTGGAGCTGGTATCGACTATTTTTTTTTTTTTTGTTACGGCGGTATTAGATACACGCATTATTATCAAATATTGGACAAATTCAATTGGATATAAACAATAACACTCGAACATCGGTAAGATTACAAATATGTTGATTATGTCTAACTAATTGCATTTCAAATGTCAACATCGACATGCATCTGCAGAAGGAAGAGCACATACTGCATATATTTAACCAATTATTTACCAATTAATTGTCATTTATTCGGGACAAATACATTCGCCAAGAACAACCAACTAGTTGTAAAACGAACATGTTATTTTAGATAATGTTAAGATGGTACAAGATCATGAAAGGATACAGTAAGATTATTTTCACGGAGAAAAATGAAGACGTTATTCCGTGATAAATCAATTAACTGTAATTATAGTTCCGATCGTGATAAAGAATTGTGTAACTTCGATGATAGATTGATTGTATGAGCCTCACGTGTTATTTTCACATTATCAATGTTTGATGAGGAGACAATGGAACCGGAAGATCAGGACGAATGATTTAACGATGCAGCAAGAGGAAACGGCGGTTTTCCAGTTGCCCCGTTCGCATAGACGTTTTTATATCGCCATCGAGACAGCTGCTGTTTCCCTCAGGACCAGGAAGAAAGCTTTCCACGAAAGAAAGAAAGCAAAGGAGCGCGGAAGAAGAGCGTTATTGTTAGGTACATTACCGTGCATGCGAGCCAACGATTAGCGTTACAGTTCGTATATCGGAAACTTCCTAAAAAGTAATACGGACGTACCAGATAGAAACCGTCGCACAAAGAAATCCACTGACGATTCTTCCTTAATGCACAAATTTTTGCGTCAATCGGCACGAAACAGGAGAAAATGGTTGGGGAACGAAGATGGGTGGTTTCGATGCGATGTGACGCTTAGAGGTTGAGTATTCTTAATATAGAACACTCTATATAGCTCTATATAGCTTATTATAGAGCATACTCTATATAGCTTAGAGGTTGAGTATTCATAACATTTTCTGTGTGTTGAGTATTGATCGTGTGGAATATTTAACCCCTTGCACTCGTAACACACACTCACCACTTTGTTTAATATAGCAGTTTGTAATAGGTACTTTTTAACTAAATCTGTAGTGTCGCACACATGATGTATAAACACAATGAAACAATTAACTGTGTCAATTAATATTTGGAAAATAGTGACTTCAAAAGAATAAGTCAAACTTTTCAACGAAAAAGTTTTACAGTTGCTATCTGCTATTAGTAAAAATACGTTCGAGTGCAAAGGGTTAATATAGCAAGTATTCAACGTGTAGAAGTACACGTAGGATTTGCTACAGATCGAGTACGCTACGCGCAAAATTTTCTACGGATCCAGTATACATCGTGTAGAATTTACAACGCATCGAGTTTTGAACCTGCCGAGTACACAACGCGAGGAATTTACTAATTATTGAGTATTCAACGCTTACAATGTTTGGCGAGATACTCAACGCGTCAGGGTACACAACGCACAGAATTTGCAATGCGTTGAGTACTCAATGCATGAACTACTCAACGTATCGAGTGTACAACGCGTTGAGTACACAACGAGTATTCAACAAGTATAGTACTCAACTCACCGAGTGCACGCATCGACTATTCAACACGTGGAATTTACAACCCGCAAAGTACTCAGCACTCCGAGTACACATAGAGTATTCCACAAGTATCATTTACACGTCGTAACAATCTAGCGTATAGAATTTACATGACAATCTAACCAAATGGTAACCACGTGATGACCCATCGAATTAGTAATTCGGTATTGCAAGCTAAACGAAATTGCCAAACACAGTACACGAAAAGAAACGTAAAATTGCAAGGGTGATAAATTTTCGGTGTCATAAACGTTCTTTGAAATTCCGCGTGTATCGTTGATCATACGTCGGGCAATAAACGCGACCGAAAGTGTTACAGTCGTAACTTCCATTTTGCGAAGTCGAAAAGCACGGGGAGTATGTACGTTTATAGGTGACTGGTTTATAGAAGGATAGGTGGTGGTTCATAACCCAGGTAGGTAATAGGTAGGAGCAAAGTAGCAGGAGGCTACGTTCGACCTAGAAAGCGACCTATATTTTAAGCATGCGGTTTTATCGCCAGGAATACATTAAGCGACACGACGACCTGTTCCCTAGCAGCTAGGCACGGCCTGGCAAAAACACACAAACATGCTCGATACACTGATCATTCAATGGAAATTCAGGTAGACCTTCGCAATATACATGGTAAGTTGGCGCGCTTTATGGCATACCTGTGCTACCTGTGTACGCTCGTCGCTTACGGGGGAACATTTTATCCGACAAAGGTATCGAACGACCGTGCAAGCCAACGGCTACAAGAAAACATTTGCATACAAACGAATCACCGTTCGTTTTTTTTCCCCCACGACCACGTGGTTTTCGCGGCCAGACACGTTGCACGAATTTTAGCCTTCTTCGTCTTCGATCCATCGTTATGTTATCGTACCTGAAAGATCGCTTGCAGCCTGTCCGCGCAAATGCTTACCCTTTTGGGAAGGTAACTCGTGTGTCCTGAGCCAAGTGTATGGCTTTTGGATGCACTTATGGCGAAATAGGTCGATGCTGTATACGCTCGTAGCTGACACTCGGTTGTAAATGCAGTTGCGTGTGATTACATTATTTGAGAAATGATACTTTCGGTGTACGCAGTTCAACATTTTTCGTGGCAAATGAACGAAGAATGAATTATAGTATGTCGTCGATTTTATCGAGTGTTATTTGTGATTAACTTCACTTGGAAGTCACTTCAATGATCATAACAAAGTTCATAATCAATGATTATAATGATCATTTGTTTGTTGTGATAAAAAATGAACTGACAAAAATGGTCATAATTTTGTTATGATATTAAACTTAAACGCAATTTTACAAGCTTATACATGAAAATTATTGAAGGAAACATTTGAGATAATACTGGTTAATTGAATTCTATTTCTGCAAACTTTGAAACGATGTTAAAAGAATCAACCAGAAACAAAAGTTACCGACCTTTCCTTTTTTGTTAATAACTTACAACATCGCAGTTACTAATCGTTAATGCTTTTCTCTTAAACCTCAACCTCTTTCCATTTCCTGAAAACAATTAGTCGTATAAATTAGATCTGTCAGATTCACTCGACCCTCCATGTTGGCCCAGCGTTTTGCACGGATTAAACTTCAAGCTTTTTTGTCCCACGAACTGACCGCAACGGAAAGCGCAAGAAGCGTCCGTTTCAACGGATCATTAAAACCGAACGGATACAATCGTGTAACGTGATTTTTCCAAACGGGTCGTGCAACAGAGACTGTTATCTTCGCGCCATCAAATCAGCGAACCCAGTCGGAACCTTTGTAATCGAACAAGAGGGCTTCGAGGGTGATTACAGGCGAGGACCGGACGGTTGCCTCGATTGCATCGTTGCCTAAACGACAACGAGTCTCTTTGGTCAATGAATGACCATCAGCCGGTGCCGAGTAATCGGCTGTCACCTACAAACCACGAAGAACTCTCTATCGGGGCTGATCGAAACAGAATAGGTCGCGCGATTCAACGTGGATAAGCTTCGCCGAAGATCAATCCACTTGTCTGGCCAATTTTCTTGTACACCCGAATTACCATACCGCTAGCTCCGGGCGAGCTACTCTCCGTAAGAGAAAATAAAATTCGTTTGAGGAACCGAACACCGGAACGAATTCGATTGTCCTCTGATTCCTCATTCGATTTCCGCGCGAACGTTCAAAGACTCGCAAACCAGTTTATTGCCGGCGACCGCTCGCCGATGTCTTTTTGTCAGAGGTAGATATTTGCTGCGATTTCGTTTGGGGTCTAGATTTTTAGGAATTAACGGTCTCAAAAATTTGCATCGGATTTTTTGAATTTTGGGGCTCTAGAGATTCGGATAGTCGAGACTTTGACGATGTATTGATGACGAAATGAATTAAATGGACTGGATGAGGAAATTTGGGAATTTGTAGATTTAGACATTTGGATATTGTAACTCCGAAAATTTGAACCCGTTCTTGCTCCTATCTCATTTTAATTACTGTGAAGTGTAATTTTCAGGCTTTGACCAATTTTGTACTAAATGACCATATATACATATTTTAAATATTCACATGAATATACTATGTATCCGCATGTATGGACAAACCAAGTATCCACATGAATGATTAAATCAAGTCTCCATATATATGAATAAACCAAGTATCCCCAATATACATATATGCTTAGTGTCCACATTCCGTAGAACGATT
Organism: Coelioxys conoideus; assembly: GCA_947623535.1. Classification (NCBI taxonomy): domain Eukaryota; kingdom Metazoa; phylum Arthropoda; class Insecta; order Hymenoptera; family Megachilidae; genus Coelioxys; species Coelioxys conoideus. The sequence goes on along the minus strand of OX392457.1, from coordinate 15,454,469 downwards.
CCAAAGTACTAGAGCAAGGTATAGAATTACCTAGTGACGTTAGCAATTTCTCGTAGCGAGAAACGGCTATCGGAGGATCAAAATGCTAGACGAAGTCGTCCAAACGATGTGATCCCTGCGATGTCGTCAACAAAAATAGTCCGAACGAAATGATGGCCACTATCACGCTAATGTCTGTCTAACTGTGGTTCTGCGTTCCAGGGTCGAAGTAGTCGGATCGTTGTTATTATTTTTCCTCGGACCTCTTTTAACCACCCTCGCCAAGTCAGTTCGGTCTCGAGGCCACCTCCGAGCCACGGGGTACAATGATATGTTCAGCCGAACAACGACCGTCCAACCATAAGAGACGAGATAAGACAAGATGGGACATCAGGATACGGGAACCACTGTATTAACTTCCTTCTTTTCTCCCTTGAAAATGGTACTACTGGAAGAAATGAACGCTCTCGAAAGTCTAATCGGTCTGATCTGTCGCTTTAGGAATATGACGCGAGTAGGTAAAGACGAAGGATAATGCCGTCGTACGAAGTCGTCAGCGATTACGTTGCTTTCTTGCGATAAATTAACGTTGTGAAACATGGTCACGCTGTATCGCGTACCGTTTTGAGAAACACGATTTAAGATCTGTTAATAAGTCGAATGTCACGCTCGCGATATTACTCTAACGGTAAATCAAGATGTGTCACGGTGTAATTGCGCGACAGATAAATGCAACTAGCTTCGATGGTAAGAACCGACCACTTTGTCAGATCGAAGATCGTGTAAAACGATTATCGAAACTCTGACATTCTTAGCTGAGAGCTGTGCGTAAAGAGCATATGACCGATAAATAGATAAGACACATGTGCGAGATTAAATTCGATCGCAATGACAGTTGCATGACGAGTATTTATAACCGCTCCTGATACAACTGATCAAACGCTTGAGCAAGTGTTGCATTTTTATCCTGTCACGCATGCTGGCCACAAATTAATTTTCCTCGATCGATACCGCCGTAATATATACCTTTTGTTCTAAGTATACCGCGTCCTAAATATTTCCTGTCTTCGTAATATTCAAGTACAAGGACATATTTAATCAAATACTTAATCACTAGTTCGGAGCAATGTCCGCGTTTTCTGTTGGAACCACACGCTTTGAGCGAGTACAAGAAAATTTTTACACGATAGAGTTAAGACTTCCTAATAAAAATCTGTGAAAACTCGTCTTCTTCGAATGTGAACAGGTGAATCGTAAATGATTCGGAGGTAAATGATGTGGAAATATTATACCTAGGTGTGTCTTAAACCATGTGTGTTATAAATATGCAGTGGAAATATGTGGATATATAATACATATGTGGAAATATTTTGTATATGTGGATATATAATACATATGTCAAAATATTATCTACTACCCGTATCTATTAGACCAGCATATGTGCAGTAAATAGATGTGGAAATATTATACATATGTGAAAATATTATATGTATGAGGAAATATACCTAGTACCCGTGTCTACTAAACCAACTTCGACGTTTCGCGCAACTGCCAACCTGTCAGACACGAACAGTCGTATTTGATGATCCTTCCGAGTAATTAAAATTTAAGTAAGAGCGCAGACTTGTCCCGCCGTAGCCGTAGATTGGAAGCGCGACTCGATATTGAAGAATCAAGAGGAATTAAAGGGCCGATTCGCAGATTGAAGATCCCCATGAACGATCAGCGACACGATAATCGGTCACGCAACCGGAGATCACAATAGCCTCGGGTGGCGGGAATAAATGAACTGGCTGTGATACGAGAAGGGTGAAAGGAGACGAGATAGGAAAAGCGACGCGTTCTACCCTCCAGTCAAAAGGGTTTATGGCGCGGACAGAAATCCCGCAGACAATGGCTGAATTAATTCCTTAAGGTCTAATCGGCCTGTAATGATCCTGATCTTAGTCGCTCGGTCCGGATGGAATTAGCTCAAGTATTCGAGGTCGTCCAGATTACTGCCGTTCGTCACGTAATTAACGACGTTTTGGTCGATGATTTAAGGGTTTCGATCTGAACTAACCGACCCCTGGTCCGTGACCTCCCTTTGTCGAGACAGGGGATGAAGATCGTTCATAGGGACCACAGAATTTCAGCGAATTCCAATAAAAAACAAAATCATGTCCGTTATGCACGGAGATATCCATTAACGACATTCATCTCTCCTATGAAATTAGTCCAATGTGGACATTGGGGCCGAGTTGAGACACGATTATGTCAGATTATTAAAATCACTGAATTAGGAATGGGGACACAATGGGCTGATATTTAATGGAGACACAGTAGGATCACTTGTTTTTATTAAACACGATCTAGCTTTTTAATACACTATGAAACGTATGAATAAATTAGATACAAAATATGTGTGTCTCTAGAAGACACATAATTTTAAATCATCCCCCTTTGCATTATCTGATAAGACTAATACAAAACTACTATATTCTATGTATTTTTATTTTATCGTATATTATAAAGCAGTTTTATAAAGTCATTTATCTTCATTTAATATTTTATAGTTGATTGTGTATAAGGTTGTATATAATAAATTATACGTATATAAAATTGTTAGGACTATTAATTGTATATAACGTAATTATACACGAGATTTTTGAATTGTGCATGTTTGTTTCATCGTATATTGTGATTTCGTAAAACTGTGTATCTGTGATCGTATATTTTCGAGCATGTCCGAGTTCAGTTTTATATCATTGCACAATGCGATAAGAAGAACGCGTCCGGAATGGTCGAGTGGCTGTTTCATCCCTTCGCAGGTGTCAGTAAAGGTTTGGTCGCACCACTTGTGTAGGTCCTCGAGGCAGGATCGAAGGACATCCACTCGTCCCGCGATCACGGAATCTCGTACCCTCGTCTCCTCGATCTTCTATAAAATACAGAACGCATTAATTAAACGGTGGCTGGTGATAGGGATGATGGCGGAACCGGTGGCGTTGCAAAGCGTCGTAGCTCAAAGCGGTTTACAACCCCTGTAAATTCAGGCTGCAGGAACAATGGACGACGCTTTAAATTTTCTCGTAGGCCGTGCGGAGAATTTAGACCCGTCCGATTTCGAGCCACTCGACGTTCCGTGGCGAACGCTATCAGATCGACACGGAAAGCAATGAAACCGACTTTATTCCCTGCATTATCTTATATTGCCCTTCTGTCGTCGCCGACAGAGGGTGAGACGTCGACGGTAAAACCCGGTGAGATTGAATCATATTGACAGGAACGTTCTGTCAAGCACCCTGAAGATTATTACGGATCTTAACATCTTTTCCCTGTAATTAAACACCTATTCGATAAATCTCACGTTTTTACGTTTCATAAAATCACGTCTTCAACCCCTATTTCTTAGTACATCCTCTAAAACTTCAACGCTCGACGACGATTTATTGTCACTTATCTCTTAAAAGCTAATGAAACCTAGTTTGATGCACTCGATCCGCAATGATCAACATTTCAGAAAACCATAAACGGAGTTCGAAAAATGAGTACCAACGTGTGTTCAGATTTTAAAACATCCATGATTTACGTATATAGTTGTTCAATTTTGTAACACTAAACAGGTATTCTTGTTTCATGAAATATCTGGCTCAGTTTGTCTTCTAAAAATGAATTCTAACTTCAAACAATAATATAATATTAACGGGTGACGATCATTTACGTGGAGCATCCAATACCTGCACTCGGTGTTCAATAAAAATAAATGATATCTCAAATTCACGGTCGAAGCACACAGAAACCACCACTTTCGAAGGCATAAAATAGGACCATCAATCCGAACCAATTGAAGCTTTGATTCAAAAGTCAAATTCCTGAGATCGAGGGGTGCGTATAGCGTCGATTCGAAGCGACAATAAAACGTGATCTTGACGAGGTAATCTCAATTCGGACTCGCCTACGAAGGCTAAACGGAAGAAAAGAACTGGACCCCTGGCGAAGACGCGCGAAGAACGCGTAACACGCACCGGGGGATATTTCCCACAACCCCTGCGAAGGGTGGCAAGTCACGGCCATCCGGTCGGAGGGGTTTTAGCCATCTCGAAGAAAGGACCGATCCCCCGAGGCCGATGGATGGAACCGCATTTCGTGTAAGCGGAACTCCTTCACGGCCACTTGAAGTTACGAAACAACGACGCCGCGAACCCTTAAAAGTTAAACCACCCCGTGAGGAAATTCGCGCCCCTTCAAGGTGCCAACCGGGAACGACTAATCAACTGTGATTCTACGGACGCCGGCTTCGGTAAAATTATTATTTCCTCGATGTTGAATTATGGACGTTTATAGGACGGGGGAAATAATTATTAGTGTTTTGGAGATTTGGATTTTGGCACTATGGGATTTCTTGACGTCGTGCCCGCTGAATTTTGGAAGCTTCTGCATTTTGGGCATTTTGGGGTTGGGGTGTCTCGATCTTAGACTATTGAATATTGAGGTATTGGAAGCTTGATATATTTTGAACTTGAGGTATTCGGGATACTGGCCATCGTGGTATTTAGAACGTGTGGTATTTGAAACCTGGGGTATTTGTAACTAGTGGTTTTTGGAACTTGGAGTATTTAAAACTTAGAATATTTACATCATTATGATCTTACAAGTTTAGATATTTCAAAATGAATACTTGAAAACAATTGTTAAACCAGAAACTAAATTCATCATCTTCACAATTTTACTCGTATAATATTCTATATTAAGATTAAAACTATTAATTCTCAAACGAGTTAAATGTAGTCAATAATTCTTCCACTTCCACGCGTCAGAATCGATCATTCACTGGAACCCGCGAGAATACACGAATTTGCCGGTCTACTAAAATCAATTGACCGTTAAATATCGTAAATTGGCATAAATATCCGAATCGTTGCGCACGCCCCAAAATAATATCCGTCCGTGTGAAATTAGAATATTTTCACGTTTACACGAGCCGCATAATTGTCAAAATATCTATCCGCCGCTTTTACTTCTCCAATTAGAGTAAACCATAATGCGAATCCGTGTTCAGCGAGCCACCCAAATCGACTCTAATCACGTCAATCCGTGTCGACTGCATTAATTCACGTTCGGGCAGGTTCAGTGAACTCCAGCTGTTCGCATTAGCGGATTGTAATTATAATAATCAAACCGCGAGCATTTTGGAGTTGATTCCAGCCGAACGCTCCTCGGGGGAGGAAATAGGAATTTTCGAGCGTGGCAACCCGTGGCTTGCAAGGATGATCCTTGGAGGCGACAGGATTTTCGTTATCCGCGGTACAACGCAACAATGGCGGCCAGGCAGCGTGATCCGGTCCCTTCCTTTTTTTTCCGCGCGTCTGCGCGCGTCACGACAAAAGCAACAAATCTCTTCTTTCGGGGAAAACAAAGAGGCTGGATATGAACCGTGCGCCACGTTCACCCGTGGGCTCATTGTTCCGTGGCCGCGGCACGACAATTCAGAAATTGTCCCTTCTACGAAGAAATAAAAAGTAAAACCGGAAAAGAAATAGGGAAAACAAAACGTAGTAGCTAGGTAGTGGAAGAGAGGCATTAAAGAGCGAACGACGAAAATAGCTCACCTGAAAAAAAAACGATGAAGTATATCACGGGATACGGCAAGTGTAGGCGTAATTACTTGCTGTTTAAAGAGTCTGGCCACCGACTGGAAAAGCGAGAACTCTCAAACCGTGACGTTTGTTATCGGGACGACAACAACGCCAGACGAGAAGGGACAACGCGAATCAACGACAATGCCGTCGCTAAACTCACCCCCATCTTTTCCACGCGTCTGTGCAACGCGACAAAAGCGTCGGTCCCCTTCTTCGCGGCCGCAAAGTGTGCACAGGAGAATCATTCCCTCTGTCTGGCCATGTCTCGCTTCGACTTGACGCGAATTGCTGTCCGTCGTCGTAACAATTTCGCCCTATGATAAACGACCCTTTGTATCGCGCGCCGATAAGCCGAACCTGCTGTCTGCTAATAACTATCGCGACACCGGCGCACAACTAGATTTAATCGCCTGGGAACCTTTTACCTGGTACCATTTTAAGAGCCGGTTACTTCCTAACGTCGTCTTCGTTGCTATTAACTATCCCTTTGTTACTTTTATTAGTCCATTATTACGCATATACTTTGTACAATCAACGTGCCAAGCGATTTTGCACGTGCGCGAGATTATATTCGATCGCTATAACAGTTGCATGACAATCGACTCTGAATTGCAACCGGTCCTGATACAACTGATTAGATCAAGCAAGTGTCGTATTTTTATCCTGTCATGCATGGTGCCACATATTAATTGTCCTCGATCGATACTGCCGTAATATATTCTTTTTGTCCTATACACGCGCATAGACATAAATATACATATACGTATATTTATACTATGTATATGAATATGTATACATAGATACATAATTTACTTTTCCAATTAGAGTAAACCGTAATGCGAATCCGTGTTCAGCGAGTCACCCGAATCGATATATACATATATATATATATGTATATGCATATGTTTATGTATATACATGTGTATATGTATATGTGTATGTATAATAAGTATATAATATGTAAAATTCATTACTAAGTATGTATTCGTGTACACAACATATAGAGTGTTTTCATAAACTATGTAGAAGCGAGTATCATTTTCAGAAACAATTATTCGTCACGAACGATTAGCTGGTCCTTAAAATTCCGGAGTTCGAAAAGGTGCAAAACTTGAGAAACGAAGACGAGATGAGCGTGGTTCGGTTCGTACGTAAAATTGTTGATTATACTGCGTGGACAAACAAGCCAGGTTTTCCGTTCGTTAATTCGTTGCCGTTCACGGAATTCGGTATTCGGTAAGCAGGTTTCCCAGATTTCTTTTCCCGACGAAGAGAAATTAGCCGACCCGTTGGCCGAAACTGGTTACACGGTTGAACCAGTCGACACAGGGAACGTACGTTGAAAAGGACGGCAAACGACGGAGAGGCGCGAGCTTTCGTTTGTCGCGTTCGCGAACGTTTGCTCGTCCCGGCCGTAATTGCGGGGCAAAAATTCGCGAAAAGGAAAACGTGTTTGCCCGGACGTACGTTTCGAGAGTGGCCGTAAAATCGTCGCACCGACCGAATGCAATCACGTTGGATTAAACGTTGATACGTTCCAGATACGAGTCAAATTCTCCCTCTCTCCTGCTCTCTCTCTCTCTCTCTCTCTCTCATTTTGTTTTTCTCGATTTCCTGTTCCTTCTTGTACGTTGCGGTATATCTGACGCGGTATACCGGCGAACTGGGTCAACGGTGATCGCACGATTTTACGGGTCGTCGGCGTTTAAGCAGCGATTCGATCGCGAACGAGACTTTTGAATTGGATACCAGGGAAATTAGGAAGCTGGCCATGGAACCACTCTATCGATACGTTCGCGAGCTCGTTAAGATTGAAATCCGGCTCTCCGGAACAGTCGATCTTCTTCACGGTATTGTGTACACGCGAATGAATTTATGGAACTTTTGGCGTGAATTAACTCACGTGGTTGATTCACCCTGGGAATAGACGGAGAAATTGTTCTCCGTCTGAAGTTGCCTCGTTACGTAAAATCCTTTGGGATAATGCCGAGGAAATCGAGTTACGATTCGAACAAAGAGTATACTTCAATTCTAAGAGCGCACCTGGCGCTTGGAAACGTAAAACGTGTATGAAATGTTCCCTCTCAAATGAAGTGAATACGTGCGCTATTTTAACGTGTTTTTGGAAGATATTCCGAATGATAATCTCCGGATTATGCCCATAAATGTTGGCGAAGAATGTCTTTCAGTCGTTATCGTTACAAGACGACTCTAGAATTTGTACTATAACTGATCAACGACAGTGCACATTTAACGCATATGTTTATACATAAGAATCATGCGTTGCTGTCTACTCAGCTGGGCCGTTAGTGTAAGAAAGCATATAAGGAGCTGAATAATGGAACAATTTACATTTTGCCGGGACGGAATCTAAAAATTTTTAAGTTTCATACTTAAGACTGTTATTTTCCTGCGTCGTCGACTTTCTGGACGAATTATTGATATGTACAGAACATACTCTAAGAACCACCTCGAAACCGAAGAAATAATTTCTATGTCCCAGAGTGTAGATAGCAAGCAGAAATTCTAAGACACAAAAATAAATAACCCAGTGTCTAAATGCCACGTATCGCCGACTTTACGAATAGATCCTTGATGTCTTCAGGGAAGCATACACCGAGAAGTATCTCGGAACAAAATGAACAAATGCTGATTACTCTTATAGCGGTAGTAAGTTGAAAATGTGAAGTCACACCGAGAAAAAGATAGTTCAAACCCTCGATATCATGCGTTGCCGACTCTTCGGAAGGATCACTGGTACCCATAGAGCAGCACCGTACAACGAAGGGCCGACTTAGAACAAACCTCTCAAGTTCCTAAGTTCGTCAGTATCAATAACTAAATACCCGATTAGTACCGAATAAAGGAGCCATTGTACCCTAAGTCCCTGATTATATAATTTGCATAAAGATTGTCAGCGCGGAAGATGGAAACAGCGAAATCGGCTCTTTGTTTCTGCGAGGTTTGGTCTCCCCTCTGATGCCTCCACGACGTTTCCCATCGAAATCAAATGTTCCCCGCGATCGAGAGTCGGATGATGCAAGATGAAAGACGAGGGGTGAAGGGCTGCGAGACTGTCAGAAAAGGCGGAGTGGCGAGATGTAAGGGGGGATGACTAAAGCAGGTATAGGTAATGTACCAAAATTGCTTTACCGCCGGTCCATTTACGGAGATGAAAAGCACTCTCTGCCAAGTACACCGGTGGCTCCATCCAGGGTTCACGACAGCCCAGAAGCGTCGTATCCCGTCTCTGCCCTTCTGATGTTGGGCACCGGCGACGTCCAACCCCTCTCAATTTCAGTTTGAAGCCAACCCTTTCACCAATTTGCCGACATTGCCCGCTAGAACTTTCGGTCTAGCATTGTCGCTGACGTCGATACTGTAACTCCTCTTCAATCAAGCTAATCGCGAACAAATGTGACCACGTTGTAGCTCGGACGTTTGTGCGATCGGTTCTGGAACGTGCAGGCTGATTTTCTACTTCGTTCACCTATTGCCCGAATATTGCTTATGCAACCCTTTTACTCGGGCCGACACGTAGCCATCCATCATTTACGAATCACCATGTACTAAAAGTGATGGTCACTCGGTTTTGATTGATCGTTTCGCACTAAAGAAAGTGATGAATTCCAGAAACCCCTTTTGTTTCCACTTTTACCCTATAGTTCTTAATATTTGACTGTCGAGTTGAAGCAACCGGGAATTTCGTTAAATATTTCTATTTCGGACAAGTGTTATTACTATAATACAATAGATATGTAATATAATGTATCTATTAGTTTCTCCATATTTCGTTGCATCGATTATCCACAACTGAAGTGAATATTTCTGAATAAATACCTAAATAAAAAAATTTCTAGTCTGTCTTGTGTGATGGATACATGCAATACCATAAGTATAATCTAGACACGGATGTACCAAACGTGTATTGGAACGCGAGAAAAGGATTTATGTACGGTTTAAATAATCGAATGCAACGAAATTTCTTCGAGTTGGTGACGCATACGAGATCCATAAATTAGGTGCTCGATGTGATCCTTAAACAATGATTTCGTTGGCATTTAAATAATGATCGTCCGCCAAGCGAGCGGAGGGTGATCCGTGGGATCAGGTGCGCTAAAGAAAACTACCGGCAGAAATGGATTGGACCGAATTCCGGAGGGCCCCGAGGTCGATTAGGGTGAAGCCAAACGGGAGATACGAGAGATTTCTCGAGGAAAAGCGAACGGTGCCATCGACGTCGATTTACCCAAACGTCCATTCTCTTTCTCGTTCATTTTCCGCGATTTTCCTCTTCCCCCGTCTCTATTTACTGTTTGGGAATAACCTTTGACACGATATTTAACGTGCTATTCTGTGCTGTATATAATGTGCTATAATATACTATATTTAATCAACTATAATGTACTCTGTTTATTGTATTATAATGCACCCTGTATAATGTACTATAATGTAGTGTGTTTGATGTACTGCGATGGCCGTCGAATTTATAGATTTTGGGATTTTAGAAATTTGGAATCTCGAGACTTTAGAGTTTTTTAACAACGCGTCTTCAGGACTTTGAAAGCCCTCGACCATGGAATTTTGGGAACTTTAAAACTTTCAGACCTTGGAATTTTTTAAACTTTATGTCTCTCGGGTCTTGGAATGTTGAGAACTCTGAGACTTTCCAACTGTGGAATTTCGGAAAGCTGGAATCTTCAAAAAGTCAAAGAACAAAAATTTGGAAGTGAACAAATGGAAATTAAAAAATTTCGAAATTATGTGTTTCGCGATTTTATAAAATGTGATTCGCGCTAAATTCGATGATAAAAAGTATCGATACTCCGTTTCCTCTTTGTCCAACGACGAAATCACTTCCGAATAAAAAAAAAGTCTGTACAACCCGGAATTTGTGTTACCAACGTTTGCATCGCAGTAATTTGCTGGGTTTTAGACGAAAAACGGGTGGCAATTTAGTTTGAACGATTTGTAAGCGTCGAAAAAAAAGGAATAGCGGTTGTTAATCGATGCGAAAACGATCCGAAAAGCGCATTCCAGAGGTTTGCTGGACGAAATGGACACGCCGTAAACGGGCACGTTCCGCTCAACAGATTTGTACGTGTAACGTTTTTTTCCCTCTCTTTCGGCTGGTGAAAATAATGGATGTTGAAATTGACAAGTGTACGATCGTATTTCCATCGGTAACCGCTATCTCGGTGTCTTTATTGTCATCGTGGGTGTTGCGTTTCAATTTTCCTTCCGCCGTAGTTTCTCTGTTTTTTTTTTCTTTTTTTTTTACGCAAGCGTAACGCGTCGAAAAAACACAGGCGAGCATCCGTTCGACGCAGAAATTGTTCATCGACGAGATCATTTATTTATTAAGGCTTTCAATTCGGCCGAAAATTTTATCCGTGGTAATCGACGATCGATATTTAACAACGTAGGCTCTTCCATCCATATATTCCCGTGAGTCCTTGATCCTGTCGACGCTCGACAACAGTTTCGGAGCACCACTATAACTGATGGACTTTTTATTTAATTACGCGCCGCGTACGCATCTGTGTACTCCACCTTGTTGGCTTGATGCCTGAAAAGTATCGGTGCCATGGGGATTCACCCTTACGTGTTGTTGCCGCCTAATCGGACGTGAGACAATCGACAACTTTGCTCTGCCTCCTTTTTTTTCCCTCCCTTCAGTCAGTCAGTCGAGTTAAAGGGAAGACGAAGGCACCGTTTGCTCTTCTATATTTATCGTCACGAATATGCTGCACGGACAAGAATATGTACTAATTCCTCCGATTCGATCGTACCATATATGTACCATAATCATTTGTACCGACCTAAATGGCATAGTCAAACTTTTCTAAAACTACTAAAGATTGCGCCGTTTGTTACTAGGCATATGCACATATGTGCTTTTCACTTAATAATAATTTTAATATTACATTATATTATAGAATATCTAATTTATTCCTACCAAAAATAATTTACAAAATTTATGAAATTAAATATATCAATGTATATCGACATTAAATATATTAATATACTAATATTGATATACATTAACATTGAACACATTGAAATATTAATACACACATGTTCCACAAACAATGTAATGTAATATTAAAATTATTGTCAAGTGGAAAGTACATACTTACGTGCATATGCCCAGTAACATACGGTAATATAGTGTACACTATTTTAATATATCAATCTATTTATTGTTATATGTATCAATATTAGTATATATATATTGTAAATTATATATAGTATAAACAATATTAATATAATTAGGAACATAAACTGGTAACTACAATTTGGATCCGGTCACCGATTAATTACATTCTTGGCGATTCTTTATTATTTCAATGTGGAATTGCTGTTTACACTGTTCGATGGCGAAACGTTTCTAATTGAACAAATAATCCTGGTGCCCTACGACCCTTGATTTCAGCAGGTATAACAGAAACGATCGGTGTTATTCCGTGAAATTCAGCGTCAACTCGAATATATCGATGGCAGCCAACCGACCGCAGACCATCAAATTTAATTTCATAAATGGATATCGTTGGTAACCTGCGCGGTCGTGTTTGGTAGCGAGCTGTTACATGCAAACGATCCTGTTGAACTATTTGCTCGCATTCTTTCGCTAGACGAATCGTGATCGATGGATTTTCATTTTTCACGTCCGAACGTTCCTGCATCAAATATTTGCTCGGAAATTTAACGTACGGATAATGGTACATCGAAAGATATTTCTAATTTGCAAATTGTCTCTATCCGAGTTTCATTGCGGTTGTTCTCGTGCGCGATCGATTCCGTAACTGGAATTCTGGGGATCCGGAAATTTTCGAATCGGGGATTTTGGAGTTGGGGATTTTGCGCGTTTAGGAAGTCGAAATTTGGGAACTTGACGAGATGGAAAAGTACGAATGCAGAAATTTGTGAGACTTGGTAATTTGGGGATTTCGAAATTTAAGAATTTGAATACTTGAGGGGTTGGTGATTTGATGATATGGATATTCGAGAGGTCGGTAACTTTAGGATTTGGAAATTTGAGGGGTTGATAATTTAAAGATTTGGAAATTCGAGAGGTTGGTAATTTCAGGGCGTGAAAACTTGAGAAATTGGAATCTTTTGAAACTTGAAAATGTAGAGACTTCAAAATTTAAGGGGTAGAAAATCTGAAAACTTAAAAGTCAGAGGAAATGGAACCTCAAGTATTAAAAAAATTGAGAATTAGAAAATTCGAAGATGCAGGAGTTTCCTAATTAAATAATTTTAGAATCGGAAAATGTAGGATCTTGCGAATATAGTATCTAAAAATTACGAAATTTGAAAGATGTCGAAATTCGAGATCGACACGTTGTATTCAGAATTCGGTTCGCAGTAAAACAAAAACCGGAAACTGATCGATGTCGATGATCCGCTTGTGATTTCAAAGCGGATCCATTCGCTTTTGTTGGCTGCATAATTAAACATTCGTGTTGGACGCGCGTTTATTGTCGATTTACAACCGACTGTGCAACGTTTTTGTTCGGATGCAAGGTAAAATAAATATTTGAGTTGGTTCGGGAATCGGGTACACGGTTACGATCTGGTTTGTATTTACCGTATCGCATTCGATGCACTTTTGTTCGTGAATTTTACACGTTGACCGGTGTAAGATTACTTTGGCCAGGAAACACGGGCTTACAATGCCAGCGGATCGTTTGCGAACAACATTTGGCGAATACTTATTGTCTGTTAATTAATCTTCCGATTCGATGAAACGCATTAAAATAATAATGAACCCTTTGCGCAACGCGATCGTATTACATGTTTTACTTAATTAATTCTGTGCATATTTCTAAAAGGAAAACGGAACAGTGATCGATACCTTGTTAGAAAAATAGCTCTATATTGAACGTCGATAATTTCAGTTACAAAGCCGTACCTTTTCCCCCAGCAATTTTCTGCTGCTCGATTCTCCGTTAATTCGTGTTAGCTTCGTAGCTTTATACTGTAACTTACTGTTTTTGTTTCGCCCACCTGTTTGGCACGAGATTCATCCTTTATGAGCTGACGTAGAATATCGACGTGTACGAGCCTCACGGTTTTTGCAGTTTCAGAAAAACAAATAAAAGGAAGGTCGGTGAATGGTCTCATTAAAGGAAAATGCTACCGGGAAACTCTTTCAGAGGGACGAGCTCGGGACAGAGCCTATTTACCGATTTATTTTTAGAAAAACCACGCTCGACGCTGGCCAGCCTAGGCAAAAGCTTCTAAACTCGGTTTAATGCTTGATAAGTCAAACGAAAAGCGGCAATTTTCATCGGTACCATTATATGGAAGTGCTTTTCACCGGTCAATCGAGAAATTGCTTTATTCGTTTAACACCCGGCCACCTTTTCAACGTTGCGCGCTAGACATTTCTGGTTCATTCAAATAATCACACAGTGTTGAAGGGGTGATCGATTGTTGCACGATTATCGAATCATTTACGAATTCTAATTGTGCGGCCTGGCATTGGAATCGTACCGAAACGTGGCTCTCTCGGAAACATGTTTATAAATTTAAAGTTTCACTGCGAATTTAGGAATGCGAAATTTTATAGTGTACCTGCAAATGTGAGTGTATCTGATAAGGTTCGTATCTGGAAAGTTAGAAAGTTGAACAACGGTCGAATCCCGAAATTTAGTGGGTTGAAAAATGTACAACCCCAGAAATCCAAAAATTGAAATTTACAGGGATTCTCAGACTCAGCAACTAGAAAAGTTGCAAGTGCATTTAAAATTCCGAGATAATGTTAATAATGAACAATCGCCGGCGATCCCGATGGGTGCTTATTCGGCACTCCAATCATAAACACACCCCTTTACAGACGTTCCGCTGTTTAGGGTGAGGTTTAGCCGTGAAGGGGGTGCATGCGCGGAGTCCGGTACCGACAGCTGATCACCAGCTATGAAATTTAATTTCATAAATGGCAATCGGCGGTACACGGATTGATAGCTTGTTTGCTCGTACATGATGTGCACAAACAATGACGGTAACGTAATACGAATTACCCGCGGCTATCGCGGATCGTGCGTGTCCGGTCCGCGAGATCGAAATGATCGCCGTTTGAACGGTTCGTCTTCTCCATAGGTCGATAATTACTTACTCGCGGCAATTAGGTAATGGACGGCAGGAAAGAGCAAGGGAAAAAATGGTCGACCGCGATCAATCGTCGCGACAAACGAATCCGTGCCGACCATGGCGATCGCCTACGTGTCTGGCATTTTTATTCGTCCGCGCGACGGGAAAAGCCGCGACTGCCTCTCCGTTTTTTTTTTTTTCACGACGACGCACGCGAACCTCGTAAAACGAATAAAAGCGAGACCCGCCCATGCGTACTATCGAATGAACCGAATTCTTTTACGTCCCAGCGAGCCCGGGGATCCTACCCGCTAAAGGCTGAACGTAGATTTTCGCTGGGATACGTGGTAGCCTCCGATAGGCAGCAAGAAAGAGCCTCTTCCTTTATGCTCTGCAACTTTCTGGAAGAGAATTATGTAAAACGTTATCATTTTATTTCGACTCCCCGCTGATATAAAGGGTGGTTCTCTGATCGTCGCAACCCTCCTAAGGCTTTGCATTCGGGGACGTCGACGTTTACGTAGGATTTAAATTAACCCTTAACGAACGAATGCCGTCGTATTCGCGACATTATAAATATCGCAAAATAATCGAGTGCCATCATAACGTGATATTTCAAGAAATTAAAAAAAAAAGGAAAAAATATATCTAAGTAATTGTTTACTTTTCTATTTTGTATAAATACATTGTACATCTATAAAAAATAAATTTATATATATATACAAAAATCTGTACGTTACATACATACATATGTATATCAACATATTCGTTTATTTCAACTACCATTATTTTTTACTTCACTTTTGTATGGCCGTATCTGTTCATATATTACATATTATTAATAAAAATTTCCATAAGCAATTAATTCGAAATTCACTGGAAAACCCTTATAAAATCAATATAAAATGTGTCAAATTAAAACCGGTAGAAATTTGTGGTCCATGGTGAATGTATTATTATAAAGAGTAAATATGTCTCTACCGTGCGTACACCAGATATGATTGCTGTCTTCTTGATATTTTTCGTTCGTTTTAATAATGTAGCTACAGAAAAGTAGGTACAGACTGACGCACTTGCCAAATAAATCGTGTGGGTTAATTAGCAGTCTTGTCGAATTACTACATTTAAAAAATCTGAAAAAAAGTATGAACCTGCCCAAAAAAGTGAAACACCCCCATAAGGAATCTGTAAGGGGGGATGCTGAAAAACAAGGTGCAGGATGAAAAACGATAGATGTGCCGCGCGTCTGGTGAACCGTTGTGGGGAGCAGGATACGAATGGTAATTTCAATCTGTAAGGATTATCCGGATAACCGAGGTAATCGATATTTATATCGAAGTCGGGGCGTGGGATGTGGCGGAGAAAGGATCGACCGACAGAAGTGGCGTTCGAGAAACGGTTTTAAGCCATGGATATTGTGATTCCTGAACCTTTGCGGAAGTACTTAATGCTCTGGGTATATTGTTAGCCCTCTGCTGGCTATTTTGTTGGCAGATTTTTCAAGCATGTTCGCCCCGATCGTAATATTACGAGCTACTTACATAAAGTTATTGGGTATAGGAAGACAATCGATGATTAAGGAGATTTTGTTTCCGGCTTTCTTCGTTTCGTTTTTTCTCCGTCGAGCGAAATTGCAACGTCGAGAAACGCGGTTCCTCTGGATACGCCATCTTTCCATTCACCATCGCGCTACCGTTTCACTCGATAGACATTCTTATTTTGTTTGTACAGCCTACGCCTCGCGGAACCATTGTTTGCTTGGTTACGCGATATTTGCACAGAATCATGGACTCCAATTATATGGGGAGGAGAAAGAACGAAATACGTGGTAGAACGTTGGGGTCACGAATGCCCGGGGGCTTGTTATTTCGCTGAAAACCGTTATATCTCAAGATCCTCGGTCATTAGAGGAGCCCCGTAAGATTTTACCTCCCCGCGCCGATAACTTTGAAACAATATTTGTGAAACCGTCGACGCTTAATAGGACACCGAATTATCCTAACTGATACCCGCTCGGACAAATGTAGATCGCCGAGAACATTGTTGGTTCGCATTCGTTAATTCATTTCGCTTTTCCGCAACCTGGTTACCGTGTATGCAGCGCGGCTGACTACATATAATTTTAATTTATAAACGATACGAGTGCTTAATTTGCCGTGTTAGATTATTAAAGCAAATTTCGTGGAATGTTCGAATTTCCTCTCTGATTATATTACTTTTGTCGAATCAATGTTAATTAATTGTTCCGTGTACGATAGCTTTGTGTGATTTTGCCCGTCGACAAACTAGTTATTGGAAATGACTGTGTTTAGTGCTATACGCCATGACGGTCTAATTCGTGGGACGCGAATAAAATTTACTAATCTAATTGACTAATTTTTGTCATAAAGTGGTTAAAAACGTTTGAAAGAGCAGAGGGAGTAAAATACAAATTGTATTGTTCTACAGGTTCATATTCTTATATTTTACAAATTTTCTGTATCTTCAAATTCCAAGTTTTCAAGTATTCGAACGTGTACATTTTTTGATTTTCAAATATTCCAGTTCGAAGATTTTCTAATTTGCCACATTCGCATATTTGCACATTCTCGAGTTCCTATAGCTCCAAGTCCCTAGATCTCCAAATTTCAAGATCATCTGATCTTTGAATCTCCAACTACTCGAATCCCCAAATTCCTAGGGCTCGAAATACCCAGATGCTCGAAGCCTATATTTCCAAATTTCTAACACCACAAATTGCTCAATGGATTCCTAAAGGTCCCCATATACAAAATTCCTCGAAATCTCGGATCTTCGAATTCCGACGTCCCCAAATTCCACACCTCTCCAAAAATGCTTGAGTCCTCGGAGATCCATAAAAACGGGGGTAGCCGAACTTCCTCTTTGATTACAATAACTTTCGTGCTCGTGGCAGATTTGATGTGGACTGTACAAAATTATCCCGTAAAGTTAGGGTGAATCGAAGGAGGACGCCGATGAGGAACGACATGCCGATCATCCCCCGGCGAACGGGGATCGCAGGTAACCGGGTAAGACGAACGCCTCCGAGCAATAGGGAAAACAAAAGAGCTCGGTGACTTTACGATCGCGGTGGTTCGAACGTAAAAATCTATCAACAGACCCTTCTGTATAACAGGGGATGAAGTGGCGGACGCAGAAGGGGCAAAAGGCAGCCGCGGGCGAGACAGCACAGCCACCCCTCCGCAACAAGCGGTATTGACGAAATTGATTGCGGAGGGTGTATAACCGAGCTCCGTTCTCCTGCAGGGTGGCGCTACCCGTGGGTGTTCGGGGCAAGAAACGGGAGGGTGACGTGCTCCGTTCGCCCCCGTTGCTCCTCCGCCTCTCACTCCGCCGCTAAAACGCAAAAGGGTGAGAAAACATTGTTACTAGCAGTTACTCTTGCGCGGCTCCCTCTACCGCCCTTAACCTAACTCGCCCCTCTGCCGGTCCCCTACCCTCTCTAGGCGGCGTTCCCGTGCCATGCACGTGTTACACGGCCCCCGGGGATGAGCGGGAGAATCGAACGGATGTAGGAATCACGAGAGGAGACGACGGAGGACGAGTGGAAGCCTCAAGGGCACCGACTAGATCACAAGTCAGACGGCTCGTTTCTTTCTCACCCCCTGTTTCAACCCCGTGCTCTCTTTCTCTTTCGCTGGCGGGTCTTAAGTCGACCCTGTTGCCCGAGCATTCTGCGTGATCGTTAAAAGACCCCGTTACAGTCGAGCTACCGTTTATCCACTTGGAATGGTAATCGGTTTTAATTGATTCCTCGGATCGGTTTTAATCGATGTTCGGATAATGTCGACGGTTCTCTGCATCTTAAATTACATCGGAATTATTTTCTGGGAGAGTAGAAAATGTAGAGTGGGTCTTATAAGTCGTTTACGTGATTTGGTTCTGAGTGAAAGTGACATGTAAACCATGTAAATAAATATATATAAATGTGATATTGACTTATAGATTTGTATAGTTACAATTTTATCAGATAATTGTATATATCAAAAATGTACTTGGTTTCACATGTAATAGGTTTCACTCTAGGGGCTCGTAAATGAAGCCAAACCGCCCTGATCTGCCCTCACATAGTTATATCGATGTATATTAAACCTTTGCACTCGAAAGCATTTTTACTGTTGGCAAACAGCAATTTTTCCAATTGCACTATTTGATGAATTTCCTTGAAATTATTTTTTTATTATTTATTGTCAGTACTATATGTTTCACTATGTTCAAACATCCACATAATACTATAAATTCAGTTAAAAGTTATTTATTTGAAATTGTTGCAATTAAGTGAAATGGCGAGTGTGCGTCTCCACTCTGGTACAAAGGGTTAAAGGTACATCAATGCAGTTTTGAATGTAAAGTCTTCTGTCTGTCTTTGATCCGATATTAAATTCTCCGATTTGATTCTCCCTTTAGTTCCAATTTTAATTCGCGATCGACGAGAATTCTGGGCACAGAAATTGATATCAAACCGTTAATTCAGGGAACGGGATAATTAGTCATTTTCGATCGTCGATGAAGCCCGAAAACGCGAGAACGGTTTTTAATTCCGCGCATTTTACCGTTCGATTTTCGGGATCGTTTCGTTCCGATAAACTGGACAGTGGAGCCACGTTTGTATTCCAAACAACGTCATCGCGCTCGCTCGAACGGGCGTGCTGCATCGTTAATGCGCGATAACCGAAAAATAAGGCGTGCAGAATGGATTTTGCGGAAGTTCGTGGCCTCGGCCACCTTCAATTACCGTGAAATCACGTTTTTCCGTTGCTTAATCGGCTGGATCGATGCAATTAGGTCGCGGATATCAGTGACCCATTAAATTTCCGATATACAGCCGGAAAACGCTCGGTTTAATTCATTTCGGCGGTGACCTATCGTCCAGAATTGACCTTTCGCTAGATCTATTCGGAACACACCAGTGTCCGTCTTTCAACCCTCGCTGGATTGTTGGGTCAACCGTGACCCACGTTGACTCTTTAGAAGTTTCGTCTGTCTTCTAAACAAATCGTACTTCCACGCAAGCTCCATTTTCCACTATCGACCATTATTTCTCAAATCGAAACATATTTTAGACAAGGTAATTTCGAACTACTGCATATTTCTATACATTTTGATACTCATAAAATATCAAGATAAAAGAACCTCCAGGGTGAATAAAGTAGACAGGTCTTAAACCTTTTTTGTATTTGCAATTTGGCTTGAAGACAATCGTTTTTTATACCAATGTTCTGTTGTTCAAGCATAAAATTTTTGGTACAAAATCATCTCAATGTTACATCAATAGTACGTCGTTGGCGTCAGCCACGATTTATGAAGTCAAGAACATGTGGACATATTTTACAAAATTGAAGTGATTTCGACCGTTTATTGAAATAAAAATTAGAAATATCTTATTTGAAGAATGGTGGATGATAGAGAAATCGATCCCTGTATCAAGTGCAAATTACAAATAAATGAGTAGTATTGTTCGCGTTACAAAAATTGTGAAATGCTCTTAATTAATTTCTATTTGTCTCCTATCTCTTCGGAAATGAAGAAGGTGCAGTTATAAAAAATAGGTGGCCAATGACCCTTCATCAAAGGGCCACCAAGGGATCGGTATTATTTGTCAACGGGTGGCAATCTCGCTCAGCGACAGAATCACGCTACAGAATCATTATCGACGTAAACTTCTCGAAGGGGAAAGAAAAGGGAGACAAATTTCTCGAGCATTCCTTCTCTCCGTCTTAGCTTCCTAATCTTCTGTCTCCTTGGGAAACGAAATTCGAGGGAGAAGGATTCCCTGTGGCGTTAATAAAAATTCTAGGGCGGAAAATTACGTGACGCGATCAAACCTCGACCAAGCATTTCCGCTTCATACTAACGTCTATTATCCTTAACTCTCGGTTACCACATGTTGACATTATTTACGACTAACGAATAATGAAACATAATACTAATGAATAATTGATCTCCATCATAAAACCTTGACTTTGGCTAAAAAATTCGGTTTCACAAGTTTCAAATCGATCAATTAAATTGTATATTTATAATAAAAATGAAATACCTGCATTTTATTAGAAAAATTTGATTTCTTACATTTTCAAAATTCATTCTCCCCGTGCGAGTAAAAAATATCGCAAATTAAATTTACATACAGTTACCCTACATTTTTTATAAATGGTTGAATTCGTTAATTCATTATTTCTTAATACATCGTCCAACTGATATAGATTTGCTCAATTATTTTTACATCGAAAGACATTTTGTACATGAATTGATATAAGAGAGACCCGTATGGTGGCTATAAATTTCCGACAATGACAGAAAATCGATTACTCTTGAAAATACAGGTGTATCACTTCAACGTTTCTTACAGACACGTGTATTTGTGAATCGATTTCATATTATTAATAAAAGTGATTAGAGTTGCTCCGAAAATTTCAATCTAAAAATCGGGATTACATAAGAAATGGCGTTGTTTACGTTAAAAATTTGAAGCATTCCATCCCGGAAGAAGAAGCAAAAAGTTCGTAACATATTGCGGTAACGATGGACGTTTCATCGAAGAACATTCGTCCCCGTGCAAATCCGCTCTGCCGTCACGATTTGCCTTCAAAGCACGGGTTAAAACTACCCCCCGTCGCGGAATCCAGCTCGTCCTGGAACAGGAAACACAGTCGGTCTACAAGACCAAAGCCTCGGTCACGGATATTGACATTTCATTAAACAAGATTCCTGAGGAGCGTGTGTACGTAGTATACGTACGTTCAATTTCCGGCTGCTTGCGGAGCGAAACTGAAACTTGTCAAAATGTATGCTGTATAGTTTGGAACGCCCGCGTCTTTGTCTACCGGCGTTTGTACAACACATCCTGTGCATCTTTTACGGTAACGTCGATGCAATTTTGATGAGGCAACACGATCTCCGATTTTCTTTCCGGCTTCTTTGAATCGCTGATCAACCTGACTCTGTTATTCCATTTGAAACCACCGAGATCTATTATTGCTAGCTCGTTTTAACCCGCAATTTTGCTTCGAAAAATAGACGAGGTAAAATACTAAGCGAACTCTACGGAATTGCTGGAACAGTATTATTCCAGATACCACGTTGGTATTAATTGTGAACTAAATTTGGTAATTTTGCAAAGTGTCTTATGCAAAAATCTTTATGGTCAATAATGTGGATAAATGTTATATTGAAACAGACCTCCACATGGTGAATGTCTATGAGTTGTGTATGCATGCATTAGTTCGTGTTTTGTATAACCACGTATTAAATCACCATGTGTTGTATAGTCGACGTGTTGCATAGTGCATGAATTTAATAAATGTTGCGTTGCATAGTCGTAGTGGTGCATAGTCGACACATGACATTGTTCAAATGTATAGTCCATATGTTGCATATTCGACTCGTTGCATAGTCCACATAGTGCGTTGTGTATTCGAGATGTTATATCCCTGTCATGTTATCGACTGCATGCGTTATACAAATTTTGAACTCTCACAGTCATGTCGATGACAATCTAACAAGTCTACTAGACAACCCAAAAATTCGTACTCTTCCCACATACTTCAAACAAAGCCCTAAAACATAATCTAACAATAACCTTCCCTAAAACCAGAAAAGGCCTTAGAATTACAAAATCCATCGATTGCATGAATCAAACGAACAGGAAAGTATCAATCACAGATTACGGTAGTTCAAAAATACCGTCCGTACAAAATGAAGTTTTCAGAACGAAGTCATTAACGCTACTTAGAAGTATATAATTTTTCAACGGCCCGGATGATTTAAGGGACGTGAGATTGAACGTTACGCTCTCGACAGTCTCAATGAACGTGCTAGACGTCTTTCTCGCAACGTTTCTAACACAAGATCGACCGTTGTAAGTTCGAGTTGCGGGCACCGCATTAAATACGGCCTCTGCCTTCTTATATTTATGACTCGCGATCTATACGTCTGTCTGCGAAGCATGGACCGGCTGGATAGCTACGAGTACGATGTTCATGTTGAAAAATCTAGTGAATAAGTAGATGCTAAGCAGTTTCTGGAACTAACTTTAAATGGGGAGCGCCACGTGAAATATTTGTGCGGTACAACGAAATTTATGTCGAAAGGGTGGGGATCGCGTATATTTAAAAACTTTTCATCAAAAAGTGTTTTACATTGCTCGAACGTTTTCGTAACGTTCTCGATCTCTCCGTTTTCCCACTTGACGAACATTTTATACCGCAGCTACTGTATAATTTATTGCCGGATTTGCTTAATCACCCCTACGTAATTGATTTTCAAACTTCCGCTCGGTATTTCCTGTACCGTTTTTACAACTTCGCTTTCGGTATAAAAACGAGCGATTTACAGCCGATTCCGAAGTAATTGTTTTATTTGAATCCCTAATACGATTATATAACAATGAACGGAGAAATACGAACGAAGAAAATGCAACATGAAACTGTACATAAGCATTTGCGATGAACGAAATTAAAAATATCAATGATACTCCATAACATATTAAATATATACTTCTTTGCGTTGCGTTTATTATTTCGGAGCATACACGTACAGTGAAATTACAATTCATAGTTTGATGAATTACAAAGGTGAGTCTATCATGTCAGAGCATATATGTACAGTACAGTTATAATTCATAGTCTGATAAATTACAAACGTGAGTCAGAATCTGCAACATTATTATCTGCATTATACTCGTTCGTGCAATCGGAACAATGTGCAACAATGGATTAAGGGATTTACAAGGAACATTAAATGTTATTTTAAGAAATTCATTTATTTTAATAATCGATACGTGGCATTGATTTCTACACGGCATAAAGACCGAAGTTTTTCAAGTGGATATACAATATTTCTACACAACAACGAACAAAGAAGCGTTTAACTTGCTACTCAAGCACCGCGTGACAAAGTATTTATTCGTAAAAATTATTTTTCGCGACTCCGTCGATATCGAGTGTTTCCAGTCGAGCTGGCTGTTGACCGTCCATCCGTAGAAGCTGTTTCCCATCTCCTCCATTATCAATCGCCGACAGGAAGTTTTCGCGTTTAATATTCCGTAAGTAGTTCGCTGGTACTTATCGAGAATCATTCGAATTGCGCGACTGCCGCCGGTAATGCGAAATATCAAGCTCCGTTCATAAGCCGCTTTGCTTGGCCCTGCGTTCACAGAGGGAAAAACTTGTTCAGAAGACGAGTAACAATAATGCAGTCGGTGTTCGAAGGAAAATGGAAACGCGCGTGAACCACGAACAGTTAAGTTCCGGAGAATGACGGCATCCCGGCGGAAAACCCTCGAGAATTCGAACCCCCATCTCGATATCAGAGACGTATACGTGTATTTGTACAGCATTAAAACTTCAAACTCGCCGTCGGCCCCCAGTTTTAAGGCCGAAACTTCTTGTCCTCGTTTCGCTATTTACGGATACGTGTATTTCACTCTTTGTCCGCCAGGTGTGCCAACCTCATTGGGTTAGTCAAACATATTCATTCTATACGTCGTATTACAGCTTTCGGCTTATGCATGTATCTTTGTTTCACGGATATGTATGTTACGTGGGTGATTCTTCCTACTGTGCCATATAATGAGACTCCATTGAACTTGAGAGTACACTCGATGTATACGGAGAAAACACACGAAGTACACAGGTATATGGAGAGCGTATACCAAGTGTGTATTATGAGTATAATACCACGTATGTATTGAGAGCATATATGCAGAGTATATATCGAGTAACTTGTGTCTTATAAATTAATTAACTAAAAAATTTGAAACGAGAGGCAAGGAAGATCAAATTAAAAAAAAAAGCAGGGATATTGATCGCTGAAAATTAATTTTACATAAAAAGTAAGGAATTAAGTTAATCGTGAGAAGTAGCAGCCAGTGTCTGGTCCAGTGGGGTCAGCGTTGGAGAACAATTTTGATGAATGAATCGCATTTTTCGAGGTGTTTAATACGAGCGCGTGGCGAGAAAGGAGCCGATAAATTATCCAGGTTCGATCACTATCCCATTACCGGTGTGCCGTTCGAAGAGCATCGAGCAGCGGAATACAGAGACGAGAGGACGATCTTTTCACGAGAAACGTCGCTCTCTCGGCGAGGACCGTTCGTCTTGCGGGCGAAGTCGAGAAAGAAGAAACGATTCGTTGAAAGAGAACGAGCGTAAACGTCGCCCGGAAAAGAGAAAACTTTCTTCGGCGATCTCGAGGAATCTCTCTTTTATCTCTTGCCTCTCTTCCACTCCCTTTTCCAGCGTGTTCCACGATAGAGTCCATAAATTTTAGCAATTTCTGGAGTGCTGTTCGCCGGCCTCTCTCCTCGCTCCGCGGCACAGGCAGGAATAATAACGTGACGACAGAGCCCAATTGTCCCCTAATGCCGCGAAGTTTCTATTCAGAGCATCTTTTTGTGCGTTACTACCGGCGGACGTGGGAGTGAAAGTCGTATCTTGCCACGCCGGCTGGAAGGGCAAGCTTGCAATTCAGCCGAGCTACGTGGGAGGGTTGCCAACTTCGCTATATGATAATGGACCGACGATGCTATGCCTACTCGATCTATAATACCTCCCTATACAGATGCATCCGCGGATTATATATACCGTATTTAGAGCCTCTCCGTGCTTCCTCAATTTCCGTCGGTGCGTTCCACCGATTGGTCTTCGAGGACACAAACATTCGAGATCGCGAATATTAACCCTTTGCGCTCGAGGGTGATTCACCATGTTGCGGCGCGTTCATAAAATCATAAAGTCATTGGGCTTATTTTTAACTTTAGAAAATTCATGAATAATCAACGACTGCCTTTTGCTGTTCTTTAAAACGTGCAATTTATATTCTTAAACTTTTTTTAATTTAGCATGACTTTCCAGATGCAGCGCGGTTTATTATTTTATGAGTGTGGAACGTGGACAAAATACACATTATATAATGAGTATGCTGGATATATTATGTATCCGGCGTAGACAGTGTTTAGAGTTTGCATGAGAGTTTCAAAATTAGTAGTAGTACCCATATGATACAAATAACAAATGTACGAGTTCATTATGTTCATATGCACTGGGATTGTCCCGGTCTCACTTTGCATTAAACACGTTTGTTCATTGCTTTACAAAGTGACTTTCATTAAACGTGAAGCTTGAAATTGATATATGACAAGTATAATTTTACAATATTTTTATATCATCAGTCTGACATATTTCAAAGTCAGTCATTGTTTACTGTAATCGACAGTCAGTGACGTCGAATGAAGAACATCAGCAAATCGTTTATGTAGCCAGTTTCGTTCAAGCTTTAAATTCATTTACGGCAAATGTTATTGTGTGAAACTTTTGTACGATTAAAATCAAGTCTCGTTCGATTAAATTCGTTATTAAAAATGCAAGTGGAAGTAACGATATTCACCAGCATCAAGAACACGTAGATGTGTAGAAATCAGTGACGTGATTCGATAAGTGATGTCGCGGTCACCTGTCAGCGACGAGAACGCGTATCAAGGCAGGTCTATAGAAAAACAGACGACACGCGCAATTTGTATCGTTCGTTGACGTCGCCGAGGAAGCCACGTGGCGAGATAAACGCGTTCTCCCTTGACCGTGGAGAACCCACTACATTTCCGGTGGTACAACAATTCGACGCGACCATCGTCGCTTCCAGCTTTTCATTGTTATGTATTTCGATAACCGTTCGTGTTCGACCAATACCGGGAAACACGGAACAGAACGCCGCGGGGTGTCTGCCGTTCAAAAAGGAAACTACCGGATGAAATCTCCGTTCGCCTGAGAATCGAAGAATCGATGGGAAATCGTACGGACGCTGGCTGTAATTTCGAAATTTAAGCATAGGGACTTGGACATTTGGGTACCTCGTGTTTGCTATAATGAGGAGTTTGGATATTTGAATATAAGGAATGTGGGGCCACTGTTGTCACACTTGAGCTGCAGGCGCGTCATGAGACAGATTCGTCAAAGTATAGCAAAGGGTTAATTACTTATCAACGTCACCGGTGTTTCGGTGCTCGAAAGTCCATGAACATTTTTCGGGAGCGATACAAAGGGGAATTCTAAGCGCGCAGTCGTTCGGTTCGGCACTAGGAGAGTTTTTTCTAACAAATTTGTTGCATTCGATTTGTTCATTGGTCGCCGAAGCCGACGTTTGTTCCTGTGAAAAATATTCAAAGCGGTACTTGCCAACTGGGGCAAGAAATTGCGCGGGTACCGTTCGTCCACACGAGAATTCTCTACGTTTCCGATAGAATGACGGTTTGATGCATCACTTTGGCGCAACGTTTTCGGATTTTTATTGTTGTGTATCTTTCGTGGCCGATACGCGGAACAGAGAACGGATCGCTGCGGGGTATCCGCATCGGGAAAGAATCCAGTGAACCAAATCCGTGCGGCGCAAAGAGAGAAAGAAACGCCGGAACACGAGGTATACGTACATACATACAAAAAGAGAGAAACTAATCGGAAATCGAAGCGGCCGTTCGCGTCCCTAACCAGTCACTTTTTAATAACTCGCCGTAAAATCAACGAAAATTCACTCGCCCCGTATTCCCTGTTTATTCCGGTGGTACACGCTCGCTCCCTCTTTCGTTTCCCATCAAAAGCCAACCCCCGCTAGAGGCCCTGACGATAAATTGCGAAAAACGTTCCGACGTCCATCATAGCGAATTAAAAATCTGGATGATCAACGATCCTGGCCCGATACCCCGTCACCAATCACAATATATCTCGTCCCGTGGTCGACAAACAATCGCGGGGGAGACAAAGTGCCCTCTCGTTGCCGCCACCGTTTTACGAGTTTCATTGTCGCCCACCTTGATGAACCCCTCAGCACAGAGGAAACGGAGAACAAAGCTCCGCGGGCGGTCTACGTTCAAATGAAAAGCCCTCCGGAGAACGAAGAAACCGACGATGTACAAGGTGAGACACTTGAATTCGCGGATTCGAACGAGATCAAACTCGTTTCGCGAATGTATCGCTGGCAATTTGGTTGCTTTTCGATTAATCATCTTGAAACGTCCGAACGATTGTTGATAGTTGATTCTTAGTTGCATTGTTAATAATGTTCGTTAATAGTAGCTTTACGCAAGATCTGTATGTCATATAAACTTTGGATGAGTTAGGAAAAATTCGAACACTATCATGACGTGCACATATTGTATATGATACATACATATGTATGTACGTAATATAAAAATAGATATATTTCCCTTCAATCCTATGGCTCATCTTGTGACACGCACACAGTGTTTCTTGTTGTTTACTGTGACTGGTGCAAACTATTGATATAATCATATAATTATTCCAACTAATTGTAAGAATATGTATGAAGCTTGTCACTCTCAGCTTCAAAGTTGAAATTTCCAGGTTTAGAAGAAAGCCATCTCCTATCGTTGTTTATATTCTTTAGAACAGAATATCTGCGGGGCACAGAATCTTTTCATGTAACTGTTAATAAGTCGAGTATCCATACAAATGTTCTACCCTGTATACACCATTGAAATAAGAGGAAAAAGACGGTAGATTCGAGTCGGCTAGTGAATCAGCGTTTATCTCTCCGCTGCCAGCGAGTTCACCTTTAATGGGCTGTTCTGAAACTGTGCGAAATAATCTGCAACTCGTTCTTGCGACCGGAATAATAGAGAAACGAAGAAAAGGGTAGTACAGTCACGAACAAATCTGGCTTTTTAGGGAAAATATAGCAATGAAGAGGGTTCCAGCTCGTTCAGTTTTACGGATTTTTGAGAAATTGATAGTTTGAGGACTTTGAAGTTTGAGGAGTTTAAAATTTGAGCAAACAGACATTTAAGACATTTCACATATAAAAACTTTGAGATTTAACACTAATTCTACCGAAGTATAATGCACAATTATTTTGACGTTAAAAATGAGGTCGAAAAATAAATGAACAAATCATGAAACATGAGTGAATACACTTATAGATCCTTTATTTTGACGACAATCAGCATAAATGTCAAGAAGACCAGCTTAACAAATTTTATCATTTGAAGTAGGAAATTTGTAGAAGGGTCGTTTGACTCCTCTGGTAGTTTTAGTATTAAGAAAATGAGATGAAGTTCAAAGATTTGACGGTTTAAAAATTCCGGAGGTTGAACCTTCGAATTTCAGAAATTTAAGAGTTTAATTGTAAATTAAAAGATCGACAGATATAGGGGCGTAGAAATCTGAGGATGCAGGGGTTTAGAAATTTGGGGACCGAGGTGTTTGGAGTTCCAGTGTTTGGAGAGTATAGAAATGTGGAAATCTACCGACTCAGGGCACTAGGAATTTGCTAATGAAGAAATTGCGCAATTATGGTATGTGGAAATTTGTAGATCTTGATAATTGTAAAATTTGTAGATCTTGATAATTGTAAAATTTGTAGATCTTGAAAATAGTATAATTTTGAGATTTTGAG
This sequence comes from Coelioxys conoideus, assembly GCA_947623535.1. Lineage (NCBI taxonomy): Eukaryota > Metazoa > Arthropoda > Insecta > Hymenoptera > Megachilidae > Coelioxys > Coelioxys conoideus. Next base: position 15,425,346 of record OX392457.1, on the reverse strand, counting down.
AATTGTAAAATTTGTAGATCTTGAAAATTGCAAACTTTTGAGAACTGGTAAATTGAAAAATTTGGCGAACTTGACAAAGTGAACATTTCGAAAACCGAGAAGTTCAGAAATTTCAAAATTCCTCGAGTTTACAGACTCGTACCGGTCTAAAGGAAGCGTGAGTTGCATCCGAGTGTACGAAGGGTAAAATACACGGTCAGCGATTGTTACGGTGGTAGTAATTGTATGATGCCTGTAGATACGCCGGTGGTTGTGGGGTTTAGGTAAAGGCAACGAGGGATGGCGAACCCCCAGCGACAATACTTTACGGTTCAGCGCACTCTCGGCTTGGGATCATCGAGTTTGAATCCGAACGCTATACCCGAACTCAGGATCATGGTGGTGGTGGTGATGGTGCGCCCGGTTCCGGCCATGGGGAACCCTTCGCGGCTCTGTTTAAAGTAGACACGTGGCCTCGTTTACGTTTCGAGGGTTGTGACGCACGCATGCGTGCACCCCGCGACGGTGTCGGTGCACGCGCGTGTATCGACGCTGGTCCTTTGAAAACCAAAATCAAACACATTATTTGAGAGGTACGGGACTGGCAAGCCACGGGATCGTCCCATTGTTGGCCGCTGTCAGCCTGGAAGAGATTGCGCGACTTTATTGGCCGTTTAACAATCGGGACGAGTTGCGACGGGATTTCGGCTGCTGTCGCCTCCGTGATTAAGTTTCTGAAGCGGTTAGATTACGCCTGGTGGAATCCACACTGGGAACGACCGACAGAACTTTGTTATTGTCTCGTTTTGTGGACGATCCTTGATACGCTAGCTTTACCCACGTGATTTCACGCGTGATGGGGTGCGAATCACAAACAAGTCGCTCCGTACAGATTTTACCGATCCCTGTACACGGAGGTGCATTGATATGCCGATGCGTTCAGAAAACGATCGCCTTGAATCCTTTCGGTATTTAACTTGCACTTGATAAGGGTGCAATACGAAGAACCCGACTCTTTGAAGGGTGCGATTGAAGTACATATATTTACACTATTCACAATTATAATTAGACAACGGTATGCATAGTTATAATTACACAACAATATACATAATTATCATTGTACAACGTTATACATAATTATAATTGTACAAGCGATACAAATAGAAAAAATTATACGATCTTACCCCACTTTATTCTGCCGATCCGCCGAAAGGGTTAGCCTGCTGACCCGGAAAAGGATCGAAATGCTGCACGTGACATGTGCCCTCGGAATTCATTTTCCAGTAAATTCGTCGGAATATCCGGCCGTGGAGGAGGAATCTCTGTTACAATGGACAGGGTCGATGTAAGGAGAGAGGAATCTCCGGTAAAAGTTCCTATTACGTTAAAAAGGAGATTATGTCGGGATTTAATTCGAGGACAGGAATGGCACGGTTGAATTAAACTTTCCGGAAGTCATCGCGAAGTGCGTCGAAGGTAAAGAAGATGACTAGGAGGGGAGAAGCGGTCGTAATGTCGGTATCAAACAAATAAAATACCGGGTTCCGAATCGTTCTTCTCTTTATCCCGGCCGGTTGTAAATATGCAAATTGTCAGAACTACCATCCTTCTTTGACTAAAGGAACCGAACGGTGACTGGAGCGTCGGTGCTGCACAGGCCGATGAGATTCAATTTGCCTCCACCAAAATGGTGTACGCGGTAATGCAGTTTGGATGCGCGGGTACCCTCCGCCTATATTATTGCTCTCGTAATAACGTGACAGTAATTTGTATGCAAAATTATTTCCCCAGAGCTATCCGGCCACGTAAACGTTCGACCGTCCTCGCAAAGTTTTCTTTGTTTGCACGCCGAACTATCTTCAAACTTGATAGATCGACAACCACGTTCGAGATACCGTTTTCTCTCTTGCCGCTTGTCTGCTCACCTTTGCGTTATTATCGATGCAGCATCAAGCAAACGAGACACACGAAATCTGGGCCAACGGTGGAAATTACTTGGCAATCTTCGTGCTTGCCTCCACGCTGGATTTTGATGCACCGTGCGTGATGCGGAAGAGTGCCGTCCTTGGCACATACGGTTTCAATCTCGTTAACGCGATCTTATGGTCCTGGTGAAGCGTATTCAATGTTAAGATCGCAAACACGAAAGGGGATAACGAGCTGCTCGGTTTTTGGTTTTTATGTGCCAGCGAGAATGTGGATACGCGCAGTCTTAGGTACATACGATTTGAACGCGTCGGTGCATATACATATGGGTACATACGATTTAACAGACGTATTGTGAAATTTTAGTGGAACATATTTGATCCAACTTCATCTGGTAGTAAGACAGAAATTATTTAGAAAATTCCGACCTCCTTGTTTTCTGATTTTATTGATTTCGTTCACAATGCAAATGATCTCTAAGTATAAAAGTTTCAAAGTTCAACAATTCTACAATTTCAGAGCGCCAACTTTTCAAAGTTCAAGAATCTCGATCTTCAGGTTCCAGATCTCAGAAGTGCAAAATTGCATCCCTAAGCCCCAAGGTTCGGAGATCTTAAAGTTCCAAAACTCTAAACTACAAAGCTCTAAATTTAAAAAATCCTAAAATCATAGTATCGAAATTAAAGGATCGCAAAGATCCGATGCCCCAAAGAACGAAAGTCTCGAAGTTTCAAAGAGCGAAACTGCCACAATCGCGCTATTGAAACGGTAATATATCGAGAGGTCCGTGAACTTACGAGAAATATCGCGTATCAACGGCGTGAAAACAAATGCCGCGCGAACAAGAATCGATGGAACAAGCGTCGGCGTGGACGCGAAGGAACAGGGAAATTTATTTGAACCATCCAATTGTATTTTCCTAAGTGGAGGCTCGTGCTCCATCGATAGCTCATCCAGACGAGCTTTCTCTTATCTCGGTTAACCGGGTGATGGATGTCGATCTCCTTCCAATTCCTGCGGTAGATACATATATCGAAGCCCTTTACTTTTCCACGAGGAGGAGGAGCGTAGCTGTTCGAGGCGAAGGAACGAAGCACGAAGCGGCACAAATAAATCTACCGTGGTCGATCTCATGAAGTCCTTCCTCAACAAGATTCCTCCGGGTTCCGTCCAGGATCCAAGGGAATACATGCAAAATCGGGAGGGGAGAGAAACGAATGGAAAAGTATCCGCCTGGACCTCTCCGGGGTACTCGCGATAAAAGGTTTCCCTCTATTGCTACTTTTGTGTAATTCTGCCCCGTGTATCCGCGGCTTCTACTTTAACCAGCTATCCGTTCGCTATCTCGTTCGAAAGAAGATTTACATCCCGAACGTTCTTATTTAAATTGCGATACCCGGCTGCCCCGGGAAACAGATCGGAAAGGTTCAACGGTGCACCGTGTGTTTTGTCTAAAATATGCAACCGAGTTATGTAACCGGCTCGAGAGATCGATCGGGTTGTGGCTGCTTGTTAGAGCGAGACCCGGCCAACGATCTGGACGTTAATGAATTGTCGTAAGTATCCCGTTATCCGCGATCCTCCCGTCGTTTCGTCGCTGCTTCTTCATTCGATCTTTCTCTTCCTCGCAGGCACGCCGGATGCAAATATGGCTTTATGAATTTTTATTGTTTGCTTCGATTAATTCGTGGCAAAAGGCCGAGTGCTTTCAATTAGACTCCGTCATTCGCGTAAACTTCGTTAACGATGGAAACGCGATATCTTCGCATGGTTATTTTCACTTTTGCATTATCTGGAGTCTTTTTCGATAATTCGCGACACACTTGTCAAGCCTTATCCTTTGAACATTTTATCGGCTTAACGACACTCCTATCTCGAATTCTGGATTCTGATGTCACGTTCCAACGTTTCAAAAGTCACAAGTCCTAACGAGTTCCAATATTTTTAAATTTTCGCATCCCAAACTTCTGAAGTTTCGAAGTATGTAGGTCCTAAATGCTAAAGACGAAGTCCTAATATTCGGATATTAAAGAATTTGTAAGTTTCACATTACATTATTAAAAATAACGACGTCTCAAGGTTTGATTACAAACCGTTTAATTAGTTTACTGCGTTGTTAAAAATGACTTCCTCGTTAAAAAATTAAATTCAATGTCGTATAATAATGCTCGTATCCTCGATATCATACATTTCGTACACGTTTGATATTCTCCGCACCAGAACGTTTACTCCTCCCATTCTTCACGCCCGAGCGAAAGGGTTATAAATGAGTTTAACTTCTTCAAAATAGGAAGCTGGAAACTCGGGTTACGAACGAATGAAGAGACACAATTCGCCGTCAACTCTGACAGGTTTTGTGCCGAAGTTTTTCGGGCCACGACAGGGAGTATTGATGAGAGAAGTTCTTTTAGGGAGAGAAAGCACCGGTTTCATTCGTTAATGAACATCTAGCCGGAGTATTGCACGTAATAACTTCGCGCCACAGCTATCGCGATGCATTTTTGCGTATTTTTTAAAGAGGCGGAGAGGGAATCGGTGTTCCCCCGGGCGCGATCTCGGGTTATCGGATGAAACTGAACACGTCGAAGCAGCGGTATCAAAAACGCCGGAAACCAACCGTTTCGTGGTGTACGACGACAAATAAAACGGGCAATTTCAGTGAGACATTCGTGGAAAAGTGAAAATGCCGTTTCGTGAAATTCTCTCATACGCGAAATTAACGTCCCTATTGCTGTTTCCATGTTATACCCTGACAAACATACTTCAAATAAATGTGCATCTATAATTATTTATAACAACTTGTTTGTACACTTAATAATTGTTGATTGGCGTCAATTAATCATAATTTTATACCCATTCTTATAAATGACTGCATTCGACAAATATTGAAAACGAAGGCAAAATAGAGATACATCGTATGGGTTGAAATAAATTTTTTTTTAAGGATGTTTCTGTATTTGATAAATTCTTTTATCGTTACGATTGAATTAATGAATTAATCAGTGGATTATTTTGACTTAAAAATACTGATCGTGTTTTAACAAATTTAGTAAACAGCATCGTTAATGTGTTGTTAGCGTGTCTTATTTGTTAAATTTTTAATTTCATTAAAATGACATTTTTATTATACATACGAATATCACGAATAAATACCTGGAAATGTTTTGTGTGAAACTGCATCGACGCAAGTGTTATAATAAGATTAAAATAAACGATCCGAATGATGATGAAATAAATGACGATAAAATTTGGTGACGAACAGAAGTAAATTGGGGTGAACATACATTTACGTGGCACGTTGAAACAAACAATTGCTCGATAGAATTTCAACGAGAATCAATGAGAATAATATAAAAACGTAGCTCGAAATTACAGTGTCCGTCTATAAAATAATATGTGACGAAGGGTCAGCGTAGTAAAACGATCGAGCACGATATCCAGCTATCGTCTGCCATTTCGAGAGAGAATCTTCGCTGGTGACAACACGATTTCGCGAGAAATGGACTCGATGGTTTTCCAGAACGGCCAATTGAAACGATGAGCGTGATCGTGCAGATAAAAATCGAGCTATGAAAAGAAACAACGAAGGAGAAACTCGCGAACAAAGGAAGCAGATGTGTAGAGATATTCTGTTTGCGACAGAGAGGCAGTCGATACTGCCCCCAGAGAATCAGTTGATCAGCTATATCCTGGAGGTCGAATAATGTTACATGGGGGTGCATCGTCGACACCCTAGTTGCTTTTATACTTCGACTATAAAAAAAAGCACGAGTAAGAAAAGGGAGAAATGGACGAGGCAAAACTACGAGATGGGAGTGGTGGCTTAACTTTTATATTCCCTAGGATATGGTACCGATGAACCGATAGTCAATCAATTTCTAATTTGGAGAACGGGGGTGGATCGATAGACATTTATAGAAATTCGAATCATATAAAAACGTATCGATAGGTTTGGGGTTTGTTTAATGTTTATTCTTAGATGAGACTTTTAAAACCAGCATACATTATCATTAATGAGATCAAGATTGATCCGAAAAGTCGACGACACGGGTTTTAGCACTGTGGCGATTTACTATACGCGTAGTTGCTACACTGACGAAATATGGAAAGAATTTTTGTCGTTATTGACCTGTAATGGCATCATGTTTAATGGATATTAAGAGTTTGTCAGGAGAAGCGATAATCGAATTACTTATCTACTATCTTAAAAGTACCAACCTCTATGATTCTAAAATAATGTTTCACGCGATGATATTACATGTATTTATTCGATTAAATTTAATATAGACTTTCGGAGTCGGAGATTATAGAAATATCAAAGATAACAAGGCGAAGCAAAAGGCAGCAATTCTCCGAAATTACGTACCTGTCCATTAAAGCGCAGCGTACCATTCAAAGAGTTCTCCTTGATCCCGTGAACGTAAGAAACGTAACTCGCTGTGTTGCAAGTGCAGATAGTCTTCAGAGACCGGGGTCCAAGAGAGAAGGAAAAGAAAAAAGGAGAAGAAATAACGCGAAGCCGACGAGCAGCAGCTGCGTGAAGGAAAAAGTTGCGCTAAGTACCGTGTAAAAGATTGGCAATGAAGAACGACCCTTGTCGTTCCACGTGTTCCGAGCTGACTCGCCCCGCAGGGACGTCAATTTCGAACGCAAGAAAGAGAAAAAGCGTGAGGAAGATCAAAAGGCGCCAGAATTCTCGCTTCGAGTATACCGCCGCGGAGGGAGAGGACGACGGTAAAGCATCGTCATCGAGGATAAGGAGAATGTTGCCACTCGATTCGAGGAACGAAGAAACTTGTATCTTGTCTGGTTTCAATTAATCAGCGTTTCACCGGTCTTAATGTCGACTCCGGGTCAAGCGGTACGTTTACGGACGATCACCGAACGCACACGAGGAAACGTTCCAAGGAGGTACATCGGGTCTCTGTCGTCGATCCTAATCGACTTTTGAGAATGGGAATATTCCTAGAGACGAAATCCGAAAGTTCCGAGAGGTCCGTGGTTGCACGTAATCGGAACTACATATTGTTGATACATAACGAAGCGTGTAAAGAAATATGTTTGTTTAAATTTTATCGATTTTGAAAGTGCAACTTCTTTCTACACATACGAAAAATTAGAATCATTAGAAAAATATGAACATAGTCAGGTGTTTAAACAAGGCAATATAAATTTTCAATTATAATAAGGGCTTTAGAATAAAGGAAAATGTGGTCACTCAAAAACTTCGACAAAAAATCAGCAATAAAAATCTTTTGCAGATATGTACATATATTCATTGATAGAATAACAATGATTTTTTTCGTAATTCACGCCGACGAAGTAATCTAGACAAATTGCCTGATGTTCACGGTAGACCTTCATTGTACTGCCACAAATAAAATTGTAGTATACTGATTTTCGAATTGTATGCTCCGTTACACATTATAATACTTGATCCAAAGACTTCCTATTGCAATCAATAAAATGTCAAGTTACACATATATTTTCTCAAGTGCATATATTTCAATGCTCCAAACGACTTCCCTGACACAAGATAAGCGAAAAAGTAGGCGTACTTAAACCATGCCGTTTATTAATAAAAAAAAAGATATACAAATATCGACAATCACCGGTAAAGAGATACTCGGAAGAAACGAGCAAATAATTAACCGACCCGTGGAATCCCCGTGTCCATGTTTTCTCCGATAACCGTTGCTTCCAGATTTAGACATTGACGAGTGAAAGGGTGGTTCCGACGAGAAAAGATGGAAAGAAAATATCGCGACGAAGGGTGCCGGTCCCTTCGAGTCGATCGATTACCCCGACGTTTACCTACACCCTTTGGGCCGTGTCGCGCGCCCATACCGTCGCATTAATGAAAGGACCTTCAGGTTATTGTACTCGTCTCGCCGTTTCTCTCGTCCATCCCCGTGGAACGCTATAGATTCGAGCGCGTAAACAGAATCGGAAGGCGCACAGGTGCACGGATCCCTGCACAAACGTTCGCACATGCAACGAAACCCCTCTGCCACCCCCGTTCGCGAATCAATGAAGCCGTTGCGCGTGCGCTCGCAACCCCATATCGTTTTCACAACGATATCGCTTTCTATCGGCTTTAATGGACACGCGTTCCTTCGAGGAGCTTAGATCAGCACGCGACATCCTGTTGCGATATGCACGCGGACTTCTGGGGATCGGGGTATCGTTTACGATCGATGTGCTCCTTCGTGAATATCTTGATCCTTTTTCTTGCGAAACTTACCCAATCACGGTGGAATGATAAATTGTTGGACGTGTATGGCAAACGTGTGCCCCCGAGCGGTTAGGTCGATGGTTCTTGGCTAAACCGGCGTCGCACGAAATTATTTCAAATGGATATCGCACCGAAATTCGATTCGGGAGAGAATCTTTCAGATTGCGTTGATTTTTGTTGGAGTTGTTTTACTATCGCAAAATCGATGCTATATTTTTCTTAATTATTCGAATCGAGTTGTAATACGATAAAAGATGGTGGATGATTTGGAGAACGTTGAGAACCACCGAGATAGATCGTCACTGTTACGCAATGGATGATATAAAATGATTCCTATGACTAGATGATAAATGATAATGAAACGCTGAACGGGCAGTAATGGGCACTTTCTGTTCAGCGGTATTGATGTGCTTGAAATTATTGTGCAATTTTTATTTGCGTTCTCGTCGATTATTTTTACGCCATTTTTTGTTTTATTTGATGCGCGATAGGTTGTACTTTAAAATTGATGAAATTTTAGCGGGCTTGAAAAGTTACTACACACACCTATGGCGAACTATTATTCATTTTAACAGTGACTTTAATTGAAGATTATTTATTGAACATCGATCAATTTTGCAGGAAAAACTGTGGAAGTTATGAACTTATTGTTAGCTACCAACCTATGAATTTCCAGGGTGAATGAAAATTCAATTTTAAATTCAATGTGTACTGTGAATTTCAATCAAGTCAAATTTTTGGCGTATATGAATAAGTGAAATATGTTGCATATGTTATATATGCAATATGTTACACGTAACATGTTCTATATGTTACATATGCAATATACATATGTATATGTTAATAAATTTATATAATTAATCATAAATAATATTATAATAAATTTATAGTATTACACGCGTGATGTTCGAACAGAGTGAAATAGACAGTACTGGCGATTGACAATAAAGAAATAATGATTCCAAAAATTTATAAAAATAAGAAATAAAAATTTATTTCAAGAAATTATATCTAAGACGAATTATTTTAATTCGAGGATCAATAAATGTTAATCCGAACCTACACAAAATTTCCACTTACAAAGCATGTGGATGCCGATGAAAATAAGTTTGAAACTCGGCATAAGCGAAAAGAAATTCGTAACAGTCTGTACATCGTCGATATTACAGAAACGTCGGGTCCATCATGAAAGTTATAGAAATCGTGTTAACAGTTAGTAGAGTCTAGTTTAACATCGAGCGAACTTCGACGCTACGTAACGACGTTCTTTCGCGGAGGCACAAGAGATACGGGGCCACATAACGGTCTAATTCAATAATCCCATGCTCGAGGGCGTACGGCCACGTGTACGCGTTTATCCACGGAAATACTTCATCCGGATTCGCGTGATAGGTAGTGGCCCACGGCGTACAAGAAACGACCCGTGTTCCGTTCTCCCTTGCCATCGCCGTGGAATTCGAGGCTAAACGAACCGCTACCTTAGACGAAACAATTTCACGTGCCTGTTTCCTCGACGTAAATTGACTCTCGTGCACATCCTGGCCGGTGATCTAGCGCTGTTATCGTTGCGATGCGTGGACCAAAATGACCGAGCAATCCGTGCATCCTCGTTTCAATTTCCCCACTCTCGGAGATTACTCGATCTTTTATGCCTCAATTATCATACCGAACGATTATTAAACTCGCGTCGGTCCGTTGTGCCTACTGGTCTTGTTCGTTGCGCTGAAAAACGGTAGCCAGGACACGGTTCAACTCCGCCTCTAAACGTCCACGCAAGAACGCGCCCGAAGGCGTGGAACGGAACGGATATACTGGGTATAGAAACTATAGCGTAACGGGACTTCGGAGTAAATTGTTTTTGACGGTACGAAACTTTGCGGCGAATGATAATTGCCCGCCTTAACGTTTCTACGCTCGTTACTGGCGTTCAACGTCCATTAGGATCACTTCACGGTAACACACTCGCTGTATTTCGTTGCAAAGTGTTGCAGATATTCAGATTTCGTTTTTATATGTTCGTATACAGGGATCAAATATTTTAGGAAGCATGAAACAATTCTTAGAATTATTTTATTCTTTATTTTAAATACAATTTCTTCTCGAGTTTCTTGACACATGGCACGTTAGTATATTTCGCTACAAGTAATCTGTACGTATAGTTACAAAGAATCTGCGTGTTCTGTTACGAATACCAGTCATTCGTTATAGCATACTAGATACGATAAAAAGAACCGATCGAATGACGATGTTTCAGCGCGACCACCTCGCCTAACGTCGGGACCATCGCGTAACATTATTTGCGGTCGTATTAACGCGTAGAACGCGATTCATAATGACGAAAGGAAACGCAGATGAGAGCCATTCGGTGGTGGGCCCGCGTAACGGACAATAATGCGTCCTTCCGATGTCGGCGTTCGTGTTGAGTCTCAGGACCGACCAAATGACCAGTCATAAAGGTTATAATGAGCTTGGCCCTGCATGCTCGATCGGTCCATCGTGCACGCGGCTGGCGTTGTTGGTCGTCGTCGTCGTTCTTCGTTTCCACGTTCCTTTCCCCCTTCGAAAGTTATCCTCCTCCTCGCGCCCGTCGCCCGCTCCCTTTCCGCCCGAGCACGCCGCGGTTCATCCCGCTCCGTCGCTGTTGTGCCTCGTCCCCTTCGATACAAACTCCGGGACCAGGTAGTACCAGTCGAGATAATCAAAAGACGCCCCGTATTCGGCAGTACTTCTGGAATTCGCGTCGATGCATTGTATTCTCGCCATTATACGCCGCGAAAACTTGGCAGAGATGAAACCGCGTGTCTCTGTCCTTCCACGCTTCTGTCTCGTGCTCGTCTTCCTTTCTTCCTGTCGCGGTTCTGTTGCCCTGTGTACGCGTTTCCTTCGTCAACGGGCCTCGTTTTCTTCCTCTGTGTTCGGATTCTGGCTACGACTTCGATTCCGGGGGTTTATTCCGAGGACGCGATCGCGACTCGGCTTGCCGACGCGAATCTCCAGGAAAATGAGCATACTGGAAATGAAGGATACAGTTTTTGAGTTGGAACGCGAATTGAAAATGCGGACGCAAATGGATATTGTCGACTGATATTATTTAGGAGGGATCGCGTGCTGATTTGTCGTGCGATGACACGAGGTTGATCGCAATATAATTAACACATTTACACAGAAAGTCCGTCTGCATACTTATGTACCAATTGATTCAACAAACCCAGACCGTTATTTTTCCGTGAAGTAGCCGCTAGACTTTCTATTCATTTTTGGAAAGTGCCTTACTCTCGATTCAATCGTTGAAACGTGCAGGCCTCTTTTCGAGTCAATTTAAGACGCAACCACCCCATGTCTCAATAATTGCAAACTTGATCTGCCCACTAAATCGACAACGTGCATCGTCTCTACGTACCAAATTATTTTGCTCGCTCATACAAATAGTAATAAATAACTTTGCATAAATGAGCGTCGGTATTGTCGCAAAAAACCGTGGTGTTTGATACGAACAGAAGAGAAGAGGACAGAGAAGTAGGGACGAAATGGCGGACGCGATGCAAGAGGGAGGAAGATAAGCGAGGAAGAGAGGGCACTGGTCCCATGCCGTGCGATCTACAGAACGGTCGATTTTTTCTTCGCTTTTCATTCCTTCTCATCCCCACTACTTTTCCCCGCGTCTCTCCTCTCCATGGCTCTTTTCTTCCCTTTCTGTTCGTCCCGGTCCACGCAGTGGCTGCACGCGTGTAAGTACGTACGCGCGCTCCGTCCTCGTTCTTCGGTCGGTTTCTTCTCGCCCGTTTCGCTTTTTCCTGGCGTTCGCCGCCTCCTCCGCCGTTTGTACCCGTACCTGTCCATTCTTTTGTCGAATCTCCGCTCGCATTTTCGGGCTTCGGCTCGGTGGCGAAACAGGTGGAGGTGGCGAGCCTCCCCCTCGGCCCCTCTCGACTTCGGCCCACGTCTCGCGAGCGGTAACAACGCGGAATTACGGCGAGCGCAAAGTCGCGGCTAATGAAGTCGCAATTCAAGCATTTTACCATTTGCCGATTCCGCAGCGAGGCCTGATCGAGCGACGGGAGGCGGAGCACGGTTCTCCGGACTGGTCGTGCGGATTTATTTGGCCGGGACCGAACCTTTTGTATCGGCATACTTAACGGCGCTCGAACGACGACAAGCCGGGGGAAGCTTAATGCTACCCGCTCGAGCAATTTAGCTTTCGCGTATTTCGCGATAGCGGACCGACGATATCGGACCTGGCTACGGGATCGTTTCGTGTTCGATCATGTCCCGGAATTTCGGTATTCGTTTTACTTCCTGTGCTATCTCGACGGACGGAACTTTTAATCTTCCCTGTTGCCCGGTTTTATTTTCTCGCGAGATATCACTGTGACGAATCGCCATGGCCCGATATTAACGCTTTAATAAACTTAACTCGCTACCACCGTGTTTGTGCCACTGTCGGTATATACAGCGTGGGACAAAAGTATTCGTACACTTGGAATGTACAGATAAAAGCAACAATATTTTCTATATTATTAAGTATATTTAAATAATTTTTAGCTGTATATTATACATAACAGTTACGACATCGGATGAACATGGAATGACGACGAAAGAACACTTAAAAGAGATTTTAATATTTAAACGAGGAGGGTGTTATTATATGTTTAAATATAATTTATAATATAGAAAATCTCTTTGCACCGTTTAATTTCTTTTACCTGCCAGCTCTTTAATTAATTTACAAAATGGATCACAAATCAAATTACATATACTAAATTACAGATATATTATATTAATTAATGCATTAATTTATCAGGTACGAAGTAATCGAATATCACATTATATCACTTCATCGTATATTTTATAACGAAGAAAGTGATACATACCGAACAAATCTTCGATTGAGTGCTCGTATCAAACATACGAAATCGCTCTTTGATGATAATATCAAGAATTGTATTCCTATCGAAATACTAGACGATTCCTCTAAATTTCAATTCTTTAAATCGATCCATCACATAGAGCAAGAATATAATAATGGAAAGCAGACAGGAACGTATTTCTACTCTTTCGCTCGTTTCATCCATAAATATTCGATACATATATTACATAAATCCATACAGGGTTAATTCGTGGTTATCATTCGGTTGATATATTTCCTTCCGATAAATCATCCCTCCGTATTCTACCATTATTCATTAACTTCTTTCCCCATTTTTTAGTCGCGGAAATAGTGTTCGTAAATCATCGGCAGAAATTTGGACGGTCGAAGGGAAAAAGGATATTCTATTCTATTGATTTGATAACCATTTGCCCGCGGAATGCCAGGCTCACCGTTATAAAACCACGCGGCATGTGTTTGCCCGTCGTAAATATTCTATGGACAGGTGGGATAAATGCTCGGGCAAAAAAAACGCCGGGATTCCTGCGGGCTGATTTTTATAATACTTCCTATACCCCGACATCATATTACTTCCTGCGTTCTTGTTGCGGCCGTCCCGTCACGGCAAAAAGGATGTTGCTCTCCTTGACGAGACACATTCCGTGACTATTCGTGTCCCCGTGAAGAATATCGCTTTCTTTTTTTGCGATGCGAAATAAAGATCGCACCGTGGAAACGTTCTTCACGAATTGATCACAAGGTGACCCGTTCTTGCTTTATTTAATATCGATCGACCGTACATCATGTTCCACTTGCCGCGATCCCCACGAATATACTCGTTGAATCTGATGACAGAGCAACATGTCACTAAAGAAGAATTATTTATTTCGAGTGTCAGACGAGAAGAAATTGCGTGCTTCCAGCTAACATGTTCTCTGATCGACAGCAAATTTCAGGTTGCAACTCATGTAACTTGTAAACGTTATAGGGACGTCATTATGCGAATTAAGTTGTTGCGAAATGTAATATTTTTACGATGTTGACGTACGTGGATGTCACGCATTATATTCTCGGATCGATCGCAAATCTTGTCTCTCGTATCCTGCGATCAATTTTGCATTTTCGAATATTCTGCGATATTTAATGTCAACGGTCTGAAAGTTTAAGTCGAACCGAACAAATCATTTAGTTTATCCGTTGATTGTCAAAATAACTTCAATTATCTGTTAGCAAATATTGAATTGCCGTTTCTGAAAAATGATAGTGTTACAATTTATGCGAGCATACGATAAAACGTTCGACAGAAATATAACGCGTGATAGAAGATGCATCGACGAATATCTGACAGAATTTGTTCATTTCATCGAAATCGATACTCTCGCATCGCATTTTCATACTCGACATTTAGCGCAAAAATTTGTCCGTGCATATGATAAATAAATATCACCTTTCACCGAGCATAATAAAGAGAACTGCACGAGTGTCATTCAATAAATGAGCTTTTAACGCTGATTAGAAGATACGCGCGAACGTGCATAAAATTCCATCCGGCGCGCAATAAACGAGTATTTACTGTATCTTTCGTTATTAGCTTTTTTTTGGTTAAATATTGCTACGTAGCCGGACGTATCCCTTAATTATGAAATATCGCGTGTAGAATACGTTAACGAAATATCATGAAAATTACTCGCGTGTGCAGCACAGTTTTCCGATGTACGGATAATCGTGAAATACTCCATCCAATGCACTCCTGTTTTGGGAATGATATCGTACATACAAAACTCCCCGTATAAAGCCGCGATTTCATACGCGGGATACACGCGAGTCGTTTAAGTAGCCGTGTTCTTAAGCAACGCTGCGGTTGTCTGTGTTCGTGTAACACGTGTAAACGTGCACGTTTATTGTTCTGCAGGGCGTTGTTATGAAGTACGCAACAAGGTTTCGGTTTATCGCAGTCGAGGGATGTTTTCTCCCCCTCGTCGTACTCTTACCCATGACGGGCTTCCATGGGGATGAGAGCAAAATACCGAGCACCTTCTGCGTCGAACGAGATGACGACGTTTCAGTAATGAGGGTACACCATGTAAATTATTAATGAAGATTATAATAAAGAAGCTGCAAATATGAAATGGGGTAGAAGTGATGGAACATCGTGGTTTGAGTTTTGTACACGATAGCTTTAATTTGTATAAGATTTTTATTTGTACATGGTTTTAGTTTATACAACATTTTTATTTGTACACCGTGTTACTTTGTACAAGGTTTTTATTTGTACTCGATTTTAATTTGTACAAGGTTTTTATTTGTTCTAGATTTTTATTTGTGCACGGTTTTAATTGGTACAAGGTTTTTATTTATAAACGGTACTTCCAATCTTTGCAAGGGGTCAATTTTTATTCAAATTTCTGATTGAATTTCGAGTATCAATTATGACGACGATTTATAAAAAAAAGCAATTTTTGTAACGTAATACTTTATTAATAACGTAGTTGCGATTCGGTATTGTGTTTTGTCACAATAATGGTTAAATTTGCTTAAGGTTGTTTTTGTGGTATTTTTGTCGAATTCCTGAACGTTTTTTTTTAGGGGGATGTTAGCGCTTAACGAATCCGAAGATCTTTAACAGCTGTGTCTTACAGGGATTCAACGTTTAACGCTGAAAGAGCGGTGCGTTGCTCGCAATTTTGCAGCGATTTCATTCGCGAGGAAAAGACGAGGAGGTAGGATTATTCGGTGTTCTCGCGCTTCATTCAAGAACCTAAATCTCCTGCCGGTTTAATAGCTTCCCTTTTCCTCGGTTATCTCGTGATTGATCGCAAAGAACCAGACACCAGCTAGCGCACTGTTTCCAGCGCTGGCTGAAAGTTGAATTCAAAATGCTACAAACGCTTGGAATCCTTGAAACGTATCGTGTTAAACCCTTCGTTTATTCTTCGCCAGATTACTGCTCTGCCCTTCCCCGTTCTCCAGTTTATCCGTCGTGTTGCGAGCACGCGTTAAACGAGATTTAATAATCCCTCAGAAACGCGCGTAATTCGATTCAATGCAAGCAGAAAAGTTTCCACATTGGCAACTTACTTGAAAAATTATTTAACCTTCTCTCGCCCATGGCCACATACGTGGACAATTAGTTTGTAACCTATATAAAGCTATTCTTTACGAAACCGCTACAAAAATAATCTTTCATTTTTTATATTGCATTTTCTTCATTGAGCACATATGAATAAAAATAAAATTCATTTTCTATATTGAGCAAATATGAATTAAAATAGGATTCATTTCCTTTATCGAGGGAATATGAATAAAAATAGAATTCATTTTCTTTGATGTAGCTGAAATTGAAAATTTGACCCTGAAGTGGTTAAAATTTTTGATTCGACGGTCGACACTCGAAAATGTGCTTCGGTCTCTGCAGGATGCTCCAAAGAGCGAAGATAAAAGGCAACCATTTCAAACTGTCGTACGAAACCGACTCGACGGTGCAGATGGTTAAAATTAATATAAAATTGGATCGCGTCTTTCAAAAGTTGCTGAACAGTTAATTAACGAAAATCAATTCCATCGTGAAAAAATATCGTGACACGTATCTCCTGTAATAACGCCGTTCCCGTATCGGCGGCATCGCTCAATCGTACGATATTTTTATAATCGATACCGCGCGAAAGGGGTTGCCGCTTAATAATAACGCCAGCGAACAATTCACCCTCACCGCGTTGTTTACGGGAAACAGATCGATTCGCGCGAAAAGTTCCACGACCCGTGTGTGTTCGCCTTCTTCCAGCAGGCTGTACGCGCGAACAAGCGCGAAAATGGAGCCGACACGATTAACTTGCTCGAAGCTGGGGGCCATTGTGCTCGTCTCACTTTCATGCGGTACGCTCGTACATCGTCGATACGACGGGATCATCGACGCGTAATCCTGACAAAAGTTTGTTTGCACGCCGTGGCCGTTGTAACATGTTAATGCAGACGTGGCACGGACTGCATTTGGCCCGACACCGGGCATCCCGGTAATGACAATCGAGACAATAAATCAAGAGGGTCCGGCAGAAACGTCGCGGGGCAAGGGGCGCATATTCTATACGGTACAGAGGGTGCAATATGCGGGCTGAGATCCGCGTTAACAAATGTCTCTATTCGTCGCCGACGTGTTTCTATACACGGTGGCCCCCGATGAGCCGTAAAAATCACCGATTGGGGTAGGTCCTCGCACATGCTGTTAATTCTTTGTTACGCTTTTCTCCCGACGGAGTCAGCCCGAATACCACCCTCGCGTGATTATCGCGTCAAACCGTGAGAAATGACGATATTATGCCGCCCCCGTTTTGTTTCGCGCCGCTTTCGATCACCTTCAGCCTCGCAGCGATTGTATATTTTCAGAAATGCTTCTACTGTTACGCTATATCGCAATATTCTACTAATTTCATTATATAACCGTGGTGCAATAGGTGCGATTACTCTGTACACACGATTATAGTGTATAATTACAGCATTTGCACCGGTTAAGGTAATAAATTTACTTGGAAAAGTTGATCTTCAGGGTCGACCTCTAAACATATGTGTCTTCCTCATAATTAGAGTAAGCCTGAAAAGTTGGCAGAGAACGTGCCCGACACTTGAAGTTTAATTAGTCGCTATTATCTATTAACGTTTTTGTTATTGTTTTGATTTATTGAAAATACGTAGTGACATTTATTTATTGAACCTCGCGTTATCCTAAACATTGTACTCTTGGATTTTACTAATATATTATTCTATTATTTTGCCATTTTGCTAGAGAATATGATTTATTATTTTAGTAAAGAGCGTACGTGGGAAATTTGGAGACTTCACACCCACGTATAGGAATCGACGGTTGGAAATTGTATGCACGTGCTTTATTTTAATTCGTGCAGTTCTTAGAAGGACTTATTTATTCCCTCGGAAATTACGGTGGTGTTCGGCTTGTTGCTGATATCCGAGAGTTTCGGGGCTGGAGACGGTGTCCGCTTAAAAGCGGCTCTCAAAGAATCATTACCGGCTTTGTACCGGTTTCCCGCGCTTTAAGTTGATACTTTATGCGTACAAAGCAGAAATTATTGTCCAAAACTTATTCAAACACGTTGAGATTAGAGGGACAACCGGTTCGTCAGGGTCAACGCTGGGGTTAAGCTACGTGAATCGTGTTCGGGATGGAACTTAACCTTGATAAAAGTGAAATTATTTATAATAAACTTGCATTGGTATTCATTTATTGCAGAATTTTTCAATAAAACTTGAAGCGTTTACTCAAAGTATTATGCCGCACAATCGATAAATTTCAAGATTTTAATTATACATCTGAAGCAGTTATATAATACTTATGTACTATAGCAATTCAGAATTTTAGTCGTATTTTAACGAGAGCAAATCCATTCATTAATTTCTGGGTTAAAAATTTCAGCCTGCGTTGTAACTGAATCTGAATTAAACGACATTACAAAAAAAAAATACTAGAATCATATACGACCATAAACAGTTCGAACGAATTTGACACAAAATTATTTAAGAGCGATGTTCTTTTCACTTCGCGATACGTCACCGGATGTACCGTACACTCATCGACATTTAACATGAATCAGATATTGTGCTTAACAAGTTCTCTACCTCTGTCCCATGTGCGTGCCATCAATTTCAATACGAGGTCGTAATTTTTCATTTTATACGATTTAAAACAAATGAAAATCAATCTTTGTCATAATATACTAACGACCTGCACGGCTTCAAGTTGTATTAATTCATTTCATGTTATTTTATAAAAAGGGACGACGAATGATGGATGAATTTTCAATCGAGTAGCAACACCGAGCGTGTTAATATTTAATTTTTGATAGAGTGCGTAATAAAAGAGTGATCGAAACTGACTTTTTTATTGCAGTTGCCACGTTAACGATACGAGCTGACGATTGTTATACTATTTCGAAAAACAATGTTTCATGTAGTTTCAATTTTCACATCGCTCCAAACATTTGCACATAATACCCCTTAACGAACGAATGCTGCCATATTCGCGATATTATAAATATTCCAACAAAATCGAACGGCATGTTGCGATATGTCGAGAAATCAAAAAAGGATATATTTCAAATGTTTACAATGCATTGTAAATCTATTATACATCTATTCGTTCATTTTTCTGTAATTTTCACTTCACTCTCTTTTTGTATGGAAACACCTGTTCATATATCTGTTATTACCGAAAATTACCATGAAATCCAATAACAGCTATATTAATTGTGCACTTTTTCTCGCTCTAGTGATGAAACAATTAATTTAGACAATCATCAAACAAATAATTTCGACCCGTCGAGGAAAAGAGCCGCGGCGAGGAGGGACGCGGGAAAACGTAGTGGGGATAAGAAGGAATGAAAAACGAAGAAAAAATCGACCGTTCTGTAGATCGCACGGCATGGGACCAGTGCCCTCTCTTCCTCGCTTATCTTCCTCGCTCTTGCATCGCGTCCTCCATTTCGTTCCTACTTCCGCGCCCTCCTCTCTTCTGTTTATACCAAACACATCGGTTTTTTGCGACAATACCGACGCTCATTTATACAAAGTTATTGATTACTATTTGTATGTGCGAGCAAAATAATTTGGTACATAGAGACAATGCGCGTTGTCGATTTAGTGAGTAGATCAAGTTTGCAATTATTGGAACACGCGGTGGGTGCGTGTTAAATTGAATGGAATTCAGTATCTCGGAATATTCGATTTATTGTAAACAACTCGAAAAGACGCCTGCATGTTTCAACGATTGAACCGAAAGTAAGGGACTTTCCAAAAATAAATTCTGCCACTTTCATCGCGCATTATCTGGAGCATTAAATGATGGCAAAAACGCCCCGCTACGCTTCTGTATCCAACGAAACGAAATAAATCGACGATGACTGCTCCCCATCCCCGATCATCCCGGTGCTGTCCTTGCATCCGATCCGTAAAAATCCTTCGCTCGTTTTAAGCCACACTTACCTGGTTCCGAGAACCTTCAATCAGCGGCCCCATTAATAAGATACGGGCCGCGATCTCTCGCTTTATCGCACGCAAACACGTAGATTAATCTCGCAGTGCATCGGTGCAGTTTCTATCTACCTGGTCGCGATCGTCCTGAACGTTTCACGTAAATTAAAACAAACTAATCGGCGTCAAAAACTCGCGGCTAATCGACGCGATAAAGGTAATGGAGGTTCTCCGCTAATGCGGCCGGCCATTTACCGCGCAAAATCGATGGAAATTAAAATACACCGTTTAAACGACAGAGCAGCCGGCCACGATCAAATTGTCGTTTAAGTGTAGACCTTGCGAGCCTCTCGTTTCGTCGTGTGCCACGGTTATCGAGCTACGCGCCGATAATTTGCCACGGACTAATTCGATATCGCCGCGTGTACGAACCCCACTGGACGATCTTCAATTACAATTTCTGCTGCCGACGGCGCTGAGAAATTCGAACTGTTCGTCAAAATACACCGCGTTGAATCGTTAATGGTCCTCGAAAGAACGTTGAAAGAGCTTTTGCAAAATTTGACACCAAAACTACCAGAGGGATCAAATGATCGTCTTACAAATTTCCTATTTTAACCGTTTATCGAACAGAAAACGCGTAAAAATATTTGTCGTGTTGTAAATATAAAAATTAATTGATTGTTACGTTTGATTGTTTACGTTCAATTTGAAAATAAATATTAATGATAAAAAGTTAATTAAGAATAAACACGTCGCACAACTTCATTTAAAGATGATCGATGGAATTTAAATTAATTAATTGATTTATTACTAGAGCATAATAGTGCTTTATTAATACCGATCTTCTTGGATTTTATTTTATTTATAATTTTCCGTAATAATAAATCTATATTAATAGCCCACAATTCTCCAAAGATAATTTAGCTCAAACGTCGACATTAACCGATCTCAGCAATCATATTGCATTGTTATGCAACGGAAAAGCACGATATACAAGTTTCCAGAATATCGTTTCACAAGAAACGGTGTAATGAAAACCTTGGGAAGCTTCGCGTTACCAATTGAGTATAATTAAACTTTGATGGATTTACTGAACAACCGGTAACGTTAAACTGCACAAGGAACCCTTTACAGACGAAAAAGAATGGCTGCAACGAACAGGCATCGATCGCAGTTTGTTGGAAACTCGGAATTAGTGAAATTTCATTGTGAAGCAATTACGTCGATCGCGCTAATAAATAAAATGAAATATACCTTGCAATACCATGTGAGTACACGGTAAAAAATATGTATAGCGCACGTGTTCTAGATTCTGTAAAATAGGAATGTTCTCTATTCTATAAAATACGAGTGCTCTGTATTCTGCAAAATGCAAGTGCTCTGTATTGTATGAAATACGAGCGTTCTGTATTCTATAAAATACGAGTACTATATATTCTATAAGATACGAGTTTTCTGTGTCCTTTTATTCAAAATAAAAATACTTCGAATTCTATAAAATACAAATTTTGTATTTTCTAAAATCCGAGTTCTCTCTGTCCCGTAAAGTACAAGTGTTTCATAAAATTATCATTGATCGGAATAATTGAAGTATAAATCGAAATGTAACAGGGTGGATGGAGACATCATTCTTCGGTGATAATTTACGCAAACGCGAGCTAAAGCTGTGCAAACTATAACGAAGCGAATATAAACAAGTTGCATATCGGTTACCGATGCGAGCAAGCTCGTCAAGGTCCGGATACAATCGAAGCTCCATTACAAACTGCTACTCGCGGTGTATTAACGTTCCATCATGCTACCGGCGTTAGCAGCATGACGCTGCGTTTCGGTGTAAATCATCGTCGAACGGCAGGATCATCAACCGCGTGCCCCATCGCCGTATATGGCATTCCAGCATAATCATCGACACCGATCGAATTTTTTTTCCAGCCCGTTCCCTCGGAGGTCAATGCATTTTTGCACGAATTTCCCGATTGGATCGCGCTGATTAAGTTTCGATAACTAATTCGAGCTTTACGATAACGACCAGCTAATTGCCTCGTGAAACGAACACCGCCATTTAAATACGATGACCCGACGAATATTTAGTTCTGATTTATCATGATCGTGACGTTCCTTAAATATTTACATACAAATTACTAACTTCAAATTGCTTTTAAATTCGTTTGATATAAAAGTACGTACACATATTTTTGGTTGCAGTGGCAACGAGTTATGCTGTCTGAACATATTATCTTTGATGCAGTGAGGGATTTCTTGACAATACCATGTATGGTAATTTAATTTTTCAATTTTTTAAATCGCCGAATTCTTGAGTCCTCGAATTCTTAAATTTCGTAATTTCCGAACAAATTTTGCAACTTTCGATTTCGTGAATTTTTTAATTTACAAATTCCGAAAATTCCTAATTCTTGGATTCCTATACATTTGCGTTTTTACTTAATTTCTCGAACTTCTGGATTTTACATTCTTGAGTTCTCGAACTTACAATCCCAAAATTTTCTACATTCTCCAATTTTCGAAGTTCCAAATTGTTTTAATTCCTGTACTTTCAAATTTCCACATTTTTTAATGTCTAAATACTTTGATTCTAAATTTCTGAATTCCTACATTTAAACATTCTCTAGTTCCTAAGCTCTCAAATCCCAAAACGTATGTAATAAAAGTATGCATAAGAATCAAATTATCATGTTAAACTAATAGAACATCCATAATTCAATGAAATCACCGCCTTGCTCGTCCATTAAAGATATTCGACGAATCTTGAGTGCCCACCAGCTTAATTCCATAATTAACGGTAATTGAAACGAGTTATGTTCAATGGTCTAAGCCAAGAATCCCATCTCATTGTTTAATAATTGAACGCAGACACGTCGTGTCTATGCTCGACATAATGGAAATTATATGTAGCTATTAAATAATTCATCGCGTTCATGCATTTTAATTCAATCGACGTGAAGCGTGCCCGAGAAAGGTATGATTAATTTACGTAGTGGCACCATGTATGAAATTCAAAAGTTACACCCGATTCCATGCGGAAAATTCGAAATTATACTAAATCGTTTCTATTTGATGCTGTAATCGCAACGAGCGATGTGTCGCTTAACCGCATTAAATTAACCGAATTCACGACCGCGACCTTCCGAAACATAACCTGATACTGATCGAACAAAAATTGCACATAAAACAATCGATCAATATTTGTCTTAAATAGGTTAACTTCTCCTGCCATAATTGCAAGGTACCCGTCGTAGTTCTAGTGTGGTACACTTTTTTAAATGTTTCGTAACTACTCTTAAATTTTAAGTTCGAGTTTAATGATTTGTGCAGATATAGCTGTATAGAAGGCATTCATGATATTTTAACATTCTTTGTATATTTCACTTCGTAGTAATGTTAGTTACATAAGACACAACAGTTGGACAAGTTTTAACCCTTTGCACTGGAAAGACTTTTTATTATTGGCAAGTATCTCGAACACTTTATAATTGAAAAATTTAATCAACTTCTTGAAAATTATTATTTTCTGTTATTAACCCTTTGTTCTCGAAGGTATTTTTACTCGTACCAAATAGCATCCCTAAAATTTTTTGGCCGAAACGTTTGATGACTTCCTGTGAAGTTGTCTCCCTATTATTAATCGCCACTAATAGCGGTCTCATTATGTTTATACATCGTATGTACAGCACTATAGTTAAAAAATACCTGTTCCGAATTGTTATATCAAACAAAACGGTGAGTGTGAGTCTCATTTCGAGTGTAAATGGTCTAATTGCCACTGTTGCTAACTTCACTATGTTAAACATTACATGTATAAGATTTGCTTAACAAATATTTATTCAAATTGTGCTTTTAGACCAAACGACGAATATGAGTCGTAGTTCGTAGTGCAAGGGTTGAAACACCCCTGCGCGATAGTTCATTCGCGCCCGTTGATCAAGTTACAACGTCAAGAATAGAAAGAGGTTACGGTTAAAAACGTGTTTGTACGTCAAGTTGAGGAGGAGTCGATATCGTATCACACAAAAAGTGGCGAATCGATACGCGTGTATGCACGAGCGTGTTGATCGCGTGGGCGTCGCGTCGGTTCTCCGATTCCTTTTTACGAGGCGACCGCAGGGATATCGTCTGAAGCTATCGATCATCGATACCAGATTCAGTTATCCTATTGTGTTCCCTACGAGCCGCGAGTGTGTCTTACACGCCGTAGAGATTATTCAGCCGCTTTCTCAATGGAACGGATGGAATGCGGCGTGATTAATCAAAGACCAGCCTCGAAACGTATCGGTTTAATTAATGTGCTCACGAGTCTTACGTTACTCGCGGTTACGAACTTACGATCTATGCCCGTGGATAAAAAAAAATCGATCGTTGTTTAAACAATGCGTGTTCCGTTCACTGCTCGACGATCACGCGTTATTCTAACTCGATACACTTTCGAATCGAGTCTAACGCTCCCTTTCAAGGTGAATTGTAATCATAATTTTGTAGAGTGCAAAGTTATTTTGCTATATTTTGGCTGTCGTGGTATTTTTATTTTTTATGGACAATAACGTATATAATGTTTATTATATATAATAAGGTATGATAATGACGAATGTAATGTTTGATGGGCAATCATTATGCGTCTAGCAACGAAGGACGAGCTTTCGGATTCAGAAATCTAGGAATTCGAGCATTTGGAAAGTTGGAAATTTAAAGATAGGGAATTTGGAAATCTGAAAACTTGGGAGATTCCAGAATTTTTTAATATCGGGATTTTTAAAATTGGGAGTTTGGGACATTTGAAATTTAGGAAATTAGGAACTCAGGAATTTGGAAATTCTTGAATTTGAGAATTTGGCTAATTGGGTATTTGGGAATTTTGAAATTTTTGAATTTCGGAATTTCGGAATTCGGGAATTTGGGAGTTTGAGAATTTTGAAATTTATGAATTAAGGAATTTGGGAACGTAGGGGAATGGAAATTTGGAGATGTCAAAACATAGCAAATTCCGAATTTTGGGAAGTATCAATTCGGAAATTTAGGAATTAAGATCCTCAACGTGAAAAATTAGAAATTTAGTAATTTGCGATCCTGGCAATCCGGAAACCTGGGAACTCGGAAAATTGTAAATTCTAAAACTTACAGAATTTTCGAAATTAAAACCGTGAAAATTTAAGGAATCGAAAAATCGAAGAACCTGGGAATTCGAGACTTCGACGCAATGCAAATTTGGAATTTCGAGAGCTTAAAAAATTAAAAACTCGTCAAATTCTAATTAGCCCAACACAAATTTAATAATTATAGCTTTCCGTTCCCTAAGCTAGCCTCCGAGGTTGAAACGATTCACCGAAACAGGCGCATATTTTTGAAACAAATGATTCCCCGGTACGGAAGATTTGCTTCCGGCTGAAAGTTCTCGAAACTGGTGAATGATAAACCTTGATCTTAATCATAATCCGTGGTTACTCGTCACCGAAACGACGATGTTGACCTTAATTCGTCCCGTAATCCTTCCACGGGTCCGTTCGAACGCGGCTGGACATAAATCGTAGCTGGAAAACCGAGCGGTGGCTGAGCCCCGCTTCTCCGTCTAAGCGCGTAACTTCTAAGATGATAAATACTGTATGATAAATTTTCATCTCGCGTGATTCACACGCACACGGTGGTGTGCAGGCCTGGTTTAAGTGGCCGGGCAAGGCGGTTCATCAGGACGGACGTGAATACGCCGTGTTTAAGGCGGTTTCTCATTCCGCCCGTTACATTCTTGCTCGTATTTCGTGACGGGCAAGCTGCTATTACGCTGAATTTAATCAAATTAACGATTATGATTGCAGCTTTTAGCCGTCGATCGAAATAAAAGATCGCATTTTTCTTTTCTTTGATACGTGCTTCGTAAGCGTTCGTTCGCCGTTCTTGCACGGTTTGTTTCTTCACCAGCAACAAATTTAATTAACTGCTTTATTAACATCGACTTTCGAGTCACATTATACGTTGCGAGTTATAGGTACATCTCGTTCAAACACACTATTTTGATATTGGGTATTATACAACTTTTGGGGAGATCTGTTGAAAATATACGATCGGTACATGAAGGTGGTGGACATCTTTAAAAAAAAGTGTGCAGATACATATTCCATCGATTGTATCTTTAAATACAACTACATCGTATATATTTATGGTCGTATTATTCCATTGATTGTACTTTTTAATATAACTGCATCTATTATATATACATTTATATTATTCTATCGATTGTATCTGATACTGAAAGATCGGTATACAAAGATTTGTATTTGTGTTAAATTAGACATACTACCAACCTGATGTTTCGAAGTAGGTCGTTCGAAAGTTAATCACTTTTTGTAAATTTATTTCAAAGTCCGACGACGAAGGTACGATATAATTTAGGTAAAGAGCTTTGCTTTAATTAAAGCAAAGACGAAGACGATGTTTGACGTCGAGTTGGGCATCAACCTGTCATTTCTAAGAAGGCGAACGAGAAGTCGTGCACCGTTAAATATTCATTATGAACGTCAAGCTAAATCATGGGATATCGAGTTCGGTAGAATCCCACGTAATAATTTTTATGGTATGTTGATTAAATCGGTAGAAAAACCGCTCGATTAGCATCGAACGTCGAAGCGATCTTCGATCACTCGTAAAACATTCGGTTTTCGTACCGGCTGAATCCTAATTCGATTTTAGCCGGCCGATCGTGAAAGTCATGGCTCCCCGTAAACTCAGATTGGCAATTTGGTCGCGTGTCCGCGTTTTCACTTATATCCGATATTTCATTCGATCCCTACGGATCGAGCCGCCATTCCGTGAACCGTTCGCCGCGACAATTAACGAAGTCTTTAACTAAATGAAACGGTTATCGGCCGATAGAAGGCGGTTTTATTACGACTAACGGGCCGATTTATTAAACGAAACGCCATTAACCGTCCGGATGGTTGTTCTTCGTGCGATCCTGTCAAACGGGATCGGGCTAGTTTCGTATCCCGCGATCCGAAGCGGACGAGCCTAAGCAGATTATTCAAGCTGGTAACGTGGCGCTCTTAATTATTTGTCCGCCAGAGATTTAGGATTAAGTGTACAGGAATTTAATCTTGTTAAAAACGGTGAATGATTTACTTCTCCGCTCTGTCTTCTTTTATTACGGGCAAACGATCCGCGGCCACGTAACTGAAGTTGTCTACGTGGCTCGTAAATATATTAGCTTTCATTAGTCAGCGATGCGTGTCCTTGGTGGGCCGGGTTATCGCGAGTTTGCTATAGAATGTAGCATTTTCTTTTTTTTTTTTTATTTGCACCGGCAAGTATAATTAGGATTAATTATTATAAAGTTAGCGTGCACGTTGCTGCTCGACTCGTCGATATCGGAAATTTCATGTAATCCAATAAGTGGAAGAAAAATCGAGGCAGAGTCATAAGCGGCATTAATATTATACCGGTCGTACACGGTAACAAGTGGAAAGCTCTGAATAAGTGCGATCGTGCAGGATGCTGCTGTAAAATGTACACTTTATTATCGTACGGTGTACCGGAATGCACAAAAATTGAGTTGATACTACGTTTTTTCTCTAATTATGAATATTCGAACGACCGTCGTTAATGTCGACGCTGTTTCATACTTATTTTTGCTATAACTATTATACTTAATTAATAATCAAAGTACGTCTTCTATTAATATACAGAGCATGTTTATTATATACGATAAGGATCTTTAATATTTACCGATCCTTTATAAGTATCAGTAATGTTAATTATTACTTACATTAATAACATTGTCAATTAACATTGTCGATTAATATAATTAAAATTGTCAATTAAAAAATTGATGATGTATGAAATATCTAGCATGTTAATAATGTATAAACTTGCAAAAGTTACGGAATGAGTAAATAAACGATGAATTCGATGCGAATTCAGCGCCCAACTTCACATAACATACCGTAATATAATAAATTCTGTAGAACTGCGTAGCATCGACGGAATAATTGCTAAAAAAAAAGAAGGTGGTGAAAAAAGAAACGTCGATCAACCCCGGTTTCGGAGTAACACAATAGGCGCAACGTGACGAATACGTCGTTAGGATTTCAGCGAAACAACGTTTATTTGCCGTGACGTTGAAAAACGAGCGACCATCTCTCGTCTTTAATTGCTTATCGGGGCCAAATTGAATGTACAATTCGATCTTCTCTCGCGTTGCGGTGATATAAAAGCGGACTTCCTCCGGGCCGGCTATAAATCAAGCGCAATAATCCCCGAAAATCGAAAGCTAGCAGAAAGCGCCGCATAAATTCCCGCCTTTACTTTTTATCGCCTGATAGTTTATCAACCTCGACTTAAACTTCGTCGTGTTACTTTACAATGCTGCGATCGTTAATCCACGATTCTTTATCGTTGTTCCGTTAACCGAAATACTGGACCGACGTCTATGACTGATATGGAACTCGAAGGTTTCGACGAACCGCGTTCCTTTCTGCGGAACACCGTGAAATCTCGTTATATCGCCATGGACGATACTCCGGGACGATATTCTTGAAATTGATAATATATCAAAGTGGATTAGTTATGTTGGGACATAATCTAATAGATCTTCTCTTTTGATATTCTAAATCATTTTGTGAATCACAGGAATGCGTGTATGTGTGTCGTGTGTATCTACATTCCTGGACCTCTATGTCCCTAGATTCCTGCATACCTAGATTCCTATGTTCCGAAATGTACCGACCTCTACATTTCTGTAGCTATCAATTTCTATGATGTCAGATTTGGACATGTCACAACACTATACTTATAAATTCCTATATCCCCAAATTCGTATATTTCCAAATCTCCATATGTCTGGACCTTTATACCATCGAATCTCCATATTGTCAAATCTTTACATCGATAGATTCCTATAAAGCCATATATAGTCATATATAGAACTTCATATATAATATTATATAAAATTTTATGAAAAATGCAAATAAATTTTATAATAAGTACATATACTTTTATAATAAATTTATTTACAATTTTAGATCTCTATATACCTATAACGTTAGATTACTACATGGTCAAATTCCTGTAACGTCAAATACTGCGACCCTCGCGTGTCTACATCCTTGTATCTCAATATCCCTATGATATATCATAGACATCTTATATCTCTATATCTGTATACCTGTGTCTCTGTACCTATGTCTCTATATCCCTAACCGGAGTGTACTATCACATCGGTTGATTTATGACGCGTCAAATTCACTTTTCCTTTCGAAAACATTACGTACGCAGGAACCATCGGACGTGTGCGATTGTTTTGGTCGTCGAGGATCACCGTTAGGGTTTCAGAAGAGAGTACCATGACCGATTCCTTCCGAGGAATATGCTAATGAGAAACGCGCGTTCGTGAGAGCAACGACTAAGTGATACCAGCGAATTTTTTTACTACGCAATTACATGCTGGAGACCACGTAGGAACCCGATCTATGCTCGCCGGACCGAGACCATCGTCCGATCTTAATCCTATCAGTTACGCGGTATTGCGAGACACCGAAGACCGTCTCCAACAGATTATAAAACGCGACTGCTCCATCGACAAGAACGAAGCATTAGACAGACAGACGGACATTCCCCTTATCTCCACTTTTTTCACTTTCATGTTTATCTGCAATTCCTTTCAGTGTGGGAATTAACCAGAACCCGTACATTTTAAACGCGTTCGACGTATGTGGCGACGTCTCCAGACTCGTAAGTTAACCCTTTGTGCTCGAAACCATTTTTACTGTTTGCAAGTAGCGACCGTGAAACACTCCAGTTGAAAATTCCATCACTTCTTTTGGATTATTGATTTTCATTATTAATCGGCAATGTTGTTTGCTTTACAATATTAAACATCGCGCGTGTATACTATAAAATTAGTTAGAAGTTATTCATTTAAAATTGTCGCATTAGATGAAATAGCGAATGTGACTCGCCTGTCGACTGCAAAGGGTTAACATTTGTTACAAATTGTTCCGTTTGTAATTGGTGTAAAACATTGCACTTTATGTAATGTCTGTATATACATTACAATACATGTAACGTATTGCATATGTAACATATCCAATATTTATATATACATATATGAACATTGTCTTGTTCATATATACTTTTACAAATTACTATAATAAATATTATAATTATTATAACACTTGTACAAAGTTTACATATTTTCATAACTTTACTATAATTTGAATAAGTGCACATGATGTACATACATCAACACTTAATGTGAAATATGGTGAAGTTGCATACGAACTGATTATTATCGGCTGCAATTAGTTCGTCCTCGTCGAGTGGAGAGAAAAATCGAGCATCAGAACCGAAATCGAAAACCGCGGGTCCATTTTCATAAATTTCCGAAAATAATATCGCTCGGATTTCATGGAACGCGGTGGAACGATACGCACTTAAAGGTTTCTGCGGTTTTAATCCCATCGGTTAGCTTTCGGTATGCAAAATCTAAGCTCCCACGGAGCCGGTAGATACGGGAAGGACGTCGAACGCCGGGAGAGGAAGTAGAAGCGGTGGCGAGGGTGCACACATCGGTTCTCAATCCATTTATACCAGGGAACTCTTATCCCGGATTAATCGGTCGTTCGCGACAGTCCAGCAGGCCGGCCAAGACAAGCTTAATGCATCCGAGATGCATCGGATCTGGCTGCAACAACGTGTCGCCTCTGCTGCGGTCCGGTTGCAGTTTCACTTTTATTCGAGCCGCCATTAGCGGACCCCTCGAACACGCTCGCGGGATGAATTAAAGCGTGAAGGCCAAAAGGGATTATCTCGAGACGATAAAACATTGGCGAAAAATATTGCTACGCGGTCTTGACACGGCCATTAAGTATCATCGATTGGAGAGGTCCTCGGCTTTCGGATAAAAACCAAGTGGACACGACAAACTCGATTTGCGCACTCTTTCGACACTGTGGGCGATTATTGCCGACCAACGCTTCTTGTTTCGTCGAAAGTTGCATACTTTTCTTTTTATGCACGCTAGAGAAACTAGGTTTTTTGTCGACGGCCTACTAGATTGGTGGGGTTCACTGGCAATGTCAGGTACAATGTTACTATTCACTACGTTGAGCATAATTCACTGGCTGCTCGGAGTTCAGAAAACTTGGGACTTGGAAATTATGAAGTCTAGGAAACCGAGGATGTAGTGATTTTGGGATTTTGATTGACAATCGTAGAAATTGATTAAAAATTGTATAATTGATTGAAGATTGAAAATTGTAGAAATTTGGAGACTCGGAGATTTGAGTACGTGGGTACTTGGGTATCTGTAGATGTTTGCACCTGGTAATTTAGAAATATACAAAAAATTTCATAATGAGATATTTGGTGATTGGAGAATTTGGCTGATCTAAATAGTGGATGTAGAAATGATACAAAACAGAGATTCGAGGATGTGAAGATTTCTAGCCGTAGAAATGTGATTGTTAGGAAATTTTCACGACTTCTAACTTAAATATTTCATATCCAGTAATTTATAATCACGTGACAAAGTTACTTAGCAATAAAATAAAGAATGCCATACAAAGCAAGGGCACATGTAAATACAACCCTTCGTGTTTCTATAAAAAAAATTACCTAAAAATGCCTAAAAAATACTAAAATTCGTTAAAATCGTACAAAATTTCAAATGCCCTCACAGAAGTTCATTCGTGATATTTAAATTCGTTACAAAATACTGAAAACTTAGCAAGTAATCGTGAAAAACAGCCGCAACAGACATCGCAAAGGGTGCATCCGCAAGTAATCCGTTCTTCGTCGAGCTTGCAGCATTCCTAAGCGATGTCTCGGTTTGTATCGAAGATTCTTTTTAATTGGATCGAATCGGACATGAAAAACCAGGATGGAGGGTCCTGGATCGCGATCGAGCGTCGAGATAAAGCGTTGATCGAAAATCTTGCTGCGCGTGATCAACGCGCCTATTAACTCGTCCTCGGCGATTGTTTGTTTTCAGGGTGGTCGTAAATAGTTTCACTTATCCGTGTCCTCGGGACGGTACAGGCAACCTGCTAACTGGTAACGAGGCTACCTCGGTGTCCTTTAATTCGCCACGAAGCACTGGCCAGCCGCGTGACGCCCGTCATTTGTAAGGAAACGCGGCTGCTGTTCCCCTTATCTGTACGAAACCCTCTGTCGAGGATTGCCGCTCGTGTTGTACGCGTGCTTTCTGAACCACCGTGAACTTTGCTCGCGATCTCGTGACCCAATATAACCCCGGGGATCATCCACTAGTTAGAGACTATAAGCCGCTCCTAATTGTTTCGAATATAAATGCGGAAATCGTAGAATCGCTAATCCAATTGCAGAATAACTTGTTGGCTTCCGTGCGGAAATCGGCGATATATGAAGCGTGGAAATTTCGACAGTTTAGAATTTTGGAGAAAATGTGGTAATGTGTATGTTTGTGAATTTGGAGAATGTAGAACTTTTAAGGAAATGTGGAAGCTGGATATTTAAGAATTTGGAGAATTTAGAAATTTTGAAAAAATTGATGAATTGGATATTCGAGAATTTGGGGAGAATTCGAGGTTTTTGAAAATGTAAAAATCGGTGGAATTTCGAATTATGGAAAATGCAGAAACCGGGGGAAGTTTAAGTTATCGAAAATGTTAAAATTAGGAGAATTTCCTGTTATGGAAAATATAGAAATTGAAGGAAATTCGTGTTGCAAAAAATGTAGAAATCGGGGAAATTCCAGTCATGGAACATACTGAAATCGGAAGAAATTCGAGATACGGAAAATGCACAAATTAGAAAAAGAATTCGAAGACTAAAAATTTGGAAGAAATTCGGAATTTGCAACATGCAAAAGTACGAGAGAAAAACTAAAAATACAAAAATCTGGTAATTCACGAGATTCTGAAGCTTAGAATCCTGAAAAGTCTGTGAACGTGCAAATTGGAAAATTAGGATTGCGCTTTCTCCGTGTATCCGTTTAAACCCCGCGGAGCATAAATGAAGAGGTGCACAGTATCTTAGGCATGCATAGTCGAACTGCAAATTGCAAGGTGAAACACGGTAAGGGTATCGCGTATGAGGAAGGAATAAAGAGCAAAGACGAAAGAACGGTGAAGTATTCAGCGGAATTGTACCGCGTACAACGTTACATTATATCCTTGATCGTATATTCAGCTACGTAGCTGAAAAACTCCTCCAAGCCCGCGTATAAGCGGCTTTTCTCTTTGCCATGTTTCGCCACGACGACGACGTCCCTCGTCGTTGCTGCTGGCTTCTTCCTTCTCTCTCTCTCTTTTTTTTTCATCATCCACTTCTTCGCTCTCTTCTTCCTTCTCTTTCTCCGCAGCCCTTGTCTTTCTCCCCCGGTTGAATTAACGTATGACTTCCGGCCGCGAATTGTCTCGCACAAGCGACGTATAATCTTCGAACAAGCCTGTCCCTTTGTTAATCCAATCTGCGAGCGGATAACAGCGCGAGTTAAATAAACTAGCCGGGTTAATTTTCTCGGGGATGTTAACTGGTTTATCTACTGTTCCTTTAGAGACGTGTCGTTTGTTACGATTATCAATGATATTACTTTCGTATCACCCGTAAACGCTTCTTCGTTATTACGACACAGATATATGGGAACATGGGGTTATGAGGATGCGAAGACATATCTCCCATACATATACCCATAGGTATATAAGGATATACGGATTCGAGGATATAGGGATATAGGGAAATTGGGATATGGTGCAGACTCGAGGAGGGGTAGTCGTGGGTATACGGTATTATATACGTGGAAACGTAGTAATATGGGGATACAGGTATACATGGGACACACAGGGAACACATGTACGTTGGTTACTGCGATTTGGGGACAAAGGAATATGGGGTCATAGGGATATGGAGATGTAGGAATATGTGGATGCAGGAGTATAGATATGTAGAGATATATAGTTATACGCACATATAGGGAAGTTAGGATACAAGGAGTTGGAGATCTCGGAATTTAGACATTTAGAGATGTAAAAATATAGAAACGTATAAATCCAGGAACCTCGATGTCCAGAAATATAAGGATGTAGCAATTAAAAAAAATGAAGATCTAGAAATCTAGAAATCTAATGATTCAGATATACAGAAATCTGAGGAATGAAGAATATACATTCCACTATAACATGTACCTATGTTTCCCTTTTAAATGTATAAATAGCAGGATTTTATTTTTGCGTAAGTGCTTGCAATTCGCCTGGTTTGCTCGACTCGCAAGGGGTGGTTTTGTCGCATTTTAAACCGAGAATCCTTTAGTTTTCAAGAGACAGCGTGTCGGTGTGTGTGTGTGTGCGGGAATCCCGAGAAACCGCAGTTTTTCCGAGAATTCGTCGTAGCGACCGCGTTAATGCGATGTTTAAAATAAGAACGATTAAGTATTCGCATTGTCCTATCCTGTCACCCTCCGAAGCGACCGAGTTCCTTTCGCTGCTCGCATAACGTTGCCCCTTAGGTAGCTTACGTTATCCGATACTCGAGAGTCGGGCAACACAATCTCCTCGAGACGCGGTAATCTTATTAAATAGGGCCTTCCTTTGTTTTACGACCTTTTTGCACAGGCTTTAAGGCCTTAAGCCTGACGCCTTCGCCTCGTGTCGACCGTACGCCACCAGGATACGCGTCCGCCGTTGTATATACTTGCGTTTTACCCCCTGGGATCAGCCTGGGAAAATCCCGTTTTACCGATATTGAACGTGCTACAACCCCATGCGCCCCGGCCCCAACGAACGGTCAATTATTTACGGGCAGTGATTGAATTTTTTTCTCCACGGAATCTCTCTCGCTCGCCTTCTCGTCGTTTTCGGGCCGTCGCGTTCTCCGGCGACGCTGTTACGGCCAGAAAGTGTCGTATCTTTTTCCCCGCCGAGTTAATCCCTCGTCGGGATCTCGCGAGATGGCCGATCCCGAAACGGGCAAGAACACTGTAAAGGATAAAATTTACACACTCGCTGATAGCGGTATGCCCGGTCTTTTTCTGTTTTTATTTCTATTTTATGGGAAAGTAGATTGCGGCGTATAACGGGAATATTTATGAGGTCTCGTTATGCGCGTCGGATATTTGTGATTTTTCATTCGCCTACTTTTGTTTTTAATATACACGCGAAAGAATTGAACGTTATCCGAGACGGCACTAAATCCTGGATCTGGAAAGTGGGACGTTGTATGAATCTTTTAAATGAACGAAAGATATGGGGTGAAGTATCGGTTATTTTATACTTTATCGTTTTTGGTTTCAGGAAATTTAATCTATTTCAGAACGGCTTCTCATTCTATTCATGCAGAATCCTTTGTCTAACTTTCGCGTGTTAAATTACTGTATGAGTTTGTGCTATTCACAATAATATCGACATATTTATATCTACATATATTCAGTATGGTGCGTATTTCATCTTGAAATTAGTCAAATGTAGACAAAAGTTGTATCTACTTGTCTTACTTTATTGTAACAATTGTATCTTTGTACAAAGAATTTTATATGCAATTTGCGATCGTTTTTTCCAGCACCATCAATTGACTGGAATTAAAAATTTAATTTTAATGTAACTGCTTTTTGCACAAATTTGTATATGTGTACTTATATAAATATATATTATGTATAATTATGTCTTGTACAAAAATAAAATTATTTAATGATATTCAAAGGCAAGCTCAATATTTTATTCTGAACGTGAACGCAAAGAATGATGTAATACCGCTAAAACAGTATCAATTACAATTTTTACAGACATTTGTCAATTATTTCAATATTGCTTCACTGTATCCCTTCGCTAGTTTGTTATCGATCAGTCTGCGTAGATAATCCGCCTCGAATACATAAGGATCGTTATTAAAAGTTCAATCTGAGCATCAACAACGTGACTCGAGAGCCGAGCTCCTCCTACGCCATTAATTTATCGCGAGGAGAAACAGGCTTACACGAACAGAGATAAGTCCGAGCGAAGAACATCGTGTTCGCGAATCCTTACACTGGACAACAGTTTTCTGTCGTCGCCTAAGCGAATTAATCGCAAAGCTAATCAAGCTTCCTCATACTTGCTTCTGCAACCAACAGTTCCGTTCATCAACTCCACGTATGCGTGCAACAACCCTTTGATTATACGATACTCTACGTGCGATCTTTGAATTCCTAAATTGGTAAATTATCGAATCTTCGTTAAACTTTAAAAATTCGACAATTTAAAAATGTTATAGTTTGATAATTTAATAGTTTGACAATTAGACAATTTCTAAATGCCATGATCAATAAATTTTTAATTTTAAAGTCCCAATTTATAGAATTTCCTAAGTTTTTAAATTTCGAAATTTTCAATTGAGAGAATTTCACAAGTTTGCAAATTTCTAGTTCCCCAAGTTAAGTGTTCAAGTTTTCGAATTCTGAAGTTCCTCAATTTCCGATTTATCAAGCGGAAAAATTGCTCGAACTCTCAAATTTCTAATGCCCCAAGTTCCTACATGTTCCAATTTTGAAACTCTCCAATTTTCAATCTCTCAAATTCTAACATGTTCAAATCCCCAAACTCCCAAATTTGTTATCCTCCAAATTCCTAAAAGTTTAAATCTACACACTTCCAAATATCTAAATTTCCATATTACCAAAGTCCGAAAGTTCCTAATTCCCCAAACTTCCAAATCCACAAATTCCTAAATACCGAAACCCGAGTTTCTCGATCAAACCCCGAAATCCCAGATTTCAAAATTCCCAGACCCGAAGCTAATCAACGAAAGTTCTCACCTTCGTAGCCACTCTGAAAACGTACGATACTCATCAGCGTCCTACCCGCCTCCTCTTTTCTTCATTGATCGCCTAACGAACTCGCGTATTTTCGATACCTTGACCCAGATCTGTCGAATCGTCCGACAAAAACCGATTCGCCGTTCGGTTCGATTTGCAAGATGGCCGTTGTACCGCGATATCGCCGATGCGATCCGCTCGCTCGCGATTTATCATCGACGCCACGGAATCCGTTCTTAGAGGCCGAGCAGTTTATGGAAAGTGATAAATTAGCAAAGGCGAAAATGATACGTCTCGAGCGTATCTTCCGTCCGTGGCCCGTAATAAGATTAAAAGTCGAGATACGGGTAGGCCTGGCCCGGTCCAATGATGCGTCGTCGTTCGTCGGTGGTGTCGTTGTGTGTGAACCCGTTCGATTCGCAATCGTGTGAGTGTTGCCCGCGCGAGGGCATCATTCAGCGGGCGAGCGAGCAGGAGCGTCGTATTCTCGGATTAAAGCGCGTATAGTTTGATGTAAATTTAAGGTAGCTCACGGGAGGGATCCTTGTCTTTTTTCGGCAGAAACATCGCGACACGGTATATGACTTAAATCAGATTTAAGCCTGCCGTTGTAGGTGCGTCCTGGCTACGGTTCCTTCGCTTCTCCCCCACCTCCCTATCCTCTTGTTCCTTTTTTTTTCCCCGGTTCTTTTGAGCGGCGAACCAGCCACCCCGGTCGAACGGGAGCCGAGTTTTTTGAGCTTAATTTTTAGCGATTGCTCGGAGAACCGTCAACCGGGACACCGTTGTTTTGACTCGTCGAGCGAGCAGCCCACGTGCACGACGCGATACGGGGACGAGCAAACGAATTTACGGTAAGCACCGAGCTTTGTGTCGTTTCGCTTATTACCGGAAGATGGGACGAGTTTCCTCTCGAGGCCGAAAATTTCCCAGGCACGTGTGTGCCGACTTAAACGGAGACGGATAAAAAGCGTACGCGAACGGAAGAACGAACATCGTCCTAGAAACTGCTCCGTGATACGTTTATAATCACGATACTGCGACGGAGTCGCGTTTTCACGCACCGCGAAACGGCCGCCGCGATTTCCTAATTAGCGCCTCTAAAAAGCTCGAATTAATTAAACCAGCCAAAACTCCGGCCGCGGCGAATTTTCACGGCGCGAGATACAATTTCGCGTGTCGACGGAGAGAGCGTGAGTTTAATTAAACAAAACACGAGGGGGAAAAAAAATTGGGGGCGCCACGGAGGGGGAGGCTGGAAGAAATAAATCCTGGGAAAAGTGTGTGCTCGGAAATGTACCGACAACTAATGAATCGCGCGAAGACTCGAAACTTTCAACGAAGAAACGCGAAATTTTAACAAGCGATGCTACGCGAAAACACGAACGCCGTCAATGTACAAAACTCGCGTCTACTAATTACTTTCCGAACATACTTGTCTAATTAAATAGACAGTAATTTATTGGAATATTAAATTATTAACTGGGTCACTGGTCGACCGTCTAAAAATTGATTTTATTTCGCAGTATCGTCCGTCGATAACCTCATCGTCGAGTGAATTTTCATTCAATTAAAAGTTAATTAAAAACATACATCGATCTACATATTCTTTATTCCATGCATCTGCTATACACCCTGCTGTATATCCTCTATTCGATGATTTTTGTCCCAGTTTCACAATTTTTCTGTGTGTTCGGGATTCATCTTAATGAACCACGAAGTAGTTAGAGTGTGGAATGAGTAAGACCACTTGAAAATGAAAATAACAACATTCATTTCAAAACTACCTAATATTCGAATATACTTCCCCGATTTCTTGACAGCGATCAATAATTGCGCGCGATCACCGTACGATTGTTTCGCCGTTTCGTCGAATCGCAGGTTATGCTCTCGAACGCAATCATTCCCATCGAGTTGCTCGCAAGCGCAATAGCGCGAGGACGCGTTACGTTCGCCGACTAACCTAACACGCGTTACGAGGACGGGTATCGAAACCGTCGCGATTCCTCGAACGCTAACTTCCGTAATTTACGGGTCGTCGCATAAAAATGGCGCGTATTACCATAGATTACCGGACGAAGCCGTGTATTAGCAACGCGTAATCGCGGGGATGTCGCGTCCAAATGTCGGCCCTTACCTACGACTTAGTAGAGTTTAACCGGGATTTGATCCGGAGGCCGGCTTAAGCCGCGACACCGTT
This sequence comes from Coelioxys conoideus, assembly GCA_947623535.1. NCBI lineage: Eukaryota > Metazoa > Arthropoda > Insecta > Hymenoptera > Megachilidae > Coelioxys > Coelioxys conoideus. The sequence continues at coordinate 15,386,399 of OX392457.1, read as the reverse complement.
GATGCACGATTGTTTGTAGAAATATTCTTCCGGCCGTTATTTACACGCCTATCAAAACGTCCGAGCGGAGTATCCCGCGTAAGCTGGTTTCATGGGCAGTTTGTCCCTACCCTGTCCACCTATCCATCGTCTCGTGGAAGATCGGAGGATTACCGTGGCCGTGTTACGATCACGCTGGGGCAACATTGTCCTCCTATGCGCGACACAAAATCGCGCGTCGTCGACAAATTCCTCGTCCTACAATCCCCCCTTCTCTCTATATAAGGCACGTTAATCACAATTTTCAGAGAACTTTCGGTGCTTCCGAACGACAACCGCAAAGAAAAATTGTAAACGAACTGTCCGAGAGAGTTGTATTCTGGTTATAATGCACTGGTTCGTCAAGAATTTTGAAGAATATTAAATTCGACACGTTTAACGCGCAGTGAGGAACAAAAGTATTCGTACACTTGGAATATAGAAATAAAAACATTTTCTATATTATTCAATATATTTTAACATGTATATATGTATATTATACATAACAGCGAATGAACATTGAATAAAGTCGAAGGAACAGTAAAAAAAAATATTAAAAAGTGGATGGCGTTGTTATATGTTCGAAAATAATTAATAATATAGAAAATATTGTTTTTAGTTGTAAGTTCAATATTAAAAAGTTATACATACCTTTAACATAAAATGAATATTGAAGGGTTATTAAAATTGGGATAATGTGTTCTAATGCATCGATAAAGACATTTAATTACTTGGATGTTTAACAACGCAGATAACATAAGCGAAGGTTAAGTGTCAAGTGTCACAAGTACGATGTAGAATTCGCATTCCGCTGTTTTAACTGATTTATTGTACTTGGACAACTCGGGGAACAGGATTCGAGGTGACATATCGTATTACTTACGCAAGTAGAGAGTTTAAATTAAGACATGAAACGACCATATTCTCAATAAATCCAAGTATAGCCTGGCGTACTAGTACAGTCATTTCTACCGTGACACCCAACGTGTTCCTAATCCATGTCATCTATAGTGCCGTTCTGCGTATGGCTATTTCCATCGTGTCGGTAAACGTGTTAAATCGGTGTTCTTTTCACTGTTAAAATATTAACCCCTTACACTCGACAATTGTAGCTCAAAGGGTAAACCCCTTGCCATACGATTTAATTGACAAGTACGTCAGTCTGTGAGTAGCTACACCATCAAAACGAACAAAGAATATCAATATGTCTTTTCTAATTAGCGATCTTTTGACTTTGCAGATTATACTTGGACTCGAGCTTCAAATTAGAACATATTCAAAATCCGAGTAATTGAACTATGAGTGAGTCAGAGACGTCAAACTATGGCAAAGGGTTAACCCTTTACACTCGAAGGTATTTTTACTGGTAGCAGATAGCAACTCGAAAATTTTTTGGTTGAAAGATTCGATGAATTCTTTCGAAGTTGCAATCTTTGTATAATTAATTGCTGCTATAACCTGCTTCATTAAGTTTACACGTCATATACGCAACGCTACAGATTTAGTTAACAAATGCCTATTCCAAATTGCTGTATTATACAAAGTGGTGAGTATGACTCACCTCTAGACTGCAAATGGTTAACCCCTTGCACTATGTTTCATTCGGCAAATGCGTCAGACATAACGAAGTATACGGTGCTACAACTATAAGACGACTAAAGACAGTTCGAATGTGAAGATTATTTCGTATTCAAGCAACCTATGCAGCTTCTGAAACGAAGTTTTTCTAGAATTCCAGAAAGAATACATTCTCCGTTCGCGGCGTCAATGTGGAACGAGGCAACGAAAAATGAAAATATCGCGTACCTTTGATTCGTTTAAATGTCCGTTTATCTCGTGCCGACTGATATATAATGGACTGTCCGGCGGCGAGCGTTCTGATAAAGCGTGGGCACGCCACAAGAAAATGACCATAACGGAAGACACGAATTACATGATGTAAACGCGCCACCTACGGCGAGACGGGGCCGGATTGAATTTAATACTAATTAAAAGTAATAAATCGGCGGACGAATGATTTCTGCACGGCGAGCAGTCGGTCCTATTCCCGTCGTTGGCCCCGGGCTTCAGGCCCGGCCAGTTTCTGCCGAATTAAGTCGGACAGTATCTTTTTCTGACTTCGCCACGAGGAGAAATGCAATTAAAGCGAGATCAGAGAAGAGGGACGCGTCCCTCTCGCCCGTTGTACGATCTCGCTGCGTTTTGACTTATGGGTCGTCCGGGTAAAAGAAAAAAAATGGACGGGAAAAGATTGGCCGTGTCGTGGAACGCGGCCTTTTAATATCGTTCGGTTCGTCGCTGTTGTATATTTACTGGCTCTTATTAAGTCACAGCCGCTACTCTTCTCTGTCTCTGTCTCGCGTTCGCTTGCATTCTACGACATCGATGGTCCCTGTACGGCCTCCAAAAGCACGCGAAATTCCTCGAAACGAGATAAGATTCGGCGATTTAAAGAAACATCCCGACAACATTGTAGAATTTTAATTTACCAAGCCTGAAGATCCTTAAAAGCTTTTCCCCTGCTTCGAACTCTTTCGTCGGATACTTGGCAGAACGATCGAGATTCTACACCTTTGCAAAAATTAGTTTCTCATTATTATAATTCGTTGAATTTTCCTGAATAGGAACCTACTTTTATTGCTCGTAAGTGATCGAAAATGTGCTTCTCCTTTAAGTCTATGTACTCGAGAGGTGACTCGGATTCGTCATTTGATTCAATGCATCAATTTTAGATGAATAAGTTTCAGCTAAAATAGTATTATACACGTGGCGGTTGAACGTAGAGAAACAAATATAAATACAGCGTTACACGTATGATGTGCAAACATAATGAAACAGTTAATAGCGGCAATTAATAATAGCGAGATAATAACTTCGAAAGAATTAATCAAACTTTCGAACCAAACAGTTGTAGCCATCCGCTTCTAATAAAAATGTCCTCGAGTGCACTGTGTTAAATCCTGCAACGGAATCGAGACTCTATTATCGATGTTTCAAAGCGAGAAGTTCCTCGGGTACTCGGTATATTCCATAAAAACAAAACACGGTTGCAGCGAGACTTCGGTCCATTTAGTATTCAAATTTAACCAGTGTCGCGACGCTATTAAGGACTTATAAAATCGAAAGTTAGATCGTTCGGCGGGGATCAGCTAATTGCTCGGCACATTTCGAGGCGTCGTTAAACGTCGTTTCCATTGAAGAAAACTCGTAAAATTTCAAGCATTCGGGCTGATCGCTCGTCCGATCGTAACAGGATGAACATTCGGACACGATGTTTGTACATTTTACTGGCGTTATTATCGATTGAATCGGCGACAATGCGGTAAATTCGATTGGATTTTATTGGGTGCGTAACGCGCACACGTGAAACGTCGTCCCGAACGTAGGGGGAGATCGTTACATTTTGACGTTTACGAGAAAGCGTTACAATGGACGGAAAGCGTTAATCCAGAGGGCCCGTTGGGCACCGATGGGGCCTCCTCCGAAGAAACGAATGGGGCGCCTATGGCGATATTTATTTAACTGCCGCACTAAGTTGGCGCCCCGTGGCGATGTATTTCGAAGACGCGATTCTGCCATAATTACAGTAAAAAGCGATCTTTAATTTCGCGAACGGCGAAAGTGACTTGTAGGTGGGGACAGCGAGGGCAACCAGGATCTTCCTCGGCCTGGCTTCTTTCCGGGGGGGAATCATAATTTGAATCCACTCCTTCAAGCTCGTCCCACGACCGTATCGTCCCGTTAAATTTCGTGAAAGCTCGTTCGGTCACAATGTTTGAAACAGTCGGCGGTATTCGGGATCGAAAAAAAAAAACAAAACATTCCGCTAATTGCAATTTTACTTCTATTTAAATAATTTAAGACGACACCCGAAGTTTTGGAACTTATTTACGGCTATGAATCGAACGGACAACCGCGTCCCTTTTATTTTGCCGTGTTAATATCTGTCAATTTGTATGAGAAACGCTGGAAGGACGAGACGTATCCATTAACATAACTACCACGTTTTAAATTCGCATAAAAACAGATGTTGACGATGTTCGTATACGTCATTGTATATTTCCCTCGTTTAATCGGTACGATACGACTTCCGAAATGAGGGACATCAGCGGGATTCGTGCAACAATTGTTACTAGAACAATAATAATCGTACAGAGGTTTCGTAAACGATTTCGCGCGTTCACGCATTCGCGATACTTGCAAGAAACTCTCGTCTCTTAATTCTCGTCCTTTCCCCTTTGCGTCTTTCCGTTCTCTCCTCCCCTGCCCGAAGACAATTCAATCTTCGAGAGTTGAGCGGGGGAAATTACTTAATTCGAGTTAAGCCCGCGTAACGACCGTAGAAATATTAATTATAAAGCTCGCTTTAAATGTTCATTCCGTGAATTTACATAAGCAGGCTCGAGAAAATTCTTTTATTTATCGGGTACCATTGTTCCCAGTGGCCTTCCATCGACGTTAACAGAGGCGAACACAATTCACGGTGTTCCCTGTGCCGTCGCGATTTCTGAAGCGGGTTCTTACGCATCTCGTTCTCTTTCTCTCTGTCTCTCCTCTCGTTGCCCACGCATTATAATAGCGGCACTTTAAAAGGGTAAAGGATGAATAAGGTGTGTATTGAGGCTCCTAGCACCTGCAGCCCATTATAATGAGAGGGTCTGGACGTCTACTTCTTTAAATAACACGTAATGGGCCCTAATAATTAGTCGGGGGAACATCGGCAGAGTGTGTAAAACTAATGCTGCTCGAAGGAACCGGCCAGCTAAAATCATTTACATGGCGGGCCATTTATTCTTTTCTCTTCCTTTTAATTGCCCCGTCCCTTTCTCGCCGGCCCGTGTGATTTCGTCCCACAGTTATTATTGACGGACAAATCATTGCTCGGAAACATCGATGTAATCGGTGATCAGCTTCGTTTTGTACGTTCGCTAATCTAACACTCCAGTGGGACATTATGCTCCCGCATTTACATAACACCTGATGAACATCGTATAGACATACGATGTTCATAGATTGATAGATTATCAACATAAATATATTAATTTGTATGTAAACAATCGAGCACCTCATTTTTCTACATACAGTGTTTAAAAACGAGGTATCATTGAAATTTCGTTCGCTTCAATTACAAATTGTTGATAATTAAATTGTAACGGAGAAGATCGGAGATGTTTTTAGTGATTTCTGTGACACTCCAAACAGGATGATAGTCCTTGCCGTCCATGAAAATTTCGCTTCGATATTTGGAACTATGGTCGCAGATTTATAGAAAAAAAATACGAACGATATTAATTATGTGAAAAATTGAAAATTCACCGTGTTCGCGATGAGCCTCCAGTCAGCGTCGACTTGGAGTTTCGGTGACCCTAAGCGGATAAAACATGTATCATCGGTGAACCCCGTGGTGACGAGCGAAACAGCGGTATCGATGAAAACGTGAGGAGATACATCGTCGACGAGCAAAATTCCTGGCGCTGAAAAAAACGAGCGAATCGAACATTCGACAACTATATAATACCGCGAACGCTTCTCGGCGCGCAGCGTAGGCAAAAAAGGATTTCGATTGATCCGGCGAACGGCGTACGAAAAACACACGAAAAGCTTGGTCGTTGCCTTTCGGGAGCGTACAAAATTTCGAAGCGTCCCCGTGAAACGCACACGCACGATGCAAAGGTGGGCACAGGTCGGTTTTTTTCATCGTGTTACGCCGCTAGTGGCAATACGTATCGTATGCCTGTCTTCCAGATACCTTTTTACTCGTCTTTTGCTGCAAGATCGGAGCAACAACCAGTCCTTGTGTGTCCGACGAAATTTACGACGGAGCCTCATGCACCATGCAGGCTTTATTTTAATACGGCCGGGTAGGAGATGGCTCTCGGGTAGGAGACGCCGTCCCGCTGTGCCAAAAATCTTAAATATTCATAATTAAATATGCTAATGAACGGGTGACTTCAACGGCAAAATGATTATCAAATTGTACAATGGCCGCGTAAAGTTATTGTACAGTCAAACGGGGTGTCCACACGGTGTGGCTGGTGCGTGTCCACCGGGAATGGAATGCATAGACCCACCGGGAGGAACTCAGCCAGGGCACGTTCAAGGACCCCGATCGATCAAAAATGTTTAAAACCGAGCCGTTGAATGTTTCGGGGCCAGAGAATCGGGCTGAACTGGTGTCGATAACCGCCGGTCTCAAGAACACTTTGGACAACTTGGGCCCTTATAGTTTATTATTGGGCAAACCCGACTCTCGAGCTTCACAAACTTTGCTTACCTTGTGTCCGTCGCTGTCGGGGTACAACAACATACATTGTATTACTTGATATGAAGTACCTTCGACTTGGAGCACAGTTCGACATTCCATGACACGAAGTGGAGGAGATTGACTAGGTTGCACGTTGCTCGAGATTTCTTGCAAAAAAAAACATGTGTGCTACTGTACTTCTAAGTATGTATAAAATTACTATATATTCTTGACGTGTTTCTGCACATAGGAAAATATGTCTACATCTCCCGACTCTTCGTGAGGCTTACAACAAAACTTTCGTTCTATTTTTGAATATTTTGAACTATATTGTTTGTGACATATCAAACTCTTTCAAGTATTCGACCTTGACTCCTTTCTAGTCTCTATTTTGGACTCCTTCTAGACTCTTAGTCTCTTTCTAGGATCTCTGCAAGACTCTGAGCCCTAGAGTTTGATCGATCACATGAATACTCATAAGCATTCGATCTGCTTGTTACTGCGTTACTCCAGACAGGAGTTGCATTATAACGCGATGAAAATGCAGAAGCAAAGAAATATCAATGTACAGATAATTTTCTACTTGCACGCGAATACTTTGTAAAATGAAATCCCGATATTCGGTGGTGCACGACGAAAAGGTTGAACGTCGGTGAGCTCAGGACGAAAGTATACACCGAAGCTCACCCCACCTGTGCCGGGGCGGAACAAAAATCCTTGGACACGTTCTCGCGGCACCGGGAATGTTTTCCTCTCATTATTACGAGCGGTCGTGTCGCCCGGAGTGTCGAATCGGAGATAAAGAGATTGTTTAAATGCATTACTAGTCCGGAGCCGATCGAAAGAAAGAAACGAAGGAGGCGGAAAGGTGGGACCGGCCGAACGAGAGAAGTCCGGACAAAAGAACGAGCATGCACGAAACAGCTGGGAAAAGAAGAGACGGAAAGAGAAGGAGGTGGAGGAAGGTCGAAGGACCGGGGAAGAGAAAAAGGAGTACAGAGAACGCCAGGGAGAAGAAGCTCCGTAGAGGGCCTCTCGCATCGGTCGCGTGAGATAGCCGCATCATTTCTTGGCAGACAATTAATTACTGACATTATGTTTTAGAATGCTTACTTGCACTGGCTACCAACCGATCTATAGATTTGTAGCCGGGCCCCGGACACCCTCTGTCCTCGTCCTTTTGCGCGAGCGAGCGCGAAGAAAATAGGGTCGCACAGGCGGTGTCTGGTAAATTCATCGAGAAGCTGATTGCTTTTCGACGAAAGAACGGCAAAGGGTACTTGAAACTGCATACAGAGTGTCTCGATTTAATCTATCTAGGTCCTTCTTGAAGATACTTCAAGCTCGACTTACCATGTTTGAAGAAAAACAAGTTATTGCAAATCGTATCCTGTTAAAAGCATGTGTACGGTTTCATAACGATGTTCAATCGTTGCTACATGAAATTGCATTTATTTTTTCTATAAGATGGTTTTCTGAAATATTTGATATTAGAATGGTATTATAACACGATATGGGAATTAACAGCTTGTAAAATGTTCTTAAAGATACTTCAAGGCGCGAATTACTCTGTTTGAAGAAAGACAAGTTGCTACAAGTCATATACATTTAAAAGCATATTTGAAATTTATAAGATGGATTTTCGGAATATTTTATGTAAAATGGTATCGTGGCCCGATATAAAAATTGACAATTTGAGAGATATTTATAACAAGCGACTGTGAAATCTGATGGTGTGTGTACAACGAACGAATAAGTATGATATATGTATAATTGTGTATACACATCAAAATAGGATACACATTAAATAACCATGTTTATTCGACGACGTAACTTACGATCCATGAGTATTATTAATATTTATATACTCTCCAAATACATATTCTATGAGTACGTTGCATATCATTAACAGATTAAAAGTTAGAATATCGTCGACCCTATTGGCCACAATGACAACTGTATTTCAATATAATCCTAATTATTGTGTAATACTATTGCCATATATAATTTAGAGAATTTCATGCTAATTGACATATGTTGCACTGTAATACGATAATCTGGTAATCTCGTCCAAATGCATACGAATCTATCAAATAATAATGCACAGTGAAACAAATGGCAGAGAATAATTTTACGTTTTAAATAATGATTCGAAGGAGATACTGTACAATATTTAGCACGATTTGCTGAACACTCTGTATGTACGACACACGAAGGAACATGTACTCCTCGTCGCCACGGGACACCGTACTGCCTACAGAAAGCAACAATCAGTATAAAATGATGGATATTAAACGTGACTAATATTATCGTAACAGGCCGGTGCCTCGTATAAAATGATCGATTATATTTATTTATACTTATTCGTACAAATGAAATGTTCACAAACGAATTTAGAAAATGAGAACGAAACAAACCGCGTATTGAACCTTTGCACTCGTACTGAGACTAATTTAGGATGCAGAAGAATAAATGATCTTGTAGGTCCTTGAAAATGTCTAACGTAAACCGGGAAGGAAAAGTTCGGAGCTAGTGAACAATAAAATTAGAAGTAGAAAAAGGGACGACGCGGTAAAGAGAAACACCATGTGCGTTGGGTTTTTCAACAAAATTTTGTTTAACCCCTTCCGACCCAAATTGTTGTTCGTTTAAGAGAAAATTATTTTATACTAAAATTAATTAGGTCATGTCAATGAAAGCAACAATATACATTTTACAAAAATATTTATTTACTTATTTATAATTTGTAAATATACATTTTAATGGACATATGGTCCTTACGCAAAATTTGTTTAAACCTATACGCAATAAAATACAGCACGAAAAGTATTAGGTACATTACAATGTGGACAGGGTCTGAAGGGGTTAACTAAATCTGTATACGTGTAATGTCTAAATATAGTGAAGTGGGTGACAATTGATAATACAAATTAACAACTTCCAAGAAATTGGTTAAACTTCTCAAGTAGAAAGTTTTCGAGACACCACTTGACAATAAGAAAAATCCTTTCGAGTGCAAAACACTTTGACTGTCATGTGAGCCCTATATGGCTGACTCTCAAATTTCTACACAGATTTAACAGCTGTATTATCAAAAATTTGATCAATATCCTAACTGAAGATGGTCGCATCAGTTACTTGGAACTATGAAAAATAAATATAACAAAGTATCGTGAAAATATTTGGTAAAATTTGTTAAAAATGAAAATACTACCTAATGCAATTTTCAATTGCTCCCATGTGGCAGTCAACGCGTTAAACCACGAGCCATGTATCGAATTAATGAAACGTAGTCTCGCCATCGGAGGGTTAAAAATCGGACAATGTATTGAGGTAAACGATACACGAGTGAATAGTCTTCGATCTAAAATATTCGCGATCGAATCCGACCATTCTATATAGCGATTCCCGGTGCCGCTAAAGACCCCGCTACGATCGCTTTCAAGGTACCTCTCATATATGGCTAAGCAAGATTCTCCGGCGTAGTTTATCCCGGCCAGGTTGCCGCGGCAGTTGCGTTGATCCCGTCATTAAGTCGAACACAGTCGTTATTTCACTTTCACCAGCGACAGAGCATAATGCCGGCGAAGAAACAATGCCCCGTAACAAGCGGCAAGACCCACGGCCGCTTAATAATCGTCAGCGTCTTTATTGATGTACCGCGGGCGGAAATTTGAAAACCGTGACGTCGCTTGGGGTAATTTTTCATTCGACCTGGCCGGATTCCTCGTCTTTCCACACCGCTATGTGCCACCTCACCGAATTGGAATTAACTACATTCGCTCGACGTGCATGCGCATGTGTGTGTGCGTGCATCCGTTACGTTCATTAAACGGTTTCACAATACTCGATAGATGAAACTTGGCAGGCCCTCCTTCCTAACTATTTATCGTTCTTTCATCGTCGATCCGGCAAATAAATCTCATCAGCCCGATTATCCCTGCCGGCCGAATCGAGCTCGAAAAAAACAGCGCGCCTGTTCGTTATTTAACGAATTTCATCAAATAATCGCCGTTTCGGCGTCGATCGAATTATTCTTAATCGTTGCCTTCGTTTTTTTATCGACAGAGCAAATGGCATCACTCACGGAGAAACGATATCGATCGGTTTATTTCTACCGACGATCCGTTTAACTTCCTATGCAAATCGGCACCGACCTCTGGCCTATAAATTACTAATTAATTTCAGATTAGGACATCCGAATTTAACTCCCTGGTTCTCCGATAGAGATTCGATTAGGCGAAACCACGTTTCGATACTTCGGGAATTGGTAATTTGGATATTTGAAGATTTCGAATGCTTGAAACTTTGACGATTTAAAATATTTGAAAATTTGAAGACGTTAAATACTTGAAATTTCAAAGATATTCAATATCAAAAAAGTGGAAAATTTGTAAATTTTTAAACCGTTAATTTTCGAAAATTTGCCGACTTACAAAATTTCTACATTTCTAATGTTCCCTGGTTTGTAATGACGGTGGACCTTCCTCCGGTATATCGCCATTTTATGGAAGAAAATCTGGACTTAACATTTTACTCATAGAAGTCCAATCTCCTCGCGAAAGTATGCGTGTTAAAGTTCGCAAGAAACCCCGGCGGCTGACCTGACAATATACCTCGATACTTTTACACGCGAGAACCTGTTGTATCTTAACGTAATTTATCGTCACGCTATTAAGCATCCTCCGTGGATCCCGGGATTCATTCGTCTTCGAATTACCCATTTCCTCTTCGCGCGCCCTCGTACGCTCGGCAATCTTCCGTACGTCATCTAACGTCGACAACAAGTTTCGTTAATTATTAGAAATTGAATGCAGCTTAAATAACCATAGAAATAACTGACGGATCATTTATACCTTTTGAGAAAACCATTCTTATATGTTATTATATGCGATTTTGGCATATTTTAGTACAAAAGAAAAACGTGTAAAAATATGACAATATTTTGAGAACTTAATTAACACTTTGAGGCATAAAGTTTTCACCAAGGCTCTGACATATTGAAGTTCACGAAAGAAAAACAAGTAAATACATGAAAATATTTGGGAAATTTTTTAAGGTGGATCTACTTTACAAATGATAATAAAATATCATCGAATGAAAGTACTAGCCGTCACAGTTAAATTAACGCTTTGAGGCATAAAGTTTTTACTAGTGCCCTAGCATATTGAAGTCGTGCACGAAGCAATTAGTAAGTGTGACTAAACGGTACAACAAATACGAAACATTGAGCAGAACGTTTTAAAAACCTAGTAGTACAAAAGCAACGGTATATTTCCGCAATGTTTCGTCGAAAATGTGGTATATACTTGTTACCGGCATGCTCGAAATATTTGAATAGCGCGAATTTTCGATTCATTTCTGGCGGAAAGAGGCCGGATTCGTTTCTTCGAATTTTCGCGGAAATACAATGAACGGCCGAGAAAGCTGCGTCGCGAGAAAAGACGCGGTGTTTCGCGGTGGACCATTTCTCGTCACGATACCGGGCGTTTTAATTTCATGCCCGTTCCCCGCCGCTATTCGCCGAGTTCGCGAGTGTGACGAAAGTTTCACGAGGTCTCGAGCAGCATTTATTATTCGTGGATTTGTGGAACGGCGCGCGAACGGCGTCTGATACTAATTGCGAGGAACAGCAAGAACGGCCGAGTCGCGGCTCCCACCGGGCCGTAAATTAATTTACCTCTGTGTGTTTTCGCTTTTAACGCCGCGGACCCGGGGGACCAGCTCGCCTCTCGTCAACAATTACCGTTTCCATGCAAAAAATCTCGCGTACCAGTTCCGTTTCGTCGTGGAAGCTGCTTCACGGATCGATCCAAGGAGTGCACCCGAGTTTTTCTTTTTTTCTTTACAATGGTCGTGGCGTTTTTCAATCGGAAAGTTCGCAAAACGAACGGCCTCGTACAGTTGCTCGTGACGGGGACACTAAAAACATCGTCGTCCTGTTTGAAATTAATCGCGGAAACGACGACCGAAGCTTGCTGCTGTAAGAAATTACGGAGCAAGGTTTCGTATTGCTATAAAACCTAGCATCACCCATCTTTCACACTGCTCTCACACAAGAACAGTAACTACACAGTCACTTCACACAAAATTATTCTCAAATAAAAGAAGAAACATTTGTAAGCACTATTTGTACATAAAACACCTCAGGTTAAAATACTTAAAATGTAAAGATTTTCAATGGAGATACAGATAGAAAATCACTCTTAATATCCGAATGATTTGAATTTATAAATATACCCGTTCCCATAAAACATTCACTAAAATATAATCATAACTTTGATTTTGATCTGCATGTTAGTGCAAATATGTGTATTGCATGTCTCCTTTTGATTTTCAAAAAGGGAGCAGAATCAAAGATATAGATTAATAAAATGTTCATACATATTTGACTTTAATGATATGAAGCGTTAGGCGATAGTGGAGTACTATTATAGATGTTGCAATAGTACTAGTGGTCGCAAAGGATAGTTTATTTTTACAAAGACTATACATTTTTCGATTCGGAAAGAAGATTTATGTGGAGTGCGACTAAAGCCGTCGTTTATTAATGAAGAAGGCAATCGTAATCCAAGTGGACAGTCGTAAAAGCATTAAACGTCTTGTAAATCACATACACGACACGGGGCGAAACATGATTTAACCCTCGTCCGCGGCGTATTAATATGCCAAACGGGCGTCTTCGATGAAATGTGCATTAATCGCCTGCGTTGAAAAACCGCCGCGTATTTCATCGCAGCCATTTTTATCGTCGATTTATAATCCGACGTTACCCAGCCAACTTTTATTTTTTTCCCGGTCACCGGCTTACAGATTCGACGTCACGGATTCCTCCATATTGAATTCGTCCGTCGATTAATTATTTTATAGTACCAGATAAATACTGGCAGGTGTTCGGGCGTTCTATAACGAAATACATTAAAGAATTTCAATCGTATCTGCGCCACTCCGGGAATAGCTGTATAAATGTAAGTGGTCAATTATTTCGACGAGGAGATATAATAAAATTCATAGGCAATACAGCAAGGAATCGCCAGCAGCCAATAGTTAGGAATAATTTAACTGCGCACTTAAATAGGCAATAGATATAAATGACTGTCGTTAAAATTGCAGGTTTGATTTATTAACTCTTGGATTACCGATGAAGCGAGTTTCCATTTGATGGAGCGAGTTCAGAGTTGAATCCTATTTTATTTTCACCTCGAGAATTTCGATATTCGGTGACTGCGGCGATCGGATATTTGCGATTTAGGTATTTTGGGAATTCGGGAGCCGCGAAATACGACAATTCAGTAATTTGGAAATGGAGAGTCGAATGAGAGTTGAGTTGCTAGGGACTTGGAAATTTAAGAATTTGGACAATTGGGGTTTTGGATATTTAGGAATTTAGGGAATCGAGAATTTGGGGATTTGGGAATTTGCTAATATAAGAACTTGAAAGTTCAATAATTTACGAATTGGAAAATATTAATATATAAATATTGCAAAATGTAGACAGTGAAGAGTCAGATGATATAATTTTTAGAATATTAAAAAATTTTTAAGAAGGTAACACCAAAAATTGATAAATGTAAAAACCAGTTTTCAGTTCCCGCCGCCCAAAATTTCCACCAAATTCGAATACCAGTTAGAATACGAACCAAAGCAACTACATCATCGCGTCGTAATGACTGCTTCAACAATCATAATTGCTCGTTAAGAATGACTGATACTCGAAGTCGGTGGTAACCGAATGAAAGCGAACAGACGAAAGCCAGCCGCGCGCATTGTTAATGAAGAAAGCAATCGTCGGTGGAAGCGAGCGGACAGTCGTAAAACCACTGAAAGCATTGTAAATTGCAGCCGTCGAGCGGCTAGAAAATGATTTAATCCTCCGTGGTCGCATTCATTTCCCTGACCGGCGTCTTCGACGAAATGTACATTAATTCCAGCGGCTGCTGAAAAACCGCCTGTTCGCTGTGCCGGTCTCGCGTTGCTCGCGGCGATTCTACAAGCCGAGAGAGACCGGCTAGCTAATGAAAAAGATCAATGTTTCTGGTTGTATCGTGCTATGCTCCATCGGTTTTTGTTAACATCGTTGGCAATCGTGAGACGAAGTTGAGTTCGACTCATTTTTTAGGCGTACAGATATTTGCTATTTCAGGAATCTAAGAACCGGGGGAGTCAAAAAGTTTCGGGGATTTTTGAAATTTTGAAGTTTAGGCAAGGAGGGATTTTGAAATTTGGGAATATCCGAGTTCGGATTGTTTGAAATTTGGGGATTTAGGAATTGGGGCCATGTGGAATTTGGGGATTTCGGAGTTGGGGGTATTTGCAATTTGGGGATATCGGAATTGGAGTTCTACAGTTTCGCAGTCTCAATGTCCTAATATTCCACAGTTTCAAAGCCTCAATATCTCAAAATTCTCATGTTCCAATATTTCAAGGTCCCATATTCACAAAGTTTCGCAGACCAAAAATTACAATATCCGATACTCCCGAACTCTCAAATTCTAATATTCTACAGTTTCAGTCTCAATATCTTAATATTCTACAGTTTTAATCTCAATATCTTAATATACCTCAGTTTCAAAGCCTCAACATCTCAAAATTTCAGAGTGTCAATAAACCAAAATTCCAAACTCCCAAAGTCTCTCGTTCGAGAACAAGAATTTTTCACGACCCTTCCGTGATGAAGTCATAACTACCGAAAAGATATACTTCGTAACCGTGTACCTTCGATCCGTGGTGCTCAATAGAATTCTCGCGAATGCCCGTAGGACTATACAACGAGCACCACTGGCCGTTCGCGGTTTCGGCGAGTGTATATAAATTAGCGCGAGTAACGCCGCGGCATTGAATCGGCTGATAAATTTTCGTGGTGCAGTCTCGCGTCACACCTCCCTTATACCGTGTATCCAGGAATCCCGTGCGCACGGCCAACGATAAAAATAAGAGAGAAAGAAGAGAAAGGTGGAAGAAGTGAAACAAACATATACATGTATACATATACATACGTATAATGCGTGGTGGCGCGAGCGTGTACGTGGGTTCTTCTCCCGAAAGCCTAAACCTCGAGTGTGTAATCGCGATCGTGGCCCCCACACGACATTAGGGACCCATATACGCAACACGCAGCACTCGCAGAGAATCCAACTGGCCCTTCGCAGCCGATGCTAATTACTTTTATTTTATTCGAACCAGCTGTCGATGTGATCTCTCAATGTTTTCCGGCAGTACCAGTTTTAAGGGCTACGCCATTTTAGAGTCCTCGACACGTTTGGTAATATCTCGTGGGATAATATGGACGATACGAGTATCACATTTGCACATTCAATTTTACTTGACTTTTCATTGTTCTAATAATTCTGACGCAACTACTGGAAGAATAGTGAATCGAGAGGTTCAGTGAACTTTTGTTGCGAAATCTTTGAATACTTTCTGCCAAATTCGATGAAGGTATTGCCATTTTTTTCTATTTTATATTACAACTGCATTTTTTATAGTCACCACAGTAGAAGATTATACAAAGCGCGCTCTAAATCTTGTAAAGCCATTTTGAGTCCTTCGTTAGATGTTTAAATTTTAAATTGTAAACAGAAGTGTCTCTCTTGCGTCTCTACTTCGTGTTCATCTGTACATCTTGAAACTCGGAGGTTTCTACAACAACGCGTCTCATATTTCATATTAAGAACAGCTACTAAATGTACCCCACATACGAAGTGTCGAAGCTTCGTAAAGCGTAACCCAGCAGGAAGATATTAATATCGCATCAAATAAAGTTACGCGATGCCGTTATTACGTTCGTAAATTGTGGTCCAAGTACGGTCGAATATCAGAATGCATAATTTAGTTTTTACGAGGCGATAGTAACGTGTTCCCGTCTTTAATTGCACTTCCGCTTCGTGGAAAGTTCAGCACCTGAACGGGCACCGTGGTCAGCGCGTTTCTGTCCGCGTGGGAATGCCGTGCACGCGCGCGCAAGATGCAAGAGCCAGAACGAAATTCTTCGGGACACCGGTGCCCCGGCCGATTGTTTCGTTTCGTCGTTTCATTTGCAAGTACAAAGCGAAACCGTTGTCCACCCTGAAGTCTCCGGATGCCCGGACGAGACGCTCGACGACGAAACGATGACCGACAGCGTTCGTATTAACGGCACGGTCAATAATTCTCTTTGTTAGTGCGTCTCCCCGCGCTTCCTTTCTTTCCGTCGTTCTTTCGTCCTCCTCCTCTTCTTCTTCTTCTTCTTCTTCTTCTTCTTCTTCTTTTGTTTCGTCTCGGTGCTCTCGTCGTTCGGCGAGAGCACTCCTTCTGTGTGCGACCGACACTGGCTCTCTTGTATGCAGGAATTCCGGGACCAAAAATATCCGAGCGATCCCTGTACACTCGCAACGGCGAAACCACGGCTCCATGGCATCTTTGTGGCACCTTTGTGGCATATTTTCCTCCGGGCTTCGAAACGTTTCGCCGTCGTACGGACGCCATCTTAACTCGGTTAACAGAATTATCTTTCTTTGGCTAACTGCCGTCCTGCCCGACGACGACGGATTCCCTTCCCGAACCGGCTGATTAAATTCCCCGTTGACGTTGCTTTGGAAAAGGAACGCGTCAATAATTTCTCGTCCTTCGCCGTTTTCGCTGCGCTCCCTTTACTTGCTCTTCGGGATCCCTTCTTGTATCTCTTGACCGTTTGACGAACTGATTAAAAAATGGCAGCAATTCGTCGGACGAGTTGACTGCCACAATGAGGCAATTGAAAATTTTACTTGGTAACACTTTTATAATACATCTTATCAAATATGCTGGCAATATTTTATTAGTATATAGAATTTCTCTAATGAAATGATCAAATTTTTAATAATATGAATAAATGATTCACATGGAAATTTAAGCTTCCATATGTGGATATAACTCCCAAATTCCCAAATCTTCAAATTACAAATTGTCGAACTTCTGGGGCTAATCAAAGAGGTCTCAAACAAAGATGAACGAGTCCTTCCCTATATTGCCATTTCTCCGAAGAGACCAACCACGCTTATAAAGGTCCCTTAATCAACGATATACACGAGATTCAATCGGACGAACGTATAACCTAATCCCAGTACCCGTCACCGTTTGCAGGAGGCTGCTGTCCCGAAACTCACCTGCCGTTCGCATTATTTTGATCGGATCCAGGCCGCCGTTCGCAGGATGAAACGGCAGGATCAGTAGGGACGAAAGGAGGCGAAAGTCACGGAGGAAATACGAGGAACGACCGAATGAAATAGCCGCGGTCCGGCGATGTGAACGTATTACGGTCTAGCGAGCAGGGTTGCGCGTGACAGCGCCACTGGCTGGATAGATTTATATATACAATGGGCCTGTATATTTATATCGCCGCGTGTACACGGGTAATCCTGCGACCAGGACGAAACACTCCGTTCATCTAAGTGGTGCGAGCTTTAACGCACTGGCTCGCATGCCGTAAGCAGATTAATCCGAAGGCCTCTCGGTCAAGCCCGAACGATCGACCCTCCTTACATCTGCCACTCTCAATGGACCGCTCGATACGACTTGATGTCCAACGACCGCCATAAAGGTCGCGGAACACGCGCGTGGTCGTGTTTTGCGGCGTGCCATCCCGTGGGACACGCGAGACCCGTGTCGAAACAAATCCGACGACAGGAAACCATCAAACCCAGAAACGCGCTTGCAAGGAGACTGCTCGTGACGCTGTGGCGAACGCGACGATCCAGATTTTCTTTCAATGATCCTCCACGAAGAATGGCCTGATTTTACGAATGGCGATGCCTTTTCGCATGTAATAGACGATTTAAAATTGGACGATTAATTTGGATAAACAGGTTGGTTGAATATATTTTCATTTCTTTTTATTTCTTAACTGCTAAAGTTTAGCAACGATACATGAAATCGTTCGGGAAACCGATCGTCGTGATGCATGTTAGGATCATTGAAATCAGCTTGTTATACCTTAATTCTTTGTACCGCGTAACAGAAAAACCGGTACAAAAATAGCATTTCTGTTTGGAGCTAGATCATTACGATTTCATGAGTTACAGCCATCAGTTTGACAGCCCTATAATAAATGAAGTCGCTGGATATCAACGTCAAGGCAAAATTGACTTTCGATTCAATCTTTTACCACTTTCCACGGTCTATTTCTCTGATATTAATTTCCCAGCCGTGTCGTTACTAACAATCTTAGATTCATTTAATTACGTATCGTGACTCGCGAGATGTCTTCGTTAATCCCATTTAAGAAAGCTGAACGTTCACGTTGAATATTTGGCCGGTTTTCGACGGTACGCCTTTGAAACGGCGTAGTGTCTATCAGAGGTCGATACGTCAGCGTGGCGATGGTATTAATTGGACAGTGGAAGCGGCAACCACGACGATAACAAATTTAAAATGCAAATGATCGCCTATTAAAAGTGTTTTACGTTCCGGTTTAGCCAAGGTGCGCACCGTGACCCCGCTTCCAATCGATCGTTTCTCGGTTTAATTGACCCACATCCGCGGTAATACCGTGCGCTTTATTAACGACACATTAATTATTCGTCGGGTTCAGAGATTTAAATATTTACATACGGCAGAGGCGCGTACGCGGGCCGGCTTGGTGGGAGATTTAAAAAATTGCCTTCGTATACGCGACGATGTACAGCCACCCGCGTGGATATCGTAAATCTTAAAAACGGTGCAATATCATGAAACGCTAATGAGGACACCATTGGGACATTTTGTATTCATTTCGTGGAATTAGCCTTTCGGTTACTTGTTTCGAAAAACGGGACGCGATGAATAACGATAATAAAATCTTCTTCCCGAGCGGAGAGCGTAAATTTTGACTGTGCATTCACGATCGGCCATTTTGCCGAGGAAAAGCTCGCCTGTCGCTCTCGTGAGCGGCTATTACTCTCGTGTCTCTTTAAAAAATTGATAACCCACTACACCTTCGTAAACTATTCACATCCTGATCGCGGTATTGTGAAACATTCGTTGGCTGCATCGCGAGCGGAAAGTACTTTAAATCCCTCTATAAACAATTCTGAAAGCGCTCTCCTGTTCGATGTTATAGTAACCCGAAACTCGCGAGGAATTTGTAACAATTATTTTGTTGATTCGAGTTTTCTTGGGGATATTGGGATCACGAAAATCGCGCAGGCTATTAAGTGTTTGGAAATCGGGGGTTGACAAATTTACGAAATTGTTAAGTTTGGAATTCAGAAATTTGGATGCTTGGATCAATTGGTTTTTAGGAATTTGAAGACGTAGGTATTCGGGGAATTAGTAATTTGGAAACTTGAGAGTGTACAAATTGAGGAGTTTGGAAATTTTTGAGTTGAAGAATTTGAGAGGTTGGAAACTTGGATGCCCAAAATATGAGGAGATTGCAAATTTGAAAGATCGAAAATTTGGTAGATTGAAAATTTGAGAATATACAAACTTCGGCTTTTGGAAATTTCTGAAATTGGAATCATTGACTGCTGAAAACTCGGAACTGTAAAAATTTGATTTCTAGGAACTCGGAAATGAAAATTTGGAAATTTATGTTTTCGGGAGCTAAAAATTTAATTTTTTGCATACTTGGAAATGCAGAAATCGGAGGCATCGAAACTAAAATATTTGAAAACTAAGTAATTTCTAAATTCCTGTTATGAAGATTCCTAGGTATATCTAGATGTTGCCTCCAGATCTAGATTCGCACGATTCGTCGGCAAAAGCAAACGTCCCCCTTTGTTTCAAAGAGGGATATCGTGGATTCGGTGATCAGGCGGTTATCGCTCAGATTCGAGCGTGTGCACAATGTCTCGTTCACGCCACGTATACCTCCCTCAACGGTGGCGTGCAAACGATGCATTAACGTACCGACACAATCCACCGGCAAATGAGAGGCCCAGCTACGAGTTCCTACGTACCGAACATCGACGAGGCTTGATGGACTCTAAACACGCCTCCGAAATTTTGCGATTCTGCGAACTTTTCGTCCGCGCCTGACACGCTTGCCCGCAGGTCCGTACTTGTATACGCGCGTCGATTGCTTTCCTAGTATGAACGCGGAAGCGAGATTGAAATATTAATTACGAGATTATGCGGAAAAGCGCGTCTAATAGGTCATAGTTCACTTGTACATTCATAGTTGTATCTGGTAAATTTACGATAGCGGACCAACTATCTCGTACAGCGCTCCAATGTAGAGACAATCGATTAGGTCATTCAGGATTTATCCTTTTTGTCTTGTATAAAAATTGATGCAGGTATTGCATTATACGATCGTTAGATTGTACGATGTAATTTGAGTTCAATGTAATTGAACTGTGTCAGAGAAAGTGATCGGCCCGAAAATCGAAGAAATATTGCAACTGGTCCATGGGTGCTTAAGACTCGCGTTCACTGCGTACAAGTTAATCAATTATATATTTTTACAAAATTACGAGTCGAAATTTTTCGTACTGTAACAAATACCCATTCCGGGTGGAGCACGGCTTCATTACACGATTATAACGAAGCTTCCGTTCGAATCAATTACACGATGGCTGTATCGTGCGTGTCCGCCGTGACGGCACCCGGTAACGTAACAAATACGTAACAGTGCATAATCCGTTGAAATATGTAAAGTCGTAAAAAGCGAAAATCCCGTATGTGTGCCGAAATTCGTTCGGGTGGACGTAGGCAGCACGGTATGGAACAATGAAATCGATTTGTGTCGGGAGGAGCCGTAAAAGCGGCCCCCGGAGGAGGCACGCTCGACGTTTCGTGTGCAATGTCGAACGGTTAATTTTTGCTCTCGAAAAAAAGCGCTCACCTCGATTCTTAATCTATAGCAAAAATTACATGCAATTACCGCCGCCACCCAGCGCGCCGGCATCTGCGAGTCGAAGGTAGCCGGCGATCGCGTGATTTGCACGTCCATCCGCCTTCGGAACGTCGAAGGCACACACGGTTGTTGCACACAACCGAGCCGTGCTCGGTGTTTGTCGGTCGCTGCTGAATATTGCGGCGTGTCACGTTTCCCTTTTCACGTCACGGCACCAGGAAACAACAATACACCTTTTCAGCCACTTACAAAACCGAAATGATACATCGCCCGTTTACGTACAGTACCATCGTATTTCTGCACGACGAAAATAACAACGTTATTTCGTACGCGACTCTCGTTCCCGATTACCGATATTAAGGAAAACGCTTCGATCGCTCTAGCGTTAATTCAGCTCGCTGGTTGCCGCGCCACCGCGAGCGATGAATTACGCGAGCGCGCGCGCGCGAGCTCGCACACGTCGTATAACCCACGTACACGATAATTCATCTTCTAACGCCGAGGCCGTGGCTTTACGTGAATTAAACGTGTTTTTCAAGCAACGCCGCGCTGCCGCGCGAATTAGCATAAACGCTGCACGCTTTTTTGATATACGGACCGGTTAAAAAAACAACGATGCTCTCGGCAATTTATAGGCTTGTAACACTCGGCCGGCCGAGTGAAACAACCACGGTCAACTGTAAGTCCGCAAATCAAGGATCACGGGATAAGCCGTATCTCGTGTATTCCGAAACAAAGGTCCGTTTTAAACATTAATGTACACAATTACATTATTACCACGCTGCTTTGCACTTTGATCGTCGAATAACGAAATCGAATTCGTGACTTCGAGATACATACTCCAGATTTTAAATAGAGACTTTCATATACGGTGAAGCATGTAGCTCTGGATGAAACTGTAGAAACGGAGAACATTGCGGAATTGCCATATAAACGGAACTTATATTGTCTAGCCCTTGATCGTAGAAATCCTATCACTGGGGACATACCTTTTTTTGGATGTAATAGGATTTACGGAGATCCAACGTGTAAGTGGAGATCCAACATGTGATACACGGTAATGTAATATATGGTAGTACGGTGTGCACTGATACAACGCGCGGTGACAAAAGATGTGGTGATACAACGCGTGGACGTTCAACATATAACGATTCAGTGCATGGTGATACAACACGTGTTAATACTGCCATGAGTAATACTACAGGTGATGGTTCATACGTATGATATTTCAACGCGTGATAACCGAACTATTGATAATATAAAACGTGGTAATAGAGCATATGATAACATAAAAAGTGGTAATTGAACGTATGATAACCCTTTGCACTCGAACCGTGACTCGCATTCGTCATTTGGTCTACCAGAACAATTAGAGGGTAAAAGTGGCAATTAATAATATAAAATAATAATTTCATATAAAATAATAATTCGATTGCAAAAGGGATAATATAAAACGTGATAGCAGAACGTGCGGTGATACAAATCTTGGCGATGCAACGTGTGCCGATACAACGCGCAGTAATTCAATAAGTAGTAATTACAAGTACGATAGTTGTACTATTACCAACCAATGAAAGCTAGTAAACGCGGCTTTAAAAATCGTCGTTTCGCGAGCGCGTTTATACAAGCTCGCCGGTCGAAAGCATGGGAGCCGCGACAATGGCTGGAAAATTAACGCTTGTCGCGCACACTAGCACGAAACCTTTAGAAAATTAATTCCATTGGCATAGGAAGAATCTCGCACTGGGATTCAAACAATTGGCGTGCAACTGATTATCGGTTCGTTCGGTACGTAGCCAGACGCGTGTACACGAGAACTCTTTACGAAATGAGTTCACACGACGCCGGGGCGCAGGGGTCGGGGTGTCGGGCGTCGAGTGGCGGACAAGAAACGAGTGAAGTCGGAAAGGAAATAGCCAATCAGGCAAATAAGGACACAAAGGCGCGACGGGTCTCCCCCGTTAATTGGCATACGTTAATTAATACACGGCCTCTTTGTTGCGTTACATCCGCGTCTGCCTGTTCGGCTCATCGAAATTGCGCTCGAATGCCAATGCTCGATCGTATTTCTTCGATATTGTTTCCCGAAATCGATGCGAGAGCTCGCCGAACACCCCCTCAACCCCCCAACCCCTTGACCCTTCGACGGCTCCACCCGTCAACATGCGCTCTTTTTAATTAAAACGTCGTCCATATTCATAAACATAAATTATCGTCTCGCTCCGGGCTTCTTTCGTGAGTTCGCTCGTTGCGCCGCCGCGGACATGTGTGTACGTGTATTCTTTTTTCACGCTGTTCGTTTCGATTCATTACCGGGGATGCCGCGCGTGAATCGATTACGTAAACGCGGTAATCTGGCGCAACGATAGCGGCACCGGTATTTTCACGGGAGAAACTGTTTAATCGGGCTTCATTTGAAAGGATAATCGTGATATACGGTGAATTTTTTATCCTTTAATCTTCGCGTAACGAAGATACCCTTATACTTTCTCGGTATCCGGTTACGTTTACGCTCTGTCCTGTTCTTAACCCGCTCGTTTTTTGTTCGATACAATTTAATTTTATTAAGCTTTAACCCTTAACGAACGAGCGCTTCTTTTCTGGAACAATGAACAGTGGACGG
Source organism: Coelioxys conoideus (assembly GCA_947623535.1). Lineage (NCBI taxonomy): Eukaryota > Metazoa > Arthropoda > Insecta > Hymenoptera > Megachilidae > Coelioxys > Coelioxys conoideus. The sequence continues at coordinate 15,362,720 of OX392457.1, read as the reverse complement.
AATTTTAACAAATTAATTGCTTTATTGCTCCAACGAGAAAAAGTGTATAATTAATATCGCTCTTATTGATACGTAGTGTATGAACAGACACGGATATGAAGTATATGAACAGGCAATATGATAGATCAATATAAAAAGATACTGAAGTGAAAATTGCAGAAAAGTAAAGGGATTGAATTAAACGAATAAATATACACTTATATGTTATATATATGTTATATATATGGTAGATTTGTATACATTTCTAAATTTATTTTTTTATAGGCTTACAATCTATTTATACAAAATACAAAGTGTGAAAAATACAGTAAACAATTACTTATATATATTTATTCTTTTTTTGATTTCTTGAAATATCACATCGTGCCACCTTTATGGGATCATTCGCTTTTTTTTAGAATATTTATAATGTCGCGAATGTGGCAGCATTGTTAAGGGTTTGAAATGATCACTGCACATTACGTTTGCTATCTCTGAAATCACTTCCCTCAGATAAAGTTCAGCAATTCTAGGCATTCAGGTATCTATCGAGTCATCCGCGTGTCTCGAAACCCCGTAAAGAATATCAATCGAAGATCGTCCCATAAAATACACGTTTCCGTGGTATCGGCCGGCAAAAATCGAGCATTGTGGAGGGCGCCGAATGCCTGGACCATGGACGTTCCTTAAAATTTATCGATCCTGGGAACGCATCGCGAGGCCTTGTACCCTGTTCCATGCCGTCACAATATTCATCCTTGGCCCGTTAAATCATTCGATTTTTATATCATCCCCGGCCGTGCATGCTCGTGAACGACCTCGTGCAGAAAGCAAGCGTGAGAGAGCGAGAGAGAGAGAAAGGATGCACGCGTGATCACGAAATCGAACGTTTTCATGCGTGCTATACGTGTTAATACGGTGATTTAGGGCTTAACCCGTGGATCCTTCGGCGAGCACAGGAAGTCGTGCGTGCGTGGGTCCGTTTAACGTTGGCGATGCCGGCGATGGTGGTGGTGCACGATGCACGTTAAGACACTGGGGTGACAAAGCATTAATTAAGTCGTACACGTTTATCGGATATTCCGGCGTTGGGTTATGGGCCGCGAGCGGCCACGATCGAGGGAGAAAATCGCACGGTATAACGCGACGCTGATGAAATATGTCGGCTGCGGAATGACAGTGGCTCGTAAAGGGCTGAGATTAAACTTTACCGAATAATAAAAAAAACTTTATATGACCCCGAATGTATATTATACCGAAGAAAATGGTTTATCGAGGCCGGCCATCGTTGTACGTTACTCCGTTACAACGCACGCTTCGTTTCGGTCAGGGCACGCGCGTAAACCTGAATGTTTCACATATTTATATATTTCACATATTCGCATATTTGATTTACATTCACATCGTGTTATATATTTAAAATATTCACGTATTTTTGAAGTTCGAGTTTTGGAATTTGCAAATTTCGAAATTCCAAATTCTGGATTTTCCCAATTTTTTACGTCCCATAATTGCTAACTTTCAGATTTTGAAATACCAAAATTTATGGATTTCGAAATTCTCTTTAAATTCCTACATTCTCACATTGCAATGGTCTCCGTATTTCCAAATTCCGAAAATTTTGAATTTAAATTTAAATCCTCGAAATTCCAAAAGATTCTAAATTTTCACACCTACAAATTAAATTGTTCGATAAGTCATGGTAAATCCCCAAATTTCAATTTCTTCAAATCCCCAGATCCTCGAATTCCTATATCTTTAAATTTTTATTCAACTCCAAATCGTTGACTGGTGAAAATTACATAAAAACGAACGAGCGTGAACGCGCTGCTTCTGATAGCCAGCTTTTTCGTACAGAAGGTAGATTTTCTCGTAATTGCACATCGGTCGATCATCGTCTGCGACGGGTTTATCGAGCGCAATTTTCGATATTAATAAATGCACGCGCCTTTAATCGACGCTGAAAACGTCAACCTTCTTGCGCGCCTCTATAGAGGCTGTATTCCAAAAGCTCGTCGTATTTAATTGATGGAGCCGTAACGATAAGTATCGTCTCGTTAATTCTTCGGCTGATAGGCCGTGCAGTAACTTCTTAACGATCCTCGCAGACTCTGCAAGTTGGTTAACGAGGCAACTCGCGTTTCAGCTACCGTGGCATTACTTTTTACTGTTACGCAATACCGTGCGAAATGTGTTGTTTGGATCGAGCAAGATCACGGAGAAGATTTTCGTCGAACGAAACTATGTTTCCAGTTTGTTGTTACAATTACCACGGTCAATCTATTCAGCGTCGCGCGGTGCACTGGCAGCACGAATGAAATCATGAAGGCATTTTGTTAATTGAAAAGATCGGTAACATATTGGATCAACGGTAGTACACGACAAAGCGATGAATTATGAAATTTTAACTGCCGCAGGATATCGCGATGAAATTTTTGCCTTAAATATATAATACCTTTGCTGGGAGAGAAAATTGAAAAAATACATAAAGCCATCGGAATGACTATAAATATACACTGCGCGAGTTTTGTCGCTCGATCATATTCGTCGAAGCTCATTCTGAACAAACGAAACGGTTTCTGCGCAAGACGTTTGCTACAAAACGGAAGGAAAATTCACCATTTTGTTAACGAACGAAAAGTAGGGAACTATGCATTCGCGCATTGTTACACCCGCATTATAATTGCGAACTTTTAAACCACGTACCGGTCGCGATAACCAAAATTCGCCAGATATGGAGGCGGGCGGTAGCATGTTCGCAAAAGTTTGACAATTCGAGAAATTCGAGAGGCGCCGACCGTGGAATACATTTCTGACGTGCCTCCTCGTCCGCGCAATGAAATCCCGGAAATAAAATAGTTTCCCGATGAGCGAGCACGTTATGAATATGGAGAAAGAGCGGTTTTCGTTTGGAGATCGGCCGCGAACAAAATAAATTAATTAAAAACACTGCCGGTATCAAACTCAAGAATAGTTTGCGCGGCAGTCGAATAATCCGCCATTTTTGCATGTAGAAAGTACACTGATTTCGAATGAAAATCTGCGGTAAAAGTTTGACGTTGTTAACTTTGGAATCTCATGCCTCGTGAGCAAGCGAGGTGTTATATCGCTGTTGGTTTTATGGTCGTTCACTGAATATTCAAGATTTTATTGTTGAATATAATGTATAATTACATCATTTAACTCTGTCGTATTTTTATATACACTTTTATTCTTGTTTGAACATCAAACTTTACTTAAACTAATTTAATACATCGTTTTATCGTTCGAATATATTTATTCTTGCGTTTTCTTCAATTTTAACCTAAGTCAACTCGATACACAATTTTATCGTTTAGATCCGTTTATTGTTGTTCAAACTTGAGACATAATAGCAAAGATAGGTAAATTTGAAGGGTAGAATCGCAGTTACCTTCCATATTACGGTGTAAGGACTATTTTAGCGATTGAGTAAGAAGAGGATGTTGAACATCATTTCCAAGGGCAACCAGGCACCCCATATTGTATCGACCCATGGCGTTTTCGCTTTAAGTACTTGTACAACGTAACTTCGTTGTCTCTCCATGGAGCAGGCTGGTCGGCCCACGACTCTTACGCTGATGAAGGGCTCTGTCTAATGAAAGGGTTGTGTGTTTGATACCCTTAAGAATTGAATTACGCCGGGACGAAGGCCGGGACCGGTAGCCATTTCGAAAAGAATAGGATCCGAGCTGGGGCGAATTTATCTTTCCTGGTATCGTGATCTCTCATCGGTTCTGTACGTGCTTTATGGTGTCGTTTATTTAACGACGCTTATTTATACGATACGATGCGCTTTTTACGCTGCGCCGTTGAATGGTGAAAGATGAAAGGTAGACGTAATTTCGCGAAATAAAATAGCACGAGGAAACAATAAGACGCGGGGCTAAAACTCGCCGTGGAGATTCGGTCGATAGAGTGAATGATATTAATGGAAAATTTGATTATGAGAATTCGAGAATTTGAGAAATTAGAAATTAGGGAATTTGAAAATTTATAAGTTTTGTTATTCGGGGTTCGAGAATTTAGGAATTTAGAAATTTGGAAATTGGGAAATTGGGAAATTGGGGAATGGAGAATTCAGGATTTAGGAATTTAGGGATTTGAAAATTTGGACTTCCAGGTATTTGAAAATTTGAGGATTTGAGCGTCTGGTAATCTGGCACTTTAGAAACTTGAAGATTTGGTTATCATGGGTTTGAGAATTTTAACTCTTGGAAATTGGAAATTTAAGAAATTAGGGTTTTAGAAATTTTAGAATTTGATAATATGGACTTCCAGAAATTCCCAAATTGTATAACTTAATTTTTGGAAATTTGCAACTTTGGGAATTGAGAAGTTTGGAAATTATAATCTGTAAATTTGGAACTTTAAGAAATTAGAGATACAGAATCTTAGAATTATCGCACAAAACATGATACGAATTTTTTTTACAACGACGTGTTTTCTTACCATGACAGCAAGATATTTATGAACGTCCAGAAATAGAAAGAAAAATCGCTCAACGTCAAAATGAACAGTGAGATTTACCCAACACCGTACATATTTAAAAACGTGGTTCCGTATCACTTATTCTATATATAACAGTATGACAATAAAATTGCACCGGCTTCTACGCGTCAGCTGTCCGATCTAACAATCAGTTTCGTATTTCGTTAATCTTCCAAAAAGAAACAACATGCACAATTTTTGTTTCTATTTGTGTGTTTCATACGTTCGATTATGAATAGGATTACAGTTGATATTTGCGAATATAATGATAACGGTGGATGCATGCGTTGAGATCAGCTGTAACGATACAAAGCATAATATATATGGGGGTGGGAAGCATATAAAACTGACAGAAAACACGTACGTACGAGGAAAAGATAATGCGAATATGAAATTATGGATTCAAGGTATGCAGAAATAAAATCGTCGGTATTATTGTAAATTCTAACTACGTTGGTTTTAATCTGCGAAGTATCTGATTTATTCTTTTTATCGGTATTTTCAATCTTTTACGCGTGGATACGCGACTGAAATATACGATTCTTTTGAATAAACACGAATGTAGGGAGCTGATCCTACCGCTTCAATTTGATATTACTGAAACAAGTATGGATATATGATAATTATTAAATTTTCAAATTGTCAGATTTCGACATACCTCGATTTATAAAATTCTCAAATTTTTTAAATCGAACTTGCAAATTTCGAAAGTTCCGAATTACTAAATTTTCAAGTTTCTACATTACAAATTTCCAAGTTTTCGAACTTCCTACTTCTCAATTTTTAAACTCTCAAATTTTTACATCCCCAAATTTTCATGCTCCTAAATTTTTAAACGACCAATTCGGAAGCTTGCAAATTTTTATACCTACAACTTTGCAAGCCCTTAAATTTCTAACTCCCCAATTTTCAAGCACAAAAATTTTTACATCCCCAAATTCTCAAGTTCCTAAATTTCAACATTATTCAATTCTCGATTCCTCAAAAATGAATTTCCGCGTTAAAAAATTTCCCAACTGCAAAACTGTTCAGAAAATTTTCCCTACAGAGATCTACCATGCTGGTTAAATGTACGTCTTTTTCACAGTATACTTTTTCTCCATCAGAATCGTTCACGTAACGGAATATCATTGTTCGTCATCGATAATTAGCTATTAAATGGTACACGATGTACAGGAATCGACTACTTTCATCGAGGGAGTTTCAATCGAACGGGTATAAAAAGGAAATCCATTCTCGCACCCAATCACACGACCGACCGATGTAGCGAATTTAAATGCCTCGATCACGATGCAATAAAACGAAAGCACGGCGCGTTCACGTTCGATAGGTTATATAGGAATTGGGTTACACGAAAATCATTTCGGTCGACGAGGAGAAACTCTTTAACCCCCGATGGATCGCTCTTTTTGTTCTTCATTCGCGTTTGAACGAAATCCCGCCGTGGGTCTCGAATTAGTTGGGACAAGTTCGAAATCACATTAAAAAAATATTCGATTTCGTCGTTCAAACTTCACCACCTATGCGTTTCCTTCGTCCGATCGCGGCACCGTGAATTCATCTCCACGAGAGTTTCGACTAATTAAAAATCGATTTTCATCGGGTTTCCTTTTTTTTCCACCGATGAATTGTCCTTTTATGCGCGCTCATACGCGTTTCAATTATCTCGCTGTTCGTTTCTATCGATTAGCCCGCAATTACGAGCGAAAATTTCACTCGCGCAAAACTCGCGAGAAATTTACCCTTTTACCTTTAACCGCGTTTTCAGTTTCATAACTGTTAGAGCGCTCGTTCCGTGCAAACTCAGCCCCATTTATGGTACACTCTTTTCTGCGCCATTGTTGCACGATTCTTCCAGCTCCGGAATAAAGTTTTGACTCTTCAACGGCTACAATAAGAAGAAAATAATTCTTAAAATAATAATTTAAGGAACGCTTTTGTAATATTGCAAATCCATGCCATTTGTAGGGGACAAAAGATCGCAATCACAAAAGGAAATTATTGTCTAGAAGGAAATTTATAATTCATTCATATTTAATGAAATACAATAAAAGTTTCATATTGTAACGTTCTATTTTATGTAGCGCACATGCAGCACAATATGTTAATGAGATTATTAAGGCGAATACATTATTAATTTTATAAATTCCTGGCTTATATAAATATAATATAGGGCCGTTGCTCAAATACGGTTGAACATTAAAAGATAAACAGTAAACTGTGGAATTCAGTTTTAGAACACCCTTACGTCGAATACAGGGCAATTGTTTCTACTACAAATTGTATGAAAAAGGTCAAGTAAGACGCGATAGAATTGCATTTTTAATCGACGAAAAGTAAATAATTTGTTATCACCGACCACGTCAGAGTAAAGTTTTCGGCTGAGTCAAACACACGTCGGAGGAAATTAACTAGTATGGAGTCAGAGGAGAAGAAATTGACGAAACGCCTGAAAACGTTGAACGGCATCGGAGGAACTTCATCATTCGAATCGTGCTAGATTGTACATTAAACGCATCGCACGCGACTTTCCGAAGGCAACTTCGAAAATTACGCCCCCGGTTAACCTAACGGATCTATATATTCCGGATTTCCGGGCTGCTACGTAGGCGGACAAGGTTACGCGAGCGCACCTGCGAGCACATATGCTTTTTACGAGGACAATAAAAACTAAATAGTATCTCACGCGGGTTTAACCGAACCCCGTTACCCGGAATCGCAATTTTACAACGTGATAAAAAGGAAGGTGCAGAACGGAGAAGAAGAAGCCGGAAAGAAAGGAGAGGAGGACGAAACTGACAGAGACACCGGCGACGTATGAATAACCGAGTGGATGTTTTCAAACGAGCGTTTTCCCGAAATAAACGCGCACGGCATTTTCTATAATGGCTCGCCAGCCATGGATCGCGGTTTTTGGACGTTCTTTTTACACGCCAGAGCTTTTCGACCGTGGTACTGTGCCTCTTGGTAACGTGCCAACTTGCAATGCGGAATAGTATGCTATTTTTTAAGAACCGCTTTCTCGAAATTAACATCGAATTGATAGCAACAGAGTTAGCAACACACTTTCGTTCATTAATATCGTCCGATCGATCGAGCGTATTTGTTTATTATTAGGTCTACGGGTTATATGACCAGCTGTTATGGAGACATCGGACGACAACGTGGTTAATATTCTTGGATTTTTGAGCTTAACATGTACTGTCAGTTCTTCAAAATCCTAAAATTCTCGAACTTCCAAACTCTCAAATCTCTAAATTCTAAAATTCCGTAACACCCCGAACTTTCCAAATCCCCATATACTTAAATCTCGAAAACTGAAAAATCCACATCCCCTCGAATCCTGAAATCTTCTACCGCTCCAATTTCTCGAAGCACCCTTTTCAAATCAATTTCAATATTATCAATATTCGATCACATTAACTTTCCGAATCCCAAACAAAAATCTCCCAAATCCTCGAATTTCCAACCGCATGAATTCTCAAATTTGCACACCAACTCCAATATTTCCAATATCGCAACTTCGAAATTAATTGCGCGAGGTACTTGATTCCCGAGCGATCTTTAATAAAGTAGAAAACATTATTGCGTGTATATACGTAGTCACAATAAAGTTATGCGCTGAAACTATGCGTAACGCTTCGAGCTACCGTCTTAACAAGAAGTTATACCGCTCGCGATACTTCTCCCACCCGGTGAAGCATTAACAGGATTATAGCCGGTGTAATTGAAAAGTATAGGAGCCGGCTTTCAACTTCCATGAACTTTTAAGCAATACTAAAGCTCGCGTCCAAGAAGTTTACCCGAAGCAATGCGTTATCGCGTTACGTTTAGCGAGTGCCTCGCGAACTTAGTCGATCCATAATCGTGCGCTTATACCCGATCGTTACCAACTACCCTGGCTACGATAGTACACGCGGATGAACTTCGAATCGGACCAGCTTGCTAATTAACGGAAATCAAACGTCACCGTTTCGTTGTGGCAATCGTTGAACGATCGGTTTCGAGCACGATCGTATCGCAAACGTCTCAATATCGAGTCCTGTAGCGGGCCAAGATCGAACAATTACGATTTCCTGTCTCTCGCGAGCCGAACAGCCTGTTGATCACGAGTTTCGAAGCTAGGATCTTCGTGAGAAATCGGTAGCGTGCCTGATCCAGGATAATTATATCAGCGGTTCGAGCAACTACCATATCAGCTGCTTTCCGTCCAAGAAATTGTCACGCGACGAACAAAATGGCGTGGTAAGCATCTGCCACCCGTTGCGGACGTGTACCGATCGGCGATATAACGACAGCTTCCTAGCAGCATTTAACAATTTGGAGATTTCGGAACTTGGAAATCGAAAATATTCGGAATCCGAGAATAGGCGATGTTGAGCATTTTTCGGTTCTGCGATTTGAAAAATTTGCACAGTCGTGAATTCTAAAATCGAGAATTTGTAAGATTGAAATTTGTAAATTCGAAGTTTGTAACATCAAGTACATCCATCCCGTTGGCGTGCAGCGATACAACACAGGTTTAAAAAGAGCATCGTCTAAATAAAACCGTGTTCGTTAATGAAAGAGCGAGACAAAAGCAACACAAAGTAGGTGGTCCCCTATTTATGAATAAAGCATCGGCATTTTGTATCAACCGCGAGATTTGATTAGCACATTATGTGGCGCCTTCATAGACGGCTATTCTCCGAGGGAAATTGTGCTCCTTAATTAGTAGCTTTTCCGCTCCGTAGCGTAGCAAGGAAAGCCAAGCTCGATTTATACCGTAAACGTAACAGCTTTTAATCCGAGCCTAATTCACGCGGGACTATTAGAGGCGTTAGCGGTTCTACGCCCATCATCGTTACGTCATTAAAAAGCAGTTACGTCCGTGATACGTTTCAGAAAACCGCGAACCGATAACCGGATCATCGAAACAGCCGATATTATACGCGATCGACCTTTCAAGTTGTCAATGATCGATCGATCGCCGCGATCCAAATCGATTTCTGATTCTCCCTTTTATAGCGATCCTTTCCTCCCGATCGGAAGCTTATAAATTCTCATTACCTTCACGTTGCCCGCCATAAAAGTGAATCAACCATAGGGACCGTTGCCGTTCTATACCCGGCAAACCTCGCATTATATCGCAATCATCTAGTGCACGGTTACCTAGATTGTTTCGTAAATGGATCACTTACCGCAACGAAGCGTTGAGAAAGAGGAAAAGAACTGGAACAGGAGACGCTATAGGTTTCCGTCGATCTCACCACGCTGACTCACGAGATCGAACCTTTTATCGATCATGAGATCCGATAAGCAGGCGTATTAAGCATTCGAGGCATTCGGATTTGAGAATTTGGGAAATTTGGGAACTTAAGAATTTGGGGATTTAGGAATTTGGAACTTTTGAGATTCGAGACCTTAGAAATTTGAGAATTTAGAAACTTGGATTTTTTGAATTTTGGGACTTTGGGAGTTCAGAAAGAGTGAAGCTCCGTATTTTAAGAATTTCAGAACTTAGAAGTTTCTGAATGTTGTAATTTGGAAATTCGGAAATTTGGTACTTTAGGAATTTGACAATTTAGCAATTTGGAAGTTTAGGAGTTCGAGAGTTTAGGAATCCGGAAATATAGGAAATTGAAAATTTGGTACCTCAGGAATTTAGGAATTTAGCAATTTGGAAATTTCCGAATTCGGAATTTCAAGAATTCGAGGCTTTGGAATTTCAATATTGATAAATTCGGATACACGGAAATTCGGAAAGTCTCGAATTCAGAAATTTAGGAACTCCGAAAATTATAAATTTAGTAATATAGAAAACCGAAAACTTCCAAATCGAAAATATCGAAATTCGGGAATTCAGAATTTTGGGAATGTAAAAATTTCGATAATTTGAGGGTTCAAGAATTCAGAAATTTACAATTTGAGATTTCGTAAAGTTTGAAAATTTGGATATCTAACAATTTGAAAGTGAAAATACAGTACAGAATCAATATTTCCATTTGTCAAACGCTGACGGCAATACTGGCTTCTATAATTCGAGACGAATTCTCGCGTCGATGGCCACGCTTTCGATTAATTTGATTGCAACCAATTCCGCTCTATCATTTGACCGAACAACGCGGCAGGTGTTGCACACGATCGATGGAAAAGTGGAACACGGTCTGCGAATTTCTAAACAGTAGATCTCATTCTACTTCACTACGGAGCAACATCGTAAATACATCGGTCAATGGTTTTTGTTTTAGCAAACAGGTTTCCGAGAATCTCTAATAGTAGATGGGTTCGTTTACTGCGAAATAATATCTCGTTTTACAACTATATTTAACGTATTTCCCCGTCCACGGTTTCCTGTCCAGTTTTTATACTTTGCTTATGCGTGGATGCAAATGCTTGTTTATTAGCAATTTACGCGAGTACGAGAACGGACGACAAGACCCAGATTATGTCACACGATAATTTATACCGTTTGTGATCCTTAAAATCTGTTATTAATTTAGGCGACACAACATGGAGCAGTATAACTTATTATCGTTTAGTACTGTGCTCAACAATATAAATAACATTATTGCTGCAGTGATGCAAATCAATGATAGGCGAATCTCATAGAGTATAAAGTTTATGCTGCTTCCAATCCTCCATATCCTGTAGGAGATTTTCATGAGGAATTTATGTTAATTTTAAAAAGAAAGGTACGTTAAACGTTAAGTGCAATGCGATGCAATTTACATTTTTAAATTCAAAGTTATACTTTGTAAATGCCATTTACTGGCACAGTGAAAATTATCACGTGTGGTCAGACACGATATATTATTCTTTATGAAAAACATTCACAATTAATTTTTCAGAGTTATCTTTTAATTTTGTATTGTATATCATTGATCCAATATTAGGAGCCAGTTCGATGTTTCTCCTTTAAATAATTAATTTAATTGAACTACAGCTCATCGTGGTAGTCAACGTATTAATCCAATTAATAACTTTGCTTGAAATTACATTCATATATATTTTCTTTACACATATTTTCTGTATCTTGAGATTAATATGTTAATTTCAAAAGAGGAAACAGTCAATAAGCTATTGTAACAAATTCCAGTACACACGGTATAATATGTAGATACGTGTACATACGCTTTTACTGTATTTGAGTACATATCGTGTTGCGTCTGTAATATTCCATGCGGTGTTGTATCGACTATATTCGAATTTATTATAGTGATTATGTAGGTCACTATCGTAGCTACGTCGATGTAACACGGTAATCGATATCATTTTGCAATTTATTGTAGCAATTTTCGAGAAACCGATATCGAGTCGAGGGCTACAATTCACCCTCGGCTTCAGTGTTCCGTTTAAATCTAAATTTAAATATAAATTGCACGCGCATTGCACTTAAATTCTAGAAACGCACGGTTCATAAATACGTTCGAGTGCCGATAAGCGTTAAATGTAACTATTTTCCGTCATTATCCTTTCAGCGGCGCTAACCCGCGGGCACGACGTTCGCAAGAAATCGTTTCGAAAGACTTTCACCTCGTTGTACATTTAATTACCGGCAACAAAGTGTAGCAGTTTGAGCGGCTCGTGATCCGACCTAGACAACGACTATGCTAATGGCCGATACAGTGCACGGGATATCTTAATACCATCCACGGCAAGCTCTAATAACCGGTCGAGTGGCAATTACGATTTCCTGTTTCTTGCCCGCCGAACGATCTAAGGCTTTTGTCTCCCTCGAGGTAAAACCTTGCCAGTCCTACGAGAAAGACGGAAACCAACAAAGAAACGAGGGAGAAAGAGAAATCAGCTCGGGAATGAGCGGGGTTTGCGTGCAATCGCGAATAGAGATATCGTCGACCTTAGAGCGTAACACGGACCTTGCTTTGCACGATAGATTACGTTTGCGAACGAGACGAGAAAGAACAAAAACATTCTTAACTATGTTCAAGATCGTATTTCGATATTATATTATTTTATGATGGTATCGATGAGAACGACCGTGCGTCGCCGACTCTACGAACGTAGTGTATTTCTAACGAAACAATGAGAGCGACGAAAGTCAATTTACATGTTTCTGTTTGCAACGTTTGAATTTATGGTTTCCATAATTCGGAGATTCTGAAATTTTCTAAATTTAGAATTTTTTAATTGCTACATTTAAATTTGAGAATTTTTCAAATTTCGAAATTATTATAAATTTGCAATGACTCGACGTTGAAAAGATACGTTTTTCTGTATTCCTTAATTCTTAAATATTCTAATTTGCAAATTTTTCAATTTTCTGCGACCACGAGTTCTAATCAGTCAAATTCCAAATACTTCCAATTATCACATTCTTCAATTTGCAAAATTACTCAATTTCCTATTACTTCGATTTTCGAATACTGAAATTCAAATACCCCAATTCCCACATTTTTCGATTCGCAAAATTCCTTAATTTCCTACTATCCTGATTTCCGAATACTGAAATCCAAATACTCCAAATTCCAAATTCCACATTCCTCGATTTTCAAAATTCCTGCATTTCCTACTACCCCGTTTACCGAACACCGAAATCAAAGTACCCCCATTCCTAAATTCTACAACTCGCGAACTTTCCGATTACTTATTACATCGATCTCCAAGTATCCCAAATTCGAAAAGTCCCCAATCCAAAATTCCCTGTCGAAATTCTCCGATCCTCGAACTCCTAAATTTCTAGAAGTCCGAATTTCCAGGTCAACGAGTCCCGGAATTCCGAATTCCTACGATTCCGGGATTCCTGAGCTGCCGAGTTTATGGGTCGAAATGCAGGGATTGAAAGCAACGACGATGACTCGGTTGAAGCGAGGAAAGGAAACACGAACAGGCCGGTCGTTTCCGTGAGCTAATTTCCAATAAAAACAGTGGCGCGTGGCCGAGTCGCGTTCACAGTGAACGAAGCAGAAAACCGCGAGCGAATTAACATAATACGACAACGTGGAAGCGGTTTTCTTATTGCTGGCAGCACAAGTATACCGATATTGGTCCCCTTTAACATACAGATGGCTTACTTGAAGCCACGACAACGAGCCCGACCAAGGTTGGACCGCTGTTTTCCTCGCCAATAAGCCACTAAAAAGCCGACTGACTCTCCTTCTCTACGTTTCTCTCTCTTTCTTCCCGTGATTCCGTTCCCGGTGAGAATATACACCGAGCTTGCTGAAATCTTATTGCTTTACGACAAACTGCAACCATGCAAATGGACCCAGCTATTCGTTCTTTATGCTCGTCCATTGAATCGCAAGATTTTGCTATCTCGTTCCTTCCTCGGCGAATAATACTACTTACGCGCATGCCGATACGATCGTATCGTTTTGTTTAGGGACAATAAACGAAAATGTGTGCAATATCAGAAGCTCTACCGAGTAATTGCTGTTCCCAATTATTTTAGACATTTTATTCGTTTACGGAACTAAATCTTTAAAGTATAGATAGTGTTATAATGGAACATAATTAAGTTAGGTGACAAGGTAAATATGAACATCTGGATTAAATACATTCTTTAACGTTGGACTGTACAATCGATATTAGACACGCAGGATACGAGAGTGTATTCGTATGAACAGTTTACAACCTAGCTAAAGGTCAGAGACCTTTCTATTGGTCTATTGTCGCTCTGTGACTAATTTCGAATCCGGTTCTCGAGATCACATTTTCTTTACCACAGTTCCTTGATGGTTTTCTAAGCGCTCAGGCCTTACTTCATCGTGCGGTGTATAATAAAGAAAAGATTTTGAAAATTATCGACTGTACTGAATATTTATTTCAAACACCTATTTCTAATATTTAATTATGAGTTTTCAAAGAAACTTGAAATGTTATGTCAATGTCGTATTCAGCAATCCTTGACCACACAAATTATAATTGAACTTGAACATCAAATTGAAACGTTTTAACCCTTTACGCTCGAACGGCGCATCTCACTCGCCATTTGATTTAATTCAACAATTTTAAATAAATATCTTTTAACTGCATTTATAGTATCATACACCTGGTGTTCAAACACAGTGAAACAGGCAATATTGGCGATTAACAAACGAAAAAAAATGATATAAAAAAAAATTCATCAAACTTTTCAACTAGAAAATTTTACAGCTACCATTTGCAAACAATGAAAATGGGTTTGAGTTAGACGCGTCAATGTATGATAAAACTAGATTTACGGACGTTCAATGACCACTTATATCTGAATTGAAAATGAATTATAAAAATAAAGAAATAATGAATAATACATACATGGGTTTATAGAAAGATTCTTTATATCGATGAAGGTAAACATGCATTTTGACATAAACTTTTTAATAATTTTCGTAATCAAAAACAAAAACTATAAAATCCGTCATTTTTACGGGTTCCGTAGATCTAGTCTTAAGGGGTTAATAATGAACAGTCGTTATAAGAATTGTTTGAACGCGAAGCGATCTAACGTCTGGCAATAACTGGCGATCTAGCAAGTAATATCCGAACAACGCGTGGTTCGGACAAAAATGGCGGTTACTGCAACGTGGAATCTCGGTGAAAAGATCAAAGCGAAGACGAGCGAGCGGCACGAAGCGGAATGTCTGACGATGTCAATTAACGAAATGGAAACCGCGGTGCAACGAAGTCGAGTTTCTAGCGAACGAAGAGAACGAGGCAGCAGGCGTACAGAAAGAAGGCTCGCGGAAACGTGTGGTGGAAGCGCGTGAAAGGGACGAGACCCCGGCCAGACGACGACGTTGCATCGAGAGGCGATCCCGGCCGTACAGGATAGACACTTTAATAGACGTAATGAGGGTAATTGAGTTTTCAAATCATTCGTTTTGATTACATCTACGCACGGACCGGTGGGCGAAACATAGGGTAGGTAATTACGGACCGCCCAGTCCCAAAAGAGCAGGTGCCTCTCGGCTACGAGATCGAGGTGTGAGGTTCAAATACTTGGACCGCCCTAATAGCCTCGAGGTTACAGGTCCCTTCGAGAAACCGGAGGGACCAGACCGGCCTCGTATCCCGACGAACATTGCCGCTTGTATACATGTATGTGTACGCCTATACGCGGAATAATAGTACCAGAGCCGAAAGAAAAATGCATCCTTCGGGCTGACGTGAGAATCGATGCCGGAGAACGAATCTTCGTTCCGGGGATTAATAACGTTCATTTTTTTTTCTTGTCTTATTCGTTGCAGAAGAAAAACGTATTCCCAGGATCGCGGAAGTTTCAGCGCGGAGAGAACTAGATAATTTATTCGCTTATTAGGTGAATTAAATTTGCTTTGCATAGGATAATCTGCGCGTGGATCAAATTTTTATTGCACTCGTGTCGGAGGTATGTCGAGGAAAATTGGCAAAATCGTACCACTTAGCAAAGTATCCAGGTAATATAAGGTTTTGGTAAGTTTGCCTGAGAACTAAACTTAGTAATTTTATATAATACCGTTTAAATATCCTATGTATAACATTAACAGTAATTTTAAAACTATTGTTATAATTTCGCATTTGTAAAAAATGATACAAATATTCGACTTATGCAACCGGTATCCCAAATCGTTCTTGCAAGTTTCCAAAATCGTATCTATCTTTGTTTATATAATAATTTGACTGACTGATGATAAAGTATTTTAATTACCATCGAGTACAATGAGAACATTTGGTGCTTCTTGATTCGGTACTCCTTGTCTGCACAGGCCTCGTGGATCCAAATGAAACATCCGAAACATTGTATCGTATCTTCGAGTCGAACTTGCTCGCATAAACTGCAGAATCACTCCTCTTCATTGAGCGATACAGATATATTCGCAGATGCACTGATTGAAACCGCATTTAGTAATGCACATCCGTTACCTGCCTCTGGGTTAGTTTTTTTCTTTGAAAATTTCCTTTTCTTTGATCATTTTCTCGGTCGCATTTTATCTCGATGGTTTATCGGTAAAACCGTGTTAGAATTCTTGCGGCGTATAACGCAGAATTGTTGATTCAAACATTGTAAGGATCGACAATGCAAAAGACGGCGTACAAAATTTTTAATTGTAAAGGAATTGTGGATACTTGAAAAGGAGAGGTTGAACTCGAAACGGTAAAGTTCTGATTCGTTTAAAATATTTTAATACCGAGTGATAATATTAACAAACGCTATTTCGCAGCAAAGAATTTCGCTTTTTAAATAAAGTCTGGATAGTTTCAAATGCTGACACAGTATTCGTTTACAAACCGAGTTTCGTGCTTCCTCGTTATTTACTCACCGTTTTTCATTCCCGTTTTCTCCCCTTAACCTTTTATACCGATTCCGTGATACGCTCCCGTCGAGCGTGCGAATATCCGCGGGCCATTTTGGCAATGATCCAAACGTCCGTTATAGAATTTAATAATCCCTTGTAATAGACTAGTAGTACTTTGCACGGATGCGGATAACCATACGATACAAAGCGGATGTAATAT
The DNA here is from genome assembly GCA_947623535.1 of Coelioxys conoideus. Classification (NCBI taxonomy): domain Eukaryota; kingdom Metazoa; phylum Arthropoda; class Insecta; order Hymenoptera; family Megachilidae; genus Coelioxys; species Coelioxys conoideus. Next base: position 15,345,812 of record OX392457.1, on the reverse strand, counting down.
CTGGTCTCGTTAACAAATTTACGCTCGTCGAAATACACTAATCACGAATATGACGACTTGATTACGAATCAACAATCCTTTGTTCTATCTTTATTGCGTCCCTCCGTTTCGCAGATTGAAATGTAACATAAAACTCTGTCCAACCATATGTCCATGTATCCTATTTCGCGAATTCATTACGCATCTCAGTCAATTTTTAATTTGAAGCCTGCAATCTAGAATTTGAACTGCAAAATTAAATTCCTTTGAATTCTAAAATAATCCCCTAAACTCATTGTCGGCAGTAATCACTAACATGAAAGTATTTTGCTCGGAGATATTACTAATACGGTTCACATATATAGATTTCGATTAATATTGCATAAGCTTGGTCTGCCATGATATTGCCTCACGTGGCAATCTAATTCGTGACACATATGACGGGTGGTGACCTAACGCGTTGTGTACGCAGTGCATGGTAGTCAACGTGTTGGATAAATAACGTGAGCTAATTTAGCGTGTTAGGTAAATAACGCGTGATAATCTCACGCATTAGACATATAATGGGTAGTAATCCGACACGTGAGATATAGAATGCGTGTGGGTCTAACGCGTGGTAATCCAACGTGAAGTAATCTGACGGGTAGTAATCTAACGCGCAGTAACCTAACATCCCAGGGAAACAACGCGTGGTAATCCAGCATGCCGCTATTTAACAGGTAGTAATTTAATGCATAATAATCTAACGCATGGTAGTATAGTGTGCAATAAACACACGGTAATACAGAGTGCGGTAATCTAACTCGTGGTTACCCAGCGTGTAGTAATACAAAGCATATCAATATAACGGTTTACGTATATGATTGACTGACTCTACTCCAAGAAAACACGGTAATCCCTGGTCGCGTTCGTTTCATCACAGAACACTATAGTTAATCAACCCAAACAATGCACTGAGATCCAACCTTAATTGCAACATCACATGATTCTCTCAGACTCCATTTCCATTCGACGATCCGTACTAAACTAATAATAAGTGAACCGATTGCACGGTCTGGTCGGTTTGCGATATAACCCAATCAAACCCATCAAATATTTTCGGTCTGTAACATCGGTTCCCAATACGTCGAGCAATATGGATTAACTTTACACATTTATCGCACATAGAAACTCCATTATGCGTTCCTGCACGCGTATCATGCCCCCGCACACGTACACAAATAGAAACGTTCGAACAGTCAGCTGTAATTGTCTAATGTGGATGCACGTTGTGTATAGTATATGTCGGACTATAGAACGGAACGATATTCTGTTCGCGGATACCGGCAATACGCTTCAAATTGATAGGCTTCAATTAATACAGCCCAGGCCTGGTCTGCCATGACACTGACTCGATAATGCCGGGTTTATGAGGGTTTTAGCCAGAGCATGTCACTTCCATGGACCAACTAGCTTCGTTCACGCATGTCCTCGTAGCTGCGTTCACGCACGAGATACACATCGCTTATATTCTCCTCGTGTGTATGCGTGTTTGCATGCGTGAAAGCTTGCCTAAGCTACACCGCATGTGTGTTTGTACATACTAACAGTGGAAGTACGCAGTGATTAGATACCGTCGGATTGGGGAATAAACTTTTGAGCGAGATAACACGGCGTTAACGGTGGACGTTTGGTTACGACGAACAATTTATTAACTAGTCGAATTGATTCGTTAATAAAAACGCGATTTAACGGTTCAGACACCGCAGAGTTAGCTGGTTTCGTTCCTCGTTATTCGTTGTATAATCGTGTGACAAGGCAAGAATATTTTCTGATAACAGCCGTAATCGTGTAATGCGGCGGCATGCATATGCAACGTATATATAAATTCACACAGGCAGTGCGCCACACATATAGAAGCTCCATGAAATATGTACGGGTATGTGTGAATTCCTATACGATGAATATGCATGGGGTTAACACGTGTTTGCCCAGGACCCATACATGTAAACATTTTAATCACTGCGAGATGTACGCTATCTTGCGGAGTCTGCAAATTCGTATCGTTCAAGTTGTAGTGATTGCCACGTTGAAAATTAATAATTTGGGTTGTAATTTAACGTTGATTTTCATTTGTCTTTAAAAGAACGTTTAATCATTCTAATTGACTGATCAATTATTTCAAAGAAATTTCTTAGGCGATATAATATTTGATTCATTTATGTAATGTTTGATTTTAAATACTTGATACTAGAGCATTAAAACTCTCCTGCAATTTAATGACATAAAGGTATCTCAAAATATTACACACGATATGTACTCGACTCTGTTGCAAGCTATAACAGGAACGTTTCATGAATATTATTTTCCATAAAGAATCAATCATTTTCTATGATGGAAAGGTTGATGTAGAATAATTTGGAAAAGATTGAAACTTAAAATTAATATGATACAGATATCAATTTGTCACACATTCCTGTGATGAAACCCCGTTTAAAAGACATCCAATTAAAGCGGAGCTGTATCGAAAAATGTTGTCCACAGTCTCAGTTGGCGGGATCAATCGAGGGCCACAAATTATCGCGGCTGATCTATCCCCGAATTTATCGAACATCGAGCGCACGCGTTCTCGAGCTTTGCTCGCAATTGTATCTCGCATGGTACGTGTGTATCGTTAAACGCGGTCGGTTAGCGAGCGTAGCCGTCCGGTCGTGTAACGTAATGCCCGGCGCAAGGTTCACGGTGTAACACGTTAAATGGCCCTTGCCCCGAATTTCCTTTCGGTAATTAACTTCAGCGCGGAAACGATGTACGCGCGTCTCTCGCCATTGCTAATTAGAACGTCGAATTATCCGGGCCGGTTCTTCGGCCCGTATAACGAATGTTTAAACGTCGACCGTGCCAGCGGCGACGAGCACGCGACGAAGCGATGCGATGCATTCGAAAAAGTTAGCCGGACCAGCCTCCCTCTGCTAGTTTTTAATTGGATCCGAAGGAGAAGTTCGTCGATTCGTTAAAAATTTAGTTAGGTCATTCGACTCTCTTTCATTCGGAACCGGCTGAAATTGTTTCCTCGACGTGTCCACCGCGTAATTCAAGACGAACGCTTTTCACCGAACACGAAGAAACGTATTTACCATGAGAAAACTGCGAGTACGATTGTACGAATTTTCATCGATGTTCAGGTTCTTCACATATAAAAATACCACACGTTGAGATGCCATCGAGTGAGAAATTCACACATACCGACCTAACGCTTACGAATGCAACGCATAGAAATCAAACATATATCGGTACAACGAGTAGCTATCTAACCGGTAGCGATATAACGCGTAGCGACGTTAAATCTGTCCCCCTTCCTAGTGAAATTCTAGTTGCGTCAGTATTCCTGGATCGCAGTCGGCGAAAAAAATAACGACACGAAAGTGAAGTTCGAGAGGACGAAGAAGAAAGGGGATCCCGAACGGCGAACAAGGGTACAAGAAATTTTTTCACGGTGATGCATTGCTAGCCAGGTTCCCAGAGTGACTTATGACGGAAGGGGAACGACTCTGCCGTGAAAAATAACAAATTATTGCAATATCCATCGAGGGACATGGCCTCGTATGGGGTACTCTCGAGTGCCACGAGCACGTGTATATCAGTATCTTCGAACGTTCCTCTTTTTTTTTCTCCTTCATTGGTCCTTTTGTTCGTCTTTTTTGTTTCTTTGGCCCTCTCCTTGCTCGGCCTATGGTAGACCGCAATAGATGCCTGTACCAAGAGGTAATCAATAATGACTTAATGTCCTCCAATAACGGACACCATGGGTGGTTCGAGCCCTCTCCCTTTAGGGCTCCTCATGCTCGAGAGATCACTCTGCGCGAACTTCTTCTCGCCTTTTTGCGCTCGCCGTTATTTGCCTGCCTCTCTCGCTCTCTTTCTTATTTCTTTCCCTTTTTTTCTCTCTTCTCGTTTCGTCCTTTCGTTCCTTCTGCCGGCTAATATACACCCACGTCCCCTTTGATCGTTAAAACCGAGCATACTTTTGCAGAGGGGTCGCCCTCTTCCTTCTTTAAGTCTCGACTGGTACCAGCTATTAACCGTCTCGATGTTTCTTTGACTCGTGATCCGGCATCGGGGTTAGGGGGGGACAGAACGAACGGCATCGGAATAAATTAAAACGCGGCCAGGCTAGAGGAAAAAATTCGAATTGTGTCGTTCCAGCTAAAATACGGCTCTTTGATTAAGGGCTGGAGGATGGACTTGTCGCCCGGTATTTATGGCCCCGAAGACCGTGCACCGAAGAACGATCGACAGCCTCGTTGATGAACGTGTCGCGAAACCGTAACGATCTAGTCCCCGGCGTTTATATCTCTTCGAGGATTGTTCGGCGGACCGGTAATCAGTCCGTTTTCAGCCATTCTTGTTCACGGTCGGTCGCGATTTTACGTCGATACTTCGTGGAACAGGTTTAACGCCGCTTAACCGTGTGTGGGTGGCAGCGGTTTCCGTGGGAGTCGTACGTTCATCCATTTCGCGCAGAAAAATGTTAATCGGTATTAACAATTTTATCAAGTAGTGGAAAACGTTGGAAGCGGAACGTGGGTGTGCAATATGGAGACGTATATTGCTGAATTCCTGGAACCGTGCTGTACTCTCAAATCTCTGGATATCTACGTCTTTAGGTGTTTAGAGTTATAGATCTCCGAATTCGCAGATTTCTGTATCGTCGGATTCCTAGGTACCCATATTTCATCACCCCTCTAGAACCCTTGATTTCTGGATCCTTGAATTCCTAAATTTTTATATTTCTACACTTCCGAATTTCTATAGTTCCTAAATCTCCACATTTTCGAATTTCTACAGTTCCTAAATCCCTATATCTCCGAATACCCATGTTTCTAAATCTCTAGACATTAAATCACCATACCCCTAAATTTCTACATTTCGAATTTTTGCTGACTCGAATCCCTATATCTCCAAATTTCTAAATCCCCGATCTTTGAATCTCTCTACCATCAAATAGAATCAATTTCGATATCAAAATGTTTACAGCTTATCAAAAATTGTGTATCTCAAGACCATACAAATGACAACTAGCGCACGAAACAAGATCAGTAATTAGACAGGGTTATAAAATTGTTGTTGCAGAAGTTAGATAAATCAATAGTAGAAACCCCAAAACCCCTCAGTTTCGCGAAATAACGTTCATCAGCATCGTCAATAATATTGAGAGACATTACCCACGACATTCCATTACACGCGTTCGCGTATTTCCGGTTGTTAAGTGGACGATAAATTAATTATTTTTAGCAGGAATGTTGTACAACCTGCGCTTACAGACGTTGTATCGCGTGTACGTGGCACGGCATTAACGTGCAATCAAGGTTCGTCCCGTGCGCGCACATAAATTTTCGCGAAATTTATATTAATTTCATTCGGTTCATTGAAAAACATCATCGAAGGCGGCAATTTCGATAATGAGATAGAGACTCGCGGCGAACGACGGATGCTTTTTGCTCGGATCAAGGGGAAACGGACCGCGGGTCCTGGAGCGTACTGAATCGATTCTCGATCGACCGGCGATGCTCGACTTTTTCCAGCGGGGAGCCCAAGGAAGTTAGCACACGAATCCGTTGTCACTTACACTGAGTTATGTACGCGCGATTCCATGCATAAGTCATGAGACATTTACTATTTTGCTTTAGCTTTAACACTGAAACTACCAAAGGGGTGAAATGACGCTTCTACAATTTTCTACTTCAAGTGACAAAATTTGTTAAGCTGGTATTCGTAACAGTTATGCCGATTGGTATCAAGATAAAGAATCTATAAGTGTATTCATTTATATCTCATCGTTTGTTCATTTACTTATCAACTTCATTTTTGATATCAAAATAATTGTGCATTACACGTCGGTAATTTTAGTATCGACCTTAAACCATACAGTTTATTTCAGGGATAATTCACTGGGACCGTCATTCTCGAAGAAAGCACTCATCAAAAAACACTGAGAATACAGTGTTCTTTATTTAGAAAATTTTTAAAGAATATTCTAAACAGTTTTTATCGATTATAATAAATTCTTGCTGTATCGACGCGAACGCCGATGAATGCAAAGCGGTGTAACGTGTGAGGATGTAACGCACAGTGATGTAACGTGTGATTGGGCAATAAGTATGTGACGATGTATCGAGTGACTGTACAATCCGTGACGATGTAACCCGTGGTTGTCTAACGTGTTGTTACGTAACGCGTGGTTCTTTAACATGTTGCTATATACCACGTTAATTATGTGATGATACACACGTCATGCGATGATACAACACACAGTAAATCTTTGATGATGGAGAACCCTCGTTATTGTCCATATAAATCCATGTAAAAGGTGTAACTACGGTCCACTATATCTTGTATATCTTCAGAGTTAGTACAAGTAATGACGGAGACTGAACGGTGTCGTTATGAAAACAGAAGCGTTAAGTAGTATCGTATGCATAAAATTAAGCATGTGGTTATTTATACATGCAGTATGTATACATAATAGCTTATTTATACAATCAGTACATATACAAGTTACCAAGTTCAGTTAGTTAAATTATGCTAAGTGAATCGTTTATTGTAGCATCTCGATAATTATGTACACATACTGTAATGTGTAAATATCCAATTGTGTACACATTTTGTATGTATGAATAGCTAATCGTGTATACATACTAGATGTATAATAATATATGTATAAATAGCCACATCCTAAAATTAATAACGAAATCTTGTTTATCTCAAAACGTTAGGGTGTCATGGCCGATAAACGGGTCAGTAAGTATCACAGGGAAAAGGGTGAGTGCCGGGAACCATCTCCGCGGCAATGAATTAATCATTCCGCCAGTGTATAAATAATTAGCCGACCGGCGCAAAATCGCCGATAAATATTTATAGGCAGCTGGTCGATATGCAAGCGTAATAGCGATTGTTACACCGGCATTCGCCCAAATAATCGTGGCTCTCGGTCTCGCCCGGTGCGCTATGTGGCGATTTACACGGGAAAATAATTCGTACTGCAATTTTACCCAGCGGAGGTCGAAGTAACCGATGGAAAAGAGAGAAGCAATCGTTCCGCGTGACCGTATGTTATCGTTTGAACGACCGCAATCATTTTCACCCTCTCTTGCATCGTTTCCTTCTTTCTCTTTCCATCGACCGTTCGCTCTTTTCCCCGCGAGTTTTTTTGATATTTCTGCCGGTCCATTTCGCGGCGACAGGATTTCACGGACAGTTGATTTCATCTCGTCCTTGTCCTCCGTTTGTTCGAATCTCCTTTTAATTCCCGTTGTACCGCCGGTTCCATTGGATCTCTCGAGCGAAACAGATGGAATTACGATTACGACGGACTAATATCGGTATATAAACGACTAGGATCATATCCGCGAATATAAGGATATGCGGATGTAGAGATCGAGGGATTAGGGGGATTCGGAGATGCGGGGATTAGGGATATAGCGATTTAACGATACAGAAGTTTGGGGGTATAGAGATTTAGGGATACAGGAATTCGGAAATATAAGGAGAAATTTGGGGATGTAGAACTTTAACTATATAGTGATTTGCAAATATGGGGATTCTGGAATACAGAAAATCTGGGGTATAGGGACTCGGGAATTTAAATATTTGGATATATACAGATTCTGGGGTATTGCAAATGAAAGTATAGAGATATGGGGATGTAGGAACCAGGGGGAGGAAGAAATTCGGCGATAAAGAGATTCGGAGCATAAAAATTCGGAACTACGCAAATTTGAGGATATAGGGATCCAAAAATATAGAGATTTGGGGATATAGAAATTCTAAAATACAGAACCACAGGATATAGAGATTCGGTGGACACGCCAACTTAGGAATATAGAGATTTGAAGATATAGTTACGTAGGTAAATAGAATTTGCGAATACAGCGATTATGAGACTATGGAAATTCGGAGATACATATATTCAAGAATATAAAAATTTGAAATTATGAAAGTCTTCAAATATAGGTATTTGAAAACCTTGTTTGGAACGTATAAAGATCCAATATTATATCTAGAAATCTATAAATAGTATCCAAATATCCTCGAAATCCAATCTCAACATTACACAGATTAAAAACTACAGAACCAAAAATTATCGACATTCATATTTATGACTGAAACAGATACCGTCCTAAATCGATCTACCGTTAAAACGATACTTAAAGCATAGTATAACTTCAATCGAAAGTCAGCAGTCGATAAAAGGATTTCATTTCTTCCTCGCTTTATAACGTTTTCTTCTTTGTATTTTTATGTTCCAGCTTCGTAACATTCGACCGTCGTTTTGCGACTGTTCTCTCCTCGCCAACTTATTCGTCCTGCACATGTATGTATACGGTACGTATACGTACGCTTTTATGGTTATCCATTTAAGTTTCGCGTCTAGGTGAGCTTTTGCTCTAGGTGTGGTTACGTGGCGCAAGGGGAAGCTTCCCTTCGTCGCTTCTTTTTTCTACTTTGGTAAAAAGATACTACGACGCTGGTCCGAGCCATACGTAGCACTTTTCCTCGGACCACGAGTGCCGACCATTTGTTTTCTCCCACGGTGTCCTCGAACGTGTCGTTAACGTTTAGACTACACGTGATCGATGCAAATTACAGACCGAGACTCGAAGAAATTGCACACCGGGTTGGATTTTTGCGGAAAGGATACAGCGAAACACACTAGGATCGCGTGTTCTCGTTTCTTTTTTCTCCCCTGAGGTTATATTTGTCGCGATCGCATAATGCCGGGACAAATATTGTTGGCCGCAGACATTTCTCTCGTGAGCAAATTTAATGATTGTATAGTACGGTTCATGACAATGCTACGCTCGCGTGTGTAGGTTAAGCATTGCGAATAAATATGTGATGGTTGCATATACGACAGGTAAATGGACATAGGTTATAGAATAAAGATTGTACATGTATGTAATACGTTTGAAATAAGTGTCGACTTATCATTATTTACCTAATCACATAAAAAGTCACAGAGAATATTTACTCTTTACCTAATCACATCAAAAATGACAAAAAACATTTACTATTTACCTAATCACATAAAAAATTACAGAAAATATTGACTAACTACCTAATCACATGAAAAGACGCAGGAAGTATTTGCTGTAATTTAATTCGCAGAGCAATTCTATTAAAACAAAATGGAGTGTTCCAGTTGTCATTAGCATCGTTTTCGAAAGTTACCTAACCTCAAATACACTTACGATTTCATGCTCGAGACAGTTCTAATGTATTTTTCAATCAAAATGTTATCGTAAGCGTAGCTAAAACGCATCGCACGATATCTCTTCTCTTCCTCTAAAAGAAAATTGTTCGTAATAGTGTTTCAAACAGGAAGTTTTAGTACCTACGTTTATTTCAAACAGTCTATAATTAGCCTTCCTGTGCTTGTTACATCTATCGAACATAGGAAAACATTTTGCAAAGCCTGGCTGCACGATGTTCCGCTCTCATCCACCATTGTAGGGAGTTCTATGATTCATAGTTCACTGATTATATATGGAGATAGATGATCGATTCCCCTATCAGCGTATGAATTTCTTAGGATACGAGCTTCCTTCCCGGCCGTGAGGGGAACTTGTACTTGTGGAGGAATCGTGGAGGACAAGAAAAGAATACGTAATGAAACTCGTAGCTTCTTTACGGAAATGTTAGCACGCAGTGTTGGCACATCGATTATTGCGATAAAAAATTTAACATGATTAGACACGTTGAAACGTTCGATACCGAAGTCGCAAATAGTCAATTAACTGCTTTAAGTTTCAACAAAAAATTCATTATTAATCCGATACTGACGTTATCAAGAGTTTGTCGTCTCATTTCGTTTATTATAATAATTATAAAATTCGTACGAAATTCGAGACGTTATCGATGATCTCACTTACAGTCAATCTGTTCGGTCCCTGTAAATTATCCGATTTTTATAGACGCTATCTTCCGAAGCAATAAACGGAAGTCCAAAATTACTGCGGACTTCCTCTCTAAATTTCCCTACCAGCAATATTCCAAACCTTTTATTTAATCCCGGCAAAAGGTGTCGCGGTAGATTTATCTGCATACTTTTATCGCGCTGTTCGACAGCTGCATCCGATAATATTTTATAACCAGCCGTTACATCGATATAAAATATACGTTTGGCATAAAGGAAGCTCTTAACAGCTGGAAAACTCGTACGTTTATACGGTCAATTCCCGAAGATATTTCGAAATTTACCCCCCCGAGTCTTTGCATCGGGTTCCTTCCTCCGGGATAGTTGGAGTCGATAATGTCGAAGCTCTAAGTTTCTCGACATTAACACTAGATTTACGCACGTTGTCAAACCATCTAAGTCTAAATTGAAAATGAATAATAAAAATAAGTCAATGTATGATACATAGACCAGTTTATAGAAAGATTCTTTATCTCGATGAAGGTTAATGTGCGTCTTGACATAAGTTTCTTAATAATTTTCGTAATTAAAAACAAGAAATCTATGATCCGTCAATTTGACGGGTTCCGTAAACCTAGTGTTAAATTTCTGTCGATCGATCGAAATCGAAATTAGTCGGATACCATCCCGGAAACGTGCATCGCTCTGAAATAATCATTTTCATATCTATGTAGCCTGAGGTTACAAAGAAACCTTTGAGGGAACAGTGTCAGTATCATTTTCACGCTGTACATATGTACGTGCTATTTCTCTTTCTTTAGACCATTTTCAACGGCGTTCCGTGCATCCATAGAATCCCACGTGTCGCGCATAAATCGCGTGTATCGGTCGCTGTATAAAGCATGCTGCTATTTTCAACGTAGCTTTTGTACCGTTTATAGCCAAGCATCAATACTTCATTAAAGTGCATTAACACCGACGCCGTTCTTCCCTCGTTGTGGATCTTGGTATTTCGCTGTTTATCGGAGAAAAAATTATCGCTCGTTTCAACGGAGTTTCCAGAACCGTTCGCGATTAATCGAGTCAATTTATCAGTAATTAATCGTGAATAGATATTCTCGTAGATCGCTTTCGAATATATTCGAATCAATTGTTGAACCTCGGTTTCCCTATATGGTTGATATAGATCATATAGATGATTGCTCGTGCGAAGCATGATCAAGGAGATACTTCATGTACGAGAAAATAATGCCTAATTGAAAAACAAATTTTATTTGGTGGATACATACAAAACAGTTTTACTTTGTGAATGTTCAATGGGTACGATCTCGTTTTCTTATCGGTATAAATGTTTCGCGCACTCCAATGAAAACAATTATTTCGCAACGAGACAAAGCAAATTCGATTTGGTTTTAAAACGACACCGTTTGTCCGGCGAATTAAAAAGAATAACGAAATAATGTTAATTACCATTGGAGCAAAAGTTTTGGAGCAATCGAATTAATGAACTAAAAAGTTCATATAAACGACTGTTAAACGAAACTGTTGAACGAAATTGCAAAATTATGTTAACTATCGATTGAGTAAGATGAATTTTTCACAATATACTCGAATAATGTAATCTAAATAATGCAATTAAAAATTCGATGAAAATTAACGTAATGTTATAAATATGTGAATTATAAAGTAATTAAAGATCAAGACAAGTTTCACTATAGATTGATCTATACAAATAAATCGATTAAGAAGATTGTAATAAAAGACCGTAAACTATGAAAATAAAATGCAAAGTTAATAATTGGCCACAGAAATTAGACGAAGTTATAACATTCTATGAATTAACGATCGACCAGGACGAGCTCCACATGAATTAATATATTCGACCGAATGAATTAAAGAATCAGTATGAACCTCTGTAGGACAGGAATTCGAGGTATCATCGAATGAATTAAATGAAATGAATGTAACATTAATTAACGGTAGAAGAAGAGTTACCAATGAATCGATATATTCGGCATCGATCGACGAAAAGAACCGTGTAATCGTCTGTTAAACGAAAAGTTAGGATCGTTGTCGCGACAAGATAATCCTCAACGTCCCGTAATACGCATCGGGATTATCGGGACGCAGGGACCGAGACGCGATCAAGAGGCTCCTAGTGAACGATAATTATCTCGGATCGGTTGATGGGGTTACCTATGTACACCTTACATACGCGGTGCGTATGTAGCCGGGATATCGTTGGAGATCGATGCACAGAAGCACCAGATACGATTATACATTTTCATCGGTGCGTTAGTCAGGAAGGGCAGATTACCGTAATGAACTCTAGCAACCCCTCTGCACGGTCCAACGAGTCGAAATATGGATAACCGCCACTCACCTCCGCGATTTGTTCCCGCCATCTCTCTCTATCCTGTTGTCTGGTCGCGTTTTTACCCCTCGTCTCTAGCCGTGTTTCAACCCCCGTCCCGTCTCCAACCCCCGACGTCGCCGAACAGTTTTTCTATCGAGAAAGGTAGTCACGCGAATCGATCCGACGATCTCGCGAATGAAATTATTTCGCCCGGGGAGAAATTTCGAGCCGGCGATGCTCTTCCCGTGAGGAATTCAATTTCGATGCCACTAGCCGATCCTACAAACATCGCCACGGGCCACGATGATAACCCGCCGTTCGCGAATTTTCGAATAGATTGCGCCTTTTGTGGGCTGGATATTTTTTCGGCCGGTATATCGAATTCGACGGCGTGTTCGATGCGCCGATGATGACGATAAATCTTGTGCAAATAGCAATTTGCAAATTCGACCCGAGGGATAGATAACCGTGTAATGATAAGGACGACAGTATTAATTTGCAATTAATCTCTGGCTCGTAACGTGTCATCATTGTAATGCATTTCGGATGCATCGTGAATGTATCAATTAGCGAACGGCCACGTCCGAGAGCTCGGTAGCATTTTCTAGAGCTAATGGTCGCGTAAGGTGGAGACTCTTCGTCTCGATCGATTAGTTCAGTTTGGAATTTTGAAGATTCGGAGTTTAGGGATTTGGGGATTTGGAAATTTTTTCATTTGCAATACCGATGATTTTGGAACTTTGCGTGGTTTCGGTTTTAAATTCTTGCAACTAGGGCAATTTAGGAATTCAGAAATTTTGAAATTTAACAATGTAAGGATTAGAAAAATATGAAAATTTGAGGAAAAGTAAGAACATAAGAAGTAAGTAACTATAGGAATTTGTGGCAATTCAAGAATGTAAGAACTGGAAGAATATGAGAATTTAGAAATTTAGAAATTTAGAAATATACAAATCTAGGAAATTTTAAAGTTAAGACCTTTTAATTGTACATACGTAATTCTTTAAAAACAGAGGCAAACCATGGGACGCTCCTCGTCCCACATTATCCTCGTACAAAATAAATGTACATCGCAACCCAAGTGTAAGTACCGCAGTTATTTGCTTAAAAATCCAAACTAAGGCATGAAAGAAACAGAATTTAACGCGAAGCTTTAGAAATACGAAATAGTGCGGTGATACAGTGTGGCTGTATTTATACCGAGTTTAACACCCCGTATTCGAAAGGAAATACGACGTTGAAGAGCAAATATAGCGTCCAAAGCTGGTGTTTCTTACAGTAGTAAACGTTTTTAATCAAACGTGAGAAAAGATAACGATCTGAAAAAGTCGACGCTTCGCGCTAAAACGCGAGAGATTACGCTTTGCCTTCTGAATATCGCAACAACCCTCTCAAAGCGGATTCGCCAACATCATGCATGAAACTTGCTCGCAGAGATACTTTTAAACTTTTACTCCTCTCATTTAACCCAGTTTTACGTAAAGAAACTTCAGCTTATCTCTGATTATCTTTTTAGTCAAACGTTGTTCCCTTTTTTTGCTCTAATTCTTTTCTCAAACTCCCCGCGTTATAACTTTCAATCTACGTTCAACCGAAACGATTCGCCGTAAAAGTGAAATGGAAAACCACCATGGCTACGCGTCATTTGAACGAATTCGATTTTCAGGAAATCTAGAATAAATTTCTTCAAGATAGCGCCTTTGTTCATTGTGGATTCTTTATTGTTCGGTGGAAACGTAGGTTTTCTGGGTTAAGTAGATGATTAAGTATCGAGGATATCGCTCCTGGTCTCATGGAAAAGTATGAAAAATTTCTGAAATTTAAATTTGATTATTTGTGCATTCGAAAATTTGAGTATCGAATAATTTGAATTTTTTCTGAAACTCCAAGCTTGAACACTCTTCAGCACCTCGAATTAAAAATCTAAAAATTTAGAAATTCCTAGAATAGAAATTTCTAGAAAATTCCTAAATTCTCTGAATCTAGAAATTTGAGAATGTAACGACGTATAAGTTCCTAAACGTGAAGATTTATACATTTCTGAATTGAAAAATTATAAAATTTTATTAAGTGTCCCATAAGTTTCTTCCCTGTTTGATATAAAATAAAAACACACTTCGCGAAATATCTTGCAAGTAATCAAGGAGTAAATGATATTTACTGAGAGATGAAAGGGTGTGACACAGTAAAACACTTCGTATGTAATTCAACAAATCTTAAACAATAAATATCGTGTTATAAATTTGTATTAAACAAGGAAGGAATTTACGGGACACTCTAATATTGGAAGTAGTATCGAGGTACAGTTTTTCCAATAGTATTTTTGGGAAGGAAGCGAAGCGTGTTCGGCAGCGTTATCGTCCGTGTACAGGACAACATCGGCTCCATTAATAAAGACCGAGACGGATGGGCGGTGAAACTCTACAAGCTTTTAATTTCGCGTGGAACGTATACGTCAGGCTAAGACATGGCGTAACCGCAGGAAAGCGTTTCTCCTTCCTTCGTCCACGGCCAGCGTTCAAGTAGTCACGGGGGTCTTTAATAAAGTGAACTTTAAGACTCCCGCTCGCGCACGGAGATAAACTTTAACGCGGACTACCGTCTCTCACCGGCTCGCAGCGGGTTTCGCAGTACGTAGGAAATGGCTGAGAGAGGACCTAACCCGGTGAACGAGCATCGCTGTGGCGGCAAGTTTTCGAGCAAGTTCTCTCCATGGTAAAGACGTCCTTTTATCGACGTCTCTCCCTCTTTCGCCGTCGTACAGTAGCGGACGAAGAAAGGATAGAACGACGCTATCCAGAGAAAAGCGAACGACTGGATAGTTTTCTGTTAGTTACTTCGACTGACCTCGACGAGCGTTTGTTATGTGAAGTAGAACAACTTCCAAAAAGTAACTTTCCGAGTTTACGCTTTGCACTTTGTCCTGGCGCGATTTTACCGACATTAATACTGCCATTTACCCGGGAAAAACGGATAAACGCGTTTTATCGTCGCGAAATAGTTCCTAACTTGATTTTGATTTAGAATCACCGTTCGTTGGTATTTACATATAAAAAACTTTCTCTAAGAAACATCTTTGTGGGTCAATGAGAAAATCGGGAATCGCAATCATAAAGTTAAAATAATATGTTTATTGCAAAAAATTGGTTCCTTATTTATATGCTTTCATTTAAATACTGATATACGTACAACTTGATACGGACTAGGCATAAGGCAGAGTGTACCGTAACGTGCACTCGACTGTTTTACGCGAATTAACCCGAGATCCACTTTGGCAAATCCATCCATTCCGTCGAACTTTCGCGTTTGATCGAATCATCGTTGAACCAGAAACACGCGACTCGGTCTCGATATCAGGAGAAGTTGAATATCGCCAGATGGAAACGCGTTTTCAAGATTGCCGATCGATAGTCCGGACGCAAATATACGCGGCAAATGCTAGATCGACGACAGACAGCTGGATAAAACTTATCCATGAAATATCAGATATTTTGACTCGCGAAACGAGGTCGTTTCGGTATAATTAACTTCTGAATATTCTGATATTCTGCTAATTTTGGACTTCTACAATTGTATCTGCAGCAACGAATAATAAGGATTTATTACGACCCGATTTAGAACCGCACCGATCCGTTTTATGTTTATTCGACGATATAAATTCTGTTTACGAGATACAACGCTTTACAATCTGCACGCCGCTATTAATGTTACGGCGCTTGCACGGTTACGCTCGCGAGAGACAAGCGAGTTAGTGTTACAAGAACATTGTCAACTCGATAACCAAAGACGGGGCTATACACGTTCAGTCACTTTCCTCTAATGCTCTAATAGCTTCTTTCAATATCTACTTCCCTCAAGTTTCACGATCTAACCGCACAATTTCTCGATCGCAAGTTGATGAAGACTTCAACCGTTAAACTGGAACGTCGATATCATCCTTTACGAACTTCGACAAATGGCGGTGAACTCGAGCAGAATAAGCTCGAGACAATAAATCGGGAAATCCTGGCTATTGCGTTTGAAAAATTTCGCCCATAAATCGACAGGAAATTTACAAAGGTTACTGAAATTATGTACACCGAATCGTTTTCGATTATACCGATGATTCGATGTACAATTTCGAAGCGACAGAGCGGTAAAATTATTTGAAAGTATGGAATCGAAACATCTGTATATAAATTTTAGAAGAATAACGCGGTCCTTTGAATTCGATTAATTTCTACAAAAATTATATTGTTCAACAAGAACAATGTCGTGAATCAAAGTACGATTATTCTAACCTTAATAATAATTACATGTAAGTTTTTAATCGCAACTTCTCACATATCCAAATTTACGAGTTTTCAAATCGTCGAAACCCTAAATTTCCAAATATCTCTAAATTTTAATGCATAATAAATATTCAAGTTTCGCTATGAACATAATTAACAATCTTTTCGTACGAACCTGCTCACCATCACCACCTTCCGCGACGCTATTACCCCGTTCTTTCCTGGAATAAACCTAAAACGAAAACACTCCGTATAATCCCGCGATACAATAAATAAACCTCGAGAAAGATAACGGCATTCTCTCGCATTTACTCCGCGCCATTAATACATAGTATATCCCAGAACGAAGATAAAACTCGCCATCCGACAGCCAGGCCTCTTCAATTATTCACTTTTAACCCGAAAACGATGGGCCACTGGCAAAAAAGCACACCTGTCTCGCGCAACACCTTTCGTACCCGCAAAAGTGCCTTCTACTTACATACTTGATTGCCAGTAAATATATGGAGTACGGTATTTGAAACAGGCCTCCTAAACATCGCACCAATTGCTACTAGGTAAAATGTATCAGACCATACTTACTTGATATCGAGGTATACATATAATCTTGTGTAGAGAAAATACAATGACATATTCAGTATATACAAGACCGTATAAAGACATATAAAGGCATATAAGGATGTATAAGAACATTACAAGAACATATAAGAGCACATAATAATGGCATACATGTATATAAGAACACACAATAATAACATATAAGGACATGTAAGAACATATAAAGACATATGAAGGAGTATCATAAAAGCATATATAATTTATTTTATACTTCATTGTGTCTTTAATGCAATGACACGTATACATACACGCATAATGCATTCGAAAGGTTTCATCTTCAACTTTGTGTGAATCTTTGTGTACATCCAGAAATACTGTATTAAATTATACGAAAAAGATGGTGAAGTATAAGTATAGATACATACGATAAAAAAATGAGGTTGACCTCCATGTGTTTTCTGTGGGACCCGCGAAGAAGCTACATGGATCTATGGGGTTAAAACCGATGTATTCGTTATGGCTAAAAGGAGAAATACTGAAGAGGTTTGTTTTAAGCGCCTCGGTATTCCGATCGCGGCACAGGGTGAAGGTCAGAGAAGGGTTCGAAGTTCAACCCCCTGGTTCCTCCACGTTCGTCTGTTGCCGCGTGTTTGCGTTTACGCGTTGCGCCGTTAACACCGACCGCCGAAATACTAAGTGGGAAACGTGCAATCGCGACCCTCGTAGCCTGATCGAGGCCAACCCCGATGGTTTCTTCTCTTTCCATTCGTGTACACCCTTCGTCTTGTCCTCGTCGCACGGTATACCTCTCCGGTCGTCCCTGCAGCCATCTACCCCGCCGGAGATGTGCCATTTGAATACGAAATTCGAATACGCTGACGAACTGTGCATACATCAGTCTACGTCTGTTTGAACTGGTCCCCGTATGGTAATGCTAGTAGCGGCACGGTCGCGACGCGCGTATGAGCCGATTGCTTCGAAACGTTTGGGGAGAACGCGTAAGCCGGATGCGAAACGGCTCTGATACTCTCCCGGTACCGGTGTGCTTGTCTTCCGGGGTTGTTTACTTTCTTCCTTTGTCGACGGAAACTGTAGGCTGTCGCTTAACGTTCGACCTGCGAGAACGGGTTGCACGAGATCACGATGCTAATTACGGGATGAGTTTTAATTCGTCGAACACCTCTAGCATTAAAACTCGATGTACACCGATCGTTTGGATCGGCGCACAAAATTATAACATTCGATCCTCCATTATACATACATACATGTACGCACGTAATTTAAGAAGGTACTGTATATAAATAAATACCGTCTTTACATATTATAGTTCGTCGGCATAAATAGAACGACTTATTTAAATAACAGGCAACGAGTAATTCTTCTATCTATCTTATAATATTATTAACATAAATGTTTTACTTTTTACGAACGAGAAGTGAAGTAAAAGTTACAGAAAAATAATGGTAGGTGAAATAAACGAATGAATACATGTATGCATGCAACGCGTAGATTTGTATATATTTCTAAATTTCTTATAAATGTACAACGTATTTATACAGAATAGAAAGTGTAAGAAAAACAATGAAAAATTAAATATAATTCAAGATATTAAAAGGCATTCGCTCTTGACAGAAGAGTGATATACCTCCAAGACGCGGAGGAATTTTTGAGAATGAATATGAAATGTACAAACGATCGAACGGTCTGCGTTAGACACACGGAAATTCTCGATCGGCGAAGTTTCTCCGATGGAAACACGTTTTGTATCGTGCCAGATAACTAGGTCGATTCTCACAGGTAGCTGCACCTTTCCCGAACCATATTACAGAAAATACGCAAAGTGAAATACTTCTGGTACTCTATCGGTAGACGTTTGACGTGTTCGATTCGGTACTCCTCGTTCCTTCGCGTCAAAAACGAATGAGCGGACGTCACGGTTGGAAATCCGTCTACAAATACGGTTAAACGTTTTCATGCCCGAAACAATTACGGTAAACATTTCGCGAGAGTGCTTTACACGGCCGTGCCGCGTCGGTACATTAAAGAGTCGTCGGTGTTGAAAGATTTCGGTGGCCGAAAGAACGGAGACCGTTGCGACCAGAGTTTGCGATCGTATATCGCCGTAGCGAGATGGAGGTTAAAATTGCGGCGAAACGTAAGAACGCGTTCGCTACACGGTAGTCGTCGGTTTACCCTCGCATTTCGCAAGCCTCACGCCACAGGAAGTCGATCTGGCGCGAGACTCGGCTCGAGTAAAAAGCTAACTCGAATGTGAAATTTCGAGCGTGGCCTGAAAGGCGGCAGGATTTAGCGATCGGCTCGGCTCGTGTACGCTTGATCCTGAACCGTGAAGAGGTTACGGGAATGGAAGGAGACGGCTCGAGGACGAACCGTAGGGAAAAAGGGGCAGAAGCGGAAGGAGCCGGGGGAAGAAGGAGCCGCTACGTTCGAGGGTACGGAAAATGAGAGAGGTGACGCGAGCACGGGGCAAACTTTAAATGACTTTCACTGTTTTCAAAAGTTGAGTTACCAAAGGGAGTCTCCGCAGCCGTGCTCCTCTCCCGTCTTTTCACCGGGGATTCTCCCGTCCTTCTTCGTCCTTCTTCCCTGCCTGTCTGCCGAACCTTGTCGTTTTCCCTCCGTCGAATCACCTCCGACACCTTCCTCCTCCCCCGTTCCAACCTCTCCTGCACCGACCACGATGCGCTGTTTACAAACCTTGCTCGACTCGTAATGGAACTTTTTTCAAGTTATTTCCGGGGAAAATCAACCGCTGCCTTCTGTCCCTCGCGATGGGCTACTTCGCTCTGCGTCGCTATCAAAGAAAACGACATTACCGTTTACGACATCGAACCATGGAATTATAATAGTAATCGGCATTATTATTGTAACTAAATACTTGTCTCGCAGAGAGATATCCTTTTGTGCAACGCGCCGTTACAATGTTACAACTTAACACTAAAAGTACCGACGTATACTGCACAATTATTTTGATGTTAAAAAAAGTTGAAAGATATATGAAGAAACGATGAAACATAAATGAATGCACTTATAGATTCTTTATCTTGACGACAATCAGCATAAATCTAATTAAAGGCAGCTTAACACATTTTGTCGTTTGAAGTAGAAAATTTGTAGAAAGATCATTTGAGTCCTTTGGTAGTTTTAGTGTTAAATGGGGATTAATGCCAGTAGAAAGTGTCAGCGTTTTAAACAATTTTTAAAGTGCATAATATTATTGCCTTTTAAGTTAATTTATCGCCACGATCAGTTCGGAACGTGGACAAAATTCTTCGATGCAACTTTCCTTGTTTTTGGGACCGCGTGCTCCAAATTGAATCTACTACGGTAATTACAGAAAAAGAAATCCTCTAAGAAAACCGCCCTGCGACAGCAAATACGCTTGATTACAACCTACGACACGAACAATTTTACTGCAAGTCATACAGTAGATGGGAAGAGAGCGTTGCAGTAAATCCTACATTGTCATCCACACAAATTACCGAGCACCGGCATCAAATGGGACACACGATCGATGAATTAGGAAGGTGGACAAAATGACCGCAGCCGAAATTCGTTCCAGAACTTTGAGGACTAATTGTCGGTCATTGTGACGGATTTGTACTTGTCAAGGGGTCATTTGTGTTATATTCGTAATTGTGTAATGGACAAGATATATGTACCGTTCAACGAAGTAAATTTTTATTATATTCGTTCGCTAGTAATACCATCTAAATTTTTAGCAATTTCATATCATTGGTATTCGCATATATAAATAATAGCAATTGTGTGCTCAATAAAATTTTACTCGATAACTACATACGTGTTCCGAGTATCTTTAACGACAAATAGTAGGTTCTTTCATAAATAGAGTTGTTTAGTAATACGAGAAAGGCGGTATTATTATACTTCTTGGCTTGATCTGCTTAACCACTTGCGCTAAGTTAAATAAAATGAAGAGCATGGATTTTATGGGAGTCTATACACGATGAGTGTAAATCAACCCACATTGTAATTTCCGACATAAATTATGTTTGTGCGAAGTTTAATAATTAATTGTTTTTCTTCGCACAACTGTTCCTGATTGCCTACCGGTATCCGAAACAAGAGTGTTTCGGGAATTTCCATTTCGGATCAGTTTAACGGAAACCATGCGCGAGGGTTAACCAAGAGAGGCCGAGTTAACGCTCGCACTTCGCATGGCTAATGTATATAATGTCGTCCGAGAGATCCTTTTAATGAATGTGACGAAGAACGGGACGAGAGGGAAACAGAAAGATACGAGTAGCTTTCGAGCGAGGATACGGTCGACAACGACGACGACGACGACGCTGGGAGACGTCCAACACGGGGATAATGCGAGCTAGGGATCCCAGGGAACCTCGAAACCCCCGGGAAACTTTCCCTCGATCCTCATTAAAAGCCGACGCGGAGGCCGCGCCGCGTCTCATAAAACGTCAACCTTCCTCCGTATACCGGATGTGCCTGAATATATCGGATATCACGGCCGTGGGAGGAAAAGAAAAAGTAATCTGACGTTCACCGTGGAGTCTTCGTGGCTCTCGACCTATTCGCGGCTTCGTACGGTTTTCCACACTGAAATCGAACACCGCCGACCAGTCGTAATAGCTAGACGAGTTTTCAATAAAAATTTAATACACGGGCGATGATATTTTTCGCTGTTCTTTCGTCAGCCGTTTTTTCCCTTCGGGATTCTCATTACCAGCCAAATACGCCGTTCCGCGGCTAGCTGCTTATTAACCGATATCAGGTTCCCGCTGGATCCGAATCCTAGCTAGGAATCAAATTACTGCTCGAGTTCACGGAAATTCCTGTAAAATCGTTCCTTTCGCTGCACCGATTTCGTTCGGCCGCGCTTATTGATACGCTATCGATGAATGACCTCATTTACGAATAACTCCGGTTACCGATAATTATTTCTTTATACCAGCACAACAAGTCCGTTCCCGAGAACCTGATTAACTCGAGTCGAGTTCCTCCTCGAATCGGCAGAAATAATAGGTGCACATATTCGTTTCTCGCGCAAAAGTCGATTAAATAAGAAAAAAGAAATAACGGAGTTTGCCAGGTGTTCATTGTCAAAAATTAAATAGTCTTACGAATCCTTCATGAAACGTACTCGAAATTAATTTTTGGATATACTGCACTGGAGGTGTAATTTCGTACGCGGAACATATAACATCCAGAAAATATAATTTAATGGTCCAATCAAATTTGTTTGCAAAATTCGCGAGAGGTCCTGAAATTTTCTGGCGCACTATATACTCGCTGGACGGACGGTAATCGTGACGGGTTTCATCGTTTCAAACGAAATTCTCCGAGAAATCGTGTTACTTACGAGATGACCCTCGAAGATGGCGGCTATTTGTTCTTCGATATCGAGAGGAGTTGCGATGAATCAACTTTATGGCGCATTACGGAATTGACAGTGTCACGCTTAAACGGCGGGGGAGTGTAACTTATGTTTTACTGCGATCGTAAATCGAAGAGGAAATAAACGGATTGCAAAAAAGCAGGTCCCGTGAATTATCGCGTCGGGTGCACGGCTGTGTACACCTGCATATCCGGTTCGATTGTTTCCCGAACGGCGAGAAGAAAACGTTGGTTTTCTCTAGTTTTTTCGCCGGTCGTCGCGACGAGAACTCGTGTACGATCCACTCTAATTTCTTCGAAAGTTGGAGAGCGTGTTCGAGACATTTATTATCGGGTCTCGGCTCCCTTCTGGCGGTTCTGTTGCTTCGAAAGCCAGAGTCAGGATGCGCTTTTTCATCCCTCCTACGGCCGGGGATGGAAGAAAGGGATGAGAGGCGGTGCCCTCGGCAAGTAGTAAATTTTTGCTATTCATGGAATAGCGATTGCTTCCGTCGCCATGAGCGAACGTCAACGAACGGCCACTACCGGAGAATACACTAATTTCACGAGGGTTGTCGCCCTCGGTCCTTTCGATCATTTCTCCTTCGTTCGTTGTGTTCCTCGTTCGCGAAAGAAAGTCTGAATCGGAGTCGCGAAAAAATTCAACCATCGCCTTATTAATTATAAAGAAGATTTGTCGATAATGTCTATTATTTGTGATTAATAACTATGTCGTTTACAATTGTACATCAAATATTATGGTCATTATTTAGTGACTCAGAAGTATCCGTAAACTGAATTATTGTAAGTGCTACAATTATTTTAACGGGAATTTTCTGAATTCGTACTGTGTATTAATCAATTATGTTGGACAATCTACATTGCACGATACTCTTTTTAATATTCCTTCTAAGGGTTCTTCCGACGTTATATTATGTTCATTTGTTGTTGTAAGTGTTATGTATAATATACAGCTATATATGTTCAAATATACTTAACGTACCTAATACATTTGTCCCTCACTGTATATGTCTAAAATGAACACAATTGAAGAATAGAATATCTGACATATTAGATGAATTCAATTAAGCAACTGACTACTGGAACGGCGAATAACATATTTACAGTGCAATAATAAATTGTTAATGTTCGATGAAGATGTTCCGTAAATCATTATTTTATATTATCTTAAATATTCTGGCCCACTATACTTAAACATCGCGTGTATAATACCGTAAACTTAGAACTTATTTAAAGCCGTTGCATTAAATCAAATAGCGAATATGTGTCGCCTCTCGAGTTCAAAGGGTTAATATACCCGTTTATACATAAGCACGGTATGTCCGAACAATCGAAGTTGATCCCTGAATCTCTGAAAAGTAAGTCGAAAGGGAGAGAAAAAAAGGGAGGGTACTCGAGTTAATTTGTGAAACAATCGATCGCTAATAGCAGGCAACCCATCGTGGTTTGTTTTACGTAGGGCAAAATTACGAGCAGGCGAGGAAAGGATCTCGTCGAGAAAAGGAAAAAGACCGGTGAGTAAGATCGCCGACGAAAACGAGAGCTTCTTAATCCCTCCTAAATAAGTGCGAGCATCGGCGTAGGTGGCGAACGTTTGTCACTGGGTCGACCCGACGAATTACGCGAACCGTTTTCACCCACCCCGGTTCCACGGCACCATCTCGATTACCTCGACTCATCCTCCTCTTTCTTCTTCACCTTACCGACCTCCGTTTACCCTCCGTTCCTTTCCTCCCGATTGCGTCGGCCAATTGAATTAAAACAGATCGCATCGATCTGGACGCGAACTTCTCGACGTGCAAGCTCGTATATCCACGACGGGCGTCGAGAGTTCTATTAATTCCGGCTGTTCGTTAGCGATGGAAATTATTCTAGGCTACGCGGCGCCGTACTTCGTCGTGGTCGATGCGCAAACACCTCCGCGGAGGAGCTTTATCGCTACTTTAATCAACGGCTACTTCGCTTAATTATGCCGTACGTAATTCATAGGGTGGTGTGATACGATTCCGATTCGCGGAAATCGGATCGACCGTCAAAAGCGTTCGACATCGATAACGACGATGATGATCGTTGTATCGGTTAATCGGCCGCGCGCGAACACACGGGAGCGATCGAACGGGACGAAAGTAAAGTTATAGCGGTACCCACGACCGGTCGCCATGACCTTCGATGGAATCCTGCGGACAGGTACAACAGCACCGAGCTCTGATTACCGCCAGCAAGGCACGAATCGATACTTCACCGTTATAATTGCCGAACGATCGCGCCGACGTTCGATGCTAACAGCTGCCTTCCCTTATTAACCCTTCGATGGTTGACCTCTCGGACAACAATAACGTGAGTTTCCTTTTGTGCTCCATTTCACTTTCGTCCTCGGTATTTCACGCTTTTTTTTTTCATTTATTTATTTAATGTCTCATCAGCTTTTTAGCCATTAGCGACCACATTTACATCGTGTTCACGTGTATCCATAGTTTACATTTATATAACAATTATTTATTTTCTAAATCTAACTGTATCTTAGACATCATCAATTATTTATTATCTATATCTAACTGTACCTTAGACATCATCAATTATTTTGCGTTTCATAAGATGTGTTATTATTCCTTTTATATGTTTTTTGTCATTTAAACATTGTTTAAAATATTTGGTGCTATCTAAGTATTTTTAAAATAAATGTTAATCAATTTCAATTATGTCTTTCACACAATCATGTAATTAAATCTCTCGAAACAATTATATCTCTCATTTCCATAAAAGTAACTTCATGTAGAGATTCAACGAAATTAGTCTCTTCTAGAAATCCAACAAATTAATGAATACAAAAGTACGTGTAATAAAAGAATTTACCGGGGAAGTGAGTGAAGTTACGAATAAACGTGAGAAGGGGCGAGATACATGTTTAAAAAAATCCGCGTGTAAGCGTGCACGAGCGACGTCTGTTAATGAATTTTTAACTTCAATTACAGGAATTTAAGAGTTTGAGCATATAAAAATCTGAAAACTTCCACATATTTCGTCCCACGTGAAAAAATAAAAAGTGTACGAAACGTACCAACCGACAGAAATTTGATTTTCCTCCGTATTTTTATCTTCGCCGTAAAACTTGCAAAAAATATGCCGCGATAAATCGTGCGATCTAGTACATTAACACGTATATCCCAGAAGTTTTCAAATTTCTTGTAACGTTAACACTAAAATCACCGACGTATAATGTACAATTATTTCGTAGTTAAAAATTCAGTTAAAGAATAAATGAACTAACGACGAAACGTGAACCGATGCACTTATTCATTCTGTATCTTCAAGAGAATCAGCACGGATTTCAAGAAAATTGTCTCAACAAATTTTGTAGTTTGAAATAGGAAAGTAAAATAGTCATTCGATGACCGCTTTGTTGATTTTACTGTTAAAGTTTGTAGAGTATGTGAAGTATGTTTTTCATATTGGTTAGACTGGCTCCGATTTGAAGTCTGAACAAAAGTACATAGACATGTGGGATCAAATTATGTACCAAAGTTAACATATGTTAGATAAAGTTTTATAACATGTTGATTGCTACACTCATTTTACGTGGTTTAGAACCATGGATTTTTGATATTGCAATGCGTATTTTTTTTGCGATAAAATATTATAGTAACAGTGGTATTACTGAAAAATTGATCGATAACGATATTTATTGTAATTATGTACTTTCTGGTGACCTTCGTATCGCTGCAGCCAAGTTGAGCGCTGGTCACCGATGCCCCTCATAGCAGACAACTTATTAAAAAAAATAATGTAGTTTATCGTTTGAACTGCTATAAAAGTAGCGATCCATCAAAGGATGTCCGTCGGAGCCGTTCACGAAGAACGAAACGATATCGGATCTAATTAAAAATGTCGGACGAGCACGCGTCATTCAATTCCTGGGATGTTCTCGAGTTTGTTACACGGCGCAACAAAACTTTCGAGACGCGTTCGCTCGTCAAGCCAACCCCCTACGCGTTTCCGAAACAATTACAATCCATGTTCGTGCATCATTCTTTTTCTCCCCTACGCGAAACGGTATCGTATAACGCGCCATGCTAAGTGCAACGCTGACAACGCTTACAAGCGTAACGGAGCTTTTTGCGGCTTGTCTTTGCTCACGCAAACCGGCAACACGCGATTCACGGTGAAATCTATGAACAGACCGAGGGATTTTGCAATCGGGAACGAGGCAAAAACCGGCCTGCCTTCGGCGCCGCCTACGCGTAAATTGCAAGAAGTTCTGGTTGGCTTGCACGAACGGAACACCTTCGCACGATTAACAATTGTCGGGACACGGGATAGACGGTGATCGATCCTTTCTAGCGATTCAATTGTTCTTACGATTGTACCGAATGCCATGAAAGTGATAGAACACGATTCAACGGTACCTTAACTGACGGACTATGCGACACACTTTGTACGCGTGCAACAAGCCAAGAATGTGTGATGCAACTAACAATACCTATTTATTGCATTGTTCTTGTAATTTTATCGTGCGTTGATTGCGTACGTTTGTACGCTTCGTGTTGCAACGCGACCGGCAAAATTCATAAATAAACTGATGGTTTTCTCGGAGAAAATATTTCATAGGTGTGTATTTCGCATAAACGTTCGCGAAGTCTAAGTATATGTTGCTCGACAATTTACGAAAGGAAGGTCGAGACAACTTTCTCAAGATTCTATGTACATTTATCTAATTTTCATAAACAGATTAATACGTGCAAATATATAAATTTGTAGAGATATTTCAGCAACAAATTTCGATAGTGAAAGTGTGTCAGCGAATAGAGGTTATATTAGTACTCAATTCATGATGCCATGATCATATTAAACGCAAACATTGAATCAAAAACTCTAATGGATAGCATTTTTACTTTCAATACGATTGATTGCTCTGACCATATTTAGCTAATCTTAAATGTGCCTTAAGGTATTCGACAAAAGTATTTATCATTGGTTTATAACGTCATAATAATCCCGTGGCGTGTATAAGAAATTCTACTTCTTTTTTATATTTTTCCTATGCCTATGGAAATTGGACTTACACTTCAATGATTTCTTTTAATTATAATTAAATATAATTTCTTTCCATTTCTTTCGTCGGTTTATTGTTCTCAATTTCTTTCATCGATCAATTTCAAGATGAACAAAGCAGTTTTTAAAATAGTAAGTAAATATTAACCAGTTATAAATAACAATGCTCACTAAATTATGCACAAAATACGTGACAGCTTATTTTCAACCCTTTGCACTCGAAACATGACTCACATTCACCACTTTGTTCAATACAGTAGTTTGCAATAGGCATTCTTTAACTAAATCTGCAGTGTTGTACACATGATGTATAAACATAATAAAACAGTCGATACTGGTAATTAATATTTGTGGGATATAACCTCAAAAGTATACATCAAACTTTTCAACGTAAAAGTTTTACAGTTGCTATCTGCGATCAATAAAAATACCTTCTAGCGCAAAGGGTTAAAAATGGACATTTTCAAAATAAACGGTCGATTTATCGTGAAAAGACAGTCTTTCAGAACGCGAACGTCGAAAATCGATTCGAAGAGCAGCGAAAGTGTCCAATCATTCACCTACCTCGGCGAGCTATTAGAGCCGAGAAGACAGGCGAAAACTTAGGATCAATTTCGTGTCGTGTATTTTCGCGAGCGTCGCGAAATAATAACGTTGGTCCGGCGCGAGCTTCGGGTCGATTTATTATTTTATCCGTCGGTGCGTTGTCAGCCAGGCCCGTGCAAAAATCTCCTCCGTCGAAAGGGACAACGGCGGTTGATTTATTGTGGCGCTCGTGTGACACTCGCATTTATCACGAAGTGGATCAACCGGTCGGTGCCGTGTTATGACATAAGGCGTGCCACTTTCGAGCAATCGGATCCGAACCGTTTCCGTTGCGCGTTTCGTTGCAATCGGCGGGCATCACGGCCGACGTTGTTTCGCGAAAACAACGGGGCCGTGTACGTACGCGAATTTCCTTGTCGCGGCCCGAGAATCCGTGTAATCGATCGTGTAGCTGTCGGCCGGTGCCGTTTATTCATGAAAATTTTCGAATCGATGAGCATCCGGACACGGTGTTTTACATTGTTCCGTTGAACCGTGAAAAGCGAGCGTCGCCCGCGCACGATCGAATATTTTGATTAAATAATCGAACGGACGGTCGGTTCGAGCAGGATTTAGCGAGTGTCAATATTAAAACGGGCGCGCAGCCGAGTATTTCGTTGTATTCTATTAATCCCGATGGACTGAATTATCGCGTTAAACCGGATAGATAATTAAATTTCCATACGAGGACGAACTCCCTCCCCCGCGCTGTTCACGCCAAGTGTTCGCGGCATTTTTCGCCTCACGGTTCATTGTAAACGGGGGATTTTGATAAACGACGATTTCGCTCTGTATGCAAATCGGTCCCCGTTGCCGATACAGCTCGTTCGTGTCGATCCTGCTTCTAGTCGGAATAGCGTTCTAATGCATAAAAATTCTATATTCATTTAGAAAAAAAAGAGAAAATCTCGATCAGATTATTCCGGTGCAGCGAAATTTCGACGCTCGGTCACTTTGCACAAAGTACCTCGTGCAATCGAATTTCTACATAACAAATAGATTGTTATCTCTTAATAGTCATTTGAAATTGCGAACTTTTATCGACTGAACGGACCAACTTTTCGACCGTTCACCGAAAATGCGAAAAATTTCGATATAACGATATTTTCGTATAAACTGGAACTAATCGACCGCCGCAATTTCTTTATAAACGAAATTTTACTCTTTACGACGCGGCACGTAACGTCGTTCGACGTTCGAAGACATCTCGCGACGAGGATAATCGTCAGCCACCGTTAATCATTTGAGCGCTGAAGAATTTTAAATGAATCCAGGTTCGTATTCATACTTAACCTCTCCGGGGACGAATTTTTTCGGTTACGACGAAAAAAATTACTTTTATTTCTTTTAAAATTGCTTTTACTTCTCATATGACAATTAGAATTTATTTTCTGGTTAGCAAATTTGGAAAAGATTACAAATTTGTTTTTTTTTACGGCTTCGGAAAATAATATATCTTAAATCTTAAATCTCAATAAACTGAATATTCTAAGACACTAAATTCTGTCTATTATAACACACAACCACCCTATATCCCGATAATGTGAATACAACTGCTCCAAATCAAGGGGGCAACCTGGTTCAGGATTCCGAAAAATGCATAAATTTGCAGAATTTTTTTTTGAACTTTCAATCAATGCAATCAATTTAAAAGCTTTTTATTTATTTCATTGGTGATAAAAACTTATCTATTTGAACTTAAAAAAAAGAACATTAGAAAGTTGACAATTGAAAAATTTATTCCAAAAAAATCGATTTTTTTGTAAACCAGGTTGCTCCGGTTTAAAAGGTCGGAAAGAATAATTTGAACAAGTTCCACGAAACCGATAGTAGCAGATCGTTCATAAACGGCGAATCGAAGTAGAAACGAAGCGTTTGACCTTCCGGGAAATCGACACCAGCCGTTAGATCCCCGGCCGCAGCCAGCCTCCGGCTAACAAGGAGTTCCCGACAGAATTTCTCCTTGCAAAATCGTTCGCCGCCGCCGTCGCATCGTCAGATCGTGCACAGTGACAAGGGGAATCTCATTAGCCCGAGGGACAAACCGTGATCTTTGTCCAAACACAGGAGCGGCCGCGTCTCGCAGGCGTCCGCCTTGTCCTTCGTTTTCTATCCCGGCCCAGAAGGATGATCCGACCGGATGAATCCGATTGACGGTTCCGGTCCTCGACCCGATCTCCTTCCGAACCGAAAGATTTCGTTTTCGTTGGTCGTTAAGGGCCGTCAGACGCCGCGAGAATCGTTTCGGAGCTTCGCGGCAAAGCTCGTCGACAAATAGAAACGCGAATGTGGGCGATGGAAAAGATTCAATCATAAAAGGCGAAAGCTTGTTGTTAAGATTTGATCTTTTGAGAGGACAGACGCTCTTGGACAAACACTTAAAATTTTTGATGCTATTTATACATACAATATGTGTGAACGATGGGCTATTCACACGTATAATATGTGTACACGATTATTACAATTAATATTTTGTTAATAACTACACAATTGTAAATAATTATTCATTTATATCTATGTACAATGTTCTTCGATAAAGCTATTAATAAACTATGGAGTATCACTAAATCAGTGGAATAAAGGTAATGAAATATTTATTAAAGTTCATTTATATTGCATTCTTCTAGTATGACAGTGTATTATTGTTCTATTATGTATCCCATGGTACTAGTATTTCACTTGTACATAACATTGTTGTGTGTTCCGTATTAAATGTATAATTTCCTATATTACAATGAACATGTACCGGCTACGCATGAATGTCACGATATCGATAGTCATCGATCGATCCGGGTCTCGAGCGGAACACGGAATCGTTCGAACGAACCTGTTGAATCTTAATCAGGTGATATTATGGTCGATGATTAATGCGAACATTCCCGTCGGAAACTTTGATTCGTTTTGCAAATGTTCTCTAATAACGATAAGAAGATTTCGTCCGGGCAAAGACGCCGTTTATGTTCGTTGAAAGGCACTAATTAATTGAATCGAAGCGTGGCGAGGGGAATTCGTAGAAAAAGCGCGACGATGGGGACAACCACGATCGACAAACGTTTCCTTAAAACGCTGAGTCTCACGGAAAGCCTGTGTACACAGCGTCCGTAATTGAACACCCACAGTTGCGAGAATCGACAGCTCGGAGGGTCAAACCCTCGGCAACTCGAGAGGTAATTTCAAGAAGGTTTCCCTATCTCGTTGCGCCCGATGATACCTAACATTTTTGTCCTCCTTCGACTTCTTCGCACGAGCTAAAACTTTAGAGACCATGCCCCTTGCAGGAAAGAAAAATCGAAGACGTTCGCAGCAACAGGGTGTAGCATTCCAGATAATTTCCCGGTCATGACGCGTAATATACGTAAGAAAGAATGATGCGTCGTTGAATGCAAATCCGATAACAGATGAGCGATATATCGCCATTTTGGATTGAAGGGTAGAAGATATTTCCACGAAAGAAGGGGACGAGATATCGTCGGAGCACGATGTAGATTTTCGAACTGGATCGTCATCGACGACCGAATCGATCGAGTTTCCTCGGGTCACGAAGTGCACGGGAGCCGTTCGTGATGCATAATTATTGAACGGGATCGTTGTAAGAGGATTCGCGAAAGAAGACGTCACGTCACAGTTTCCAAGTTCCGCTGGGATCGCTTCAAATTCGAACTCCGAGACTTTAATCTTCTTTCGGTTCACGGAACGCCGGGACCAGGGGTCACCGCAATTTCCAGCGAACATTGACCCACCGGAAATCAGATTACCCTCCATTCATACGAAAACTTTAGCCGCGGCCGATAATGCCCGCTGACAAAAGCCACGGCCGGCTTAGTTGCCCCGGCCACGTTGTCTCTTTATCTGCTTCGGCAAATACGATCGAGGACGAGACAAAAAAATTAAACGGACTAATCTTGCGACACCCCGACCGGAAATCGGCGAGCCCGCCCGATTTTCGAGACGGGAATGCGAACAAATAGCTGTTCTACTAATCAAGAAACGATTGGTAACACTGTCCAACAGCCAAACGACGTTCATAGCAATAAATAATGGAACATCAATATTAATAATAATACTAACAACAACTACAATAGTAATAATAATATCTGTAATAAACTAATGTAGCTTGTTAATGATTGTTTAAATACGATTCAATATTCGGAATACATAAAAAGCAGACACTGTTCTATTCATGTAAGTCTACAGAATTTTTTTATGTAAATAGAATCTTAGTATCTTTCACAGTTAACAACAAAAAATTGGTTTGAATTTGGAAAATACCCTTCTTCTTCAAAATCAAAATTCATCTTCGAAAACTGTACGTACTGAAGCAAAACGGGTTGCAGATTTGTGATCAGCGTAATAAACATTATAATAATTACTGATAGAATTTTATAACATCGAAAAAAAGTTAAAATTAGTTGGACAATGTAACTTAACCCCTTGCCATACGATAAATTTTGCAAGTGCATCAGTCCATACTGTTATTAGCTACACTGTTAAAATGAACAAAGAATATCAAAATGTTTTGTCAATTTTCAAATCAGCGATCCTTGAGTTTACAAATTATTCATGAACACGAGCTTCAAATTGAAACGTATTAAAAATCCGAAGATGTATGGTAACCGAGCTACGAGTGCGTCACGAGTCAGAGACGTCAAAGTATGGCAAGGGGTTAAAAGAGAAGAGTTAGCCATCGTGATGGCTTATAGCCGGTGACCGTAATTAACCACTTGTCCCCGGTGCTTATTCTCTCTTCGTTCCTGTCTCCTCAAGATCTCGTTCCAATTCCACTTCCGCCAATCCGGCGCCTTAATCGAAAACCATTCTCGCGGCTTGATGAAAAGTCGAAGAAAGAGCGGAGTCCGTTCTCGTTTCCTGCTGTCCCGCCCCTGTCTCATCCCGATTCGACTCGCGAGGACTTCGGTTAAGTTCTTCGTTTCTTATATAAGAAAGCGTTCTTCCGTCCTGACTACGGACGAAAATCGTGGTGGAGGTCGATTTTCTCTGTACATCGTTGCTTCGTTTGCTAGCGTTGCCGAAGACGATGTTGGGATCCGAGTGAAGTGATTGACCTTTTTTGTGAAGGAAAGGTTTATCAGTTACAATCTTCAGTCACATCGACGCTCAACTTATTACAATTTCGGACAAGAAAACACCGTAACGAAGTATAGACAACTAGACGACATAACATTAACTATTTAAGATTCAGTTTTTGTTCTTTTCACGAATAGATGTGATTTCTCACTTACTTTAGTTGCCGCTAAAAATGTGTTCTGTGAAGTCGACCGTATTTCTCAAATGTTATTTTCAGCCCACTTTCGTTTATTATTTTTGCATTAATTGCATTCCAGTAGCGCGATCGCGTCCGGAAATTTTCAACACGTGTTATTTTCGAGCTACCGCTATTTTGATGCTGCTTGATGCTCGAACTTTAAGTCAATTTTTGCTTCCGAAGCGTGACCGAAGGTACTATTATTACGGATGCTATTCGGACGCTTTTGCAGTTGCGGATATTCGTTAAAAATAGTGGCCATAGCACCGGAAATCAAGTCGAAAATATTCGCATTGTAACCTGTTACATTATCTACTATGCAACCCACATACGCTCGATGTGTTAATAATTGAAACCACCGTCCTACAAACGACTGGTTCTAATTCAACTTCTGATCCGGGAAAGGTCTTCCAACATTGTGCAGTTTTCATCTACCTAATTTTACCTCGTTTGAAAGTTCAGGAGGCAAACGAATGAACTTACGTGGGCAATTCGTGCTAGCAGTTTGGCGCGTGGTGATTTGACCTGTGCTATTCTGACATGAGTGATTCGAAGCATGATTATTCAACGTGCAGGTACTTTGCACGTGGTAATGTGACGCGTGATAGTAATTTGGTTCATGGTGATTTGACGCGTGGTGATTCGGCATATAAGGATTCGATGCATAGGAATTTCACGCGCGGTGATCTAACGCAAAGTAATCGGACGCGTGATAATTTGACGCGTAGTAATCTAGCGTGAATTAATCTGGCACGTGGTAATTTGACGTGCTCTAACTTGATGCACGGTGATTTGACGCGGTGACTCGGCATGCAGTGAGTCGATGCGTAGAAATTTGGAACCTGAGTATTCGATGCGTGATGATCTAACACGAAGAAACCTGACGCGTGGTAATCTAGCGTGAACTAATCTGGCACGTGGTAATTTGACGTATACTAATTTGACGTACGGTGATTTGACTCGTGGGCTCGATGATAGGGCTCGACGCGCAGTAATCCAACGCGTAATAATTTGACGCGAAGTAATCGAGCGGTTAGTAATCTGGCGCGTGGTAGTCTGTCGCGTAGTAATCTGACGCGTAAGGATTTAACGCGTGGCGACCAAGCACGCGAGGATCAAACGTGTGGCCCTTCAAAGCGTGGTGACACCAGGTAATCTGTAGCAAATTTATTTACTTACATTCATAAGCAAACTTCATAATTAATGTTTCTTTTTACTTAAATAAATAAGTGTTTTACTTAACATTTTTAATTTTAATATTTCGTCCGACCCATGACAATATTTTCTTTCCAATCCGACCCAGGGACAAAACCATTCGTGCATGTTTGTTTCACGACACAAGACATAACCCAACACGTAGTCCATTGCACAGTGACAAAACTGTCGCTAGTGATATAACGCACGACGATGTACACAGAACAGATTCGTAACATATCGACCCACCGAATCAGCGATTCATTAAAATTCGTGTTCGCGTCGAGTAGCTACGCGATCCTAAGGGGATGCAAACGAAATATAGTCAGACAGAAACGGAAGTGGTCCGCTGGAGTCTTAATTACGATGTAACCGACGTCGTTGCTCTTGTTTCCCGCGATATCGAGGTCGGGATCAGCGGCGTATGTTCACCGGACAAACTTTAGCATGTCGTTATTAATGTTAGCCGGCCGTTTTCGCGTATCCGATTCCAGCGCACGAGAACAGGTCGGGGCAGCTCATTAATCAGCCCGCGAGGTAGGACGGCGACGGATGCTCGACGTAGATACTATGTTGATGCGGGAGTCGTCGAGCTCCAAATAAATAACGCGCGACTGGCTGGCTGACTTTCGTCGCGACCAGCTCGAGATAATTTTCACCGGAAGGGCCTTCGTCGAAATTGCTACTTGCCCGATGTGAATTCGTGCAGCTTATTGCTACGTACCGTTCGATTACGAGCTACGAACTATGAGACACCAGTTCAGCGGGAGTAGCATGTAGATATACAGGTAGAGAGACTGTGACGAGGATATGTAGGCAAAATATGTTAGCGAGATTTATTAGAAGTTGCAGAAAGATTGTACTGAGTTTGAGGTAGAACTTGTAACAATAGTACTGATTGGAAGGCTGTGTATAATAATGTGCTCGGAAGGTGCTGAAGACTATGTAGACTCATTGAAATACTGTAGGAAGTGTTGGAAATCCCAACTATTGTCCACTAGTTCCGAGCTTTCCCTTCCTGGTTTATGCCGCTCAACGTGCCTCTCTTGAAAATTTCCATTAGGCTCAGACCTTCTCAAGGACCTACAAAACCATTTACCCGCTCTTCATCCGAAATTAGCACTTCCTATTAAACTACCACTCTTCCTAAAAATTAACCAATGATCTTTGCAACTCCCATACCCTTATCCTCGACAACCAATAGTTTCTTGTTCAAAGTTAACGTTTTTTCATCGACACCACCTTTTTGTCAGATATTATCCTCTCTTCACCGAGCGAGCATTATTGCTTTAAGAGTTTGAGTTTTGAGTAAGGATCAGGATTGTAAATTGGCATGTCTAGCAGGGACTCGGTAGCCTATTCAAATAGACACGTACTAAAAAGTGTAAAATAATTTCTCCGGCTAACAGACCTTAGGCCTAATTACCTATACCTAAGCATCTGTAAGTGGTCAACGCTATATCTATAGACACTGCGTACCACGACGTAAACCTAAGGAGGTAATCCGCTTTGGAGTCCGCGAAATCGACGCACAAAAGATTCCTCGAATCTCCACCCGCGAAGATCGAATTTCGATTTCTTAGCTTATAACCGTAAATAAATTCTGTAGCGAACGAAACAAAGGTTTCTCTAGGAAGAGACGCGGCTAATGGACCGGCGACGTCCCACGTGGCGAATCGCCTACGATCCCCCGACAAATTTCGCGATTCCCTTTCGCCTACGCGATGCAAATGGAATCTAGACTCGCATTAATTAAATTAACCGTCTATCGAGGGCCAGAGCGTATCGCGTCGCGAAGAAATCGAAAGAGGACAAAAGGAGGCGGATGGTTCGGCCGTCGCGTTGGATCACCAATTAGCAGAGCTGCCACTTTATGCTCGTTTTTCTCCCCCGAATCTAGATAGGAACGTTCACGATCATAACGAATCGTCCGTCGACGTCCGCCGCGAGCCGTGCGGCAGACCCTCTCGAGCGAACAGAAAGGAACCAGTTTGGGACCGGTCCCATAGGAAGAAGGGAACTGCTCGTGGTCGTCTCCAGGATGGAACAACCGAGAGTATCCACCGATCGGATTCAAAATTGATATTCCATTCGTGGCACGACCGATTCTTTCTCTCTTCTTCGTGCGAGTGCTCGAAAAAATCGCGAGGAGGACGCGTTAACACGAACGTATTCTTGCGTGCATCCTGTATCAGGGCCCGGACGCTTCTTTCTAAAGGACTACGACAGCTGCTACGAACGCTCCTGAGACACGTCGTTACCACCACCGATAACACAATGACCACTTCGCTCTTCCTACGCGGTTATCGCACGGGGATCGCCCAGACGATGCCCGTCGCCCTGCACGCGCCTTCTACGTGCAGACTATGCTCACCGCGTTTCACGCTGAATCTTCGACCGGGAATTATGAAATCTTCTAATTCGCCCGATTGCAAGTCAGAGATTGTTGGTGTAATATTATTTAGTTGATACAGAAATCAATGTCTATTTTGAGAGGCACTGTATATAAAACGGAAGTTTTAACTCTGTCACCAGACTCGATTGAGTTAGCTAGCTGTATTAGAGCTAAGGGTCTGGAGCAATAAACGTGCATTTTTAGTAGAATTCATTCTAAGTTTGTGAAACAGCAAACACGTTCTATATACGAAATAAAATATAGGTTTGAAAATAAACATTAACTAGTTCACTGCGGAATTTAGTTTCACAAATAAAATTATTAAAATTATTAAAATCGACCAATGTCGACGTCACGAACACTGGACAAATGTTCTGTTACATTTATTACATTTCTATTAAATTTCCTTTGATAGTTTTAATGTTAAAGTATGTAAAAATGTTTTTCATATAGGTTGGATTAACTCACATTTAAAGTTTGAACAAAAGTACATATATATGTAACTGAATTATATACCAAAGTTAGCGTAGGTCAGATAAAGTCCGATTTGTTTTCGTAAATGCTTGAATAAAAGACGATTAAATTAAATGTGATTAAATTCTACTTAATGTAAAGCCAGGAACGAAAATATTTTAATAATAATATCATCGTATCATCGATATTAAGTGTCAAACAATAATCAATAACAACACCTGTACCAGGTACCATACGTCCAGATACGAGTAACATTTTTGGCACACAGTCGTTGGGGCAGAAGGTATCGGTTTCTCGTCGATCAAACGTCGAAGAATAAAACAATTCCCGTCCGTCGTATGCCGGCCACTCGAAAACTTTATAGTTTCAGCTTGGTCCCGCGAGAGTGGCCGCTTATTCGCATATAACGACATCGGTTTAGAGGCACAACCGTCCTACGGTCCTTATCGTGGTCGCCTCTTTCCGGCGACCAGACGTGGACGACGACGATCACGCACGCATAAAATAAATGGCTCGTAATGGAATTTCGATAGAGGACGAAATAAAGAACGACAAAAGGCCGAAACGGAAAATGGAAATAAAAGAAACGACGGAAGAGAAGAAGAAAGAGGGACGAAGGAACGAACGAGAGGAGAAAAAAACGGTTACGCCCGTGTGCCCCGATAGCGGTTAATTATATTGGGGGAACGAAGACTACGAGTGTATTTTATCTGCGCGGGCGACTCAGCCGAGTAAAAGCCCGAGTGAGCCTTGGCCAGATAACGGCTGAAAGCTTGCCCCATTAAAGGTATCTAGATACCTCGGACATTCTTCTCAGGAATATCTGAATAATTATCCGACGTGTTGGCGAGATTACGATTTTGTCGCTCGGCCTTCGTCTCTCGGCTCGTTCGCCGGATGTCGTCTCGCGTGACGTCCCGGTGCGTCAGGACTTTACGATCTTTTCTGCCACGATACATTCTTTCCACTTTGCCCCCTCCTCTTCTTCTTCTTCTTCTTCTGTTTCCCTTTTTCCTTTCTTCTTTTTTTTAGTGTTCGCTCGCTCCTTGCTCTCTCGCCTCAACCCTCTCCTCGAGTAATCTACCTTTAATCACCGACGTTTCGGCTCAAACGAGCCTGACGCACTTCGCTCTAATCTAATTCCGGCTTCGGTGCGCGACAACTGGTCGACGTTAGTATTCTTCCATTAACTCGGATTGTATCGTTATTCAGTGAGAGAAATCGAAACAATTACGAACATAGAGGGTTAATATAGCTGAATTTTGGAATTTCACGATTCGGATGTGTGCGAACTTTTATGTTTGGAAACTCGGGGATTTGGGAAATAAAATTTCATGTTGGATAATTTTGATTTCATTTCTTCGACTTTTGGGGACATATGTACATATTTACAATTTCACAAAGCCATCTTTTTATATTTATATCCATTCACCGCCCTGTTATCTTACAAGTCAGAAACTAGATAGCTCATATTTTTGTTCTTTATCTCTTACATTCAAGAATTCGAAATGTTCAAATATTTCAAGTTAAATGCTCTGTACCGTACAGTTACATTAAACCCTTGTGCTACGATTTATTCGGCAGGTGCGTCAGACATAACGATGTATTAATTCATACAACATTAAAGTTGTTAAAGAAAATTCGAATCTCAAGATGTTTCTCACTCAGTGATCCTTGACTGCGAAAATTACAATTATATGAACAAATTTTACCATGTTCGAGCTACGAGTGCGTCACGAGTGCAGCTCGTGATTATAGGACAAGAGTTTAAAACTTCGCTGTTCAATGATCCCGTTGAAAATAAACAAAAACGAGTGCGAAATTAATTGAAGCGAAATAGAAACGATAGCAGGATGCCGCGAAAGAGAAAAAAAACGAAGGTAAAAGCCACGTGAAATTGAGTGTTTCACAAGGTCCACGCCGAGGGAAAGAAATTTCTCGCCGGCTTCTCGGAATTCTGTCGTAATAATTCCACCGGTTCGATGTTCCTGTCCGTGTTTCCACGACGTCGTGCGGATTCGCGGCTCGCCTTTTTCCTGCTGCCCTCTGCGCGATGATGTACGGGCCGATTTAGCCCGAATATTAATATCGCGTTATGGCACAGTTAAATATCGCGTGGCGCGGGAACGTTGAACCTCGAAACACGTAACGCCGCGACCTTTCGGACCAGCATGCAAAAATAAATATTCGAGGATCGTTGTGTATCTTGATAAAAAGAGGCGAACTAAACCGGAAATTTAAAGGACGCGCGTGCTGGTTGATAAACGGTCTAGGAGAATGATCGAAAATAATTAACACGAATTAGTACCAACATTTCATAGCTGGACGCCATCTTGATATATCAATGACGTTAAAGCATTAATCTAATTGCTAATTAAACTGGGGCTTTATTATTTTTGCCAAAAAAATATGCAAAGTATTAACACTTTGATTGCCATGCCATTCGTGTGTGGGTAACGATTGAATTTTCATGTGAATCAATCATCTGTATTATTAAGAATTTGTTCGTTTAACTAATTGGAAATACTCGTGTTAATTAGATGGAATCATAAACGTGCTGCCTAGTCAAATTTTCGACTGCCTTATTGTGACAGTCAACTTGTATTTTATAAAGCTCTTAGTTGATTTTGTTAAAATGTACTCTCAAATTCTTGCTGCATTTCTTGTTACAGTTATATGTACATTGAAGAGGAAGAACGAAATAAAAGTATTTATTGGAGATAACGATACAAAGAACAACAATAACCTTGTCTTTCATCACTCTTTCTCAGTCTGTCTGTATCTGTCTCTTTACTTATTGAGAATGTTATAGCGTGTGAAATTTTCTATTTTACCATCGATATCTTCAACACTTCTGCTCAACATACAGAAAATCTGGAGATCACTTTGAGGTTCGTAGAATATCAAAGAAGGGAGTCCTTCGATTTTCGAATGCTCCAAATAAAGAGTTTCAAGTCACGATTCCAAGATTCCCGCGAGGGGAAACGATTCGTGCATAATAGGGAGGATTACACGAACGATCTGTCAAAGACGTCGATGATGACGATTCGGTATTTTTGGTCGACCGAGAGTATCCGTCGGAGGACTAGAAATCCGTCTCCTGGAGTTAATCCTGCGCGACTACGGTTAATCCCGACGGATTATGTAACACCGCAGTGTTTAAGCGGCAGGCCCGAAACTCCGGAAAACCCTCTCTGTTCTTCGCCGCCGGTAAACTTCCCTCGGCGCCCGATTCTCCTTCTGGATCTACCCTCCGGCGCGAATACATTTTCCGTTGCGGGAAAAACATTTCCTAGAGCGAACAAGCTATCGAAAATGGGAGAGAACCGTTTGACACCTGTTCCGTCGAACGACTTTGCTCGATCCTCGCCAAGTTTCAGCAGTTTTGACTGCAATTTAACACGTTGTTGCCCGACAGTTTTACATGGAAACTAGCTCACGTCACCGGCTATTATTTCGTAATTGAACGTGGAATTTAAATGAATTGACACTAGGTTTACGGAACCCTACAAAATGGCGGATTTTATATTTCTTATTTTCAAGTATAAAATTATCAATTATTAAAGAGCCTATGTCAAAATCCATGTTTATCTTCACCGAGATAAAGAACTTTCCTATAAACTGGTTTATGTATTATCCATTATTTACTTATTTCTGTAGTTAATTTTCAGTTTGGACGTAAGTGGTCATTGAAGGTCTGTAAATCTAGACTTTGGACATGTCTTTTGGATAACTTTCAATATTTCTTTTTAATATCATAAACTGTGCAATGATCACTTAAGTGTAACACGACAGGTTTTGCAAATATATCTTATTATAAGATATTCTTTGCTTTCCTTTTCAACAACGTAATCTACACGTACTAGTTTTCTTTTTATCACAACAGCGATATTTTACAAGCAGTTTTCGTCATGTACATAAGACGTTAACGATCTGAAAAACATCTCGATAACATCATTCGTCGAAACATCAGGATAAAAACGATCGTTGAAATGTTTCAATAATTTCAATTTATACGCGATAAAATAGTTGCCGGAGGACGAAGCACAACGTGGTTGCCTGTTCACTGAATAGATTATTTATTGGTAGCGTCGATACGATAGAACGTAGATAAATACTGAACAGTTGGACGAAACAACAAAGTTCAATTTACTCACCATTAATGATTCACCAAAGTGAAAAAAGAAACTGCAGCGTTGCACGAAGCTCGAAATTCGTAACGCTTTCACGTATTTCTCGGAGCGATTCGACCCGCAATTTTGTTGCACTCAGTGTTCCGACGTAGTCTCCGTCACATCACCTGGCACAAAGTGATTCGATTAAAAATCGAATCGAAAAGCGTTGTTGGATTCCGGATAAGTTAATCGAGTAGAACGCTTATTAAGAAACTTTACAATAATTTATTTCGTGACTGGAGGATCTGAGCTATTGGGAAAAATGCTGATATATATGTACAAGTTGAGTGAAAATTATGTGAACAATATTTTAAGAGAAAGCATTTATTCAGAGCTTTCGTTATACAACGTCTCAACTTGACCACCAGATAGACTTATGCACTCAAACCAAGGTTCAACAGTGCAATTTAGTGCCAGAACTCATATTTCTAGGGAATCATTGGATATCTATCAATCTTTTTTTTTTCAAGGGACATTTACTTTTTCTTTGAAAGTAGCGTAAGTCTGTTCATGGTCATCAAAAATATATTATTTCTAAAATAACGTTAATTATGCTAACTAGGATGATATATTCGATATCCAACGCAAACCCTTTCTTTCAACTAATTTCGTTAGATTGTCATCGGTGAGTTTGTAGGATCAACGTGCGAAGGGTAACGTATGGTAGCATAAAAAGATGTAAAATGTGAAAATTTACAGTGATTTCAGTTTATACAGTTATCGATGAGTTGGTCATACAGCGTGTTCACCTTGGTAAAAAATCCACGACTCCTTCCGAGCGCGTATCCACAAAACCATTCCTCGCGACTATTGAACTGAACCTAATTGCAGCAGATCATCGAACGATCGTCGCGGCACCTCGAGAAATCAGAAAATGCGTCGAACATACGGTGCAATTAAGCAAAGCGCCGGATAAAAAGGGACGATTCGTTTCGTTCTTCGAGCGCCTCGTTGTTTCGATCGTTAATCAAAGATAAGCGGAACAGTGCAGGACGGATTTCTCGCTCGCGCTCATAATATTTATCGCGCGGGCCCCTAATGACTTCCGAGGATTCATCGAAGCCGAACGACGGACTCTTGGGACCTCTCCGTTTCGGTTTTCCATAAGCGAGCGGGCAATTATATGCGCGATCTCCAGATTGCGAGAGCCGGGTCTTATCTGACCGCTTGCGTTTTCCGCGAAGCGGCTCGAAAATCTCGCCGGAAACGCGGCGTCGATGACAAACGCCCGCGTCTCGTTAATTAGTATCGGCGCGCATTAACGAGCTCCAGGAAGCCGATAAGAAGCGCGCAGGCCTACCAGGTAGTTTCTACTAGTTTCACCGAGGCAGATAAGGCGACCCGCGTCCCTGTCCCTTTATTTGTCCTCTTTCTTCGGATGAATACCGAGATTATCCCGTATCGCGCAGATCCACTTAGATCCGAGCCGATAAACGCTCGTACGAATTCTACCTTCCCTCTACCCTATCCCTCTCCGGCGTTTCTAATTCCATCGAGTTCCATTCGAAAACAGATTCCGAGATGCGCTTTAAGCTTGCAACCCTTTGCGATCGCCGCTTCGCTTACGGAAGCTCGCGATATACCGATAGCAACGTACCCGTTTCAAAAAATACGTCTCCTCTATCGACGAATACGCTTTGTTTCTTGTTCGACCAGTTTTTGCGTTCGTAACAAGTTACGGTATCGCAATGCCTACTCTATACAACCGACTTAATTTAGCTAATTTATGTTAGAAAGTAAGATTTTGGTCGCAAGGCCTCGAATCCAGTAATTCGACTATAATCAACAAGTTAGCGCCGAACATCGTCAAATTTCTGCTCGCTGCTGATCCGTGAACCACAATGTCCCACAAAGGGAGGGGATGTAGAACGAATCGAATATTCATGTTGTTTTAATGAATCATGTTGCTGGTAAAAAAGTCGTGGCAGGTTGTATTCATGAATTTGGTCGGTGGCACGTTCGGAAATCGATCGGTTCCCAGAGAGCAGCTCGCAGAAGACAAGGGCTCGCTCGGTATGCAGGTCTGTCCCATTTCGTCGCTCGTTAGAAATGACACGAAGAACGGTGAGGTGGTGGCTACTTGGAAGGGTCTTTCGGCCACGAGAAGACCGGCCGAGAGTCCCCGGTTTGATGAAATGGTAGCCGAGTAATTGAAATCTCGTGTTCCTCACCGAGTCGATACCGCGTCCACCAGGCCCTTCGTCTCCCGGTGTCCCTCCTCGTCCCTCGATCCCTCGCCCTATGCACACGATGCTTCTGTTATTCTTTCTACCGAGATATCCGGACCCGTTCACGTGTCACGTTCGTGGAACGCGAACAATCAGGTAGGCCCTGAGCCCGGAGTTACCGTCCGAACACTATAAGCCGATTATATCTTCCCAAATATTGAGACGTGGCTGCTGCGCATCGAAACCAAACTTCGAATCACGACGATCGAACACGCTTCCGAGGAACGTATTGACTTCGCGATGGCCGAAGGAGATTCGCCAAGGATTCTGTCTATCGATAGAAAACCGTTGACAGTTTTCTTAGAAACTACGTCGGTTTCTGAAAACTTCGCAGTTTTGCGCGGCACAGGCTAACGGTACAAGGTGTAGCGGGTTAACTCGTAGAATTTTCGATAACCCGGTGGAAAAAGTTTGAAACGAATTCGGTATTTGTCAGCACATTGTAGCGAAGGAATTTTTCGAACATTTGATTTCCCGTCAGGGACAGACATTCCTTAAGTTGCATTTCTTAAATTGTTTTTCTTACGTGTTACATTCGTCTGTTACATTAACCCTGTTAGTGCACCGAACATTTATTTCCTGCAAAAACAGCTC
This sequence comes from Coelioxys conoideus, assembly GCA_947623535.1. Taxonomy (NCBI): domain Eukaryota; kingdom Metazoa; phylum Arthropoda; class Insecta; order Hymenoptera; family Megachilidae; genus Coelioxys; species Coelioxys conoideus. The sequence goes on along the minus strand of OX392457.1, from coordinate 15,301,402 downwards.
CCTGTTAAGTTAAGAAAAGTGTATCCATGAATTTTGATTGCAATGCTAAAAGATTGCAATGGAGTCTTTGTAAAGAAGACACAGACTAAGTAACTTTCATGCATATTTTCGAAATGATGGAAAGCTGGTGAATATTGTATCTAGATCACCGAGACCGTGACGGAAAACGTGCGAACACAGAGGGACATTTATATAGGGTGTTAGAAAATCGAAATATCTAGTTTGCCGGTTCTGGTCACGAACCCGGCGAATGCATTACTTATCGAATGTTGGAAAAAGCATAACGTCGCTGACCAAAGAGCGCAAATGGGTCGTTCAAGGAATACGGGAAATTGAAACGTTCCCGAAATAAAAAGGTAGGGAAAGGGGGGTGCACCGATACGATCTGTTCGAAAGCGATTTTCCCGCCGGATACGGGCGTTACCTTTCGCCACCAGCGAGACAAAGTTTCCATCTTAAATTGCGATTCATGGACGGGGGTCGATGGTGAAATTGAAATTCATCGCACAGTTTCGCGCCTGTTTTTCGATCCTGCCGATTCCCGGCATCGCCCCGTTTCTAGCAAACATAACGCTGCCGGCGATCGTTGCCGTTTTCCACCTAGCACCGTTTCGCTAGCGAATTTGCATAATTTTACGCGCGAATAAAACTCGTGTTACTTCGCTGCTACGTTCGCGGCAGTTTCGCCGCTTGCACGGAACAACAGCCAGATTCCTAAACGAAACAACGGGCTATGTTTATCGTTGATCGTACACGGGAAAGGATTAACAGCGGAACAGATATTCTTTCGGATCAACGCATTACTTTCAATATGTCGGCAGATCTTACTTCGATACCTGCTCGGATGGGTGATTTTGAATATTCGGGTTGTAAACGACCAGTTATTTGTGTGCTCAAGCTATAATACAAATTATTAAGAACAAACATACTTAATGTTCTCTTAATCTTCAATTTCATCTTCTCGACTATTAGGGTATGCTGTCTCAACATTAAGAGCTCTCTCTCCTTAGTTTGCTTTTTCTATAAATAATTATTTTAATTGCAATTGTAATTAGCAATACATATGTCAACGTGGTGGACAATGTTTCCTCAACATGAAGAGCTCTCTCTTTTTAAATTGCTTTTTCTAATAAGGGATGAGTATGTCCAAATAGTGGTTCCAAAGGTACAACCTTCAGTGTAATAACACGACGTCTCTCCACAAAGTCTGTGCCTTCTCGCAACAACAAAAGAGCGAAACTAGACAGTCTAGCCACGACTCGACGCGCAGCAAAAATTGAGCATATTTCCGGACGGCGAGTGATCCAAGAGGAAACGAGATTGGAAACAAAAACCTTTATCGTCGGGATCGAGGAGGCTCGGTATCGTCTGTAACAGGCGCATCGTCGCGATAAAATCGCGATCGGGAGCGGGCCAAGTAACGCGTGTGGACCGATTGTGTGTTTCACGGGCTCTCAGTCAGCCGTGGCAGCAGATGTTTCGAGATTCTTAAAACGTTTCCAACGTGCCCGTGGCGAGGCAAAGACTGTCCGCCTCATCCCTGCAGCTCTGTTCGAGCGGAATCGTCGAGCGAGAACGGTTGTTCGACGCGCGATTCTTTGGCCAGCCTCCTCGCCGCTTACGTTCGACTACCGTGAGCCCCGAACAGTATTTAAACCGCACGATAAATTAAGCAGGACCCTCTTTCCGGCTCGCTCGAGCGAAAGTATTTAAACTCAAAACAAGCTGAACGTCGCGCGAGACCGCGAGACCCGAAACGTTCCACACGGAATTAATCCCGATGCCGTGTTACCTGCGAGCGGATCGCACGCTCCCGTAGGGCACTCGCGCGAGCATACGTCACCCTCGCGAGCACTTATGACACTCCATGCATTGTGTGCTCTTCGTTGCAAACCGCGACCGATCTTCGCTCGATTCGCTCGATTCTCGATCTTCGCGAAAAAGAGTACTAAGCTACAATCATCCATTGTCGCAGAATTTCAAGATCTGGAAGTCTCGAAAGATGTTGTAGTCCGAAAGTCGTAAAACTCAGAAGATCCAATCTGAAAATTCAAAAATTCTGCGACCCTGAAGTTCTAAAGTTGCACAGTACCGAGGTTTCAAAGGCCTATAGTCCCAAAATTCTATAAGAATCAAAGTCCCAAGATTGCAACATTTCACAGTCCTAAAATGCCAAAGTCTCAATGTTCAACAATTCTAGAGTTCGAACATTTTAAACATTCTGAAGAATTAATGTCCCAAATCTCAATGTTTCAAAATCCTGAAGAGCCGAAAATAGAAAATTTTCAGAATTCGAAAGTCGAACATTCCCGAAGTCCCGAAGTCATAAAATTCCGTAAGCCCCAACATTCCACAATTCCAGAACCACGAAATCCTAAAATCCTCAAGTTCCTGAATTCCAAACCTCCGAAGTCCACAATGTCCAAGTTCCAAAATTCTACGATCCCAAAATCTCGGACGTTTTAACTTCGAACGATCCTCAACACCCAAAGCCCTAAATCACCGATACTTCAAAAATTCCGAAGTGTGAAAGTCCCACTCGAGGCGCCGAAAATATTTGCCGATATTTTATTTTTAACCGTTTCGCAGACATATTGTAAATAAATCAAAGAGTTGTCAGAAGTTTATAGCCGGCAGAAATTGCCGTCCATGTATAAACTGTATCAAAGTTTCACAGAATTCCCTCACACATACATAATTCTACTGTCATTGTACATCAACCGCTACCGTAAATAAATCAAACGGAGCTGCAACCGATTCGAAAAGAAATTGAATCGACCTATATATACAGTACGCGATACGGTGAGCAAAGAAATTCAAGTTTAAATCGATAGTAAGGGGGTCAACGTATGGTCCACACGACACTTCACGTAGAAAAGAAGTTACCACCGTTTCGCTTTCCGTCGCGTAATCGTACGAGATGCGAGACATTAATTATGAAACGTATAGGACACCCGTGTCCCCGTCAAAAGGCCCGTCCGTGTCCCTTCTGTCTTTCGTGTATTTAATTATACGGAGCACCTCTGTTGCAAAAATATGACGCGCAACGGCACAATTATGTAAAACAAACCGGCACGATAAAGACGTTTCGACCGACGCCGAGGACCTGATTATGCAAACGCGACCGGTTGCGTAAGACTCGACCACAAAGTTATAAGCCAGACCCGAGACGAGTAATTACTATGTTTGCATTTTTGCTGTCGGATCATTGCAGCGTGTTCGTTATCCGAAATGTTCTCAGGAAGATACGGCTGTCCTTTATGAATACGAGACCCGACAGCCCATGTCTATAACCCGCCGTGACACTACTCAACCCGGTTCGGAATAGATTTTTTAATTATTTTGCGGCGTAAATAATTCAGCCGGAAAGTTGAACGAACCGACGTTACCCTCGGAACAAGTTTCGGAAGACATAAGACATCTCAATATCCGAATATTGCATAGAAGATGACATCCGGTTCCAAAATGACAGGTATTTTCTCCTTCGTTTTAACGATGCAAGAAAACGTATTGTTGCCTCGTAGAAAGAGTTACATTATTTAACATGAATTTCGGAATTCGAAACAAGACTGTTCTTTAATGAAATAGGTAGTTGAGTTGCGAAATAATAAAATAATATGTTGCATAGCGGATGACATCCGGTTCAAGAATCTCAGATATATCCTCCTTCGTTTTAACGACGCCAGAAAACGTATTGTTGGCTCGTTGAAAGAGTTACATTATTTATCATGAATTTCAGAATTCGAAACAAGACTGTTCTTTAAAGAAATAGGTAGTTGAGTTGCGAAACAACAAAATAATATACTGTGTCTTTTTTAAGATTTCATGCTTGTCAACACATACTTTTCTAAACGACACGATATCTTTTTCTTAATTGATTGTTTTCAACAATTACATTTAGAAATCATTAATATTCTATATAAAAATGAATATAGAATAAGAAAAGCATCGAAACCATTCTAAAATAGATGAAGTTGTCTGAAAGATGATTAGCCACATCGACCAAGTATCAAAACCGATGATCAATCGATAGCTGTTCCTTCCCGAGAAATTTACGTCACCCGTGGCAGTAAACATGAATAAATTATCGAACAAAGCAAATTGATCACAAAAATCGACATTTCCGTACGACCGGTTTACAAGACCCCACATTAATCCCGACACGAACGTCCAAAGAGAGCGTTTAAAATTCAGGCAGGCGAAACGTACGGAAAATCGTGTGTACCCCGTGGGATTAAGAGAAGACTGTAAAAGTGGTTGAATGTTGCAGAAAGAAGCACGTAGAGCAGGTAACGATAACGCGAGCGGTTCGAGGGCCAGAAAGCGCGTGTATGTCCCGTGTAAAATTCAGAACGCGAAAACCCGTGCGTCCCTATAAAATTGTAAAATAATTTTCAACGTAAACCCTCCGATCTCCCCCTCCCGCCGTGTGGTCGCGGGTTGCTTTAAATCCAGCCACGTTTCCCGAAATAATTGAAGCCCGCCACGCCACGCCCACGCGACGCAATCTCGTTACGATTTTATTGCGGCTTACGCTCTGATTTTATCTGGTTCGAACGATTACGCGCTCGAAGGATCCCTCTGTTTCTGCGTCTCGCCCGCCCTTTCCCGCTCGTTTATTTTTTCCGCCACGACGATTCGATCGGTACTTTACGACGTCGCGGGGCCCGTGTTTTCGACACGGCCGCGATAGCGCGAAAATCGCACGTTCCAGTTCCTCGCGCGCTTCCAGAAACGGACAGATGCGGAAGAAACGAACGAGAACGAGTGGGAAGAACATTGGCGTAACTAGGGAGGAGTTAGGACCAGCCTGATTTCTCTAGAATCCAGACTGATATCCGCAGTGTACAGTGTACGGCGATATAACACGCTGATCTAGTACGTAACTAGCGTACGTAGCGTGTTTTGGGTCGATTCGGGAAAGGGCAGACAAGATCGAGTGGGATTCCGAAAGTATTTTACGTATGAGTGGGTGGAATTCTAAAATCTTCCAAATTTCGAAGTTCCCAGGTTTTGAAATTTGGGAGTTTGGGAATTTGAGAATTTTGGAATTTTGGAATTTGAGAATTTGGAAATTTTTGAATTCGGTAATTTAGGAACTTGCGAATTTGATAATTAGGGAATTTTGTAATTTGGAAATTTAGGAATTTGGGCACTTGGAAATTTGTGAATTTGAGAATTTAGGAATTTGGAAATTTGGATATTCAGAAGTTTCAGAATTTGAGAATTTGGTACTGAGGAAACGTGAGAGTTTCGATATTTACGAATTAAAAAATATAGAAACGTAGGAATTCGGAAATTTCAGTAATTTCAAGCGTGGGAATATGAAAACTTCTAACCTCGAAAATGTCAAAATTTGAGAATACTGGTAATCGAGAACTGAAAAAACGTGGAAAATCGATCGCTCGGAAACGCGCGGTTAACCGTAGCATAGCAATGTATGTGCACGATATAACAAAAATCGTAATTAGCGTATCGTTTGACCCACGCTCGAGATACGAGCGTGCTCGTTAATTAAAAAGTAATAACCTCGTTGTTCATCTTTCGTTTATCGACTGCACGTCCCTCGATGAATAAACGATCCACTTTGTTTTCTTTTAATTTCACCCAGTTTCGGGCGGGAACGCAGTAATAATGTCTCGTTGAACTCTCAACCTGATAGGGGACGCTTTATGTGCCGGGTTATCTTCGACAGAAGTTGTGGAACGAAAGAGAATCCGACGAACTTCTCGAGTAGAACAGATAATGGACGATCTAAGCGGAAGTGGCTTTGCGAACACGATAAACTTTCGCGAATATTATTTCACGCGAGTATCTCGTAACCCTATCGTGTCCAGATACATTCCTGCGATCCTTTTTTTTTCTCGATGGGGAAGCATCGACAAAATATTTTTTGCTCGACTCGCAAAGGGCAGGAATTTTTAACGGGTTAATTATGTAGGTTAATGAAAATGGGCGGGCGGGAAATAATGTTCCATAAACTTGCAGCGTGCAAAATCGCCGATCGGGAGTTCAATGGCGTGCACGCATTTAAACGTTTTCACTTAATTACGCGATTCGCTCGCGGTGCTGGTCAACAGGCGTTTAACGGCAATTTTATACATGGATGAAGTGAAACCCGCGGTTTCGACTCTCCCGGAGTGCTGAATTCTATTTCTGCGCTCGATACCCTGGACTTCACCTGCTTCTGATAGTTCACGATAAAATTCGGTTAATAATTGATTGCTAGCTTCCTCGTCCGAAACTGTAAATTGAGGCCAGCTTCTTGCGCATCCGACGATCTTGTATATTGACGGATCATTGGGGCCTTGATTACGTCTAAAATTGATGAGCGCAGAAGTGGAAGCTCGATTGCTTTCGAACTGCTAATTGCCGGTTGTCGATTAACCAACAACTCGTAGTTTCGCTTTGTTCTTTCGGGATGCTGAGGATTTGGGAGTTTGAGAGATAGAAATTTAGATATTTTTAGAACTTGAGGATCTGTGTAATTGAGATTTTAGAGATTCGAAGATTTGAAGATTTGAAGATTTTAAAATTTTAAGACTTGAAGGTTTCGATACTTCAAAATGTAAAAATGTGAAGATGTAAAAATTTGAAGCCTTGAAGATTTGAAAATTCGAAGATGTATAGATTTGAAGATTTGAGAAATTTGGAAATTCCGAAACTTCTAATAATATTCATATACAATTCAGAACTCAAGGGACTCAACGAAAATCCTCTTCAAGCCTAAAAAATCCTAAAAAGTTCAACTACTATCCCTAGCATCTCCCGTTTACATCGAACGGTCGGCCATCTCGTTAAACGATTTCACGAATTCGCGCGAACGAAAACTAATTATCGTTTAATAACGAAGCCGTGCGCGGAACAACGGGGCCGATTAAATCGGTTCGATCGTCGTCAACTCATAAACGCGGAAATCATATCGCGCCGAATGTGGATGAGGTGGACGAGGGGCGCGAAACGCGGAACAAATTCGGCGGGGACCGAACTCGACAACGAATTTCCGCGACGCGACGTTTTTCATTTGGCCAGATCGCCGTTAATTAGTTCGTTAACCGTACCGTGCACTCTCTCGCATCGTTTCCGCGCCGCATGACGTTGCACCCGGCATTTCTCCAAAAATCGCAGCGACGTCGTCTCGTTGCTGACCGTCGTCTCGTTGACGGTGGCCAGAGACGGAAAGTCATTCCGTCGAATGACAAAGATCTCTGCGGACGATCACGTGCGGCGAAATGGGCAACCCCGGGGTCCCGTGGCAACGTTTAATGAGGCCGGACCGCCCTGCAGGCGAATAGCTGCCCCTTCTAACTGGACTCCTTCCGAGGACCATGCTGACCGTTCGTATTCTCTCCGTATGCAAGAATCCGGCTCAATCTCTCCACCCAGTTGTAAATAGTTATTCGAAATGACAGGCGAATTTACCCTGGCTCCGGGTAAAAATAGATTTATATGTAGATCATGTTTTGGCCTATTCAGGGACCCCGACGCACGAGTGGACCCTTAGGTCCGCTTCTTCTGAATGATCATCCGGATATTATCTTTCTTTCTGTGTATTGCCAACGCTTCCGCAATTTGCTCGTTTCACCTGCTCGATGGTGACCTGTTTCATCTGATCGAAATAAGATTCTCTGCAGTTACAATGAGACATTTCCATGTGACGGGCAGATTTATTATACCGAATTTGTGGATTGGAAAGGTCATTATAGTACCCCATGTGTTTATGAGTCTACGAGAGCACTGACATGTATATTGTTGAATAAAGATCAATTTTATAACGTGTGTCGAATTTAAAAGACATATGGCATGAGCAACGTGTGGTCCGGGTTTGAAACAGTCAATCATTACCAATTCGTAATATGGAGGTAAGATATAATCTATCTGAACAAACAATATGTCGTTCCCTTCAGAGGACGACTGTCATTCTTACGTTTCATAAAACTGTGCCATTCCGTGTTGATGGGCGTAATCATTCATATTTAAAGAATTAATCAATTCGAGATCAACCTCGATTCGAAAGAAACAAGTGCTTGTCATTTCATTACCAAAACGTAACGAAGTGCCTTCTTCAATCAGCGACTAATGACGAAATGCGCAAGGTCGAGGGACACATCGGACCCCATCCACGCAGTGGGAACTCGTCAATGTACAGGGAAGCAGTCTCACAGAATGAAGCAAGGAACCGGCGGATGTGCCGGTCGCATGGTAGGAGGAATATACAAATGTGGATTTAGCGGATCGTATCTTCGAATCGCTCGAGTTTATCTTTTGTCTCTGCGAGTCCTCTCGTCTCGCTCTGACCCTTGCACGAGTCCCTTTGCCAGACTGCTCGTACTCCCGTCGTCCCTTTTACCGTTTCGATCGAGAAACCAGCGGTTTCTTATTATTCCCCCGCCGTGCGCCATTGTGCGCGTCGGACAAAGCGCCACGGAGCCGACCCCTGCCTTATCCGACCGAAATATTCGGCAATATCCGAATGAACGCTCGACCGAAGAGACAGCCTGGAAGGGGACAGAGGATGTATTAAAAGTAGAAAAAGGAGAATCACGGTTAGGCCGGCGATGTGGCTGTTAATCCTGCTGGGGAACGCGAGATTAACAAGCTGGATGTAATTGTCGTTAATGAGTGAGGTGCTCGGTGTTCTGGCATACTTCTTGCAGGAAAAATTCGGACACCTGCTGGGATTTTTATTTTTGTCGCCGCGTGATAGGGTTGTTCAGGAACAATCGTGGAATGAGAGGCGAAGAGGATGTGTATTGAGTCGTGACAAGACAAGAGAATTATGTGAGTTAAGCGCATTATCTTGGGTATCATCGTGTGTTGTGTCGCAACGCGCTGTATTTCTACGTGTTAGATCGCCACGCGTTAGACAGACACGCGACAAATCTTCACACGTTGTATCGCTACACATCAGATCTCCACACGTTGTATCACTAAGCATCAAATCTCCACACCTTAGATCACCATGTATTAAATATCTACGCGCCGAATTTTCACGCGTTGCATATCTATCCTTAACGTTTCTACACACGGAAATTTACACGCTCCGAATTTCTATTCGTCTAATTTCCACACTCCCAATATCTATATGTCAAATTTTCACGCATCGAATTCCCTCTGCTACGTATATCTACATGTCGAATTTTTATGCGCAAAATTTCCACGCACCATTCGTGCATCGAATTTTCCCGCGACGGATAACCATATTATATATTATATTATTATAAATATTATATTCCTACACAGCGACTTTCTACTCGTCGTATGGTCCTGCCTTGGTCTAGGCACCAAATCATCATGCACGGAGTCTCCTCGCGTTATATGTCCATCGATCCGCACGCATCACGGACGAGTAAATTTTCGAAACGTGAACAAAATTTGAGTCTCACGGTCCGTTTGCCGAAATAGCCGGTCTGGTACGAGCAAAATTCGGCGGCAGGTATCGACACGGCAATCATAATATATGTACGAATGTTCAGTGTACTGGAATCTAACGTTACTGACAAGAAATGCCTACCTTGTGGCTGCGATCCAGGCCTCCCGCTATCTTCGGTATTTGTGGTCTGGATCCTCTCTGTGTGACGTCAACGGTTCACCGTCGACCTTGTGAAAAACAAAAAAAACAGCAAGAAACATCCTGTTTCGAACGTCAACCCTCGTATTTTGAGTTACTAGGAGGATGTTGAGTTTTAATCGATTTATATACCAGCGATTAACGTGTATTATTTATAAAAAGACATCGATATAAGATGAATTAATAAGCAATGCCACCAACTGTTACCGGTTTCCTTACAAATTTCGTTGCGTAAGCGTTACACGCTGAAACCGATTGTTCCCATGTGTTATATTAATGTTCCCTGTTTTACCAATAAATCATCGACACTCGTTGATCAAATCGTTCCTCAGCAACATCATTTATCTGTATCCATCTAGCGGTTCCATAGACGGAAGAGAATATCGATGCTACCTGATCCGACCGATCACGACACGATATAAAGTATCCCGCAGCGACATCGAACGATTAAGGTCATTAATCGTGGCCATAATAGAAAAGACAATGTAACATAGAACGAGGGTACGAAGTAGGGAAAAGATAGATCGTAAAACAAACATAAGTGTTAAGGTGCGTATTCAATGGCGCACCGTTCACCAACTGCATCGAGGACTTAAATATTTTCCTCTTCAGTTTCTTCCTACCATTATGTCTCTTTATAGATAATAAGGGTTCTTTCGAAAGATCGGCGACCATTGGTTTTGAATTATACGATAGACATTAGGAGATAGAACTTTTGGTATTGATTTTGTTAAATTTGTTACTATTTTGGGAATTAAGTACTTTGGGCTGTAGGATTGTTTGTGGGTAAGTATTTCCAAAAGTTCAAAGTTTGAAACACTCAAATTCACAAATTTTCAAACTACAAGTTATCAAATTTAAAAGTTCCTAAATTCCTATGTTCCTAAATTTTGAAATCCTGGAATACCCAAATCCCCGGATTCTCAAACCTCTAAATTCCCCGCTTCTCAAATTCCAATTTCTAATTTCCAAGTTAAGAAGCTCGATAATTTCGAGGTACAGAATTTAAAAAATTTCGCAGTACGGAAATAAAACAATTTCAACTTGTTCAGAGATCGTGCAATTGACTGCTCATCGATGCCCGCGAATAGCAAGTTGCTCGAACATTCATGGCCCGGAGCGGTGCAGGTACTAGAAAAAAAACGAAGTCGATCGAGTACATGGGCAAAGGTGTTTCCACCAGGAAATTAAACCAACCCATGGCGGAATAAAAGACTGCAAGAGGCAGTCTCGCGAACGGATTCGTGAATTTCCTGTTTCCAACTCGAAACTCGGTGAAACACACGGGATATTCTGCAGTTACGAGCGTACCAACAACCACATAACCTCTGCCCGTAATAACTCTCGATCCTGCTGATTCTCTTTGTTCTTCTTCTTCGCGTCCTCGCGACCTTTCTCTCTCTTTCTACCCTTCGTTCTCCTCTTGTACGCTCTTCGGAGGTCCGAGAAAACCTGCCCCACTGGTCCACTGCTCCGAGACCGGGCTCCTCTGCTCGTCTACCGTTTACACGGCCAACACACTGTTCCGCTCCCTTGCTGGCCTTGTTGTCCCGATACTATCGCGGAACACACGTGGACACGTTTTGTCTTCTAATGATCGAAATAGAAATTATTCTGGCCCGCCACCGAAGCTCGACCCTCGACGTTGCGATCGCTGCCCCGAATCGATCTTCTACCATCTTCTTATTTGTCTTTTGGACCCCAGAATTTTTATACGATATTCTATCTCGTGGATAATGATTTGCGATTTTTGGGGTAATTAGAGGATCTCCTACCCCTCGAAACGCCCCAAACTTAACACCACATTTACAGAACGAGCCAAAATAACTCATGACACATTGCTTGTTTTAAATTAGGAAAACTATTGAGAAACTTTTAACAAAAGCGTATGTCAACTTTTGCCAAGAAAAAAGATCATCGTATATGCCAGTTTGCGTGTCATACTTTCTTTATTTTCTTTTCTACGTTAATTTTAATTTAGAAACAAATGGTCACTGCACGTCCGTAGATCCAGTGTTAAAATCCTCGAATTATCGCATCACCGTCACAAATCGCACAAAAATCCTCGCACACAAAAGCGACTCCGACCATAAATCGCACATTCTCCACGTATGCGTCACAAAGGGCAAACCTAATTGCGTCATGCAAGAATAAATGTAGCAATTAGCCGGTGTAAAAGCTGTTGCGAGTTTCCGTGTCTGAGCGATCAAAATGGCGTCTGAAATCCGCGGTATTGTTGCCGCGAGACGGTGACAAACGGAGCTCGTGTCACAACGTCTAGCGCGGCGAGAAGACACGTATCAAGCCACTTACCGAAATTTCTACACAACGAGATGTTTTAATAGCGGGTATCACCGCAAAACAGACGGAATCGTGCGGAGTTTCGCGGAACAAAACAAAGCGGTCGTTTTCACCGATGAGAAACGGAGAAAGAGAGACCCGAAACACGACGCGTTGCGACGACTGTGTCGTCGGTACGCTAAGTGGAGAAGCGTTATACACACGGTGGCCACGCGGCCACAGAAACAGAAGCCGTTTCACGGCACTCGTTTGTGGAACAAGTGGCATCGAGCCGCGGAAGCGTGGAATGAAAAAGCACAGGGGCGAACGGCAGAAGAGTCGTCGTAAATTCGAAACAGGAGGCCACGCACGCGTGTCACGTTAGTTGGCGCGCGTAGAGGAAGCGATTTACCATGCGTGTTCCTTCCACGTGGCCGGGGGAACAAAAAAAAGGGGTCGAAAGAGTAGGTTACGCTGGTAAAATAAATATTTCCCCGATCGCTTCCGCGATCGTTATTCTCGTCCGACTATTTTTCATAGGGGACACGTTTTCGCGTGACACCGAATCATGGCTTTTATTGTCGCGACACTGTAGCCATTTATTGGGTCCTTTCAGCGTAACATCGTTATATGGAGGTCATCGAGGATATTTATATTTATGTATTTATGACGTACTGAGAGCTACAAACGAAAGTGTTGCATGTGCTTTGATCGTGTTCTATTAAACTGATCGGACATTTGCATTGTTCAGATACAATAGTTGTACGAAATACATGTACAGCGAGGAACGTATTCGTACACTTGGAACGTAGAAATAAAAACAACATTTTTTATATTATTAATTATATTTGAACATAGCTGTATATTGTACATAACACTTACGACAACATTTTGGCTCAAAAACTAAGGCAATAATAATCTAGAATATGCTGTCTTTATTTCTACACTGCATATGTTCAGTTACAAATATACTTTAACAGACATAAATTTTACTTTAATAAATAGACAAGAATAAATGTTATAACATTAACGCACACGAGTCAATGTTTTGAAACCATGTACAGCACCAATATATCCCCCTAGTAGTTCATGCATTTCTTTCTAACCTTCTCGTATTATCATACAATTTGTACATTGTATTTTGTATACACTGAGCAAGGTGCGTACACAGAATACCACATTCTGTACCGCACTGCGCATGGAACACGCTCGTATTTTTATATTTTTCAAGAATTCGACTAACACCACTATTTGCCCCGTAGTTCCGACGATTTGTAGCTTCCTGTTTCGTGTGCAAATCAACACAGACTGCAACTTGTTCGCTTCCTCTTCGGCAACGGCCGGTTTACCCCGAATTGGAGGGAATGTAAATCGTAGGCTTTGCTTCATTGTCGTGGCGGGATGCAAACGATTCACGGAAATCTCGATGCCGCGACGCTGGAGGACGAAGACGACGAACGGAGAGTGGGAAGATGCAAACGAGGGAGGGAAAAAAGGTAAAGCGGAGGCGAACTGTCGTAAATCCAGCGGAGACTAGGCGAGCACGCGTTCCACTCATTCGTCCATATCGGAAGCAATTTACAAACACGTCTCTGCCACGTGGCAGGAAAAAGGTCCACTCTACAGATCCCTTCCCGTCCTTCTCTCTCTCTCGTCTCTCTGTCGTCGCTATTTTTCGGCGGACTTTCGCCTTGCCATAAATAATGTCCGTAATTCGCCACCCTAGTCGAACCACGCCGTCCGTGTCCTCTGCACTCTACTTTGTCTTTTAATGCCTTCCGCTCTAGACATAGATTATTATTTTGATATACAACGCAGAGTGAACGGGGTGGCCGAAGTCACCCCATCCGAACGAACGAGGACCAACTTATACCAGTTAGGAAATCGTGGACGACCCGTTTACGTGATCATATGAGCAAATAAGAAATATTAGGGAAGATATAACAAAAGGAAAATACGTTATATTCCATCGAGATCACTTTGAGTGTCGTGAAATTTCAACCGGGTTTAAACGATTATGTAAGCTTCAGTTAGGTTAGGTTTAATCCTTTGTGCTCAAAAGACACATTCGCCATTTGATTCAGTGTAACAATTTTAAATAAATAACCTCCAACTGAATTTTTAGTATTACACTCGTGATTTTTGAACATGGTGATACAGGCAAATATTGGTGATTCATAATAAAAAGAAGTAATAATTTAACGTTAGAAGTGCCGGAATTAAATACATACTGACTTTGAAATTGAAAATAAACTAGAAAAATAAATAAATACTACAGGATCACTGAACGTATACAACCATTCATTAGCACAATAAAACATGACAGTCATTCTGACAAAAGGGCGGTATCAAAATAAGTTAGAATTAGATCAGGGTTATGTAAAGGGTTACGTAAACGATAAGACGCGTTAAGGTTGGATCAGGGGTTGGTTAAGTCAAGTTACCGAATAATTTGTACGAAGATCCAAAAAGACGAAATTATTGAAAGTTGGGCAAAATGGTGCCCAAGTGGTAGCCTCGGCGTGTTCAGCAGTTATGAAAATTCGAGGTGATTCTCTTTCCACAAACATTTGTTCATAGGATCACGAGTGAAATATTATCGGTTAGGTGAATGAGCGGTGTGCAACATGACCAATCGTGGTCTGCGTTTTACAGCGGGCACTTTAAGGAAATTGATCGCTCGAAATTACGCGATTCGCTTCGCGAGTCAATCGATTAATTAAATCGCGCCGGAATCTCGGTGTATTGTAGCGATCGCTGGATAAAGCCGGCCGATTAATCTGCCTTGTGGCGCGAGGCATTCGTTATTAAACGCTGTGGAAACGCGATTATTTATCGCGGCTGCGATTCACGGTTCTTGATTGTCATAACATTTGTTTCGAGCGAAGCTTCAATGAGTTTAATACCGCGCACAAACGCGCCGATGGTGGTCGCTCGCTTGTGCGTCTCTCCGTATTTTTTTCTTTCTTTTTTTTTAGTAAATAATAAACGCACGCTGCTCGGAACAGCGCGTTTCATTGTCCGTTCAACGTTTGTCATCTGTTAAAGACCTCGCTGGATATGATCAAACGACTTGGAAGCGCATTAGGGGCCGGTTCAATGCAATGTGCCGACGTAACGCGATTCGACGATTTACAATGCGCGTTCAGCGACCCGCGAATGTTAATTGTACGAGCGAATTAAACGTTCGCGTGACAGGTGCGCGCGGGAAAACCGAGGCTTTTCCCGATATTTTTGTAAGCGCGATCGTTACACCGTCGAAAACACCGGCGTGTAATGAAGTTTAAACGTTGCCGGCAGGTGAACGGTGAAAATTTAAAATATAACAAAATTTTTCCAGGTTCATCATTTCGTTTTACACTTCCCAGTTTATTCCTTACGCTCGATAGACGGTCAATCAAACAGCCTCCCGTTGTAATTGCCGTCCGTTTCAATTTTTCATTTTATTTTAATTCGAACGAATTGCACCCCGCGAACGCGCGACAACGCGTTTCTATGGTAATTCGCGACGAAACGCAAAATAAATGAAGTTTAATGAAATTTCGTAATATTCAGATGCACGGGCATTTAAAAACAAGTAATCTAAGGTCACGGTCGAACGAATCCGGTAAATATGAGCTGTTTATTTTTAAAGTAGCGGAAGACCATTTTTTAAAAAAAATTGAGTTAGCTACCTTGATAGTTACATTTTTGCACAATCTTTGAATTCTGATGCAACCTGTTACTAGTGTATTTAAGATCATTCCGGTTTTGTAACACAAAAATTTGCTTGTTAATGAGGCGATGAAAAAATTTATTTTGAAAGTGGCATAAGTCCATTCGTAGTGTTAATTATGTTAATTGGGATGATAAATTCGACACCCTTAGAAACCCAAAAACGTTATTCTACTATATTATCTGTTACCCATACTCTCAAATTTAATCCAACGCAAAACCTTCATTATCTCGATTCTAATATAAATGTACTTACGCCAATTTCAAATTAAACGGCTCGTATTTACCGTATCATCGACCTGCATTTTTGTTATTACCATGCATTAGCACGGATACTGGTGTTCAGTGCGAGATATGTTATAACGTTACAATGTTACGAATAAAACGCAGCCACTTATTAACCCCCTCGTGTTCCCCCGGCCCTTAAGGTAATTTCGTTTTCAAAACAAACACCGCCATCGTTTACGAAGCACGAAATTACAAAGGCAATGTTTTCGAACCGTGCCCCGCGCGAAACACCCCTGAAAAACGATCCTTTATCCGCCGATCAACTGTACGCCGGCGAATCGTTTGCGAACTCTTCGAATTGTATTCGCGATGGCAGCTCGTGCGAGTACGTGTGCTCGCACGTGCGCATACATTGAAACGCGACGCGGCGTGCGTAAACTCCGCTCCGACACGCGTCGATACGCTTCCATCGTCGGCCGAAGAGTAACGACGAACGTCCCGTGGTAACTAGGTGTTCGAGAGTGGCTGCTGGCATCTCGATTTAACATAGCTAGGCGTAATTTATCGTTTGGATCGTCCCGGTAATTCGCAGCGGAATCGATCGCCCAACGAAAATTGCTCGCCGATTTTCCGTATACACGTACATGCACCTCCTAGTCACACCGAGACACATAATTCCGCGCGACGTGTTTGCTCATATTATCGCTTCGGCGATAGGAAATCCCTAGGGGAAAATTTCGCTACGCGTGACTTTCCTCGATTAATCGAGCCGCTGCCGTGGCGGGGGAGGGGAATTAATTATTCGTAACGATACAAAAATGTTCTTGGATTTTCACGTCTGTGGCATGACCGCATGGTGATCTGGCATTCTTCCGTTTGTTATTTATTTCTATTAATAATGTAGAAGATTAGATTTAGTTGATGCACATGAAAACTGGCTGTATAAGGACGGAATTATACTGTTCAGTTATTTGCGATAATTTAATTGTCGAATTGTTTACAATAATTGAATTCTCTCATTGGTTGCAATAATTGAATTCTCATAGTGTTTGGTAATAATTGAATTCCCTAATTGTATACAATAATTGATTTTTTCTATTGTTCGCAATAATTGAATTCTCTAATTGTTTAAAATAATTGAATTTTTCTATTCTTTGCAATAATTGAATCTCTCCTATTGTATACAATAATTGAATTCTCTAATTGTTCACAATAATCGAATTCTTCAATGGTTATGTAATGATCGAAATGTCTAATCATTTAACGATTTAATTAGAACAACTTTGTATTACCAGTCAACATAGCTCGATGATAATTATTACGTTCTACTGTTATTCATTTTGACAGTGCTACGAAGAAATAAATCTGTGTATACACACGTAAATGTAATAGAAGAATGCGATTGTTAAGCAAGATCGAATCAGAACAAATGAAAGCATGATACGCTCAAAAAGTCACGCAATTAATCATGCACGATCGATTTGTAGGAAACCAAGCTACTACACGGTTATCAAGAATCAAAGCGAGAACGGAACCGCGTACTCGAATTTCATTTTAATTACCCGATCAAGCCGCGTATCTGTAATCTGACGATTACAAATACGTTTGCACGCCGCGAAACAGCCGGCGTTTAGAATAATAGAAATTGCAAATGCGTTTTCGATAACGATCCCGAGTTAAGGACGGGATAAAACGATCTACGTTGGATCGCGGAAGAGAAACGACGTAACGCAAAGCATCTAGCCAACAGACACAGCGACGGTGCGGGCAGAGGTTAGAAATTTCACCGGAAGTATTCGTGGTGCGCGTGACTTTCCTCGATTAATCGAGCAACACGCGTGAGGCAAAAGGTGGGCGGGGAAATTAATCATTCGTGCCGGGTAGACACGTATCCGAGGGAAATCGTTAAAATGCGAAACGCTCGTTGAGCGCGAAGATCGAACAAGTACCGGCCGGGTGAAATTTGAAGCCGGCACACGGTCAAAGGGTATTTAAAGCCGAATAAATCGTAAAAGCCGGAATGGGGGAGTATAAGTCGCTGGTGCTCGTAAACGTCGTCTGGAAATGAGTCGGTTTTATTCCCCGATATAACCTACTTTCGTGAGAACAATACGCGTTATCTGATGCTTGCCGAGAGAGAAACGTTTCCGCGGCCGCGGATAACGATCTTGCATAAATACGGATCATAATTCTGGCTGGTTCAACCTGGACTAAACACGATATGTATGTGCCATCGAACGGAATCGGTTCATTGGCGCGATCCCTAATTATCTCGATAGTGTCGATTACCCTTGCGAAATTGTGTTGAACGTTTTACTAAATCTGTGAGGATCGTTCTCTACATCTTGAGAACGATTTTATACCTTAAAACTTCCAGTTGTATACCTTTCTCTTGGTCGAGACATTATCGTGCACCTTTGTAAATTGAAAATGTAGTACGGAGAACGGAAACTCTAGCTAGGTAACCGGCTCGAGATAAATGTTGAATAGAAATCGATTGATCTCGGTTAGCCGCGCTTAACGTCTCCAAGTACTCGAGCTTCGATGCTCTCGAACTTTATAAACATTCTAAGTTATGAAGCATTCTAGTTTCCAGATATATATTCTTTTTATTAAAATTTTAAAGTTTCTTAGTTTTTAAATATTTTAGCTTTGAAGTTTCCAAGTTCGCAAGATTCCAAATTCATAATTATTCAAGTTTCGAAGCTATTTCATCATTTTCGCTATTTCGGGTCTTTGAGTTCAGAAGTTCTTAAGTTCCGAAAGTTTTCAGGTTTAAAATCTGTCAAGCTTAAATTGTTTCAAGTTTCCAATCTCTCAAATTCCAGATTTCTAAAACTTCTCAAGTTGTAATCCCAAGTCCCAAATGTCCCAAGTTTCCATTTTTCCAAATTCCAAATCTCCCAAGTTTTCATTTTTCCAAATTCCAGATCTCCCAAGTTTCAAATTTCACAAATTCTAGTCCTCCCAACTGAAAAATCTTCTAAATTCCAAATTTCCCAAGTTCCCAACTTCCAAACCTCCGAATTTCCCAAATCCCCAATTCCCCGGTGTCCAAATCTCCCGAATAAAAAAATCTCCCAAAATCACCAAGATCACCGAAATTTCGACCGTCGAGAAATCGCAATTTCCCAAGTATCGAATTCCGAAAATTCTCGCTGCGCTCGTTTCCACGGGCAATATATTTCTCGGCGTATGTCGCGTATCGTTGTTTCGCTCGGCCGATTCTTTCGATTCGCCGGCATGCCGCGATTTTAAGCATTCGCGATGGGTATGCGTGAAACTGTCGCGAAGCCGCGGATTACAGGGGACCGCGCGAAACGGCCACGTCGAACGCTCGTTTCGAATTCCAGCGATAAAATCGAAGCACGCGGTTCGCGCGTTCCCGCGGCGGGAATGCCCCGATCGCCCGAAAACGCCCGACGTCCCAGAAGGCGTGCACGAACGGCAAAAGGTGGCCGACGGTTGATAACGCGACGGAAACGATCGCGTCAACGACCGTGATCGTCGAAGCAACGGCAGTTCCGTTAACACCGCAAATATTTCCTCCTTCCGTGGCTCGTTTCTCGAACGAGCACCCGCGTACAATACTTCCAGCCGTAAAACAACGTATGACCGGGGGATTATGCTCTCGCCCGACAACTACGATCGTCTCGTTTTTACTGTTATTATCGGTAATTAAACGACCTCGTCCCGGCTAACGTAATCGGCGCTAATACGCCGGCGATTTTTGCGCAACGTCTACCTCCCTCCTTCTCCTCTTCTTTAATGCCTTCGATAAAGCTTTTGATGGTTGGCCCGAAGTCACTTCGAGACCGGTCGATTCCGATAGAACGCCGATCTGCTCGTAAACGTACGGTATGCGAGATCGCAAACCAGAAATTTTAATTCGCGTCTAATCCGATTGGATTCCAGACTTCCTCGCCGATTTTAATCCTTTTTTAACTGTCGCCTCTTTTCACGATTATAGAATCAACGTTTTGGTGTCACCGAATTCGGAAACTGCCTGGCGAACGCACGGATCGGTTTATGCGCGCGATCGAGAGAATTGAAAGACGGACAATTTCGAAAGTAACGAAAAACGATATTCGACCGGGACGATAAGAAATCGTTTTGGGGTATCGTAAATTCACGGTCTCGGAAATCGTGTGTCGATTATTATTGGTTGTCCGCGGTTGCGACAAAAATGTTAATCGCGAATGGAAGAGTTAGACTCGAATTGACATCTACCGGTACACCCGATACTCGTTTTTATTACGATAACTGGTCCATCTTCCTGGAATGCTCGTTAAAAATAATGAATGTTCATAATGGTTTTTGATACGGTTGCTGACAGCGGACGTACGCTACAAAGGGTTACATAAATATTTTAGTTAAAGGAAGTCGTACGTTCTGTGGAAATACGAATGTTTTTTACAATGTTTCGTCGGTGCATTTTTAGCACGAACTTTCAAATATTTCATTACAGAATAATAGTTTATGCGAACGTAGAAAAAGAATGTGCAACGACATATTGTGCGGCAGTAACAACGTATCATTTTGATTTGGTTTTGGATAAAGGGACGTACAAGGTGTTATGAAATATACATCTATGGACATTTATAAGTGCATACCACTACCATACAAATATTTATATGTAATACTTATATTATATTACAATTTTTTTATATTTTTTAAGCATTTGATGTCTCATATGAGACTTCATATGTATACATATATTTTCAAAACTGCAGTCAATTTCAACAATGTATCTCATTTTCGACATTTTACAATATTTGAGAGCATAGGAAACCACAATAAGTCTTATGGTTTGAGAATGTACAAATAAGAAATTCTTATAAAATTGGTACATTTTGATGAAAACAAAAATGGTGGCATGACTTTTAGCGATCGTTTCGTGACGCGTTCAAAGTGTGCAACCATTTGCATGGGATATATCTGTGGTTGCAATAAAGAAAGAGGAAGAGTTTGTCGGACCACCCCGCAGTATGATAGAGCAACGTAAACGCGAAACACGCTCGAGCGGAATGATCGATCGCGCGCATCCTGTCAAAATCCCAAGCGAACGATCGCGTTCCATTCCGACGACACGAATCGAACCATTTTATCGCGCATCAGAAATTACCGCGGCACCTCGCCGGCTTTACAGTCCTGCGGAGCCGAAGATCACGTCGAAGATGCTCGCGTGAGAAACGCAAACTGCAATTACGAGCGGGCGTGCGCGCACGACATTTTACGTCCTCTGTCTCCCTCACGAAATCCCTCTTTTCGTTGGTTCGCCGGTGCAACGCGTTCCTCTCGTCCTTTTCGATCCTTCTTCTTCCTTCGTCGCTGGTTGCGTCTCCTTTCCGCCTGCACAGGCTCGAGAAAGTTACGACCGCACACACGACGCCGCGTTCATAAAGCCCTTGGTTTTCAACGGCGCGAACGGAGATCCTTTTTTCTTTTTCGAGTAATACCGCGGACGATTTCGTGAACCCTGAAATTTGTCCGGACTCCAGGCGCCACGAGCTTTCGTGCAACCATATTTTTGCGCCGTATAACGTGAGATGGTGAGCAGAAGGCGCTGTACAGATTATGCTGCCGCGGTGCTCGAAGAATAATTACAATTTTCTGGCTTAGGATCTGTTACTTTTCGACTATTTGGTCGGGAACGATTAAGAGGATTTTGGATACGGTTTTGTAGACGAAGCTTAATAGGGTTTTACAATGAAAATCCCGATGTAAAGGAAAGAGATTTTACTGCTCGTTCGTTCTCGTTCGCAAATTTTTCAAATATATAATTTGAAGTTCAGAGGTGTCATAGTTTGGGAACCTTCCATTTAAAAATTTAAGAACTGTTAATTTCGGGGCATTTGCTTTGGAAGTATGCGGATTAAGGAATTCGGAAATTTGGGAATTTGTAAATTAGGGACCTGTGGATTTGTAAATTCGGGAATTTAGGGATTTGACGAGTCTGAAATTACATGATTCGAAGGTTTGTGAGTTTGCGAATTTGGGTTTAAGAATTTGGGAATCGGAGAATTTTAAATTTGAAAATTTGAAAATTTAAGTACTTGGGTTTGAGAATTTGAGAACTTAAGTATTTGGGTTTGACGATTTTTAATTGAATTTTAGGATTTGTAAGTTTTTGAGGTTTTCAGGGTGTAAAAATATGATAATTTGGAAATTGCGAAACTTAGAATTTGAGAATTTGATTCGTAAATTTTGAACTATAAGAAGCTCCAGGAGCTGTAAAACTTGACACTATTATAAATTTTTGTTTCACCTGTATATGATATACATAAATATTTCAGAAATCACGTTATTTTTGCCAAACGATCTTCTGTAATTGGCAAGATTCACTTGTAAACAGGTTTAACACTAAATTTGCTGTAACTATCATCCCACTAAGGAAATTCCGAAAGTTCCCTGCTACCGCGATCATCGAGGTCAAGGTGTGGTCGTAGCTCGTTCCTCTGTCCCCGTTAGAAGAGTAATTTAGTAAACAATTGAATCTCTTCGAATGCAAATGGAGCAAGTCAATTTCACCTCGCCTCGAGAAAGTACCACCGTGAACGTAGTATCCGATATCAAGGCCAGAAATAATAAGACGTGGTAACTCAATTTCCAAAGCATCGAACTCGTTCATTCTTCCACGGTATCGCGATTGATCTTCGCCAGCGCGTTTCCACCGGTATCGGGCTCGGTTTTAAATTTTCACGCGAGCGAAGAACGAATGGTCAATAAATCAAAAGAATCGATGCTCGATTATCTGGTGTTACCGCCGATAAGCGATGATTCCTGGAACTTAGGATTTTATTAGAGGCCTGCGAGTTTCTGGTGTTGCGATTTTTCTACCGTGGCCAGGCAATAAACTTCGCGCAACCTACTAATCGCGTAAGGCCATATTAATCGAAGCCGACGGATCGATTGCGAAACCGCAATGCGGGAACCGTTGGAATTGCAGGTGTTTTCAATTGACCCGCGATGCGATAAATCAGCGGTGCTTTCTTTATGGAATTTCACAAAGTTACAGCCTGGATGGGTGTGAACGAGCGAATTTTGAAAGTCGCGAGGCACACCTACGTTCTTCGAGCATCTCGACACCGTAGGAACCGCGTTCACGGTTAATTTTATCGTTCTTCGGGCTGCTTTTAGCGATTCGATGTCACGAGAGTCACCTTTAACCCCGATTTCGGTCGTGGACACGAAACGCTTTGAATCTCGTCCAACGACAGAGAAAATTTTCGATGATTTTCAGCGATTCTTTGAATCGCCGACGCTTTAAAACCTCGGTGTTAAGTGGATGATATATTACTTCAATTTCAGAAGTCACGAGATTCTATGCACCCGAGGTTCTTGAAATATTGAAGTTTTAAAGCTTTTCAAACATTTCCAAGTTCGAACTGAGCGGAGAACGATATGACTGCCTCGTCTTTCATTCGAATGTTTAAACCAGCCATTCTGGAAATTTATCTGTACGGGCCTTTGACCTATCGAATTAATTTCATAGGTGAAAGCATATGAAGACTCGTTATATAACGCTTCCGAGTGAAACCGAATGCGCGTAATATAATACAATGGTGCAGCGGGTGAACAATCGTTCGTCGCGAAACTATAAGACCAGGCAAACTGTCTTCGAGTTTCTTTTTAGAAATTATTACAAATTCCTTGATATTCTTCCTACAAAATTTACTATGAATTTGAAGCAGTGAAACGTGGAATTAAATCTTCTCGAATAACCTGAAATAGCCTGAAACATAGAGAAACATCGAACGCAATATAAAGAGAGCAACTGACTGTATTGCATAGGATGACCGTAAAATCCCCCAGATTCCCAGTAGGTAGGTTTATTCGTATTCCCTGCGGTAACGAAGCGGAGGTCGCTTGTAAACTTCATCGAACAAGCCTAGAATTCGTATGAATAAACTCTCCGCTCGTAAATTTATGCATAATAAAGCTCCGGCGTGCAGCATGCGTAACGCCATGCTAGCTCGAGTCTCCCGATCGTCTCGGTTTTCGATCGTTTCGCATAACTTTCCATAAAACCGTCGCGCGTAAAAGAGCGAGCCAGATTAAGCAGTAAACTATTTTATGCGAACGGGACGAGCATTCCTCGGGAAACAATCGCGACGAAACCACCGGCTTAGCTGATGGACAATTTTAGTTGCAATATCGTACCAGTTTTAAGGTTGCGGATGCTCGTTCCAACTTTTGGCGATTGGAAATTTGAGAAATTGCAGTTTTAGGGATTTGGGGAAAATTTTGAAATTTCGGGATTTCAGAATAGTGGACTCGAACATTTCGGGTTTTCAGAATTTGGGAATAGGGGATTTGGGAATTTCAGAATTTAGGAATTTGGGATTTGGGAATTTCATGATTCGAGAATTGGGGATTTCTTAAATTTGGGAATTTCAGAATTGCGGAGATGAGGATTTCAAGATTTGGGAATTGGGGATTTCAAGACTTCAGATTTTGGGACTCGAGGATTTGGGGATCTCAGAACTTCAGAATTGAGCATTTGTGGATTTCAAAATGTCAAACTTGAGAATTTAAGGATATCAGATTTTTGGACTTGGGGATTTGGATCTTTATGAATTTAGGAGATACAGAGATTTCGCATTAGACTACTTGGACATTTAAAAAATTAAGTATTTAGTGATTTGGTGCTTGAATATCTAGACATTCGAAGATCTACGACTTCAAAATATGGACATTTGAGAATTGAGGAGATTTCGGGATTCTTGGGTAATTGAGTACTTGGAAATATAGAAATTTATAAATTTAAGAACTCAGGATTTGGAAATTTCGGATTTAGCTAACGCGAACTGGGAAAACAGGAAGCTCGAAGATCTGTAACTACGTTTCAATATTATGACGCGGCTCAGTTTCACGAGCGTTCCACGCGACGCTATTAAACCACACAATTTACTGTCACGTGAAAACGCACCCTTACACCTACGGCTTCGCAGCATCGAGGATCGCACGCAATGCGAGCGACCCTTCTGCGTTCCGAGCCCGAGTTCGATCGCTTAGTGTAATCCAGTCGGTAAAGTGTAAGTGGTTCACCTTGATAGGGCCCTCTTTACCTCGGGGCCCTTCTCTCTCCCCACCACCTCTGTTTCTCCTCCTTTCCCTTTCTCCTCGCTGCGGACAATCGTCCGTTCTCCTCTTCGTCGCTCTCGGTGTCCTGTCATCCCCTCCCGTCGTCTGGTCCCGATTCCTTACCCTCTCCTCTCGTCTCATCCCGATTCCCAACCCCCTCCAATCCTGTCCGTGTTCCCCTCTCGTCCGGCCGTTTCACCTTCTCTCACCTGTCTGCTCGTCCCGAAGCGTGCGTTCCGCTCGCACTCGCAGCCCAATGTGGCCAGCAGGGCCGTGCGTTTCCTCCTCGTGACCCGAGGGCAATACGGGTTGGCCCGCCCATTTGTAGCGCCCATGTCTGCGACCAGCCGCCCGCGGAGCGATACACAGAGAACGTGCGTTGTTGTTGCGGTACCCCGGTTCGGTGGCACCCGGCCGGATAGGGCTCACCCGATTGCTCTCCTCTCTTTTGTCCCGCGCCTCGTTCTTTTGCGTTCGTTCCCTCCTCACGCTCTATCGAACTTTCCTGATGATTCTGTTGACGCGGGAATACGAAGAGACGCCTCGGGCTGAAAAACGACCCGTAATCTCGTGCGTGCCTTATGCAAATGCCGCGGGATCGTCGCACGGCGGCCTGTCTGCGACGAGAAGCTGGACATTGGTCGTTTTTAAAGATTTTGCAAAATCTATGATATCATCGCCAGGACCACCACGTTTTTGAATGGACAGCAAGCAATATGAATTGTATTAGGTTGAGTCATAAGTAACATGCGCTATGAGTTACTGGAACAACAAATTTTTTTTTCACTATATAGATGAAGATTCAGTTAATCCTTTGTCAACTGTTTTCTGTGATGAGTGTTACGTTAAACTGTTTTTTTTAACCTCTGAAATGGAGAGTCAAAAACTGTATATTCGTCATGCAATGCATTGGAAATTTAAACAAGGCAATGGTGCTAAGGCAACAGAAGTTAGAAATTAGTTTGATAAAATTTCGACCTGGACATACAAGTTTATATGGCATCGTGGAGCATATTTGGCTTAATAAAATCATTCCCTCACGATAACAAAAACAGTAGAATTTTACTAAAAAGAACGCCACGAACTTTTTCCCAGACCCAATATAATAAATTAATATAATTTCGTTATTAAATGAGAACGAAATAAATGTGTGACAAAAAACGGAAGTTACTTATGACTCGACCTAATAGTATGCTCAGTAGAGGATCGCTAAATGTGAAACAGTGTCGACATTCGAACTTTCTTTAGTCACCTTAATGTTGTAGCAGCGAGTAGTTCATAATATCTGACGCATTCGTAGAATAAATTGTAGCGTAAGGGTAATTATGAACTTTATACGGGTGCTCCACGGAAGCGAAAACGATAAATATCGTCCAGGTGAAAAACTTAGGTCCAAATCCCTCGCTATTTTATGTCCTACACCTAATGTCTAATATCGGAGTTAACACTCGTCAAATTATTACCCTCTCCGTGTTCCCACCGGGTACAAGAAGGCAGCTAGCCATCTTCGATAGGGAATTTAACGTCGGGTGCGTATTACGTTGGCCGCGGATTATTGATGAGGTTACAGCACGCATATTTCGCTGGAAGGATACAGTTATGATTGCTACAAGCAACGACCCTCGGCGATCCACTGACGCTTTATCTCGGGGCGTTATTAACGTGAGAAAACGTGCTCGCATCGTCGGGTCAACGCGAATCATCATAATGGATACGAGTTTCCACACTCCCGGAAGGCAACGTGGGGGTAGCCATGCGTGTATCGGGAATGTCCGCGTGCACGGGTGCGCGTAGATCATCAAGGTGAATCCTGTTCCAGGCTGCACGTTCGTTTGGAAAACGCGTTACAGCCGCTTCTGTGTTTTTCTGCTTTCAGGCTGGAACGAGCTGTAACGACCGATACGCGCCACGCACGAATGAATTTTTCTTGCGAAACAACCAGCACCCTTTCGAGAAAATTGCCGTACTATTAGACACAGGAAAAAGAAGTCCCGAGAGTTCCTGATGGCGCAACGAATTGCTCGCTCGTGGAAAAGGCGAAACGTCCCACGCCGATTTTTCTTCGGGTTCGCGCGATTCCGGTAATCCTGCCAGTCATCGGATACGGCACAGAAGATCGTCGTGCCGTAAAACTAGACGCCTCGGTTGCGAGACTCATTATGGATGAATAATAAACTTGTAGCGCGTAATATAGCCTTTTATGACTTTCATATCGAGCCGCACGCAGGAATTCTTCGAGTGTTCGTCCGATTTTATTGAGTTGATACGCGTTGATACGTCGCATTAAGAACCTTCTTGCACGTGTTTTGGATGTTACGTCGGATCCCAGAGGCGTTTATGCGTGTCATTTTATGGGTTACTTTCGAATCGCGGTACGCGAGGCTGTTGACTAGCAGCTAAGTTATTTTTCGCTTGTTTTAAGTCTCTTTTAGCACGTGATTGTCGAAGTAGCTTAAGTATCCGCAATTTGATTACCGCATATTCTAGTCACTGTAAGATGAGGAGTAAGCAAAATTGGCTGGTGATAAAATCGAAAGGTGAAACTGCAGGTGTTCGTCTTAAAGTTTAAGTGTTTCCAAATATCTCGAATATTGTATAATTCTCATCCGTATGATTAAAGGTGTATTCAAGTTCCATTTTGTGTCTTATTATCATACGTTATCTATCATTGGTATAGTGAATATGCTAAAACCTGCGTTAGACATTTAAGAATTTTTCTTGTCTCTTCGATTTGTCCGACTACGTGATCCTGTTCTACTGTGTCTTACAAATTCTTGTTCTATTTACTCCACCAAATATTATTCTCTGAAAAACTCGTTATTCCTAATATTTTAAAATTTGTCTATGTCAAAAATAGACTCCTCGCTAAATTAATAATACGAAGCATATCTATCTTCACCGAAAAGGTGAACTTCCTACAGTCGCGTACCGAAATATTTTAACTTATCCTCGGTAATAATAAACTCTCACGATCAGTTCCGTGCGATCAGTTCGTTATCATCGGCTGGTTCCGTAGGCACATCGGTTGCAGACGATTTTAATCGGACGGATCTTCGGAATGAGATTAGATAAAGCGGATAAGAGATAGGTTCGGGCAATATCCTGGCAAGAAGTTCTTTCCGCGCGGCGCAATTGCACCGTGAGTAACGTGTTAAAATTCAGTCGCGGCCCGAAACCGCCCCCTCATAAAGGAAGCGTCAGTTCATAAATTGCCCCCCAGTTGGCCCCCGCCCCCGGCCCACTCCCCCTATTCCCTGTGTCCCTACTACTCTGACCCTTCCCGCCAACGGTGCAACGATCTCAATTTTGAGGGTGCCAGCAGGAAACTACCACCCTCGACAAAACTTACTGAATTCATTATGGAGCGAACAAAGGCTTCATGGAAAAGCCTTGGGCGACGTACACTCAGCCACGGGAAGGAAGAGACCCGTTGCAACAACGGCGAGTCCTCTCGTCCGCTGGAAATCGGGCTTTATATCGGTAATCTACGATATCTCGCCAACGCGACGAGAACTTCTCAATGGAATTCGTTGATTTTAATTGCCGCGGATCTTTGTGAAATGTAGTGTTATTGTGACTGTCTGACCGTCATACTCGATAATTGAATCGTTTGTTATCGCATGTTGAAAATGAACGTGAATCAATTGTTCAGTTCGAGTACGGTGGGACTGAAATTAGCGATTCGTCAAAGTTCAATGCGACATTGTAGATACTTCATAATGTTAACTGACGAGATTTGTTCCGCATTCGCTCTTGATTTATTTCATATTGACTCGGATTTATTCGCTCCTACATATGGAGTGATAGTACTATTAGCAGAACCGTGCGAAACGTGTAACGTACTATGAGCATCAGAACGAGTTGATACAAAATAAACGATTAAAGTAGATCTCGAACAGTTTCTAAGCGATGTTACACTTATTCGATGTTAGATACGTGCAATAAAAAAGACCTTGGTATACTTGCAACATGCGTTAACATTTTGCACTCGAAAGGCGACTCACATTCGCCACATGATTTGATCCAATAATTTTGTTGAATTGTCATTCATGGAATATGTAAAATTATGTAAAATTTTCTTTTACCAAACTTTTTGTTTCTTTAATAACTTTCACCTTCCACTCGTAACCCCCGCACCTCAACACGCTCAGCAGAGTCATCGAAGCCGTGATTGACCGAAAGATTCAATCTCGACCACCGACAAATCCCTGTTACATCTGCACGAAGCTAGCCTAAACGCGGAGGCTGGCATCAAACAGCCAGTTACCGATCATCGGCACCGCATTTGCATCTGCGATACAGCCATAATGAACCCTGAACCCGTGCCAAGCAGCGTCGTAAGCGCGCGAGGGCACGCGAAAGGCTTCGGAGAGTCGTGTAAGTCGAATCGATGTAACGGTAAAGAAAAACGGGAGGGCACGCGCAACGAAAGCCAATAGCGTAACGGAGCTCGTCTTCTTTACGAGACGACGTCGCAAGATATCGGCGGCGAAGCTCTGCCCGTTCGGCAGGCACCGGGGATCTCCACCAATGAAGATCTGAACCCACGGCGAGCACGCGACCAGTTGGGCTAAGGGCAAACGTAAAACTTACCGATCGGCAAGATAACTGGTGTTTAACACGCGAGCCGAACCGCCATTAAGCCCGGCCCACCGTACGATTTCTACGCGAGGTTCGGCCCGGCCCGGCGCTGCGCGGCGACGAGGAGCCCGGCCGATTGATTTACGGGCCGTGCCGGCACTTTTTCTCGACGAACGAGAAGTTCGGGACACACGCGGGGACACACGCTCGCTCACGCGTACACGCGCGTGCCCACGGCCCGCGTGCACGTGTTCCAAGTGCCCGCGGAACGAACGGACGTCGGGGATGTTCGGGTTCGTTGCACCGTGCTCGAAACAGCCGGAACAGCGAGACGGGATCGAGAAGGCGGATGTGATCTGGCTAGATCGGATCTACCTGCTTACCACGGCCAGAGAGCCGTAGGTGCTTCATGGGAATCGATGCTCCCGATTTCTCCGAGGCGATAATATTGATTGGAAGCTGTGGCCCGTTTACCCTACGCTCCCTTAATTAATTATTTTTTACCCGGCACTTGTTGACGCGCTTATTGTTCGTCCCGAGGAATTCAGTGCAAGCATGGCCAACCGTTTTTGCCCCTGGGTTGGATTGGAGAAAAATGTTTTCACGGGCCGGAGGAGATATTAAAGTGAAAAAGTGTTAAGTAAAACACTTGTATCTTTTTGTAAAAGAAAAAGAGTTTTTTAAAAGTAATTTCCTTTGGTTGACCTCTGCGAGAAATATTTTCTGGGATGTTAAGATTAATAAGTTGATCTTGTAAGGTTCGTAATCGTATCGACTTTACATAGGGATCACGTTGTTAAGCAATTTTTAGTGGAGTGGAAAAATTTTTGAATTTTGTGAGTTTATAACGTTACCTATTTTCAGGTTCACAAATACCCTATCTTCAAATAAGGAGATCTGTGAATATACCTCGATCCTCAACTTCTCAGATTTTTGAATACCTCAATCCTTAATACAGTTTGATATTGAGAGTTCGAAATTTGGGAATATCGTGAAATTACAAGATTGAACAGATTCAAAATTGTAGGCGTCAGAAAATTTGAGAATATAGTAATTCGGAATCCTAACAATTAAAAAATTTGGTGATCTTTGGTATTTGATGACTTTTTAAAGGAAAGAAAAATTGTTGTAGCTTACAATGAAATGCGCACATAAATTACACGTGTCTGACAACGCTCGGGAATAAATAACGAATCCCCTTTTAGGGACGATTAAATGTACACTCATGCATAGCTATCGTTACGGTAGGTAATTTAATCAGGTATAAGTAAGTAGGTGCCCGGACACTTCCGAACGGTAGCGTATCTCCTCGTGGTGGATAGCACTTAATCGATTGAATTTCGGCGTGACCACTAATTACAGAAAAGACGGGTAGATTTATGGTATACTATCGGTTGACGCGATACGTGTAAAGAAACTCTGAGATGACGTATCGGATACCGGGGAGTGGATAGTTATTTTATAATTCCTAGTATTATCTCGGCTGTTTTCCGCTACCGATTCTCGGCCCGGTACAAAAGTGCTTTCAGCCGATGGTTAATTAACGGGGCGCCGTCTAATTAAGGCCCGTTCGAGGCTTTTACGGAGTTTATCTGCGTCTGTTCGACGGGACAAGGTCCGATAAGGACGAGACGGGAATTCGAGTTGGAAAGAAGTGACGTTACAGTCGGAAGATGAAGGCTGGAAACGGGATAGTTCATGAGAAGTACGGCTTGTTCCCTTTGAATTCTTAATGCCCTAATCAGAAAACCGTGGTCGTTGGTGAGCGTCATGCATTAGAAAATGGCGTTCCGGGTGCTGCGCCAGCCAGAATGGATGTAACGAAACTTACGAAGGTAACCGGAAATTACTGGAATACCTTCCTTCGTCTTGGACCGCGGTCGCGTGCAACGGACAGACTTCCATTCACGTTTCGTTTTGCATAATTTCAGGCATTCTTGAAATACTCGACGATTCATTTTCACCGTCAAAAATCGTGCTACACCCTGGGAACTTCGAAAAGACGCGCAAACGCGCGTTCGTTCATTTCTAGACAACTCGAAAGAGGATCGAGTTTCGTTAATTTTGCTGGAAACCGATGTTCTCCGGTCGCTGCGTCCCACGATCGCTTGTTATCGATCACTCTGTTACTTAACAGACGACAAATACCCAACCGCTTCGAAAGCGAACTTAATATACCGGTTTCTGTCTACCTTGCCAACTAGTTTCTGTACCCCTATTAACTACCGGCTCCAGCTGAAATACGTTGTTAATAACAATTCAACCGGATGCTTTATCGAGCCCATTCGTAAACGACCTTAGTTGCAGAACCGTCAACACATCTTGCAGTGATTGAAACTAATATGAAAAGGAGAAAAACGATTATTGCATCCAAATGAAGAAAGATTATTTATAATGATCGAAATAATTTATAATTAGTTTTTCTATTATCTTTATATTATTTTCTTTTCGATTATTTATAATGCAATATAATATTAATCTGATATAGCTAATATACTACACTGTATGACTAATATACTGTACTAATCATATGAGCCGTTTACTTTGAAAGTGGGACAAGTCTATTTTTGAAAAAAATGGAGATAATAGTAATTATATATAAAACTTACTATTTTTATCTGTAAACGATTTATAGTAAGAAAATCAGAATTTTATAACATAATATACTACACTATATAACTAACAGACTACACTGTATTTATTCTACCGTGTTATAATTAGTGTACGATATCAGTAATTATAAGTTATTTCCGAATTAACGGGGGGAAGAAACATTGGAGCGTATGATGGTGTTTCGCGTTATTGTTTGCTCCTTGTCGCACCTTTGAAAATTCATTTTTGAAACAAACTACGTAGCTGAACGATCATTGCATTTCCGGCTGGCGGTTCCACGACCGTCGCACGATGTAATCGGGTATTGGTCGAGAATTCATTTTTATGAAATCTCGGATTTTCGATATTCCGCGCCCGCCCGAATGTATTTATAACGAGCAAAAAAAAGTAGCGACACACGTATTCAATGAAAGAAAAAAAAAAATAATAATAAGGATTACTCGCGGTGCGCTGGTCGTTAATGCAGTTCCTTTTATTTAAAACTCTGCCCGATGATTTGCATTTCCGACTGCGATATTAAACCCGATATCGTTCCGGGGGTAACGTTGAAAAACCATTATTAACGGCTGAAAAAAGAGCCGCGATGAAATTGACACGAAAACCCGCGTTGCTACCGCCGTTTCATTAAAATTCGTACCAACCGATGCATTAATTAAAGTATCCATTACACGCTCGACTACTTCTTCGTCTTGATCGTATTATCTCCACGGAGCGTCCTCGCGTTCTATCGAAAGATAGAATCGTCTTTTTCCGAAACGTCCATCAAAAAGTGTACCGTCGTCCCCGACGTCGCGTTCGAAGGTCATTCGAAGTCCGCGAGGATGCTCTTCACTGGACGACCCACGGTGTTCTTCTTCGATCACGATCCAGCTGAACCGTGAAACCGGCGAACAGATCCAAGAATGGGCATCGA
Source organism: Coelioxys conoideus (assembly GCA_947623535.1). NCBI lineage: Eukaryota > Metazoa > Arthropoda > Insecta > Hymenoptera > Megachilidae > Coelioxys > Coelioxys conoideus. The sequence goes on along the minus strand of OX392457.1, from coordinate 15,268,415 downwards.
AGAAACGACGTCGGTTGGAAGTCGAGTAATCGCGTGGGTCCGCGTGCCTGGCCGTATTAATAGCTGGTACCTGACCGAGTCGTATATTCTCCGGTAGGCTGTATCGCGGCGGAGGATCGTGGTGGTCGATGGCGAGCTAGTTTCCCGCTGGAGGGGTCCAGAAATCGGCTGGAACGCGGCGCTCGACGTCGGCGCGACGCCGCGACGACGGTGCCCCGCGAGGAACGCGCGGGAATATAAATCAGCGTCGTAACGAGTGATCGATCAAGATAATGCATTGGGAATCGGTGAAAAAGTCGCGCGGACAGACCGATAAATAAGGACAAATAGAGCCGGCTGCGAGAACGATACGCGGCGGATACGGACATCCGAGAGAAAAACGGCACGCGTGGCGCCCCATCGACGTTAATCTGCCCCCGTGTGCACGCGAAACCGTCGAACGATCCGGCTGGACGCCGCTGAATGAGAGGGCCGAGGGAATCGGGGAGCGTGTCGCCGGATATACACGACACGTACGGCGGACCCGTTTTTCCGATCGTGTAAAAGAACTTGACTCGCTGCTGGATTTACAGAGTATCGACTGAAGCGTGGCTCGAGGCCTCACGATCGAACGTGATTAAGACGTCCCTGGGTCCGCCGGATCCGAGAAACGAGGAAACCGACGCTACTGACATTCTGATAATCACTGGATACGCTCCTGACCGGGTTTGCGAGGAATTTTGATGGGTCAACCCATCGCCGGCTTTCTGACAATTTTTCTTTCTTGCCTAATTGACTCGTTTCGCGTGTGGTCGCGGTCCACCGAATTTTACGCGAGTTTGTGCAAAAATTATTGGGGAAATCCATTTGGCGAATTGGTAATTAATTCGACGTTGTTTCGTGGATATATATTAGAGATATTAATTTTCATTTATGTATATTTGAACTATTACTCTTCACGGATATATGTCAAAAATATTCATCTCTTAATTGATTAGGACTAATGTATTATTAAAATATATTTAATATATATTTTTATATTTATATTTTATTAAGATTATATAAATTAAAGGGTTTAATAAATATGTACATATGTAGCATATATTAGTCCTAATCAATGATATTGGTACATTTGTACATATACATATGTATAACTTTAATATAATCGATTAGTCCTATATAATATTATGGTTCGACGTTAAATATGATATCGAGCAAACAAAATTTTTTATGATGACCCAATACATCGCACAATTGTTCAACGAACAATCGATCAATCTTAAAATATAAGAGTCAACACAGACTACTTCATCCTCGATAGCTTAATTCCTTTCTTTTGTCAGCACACATGTCTGTCTATCAATTATAGATATTTAATTGCAGAACACAGGTAAGCTATATAAATTATTAATACCGCAAGCGTGTTCTCTGTTCATGATGGGTTTCAACCTTTGCGCGTGTTCTGCATGACGAATGACGTCTTAACGCCAAGAGGGTCTTATTCGCATCGTTTCAACGGAAAAAGCACGACACGTCGCGAGAAGCACGTCGAGGTAGTATACTCGCTTCGCAATCCGACTTGAAACCGAGCCGACGCTACCGAGATTCGAATCAATTTATCCGTCATCCAACGTAAGTTGCGCGAAAAAGATTAATATTATCGATGATCGTCCCTGTTCGCAAAGATCGATGTTTTATCCCCTGATAATCCATATTTCTCAATACTTTCACAAATATAGATTGTACTTGTCAATACAATCACGATAAAAAAATTTTTGCATTGTATTTTTGTATATGAAATAAATTGTAAAAGAAACTAAGAGAATTTATATACAAAGAGAAGATAAAAGGAGCTGAAAGAAGTCACTTTCGAATGTTTCTTCGAGGTAAAACAGAAGTTGGTGGATGCCAAATGAAGCATTAAGAGGGACATCTGTAAGTGCTATCTAAAAAGTAGCATAAAAGTAAAGTATCCTTAATAAGAGAAACAACGAAAGAATTTGGATAAGCCATTAACAACGTAAGCTCGTTTCGCGTATCACGTTGATGATGTTTATAGACGGATTCATTTAGAATACTGAATCGATGCGAGTCTACTTTGTTTGGCCGGCATGAAATTTACATTCGTGAGTCGGTCGCGTATACCGGTTCCAGATCGACCATCTAAATCGTCAAAATTGCATTTTAGATCCGCCGATAGTCGACGTGACAGGTCATGAATATTATCAACGAGTGGACCCGTTGGACATCTACGGTACAAATATTTTCTGGGTGACGGTAGAACGTCTGACGCAAAGCCGGATTAAGACGACGAAGACTCCGAAGTATAACCCGGAGACCCTGGTCGCATTCGGAATGTTTTCGATGTCCTAAATTATTCATAAACGTCTCGAACTATGCGCACACCGTCGTCGTTCGTTTAGTCGTCAACGCGAGCTCTATTAACGGATCGACGGCACTTTTTATCGAACGTTAATGCGTCCACGTTCGAGGAACGCGGATCCCGACGACAGAGTTCTTTAATTAATGTCGACCGTGTATGAAACGTTTCTCCCTGAAAATTACAACTTTGCTCGTCGTCGCGTGTACCTCCCTTTGTTTTTTCCTCCCCCGGTACAAGCTTTTGCATTATTAACTTCCTTCCTTTTCCCTTCGATGCCACCATGCCGCGTTGTAAAGTCTATATTGAATATGCAGTCGTCGATCAATGACGAGTTACAGAAGACGCTTTCTCGTCGCGCAAATTTGTTTAATAATTCCTCATGAATTTTGTTGGGTAGTTTTTCAGATTATTAAATTTTTTAGGTTTTCAAACTTCAAAATAAAAAATTTCCAGCATCTCGCATTTTCAAATTTCCCAACATCCCAATTCTCAAATTCCCGAATTTCCAAATTTCCCAATTCTCAAAGTTTCAAATTCCTAAATTCTCAAGTTCCCAAATTTCCCAATTCTCAAAGTTTCAAATTCCTAAATTCTCAAGTTCCCAAAGTCCCGAATTCCTAAATTTCTAAATTCCAAGATTCCCGAATTTTCGAATTTCCAAATTTCTAAAATCCCGAATTCCCAAATTTCCCAATTCCCAAATTCTCAAATTCTCAAATTCCCAAATTCTCAAATTCTTAAATTCCCTGATTTCCTAATTCCTAAATTCCTAAATTCCTAAATTCCCATATTCCCAAATTCCCAAATTCGCAATTCCCAATTTTTCAAATTTACAAAACTCTTAAGATTCTGAATCCCGAAATTTCCAAATTTCTCTGTGATCAATCGCACTTTTTCGACTAGGTCTTCGTTATCAGCGCCGTGACTCATGCGGTGCGTCGACGGTCAGGAACGCGTTAAGTCCGACGAATTTTTAACGAGCCCAAGGAGGCTGGCACCGATTTGTGAAGCGGATCTTTTGAGATAATGCTTAGCAATCACGTCGGCGGACCACCCCTTCTTCAGCAAAGCGGGATGACAGTTGTCTTTGTTGCAAAATGTCACAGTCACGCCGCCCGTTACGTTCATCTTGGTGTCGTTACCACGAAATGTAATAACGTCTGGCGAGCACGAGCTGTACGTGACGTTAATTCGAAGAATAATCTTGCACATTCCTCGCGAATACCGAGTCGTTCATTAGCTTGAAAGGATTTATCAGAATGAAACGCATTCGGTTCCGCCGGTGCACCAAACGTTTCATCGACTTTACTTATCGTTCACGTAGAATGTTCTTTTTAATAAAAAGTCACGTGCAGGAATCGTTTCCTATCTATTGAAATCCTTATCGCCTTTCACATAACTAAGGAGATAGCGAAATAAGAATCTAAGTATGAAAGTACATATGCGAGGATTTAATGATATGAGTGTGTAAAAATTTATGGATATAGGTATGTAAAGATTTATGTATATAAGTGTGTAATAATTCAAGGATATAAATATGTAAAGATTTGTGGATATATGTGGATATGTTACATAAGTATGTCACAATTCAAGAATCTATGATTATAAATGTCTAAAATCCTAGAAATCTATTAATACATTTTAAAATATAGGGATACAGGTATCCAAAGTTCTATGGACACATGAATCCACGGGTATAATGATCGAAGAGTTTCAAAGAGTTAAAGTTGAGTTCATTATTCAGAGTACTTAAAAATCTAATACTTCGATATCGAAATCTGAAAATATAGCGATCTAGAGTACACAGCGATCCAAATATTCAACGAACCTAAAAATCGTATAAATCCATGAATTAAAAACCGTACGTCTCTACGGAAGACTTAAATTATTCACCGTTACATCGTGAATACAAACGTATCTAAATCGTGTTAGAATCGTATTATATCGCGGCGGAGATCGTGAAAAAGCGTAACCGGCGAATTTGTTCGCACAGGTGGGTAGCAATTAGCAGGCTCGGCTCGCAAAGTGAGAACGCTTAGAGGTCCTTGTCGAGGGAGCAAATTGCAGTTTTACTTCGGCACGTTTATCAGGGTGCCGTAGAAAGAGAAGCAACGCGTATACAGGAGATTGCAGGTATACACGACTGGCCGTGTTAAAACAAAGTCACGTCAGGCCGCCGCGGCATATGTACACCGTTGCTCGTGCAAACAACGCGGTTTCACGCGGGCGCCAATTAGCTAACGACGAAAGTTTGGCGACGACGACGTGAAACTAATCAAGATACCGTGGATACCGTAATCACGGTTGATACCGACGCGAGACGCCGTCTTCTCGATGTCGTCGTCGCCGCGACGCGAGCACACGCGAAAGAGGTCGATATCGAGCGAATCGAGACGCGAACACGACTTCGATGCCTCCGCCACGCCAATTATCGCTACGTACGTACGTCTCTCGATGTTGATCCTTTTTTCGTACAATTTCTGGGGAATTTCACTCGTCCGGGGCGATGGAATGCGCATAAATATGCAGTATTTCAAGTCGAACGGTGCTCCATGCGCCCTGTGCATGTTTAATTCATGAACAACTTTCTACAGTTTCGTTGAAACGAGGCGGCTTCTCGGATATGCCGAATTTAGAACGATTAATAATTCTTGGAGGGTGGAAGCCTCGTGATACACGAGTATCGTCATTTTGAGATTTCGAGATTTTCGAATGGCGGAAGTTTCGTACTGCGGGACTTTCCAGATTAGGGACTCGGAAATTTTCGGACTTAGAGACTTTGGAAGGTCGAAACGTTGGAACTTGTTGGAAATTTTTGGTATTGGTATTTTGGAATTCTAGCACTTTGGGTGGTACTGGAATTTTTTAAGTTTAGGTCTTTAGGACGTAAGGTGAAGATTTCGGGATTCGAGAATCCAATCGACATCTTCGAGGACCAGTATCCGGTCGCCGTTAGTCGCTTCGAGTTTCCGTCGCGAAAACCGTCATGTAACCGTGCGATCGGCTCGCGAACAGATCGTGATTGAAAATCCGTGGAGATCGACGGAGCAACTACGGGATTTAGCAACGCAAACGACCTTGAAGTAGTTCGTTCCCGGAGGGTTTCCACCTTTGGACCACGGGGTCGGTTAGCGTTCGCCTGGCACGAAGACGTTTCAGGGACGCCCGGACGTAACACGGACGTGCACTCAGCGTTTTCGATTATTCAGCAACGGCAGAGGACACGTTTCGTGATTCCGTTCAATTCGACTCGCACGTACACACACGTAATCGTGTACACGAACGTATATACATATACGGAGCGGTTAGCGAGCGAGAGATCGGCCAGCAACAACAATGGCCTGATTGATATCTGGCGGTCGGCATCAAAATAATATCGCGGCGATAGGCATGCCGTTAAGGGACGAGGTTAAAAGCTTAACGAGTTACAGGCATGATATTGGATCCGATGAAATTTATGGTCCTTGTAGTACCGGTGGGGCCCGTTTGCCTCCCGCGGCGCGGCCCACGGACCTTGCGGTCCAACGCTACATCAATAAGATACCGCGCCGAAATAAATTCGCTGTTTTGACGGCGTTTAATAATAATTCGCCAATTCTACTTGCTCTTCAGCCCGGGACGGGGGTGCGATTCCCCGTTAACCCCTTGACGCTGTGTTTTCAACATTCACCGCCAAAATGCAACCTCTCATTTTATACGTTCTAAACCCCTTGCGCTATGATTTATTTGGCAACTGCGTCAGATACAACGAACTATTAATAGCTAAAACATTAAAGCGATCAAACAAAGTTCGAATGTGAAGACTGTTTTGAATTTATCATTTTGTTTTGAATTTATCAGAATATCATTTCTATTTGTTTTGCTTCTAACGACGCAGCAACGATCAGGTACCTGTAATTAAGACAATTGTTGAGAAAGTTATAAAATATGATTAAAAAATATACACAGACAACTGGACTGCAAATGTTACTACTTTTTATTACATTTTATATTGCATATTATTATGCACAAAATAGTATTGAGAAGGCAACACGTATGCCTTGGTACAGGACAATAAATAGCACAAATTTGGTTAATAAATATTAGTAACAACGTTACGAAAGTTCTTGTATCGCAGAAATTTGTCAACCATTGTCGACCGTGCTTTTCGATTCCATCGTTTTGCGGTGAAATTGAACTTTGATGTAGCAACGCTCCGTCCGTGATACTACGTTTTCACGTAAGTGGACGTTTTTCTGGATACCACTGTGTTTGCTGGTTTCCTAGCTGGCGGTAAATCGAAATTCGATGTTCGTCACGACACTAACGAAATTTCGTGCCGAGTTTTCACGTGCGCCCCATTCCGGAACGTTTTCGCAACCTGTGATAAAGAGAAATGTTCTGATTTTAGCGGCTATTAGGAGTTGTTAGATCTCTCGTGAGAATATAACCGATGATATATTTTGCGAGTTCCAAATGAGTTTAAATAATAATACATTTATATAATAATATAATTGTACATAGTAACATATTTATATATCATATTTATGCAGTAACATAGCTTTAAATAAGAAGATACTTTTTATATAGTAATGCAATTTCAAATAGTAACGTACATACACAGTAAGAATTAATACCGTAATATCATGAAAGGGTGGAAAAGTGAAATAGTAGTACAGTAGTATGATAGAATTAGTAAAATACTATTGAAGAAGTATAATGCAACAGTGGTACAGCAATATAGTAATGTGATAAAAAAATGGAACAGGTGTACTGATAGCACAGTAGTATAATGTAAGAATAGAAAACTAAAATAGTGAAATTGTAGTGTAGGTGTATAATAAAAATAATGAGACCCACAGTACAGTAAAACAGTGCACATATGGAACACTAAGGTAATCAAATAGCGGATATGGTAAAATAACAGAATTGTAAGATCGCAGAAATAATGAAGTGCCCGTATAACAAAGATCCAGAACCAAATAATGAATAAAATAGTGACCTTTAATTTTCAAAAAGTTCGCAAACTCGCGTTACCCAGGAAGTTTAAAACGTGTCGTAATGATTAACGTTCATCAAGATACTTTCAAGTTTCGCGTTCTTCGACTGTGGTGATACACATGCATACACAACAGGCTGTCGTCCAAACTCGATGACCAGACGCCCTTTCATCGTGATTCACCGCATCCACTTTGCACGAGGATGCAAGAAGCGCCAGGGGATGAAGACACGAGCTCAACGCCACGAGATATCCCCGGGTTTGCGCGTCTTTGTCGTCGTTGGTGTCGCTCCTTTGCTCGGGTATTTCCTGGAGCCGGCCGTCACATTAGCATTTTCGTTACCGTTACCCTTCTCGTGGGTACCATCCACGGAAATTTCTGTCGTGAAACACGACAAACGCAAATGTACACACACACACGATACGACCGCGCCACCAGACATTTGACTTTGACCGAAGCAAGAGCATCGAGTGTTCCATTTAATTAACGCCTATCCACACGACCGTCAACAAATCACTACGTTTTTGTTACCAGATTGCATCTTACTCGTTCCCGTTTACTTTTTAACCTGGCGATTCACGTTTTTCGACGGAATTCTTAATAACTTTTTACAACCTCACCACCAGCACGATTAATGCACTCGCACCAAAATCCAACGGTACAATTTAGTACCAGCACACATACTTTTCGGGAAATTTTCTCTGTTAGTCATAGATTTTAACAATTTGGAATAGAGAACGAATCAAAATTAACGAATTAATTGTTCACAGAATTTTTACTCGCGCTGTATGGGTGAGGATGCATGACTAAAGGTTCGAGGGTCATTGGACGCGTAAAAGAATGGAAGACAGGATGAGTAACTGGTATAGGAGGCTAGGTAGGTTTATCGCGATTAGGTTGTTCGCGACAGGATAATTCTTTCTTTGTACTGTTATCGATGAGTTGGTTATACAACGTCAATATAATGAACTAATTGAGGGACTCAACATCTTTTTAACTTTAATTCGCATTAGTATTAAACTAGTTATAAAAGGGATCAAATTGGGTGGGTTAATTTTTACAAATCTGTTTACAGTTCGTCTACTATTTTTTATCTAATTTCGTTAAATTATCATCGACGAGTTTGTAGGATCAACGTGTGAAACGCAACGCATTAAAAGATATATGTAGTATAAATATAGGTAGCATAAAAAGGTATAGAATGGAGGAGTGCAGAGTAAGTTGAAGCAATCTGGAACCAATCAATTTATAACGTCGAAGTGAAAACGAGAATGTGGGTACCGCGTTAGCCACGTGCTCCGTGATCGGTGTCACTCGACGTCGCTCTGGGACCGACGTTTGGCCTTTGAAGAATCTTTCACGACCTGTGCGATCGTTGTTTGCATTCCTACATTTCGTAGGTCACGGGAGACAAATCGTTCTCGGTCCGACTGCCATCCATCATCGGCGTCTTCGTTGCGACTGTCCGGAGCAACGGCCGCACGAAAGTGTACGCTTTCCCCGTGATCGACGAAGTTATCGAGACATTTTAAGGCACGGTGCGGCGCGTCAAAGCCAGAGGAGGTAGAAAAGTATTTTCCGATAATTACGCAAAATCGCTTTTATTTTCCGCGACGTTCACCGCAGAAACTTCCCTGGGGCATCGTCGCCGTTAAGAAAACCAAGAAGAATCCGAACTTCGTAAACTTCAGCCGCCACGTAGAAAATATTAAACTGGTCCGCGGTTAATCAACCCGACGGAACGCGGTGCACGTGCAAAAAAATTTCGCAATTTCGCCGTTCTAGCGGCTGATCTATCGGCGAATCGTACGTTCGCTGTTTACAGCGGCACGAACGAAACGGATCGTGACAAACAGACGCGATTTCCCCATTTTCCATCGGCGATTAGATCTTTTACGTGGAACGCGAGCGATGCTTACCAACGGGGTCGAATTGGAACACGTACGTCAACGCGGAGGCCATCATCTAGGCACTTAAACGCGTCTGGACGACAGTCGTTAAGTTCTGGGTCGTGAGTATCGCATAACTGCTGCTCGTAATTATATTGTTAGAGCGAGTTGGTCGAAAGGCAGCGGTCGAGTTTCTTTCGAGGAATCATACAATGCAGTCAGAGATGGTTCTAGGTAATTTGCGCAAATTAAACAATTGCGCGCAGATGTTCTCAAACAAATAGGTCGTAATTCTGTTTAAATGTTCGGTTCAATTTGCATAAATTACCCGGTGGTTAATTTTTTTTCGCGCGAGATCCAGAGAGTATCGGTCATTCTATAAATTATCAACATGAACCACAAAAAAATACCGAATTACTTTCGCTAGCTTTCACGGTTTGTGAAATTAAGAAAAAGCAAAAAATGCGGCAAAACGTGATACGACCTCGCTATAGCCGACTATTCTCACCGTAACGATTTAATTAAGCAATTGCAAGGCGAACCTGTTAATTTTCGCAATACAGGCAAGACAAACGGCCGGTATTCGCTGAATTAATTGAAAAAATGTGGTCCCGAATGATCATCTGATGTACGGTCGTTTCTGGCGACAGACAGAAGTTATGTACACGACGTTTCCTACGTATCTACAACGTCGTATAATTTGAAAAAACACGCGATGCCTTTTACAGGATATCGAACGAGGAATTAAACAAAAATCAAGTTTCGACCATCTGTTTACACACTGACTCACTTACGCCAACTCCATGCAAATTAACCGACGGAGTAAATTAGCCATACCACGTTCGAGCGGAACACTTTGCTTTGCTTCGCTCGAACTTCAAATTTCTATTCACGCTCGTACAGACTCGATTGCTCTAGTTAATTAGTGCAAATTACACGAGCGTATAATGTTGATCACGTGGATGGCACGATGTCGGAGGGAAGAAGCAACGTTCGTTGAATGATTTCATTTATTCCGGTCCGGTCGACGAACATATAGCTAATTCGTTCTACCGGTGATTTAGTATTTATCCCTGTCCGTCTCTGAATATCGATCCCGGTTCTGCTTCGTCAGCCGGCTCTTATCCTCGAAGCCGGTCATCCTGCGAGAAGGATCACCGTCGTGCACGGTTAATCGTGGGCCTCGCGTAAAATAAAAGCGACTCTCCATTTGGTTAAACGACGCGCCGACTATAAATTGTATTAACGAGTGGAGTGTACGACGGGATCCTATTTGCATAATGTATGCTTATCTGGCGCGTTTAATGGATATCTGAATGTCATCGCTAATGGGACCGCTAATATCCCGGCATTTCGGCGGCCAGCAATGTCCTTTAACGAAAATTTGAAGAATCTACTTTTGGTTCCCGCTGCGAGTCGCACGCTTTCGTAACGATCGAATATTCCGCCGTTTTAGTCGCGTCTCGACTCCTCGTGTCCGCCCACCTTCGGGAATTATCCGTTCGGGAACCGGTCAATTATTCGATAAACGCGAACGAAGGACATCTCGAATTCCGTCGGTGAGTTATTCGAACGTTACGCGAGAAAAGTAGCGATCGCTCCGAGTTCGAGAAAACGAAGTCATAGAACCGCGAGACGCGCTGCTTGAAGCGACTGGCCTTTTTGATTTTTACCTGACTATTGTTGAGATGCGCGTGCTCCCGCGGTGTTTTACGTCTATTTTATTCGCTCGAGCGGACAAGCATGTCAGCTTACGGCGAGGTAGCGAAAGCGCGTTGTGTACACTCGAGAGCAACGTACATTCTCTTCGGGTAACAATATGCGAAGGAATCACATGCTAGGACTTTTCGAATTCGAGAGAATCTAGGGAAATCTAGGATGATGTAAGAAAAGCATCGCCAACATACTACCTGCGACCAATGTTTCAATATTATCATTTAACTTGTAGTAATTAATGGGATGAATTCTCGATACTTGTATATTTTTTAAAAAAGATTCCGTAAAGGATTAAATCTTTTATTATGATGATTTGTTGTATCGAAATTTACGAATGAGGTTTAACCGAAAAAAGTGTAGGTTGCACCGAAGTGTACACGGTAGTAATGTATGCTATAGACGGAGCAGCGGCGTCGATTTGCGGGAAGATTTACAGCTAGCACTAAATATCCGTGGGTCGGTGTTATTATCGGCTTTATTACATCCCTCGTCGACGTTCGAGCACGTCACGAGAGGGTTAACAGAAAGAGCGAGCGCTATCCGGCGTCTACTCGCCGTATATCATCCCCGGTCTTCATTGATTCCGCGTTGACTGGGCTCTTTCTGCTCGCGACTATGCTCCGAGGAACAGAAGATGGTTTGCCGTCTACGTCTGGCGTCTAACGTTCGACCAGACAGACACAATGCAGTCTACGGACAGAATGGGAGAGGGTTTCCAAACAGCGGCGCGCGTTCGCTGTCTGTTTTAGTGCCACCCTCCGAGAGACAGTTTTCGCTGTAAATAATGTTTCTTATCTGAACTGTCGCGAAGTATAGAATTCGGGGCCCGATGTCGCGCTCGATACGATCAGGAGCGTTTCCAGTTTATGTCCTCGCCGACGGGGGAGCTCGTTCTAACGCCGATTCCTGCCCCGTTTCCGTTTCTTTTGTGCGCGACCCTCTCTGTTCAGGGGACGAGGCATCGCTAGGTTTACTGCGTCGACGACGTTTTCGCCGAACCAGTCGTTTCGATATTCGCGAACGAGGCGTCGTTTAATCGACACCTCGTATGCCGCGGAATTCCGCGCGATTCGTAATCGACGAGGAGACGACGTTACAACGGCGACTTTGTCGAACGTCGATCCGACAAATACGCGGGTACGCTTTTAACGCATTACAAATGATCGGCGTGCGAGGTGATGCGAGGCAGTAGGTACACGCGCAGAGACCATTTTGCGTTCGTCGGTTCGATCGTTAAAAGTTTGTCTGCCGTTGAAGCGGCACTTTAGCCGGGCGGCGAGAAATCCGCCGGCGAATCTGTACGGTGAAGTAACGCGTTAATGCAGCAAATGCAGCGAGAGATTTAAAGAAACGACGAGGGGCCGCAAAAGATACCGACAAAAGAGCACTAAAACGTGTACGAGGCGAATGCTCGCGGGCTTCGTCGAGGGGAGGATAAACGGAAGGACGAAGGAGAGAGAGAAAAAAAAAGGAGAAGGGAAATACGCTAATGATTGGCACGGTGAGGACGAGACTCATCGTAACGGGACCATCCGGACGAATGGGCTCCTTCGTCTCTTTTTTTCAAGAAGTCCGTTCGTTAAGAGCCGCTTTATTCGATGCGCGCGCGTCACTGTTTCGCAAACAGCTCGTTGAAAAGACCCGGTACAAAGACCGGTTAATTGCGCCCTTTAATCGATTCGTCGTCGCTTTGATATTTGTTTTTCAAAGAGTTTATGCGATTCGGCCGATGAGTCAGGTTTTAATTACAGCGCGGTTTATCTTCGATCGAACATCGTATCGTGCAAGAACTTCGATCGTCTCGTTCATTTAATGACTTGCACGATAACCTCGCGATCGAAGAAATTACATTTTTACGACCCCCGAGATTCTAAATAATCGCCGCGAGTGCGCCGACTTTATTCTCCCGCTTCGTTATCGATCCTTGATCTTTTGAAAAAATTGCTCGACTGAACGGTGACACCGAGAGATCGCAGCTCGATCGGTCGATCCTTTCAAAGAGCAACATGCAGATGCATATCCTTTGAGCGGCTTAAAAACTGATTGTTAACGCGTCGAGTGTTAAGCAACGATCTATCGGGGTAATCTTTTTATTTTATGCCGTACTGACACAATTGTTATAATTACATCTTGTATCGCATTGCCCTTTATTGCGTATGTGCCCTAATATTACTCGTTGAATTATTGCACGCTATATTACGACGTGTTAGATCACAACGCGTCAGATTACCGTGTGTCGTACTACCAAACGCTGCTCTCATGTTGTTATACCGCGTGTTTAATCACCACAAGTTGTATTGCGACGCGATGCATCATCGTGTGTTGTAGTACCATGCGTTGGTCTCCATCCGTTGAATCACTGTGAGACGAAACATCACGCTTTATATTACCACACGCTGGATCGCTATAAGCTTGATCGCTATGCGGTGGATTAGTGTATGATAGATCACCACGAGTTACATTATTGCGTGCTGAATCATCACGAGATGGACCACCACGAGTTATATTACTATGCGCTGGATCATCACGAGTTGTATTGCTACACCTTCTCGCGTTTTATTATTACATGTTGGTTCACCAAGCGATGTATTATTACACGTTGAATCTTATGTCAAATCACGAAGCGTTGTATTACTACTCTTGTGATCAACACCCGTTGTATTGCTACATATTGGATCACCACGCGTTATATTATCATACGTTAGATCATCACGCGATGCCTCACCACGCGATGGGTCACCACAAGTTGAATTATCACACGTTGAATTATATCGAGCTAAATTACTACGTGTTATCTAACCACAAGCTAAATTACCTTTAATCGAATCACCACGCGTTAGACATCCACGCGTAATATAGCCCACTCGTGTTACATTCATTCCCCGAAGAAAATAAGAAAAAGTGTAACAATCGAAGTCAAAACAATTACGATCGCACGCGGCCATTTTCACCGTACCGTGTAACGCGTTAATAAGCGGCGTTTGAAAGAAGACAAGAAGCGACGGTATTGCGCCACCCTCGACACCCTCGCGATCAGCGAAAATTCGTTTGAATACACTTATTGTGGAGGTCTCGGGGCTGTGCAGGGCCATTCAAGCTACAGCGTCGTTATCAACGGCGCGGAATTTCGCTGGAAGACACCCCTTTTTGATTATTCATCGACGGTGGAAAAGGAGAAACCGCAGGGGCCGGCTTGCCAAAATGATTTCGCCGACCAACCGGGGACGGGAATGACGGTAGGCAGACAACCACGGGACACGATAAGAGAAACGACAACGAGCACGGTGAAATCGTGGCGAACGACAGACAGAGAGTGAGAGAGGAAGAGAGAGGGAGAGAGAGCCGTGATCGAAAGGGAAAGAGAGAACGGGACAACGGGCGAACCAGGGGGTGAGGAAGGAGGACCAAGAACGAAGTGAAATTTATTCGCGTACAAACGGATGTAAATTTATTTAAATTACGCGATTTCGAGCGGGGGTTTATTGTGGCGCGGCGCGAGCGGCTTTATTTGCTTTATCACTGCGTGGGACAAGAGATGGGCGTGGACCGTAGCTAGAGCGCGAGAAAGATTCTATTTTGCGGGAAATTAAAAACTCTCTGGCGCGAATACCGGACTCCGCTTCGCCGTTTACATCGACCACTATTCCATATTCTTTTTTTCCGCCCCACCGTTGGCCCCAATATTAACGACGTACCCGAAATCTGATTGAACGACTCGTTAAGGGTCGAATAATCTCAAGAATGTGGAACTACGAGTCCTGCCACCGTTCGTCGCCGACTTTCCGGGCCGACTCCGGTATCTATAAGCGTACATATTTGGAGGAGTATTTATCTTGGGATACGGGAAACAATTTGCTCGTTCCAGACTCGTCAGTATAGGGACAATAAACTGGGATTCCAACTGTACCGAAGGAGGCAGAGGGACCAGTCATTAAGCCAAAGTATTAGTGACATAACTAGAATTTTTGTCTGGGATAAGCCAAGACCTCTGACAACTCTCGATGTCTCGAACGAGGAACGCCAAATGGTTCTTGAAGATTCGAAGTTATTTAAAAATTTCCGACAACTTAGAAATTTCCACATTTTATTCTGAATATCGTCATTTTTTTTTACAAATGCTTGCGAGATTATAACAACTGTTTTAGAATTACTGTTAATGTTATACAAGGCTATCTAAATGATATTCTATAAAATTGTTTAGATAAAAAGTTTGTGTGACAGACAAACTTACGAAAACTTCATATTACGGATACTTTGCTGAGTGTTTCGATTTTGGTAACTTTCTCCTTATTTGAACATCAGTTAGGTAACTTCATAACTTATGAATCTGCAATTATAACAATTGCCAAGTGTTCTGCATCTCTAATCCCGCCATTCCTTGCACAGGATCAAGCCCGCCATCTAGATTGCGTGCCTAATAGATCGCTAGGTTAACTTTCAGTTAAAAAGTCGAAAGTTCCGAGGCAATCCATAAACCATCTGTCAGCGGGGAGAAAAAAATGGGGGATGAAGCGTTAAGAGGGCAGATCTGTCCGGTCGTAAATCCGGATCCGTCGACGTTTCGCACGTATCTCAGCGTTAATAGACACAACGGTTTCGTAACCGGTTCGGAGCACCGATTAATTTCGATTCGATCGCAACGCGTTAGAGCCGCTGGTATTTGCAGTGCTCTCATGATACATTACGCAACAGTTTTGCGACTACGTACGCGGACATTTAACATGGCCAGTGAATAATTACCTGTATCGGTTCGTACGAACGCGCACGTATCGGGGCCCGGTGCTACGTGTACGCACTTGGAACCGCTCGTTTTCTATGCATCTGCATAGACGACCTTAATTAGATTCGATGTAGGAGCGGCTCGTGTGTCGTCTTTAAATACTCCCGTGCACGAGTAACGAGATAAATACCCCGCGCTGGCTGTACGAGTCCTCTTAGAGACCCACGGACCGTTGATTATCTCGTTACTTAACCCTGGACGAAACTCGCGTTGCGTGGACGCTTACCACGTTATACGAGCCGTGGTCGATATTAAATATCGAAATCGTCGGCCGGTAACGAACCGTTGAAACGTCGAACCTTGTCCACCGGACGACGCTGGATTACGGCGGGAAATGCCGCTTTTAAATATCGTGCGTGCACGGTTCATGCGGTCGCCACCAGTTAACGAGATAAATACTTGGTAAATAGGAGAGGCCAGGTATAACTCAGGGGCATCGATTAGCTTGTTACCTAGCGCGGCTGAAATATAGCCCCGCGTTAGAACTTGTTGAAACGCGGTTCGCTTGCACGGGATACCGATAGTCGCCGATCATTGAATATTTAATAGAACGAGGCGCGTATTCAATGGCCGATACGGATGCTCGAGAAAGCTGCGCGCATTCTCAAATCGCCCCCGGTACGACGCGTCGTCTTTTTACTCGGTTACGATGCTTTCAATTTGACGAGTTACGGACAGCTTGCAGCGAAATGTTTCGAGTTTCGTTAACGATCTTGCAGTTCGGTCCAACGAGACGACTTATTGGCGAACTTTCGGACTTTAAGACATTAAAATGTTCGCATTCTCAGATTCTAAACAGAAAAGTACAGAAAATTAGTTTAACACAGACTTTGAAACATTGAGACTGTAGCATTGAAATCGACGTCGAGGGCGATACAATGAGACTAATAAAGGACCGTACAGTCACTTACCGATTTTGATGAAACTCGGCAGAAATGTAGCTCTCAGAAAAATATTCAACGCGTATTTTTTGGGAGCTGCTAATATTCATTTTAAGGGATCGAAATCGGCTAACAAATGCAAGGGTGAAGAACGTATTTTGTTCGATATCTCGGATCACATATTCTATTACAGGTAGAAGAATGTCCTTCTGTAACGTTCGAAAAACGAGACCTAAAAAGCTTCGCTGGAAACTTTGTTGCCCGATTGAGGACCAGATCGACAACCGACGCGCTATCGGCGAAACGTCGAGGAGACCGATCGATTAACGTTAATGAATTACCGTCGAAACGCGAAGGAGGAGAAAATCGCGAAGAGTATTCGCGTTCGTCGATGCAGAAGGGTGCACGGCGAAAATCGCGTTGCACAGTGTCAGCCGACAGGCAATTCGAAAGAGCTAAACAATGCACGTGGATGGGCTATCAGGTTGGGCCTGGGTTCGCGGTACTTCATCTCGAGAACGAGCCAGGCTGCGAGCGATTCGATTGAATTATTTCATGCCATCGGTGCCGTCGTTCCTCGGAGCGGCGTATATCGGAAGCTACCGCCATCGAAGAGGGACGAGGACGTCGAGCCACGAACGACGGAGAGAAAAGCGGACGACGAAGAGGAAACGGTCGACAAGGCGAACGGAGAAGACAACGGACAAGGACGCGTACGAATAAGAAGACGAAGAGAACAGAGAGAACTATACACTCGGCTACTGCATACGCATTTATTATAATCTACGAATTCCCGGGGAGAAACGATTCTTGGACCGTTTCGGAGGGAACACCGAAGAGAGATGGATGAAAGAGCGACAAGGACGAGGGTAACGGGGCGAATCTCTCCCGATGCGAAGAGAAAATATATCGTCGAAACAAAAGCAAAGAGAGAGGTACCTCGCGAGGAGAGAGAGAAAGAGAGGAGGCTAGTCCGCGGGAAAGGACGAATGATCAGAGAACGGCTCCGGGAAGAGAGAAAGAAAGAGAAGGAGTGGAATGACGGGAAGAAGTAGGAAGGGATAAAAGTGGAAGAGGGACTCGAAGGTAGCTCTCGGTGGCTTGGCAGTCCTGGGCCTGGGGTAACCTCAATTTTTGAGCATAACTCATGTACGAGCGAGCTGCGCTTAAATCTTCTGTCCGAATAATAAGAGGAGCGCATTTACTTTGGGGCTACTGCGGTGACAAGCTATCCGAAGCCCGTCCACGCATCGGCGACCTACGCTGCACGACGATCCGCCGCTCCTGGTAGATAGAGAAGGAACGAGGATGGACGCTGAGAAAAGGAGGTAGCGCGTATTCCTGTTTGGCAAGGCCGAAAGAATCGTTATTCTCCGCTGGCACAGGTTGGCCGGCAAGCTGTCTTATACCTTATAGTCCTTTGATTTCACCGATCCCGCGGACTGTCCGGCTCTGCTAGCCGCTTTCCGACTCGTCTCTTCTTCTCGCAAGATCCGGACAACGCCGTCGCGCGAATTCGTGGCCGGCCGTCGACGTACACCGATCGCGTGCAAGGATTTCGCGATATCCGACGCCAACTCTTCGATCGGCTGACCCGAAGACTTGATATAAGGCGTCGACTGAAAGATGCGGGAAAAGGAGTCACGCGGATGGGGTGTGAAGTAGATTCTCGCGTTTGTTGTTGCACAAATCTGTCGGAAAACTTTGAACTGAATTTATTAACTGTAGACGTATTGTGATAGCAACAAAGGTTAACCGTGTTGTTAATATACCAGCGACGATGAAATCAGTATGATTATTTCGAAACTATCACGCGTTACAAAAATTGTGCAGGAACGAAATTATTATACGAAATACAATATAGTTGTGATATATCACACCTAAAATATGATATATGATATGTCAAAAATGCTACCAGAGTTGTACCAACGCGTCTCGGGTCTAAAAAATCGTAACATATTCCACACGTCACCGGCGTTATTAACCTTGTTAGCAACAACAAACCGAAGTCGGCGTATTTACACGCCGCGACTTCGCGTAACTCGAACGTCGGACCACCGCGACAAACCACCCAGCGAACAAACAGTACGCGACCACGAAGAGCGTTTCTTTATTAGCTAGGAGATTAAAGGCAGGAACGCATCGATCTCGATCCACCGTGTTCCGCGCAATTTTCCCTGTCGTCGGTCGTTTTTTAATCCACCACGTTGTTGCTCGTTGTCGACACGTCCGACCGGTCAGCGGACGTGCATCGAAGGAGCTAGCAGACTCATTAATCCGGCATTCCACCGTTCCCGGGGCCCGATTAAAAGGCAGGCCGTTTACGAGAGGGCTTCTTGTCGCGTCTCTCGTCCTATTGCGGAATTTCGTTGATCCCCGTACGGTTCGATCAGGCGTACGTGCCGCGTGGAACATCCTGCTAAATGATCGGACGCGTCCAACCGATTCGCGGAACCTGCGGATTCCGCTCGATCCATCGTCATCCCCTTTTCTGTCTGCCGGTCGACGCGTGCGTGTTCTTCTCGATCCTCAGGAATCGTCCCGCGGTATCGGGCCCACCGGTATGCGCTCGGAATTCCCGCGCGGATTTTTACCATCTATATATTCTGTGCGTTAATCACGCTTCCATGAAGACGTAGAGAAACGGTTCAGGAAACATTTCACGACCGTAATTTCGGATCGTGATCGAACAGCTCCGCGAACAGGGATCCAGACGTTCCCAGATTCGAAGAATCAGAAAATTAGATAATTCTGTGCTGTAATATAGGGGATTGGAATTCAAGTATACAGGGTGTCCCGTAACTCGCGTAGGACCCGAAGGGGGTTGTAGGGGAGGTGATTCTAGGCGTCTTTTTCCTTTGCAAAAATGGGGATTAGACGCTCGTTTTCGAATTATTAAGAAAAAACACAGACCTATCAGAGCGCGAGAATAGCGCGCGTTCAGACGCGAACAAGCAAGTTAGTATCATGCTATGTTACGTCAAAGTTAAATGACATAACGAATAGACAAATTAAGGAGGACATTAAGTTTACGAAGAGAGTATAAAAATAGTAAAATAAAAATCGCCTACTTATTTGAAAATAAGTTATTTATAGTATTAATTTCTACATTTTCGGGGATAGGAAGAAATGTTTTAGACAACAGTTGTTTGGTTTCGAGGGGCCCATTATGCAGTTCACGTAACTTGTCTTCAGGTGGAGGTGCTTAGGAGATTTCAAGGTCAACTTAGTTTTTTCAAATGGCATCACATATTTCTAAACTCCTAGAATTGTAGCTCTTCTGGAGACAATTTCAACGACTATAGTCATTCAAGGTTATTCAAGGTCACAAACGTTCAGTGTTTTAGTTATAAATTCTAGTTAGAGAGAGATATATATAGAAAGCTCAGAAATGGAGACGGTTAGGCTGTAAAGAGACGCCGCTTGAAAAGTTTTTGATGCTTTGGACAGCTCGTACTAGATCAGCGAAAACTTTCACCGATCGCTAACTCGCGTTGAGGAACAAAGAGGCAAAAAGAATAGAGGCTTGTCGGATAGTTAGACTTTATAAATATCATCCGGGTAATGGTTTTACTGAGTCTTACAGAACTTCGGTAATTAGTTGGAACATAGTTTAGTAACCTGTCTGCTCACCTTTTTCTCCTTCACTCTCGTCCTTCCTGCTTTCACGGTTGAGCTCTACCAAAAAGTACCTAAAATCTTGTTCCGTTGATCGAATACCTTCGCTATCTGCCAACAGTATTGCCTTTTTATCATTCGCTTCACTGTATCCTATATTTAACATCATTTCATTCGTGAAATCATTTGATTTTAAGATTGTGATTGTTCAGTACCTTTTCTGTGTACATGTGTGTTATCTTTGTGTTAATGTTTTCTAAAGAACATTAATCATATATTGTATTCTTGTGAATAAAATTATATGTTTAAATTAGAATTAAAATTATATATCTCGTATTTCTGTTTGTGCAGAACTATGTTTTCCAAGTAGAAATATGGGCAACACATTTTTAATATTCAAGCTTAAATGGACACCTACATGCTCGGTTGACCACGTATGAGTTAATACGTTTTTCACAAATGTTGAGATAGGAAACGACAACTTGTATCAGTTGATGTGTCTATGGTGCTGTGCTCTATATCAGGTAGAGTTAATAACTAGATTTTTTCTCGCAATCTCCGTACGCGACTACATTGAGGATACTAAATAATCTTCTGAATGCCTGGGCTATTAATGAAGTATCAGCGGTCGATGAGCACGTACGATACGCCCGTCTAATTCCCCAATTAGTTACAATCACTGGGTAAATTATCGGTGTCGTGTTAATATCATCTTCCATGGCATCTGTGGAAACTCCGTGGCGAATCGATTCCGCGAAACCACCTTTCAACAGTCAATTAGCCGCTGCGATGCAGAGTCAGACCATACGGCAGGATATCGGTTGCAATAGTCGCACTAATCATACGCCGTGTTTCTAACTTACGATTGAGTTTCGGCCCGTAATCTTAGTTTTGATCTACGAAACGTCCGCTTTACAACCGACTTAGCCAAAGTGTTGCATCCATGTTGCCATCGGTACCTACTACCGGATGAGAACGGTCCTTGCGGTGCTCCGTTTCATCTTCACTGCTTCTCGCTCCGGATCGCTCTCCTCTTGCGATTCTAGGTTTATTGTACACTGAAACGCAAATATAACTTGTCCCGGTAGTTTAATCCCTTCGAACATTACTATCTGCAAATTTAGAGAGACACGGAAGCTTGGAAATTTCAACTATACAAACATACAAACTTGATATTTTTCAAATTTCCATCTTCATATTTGACAAATTTCCAACTTCATATTTGTCAAATGTCCAGTTTCATATTTGTCAAATTTCCAGTTTCATATTTGTCAAATATTGAGAAACCTAGGATTTGGGGAATGTAAGATTCTGAGAACCTAGGACCTGCGAACCGTGGGGTTTGTGCATCTTAGGATTTGGGGATTTTGGGATTTGTACTACTTGGGATTTATGCAACTTCGAATTTAGAGCTCTTGTAATTTGAGGACATTCGGATTTGGTGATCTTAGGATTTTTAAGTTCGCGATCTATCAAAAATTAGAAAAATGAAAACGTTTTGCATGTAGCGATTCTAAAATCTTCGGACTCGAAAATATAGAAAATTTTGAAATCTGGACGTTTACAAATTCAAGAATAAAAAATTTTGCAGAATTCATGTTTGCGTATGTGCGTTCGTGTGAAGAAAACCACGTTGCATCCGAGTGTACGCGCAGAAATATGTAATACGAGGAGAGAGCAGCGCGTAACTTAGTGTCGAGCAGATTGATCGGATACGATCGTCGGTCTCGATAACTTATGATTGATAAATCGATTCAATCGCTAACGCGCACTGTGCCGTCCGATCGGGAACGGTTACTAGCTCTCTTCGACGTGTTATTAGGAACGTTCCGACGCGCGTCACACGAGAACGTCAATTATCGGACTACCAACCGCGCTCTGCTGACCGATTGCTCTTCTGCCGCTACCTGTTCATTTATTGCAATAACGAAAATTCGTGCGATCGGTAAATATCGCCGAAGGACACAACCGGCTTAGCCAAAGTGTTTTGGCAGATAGGTACTCTCCCAGTTGCTGTTTCCGCATTTTCTTGCTACCTGGAAGAACTGTCCTCAGCTAACGCGCTCTTGTTTATATTTCCGTAATTGTACGATTTATAAATTTTGTACAAAATTGAAAACTGTACCGTTTCTATGCACTTGAATATTAACGACGGACAATATTACGAATTTTAATATGAACGACTGTTGATGAACTGCGAAAGTGTATTGACATATTGACTGTCATTTATTGGGTGTTAAAACTTGCAAAGAATTTGACATATTGCGATCTCGTCGAATATGTTAATTGTAATACATTAATTAGTGCATTGTTCGAAAATATATTTTTAGTAAACGTCCAAATAGAGCAATAAGTCATTTAATCTGTATCATAATGATAATGGCATGTCAAGGGAACGTATTTCGCAAAGGAAACCGACAGCACCGGATGTGCCGAGGGGAATGGGTGTCATCGGAAAGATCAGGAGGCGAAATCGGTGGATCAGGATGAAATCACCCGGCTACACCGGGCCGTCTTTAGTTGTTATACGACGACGGCACAGGATCACGCGGAATCTGGTGATATTTTACGATCAGCCGAGCCGTGACGTCGAGTGCAGCCACGTTGCCAACAGAAAATCGCCAAGACCCCTAAAATCGAAGTCATAAAAAGCATGGAAGGAACGACAGCTTTACCGATTCGTGCTACTCTTTACATTGCCACCTACCGATAGCGATTCCAAGCCTAAGTGATAAACATCGCGGTGGCACGCGATCCCCGTGAACGGTTATAATCCTCCATCGAGCCTAATGAAACGGGTTAACGCGTAGAAACTAAAAATTCCGTCTACCCGATGCGCAGTGGGTTTGAACGCTATAGAATCATGCACAGCAAGAGGTACGATGCATAAATGCACACTTTTTATTCGCATTTGGTGTTATATTCTCATAAAGTATGCTCATAAAAGCATCCGATTTACCATCGAACAACAATTCACTTCGACTTTCATTTTCTTTACTTCTATGCGTTATGTTGCAACTTTTCCAGAATTAGGGCCTATTTAATAAAATAATTTTTGTTATAAAATATCAGTAAGAGATTCAAATATGATTTTTGAATAGCAGCATCCTTGCGAATTAAAACACGAACTTTGAAATAAGAGAATGTTGGATAGCAACAGGACACTCTATAAGGTGTGGTAGACTATCGGCACAAATCTATCGATGTCATGACTGTACTCAGATTTTACATATGTACTGGAGCTGTAGGAGCCATTATTACACAAAATTACGTACACAATCAAAAAGTTAGAAAATTTATTCTTTTAACACTCGAACTACCAACCAGTCAAAATGACCAGTTTCGGGTTTAGCATTTTTTATTACAAAATTATGTTACCGCACTTTTGTCAAAATGTCTGTCCTTTTTTATTCAGCTAATGAACGGTTGTATATGTGAGGTGATGCTGCAGTATTTATTTATTTTTCTGCTTTATTTTCAATTTTGGATTTCCTATTATTTTCATCAGTTTCGGATTCTCCTCCACAAAGTTATGAGATTTTGAGACAGTTATCTAAGTGATAGTTATGAGATACCCCACCGTGGCGTCGTATATTTATATACGTGCTGTACATCGAAGCGTTGTAGGTGTTCGCGTTACATCGTCATGCGCAGAGACTTTCTCCTGGCATTAGTCCCGATTTAAAGCCGTGGCATTGTAACGCCGCGTGGTACGAAAGGATATCCCTCTAGGAGACAAGTATTCAATTACAATAATAATGCCGATTCACAAAAGAATCGACTTGAAAGGCTCCAGCAGGTGAGCGGTCGATGATAGTCGCGATGCGAAGAGGAGGACGAAGAGGACGACGGGTACGCGAGGAGGGGAGGAGCGCGGGTGAATAAGCGCGGGTCGAAAGAGCGGAAAGAAGTAAAGATCACGGTGCGAGGAGAGCACGAAAAGGACTCTCTCGTGGCCGATAAGCCGGCGGAGAAACAAGGAGAGTTACGTGGGAGAAGACGAAAGAGAGCGTAGCAGAAGGACGAGAGAGAGTGTATCCGTTTTGTTGGTTGCGTCGATGCCTCCGGGATTATATACGACGTCCAACGACAATACGTTTCTGAGATCACTATCGGGCCACTATTGTCGGCCATTAAAAATACCTTCTCAACATTTATTCGGCAAATAAATCTCGATCCGATGGAATGCGACCCCGCTGTCCTATCCCGCCTCATCGGTGGATCCTCCTTGTCATCGTTGATATTCCGTCTTGTTCTCTTTACGGAACAAACGAACGGGCCGTGTTAACGCAAGGGAAAATCGTCTTCATTAAGATTCTTTTTAACGATCCGATCTCGTGTACGACAACGGTGGCGACATCGTCTCTCCTCGCATTAATCGTTCAATTAGCGTCTTAATTTGCTTGTCTGGACCGCGGATAACAATCGCGACCAACATCCCGCCCTTTCCTTTTTCCCCCTCGGGCGACCACTTGATGCCACGTCGTTAGTTTCGCGGGATCGAAACGGGTACGCGTTTTTGAACGCGCTTCCTTTATTTCGATCGTTAGATGTTCACCGGCGAAATTACTTGTAAAAATGCTTCCGGCGAGCTACTTGGAAACACGTTGCAACCAGGCTGGAGAACGTCCCGTTTCAACAACTTTATCGCACCGCGACGGGAGAAGAGAAAAGAATCTGCTTCGTAACAAATGGCCAAGATATCTTTCTTTGGTAGATCTCTGGTTTAAACGGCGTCATTTAACACGGAAAATGCGAGAACAAAAATATTTTCTGTGGTCCCAAGATTGATAAGTTTATCTTGTAAAGGTGATAAGTTTATCGACCTTAGATAGGGATCATGTTATTGAGCAATTTTTGGTGGAAAATGAACTTCTCGAGTTTGCAAAACTTTTGAATTTTGTGAGTTTGCAATGTTACATATTTTTAGTTTCACAACTCGTCGACTCTACAAATCTTTTGATTATCAAATTCCCAAATTTCCAAATACCTCAGCCTCAAATTTTCAGATTCCGAAATATATCTCGATCGCCAAATTCTCAGATTTCCAAATTTCTGAATATTCAAAATTTTATATCTCGGAAATTCCACGTTTCCAAATCCCCGAGTTCTTACTAAAAATAATGTAACAATGGGTCCATCTCTCGCTACATCGCAATTTTTCCTGCGAAACTCAACGGTGTCCACGGTCGCGCGAGTTATTTCGCGCTGCAGAGTACATTCCTAGGCCACCGATATGATCTGCGTTACCGGTGCGTCTCCTTGCGTTCTTTTTAAAGGGACGACCCTTAACGACGTCTCTGGACATCGAAGAGAGACTTTGAGCGCGGAATTTACTAGTTCGATCTCGGCCGGTTCGGATCGGTATCGCGCGGATCTGCGCGTCCGTTCGGTTCGCAGGCATAGGTGTAATAACGGTAACGACGGCTCGATAACTAGAGGGACAACGATAAAGCGAAGGCTCGGCTATAAATACGTCTCGAGCGTAGCAAGCTAGCTTGTCGTCGAGGTTCCTCGTTGTGCCGCTCACCGTCGTCGTCGTCTGCAGGGTTGGAGGTGGCGAGGCAAACAGCACAGGAGAGAACATCGTCGCCGGTAATATGCACCGAGGTGTAAAGCAAGGCGACGAAACAACAACAACAACAACAACAGCGTCGACGACGACGACGACGACGACGACGACAGTTCGGCGTAAACTGTAATACGCGCGATATGACTCGCTCCACGGCTGCCGAGCTACGTATCCGTGCAGGCGTAAACAATAATTAGCTTAATTAATTCGTCGGTCTGGCGAGACGACTGATAATTTGATACAATGTTAAAGTGACATTAGCCGATAAGCCGCCCTTTATCCACCCTACGAGCCCTTATTTCTTGCCCGCGCTCGCCCACCCCTCCGCTCTTCCAACGGAACGAACGCGTTGCTCGGCTTCGAGCTCTCTCCTAATTCCGGCTCGTAGAAGTCGTCCAATTAAACGAAGCTTCCTCGTTCTACGACCGTTCCCGTATCTGCCACCCCTTCCACCTCTCTCTTTCGACCCCGAACTTAACCCGCCTAGTCTCGCGCGCCGCCAAAACGGATATTTCTAACTTTCCAGCGAGACGCACGCTAACGCGACCGACTAAGCTCGCCTACTTCTCGAAACCCGAACCGAACGTCGCGGATTATACGCGCGTTTAGGGCGACTTGTTCGATCGTCGTAGAACCCCGAAGCGGGATGGGCTGTTTTCACGATTATCGCTAACTTTCATCCCCGGAATGCGAATCTTACCGCGATCAACAGCCAATTCGACTTAGGATCTTTCGCCGGTTCGAATTTTTAGATATTTTTGAGCACTTGACTACTTGGGGATCTGGAGAATTTTGAGGATCTTTGTACTCGGAGATCTAGGGATTTGAGGATCTAGATCTTTGTAATAAAGGGATTTGAGTTTGTCTAGAAATCTTGAGATTTAAAATAGGGGCGTTAGAAGTTTGGAAATATACACGAATAAAAATTTGGGGACCTAGAGAATTCTAGATACTTTGAATTGAAGAAATTTGGAAATTTGAATATTTGTAGAGCCTCAGATACGAATATTTCGAAATTTGTGAATATTCAGAAACTGTAAACTTAACAATTTAAAAATTGTAAAGGTTGGAAAATCTGAGAATGTAGCGACATGGATCGTTGACAATTTAAAAATTTAGCGATCCACGGTATTCGATAACACATGAATTTAAAAATATAAATCTTGCAAAACTAGAACATCCAGAAATTTGAAAATATGTAAATTTCGGAATTAAATAATCTGCAAGTTCAGATACGTGCCATGCGAAGGAGGCGTGTGTTAGGGTCGAGGGTATCTTCGTTCTGTTCGACAATTAATTTCCATTTGGGAGTTGTTGATCGCGAAATGTAAAATTACAGTGGCGAAAAGAAAACACGGGCGGAGGGACGTCGAGAAAAAGAACGACAGGAAGCGCGAAGAGAAGAAGTCCACGGCGAGAAAGCAATTTTTTTTCCCGACGATTTACGCTCGTTCAGAATTTTCTCATTTTGTATTCCGCAACGCCGGGGAGAACATCCCCAGTTTTCAGGCGTGACTGGCGCTTATGCCGGTGTAAACTCGGCTTATTTCTCGCTAAGGCGGCGGGGAAACGAGCAGGAACAGAAAGAGGATCTATGGATCGTCCGTGAAACCCAAAGCAACGTCGTGGATTACGTGCAGACTGGAAAAGGAAGAGCGAAGGATAACTGCGAGATTAATCGATCCCATCGTTTAATCGTCGGACGAGGTGTATGGATTATATCAGCGTTAGTGGGTCTGATGAAAGACTTGGCGCGTACCGACCGCCGGAGAATTATTAAACGAACAATCCTGATTAATTATTTTTCATCTTGGCGTTTATGGTTGCGCCCCGACATCTGTTTGAGCCCTCGCTAAGCGCAGAAACGATTACGTCACTGTACAAGGTTCTAATAAAATTGCCGAACGAAATAATTATAATTTAACGACGACACAGTTTCACCGAATTTTTCGCCTAATTTTCGTTCGATGTATCCGCGTCACGTTGTAACGGTACACCGGCAAATTCGAACAAATGAGGTGACGGAACACAAAGTATCCACAATCTACTTAATGCGCTAAACAATGAAGCGGACACAAGCCGATTATCCAGTTATCTGCGCGATACGATCGAAATTACGATCACCGTTTAATCTGTTCCCAACAATCACAAGCAACGGTAATAATCTACCCTTTTGAAGAACAAGCGGAAACGTTGAAAGTCTAAACGCGCATGCACTGATTTACTATATATATTTTCTATCTTATTAATTACATTTGAACACCACATCAAACTTTTAACGAAGTCAGGTACTATATCACATCATTCTCTTTTTAACATTTCTTTTAAGTGTTCTTTCCACGTTGTGTCATGTTCATTTGTTGTAAGTGTTCCGTCTAATATGCAGCTATAATGTTTAAATGTACTTAATAACATAGAAAATGTTGTTATTTTATTTCTACGTTCCAAGTGTACGAATACTTTCGTCCCTCTCTGTACAAATCGTAAATGAAACGGCGATCGCACAAATCTCGACGATAAAAACTTCCACGATGTCGGTTTCGTTAAATTATCGATTCAATTATCGGATCGGATAAATTGTTCGATAGAACGTGCATATATAATTCGGTCGAAGCTTTTATTAAAGGCATAATTCTCTGCTTAACTATGACGACGTCGTTCAAAGTTCAGCAATATATTCGCGCCCTCCGAAGAGAGTAGCTCGCGATCAACTATCAATTACAGCCACGAATCTTAATCCCTGCCGTTACGTGCACGTTCTCGTTCCACCCCCCGGCCATTTTGACGTTCCTACATAGGAAATAAACGAAAGACACGGAGGGCAGCAAGGTGGATGGGGTCGAATCTGCGTCGGTGTGATTATCCAAGGGTAAAACTGATCACGTACGGACGGGTGGCGCGCACAATGGCCAACTTTATCCAACTTAAGGGCTATTAGAAGCAACCCCTTTCGCTCTGTCTGCGTCCCTTCGAGCTTTCGGCCACGGCCCTGTCCCTGTCGGCTGCCGGAGATAACCGCGTACACGAGCTCCACTTCCCTCGTCTCGTCTTCCAATAAAGTTACTATGCGATTCGACACAACGTGAGCTAACCTCGCCGCCGCGTCATATCGCGCGTCGACGTTGTCGTGCCGATTACCACACCTGGCAGAACGCCGCCGTCGTACCCGTTTATGCTCCTGCTTACGCTTGAACTTAGGGGAGTACGTATTCGGGGATTTCCGGGACTTAGCAAATTGAGAGAATAGAAATTTGGGGACGCTGAAATCCGAGAAATTAAAAATTTCGGGGGCAAAGATTTGGGAGGATAGAAATTTTCGGATGTACGAATTTGAAAAGGCTTAAATTCGGGAATTATGAGATTCGAGAAGGTTGAAATTTAGGGATGTTGAGATTTGAGAAGGTTGATATTTGTAGATGTACAAATTGGAGAAGGTTGGAATTCGGGGATGTAGAGATTTGAGAAGATCGAAATTTACAAATTTCCAAATAATCAAAGAAACCCTACGAATCAACCAGAAAAAGGCTTCTACCCTTATAATTGCTATATTTTTACTATGATCAAATTTGTTTCTGATAATTCACCTTGAAGAGATAGCAGACGAAGGGAGACTCACCTTGCTTCCTAGTTGCACGAATTTTCTATATACGACTACATTTTTACGTACCCGGTTTCGTAGATCCTCTCGCATTTCTCACGTACCTCATTAAATGAGTTCCATTAACCCAGTCGTTTATCATACGAAAAAGCACGACCCCTATCGAGTGTCGTCCCGTTTTAACTCGCCTACAGCAACACCACATAAAAAAGAGCCTCCGGCGCGCAATTATCGAGCGAAAACGGTAAAACAGTTTTAGAGGGCAGAGGTGGTGCGAGTACCTCGAAAACTGGGTGGCCAAAAAGGAAGGAACACGGGAGTTAACCGAAGCAGCGCGCGTTAATGATTTCGGCGAGTTTGCACGCGTACATTGTTAAGCAGCCCCCGCAAAAGAGCGTTAAACCTTAAGCGACGACGATGACCCCGGTGCCAGTCATCGTCGATAATGACCGTTTCTGCTGGCGTGTATATACCGTGGCGCCCCTTATTCCGCAAGCTACGGCTGCCTTTTTTCTTTTCGCGTACGTGTATACACGTATGCCAAGGATTCGGCCCGCTTCCTAATAACTATCGTCATTAGCGCTCGAACGACGCCGACGACGACGAAAGGGGTGAAATTTGTTCGGTGTACTTGCACGAACGAACCTGGAAAAGATTTCACAATGCCGCTCGTAATTTTTGCGACGAGGGAAGGGAAGGTGGTGGCGCTGGATTAACGACGAGTATTAACGGCGAGCCGCGTATGTTCCGTTCGGTCGGATATATTCGTCATAACGCGAGATAGGTAGTCGGCTTTGGCCACGGAAATTGTACCGCACGATTTTCCTTTTTTTTTCTCTTTTATCCTTGTCCGTGTTAGTTATTAGTTAACCAATTTCATTTCCCGGACAAGTTTTTTGTTCGAGTCTCGTTCGTGTCCGTTTTTTATGCCGATGCTGCGGAAACACGAGATAAATGTTTTCTATTAATAATTGTACAAAATCGTTTTAATAACGGCGCGACAATATGGAAACACTGAAAGTAACACGAAAGGATCCTTCGTTTTTCCTCTCGCTAGTTTTGAAGCGATGAACATGTTTATTGAAATAACGAGCGTGAATATAGGATGGGTAATGGAATATACATTTCAAGATAATCTGCAAGATGCAAAAAGCATTCAATATCGAAAGTGCAACGTTAAATTATAAAGTAAATGAAATCATGCAAAGACAATGAGATGCATCATCCTCGCAGAACTGCAGCAAAGTCGAGCAAGAATGAAATGAATCATTTAACTCGTTCTTAAATTACCGACGATGTAGCACGTAGGACATTGCAGATAATTGAAAATTGTCGGCCAAGATGAATCATCGTTATCGTGCTCATTGTTTGCGTCGATAGTTTGACACCTTTCACGCGAACGTTCGAATCGCAAGCTGAGTCGAATGTATTGGCATAATGAAACATCGTGTTTGTTCGTTAAAAATGTCACCGGCGATGCTCAAATTCTCCGAGACAAACAGTTTCCAATAATTACGGCGATGATAACAGCCAGGCGTGCGAATGCCGATCGAACATGATTTATCGAGTTACAAATGAAAATGTCGATCAGTGCACGTGAAGCAAGTTGCTCATTTCAAAACGAAGATGCGACGTTCGTAGGTATCGATTCTTCAAACTATTATAGTGATAATTTCTTAAATTGTTGAACGAGGTTATGGGATATGAGAAATCTTGAAGTCCACAGATTTGCGGATCTGAGAATATGGGAATATTGGCACTTAGGAATGTAGGAATTGAAAGATACAGACATTTATATACGAATGTATTGTCCACTGATCTAGGAGTTTCATGTAGGTGTTCAAGGATTTTGGTAATTTGGAAATCTAGGGATATATGAATGTAGTGATTGGGGGTACAGAAATTCAGAAATCTAGGGATTGGAAGTGCAGAAATTCGAAAATTTGGGGACATAAGAACCTAGGTGTTGGGGGTTCAAAAATGTTGACATTTGGGGATACGGGAATCTGGGCATTGAGGGTCTCAAAATTTGTACATTTAGGCATACGGGGATCTAGGTGAGCCTAGGAATTCGCAAACGAGAAAATGTAAAAATCTGGATATTTAGAAATCCAGGAGTTTGGGGATTTCCAAGTTTGCTAACCTAAGAATTTGGTACTTTGTAAATTCAGAAACTATGGAATGCTAAAGTGTAATCAAGAAAATTGACAATTTGAAGAGCAAGGTACTTCGGAATGTAGAGATTTGTAAAATTATCGAATTTGAAATATCTGTATATATCAAAACTACAATATTGATTATCCAGAAACGTGAAAATTCGTAAAGTATTTAAATATACAGAAAATTTGTAAATTCGACTAGTCGAAAATATAAAAATTGTCAAGTTTACGTCCCTGTCCGAAATGAAGGTACGTTGCACCGAAGCGTGCGGTGCAGTCACTCCAGACAAATCAATAATCCATTATCCGCGCGACCGATTCCGCGGCACGGGCCGATAATTAATTTGCCGAACTAAGCGCAGTTTTGACAGCGCACGTGACCGTTTAATAAACCCGCGGCGCGAATGCAACTCGACACCGTTCGTGTAAGATGTAAATGAAATAACGTAATCGATCGGGTCATTGCCGCGTAGCAATACCCGTTCCTGTTTGCTCCACGAGCGAACGGTTTCACACACGCGGACCGTAGCTCTCGCGGCGTTTATCGTAGACGCCATGTCTGTCGACCTTTTCGCATTATAAGCGTTACAGTATAAGGTCGACGCGATTCACATGGAACGAGACGTTGGTAACAAACGAGCCTGGACAAGTCGAGTTATACTCGTCACAGGTTACGTTGCTCCTCGTTCCCGTTTCACTCGTGAGTCACATCGACGGAACGCCACTGAACGGAGCACGTATGGAAGATTAGATAATTCTCGTTGCTGTAATACCATGCGTGACACTGCTCAGGATCGTGGCTCGATCAAAAGTGCCTGTAGCTGTGTACAGGTATCGCGGATTTGTGTACGTACACGCGTCAAATGTTTGCTCGACTAACGATGCTAATCGCGCTTCTGTAGATTAACAATTATTTGCGCCACGTATGTTTCCGTATACACTCCCCACAATCGCACGTTCTTATAAATCCTTATTTTTCTAAACTCTTTGTCTTATATTATATTCCGAGATGTCTACATTTTTATATTCCGAGTTTTTCATGTTTCTTGACTCATATATTCTTAGATTCTACGCTCAGCTCGGTAGCTAGTTACTTGGGTACAAATGTAGGTACAGTTCTGAATTATTGTATCGTCAGGTTTCTTTACCTCCAGATTCTTTTATCTCCAAATTCGTATACCCTCTGATCCTGATACTTCCACGTTGGTACGTCCTTGGATTCTTATGCACGCAGATTGCCGAATCTTAACATCCTAACTTACACCCCAGATTCATACATTCTTAAAGTCTCATATTTCTCAATTCATATATAACCAGATTCGTCTACGTGCAGCGAGATAGGTACCTGAATAGGTAAATGTAGATAGATAAATGACACCTAGGTACTTAAATGTGGACAGATTTTCAGATTCGTATGTCACGTGATTTTTACAACTGATACACATACTTGTATATCTCCAGATACTTGTATCATCAAATGTCTACACTCTCAGGTCCTTATAGGAATTCTCTGGTTGATGAGAACCTTGATGGATTTATATACATGTACCGCCTATTCTTGACAGAAATTTTAAAACATCCTGGGAATTTGAAACGAAGAGTGGTATTTGCGAGCTGAAGGGATCGATGGTTATTATGAATGAGGCCAATCGTGAAACATTAATGTAACATCTAGAACGATCTCGCCGCATAACACGCTCTGTTCCACTATACAAAAAATAGAACGATTTAGAGTGAATCTAGAGACGGCTGATTGCGGAAGTTGTAGTCGCTGTAGACGCGATACTATATTCATGGAACTGTGTTATTGGAAAAAAATTATGTATAACAGCTGTTTTGCGACATGGAAAACATCGTTCCTCTGGCACCTTTCGGGCGCAAAACGAACTTATACATCAGTAATACTCTATTGTCTGAAAACAAATCTTTACTGTGAAATATGCAGGATGCGTCGATAAAAATACTCATCAGACATAATACAGATAGTTATTAGATTGAACCCAAAGATTCTGAATAAATAACTTTTAACTATTGTACATCTATAGCATCATACACACGATGTTTCAACATAGCGAAACAGGCAGTATCAGCGACTGATAATAAACAAATAATAATTTCAAAAAAATTCTTTAAACTTTTCAATCAGATAGTCTCACAGTTGCTATATGACAACAATAAAAATGTTTTCGAGGCCAAAGGTTCACGACATACATTAAAGAGCAACGCGATATATTGTGCAGAATGTTAAACGTGTCTCGATTTATTTATTAGTGATACTTTGCACGGATGTAACGAAAGTATATTTCGCCAGGAAATTATGAACGAGAAGTTTCGATTATCTTCAAAGCTCACAGCTATGGCGACGACGTCGACGCCGACGCCGATTCGAGCGTAGTCTCCACCCGAGCAATAAATTGTCGATATCACAATGAGCACGTATTGAGCCGTTGGCCGCGCGATGTAATGGCGCAATGAATCATGCAAAAACTTATCGTGCTCGTCTAAGAGATGAGCGAATGCATGTTTTCATTAGTCACCGTTATTTGCTGCGCCCTTGCAGATGCGCCGCGATGCAGCACCGATGCGAACGCATCTTTCCACGCAGCCTTGGGCAGGTATTACCGAGCGTTTCGCTTCGATCTGATATCTATCGGTTACCGATCTCATCGAGGTATCGTTTAACTGCTGCTTTTGCAAAGAGAAAGTAGATCGTAAACAAGCTATGCAACCTTAACTTCGAAACACCTTGCATGGCGGTGGAGTGTGCCACCTACCTTTGATTTTTCGAATCAATGATGTAAAGTCGAACATTTTTTGACTTGAAAATTCCCAAATTTTTGTTATGATTTTAAAAATTCGAAAATTTTTAAGTACTAAAATGTTCAATTTCCCGGATTCTCGAATTCTTGAGTTGTCGAATCTCTGAATTCTGAAATTAACTCTTAAACCGTAAATTCGCGGGTACACAAATGCACAATACTCCAAATTCTCAGACTCGCAAATTCTTAAATCCAAATTTTCAAATTTCCAAATTATCAAACTCCAAATTCTTAGATTTCTATATTATTTCATCTAAAATCCACAAACCTCAAATTCTCAATTTTCCAAATCTCAAAATCTCTAACACAATTACCATTTAGAAAATTGAAGTTATAGAACAAATTTACGGATCAAAAACCGACAAACAGTTACATATCCTTTTTCATAGTCTGACTAGCACGTTCCTCAGCACCTCTCGCAAAACTGCATTTAAGCATCCTCCAAATCGATTTGTGCCGCCACTATGATCACGCGCGCAAGACATTGCAGAAAACTGCTGAAATAAAATTGCATGACGAAAAACGAAAGCGAGTGAACTTTTTATTTCACCTTCTCGCGTTAATCGAAGCTAAAGGAGCGTGCAAGGTTACACGCTATCTCGATACCGATACCCGATGCCGTTTCGTTCTGGCGGCTCGATGATTTGCATGGATCGCAATTGATTATTGCGGCCAGGGTGAGTGCAAAACTGCGCCACGCCATAGAATGCACGTTTTCATTAGTCACCGTTATTTGTGACGCGCGGCGCGATGCAACGTCGATGCACCGTGTAAATGCAAGTTGCCCCGGGCTCTTCCAACGAGAGTCTCTCTTTGCTCCGACGCTCCTCAACGCGGCAACTCTACTAATAATAGCAACGCAGCATAACTGTGCTGTTCCATAATAATGCGCTAAATTGTTCCAACTTGGTACCGGTTAACCGTGTAATGCAAATCTAACACGGGAGGAAAACAATCGAGTCAGACAATCAAATTAAACGCTTTAAAAGCGACGCGACGAATCTGCTCCGTCTTACATTTTTCACGATGTCTGCCGATCCCATCTTGCTCTTCTGCGTTGCTGTTAGCGTGAAAGACGTTTCGATGATGGAACATTTGATCGCGTGTAAGAAAATTCGAGGAAAGAGAAAGTTTAGCGTAGGCCATCGACGTTTTTTGTCAATGACCCTCGAGGTAAGGGGTTAGGACAATAAAAAGTTACTCATGCTGGTTAAAGAGATCCTAAGGCTAGACATGCTCTTTTCAGAGTATTCTTTCTGTAAGTGTCTAGTTGGCAAGGACAAAATTTTTCTTATTACTTAAAACAGTATTTTGTACTTTTGTACTTCAAACAGTATTAGTTTTACGCGTGGATCGTCCGAGTTAAAAATACCTGCACCTAGGCACACAGTCACAGATGCTATCGCGTGACTGAATGATCGTATCCATACTTTAATCCTTTGCACTCGAATGCATTTTCATTAGTTACAAATAGCGACCATAAAACTTTCCACTTCAGAAGTTTGATAAACTTTTTTGAAATTATTATGTTCAATCAATGATCATCAATATTGTCTGTGTCACTATGTTTAAACATCACTTGTATAATATTGTAAATATAGTTAAATGTTATTTATTTAAAATGGTAGCATTAAATGAAATGGCAAATGCGAGTGGCCTGTCGACTGCGAAGGGTTGATCGTTCGATGGAATGAAATTTGTAATTGTTTATCGATGATCGATGCGGAGAAGTTTGGATGAAATAGCGAATTCGAGGATATTCATCGATTGTGCAGGTCGTCCGTGAATTTTTGTTAGTCATTATTTGTGACGCCTTCGGCGGTTCGAGCGTCGATGCAGAGTCAGCGTCGTGGCGTCTGTGTACGTTACCTCCTAGGTGTTCTTTCGAGAGCATGCATGCCTCGGCTTGGTCGCGAGTATGTTTTGATATCTGGCGGGTACACGAGAGCCTCGTCATTCCTCTCGTAACATGTGTGCATAAACAAGTGGAACGATCAACAGGGTGGTAAAGGGCGAAAACGAGTGGGTGCGGTGCAAAGAGGCGAGAGGCAAAGAGAATGAGACGAGTATCGAACGACACTTACCAGCCGAAGAATTTCACGAGGCGAATTACATGATGCTTGCGTAAATAAAATAAACTCGTTGCGATTCGAATGGCAATTTACTCCTTCGGGTAGATGTACAATTATTTAAAGAACACCGAAAACGCCATGAGCGGGCGCAATCCACAAACTAAGAGATTTTGAATTATATGAATCATTACGGGAGATTTTTAAATAAATTAGAAAGATAACTTATATCTTGTCCGAAGTTTCTTACGAATTTTTGTAATTTAAAATAAGAAATTTAAGATTCGTCATTTTTACGGGTTGCGTAAATCTAGTGTTAAAATATCGAAAATACTAATAGATTTATATTTCTTTCGAGCAATAAAATGGCACAGCAATACAATAATTCACGTAGCTATTTAATCTCCGATCGCAGGTAGCAAAAATAATTAACAAGGTACAATGAAAGGAACGTGTCTACCGGTACGAAATGGCCGTCCAGTGATAAAGGTGTCCCGTTGGACGATGATCTGCAACATGCTAGAATGCTCGACGAACCAGTCGGAGCAACAACTAGTTCGCGCTAATTAACCCGGCAGAGATCAACGTATATAGTTGCAAAGCAATTAAAAGGCTTCTAATCGCGTTTCCAGTTAACGACGGCTGGTTTCGGGGCAACCTTGAAGGGGCATCCCGTTAGCGGTCGTACTTCGTTAAGCCAGCAGGAAGTGTATCGCTTAGAAAGGCGTGTATTACGATTTATAACGATGAATCCGGCCCCGTGTGATCGCCGTCGATTAATTGCCGGCCCGATGTGATCCCGATAAAAGAGACGGCCGCGTATAGCTCGCGCGATCGAGCACTCCGCTCGAGGGGAACCGATCGGTTCGTAATTTTCGTGAAGACCGTTACCCACGCACTCGTCCTCTGCTTATTTCCACCGGCCTCGATCGTGCGTTCACGACTACACGAACGGGTATCGCTTTATGCGGGCTGTTTCGCGATCCGTGCGAACCACGAACGCCGATGTAACGGGTGATGCGATAACGAACGCTTGCCGTTGGTCAACGTCGGAGACGGACCTCTTTGCCGGACAGAATGGCGCCGACAAACAACCGTAAGATTGCCGAATCTACTCCCGAAGTTGTTTGCCCGACACCCACGCGTCGTTGCCTCGCTCCACGATTTATCGCGCTCTGGAAAAATAAGCGGAAAACTAAGACCCGTTGATCGTTGGAGAAACTGCGATTAATAGCACTTAGCGAGATGAGACGGGTTGTCTTCCGGTTGTTGATACTCCTCGTGATTGCTTTTATCGTTTAAATACCAGAGCCAGATCTGTCGAGTCGACGTAGCAGTTTGGACTCGTTTTTGTTCTAGATTAATTGGACTCTATACCGTTTCGAATGACTTCACCGTACAATTTGAAAGGATTCATATCGTTATTCGTCGGTGAAATAATGGTGGCTGAAATCTTTCCGATAATGTTGACATTTCGTATGAACCCAATAGAAAAGGGGAGAATAAAGTTCGGACCGTGTAACCGAGCAAGTAAGAAATAAAAATCTATTGATCGTGGAAGTAGAATGCAGGAAGGATTATGTTCGAACGAAAACCGATCTCTGTTTGCGTAACGCTTTTAAAATAACCGGCAAAGTCGAGCGGTAGGGCAAAGCCGCGTGAAAATCAGCCAGACCTCTCGTGGGACGTTCGTTTTGCAAGAGAAAGAGGAGAAACCGATCTGGAATGGCGCACCAATACGATCGCGATTCCAATATGTCTACATCGATTGTCGTTTGACCGACTGAAGTACTACAACGTCAAGTTTAATGAATAACGACGTGCCTAATGACAAACCACGTCATATCTCGGCTCGAGCTGCGTGTACGTCAGCCAGAATGAATTCCGTCGGAAAAACCTACGTCGATGTTTGACGAGGCCGGGACGTACGGAACGACTCGAATTCAAGTACCAAAGAGCTTTCTACGTTTTATTCCCGGCCCGTCGGGTGACCGTCAAAGAGAAATGCGGTTAATTGATATCCTTTCTCTACGGGGTTAAAAATAAATCCAATGTTAGAGTCACGTCGTTTTCCGCGGAACGTCAGACCGATTATTCGTTCGACCGTTCGTGAAGTTCAATCGTTATCAATTCCCGCCAAGGGTCTTTCTATTATTCCCGGTATATCACGGATCCGTTGAAAACCTACAGACTATTCAAAATTTCGCCGAAATCGATGAGTTTTACTATAGTGTACCGATTACCTAGTTCCTTTAACGTAACTTCTAACATAAAAAAATCAAATGGCTCTAATTACATGACGAATTAAGTGATGAGTTAAATAATGAATTAAATGATGAATTAAATGATGAATTAAATAATGAATTAAATGGTGAATGACATGATGAATTAAACGATGAATTTAGTTCAATTACGTAGTTTGTTTTGGAGTTAGAGGGTCAATATTAAAGAGATTTAAAAATTTACGACTTTATTAATCTTGTGGTAGTACAACGATAGCGATACACCAATACTATATTCTACGTACAATATTGAAGAGAAAAATACGAGTCTCGACGTACTTTAGCTAGCTGAAACGTGTTGTATGACCAACTCAACAATAACAGTACAAACTAAGAATCATCCCGCCCCAAGCAACCTAATCGCAATAAACTCGAGCCTAATCTTCGTTAGCCTGGTAACGTAACATAACTTATCATCACCATAAATCAAAAAATCATGAAAACGACATATCTCCAAACGCATCCACAACGTTCAGCACGCCAAAAACGAGATATCTCGTCACCCGTACGCAAGCGTTAACAAGCGTTGAACTCACTTCTCATTACCCGGAGTCCAACAAACAACACTCGGCGTAATTAGCCGCGACAGTAGGACGAAACTTGGTGGCAGCCGGTCGCGGGTCGCACTATCGGGTGTACCAGTTTTCCCTGCTGCTCCGTCGAGATTCCGTCGTGACGCTACTATCGCGTCACCCAGTATCGAGCGGCGAGAGCATCGGCGAACGGTACGGGCCGTTCGATCGTAAGTGGCCAGCGTGTCCCGCGCTGTCCGCTGCAGCAACACCTACACCGTTCCGCATTACTTATCGGGCCGTGACCGGTGCCTATCGAGAATAGAAGCGGGAACATGCAGGAAGCTGAAATGCCCGATGCACCTGACAGGTGCTCACGTATTCACGGACGGACAGCCCTTCACTCGCGGCGCATCAATCTCGGCGAAGCCCGAACCCGCTCGGAGATCCGAGGGCACGGACGTTTCGAGCCACGTAGACACGAAACGAAACGAAACGAAACGGCACAGCGATCGGTGGCCGTGTCCGCCGGTAGACAATGACCCCACAGTCGGAAATTTTGCAGAGTAACTTTGGAACTTTGTTTGAGCGTGGCAGGGCGCGGGGGGACCACACGCGGTCAAAGAGGACGCGCGACGAAGCTCGCGTAATCGTCGTTCCGCCGATCGCAATCGCGATCAGCCAGACCGTTGATGCGCCATTACACGCGGCTTCCTCGGCCACGACAGAGGGTTCTTGTCGTTGAAAGAACACCCTGTGCTCCTCTTCCGTGAATGCTATTCCCGGACGCAACGCTGACGGTGCTTCTTCCGTTCGTGAGACGGGCCGCTCTGCGGTCGCGACACACGTGCGTCTTTTGCGACCATTTTGCCGCGAACGTGATTTACGCGACGCTGTCTGCGGTCATTTCAATAATAATTCTTGCCGGGCCTATTTGTTCCGTGCGCCCCACGGTTCGTGGCTATTTATGCACCGAACGATCGTTCGGCCGGTCATTTTTACCGCCTTTTGCTGTATCTATCGATTCGGCAGACCGCTGGAACATCGATGATGATTTAAGACGATTACTTCGATCGAACGCGTGTTGAATCGATTATACATTTGATCAGGATTAGCAAGATTAACACATTCAATGTTAGGATTTGATATGACTAGTTCAGTACAAGGATATAGGGTTTCATGGATAGATCCGAAGGGATAGGAATTTATGTGGATACGGAGGTAGAGAGTTCGGGTCTTAAGGAGGTAAAGGTCTAGGTGAATAGGGACCTAGCGGATGGAGATTTAGTGACATAGGAATCTAGGCATACATATGTGAATCTAAGGGGCTAGATCTAGCATTATATACAGTTTCAGAAATATAGGAATTTAGAAATGTGAGAATCTAGGGATATAGAGATCAAGATATATGGATCTAGGTGTATAAAAATCTAGGAATATAGAAATTTTGCGATCTAATAATTTGAAGGTGCAAGAAACTAGGGGTATATGATGATTTCCCTATATGGGGATCTAGAAAAATGAATATCTACAAACACAGAAATTTTGGGTGATAGAAATCTAGAGATATAGGAATTTAGAGATATAAGAATTCGAATGTATGAAATCTAAGGGTATAGACTTCCGAAGATATAGAATGTAAAGACACAGAAATCTAAGGATACTCAATGTCTCAATGTTGTGAAGACCCGTTTTAAAACCTGTTTGCTCGGCTAAAAAACGAAATCATTTTAATTCAATTTTGATTGATGGAAAATTATTGATTCGTAAGAGTAAACAGAAACGCATTCAGTGGTGAATAATGTATACATTTTATAAAATTGGTTATGCATACATCAAGTGATTTCGAACCAGGCTGCAATTTATTGTATCATTGCGTCAATTTGTTTTCGCGTAACGACGAGCTTATTAATCTTTATGAAGGATTTCATTAAATATTTCAATAATTAACGAAATGGCCGGGCAACAATTCCGCGCCATCAATTATACAATAATTAGAGTCACATTACAATTATTTGCAATAACCGGTAAATGATAGATTGCGCTACATCGACCCGTTGGTACGCTAATGGCGAGCAAAAACGTAATTTAAATAATTTTCTTATCGTATGCACAGGATGCATACGATACGTGATACTTTATTAATTTTTCATCGCGCGTTTTGTAATTATACCTAAAAGTGGAATGTTAGTTTTAGTATCGTTACATATTCTTCACTTAACCATTTAATTCAGATTACTCTTAAAAGTATTAAAATTTAACACGAAATTTCAGCACGTTTTTTAACACAATTTCTCGTTTTGAAGTAAGTATTCGAAAAATGTCTGCGAAATTTGTTGCGAATTACAACCTCGAAAAAAACGATCGGAACGTTTCACTTCTAATACCATAACAGAAATTCCTGAAAGCATGGTATCTCGATCACTGATCCCAAAACTTATGAACGGTACGGTGGACATTTACACCCTACCTTACGCCAAGATCCTAGAAATAATCGATTCTTAGAGGATCTTTAGCAACCGGTTCGATTCTTTTCATTCGTGGACAATAACCATATTCTTGCATTGGATTTAAGCTGAAAGAATTTGTGGCTGACGCGGATAACTCGATTAAAGAAGGATAAATAAGAGAAGTAGTGTCCGAGTTTGGATCGAAAATTCGAGGAATCATTTTTTATGTGTTGAGTCTCTTCTTTGTTTCTAAACTTTCACTTCTTCAAATTTTCAAGATTTTAGGTATGCACATTCGAGATTCCCAACTTGTCAAATTTTTGAATTCATAAGATTTCAATGATCAAATTGCCATATCCCAGATTCCTAAATTTCCAAATACCTAAATCTCCAAAATTCTAAAGCCCGAATTTCTAAATGTCCCAATTCTTAAATTTCCAAATACCCAAATTCGAAAATTCTTAAATCCCCCAATTCTCACATCCACAAATTTCTACATCCCCCAATTCCTACATTCCCTAATTTTTACAACCCCAAATTTCTACATTCCCCAATTTCTACAACTCCAAATTTCTACATCCCTAAATTCCTACATGTTCAAATTTCTACATTCCCAAATTGCTAAGTCCCCAAATTTCTACATCCCCAAACGCCTAATTGTCCAAATTCCAACACCTCGAAATCTCTAAGTTCCCAAATATCTACATCCCACAACTCCCAAGTGATAAAATTCTTCAAGTCCCAAATTCACGATCAGCACATTTATCGTTACAATATTAACGTTCCACTATCGTCGGTAGACGCTGAGGGCCCCGCAGCGTAGATAATTGTCAAATGATCCTGCAAGGCCTCCACGAGACGAAGGATTGTATGACCTAATCGTTAACGCGTTCCACGATCTGCTTGATCAGCGTCACGCACAGAAAGCAATCTTTCTGGCAAACGATAGCCTTTGCAAACGAACGCAGCGCAAACGGAGTAGCAGCCTCCTGCGGCGCATAAAGGTCGTAACTACGATTACGCAGTCAACGATTTCGTGGGGAATTCTGTGATATGGCAGCGACCTGCCGCCGACATTTACTTTGTGGAAATCCATCGACGCAGCTCGACCGATTCCATGGTATCGATACGAACATCAAAGTGGATAACGTTCATAAACGAGCGTGTTCCGATTCAAAGGAGACTGTCTGGGTGGGAGCCCGCTACTTCGCCGTGGACAAGCATGCACATTCGATAGCTATAGTTGTCCTCGAACATAAAGACAACTGCATTTTGAGAATCATTTTTGTGGGGATAAGTCGAAAATCTGAAGTATAAATTGTTCGTGAAGCTTCTTGCAAAATACGTCTTTGAGACAATTACATTTATGTTCAGAAACTGTTGATACGTTACAGTGATTATGATACTAACCCTTTGCGCTCGATCTAGGACTTTCACTCGCCATTTGGCGTAATGCGACAATTTTGAATAAACAAGTTCCAAATAAATCCCCAGTAAATTCCAAAAAAATTCAGCAAATTTTTCAAAAAGAAAGTTTTACAGCTGCTATCTGCAAATATTTAAAATGCTTTCGAGTACAAAGAGCTAATAGTTAATTTATTTTTGTTAGAACTTTCTTTAGATCATTTATTGTTAGTCACTTGGTATACACGAACGTAAATGTACGTACTAAACATATGAAGTGATTTTATACAATGTCAATAAAAAGTATCGATGCGAAGAGTTTGTTACGCGATAAAAGTCTGCTAACATTTCCTCGGTTGATAAACGGACGCGATTATGCACAAAACGAATGGATAAATCATTTCGTTATTATGAAAAGGTTATCTCTTATCTTAAATCAGCAACGTCTTTGAGGCGATACTGTTACATCCTTAAAGTTCATTAGATTCTGCGAACGAGGACGACTTAATCACGCATGAAGCTGGGTAAAGAATTACACCGTATGCAAACCAGGTAAGTTGAATCACAATTAGGAAATCCAAATCCTACATGTGTTTTATGGCACTCAAGATCAAGTAATAATTGAAAAATTACAACGCTGCTAACTTTTCTTGTTACTTAACATTTTAACCCCCTCATACGCGTATGCATAATACGTGTATACGTATCCACACTACGAATATCATAACGCAAGTCACACAACACAATTGTGGAATATGATATTTAAACAAAGATACCTTCGAAATTCGTGGAAATATATGTGCTATAAACTTACACGTCCCAAATCTTATGCAGCTATACAAACCAATAAAAAAGGTAACTGGTGATCCTCAGAATTGGATTTCTTCTTTATTTATGTGTGTCGGTAACAATAACGCAGGAACACTTGTAACACATACAAATCCTCATAACCATTTTACATCTCGTACAATCTTGATGGAACGCGTTTCGGTTCGTACTACGAGCCTATAAATTTTACCTTCGGGCAATCGATATTCCCTTCTGGGACACCGTGTACTCGAGTCGAAGGACGAGCTTTTATTTCGGCAAGCCCCGTACCAAGAATTTTAACCAATGAAATTTTTACTACCGACCTCCACTATCTCTACCGATTCGGAACACGATCGGCCGATATATAAATTTTCGTTATTTCGATGCGAGATATCGCGGGATCGAGGACTCGTGAACGGGTCAACGCCGCCATTTAAAACGCGTCCTTTCTGCGTATTCTTAAACGCTACCATTTCGATGATTTATGACAACATATTAGTTCGAACGTTCGTTGAATCGATCATGATTTGTTTGTGACTAGCAAAATTAGGACGTTCGACGTTCTCGGAGGCTGATATCTCGAATTTAGATTATGGGGATAGAAATTTAGAGGAACAGGATTTCAGTTGGACAGGCGTCAAGAAAGATAGGATTCTAGGGATATTGGGATTCAGAGGTATACGAATCTAGATGTATAAAAATTTAAAAGCGTAAACTTTTAGAAGTGTATGAATTTAGAGGTATAGGACTTTAGAAATATATGGATTTAGAGATATAAAAATGTAAGGAATACAGATCTAGTAGTACAGAATCTTAGGGATATGATCTATGTTTGTAGGACTCTACAGGTATAGCAATCTGCACAACTAGAAATCCAGGAACCTAGTAACTTGGAAATGTAGTAACATAGGAATTTAAGTTCAAATATAACACCTGCACAC
Organism: Coelioxys conoideus; assembly: GCA_947623535.1. Lineage (NCBI taxonomy): Eukaryota > Metazoa > Arthropoda > Insecta > Hymenoptera > Megachilidae > Coelioxys > Coelioxys conoideus. Next base: position 15,223,574 of record OX392457.1, on the reverse strand, counting down.
GCTCTACTATTGCTGTATAAATATATTCCATATAGTGCCAAGTGAGAAGCGTAGATTGGAAAATGGAACGATCGTAACCTGAATAATTATAATTGTATCGTGCGACATAAATCTACATGTGACCGTTTGCAGCGCGGCACTTGAGTCGTTAATGGCGGTAATTCGTGTAATTTTTATTTATTCATTTAACGCACGCACAGAGAAGAAATGGGGTAGAAATCGATGCGAGTATCGTTAAATTCCGAGCTTCGAGCGGATTTCGGTTATCTCGGCTCCCGATAGACTCCGTTAATTAAATTCAGCCGTACTAATGAAATCCAAATAGGCTCGCGTATCAGGCGTTCCCGAAAACGTCGTCGATTTGCCAAAATCGATCACCTTATCTGTACACGGCTGTCCCGGGGGAAATGTCAGCGTCGCCGTGTCACCCGAATTGGCGCCGAACAATGTGCGGGAAACATACGTACAAACGAAAGTGGTAGCTTGCATACGTGCGGACAAAAAAAAAATGGGGGGAGGAGATAAGAGACGGCACAAAGAGGTCAGACGGAAGGAACGGTTCCCATTGCCAGAAAATAAAGTGGTCCTCTGACACGTGGGAAATTCTGGCAGACACGGGAATACAGAGTTGTCTACGGCGTGCAAAAGAGTTTCGCACGATGGTTGAAAGAGGACTCGCGTCAACGAGTGTAAATCAGTTTACTACGGGCGAAAAAGGTGGAGATTGCAATTCGCGTGCCACCGTATTCGGTGTTCGTCCCTAGAATTTCGTCTGGCTGGCGTGCCGGTTTGTTTTCACTATGAATGAAACTTTTTGCGAGGGCAATATTGTTGCGACTGTAAACTGTCCATCGCGTTCACTACGACGTCGGACGTTTAAGATAACTTGAATAAATTGTCTGATTCTCGCGGGAATTTCGGGCAAAGCGTGTAGCAACATTTTGATAAAATACCGAGATCACCTTCGTTTCTTAAACGGCACCGTGTGATTCTGATGAGATAGAATTAACCCTTTGCATTCCTTAATTTCTTTTACCTATAACCCCTTAATTAATGCATAACCTATCGATGTATAATACACATTTACTTCGAAATTAAGAATGAATTTGAGAAATACGTGAACGAACGATGAAACACAAATAACTATATAAGAATTGATGTAATTCTTTACCTTGCTGCGAATCAACTCGAATTTTAACAAAATTACTTTGTAACTTAAAACAAGGCACTTGTAAACGGTCCTATTTACTCCTTTGGCAGATTTAGTGCTAATTGACAAAATAAATCGAGAAATTGGTTTTCAACAAAATGCATTGCAATAGTGCAGCATGAGCAAATAGTAAACGTATAAAAAAATATGTATATATATATTCAACCAATTTATTTCTCCAAATTGTTTATGATTAAGAAAGAAATGCGATGTCGAGCCAGACTGGACATAGAAGAGACAAGGTTTAAACATTATAGATTTCGAGAATAATTATGAGGTCGAAGGATCCACAAATTGTCACGCATCTATCGTCGCGATATTTGAAGGACTTACATTTTAATAATTACTAATTAATGGTATTCTATAAAATTGCTAAGCAAAATTCTCAGACAAACTTACCAAAACATCGCATTACGGATACTTTGCTAAGTGGTACGATTTTCAACGTTCCCCTAAATCACGAAACTCGAAGATTATAATCCTGCAAATTCGTTGAAGCCCCGTCGCGAGCGTTTTATCGAAAAGAAATTGGACAAGCTCCGAGTTGGACGGCATTATCGAAGCTGCGATCAAGGCGAGAAAACGAGGACAAAAAGCGAGGGTGGACGATCGACGCGGCGTTCTCGTCAGTCGGCGGCGCAATATAAATTTTCGAGGAAAAGTATAACGGAAGCGATTTGCAGTGCGCGGCTGCATAAAACTGTCCGGAGGCAGTTATGATCCGTTGCCAATAGCTAATGCGGCGATGGCGTGCAAATCGACGTAGACGTAGCATAATTCAGTTGACTGGGAATTTGGCGTCGGTGCCGATCGATCCTGAATCTCTGCATAAGGCTTTAAGGTACGGCCAGGCTCGTTGCGAACCGGTGCCGGTTTGCAGTTCGCGAACTTGCGAGCCAGTCGATACGCAGATGCGCCACCGGCGATTAAGGAACTCGTTCGAACGTCGCGAAGTTCCGGCGATAAAGCGAACGCTCGATTTCCGTCGGTTTTAAGTGGCGTGTCGGTTCGTCGGGGAACGGAATTCACCGTTTTAAGATGCTAGCAGATGCCGAGCTACGCGAACTCGCCCGTCTCGATAACGGTTCTCGCGAGTTCCGCTCTCGTCGCGCATTAAATCGTCCCTTTTCCGTGGCTCGACGCTCCCGAATGATCTTCGAATAATCCCTGGTCGTTAAGCGAACGCTCGTGCGCGTTACATTTATCCGTCGCGAGAGTTTCCCGCGAAAGTCGGATACCGTAGTACGTTCCTCAAAGGAGCCGTTCAATGGAGATTTAAATATTCATAAAAATATGGAAGCACCGATTCCATGGCGTCGTATCGCGGATGCCTTTCAGTCTCGAGGAGTCTTCATAGAATCCGGCGCGTTACTGCCGATACACTTTATGGATATCGATCAAAAAGCGATAAGGACCATGATAGAATGTATCGCGCGTGCATGCTGACGAACGTTTCCCGTGAAGTAACGTCGGCGGTGGCGGTGCGAGGGCATCGATTTCCAATGAACGTCCGTTTTTAAGGTTAACAAGCTACTCCGCCGCGTAAATCCGTCGGAATCGGTACCGGCCGTTCTCATCGGGACTCATTCAACCGGGACACGGCTTATATACGCACGGGAAATCGTGTTTCATTTCTCACGTTCTTCTTTAGAACAGCCTCTCGGCAACTTGGCCGATGCTCCAACTTTTAATGGCCGCGAACTACTTGGATTCTGCTTAGGGAACCAGATTCTCTTCTCGCGATACTACAAACGGTCCAGACTTTATTTCAACCGATACGGCTGCCAATCGATTCGACAGACCGTTCTTATGTTTTTTGTCAAGATACAACTTGCCGATGTTCGAGAGATTCCTCATATCAATTACGATGACAGAACGATGTTTCAAATAAGTGCGAAGTGGATGTCACGAGTCCGAGATTTATTTGGTGTTATGTCAAAATTTATTCGTTCATCGTATGCTATATCGTAACTTGATCATTGATCACATACAATGTTCTGTCAAAATTTGAACGTCGATCACGTGCTGTGTTACATCGATTTATTACGTACAATGTTCAGCCGAACATGGTCATTGATCAGCTATCGCATTCTATCACCAAGCATTTACGATCCTAATCGTTGAACAGGTTTTGAAATAATCTTACATTTTTGGAAAACAAACGTCGATGAAGTGGTTCTGAAAAGCACCCTCGGTTAACCCTTAACGAACAAGATCACGTTTCTGGGCTTGAAATAAACCAATAGATATATGTCAGTATGTAATGTTTACATTTGTATACATTTATACAAATATTTTTTATTTTTTAAAATATCACGTATTGTCGCCTGTATGGCTGTATTCGATTTTTTTTAAATATTGTAATGTCAGGGGTTAATCGACCCAAAGAAAACACTCTCGGTTAATCGACACATAAATAAGGATTTCAAGAAAAAAACGACCTCGTAAAATTAAGAACATCGCAGCCAACAGGGTGTCAACGTGGAACAGGGTAGTTTTGTTCCGCGCGAACGCACAAAATGGAGTTCCGGTGTAGTACAAATTACAAACTGTGTTCGTCGAAACGTAAAAAAAGGTGTGCGGAACAACAGGGTGTTTTCGTTTGTTTCGTAACAAGTGACAGCAGGATCGGCGATAAAATGGCCGAATTCCAATCGCGATCGGCATTTATCAGCCGTCATTCGGGACACGTAAACACGCGGCGAAGCGGTCTGTTCGTTAATTTTTCCATGAACGTGCCGGAATCGCGGCTTGCATTCGACAACGGCCACGGTCCGAGCAGCGATCACCGCGTTACAATGTGCAATATTATGCAACGGTATTCAGCCGTGAAACAATTATACGCGTTTCAAGCTGGCCGACGTTCGGCCCCGTAATCGTCGTAAATCTATTTTCACGCCGTATTGTTTGCCGTGCATATTAACTTGCCACTGGCCCTTCTAATCGGACACGGTACAACGATAATTATTTCCCAATCGCGATTCCGGACGCGTCTGCTCCACTTAGGTCGTAAAAATATCGTTGGCAACCCGCCTAACGCGGTGTTTTCGCTCGACCGTTCCTCATCGATCACAAAATTCGGTCTCTTTGTTCTTAAACGTGTTCACGAAGCTGTACCGTTGTCGCTTTTTGCGAATCTCGCTTTATCTCAGCGACAAAAGCGAGGAAACGGAGGGGGGCTATGTCCCAATCGAGTATTCAGACGTTCAATTTCATCGGTCATAAAGTTTTTCGTGATATGGAAAGCCGTCAAGGGGTGAAAAAATGGAACGTAACCTCGTGACGAATATTGAATTTCCAACGCATTCAGAACGTATATCTCGGGCGTTTTGTTCGTATCCTTTTTCTCGTAACTTGCACCGGTTTAATTAATTTTAGGATATTTATAGCATGTGTATAAATTAGTTATTTAGACATACAGCCTGTGTATACAATTTATACATACAACATCTTTATACGTAATTTTATGTATAAAGAGTTTTATACACACAATATGCGTACAAATATCCAATTGCGTATACACACTGCATCTATGAATAAGTAGTCACATCTTTAATTATATCATGGATATCAAATATCGATCACAAATATCTACCCATGTCTAATGTACAGTGAGTCATAGCCAAAAACATACATGTGCAATGACGAAGATATGTTTAATCGGTGTTCCTTATCGAGCGAATGAAAAATATAATTACGTCAGCGTACATATAGTAGCTTGTCCTCTGCCATTTTTCATAGTAATCGCGTCACAAATTTCCTCGAATCATGCACAATCTCATTTCCACAAATTACACGAACGCGGCGATCGATAAATTCGACAGAAATAAAATCGTCGAAGCCGCACACGGGTGACCGGGTGAACATACGTTTCCACCTATGGCCACACGTTCAATAAAATAATAAACGTTGACAGAACAAGCAGTTAAAATCTGCATACTATTTAGGGACGTCTACACGCGATGCGTTTCTGCGTGGTACACCTTCAAGCCTCTCTCCGTCTCCGTTCCTCCCGCTTTCTTCTTCTGGTGCAGTTGCATTCCGGCTGCAACAACCATTCTTAACAGGGTTTGGTCGTTCATAATAACGCCGGCAATAAATCGTGCGCCATGGGAACGCGCAATGACGCTGTTCTAAATTATCTCCATTGACCACGAAATCTCATAAAGATTGACAGTGGCCATCGGACAGACCACAGCCGTTTATTGGAAGCGAAATTTGTCGGCTGGCTCCGTCGTCGAGGCTGTTTCGTCGAACCGCGTTGCTACGGCTTTATGCTTTGCGCGAAGCAAGAAAAAAAAGCACCACCGTCATCGTGGCCGACGAACAAAAAGCAAAACGGAAACGGAGAACTACTTGGGGAGCACGTGCGAGCAAAAATCGAGCGGACGAAAGGTATAGTGATGACGCAACGCGACGAATACGCTCGGTTCCCGGAGATTCCATAAGTGACCGCGCGAAAATATCGCGATGGTTTCGTGGAAGGCGAAACGCATTCGCGACGTTTCAACGGCTCTCAAATGGACACAGCCTCGAGGCTAAATAATTTGCCACCTCGTTGCCTGTCAGCGAGAAAAATTTTCGGGACACTAGGTGGTCCAGATTCTGAAAACCCTGGTTAACCCTTCGCCATACAATCTGTTTGCTTGGTGAGCCAGTCTGACTATTCACGACTACAATATTCATGCGAAAGAAGAAAGATATAATATTACACGTATTTTATGTTCAATGTATGCCAGACTCTGGTGTTGGTAATTTAGTATTTATTGGGGATATTTAAATATACTACAAACCAATGTGAAGCAAAGTGCAGAAAAAATGGATATTTTAAATACTTAACCCACAGGTTAACGTGGGTAAATACAGTTTGTACACTTTGTTCTTTGCGTTGCATTTGATAAAGATTTAGTTAGTATCGATTATGCAGAACTTGAGGGGAGAATACTTTTTTAACTATACATGGCAAAGCATATAATGCTCGAAACAACGGTAAAAGTCAAGATTCGATACAGGCTGATGTAGTTTACTATCTTTTATCAATTTTCGGCAAGTTCCAATGTAATGACGAATCCTCGAAAGTTTTTACTAGAATTTTTTTGATTCCGAACCGCCGCGAGCCGAAGTTCACGGATCTGAAAGTCTGAAAATTGTTCTTGAAGGACCTTGACTTCGATAGATTGGAATAATGTCTAAGCCAATTTGGCCAGGGTAGACGCCGCAAATTTGATTTTTATAGTCGCGTTTATAACTCGGTTAGGGCATCCATCTACCCTTCCCGACTTTCCGAGCTCTTCATCCTCGGGGACGTCGCGAAGGAGGACGCGCGCGACGCCGGAGGTCCCTGACCCTCTCTGTGGAAGTAGAGGGAGGAAAAAAGGAACACGAGCTATAGAAAAACAGGAAGGAGCCCGGACCTAAATTCGCTGAATCAGGTCGTCCTCATCTTCCATGGGAACCACCGTCTCTTATTAATTTAATTTTTATAGTCGCCGTCTTCGTCCGTAAAATCTCGAACCGCTTACTCTCGCCGATGGACAAGAGCGAGTCGCGCGGCAACGGGGAAAACTTTTAATCCCGGTCTTAATAATTATCGTATAAATAATAAAACGAACTTTCCGGAAGCGTCGTTTTCGAATTTGCGTTTAAACGGCCATTCACCATGGCCAGCCATCGCGAAACTTTGATTAATTTTTACGTCGCGATAACGAGACAAGGGCGATATCCTCTAACGAGTCGAAGCGAAGAACAAGGCTGGGAGGGGGGGTCGAAACCGCCCCTCGTTGTCGTTAAGTTTTCTCGGATAGCGGAAAAATTTCATTCCCGGCCTTCCAGATCCTTTTAGCCTCGTGCTCTTCGGGGCCAAACGAAGTTCATAAACGAACGGGGAATTCGATTTAGATTCCCATACATCATGCGCCTCTCTTTTACCGCGGCAGCACGCTCCCTCCGCTTCGCGCTCGAAATTTTCACGTGGTCCGCAGCCACGGACGGACGCAACGGATATCTAATTTTTCTGTTTCAAAAAGTTTCGGCGGTGGTCGGCGCCGTTCTCGCCGGGAGAGCGGCGATCGCGACGACATTCCGCGAATTCTTCGCGACATGCTTCGAGACCGAACAGCCGGAGGAAAGTCGATGCACGAAGGAGACCAAGAGAGGGTGGCTGGATCGTTCCCGCGTTTCCATCCGCGACGATGGATACGAATCGCCGGACCGGATTCCGTCCGTGTGCGCCACTGACTTTCAAAGCGGTAATAACCTGCGGAAACTTTCCTACGCTTTGGTCAGGTCGCTCGAGGAAATCGGAATCGATGCCAATCTCCGTCAAAAATTATTTCGACGAACTTGACGAGATGGACTTTCCTCGGGAACGCGACCTTTCGCGGCCTTGGATATTATCGCGTGAGTCTCCAACGTAGTAGAACTTTTATTCCCTTCTTTTTCATTTGCGGTTTCTGACCATCAAAATGAGACTACTACAAATTTTAACACGTTGTGCTGCACTACTAGCAAATTGAAATTTACTCGGTGCAGGGGTTCGATAATACAATTCTGTATTAAATAAAAATTAAGCGGACTTTAAACAAATCGGAGGTAACTACTTGAAACAATATAAATTTGTTAGTTTTATATTATATTTTACACTGTCGCGGCCTGAACGAAAAGTTGTGTCAGTTAGAGGTGACTGACGCGGTCACAACGGAAAGTAATATTTTTAACCCTCTGTCTACCAAGCGGGCCCACTGGTCCCGACTGTATGTAGATACTGCGGTTATATAAACTTAAAATTCTTGGGATATTGTCGTTGCATGACTTTGTTACTTTTCTTACTTTTTATATTACTTGTAAAATTATTAAATATATAAGTTCAAAGTAAATAAATATACCGTATATTGTACACAAGTCCATTGGACCCAGCACGGTAGATAATGACAGTTTTTTTTACGGTAGACAGAGGGTTAATACGCTTAATAAAGCGAGAAACCAGCGTTAACAACTGAGAAGTATTTCGAATACAAGCAACGTGTAGATTCGCGCGCCGCGCTAGCGCAGTGGAGTCGTTCAACACCGTTGGCGACTAACGCCGCGTGATTCGAAACGAAACCGAGAGCCAATGCTCGTACAATGTCTCTTTGCCGGTAATATGATACAGTATTGATACCTTAATACCGATCCCCTACAAAGACAAAATAAAGTATCGTTAAACATATTCCTGAATAATCGTTTACACGTTCTTATTCGGTGCATACAAGTCTTCTTTATACTGTGCGACCGTTTAGACGCCAACGATTGCCATGCAACGGCGATCAGTTGAACGACTCCGCCTCGCATGTGTACTGATCGACATATCGTAGTCTAAATATTTTCCCGTCGTGAACGCCGGTTCCTCGCTTTCGCGACAACGCGGTTGAAATTATTTATAAATAATCGTTCGTTAGTTTTAATTCGACTTATTTACGTGTCGGGCAAATATCGACTATTTAATGAAAAGTGAGAGGGAACAGTAATAATGAACGGTGACAGTGAAGTGAATTGAAAGTTTCTGCGCGGTGACATGTATCTTTTCGAACGGTAAGAATCAACGGATCAGCCTACTGTCGAAGATTCATTTGCATCGCAGCAGGATTATTTGTGAATCAATGGGTAAGTCGCATTTAAATTGTTTGTACATTTATTAATTATTCGATTTTAAATATTTTTCGGTGAATGGAAAATTTCGTTTTTTTTCGGAATGGAAAAATTATTTTGTCCAGAATGAGACTTTGTCCTTTTACATTATCATAATATATATCGAGAATAATTTTCGATATCTTATCTATTATTTCTTTGCGATAATGAACTACAGTAACGTATAAATTCGATATATCAACTGTTGCTTCGAGGCTATCGCTCTCGCCTCCGAACGCGTGCTATTCTCGCGCTCTGATTGGTCGGTGTTTTTCCTTAATAATTTAAAAGTGAAACCTCAGCCAATATTTTTTCAAAGGAAAAAGTTGTTCAAAATAGCCCGACCTACCACCCCTTTCCGACTCCGTCAGTAATTGTGGCACACCCTGTACATCATATACGTTAGAATGACGTAAGACAATTTTCCATACATGACATATTGTTATATGCATAAAAGTGAAATTTTCGTACATGATCCTAATTCGATGACTAGGTACTGCATACTCGGTGTACATAGTGTCCACGTTACATGTTACTTTCCAGTCACTCGTACCGGAAGTAATCATCAAAATTTATTAGCCGTCGAACGGAGATTGCTTCGAGCTTCCCAAATAAAACGGCACGACCTTTTTACGCTATACGTAGCATTAACGCACACGTTACTTACTTCGTTCGCCGTTTTCTACGAAAATGATTTATACGCGTTCACGCAATGAATCAATCGGTTCGAAGAAAATGGCGTAATTAAATGTTAATATCAACTCGGTGTTCGAAAAAGCGGTCCAAGGATAGCGGTTAAAGCAAATGTCTGAATACACGGCGCGCATAGTGCGACGCACGAAAATGAGCATTCGTTCACTGTGGCAGGGTTTCGTTATAACGGAGAACAAAAACGCACGTAATAATTTCCGCCGGTTTTCGAGGAATCCCGTTCCTCCCGATAATCGTCCGGCCAGAACGGACCACGATAATTCCACGGTTAATTGCTTGCATGTTAATTAAGCTTCGGTTCATATTTGGCCTGCGCGGCATTACCGCGTATAAACCCCCATCGGCCGGGCTGATCGGGGCCTCGGGCATGGCACGCAGTCAGCACTGTTTCCAGTAGCCGGCAGGATGTTCGTACTTTTGTTTAATGCCGCGAAAAGCGAGAATCGAGTGATACAAGGCATTCCCAAGATAGCATAATTGCCGGCGCGTACAGAATCTTGTAAGGTATGCGCCGTCGAGCCGAATGACAGTGCTCGATCACTGTCAGATCGACGCTGCGGCCCGTTGGAAATACCGGCGAAGCAAGAAGAGCCTCTTTAGCGGCCGAGAAAAAGAACGGTCTCGCCGCGGGACGAGACTAAGGGAGCGAAACTCGAAAGTCGACGCTCGAATCGATCATCGCCTGCACGTTTTCCCATAGCTAATACGCGGCTAGTACTACTAATAATAAGCAACGCGGATGCTGCGCCCCATTAATCCTTGTCACGAGCTATCTCTCATCGGTTCGCGAATACTCGCTCATTTCCATTACGCAACTACGCTCTATCGTTCTTTTGTCTCTGGGCTTTCGTTGCGAAACGACATTCGAAGGAAATTGTGCTACCGATGGGAAAAGACACGCCTGTGCTTCATCGAGGATCGGTTCTTCTAACACCATGCTGACTATCAGAAACTATGGCTTATGATGAACCCTTGAACATCAACATTGAACATGATTACTAAGTGTATAACATTTTTTGAAAATTATTATTATCTATTGCTAATTGCCCATTTCACCAGGTCCAAACATCACACTATGGAGTTAGTAAAAAAATATTTGTTCAAATATTTATTCAAATATTTTTTAATGCTTTCGAGTGCAGAGGATCAATATACAAACAAGTATTTGCTCGGTTGACGCCTATTTTAATTTATGATCGAACGATACGAAGAGACATCAAATATTAACAGTAAAATTTCACGTTCGGTTTAATAATCAGCGAGCAGGACGATTTCGTACGATAAGCGTTTTGCATAAATCGGCGCGATATTCGTTCGGAAGATTTACAAAGAGGCACAGAAAGTTTCATCCTTGAACATATCTTCGTAGTTTACGAACGATCGGCAAATCCGGGCGCATCTTATTGCGCTTTCAGCCCGCGGTAATACAGGCCGCTCGGCTGCACGCGGGGGAGTGCGATAACGCGCGTCGAAAATTGATAATATTTCACGGGAGAGAGAGGCCATGGACTCCCTTTTATAATTGGTTGGCATTTGCATGCGGTCTTTACACTTATTGAGGTTTAGCCGCGAACCGGTCGCTCCTGCTGTCCGTTTTTATCATTTATGCCGGCTACACAACCGGCTCGTAGCACGCGATGCCGACTCCCTTCGCTCCCTTTCCGAGCCCGTCCCTCTTCCCTATCCTCGCACCCTTTCTCGCTTCCCCTGGTCCCGGCTCCCTTTTCTCTCTTTCCCTGTCTACCGCCCCCAGAAACCCGCCATTTCGCAGCCGCGTGGGACGTTTCAGTCCACTTACGTCCCTTCGACCGCGACTTCAAACAATTTGCAACCTGTTACCGCGTCGATTCGCGACGTTTTTCTATTAGTGTTCGCGCCAATTAAGGATAATTAATTGCTGGCCCTTTTCGTCGCCGGGACACGTCGGAAATAAATTTTTGCCTCGAAGGGATTCGGGGGAGCGGCTTCGTGGCTAATTGCGATACCTTCATCGACGCTCCGAGTTCAATTGCGATTTGTAAACCTCGACAAGCTTACTCGCGATCATCGAATCTGGAATAAATCACAAAAGATTTTCGGTTAACTTGTGATTAACCAGTTTACTGCGTTCGACGCGCATACACGTCGGACCAAATACTGAGATGCGGTTGACGCGTATACTCGTCGTGTAAAATAAACAATTACCATTGACTACAAAAGCTCGGCATTTCTATAAAATGTAATGAGAATATTAATCGGTTGTATGTTTATTGTATATTACCAACATAACTGCTATGTATGGGGGTGGATAGTGGCTCGCAGCCCAAAAGCAATTACATACATAATCCGCGTCGTGGACGGCGAGCAAATGTTGACTTGCGGTGAACACCTAAAAAAACCTCTAAATCGAAGATTAGAACGAACAACTTCGAAGAGAAATGTATAGCAGAAACGTTGATACGAATCCGTTGCGAGGGTGCGATAGCCAGTATAATACAATAAACTCACTTTAACTGACCAGGAAGAAGCTCTCCATTAGAGACCATCGTTATCTCAACCAGTTCTTAGAACCGATTTTAAAGAATTCCTGGTGGTAAAGCAAACATTTCTTAATGCAATTTCTCTTATTTTCAGGTTATATATATATATATCTGTTCAGTAACAGGTAGAATTTCATATATGTACATTATGAAAGAATTTCACATACGTATGTACTTATATACATATACGAAAGAGTAGTAGCAACAGCTACTGAACAGATTCAGTCCCGAACCGCAGAAAGCGACAAGTTTAATATACTCGATTTCGAAAAATGCCAGATGCTGTGTAAAAATGAAAATGTCGTCTTACATTCGTTACGCATCTTTCAATAAATATGATCGAATGGAGGATGGCAGCTCGAGTGCAGCTATCAAAATATAAAGCGTAATCCACGGTGCACGAGTCACGTTCGTGGCGTAAGAAGATGCGGATTAAGATGAGACTCATGAATTTTCATTCCGCCGGAAAGATCACGTCACTTCTGGCTGCTGCGCGGCGTATTTGTTATCCGGGACAAGCGGCGTATTAATTATCGTGTAACGTGTTATGAGCGTGTAGTAATGACTGCACGGGTGCAACCGGGGATAGCCTTTAACGACGTCGAACGATGCAAAGGAGCGGAAAGAGGGTAGGGACTGATAAGAAGCCGGTGTACGCGTCAAACTGTGATCACTAATAGTACACCTCCGGTTCGAGATAATTATCGGACCGGTCGCGATGTAGCTCGGCTCGATGCACGCGTAGACGACGAACGATCAAACATCCTCGGAGGAAAGGAAGTGTCGGGGAAGGAATTAAAATCGTGAAAGGGGAAGAACGGGCTGTGTGATGGGACGCGTGTGTACGGATCCGGCTGGAAAATCAGGTATCGAACGTTTCTTGAAATCGATACTCATTAAATCCGAGCCGAACCATTATGTCAGCGATGTTACTCCACGGAATAGAAAAGAGAGAGAGACACAGTGGGCAAAGATGCTCGATAGAAACTGGCTTCACGGGTACGATCACGGGTCGGTGACTGGTTCTGTTGCGGAAGAGCGAGAAAATTGTCGTTTTCGTCGCGCAAAACGTTCCAGCGAAACGTAATCATCCGTATCGGAGGATGCAAAGAGAGCGAAGAACGCGGATCGGTGAAACCGAGAGAGGCAGAGAGTTATGTGTTTGTAACTAGCTCTTGGCGGCTTTATAGTTGCCTCTGGCGCTGTAAGACGCAAGTATTCGCGGCGGATTTAGATGTTTTCCTCGATATGAAAATGAAGGAAGCCGAGGAAATCGTGGCGCGGCGTTGTTAGTTAAAGAAGGATGTCTCTCGACGTCCGCGAAGAATTTATACTATTTTTCGCCCGGCCGCGATCGAATAAACACGATCGACTTTCGTTGTCGTAAGGAACAAATTTCGCTTTAAATATTCAGTAGACTGCCACGGATAGAACAATGGCGGGTTACTGCACCCGGGGGAACGTAGATGCATACTGTATGAACATATGTGGACGTGCATTTACGGACGCTTATGAATAGTTGATTGTTCAATTACCCAATTTGAAGATCGAACACTTCCCGATTTTTCAATGTTTGAATTACCTATATTTAAATATTTAAGTTATATATATATATCTAAATGTTTAAATTACGTATATATTAATGTTTGCATTAAATATCCTAAACTTCAAAATCTACAAATTTTGAAATTGTATTTTTGGAAAATTTGTAAACTTGATACTTTGTAAATTTGTAAATTTTTGAATCGGTTTTTTCGGAATCAATTTTGCGAATAACATTGTCACGTTTATGGATGCAAAGAATTTCGGTGATTAGCAATGACAGTTTAATTTCTTCGTGATCGCCGCAGAAATTACAGAACGTATCTTTACGATTCCGTGGAAACGGGTTACATTAAGCGACGGTATTAAAAACTGATTTAGAAAAAGATAGTCGCTCGAGACCTCTGCAATAAAAGCACGAATCCTTAGTAGCAATTACCTCATCCAGGGTTAAGAAACGGACGTTCACGCCTTTTCTGTAGTTCAAGCGAAGCAAAAAGCTTACTTGAGATTTTTATTGACTATTTCATTTGCCGCGTTCACGATTTCGTTTCTATTAAAATAAAGCTTCATCCAGCAAAACTGAAATGAAAATACCGGTTAGGGAGTGAAAAATGGGTTGCAGGGAACGGGTTCATGGCAAGTTCTAATCAATTTCTATTTTAATCAATTTTATGAACTGATCCTTTGTTACCATGTTTCCAAATTGAGATACAGGGATATGAAAATTAGTAGAATTATGCAAAACAACGACCGTAGGATCTAAAAATATATGAAAATCAATATGGAAATGAATAGACATGTGAAAAATACGATTGTAGAATCTAGAAATATAGATTTAACTACTCATTCCTGAAACCGATCATACAAGCAAAATTTGAAGAAAAGTATTAGCCTAAACTTAAATCTCCGAATGTACAGTACTTTTCTGCTAAATTTCGTACATTCGAAAATCTTCTATTTGATATTCAACAATCCAATATATATCGTCGGTCGTAAAGATAGCTGAAAATAGAGCACAAGTAGAGCACAAGTGTGTCAAACTTTCGATGAACTTATAAGCTTGAATTAAAATAACCTCGAAATGCGGGGAGCATCGCAAAAACAACGGCAACATTGTCGCGTATGAAATTGTCAGTAGTTCGGTTTCCCCGCAGATTTGTATCCCAGACTCATCGGTACGATTCTATAGTTCGTCAGATCGCTCATCATCGCAAGGATCCTGACAATAAGGACGTAAAGTCAGTCCCGCATCGCACAGCAGGACAATGGAGTGCCCCATGGCGATGTCGAATCGAGTCGCAGAATAACGGGCGCAACTGAGTCATCGCCGAAGAATTATCGTCGTCCGAGATTTAATCGGCACCCCGTCGCAACTGTTGTCGCTGTTTGCGTACGGTAGTTAAGACCCGGTTGTTTCCCCGTTTTAAGAGCGTTCTAGCACGCTGAATGCTGCTCTTAATTTAGTTAGTCGCCAGGATAGAGCAAGAGATCCGACCGTGAGACACTTTATCATTAAGGACATTTCCGGAGTCCGAAGGAAATTTTCAACGCCCGGGTTTGGGGGATTTTTCATTCGAACCCGACGAAAAGATGGCGACGGAGAAATAAGAAGAGAAAACGGACAAAGTTGTGAGAGCGATAGCGAATGTTTATAATTTCATTGCGATAATTTTTTGTACCAATTGACGTGACGTTGAGGTAATGTATAATTCCGTGCGGCAAGACACATGTTCGTTGTTTGTGAATACTGCACCGAGCCGATTTGGTGAGAACACATACACGTGACACGTGTACCCAGCATTTGGAGTAGCAGCAACGAAGCTCCAGCTCACCAAGTACGTTTCCTTGTTAATTTCGCGACGATGATGCCTTTGCAAAATTTATTCGGAGCATTGCTTCCTAATCGCATCATGGATACTTCTCCCCCGCGTTACCGTGTCGCGAATTGAATTCGTTAATAAACAAGCGTTCAGCGAGCTGCGAGTCGCCAACATCGTTTGCTCTTATCAATCTCTTATTTTCTCGTTTCACACCGATCGCGACACGGCTATACGTGCTTCAACATGCCGCCACGAAGAATCGTTTTATCGCGAGCCGTTATTCGGCGATTAAATACCCCATTAAATCATTTCCGCTCGATTAGAGACCGCGGGAAATTCATTTCGCGACAAGAATGTGCACTTTATGCGATAACGAACGTAGAACGATCAATGCGATCCATTCAGATTCCTTTTCGGCGTTGTCCCCGTTTTCCGTCCGATTATCGAGCTCGACGAACAGCCTCGAACAGCTAACTGATGATCGCCGATTGCCCATTGTTGATGTTTTTTGGTTTAACTGTTGTGACCAGTCACGTGGTTCATAGATTCTACCTATGGAACCCACATGTCCATATTTTTATTCCGCTCAATGCCATCGTACTCAATACGCCTGGATCAACCTCCCCACGCGCCAATTCCTGAGTGACGGGCTGTAAACGCCTGCACGTTGAAAATTTCGAAACTCGTCGCCGGGAAAGAAAGGATCAGGTGTATCCTTTGACGGGGTCGCGGCGCGCACCGAACATTCCAAGAATCCCGATGGACGTCGTGCATTCGTGGGTCCAAAGTCTCGATCACTCTGTCGGTCGATGCACGACCTTGCTGCTCGGCATCGGGCACAAATTCAGCCCCGGAGCGGATCTGCATAACGTTCGATCGGCGCAAAGAATGCACGAGTGGCACGCGCGGAAGAGCATGCGGTTCGTGCCGGCAGTGTCCGCGTGCTTTGGCACCGGGCACAGAGGCGAAGCTCGGGGATTGTGTCGCGAACAAAACACACGTAAATGCTGGGCCAACCGAAGAGAAGGACCAACGGACGAGAACACTCCGTACGAGACGGAGAAAGAGAGAACGCGCGAGGAACGCTCGAAGACGCTCGACAAAGGCGCGCTACCCTCGTCAGCTAGTTTAAATCGTACATGAATAAATGCAATCCTATCACGGCCATGCTAATTTCATACAACAAGCTCCTAGTACCTGCGGAAAGCTATACAGGGTGTAACTGCTGCTAATTCTGCGCGAGAGGATCAACCGAAGAAGCGGATTAACAATTTTAACGCTTCACGGGCGGGCCACGTGAATTTGCGTTTTTGCTCGAATCTTTAGTGCGCTGCGTTAATTTTTCATTTTATGCACATTCTGTTATCTTTTCTTACTACCGTTAATTATAGTACTATCTTTCTGTAGGACTACTGGGCAGTTTTGCTTTTTATCAAAACCTTGTTAATTTTGAAATGCGCGAACATGGTCCCATCGATGATATTTATCCAGCAAATTTTTCCTCCTATCGCAGTTCGTTATCCTGTATACACGAAAAACAGAATATTTGCTATTCGATATTTAATACGATAACGTTTTCAATGTAACTCATAAATACCTTCCAATTCTCGTAATCACACTGGCATCGCGTTATAACGATGCGTGGAATATTTCAATTTGAGAATATTTATGTTACCTTCCGCGTATTGAAAAATCGTTGATATTCAATTTTGTTTCGTAGTATTTACACGGTTTGAACGGTCGAGGAAACTTTTTGTCGCGTTCGCCGATGTGATCTGTACGAATAGAATCAACGCCGCGAAATTACCATTTATTATTTCATTTTTAACGACGCGGCTTCGGTCGGGTCCGAGTGACTCGTGTCGCATAATGCTCTCATTGTTCGATGATAAAAGTATTATTTCCAATTACACCGGGGAACATTGCGTACGTTGAGAAAACACGATTGCCCGGTTCCGTTTTTTTCCATGCAGCTACGGCACGCATAATACAATGTGCGTACCGCGGAAAATCGTACATTAATTTACACGTCGACTACAAACTGCTCTCCGCTTCCGTAACCACTCGTAACAATTCATTAATTCCTTTTATTGCGAGCGTAATACCATCTCGCCCATTAACATTCAGAATCCACTACGAGTTAATGGAAGTTTTGAAATTTAATTGTCTGCGTCGCTGATAATAAATCTGTTTACGACGCGGAGTCGTAAAGATCTTGCAGATCGTGCGAAGACGTTGTCACGCATTTCGAAAGTTTGGGCAAAACCGATAGATCGAAACTTTTCGCTGTTCACACGTTCGGGGATCGATTATCGGTGGGTGAGTGCAGCGAGAGGGGCGGATTGGCACAGTTTTATGGCGCGAGTTTCGAAACCCGAAACCAACAACACGCGGCAGTCAGAAGCTGTGAAGCAAAGTTTACGCGAAACGGATTGAACGATCGGGACGAAGCTTTAACGTGCTATGCACAGAACGTTATCGATCCGATACAAGGTACTCGGTGGTACGATCGAAAGCAGCGATTTTGCGTTGAAAAATTTGCAATGCATACTTCTCGTATTTACTAGATTTACGGAACCCATCAAAGTGACGGATATTAAATTTCTTATTTTAAGTTATGAAAATCAGTGAGAAGCTTCTGTCAAAATGTAAGCCATGAGCCAATACATGAATTACTTCTTTTTATATCTCAGTTTCAATCTACATATAAACAGTCATTAATCGTCCGTAAATCCGCCGTTGACTTCTCTTTATGGACCAAACTTTAATTATTTATAATGTTCACGACAAAAGCAGATAAATGTAACACGCCGTTTCATCGTCCGAATATCGTATCAAAAACGTTGACGGAGAATCCAACAAATATTTTGGATTTTTGTCCCCGACGAACCGAGCGTGAAGAGTGGAACCACGAGACCTGTTTCGCGTGTATTATTCAACGGCAATACGTACAATATGATTAAACATGTATATCTAGCAGTAAAAAAATGTCGAAGTATTATCCAGTATGTGAATATTTCAACCTGCGATCGATAACTTTTTAACGAAGACTGTTCTGAAAATAATTCGCAAAAATCGCATCGTTTTTTTCCGACGAAGAGGGGCGGCTCGTTTGTTTCAAATATTTTGACCGTTCCTCGACCATAACATAAATATCGCAGCACGACCGAACAACGGGACGAAAATTGACGCGTCGATCGTTCTTGCGACGTACAGGTGTATTTGTTGAAAACACAGCGAGCCGGTCTCGCAGTCAGGCCAAATGGAAAGTGTAAGTAGACGGGGAAAGCGGACTCCATTGTTCCACCCTCTTTTCCGGGCTTCAGAAGCGTTCGCGGCAAGTGCATTTTGTTGTGTGCTCAGAAATCTGTTATTCAATTTGAAATGGCTTTATCGCGCGTCTGAAACCAACCCCAGATCTCGCATTGATGCCAAACTACATGGACTATGAAATCTCTTCCCCAACAGGCGCACACGCGTGCCTCCGCATACGGCACACTAGCTTCTCTTCACATACGCGCTTTCCACCGACACGGTAGTCGCGAAATCGAGCACCGCGAACTTTCTGTCGATACTTTCCGCGTGTTCGTTCAAGTATGTGCAAGCGGAAACGAAAGCGATCGCGAAACGAAATGGGTATACAATGGCACCGTGCGAAATGATTAAACAAGGAATTTTCGTTCCTTCAAAAGTGCAAAGTTCGCACGAGCCGCTGATATTTTACCGGCGAATTTATATCAATTTCAACGCTGCGATTAGCTACCGAATTTTTATTTCGCTTCAAAATTCTACCGGGAACTATTTCGAAAATTGGGCGTTTCAATATTTATGTCGATTGAAACTCGATATTTGATCGACTTCAGCGAATAACTCTGTACGAACGATGGTTATCAATTTAATGCTAACAATGCTATTTTTAGTAAGGGGTCGCATGAATTTCGTGCTGAGCGTTTTTCTCGAAACTTAAACGCGATTACAGCGTGGAAGAAAAGTAGTCGTGTATTTGGAATGTAGAAATAAAAACAACAATATTTTCTATATTAATGTTCTTTCAATGTTATGTCATGTTCATTTGTTGTTGTAAGTGCTACGTATAATATACATCTATAAATATGCTCTAATATGAACATAATTTTATGTCATCTATATACAGCTAATACATACGCACATATATATGTATATGTACACATACAGTCTATGTTTAAACATACTTAATAACAGAGAATATTGTTGTTTTTATTTCTGCATTCCAAATGTACTGCTACTTTTGTTGCTGCAATATTATTCAATTATGGATACTAACGAATGGAAAGGTATTAAGTACTAACTGCTGGTTGATCGCGGCTAAATAGATGTTACATCAATATTTTAATAAAGAAGGGAAAGTGAAAAGATCGGACATAGTAATTACCGTCCGTATTCTTTGAAAAAAAGATCTTTAATCGCGGGACGGTAATAATATTTCAATCTCAGCCGCGTCAAATGGTTTCTTACCGGTCGAGAATTAATAAGAATAACAAAAGGCTATTGTTGAATATGAATCCGCCTCTATCGATCGGTTCGGAGATAGATAGACGCGGTGGTAACAAGGTGCCGCAGACGAAGCGAGACCGTGAAGAATAATAGGAGTTTTGTCATTAAACGAACGCTTCAATTCGAGACCTTAGATCACCGTCTGCCAATTAGAGCGAGCGCAAGGTCGAGGCGACGCTGTGAATTCCGCGTTTGCTGTCCGTTTGTGCTACTCAAGTATGGTAATACCGCGAGGAGGAAAACGAGACTGGTTTTCTAACAGTATATCTGCTGTTCTCCAGTTAAATTGAACCGCCCGAGAAGGAAGACTTTAATGTATATACTCGTAGCGAGCTTTGATCCATCCACAATTTATATTTTATTGCTCTGAATTACATGGTTAGTTAACGAGTGCTTTCGACGGTTGAAAATTGTAGAAACTTTCATGATCAAAGGACGCGTTTAAGGGAACAGAAACGAATCGATTAAGAGGCAGGAAATTCTCGTGAATTTTCTGAGCGTTTACAGATACATGAAATCTTGACGCAAAGATTTACATTTTATGGGACGTTTTCGTTGCTGGTCAAAAAAATTGTGGTTCCGACATCCACATGTACCATACGTAATATTTATGATCGAGTAGAAATAATTTATACATAAATAATTACCATGTCCAAATACTTTTGCGAATATCTTTAACATCTTATCACTCCTATCTCGACATACGTACATTACAATTCACTCGAATCCTATGAATAATTAAGACAAATAAGTTGATTGAATTCGATTTAAAACCCTTTTCTCAAAAGTGGCATGATTTTGTGTCATTACGAGTATACATACTCCTCAATCACAGCTAACTGGTTCACCGAATAAGTCAATATCTGAAAAAAAAATGATCTATTTTATAAAATACACCCATCTTTTCGATCCAACATTTTAACAGCGACACTTATTCTGTAATTGACGAGTATACTCACAAAAGGGAGCGCCATAGCTAACCGGTTAAAACATAAGTCGTCCGAAACGACATCATCGACAACATATTTCAAGGTCACCGAAACGGGCAAGGTGCAATTACCCCTATTTATCCGTAATCGATAGGGGCACGTCTAAATCGGAGTGTACCTCGTCGCATCGTCCAAAAAATTCAATATCGGGAATAACCGACGATGCAAAGGGAAAAAAAGAAAGAGGGAAAGAAAAAAGAATTGGGGGGGAAAAAAACGAAATGGTGGAGCAGAATACAAATACAAAAGGTGCTCACATGGGATCGCGTAAAGGTGCGCGCAGTCGAGATTCAGACAGGAAGGCAGAGGTGGGTTCTCCTCACAGGTTCGCAGGTACGTGCACGTAGGTATACGCGCACTCGATTGGCGTCGACCGGCGTCCCGGGAGGGGCGCGACGCCAGCCAAGAACGAACGTTGATACTAAACCGCGGGCCGAGCTGCTCCGAACGACAGTTCAACGAGCGTGTGTTCCGAGGCCGGATCACGGTGGTCTTACACGGTCGATTCGCGAACGATTTTGCGACCGCGTGTACATCCGCGAAACCGGCGTCGATCGGCGTGACGCGAGCCACGCGATGGAGCCGTCCTAACCTTGCCAACGTAAATACCTAACGTGGCGCGAGTCGAGTCTCTGTCGCGAACGATAATCGATCGCATCGATCTCGAATCGGTAACGTGTTCGTATTTCGTCCATCGTTACGCGACAATACACGACAATCGGTCGCCGTTGACATTGCCGAAAGATCGGCTCGATCATCGATTCGTTCGAGGGTGCACGCGAATCGCGCGTCGTTTATCTCGTAGAATACTTTTACCCGGTGTGTTATCGTCTTCTGGAATCGATTGATTAGCAGTAACTAATTCCGACAACACTGTGCCCCGGATTTGTGACACGACCACAGTGCTAGCACGGAGATACGTATCTGTACAGAAAACGTGTGTGTAACCGTGTGTCTGTCTGTGTTGTATGTGTGTGTGTTTACATGGAATCAGTGCTCGTTGGCAACATCATGATCCGTCGACGTGAGTGCGATCGAGTACTCTGGAGTGCTACCGAGGGTGTTTCTAGTGCGAGCTTCGGGGTTACCGTCTGCGTGTGGGTTTCGAGATGCGTCCTGCGGTGCATCAGCCACGAGTAACTGCAATCGGAGGCCCGGTATACCCGTATATATACCGGTAACTTGGCCACGAGTGAGCGTAGTGTGCCGACTAACCGCCGGAGTAATTAATCCGACGTATGTGCGGACAGACATCCTTGTTCCTCCGGGCAGAGTCAATCACCGGCGTCGATTCGGTATCCGGTGTTCGCCGTTTGATTACGGCCTCGAAAGATTAGAGTCTTGATTGGAATTCACCTGTCACACCGTCACAACGACGGTCAATAGTTAAAGAGCCGGAAAAGCATCGGCCACGGGACAAAATTCGTGATCGTTTATCGAACCTGACCCGCGTGACAACGATCGATCATCGAGCCGCGCCGACACCGATGTTTGATCATCGCGACTTTTTTACGCGCGGCTAACCGGACACGATCTAACGCTCGTTTATCGATCCTGCAACGTCGACGTTGTCCGCTGTTAACGGATAACTTCACCGCGGACCATCTGCCGATTACCGCCAGACGAATTAAAAACGGAAGGATGCCGAGTTTCATGGATATTGGCAAACTTGTCGATATCGACGTCGCTGTCGGTATTAACATTTTGCGCGGATAAACATTTTCTGTTGAGTCAACGTGCAATCGGATCGACCCGCGTTTTCGTTTTTTCATCCGGACGCGATCGTCCACGCTGCAACCGCTGCTACAGCTTATCGTTATCGGTTTGGAGTATCATTTCGAAACTGTACACCGTCGTTTCGTTCGTTTTCCCGCGAATTTCGTGCGACGTTAATCGTTCCGACGAATCGATAAAGGGGAACCTTCTCCGTTGACTTAATTAATCAGAGTCACTGGTGAACGCGTTTAAAAGTTATCGGACGCGTATCCCGGCGAAGAAGGTAAATGAACGACGCCGATTACTCGAATAGATAATTAATCAGGACCGTGCGAGGAGAGGAGACGTTCGTCCTGCGCTACCAATCATTCGGGTACGATGTCCTGATCACCTTCGAGTGTATACATCATTCGACTCGATTCGAGTGGAACCTCTTAATTAATAATCACGCGAACGCATTTAAATTCGAGCGCCGTTTCGCATATTAAAGAGGCCAATTAAAGGAGAAAAAAGAAAGAGGAACCGAGAGTAAGAAAGGAGCAGAAAACGGATCGTGGCAACTTGGAAAGGACTTGGCCAACTTCATCGTTTACTTTTTAACTCGTTTCGTGAACACCGAAAAAAGAGTTCTCACGCCGCACGCGAGAAGGACCTTAAGCACGCACGCACGCACTCGCGCACTCACGCATCCCTTCGAGGGAAGAACTTAAGGAGCGAAGAAACCCCGTGCCACCAAGGAATCTTGATTTCTTCCTGGTCTTTTTCGCTCCTTTTTCCAGCTCTCGCCCACTTTCGGGTCTTCAAGGTGAGTCCAATTTTTGATTTTCAATTGTCCACCGATCGCGTAATCGATTCTACTTACACCGACCGAACTATAGCATGCGCTGTTAATGGATGCCTACCTACACTTTTTGGTATGGTACAACCTGTATTACGGACCATGACATTGATTTACACGTATCGCGTCTGACTTTGTTTACGAGTTTTTATTATTCTTGCACAACGTTGTGAAATTCCTCTCGGTGAAACCACACTTCTGTACACTTATTTTAAAATGTTATATTGGAAGGACACAATGGTATTCAATTATACATTTTACAATTTCTATTATAAATGTATTCTATTTATAATTTAAAACAATACTAAGTAAATTGTGGACTAGATCAGTACATAAGAAATGTTAGCGTTGTAACATGATTATTGGATTGCTATATTATTTTGAAGAAATTTATTTTAAAAAAATTGGCAATTTCAAATTCTATAAATTTCTTCTACTGATTTTCTTTAGTTCTCTTTTGGTTCTCCATTCTTCAAAATAAATTCCTTCAAGAAATATTTGGATGTCTGAGGTATACAATTTTTATCTGACATTGGATACATTCATATTCTTCATTAAAAATCGATATTCCTAAACGAGTTCGTTTAATCATTTCCATATATGTAAATAAATTCATATAAAACAATATATGATAAATAAATTCTTATTAAACGAACATATAGTTATTAAATTCTCATTAAATGAATATATGGTAAATAATTTCGCGTTAAATGAATATATATTGAAGAAATTCGAATTAAATGAACGTACTTTCTTGCAAAAATGGGGGTGAATAAAATTTTCTTTAAAAATAGAAATTAAAAAGGTAGCTGACAGAACGTTCAAATTTTCGTGGGTGTATCGCGTATAGGCGTATCGTCGTTGACGAACAGTCGCAATAGCTTTTGTACCTGAATAAGAGCACCGTCTCTGTTCGTGCTACGCCGTACCGTGAAAGACGTGTGTTCGTGTCTGTCGCCAGCAAATCCTTGAAATCGAATTTTCCGAGACGAGGGTCCTCTTGGGACTGGGAAAAGAGGAAAAGGGAGAGACAGAGTGCCGGACCGGAGAGCGAGAGAAAATTCGTACGTCAGTTCGGCCAGGACGAAGAAGAAAAGTATACTTGTACTGGGCGAACGTGCCGATTTCGTGTGTCGGCGTTTCCGTGCAATTTAGTCGCATACGATTTATGAAATAGCGGCTGAAGTAACATTGCACGATGTGCTGCCAGAAATACGGGTTTATTCTTAAAATTCTGACGCTTTTGGCGAAACGCCGTTCGATACTTCAAGTATTTTTAACGCGATAACTCTATATCGCAGATATGACATCACGCGATAATTGCAATTATTCGGAATATAGAATCTGACTAGATCGCTTCCCAATTTAAACGTTTCATTCACTACCTTACGAGATTAATATAACATCGAGGTTATTTCGAATTTTCTTTGACGAACGTATTTGACATCGTCGAATTGTCTTATGAAATAAATAATAAGCTAAATAGTAAAGAATAATATATAATAAATGAATAATAATCGAATTTCGTCATATTTCGAGAATGGAGTATACAAATGGCGTGCATACTAGTCATCAACGAAGAATCATTGGTGTTCGATGCGAATTACGGTGTCGATGCTTGTTAGCGATTCGGTGAACATTGCTGCAGAAAAAGAAGTACAAACTGTAAAAGTCGATTTGAAAGATACTCGTTAACGCGTTACATCGACTTCGATACGAAGTTCTCGAAAGTTCTGTATCGACTTTCGTTACCCTTCTTCCGGGCGTTGCGCATTTGAAACTCCATGTATATTTCATGGAAAGAAAATTCTCTGAATCCTTTGAAGTCAGTATTTCGAGCAGTACGTTCGTACTTCGGGTTCTCTGCTCTCCAGACGAAATTACAAAGACATTTTTCCTTCAATGTTACAAACTTCAGATCCAGTTATGTAACTTGACCTACCTTTGGACAGCATTCACCTAGAGGATTTCATCCAGTTGCACTACACATTGTAACTCTAGTCGTGCACCAAAATGCATTTACGCGTTGTAGAACATACATAAATCATATCCAAACTTTACTGCGTGACGTCATTTGCGATCTTTGATAGTTTTGAAGATGAACTTTGTACAACGCAGTATTTTGTCGTAAACACGTTGACCGCCACGCTGAAGCAACAGAAGCAACAAAATCCTACAAAATATGTTCAAAATTACATTTACTATTCTTAGTTCCAAGTGACAGTACTTTCTAATTGGGTAAGTGAACAAAATTTTAGTAATACAGGTGATAGATTCATATGGGAGTTTAAAAATCATCCACATGACGTGGCAGTCAAAGTGTTAAGCGATTCGAGTGTCGAAGAGGTTCGTGAACGAAAAATGGAAAAATCCTGAGCAGCGAACGCGGACGTTTGCCGAGTTAAATCAAGCATTGTCTCTGAGCGAAGCCGCAAAATAGAATACGAAGCCGGGCGGTAGTCGGCACGTCCATTAGAGACGTGGACATTTAACAGGAATTGTGTGACATGTCGCATGTATACGGCGGACAAGCGTAGATATGCCCAAATAAATAGGGCGTGTTACATAAAGAGACCTTGTTTAAATTATACCGAGGAAGGTATTGCGCTTGTTCGCCGCAACGCGAGGGAGACAAAATTGCGCCATTTTCCGGAACAAATGGTTCCTACATACGGAAGCAATACGCCCGACCATACGAAATTATAACGGATATATCACAACTTTCACCCGGACCGTAGTGTGCACGTGTAACGCGTACGTGTACACCTTGGTCTTTTGCCGCGAAACGAATGATTCATGTTCACCGGCAAACGAGCGATGAAAATTATCGAGCAACGGTATGTACCATTTCCATCGGTCGTGTACGGGGCTCGGAAAATATCGTGAAATGTCAATTATCGACCTACGTCGGTTAACTGGCCCCGTAAAAATCAATTTCACGACGTTTCCACGCAGATTGCCTTCCCCGTTGTTTCTTTTTTATCACCGTCTACTTCGAACAATTGTTTCCTCTATACCACGTATAAATCTGCTCTTTCGACCTATTTGGAAGGTAATTTGATACATCTGGATATAAATGGGAAACAATACGAATTCCCCGGCTGATTGAAACGCAACGGGAACAGTTTAGTTGCGAAACGAGACCGATCGAGAGATTCGTGATTTTTATCGCGATACTTTGAACGATTGTTTCATTTGCAATTAATATAAGTTTGATCTTTTTCTTTTTTGGCGGGAAGCTCGATACGTCTGAATGTAAATGGGAAACAATACGAATTCCTTTTGTTGATTGAAATCCAACGGATACAGAGCTACTCGTATTATTTCGTCCGATCGATCGTTAAACGAAGTTGATGGAAATGACGACTTCTATCGCGGCGTTCTTTAACCAATTATTTCAGTCGTAATCAAATATTAACTGAACATTTTTCCACGGAAGGTTCATACGTTCGAACGTGAATGAAAAACGATTGGAGTTTTTTAGTCGATTGGAAATCCGTGAATATACAGTCGCGTGTATTATTCTATCCGGTAGATCGCATAACGAGGCCGATACAGTGATTCGCAGCTTTTATTGCGATGCGCTGTAAACGAATATTTCGAACTTGGTATTAGGTTGATTTTTGCCACATTTCTATAGATTGATGTTTCAGATAAATCAGATTTTAATCTAATTCTCTTCAACAATTTTTTGATAAATTAGATCGATATTTAAAATATTTTGAAGAAAATTTAAATACATTGAAAGGAGTTTACGGTTGCTCAATAATTATACAGTCGCACGTACTATTCTATTTGCCGAATTTTTAAATCAGGACGAAGCAATTTGTTATTTTAATACAATAGTATTTTCAATACAAATTAGTATATTTTAAACAATTCGATGTAAGCTTGGAGGCGAAAGGTTCTTCGAATCTGGGACACAAACGAGAAACGAGACAAATTCCTGGTACGCTCGAAACCCAATAAATACAAAGTCACTTGTATTACTTCATCGGTTGTGCGTTGGAAGCTGATATAAAGATTCGCGATCGGATTCGATGTTTACCTTCCGCGTAAACGGTTTGCACGACTAATAGCTGGTTACCCGGCTAATACCACCGGTGAAAAGAGAGTCATCAATTAAGGAACAAACGCGATACAACGATCGCTAAAAGCCGTCCGTGGTCAACAATGCCAACACTATGCCTCCCGGTGTTAAACGTGGATCCACGGCCGCCCCGAATGGCCGTACTTTTAAGAACGGTGCTCCACCTCGAAACGTATGTTACAAACTGGTTTCGGGATTCTCCTCCCTCGTCCTCGCCTCATTCTCTTTTCTTACACTCCGGCTTCCATGGTGGAGAGAGAGTCGATCAAGCTTCTCTCGGCTGCGTTTCGGTGCCTGGCCGAGTCTCGTCTTATTTTCGTGGTTCTATCTCGGCGAAAAATCTATGTCAACCGACATGTTGACACGTGTTCAAACGTAGACCGCTCGCGCGAGCACACGTGGAAACCAGACTCGTCGCCGTCGCCGTCGTCGTCGTTGTCGTCGTAGGAGGAGAGATCGCGAAGGTGAGAGGAAAGGTGTAGGAGAGAGGCGACGAGGGAGTATGGCAAAAGGTGGGCGCCGGGTTGGAAGTCGAGTTACTGGTATGCAGTGTCGGATTTCGCCTTGTCCGTCGGAAGAACGCGCTAGACGAAGAAGAGAACGAAACGGAGGTGTACAGAGAACAGCGGAGATACACGCTTCAAGGTGTGCACGCACACACGTGTAACACGCATGCTCGGGTTACACCCTTCTCATGAATCAAAACTATTCGAGACGAAGAAAGAGATACGGAACGGAGCGCTCGAAACAGACCAAAAGGGAAACGCTAACTGGGATAGGCAGGAAAAGAGGAAGAAAAAAGGTTAGACCTGTGACTAAGCGAGAGAAACCGTGTCTGAACACGATAGGTTTCCTCGGGAAAATGGCAATTGGAAAATCTACGAAATTTTTAAATTTCTAAATTTAGAAAGCACAATAGCCACCCCCCCCCCCCCCCCAGAAAAATGACAATTGGGAAATTTCTGATGCAAAATTGGATAAATTGAATATTTCAGAAAGTTCTCATTTGAGCACGTGAATGTTTAAAATTTCTTAAATTAAAAAATTTTTAAATATAAATAATGTAAAGTTTGGGAGTTAGATTGTGCAGAAGTTTGGAAATTAGAAATCGTGTTTGAACATTCGGGAGTGCGAAAAATTGGATAAATTATAAATATGAAAATTTGGAGATTTCGAAATTTGCTGGAAATTGTGGAACAAATCGGTACTGAATATTCATCGGGTACACAAAAGTATGATTTTAAATTTATTATAACGCGATACCTTTGATGCCGTTATCTTCGAAGCGATCTGCACCCCGCAGAGGTGATCGTGCACGAAATAAACGTCGTTGCATAGTTAGAATGGCCTATTTCATCGGTACTTGGCGACCTTTCGTGGCACAACAAAAAGGATATCGAAGGAGAAGGTGTAATTGTTCAGGTTGAGGCGATCGATCATCGCTGGAAATAATATAAATAGATAATGGATTGATGCTCGAATGCAAGCGTTTCGCGATTATCAACGTGGGTATAATCAGAGATAGAACGCGGGGATTATTGTTCTTCTTTGTCTCGTGGGATTATTGTATAAAATTGATGAAACGATCGTGTTTGAGGATTTGTGATAGAGGGATATGCATGCCAAGGTTCTTTTAGAGAAATAAACGTTCCCAAGATGAAAGGATGAGCATAATGATGCGTGAATTGATTCTCCATTTTAAAATTCCTTTCCCCCATCTTTCATCGGTCGTGACATTAACGCATCTGGTACGTCTGAAAAATGTTAATCCGATACTTTTGAAAAAATTTGATCCGCTACTGCTGAAAAATTTTAATTCGGTACTTTTAGGAAATTTTGATCTGCTACTGCTGAAATATTTGAATCTGGTGCATCTAAAAATATTTCACCCGTTACTTCCGAAAAAGGTTGCTCTTGCGCTTAAAAACAGTTATGAATGTACCTGAAAAGGTATTAATATTCGAAAGCGGAGACCATTTGCGTTATTAATTCGGAAGCAATCTCCAGCGATTCGGTAGATTTACAACGTAGCCATTCGTATGTCCGTTCCGAAGTTCAAATTGTACAAGTTTACAAACAATTTCGCTAAAACAGCTCACGGATTCCGCTCCGACGAGCCACGTCGCTGGATAATACTTCTCACGCGATCGTGTATCTTAATTAAATCTCGCATTACAGGCTAGACAAAAAAAGATAGATTCAATCGTTTAGCGGGCAAGATGGTTATCGACACGGTTTAACGCATTCGCGAAACAACCAGGGCGTGATTGCATTTTAATGGTCACTTTCTGCGTTTCGCTATTATCGTTTATCGGCTCGGCCGTGCGGTTAGAGAATAGAGCACGTTTCGCGAATTTTATTACCATCCGAGTCAAACGCGTCAAATCGAGCGAAATACTTTTCTCGATAAATCGAGAACCCTGTGGTTAACACGCTACAACTCCATTATAATCGATTTCGAGGGAATTAGAAAATGATATTGGTCATTTTCTATGTACATAAAGTATCGTGACTAATTGCGAGTTAAAAGTGAAACTGCGCTTTCGCTACACGATCCTTAACTGGTTTTCATTAACCCTTTGCACTCACTAATTTCTTGTACCCACAACTTCTTAATTAACACATTGCTGACCGGCAGATTTACCCAGAAACTATTGTAGATCATTGGCCGTGGAGGTAAAACGATTCAAATGAACTCCAAAAAGTTTTTTTATACATAATGAATTAAGATGGAATTATGAACACATCTTTTGGCAGCTTTCAATGTTTCTTTTCAAAATATTCTACTACGCACTGGGTTCATAAATTGAATCTGAAAATGGAACTAAACAATGCATTAATTTACAAAATAGATGAAGAAATGAGTTTTCAATAAAATGTATTGCAAGTGCGGAGTGCATAAATGTATTTTTAATTTATAAGTAGTGAACAGATGAAAATATATTCAATCAACCCGTTTATTTTAATTATTTATACGATCCAAGAGAAACGCGATGTCGCGCAATATAGGAGTGACAAAGGTTGAAAGATTTAATATTCCGTCGAGGTAATTGCACAAAACATTCGTTGCATTCCATAAAAACGCAAGTATACTTTCGCGAACGCTGTTCTCGAAGTTCGCACGAACACGGATAGTATTATCATGAAACGAAGACCCCGTGGTGTGTTTTATTCATAGAAACGCGACGCGTAACTAGACACTTTGAGAATTCCCGTTACAATAATTCCAGGGGTGAAACAGTCGCGCCTCGTGAACCGATATTAAAAAAGGGCATTGTCATCTGGGCGTATCGGTGAATCGTTTCAACTACGTTGTCCGTCGAACAATGCGATGTCGACGTTATTAGCATTTTGCTCGATTCAAATGCAATTCAGCTGGATTCTATCGATCCGTGGAAATACTTTCCCCCACGGGCATCGTTCGCCCCCGGCTAGACACCGTAATACCAGTGTAATTAATTCTTTCTCAGGAATTTCATTTGACTTTACCCGCGGACGTTAAGAACCGCCGGCGAATTTTATCCGCCTGTTTACCGCCCGCTATTTTTTCCTCGTTAACCTAATGAAAATCGCGCCGTTTAACGCTCGACGCTCAATTAAACGGCTATCTATCGTGTGTACGTTGAAACGCGAGGCAATCAAACGTTGGATGCCGTTACAAGCAAGTTGCGACGGCGAATGAATGTAAATCACCTTCTTCCGCGTGCGAGCAATGGTAAGAAATCTTGAATTTTTACCATTTCATCGTGGAACATATGGCGCTATAATGCGTGAAGACTTAATCCTCGGACTCGATTCTTTTCGCAATAATCGAAGAAACATCGTGAACGTATGATATGTTCGTACGATGACCGTTCGTAAGATTGATGATGTTGAATTAAAGAGGTTATTATAGCACAACGTCGTTGCACCGGTACGTTACATCCCGATGCAATTGCACGCGTTACATCGAAAGGACAAGTTATGTTATATATTCTGGAATTTAGAAGAAGATAAATGTTATGCGAATACATTATAGTGTATCAGCAATTAGAAGGATTAACACATTGTTGATCGATCACGAGTTAATTGGTGTTTGCACTTGCAGTTTCTGTTTCAATTTATGAAACCCGCGGCATAATAGAATATTTCAAAAACTTTGCTCATTTTGTTTAGTCATGCTCATTCTATTATAAATAAACTATTATAAATATACTAATATTTTGTTGAAATAAATTGAATCAGTAAGTCAAAAATTATTTTCTTTTATTACTTGAGGTGCGATGATAATACATATAACTGTGAAGAAAGAAGTTCTCGTTGTGAAAGGAGACAAAAATCGATTCCCGATTAACTCATTATGTATAAATGCAGTTATTTCGTTATGTATAATTGCAGCTTATTGAAACTCATTTACATTTTTTTATCTCCACAAGCAATTACAAACTGTTAACCGGTGACGTGAGATAGTTTCTGTGTAAAATGGGCGGTTAACAGTGTGTTAATATGTGACAACAGTTCCTATACAATGATTATGTAGCTGTAAATTTGAAAATTTATCTAATCTTCCATTGTACCGGTAAAATAATTTTCCTGGGCTGGTCCACAGTTTGACATTCCGTGCGATGGTGACGATATAACGCGAGTACACTGTGGTATAAAACGCAGAAAGCGAAGAATATGGTGAAGCAGAGGACAAATATTCGAAGGATGTTCGGTCGTCGATGAAATTGGCTCGTGGCCGTAAAACGTGATCCAATTTCCGGAACGATTCGGCGTTTCGGCGTGCATCGGGCAATACGCGGGCGTAATTCGCTTCCACTTATGCCGGCGGATGAAAATTAACGGGGCCCTTGATGCTGCCGGAATTTCCATCCCTTTCGACGCCCATCAAAAAGCTCCGTGGTCAAGTGATATCTCTGAAAATCCATGGTGGTCGAGCCCCTTGCGCAAGGTGGAACGGCGTGGAATTTGCATTACTAATGCGCAAACTGCGTCAAACGAAACACACCAAAGTGTTTTACGATGCATGAATGAACGTGTGTGCCCGTGTGCGTTCGCAGTTACGTAACGTGAATAGACGCACGGTCGAAAGAGTGTCCGTGACTGTGTGTACACACGCTCGCCATACACGGGAGTGTTCGAATAGACATAGGGGCGATACACGCGGTAGGAAAACGCGATGCGACCTGACCCGGCTACACCGGGACCAATCATTCAATTAACCCCGTCGTGTACGATCCTCTTGATGCGATTTTATTTAATAAAGCTAATGTCAAACGCTCGGCCTTATAATAGCCGGCAGACGTACGCGTCTGCTTCTACTTCATTAGCAGCCGTGCAAGTGCGTACCAAACTTACGGGCAGCTTTATATTCTCACAACGATTCGTTGTCTTTGTTTCGAGCCTGTTTCAATTCGTGTTTAACATTTGGATGGCTATTGATACAACGGACACAATGCGATCGAGTAACCGGGAAGAAAATTGGACAACATTTTAACCTACGTATGCATGCTGACCATATGTGGACACGTACACGTTGTGATAACATACCGATCTTTTGCATAGTGTTTTACGAGCTTTTAGTTCACGGTGGCCATGTATGGACACATGTAATCAAACATATATGTATTAGAACTTAACATTGACTACCATATGGCTGACCATTGGTTACCATGCAGTAGCAATGTCTAATAAAATAGTACTATTTTCAAACTAATACTGGTACGATAGTATTTCAAACTGATACTATTTTCAGAAACAGTCGTAAAATGAATGACACAAGAATGTTGAATGAGAATGTTGAAGAAAGTAAGAAGAAACATAAAGATGGTATGCGCGAGAGCACACATGTATGGATAGTAGACGCGGTAGTTAGAGGAAGTTCATTTAAGGGTTTTTCAGTGATTGTGCGCAGTGTCAGTATTAGTTCAGTTTAATTAGGTAGGGAGGGAAGGAAGGAGGATTGGATCCGTGTAAAGCGTAATCCAAGAGAGATCCCGATTGACCAACTCCGCTCGACCAGCCAGCATCGGTCTGACCGCGTTGCGAGTGGTCCCTGCTAGCGATAATAGAATCTGCACGTTCGATCGTGCTTCGCAAGTATCGGTGACCTGGCTGCAAAGAAACATCGGCTTTGTTTCCGGTCAAGCGTTCAATTGAGTGGGCGAACAGCAAATTTCACGGTATTGGATAAACATCGCTGAAAAACAATCGTAGAAATTTCATTCCGGGCCACTGGTCCAATCTTTTAGTGACCGGGGATGGAAAACACAGTTTCACGAAATCGGTAATTGGTTTCATGTGCATCGCGTAATGAGGGAATCGAACGAACAACTTTTATCTCTTTGAAGTGGCATGTCTGTGTATTTGCAATTTGAAATTTTTCAAATTTCTGCATTCGTAGAAATTTTTTAATTTCTAGTGGCAAATTTTTTCGTTTCATGATCCATTGATTTTTAGATTGTTCAATTTCAAAATCCCTGAATCTCTGAGACTCCGAATTATTAGATTCTTCAGTTTCAACATTTTTGGATTTATAAATCTAAACATTCTTAGTTTACCAAATTTTCAAATGTTGAAGTACTAAGATTCCCAATTTCCAAAGCTCTCAGAATTCATAAATTTCTAAATACCGAGATCACCAAAATCTCTGATTCTCAAACTCCCAAATTCTCTTATTCTCAAATTTTCAGATTCTTCAAATTCCCAGATTCCCAAATTCTCAAAGTTGCAGATCTCCAAATTTCCGGATTCCCAAATTCTCAAATTTGCAGATCTCCAAATTCCCAGATTCCCAGATTTCCAGACTCTAAAATTCTCAAATCTCAAAATTTCCAAGTCCCCAAGTCCTAGATTCTCAAATATTTGCATCCCCAAATTCCCAGTCCCCTACATTTCCAAATTTACAACATTCCAAATTTCTGTCTACGCGTGTGAACGACAAGATGCTTCGAAATTTGATGGTTTCCCTCGCGTCTTCCGACAAGCGGATCGTGCCTCTTCCCCCGCGATAAACAAGCAATAATTTAAACATACGAGAGGAACGAAAGCCCGAGTCATTCGGTGAAAAGCTGAAACGAAGTTGAACCGTCGAAATATGTTGCGCCGTGTAACAAATTTGCTGGAGTTACGTCGTCGAATGACATTCCGCTTTTAGCCCTACCTTCTCTATCGAGGCTGAAGTAACGCGGCCTCTCCAGAAGCGATGTTTTATATCCCCTCATGCACGCGGTTTTACCTCGTAAAATTGTTGTCTCCGCAAAAGTCGTTGCCGTTCTTCGTAATCCTCGAAGCTTCCTCGTTACGTTTCTACCTGGTGCTCATACATTCTTTACTCGCTCGTTTGGACGCGAACGAAATCGAGCCTGACTCGCGGCATGTTGGAAACGCGAGGTTTTTCACGGAATTTCCGCGCGATATCGAGAGGAACTTGTTAGTTGGAGTGTACAGAAAATTAATTTCATCGTCGGTCACGATACAACGATCGACCACGATCGCGATTTCGCAGTCCGCTAGAAACGAAAGGATCGAATTGAATTCCCGATGGAAGTAGCCGGCACACGACAGAAAGCAGTAGCTTTCGCGTAGCTTGCCGACTCGCTGTCTCTTCTTTTTCTCCGTTCCTCTCCACGGGCTTCTTCGTTCCTTCGCGGCAGGACGCGGCTACCAGCCAGATGAATAGATAGCGGCTAATTTTCAGCGTTCATTAGAGCCGTGGCTCGTTCGCCGTCTCTATCTCTTCGTACGCGTGTACTCTCGTTGCGCTCGCACTCCGGCACGAAGCTGCGGGTCTACCGACGAATGTGAAACCGATATAGAGAAGAATGGAGAGATCGTACACTCCGCTGCAATTTACCCCTTTTGTTAGTTAGAAAGGATCAAAGAAGCACTTTGAGTGATCATGTTTTCTGGATTTGCGATTGTTGAGATTTTCGAATCTTGCGATTCCGATATCTTCGGATTCGCGAATTCCCGAATTTCCTGATTTTCAAATTTTACAGTTCACAAATTCTAAATATTCTTTTTTAATAATTCACAAATTCTTAAATTCTTGATCTTAAACGAATTTAAGAATTACTAGATTCCCATATTCTCGAATCGTGAAATTTACAATTTCTAAATGTCTAAATTTCCAAAATTCTGAAATCTCCAAATTCCTAAATTAGAAAATGAAAAGACCACCGAATACCTGAATTACTACCTTCATAAATTCCTAGAACCCTAAATCTTTACCTCCCCAGATTCGTAAATCCCCAAATTTCCACCCTTAAAATTTCTAAGTCTCCAAGTGCCTAAATCACAGAATTCCTCGATGTCTAAATCTCCATCGTCCTAAATTCATAAATCCCCGTATTTTCTCCTCTCCAAATTTTTGTCTCCCTAAATGCCTACATACTTAAATTTCGACCACCCCAAATCTCGACGTACCTGAATTTCCACCGCTCGAAATATAAATATATCCATTAAATTCCCAAACGAAGGAATGCAAGACACCGTACAAAAGTGAGAGACAAAAGTTTCTCCGATCTACATTTCGCCCCGTTTAAGGCAACAGTAAATTGTATCGGACTGTACGAGGGAATAAACGAGCACACGTACGCGGGCTGGTAGAGCCGCGGAGATCGCAGCGGGGAACACAGAGAGGTACGCCAAGAGAGCAAATAAAGAGATCCGGCATCCAGGAGAAATCTAATTCCTAATTGGTGTTTCGCTCTCTGTACCCTGCTCGTGTCGGTTATCTACCGCTATCGAAGCGCACGACCGGACTCTCTGACTACCGTCGCATCGGTTCTCTTGCTTCTGTGAAAAAGGTTACAACGGAACAGCCAGCAGCCGTAGAAGGGTGGCGCAACGGGTTTGCCGAGAGAAAGAGGGAGAATAATGGCTGCGGTTTAACTGTCAGGCACAAAAGGGGTCGAAACTGTCGAATCCATGCGCGTACAGAGAAAGAGATCCGAGAGCACCAGGAAGAGGGATCTCCAGGGCTCGATTACAAAAATTGAATGTAGCCTCACCTGTCAGTCGAATAGAATAAGCGTCACCGCCCTGTTACATGTGCGATCACGAGTTTATACCGATGCCAGGATCGAAAGTTACCTTCAATCGTCCATATCCAACTGTTTATGGGAGTTAAAGTAGCGTGGAACCTTTTGACGGATTCACAAATATTTAACGCGTTGATACTAGTTTATTGACCCTTAATGAACGAGCGCATTTTTCTGGAACAATGACTGACGCAAATTTAGCAAAATAATTGTGTATCAACATGTTTCTTTTAAATTTAAATATAGCTTCTTAATTAACAATAGAACTACCAACCAGTCAAAATGACTGGTTTCGGATTTGGCATTTTTTATTACAAAATTTTATTGCTGTCCTTTTGTCAAAATGTCTGTCATGTTTTATTGAGCTAATGGTTGTATATATTAGGTGATGCTGCAATATTTATTTATTTATTTTTCTAATTTATTTTCAGTTTTGAAGTAAGCATGCATTAAATGCCGGCACTTCTAGTGTTAATTTACAAAGTAGGTCAAGAAATGAATTTTCAGTGAAATGTATCGCAATAATGCAAGGTGCGTAATAAATATATATTTAATTTATTATAACTATGAAGCAAATGAAAATATATTTGACCAACCTACTTATCCGAATTATTCATACGATCCAAGAGAAATGCGATCTCGATCCACCCTCGACATAGGATCGACAAGGGTTAATTCATCAAATTGAATTCGTCGTAACGAAATAGCCGATCGGTTAAAGACATATGCCTGTAGTAAGAAAGTATTTGGTCATTTCGTGTAACGTAAGTCGGGCAATTTCGCGATGGATGTTCTGGCTGGTATTTTATCGTCGTAGAAACCGTAACGTTGGCAATCGTTTAAATATACATAAAGACGTTCGGATGGTACGGCGAGCATAAAGCGACGCAAGACTCGTGTTCGCGGTGTAAAATTAATCATCCATGCTCGGTCGCGTCGCGGCAACACGCCTATTAAAACGGCTGTCGCTTAAACGGTCGTTTAATTTCCTATTACAAATCCGCGAGCGTTCTAGTCGTAATTTTAACGGTGGATGCCCTTTGTCCGACACGCACATTCCGCGGAATGAAGACGCGTGAGTAGCCGGCCAAGCGGTGCCATGCCGCCCTGACAGCGAGACGGTTATCCGCGGTTATTATTCAGTCTCTCACCTCCCACGCCTCGTGTTTATTCGAATACAAATGCGCCGTCCCGAGTGTCATAACTGCACTCGATCACGACGTAGTTCACGGGACCGGCAACGCCGTCTATTTTTCTTCTGGCCGTTCCTCCGTGTTAGCATCCGGCCCGGACAATGAGCGTACAAACACGGCCCCGTAGCGTACTTGCCCGCCGCGGAGAGGACCCGGCATTCTTATGCTAAAATCGTTGACGTTCGAGCTGACACGGTTTTCTTTTTTTCCACCGTCGCGATCATTCAACGCCTCGTGCTGCTCTCCCTTATGTTACTTCTTCGCATGCTAATCAACGAGACTATGTTAAATTGCGCGTATCGCTTCCTGTCCCGCTTTTCACGCTACGTCGTGTAAACGGCTACTTGTTCCGTTCCAGCCCCGTGAAATCTATGGTTATTCGGCTTTTGTATCGAATTAACCCCCTGGAAATATTACCAGCACTTCGGAAGAATTTATCGGCCGGAAAAGTGGCGGCGCTGCTTCTCGAAGCAAATGGTCCAAACGTTTTATGCTCGCGATCTTATGTTCCGAAGAGTTTCGAGCTCGATTCCGCGAAATGCGGCGGTTGGGATTCGCGAATGATATCGAGAACGATCGCGTGTTCGCGCGGAATCCGGATATCAACCCTTTGCACTCTGAGGGGAATTTATTAGCGATTATTGGGATTCAACTTGTTCCAGCGGAACCTTTTTTAGAAATGCATGTTTCCCTAAAGTTTTCTGTTTAAATGGCACAAGAAATCGAATTAAAATATGGTACAATTACTATGATATATGAGCGAGTCTCATTTGTATATGTAGCAATGAAGACGTGATCTAAATAGACGTTTAGACATGTTAGAAAAAATAAATCCTGAGACAAACAGTAGTAGTTCCTCCAAGAACAATACATTTTGATTTTTTTTCAAATGCATGCTCCTCGATTTCTATAAATTCATATACATACAATATCATTGTAATACTAGATAAGGGTTAACCCGTTATTTAATGATAGTACAAGATTAGTATGACAGCCGTGGTCCCAATGTTGAACACAAAAATAGGTGAACCAATGTGTTCAACATTGTGTTCATCAAGAACGCATTTCGATATTCGGTATTTCGTTTCGAAATGTTTCGCCATAACAACGTATTTATTTCAAAGAATTTGTTCCGATGAATAAATAAATGCTAACAATGATCGAAATTAATTCATTTCAATGATACGACGTTTCATCTGTCAATCGAAGACCTTTTCAAATGAAATTTTATTATTCGGAAATTTTTCGATAATGGACATCGGAAATTAAAACGAAATTAATATCGATAACGAAAACGGGAGCGAAGGAATTTTAATTAATGACAGTTATATTAACGTTGACAAAGTTTTCGCTTTTGTAACGAGAAAGCGTAATTACGTGCACGTGAGAATTTTATGTAGCGAATAAGTGATGCTAACACGTTAAATGCCGCAGCGAGAACGGACGCTTGTAATGCGGCACGCTATA
Source organism: Coelioxys conoideus (assembly GCA_947623535.1). Lineage (NCBI taxonomy): Eukaryota > Metazoa > Arthropoda > Insecta > Hymenoptera > Megachilidae > Coelioxys > Coelioxys conoideus. The sequence goes on along the minus strand of OX392457.1, from coordinate 15,184,252 downwards.
ATTGTAATTATTCTGGATACGATCGTTTCGTTTTGCAATTTAATCTTTTCTCTCACTATCCTATTCAAATTAGTATATAACATTAATGCTACTTGCTTGGTAGTATCTTGAACTCGTTTTTCTTCCTGTTTATACACTCATGAATAATTATTGCGCTCAACGTGTAAACGACAATTAAATTGCACATATTTTCCTAACGACTGCACTGTTAGGAAATCAATACAGATTTTGACCGACTGTGTAGGATATAACATGGAAAATTCATTAGCTGATCGTTCGAGCGATGAAAGATTAATTAACGTAGCTAATTTTATTCTACGATCGTTATAGAGTTTTCCATTAGGAAATACGATAACTCGTTACTCGACTAAGGATGTATGTATCCATCCAAAGGTCTGCAATGCTTGTGCATTTATAGAGTTCTACAGACTACAGATTACACTTATACACATACCCTTCGTGCAATTCGATATAACAACTTCATAAATATCCACGGTCTAGATTCGAACACGTAACTCGGATGGTCCTTACAATTTTGAAAATAGACTGGCAACGACGAGGTGGATGATAATTCAAAAGATTATGAATATAACGCGATCCTTAAAAGACAGCGAACATTTCAGTCACCTGGAAGCAGTTATAAATTCATGAAATATTAAATATTTGTACTCGGTGTCCCACCAAAATAGAGCATTTAAATCAAAACCAACTTACCGCTCTAACTCTGTCCGGTAAATGAAGCTGCAATTCGATCAGTTTATTCGTCGTCCGGAATAAACGCTATCCAGACAGAAATACATCCACAATATCGGTTATATCCAGGGTTCAATTGCCGGTCGAGCAATGCTTTTCTCTCGCGACAGGACGCGCACGTTTATCAAACTAAGGCGCAGCAGTGTCATCCGATACGTGTATGACTCACCGGCGCACTGTATGCGTGTCGTTTGAGCCGATAGTGGCGCGAGACGGGAACTCGAAAAAATGACGCCTCTAGCGATTTGCATTCGAAAAGGTAAAAATAAAAGAAAGAATCAACGCGGAGGAGAAGGCGGTCGCGTTGCACAGTCGCGCGAGAAAGGTATGCAAAACAACGGGGAAGTATCATCCCGGAGGATAAACGACGGGGGCTACCTGCGGTGCTCCCGGTCGTTCTGTAATTGGTCGTGCAAAGTGAAACGTATTCTTATTTTCTCGGTTGGTGCTTGCCCCCGTTCGTGCGGGACGCGAACTCTTAAACGCCGCGGCCTCTAAGCGTCGAATAGACGATAATTGCCGGCAGCGTTATTCTAAGGACACGTCCCTTTTGTGCCGACCGGTTGCAAACGAAAAATCCGCTCGCACGGCCTACCGTTTACCATTCCGCGGAATTGCCGGTATTTCGCCCTAATTGCGGTCCAAATAATCAGCTTTAAACCGGTGACCCGCGATGCTGTACCAATTTCTTTCGATCAAATGAATGCTACCTATTACACGGAGTTTTGCACGCTCCCCGAAATAAAACGCGAATGAGGCCGCATAAAAATAGTGGTCTATCGCGAACTTTTGTACGACATTCTGAACAATTGGGTCAGATGGTATTCTGTTGTTCGAAGCGAGAAACGTCTTTGATCGCGTAAACTACTGCAGTTTCGACGGAAACGCAATGTGTCTTAGGAAACTGTGTATCACACAGTTTGATAGGGACCTTGATAGGGTTCTAATATGATAGTTTCCGAGATATCCAACAAAATATATTCTTGCGCCCCTACCTTCGAGGGCTGATTTCAACCCCTTAAAGTGAATATGAGCAACTACAAAAAATATGTGTTGAATGCTTTTTCTGAGAACTACGGCTCTGCGAAGTTTCATCAAAATCGGTGTAAGTAAAGATTCAGTGCATTTGAAGGTATCCGTGTACATCGTGCGGTAACATTCCGAATCTAGTTTGTATTGGCTACATGGTGGTTTTATGGTGGATTAAAGAAGTTGTACGCGTTCGTGCACGGGTAGTTCCGCAAGGGGATAGAGTCTTTACGAAATACTTTTTCGTATATCCGTGTCGGAAGTACGGATCGCGAGGAGCCTACGAAATCGTATGCATTATGGATTCGCCGAGTGACGAGAGCGTCTCAAATAAATCGGCGTACAAAGTGTAGTGGGAGAAAAAGTTGGTCTATTCCGTAGTCGTACATATACAGGAGGTCGGATCGCTGGCGACGCTCGTAATGCGAGCAATTTATTCGTTACAGTCGGGCTGATTCAAGTTCGACACGACGACCCCGTCCCCACGGCCCTCTTATTCAAATCGTATCTTCCAGGAGCCATTTTCGATCACAACAACGGTATTGACAAAACCGTTCCCTCATGTAAAATGCATGAGGACAGATTTTTTTTTCTTCTTCCTCCCTTTTCGCGCCGGCCATGTAAAAGTCGCTTCTCGGATTTCGCGATTCCACCTCGTGGAAGTGCGCCACCTCGCCGCCCTGCCTGGAAAATGCAACCCTCGCGTCGTCTTCGTCATTTTCTCTAGACTTCGTCTTCCGTCAACGTCGTCGCGCAACTTCCGTTCGTTCTTTTCTACCCTGAATGTTCAACGGCAAACAGGATGAACTGCGGTACGTGACGATTGCTGAATCTTCGGAAAATCCGCAACGTAAATGTTCCAGTTCCCACCATACCTTTTTTCCGTGACCAATCGTTTATTTTATCCCGTTCGAAATAACACATGAAACGATTCGTTCATCTGGTACCTTAAAATATTAATGTTAAAAACGTTTTATTTACTAGTTCGAAGATTGTACCTCTATCTAAGTTTTTGTTAACTATTATAATTTTCAAGCAATTGATATAACTGATTTTTATAACACACATTATGAAATCCGAGCATTTTAACACTACAACGACCAGCATAAGATTTACACTTCATTCGCAATTAATAATGAAATTAAAAATGAAATAAACAGACGACAAAACATAAATCAACATACACATTAATTTTTTATTTGTATAAAAATCAATCTAGATTTAAAGAAAACTATTTTAACGATTTGTGTGACTTATAATGAGAAACTTGTGAACCAGTCATTTCATCTGAGCCGCTCTGGTAATTTTAGCGTTAATAACGTGTTCCATGAATATGTCTAACAACATGTATAAGGTTTTATGAGTACCTACATTACCTAGTACAGATATAACTATAATCAAGAATCGAGCATCGTCAATATTCAAATATGTCCCATTCTCAAAACTTTTAGCCTCGACCATACTCCCGTTTACCTAAAAAACGGATCCGCCAATTGGACACATTGTCCGAACGTTGAAACTCGATTTCGAAAACGCGGAGGAACGGTAATGGAGAAAAATGTGTTAAAGAAAAAAAGTAAACGCGGCGCATTCGCCGGGCTTGGCCGGTCTCTCGACCCTCTGATCGGGTAAAATTACAGTATCACGGATTAAGAAGTAATATAGCTTTTATTGGGGGAGAACGTAGGATCGCGTAGCATTCCGTGGCACGATAGAAAAAGGCCGTCCGTGAGCGGATGGATAATAATGCCCGTAACTTTCGCAGTTCCTGCTAAATGTAGTGAGCCGGCCGTGTTCGGTTAACTACGGGTATTACGGTCTATCGAGCTTTTAATAGCCGGCTTAACGTTCCTCTCGATGTGCTTCGACCAGGATGTCTACCGAGCGCGCGAGTAGAACGCGTGTAACGCACGCTCGAAAGCACAGGTATTACCCTGTTGCCGGGAATATCCTTTTGGCGCGAGAGAAAAACGCGCGAACAACCAGGCGGACAACTCCGCCATTGCTTGTCCCCGCTTTTACTGTTCGCGTTGCACGTGTCGCGTTAACGACAAGATGTCTCGTTAGCTGAATCGCGTCGCGACGATTAAACAATTTAATCTGTTGGCCTTTACGGGCGCATATGCGCGTGTTTCATAAACGTTCACCTTCGTTGAGGAAACATAGTAATGTACGGTTCTGAGCGTCGAAGATTTTCATGGAATAATTAGAGACACAAAAAGGAGTCGTTCGCATACTTTCTTACGATCTAGGTATCTAGGGAGATCGGACCCAGGAAATGGATGAAATTTGAAGTTTAAGAAATTTTCGAATCCAGAATATCGACGACTAACTATGTTATAAATGGATTATTTTAAGCGATCGTGGTTAGTTTAGCTTATTAGGTGTCAAACAGTTAGGATATTGAACAATTATATTAGTTCGATCACACTTTCACGCCCTGTGCTCTGTACATTTTTACACTCTTTACACTTTTCTGTCATTCTCGCTCGATCCTGTGTTTATAAGATCCACCGATTACATTCATGCTCTTCATGGCGTTTGCATTGTGCGTTTAGCGATATTTTAATGTGGTACGATTTAGGAGATCAGTATGATATTGGCAACTTCCCCCTACGAGAACTTAGAAATTTGTAAACTGTCTCTAAAAGATCCGAAGATCTTTGTAACCCAATTTGGGCCCGCAAGATATTTCGAATTCATAGCAAATCGCGAAATCTCTCGCGGTGTAGACGGAAGCATGCGTCCATCTTCGTATACTGAAACGTCGAACGATAAAATTGCGCGATGCGTGCGGAATCGTTGCACCGGTTGCAAAACGAACAGATGCAACCTTCAAAGAGGCTTCACCGCCTTGACGCAGGGATACCACCGCATCGCTGCATCTTGTTGTCCGTCCGTTGGCTGCCTCTGGACCGGTAAAAGAGGTAGCCGATCGTTCTAGCGATACAAGAGCTGGCGGGACGGTGGAGTGCGTGCATTGCGCGCGATCGAGCCACGTTCGGTTTCGTTTGTCCGGCCATTTCGTTAATGGAGCCGTTTCTCGGAATAAGCAGAAGTGCGCGGGCCGTGCCGGTTGTTTGTTCTTTTTTGCGTGGCTCGTCACTGAACCCGATCGCCGGCACCCACACGTTCTTCTCCCTTTTGCCACCGTTTCTTTCTCGGTTTCTTGGCCGATGCTGAAGAAAGCTGCTTCTCCTCCTGCCAGCTGGCTTTGTTACGCCGACCGTTCTCCCCGCGACGTGTCGCGTCCAACGAACCCTGTTCCGTGGACATTTTGAATCGTACGATGTTGACTTTCGGCAACTTCTGGTGCTCCTTTTAAAAGTCGGTAAATTGGACCTTGGTAAATTTGGCCTTGGTAAATTGGACCTTGGTAAATTGGACCTTGACAAATTGGACCTTGGTAAATTGGACCTTGGCAAATCGGACCTTGACAATATGGACTTTGGCAAATTGGACCTTGGTGAATTGGTCCTTAAAACATTGGACCTTGGAAAATTGTGCCTTGGCAAATTGGACCTTAGTTAATTGGACCTTGACAAATAGGATGTTGACAAGTTGGATCTTGGCAAAATGTACTTTGGTAAATTGATCCTTGAAAAATTTTTGAATAATGTTTCCCTGCAGTCGATTCACCGAAGGATAATGGTAGCGTGGTGTCTGGCCACGTTTTACCGAAGACGACGGCAATGTTTCGAGGAGCGAAAGAAAGTGGCGGTTTTTCTTGTTTCTCGCTTTCTTTACGGGTCTTAAGTATCAGAAGAAGCAAGCAGGATTTGCACGCGGACCTCCGTGCAGGTAGCAATCGGCTTATTTCCAATCGATTCGGTCCGTGGAGAGCTCCTTTCCATCCCTCTTTCTGCTCTGTTCTACCTGTTCTCTTCATCTCCCATTCACCTACGTTTCAATTGTTTATTTTTTCTTCTAGTTTTTTATTCCCGCGACTCTCCGTTTCTTCTCCATGTTCACCTCGGCATCGATCGGATTCAGAAAACCGTGGTTAATGCGATGCAACCAAGGAACAATTCCGATACGATGCGAGATCTTTGAAGTTACAGGTTCGATAAACGTACGAAGAGGTAAATTGTGACGTTCAAGGCGATCTTTGGTGATTGAAATAATGTGCAACAAAAAGAGAGGATTTTCGAGGCTATGAATTCTTTTGTTAACAACCGGGAGTAGGTAATTAAGTTAAGAGATCCTTGATCTTTATCCTTCTTAATTCTGTCCTTATCTTTAATCCTTAATCCTCGTCCTTCTAATTAATTCCTTATCCCTTCGTTGCCGTGATGATTCTTATTCAAATGTATCAGACTTAAGATTTGCAACTAAATTCGCAAGTTCTCTACATACTTCACTTTATAATCGAGGGATGAAAATTTATTGAAATCCATGAACCCGTAGTTCTATTTAAATTGAACAACCAATAATCAAATACATGTATGTGAACATTATATCGTCCTCCTGTGTATGATTCCGGAATGTATTTTATTCAACTACTATAAACTTGAAAGAAACGAAATTTGTTATTCTTCGTCTAACTTTATAACAAATGGTGCGGACTGTAAACATTTTAATACGTCAAACGTCTGATCATCGGCGACCAAATCCCCTAGCAGTCGTGTCACGGACAGGACCCTTCCATGTTTCACTGTTAATGTCATCGTCTGACAAATTAACTGGCGGTGCACAGTAAAATAGATTGCACCCTTCTGGAGGTAAGCTGGGTCCCCGAAACCGGCCATTTTCCGATTGTATCGCGGGACGCAAAACGGAATGGTCTTGCACGCGCGACGACTCCATTACAACCCGGTTAATGCAAACATTCGCCATGGGACAGTCGCTCTCGTCTTTACGACGAAATCTACGCCCGATGCTTGTATCCTAATTTTCTTCGTACGTGGTGCGGATCGACGACCGTGGCCAGTTTGCCTACGTAGCGGAACGAAGGATCAGCCCTTTTCTGCCGTTGCTGTTGGAAGAATCGTGGCGTAAAAGGGAAAACCGACAAACGAGATTGCAACCTCGTACGTATATACATTTGTACGCCGTAATTGGACGTGAACGCAGGGACGGATTAACGCCTTCGGTCGCCCCGAGTGCTCGAAGGATTCTGAACTAGTAATTTGACACTTCGAAATTTTCGAGTATTGGGACTTTGGTACTTAAAAATTTGGTTTTTGGAACTTTGGGGGTTTCCAGTTTTATGATTTTGGTACTGTGAAATTTTTATAATATTGCTACTTCTGGATTTTTGAACTTTAAGGGTTTCCAGTTTTGCGACTTTGGAATTTTGAGATTTTGGAATATATGAAGTTCGAGATTTAGGGATTGGGGAATTTGTATTTTTTAATTTTTGGTCCCTGGGACATAGGTTGTGTACAGTTTTAGAATTGTTAAATTTTGGAACATCAGAAATTTGGAACTTTTGGATTGCAACATTGAAGTTTTAAAACTGTGAAACTTTAAAAACTATATTTCATGTGAAACGGAAAATTTGTATAGCACTTTCTTTCGATATCCTAAAAATGTCTACATTGATTATCCCCTCAGCGACCATACTCGCGTCGAAACAGTTTCAATTTCCTGCGAAATTTCCTTCGTCGTGTAGTCATAATTCACCCGCAACATTCCGAATCGAAGGGAATTGGGGAACTTTTTGCTGATTTTCGAAAAATAATTGAATCCTCACGGAAGTTGTCGGTTAATCCATCCCTGCGTAAAGTAGATCGTTGAAATTCACGATGGAGGTCCGCGTGGCAGGCCATAGTATCCCGGAGGGCCTATTAGTATCCGATTAGAAGAAGGGCCAAGAAGGGTCAATACGCGGAGGACTGTCGGTCGCGTTCGCGAGCCTCTTTACAAACGCTTTCCTCGTATCGAGATAAGGAGAAATCGAGTTTCCTCCCTTACGATGGCGAGCCACTTACGGCGAAACGAGTGGACCCTCGAAAACGAGCGTCTACGTCTCTCAAGACGATTCAGAACAAGTAGATAACTCGAATGTTACGGGCTAAGTAAAAGCGGTCGTGAATGGGGACTCGCGTGCAACGGAATTTATATCGTGGCCAGATAAGAAGCGAATCTGCGAATACTCGACGAAGATCTGCCGGGACCTTATGTGGCCCGTGTGCGTATGTGGTCCGTGTGTACATGTGTTCGCGCGTGCATGTGCACACGTGACTCGGTCAGCGATAAAATAACCGCACCACGGGCCGGAATTGGAAAACGAACTTTATACGCGCAGAAAATTGTTCTATCTGAAAACGTTAATTCGAAAGGGACGTGATATTCCTCGGCGTCGCGCGTCCATAAAGAACGCCTCTCTCGACGAAACTTCGCCCGAGATAAAGACCAAGGACTCCTCGGTTCTTTTCGTAATTGTGTTATGTCTCCTTTCGTTTCGATGCCGATTTAATTTGCGATCGCGAGGCTCGCGAACGCTGCCCGGTTACGGACGATCGAGCTTTCTTCTAAAATAGAACTTTTCCGGCTATCGATAACGAACTTTCGTTCTCCTCGTTCCGTTTGGACGATTCGTGTTATTGTAGTCCATTTTCGATGACGGTGATTCGAGCGCGGTATAAATTAAGAATAATCACCGATTTAAGCAGAGATCTATTTCTTGAGTGTTTTGTCATATCTACAGGGTACAATGAATCAATGGAGCTAGACTTTTTTAAATAAGAATATATAAATTGTATATAATTTATTTTATTTTAATCGTTGATGTTGTCTGTACACTATGTTCAAACATCATCTGTATGATACTATAAATGTACTTAAAAGTTATGTATTTAAAGTTTTCATATTTGAAACACGCAAATGAAGCAATCGAAAATTGCATTAGGTAGCATTTTCATTTTTAACAAATCTTATCGTGACTATTCTCAGTTAGACAAGCGAAGAAATTTGGAATTATGTATTAAATGTTTGTAGAAATTTGAGTGTCATCCATATACGGGTGACATGGCAGTCGAAGTGTCAACGCTAAAACTACCGACGTACAATGCACAATTATTTTGAAATTAAAAATGAAGTTGAAAAATAAATGAACAAACGATAAAACATAAATGAATACACTTATTAATCCTTTGTCTCGATGACAATCAGCACAGATGTAAAGAAAACCATCTTACGAAATTTTTGTCGTAGGAAATTTATGAAAGGGTCATTCGACACCTTTGGTAGTTTTAGTGTTAAAGGCGTTCACTGGCCACGCTCGTTATGTCGATCAGCTTATATTTACAAGCGGTAAATCCCTGGAGGAACCAGTGCATCGTCGTAATCGTGAATTCACGGTCGCGGCCTCGAGAAAAAGAGCGAAGAAAAAAAACAAAGGGAGCAAGGAAGGAACGAACGAGAGCAGCGTAACGAGACGGAACCTCGGACGTATCCATTTAATACTAAATTTGTATCGCCGTCGTGGTAGCCGGCATTATACACCTTCTCCGTTCGGCTCGTTTCACGTACCGGTGCCGGCCACGAAACGAACGCGTCGAATCCCGCCGCCTGTGTTTCCATTTATCCGCGGTGCTGTTCGCCGGCTACGGAAAGTTCGCGGAACGACAGTCGGACGTATATACCCGCGCAGGTACGTGACAGAAAAAAGGAAGAGTGCCCGGGACCCGGCGAAAGAGAGACGCGTTCCCTGAATTACAACGCCGACGAGAATTGACGTTAACGAGGATTTCCGTGCGACAACCGCGGGCTTATTTCAACGCGCCGATATACCGAGGGACATTTTCGGCATTCGAGAAGACTTTATAAGAACGGGAATTCGTATCCCATTGGTTCGCATGCTCCTTCGTTTCATTGTTCTATCGTAATATTCGCCGGGAACGTTCAGGGTTGATTTCTTAAAGGTGCATTCACGCTTTTGTTCTCTTCTTTTAAAGTCGGCCTACATAGCACACGTTCAATGCCCATATCCGCAGAAAATGTTAATGCGTTTCTACCTTGGGAGATGTTAAATGTGTCGCACGTTGTGTTAGATGAATTTAATTGTCAGGTTGTAGGCGATTAATGAAAATTACGTGCTCGTACCTAACACGCGCAGTAGCTTCATCGTATCTTTGTACTTATGGACGAACGTATATAATTAAAGCAACAGAAGTACAAATAGTCGAAATAGTCAGAAGGTCGTGGAGACAAAAACAGATTTTTCTGTTGTACGCAAATTGTACGCAAATGCCTCGGAATGTTTTATCCGCCGGTTTCGTTGTTCGTGGACGATCGGGTAGCGCGCGAACGCCACGCAAAACGGCAGGGGGAGAGAACGCGTACGCGAAGATACAGGTATAAGAAGAAGAAGAAGATGAAGAAGGAGAAGGTAGAGCACAGTTTGAATTACGACAGCGACGAGAAGTGACGTTAACGAGTATTTCCGTGCGCTTACGCGGCTTACGCTCGACCGATGCTTACGATACATACGTAAGAGGCTCGCGGAACGTTCGCCAGCCTCGGAATAAAAGTAATGCTGGCTCGTCGAAAAGGCTCTCGTTACGTTTCGTGTCGAGGCTTGTTGCACCTGCGGAAACGCACCAATCAGACCGGCGACCGATGGACAATGCACGGTTGTTATCCCGTCGCGGCGTCGTCCAACGGAATAGAAACGACAGATTTTATCGTTTTTCTGCCACTTGCGATTCACCCTCGGACACTTTCTCTGCTCCTCTCCTCTCCCATTGGCCTACTGCTCTGCCCGCTAAGATACTCTGGGGGAATTTCTCTCCCGAAACATTTCCCAAAAATATAAACAACTTTTCGTTTTACGAAGCAGTCAGTAAATGGTTACTTAAATTAATGAGTAAAAAAGTTGATACACAGTATCTACTAATTTTCTTAGATATTGTATCATTTATTATATAAATTTGTTATATATAATGTATTATATAAATGATGCACGACGATACATGATATACTCATCGTAGAAGTGATAGAATAAAATGATAAAAATGACATGATTTTATTTATCAATATTAATTTATTATATAAAAGGTACACGATGATAACTGACATTTATCGTGAAGATCATAATGTACATAGGATATAATACAATAACTTACAGCGAAGTTCGTTTACAGCCGTTCATTTGTTCGATGCTCGTTCTCGGCAAACGAGCGCGAACGAATGCTCTTGTTCCACCACGTTTTTAATCGTTTAGCTCGAACGGGATCTTACGACGCACATTAGGAGCTATCGAAGATCGGCGAAGTTTCGAAATCGAGTCAGCCCGACGGCGTTCGGGAACGCGAACCGGTTGAAAAATCTGAAGGCGAGAACGCGAGGTGAGCGAACAGAGAAATAATCGAAAGTGACGAGGAGCGAACGGCGGTGCGCAATTAACGATCTGGAGCGCGGCAGCTAGAACACGAAGAAGATCGCGTCTAATTAGAGGCGTTATGAATTACAACGGAACGATCGTTATTAACGCGAAGAGAGCGTAATTACCGGTGTCTCGTAAACGGATTACATCGAGGCCGTGGGGGAATTTATTTTCGACCCGGTGAACGTTGCCGGTGAACGGCGATGAAGATTGCGTGAAAGCGTGACGCTCGCTTGGTAATGAAAAAGAAGCCGCCTCATTATGATTTATTTGTCGCGGTCAATTAGAGCGGGCCGCTACGAGCCAACCGACGATGGAGCAAAAAGAATACGAGGAAGAAGAAGAAGAAGAAGAAGAAGGAGAGGAAGAAGAACGAACAAGAAGAAGAAGACGACGAAGGCGATGAAGGAATTACGTGAACTCTCGTAAAACAGCTTAACGGTCTCTCGGGATAGTATCGAGTGCGAGTTAAGTGGGTGAAAAAATTGCTACGCCCGAACGGGGAGACGCGTTTTTCTCGGTCGTCTCTGATAATTCGTCGAACCACTCGTAGCCCCGACCTTCCGACGTTTCTTGCTCCTGTCCCTTCTGATTAACTTAAGCCCCCGAGTTCGAGAACCGTTCCGATCGAACGGATCGCGGCGTGATTTCATCGATAACGATCCTAACTATAATTGCTCTCTATCGCTTCGCGATCGTAATTGTAATTTTATACCGTTATACAATATCGTGCACGGCCCGAACTAACGTGCACACGCGGATTCACACGATCGCACGTCCCGTGTAACCGCTATACCGTGCACGGACGTACGTCGCAGTATTTAATGCTCACTCGATAATAATAGTCCGGCGAGCATTGTGCTACGATAATCGCGATGAATGTAAATTCGAAATTTCGATATCGACACTGACACGTCCGCGTGGGCCAACAATGGAAAGAAGAAAAAGAACGCCCTTTCGACGCGTTAATGATTTACCAGGGAATAATGGATACCCCCGGCCTCTCTTGCCTATACTGTATCATAGATCGTTAGCTATACCTTGTCCCTAATTATAAGTCTCATTAATGAAGATTGATTTCGAATTCAACGCCTGTAATAAACACCGATTCAACGCGCGGCATGTAATCACGGAATGCCTGGCATATACGAGGCTATTAATTCTTATTAGAAATCGTTACGACGAGCGTCTTCCGTCTCCTCGCGGAATACAATTTGTTAATCACGAAACAGCCTTCGACGTTGGTCCGCGTGAATCGTTTCTCACGGTCAACGACGTTTTTCGGCGTCGCGAGAACCTTTGTATCCCAAGTGGATCTTTCAGCCAGCATAAGACAAGCGTTTGAAAAGGCTGAAAACTTTTTCGTCGTCGGAATTACCAAGAATTGAGAATCTAGAACTTTGAAGGTTTCGATGTCACTTTGCGAGCGCATTTTTCTGAAACAATGACCGGCTAATGGATGGAACATTAACAAATCAATTGTTTTATCATTCGAGCGAGAAAAAGTGCATAATTGATTGGCAATAATAGATAGTATATGAACAGATGTGTCCATACAAAAAGATAGTGAAGTGAAAATTACAGGACGATGACAGGGGTTGAAATAAACGAATGGATATATGTACGCAATGTATAGATTTGTACAGATTTATAATTTTATTTTTTATCGATTTACAATGTCTTGTAAATATAAATGTATAAATTATACATATAATATAATATTTATTAATGTATATATTATATATAATATACAAATGCATATAATATATTTTTTATATATTATATACAATAATCTAAAAATGCATATATCGCATATAAATGTATAATTTATACAAAATAAAAAATGTAAGGAGAAATGTGAACAATTATTTATAAATATTTTTTTATTTCTTTAATCATCGTTTTTAAATATCGCCAATATGGCGGTACTCGTTCGTTAAGGTTTAAGAGGTAGGAAAGAGGTAAAAATTCCAACGTCGATCGAAGGGTTAAGTCCTCGACAGGGTCGATTTCCTTCTCCCTGCACGAGGTGCTCAATATCATTTTGTTTCTGCCAAAACGCAGCCTCTCTCCCTCGTCATCTTAATCCTAATTCCTGTCTTTATTTTTCTATGTTCCTGCTCCCCCCCTTCGAATATCTGGGCAACCCTTCATCCCGCCACTTGTGCGCGCGGCTCCCTAATAAAGATCCATTTCTCAGCGTTAAGACAGGCCGATAAGCAAGGCCACAATTTCAATTACGGCGTTAAGCCCGGCGAGATCGCCGGACCGTAAAAACTGCGAGACTATAACCGAGATACTAAGCAAGTAAAAATCGACGATACGTCCCGCGGGCTTCCATCCCTTCCCTCCCGAGTCTCTTTCGCTCGGTTCTGGCCTATCTCGTTCTCCGTTCGTTCCGTTCGTTTCCATCTCGTATTTGGCCTCTCTCCGTTCACCTGGCATCATCGTTCAGCCCCCCGTCTTTGTCCCTCGCGAAACGCCGTTTCCTCTTCGTCGCGGTAGAAGAGCGCGGAGAACCGAGGTTTGACTCGTTAATATATCAGATTATGCTGGAACAGCGAGTCTAATTTATACCACAGTAAACTGCAGGCTGCACCTCGGGCCACTACGCCGCCTGCCATTTTTAATACGTCCTTAAAGCGTCGCATCTCTTAAAAGATTTCTCGACCCCCTTCTCTCTTTATCTTTCACCCCGCCCCGCGGTGACGAGTTCAATCAAAATCGTCCGCTAAAATTAAATTTTATTTCTCTTCTCGCGGATTCGTGTAATTTGCTCCATTAGTAAAGTGTCGCGACGTACTCGTCCGTTCTATCATCGCCGCTTCGGAAAATGGATTTGGACCTCGACGAGAACGAAGAAACGTCGTGCAGTTGGGATCGATATATCGTTAAATGCGTTAAAAACTGCATCATTTTTTTTACAATATCGATTATCAAGAAGGTACATCTTAGTTCAGCGATTTATGTCAAATCCGAGGACATTAATGACCCCTGTTTCGGTGAAATTCGAATCGCTGCGTCGGTTTACCCTTTTCCCGTCCTCGTTGCAATACAAATTTGTCTCTTTCGCTGTCATCTTCTTCCTCTTTCTTTGCACCGTCTATCATATCCAGCTCGCCACACAGCGGATGATCTCGGCCTTCGGTACCGGTTGAAATCTTCCTGGGTTTCTTTGGCCTGTTTGCCACCGACTCGCAACCCCCTGTCGACGAACCGGAGACAGACTGCGCACGGTTTTTCTCTTTCTCGCGGCGACACACGATCCGCGAACAGAACCGTGCCACGAACGCGCAGAAGAATGGAGGGGCTCGGTACGTGTGAGCGAAAAAAGAGGTGCCGAGCGGTAGAAAACGAACAGCGAAGAAACTTTTCCTTTATTGTTAGACGCTGCTGCAGAATACACAAACGATAAGGGATTACAGTTTTTCCCCGATGCTTATTTATGGCCCGCGTCCGCCTCGTTCTTCTACGTCCGCCTGTTCACGACACTTTTTCTCGTAACGCCGGCAGCAGCGGCTGACTGCGAACAAACGGGCACCTCCGTGATAAGAAGTTTCGACGATAATGCCGCGCGAAGCTGATCGCGAGTTGATCCGTGACCGTGTTCGCCAATAAATTCGTCCACCGTTCAGAAAAAAATTTCGACTGCAACTTTTCTCGCGGCACTTAATCCGTTGCTCCTGTCATTCGCTCCTTTTACGATCTGCTTCAACGTAATATCGAGACGGTTCCGACCTCTGCGACTATCGCGACTGATAGGACTGTTGGAACTATTTGAACTATTTAGGTTTACTGGAATTATTGAGATTTTAGGACTCATGAAATTGTTGGGACTATTGGGCTATCGAGACTGGTGGGTCTATTTTGTAAATTAGCAAGGCTATCGATGTTGTCCAGACTGTTGGTACTATCGAGATTGTTAGCACTGTTTAGATCATTGTGACTGTTGAAATTGTTGGGGCTATTTTGGATTACTGGAATATTTAGGGTTACTGGAATTATTGTGACATTGGTGTACTGGAATTATTGAGGCTATTGTAACTGTCAGACTGTCGATATTGTTGGGAGTATTTGGATTATGGGGACTATAGTCAGTGTTAAATCTGTTGGGAGTTTGAGACTATTGAGATTGAAACTTACCCCGACAATACATTTCTGCATTTGCACACTATTAGTCAATAGTAACAAATATTCGGAATATTACCATGAGATGAAAGTTAAAATGAAATAAAGAACATTATAAATAACTTAGGAAAGTAAAGAAAGATAATTGGTAGACATCATCAAGCCTTATAAGAAATATATCGGGTACGGCAGAAAATTGTGAATCACCGTGCGGTGAGATAGCTGGTTTCTACGATACAACCGATGGAAATAATTGATAAAAACAGATAAGTAGTTTGAAAGGAGCAGGAAGGAAAGCATAGAGTTAATGACGGTGTCGGTGTACCGAGTAACCAGAGACTAAGAGATGCTCGATGACCTGATCAATGTGGAACGAGCCACAATCCTATCAACGACTAAGCTCGTTTTACAGAGCATCGAGGTTTTTCCGGGGGATCCTCTTTCCCTGTTTCCTTCTTTTCCCTTTCGCGTATTAGAACTCCCTAGCAATCTCCTTCGGCCGGGATATAATATCTCCTGTAGGTTGACCAATCGTGCCCAGTTTTTCGTCGGATTATCCAGCCAGGTGATTTCTCTCCAAAGAATACCACCGGAGGCCGACAGCTAATCAAACCCTGAGAGCAATCGCCGTTCGATTTTCCTCGAATCACAAATGTATCGAAACAAGAAACTCCGACCGGCAACCGGGTTATGATATATCATAGCAAATATGTTATTCGTTTATACCCTTCGTCAAGCTCGTCAACTTCACCGCGATGCGAGCTGGATTGATTCCGTATCTTTAGAAGTCCTACATTGTGCTTAAAAGACTTTGTTGACCTAAAAACGGTTTAAAAGGTTAAACGATAAGAAATCACGTATTCATTTCGGGGAAAGATTTTTAGACTTTCTATCTTTCGATACTCGTTAGAAAGTATATACATAGGGACGTTGACTAATTCACCGATCGAACGTATGCAATTGCAGAGTTTTAAATTTCTCTATACTCTAATTGCCGAATCGTGTTCACACGCCGCTTGGGGCGTCTATTTTCATCCGATATTGAATCTTCGAATCTTTCGTCTCGATTCGCTGCTATTAAAACTCTCCCTGCTCAAGATTCTGTCTGCGCACGTTTCTAAAAACCGACGCTATCTTCCGGGTCGATCAGAAATGAATTAGGGTCCTCCCGTGTTCAATTCGGCTCGAATACGCTTCCGCCTCGTTTTCTCCTTTAACCCCGCTCGAATGGCTAGTATTTCGTCCGCGATTATTCTCGAATGTCTATTAGCGATGTCGTCGTAAATTCGTCTTCAATTTCGCAGGTAATAACCGTACATCAAGTTGAAACGCGACAAGGAAAATAGTGTTGTACCGGTGTTATGGCGAAACCCGTCTTCTACCTGGTGAAATTGTGCAAAACGGTGTTTACGGTGAAACCGCTCGTCTTTGAGCAATTTTTGTATCTTCCGAACTCGGGAGCGTTGTTTTTTAACCTGTCCAATCTCTGTTTCGACAGAAAATCGAAGGAAATCGAGAGACCGGAAATAGATACGGAAAACTATCGATTGTAAATGAAAAACCAGCTCGAAAGCAAGGAATAAAATGTGCTCGTTCACGATTTCATTTTCGAGAAAATGAATTATGAAAACGTAATAACAATACATATAGAACAAATAAATAAAAAAGCTTTTATTTTATAACGAGCAGTATTTTATATTTTATTCCATACCGATTTAGTTCGGTCGGTTAAACGTATGTGGAGCATTTCACCCACGTTTGATGAAATTCGAATTAAGTTACGTTAGGTCAGGTACGTAATTAATGTCCTCCTCCTTCGGTACCTTTGCATTTTGTAGAAATTGGGCGAATCAAGTATCATAGTCGAATTCTTCGAGTATACAGGGAGTCCCAGGATTAAATAATCAGACTGCACCAGCGTGTCCTATGAATAAAAATAAGAATAATCAGTATATTTAGCGCTGTAATTAATGATCACACACGTTGGTCGACATTTCGTCTCGGATGGTAATTTATCCGATTCTTCGTTTGCGCAATTCGTTGGGTCTAAGTTTCTCAAGATTAACGTTTCGTTTCTCGATCCTCGCAATTATCCAATCCGTTTCGCGCGTTAATTAGAGAGGTTAAATATGGTATCGCGTCACGGGTCTCGTTAGTGTGCCAGTTAGAGAGCCGTATACGGTTTTAATCGCGCGCACCAAACGCGCTGTTCCGCTCGGTTCCGCGAGCATCGTATTCACGATTCGTCGTTGAAGACCGTGGTCCTCTTTCATATTCTGCTGACCGACCGATGCCACGCTTTATATCCGACACGAAACTACAAGAAATTCGTTCATTCGACTAATTATTACCTTCGCTAACATCGTTACGCCGCACAGCATTTACGAACCGGAGCCAAATGTTTTACGACGAACGTTTAATCGTCCCTTTGCCGCGGAAAATTTCAGCCGGGAATTGAATAAAAAGCAATGCAGAGCGAATTTCGTTTCAACATTTTCATTTCTACGTTTTCATTTCCAGCGTTTCAACAGAGCCGCGGTCCGTTGCGATGTTCGCTGGCCAAAGTAAAAATTCTACACTCGCGACGGCCTGAAATATCGTGGATATTTACTTTTCTATTGCGAATATCGGGTCATCCAAAAATTAGCCTTAAATCTCGCTCATATCGAGTTCGAGCTATCGTTGTTCGTTTGATATATCGCGTTCAGGCTATTATATTTGATTTATCTAGTTAAAAGTATGATGTTTAGTATATGAGACTATGTTATTTGATACATCAAATTGAGATTATAATGTTTGATACATTAAGTTGAGACTAAGATGTTTGATACATCAAATTGAGACTGTAATATTTAATGCATCAAATTGAGATTATAATGTTTGATACAATAAGTTGGGACTATGATATTTGATGTATTAAGTTGAAATTATGATGTTAAACATATCAAGCATCGACTGTCACATTTGATTTGACTATAACATAAAGTAATTTAGAAACAGTCAATTAAAGTTCCAAGTCTTAATAGAAGCTGTAGTCCAAAGTCTAGCTCACTATTACGAGACAATTATTTGATGTAATATTCGTTTCAAACTCGGTTGGTTTAGTCACTGATTCAATTAATGTGCTGGATTTGATAGTGTATCGCGTTCAGATATAACGCTCGAGAGATGGACTCCTTTCCTTAAATTGCCTTCGTCTGTAAAAAAGATTACCGTCCTCGACACGGTACATGCTTGCTTAACATCTGATGCGTGTACCCTATAATTAAATGTTACTAAATATTCGTATTTATCGAGGTTGGAAGTTGAACATAAACCAGTTAGAATGTCCGCAAGAATCTTCCTACTCCAATCTTGACTTTGCTCTTCCTGCTGTCCAAAGTATTTTTGTTAATTGCTCAGAACGTGAGTTGTATCTATCCTTACATACATTCGCTACCGTGATTTACTAATAAAACGTACATGTTCCCATGTATCTTCGCGTCCGGTACATTCACGATGTTTCTGAGTCTCTTAAGTGTTTCTGGAATTTCTGCGTTGAAATTCAACGCCGACCCCATAAAACATGCAATTAGCACTGTGATAAGAGCTCGAGCGATGCAAGGTTGAACTCGTGAATGCGAAATAGGAACAGGTTTATCGCGATTCGAAAAAATGTCTAAGCTTCCTTTGCGTCTCTCCGACATACTGATGAACCAGTTTCAGAAAAAGTCGCGTCGGCGAGCGAAGAACCTGTAATAATTTCTTAACGGTTCAGGGAATTATGCGGCTTAATTATGCGAGCTCGTGAAACACGCTATATCGGTGCGCAAGAGAGGGGAAAGATTTGGAGAGGGGGGATAGAAAAGCCCCGGGGTCAAAGAGAGAGAGAAGGACAGGACGCGTTTTAGAAAGATCGAGGAATAGTTAATTGCTTAGCTCAACGTGTTTGATTATAATTCTTTCGTAGGCGTCGAAAGGGTAGGAAGAGCTCTCGGAAGATTAAGAAATGGTGGTTCGAGGCACAGGTTACTCGGCGGGATGGAAAGTTCTTTGCAGCCCCCATGCCACGCCGTTTCTAACGCTTACGAATAATTATTAGCAATAATTTTTCATTACCAAGACATTGCGAGATAATTATAGGGCGAGGCGGTTTTTCTGCGCTCCGACTCGATGCATATGCGCCAACCTGCATAGTCGTAATGAATAGTCGCTCGTTACCCGCTGTGCTCGCGAACTTGCCCTGAAATTACAATCCTGCTGTATGTTTCGCGATGCTTCTCATGGAACATCTTCCACGAGGCTCTTCTTCCACATTTTTCTTCCCAGCTAGGGGATGATTGAGACCTCTTGTACAATTCTTCGGTCATTTATCGACCTGTTTTATATTGACACATCCATTCTATGCCGATCGAGCATTCGACGAACAAAGGTTTCTTCCAAAATTGAAAATTGTATAAACGAATCTTCGACATTTGTTATTCGATGTTAAAAGAAAATCATAGAGCTAACACGGTACAACAAATGCGTGATAGTGGCGTTAAAATATTTGTTAGATACAAATGTATTTAGAGAAGATTTTGAATGAGGCTCAAATGTGACAGAACTTAATATCACCTAATATCATTTAATATCTCGTTAATGGGTCTACATAGATATATGTAGACATTCACGCATATAAACATCTTTTTTTTCATATAAATCTTATACATCTATAAATCGAAATTCTAACAATTATTCTAAAATATATTACAAGTGTATACATACATAATAGTGTATACAGTGGTACATAAAAATATATATCACGATATACAAAAGACTTTGCAGTTCTATTCTTATTCTATATTCAAAAGGTTGAGGAACTTTAGATTTTTTGTTCACATTAAAATTCACGAGACCGAGCTCGTTATTTTAACCTTTCCTCCCTTACAGCAGTTGTTGCCACGAAATAAAGGGAGAGAAGGTTACAGAGCCAATTTTTTTTTTAAAAAGAACCGATTCATTTATAACGTAATAACCTCGCTGGTCCCGTGATTCGATCAAGTCGAGAGAATATACATTTCCCACAGTTTCCTTTGTACGCCACTGAATTCGTTTGAAGAGAGAAATTAACGCAATTCAAATGGTTGAACACTAATTGGCGCGGAAGGTACGTGAAAAAATTTAATATCAATTTTCTGGTCGTGATTCCCGCTTCAAAGGAGCTACGATTTCATTTTAAAATGTTCCATAAATTAAAAACTGTACAACTTGCTCGGTATGTGAAGAGCGCATGACCAATGACACGCGGTAGTTTTTCATTTGCGAATTTCCCTGGAAGACGGCCGTGAAAATATCCTGGTCACTGCTGTAATGAAAATACCTAGTAAAATCTGTCTATTTCCGTAGACGTTCAAGAATCAACCCCCTCCAATTTCTGTGTCGAGGTAATTGATTTATTTCAAATTATCGTTAGCAATTTGCTTATGAATATGGAAATTAAATTTTCATCGGTTAGGTAGCGCGCAAATTCTCGCCTTTCTGCTATTTAATTTATTCTCACTTTTTAAATTTAAATTACCTCTGATAGTTACTTGACATAATTTCTCGAAATCCAGAATTCCGAACGTTTAAATTTGTACCTTCGAGTTTTTGGATTTCTACGTTTATAAAATAACCACATCGCACAATTCCCCAGTTACTAAGTTTGCCCGCGTCAAAACCTTTATATGTCCAAATTTTCAGATCCATTAAAATTTGTCAATCTTCCCCGTTGCGGTGGTAAATCCAATGTCCTGAATGATATATCCTCGTTATAAAATCTTAACGACTTTATATACATTCGTAACAAGTTGCTTCCGAATGGAACGATCATGTCAAAATGTAACTCTTAACGCTAAACTTACTAAAGCGGTCAAAATGACCATTTAACAAGTTTCTAATTTGTAGTTACCGAGTCTGACAGGTGTCCTCTTTGAAATTCCTGTTGATATTCATCGAGATGAAGCACTAATGCGTACACTAATTTGTGTTTCATTGTTCGCTTATTTGTTTTTCAATTTCATTTTTAATTTCAAAATAAACGTGCGTAGTACGCCTGTAGGTTTAGTGTTAAGGTAGCTAACTCCATTTTTTGGAAAATAGACTTACGCCACTTTGAAAATAAACGAATCAAATGATCAAATTCCTAAATTCCCAAAAGTGAAAATTCTAAACGCTCGAATGAAAAAAAAGGAAAGCTCTGGCTTACACTAATATCTCCGATCCGTGATTTGAAATTCAGCGGCCGTGTCTGCGCGTCTCGCAAACAGTCACGATTCGTGAGCGCATAAATTCGCGGCGCTTTCTACGTGCGTTCGTCCTCGAGGCCGTTTCGACGTCGTCGCCTCGAACCTGACGGAATCAATTTTCGCGAAAATACGACGGGTCGCGCGGAATCGTAGAAGAATTACAGCAACGCGGGTCCCGTTCTCGCGACATATTCACGCTGCTTCATTACGGGATGGCGAGCACCGCGTGGAATTTTTGCTCGGCCGTGTCGCTCGTCACGGAGCCCGGTGCACACGTAAATAACGCTTTCGCGAGCGTGTCACATAACGTCTTGCAGCTACACGGGCCACGTTTCAGCTGCATTTTTGCGACAGCGTAAGCAGCCGCGGCGCCGGTTTTCTCCTCGTACCCCGGTTAATAAACTAACGCGCTACGAGAGAAAGAGAAAAGCGTCGGGGTCGTGAATGGAAAACTCGTATTAAAGTGCTGCACGCTCGGGGTCGGACCACAGCGAACTTCCGGCCGCGGGCCTGAACTTGGCTTCTCACTTTATGAAATACAACCCGATGTCCGCAGTGGCTCTTTGCTCGACTGCCACGAGGAGAGAGGAAAGGGACAGAGACAACGAGAGAATAGGAAGATGGAACCGTTGGACGGCGATACAGGAAGAACGGAGACGAAGAAAGAGGGTCGCGAGAGGGAGAGAGCGAGATGTGAACACGGGTCGAAATAGATAGAAGAGGCAAGTGCTTGCCGCACCCGTAGCTCTGAAATCATTTCGTGCTCAGACTTCGAGTAAACTATCTATCTTCGAGTAGTAAATCGACAAACCCTCCAGAATTCACCGCTCTTTCGACGTACATCTTCGAATGCCCTCTCTTTTCGCTCCTTCCTCTTCTTCTTCTTCTTCTTCTTCTTCTTCTCCTTATTCTAAGTCCTTTCACCCCGTTCTCGGGTCGCTCCTGGCCAACCCCTCCTAGTCGACGCTCGCTTACCGAAGCACAAACGTCGCGAGAAGTAAACTACACGGACATACTGTCGAGCCATGTCGAAATTTTTCGAGAGAATTTACCGGTACATAACGGCGAACAACTACGACTTGACGTATCAAATAAAACTTGAGAGATTTTTCGACGATCGCATAATAATTTTCTCCGATATTTTCTGCCGACATTTCCCTCCCCGTTGCTCGATTATTTTCCTCCTCGGTCGATCGATCTTCTTGCTCGCGTACAATCTGACCGTGATCGCGGTATGTTTGTATTTGTACGAGGGCCGAGCACATCGAGGTAAGCTTTTTTGGGGAAAATGATGATGTAGAAAAGAATGACGGAGAAAAAGGATTCGGGAATTTGGGAGGTCGAGAAATTCGAGAACTCGAAAGTTGCGTAAGATGGGAATTTTTGGGGATTTGAGAAATTTCAACTCGTGTATCTCGGTATTTGGAAATCTGGAGAATCGCAAACTTTGGAAATTGAGAGTTCGTAAATTAAAAAATTCTTCGATCGATTAAAATGTGGCAACGTGACGTACTAAACAACCTCCACCCTTGCCACTAGCCCTTCCACCAACAACTCGAGCGAACACGTATTATCTCAATCTAACCTCGCAATCTAATAAAATTTAACTAAAGTAACAGTTTAACAAAAGTAAAATGTAACAAAAGTAATCATCAAATGAAATTTCCAATTCCTGGAAAATCGCTGAAATTCCCGAAGCGTGCAACTAACGTATTCGTTTGCAACGATAGAAACATTCGTCGTGACCAATCGAATCATGGTCGTCGATCTCCGAAATCTCAACGAGTTTTTTGCCCAAGGGCCGACCGTCGCGAAGGTTATTACCTTTTCGGATGTTAGATGGACGACGATAAGTTATCGTCACGGTATAACCACCTATCGGGCACTGTCACTGGCCCGTGGCAGTAGGATATTGTTTTTAGGCTGCGGTTTTGCCCGGTGTACCCTCCTGGGAAATTGGAGCTGAAGCGGGCGCGCTGGCAACGCGCTCGCCGCTCATTTATTACCGTTGCTTTACCTCTGGGTGGCCAAATTTACCAAACACTGCGGTTCGAGCTCCAAATGCCTGCCGTGCAACGCGCCGCTTCAACGACGTCATTCGACGTTACACGCTTCGGAACCGAGCGACGAATTGGCACGTCGCCCACCATTCTCCCCTGTTACTCAAAAAACCCTACGAAAATTCAACGACGTTCACGGTCATAGTAAGATTTCGGCAGGTGCCTCGGCAATTTTTATCGAGTAATTTTGTGTCACCGATCTCGAACATTAACACATACGTCATACATAGTTAAACGTAGGTTAACACATGCATTATACATGGTTAAACATAGGTTAACACATAGGTTATACATAGATAAACATAGGTTAACACATACATTATATATGGTTAAACATAAGTAAAAACATAAGTTGTACACAGAAAAACATAGATTGAAACATGGATTTTAAATAGAGAAACATGGGTTAACACATTCGTTATATACAGTTAGATATAGGTTGACATATTGTACATAGTAAAAGATATACATAAACATACATTTACACATTGATAAATCCGAGAACGGCATAAATATTAAAAAGCACCATTAACATATAACATTGTACTGTATAATGCAACATCTCATATAAAATGTGATTTCAATATCGAACCGTGATTTCAACATTCGAGTATGACGTCAATGTTCGAACGTGATCTCAATATTCGAACGTCATTTCAATATCTTATGGAAATGTAACGTGCAAACAAAATTAATATTAACGATTAATTCATTATACGTTGGAGATAGTTCGACAATTTTACTGCCCAAAGAAAAGTACCTAACTTTTTGATGTTTCGTTTTGGATTATGACTCTGAATTGCTCAATCATGCTCATAATGTATACACTCCTTACAGAAATGTTACGTGCAAACAAAATTAATGTTATCGATTAACTTATTATGCAAGATAGGGTGACAATTTCATTCCGCATAAAAGGTTCCCTTTTCATCCAAACATTTTACTGAATAAAACAGATATTCCATCGCGCAACGAAACATATAGGTTCATCGTACACATTTTTGGCCAAGAACGCACGAGGTGCACATTTTTGCGGTTTCGTTAAGTGGCTAATTGTCTCTAGGTGTTGCATCTAAAAAAAAGAAGGGAAGAACAATTAGAGGCGTCAGACAGAGGCTAGCAGCACTTTCGCTCTCGAAATCCCATCCGTTTCATCGGCGAATCGACTACAGATCCGGTCAAACTCTCGTCGAAACGTTTTCGATTGTCGAGCAGGTCCGATGCCCGTGTACAGATGCGGTTGCTGAACGATTTCAGCACGCGGCTCCGGCTCCGGTGTTCACCGTGTGCATCGGTTGTTTTTGCAAATTCCGCATTCCGTCGATAGCCGAATCCGATCAAACGCGCGTGACAAAACGCCGGGTATATCGAGGAAAAAGCGTTCGGCCGAATCTTGTCGACGATCGGGCTCGGTGACAAATAATCGGCCGACAGAGCGACGATAATCGCCTGTCCCGTTCGCGTGTGTGCGCGTGTGTGGGCCGCGTGCGTGTACGCGTACACACCGTTGTGACAGCGGCGCACTCGGCCGGGAAGCGTGCCTCTGTAATTTGCGCTGTAATTAGCTACAGGATTCTGGGAAATTAATCGAACCGAATGTTGTCGCAGGATATATTTATATTAATAGCGGACACCGGCGCGACGACGCAACGCTCGAACCGAGACGAGAAGTAACGGAGCGACGATTGCACCCCGAGTTTATTTATCGATCGCGCGGATAACACTGTACAATAAATAATCTAGTGCAATAAACATGGTAAAAGTGGCCCCAATCCTTGTAGCACAATACTGCAGCCATTAATCTGTAATTGTGTTCAGATTTTTCGAAAGTGTGCAACTCAGTTAAAAAATTCTTAATTCATATTTCCTCATTTTGTGTATAGAAAGATGCAATGTCACATCCGAAATCGATAAAATTTAAATGAATATACTTATTTGCATGAATAAAGAAATATAAATGTTTTTTTCAATTTTTTAATTATTTTGAATTTTTTTTTTTACTACGTTCCATCGCTTCGAAGAATCTGAAAAAATGAGAGATTAATAATTATAATAAGGGCTTTATGCTATATGGATAAAAATGTGGTCACTCGAGAAGTTGAGAATGATTTGTACATTGTCAAAGATTTAATGAATTTATTACACTATATGTAACCTGTATACCATAGTTATTTTAATTCTCTCCCGCATACACACACTTGAAAAGACTAAATAATCTTAATTTTAATGTAAAAATTATTTACCAAGGAATAACGGTTGAATATTTGTTCGATTTAAAATGGTTGCATTAAGTCAAACGACGAATGTGAGTCGTCCTTCGAGTGCAAAGAGTCGAAGTTGCTTGAAAAAGTATAAAAATGAGAGAAAAGGATCGTAGTCGATCGATCGAGCAGTTTCGATCTCCTCGATAATTCAATTTGGTAATAAATAACTGGTACGGGAGCGACGATAATCAACGACCGATATAGAGGAACGTCGATGCAACGGAGCGAGTGGAGACTCTCTGTAATTTGTGTAGTAATTAGTCCATTCTAGATATTAATTGGTCCGAGTATTGTCACTGGAAGAATTTATAGTGACCACCGGTCGGATCGTAATAATGCGGTAATAACAATAAACATCGTTTTAAAGTAGCGCGATCGCGTCGAAACGTTTGATAATTCGCGCGAAACAAATCATTTTGATAATCGATCGTGCCGATCGCGATCGTTCGACCGGCGTTTCTATTGTTTCGCGATTGCCGGACCAACTGCGTAACCGCGTTACACCACGGTTTTGCACTACCCCTGTCGCTCGATAGATTTATTCCAATAGATTTGCTCGATTTATGATCTACAGCGACGAATAATTGAACGCGACAATTTTCTATTTCGATTTAGATCATTCCGTGCAGATTGGAGCTACGAACGCGCGACGAAGGATCAATAATTTACGATCCTTCGCGTAAGATTCGCCTAAAAATTTATCCCGAGGTTAATAATACCGATTGCATTCGATTGTCTCTGGGTACAATTGCTTCGAACTTCTAGTCGGTCCATAATTTACCATCGCGAAAATCGGTTTCTTAAAATCGGAGCATTCTAATTCGAACGACATTATGCAGATTTAATTTCATAGACTGGCTTTTACATTGGAAACATACTTTAACAATTGATGTAATCGAACTACAGACGTACAGCATGTTTTTTTTAACTTCGCGATTGAAGTTACCAGAGATCCAAATCTCCTACCTTCTATCTTGCGAAGTCCAAATTTTTGGTCTGAATAAGTCTACACAGATTTAATTAACATATCTTAATGATTATGTAAGTACATTGGCGTAAATGGATGTTTGGTGTATGTTGAGTTGGATTAGGATATCGTTCTTAACACTAGATTCACGAAGCCCGTCAAAAGTTACGGATACATTTCCTAGTTTCAATTATGAAAAATTGAAAACGATTTTATCAAAGTGTACGTTAACTTTCATCGCTATAAAGAATCATTGTATAAGTCAGTTTACGTATCATCTACAATTTATTTATTTTTATAATTCAGTTTCAATTTAAATAGTCACGAAACGTTCGTAAATTTGGGTTAAATAAGTCTATGCACATATTCCAAAAATATTTCATGAACCTGTCAAATCCCACCTGAGTCTTATTTAAACCATTATTTAAGAATAAATGCCGAAGTCACTTAAGGATTACTACCATAAAAAATTAAATACCGCCGGTAAAATCTGTCAAACGTCTCGAAGGTAATAACATCGATTGAACATTTTCCATCCTCGCATATTTTCGTTCTGTCCTGGAAGATTAACGCCAGACACGTACAACGGATCGATATTATAGCGAAAATATCGTGAAAACGCATTCTATCACGATTCTATTGCTGTTTTAAAGATTCGACGGCACGGTTGCGAAGAAGGTTGTGAAGAGGAGACGTCTCGAAGAATTCGCTTTTACGAGATTCCTTAGGAAAGTGCTGAAATCGCGCGAAATGAACGCCGAGTGCACGTCGGCTGCAGTCGGAATCTTGTAGATGCATATCAATGCAGCCTGGAATTTTCATTACGGGTCGAGCGATCGTCGCGGATCTTTGAGGAACAGAAAACGAGCTGTATTCCCGTGGCACTTTCCGCGTCAATCCGCCCGTTCACGCGCGCGGATTACGCGCGGATGATAATCGATATCGAGAATCGCGGCGCGAAACGCGTACACGCGCATAATGAGCGGGGTGGTGAGCTAATAGCCAGACAGGCGTGATAATTGCAACGAAATTATAATAATTCCGGGGGAAAATCAGCGGCGGGAGCCGCGTTTAACTTTGCTACGCGTTTATCTGGGAAGATAGGGAAGCGTCGCGTAGTAATGCCGGAAATTATTGGCACAATCGCGTCTGTAAATTTTGGCTTGGTCCACCTATTTGCGCGGATTACAAATGTACCGTGCCCGCGATTATGTCAGCCCGTCTCCCTTCGCGAAATTCGAAAACCATTATCCATCGTTTCTTTTACTGATCCGACGGTTTATCGGCGTCCTTTTAGGATTTAGTCTGATCGTACAGCTTATGTTCATCCCTAAACAACGCCCGGCAGGGTTGTTTGCCGTTGTCTCTTTGCTAAACAGAATTTTAAAACCGAACTTTAAAGCCGCGATGGAATCCAAGAAAGGATTTTAAGCTCGCGTAAATAATCGGATGGCGCATCTAGGGACGTTCTTTACAATTTTTGTTCAATTTTAGTTTAAATTTACTTCGCGGATTCGGAGGATCAACGAGTGTAACACTTGTTTTTTTAGTATAACAACGAAAATATTTTTGATCTCAATTTTTAATTATACGTATCTGTGTTCGATTTGTTCAAACAATCGAGACTGTTGAAAACATTAAGTTCATGCAATTTGGGATAACATTTCTCTTGTCGAAATATTGACAGTCCAATTGCTATTTGCTTTGCAGGCTATATTTAAGGTTGAACAAATCGAGAAACATTCATAATAGCCGATCGAACAGCTCTTTCAATTGGAGTAAGAAAGTATTTTAGTTTATGTAATTTATCGTTTTAAAGCTAAGTAGCGAATTGGAGTGTTTGAAAATTTGGGAATTTGCGAACGCGAAAAGTGGACATCTTCGACAATCGAAAATTTGTGATTTGGGGTTTTGGAGATTTGAAAATTTCTGGATTTAGGGTTCTGGGATATGGGCATTTGGAAACTTTGGGAAGTGAGAACTTAGGAATGTAGACATATTTACAAATATAAAAATTTTTAATTTTTAATAAATCCTCTACCTGTTCCGATCCACAACGAGTTCACATGTACCGTTGATTCAACAATCGTTGTTCGAGAGTTAAACTCGCATCCCCGTCGAACTTTTACATTGTTCCTCTGCAACATGCAACTCTCCATTCGTCAAAATCTACCGAACACGATGTTACAAGAATCTGTAAGGCGGCAACTTTCTCCGAACGCTAGATTAAGGGGGAAAGAATTCGTCGACCGCGCGGATAGCTCAATCGGTTAAAACGGTGGTCCAACAAGAAATCTGGCTTCGACTTGCGGTCTAACTGGATCGAACGATTCTCTTTCTCCCTACAATCTTCAAAAGCGTGATTGCTTCTTCCGCCTCTTCGTTTTCGCGTTCTGTGCGTGGTCAAGATTGGCTGCGGTTGGTCCAAGGAGATTTTAAAACTTTGTCCGTGAGAAAAAAAATTCCTAGAGAAACGAATTTCTTATTCCGACGCGCGTTCAGTTCGTATACACCCGACTTTCCTCGGTGTAAGTATAGAAATTTGGCAACTTGGCTGTTTGTGATTCCATGAATGTTGAAATTCGGGAATGGGAATACTACAAAATTTACGTACGTAGATGTTTAAGAGTACGGTTATGTGGGAAGTTGGAAATATGGGAGTGTGGAAGTGTAGAGATTTGGGAATATACGAAATTGGGGAGGTGTCGATTTGGAAATGCGTGGAGTCGAAAAAACGAGAGTTTGCGAATGTGGGAATTTGAGAACTGGAAAATTACAATATTTAGGTATATAGATATTTGAGAATATTGTTATGCAAGGAGTTGGAAATGTTGGAGTATGGAAATGTAGAGGTTTGGGAATGTATGCAATTAAGAATGCATGGATTTGGGAATACGCGCAGTCGAAAATCACGAATTTGCGAATATGGAAATTCGAGAATATAAGGATTTTGAAATGTACAGACACGGGAATATTCAAATTTAGAAACTACAAATCTTCAATTTACCAACTCGCTCAAAATGAAGAACAAATGATAGGCTTCCCCACTCGCGCTTAACCAAAAGTAGCGTACGTAGCAGCCGCGCGTATTATCCGTTGAGACGATGCGTACGAATGGTTGTAGATAACGCAACGAGGGATAGAAATCAGGTAATTGGATCTAGGACCGAGTCAGAAGTTTTCACGATGACGAAATCCGATGCGAAAGCGGAATTCAGAGATGGTTCGCGAGCTGAAGCATCGGGTCTCTTTGACGAGTTACGATATCGCTGACGATAGAGCGACGTATTGGATATGGCATCGCGTATATACGCGCGTGTCCGTCGTGCAACGATATCTCGTCTCGTCTCGTCTGGTTGCATAGCTTCGACGCATACTCCAGCTTTAGCGTACGAAAAGAGGCATCGCCTATACACGGGATCGTATCGTGTCCCTGCACGCTCGTTACTGCACCAGATCAGCCCGGGTACTTTCGCAGATGACGCGATAAAACCCTCCAAGTCATCAATACTTTTCACTGCGACGATTTGAATGAAATATCGTCGTGGTAGCAGCCGGGGCGAACTCGCGATGATTCGTATTCGCGTCGCGATGCATCGGAAACGTTCGTGCGGACGAACGACGGAATGCAACGGAAGAAAAACGAACCAAGGGCCGCGAGTTAATGACATTGTAATGAAAAAGATCGATTAGAGAAGGGAGCCGAAGCGGCAGGCCACGGTGGTATTCTGCTGCGGGCGCATTTTCAATTCATTCTGCACCCGGACCGCTCCGCTGTGGTCCGGATCGACAAATCCACCGACATTCCGTTAAAACATCGATTTCCATCGCCACGAAAATCTAATAAGCCTATTCTTTACCGAATTCTCGATTTTCGTTAGACGCGAACAAAGTTTACGTCGACCTTGAAAACGAACGATTAACCCTTAGCGCTCGAAATCATTTTCATTGTTGACAACCGCAAAACTTTCTGATTGAAAAGTTGAACGAATTTTTATGCAGAAATTGTATTCTTGTTGTCGAATATCCGGATTCAAATAGTTACGGCGCGAATCTATGCCCGTTGACGATTCGGCTATTAGAGAAATAAACTAAACGGGTCGGTGATCGGTTTATACGCAACTATGAACCGTCGATTAGCAGGATTATTTAATCCGTACGAATACATCGGGCGCGTTATGATTATTCGTGTGTGTTAATTCATCGACACGACGCGTCGAGCGGGTGGAGTTAAATGGCGATCTCGGACCACCGAGTGCTACTTTGCATCTTTGAAAATCGATTACAGGGGCGGCAAAGTGGAGGGGGTTGGTTGTCCTGTACAAGTGATTAACTTTAGGGTTTAATGAGTCGCCGGTTATTTTCCGAATTCGATAGTCGCGGCCGCGGTAATGAACCGATCGTACCTAATGTACCGGTGATTAAATTTAAACGTAATACCGGTTACCGGCCCTGTAAATCCCGCAACTCGATCGGAGATATTAAATTAACGGATTTCAAATTGTCCCGTGTATCGTGGAAACGGTCCCGGCAAACATCTAAATCCCTAATTCATTACCAGCGAATTGCACGTTGTTCGGCTTTATTAGCGACGCTCCCGGACACAAGGAGGAAATTAAATTAAATAAAAATCCATTTTGGGAAATAATATATCGACGTAGGTTGCGCACGAAAGTTGATCGACCGTGTTCGACGTTACTTTATGTTCTTTGTTCCATTGAATCGTGCTCTTCGATTACTTTACCGTCAAATGTCAGCAATAACCTCGCAGTTCGAGAAAGGTGTATCGAAAGAAATCCTGTTTCGCGACGAGACAAATAATTGATACACGAAGCATCTATATCGGTGTAGGCACGTTTAACGAAGAAATTACCTTCGCGTAAATTAAAGTGTGTCACGTTGCGAATCGATCGCTCGAAAAATCCGTAAAAACAAAAAATCGACGTCGTATCGCGCGATAGTTTCATATCGACGCAATATTGCCGTGGTTACGATACGATAGGGGCCACGATGATCGTACTCGGCCCTCGAAGTGGCTATGCAAATTAACATGAGTTCTATCGAACGAGATTGCCCGGAGAACGGAACAGAGACGGAAGATGGGAGCCGGAATGGAAACAGAGAGAAAGGGAACGTTAAGAAAAGAGAACCAGTCGGAAGGACAGTGGCAAACAGAGCAAAACGAACGTTCGGTGAACTTCGTTCTCGCTCGATTAACAAATGCGTTTTTTCTTCCATCGGGGCACGCGATATTTATGCTCGTGCAAAATAAGATATTAATAACGAGCCGTAGATCGAGCGTGGCGATACACGGGACCGGTGCACGCACCGTTCACGCAGAATCTTTGGTCTCGTTCGTGTTTCCATCTTGCATTTTCTTCCACTCGATTTTTCATTCCACCTTCCCGTAGGGTTTACACAGATAGCGGATAGGCTCGTTCGTAAATTTCGCTATCACGAGTCACCTTCAGAATATGGGAAATCGAATAAAAATGGTCGGAAGTTATGTTCTTCTCTTCGCATTTTATTATTTGAACGTGTAGATTTAACATAATTCTTAATTCGATATAATCTAACCCTAATATAACCTGACGGTTTCATTTAACTTAATCCGACGTTTTCATTTAACTTACTTAACAGGATATATTCATTTAACCTTGTGTAACCGAATGTGGCCCACAATGTCATAGTTTAAACTTAATTACCACGAATTAACATAATTATTCTTGTTGGATATCGAGTTACATTAAAGACAACTTACGAATGTAGCTTAACTTGACAGTTTCGTTTAACTAACTTAAGGTGATAATTTCATTCAACTTACTCAACGTGGTCCACGATGTCATTGTTTAAACTGAATTATCCCGAATTAACATAATTATTGTTGTTTGATATCGAGTTGCAGTGTATCCATAGTTAACAAAAATAAAATATACTGGACACATTAGATACACACGGAGCAACATATACCAGTATTTATTTTGGAGTAACGAAATCGTAAAAGAAACTTCAACGGGGTGAAATCTAGCGCTGCTGCGATAAATAAGCTTTAAAAATGAAGTTACAGCGGTAGAATGAGAAAAATGAATGGAAACTCGGAGTTTTGTCCAGTTACTGTACATTATTCGCGACATTATGTTCACAGCTGCTTACAAATTAAGTTGGCTCGCGTAAAACTGGATCCCTTTGCTGTCGCTCGCTCTAAAGTGGATCTAACGCGAGAGATTTAATGGCAAAGAGCGTCCTATTCTCCCCCCGCGTTTGCATTCTGCTTGTTCCGTTTGCACGGTTTTTATCGTTCTCAATATCTTCCGCCGCGGCTTTTTCTTCCTCTCGTTATGAATTTTTATACCGGCCGAGCCAGGGGAATCTGAATTATAATTGGCCTCCCCGCTTTCGTACGCTGTACAAGCGCACGCGTATCGCGGGAATACCTACTATCCGCGCCGAAGAAGCGGCCAGCCAAAAAGCTGAATTTTATGGTCACCCTCGAGGGATCCGCTCGCAAATTACTTTTTCGCGTATCCACAGAGTCGATCTCCCTTTCCAAGGAGACTTCTTTCGACCCCGTCGTCGCTTTTCCCGGTTATTTCTGCCGAAGGAACTTCGCCAATAATTCACCCTTCCGCGTAGAACGTGTCCACGTCATCTGGACCCGGTATCCGTCGGGGCAATCGTTCGCGAGAGCAAATGTTGTGTACGCGTTTCCGCCGTTCGTATAGCCTCCGCTCATTTTTCAGTCTTTCTTATTCACGGACACGAGAAACGAGGCTCATCCCGAGGGGGTGAAAGAATCGAACGCGCGAAACGAGCTGGAATTCGTAAAAACGATCGTTACGCTCGATGATGGTTGCGTCGTTTGTTCCGGACACGAAGGGTGCAAAAATGTTTTCCACGAAAGTGTCGAACTTTTCACGGTAAAGTGCTTGACGGACCAAGTCTAAATTGTTTCTGTAATTTAAGATGTTCTTTGGGGGCTTCCGCCGGACGTACGAAATATTTGATCCGCTTATTTTGAGAGTGGTATAAGTCAATTCAAAAAAAGAAAAATGAGATATCACGTAACTTGTGCTTAATTCTCCTTAATTAATTTGCATAATAGATAAAGAGAAAGGTTTCCAATAAAATGTATTGCAATAGTGCAGGGTACGTACAAAATATATTTTCTTATTATTATTTATAAACAAAATTAAATTCATACGAGACATATTTCAAGTGGTATTTAATTGTTCATCATTGAAATTAAATGATTTTTACAATAAAAAAATTATGAAAGTAGTATAAATGCATCTACAACTCAAAAATATATATTATTTTAATGAAATTCACCTAACAAAAATTTATATAATCAAATTACGTATTGACGAATTATTAGAAGCACTGCCAGACTTAACATAATTAAATTATATTATTTAATTGACTAGTATGCTAACCTATAATTTTCTCGAAACGAAAGAAAATGAACTTATACCGTTATCAAAATAAACGGCCCATTTGTCAGGGGTTATTTTAACCCTCACCAACGTTTCCAACATTCGATCGAAATTTCGTAGAATATTAATTTAAATCTGTGTTAAATTTTGATGCAACGAAATGTCAAAGTTGGTTCCGTATAGCAGCCACCTATTCTCGATTGACCAGACCTATTAGAGTACGCTGATGTCTACGTCGCGTCGTTGGAAACGATCGTGACGCAACCAATAAAGCGAGCTCCATCTCGTAAAAAAAAGCGGATTAAACGAACGATCCGCTAAGCGCGAAAAGCTGTCTCGAAAGTTTATGGGGGGATATTATCTTCCGCGGCAAGTCGCCGGCAATTGGATTGCTTGATTATGACCGGAAAGAAAATGTACGTCTCATTGTTCGGGGCGACCGGCGTCTCCGGGAAACACGATCCGATCGTTAGACCGTCGGTTTTATTATTACATCGTTATAAGCTGACAATGGCTTCGGTTTCGACGAGACTGCCGTCGAAGAAGTTCTTAACTAGCTGCTGCGACGACTTCACGCTGTACCGACTTCCTGTTCGTTTCCCCTTGCTTTCCTTCGCGACCGTTTCTTTCCTTTTTCTTGTTGAATTCTGACTTCGGGTTTGTCTATCGGCGCTCCAGGCATCCACCGGAGAAACCGGGAAAGAAAACGACGAGATGCATGTTCCAAACGATCTTCTGTCGCTTATCAATTGCCTTTTCGTTTCCGAACGACGATTTCTGCGTTTCGAGATACTTCGAAACCTTTGTTCGCAGAAAAAGGGTTACGTTACAGTTTATGCTCCACATCATTTTTAATATTAAATATTAAACGCTCTTTTGAATATTATACAGCATAATCGCTTCATTTTCCCTTTGGCGTGTTCTCTTTTCAAAGATCCAGCACTTTCATAAACCATACTCATAGTTATTCGTAAATTAAATTCTGTGCAATATATTTCATGAAACGAATGAATACTTCATGAAACGAGTAAGTAAAATGTTTCATGAAATGAAGCAGTACAATATTTCATGAATTTGCACATAATTTAATTTTTGAATATGTCAATCTAATTATAATATCGGTATACCGTGCAAAGATGACGTACAAGCGATCTTGAGAAAGTAATTAGGTATCTCGAGTTCCGCTCAACCAATTCGAAAAGCACTTCCGAACGACAAACACGCGAACCGTATTCGATTCTTCCAGCTATCAGAATCAGGGATATCAATAACACTCGCAGATGTAACCACTCGATTCTCCCACCCTGAAGTGGTGCTCGTTCCTCGAAATTTCGAACAAAAACCCGCAGCGGAGACAAACGGGGCGTTGTCGCCTTGGTTGCAAGGTAGAACGATTATAATCGACGGGGAAAGCACTTTTATACTTCGTCGTTTGTTGAAAGTTCGGTCGGGACGAATTAAAGACAAGACAAACAACGGGGATCCACGGTGACCGATGGTCGCTGCAAATCAGCTTTTACGTGCAACTTACAACGAGGATGGAAAGGTCGTTCCGAGAGGAACAGTGAAAAGAGAACGAACTGCGGGACGAGTTCGTCGGAAAGTCGAAGAATCGAAAACCTACGAGGTGGACAGAACAAATGATCTCTTTCTGTCGTGTTTCCCCTCGCTGTGGACAGTCGGACAGCGAAAAAAAAAAGAAAAAAAAAACAAAGGTCGAGGGATGAGCCGACAGAACGCGGAAAGTTTCGATGAAAAGTTTCGTCGTGCAGGGTGGACGATTCAGAAGCGAAATCGCTTATCTAACCGAAGTGACACGAGATCCAAGCATTAAGGGAAACGTTTATTTTCAACGGCATGAACAAGTTGCCGCGATCCGATGATTATCCGCCCGTTTGCGAGCATGTTTTCCGGCCTGAAACACCGATTCGCGAGTTCTTCGCGTACGTTCGTCCTGTTACCGGCGGATCTTATCGAATCCGGTTCGTTACGTTTGATCCCCGAGGAGTTTAAACGATGTCGAAAATGTACGATCGATACGCGAATCGCGGAGACAGGAAAGTTGGGTATTTCGTCTGTGAGAAAGTTTCTCTTTACGGTGGCCGCTTTTGCTTCGCTACGATATTCCTTTCGTACACGTGGAACAACGCTGGAACACCCGCGTAACTGGATTTTTGTGTAGGGTGTGTCGGGTATCTCGGCATTATTGAATAAGCATTTATGCGATGCGGAGAGGTTTTTGAATTTTTGGGAATTTCGGGAAGGAGAAATTTAGGGCTGTGTAAATTCGGAGGTTTGGGAATTTGGAGACCTGGGAAATTCGGAGTGTGAGGGATTCAGAATGTGACAATTGGAGGTATGTGCATTTGGGGATTTAAAAATTTAGAGATTTGTTAATTTTGGAAGTTGGAAATTAGGGAACATGGGAAATTGGGAGGTATGAGAATGCGGAGATTTGAGAAACTGGGGTGTCAGAAATAAGAAGTGTGACAATTTGAAGGTACGAGACTTTGGGGATGTACAAATTTGAAAATCTGAGAATTTAGGGAGTTGGAAATATGCGAAAGTGAAAATTTGCGAGTGTGAGAATGTGGAGATTTGAGAAATTGGAGGTATGAGAATTTGGGGATGTGAAAATTTAGAGATTTGAGAATTTGAGGAAGTGGAAATTTGGGGGTGTGAAAATGTGGAAGTTAAGAAATTGGGGGTGTGAGAAATTAGGAGTGTGAGAATTTCTGTGCATGAGATTTTGAGGATTCGAAAATTTTAGGAATCGTGGAATTTAAGATTTTGGGCATTCAGAAATGAAAGAAATAAAAAATTAGAAAATTTAAATGACTTAAAAATTTGAAGCTATGGATTATAGAGATACAATCAAATTTTCACCATAACAAATACCATTCTATTATCTCCATTTCCGTTGTTATCAAATTTTCGAACTCAATCTATTTTTCTTGAAATAATACATAACTCCGAATGAGGAAGAATTCTGAATAAGAAACAAAAGTTTGCGCATGGCATGCGAAATTTTCAATTATCCGCAAAAACTCGTAACGGGCAAACTATCGTTTTCCGCGTCCAATGTTATGGTTATTACGAAGAGACGTTTGCTACATATAAAGAATTATATGAGAATCGATCGACAACGACGAGACTGACGGAAAATAAAATACCCGTCTAGAGTGGCGACGCAAGATGTATTTTCCAAGAGAATGGATGAAATGTACTTTTGCTCTTACAGTCGACCTTTTCCCGGTTCTTTCTTTGGCCCACACACAGTTTTCTGTATTTCTCGGTCGGAAAGTATTCCAAGAGGGTACTCGGTTCGTTGAGACAAAAAGATTTTCTCGAAAACAAACTTGGTGAAGTGGGGAACCGCGAAACATCGTAATGGTGAAACGCAGGAACATATTCAGAATCAAAAATGTAACGGGATTTGTGGCACTTGTAAATCGTTCGATATCGATCGTCCGTCATAATCGAGGCCTCTGGTGATTATTTTCGATGGAAATAAGAGCGGAGTACCTTAACGTTTTGTATCGTAAACGTGACGCACAAAATTAACGACCGTCATGTGTCGATATCATCAACCGTTCGTAATAATCTCGAAAAGTTGCCGAGAGGCGGAGGACTCTGCTGTATACGGTGAAATAAGTAGATTCGTTAGTGGTACACGCGATTTTTGATCAAATTCTCAAGTACCATAATGTCATGGACTCTGGAATACCCAAATTTCACAATTTATAAATCTTTGAAACCCCGAATTCTCAGTTACCACAATCGACAATTTCTCAAATTTTCAAATGTCCGAAATCTCTAATATCCAAGTTCTCAAATGTCCGAATTCTCAGGTTCTCAAATTTTCAAATGTCCGAATTCTCAAATTCCCAAGTTCTCAAATGTCCGAATCCTCAAGTTCCCAAATTTTCAAATGTCCGAATCCCCAAATTCGCGAATCTCGCAATTACAAAATCTCGAGATTTTCAAATATCCGAAGTCCACAGTATTCTAAGCCCTCTAATCTCGAAACACTGTAACCACATAGTCACGAATTCCCAAATTTCCCATATCACGGTTCCTCGAAATCCTAGAAACCCAAACTTCCGCGACTCCAAATTCCTACTTGAAACAAGTATAAAAATCCCGCTTGCAGTGGCGAGTGTTCGCTGGTTCATCCTCAACGACCCTCGGCTAAAAAATATCCGCGAACTCGACGCAGCGTCGCGTATCGAAAGAAATTGCAGCCGCGGCATCAGAAATAGCGAGGAAAAGTTGAGAAAGTACAGGTGAAAGTGCTCACTCGACGAAAGCAGACTCGTTGTTGCCTCGTGTGTACAGGGCTGTTCGAGGTGAAGTGCGAGCGATATGAAAGAAGCGAAGGGCGAGACTCCGCCGAGAGAGTACGATATAAGAGAGCATACGAAAGTAAAACGAAAGGGAGAGAGAGAGAGAGAAAAAGAGCGGAGGAGATATACGACCTCATAATTCGCTTCTAAACATCGCTAATTGCAGCGCTGACCCTCTAAATCTTTCGGGATGCTATCTGCTCGCTCGAAAATACTTCTCCTCGCCCGCTCTCTCCTTTTCTTCTTGACTGCCTTCTGCTTTCGCGTTACCTTCCAACCAACCACCTTTGTTCCTGCGGGCCGTGTGGCGCGAGGTACCTCGCTTACACGCTCTCTATTAACCCCGCCACGGCTCGTCCATTTCTCAGATCGATGCGAGATACCGGCTCTCACCTCGTCTCGTCTCACCTCCTCTCCGCTCCGCTTTTGCGGTCCCGGCCTCGAGCCGAGAAAATAAAAAGGGATAAGGAAATCGGCCGGCCAACTGTGCTTACCTTAACCGGGATGATCCGCGAAGGACGCTATAACGCGTATCGCGTCAACCAATATACGGCTATCTTGCCTAAAACTTGAAAATGCCACGAAAATGAACGTCCAAGTGTTCATCCAATGTGATCGTCCAAAGTGATCATTCAAAATGGTCATTCAAAATGGTCATTCAAAATGGTCATTCAAAATGATCATCCAAGGCGATTGTCCAAAGTGATCATTCAAAGTGAATATTACAAGTGATGATCCAAAGTGACGATTTAAAATGATCATCTAAAGTGATCGTTGAAAATGATCATCGAAGGTGATCATTCAAAGTGATCATCCAAGTAATCATCCAATGTAATAATTCAAAATGATTATCCAAGGCGACCATTCAAAATGAACATCCAAGTGTTCATCCAATGTGATCATTTAAAATGGTCATTCAAAATGAGTATCCAAAATGATCATCTAAAGTGATCATTCAAAGTGATCATCCAAAGTAAATGTACTTTGGACCGGTTGTTTTTAAGGAAATCGAAGAACGTATTATAAATGCAACAGTTCATCAGGCACGTGGCGAAAGTGGGAAGATGGAAGTCGGTGTTCCGTCATCCTTGGGGCGAGCACACCTCCGTGAAAGTTTCGGTGGGGGTCAGGGGTTGATTGAAACAGGGTGAGAGGTATCTCGTTTGGTAATCTCGTCTTTTGTCGCTGGCGGTTGGCGAACGACCCTTTTCTTTCTCCGTCGCGCCAGTTGGCTTAACTTGCAAAGGCAAACGCTCCGTGAACCAACCAACCCGGTCGCATTGTCGATGAATCTCCGCAGTTACTTTCCGGTCGGTTTCTTTGATTTCAACCCGGGAAAACTGTTTTCCTCGTTACGAGTTCGCCGCTTGAGAAATCAAGTGTCTAACGGTGGCCATGCTTTCCCGTGTATGCAGGATCAAAGTGCGCCAGCGAATTGCAATTGGCTCTTCCCGCAATCTTTAAACAGCAGTCGAATGAATAATTCTCAGGTCACTTATATTCTTCCCGTAATCAAACGGTGCCTGAATATTCAGTTGTCCGCTATACGACAGAAGATTATTCGACCAAATAAGGATGACTTAACGTTTTGAAATTGAAATTTGGAACGGTAGTTATTTATTTGGGACGTAGGGATTTGGGAATTTAGGGATGCGAAGAGAGATGTATAATGACCTGGGAATCAAGGGTTAGTTCGACATCTCTAAAATCCCATATGCTTCAATTTTCAAATCATCGAACCTTTAATTCCTCTAATTCGCTGAATACTAAATTTTTGAATTCTCAAATTCCGTGCTACCTAACTCCTTAAACGCTAAATATATAAAACCCTTCAATTTCTAACCCTCTAATTCTTAAAACATTAAATTCTGAAATTCTCAAATCTTCTAATCGTGAAGTTGTTCAAATTTCCAAAACGTTTTCAGTTCCTAACCTCGAATTTCTCAAATTTCCGATTCCCCGAATTTTCACGTCCCTAAATTTGGAATATTGAAGCTCCTCGCCCAACATAAATAACCGAAACATTAAAAACAACGTACAATCGAGCCGAAATTCAGCACGAACGTCGAAAAAAATTGAATAATGTAAAGGGTAGACATTTCGTTTCCCACAAACGGGATCACAAAATAAATCTTCAAACGAGTCACCGTATAATGCCGTCAGATTAAAAGGGGGATAATTTCAATCGCATTTACACGGCTTATACGTATAAACATTCACCGGGGGTAATTTATATCCACTTAGTTAATCCGTAAAATGTAGCCTGGACACTTTGACGAGTTCGTGCGCGTATCGTCCTAAATCCGGCCGGTTATAAATCTTTATTAAATACCGGCGGGGTAACGCAGCCTTCTCCCGATTATACAAACTGCCCTCAAATTCCTCGGTTTACCGGCATCCGGCGAAGACGCCGTTGAAAAGCTCGCGGGAAGGCGAGAGTACAAGGCAGAGGGTTGCTACGTCAGGGTAACGCTTTTCAATTTACTTTACGGTACGAAGGGTCCTCGTTCCGCGGAACGAAAGGGATTTCTTTGTTTTATCGAGTCGTAATGAAATGCGAGCCAGCGAATTTCTCTAATACAAAGCTTCCATTCGGGCTTCACGGTGTTCCCTGCCCCCTTTTATCCCCCTTTAACCAGGCTAATAGTGTACGTTGCCAAATCGACGTGTCCTCTCCTCGTCGGTGTAAATAATCCTGTTTCCTGTCGCAAACAGGAGGCAAAAGCTGTTACTCCTCTCGTCGAAATATTATAATTAAATCATGGTTTGGAAAACAAACGTTTTACTCCGTTATGATTTACGGATGTGATTCTTGATCAAAGAGTGTACTGATAATTCGAGTTCGTAATTTAGGTATTCAATAAAGGTTGCTTTTGCGATTGGAACATCTTAAGAACCTGAATTCTATGTTGCATCTTAATGGGGTCCTTATTTGTAGACAATTATTTTATGTCAAACAACGGGATTGAAGAAACCTCGAATAATTCTATGGATATTTTGTTTAAGCTATTGTACAGAGCTTGTCAATGTACATATTGCCTTAAAGATTGTTAATTATACTCCTTTGAAACGAACACATAACTGATCTTAAAATTTTGTAGAAAAAAATTCTCATTTAATATTTTGAATCTCGAGAAGATATTATTAGAAGTTTCATCTAGAAACGTATTTTTAGTAGATAGGAGTTTTATCATACCGAACTTATTCTACGAGTTGAATGTACTTTCAAGAATTTAATAAAGTCATGTAGATATAGTTGGATATGCGATATTCTGTATAAAATGGCAGACAGACAGAAGTTGGAATTCACGCGTACCGCAAATATGAGTGACATTGCACGATGTTAAACACGACCATGTATTAACCACACAGTCATAATGTTAAATACAGCCTCGTATTTACCGCACAAAATACGTTAATTACGCCCGTGTTGTCCAAGGTTCGGTCTGCCTACCATTCACCTCGAATTTCTATTGCAACAACGACGTTATTTCCGAAAAATTCCGGCACAAACTCGCATATTTTGAATCGTATTATACCCAGCTCGATCGGTACCGTTCCGTCGAACATTTCAGCGTGCTGATCGATAAATTGTAAACACTTCCCACGATGGAACGTTTCGTTTGTCTTGTACCCCGTATTTGCTAGCTGCTCGTATCGCCAGGACAACTCGTAAGGAGCGTTTAAACGTCGGGAGTAGTCCTGCAGGAGTCGCAACAGAAGGACGAGCCGCGCCGGGTCTTGTTTGCCGAACTTATTTTAGTTAAGTCACGTCTTCAAAACAAACCCCATGACACAGTGTATATAGGATCGGGGCGGGCGATAAGTCCAGTTTCGTGACGAATACCATTCCTCGTGGAAAAGTGGCCTCCTCGGTTATTCTCCTACACCCTGCTGCCATGTTTTTCCTTTTAACGGTGCGCCGTCAACATTCTGGAATGCGAGCGCGGACCTCCCGGAAGGCGGATCGAGACAGACGTAGAACGATCGTTTCCGTGAAAATATTGCGAGCGGTTTAACCCCCGAACCACAGCGGAACGTGTTCAAAGGTTTCGCGAGACGTGCACACCCACGGGCGTATCTGGTCTAAATTAGTCCCTATTCGCGGGATGAATAAATGTTTTCCGAAAGTACATTGGGGAGCATAGGGTGCTTTAAATTCCAGCGACAATTCGACAATTTGGTTTTCTTCTGGCCCAAATTCCAAAGTTCCTAAATTCGCGAATTACTAAGCGATGAAAATGTTCACGTTAGCAAATTTTCAAATTTTCAACTTTCCAATTTTCTAATTACCAAATTCGTAAATTTCCAACATTCCAATCTTCCAAATTACCTAATTACCAAATTCCCAAACTCAAATTCCCAACTTTCCAAATGACCAAATTTGCAAATTTCTAACTTTCAAATTTTCCAAATTACCAAATTTTCAATTTTCCAACTTTCCAAATTACCAAATTTGTAAATTTCCATCTTTTCAAATTGCCAAATTTCGAAATATTTAAATGGCCAAATTTTCAAATATCGAAATATTCAAATGGCCAAATTTGCAAATTTCGAAATATTCAAATGACCAAATTTGCAAATGTCTAACTTTCCAAATGACCGAATCTGCAAATTTTCTCAAGAATCCTTCAATTTCTCCGAAACCGGCGATTAATGGCACGTGTTTTCACCATCATCGTTTTCCTTACTCTATAAAAAGTTGAGACTCTTCTTCGAGACAAAAGCAGTAAATAATAAGAATCGAACAAGGTTTAATATCTCATTTATTTTCCTCATCGTCGACAATAGATTCGAAGGAAACACGGCGGTATTGTGACGCAGAAAGGGCAACGAAAGTTATGTAATTCGTATTCTCTGTTACTCGAAGCAGGAAGCTTAACATTCATCAACGCACAGTGTCAAGAAGGAAACTGCCCTTTGAAAGAATTGCTGCGGGCCAACCGGCGACGACCTGTCGCTAAGGAAACGCGGTGTCCCGACTTAATTTAAATAACGTTCATTAATCAAATTATTCCTGCGTTGACGAGATGCGAGGGATACGGTATTTCCGACCAGAGTTACGCTCCCTCGGTATCATCCCTTTCCAGAAACAAGGTGCTTCCTGTCGTTCGCGAGAATCGGCAGCGCGGATTGCTCTTTCATTTATATAACGTACAGATAATGTACGCGTAACAATATATCGCGTGATGGCGTATAACGCGTGGTGATTTAATGCGGAATAATTGGGAGTAAAAGGGTTTCGTGGAAAGGGGTTTAACGGGTAGACATTTGACATGTTAAAATTTAACGCGTAGTAATTTGGCGTGTAAGTATTTTGTTCCTTCGAAGTTAGATATATTCGTTATCGTATAGAGATATTATACGTTTGATCCTCGCAAATTAAGTAAGGATTAAATGTATAACAGTTTGGGGTGTAGGAATTTAGTGTGCCGGGATTTAACACGTAGAGATTTGATATGTGGTTTTAACGCGTCAAAATTTGATGCATAAGATTTGGCACTTAGGGATTCAAGAAGCAGAAGTTTAACGCATGGGAATATAGCGCATTGGAATTTAATGCATAGGGATTCGTGACGTAGGAATTTAGAGCGTAGTGATTTAATCTATAGGAAATCGGAGTTTCCGAATTTAGCAACCCCAAATTTTACACGTAAGGATTTAATGCGTGGAGTTTCGATGCACAGGGATTCAAGAAGTGGGAGTTTAACGCGTGAGAATTTAGCGTATTGGGATTTAAAGTGTAAGGATTCGTGACGCAGGAATTTAGAGCGTAGTGATTCGACGAGCAGCGATCTAATGCATAGTACATGAACGGGTGGTAAGATGACCTATACTAATCCAGTGCGTGATATTTTAACATGCGTTAACCGGACGTTGTGGTTATGCAACCTACAGCGATAAAGTACATGAGGACATAACCTAAACTAGTAAGATTATACAGTCCCGACAATTTCAAATTAACCTGCTTGAAGTCCGTCGCTAA
Organism: Coelioxys conoideus; assembly: GCA_947623535.1. Lineage (NCBI taxonomy): Eukaryota > Metazoa > Arthropoda > Insecta > Hymenoptera > Megachilidae > Coelioxys > Coelioxys conoideus. The sequence goes on along the minus strand of OX392457.1, from coordinate 15,139,707 downwards.
ACGCTCAGAAATCTGCATATCCCCGCGGCTTATCCGCGGAAGTGTGTCAAGCGTTATCGCAAATCAGCGAAACTTAATCGTTAGTCCGAGGTATTTTGAAAAGGTTTTCTCGCGGTGAAACAAGTTATCGTCACATAGGTACGTACGACGACCAGGAATGCAAACGACGTTTCTTCGAGTGGAGGCTTTTTACGTGAGCAAACATGCACGCATACACGTGTATAAAGGGGTTGCAGAAGGGGGTGGCCTGCGGCGTGGCGGTCGTACAGCCAGCTGGAAATATCAACGGGCGATTAGGGGCGCGTCGCGTTCCACGGCAAGCAAGCAGGACGACGTCGCTTTAACTCGGCGTCACGGCACACGGTATACGGCAATGGGAAACGTTATTTCTCATGTTTTCGCGATACGTTAACAGAAAACACGAGAGTTTCTAGTACGTACATATTATCGCGGCGAGGTTGCCCCGGAGGCAGCGGAGGGAACGGGGCTGGCCTGGAATCTAATTGTTCGGATACACGCATTTCAACGAACGCTACAGATATACAGGGTGCGTCTGTAGAATCCTGACAGAATTGATTTTGAATTTCCCATTATATTAGGTTGGGAAAAAAGAATTCCATTATTTTTTCGGTAGATGGCTGTGGTGATCGATATCTCATAGAGTATCGATCAAACAATTTGCGGTTTATGCTCGTTGTCACGGTGACATTTTGCACTAAACAAATGCTTTCGCTTTTTCTTGTTTCGTCGATTCAGTTGTCAATTACAGAGCGTTCAAAATGGAAGTCAACAAAGACAAAATTCGGTACATTTTACAGTCTTTCTTTGACAAAGGCGAAAATGCAAGCCAGGCGGCTGAAATTGTGAATGTTGTTTATGAGTTGTTTACGAAATTGTGAATCCGTGCCACGCGGATATGTGTTATATCGCGCTCGTGCGCGCCGAATTTTAAGCCCTCTGCATACCCGGCTCCCGGCCGATTTAATGAATTATTAATTGACCATTAAGCGAGTAAACTCGGTCGGTTGTACGGTTTGTTCGTGCCACGTAAAGGCGCAGCGTTACGTCGGGTAGAAAAACAAATGGCTTAGAAGATTTATCCCGTTGCGAGCGAAATGCTGGTTTAATTGTTGCGAACTTCCGAGCGTGGAATGAAAGTATTAATAGGCGACTGTGATCAGATTTGCACGGAACGATCGGATGTATCGCAAGTGGAATGTACGAGCGTGTACGCCACCCGAAGAATTCGTGTTCCGCATAATTGTTTATTAATAGCTCGATTCGTTACGACCGCCGCGACGATTCCGTCACGAAAGCTGAACGATACGTTGTTACGGTTCAGCTAATTAGCCACTCACGCAACGTTCGACGAATTGCGATAACAAGCAGACCGTAATGGAGACTTTAGGTGACCATACTGCCATTATTTCTGGATTTATCGTTGGAGCTGCAGGTATTTCGTGTTGTCGGATATTAGCCGCGAGATATGCATCCACGAATTTCCAGATTTTTACATTTTCGGACTCAAAAATTTCCGAATTTTTAAAATTCTTTAAATTTTCGTAAGTTCGTAAATTTCATCATTGTCAAATTCCCAAATTAGCAAAATTCTCAAGTCTTCAAATTCAAGAATCCTCACGTTTCCAAGTTCTCGAATTTGCGAGTCTCAAAAATTCTGAATTCCCAAATTTTTTAACTTCCAAGATCACAAACTCCCAAACTATCAAGTTATCAAATTTTCCAATTTTCAATATTCTAAGCTCTCAAATTATAGTTTCGAGTTCCAAAATCTTAAAAATTCCAAATTTCTGAATTTCCAAATTTTCATATCCCCAATTTCTCACACTCCCAATTTCTTACACCTCAATTTCTCGACTCTCCAAATTCTTAAATCACTAAATCTTCATACGTTCAGTCTCTTACGCTCCTAATTTCTCACAGATCTTGCCCCGAATTGCTGAAATCTCCAAATTCCCGAACCTCTAAATTTCCGAATCTCGAAATCTCAAAATTCCAAATTTTCGGGGTGTTCAAATTTCCGAAATCTTCTAATCTTCCGAGCCCCGACAATTCTCGAATTTTCAATTTCGCGGGTCTCCGAATTTCGTCGAAATGTGCCGCGACGAAGGGGCGGGGAGAGTAAAAGGCACGTGCGTCCATCGGACTCACCTTGACCGTATAAGGGTTAATCCGTGGTTCGTTGTGCGTGCACCTTAACGCCGGTATGAGCGCACACAGTCAGCGGTATGTGGGTGCACGGGCACAATCGCCGGGGACACACGCTCATTATTCTGTACACGGGCTTTCGATCAAGCGCCACGAGCCACCGGGATTGTTTTAATGAAACCATTTCCTCCTCCCTCGTCCCTTTCCCTCGCGTCTAGCCGCCATCTTCCACGCTTTTCCCCGTCGTTGCTTGCCCTTTTCTTTTTACTGCCGGCTTTCTCGCTCCGCTTCCTCGCCGCCTTCGTCCGCTCACCTCCGCGAGTCTCGTACATCGATGATGCAAAGGGAAGAAGAATGGCCGATTGATGGGGCAGATAATGGAGCTGCCAAGACGCAAAGACCGTCACGTTCGCGAGAAACGGTGCTCGACGTCGGACCGCGGCGTCCCCGATTGAAACTTGCTCGACAAAAAGCTGGAACGTTTTATTACGCTTCCAGCTAATTCCGGCAATGAATGGACAGGCCCCGTGACGCAACGGCATCGACGTTCGATCGTATTCTTTGATCGGGACACTCTAAATTGCCTTTCTTTCTCGAACGTGACCTCCGAGGACCCTCGAGCTTTTGTGGCCGCGTGTGATCGACCGATCAGGAAACTTGGCAAATTACAAAACTTAACTGGCCGACCTTAAAATACGGCTCGAAACGGGTGCGATCAAAAAGCGAATTACGCAATTAAACAGTTTCCAACTTCCTCTTTGTTGCTACGGTGCATACAGTTATTCCAACATTTACTGAATACACTCATTTGGAGCTTCTCCGTGTTTAACACAAAATTTGTGGTTGTTAATTGATGAAATTATGAGAGTACAGAAAGGGAAATGCTGTATCAATGTGCATTGTTAGCATTGTTATAAATCAATGAATAACAGCGTGGCATTTAAATGACGTTCTCGAGAAGCTTCACGTCGACGCGTTCGTATTATTACCGTATTTGTTCGTCGATTCTATACCGTGTTTTGTAAAGTCCGTACAAGCGCATTATGCTTAAAACGACAACAGCTTTAAATTCTAGAAAGTTCGAAAGAGTTTTTACTACTTACCCCCGGTATGGAGGTGAATTTTTCAAAAGATCTTTGACGTACTGTATAAGTCAAAGGCGGAGTGTACTTTTTGAGCTGATAGTTTACATTTAAGAGGAAACATCAGCGACCCCGTAAAATAGCATACGCGCGTAGTTATGTGACTCGTCCGTGGACGTGCCCCAGCTTTTGTGCAATGCAAATAGCGGGGAAAACGCGGAAAAGCCCGTAGCTCTAAACCAAATTTACGCAACGGGTGTACGTTGCTATAAACTCTTTGTTGCCGTAGCGTCAGCGTTGCGCATATCGTATATTAAGGAAAGGAAGTCGTACACTAGCGATCGTTGCTAGTACGTCAGCGACGTTGCTCAAAAAGTGCCTCTTCGGACACTATTCGAAGAAACAAATCGAAGAAACCGCCATATGGTGCCATCTTCATCGTCGATGGCCTATCGTTTAATTTATTTTTAGTCCACGGTTGAAGCGCTAGGATATCAACATTTTGAATAAAGAAACTGACACCTCCTGGGTCAAATGTGCGTCACGAGTGTAGCTCGTTATTATAGTGCAAGTGGTTAAGATATTTTCAATCTCACGGGTACATATCGGCACTTTCATTGCGTATGATTAACCCGTTGCACTCGAGGGGCGACTCTCGCTCGCCGTTTGATTTGATGCAACGATTTTAAATAAATCACTTTCAACTACATTTTTAATAGTATACGCCCGATGCGTAGTGCGTCAGCTGATCAAAAAGTGCTCGTTCGGATACTATGCACCGCGAATCGAAGAAACCGCTGTACGCGAATGGAGCGATCTTCTTCGTCGGTGGTCTGTCGTTTAATTTATTTTTACGGCCGACGCGATAAGAGTGATGGACAGTAGCGGAGCGAGCGTGTTTGGGAGAAAAAAAACGACTCGCACGCGGGCACACATTAAAAAGATGTATCATCGGTGTCGTATGAAAAGAGTCGCCGGTAATCTTGACCGTTTTATACCGTACAAAACTGGCGTCGGTGCACCGCTGCAGGCATCATTCTGTGAAAAATATTCAGCGGCTTCAAACAGCACCGGTGGCACCGTAAAAGCCGGCTTGAAGCGCGAGCCGTCGCGCGGGACGCGTCGTTATTTCATAACGCGGGCTACGCGAGCGAGCGAGCGTGCCAAGTAAAAGGAAACGACACTTTCATATCTTCCCGCGCATTAATATCGCGTTACGACAAGGAGAACCGAAATCTAGGACACCATGTCGCGGCCAGCCACGAAGAGTAATGCGCTCAGACGCGAAATATTAATGCGAGCTTGCAGTTACGGGTTTCGGGATATCTTGACGTTGTAACGTCTGTCGTCGCGACGTCATTTTCCTACGAATTCTTCGGACGGGCTTAACAATTACGACAGGAAATCCTTTTAACGCAATAAAATTCGTGTACGTTAGCATAACTATACAGGAACCTGCGTATAGGTTCATATAGGGTCACATAGTTTCATACATGTTCATGTAGGTCCATATATGTTCATACGAGTTCACATAAGTTCATATAGGTTCATGCAAATTCATATAGATTCATATGGGGTATGTACGTACATATAGATTCACATGGGCTCATATAGGATCGTATTGATTCATATAAGTTCATGTAGGCTCGTGCAGGTTCATATAGGTCCATGTATGTATGCACACATGGCATTGCAAAGGGTAAGTTCATGTAGGATAAACGCGTTATCAGTTAACAATTTTTTATCCAACTACAAGAAGTAATTTTTCTAGTAACATTGTTAAAACGATGCCAATTTTAGACGATTACACACTTGAACATATATATAAACAAGTTGCAGGATATCTCGAGTATTAACTGGCTAAAATTTTACAGACGAGTGCTTGATGGAATAATTGAAACTAAAGTAATCGCGAAAAGATATAAAACTAGCGAAACGTTGAAATGTTCAGTTGATCCTACATCGCATTTACACCTGTGTAAAATGTAATATCGTCACGATTATGGTTGAAACCAGTCGCGACCCGTTTCGTTCGTTTCATTTCATACACACGATGCTCCTGTCTGTCTGGCGACTAACATGACTGGAAGGAATCAGAATGGGAAACGGAGAGACTAGCTAGTCGAGTCTTATTTGCGCTGTATGTATATTTAATTTACCTTGCATATACACACTGGCGACGCTTTTTCCACGCTGGTTGCTCGCGAACCATGGAGCGTCGCGAGTTGAACCAGCCGCGACGTGCTACACCCGAAGAAGTTGCACGCGCGCGTGCGCGCGAGTATGCGTCGCTGGTCGGAATATATTTGCATGCTCCAGTTTTTCCGCGTTTTTATTTACCCTACCTTTGGAAATTTGCGGTTTCCCGAGTAACCCGGGCGTCTGCCTTCCCGTCTCGTGAGTTCATCAACCACATTTCTTAACAAGTCATGAACTGCATGCGTCAGATGGTGTTTTACTAGGACTTTTGTATTTCTGTCTGTCGAAAATCGAGTATTTAGGGATTTGATAATTTAGGAATTGGGAATTTGAAAACTGTTGAAGTTGATAACTCAGAAATTTGGGATTTGAAAGTTCGGAAATTTGTGAAACTTCAGAATTGGAAAGTTGAGAAATGTGGGAACTGCGGAATTGGAAAATTTGACAAATAGGGGACTCGAAAAATAAAGAATTCAAAAAATGTAGCATTCGGCAAATAAGGAATTCGGAAAAGAAATTCGGAAAATGGAGAAATAAAAAATTCGAAAAATCTGAAATCGAGGAAATAAGAAATTCGGAAAAAGAGAAATTTCGGAATTTTGCTATTTCATAAATTTTGAGAAACGAAAATATTAAGAATAACGATTTTACGGATTTAGAAATTTATTCACAATTACTGATTCAAAAATTATTGAAATCATCAAATTTGAAAATTGAGGAATTTTAAAGTATTTTAAAGTAAGCTCTCGGACGAAGCAGTTTTGCCGTAACTCTCCCGATCCACGATTCTAAAAACTTGTAAAGTAACCCACGCACATTCGCGTGGCTGTTGTCAGTGGTAAGTTCGATCGGGTGGTTGCATTCACATCGGAAAACATGAAAGGGAAAAGGGGTGGCCGCGATAAGCGCGATATTTACGAGCCGCTCTCGCGGCTCTGCTGAATTAACGGCCGTCGATACTTCATCAACGTTAATGTACTAATTGCTCGTTTAATTGGCACGCGCTTTGATCGCGCGCTCTCCTGCTGCCGTATGAAGTAAATCGAGCAGAAATCACGTTCGTTTATGGCCAGGAAGGAACACCGTTCACGGTGAGGTATTTGTGTCGCGACTTTTTTGGTCGGACACAACGTGGCGTGAGGCAATACCTTCCGCCTTTGTCCGACCGCTCGTGGGACTTGTCCTCGGATTAAGTTCCTGCTATATACGGAACGATTTTCGAAATTGGAACGGATCATGATAGTGATTGACGACGGCGAATTGTTTAACGATTCAATGAGAGCCTTTTTTCGTGTCGACCCGACCTGATCTTATTCCTGTACAGGGGATATCTTATCTCCCGTGTCAGCCGACTACTTTGTTGTAACAAATAATCGTGCGGTATGAGTTCCAGGAACAGGAGATATCGTGACCCCTCGATATATCGATGTATATCGTGTGGACACTTCGACAGATACCAGAGAATTAACAGACGCGATCTGATACACCCTTATTCGCTTTGGAATCAACTACTCCATTTTTTTCAGGTATTTCATACGAGCACTTATATACTATTCTTCATACGAGCGATATCATTTGTTGACACGAAATTATAACCTAACGGCACTTACGGCGTATCAACTTGGAGATTGAAGTGCAATAAAAAGTCTATGTACACGTTTTGTTGACATTTTTAATATAGAATAAAACGGCTAATACGATATGATGTTATATAAAGTAACTGATGGCAAATAGCTTGGTGAAGCAATAAGCCAACGATTTGTAGCTTGGTCCGTCAGCAAGTATCTGATTGTGCAATCGATGCTAAGGATATCGATGAAGCGTTCATTCAATCACTTTCGGTAAACTTCAAACTTCATACCCGTATACCGTAGGTCTTGTTTCACAATAGTTTTCTGTCACGAAATTAGAGTTCATATATTTCGAAATCGGTTAGACTTCATACATGTCGAGATCAGTCACTGTCGCACCTGCCAACCAGTCGTCTTAAGACAAACATTATCGGGTGGTTCATTTGCTTTAAAGCTGAAATTGATATACGATCAAGGTTACTTGTGTAGTATAGTGTCAGACTTCGTACTCTTTAGAGTCAGTGGTTATTCGTCGTAACCGCCATTTTGCACGAGAGACATACCCCGCCATTTTCACGAAACCGTAATCAAAACGACGCAACGCAGGTGTTATTCCGTGTTGCATTTACGTGCTCGAATCGTGTCAGACTTTCGAAGTTTCGAAATCAGCCGTGCAACAAGCTGAACAGAAAACGTTCGAGAAGTAAACTCGATCGTGTCGCGTCCGTGTCGAGCGGAGTCATGCTCGGTCGACGTAAATTTTCGTCGCGAAACGTATAGCTGGAAAAAGCTTCGGCGTTTCTTGCCAGACAACGCGGATCGAAGCGCGGAGCCACCACCGGCCGGCGTGTATTCAGTTAATGAAAACATTGTTCTACCCGCAACAGGGTTGACAGGGTGCGTGGTCGACTTGTCGCACACGATCTCGAACGCGTCACACATCGATGCTGTCCGCGTCCGTCCGCTCGAACACGCAGCTACCCGCTCTGCGACGACGCGTCCTCCTCGTTCTCCCTGTCGTCCTCGATCCCGCACGAAAACAGAATAGCCCGATATTCCAACACGGGAGGAGCCGTGGATCGTTGTTCGAAACGCCAGCTTCGAACCTGGCGACCATGTTAACGCGACGAACGCTTTGCGCCGAAAATAGTGCCATCGCTGCGGAATAATGCGCCCAGCTTCGCCGCCATTAAATCATCCGTACAGCACAACGAAAAAGATTCCAGCCGTGCACTGGGAACAGTCGGAGAGCGCATAATTGCATCGATAGATGAGTATTGGTCGGCTGCGTATAAACGTTATATTATGGAGCTTTCAAGGTTTATACTGCTACGATTATCTCTATTAATTTTTTTCGATCTTTCGATTCTTCAATGTTTGAATTTTCAAGTTTCATATTAGTCATTTTTTAATTTCTTAATCTCCGAATTCGCGAATTTCTTGTCCGTCTACGAGATTCTTCAATTCGCCAATTACCAAACTTTACAATTCGCAAATTTCCGAATTATCAAATTTTCCGAATTTCCAAATTTTTCGATTCTCAAATATTTCAACTCCTAAAGTTCCCAATTCCCAAATTTCATAATTCCTAGATTACCCAATTCGCAAGTTTTCCAATTTCGAAACTAAGGAATTCCTTGATTTCTCAACTTTCGAGTTTGAAAATTTCCAAATTTTCCAATCCTCGAATATTTTGATTCTCAAGTTTTCCAATTCCAAAGTTTCCGAACACTCAATTTTCTCAATCTCTACCATTTTATAATCTCCACAAGTTAAAATTCCTAACTTTCCAAATCTCCAAATCTAAAAATTCCTAACTTGCCGAATTCCCAAATAAAAATTTCCATTCATTAATTTAAATCCCAAAATTAAAAATTTCCGATTCGTAAATTCTGAAATCTCTAAGTGTCAGAATTTCGAAACTCCAATTTGGTACTTGAAACATCTACAATTCCTAAATTCCAAAATTTCCGAATCCGCAAATCTCCGAATCACCAGTATCCAATTGTCTCCGTCGGTAAATCTAGAATTCTATCCTCGGATCAAAATTCTAGTTGCGTCACCGTGACCGAACCACGATTAATAAATAACTAGACACTGACACGGCGGCCAGGAGGAATCGTCGAACCGTCCTGGCGATTGTTCTCACCTGTCCCTCAAGGTGACGTCACGAACCGAGCCCGGTGACGTTGTTTTACCGGGAGATTGCAGGAACTTGGTTGAATATGCGAGTTAAATTTTGAATAGACCGGATTGGTTTCGATCGACAACGTTTGGGAGGAGAACGGATCGGGATTCATTCAAGCGACGGATTCATTGCAAGTCAATGCTGTCGAGACGCGTGTGCATTATTGATCTCCCACTTTCCTCGGATGATATGATACCTTGGAGTGGCGTGCAATTAAACGATCAATAAATTGCTTTCTGACATGATCGATTCGCTGGATGGACGTTGTTATGTGAATGGAACGTGCATAGGTATGGTGGTATTTTACTGCGGGAACAATCGGAGTGACGGGAATGGAACTTTTGATCTTGAATCTCGAAACGATTGATCTTTCACAAAGAATACATATCTGGATCCAGAAACTAGAATGTGTTGAGTCACTGTTTTCAAATTTGAGGGAACCAACGGCACAAAACTATCGAAACACGGTACGCGTTCAATAACGTTCTTCAACCATTATATTAAAAAGTAAAGGGATTCTTTAGCGAAGACCGTAATAATTATTATATAAATAAATATGGTTTTATATGTAGTGGAACGCTATCAAGGCACATACTTCGACAGTACGTCGTTATATACTAATAAATATACTCGTGATCGTACTCGTGTATCGCACACCCATGTCGTCTCACGGTGAAAATTTTTGCGATCGTTATGCAATCAGAGGCTCGATAACAGCGAATAGTTTCACAGAAAAATGAGAGAAAGATTCTCGTTTTCGTAGAAATCGGCTAGAGGAAAATACCAGAGATATCGGTAAGAAAACATTGGGATCGTCATCGTCAGATACTCGGTTGTCAAAGTACACGGATATCATCGAGAACACACTCGGTTATCGTTACGCACACATTACGAACGCGCTAAACGTAATCCCGTGTGTTCGAGTTCCACCACGACATCGTAACCGTGAAACCCGATGAAACCTTCGCAGATTAAACGACTACACGAACGAACAAGCAAACGACGCACGATTTTCTGCCTCGAATATCGGCTCGGTCGATAATACCGATCGAAGTTAACGCCCGTTATTAACCCCGGCCGTTGCGCTAATCCCGGTTAATTACTGGACGCGGGAGTAAAACTGGAACGAGCGTATCGCGTCTTTGGAACGGCGGTGTTCGCGAGATCGACAAGGCAGGATTAACGGCCACGCTCGTTGGCCAATCGACCACGTCGCGATATATTTCCCCGCGCGAATTATTGCCGGGGCCGGTTTAAAGCCGGAACCGGCCGTATCGTAGCAGGTAACGTCGTTGACCCGCGATTAGTAACGCCGGGCAAGAACGTACGGCCGATTCTAATCAGTCGTCACGCCTGTGCGTACGTAACGATGTCGTTATCGGCGTCTCCGCACGATTTCACGTCGTATCGCGTTCGTGTTTCGTCTATCTGACATTGTCCAGCAAAACTCGACGCTCCGTTCTGCGTTTGATAATGATTAGGCTCGTTTGTCGATGGATATCGCTTCGTCATACGCGCCGCTATAATGATGCGCCGCTGTTGTTTCTCTTTGATTGAGCCCGAGGCAAAAAGTTCGAAAGTGCTGGGTAAACATTTCTCGTTCGGAGATTGATATGTTTATGAGCCGCGATTTGAGAATTCTCGGACTAAGGAATCTACTCACACAACAATTTAGAGATTTGATGGTCCAGGAATTCGTGGATCCAGCACAGTGGAGTTACATGTATCTGCGTGTCCTTTTTCGAAAATGTCTGTCATGTTTTATTGAGCTAATGAATGGTTCTATATGTTAGGTTATGCTGCTTAGGTGATTTTTCTACTTTATTTTCAACTTTGAAGTAAGCATGCATTTAATGCCGGTACTTCTAGCGTTAATACGACCTATAACCGGCCTAGTTTCAAACGCATCGTTGTTATCGTTTGCGCGATTACACGCGTCGGTATTATTAAGTCATCAATTTCCGGCTCGCACCATTTCCGCCGGTATCGCGAAACTTGGTCGATTTCGCAATGCTCGAAGCGCCATCGGCGCGATACCGCGGCTACGTATCAGAAAAAAGTACGGGTTCTCTAGTCGGGGTAGATAAACTTCGGGGTTAAATATTAAAAGTCGCATGAATAAACGCGATAGCGGTCGTATCTTAGTAGCTGGCTAGCGAGCGCAATATACATATTCATGTCTCTTTGCTCTCACCATCGCCGCTGCGCCCAGCTTACTCCTCGTACGTACGGTTAGGTATACGTTACGCCCACGAATAGTTACCGTGGCCCGACGAAGACGATCGGCGAGGTGTTGGTGGCGATGGCGAAGCCGTGAAAACACGCGAAACACCTCGGAAATTTACGTCGAATTCACGGAGGAATTTTATGTCGCCGGGTCACGTGCCAGCACTGCGGTCGCCTAGGTATGTGCGCGATCTCTCTTTCTCTCTCTCTTCCTCGGTACCGACCTAACAGTTTCCTTCGTTGCCTCTTCAACGGGCCACCGGCTCCCCAAAAATTTTCCAAAACCCGACAGCTGCGTTCGGTGCTACGTAATGATTCCTCGTGCCCGCGAGGGCTGCCCGACGCGATCGATAAACGAAACAAACGCGCACGAGAATTGACTCGTCATGCTTCGAGTGTATTCTACCGACTCGTTAATTTTAACCGGAGGGACCCTAATTTGTGGTACAGATGCGGTCAGCGAGGATTCCACGGTCTTCGAAGCGTTGGAATATCAACATTTTGAACAAAGAAATTCACTCCTCCTGGGTCAAACGGATTTTACTCACATGCTCCTGCACCTGGATATGTGATCTTCTTTCTGATATGTAAACTCGACAAAATTTAAATTCATATTCAGATTTCTAAATTTTCAGGTTTAAAATCACTTTTAACTACGTTTATAGCATACGCTCGATGTTTAAACATAGTGAAACAGACAACATTGGAAATCAATAGTAAATAAATAATAAGTTCGAAAAGTTCATCAATCTTTTGAACAACGAAGTTTTACTGTGGCTATTTGCCAATAATTATACATTCTTTCGAGAGCAAATGGATAAGTGTCCACCCTTGCAAACTCTGAAATTTTCTCATATTCCTGGGCCCTGAATCGCTGGATCTTCAAATCATAAGAAAGCTTAATTTTCTCTAGATCGTACACCACGTCTCCGTCTGTACCACTGGATAATGGGCTAAAGATTCAATGTAATGGTATATCTTATCTTTGTTGGCCATCAGATGGGGAAATATCTGTATCTCCCTAACCTGCCCTTAAGTCGAAAAATCTGCCTAGATTCACAGTAGACTGTCTCCGTCTCCAAAGTTTGCTCCAAACCCCAACCTTTCGCCGTCCCGCATCGAGTATCTCCTTAAATTCTTTCTTGCTCGTCATTGACTTAAATTATAGAGGGACGAGAAGCGGAAAAATCGATCTTTTTCAATCGGTCGCTTACGAGCGATACGGGATAATTCGATCAAATTTCTTGCTCGAAACGGCCCGTGGAAACGTCAGGAAACCGAGCCGCTTGTCTGCTCGCTGACGCGGAAACTGGATGACCACCGATAGGATCACAGGTATAAAACGCGAAGGTTTAATAACGAGTTACCGCTAGGCGGACATTGGAAAGAATCGAGCAGCGGACACGTTTCGATTATACAACGAGATACCCCTTGCTAACTGTCGCACGCGGGATCAGATCGATAAGATCCACGAGACGATTAATTAATTAGACGAACATCCAGCTGGATAGGTCGATCCTAACTGTTCCAGGTCTTGCTTCGAGCTTCCTTGTATTAATTACATCGTGTGCGCGGTTTCTTACGGTGATTTTTAATGCTACACGCCGACATACGATGTTTCCGTGTGAAATTAAGTCGGGGACCGTACGATATGGTCTTGCGGAATCGTTTCTGGACTGTGTCGTGGGTAACCGTTCACGAGATCCGTGTTGGTACACGCTATTCTGTACTTCTGAAGTACAAAGCGGATATTGGACGGTTTTTAAATTATACGCTTTCGAATGACGAAATTCTCAAATCTTCGAATTATTAAATCAGTGTTGTGGTTCGGAAACATACACAGTACGAAATGTCAAGAACTTCCAAATTTGTAGAGTTGTTAATAGCGAGATTTAGAGATCTTGTGTTTCTTAATTTCTCAACTTCTCAGTGTCTCAGTTTCTCAATTTCTCAAATTCTCAATTTCTCAATTTCTCAATTTCTCAATTTCTCAATTTCTCAATTTCTCAGTTTCTCAATGACTCAATTTGTCAACTTCTAAATTTCCAAGATCACGATTTTCCAAATCCCAAATCCCCAAATTTCCAAACTCAAATCCATCACGTCGAATCCTCGAACTCAAAAGTTACCAAACGCTCAAAGTCCCCAGTCCCAACTTCCGCGCGATAAATCCCATATTCCAAACCACAAATCTCCGAACCCCGAGTCCCAGATCCCCGAAGGGGTCCATCCGTTCGAACGTATAATGAGCGATAAGGCAGTAGTGTTACGACAAATGGTCCGGAAAAAGAAATGTATCGAACTGTACTCGCAATACAAGGTGCATCCCGAACGTCAAATAATCCCCCGGCAATATTAACTGCAAATGGCTGTTTGTGTCCAGCAATTTTCGTGCTGGTTGACCTCTCGTTCGTCCGCTAGTTTCCGCCCAATTTTTCGCTCGCAGAATCTCGTGCAAGTGAACACGCGTCCGTTCGATATAGAGCAGCTGAAATATAATAAAAGTGCGCCCGTTGTTTCGGTAATCTCGATCAATCGTATTAATTACCGGTGGCTCGGTGTCGCAACCAGCCTTTCTTTCCGGCAATCTAGATCAGCTCGCGAACGCTAGGCACGTAAACAAGCTTGGCCGGTCGGCAACAGAGAGGAGAAAAGCAGAGGAACGAAGAGGACGACCGCGTTATCGGTTAACGAGCCATTCCGGTGTTACGTCGGTGGATACGTCGGATGCATTTTTAAAAGGGACGCTGTTTTATTTTTGCCACTAACCCCGGAACTTTTCTAAAGGATCCTCTCGCCGGTATCCTCGGCGCACCCTCGTAATAACCTGCGCGAGATCACCGGCGACGAGAAAAACACGGCTCGAGCGTGTTTCACTCTCGCGTCGTCGCCGTGTCGCATCGGCCCCGATTCGCGGCGAGGGTTGCGGGAAAAAAGTTGCTGGAATTCATCGGTGTAAAACATCTAGCACGTATCATTTCTCTTTCAATCTCTTAATGAGCGCGGGATGCCTCGTACGCGCCTCCTCTCTCACCTTCAACCCTTTCTGTCAGGTGTTCCTCGCTTTTAGCGTCGAGAGGGTCCAATTAGAAAACGACGCGCGCTCTCGTCGAATCAGTTGCGCCGGTTATTTTTAATTGAAGCTTCGATTCAGCCCCGTTCTATCGAGACGGCTTTACGTGGCACACCAATTGAAAGGGACTCTTGTAAATGCCACCCTCTTTTCGCGGATACTAACGCGGAATTATTTCGTCGATCGACCGATAAAGGTTTCAAGCGGAAACGCTTTGAGAATCGAGGGGTTCGCCTCCTTTAACCTGCATTATCACGGCCTGCGACAAATATAACGGCTTCGTCAGCTCGCGGGGAAATAATAACGCGCATCGAGCAAGGGGGGAAAAAGAGGAAAATCGACCGCTGCACGATGGGCTATTTGCATGCAAAAGCTGCACTACCCGCGGACGATAATCTCAAAAATTATCCTGAATAATTTAGTTAAATACGTCGACTGTTTTGGTTTTGTAATTTTGCTTCTCTTATCGTGAAATAAAAGTTACTCGATCTTATCTTTTGCTTCTCGGTTCTCAAGCTAAGGTATTTGATCTTGATTAAATAGCTTTTGGAATGGATAAAATAGTGTTTGTTAATATAATAATTTGTAGCATTTGTGAATCTTAATGCAGTTGTGATTTTGGGAAAATGTCAAGATTTATATTTAACCCTCTTAGTATCACGTGTCGATATATCGGCCCGAGCATAGACCACAATTACAATCGTGATAACTTAATACATTTCCAATAGATGGCAAATAGTTTTGGTATCATTTGAAAGAGTATATTCTGTACTTTATCATTAATGCATCTTTTTATTTTTAATATGTATTAGTACCACCATATTTCGGTGGCACTAAGAGGGTTAATATCAGACGTTTCATCAAGTGTCACATTTGTCTTCAAACAACAAGAGGGTGGAAATCCTGATTGCTACATCCATCAACTTTGAAACAATACGTAGGTGAATAAAGCAAACGATATCCCATAGATAATCGATAACAACAACCAAAAGTGTTGTCTAACAAAATAGTCACACGCGCCTGGAATACATTTTTGTGCGTTCAATAACGTCCGAATCTATACCGAACAGCGCGAATTAAATGGTTATCAGAGAAACACGCGATTAAAGTCATAAAATAACCGTGATCGGCCGTTCGATACAAATATCCCACTGTGCATCGCGTTAGTGTAATCTAAGAGAGAAAAGGCTGGCTCTAAATGCTTCGTTCGCGTTTCCCGTACACCGTTATCGCCGGCGAGCTTTTCAACGAGCTTCACGCTCGTTTCGTGACACTTTTCAAGGTACACGAAACCCCGTGTTCTCTCTGCGTCGCGATACGGAACGCGACCGGCGTGTCCCGGTTCGCGTTTTAACCACCGATATTAATTGCAGCATGTCGAAAAGCGTGTACCGGATTACCGGCACTCTTTCTATGCCGCGAAACCGGGTAATCGAATCGCGCTGTTAAAACCGTTTTTCTTCGAGCCCGTCGTTCCGCGAGTTTTATAAATTTCATCGCCGTGGTAACCCGTCGAAGTTTCGAGAAATTCATTTTCCAGCTGTGCATCGGGCTTCGCCGGGTAAACGATGCGGAATTTTCTTTTCAACAGTTTCGTCAGCTTCTTCCTTTCTCGACGACGGTGCAATTGATACTTCCGTCGATGAGCAACTCGCTCCAGAAACGCTTACCAACGTGGAATCTTATCAGGCTGGAAACACTTTAGACGATATTGACCGGATTTCCTCGGCTTTGCCTACATTTTCTTTTTAATTACTTTTTGGGATATTGTTCGATAGTATGTATGTAACGGAACTCTGTGTAGGTAAATTTTCGATGGAGAATTTTTATTCTAAATTTTCAAGTTTCTAAGCTCCAAAGTCGAAAATTAAATAATTTGCAAATCGCCAGATTCTTAATTTTTCGAAAGCTCGAAGTGTCCGGTCCCCGGATTTCTAAATTCTTATTGCTCGAATCTCAAATTTTGAAGATTTCAAATTCCTAGATCCTCAAATTTGTAAACCCCAAATTCCTGAATCTCATAATTATTAAATCCTCAAGTCGCCAAATATCTAAGTTCTCAAATTTACAACTACCTAATTTCCAATTTTCCAACTTTCAATTTAACAATTTCCCACTTCCCGAATTTCTGAATCCCCATATTTCTAAACCCTAAATTCCCGAATTTTCAATGTGCCGTTCCCAAATTTTCAATAGTTATTTGATAATACCTAGCATACACCGTTCATACTGTTAGTAAACTTGGAGTATCTAACCCGTTCGAAAGAGAAATTCTCAAGGTGCACACGATATAAACTCATCCCTTTTCCCAGTTTCCTGACACATTCCAACAACCCCTAATTTAGGAAAATATCGATGTTCCACCTTCCGTAATTGATTTGGTGTGCATACAGCAACTTTTCGTCGAGTCACGCGCAACTGGTTCAAGCCATACTTTATTCTATAATAGTTTCGAGTTGGCTCAGTGACTTAGCGTGACTGACTTTTGGCCTGCTACGGTGTTACAACAAGAAATAAAGGACGATTACAAAAGGTTGCAGAATTCCTGGAAAATTGTGTAGTTACTTTCCAGCAATACGGTGAACAGTATTTACATCGGGAGGCTTTATGATACCATCTGCGTGATGTAGTGTAATACGTTCACGTGGTGATTTGAAAGTCTGCGTTTCGATGACTCGACGCTTTCGTTTAGCCAGTCTATAAGCTATCAGAAGGAAACTGTCGATAATTGTCAGTGAAAGGGATACCAGAACAAGTGTAATTTGGTTGTATAACTAGCATGCGAGAGGAGTGGATTCTTTGAAATGTTCATTTTATAATTGAATGGAGATTGTTGCGTGATCCACGCTTATAAAGGTGCCGTTCGTCGATTAATCGATCGTTTAAGTGGAAACGAGCGAAACATCGCTTTCGTTGACGAGCTAAGCCCGTTGCTCTCGTTTCTAAAGATTGTGAGCTTTATCTGAGCTTGTCCGCTGTCACTCCTAAAAGTGCCTTTCCTTGTTTCACCATTCATGATTTGACGTTGTTATCCAACGCTCGTCGTTCCACCTTACGATGCCGTATTTAACTTAACTGCCAACTTTTTGCATAGCTACGAGGTAGTTTCAGTTTAAGAAGCGACGTGAAATGGATTTATTAACGCTTAAGAAGATACTGCCTTAGATGACGCTCGCCTCCAGCCTTTCCAACTACTATATCCGACAAACTTGTTTCACACGTTTCAACTTTAACGATCGAAGATTACAAAAAGGAAAGATAATTATTTACTTAACGCGTCTTACTACTTCCGATGGTTACAAAAAGCCATCCGAACATTCTTGATGCATTTCAGGGTCATCAAACTGATGAGCCCGTAATCGTTAGAGAGTATAGGGGAAAGTTATCAAAATGTTAGCGAAGTACCCGTAATATAAAGTTTCGATAAATTTGAGACTTTAGCTTCGCAATTTTATAGAATACCATTTAAATAGCCTATGTATAACGTTAAACGGTAATTTCACGACTTTTGTTAGAATCTCGCAAGCACTTGTGTATATGCCTTCAAAATTGTTACATGTACATAAGAAATGTAAAAGAGATAGTGCCAACCCAATGTAATTAAATTTTACATTACGAATTTTTTAAATACGTTATAAACAGCACTAAACGTTGCTTTTAAAATACTATTTCAAGTTGTGCTGAAATATTTACGTATCAACTTGTAAATGCTGATGTCTCATGACGTCTGATTTCAATATTTAGCGAGATTTGAGTGTGACACGATTTAGGAGCCCAGCACGATATTGGCAAGTTCCTCGTATCGGAGCCGAAAGTTCGTAGACGGTCAGTAAAATGCAGAATCGCTCGAAAGAAATGAAATTTTGCACGGTACAAGAACTTTATTACGGGCTGTTGGTTAATACAGGAGCAAATCCGAGAGGCAGACAATATTTCGGCGTATTAAGCCCCCTCTCCACGCTTCTTTTTCCTTTTGTCTTAGCGTCGGCGTAACCGTAGTTCCGGTGGCAACCGCATCGTTTACCCCGACCACGTTTAGGGGCGTCGTTGCCGCCCTTACCCCCGGAAGTTCAAAGAAAACCCCGTAAATAGTGGATTGCGGGAACCATAACAAACTCGAATGGTACATTTCGCATTTATCAAAGAGTCCTCGTTCCCTGCGTCGCATTACCGAGCTTAGAGCTACCGGAGACGCTTCTTGTAATCCATCCTATCCAACCCCCGCCACTCTCGTTCCCGCTCTCATCGTTCTCTTATCTATCTGTAGTACCAGCCGCCCCCGCTAACCGCCCTTCGAGGATAATGCCAACGGTGGAGAACTTCAAACGGAATACCGTATCTTCTTGCCGGTATAAATAACAATCCGCGTGGCTATATTGATTTTGGAAACGCGGCAACCGCCGTTGATAGGAAATACGAACCGGTGTGCGTGAACGTGTGTGTATCGCTTTTCTAAAAAATCTGCCTCCGCTTTCGACGAGAACCAGCCGAATCAGACGGGGTGGTTCCATTCGCGTGGATCGGTAGCGTGCATTCGACTACGATCGACGACAGATTTTCGTCGGAGCTCGAGATCGTGATTGAAATCGTTGGACCGTCACCGAGCATCCGTGAATTACGAATACCCCCTCACTGTCTGTATGTCTGGCTGTCTCCGTCCCACCCCCTTTACGTGTGCGCGACTTAGACGCTGTACCACCGTATTGTACGCTGGGGAACGAAGAGACACAGAAGAGACTACCGAACTGGATTAATATTTGAGCCATCAGGCTTCGGGGAATAACTCGCGAGAAACGATCCACGATTTATAAGCGATCTTCCAAAGCTGTTTAAATTATTAAGTCCCTGGAAGAACAACTTAATTCCGCCGCTTTTCAGCGGACCTGGCATTTCGAACCGGCTTATACGGATATCCGATGTTTTTATAGACGTTTTAAAAATTTACATATAAAAATAAATGTTTTAAATACTTTGTAAATAAATTGTTTTTTTTTTTCTAATTTCTTGTACACTTGAATTCGTTCTTCAAGAGTGCACAATTAAAAAAAAGATGGTGTTATACTACTTGCCAAGATTCTCGTCAGTATTAGAAACGAAATGTATTAAGAGTCGAAACGGGTTTGCCAATTTAATGGGTGTAAGTGAAAGCGATACGATCCGGTCTATCTTCCTCGCCGTTTCAATTTTAATATCCAAGTTTCGCGTCGCTTAATTATCGCAGAAAGGGTCCATACTCCGGCAATATTTCACCAGTTTCTCGAGCCGGTATCGAGACCGATGGTCGCGGTGGTAGACAGGAAGAGAGGTCTTTAGAAAGGTCGAGGAGCGTCGCGCGAAGGGGTCTCCCGACGGAGCCCGATGTGAACTTCGCCACCTGTTTCGTTGAATATTTCCTCCGAAGCGTGCGTCCGTCGACACGATATCGCCTAGTCCGCGCAAAACTCTGAATCATCGCGGGCCGGCCATTTTTCAAAGTTGCCCGACCAGACCGACCGAGCTGCATTAATAACCAGCGGGTGAGACGGCTAGTGGCCGGCTTCGTGGCGTGCAGAGAACGACGATAACAATGAGAACAAAGAGACCGAAGGGTGGATTTCAATCTGTAAGTTGAGGGCCGAGCTACCGGGATCCCTCTTCTTCTACCGTCGTAATATTTTCTGGTCATTAGGGAGCACGATACGGCCGGGACCTTGAAATTCGCGCTTCACCCGTTCCTGGATCTTTCAATGAATTCGCCCTTCGATTTCGACGCGATGCACCGTCTTATCGATAAGGAAATTCCAGAACGCTCGAAAATCCTTTGCTTCGGGTACGAATTATTCTTCTACCGTCGGATCATATTTCCACAAAGTGGACAGCTGTTGCGAGTCCACTCGGACGAGGTCAACTAATTCATTTCGGAGTTTTCCGATAGGTTTCATTTGTGTAACCATACAACAAGCGTGTGAATCTACAGTACCTGGATAAAAGAACATTTTATATTATGCGTATTGTGTATTCAATGATTAGGTGGATTATACTTGGATATGTACTTTACATATGAGTGTGCTCAAACTTTTAGTAAGACTTACTAAGTATATAGTACCTATTTAGTACTAACGTATATAAAAAGAAATATTGAAAGTAATACAAAAGATTTGTCCACGCTTCCATCTTATTTCATTACGTATAAATAAAATTTATCGGAGTTCATTTGGTTCGTTCTATCTCGACATTCAATTAGGAAATAATAGTCGGTGACACGAGCTAGTTTCTGCGTAACAGCACTGGTCAGCAATGTGTTAAGTTTACCGCTATTTATTGCACGACTCGCAAGGTCGTCGCGGAAAAACCGGTCAACCAAATCACAGAGTTCTGTCTCGGGAATAGGATCGATCGAAATCGACCAAGTAATCCAGATAAATCGGCAAGAGATCTGCATACGTCGCGGACGGTGTACGTGCTCGGATCGATCGAGTTAGGCCAGAAAAAGGAACGAACGATTTTGGATCGGTTGGCCGGTGAAGAGCGTTTACCAGGGATCTCGCGCGCGACTCGCTCGTGACTCGCTCCTGAGAAGCGATTAGGCTGCGCGGAAAGAAAAAAGAAGCGTGATCAGGTACCGGGATAATGAGTAGTCGGCGAGCAGAATAGCAAAGGCGGCAGCAGCATGCCGGGGCATATGACCGTGCCATAATTTTCGGGATGAATTAAAATTCTTCGCCGGCACCTGGTAATGGAAGCTCCCACACTATCGTCCCTCACGAACGGCCTCGAAAAGGGGGCCAGAAACTTTCGATAAAAGATAGCGTGCATCGAGAGCCGTGATATATTTCGCCGGTGGCCCGGTTCAACAAAATGTAAACCAACATAGTTTTACGCTGCACCCGTTGCCCTAACAATCTTCGCCGTTTCCCTATGAATTTCCTGCAGAGTTCCAAATTGAAAAGCGTTTTATTTGCCGTCACGATTAATGAACCATTTGATGCATTTTTCGGGAAATAAACACTTTTGATATAGCTATAAATGAACACCTTTTGACATACATTCTATACATGAATGTTTTATGATACAACTCTATAAACAAATACCTTTTGGATATAATTCTATCAATAAATGTTTTATGATATCACTCTATAAATGAATACGTGTTCATATAATTCTATCAATGAATATTTTAGGATATCACTCTATAAATAAATACGCGTTGATATAATTCTATTAATGAATATTTTAGGGTATCACTCTATAAATGAATATCTCTTGATATAATTCTATGAACGAATGTTTTACGATATAACTCTATGAAAGAATGTCATTTGATGTAACTGTATGAATTTCTATACATAGAGATAATAAACTTGTTCAGGTTTTTCGGAAAGTGAAAATAATTATCTGCCTAAAGTGTAGGGAATATTCCTACAGGTAAAATCAGCGATTCTTTCACAGACGGAGAGTCATTTTTGGAAACGGCGATCTTCAACTTCCACAAATGAATTGATATAAAAAATCGTTGATCCGGAAACGCACGTAAAAAGAACAAATACTGCTATTTTATATCTGACACGTACCTTAATAAGATTTTCATAACACGACGCGACCAGTTTTCCCGTTTCAATTTGTAAAATCAATTACGGTACTTAATGTCCACCGTCCTCGCGCACATAACGCTTGGCTCGAATGAAATTTATAAGATTTACGATAATGCCGTTATCCATCGTTATCTCTCGCTAAAGTTAACCCTCGAACCGGTAATAAAACAGGTTAAAAATGTACTTTATGCGCTTCACCACGAATATCGTATCGGGATGAAGTTTTTATTCAAGTAGGAGGTATCAACGAGATAATTGAGTCGAGGCTGTGCCGTTATCGATTCATCGAGACGGCAAAGAGCGTTTGTGCGCGAGTACACGATAGGAACGATAACAATTAGTTTTACAGCCTCGCAACGGGAGGAAGAGGCAGAATCTAGAAACGTGCCGCGGAATTTTATCGATGCACTCAGAACCGTCTTGATAATTTACATTCAGACGCTGGCATTCGGTAATAAGCGTCGGGCATATTTATAGAAGGGACTCTCGAATCTAATGATCGTGTCGTAGCGTTCGTTTCGACGCGACATCGCATCGGCGCGACGCGTCTCGGTCTGATATTCCTTCCGGCCCGTTCGTCCGGAAACGAGCAGCGACGAGAGAGAGTGAGAGAAAGGGATGCGATGCTTTGCAGGAAACGCGTCTTAATTCTTCCTAATTAGAAATAACAACGATTAATTATCCCGGAGAGAGGTGACGTCCGTTTAATCCTCGGCTGGGTAACGGGGCGAAAGAATAATTGAATTCGAACTTCGTCGCGGACGCCGAAAGAGTTTCGTCGAGAGGACGGCGTTCGTTTTTACGGTTCTCTCTAGTGTGACGACCAGACAAAGGACTCGAGTCTCCGTTCGTACATGAATATTTAAAAATTTATTAAATTAATCCTTTCGTTCCGAGTGCCGCTTATAGGCGACATTATTAATTATATTAAACTATAACCATAATTATATTAAACTATAACTATAATTATATTAAACTGTAACCGTAATTATATTAAATTATCTTAAAGTTTTGTGAATATAATTTTGTAAGTCAATTCATATAGAAAATGTACATTATGCTTGTCATATTCCAGCAACGATTGTTTCATTCGGCACAGTTGTAATTTAAGACTTAGGAAAACGTATAAACGTATTCAATGATGGTGCTTGGGCAGACTGCACCACCGAAGCGAAAGGGTTAGAACTCTATGACGATACATCGTGGGTATATTGCGACATCAAACCACCCCTGTTTGATTTACGGTATTAATAATAAAGATATCGGATCTACGGCAAAGTTCTGTCCGATAATTTCGTTTCAAGTTTGAACACGTGTGCGCATCTTTTCTTACATGTTCAGACAGAACTTTCCGGCGGGCCTAATAATTCTTGGATCTTGATGTTTAAACGATGCAGCGAGAGGAGTCGATTTTTTCGTCGTGTTGCGTTAGCGAGATCGTTTAAGACGTTTCACGGAGTAACCGGCGCCACAATTACCGGTAACCGAAGCATGCGAACAGTCCCCGAAAAGTGCAAGTTCGACGATTCCACTTAAGTCGATCCGTGATTCACGATGAATCGGTAGTTACAGGCGAACCTGCCGGCTATTATTATTCATTACATGGTCCGTACGTGCCGTATGATTTAACATATAGTCGATTCTTGATTGCGATTCCGACACCTCCCGAGATTACGGTATACATCCACGCACGATGCCGCTCATTAATTTGCAAGCGTTTGCAAAAATATTATACACACGCGTAGAATTTAGATTGTAGGTAGTTCGACCGGGGAGTTTGTAAATCGGGTTACGGAATAATCTCGTTATCCTTAATATCGTTCTCTCACGAATTCTTATCCAGTATTCATATCCCGTTACACTTTTGGTTTCATTTCTTTTTTATTTAAACTCGTGGCTTTCGTCACTTGTACCTAATTACGATTAGACTGAAATTAAACGTTCACACGTATTAAAAATATAAGCAAAATTTACCATATTTGGTAAAGTCATTATAGCACAGGGGATTCAATATTGAATGGTATTGTATCCGATCATCGAATCGAGCATAGCAAATATTTATATAAAGTATTTAGCAATTTGGCCACTTCGAGATTAAAGTGTTTACAATTTTTGATACGAATTCATTCGTACATTCCTCGCAGAACGAGTGGAGGGTCAGACAATATTTTAGGGCAAGAGGGCAGTTACACTCCGCACCCTACCTAGTTATGCCAATGATGGCGCCGGTAAAAGACTCTTCGGTCAACCCTGCTCCACTGAGTCATCGAAACACAGGAACACGAATATTCCCCGTAATTCTCTGCGTGACACGCGAGCGGAAGGTAACACATCGTGAAACAGATTGCATGTCCAAAATCAATAGGCATCTGATTTATTCGTGCACGTTCGGCCAGGTATTCCGTAGCGCGTGGAGGCGGTCGTATCGAATTTATGCGATCGTTTACGCCTGTACACGCACGAGCGTGTAGAAACATCTTAAATCCGCGTGTACCCGCTTCGATAGGCCTCGCGCGTTCTATCGACGTCCAACCTCTTCCCTGTTCCTCCTGTTCTGGTTCGTGGACGGTTCCGGCGACGACGGAAAAATAGAAGAAGAAGACGGTAGCCGTTTTGACGGATCGACATTATGAATATTAATGGCGGCAGTCTCGTGCAGGCACATTGTCATAATTATGCGTCCCGTGCGCGAGGATAGCGCGGTCGGCCTCCAGGGATGTAGAACAGAATAGAGGGCTCCTTTCCGGCAGACGTTAACGAAAGTATGTTGTAAGGAGATAAGGATGAGAGGGATCGATAATAAATCCTTCGGCACGACGCGTCTATGCCCCGTTCGATAACTTCCTCCGCTTCCTTTTTACCTAGGCGAACTCTTTGTTCCAACCCCCTTGCCCGGTTTTGCTCGGCTCGGTGAATCCGAGTGGAATAGAGGAAGGGAACGGCCCCTAAATCGACGAGCTGCCGCGCTTTGAGAATTTTCTAGTATTTTATCTCGATACCTGTTCCGTTTTCCGTGAGAGAGTGCCGACCTCGTTCCGGCGAACTTCGCCTCGTCTTTCCCGTCGAATTTTACCTTTACAGATCGACAGGGCTTTTGGGGGTAAACTCGACGCGAGGGAAAGGGATGATGCGTGTCTGTATGCAGATCCGTTCAGGAAAAAAAAACACGGAGTAACGGTACGAACTTACTCTCGAGTCTGCACGCTCGTCTAGAAGAAAGCAGCGATTCGTGTAATGGGGATGTTTGAACAATAACCTTTTGCTTATCCTCGTGAATATTCATGCGAGATTTCAGATTCGGTAGGTATCTCTCGTTCTTAACAGATAGACAGCTTACGTATTTATACCGTATCCGAATCTAAGTATAAATCGTGCGATCTACGAAATCCGATACGATTTGCTTACAGCTCGAAAACAAATTGTAAATTCATAAACATCCTGTGTCTAATCGATTGCACAAAATTTTCACAGAATCTTCGATAATGAAATGATGTAATAAAATCAGATCGTAAAGCGTTGGGATTGCATAAAGTACCCGCGGTTAAAGGGTTAAAACCGTTCCGGTTATTTTTTGGAACAGAGGGTGTGCGTCCGGAAAAAGAGTCTATATTACCAATTTGCAATTCGCTCGACAGTTTACGCGATCGCAAATTTTCGATGGTTATCGGGTGTTCGTTATCCACTGCAGGGAAACTCGCGTAAACGAGTAGCACGGGCCAGCGTGTTCCGTTTTCTACGCCCGTGTTCTCGCATTCCTCGCCATTATTCGAGCATCGAATGGCATTATTACGGTCCGCTTATGCGTATCGTGTTGCGAGGTAAAATATTTGTTAACAAATGTCGCGGATGCACCCCCCGCCGAGTACGAGCTCGGTCCCCGGACGTGTCGGGTAGCCAGATAAGGCCGAACATTGTGCAGATTTGTATAGGTTGTTGCGAGTAGAAAACGCGTAACCGCACCTCGCCGAGGGAGAAGACGCAGCCCTTTATGCGTCCACGGTCGCCGCGTAGTTTCTCCCTCTCTCCTTCGTTCGTTCTAATAATTTCGCGTTGGAATTATTATAATTTAATACGATACTACCCCTCCCGTTGTTCGGCCGTCCCGCGCGCTCTATTGCGAAAGCCACGGCCATTATTCGGCGTGTTTGTTGCCTCGGGCGTCGCGTAATAAGCCAGCTTATGGTCCCGCGTATCTTTCTTTGTCGTGCACACGCACACGTAACGCACCTAACGTTGCCGCGACACGCCTACCTTATTCTTCCCTTGCACGGCTCTCTGCCCGACAGTCTGCCCAACTGGTGGGTATCCGCATCTGCCGATGGGGCTGTGTTCCGAGCGCGCGAACCTTGTCTTTGCTGCCACATTGTCGATGCCACGATTAGATTTCTATCCGATCCCGTGCACTTTCCACCAAGCGGAATTTCTCCCTTCCGGCCGATTCGGGCGAGGACAGAAACGTCTCTCGGGCACACGTAACAACGCGTATCGTCGTTGAAATTACGATGACTCGCCGAGTCGTCGCGATTGTCGTATCCTCTTTACGCGCAACGACTTCGCTCCGGAACCGTGAAACACGCGTGTTACCTTTTCTACCGAGACCACCGGCACGCCTACCTCGTTCCACTCTCGTGTCCTGGCGGCTCGTCGAGGCCGGAAACGCGTCGTTTACGTGTCTGTCATCCTCGCGATCCACGGCTCTGCTCATAAAACCGGACACAACGGTGTGTAGCTGCGATCCCTCCGCAGAACCGCTCCACAACGGTCGACATTCTGCTTACGACAATGAGCGGACTGCCTACTTCGTGGGTAACCCGAGTCTCCTCTTTTCCAACAATAACCACGGAATCGTAATTGGTTCCTTGGGATCGTTCGTGGGGTTATTTTCACGGTTATGACACTTGGACCGGGGGAAAAGTTGGATCGTTGAACGGTGAGTACAAGGTCAACGCGATTGGGGGATGTTAACGAACGTCAAAGTTTATGCTATGTGCTTTGTGATAAAGTACAATAATTCCACATTTTTTGAGAGAACACGTAGAAAATGGTACGTCTATTTTTGTTGCATAGCTTGTAATATCGTATCGGTAAGATCATAGCTGTCCACGTACTCGATTTAATAATTTCTCTGATATTTTGTTACGGGCACGCCTTTATTTGCCACGTGTACGTTGTTAATCGTAAAAGAGCGCGGGACGAGGCGGGAACTCGCGTGCATGTACATACACGTTTACAGTCTAGTTGAATCAAATTAGAGCTCTACCGTATATCATCCTGTTCGCGAACAACGTCGACAACATTAGCAATTCAATTTTTTACGTTTCGGAACGTAATATTAATGCGACTGGCGCCACTTAAAACTTCGGCCGCAACATTCGCGTTGAAGTAACGTAGCTGTAAAACATTTCGCGAGACAAGCTAAACGATACGTTGCGTTTGTTGAAATATCAATAACGCCGGAGCAAATGGCCTCGCAAATCGGCGACCAAAGAACAATATACCTGCTCGACGTTTTCCCGTGGAAAGAACGAAAAGGAGAGGGAAAATTCGAACGGGCTCGGTCCTCGAATAACCGTTTGTCAAGTGTGAGAAGAATCGACCGTAGGTCTAGACAGATAATACAATCGAGTTGCAGACGTTCGCGTGTGTGAGTGCGTGAGAACAGCAGTCTACATTTTGAAACTGACAACGAGACTGATAAAACTTTATCGTCCATTTGCGAGGGACAGCGCTGTCACGAGTGCGAGCCAATCGCGGTACAGTGGAAACGTCGGTCGAATGAATGGATAAGAATACCTCCGAGAGATAGGAAAATATCTTTGTACCCTTAAGAGATATCGAAAACGACCGTCACTTAGCTTTCTACCGAACTTCGTTCACCGTGGCTCGTTTATTTTGTCCGGCATGGAGCCGGCGTGTAGAACCGCGGCTCGTGTTTTGTGGAATGGACGACGTCGATACGTACCGATCTTCCTGGTAAACTTTCCCGGCTTCTATTGCTCGGGAACATTATGCAATCTGCTTCTCTTAAACCCGCAATCCGCCGATGGGTAGATCAACTGTCAATAGTATGATCGGGGCAATACTGTTCACCAATAGAGATGCGAAGAAAACAAAGATAAATTCATCCTCGCGTTTTTGAGATTTCGCATTTGCTGATTTGGAAATTCCTGAACTTCTCCATCTATTACATTTCTGAATCTTTAAATTTAACCCTTTGCGCTCCAATGAGGACTCGCGCTCACCACATTATTTAATACCGCAATTTTGAATAGATATCTTTTTAGCTAAATCTGTAGCGTTGCACATATGATGTATAAACATAATGAAACGGCTGACAGTTACAATTAATATTAGGGACATAATAATTTCAAAAGAATTCATTAAACTTTTCAACCAAGAGATTTTAGAGTTGCTATCCATTGCCGGAAAAAATACCTTGAAGTATAAACGGTTAACACTAAAACTACCAAAGCGGACAAACTATCGTTTTCGAACTGCTTATTTCAACTGAACAAACGATGGTTTTTATGAAATCTGCGCTGATTATCATCAATATAAAGAATCAATATGTGTATTAATCTATGTATTATCGTGTGTTAATTTATTTTTCCACTTCAAAAAATAATCGTGCATTATACGTCGATAATTTCAGTGTTAAGGTTAAAATGCCGATACATCAATGCACGTTCCCGTGTCCGCGATTGCCCACCTCCCGTGATTCGTGTGTAGAAAAAATCGGAAAATCGTATCGGGATTTTTGAAATTCAAACGCGATAATGTTCGTAAGTACACCGATATGATCGCTTCACAGCTGCAGGAGATTATCTGCTGTAATCTTGCGCACCCCTCGCAACAGCGACGTTCAAATAATACTCTTGCCGTTTCCGAACGTTTGAAAAGTCCCTTGGTTACGAGACATCGATATCGAACGATTACATCGGGAAAAGAAGGAACGATAGGGTGCCGTTTCGTGGTTGGCGCATCGTATTTTCCCAAGTGAATCGCGTCTATCGACAGCTGTCGTCGCATCCACATAAAACATTGTATCCGAGCAAATATTAACGTTCGAGCGATAAAGGACGAATAAGGTGCACTTAATCGAAACCGACGTGACAAACTAATAACGAAATGTTTGACTCACGTTGCAAAAGTCACATATTTCCGATGTTATCGTGGTAGATATACAGATTTCAATTATTTCTAAATATCGTATTGTATAGAATAGTCAATAATTTGTACTGTATATAATTATTAATAATTTATATGGTATATAATAGGAAATAATTTATATTACTTGTAATAGTTAGTTCAATAAACGTTACAAATTTCTGCAAAAGTCTCCGAAGATATGGCTCGTATATGAATGTGACAAGCACACAAAAGCAAGAAAGGTATTATTGTAATTAACTGGTTGGTTTCGCAAAAAAAATTTCTAAAAAGTATCCCGAATAAATTGCAGAAGCGATATAATTTGGAATCGAAATAATTGAACGTTGATTAAGGGTACGCGCCCTTTCTGCCGGGTCAACTTATCATCCCCGGCAAATGGGCGTTTTCGTTAGAGCGAAGCGATCTCGATTATCGTTGAAAACTCGTGGCACGAGCATAGGGTGGCGTGTTTCGGAATGGAAAAAATTTTCGGAAGGGCTGGGTTCGATTCGAAATCAAGATAGCGCCGGAAGCGAACGATGCAGGCGGGAGTTCGCGATGGAAATAAATCAACCCCGACTCTCTGACCCGCCGGAGGTGTTTCCGGGCAAACCCGTAACGTTAACAAAACCCGAACTAGCCTTCGACACGTGTCCACGGTTAAGGATGTCGATACGATTAAAAATGAACGTTCTTTGTTCTTTATCGACGCGTTTCATTCGTTTCGGCGTTGTATTTGTTGATTGGTTTCGATCGCAAGACTTTTTCGATCCTTTTTTCCATTGCAAACACGATGCAAACATTTGTGTATCGATAGACAAAAATAAATTGCGCATCTCAACATCGATGGAATTCGTGTTCAATTTCAGTAAAAAATATTTGTTGTCTTCCTTAATTATAGTTTTGTGTTTAACTTTCATGTAAATGTGTTGAACATGAACAATTTATGATTGCTTCATGAATGCATCTCACGGAATTGATAAAATCATGCAACGAAGTGTTAACAGAGCCTAGACGCCCTATAATTAATTTTGTAAATGGAAACAGTCGGTGTATTATATCACCAGCGATTGCAAGAAGAAGTAGTAAGCACGCGTAAAGAAAAATACCAGAACCACAGAGAAAATTCCGGTTACTCAGAATCCTGCAGCATAATTTAGGTGCAAAAAGATTGAAAATAAGCTGACATTATTCATCGATGTTAATCGAATTTCTCTGATAATAGACGATAACATCCTGCCAGCTATTTCATACTTTTATAATCTCGCATAATTTCCTGTATCAACCTATTAACACTTTCAACTCATAATCCAACACCCATCATAATTTCGATCATAATCGAACATCGTGTATTTTATTTTCTATTTCGTACCGCGTGTCCATTTTAAACCATTATATCGAGAAAATTACAGAAAAAGAGAGTTGGAGCACCTGCCGTGTCATAGACGCGTCATCAACGCATCAACGCTTATTATGATCATTAAAAAATTTCAATTTCGCATTTGGTCGTGTCACTACTAATTATTAATCCGGAATTTATATTTTCAAACAGGAGTAAAATATGATTAGCTTCGGTAGCACGACAGTGAGAAATATCTAGCGATAAATCGAACGAGTGTGTGGTAACTAGCGATGAATCATAAAAACAAAAGTATTTAGCGTTAAATTGTAAGAGTGAGAACTATCTAGTGATAATTCATAAGAACGAAATATATCTAGTAAGAAATCATAAGAGCTACATGTATCTAGTGACGAATCATAAGAGTGAAAAATATTTAGTGTTAAATCGTAAGAGTGAAAACTATCTAGAGATAAGTCATAAGAGTGAAATGTATCTAGTGACCAATCATAAAAGTGAAAAGTATCTAGTGTTATATCATAACAGCTAAACGTATCTAGTCACAATTTATAGGAGCGAGAAATATCTAGTAACAAACTACACAGCCCTACAAAACAAGAAAAATGGATAAAACTATGTATAAACAATGCAAAAATCTTAAAATCGTATAAAATTACGTAAGAAAAAAAAACGAAAGAACGTCCAAGCCCGGAGTCGAGAACGACTGGTCGGCAACCGTGGGAGTGTTAAACGAGGAATAATTCCGAAATTCATTCGCCGTGGTGGTTTCCACGAGCTGGGACGCGTCTACGGTAAAATCTTGATAAGGCGAGGTCAGCTTTCATCAGGCCGGATCAGGATGGGTCCGTGGTCGCGTGTGGCGCGCGGTACCGCGGGTACCGAAATTCCGCGGTGCCGGGAGCGTTTCCGCGTCGCGATTCAAAACGTCGCCGCTCGAAAGTTTCGACGGCTCGCGGTCGATAGCGGCGTCGGTTTCTCATGAATATATTCACAAGCAGCGGCGACGGCGGCGGCCCGCGCGAGTACGAGACAAAGATGTTAACTGGTGATTGGGGAAACGCTTTCCTCCTTTAAAGATCGTCTTGTTAGCGCAGGACCGCAGGACCCCACGGCATCCACCCGTCCAAATCTCCTGCTCCCTCGTGGACTTTAATGTCTTTAGTAACTGACCGTAAAAAGAAATTCGTGTGCGAGCGTACCGGGGGCTGGTGTGTGCGTGCACTCGCACGCAGACGCGCGTGCGAGCCGAGCCAGGAGCCGAGGCCCGCGGTGTCGTCTCGATTTTATGCAAAACGAGAATCAGTTGTGCGTACTTACAATGTGTACGCGATAAGGAGCGAACTGGCTCCTCGGGCTTTAAACGAGCCCGCTACTCTCGGCTTCTCCGCCTCCTCTCCTCTTCGCCCCTCTCGCGCCGTAAAAATTTCACCGAACCGGTCGTTTCTGGCCGACACAGCCGCCGTTAACTCTTTCGACGTTAAACACGAATTGATTCGTCGGTAATTGAATTAGGTAATTAATCATGGGCTTAACGCTCGGTGTGTTCGATTTAACGGTCGCGTCAACGCGTCCGCAGTGTTTGCGCTATTTAGCGTGATCCGCTCGATTGGTATGCGACAGCTATTCATTTACTAGTTTTATCGGATTGCCGCGTGTATTGAATGGTATCGGGCATCTAGCGCAAATTAGATTATGCAGGTGTACAAGGTGAAAGAACGTTGCGGTTGTCATTGTACGATGATTAAACGTCGGTACTATGCGATAATTAAATGTCGGTAGTAGTCGGTACTATGTGGGTATATCAAATGAATCGGGTACGATAGAGCACAAAGAATTTTTACAGCCGCTCAAGAGGGTAGAAAATTCGATGATCGCGAACAAGAGATACGAGGAAACATCGAGGCAGAGACACAACTATGGCGGATCGACGAAGCGGTAGCAGTGGCTGCAACGACAACGGGGCTGGATTTTAATTAATATATACTTAATTAAGTTTCCGCGTCGGCGGTATTGTAGCTCGGCTACGGGGGTCGTTATCTATGCCACGCAGTGCGCGGGTGATTTACTAATAGAAACTGCGCGGAATAGTTCGTCTAGTTAAGCCCCTTCGAATACACATCGGTTTATTGTGCGCTGCACCGATGCAACGCGCGCGTCCCTGTTACGAAAGCATCGTATACACTGGCTGGGTCTATTAAAGCCTCCCCACCTCCTTTCGATGTGCACCTCGGTGAGCACCTCGGCAACGTGTTTGCGCCAACCATCTCGATTTCCTAGATGCATCGATGATACCTACGTACACGTTCGCGGTTCCCGATGAAAGTGATTCTCCTCGGATTATTCCGCAAGAGTCCGCCGAACTGGCGGAGTTATACGCCGCGCGGTGTACTATCCGAACCTAAACGTTCTTGATACGCGATGGAAACGGTCCTCGATGATCATCCTGTTCGAACGATACCGCGCTGTAATCGAACTTGATGTCTGTCGTTCGTTCGCGTCCCTACTCGCGATGCTTCCCGATAAATACCGCACGCTGATTGGACAAGCTTTCGATGTTGTTTCTCGATAATTAAGGTGGATTTATTCCTGAACAGACACGACGATGGGCATGCTGATGCTGGCTAGTTGCTCGTGGGTTACACCTGGCTCGTATACGGCTTATCGATAACGATATTGCTCCATAATTTATTCCATATTTTTAATACAGACGCTAGCCATTTGAGTTTTACCGGTTACGAAGATACTGGAAATATTTAGAATACTTAGCTATATTTAGAAGTTTTAGTAATATGTAATGTTGATTATCAGGGAATATTATTGGAGGTTCGTAAAGGTTGTTACGTTGAATCTATAATTATGTTATTTTTCCTCACCTGTATTATCTGTAGTTATTCGAGTATTTTGATTCCTTAAGCGGAATTCGTCGTCTGAAAGAGGGCGATTCTACGTCAAAAAATAATTGTTGTCTGCGAAACTTATTCTTAATATGTATTCTGAATAATTGTTCTTTTGTACATGAATTTCCTTTACGTTCATATATTTAAACATTTGGTAACATTTTAAACAATGGTAGAGACCGCACGAGGTATGTTTCAATAAAAAAAAACGACGGTCCAAACTTTTGATACGAAGTGTAGTAGTCATATTCCGTGGTCGAGCAGGTGAAACTCGATAGCTCGGAGATAGCGGACATCGGTCCCGAAAGATCGCGACACAGGCAGAAGGAGAAAAGAGACACGAATTAAAATTCGACGGAGCAATTCGAGTCGGGCGACGATTCTTTTTAAACCGATTGAAAATTATCGGAACTCGGCATATGGTCTGGAACAGGTCAGCGGACGTCAAAGGCATGGGAATCGGGCGACAGACGCGTGCACGGCCGACGACGACGAAAATGCCTTTGGCGATCTCGAATTTCGCGTCGATTATTCGAGCCGGGGCTTAATAAAAATGCACGATACGCCGGGCGCACAAAGAGGGCTGATTCGGCTCGCACGGATTCTGACGTCCTAGGAAACGGACCCGGCCCGTGTGCCCGGGCACCCTCGTTAACATTTCCTTCGTCAAACCGCCTTTTGTCGAAGTCACCCCTTTCTCTCGTCCCTCGATAATCAGCGACCGATTGGCTAGTTGCTATTCAGCGCTCATTCTCGCGACGGGACGCTCCTCGCGGCGGGAAAGATCGACTTCTCGACTTTCGACCGACGAAAGCTCTCGGGTTTAAATCGTCGCGGCGCGACGCAGACGTTTCGAGCGTTCTCTGCGATAACAAACTCGTGTCTAGCCTCGCGAAACGCCGCGGGCATTGATCAGTCGAATAGCTGCACGATAAAGAGGAATCGAAGTTGAGGAGAGAAAAAGAGAGAGAGAGACGCCGGCACGGCGGCAAAGATGTTTCCAAGTAAGTGACATTTCGTGTTCGTCTCGCGGAAGATTTCACCGATGCATAGGACACGAGTAAATAAAAATATGCTCGTTTGAAGGAGTGGCCGAATAAGTTTCGAGCTGCGAGTAGATCGTCGACGCTTCTTACTCCCGTAAACGTATTGATCGTGACCGAATGGCGAACGGATCGATTGAATCGAACCGATGCAACCGCCGAGTCAAAGGTGTAATCGACGACCTGTTCTTACGGTAAATAGAAACCGTGCGATTTTTTTCGTACCCCGGCTACCATTAAGCAATTCCAAATGTTCGTGCCGGCACCAGACCCTCTTCGGCGTGTATTCTTTTAAACAATGAAAGATAAAACGGCATCGCTCGATGGGAAACACCGATACGCACACGAATCGTAGAAAGTGAGCTTCGGGGGAAGATCATGAAAAAAGTTATGGGGCAAGTGTAAATGCGATCCTGAATAATATACAGTATCCCGTTATATGGCCCCGGACGAGACTATAATAAAACTCTGAACCCTTCTTCCATCCTTAATTCCTTAAACCGAACATTAATGAACGCGAAGGTGCCTTTGAATTTGCGATGAGATTCCTGTCTTAAAAAATTGGAAAATTAAAACACAAATCTCTGTGTAACGAACGTATTTCGCGTGTAACGTAACTTTTATAAACGCCGTGATAAAACAATAAATAGTTTCATTAAACGATCGCCACCGAACAAAATGATAGCGAAACGTCATTTAGTTATCGCGCACAGTCCCATAAAATATCGTATCTTGCCCCGATAAATAAAGTCATGAAAGGTTGCAGCAATTACAGAGATTGCGAGGGAAATAATGATCTGTACATTAATATCGCCAGGCGGCTAATGGAAAACGAGAGGGAGAAAAACAGCTGGCGACTGTAATTACGATAATAAAAGAAGTTTGTTATTTTGTAAAGTCGTTTGACTAGGTGAGCAACGGTAGCTTTACGACGGTAGCGCCTGATTTGTCGAATAAAAATGTTATCGAATCGCCGCGGATAATAATTTCCGTCGATCCGGGATTTGTTCGTCGTGTGCTCGATCCTCGAATTATAATGCACACGCTTGAATCGTTTCGTCGAGACGAAACCTGCTCTCGTCGCCCGTAGAATGATATGTCGACTCATTAGCGTGAGCCTTCATACGTTCGTGACGATTAACACGAACCTGCTAATAGGAACAAATCGTCCTTGGACCAGTCGTCGGATGAAAGTGCTATGACCGAGTCGACGTTTGTTCGTCGCGTATATAATCGTCTCTTTCTATCCCGCGACGGCCCACAAGTAGGCCAGGAAGCTGAATTCGGTTTTAAATGTCTACCGAGAAATTAGACAACTAAAAACAGCCCTCAGAAATAGCTGGAATAGCTCGGAAATAATTGTGGTAGCTATCGAAGAAATTGTTAACCCCTGACCCTATAATATTGGAAGATATAAAATAGAAAGTACACTTGTACTATACAATAGAAAAGTACTGCTAACTAGTAGAAAAAAATACTACTAACTCCTTCGAATGCCAATTTTTGACATATTTATAGCAAATTCCAACGCTTTGAAATTTCATTCTTATCGATCCGACAAAATGTTCAGTTTTTATTACAACCGTTGATCGTCTGTGTCAGCGTGCTGTCGGGACGCGAAAATTCATCGATCTCAGACAGGTGAGAACGAATTTAAAAAAAATCAAGAATCCCGATTCATCAATTTCCGTGAAGTATCCATCGCGAACATCCGCCTCGAAAACAGACATTTTCCGCGTTGAATCCCTGAAACATTTTTCACCGTGCGTCACTCGCACAAAATCCCGAATGATACTCGTGATGGTGTAGAATAGTCGAACAGCAAGCAACACGGTCGATGTGGCTTCTGTCGAGCTTCCTCGCGAAAGCTGTCAACAACACGTAGATTGAAACCGACGTATTTTTTTCGTGATCCTTGCTGCTACTTGTACTCGTCGACGCTTACTGACATGCTTTTGTTTCTTGTTTGTTTCACTGCTTATCTTGTATGGTGTCATGTTTGAACTGGGAATATCGTACACGTTGATTGGACAGCTGCAAGTTCGTTGCAGTTAAATAGATCGATAACTAGATTATTGGATAACCAGATAACTAGACCGATTAACATTTTTATTCTATAGAATTATTCAAGTAGTAGTAAAAGTACGAACTGCAAATTTGTTCTTCGAACTATGATTCGAAATATGATTTCGAATCGATAATTTTTTATTATATTTGTACAATGATCTTCTTCTGTACGATAATTTAGTGAATGTAGTAGCTAATGATAAAACAGAAGGTATAATCTT
The DNA here is from genome assembly GCA_947623535.1 of Coelioxys conoideus. Taxonomy (NCBI): domain Eukaryota; kingdom Metazoa; phylum Arthropoda; class Insecta; order Hymenoptera; family Megachilidae; genus Coelioxys; species Coelioxys conoideus. Next base: position 15,102,894 of record OX392457.1, on the reverse strand, counting down.
GACCAGCACAATATAATACTATGTACTAACGTTAGGTATCAAAATGGAACGCTCAAGTTACAGAATTAAATAACCATATTTTTAGTAAATAGCCGTGTCGTACGTGGATATTTTCAACTCAGCAATTAACGTGCAAGTGGATTTGCGTGAAAAGAGTCTAATGAAGTACTATATCGCGCTGCCGACGGAAAAGTAGAAACAACGCGAGCGCGTGTTCGCTTTCAGCTTAAAACTCGACAGCATAATCGATACGTCGCCTGATGGAATGTATCGCTTCTGCAGGCACTTCAGAAGGAACCGGCGTGCACTTCCACTTACGCTAATAAATACCTTGGTTCCAAGGTATTGCACCGTAATAATTGCACGTAATTGCACGTTATATCGAAATCTAAGTGGATAGTTCTCAAGATTCATTATCTTCGAAACGGTTAGACACGATGTTCGTTCGAAGCTTTGCTATTAGCAATAAAATCGTAATAAAACGGACCGTAACGCGTATATTCGATTAGTGCACGTAACAAAAACACAAACCGGCAGACAGTCGCGTCACAAAAACATATGGATGATCTTCGAGGAACACTTTTTTTCAGAATAGCTCAAGATATTTTTAACTAATCAATTTCAAATCGATCCTATCCAATTAACTGTTAGCAAAAAAGTTATTAAGGACTATTAAGATAGGCATTAAAGCTTGGTGCAGAACAAATAAAGTATTCTAAGAAACGCTAATGAAAACTGGTTTTCAATGTTTTTCTCGGTTGCAATAGTCTCGTTACTGCATTATAATCTTGTTAGTCTTGTGAAAAGGGCAACATACACGGTGGCAATTCTGTGCAGTGCTTGATATCGCATCTCCGTTGCCGGAATTACGACATTTATAAATACAAACTCATATAATTTGAAATCGAAGTAAAAGAGAATGTGAAAATTACTAAATTTGAACATTTCTAAATCGAATATGAACGTAAGTGGATGCGACTACGTACGATCGTAAATTTGAAACGAAGGTACCAAAAATGTCTAAATTTCTAATCGAAGTAAGTCAATGTAAATTTCGATTTAATGGATAGACCGAAGTCGAATAAATCAAAATTGTAGTCAAAGGTGATGGGATAACAAAGATGAGCGTCGGTTATGATCGATCGCTATATACGATAAAGAATAAAAACCGGCAACAAAAAGATCCCATAAAAACCGCGTTTAGAATGTGATGATGCGTCGAGAGAATTCTTCCCTAATTTCCCTTCAGAGTGGTCGGAAGAAAAGAGCGGTGAAAGTGAGCACGAAGGGAGCAAGTTCTGCGGTGCTGGTGCGTCGTGTCCGAGGGTTTTAGGGGGAGAAAAAAAAAGGGCCCGACATTAGGAACTGGTAATTCCATGGCTGGTCGTGTCCCGGGCTACCATCGAAGCCCGTTATAAATGCGTTACATCGCGTTAGCCCGGGATCCATTTATGAAAAAAAGATCGGGCGTCGCACGACCCACGATAATTACAGCGTGTCTTCGGGATTAAATATCTCGGGCGCGCGTGTAATTTGCGCATCGTTAATACGCGGCCGGATTAATTTATGGCCGCGAATTACGGAAAACGGTGTGTTCCGACGAATTAATGCGTGGCCGGTGTTCGCATTGTGCAAACGGCACGCAAACTCGCGTCATTTGCAGTCCGTAACGTGAGAGCGTGAACGCGGGTACCTGCAAAAGTTGATATAACTAATGAAGATTCTAATAATTTAAACACGCACGATCTTCTCTCATACGCGTACGCTTAAACCCCTTTAATATCGCTTATTTCATTGAATGAGTATGTACTCGTCGGAGATTGGTATCGCGCATGCAAATATTTGGTCGTTTCAAAGTGTTATGTCATCTTTGGCGCTTTCTTTCGTAATTTATCTCTTTCCTCTCGGTAACTCGACAATGTTATTGTCGTAAAGTGTTTGTAAATCCACTTTCGATGTGCCTGGAGTAAATTTCGTACAAATTAAAGCTGTAAATTTCTTCCTACCGACATTATCGCTCCACGAGTATTTGGGTGCTTTCGTGTGTTCATGGAATACGAAGAAATTTTTAGTTGAGCTTTTCAATACCGCAATGTCGACGTTTCCAACAGCTTCGAGATGTTAATACGAACGAACGATGCGAGCGATCAGTGCAAATCGGATTGTATAGCGGATATACACGCGTCGAATCGATCGACGGAAGGTTCGAGTTCGATTCGAGCGAAAACAAGTGCTACGGGAAACGGCGCGGAATATATGAACTCGAACGAAAGAATAAAAAGAATCGGAATTGAAAGGGGGCGATTCTTTATCGAACTATCGGCTTTCCTCGAGTCGATTCCGCCGCGTGTAATTTCACGCCCAAATCGCGGAAGTTATGGCAATAGGGCTCGCGATACAAGGCCATAAACGAGATCGGCCGTTCGCGACCGGCGTATTTTCACCGGGGCCCCGATCTCTCGAAAAACAAACAGTTAAAGCTAGGTGGTCCCTCATTAAGTTGGCACCACTCCCGACTGCTCGACTCGTTCCCTTTCGATTCGAGTCGATCCTTGGTGCCCCGTAGGGAAGGTCTCCGAAAGGGCCGTTCGGTCCCTCGTCTCCATTATACCGGTATACCTACCGTCTACGTATCACGCATACGCTCGTACGCACGTTTGTGTCGCTTCCGCGTACACGCTTATCGGCGTTTCCCCTAGGCATTTGTGCTTGACGGTGTCGCGCGCGTATGACGTCGAGTGAGACGTTACCTACGCAAAATGAATGCATTCGATACGTGTCACAATTGCTATGCCGGGTAACGCCTGTTAGTCGAGTGGCGGCAATATTGCCACGTGGACGCTACGCTCGTGTGCACGTGTTCGTGTAGCGTATACGATCCGACGAATACACGCGCGTGCGTATACTAGCAAAGGTGCCGGCCAGCACTTTCGGAAAATTAAGACTGAAACTACCAAAGGGGTCAAATGATCCTTTCACAAATTTCCTACTTCAAATGACAAAATTTGTTAAGTCTTTAAGTGTATTCGTTTATGTTTCAACTTCATTTTCAACTTAAAAATAATTGTGCATTATACGTCGGTAGGTTTAGTGTTGATTTATGTAAATCGTGTGGGCGGTATAATGCACGGCGATATAACGACTGGCGATATAAGTTGTTGTACAATGCGCGTATCACTATGGGAGATGTTACGTATGGATATACGACTATTCGTGATAAGATCGATTGTAACGGCAGTAGTGCGATGCAATGTGCGGCCATGCATGGATGTGCAGTACTACATACTGCAATTATGTCACGTGTGAAGAAATGACACATAGAATAATGCAACGCGTAAAAGATGCAACGTGTGGCGGAGTAACGTGTAGGGGATACAACGCGTAGAAATGCAGCGCGTGGCAGTGCATTGCGTATACAATGCAATGTGCAAACAATGTAACGCGTGGCGATGCAATACCGAAATAATGCAACGCGTGACAAAATATCGCGTCGGAGATGCGACACAAAGGTAATGTAACGCGTGGCGATACAATGCGTCGCAGATGCAACACATAGGTAATGCACTGCGTAGGTAATGAAACGTATGGCGATTCAATATGTGGAAATATAATGCGTGGATACGCAGCTCATAAAAATGCATCGTGTAACGCATAAAAATACAACGCGTGGAAATGCAATGCGTTGAAATGTAACGCGTGGAAATGCAATGCGTTGAAATGTAACGCGTTGGAATACAACACATGGTGATACAGCGAATAGATAATGCAACGTGTAGCAATTCAATACGTGCAAATGCAACGTGTAGCAAATGAACATGTGGAAAAGCCACGCGTGGAAATGTAACGTGCAGAGTTGCAACACGTAGAAATACAACCTACATACCATGTAACGCGTGAAAATACAACTCGTAGGTGACCGATGCGTGGAGATACAGCGCGTAGATAATGCAACGCGTGGTAATATAACGTATAACACAACGCATATATAACGAATCTGAGCAATGCAAAGCGTAAATAACACAACGAGATATTCGACGAGTTCATACGCATTCGATTCGTAACTTTAATTCCACAATGGTGAATCAGTTTCAGTGAGAGATCGCGTCCCAAATCCAGGCCACATTCGCGCAAGGAAAATGGCCGATAATGGGATTACCCATAGGGAATGGATTACAGAAATCCCTCGAATGCAAAAGCTTACGATAATCTGGCACAACTTTTCCGTATCTTGGTCAACGATGCCTAGTCGGCTACTTTCATCGCAAACACGCGTTACCGTGGCCTCGTCCTCATCTCGAGCATGGAAATACGCTGCGCTGGGGATAAAATGCGGCACGACTTTTTCTTTCTTACATCTGTTGCTCGATGTTCGTTCATGGGGGTGGAGAGGAAACGTAGAACGCGTGTCTGCGGACATCGTCACGGAATTACCTTGCGACGATGTACGCGGGTAATGCGAGCGATTAACGCAAATGGAATGGTATACCACCGTTCGAGGTTGGATTATAATGAAATAAATAGTACGATTAAGGGGAACGCGTTTAAATTAACCATCCCTGTTGCTCGTATCGCGAACAAGTGCTGAGATTTCATCTCATCCTCGCGCACGTATGCGAAGTACACTCGTGGGCAACGTAGACTTGCTTCGGATAAAGGGTGGCGCTTATGGAGACTCGAACATTTTACAAATTTAAAATTTTTCAAATTCTGAAATTCGTAGATTTATAATTTACCAAGTCTTCAAGTTTCTAAATTTCCTAATTCCGAAATTCATGAACCCCTGAATTTCTAAATTCCTAATTTCTCAAATCCTCATATCTGTAAATTCCTAACTTTCTTAATTTTGTAATCTCTAAACCCCTAAATTTTTACAATCTCAAATCCCCAAATCCTCAAATCTCCAAATCTCGCAACCTCTAAACCCGCAAATTCCTAAATTCCTCAAATTCCCTAACTTCCAAATCTCCCAATCCCCAAATTCCTAAATCTCCGCATTTCCAAATTTTCGGATCTACCATCTGAAGACCAACGAACGTGTCTTACCCTCCTTCGTTACATTTTCCATAGGGACCCACCTTTGCTCTTGACTGTGCCGCAATGTGCACGAGGCATATAAATGGTCGCGTTCTCGCAGGTCGACACAACGTTAATGACCGGTTCGTTTTCTGTTGCAGGTACCTGTCAACGAGTCGGGACCAGCCGGACGGAACTTGGAAAAATTCCGTGAGTACTCTTGCGTGTTCGCCAGTGCATGATACCACATTGATATTGACCGTCGTTAGATCGTGTATCGTGCATTCTTCGAACAGTTTTCGCCGTGTCACCGTTTGGCCCGGTCTATACAACGCGTTTGAAACGAAGGGTCTTGTATAACTTGCTTGTGAGACCCGCAACAACCAATTTGACTGTGCGCGCACCGGGACGAAGAAAATTCTTTCCCACGAGCAGGTGCAGCCATCGCTAGTCGGAACCACGATGAAAACGCGCTTCGAATGAAGTTATTCTGTTATGAGGATTAATCGTGTTTGGTTCTTAGAACCAACGTACGCTCCTCGTGAAGTCAATTGGAGTGCTTTAAAGGTGCAGACAGGTTCGATTAGCTCGTTGTTTTCATGTATTTTTTAGTTCTCGTATTGCTTCATGAGTCGAATGATCAACCTCGGTCTTAATTTGCTAGGCTCTAAACTTGTGCACTCTAATCTATCAGATTCGAACGATGAAACAAGCTTAACAAAACCTGCCGCACTGATTTCATTGAAAATTTTAGCGTTCAAAATTTTTTAGTTTGGTTTTTCTTGTTCGGGGATAGATTAAAACGTTGTTGGAAGTTTGAGCAAGAGTAAATGGATCCGAGTGGTATAATTAGGCTAGATTCTGTTCGAAATTTGGACAAAAATCAACATGCATAGCAAAGTTCCCTTTAGTCACTGCCATTTGTCTTAATGATATTTTAATGATGTCATCGATGCGTCGTTAAATATCAATAGCGTATCGATCGACGGCAGCGGCTGTGTACAAAAAAAGGTACCGCTCGTGCGTTCGATCAAAAAAGTTCTCGTTAAGCGCATGAAATTTATTCAACATAGTACGCATTTACTGCTGCGAAGTTCGCGTGTAAGTTCGAAGAATCAGCGAGTAGGCGAGTTTTAACCTTTCAAGCCAGATGTTCGATTCAGCCCGTCAATGGCGAGCCTACCGCTGCGGGACACGTAAAAGACGCTGTCTAAGGAAGTCATTAAAAGAGCCACGGTTCCGTGTTCCACGTGTGGCTACGTGTCCGCTCGCGGATCTCGGAAAGCGTCCAGGCTTCGCGTGTCATTCCGCTCGTCCGTATCGAGTTGCACAACGTCAAATAAGGCGGATTCGAAGTTGAACAGGGCACGCTGGCCGTCATAATTCGCGGAATCGGTCGAAGTTTCGCTTGTCGCGATAAACGCGACACCGTGATACGTGTTCGCGGGACCGGCCTCAATAAAATCGTACACGCAGCAGGTCGTACAACGACAGAGCGTCGTAAAATCCTGTCGGACGCGTGTAATGAACTCACCTGGTGCTTTGGTCGCGCGACACGCTCCGAGGACAAGACGATCTGGATTACTTCCTCTAGACTTCATCCTTTCGGGCGTCTCGTTTACGGGGTCCTCTGAATGAACCGTGAAATAGCCGATGCCAGACGAGGGTTCACGGAGGTTAAGGAGAATACGAAACTCGCCCCCTTCTCGCATCGCATCCCCTTTTCGAACATCATCGAAATCTCGCTACACAGGCAGCTGCGCCGATGCCGAGCCACCGACTGTGACACCCTGCGACGATTGTCACCGGATCGTGAAGTGTAAAACCGTGTGTCACTCGCTCGCCGTTCTGATGGATGAAATCATGTTTCATTTATAAACATTTGTCGTAGATAATTGGCTACGCGCCGGCCCGTCAACCGTACTCCGACAGATAATACCTTTATTCCGATCGGGTAAAGTTGGCAGCGCGGTCGTAACACGCACTTATGATATAATTGGTTTTGGAAAAGCCGATGTGATCAAGACATAGGTCAGGGTGCAAGCGAGATGTATTCGAGTATGATAGTTCTTCTTGGTCTAACAGGGGTACGCATTCAACTTGGACACACCGATTTCGATGGAACTTATGTAAGATATACGTTTCAAAAAAATAATTGACACGTAATTTTTTTTTTTTGTTTGGCAATCGTGCATTTTAAAGCGATGATAATGGGTTGTAATGTTTGGGGTGGAAAGTATGCTTTTCTGAATATCTTCGCAAGTGGAAAGTGTAGTACCATAATGTTTTAATCATATGTTTGAATGTGTGTGGATAGTATAGTGATTCGATTGCAACGGTGATCAATTTGTCCTCGAATCGGGAGCAAAAACGTGCCAAGGAGCATTATTGGTATTCTCGTGTGAGCCGTCCGCAATCGTTCGCGTGGATCATGCTTTACGTACACCTTACGTAAGCCCGAACATGATGGCATTTACATTACACAATTGTCTGCGAGGCATCTTTAGCTTTCTAACGCCCCTGTTTGTTGCGGATTAACGTCACCCGCTTGCTGTTTATTATTCAATGCTCGGAACAAAATACTGTGTTCGAAAAATACTAATTTTTGTTTGATACAATATTAATCTACACAATAATGCCTAAATAATACTGTCTCATTGTTACAGTAATATTTCGAAAAGGAATAAAGAAGCGAAAATATTCATTGAATACAATAATACAAAGAATAAAAATCACTTTAATCGACGCATTACTCGCCTTGTTGAACTTTCTTCACTCTCTCTCTCTCTGTACGTCCTAACTGTGCACCAATATTTTAAATACCCCAAAAAGTCTCCTTACTTATTATTTATTACGTGTTGTATGGTATGTGCAGTTTTCTATCTCATCATCGATATCCTCGACTCTCATAATCGAGATATTTTCTTAATTGTCCACGTATCGTAAAATAACATGGTAACATCGTCACGAACTCTCATACATAATAATGCGAGCTAGTCGATGTCGGTCAAGTGCCGGTCCGTTAAGTGGGCAACAGCGTTTAAACATCGCGTACTCGCGTAACAACGCGTCGGACGACGCGATCCAAGCGTTATCGGTGAACCAAAACGGTGTCGCAAATTCTGCAACATTCCTGGCCGCGCATAACGGTGTCGGATTAAAGCGTCATCACCGGACCGCGTCGGGGGCTACAATTGTGATCCTGTAAACGACCCTTCGGAGAATAAACTCCCTTCCAGTATTTATGGACTTTTGGGATTAGCGGGCAGAAGGGAGCCGTGAGCGTCGTGGCGGCTCACTTCGGCGAGTCGAAGCTCGAGAGACGCGACACTGGTTTGAGGAACAGGGTTGTTCGAAACGTGGCGGGGACGGCACGGAGGGCTCGTACATCCTGAAGGAAGATCGCGATCTCAGGTTGTTTATGCGATACCTCGAGATAGGGGTGCTCTTTTGTCCAGGGGCGGTTTTCACCGTTCGCAAGAGATACGGATGAATAAATTTGGAGAACGCGACATATTTCACGAACCGGGCGGTGTATACACGCTCGGTTACGTGGCCCGGCGTGGTTTCGCGAGCATTTTACATGCCCCGTCTTTCCTCCCGGACGGTTTAACAGACTTAGCCCGGATCAGTGCGCGGTGATAAGTGACAAAGAGAACCGGAGGATTTTCGGTAATCGCGAAAAGTTGTATCGTTCAGCGACACCGGGGATGTCGATCGAGAGTCCGCCTGAAATCGAAGTGAAAAAGTAATCTTTACTCCGTACCGGTAATAAAATATAACGGTAATTTCGTTACGTCATTTGCATCGCCAATAGCAATTCACCGGATGAACTGACAAAGGTAGAAACGAATCTATCGATGGTGCCGCTTTAACGACCCTCTGTAACGAATCGAATTTATTCCGAGGAAACGCAGCTTACGATTGCCAGGAAAACGAGCTCGATCGATAAACGCTCGGAACTATGTTGCACGATTCGTTGCGTCCAATGCGATCGGTCGAAACGCAAAGTACTGTGATATCGCGATAGTAGGCGCGTTGGAGCCGTTTCAGATCTAACGAAAGACGTAAATGTTTAGGGAATTGCTGAGAGAGAATGGAAAATTAAACATTTTTTCGATTTGCAAACGAAAGCATTTTTATTATTAGCAAATAACAAACGTAAAACTTCCTGGTCGAGAAGTTTGATCAATTTTTTTGTAATTATTATTTTTTTTATCCTTAATTGCCGATATTGTCTGTGTCACTGTGTTCAAACATCACGTGCATAATACTACAAACGAAGTTAAAAGTTATTTATTGAAAATTGTTGCATTCGATCGAAAGGCGAGTGAGAGTCGCCGCTCGAGCATAAAGGGTTAAAAGTCTGACTATGGGTGAAACAAAAGATCGTTACCGTTCGTATCGTTCGCGCGTGATGTTGAATTAAGAGACTAGTGATTAAGAGAATAGATATTGTACGCGCTTATCAAATTCTATTGTTCGAGTATACAGGCTGTTTCGTTTAAGTCAAACATATACATTACTATCGTTGCGATTGCTCGAGGAAAAAATATGACTGATGGGAGCTTTCATGAAAGAATTCAGTGCTGATAACAAATGTCAAACCCCGTCATTCGTCTATGTCCAACTTTAATCAGTTAATTGCGGAACTTGGTTTGAAAAATAAAATAATTTTAATATTAAAATTACTAAAATCAACCAATGACGAGCATACGCGACAAACACAGGATAAATGCTTTTATCATAAATTACACGAAAAAGGTACAGAAAAATGAGAAAAACTTGCAATTTTATTGGATAAACAATTAATAATTTATTAACGTTATCAGCATCAAATGAAGTTTCGGTCCGCCGTGCGTACACGTCGAACGTTATTAACTAATTAATAACGGTGAAAATGATTTTATCCAACATAAACAAAACACCATGTACACCTCATTCAAGTAATAAACCATACAATGTTATAAAGTTTGAAACTTCTGAAATAACTGAAAGACTTGGCCATTTCAAAACTGTGGGACTTATCGAAACTTTACAAAGTATCATGTTGAAAAAACATGATCCATAGATCATGAAGTCAATAATGTTTTAATAGTTCACATCGTGCATTTCTTATGCTTAACACGGGGGTAGCTTTGTACATCGGGGAACGAATCGTCTGTCTCCAAGACAGTATCCCACATTTTCACCGAATTTCGCGAAATTTCGGGACCAAAGTCCCAAAACGCGATCCGGAAGTGACGGCGCGAATCGCGAGTTCCTTTTTCGAGCTATTAGAACAAACACCCCCGACCACCTAACGGTGCACCTTGGTCGCGTTCGCTTGCACGCACACGCCGATCCCGCGTCACACACGTAGAAATACCAAGAGGAGCGAGAGGCAGAACGAACGAACGAGAGAAGATACCAAGAGAGCGCATCTCCTCCGGTCGCCGAGTGCCTCCACCTTGAGAGTTCAGCGGCGAGGCCGAGCGGAGAGAGCGAGAGAGAGTGGGTCTGAGAAACAGAGGTGGCGGGACGGGAGAGGGTGGAGAGGAGCAGAACGGGTGAAGCAGCGGCAGGGAGGTCAGGAGGGGTTGGGCGGGAGGGAAATACGTTCTGTCGGGTTCGCGAGAAGGAACCAGAGGGGCGAGCGGTGGCTAGAAGCGAGCTGGTTGCCGTGGATGGCGAAGCGAGGTGATGGGGTGGATGACTAGGCGCGCGAGGGGAATCACTCGGTTGGTGTCGGTGGTGGGGATGCGCGCGTTGCCCGATGGTGGGGGTCGACGCTCTCTCGTCCCCTTAGCTCGGTTAGTTTCTCCGTCGACGCCGCTGGAAGCGGATCGGAGCGTGTGTCCGTTTGTTCTTCCTCGTGGACGATCTCGCGACGAGCTTAGTGTGGCTCTCGGCTCATCACGGGATCCCGGTGTGTGACTTTGTTTCTGCTTTGGTGCGTGCGCGACACGTCATGGAGACTAGTGGCAAGCGCGATACTCGGTTTCGATAGTGCGCCGATCGGTGAAATTATCGTTCGGACCTGATCCACGTACGATACCGTTCGGTGAAACGTTACCCCGAAAAGTGTATAGATGAAATAGTTCGCCCGTGAGAAAGCGTTATTCTCGTGTGTACTGGCTGGAATAATTAAATAGTGATTTACCCCTTTGTTGTTTGTTTCGCGGTGCGTACCCTGGTGATCCTCGGAGTGGGAAAAATAGCGCTAGGTGCGAACCACCGAGGGATACGGATTCGTCGACGACTAGACGATCGTACCGTTTCGATTCTGCTACGGATTCGGGTCGATCGACGGGTAACTTGCGAGAAATCGATTTGGAGCCTGCGAGGGGGCCAGCCGTCGGACGCCGTAGATCCTTCGTAAAGAGGATCGATTCGCCGCGGCAGAGGATCGTTTCCGCTCCCCGTCGTCGTAGCGATCGCCTAGCTTTGCTCCGATTCGGATAGCCAGGGAATCGGAGTGCTTTCACATGTGTCAGTGACAGTTCTGTGCGTTCCGTTGAGATTTCGTGCGATGTATCCAGACCACGCCGTCTTCGTCTTCCATCTTGTAAGTAAAGTTTGACGTTCTATTCCGCGGGGCCGAAAACACCGCGTCCTCGTCAAAGAAACCCCGGAATTACACGGAGACGTGAATTCGTGACGACGTTCCACCGTGGTGGCAAAGGTCACGGGAAGCGGCGGCACCGGTGACTTTGACACATCCCGCGGGAGAGGTGGTCGTGCATTAGGTCTCGTTTTACGAGCCGATGCTCAAAGCTCCGCTACTCGTCGAGCTTTAGCCCTGTGAGCCAGCTTCAAACGCGTTGTGTGTACACGTGACCCGAGAATCTATGCGCGCATAGTTGGCCGTGGCGCGCGTACTTCCGACCAAGTTCCGGTTGGCTAAGCTTGACCTCCACGAGGATACTCCGAAACGAGCGTTTTCCTCCTTGAAAGCGTTTCAAAGATTTACACAGAGGGATACGGTCGTTACCTGCTGGGCGGGTTGCGTTTAAATTTTACCTAGAAACCGACCTGGGGACAGAAACGGCCGAATCCTTGCCCGGCCATTCTGGATACACACGGTTTGCGTGGCGCGCTCGGAGCGACGCCGTTGTCCACGTACGTCGTAGATCTTTGATTTCGTCGACGAAACTCCATGAAATTTCGTGGTGCGCGCCCGAGGACTACGTGCCGTTGCCCGTTCCTAGGGGAGAATAAGTTACGATCGACCGTAAGAAACTTCGGATAGAAGTTTCCACGGAATTTAGGTGACGTCCGTGATCGAAGGCCTCACGAGAGGAGCGCCGTGTGATTCATTTATATCAATATTGGTACTCGTCGCGATTAGACAGCTGCGGTCTCGCTCGTCTCTCTTTTGTGTTACGTTCGTCTGCTGATATCCGAACGCTTTGTTTAGCAGGTAGAAAACGGTGCCTTGAAATCCTGTCGCGGACAGATAACGCCGGCTCTTCGTGGATTCGCGGTAACGGAATCGGATCGTCACGTCCGTTCGTTCGAAATGACCGGCCTTCGATGACATTTGCCGTCGGTATTTCTCGCTTCCGTTCGCCTTTGTTGCCGCCAGACGGTTTATACCTTCGCGGGAAAACCCTGATCCGTTTGATTTGTTAGTTTCCTGTTTGACAGGCTGGGAAAAGTTTTCTTTGAAAAGGTCATCGTTCTTACGCATCTTGAAATCGAGGCCGTTCGCGTCGAATTGCGAGTTATGCGTATTTGTAGACGTTGGATAATTGCGTTAGGCAACTCGAAATTTTTCTTACAAGCACACTCTGATTTCCTCGTGATTGTTTCGTTCGAAAGGAAAAGGTCTACATTTATGCAACAGCATATCTATGTCAATTTTTTTCTATGGCAATATATAATGGCAATGTTTGACGCAGCTTCTTATATTTTGGAACAAGTAACTGGTTTCGCACGATCGATGTACTTTCTTCAAAATTTTCTGCGCAATGATCATTTCTCGCTTGTGTGTCAAACTTTGATAACTCTATCTGTTTCGGTTTTGAACGCGTTATCGCAGCTTCGAGAACGTGACAAAAATAAATTCTGTATAAAATATTGTTTTTCTACATATCTTCTTATCGAATGTATTTTCGCACAAAGATGCATACAGACATTATGAACGTAGGATGAAGTAAATTACTGTAAAAATGACAAACATTTCAAAGATGTTTCAAACAGAGTCTTGGTAATAGAGATTCTGATATACTGCTTATTAAAATATCGTACAGAATATTTCATAACCAACTTTCAGTTCTTAATATTTTGACGGTCGAAGTTACGGATCGAATTCTATCGAAGAATTTCAGTACGCGCGCGCTGAAAAATTATATATTTTTAAAGCGAAATTAGCATTTCATAAACCGTACACCTACATAAAAGCGATATAAGAGATAATGACATGAAAATTTAAACATTAAATGTGAAGTACAACTGTCACAAACGTAGCGAGCGTACCAATATTTCCTTGATCCACGGCATTCCTGGAGTGTTTTTCAGTTCGGCCCGATGCCTAATTTGAATAAATAATCGGAATATCCGAAATGAAATGTTGAAACGACGAGTGCGCCGCGGGATACCAGTGTTTCTCGAAGATTTTCACGTTTGTCCGGTCAATTAAGCCGGCCTTGTTTGTGCTCGTTTACACGAACGTTCGTCGTCACGACGAGCTAATTAAACTTACAGCCGCTTGTTTTTGTCGACTGATTCACTCGCGCCGTTCTGATATCCCCGGTACACCCTTTCTCTCGGGGGAACAATATCCTCCGCTGTACCTTTCGTTTCATTTTTCGCGAGTGTGTCGCGATTTCGCGAACGTGACCGTACACCGGAACGACGTACGTGTCGCGCTCGACACGTCGGTTCAACGTTGCATTATGTGAAAACGAGTGAAAAATTATTTATCGAGAGAGATGCCGATTTTCATCGAACGTTTCGCTCACCCGTCGACCCGTGAAACGCGTCGGCTTACCGCTTAATTTATTTTCGATCCGGGCTTTTTACACCTCCGCGCAGAATCCTTATGAAACATGCAGAGGACATCCTCCGTTGAAAAAGTTGAGAAACGAGTGCAGGTGGCGAAGATATACGAGGAAACAGAAAATACCTGGACCGTTTTGGCTGATCGTATTTCTTGAGGTGGACGCCTTCATAGCTGTCCTTAGTTACCTTCTTTCGATTCGGTTTGTCGTGTTTACCCCGGTGCTTGTGGACACCAGCTCTTTCTAACATCGTTCCAGTTCATTGTACAGTTCCACCAAATCTGTCACTTTCGACCTCACAATTTGTATTTACTTTGAATATTACCTACGTGTAATAGCGATCGAGAGTGCTCGAAAGGTTATTCTTCGATTCTAAATGCAGTAGTTGTTCGATAATTAACCACGCCGGGTGCTCCAGTATGATCGTCTGTGATGTCACTTCATAATTCGTTTCTTTTCTGTAGAAATAATGACGCAAGGGAACTGATGTTACATCGCTATATTTCAATTAATTAATGTTGCGTTATATTATATTTTAACTATTTAATGCTACGACCAGTATGTTTCCTTGAACGCTGTTTTATTTTTAAACCAACACGATATTGAACGATTTCAAACCAACAATAGATTTATGTAAAATCGAAGCATTCATGGAGATACAATTGTGTCACGCATTCAGAGTGTTTCTTCGGGATATAATTCTTAACGCGTTAATCTTTGTCATAGACACGGTCGAGGTATTTGTTCTCTCGCCGTTGCAGGAGATTGCAAGCTTTCAATTTTCATAGAAACGGAACGAATGCTAGTCGCAATGGACGATTATTCTTGCCGTTCAAACCCAGCTTGGCGAGTTGCGCTATGCAGACATAAAACTCGCATTCGCCAAGAAAATAATACGTTGCACCAGTTTCCTTCGATTCTGTGAAGCTCGACGCGTCGACGTGTATTTTTCACGCTTAAAAATCGCGATCAGTCGGCGTGCAGGTAACGCGGCTCGTACGGTTCCGATAAACTTTGTAATGGTAGAAAAATTGCCGCGATTAAGGTAGAGAACACATCCAACAGCCGCGATTTTCTCACAACACCTGCGAATTACGCGTAATTGCCGTTCCTTTGCCCTTCTCCGCCAACGATCCGTTCCTGGGAACCTAAAGGCTGTGTTCATTGTCTAACACTGGCTGCATACCGTGTCACGAGACATCGTCCACGGGTAATCGTCATGTCGAATCGGAAATTAACGTTAAATCGTGGCCTCACGGTTCGTTCGTTCCTGGCCAAGGAGTTGCGAAGAAAAACATGCGGCCAGAAACGTCCGTTCACCGATTGGATCATCCGTATCGAATCATAAAACTGTTGAGTTTCCGTGTAGATTACAGCCAGTGGCGTAACTAGCCACGGATCGGGGTGGGCACGTCTTCACACGATATTTATTGGTCGCTTTTTTATGCGAGGTTGGGTACTCGGAATATAAAGTTGGTTCCTGCCGTTAGAAATTTTTTTAGGTTATAAACTTTTAGAATTAGTATATTTATAGTTTCTATGGTTCGTAATTTTTACATTTCGAAATTTCCGAATATCCAATTTCTAAATTCCAAAATTTGTACATCTCCAAATCTCTACATTCCCATATCTCTATATTCTTATATTTCTAAATTTCCAAGCTTCTATACTTTTAAATTTCCATATTTGCAAGTGTCTAAATATCAAAATGTCTAAATTTTCGAAATTCTGCATTCCCAAATGTCTGCCTTTCCAATTTTCTAAATGCTCAACACTCCGCGTTTTCTAATTTCCACATTTTCAAGACTTTTAACATCTAAATTTCTACATTTCCGAATTTTTAAATGTCGACATGTCCAAACCTCGGTACACCAACATTTCCAAATGTTTAAATATCGGAATCTAAATTTCGAAAGTTCGAACCGCGACATTAGAACGCGAATGGTGGGTACGCCGATGATCGCAGTTGACTATTGGTACCGTTTCGATGTAACGATTTCATTACAGGTCCAAGGAACATCGATTGAAATTATCGCGGAACGGCAATTGAAACGAGCAGTTATTACCGTGTTCTCGTTGCGTATCGAAATTGCAATCGAGCGTCCGTACATTCTGTTTTCGTTGGCGTATACGAAACGACCAGATCGATCGGAATGCTCGCAATCGTTGCGATACGGTGGGTCGAACGAAGAACGGTTTCTAACGATCGAATCGAAGGAAATCGTTAACGAGGCTTAGCGCGATAAGCGTGTTTAGACGCGGGGCTCGTTCGAAGGTGGTGCAGTTTCGCATTGTTTTCACGGCGTTATCGAAATTTCCTAGGAACGCCGGCCACCTAGGATTATTAACGACGTTATCGACGTTTCTAACGCGAGAAAGGCGCCGATCCGCGCCGTTTCGATACGCGATGAACGAACAGGGAATGTAGTTTGTACGTAATGGTGTTCGAGCCGTTGGCGGTTTCGCGATATCGATTGTTTTCACGGTCCCGTGCTGTGCTTCGGAATAGTTGGCGAGCATGAGCGCGGAAAATGCGTAACATTATCCTACTCGAGCATGCACGCTTTCAAGTGGTAGGTTCGTGTTGCACTTCCCCATCGCTCTCACGGAGATTCGGAGTACATGGTGCGGGCCCACGTCGATCAAACTACCATTTCCTTCGAGGAAAACTATCTGGGAAAATTGTTACTACCACCTCCGAAGTTGCTATCGATTGCTGTTACCAAGTTCGGTAACGAACTTGCGCAATGACGAATGCAGGTTTTACGATATTACCTTCAGAATTCCGCGAATTTTCAACCAATCCTACTATTTAACAACAGCACGATCAACGTGGAATTTATATTCTGTTTCGCCACGCATGCCAATTTAACGGATACATACTTTTATACGTGCATATTATTCTACCCGTGGATTATTCTCTATACGTGGATATATGCGTATGTGGATTATTCTTTATACACATGTGGATTATTTGTGTTCTGTGTTCTGTCATTATTTTTAATTCTCGTGTCTATCAAAAGACTTTTGTATCGACTGATAAACCAGTTCCTTTGACACGTGTAATAATACACAGCTGGTTTTGAAGATTACACTGTACAAATTTAAAAACACCCGGTGAAACCGAAACACGCTGCCATTGCTATGAAGCAATGATTTTATGATTTTAGTCACTTTTTTGTAATCATTTTGAATAAAAGGAGTTCACTGGAAAAAAGGAGGTTTCTATCAAAAGCACGAGTCTCAACCTTCGGCCGTTAAGCATCACAAAAATTGGTACAAGCAACGTTACAATAAAAACGTGAGTACATATGAGCGTTCCACGCGGAATTTCTCGAACGTCAGATCGAAACACGAAGGATGAGCGTGTAGAATAGTTCGATCGAACTGGCGTCGGTTCGAAGCGTATCGTGCACAATGCTTTACGCACGTGCACGCACACGGGTTCGCCGTTGCTCGTCGCACACGGTGCGTACACGAATGGCCTCTTATCGGGTGGAAGAACGCGCGTAGCAGCGTATGTAGGAGGTGTGTTTGCGAAGTTATGGTGTCCACGAGCTTTTATGGGCTGAGCCGAGCCCCCCCTGTATATACCTGAGTACGCACACCGTTCGAACACCGTGTGACGGGCGGTGTGCGTGCGTGTGCCGCTACTTTGTGCGGATAGCGAACGAACACGGTTGATCGACCGTGTGTGCGGCAAATAACTACACGTGTTCAATTAGAAACGCGAAACTGTTCGCTGATAGCGCGGCCGCTCGAGAGAAGCCGAGATTCCGAGCCGATTCCCTTAACTAGCCTTCGTGCGAGCGGTTTTTGCGTTTCGTAAACGGCAAACTGTTTCGTTTTCGTGAGAACCGGTACGGCGATCGTGTGTTTTTTGATCGTGCGGACAATCGGAGCTGTTTGTATCGATCGTTTATCGTCCCGTTGGATACATTAAGTCGCCTTAACCCCTCGGGCGGTAGGGTGCGATACTCGTTTTCGAGCTGGTAGGGTAGCTTCAATTTGATCTTTCAAAAGAACTGCTCGCGTATAATGATTGTAATAACGTATATTTATTGCGCGATGATCGCGCAGAATTTGCATTTGAAACGTTCATCCTCTGAGTCATTTCAATAGCATGCGAGGTATTAAAACTTGTACTTTCCCATTGTTCTTATGTGTGTAGCTTTTATACGATTTGTGCGCGGAACTTGTTAACAACTTTATTTAAATCTATGCGGTGTTGTTGGAAAGTCAGAGTATTCAACTTCTCTTTTTAAACTTGCTGGAGTTATTAACATGCTACTTTAGACTGAAAGTGGTTTGGTAGCAAAAGTAATCATACTGTAGGATGATCATTTGTAGCAGTTGTACAACGGGATAATCGCTTTCGTACAGTGATAATACTGTTCTTTGTACAAGGAGAAGAATTTCGAAACGAGGTTGTCTATTTATGATCAGTACCGTAAAATTAATTGGACCGATTTTTATGAATTTTTTAATGTTCCCTTCGTTATTATTATTAAAGTACCATAGACTACATATCAATAACTCATTTGAGTTAGACAGAAAATCATCGAATTCATATATTTCTGTCGTCGCAGAGCTTCGTTACTGTCATTAAAATGTCATAGAGTACATATCAATAAGACGTTTAAGCTAGATAGAAAATCATGCAGTTGAAATATTTTCGTCGTCGCACTGCACATTTCGCTGTTACATTCCTGGCGTGGCGATTAAACTTCCCGTCTCGGTTTCAGTGCAATTAATAACTTCAATTATTATACATTCTCGAATAATACAATTGTAATTAAAAATATCGCGGTTGAAGAAACGTCACAACAATTAAATGAGTAAGCTTGGCTGATCCATTATCGGCCGTGTTATCGAGAAAGGTCATCTGCTCTCTAATTTATCAAAGTTGAGCTCTTATCGGGAATCTAAAAAAGCGACTCGCGATACGAGCCGCCTGCAACGCGTCTATAGACCCGTTTCCCCGTCCATATTTTCCCCAAGACGTATCTCCGGGAGAGGAGCGTGCGAAGCCATTACCGGCCGCGATTTCGTGAGACTCTCGTGAGCGTGTCTCTCCTCGCGGCGCTCTGCCGGCTTTTCGTAAGCGTAATTTGCTCGTAATTATCGCGGATAGCGATACACCTAGCCGCGATGAACCACATTTATGTGATTAATAGAGGCCGGTAGTTCGCGAGCCTACGGCTCTGTTCTTCTCCTTCGTCCGACGCTGATCGTACGTACACCATCGCGGCTGCACGTGCACGTACACGCACGCGCGTATGCATGTACGAGAGGTTCTCGCTCGAGGTATGCTATTATCATAATTGCCGCCAATAACGGCCCGTGATTGGCGCACTTCACGCTTACCTAGTGCTCTTTTTAACAAGTTTTGCATCCTTTGGCCGTCGTTGCCCTTCTCTTATTCGCCGTCTCGCTTTCACCGGGATCGCTTTTACTCTCCTCTTCCCTCCTCTCGCATCTACCTGCACGCTCTCTCGTGTGATCCTCCCGGACGGTGCTTCGTTATGCCGTGGAACGCAGGGTGCCCCGGTGTTTTCGCGTCCTGCACGCCTCCCTCGGCTGCGATCCGCGATCTCGAATTCCCCGGGGACGGGAAACATCGCGAAAATGAATCGTGAGAAATTCAGGGGAAAGCGACGTCCTCGCTATCGACGTGTCTCGTCTCTGCTCTTCTCCTCTTTGTCCCGGTTTGTTTCTTCTATTTCACCGGTCGGCCTCGCGACAGCGAAAAATATTACTTTCGATGGGAGCGTGTCCCGAAGCGTGAACCCCGTTTCCGCTCGTCGATTCGGCTGCCTCCGCTACTACTCTCTTTGTCTCCGACGGAAAAGAGAAAAACGGGAGACAAGTCGAGACACGGCTCGAGATCTCGTTCTCGAAAATGGTACACACCGAGTTCCGTATTTTTCTTGGCTCGGGTTTATTCGAATTTCACGACGGTACCGGCGCGTCGCGAGCGTAATCGGCGAGCATCGCGGCCAGTCTAGCGTCGACGTTATTGCGCTCTGTACGAGCGTAAAATGGACCGATTCTGGGGACGAAACAGTTGCAACTGCTACACCATAAAGTGGCCGTACGCCGTTTTTATTCGTTCTCGCCCGAGGACGCGACTCGCTTCTACCTTACTTACGCTCGTTCTCCTTTAAATTGCATCGTGGCCCCGCTATTGATGCGCCGTATAAAAATGTAAATTCGAGCGGTTCCGTGCGGAGTCGCTGCGAGACGAATCAGCGAATCGTCCAGACATAATTTTTCGAACTGACTCGATCGTCCGGCTCATTTTCTACGCGCGTTATAATAGCGAGTGACGCGTCGACGCCGAAAACACGGGGACGCCATCGTGTTCAATGTGTCAGCGAAGCGTGCGTCAAAGGTTTTAATCCGGTTGTATCAGATGGTTGGCTTTTTGTACGCGCACCGACGCGTCGCGTCGCTCATTCCCGATTCGACCGGAGCCTACCAGCCGCCTGCAACTGACATTTTGTAAAATCAACCTCCGTTCCTCTCTGCGAGCTCGCGAAAATGTGTGGAAACGCCGGCTGAACTCTCTTTTATTTCTTACACTCGTACGGTCGTTGAGTCGTTTATCCTTCAAGACACAATCGAAGATGTTTCGCAATAGTTTGAACCAGGAATCCTCGCGATTCATGACCAAGATGTGAAATGTTAAGATTTTTGTTAAATTCTGAAAGATGTATGTTGGAATTGTTAAATTATAAATGTTCCCGTACACATAATGTTTATATATTTATTATTTTATTTTTCACGTTAGGAAAGGTATCTGTTAAATTCTAAATACCCAAACATGGTCTATATCGATATTCTTACTTCGTTTGTCCCGTGACTTCGCTTGCTTCTCATCCGGGCTGCAAGATATATTTAAATTCAGAATATAACAAGAATAATATTATTTACACGATGCTAAAATGAATCTCTACATTCGTCTACTATTAACGATAAATTAAAAATATGTTTGTTACACACGCTGCGACATTGCGATTTTATAGAAAACTCATTTTTTATTTATTTTTCAAGTTAATTGCAATTTATAGTTAAATAAAATTGTTGCAGAGCTCGAATATATTTTAGGGCCGTAACTTTATCAATCATCCGTATCCGCGTAACAGTTCGTTCGATATTTTATTCGTACAGCGACACTTCGTAGCATGCGACGCCGGTCTTCGAAGCGATATTTCAGCAGCAAGCAGTCGCGAAAGGTTCCGTGCGAATTCAGGCGGTGCCCGTCGAAGAAATTCACCGGTTCACCGGGTCTGGAACACCTTAGAAGTGCGAGTCACGCATTGACAGTTTGGTAATGGAGCCAGGTTCGCTAGGAGATTCAACGGGAGCGGCTGGTATAGACGTATCACGTTGGTCGATATTACCTTTTGGCGACTTGAAAACGAACCACCGTTCTGCCCGTTGCGTCAAAAGAGTGCACGAATACGTAACGTGCACGTGTACGCCATACGCTCTTTCATGGTGTACACGTACGGACGAACGTGTGACCGGTTCGAATACAGTCGCGTTGGAAAATGCGAAGTGCTGCTCGTTGCAGCCACCTACATTCACGATGAAACCCACTTTGCCACGCGGCAACAGACACACGATAAAGTGGAAACAGCTAAATGCCGTGTCAGCTATGGTGCGAGGCGACGTCAATGGCGTCCGACGGCCTCGCGACAATCAATAGTCCCGCTATCGCGTTAAACTAACCTGAGAATTTCTCAGCGGCGTGTAAACTTTTTGATGCCGGCGAATTTGAGAAGGTGGCTGTAAAAATGGCGCCGGTTGCAGTTCGGCCGTATTGTCGACGCGGCTGCAAAGCATGCAATTTATATTCCAGGAAAGTTTGTCGGTCTTGTCGTTCTCCTTCCGATTGCCATAGTCCGCTCTAATTTTTCGCTTAAACAAATACGGTATTCTCTTTCTCTCTCTCGAGGCAACCGCGTTTTTTACTCCTTCACGATTTCGTCTTTTCTCGCCTTTTTACCCCCTTGTGTCGTCCATCGACGGGGCAATTAATTTCCTCGATATTTTCGATATCGATAAAACGAGAAGAGCGTCTTGGACGCGGTGCTACCGCGGAACGCGTCCGTCGTGCAATTAGGTTCATTTTTTGCTACTATCGAAGAGGACGACACCGGGTGTCGGCTTATCCTCACAGACGAAGAGATTGAACGAGAGAGGGACAGAGTGGTGTTTTTTCTGAATTTCCTGTTCGCTCGAGAGACATTCTCGAGTGCCGGAAGAGAGATGAAAATAACCGTGAAAGAGTTAGAAAGCTTCGATGTAGCGTTTCTCGAACGGCATTTAAATTAGCCCCGCACGGACCCTTTGCCCCGCGGGCTGCCGTTGATTTATCGCGACGTGGGTGCGCTTTTTTCGCTACGGATTTCTGGCGGATCGCTAGCAGCCCCCGGATTCACTGAATTTCGAACGGCCGCGACGTGGAAAAGTGGCTGGTTCGACGGGCGAAAAAGGAAACTGTTGGGCGTTACAGAGCGAAACCGGCTATATTGCAAAATCGAATTCGTTCCCGCGTGAATGCGATGACCCAGTTGCGGTGTACCGCGATGGAATTAATTGAACGGCGACCGTAAAACGTTTCTGTGTGATATGCCAGCTTCTTTCTGCGATCGCGTGCTCGCCCTCGGGGAAAAAAGTTCGCGTGTCCTCGAGGGTGACGAGAGGGATGATCGGCGACGAGTCGACGCTCGCAGCCGCGAATTCGTTGGAAAAAATGGCGTGCGGGGACGGCGAAGAATCGGTAATACGATGGGGGGTTGAAAAACGGCAAACGGACAGGGTGAACGAGAGGCGCAGCAGCCCCGCGTTATTTATGGGGGTTGCGCGCGTTTAATGTAAAGCCGGTCTTATCTTTTACGCGATTTAAGGGGGCTGTAACTGCACGTAATCACGCAGCACACGTACCCACCGCCTGTCCCTTTCACTTTGGAATCCGTTGGAATACCAGCATTTTTCTGCCCCAGATTCAACTCTTTTTCGTCATTGGGATTCGCGGAGGGCGCCGCCGCGCTCGCATGTCGTTTGCATACTGCTTTTTGCCTATACACTTTTTATCGTGCTTCGTTTTGTACGTTCGAGTGCTAATTTGGATGATTGCGAGGATCTTCGGCGTGTATATCGTGACTCGTGTACTTTTCACGTTGTACGTTGTTAATTGCTTTATTAATTAGTACGCTTTTAAATAGAGAATGATAGAAAGGAGGGACTTTGCTTCTTTAGTAATATTTCAAACTTTAACCTTTGAACGATCAACCCGATGAAACGTTGACATTTAAACTTAACCCTTTGCACTCGAAATTTTCACTGTTGGCAAATAGCGACTGTACAAATTTCTAGTTGAAAAGTGTGACGAATTTTTTCGAAATTACGTTCAAACATCGCGTGTATAATACTATAAATTTAATTAATAGAGTTGTTTATTTAAAATTTTTAAATAATGTTGTTCATTTAAAATTATATGATAAAGTTATTTAATAAAGTTATTTAGTTAAAATTGTTGCATTAAGTCAAATTGGCGAATGTCGAATGGCGAAGGTCTTCTTTATGCGGATTTCAATTACGAAAGTATCATCGAAGCAAAAATAAAAGTAGTGTTTCCACCGTAAAAAAAAATCGGTTAAAAATCTTCTGTATTATTTTCGCAATTAGGAAAACACTAGTCCACCGTGGCGTCCAACGACGTACCAGAACCGCAGGAAATTGAAGCACGAAATTACAAATACCTCGAAAAGATTTTCCTAACGGCTACCTAACAGTAACGGGCGAGTGAAAATAATCGGATAAAGTAGACGGCAGGCGTAGAATAGCCCGGGTGGTAGCCTCGAAACGGTAGAAATGGTTCTGCGCCTTTCGCGCGTGCTGATAGGAGAGCAATAGCATGGTGTACACAGGGCGAAACGTGGTCGACGATACTCGGGACCGATGTCGACGTCGTCGTCGTCGTCGTCGTTGGTAGCAGAAAAGCGCGGCGAAAGCTCGAAGGTAATTTTATTTAGAAATGCCGCCACTGTACTCGTTACAGGAGGTAATAAAACGGGTCGCCAGGAGCCCGTAGGCATACGGGCTGCGCTGTGTTTTCGACTAATTAACGTTGCCCGCCGCCACGGTGCTTCGTGCCCGGTTTTAATATCGGCCTCGTACGTGGACGATTCGAGTATTCCTCTTCCTGTTTGGTATTCTAACAACGACCCGGCTCGCTCGCGTTACCGCCGCCAACGTTAACGGTATTGTTACGTGAACAATTTCTTTTTCGCGGTGTTGAAGAAAGATCGCTGGTCATTATGCAAAGCAGGGATCCCTTGATTAATTTTAATTATCTTGCTACTTGTGCGCGTAAAACTGATGCGAAATCTAGATTTCTAGGTCTCTATACCCGTATATTAGATTTCTATAATTATAAATTTTTGAACTCTCCATTCTTAGATCCCTAAACTCCTAAATTTCTACATTTCACATCTTCAGATTTAAAAATTTCCAAATCATATTTTTCAACTCCCCACATTTTATATTGCAGTTCTCTATATTCCCAAGTCCTCTTATCACCAGATCTCTACATCCACAGATTTCTACATCCGGAGATCTCTGTATCTACACATCTCCATATCCACAAATCTCTACATCCTCGGATTCCAACATCGTAGATATTTTCATCGCACGATTACATCTCTGAATCCCTACGTCGCAATATTCCCTGTATCCGTAGATACCTATCTACCAAATCTGCATATTTCTAGATCTCTATATCCCGGTTAAATGATTATATTTTGTATCAATCGTGAACGTAACCGAGAATCTCGACATAGTTGCGCAAACGACGATATTCAACACGATAATTGGAATGTCTCGATATAACCTCGATAATTCTACTCCGGTCTCACGAATGATAATCATGGACTATTTTTCCTGCCACGTTTCTAGTGTCTCCCCTCCCATGCCCTTTTGATCGTTATTTTTCTATGCCACTAGACGAACTCGATCAACAGAAATCCATTATACTGTGTGTCACGACAAACAGACAATGAACGAGAATTTATCGCCATAAAAAAATGCACTCAGACACGCTGCTTCTTTCATTAAGCATCAGCAAGCCAGATTTTAAGTCACAATAAATCTCGTTTTATCGCAGGTTAATGCATTACTTCGTTGGGGACTAACGCAAGAATGAAAGCCAAAACGAATTTTTTCAACCGTTCGCGTTTTTTCAACCCTCGATCCTCTTCTTCGACCTCTCGTTCGCGAACATTATCATTGATCGAAACTAGTATAGCGTTTTTGAACCGAGGAGGATCCGATTGTCCAACACCGTTCGTTTCCCACGCGTTTCTATATTGCGATGGATGTAACACGAGGGTAATCGGAGTCACGGGAAACGTTTTCAAGTGGCTACACTCTTTTTTTCGGGCTTCGTAAATCCGACGACGGAAACAAAAATTCCGAGAACTTTGTTCGTTCTTCCCGACAAGTATCACGGAAGGAACATCTGTGTACTCATTTCTTTGCCTCCCCGAGGATCCTCTAGGAATACCGCGTGCACGGCCAATATACCATAAGTTGTTGACGGCCTCGAGAGAAGGTTCTTCCCTCTCAGACTTCCTCCTTTCACGAAACCTTCAGCATTTCAATTCTATGCCTCGTGTCTTTTTTTCTGTTCGCCTCATTTTTTTCCCTCCGTTCTCGTTTTTTTTTTTTCTAACTTTTGCTCGGTGGAAACTTTCGGACGGAAACGGTGTTCGCGAATTCATCCCTCGCGAACCCGACCGACTCCATTTTAATCGTTATTGTTCCGATGTAAGTGTTACGAGGCCACCCCAGTTGCTGCGCTCCTGAGAGCGTTACGGTCTGTGGTACGCGACAGTGGCGTCTTCGTGAACACCTCCCCTCGGGGTCGTAGGATAAGCCCGAATTTCGCATTATACCCGTAATTCGCACGTTTCGCCGCGTTTCGCTTTCACGGACCCTCGTTTTATTTCTTTGTCCTCCCCCGTTCCCTTTTCTTTCCCCGCGCTCGCCGTCTCTCTCTTTCTCTCTCCTCCCTCGGCGACCCTTTAATACCTTTATAACATCGTGTATATACACGGTTCGTACAAAAAGCTGCGGACCCTCGTCCAGCCGATTCTCGCTGCCAGCTTCTGATTTTATGAGTAAGCTCCCAATCCGACGTTATCGCGACATTCAACCCTTCGTTTGTCGGCGGTTAAGGTTACTTCGGTTAACTGTCTGATTGTACTGCCTAACGCGTAGCTAAGCCTGCACGCTGACTGAACATTATACCGATGCTTACTCGGTGCAGAGAATTCTTTGTATCTTTTCCGTAGAGCACCCTGACAATATTTTCATTCGTACGATATTCAATCCGTGTATTCTTTTCTGCGATTTATTTGTGAAACATCGGGGGTAGCTACCAGTCGTCACATTTTTTTTTAACCCCATGTCGTACGATTTATTTGGTCAGTCTGTACTAACTGTTAGTAGCTACACTATTAAATCGAAAAAATGCCAAAATGTGTTGTGAATTTTCTAATCAGTAATCCTTGGCTTTGCAAATTATGCTTGGATTCGAGATTATAATTGAAAATCCGAGTAACATGAATCGTAATTGAAATATGAGTGCGTCGCAAATGTGTAATTTTCTCTATCCCTGTACCTATGTACAAGCTTTGTACATAACATTTTTTCGTATTTTTACAAATAACGGCAATATTGAAAGTGGACATAATTATTGTCCCACCACACATAAATAACTCTCTGAATTTAAAATATAATGTATATGTACAAGGAAATAAAGTCAAGTAAAGGAATTTTTAACCCTATTGAGAAGTTTCGAGCTTAGTTGAGAATCTCTGGTACACATGTTGAAGCGGCGAATTTTAAGCACCGCCATAATGAACATTCAATAGCGGCTGCGGATACCAAAGGAGAAATTGTTACAACTAACGAAAGTACGAAATGTACACCAGATCGTAATTTAAACCGAAAGAGGATGAGGTTCTCCAGTATACTACGTAACCCGGCTAACCCGACGGAACATGTTCCGCAATGCTCCGGGTAACCCAGTTAACCCGCTACCTCGCTAGTTACAACCTCGGAACTTGATACTTTGCTTCGGCAGCCTCGACGCACATGTTTCGGTAGTCCACTCCGAACGTATCACTCCGGACGTACATATTCGACCGTGGCATTGTAATGGTTAATCATGGTTGTTTACGGTTAAGCGAGGGTACACCGTTCCACGAAACAGGAGAGAGTAGCTTCATTCTTGCCGCGAACAGCATGCCGGGAACAAGTCTCAGATTAGGAAACCCGTTCCCTCGGTTTTTCCCGCTCGTTTATGCAAATGAAGCACGCGTTCTGAAAGCAATCCTGTGTTTAGCGTCCGTCGGATCCCGGATCGTGGTTTTTCAGACGTAGGCCATGCCGGAGATTAGATAAAGCGAACGGTCGATCATCGCATCGCTACAGGAATATGAAATTCCTCGATCGGACTGCACGATCGTTACGATCGAAGACGTCGCGTCCCGACGACGCGCGTTCGATCGCTTTATAATTGGATTACCCCGTGGTCGTAATTCGCGGCGAACGCTAGTCACAGCTATTACCGAACCTCCATGAATAATGCATTAACGCTTATGGAATGCCCGTACGAACAATGATTGTCATTGACTCGATGATGAACCAAAGTATCAGATTCGTATCGGTAATGAATGCCGACACGCGCTAACCCCTTTTCCACCCCCCCACTCCACCTTGTCGCAATTACAATCAGATCCCGGTGACGTTCGTGCGGTTTGACGATTGTAATGTGGTATTCTAACGTTGTGCGCGTCTCGACAGATGTCACGTGGCCCTGAAAGAAAGAAAGAACCCTCGTCCAGCGTCCCGGGATATATATCCTTATCTTCGATCGGGGAGACGACCACATACGATACGAGATCTCGTACACCGATGTGGCTTGGTATCCCTCCCTCCACCTCTTCTTGCCTCGCGACGCCATAAGACCACGTCCACGGGATAGCGAGCTAAACTGTAGGTATACGCGATCCGCATCGACGCTTGATTTTTACGTTTCATAATTTACCGTGTGATATATAATGCAGTAAAAGCTTGACGGGGGGGCCAGGCCGTGTTACTGTGCCACACGCTTGCTATGAATATGGAATCCGCTGAATAGAGGAGCGATTTTATGAATGCCCGGCTGAATACGGTAGAAGGGACGTCCTCGCGCGATACGGGCGGATTTGCAATGCTAATAATTTCTCGTGATTTTATAATGGCCGTTCCCCCGGAAAACATCCCGATATCGGTCCTTACGGAGTTCGTGCCCTTGGACACAAGTAAATACTCACGGTGATCGAACCTGGTACACGAGGGTCAGGTGAGATCGATCGTGGCGTACTCGATTTACCGTACGCTGATGTTCGATAATGGTATCCAAACACTTTTGCGATCTTCTTCGACCCGATGTAATATATGAAAATAATAGGTCAGTTTCGTTGATCCGATCTTTACAAACGAGACTGCTAAATTTTATTTACGACGTCTCCTTTGTCTTCCTCGATAATGAGAAGTATTATCGGTAACAATAATTATTCGGCTCATTATCGGTCAAGAACTCGGACGTTCATTTTTAATTTGATGCTGTTAGGAAATATTAGAAGATGACGGTCCAAAAGATTTTGTGACCGTATACTTTTAGATATTGCAGATCAAATCTGATTTTTGTCTATTTATTATAAATAGACAGATAGGGGGAAGTTATTATCACATGTCGTTCCTTAAGTATAGAAGTGCCTCGACCCGTATCGCATAACCAAATTTTATTTTTCGTTTTTAAGCACGAAGGACGCAAACGTGCACGGGGATCGGAAGGGTTAACAAATATCTTTGTTATATAAGAAAGGGGCCGCTTTTCATTGGTGCGCCTAAGGCCCCAAAAGCTGTAGACGTGTCCCTGAAGAAGAGAGGTCGAGATCATTGGCGTGCGATCTTCTATTTGTATCTGTCGTCATCACGAAGTAGAAAAAGGGATTCGAGGCGGGCTCCCGTTGTGTAGTGCCCTCCTCGAGAAAGAGAAAACGACCTCGGCGACTAGGAGATACTTACAATCCCGATTCGTTACAATAACTCTTGTTTCTTGTGCAACTCGCCCCTTCTCGTGTATGCTACGTTGGCATTCGAATTCGATCGACGGGAATCTACCCAGTCTCGTCTTATTAGGCACGCGAGCACGCACACATGCCCGTTACGATGGTGTGTGTGGCCGTGATGGCAATAAAGCATGACTCGCGGTATCCTTTTTTCGGTGATTGAAGTTTAATTGTGAGTTGAATTTGAATCCGATCCTCGACGTGGCTGGGATGTATCCCATTGATTCGTTGTCCTTCTCTCCGCCGGGCTCTTGACTCTCTTTTTTGATCGATCTTTTTAGATCCGGCAATGAGACGACCCATGTTAGGCCGCGGGACTAGTTTATAAAGAATCGACTTTATGCATCCCCGATACCGATAATCGGTATTCATGTCATGTATTAATCGCGAGACGGAAATGTCTGTAATGCGCGCCACGGAAAGCGGATCGTCGACGAGATAAACGTTCCTTCGTTTTTCTTTCCGCGTATCGAGAAGCGAGATTCTTTTCTGCACGGCCAGACAATATTTTCATCCAGGTTGTTTAAACTGTTACGCGAAATTCCTTGCTGTTTGGTCGATACGCGCAAGTATCGTAATTATACGATCGTTCGAAACGAAAGCACTTTCGTTTTATCCGTGCGCGGGGAATCGCAGTCGATAAACAGTAACCCCGTTACGATATCATTACGATACTATCGTTAATTCTAACTGAAATATAACGTCCAATTAACGGCAAGTAGCTGGCTGGCGTATCGAACCCTTCGTCCCTGTGTCAGCCCTCGCCACTCGGTTATTACGGGATATTTTTTTTTAGGGTATGGATGCGCCGAGGTACACATTTGCCCGTATATACAATCCTGGAAGCTATACGGTAACCCTACGGGGGTGAACATAAAACCTGTTTCAAGTAGAAGGCCAAAATTACACGTCCCGTAGCTCAAGTTTAGTTCGTGATCGCGCAGCCTCTCGGGCATAAAGTAGTATACTACCGCCTTCTCTCCGTGGAGCTACTAAGATGAGTAGCGATCCACGGCTCGAGCCATTTTCACTCGGTCCGTTCCGACTGTTCTCCGCGAAATACGCGTTACTGTGCTTTGCACGCACAAAATCGAACGATTTAGACCGATCGAATCGAAAATTAGAACAGCCGACTCCAATTTTCTCGAAAAGATTCTTATCCTCACAAAAGACGAAATTTATCACGATAAACAAATGTTACATATCGCATACGTTTAAAACGTATGAACGTATTCGGAATCCTTTATGACTAAGGATACAAATATTGGGTCATCTATTATGTTTTAATTAATGTTGGGGATATAATAAGGAGAACGAATAAAACATGTATTAGGAATACTTGTATCTTAACACGAGCGCTTTTAATTTTATGGACTCCGTGTTGTGAACCCGTGATACGAGTAGTACATTATGAATATGGAAATGAATGAATAAATAACATATATTATAAAACCTGCTTACCGTTGAACGAGTTAACAAGGCTGGAAAATTCTGAACATCAGCTTACTAATAATGACGGTAATAACGACAACGGTAACAATAGTAATAGCCAGGCTTTTTATTACCAGCCACGAACAAAGCGGAAGGTTTCAGGGTATCCGGCCACTTTATAACCTAACCAACCAGGTATGAGGGTGGTGAGAAACGAAAGTCTGAAGAATAATATGCGTAATAATAACAGAATCGCAGGGTGGAATTATATGTGGAGTGAAATTATGATCCTATATTACTTACCACGTTATTTTGCATCATCCCGCATAAAAAAATAACCTCTACCTGCTTGTGACATTGAAATTAATTCATGCATTATACGATGCATGTTCGCAAACAACAGTTCTATATGAAGACTAATACGAAGTCATTCTATACGAAGATTATTAACAAAATCTCTACGTAGTTAGATTTGTCGATCCTGAAACCACGTGTTGTTATTGAATAACCGCTGTTTTGCGTTGTGTTATGCCGTCGAGGCGTTCAACAACTTAATAAAACGAGTCAGTTGATGGAGAGAGAGAAGAATGCTTATAATCACCGTAGCAAGGGTCGATCTTCGGTCCCGGGATTCTCTATGAACGCATCAAAGTTTGTTGGGCCGTGACACAGCGCCATACTAACGAGATAATAGCGTGGAAAGAAAGCAGACGGTCCCGAACAAGAAGAGGAACGTTCCCGGCCGAGGAGGGGAACGCACGAAAAAAGAAATCCAACGCTTACAACGGGGATCGAATTCGGGATGTTCGAGCAGTCCCGATGAATACGCACGACGTGTTCTCGATTCATCGCGCGTCACGCGTGTATCGAACAACGTTCTGTCTTTACCTGTTCACCTGCATGCATGGAACTCGTTCCTTGCCGCTCGTCGAGAGGATTGCGTGGCGTCTATCATTAGTACTCGTCTCCGCGATGGGATTCGGGCTAGTCGGCATCGGTTCGTTCGAGCTTTTCTCGACCGTTCGGCGTGCAAGAAAACGGAAACGGATCGTTGGAGTGGGGGAAGAAAAAATGGAAGGAAGCAGAGTTTTACCGCGGACCGAGAGAAGCGTTCTCGAACACGAAAACGAGGAATCCGCGGAGGCCTGAGAATCATTAATAACCGCTCGAAGCGTGAATACTGTTTGGAAGTTTATCGACGTTAAGAGGACGGCGAGGAAATTAGTAATTTATCGCCGTCTCGGGAACTACGGCCAGAATTTATCGACTCGCCGCTCGTAAAGTTCCTCTGGCCGACGAAAACAAGCTTGCAAGCTTCTGCAAGGATACAACTGGAGAGCGAGGAAAACTGCGCGAGCAGTTAAGAAACGAAAACCCTCCGATCCGCATTCGAATGACCCCATTCTGTGATTTTAGTCTCGATCGTCTGTGCACATGCTTTCAATGTTGGTTACATACATAAACTCGTTAAATTTTTAACCCTTTGCACTCGAAAGGTGACTCACCACGTTGTATAATATAGCAATTTGGAATAGGTATTTTTTAACTAAATAATATTACAGAGATAATAACTTTCAATAAATTCATCAAACTTTTCAACCAAAAAGTTTTACACTTGCTATCTGCTACCAGTGAAAATACCTTCGAGCGTAAAGGGTTAATTCCCGATCCGTCGTATTTTTTCTTGATTCTCAAGGTTTCGACTCTGCATATCCAGGATAAATAAGATAAATCAGATAAACAACTATTTATGCAAATAATGCTAGAACATTTGTCATTTGAGTCTAATTGTAATTTTCACTGTTGAGGACAGCTAAATGCAAGACAGTCTTCACATTCGAACTTCCTATACTCACTTTAATGTCGCAGCAATGAACAGTTCGTTATGTATAACGCATTAGCCGAATAAATCGTGGGTGCAAGAGACGAACAATAGATTTGCGCGTGCCAAATATTTAAGTTCGGTCAAATACGCGGAAGTGTCATGCGAATAAATTTCTGTTACGAAGTCGGAGAGTCCGTATTCGGAAATCGTCCATATGCAACAACCCGATACAAGCTGGCTGTCTCTCTCTGTGTCTCTGTCTCTGTCTGGCAGGGTGTAGTCGCGGAAAGCGACTAGTTTGTATGGCGGAGCCACGAGGACGGAATTTTCAGTGCGTTTCCCTCGGTTATTCAGGTGGCTCGCTCTCGGCCCAGATTTTCCCGGCAAAGGTACACAAGTGCGCGCGCTGTTCCACATATTTCGCCGCGGTGCACAGCGAGAGAGTGAGCGCGCTTCTAATTGCCGGTCCGGTTATGCCGTACGTACCTACGTATTCGTCAAACTTTTTTACTCGTCGTGTTTTGCGCGCACTTGTTAGCTGGCTGCATGCTCGTCTGGCGAGAAAGAGAGAAAACGTGGAACGTGGGACGCGTGCACCCGCTACGGAATAAAAATGTTATTCTTCCACGGGCAGCCAGAGGCCCGTAATTATGTTGTAACGCGTTGCGCGAACTCTCGGACACGCTGTACGCCGCTGTTAATAACGAGGAACGTATTTGCACGCGGCCACGGGAACACACCGGAGAGATTCGTGGTTTAATCTGATGGAACGCGATCGATTAGCGGGTCGGGAGAAAAATACCCGGTACACGGGCACAGGTCCTATTGGAAATAGATATTTCACGCTTAATCAAACGCGCGTCGATCGATCGGAACGGGATCTGAAAAATCGACGAGAGGCGTGGACGGTGAAAGGTATTCTTCGACACGGACGAATCTCCACTTCGGAAACGGCGCAAAGATCGAACGGATCGATACGCGTAACGGACAATTAGCCGTTTCGAGATATCGGGCGGGGGCGTAAATGTAAATCTATCGAGCGTGGTCGATTGGTATGTCCGATCTCGAGGTGTGACTATCCATATTCGAATGTATTTATCCCGATCGAAACTAATCGCGAACGTTATTCGTATTCGGTTATAATCCTGTTATTTTTTGATCAAAGATCTTAACTCCGGAGGGTTCCGGTTCGCTCGTGAATTCCCGATTCTCAAATTGTCGATAGAATTCTCAAATTTCCAAGTTTTGCAATCTCCTGATCCTCCTAATTTTCCAACTCGCCGATTACCAAATTTCTGAAGTTCCGATCTTCCGGGTCCCGAAATTTCGTCGGGGGTGACCGCGCGTTTCGGCGGGTCAAGTATCAATAAGCTATCGATAAGATATCGATAATCGATAGTCGCACCTCCGTCCCGTGCAATTGGCGGTACGGGAGAAAGGGAGATCATGAGGTCGGTAGAGGCAGAGAGGCAGAGGACGAAAAGAGACGGGGTCGGAGAGAAAGCGAGGAATGACGTGTTCGGTAATTAGCGTATTATGCATTCGGCCGCGTTTGATTTATCGGGAGCCTCGAAGGGGAACAGGATGTGCCCCCGGGGCGCACCCAGCTTCATCTCACGCAACTCTCCTCCCTTCTCCGTCCTCCCTTTTCCTCTTGTTTCGCCCGGACTCTTCGTGGACTCTGTCGGTGATTCTGGCGTCTCTTCTTCTTCTTCTTCTTCTCCTCGATGGAACAACGTTAAACTGGTCGCTCGTTCCTGCACGCTCGCTCTCTTCGGCATCGCTTCGTCCGCCCATCCTTCTCACCAGCGCTCACGGTACTCTTCGTTTCTCCTTCTCAGCCTCTTCTTTTCTCCGCCGGCCCTCACGGCGCTCCTCCCCTCCTCCTTTATTCAGTCAGCCCTTCAACTATCCCCACTTCCCAGCCCTTTTTTCCTTCTCTTGTTCTTACGCGTACCTACTCGCCATTATCTCCTTTCATTGGCCTTCGGTGCCTCTCCGCGGCGATAGTCGGTGAGAATAGAAAAAGAAAGAAGATATTTTCTTCTCCGTCGGAATCCGAGATAAATACGAGACTGTCCATTTTCTTCCCGATCGATATACTTGTACCCCAATAACGAGGGATTTTCCGTATCGATCCAGGAGAATTTGTCGTTTATGGACGGAGCGAACCGAACGAATCTCGGGAACGCCTCGTTTTAACGCTTTTCGTTATGGTCGATCATTGTCCATGAGGAACATCGGCTCTGGGGACAAACAACGGTTTCACGGAGGTAACGGTGCGTGAATGCGAGTCAATTTGACCCGGCCGGGTCCTTTGAAAGAGGACAGGACGAGTCGTATACCTGAAATCGAGACCTCATCCGTCACTATGGACGCTCCGTTATCCTTAGGCTCGACCGATTCCGAGAAGTGCATACAACAGCATTCTAAGATAACCTTAGAAAAGATAGTGGAACTACCAGACTTTTCAATTTAAAATTTTCAGGTTTTCATAATTCCAATCGAAACGTCCCAATATTTATGTTGAAATATTGGTTTAATTCTGACGAAGTGACTAAGAATGTTTTGAAATGAAAAACATTTATTTAAAGATTCAGAAGAATGTCTCGATCGTCCGACACTCTAACTAAGAACGAAGAAAAACTTTCCCTCCTTGGAAGTGAAGAACAGAAAAATCTGGCGTCCACTTTCAAAGAGGGAAATGACAGGCTGGGTCTGCAGTGTGTTCATAACACAGGCCTTTTAGGTCTGCACAGGGTCAGAGGCCCATTGACTTTACAGACAAACTCAGACGTTTTCTTTCATGACAAAATCCGTGTTTCTCGTTGCCAAGATGCACTTTTGCATTTATCTAAAAAGTTATAATAATCCAACCGTTTCAATATTCAGATTCATAAGTATCTACCTACCCCTGTACTGTTAGATGTTTTTGTCTATTTTATTAGTATTCGGACCTTTTTTAGTCACCTTCCACGGGTATCTGCAGGTCCAAATATTTCGATGCTCGAGTCTCTAGATTTCTTAATTCCAGAACTCTAAACATCCAAACTCTCGAATCTCCGAACTGCTAAATTTCTAAACTCTGCAGTGTCTAACTTCTCCAAAATACGCGAACGATTCGAAAATATTTTCCTTGGCAATGGTTTCTGCAGCATCTGGGAAACTGTTTCCACTGGCGTTCAGCCAGCGATCGCGACTTTTTCGGTACGCGCGAGAACACAACGCAGTTTCCGTTCGAGACATTAGACCAGTCGTTCGAAAGGAAATGGAGACGATAGGGGAAAGGGCCAGGCGGAAAAGTTTGGAGGACTAGAAGCTCGAGCACGGTCGGAGACGAAGGGCTGGAAACGGCCAATGCCGATTGGTTTCACTGGATTGCCGCGCGAGAGATCGTATTCCGTTCAACTTCTTCGACGAACTCTGTCCCGTCGAAGTGGATCGCGAGAAGGAAGCGGCACGTCTTTCCACGGAACTTGCTTCAACAATGGTTATCTCGTAAATAGGGACCCGAGGGAGTCGACCGTACAGCCGTGAGGTGTTCGTTTCCCGCTGGAATTCGCGAATTTTATAAGACCGCGGCGATGTTGCAGATATCCCGTACTCTTCCTTCGCGAGCCCTTTTCGACCGACTTCATCCATTTTTCCAGGAATTTCTTTATCGAGTTCGATCGGTAGGAAGTTCCTGACAGACCCTCGCAGAAGTTATCCTCGGGATCATCCGGTATTCCTTTTGCCTTTGAACGAGTCGTCCCTCTTTTCCATTCTATTCGTATTATTAGTATTCCGTGCTATTCGCTCGAATTAGGGATGTTGTGCCTAGACAATAGAATTGGAGATCACCGATGTTAGCGTTGACGATCCTGTTCCCAACACGTAATTACCATTTTATCTCGAATCGCCGTTTCGTTACCAAAAACGCTGAAGTACCTGACACCACGAAGCGCTAATCCCTTACGGGGAACAAAGAAGAGGAAGGATCTCTCGAAGTCTCATGGTGTGGGGTCGTCGCGATGAACAAGGCGATAAAAATAGCGCTGCTAGAAATCACGGGGAATATTACCGCGCGCACGTCCGTAGGGGGAGTTTTCACGTAAACGATCGGCGCGAAGAATCGCGTCAGCGCGTTTCGAAGCGCGCGAGTACGCCGCGCGTTGCACTTTTCTCCTCGAGAGGAACACGTCGAGAGCCGAGCGAACGAAGCTGAAGGCGAAGGTGAAGGAGAACGGAAGAGGCTGCGCGTGCCAACTTTTCGAACCGTAACACGCTCGCGATGAAAGCGTATCGTGCACTCGTGGAAGCACTATCGGTGCGTGAAGTGGATGCTCGATGGCGGACTAGCGCGACAGCGAAATCGACACGCGTGTCTCGAACGATCGTTCGCTGGAAGCTGGAACGAAATCGATTTCGCTCTGAATCGTTTCCTCGGCCTTGTCCAGGTCACGTCCGTTCACGAGATGCCCTGTTCATAGCCGTTGGGACGATGATAGCCAAGAAACCGAAGAAGATCGGTTGGGCACTGACCTGACTTCGGTCCCAACTGTGCTTAAAAACACTTCGTCAGAAATGGAGATCTTTGAAAGGAAGATCTATCGAGAAGAAGATCTGTAGAACGATTCAAACAAAGAAGTACAAGAAATTAGAAGATACGAAGGCGATAGGGACTTATTGTCCTGGGTGTGACTCGCATAAAAATGTATTGTTGACTGGTCACGAGTTAATTCGTGTTTGCAATTGCATTTTCTGTTTCAATTTATGAAACTCAGTGCGTTATAGAAAATTTCAAAAACTTTGTTCATTCACAAAGAAACTACTTTTCTTGTTATTTAAGGCTAGAATTGTGATAACAAGAAAGCTAGAAGTTGCAGTTTACCATAGTAAAAAGAAATATAGAAAGTTATACAAAAGACATGTCCAAAGCTCCATCTTAATTCATTATCTATAAATAAAATTTATTAGAGTACATCTGGATTATTTTATCTCCAAATTAAATTACGAAATACTAGCCGGTGTTATAAGCTGGTTTCTGCACAAAACTGCTAGTCAGCACAGTGTTAAGCTGCCTAAAATGCACGGGTCTATTGAATTTAAGCCAAAGACTATAAAATTTCTGACTTATCCATACCTAAACAACCCTAATATCCACAAGATGTCTATGTGTACATACACATCCCTAATATCCACAAGATACCTGTACATTCACAATCCTTGTATACCACAGGACACCCGGCTGCACCTAAACAAACTTTGTATCAGCAACGTGTCCGTTTTAAAGTGTGTTTCAAAGAATAAATAATTCAGAGGGATAACTTTGTTAGATTAAAACGAAAGCCCCTCTATGGAAAGCGAAGATCCTTATACATATATTATACGTATATTCCGATTGTGATAAGACTATAGCGACGAGGGAAGACTCTTGATCGGGTAGGTGTTCCCGGACGTGCGATAAACGTCAGATCGCTTTACGAGACCGATCAGACGAATTCACGGCGAGAGATTCATAAAGTTGCCGCATGGATTGCATCCCCTCGTCGTCGTGGAATCTTTTGTTTCAATTTTCCAAGGGGGATTGGAGACGCGCGATACCGTAACGATTGTCCTATGGTAAAAAAGCGGTTCCCTCGTTCGGGGCCACGCTCAGATGATTTCTGTGCGGATCGTACGATGCAGGACGATAACGGAGGAGGATTAAGGTGGATGACTGTCGCGGTAGCAAGGGTGACACGCACGGCCATAGTGATTATATCAATAATACCTCCCCGGAGGATCGATTTGCGCGACGTATGTAGCGTCTACCCCTCGGCCTCGCCACCCCACGGTTAAGATATCGCGGCCCGATTTCGTGAGCACCACAGTTTACACCCCTGTAGTGTTTCCTGTATCAGATCGCCGGAT
Organism: Coelioxys conoideus; assembly: GCA_947623535.1. Classification (NCBI taxonomy): domain Eukaryota; kingdom Metazoa; phylum Arthropoda; class Insecta; order Hymenoptera; family Megachilidae; genus Coelioxys; species Coelioxys conoideus. The sequence goes on along the minus strand of OX392457.1, from coordinate 15,064,552 downwards.
GAGTTAATACCTTTCCTTTTTATCGGGGAGTTAATAAATTTAATCGTTATCTGGCCTCGCCGATCTGCCGTTACATTACGCTTTTGTAAGCAGCGGGATTAGCTTGTTTCGGGGTGTAATTAATCGCGCGTGAGTCGTAGGGCCGTTTCGTTACTGCCGAACGAGCTTGCGCGACGAAAGAATCCACATCCGCGACGTTGTTCTACCCGATCCTCGCGCCATCCTGTCGAATTTATCGTTATTGCAACCGCCTTACACGATCCTGACGCCAGCGTATCAGCGTTGTACGCGCGTTTATGATGTTTCGAAAGGGAGACGAGACGCGTCCTAAATCAAGACGCGAGTTAATAAAGCCTTCGCGAATCCTCCAACCGCGACGGCAATAAAACGCATTTACGACGACCTCCCTGGATGCAGCGCCGGTTTTCTATTCTCGACTCACGATTTTCCGAGACCCTTTCTTGTGGCCCGCTTCCTTCGATCGTAACATCCCTGATATTCCCTTTGTTATCGGTAAAAGTATGCAAGATTTTGGTTAATGGGAACTACCCCTTTTTTCTTACTTTTTATTAAAACGTTGAAGACCCATATTCTTACATTCTTATATCTCCAATTTTATGTACTTTTTAGTGCTTGTGTCTCAAATACTCGAAGTCTTAAAGTTTTCGCTTTCAACCGGAAGAAAGTGCGCCATTTTCTGGAACTTGCAACGCGTAAAATGGCTGCGAGGTATTCGAAGGGCAGACCACCGGAAAGGTGAGACGTTCTCGGAATGAAATTTTCGTCGTCAAGCTTTTTCAACCTCGAACGACAAATATTTGAGTTAGAAGTCCGCAGAAATTTTCCACGTGTTTCGAATTTACGTTCGCCTCGTCGTAAAGCTCGGGTGCCGGTGAAAAAGACGGCTCTCTGTTTCGTCAGGCTACGTCGTTTTACAGGGTACGCCGTTCGAGCTGGAAACGGTTTCGCGGTACGCTATAAAATTATTCAACCGGTGCACGCGTGGCGGATTTCGAACGAGAACGACCCTCGTAAAAGAAACGTCCAGGAAAATGGCACCGATGTATGCACGGGGGGCTGTTTTCGGTGTTGTCGCAACTGATGTAACGCAATATCAACGAGCAAGGATTTCGGTCATCGAAGAATAGACGTAACTTCGATTTAGATAAATAAGTAGTTAGATAAATAAGCAGCCCGAGTTAAATAAATAAGTACAGCATAGTTAGGAGGGAAGATGTTAAGTTGTATCGGGAGGTATTTTTTTGGAGAATGACTGTAAATGTTTTAATAGCAGGGCTACAGACGCTATAATTTAATTTACCTTTAATTTATTTAACTATCATTTTAACACTTTGCCTGCCACGCCATCCATATATACAACCATTCGAATTTCTATACAGATGCAACATCTATATCATTAAAAATTTGTTCACTTTCCTAACTGAAAATACTCCGTAATTACTTGGAAGTATGCAATATAAATGTGACAAAATATTCTGAATATATTTTTGGTAAGATTTATTGAAAACGAAAATACCTACCTAATGCAATTTTCAGTGGCCTCAATGTGACAGTCAACGTGTTAATATATGAAATACATTAAATATATTTCGAGTAACAGTTTGGAGAAAATCACTTCATCTATTTTGAATCTTGCCCCTTCAACGTCTGTTTCTCATTCGAACGAGGACAACTGTACAACGATCCCGTTGTTTTCTAATAAACTCAATTCGATAAAGGAGATTGTTACGCCTGGTCTTGTCTTGCGCATAAAACCAGGCTAACAACCGGGACTTTTACAAACGCGTAAAACACGCGTTTTCTCGTGGAAAAATTCGCGTAAACAACGCTCGATCAGCATTCGTGTATCCTTTTAGAAGCAACGTCGTAAAGGAAAGGATTACCATCCCTCTGTTTGCATCCCGGTGTCTGTCGTCATCCTCCTTACTGGTAAAATCCTCTTTCCGGTTATGTTTTCTATACTTAAAGTCTGTGCTTTCACAAAATGGTGACTGTGTCCACGGTCCGATATTTGTAGGTCAGAGACCAAAATAATTTGTCGTCAATGGCATAATGTAAGTTGCACAATTTTAACGATCATTCAAACTCAATTTAAACATTTCCCCCGTCGACTTTCTCCGCTTGAAGATTTACTAAATATTTGCGCTATTACTTTAAGCTTTATTTGTATTCCAATTGGCCACCCTCGACGTTCGGACGACACGACATTCTCGCGTTACTTCTTGTTCGCAAGAAAGAAAGGAGCGAAACGGAGAAGGAGGAGAAAGCATAGGGTGGGGCCAATACGTTGTGTGTTCCGGTCAGTACCATCAACTCCGTCTCGTGGCCTCGGCGTGCCCCTTCGTAATTTATGTTTGCTTTATGGCCAGGAGAATAAGGAAGCGTCTTATTAAAGACAGCCGCGTTGCTGCCTCACGGGATGAGAGTATCGTCTCCGACCGGGACGAACGAGGACAGAGCGATGTATCTTTGCGTTGTCTCCGTGAGGTTCTGTCTCTCGTCGTTGAGAACACGTGGTCGCGATTTTACGTGCCGTTTCTCTCGTGCTTCTTCGTTTTTTAGCGTAACAGCGGTTTTGTTGCTGGCGTGTCCACGTAAACGTGCCTTTAAAGCGCTGTAAATTACGTTCCGCCGCTCTGTCCGCCGTTAACGGGTCTTCGAGGCTAGTACTTGTATTATCGAATTAGAAACTTAGACGTTTAGTGATTTAGGGATTTGACGTCTTTGCAACTTAGGAATAAAAAAATTTAGAAATTGAAGAATTGAGAAATTGCGAAACTTAGGAATTTAGGAATGTACGAATATAAGAATTTAACAATATACAAATTTTGAAGTTGAGGAATTTTTGAATTAAGAAATTGAGGAATCTAGGAATCTTGAAATCTAGAAATTTAAGAATTTCGCAATTTATGAATGCACGAATGTAGGAATTCCGAAATTTAGGAACTTAGAAGTTAGGAAATTTCGAAATTTAAAACTTCATAAATTTTCGAGTTGACAAGATATAAAAATGTGAATGATGGCGGTTTGGGACTGTCGAGTGTAACGTAACAAAATATCTATTAACCGAGCGAGGCATTCGAAGGGTTAATTTGATGAACGGAACAGTGGCTGGAGAAGAGTTATTTTCGAGGTTGTTGATGGTTATATAATTTTCGAGAGTGAAAAGGGGAACGGTGAAGCGAGTAGCATGGCGGTGTTTTATCTAGGCAGCGACGCATTAACAGAGGACTAGCGATGCGACCATGTCCATTTTAATCGGCTATACCGGACGATCCGCTTTCGGTAGAAACGAAAATATCGAACTGGCTACGAGCTGGAACGACTGGCCTCCGTAAAATTGATGGCTTTCGGTGAAACCCGCGATAACAACGGGTCGCGCGCGGCCATTATTGTTCGCCCGTGAACAAAGACAACGGGAACGTCATTATTGGCACGGCAATAACGATTAACCGATGGACGTTTCGAGCTTTTCGATGCTCCTTTCCGGAGAACGAGCCGCGTTTTTCACGATATCGCGGAACGTGTCTCGATACAGCGGTTCGAATATTTCATGGAAGTGGAAAATTCCGGGTAACGTACTCGCGAATTCCTATTTCATCCTCGTCGAGATTGCTTTTCGTTCGTGCTCTAACGTATTTTCCCCGGGAAATAAAATTGTTCCACGTTGGAAAAAAAACGAATTTGCCCGAAAGGCGCTCTATTTTTGCAAATTACGTATCGCCAATATGAATGTATTCAGAAGAGACTAGAAAGCGCTGCTTGCTCCTTACACGAACCCTTACTTTATTCTAAAACAACTGAACATCCAAATTTGCGCCTCGTTAATTCGTAATTACTTCCCTCTGTAATTGTCCAGAGGCTAATAAGCGGTAATACGTTACAAAAGGTTTCGGACCAATCGTGCGTTTAACTCCATAAGCCAGGTCGTTAAACGGTTCGAGGATTATGCAGGTTAAAAACGAAAAGGAGGAAAAGCGTCGCAGAATTACGTACGCGCGAAAAGGTTCAGTTTTTCGGCATACTTCGACGCGTCTCCGTTTGGCTCGAAGGGAAACGCGTCTTGCGCGTACTGGCTTTTGGAAAGAAGGCCCGTACGGTTGCGGAGGTATAGGAGGATTACCTGAAATCTACCTGAGAATTCTCTCGTCGGCACGTCAGTGTGTAAAGTCCCACGGGAAATCCGTAGCTTTGTTTGCTGGACGTCGGCGCGGGGGATAAGCGGATTTATGTTGGCTCGTTCCCTAACCGTACTACCTACCTTTCCACTTTTGTGCGGCCATCACCTGCGTTTAATAAGGTGGAAACGCGTTTTCTCGTAATCGGTATGTAACCGTGGTGTTTCGTCGGCTCGATCGTCCAATTTTCGTGCTCGTGATCATGGCCGAACGATTCTTTGTCGCGAAAGAAATCAACAATTTTTTTTTATTATCAGCGAGAATCGTTCGACGGTATTTCTGTTGCTGTGCCGCGTCTAAAAAGAGCCGGGCATAAAAGGATTCGCAGGATACAGAATCGAAAAGCAATAAAGCGAGCCAATGGCGGAGATTGAAAAATGGCGTTCGTAGAGCCGCCGGTCGAAGTTATAAAACGCGCGTTCCCGCTCTATTCATCTGACAGCCTCGGAATAGCGCCTGGCAACACGTACGAATCAGTTTTTCATAATAGATCGGGAATCGAGCCGAGAATCGTGTTTTCATTGATCAGTTTTCGACGTCGCGCGCAAACTCGGCCGATCGGCTGCACGAAATTGAGAATCGGCTAAATTAATTACGCGAGTAATCAAATCCGTAGCCCAGTTTTTATTTATAGTTGACCGAAAGGTACGATCCGTTGCTGGCGGAGTTTTATCGATCCCGATACACGTACCGGCTCGTTTTCCATTTTGTTTCCTCGCGTCACCGGCTGTCGGATCTCGATCCGCGATTCGAGCTTCACCTCGATAAAGAGCGAGATAAGAAATTCGCATGATTTGCGAAGAAACACGTGGCCGAACGAGCATCGCATTCCTGGTACCACGGCCGATCGTATATTTCGCTAGTGTCTACATTTTCGAGGCCGGCTTATCCGCGTACCGGTAATGGAAAGCATTAAAAAAGTCCGGCACGATCGAAAGGGAAGCATAAAGATGAGTCCTCCGATGGATCCTCGCGACTGGGGCGAATGTTGCCGGTATATACGAGCCGTTTAGCCGTGGAAACACCATTTAGATACTTGCTAAAAGCGATTCGCCATAAAACTGAGACGACGCGATGCGGTCGAGCTGTGGGCCTCGCAACAGCCCGATACCGAGTCTAATGGGATACGTCGTCCCCCTTCGTTGAACCATGGAAAATCACTTTGGTGCGTTTATGTAAAATGTTCACGTCGGTCATAATACTCGACCGATTCGACCGTGGTTTGTGCCGGACAAACGGCGCACTTCGCGTAGGACGTTTAAAATTCCCAAATTTCAATTCCCTGGTTACCACACTTAAAGAATTCGCTTACTTATAGACTCGCTAAGTTGCGAGTTTCGAAATGTTCGAGTCACAGATTCACCAACTTAATTTTCTAAATTTCATATTCTTCAAATTTACGACTTTCGTAATCTTCAAAGCCTCGATTAATTAGCTACATTACCCGATTTTCAAATTTTCAAATTTCTGAATATACAATTTCCATATTCCTAAATTTTCAAGTCCTCCACTCCCAATATTCAGTTCTTAAGTTCTCAAATTTTCGATTCTTATAATTCCAACTTCCAAATTCATAATTTTCAATTTCCAAATCACCAAATCTTTAATTCCTCAATTTCCCAATTTCAGAATCCCACAATTTCGCAATTCCGTAATCCTTCAAAGCCCCTGATCCACAAATTGCCAAATTTTCGATTCTCCGGTTCCCGAATTATCTAGTTACCTAATCCCGCGATTCCCCATTCCCAAGTTGCAACATTCCCAATTCCCTACTTCCCCGGTTACAGAATTTCCAAGTTTCAAAGATTCGAAATTTCTAAATTCTGAACTCCGCAGATCCCCGAACTCCAAAATCGAGATATCTCCGAAGCGTCGCAACGACGCCAACAAATACGGGACGCGGCAATGTATCTCGGGGTGATTTATCGCGTATCGACTTAACCCGCGATGAATTCCTGCACGTTCATAATCCCTGCCGGAATAAACACCGCGTCGCGTCGATAACGCGGGCGAGAAAGTTGCGGGATCCGCACGATCTCAATTATGATCTCGCTAGCGCTCCCCGCGAGTCGAAGCGATTACGTTGGACCCGGCGATGTATCGAAACGCATCTCGCGGCGTCGCGAATTACAGGAAGGGGCTCGAAATCGCGCTCGCTATCGGCCTCTCAGCCGGTCTATCGTCGGCGAAGCTATTAAAGGGACGTTAATCGTCGCATCCGACGAACAATGGCGACATCGAAATTACAGGTATACGCTTGACGCGGCACGCCGCGCCGTCCTCTCGATACTCGGCTCTTCTCGTGCGCTCGCCACTCGGCTCGTACTCGCGTGTTCCTCGTGTCTACACGCGTGTACCATCGTAAAGCAGGGATGGTACAGACCGACGAAAGGATTTTACGCGTTGTTACGCTCGTACGTGCGTGCACGCTCTCGCGCCCGCTCTCCTGGAATGTCGAGGCTCTCTCGACGAGATACGTGCTCTCTCGAATTCTGGCTCGTCTTTGCCGCTGGCGAACGCGGAATTTGGTGCTCCAAGCTTTTCTACGTTTCGCAATTTGTCCCTGCGATCGATATTTCACGATTATAGACTCCGTTTTTCATTCTCGATTTTATTCTTAATCAACTGAACCCATTGCGATACTTCGACGAGTCTGACTCGCGATGAGCTCGCAGCATAAACGTAATAAAATTAATTAAAATTTTGAATTGTATGCAAAGTTAATATACAATAGTAACTAACATAGTAAATAATGTCTGTAGTATTGTTCGTATTAATAGTGTAGCTGTAAATATTTAGTTGTGATTGACGCACCAAAGCAAATTGTATGGACAGAGGTTAAGTCACAACTTAATGAGATGAATTAAATCGGTGACGATTAAGAAATATTCTGTGCTGAAAGATGTTATGTGGAGACCTACCATATATTTTCATATAAATATCTTAACATATTTCATTTCTGTCTAATTATTGTACAGTTTGATTTTATTAGGGGATGCGACATCTACCTAACCATTGGATCGCATAGAGTGTCACTGTTTTGGTACAAATAGTATCAATTTTTCGACAGAAGACGGCGAATAAAAATGTAGATGTAAAAAGGAAACGATCGACGTACCGATTGAAAGCAAGCTTCATTTTCTCGCCCTCGTCGATCGAGAACACGATATTATTTACGGTATGACTTAATAAATCAGAACTTGAGAAGTCAAGTCGATATACCCTTTCAGCGATGGTTCACTTAGCGAGCAGCTGTCAGGGGAGCACGATAGGCGAGTAAATTAATTGATAATTCGTGAAATTCTACGCGCTTCGCATGCTGTTGCTACTTAACTCAATTAAGAGCGATACTTCCAATATTTGCGTTATCCGAGAGAAAATCGATGGGGTGAATTTCGCACGGTGCTCGGGGCCATCGATTACTCGAAGCCCTGGCTTCGAGTCACGACGTCCAAGAAATTGAATGAAACATATTGAACCGTACCGCGGCCATTCATTCTTTTTCGCGCACGCTTGGCCCACGGATTCGGGGCGAAACAAGATTAACATGTCGTCCAATTCGCCGATGATTTACGATCGTTTCGTCTGCTCGAAAGTCGGCGAGGGGTGCCCCCCGGTTATTACGCAGCTTTTAATAATAGAGACGCGAGCGTACGTACGCCTTCCGCGCATAAATCTTTGCCCGCGCGATTTCGCGCCGGCGATTAGCGTCAAAGCGTACCTTCCTCGATGGAAATTACGTTTCCTTCTTTCTTTTCTTTTCCCCTGGCCCTTGCTACGCTCTACGCCTTCACGCGCCATCTTCTCCGCTTTCGTACGGTCGAATTGATATTTTTATTCGTAGCCCACATTTCCATTTATCTTTTTCTGTATTCTTAACCCTCTGCGCTTCACAGCATTTTTACCTTTGCCGAATAGCAACTGTACAATTTTGTAGTTGAAAGGTTTGATGAATTTTCGTGAAATTGTTAGTATTTATTCTAAGATCTTTTTTATTGCACGTATCTAACGTCAGCAAGGCAAAGTGTAACGTCCTTTAGTAATCCTTCATTACGTATTCGATACATAAACAGGGATATCAATAGGATGTAAACTCGCCTACAATACCAGCATTGATTCGATTGTGCTTGTTCGTGCCGTTGCGCGTGTATCGGGGAAATTGTGTCTGTAATTAGGTTAAGACAATGAACGTTCGCCACGAAGAATCGTGATACGTGCAACAAACGATGTAGCCGCTCTTAGAAACATGCTGTGTAAATGGTGCTTGTCTCACCCTCTAACTGCGAATCATATTGTTCCGAAAATTCCAGTCAGGATGTGTCTCGGTGGATTATTGTTCCGGAGTTAATTACCAGGATAATACGGTTGAATAATTAAGCGGATCGAGTAATGGCGGCAGTCGGCGAATGGGGTCGTTCCTCGCCGAGCCACTTGTCAGTTCGTGCACGCCAACCAGCCCCCGCATTTTACGACGCTTCTTTAACGATGTTGTTTCAAGATAATGCACTGTATCGTAACGAAATGCAGATATTCCTCGGGCCGGTGTTTACGACAATCTGCGTTTGCTCGAGTTTGATGCTCTCAACTCGTATATCTCTGCGGTTATAATTATTCCTCTGGATGTTAAGCGACGCGTTTAATAGAGGTACTTAAAATCTAATTATTTTATGTTATCTTGCTGAGCCCGATCTTACATTGTCGCGTCCCATTGGACGGAAAATTATAAAATCTTGATACGCCAGAAATTATCGATACATTGTTAGAAATAGTTTTTTTAGTTTGTAAAAATTCAATATAGTACAGATTGGATGCAACGAATAGCAATAATAAAACTAAAATTGTTTTCTTCCGATTGTATATATTTCCTCGGTTATAAACACTTTATTACATAATTGAACTAAGTAGTAATACATTACTTTATATATGAAAAAATTGGAGCTCTGTTTGATCTCAATTCAGAAATAAGAAACAAATATTTATACAAATATGTATACGAATCACTGGAGTAGACATGTGTAGTAGTTGAATAGTGCACGAACCTGATACAAAGTAACGTAATATAGTCATTCTGACGGTACAATAACGTCATAAAATCCTTCAGATCGACGTAATAGCAGTGCACGGGAGATGGGAACGTAAATCTTCGGGCCGAATCGTATAAAAAAGTGTCCAACAGATCATCAATGTGTTCTATACAATATATCGACACGTCGCCCTAAAGCAGAGCACAGTATGCGGTCCAGAGTGGCTGCAACATCGTTCATTCGAGTAACGAGTTCTATATCGCGATAGAAACTATACAGCTTGAACGTAGAGCCCTATTTGAACCCCTCTATTCAATAAACTCTATTGACCCATCCCCCGGCCATAAGCAGCGATTCTAAACGTATCTGGCAATCATCGGAGCATATCGATTACCCGATGCATCTTCGTTAGAACGTTCAACGATGATCGCCTAAGCGTCATGATTGCCCGTTTACCGGAATTTCGTCCAGGGACGTTAAGTGACGTCGTCGAGCATATATTTACCGCGTTTCAATAAGTAACTGCACGCACACGCGAACCTCGTGTTTGTACCGTCAACATTTGCTCCGATCCCCGTCGTATTAATGACATTCGGATCGTTGCTCGACTAGAGTCGGGAAGATCGGGGTCGTCTCTTTCTCCCTACCCCCCCGTTAACCCTTTCGCCGCGACAGAGAATACGAGAGAGCGTACGCGCGACGCGAACTGGCCAACGTCGTAAAATTTCGAGAGTCCGTCATGGTGTTCACCGAAATAATACGAAAGGGATCGGTGGAGTATTTAGACCCGAAGGGACGACGTTTTTACGCGAACGCACGACTTCGTCGAGATCGGTCGAGCACAATGCGCACGTAGACCGTAGAGCACGAGGGCGTAGCTCGACGGTACAAAGGGAGGAAATTGAATTAAGGAATTAAAATTAAATTAGGATTAATTAAGTGGCTGGCAGTCGTCGAACGCGAAATTAATTCGTCGGCCACGTGAATCATTCGGTCGTCAGGGGTTGCCGTTTTTGGTGGCCGGTATTTTTTCGATGCTGCCCGAACCACTACTTCGAAAGTAAAAAAAAAAACAGAAATTCTGCAGAGGAGAGAAAGAGAGAGTACAGAGAGAGAGAGGTAGAGAATAAGGAGAGGGAGAACAACGTTCCTCCCAGCGGCGGGTGTAATTCGAATGGCCGGTCGTGCGCATACATATATATGTCCGATCTGATTGCATGCCGCAACGATATTAATCATAGTAGGCTGACGTACCCTCGCCCCTTCGCTTCGCGTTATTTACCTCCTTTCAGCCCCCTACCAACCCCTCCGGGGCCGCTCCGAGACACCCTGCCTACCTAACCGAGAGAGGTCCCCGTCGCAACCCTCGCGTTCAAGGGTCCTTCCTTGCGCGTACACGCGTACGTTCTACGGGGTGTTCCCAACTTTTCAGCAGTAGCACCAGCGAGAACCAGAAAAATGCTATGCAAAGGTCTTTAAACGCTTTACATCTGTAAAACTTACATAATTCTAAGACTATATTGGACGGAGTCTAAAATACGAAGAAATAAATACAGATGGATTTTGTATCATAGAATAAGATTAATTGCATTTACAACATTTTTATCCATGCAATATTTTTTTATGCATTACACCATGATACACAGAGTCAATTCCCTTAACAGTAAGTGCATAACTCTTTTAATATAACTTATTATATATTACATTTATTTAACACAATTGTAATTATATTAAATACATAAATATGATTTGTTTATATTAATACGAACAAAGAAAGTTATGCATGTTTTATAGTTAATGATCATTGATCATCAACATTATAATTAGATATGAACTATTATATATAAGCGTATTCAATAAGTTAGTAAGATTTATTACGTCTAAACGGTGTGTGTTACGGGTCGGACTCGTCAAAGTAAGGGGTTAATCAAAACATATAATACAGTTGTTCCGTAAGTGGGGTAAAGTTTTAAGTAGTCTGTTCGCGTTAATCTTCCTCATTCTGTAATGTATCCGTTATTAGACTTCGGTCTGCCTTAAATACTTGAAGATAGTTGAATTTTATAATAAGCTGTATACAGCGAAACTTTCCTCATTTTCGTTAACAAATTCTTCGCCGAGAGCTCGGCAACCACGAAATTGAAAATACGGTATACGCTCAGCCGAATGCGTACGATATGAATTTCCTCCAACCCGCCGTTATAGAGGGGTGCTTGACACGATCGTGGCGCGGAATTCTCATGAAAAATACTGGAGGATTAATTAAAAAATGCCATGTCCTGGTAGTACGGGCGAGCAGGAGCAGGGAAAGGTGTGTGCGTGTGCACGCGAGCGAAGAATCGTCCTGGTCGTCGAAGGAAGGAAGGAAGGAAAGGGTCGGATTACGTAGGACGATCGGAAGATTATATTTAAGTTCCCCTTTCCTGCCTGCCGCTAATTGATCTTCCTTTTCTCGACGGGGTGTCCGGCTTCTTTCTCTTCGATCTCCGAGATTCCAACTATTTACTATCTGTCTCCCCTTTCGTTCGGCCGTCATCGGCCTCGTCCGCACCCTCTCGCGACGCTCGCGGACTCCTCGAGTTCTGTTCGGTTCATTTGCGGCTTAGGCTCTCTCGATTAAATCGCTTTCGCTTTATCGTCGCCGCTCGGGTCACCCGGATCGAACGGCTTCATTACGATTCGTTGTTTTCGAGGGGACAGGTCACGGAAAGCGTCGCTACAAAGCCGAAGAGTAGCGAAACCGTGGGGGAAACGGGGGAAGAGAGACGGCCCGACAATAAGAGAAATTGATTCGTTACGGGCCCTTTGGTAGCCAGCGAAGTTACCCGCGCTCGGATAAGAACCCACCACGAAGAGGTAATTCGTGCAGCCGGGATCGGTAAATCACGTATCAGGGCTGCTTCACGGAGAATGGCCCTTAACAAAGTAGAAACGATATCTTGGATTAGTCTCGGTCGAGCAAGTTCCCGCGGCGAAGGGAAATGTCTCCGGGCGGTGTGGAGGGTCGGAGAATCCTGCGGCGCCGCTTGAAAAATACCCATTCGATGGCCGCATTCTACGCGTTTCAGCGGATAAATAAAGCGGACAAATCCCCCGGTTTCTCCGATGGTAGTCGATGTTTTATCGTAGCCCGTGGCGATGAAACGCGCTGGGAAAGAATGGAATTCCTTTTTTTTCGGGCTATATTTATTGTGGGATCTCCATCTTAACCCTTTTATCACCGAATTCACCTTTTTCAAGAATGCCTAGTTTATCGTCGTGTCCTTAATGGCTGCTAAACATTGGCTTTTGCTGTACCGCTGGTTTGTTCGTTTCCTTTTCGAACGAACCGATCGTCGCGTGAGATATTTTTCATAATTTCGAGAGATTGTAATTTGCAATGTATGTACGAATACTGATGATGATATACATTCGGCGAATCATATAAGCGGTCATGTAGTGAGACTACGTAGGATTATAACGATATTTCAACCCTTAATTGCTATTATAGCAATGAAACTCTGTCTTCTTATTAACCCACTTGCTTCCACGATCAAATGGTGATTTCAATATATATTTTTATACGTGTTCTTTTTCTTTTGTTGCTTGCAATAGGATTATATTGCAATTGCTTATATTTTAGTATACAATAAAATAAATGCTATAAAAAAAATGTTTTAAAATAGAGTATCGTTTCCGTAATAAAATTAGATCATACATGTTGGTGCTTGGGTCCATAAAAAGTACCCGCAGTTAAAGGGTTAAAAAACGTTCCTGATTTATTTTGATTATTCGAGCAAAGATACGTTCGTAAATGCTACCGCTTATTTCCGTTGAAAGTGTCGGATCAAAAAAGCCGAGAGGATTAATCACATCGGATGTCTGTATCGTAACCTTCCAAAAAGAGAACGACTCTATATTACTTTTTAATATAGTCATGCCTTTTGAAAAATTAAAAGTTTGATAAATCGCCGTCATAAAGAAACTCGCGCACGGTCGTACAGTTTATTATATATTCTAGAACAAATAAATCATTGGTCCGTTAATGAATAGCAGGAAACATATTCGAGCGGTTAGGATAATCGATCGGTGCGTCCGTGCGCGTACACGTTATCGAGGTCGCCTGTGTGTGCAATCGGATCGAATAAATAACTCGTAGAGAATCGGCCGGAGGAACTGCGGGAACGAGTCGAATGAAGTGGATCGAGTCGATAAATCACGGATCGCTGCTCGGTCCGCTGGAAATGGCCCTTAATGAAGTACGAACGATATCATGGATTAGCCTCGGTCCGGTTGCCTTCGGAACCGTAGGAAATGTCTTTCGGTGGCCGAAGAGGGGTCGAAAGACCGTCGACGCGTCGTTCCTCGAGAATCGTCCATTAAACGTCGAGAGTCGATTGTCCTACGTCGGGTGAACGATCTTTCGGGGCAGCGTTTCTTGCGGCTCTTCCGCCGGTGAAATATCATCGATGAAAAATCGAGGAGCGAGGTAAAAGGGGAACAAAAATGGAAACAGCGAAGGGCGGGTAAGAACAAAGGGTCGACAACGAATGAATAGAAATGTTTTCGAGGCTTTGAAAGTACGTGTACGAGCTCGTATATTAAAAACTTTATTCGAAAGCCCCGAGAGATCGCGCAGCCAGAATTATTTCGACGTTTATTTTTGTTCCTTTGAGCTTCACACGTCGGAAACTTCGCCAACCCCCGTTGCCGGCTACGGTGCGCCGGAGCGAGAGAGCGAGTAGAGAGAAGAGGGGCTTTCAAACAAGTTCGAAGATTTACGGACGAAAGCAGAATATGGAATGGAGCGAGCACGGCCAACGGGGGCTAAGTCGACCGTATCGGATCGAGTGATTACGATCAAATGGAGTAACGACAGCGTCGAAAAGCGGGGGGATCGAAACTTCGTTCCGATCGAAAGAAGTTCGCGTTTTCGCCGGTCGACCGGAAACGGCGAAGTTGAACGGAAAAATTTGTTTTTCACGCTGAACGGCGGCGAATCGATCGATTCGTCGATCGCTCGAAACACGGGTCGCGGAACGGTCGAGGAAGCGTACGGTGCCGACGAGATGGCATCCGGCGCCCGAGCTTTCGGTTATTATTCAGCCGGGGACAATCCGAAATTCGGGTGTCAGGAATTAACCAGTTTGCGAACGCTTCGAAGTTTAATGACTTCGGGCCTCCATCTGTTACCGAAATTCTCGCCGAACTTAATTACCCCCGACGTTGAAGAATTCTCGTTTCCGAGCACGACGCTTTTTCAGCTCGTAAATCTCAGCCGGCATCGGCCGATCGAAGGCGGAAAGAAGAGAAAGAGTGTGACAGAGAGAGAAAGCGGATCGCGACACGAATTTTCAGTCGAGGGAGCGGAAAAAAAACACGGTTCACCACTCTTTTTCGTTTCTATTCCAGCACCGACGATGCTCGTCGACCTTTCGCTGACTGCTTCCTACGAATTCGTTTCCCGAGTCGGTTTCGAGCCTGCCCTTCCGAGCTACATGAGCGCTTTTAATGGCCTTTAAATAACGGAGCATGCTCGTGCCATCGGCGCCTCGCTTTTCGTATTTTACCGGGGTATTCTGGCCCACATTGGCGTAACTGGGACTTCCGTTTAGAAACAGTCGCGACATCGTATGTAAGGAGGTTCTTTAACAACTGGTCGTACTTGGTCCATTATCATTGTACTTTTCAATTTGTGTCAGATCGTACACTTTCAATTCGATCATTGTTTTCTATAACCGACATAAAATAATTTTATATCGATAACGCAAGATTTGAATTATATTTATCGTCAGAATTTCAACCAAGCATATTGAACGATCGTGAGAGATGAAAAGGTACAATTATCAACGACAAATATGGCACTGTTCATACATTTATATCTGAAGAGAGACGAGCATAATTAAATTACACGCATACATGATTGCAGAAATTCATAATTGAATTAATTAATTAATAAGTCTGAGCTACGTAATAGAATTACAACGTAATCGAAGTACCGCGAAATTGAAGTAATTAAATTAGAGTACAATGTAATTAAATCCGAATATAATTCAATTAGCTGTGATACGTTTGAGATGTAATTTAGCGCTAGATTTGTACGTTGTGTGGATACCGTTGTTACGTGGACACTGTATGTTCAATGTGGGTTAATATTGGTAAAATGAAGGCCCTTTTTGGTCCCTTCTCAACTACGCCACTGGTTGTTCTCTTTCGTCATATTCCTTCTTCCTCCTCGTCCCAAGAAGCGACGACCATCTTTCGTTCCGAGCGAAACGTCAGCCGGTGAATCCTGGCTCGATGACGAGAAAGAAACGAGCGGGTCATTATTTACGCCAGTTCCAGGCGGAACACCACACGTTGACCGTTCCTTTTTACTCGAAGCTGGGTGGTGCTGACCCACATTCGACCGCGATCCACGACGTTCCTCCGTCAAATTCATTTTCCGTCTAATTATTCGGAAACGCGCGCCTGCATCGACGCGGAACCGCCGTCGGAGAAACAATAACGTTGGTCCAGGTATCGTTATCGTGGCGCTATAATTGATAATTAAACACAATGCACTGTGTGCCGACTACGTCGACCCAGGTATTATTTCTACTGCAATTAATGTTGTTCCGCCGCTGCAAAATTAAGTGGGAGTCCCATTGAAACTGTGTTTCGAAACTGCAATTGCCAAGTCTTCGCTATTGGTCTGCGTTGTTTGTAGATTTCGTAATTAGCGCGGCTTTTTTGAACTTTACAGATTGAATCTAAACTCCGTTTGCATCGTTAGTTCGACGGGAGCTCGATAATTTCTCCACTGGTACGACGCTGATGCGTCATAATTCTGTTCGACCGAAAAAAAAGCCGGGAACGAGAGCTAATTCGTCGGGAACGAGAACGACTCGGTTGGTGTTCTCGTCATTCATCCGGGTTTCCGTCGTCCCGCGAGTTCGCGCGAGACGCAAGGCGTCGTTCGAGCGATCAAGTATTCCCGCGGGTGTTTCCCTTCATTTTTCAGCTGTCGTCGAATCTGCTGCGAACGACTGCGCTGCCAAACCGGGCTCTAAAATAACTCACTGGTTTTCGCGGGATGTATAGGCTGACTCATGCGACCGGGTCGTGCATAAATCTGAAGTGACAGAGGATAGAAAAAACGTGTTTGGCGGAGTTGAACGGAGATGACTAACGTGTCGAAAATTGCCTTCGCTTCGGTAATCCTCTGAGCAATTTCCTGCTGAACAAATTATCGGTTCTTTAGAATACCTGTAACCGCACACCTTTCATTTGGGGAGATCGGTATGTAATCTCGGAGATCTTCAAATTCTTAATTAAAGAATTTGTAAATCCTATTCGTTCCGCGAACGTCGCTTCTTAGTCATCGGTTAGCACACAGCGATAGATGAATAGTACTTGATCAAAGAGCGAGAAATCGGCAGCCGACCCCGGACCCCGGATGAACAATAACTTAACACGTTGTTAACCGGTCACGAGTTAACTCTTGTTTGCACTTACATTTTCTGTTTCAATCCACGAAATCCAGTGCATAATAGAATATTTAGGTGATTGTTATACAGTTTACCATACTAAAACGGAATATTGAAAGTTTTACAAAAGACATGTCCGCAGCTCCATCTTAATTCATTAGATATAAATAAACTTTATTGTAGTTCATTTGGATTGTGTTACCTCTACATTCAATTACGTAATAATAGCCAATGAAATGAACTATTTTCTGCGTAAAACTACCGGTCAGTAATGTGTTAACCCTTTAACATAACTTGTTTCTCAAATCCAAGTGATATTTGGTATTTGTATTTTACTTGTTGAAATCATGAAAATTTTACGAAGACAAGTCATTTTCTATACGAATTCAGGCTTGCAGGTATAGGGTAGGCAAAGTGTTAATTACACAGTTAGGATCACCGATCGATCCGCGGCGAGTCAACGTCCACGGTCGTTTCCCCAACGAAGTATCACGAGTTAGCATAACTCGAGCCCGACCGTAACCATCGATCTGAGCGAATTCGCGTGAAGGTCGCAAATTCGTTTTCGTTTTTTGCGAGTTGAAGGGGTTGAGGAAGCGAGGAGCGTGCAACACGTAGAAGAGAGAAAAGGTGATAGGAGTCGAGGTCGAGGTGTAGTAGTCACCGCGGTTGGACTCTAGATGAAATGATTAAGAGTGATTCACAGCCCGCTCGGGACAGATGGCGGTTGCTCTCCTAATGAGTCGTAATTAATGGTTTCGGTATGCGTGTGTAAGCGACGCGAGGTCGCGGGTTTGCTCGGAAGCCTGACGAACTGGCTCGGAAATCTCTCGTGCCACGCAGAGGTTGCCTGGATAAGGAGGACCGTCGTCGATATACGGTCAACTATTAATAATTGGAAGGATCACGACGGGCCGGTATCGTGAACTCTTGGCTGGCTTGCCCGTGGATTAATGAGTAGTCACGATGGTGTACGATCACGGAAGTTGCTGCGTGTATCTAAAGCTTTTTTTATAGCTGTTCCTCGAAAGTCGTTAAGAACGCTCGGTTTTTTTTCGCGGATCCGCGTCGGGCCTTGTATAGATCCCGCCGGCACGATGAATCCCGAGGCAAATAGAAAATGTGGGGATAATGAAGTTGGAATTTAAACGTGGTGTGCAGAATCACGCGTGATTATGGATTACAGATGTCCGTTCGACTCGTTGGAATGTTTATACGCACTCGCGCTTTATCACCGGGAACGGAAGAATGGTCCCTGAGAAACCCCGAAGTTGTGATTTGAGGATGGTGTATCACGTGCGCGCGATCACAGATCATAGATGCTTGATTTATCGCAGTTCGTAACTGGGGATGAAAGAATGATCTCGCTTCTGGGAAATGTATTTAATGTGTACAACTTCCTGTATATCGATCAGTAAGTTTTTGTTATATCTGGAAGGACTTGGGAAAACTAAAATGATGAATAGTTTTTATTACGTGGGGTGTGAGAAAATCACTGAAATAATGAATAGGATTGTTACGAATTATCTACATTTTTATTTCCATGTTTAATTCGAACACTCTTTTATTTTAATTGTGGATCGAAGATTGATCATTGTGAACTAACAGTTTTTATCTGAACCAGATTTCCAAATATTTGATTCATGTAGAATCATGTAGATTCAACCACCTATACATTCGCAAGTATTGTTTGCAATATGGCAAGAACAGGTACTGACTGAGAAATCAGAGTTCATCAGACTTCAATGATAAATTCACGGCATAAAGCTTAACCCTTAACCTGTTAACTGGATATGACGAAATATATCAGTGAGCGTGACATATTTTGTCGTGCAAATTCACTCATCGTGCAAAGCGTAATATATTGAACATGTTCTTATCCATTAAATTCTGACGTTTTCATCGTATTGTTGACAAGTCATGTACTTTTACAAAAAAAAAGAAGTTGAACAAAGGTGTACTCCCAGGTTAAACAACGAATCTCGTAATTGTAAAGTGGAGAAAGGATCGCAGTGCGATATAGCGAATCGTGAAAGACGGCGAAAAAGCGGGAGAGCGCTGTAGCGAAGGCGTATTATCCGGCGCGATGGTCGAGCAAAAATCGAATGTATAATTAATTCGAAACGCGAGGTGCGGCGGTGCTTAATGAAGCCAGAGGTCAATGCGGCGCACTCGCTCGAAAATCAATTTTGACGCGCCGCTGCCCGCCGCTGCCCGCCCTGCCCGCCAGGGCCGCCACGTGCGTGTCGAGGATCCGTGGTTTTTTTTTTCATTTTTGCGCGGAACCCCGCCCTCTCGCCGAAATATTTCCACGATGAGGGCTCGTATAGCCCGCGAAAACGTCGGCTTTGATCTTTCCATCGCAAATTACTCGCTACAGAGCACGGACCGCTTCCATTTTACGAGCAGGTTGTCTTTCACCCTTGGAGTTAGAGGATCGCATTTTCCTCTGCAACCAAAGGTGTGATTACTTGGCGCAGTTTTGTTGCCCGACTGTCTGTCTCTCGACCGAGATTCGTGGTTCGCTTTTCTAGAATCAAAACGGTTAACACGCCACTGTTAGCGATTTTCATGACAGTGTAATGTTCAGTTTTATTAGAACAAAGATAAATTTTCCTCGGTGTTGTTTGAATAGTCTGTGGAACGAACGGGAAGATTTCTTAACCAGTGTATATGGGTCAGTCCGAAACATCGTTTCGATGCTCCTAACATTAATGAATTGTTCATTGTTAACTGGTTAAGAGCGCTTGTTGAGAAATGAATTTAAGTTCTTGTCGATCGATCGGTTCGGTTTTGATCCATGTATTAAAAATGGAAGCTTCGGGTGGAACAGCTAAGTCTTGATCGAATGGATGATTATTTATTTTCATTAGCAATATTAATTGTCAGGTGCTATTGAGAATTCGAATTCGACAATTGTTATCGGACACTCCTCTTCTGTTTGCTCTTACAATTACCGTGCACGCGGGGTAGGCAAAGTTGAGCGAATAAGACGGAACATACACAAAGATGTGGATCGCGTTGGGCCAAACTTGGCCTATTTGTGGAGTAAGCAAAATTAAGGTTCAGGTGTGTCCTTAACCGCCGGAAGCCGATGTTGGTTCATAGTTCCGTTCCAGTGGAATGTTTCACCGAGTTCGAAACACGCTGATCAAACAGCGATTCTCGCTCGAATTCATCGTATCTCTGTGTATTCCCGTCATCGACGATTCGATACGCGGACACTCGAGTGTCCGTTCGTTTCTCCGGCGTACGACGTAGCAAATCGCATTCACGGTTTCAAGGTTTCGGTGAAGATCGACGTGAATACGATTCGTTGGCGCGTTTCGAAAGCGTATAAAAGAGGAATGGCGGTCGCGACGCGAGAACGAGCGAAACGGTAGGTGGAGTGGCCCAACCTCTAGCCATAATCTAGCATTATGTCGAGCGGCGTGTAGGGTTGGAAGAAGCGGTTAGAAACGAGTTTGTTCGTTTCGGCGGATTATCCTGCCTCCGCGTCTCGGCCCCGTGTACAAAGAGCACGAGCATATTTTCACGCTTGAAATTCACGGCTCGAATCCACCGGCGACGTTACGCGCTGGCTTACCGACGCGTATTCGTTTAATCTATTCAACGACCGGGACCGTGAACGACCGATGCCGAGGGATGAGGAACGATACACGGCACCGAACCAGAAAAGAAACCTGGAAGAAAGAAAACCTCGATCAGCCGGATTCTACGATCGGGAACAGGTCGCTGATCCTTCTCCTTCCTCTCCGCTGATGGACATGATGTTTCCACATTTTATGAATTCCTAAATACTCACTTTGGATCTTGAAAATTTCTAAATACACGTACACGATTTATTGAATTCCTTTAATTTAAATTGTAACATTATTTTATAGAATTAAATGAATTCCTAAGTGTTACATTACTATGCAGGATTTAATTATTTCCTAAATAATGAGGCCCCACAAGTATTTGTTTGAAAGGTTCTAAATTTGAAAGTTCGCGAATTTGCAAATTTTCTAATGTGCAACTTTCTGAAATTGTAATTGTACATTTTGAAAATTGAGAAAGTCGTTTAATGGACTCGAAAGGTGACACACACTCTCCACCTTGTTTAACACAGCAATTTGAAACAAGTATTTTTTAACTTAATCTACAATGTTGTGCGTATGATGTACAAACATAATGCAGCAACTAATGGTGAAAGAATTCATCAAACCTTTGAACCAAATAGTTTTAGATTTGATATCAGCTACCAGTAAAAATTCATTCGAGTGCAAAGGGTTGAAGAAGAAGGGTCGATACTAAGGGAAAAGTGGAACATCTGGAATCGATTTCTACGACGTAGGGCGAATCGAGGCTTTCTTTCTCGCCGGGATAAGCAAGAATATCCCGAGATTTAATGAATTCCCAAATGGACATCGGTTCGTAAGGTTTCCCGCGCGAGTACGTGTACCCACGGCTGTCAGTCGCAAATAACCGCCGGCTCCCCTTCGGTGTGGCTTCGTCGGGAACGCTCCGTCACGGCTATCTACCCGCCATTTCACGAATATCGAATTCCTCGGAGCAATTTTTGAATGATACCCGATAGCGGGGAATTCGTACGAGTGCCGCGCAGAGAGGGTATTCCAGACTGAACGCGAGCGTTACGAGCCTCTTGCTCGCCCCGTGCACCCGCCCTCTCCTCCGAATATGTTCATCGTTTCCATGGAACATCACGCAGACGCGGGAGCGTAATAAACGATCCCGACGAAGACACTAAAAAATGTGATTGAGTTTCGTACCGGTAGCCAACAGCGGATTGTGTTACGCCGTGTTCCTCGTTCCTCTTTGCTCGTTCGCGTTTTAGCCCCGATACGCGAGGTATGGTTGGATGTTCGCGTTTTATTCCTGCCATTCCGATCGATCGCGCCCCGCGTTTCCCTGCAAACCGTGAAAAACTCGACGCGGAAGCGAAAATTGCGTTGTTTTTCCGTGTTGTTGCTGCTACTGAAAGATGAATACACGCTCGTAAAGCGACTGCCTATTGTGGGTAGGTAACCCCGCTAGAACGATCACGTGTCCCTATTAGCCCGGATAATGGAGTCTGCCCGTACATTCGTTTCAGCAAGACTCTTAACCGAACCTGCTTAACTCACTCGTAAAAGCACGCCCCGAAGAAGGGACTGTACGTGGCTCGATAAAGGATGGTGGATTCGTCATGCCTCTTGTCGCCATACGCGCGCCGGATAAAGCTGTCTTCGAAGGAGCACCCTCGACGTCTCTGGAACACCCACACAATATTTACGCTCTGCGCTTTGTTCTGTAAATTGGTCATGGTCTGATCGAGTGCTCGCCGAAGAGTTTGCGGGCACGAAGCGTGCCACGGAGCTTCTCGACCTCGTCTCTTTACGAAATTTCACATTTTTCAATTTTACGGCGTTACGTTTGCGCATCGCGGCCATCAGTGTCCTAAACCGTTTCCATTTGCGACTGCGACGAAGAACCGATAAAAAAGAAAAAACGTTGCCGGTGATTCAATCAGTTTTTATTTTTCAACAACGTGATATATTACGTTACCATCGATGGCGCAAAACTGAGCCGCGTTTTCCCTCTTGGTTCGTCGCGCACAACGAGGCGTTCCATTTCAAAATCACAAAACGGAGAGCGACAGGAAATAGAGAGAAGGAAGAGGCGGACAGGAGGTGGGACAGAATGGTAACAGAACGACGAGTGGTCCTTCACCCCTTTTTTTCACGCCTGAATTTAAAACTAAGGCCGAACGCGTAAACGCGAAAGCCGCCTTTGAAACGAGGGTGGCGGCGAGCGTTTTTCGCCGAGAAAAACGAGCGCGGAAAACGTTTCTCTGGCGAGATCCGTGTCCGGTCGTGCAACCGTTGCATAAATATGAGGGAACTGTGCGAGCCAGGAGCGGAGCACGCGGCGACATGAAAATGCGATGAAGGCTTCGCCGATGACAGAGAAGCGGTATGGCAGAAGTGGTTCTGGACCCGGCACAGAAAAAGAGAATGCCGGAACGTGAACTCGAATTTCTCGTTCCGAGTACACCGGGTCCCTCAGAATTTTCGACGACCCGTTGGAAATCGTCCCGGCGAAATTTCGATTCGCCGCTGGAAAATTAAAGCTCCTCCCGGGTTCATGGAAATTTCTGCTTATCGTTCGGAAGCTGCGGGCAAAAGAAGCCCCCGGAACTTTGGCACAACGTTGTGAACGAAGGAGAATCGCGAAGGTATTTTTAACTCGTCTTCTGTACTCCGGCAATTACAACGTGTACACAATCTGAGATTGTGAACGAACGGTGAGAACCTTTGCATAAACACGAGGATGCAGCCCGAGAAACGGAACGCTCGAAGGCATGAAAATGCAATGAACACCCAGCGCAAAGGAGTATAAACGAGGGAACCGAGAAGTTACCTCGAATTCGTCATCTACGGGCGATGGAGGAACTTTATCGGTCGAGGTTTCCGGTTGGCGGCGAAACAATGCGGCGATTTTTGTTTCGGTACACCGTTCGTCGTTGCTGCATCTGAAATACCGTAAAATATGCGAATACCCGAGTAAACCATTTTGTTACGCCGCGAATCGAATATTTTCTATACGTACCAATAGTTGCATATAAAACGTTTGATACATAAAAGTCCCGTATAATTAAAATTACGAAAAGTCCCTAAAAGATCTTTGAACTTTTAATTAAGATTAGAGGCAAAGCCTTTTATTAAAATGAACTTTCGTAATCTCTGATATAAGAAGTTTTAATCAGAAGTTAAACTCTAATTTTCAATTAGAAGATTATTCAACTAACAGTTACATTCTGAACGAAGAACGTATATTATCGATTGTAATTTAATTATACGATGGTTACCGGGGTAATTAAAAATTTCGCAATCTCCCGTGAAATATAGTTTCAGGAAAAGTTGTGAATAGATCGCCATTGACCCGGACGATTTTTCTGGTGTGAACGAAAAAGGAGGAAGAAACCGAACGGCGCGAAACAATAGACAATAGAAGGAACAAAGGTGACGATCCAGACCACGCGAATGTCCCTGCAAGTTAAATTATTTCAATTTTACAGTCACCTCGGTGGCCACGTTGAACGATCATTTCTCAGCGAGCCATTCTTCTCGTAATTGCAGTTTTAATCTGTCCAGCAGACATTCGTCCTCCTTCCAGCCCGCGGCCCTTTCTTTTCCCGACTAATTTTTCTCCGCGAAGAAACGCCGCCGGACCTCGTGAACGTTTTTCGGCCCCCCGGTAATCGCCGATCATTTCCCGTCCAATAGGGAAATTGCTTTCGTTCCTGGGACCAATTACGGGCGTTGTCACCGACTGGCAGATCCCGTGAGTGGTCCGGGACTTGAGAATTTCTTTTCGTTCGATGGCCCCCGCTGGCGAATTACCGCACCTATTCTCCGGTGACGTTCCATTTACCGGAAACGAGCGACGAGAACCGTAGGTGGATCGACGATTCTTTCGTTCGTTTCTTCTGCGCGATGAAAGGGATGGAGTTGAACGGCTGACGGGAAAAAAATGTTTCCGGACCGCTGGAAAATCCTACTCATTCCCGTACAACGGAGGGTAACATCGAACTACGGGAATCGCTAAATGGGGAAATATCATTTTCTCGCTCAAATATTTGAGTATCCCCCGAACGAAGGCCCGCCCTTTCGGTACGCCGCTTCACTTCCGACCTTGCCGTCGGTTTCCACCCTTTTTTTCGGGGCGCTGCACGCGTGCTGCATCAACGAAGATTGTGCGAGCCGAAGAGAACGGTGGAAATTCGCGACGCGAGAGCGACGAGGAGGCCGGCGATAAAGTCGAAAGGTGAGACAAAGAGAGGAAGAGAGTGGGCCTGCACTTTAGCCCGATTAAATAGTACGGTCCTGGTCGGGTAGCTGGTAATTACGCAAAGTGGTCGGCGGTCCCTGGTTACTTCGCGTTTTCCGGCCTCTGCTTCCACTTTCCACCTCTTTCCCTCCTCCTCGTCCTCCTACTTTTCGACGTGCGCCGTTTCTCTCCTTGCTCCCTCGTCTACTTCGACCCCGTGATTTCTCGTCGGGAGGAAAAACGAAATTCCCAAGTTTCATCGCCGTCGGCCGACCCCGTAACGCGCCCTGTCGCCGATACGTTTCACCCCTTTTTGCCCTACACGTTTTCACCCTCTCTCAAATTAAGTTTCTCTATCCACGGATTCGCGCAGCGACCATAAACTCGTGCGTTTTATGGTTTTCGGTACATCACGTGTCCACTTAATTACGGCCAGCCCGGCGTCGTATCGATGATTATTTATACCGCGTGCCAGGGACGTTTACGGCCCGGTGGTATCGAGCGGATCGGTAGCCCAAGGGTGCAACGACTTAATGGTCCTCCGATGGTGTGGGAAGTAAAAAGGTATTTTATGATTTACATGTCAATCACGACACCATTACCGGCTAAGAAGCGGGCGAACGATCTAGGGAGGTCCACTGAATATTTATTAGGTCACGGAACTCGTTCTCTTCGATAGCGTAATTTATGAAAAACATTCTCTTTGCGCCGCGATCGTCGACCTCATTTGCCTGATCGTACGATGGAAACGGGCGGATTGAATCCCGTAATCGTTCCATCGTTTCAACCCCTGTTTACGAGAGAATTAAGTCATTTTTTTTTCTTAATATTCCCGAAAGTCGAAACATTGCACCCATTGATTATTTACAAGGAAATAGTGAATATTTTCCACCGAGGCTATGATATATTATTACATCGGTTCAGGTGATAAGTAAGATCGGTGTTTCCAGTATCGTTTTACCAGTGATTATATTTTCTGTAATTTTGGTCATTGTAAGTCGAAGAGTTCGTTTACCATTCTCGTATAGTTTACATCGCAAGTACAAAGCTGTTCTCTGTTCGTACAATTTCGATAACAGGCTTCGTTCTGATACATTCTGCCGAAGGGGAACGATGGTTAAAAAACGAAAGAAGAAAGTTAAGAAGTATCGATCGGCGAGTGGCAAGAAATGCAGGTATCGGTGCGGGCGCGAAAATTGATTTGATTACGCGGCTTCCTGTTTCTTTTGGAGGATTCGCGGCGACAGGACGGAACGGAAGGCGAATACTCGCTGCCGTGAAAGACGGATCGTCGAGTATCCTCGATCTTGGCCTCGATTACGTTTGTGGCGCCGTATCGCGCACGCTCGAAGATGCGTGATTCCATTTGCGGGTTGTAAATCAAAACCGCAGCCGGCCGCGGACCGCGTAGAT
The DNA here is from genome assembly GCA_947623535.1 of Coelioxys conoideus. Taxonomy (NCBI): domain Eukaryota; kingdom Metazoa; phylum Arthropoda; class Insecta; order Hymenoptera; family Megachilidae; genus Coelioxys; species Coelioxys conoideus. Next base: position 15,038,656 of record OX392457.1, on the reverse strand, counting down.
GGGCACAAATTACCGTCGATCGAAATGGTTGGAACACGAATCGCATCTGCCGCGAGATGTTATAATCGTCTCGATTCGTTCGAGCTCCGGCCGCACACGTCCCCTGAATTCCTGCGGGAACGAGATTCAGCTGGCGCGGATTCCGTAACGCGAAACCCCCCATGAAACAAAATGAAGCTACTCCGGTGCTACTTTGTAATTTGGCGAAATTGTAGACATAATTCACGATCGTCCGATCGACGACCGGTGCAAATTGTTTCGAGTCGATGAACATCGTCGGACGCGCGGCTAATGTGTACCATTAACGTTATAGCTTTTCAACGGACAGGAATTATGCTCGGTTCAGAGCGTTGATCAATTTTACGAACGTTGAATATATCTTCTACGTTTAAGAGAACGATCTTGACGAGTCTCCCTTCTGTCAGCTTCTCTCTTTTTCTTTATACTCGTTTTTTTTCTCCTGTAGCGAGCTTGTAATCGGCTCGAGCGAAAGCCCATTACGCCAGATGGCTTTGTCACGCCGGTGCCACCGTCCCCGAATTAATAACCCTGCTACGCTCTCGACGTGTACCATACTCTTTGCTTCTCTTCTTCTTTTTATCCACTTCGCCCCTCTTATCCTTCTCGAACCAACTCCTCCATATACACTCGCGCTCTTTGTAGTCGGATCAAAAAACAACTTTGCCAAATTATTTGTTCAACACGATTCGATACGCGTGTTTCTGCCCTATCTTATCTACGATCTTGCCTGGGACCCTCTACGAGGAGGGTCTACACCCCTGAATCAACGACAGGGGCGCTTTCACGAAGGGAACGCCGTGCACCTTGCGTGCCGCTGTACCTAATCCGAAATTCGACTTTTGTATTATAATTGTCCGAATTTAGATTGCAAGTAGAGCAAATTGATCATTGTGTTTACCCCACACGCTCAAGTTTCTTAAATTTAAGTGTGGTGTACAACTTGTTGCGTACGGAAGCATAGGAAGAGTTAGAAGAACATTTTAGAATCTTGAAGTGTTAGGACGTTTCAGAGTGTTATGTTTAACTCATAAATAATTGTTACATGTATGTTTTTTTGCGTCATAATTTAAATACACTGTTGAAAAGTATGATTAGCTGGAATTGAGTGCCAAGCAAATAATTCAAGCATTTATTTAAATTATGAATGCTCATATAAATTACGATAATTTAAATAAACTTGTATGTCACAAGGATGCAAACGATTCATTGATCTGTGTGCTACAATCGAAACACCGATTTAATAATCCGATACTGGATTTTACAATCGGAGATAAAGGACCGCTGGATAAATTTGTCGATTTAAAAAAAAGAAAGAAAGGAGGAAGCGAGTCGTCGGTGAAGGGATGAAACGAAAGCTGATGGGATCAAAGTTCCCAAGTACGTTAAACGATCTGAAATCGTCGGAAGACCACCGGGTCCATTAAATCAATCAACTACAAATCGTTTTCTCGGAAAAAGCAAATTAGACCCGATGGAAAGAACGAAAATCACAACGACGAGACGTCGGGGGAACAATTTGTCGATTTAACAGCGCGAAACGGGAAGCGGGTCGGTCGAGCGGAGGAATTGGACGGGAATTAGCGGATCGAGGGTGAGAAAAAGCTTTATAAAATCGGTTGACGAGTGTTTGCGCGGCGATCCTGCACGTGTGAGCGGAGTTAATGCACGCTGCACCGCCGCTGCAACCCTGTAATGCAGTTCTGCTTTTCGGAGCTTTCATACGCCCCCGCGGCTCGTGTGTGTTCACGGAACCGTGCCGTGTACACATTACTGGTTTTCCCCGGTTACCGCGTATCCACTGTATCGCGTTCTCTTCCACTTAACCACAATACCGTGGATCATTGTTTTTGATAATACAAGCTTCGAAAACAAGACTTACCACGATGTAGCTTCTACCGTTCACGAGCGCTCCATAGAAACTCGATCGAGAACATGGACTCGTTTGATGAACGTTTCGTAAACGGTGCTTCAGATACGGTTGCAGCTTGTGTGTTCCTTTATCGAATGAGTAGGTGGGTAATGGTATTTTGTCGATGACTTGTTACAGAAGTATTTTACCTCGTTTCGTGAGCGTTTTGGTAAGATTAGTTTTACGTATAATTTATTTTACATATATTAAATTACATTGCTAATGTGTAACTGCAACTAACTTATTCGCATGTACCGATCTTCGTTATTATGGAGCAACAATATGTTATGGTAATGAAATTCCTTAGTGAATTTCGATGACATTCTCATAATTAAAGGCTGCAGTAAGGTGTAATATGTTATATGTATACATATATTCCATGATAAATATCGATAATAAAAAAGCCCGATGTTCCGCGATCAGATTTGATCCAGCTGTTCATGTTATTTCGTTTTTAATCCCTCCTCAGCCAGGACAGTGGATAATAGCGAGGCAGCGTTCATTTAACGCATGACAAAAGCAATAACGTTGCCGAAATAATCCGATGTCCCGAGCGTTGATCGAGCCAGGGAACCGCTTATTATCGGACAGGAAAGAAATCTGGTGTCCCCGGTACACCGAAAATCCGCTTTTAATAAGGAGAAGACGGAGAAAAATATTTGAGTAAGGAACGGGGATCGTTTTTACGAGCGGATACGCGGACGGTTCGAAGGCGGGGGCCATAATAAATTTTCTGCTCTCCGCGCGGGATTAATCGTATCGTATCGAAGAGTCGGCAAGCTGGATTAAAAGCTTTTCGTATTCCCTATAATACCCGGGTCGGTTCTCCTTCGGAGTCAGAGCTCGGTTACTTGGACGATCCGCAACCTCTCTCCGTTCTGTCGAATTTAAGCCTCGACCGATCCGGCGCCAATGCGAATTTAAATTGATGGCTTCACGGTCCCTCGCATCTCGCGCTGCGTGTACCCGATATCTCGCCCTATCCTCTCTCTCTCCCTCTCCCTCTCTCTCTCTGTCGTTCGACGCCGCGGCGTCCTTTCCCGCCTTCGCTACGAGTACCACGACTCTCGAGCTTTATCCTATTAATCAATGCGCATAAATTATTTTAAGGGAATCGTTACTGCCATTCAGACACGCCATATAATGTCGGCGGGGTTAATGTCGCGCGCGGAACACAAGGGGGAGTCGAGAGGCCGGAATCATTAGACGGTAACACGGAATAGACGTTGTTCCCGTGGATTTATCGCGCGGAAACCGGGAATTCGGTGCCCCCTTTCCCTATCTCTATTCACATGGTGCTGTGCACCGACGAGTATCGACTTTATGCCTGCGCGTGATCGAACCTGGACCAACCTCGTATCTCGAGCCAAGAGTGACGCTGACAGGGAACATGCTGCTACGACACCACCCCCGCTTTATCCGAAGGCAATTTACGATGATCGTTGATGCCGAGAGCCTATACAGATTTTGCATCGATATCCCTTCGATGCCATCGCATTATAAGAAAACCGTCCGACTGCAGCTGGGCTCGGTATTAACCTGGTTACATTGTCTGATACTCGTTTGTCCATCGTAGGGCAAAATATCTAACCACTTCCCGTACAATTTGTTTGTCGGATGCGTCAGTCGAATCTGTTGCTTAATATTAAATATATTTATATAATATTAAATGTATTAATTATATATTAATTATACATATATTAATATATAATTAATAGTATAGATACAAGGGGTTAAACAAATTTATTGATAATCTTGGTCAAACTTTAAGGAAGAAGTGTCGTATTTAGATCATATAAAATATCCCAACGTTATTACCCTTATACATTAAGAATATAAAAACTGTATTCTGAGATACGTATTCGCAACGAATTTTCCTTGCCTCGTTAAATTCCGCGTGGTTTACGGGGAGCACAGGGTCGGCGGAGGTAATTTGCATATTATAAAATTGATGTTACGATCCGAAAGCGGTTGAGAAACACTGAGGCAGAGCATCGAAGCAAACGCGACTGAATTGATACAAACGGCGAGGGTGAATCGTGGCGGCGTAGCACGTTAGTGGAAATATTGCCGGAAAGGCAAAGAAATGGGACGAAAAAAGCGCGAGGTAACGATTGTATTATTCCGGCCCCTTTTAGAAAATTCTCCCCCGATCTCCGTGTTCGGTGTACGCGATCCCGGCTTAGGTCTCCTCCACGAAACGAGGGCTCACTTTTCACTTAAGAACGGCAACGGTAGGGTCTCTCTAACTGCTCGGCATTATTCGCTATTACCGTGTGCGTGATACGAGCAGGGCAAAACGGTATCACCGATAAATCTCACCGGCCCGAGAAGACCGGCCAGATAAAGCCTCGGCCGGATATATACGAGCGCGAGAACGCCACTCTCCTGTTTCCTTTTCTCGAGGATTTCTCATCTTTTCCAGGTTTCTACGGTTGGTCCGTGTCTCGCGGCCACCCTGGTCTATGAGATTTCCGTCGGGATACCGGTCGTTTGAGGAACACGAAGGCCTAAAGAGGCGGCGTTAGAAAAGGGGTTGCTGAACGAACGAACCTTTGAAGAGAAAAAGTAGCTACGTCGATGACGAGTTTGCTCTGAGCGACGACGAGTATAACGCGAGTTAAGCCACCTTCGACCTCCTATTTCTCGCCTAACTCTCTCTCTCTCTCTCTCTCTTTCTCTTTTGCCGATCCACCACTTCACAAGCTCTTTGAAAAATGTCCTCGCGTTTCCTACTGCGAGCTCGGCCGCTTGTTCTACTCTTCTGCGCGCCCGACTCTGCGATTTAAACCTCTTCTCGTTTATCAGAGCTGCAGGCTTTTTGTCTGAAATGGATATCGTTTAGGGGACGACGTCGGATTCGGAATTTTTGGTACGTCAGCACTGGTTGGTGCAGATTTCCTCTGTTGCTTGTTGGTCATTATTACGACTCTTCAAGTTCGAAGTACAGGGAACGTCATTCGTTTGTTCATTTTTGGCGAGCTAATTTTCGGATTTCCAAATTTATTGATAAATGGTTTTCCGAGTTCGCACGATTTCGGATTCCCACGTTTCTGGATATCCAATCTCTCAAATGCCTGATATACCAAATTCTTAAATTTCCGAATTTGTAGATTGAAAGATTCCCCTATGAAAGCGCACAGAGACCGTTTGGGAACCACTGCACTAGTCCTTCTTGCTCCGTATCTCTGACTCTCTCGTTTCGCGCGATCCTCGTGCACGGTTTTTAATAATTTCGTTCGGGAGTATTTTCTCCGTCGTCGAATCGGGTAGTTTCGTGAAAACGCGGCCGAATAAAAGCTCACGGAACGACACAGAACCGTTACTTGCAGCGGGTTTAATTATTTTATCTCGCGAGCCGGAAGCATCGTGTGTTCTTTTAATTGTTTCTTTGTCCCGGCTCCGTTCTCTTTTCGAGCGGACTGCTCGATTCTATTTATTTTCCTCGACGTCGAGCCACGCTCGACCACTCTGGAACTTCAAGTATTCGCCACTGACAATGAGAACGATCTTTCCGCTCTTTTCTTCTTTTCGCCCCTTTTTACCCCTCCGTGTTCCTCCTTTTTACGCTCGTATCTCGCGCATTGCTTGCTCCTCTTTGAAATTATCAGCGTTTCACGGTACTCACTCGCGAACACTTTATGTCCTCCCGTTGTGTCTCGATTCGTTCCGTTTGTTCCTCCACGAGCAACGCGTTTTTCGTGTTTCTCGTCGAGTTTACGTTCTATCGATTGTATCGACGTCGAAACGCGTGCTCCGTTTGTCGGGGTGGCTTTCCGCGATGCGCGTACATCATTCTCCTGGTTCAGAATGGAAGTAATCTGCCGGCTTTTCCCAAGATTATCCGAAACGGGAAAAGCATCCGCTTCGGCGAACAGCGTCGCTTCTATTCAGAGAATCGCGCGATCCGATATAATATTGTACGTTTCGGCGTCTACCATCGACGAAAGGGAGACGATAAAAAACGCCGGAACGCGTTCTGTCCCGGCCAGAAACGCTCCAACTTCTCGATAATCGAGAGCAGCACTTTGCAGTTTTCATTCGTGCAACCTGTAATAACATCCGATTTCTGATACGTACGAGCCAGGAACCGTTCGTGGCCGTGTCGTCCACTAAATTCCTTTCCTTCTCTTCGATTCCGGCAATCGTATTTTCGAACTGTCGATTTCCGTCCGGGCTTCTCGACGAAAGCGCAAACCTTGCTGCACTCCGGCCAACCAATCTAGCAAAAGCGAACAATGTTCAGTGGTAGGTCACTCGTGAGCAATATTTACCGAAGTTATTAAATTGGAAGGGTATTCTCTAATGCGATTCGGCAATTCTCTAAAATCTTTCTTGAAATATCGTGCACTCTTCTATGAACATTTATACGTAAATTGTACGCGAATATGTGTATAAATTATACCTAAATTTTACGCGAAGTTGTCTATAAATTATAATTACATTTTACATAAAGTTATGTATAAATTTCACGTAAATTGTACGTAAAGTTGTGTATACATTTGTACATAAATCGTGCTTAAATTTATGTATAAATTTCACCTGATTTATACATCGATCGAACGCAATTTTGTACATAGATCGAATGTAAATGTGTAATCGTGTAATCATTTTCGAGATTTCGTTCTTTTAAGCGCGGTGTACGTCGATTGTTCGTTCGAACATCGATATATTTCAGGGTGTTTCGATCGCAGACGCCCGAGCGAGTGGATATAGAAGGCTGCAACGAAAGGGTGCAGGGTTAGGGGTAGTGACGAGGGTGAGACGTAGCCGGGTGCAGGTATATATACCGATGCACGCGAAAATGTCAAGCGCAATTTCTGAAATTCCATCGTGTCGCTTCCCCGTGCCACTCAAATGCCGTGCTACACCCTCGGCTCTTCTCGTCTTGCGCCCCTTGTCCGCCAATCTGTAAGAGAATTCTCCCCGTCCCTTCCACCTTCGTTGCTTCATTCAAGCCTTTTCGCATTCTCCCCGATTCGTTCCATCTTTCTTCGTCTCGTCGTGTACACTGGCCAATTTCACGAATTATTTCAACTAAATGAATTAACAACGCGAAGCACATCGGTTTATTAACAGTATGCTCTTCGAGGTAAAAATCCCTGCATTGAGACATCTTTTTGTGACAAAATTTTCTTTTTTGCTGTTAATTGCCCATACTATATCGTCCATAAAATATGAATGCTTCATTGTAAATACATCATTCTTTATATAACATCGTTTATATAAAATATTGTCTGTATAAAATATTGTCCATTCTTCGTATAATATTGTCCACACAATTTGACATCATTACAACAAGCTGCTATAGTTTGTTAAACTTGCACTAACAGAGAGCTGTCGTTTATTGATTCAGATAAAAATAACTATAGCTGTTTTCAAAGAATTGTCACCAGGAAACTGTGTTCCGTTTTCAAGTTTATTAATGTTTAAGCGACAGCTGTATAATTCCATCTGTGGAATTAAAATATGTGTTTCAAATTAAGCACAAAAATTTTGATTTAATAATTATTTTCATTTGAACAAACAAACTGACAAAAATGATCATTTATCCAGTTCTGAATGTGCACATAACAAAAATATATAAACGCTTAACTTCGTCGTGTATCCTTTGAACTTCGTACAGCTTAATGCGACCTGTAAAGCGAACTTAAAAATGTTTCAAAAATGGCTCAGGAACGACTTGAAAGTGACTTGAAAGTGACTCAAAAATCGCTAAGGAAACGCGAAACGACGCGAGAGTCTGAGAAACCGATTTCTAAGCGGGTGCACGCGAGATCCCAGCTAGACGAGGTCGGTTATCACGATTTTACGTAACCAGACCTCCCTTTTCCCGCGATTTTCACATAGCCGAAGCGCGCGGGGACGTTTGAATGGTTCACCGGCGACGCTGTGATCCCGGTGGCATGCAGCCGGCGGGGGTTTTCATGCGAAAATAAAATTTAGTCGCTATACATCTCGCCGCGGAGGAGGCTTCTTTTTATTCCGCTGCATCTTGTTCCCACTGACGTGACCCAATTCCCAATTGTCCTCTCGCGGCTTTCTGCCGCGGTGCACGTGCACGCGTCTGCCTGCTTGGCAGCTTGCACTTCGTGACGCGCATACATGCCGCGATGCAGCAGAACGAAGACGTTATGACGGCGAAAAAGGGAGGAGAACGCGTCCTCAACGGGACGGCACGCGTTGCACTTACGCGAACGAAAAAACCTCCCTCTGGGTAACGCCGTGATTCGCTTAGGCGACGCCGGAAACAACCACGATGATTTCAGGGTTTGTTTAACCCCCGAACGATCGAGTCTCGGTCTCGCATCGCGTTAAAACTGTTCGTGTATTGTGACGGTGTCATGACATATATCCTGACATATGCAAACTTTTTTAACTAATTGACGTCATACGCGACCTTTATACGATTCGCGTAGAACCCCCGGTGCGAAGGACGGGGCGTTAACAATTCAATGCCGTCTACACCGAGCCAATATTCATCGAGGTGTCATCCTGATTGTAGCTCGATTTTAAATACGGACACAATGTGGCGTATCGATTCGTGAACTCTGCTTCGTCTGAGATTATATTCAGCTTTTCGTGTTCGCTGCAGACCGCGCACCGTGTTTGTAGAACAAATAAAGTTTTGACGATATTAATAATAATAAGAGACTGTACATTAGCTTTCGCCTTAATGCAAATCGACGGTCGCAGCAAATATATTACTACTAAAACTACACTTTGAAGCTAAAAATGAAGTTGAAAAATAAATGAACAAGCGATAAAACATGAATTGCTGCTCGCATTCTGTATCTCGATGAGGATCAGCACGGATTTCAAGAAAATCGTTGTAACAAATTTTCTAATGCGAAATTGGAAATTCGTCAAATGGTCGTTTGACCGCATTGGTGGCTTCAGCGTTCAAAGAAGCGACAAGGTCTTCATAAATATTTACAAGTAGTAAAAGTATTATTATAAACGGGGGACTTTGGAATGGCACAGTATCCCGAGAAAGCTACCAGATGCAAATGGTAATTGTAATTTTTTATGCCACGTATCGCCAACAAAGCTGCGAAGTTTTCGCGTGTCCGCGTGCATATTGCATATTGCAACGCGTTCTCTACGGTCATCGGGAGAGAGCCGCGTATACAACGGTTCATTTGCAAACCGTAGTGAAAAGAACATCAAAAGCAACGAGACGCGTACAATTTTATGTCACCGGTGCATGCCGCGTCCGGTAATTCTTACGTCTGTCGGGCTATTATGGCTTCCATGAACGCGTGACTGTTCCCCCGGCGAACGAATAGACGAAAAGCAAGCGACCGCTTTTAAGTGAGTGTCGTTAAACGCGAAACCACCCGGAAATCCAATTACTTTGCCGAACCGAAATTTATAAAATTAGTTTTCCGTGCTCGGGGAAACGAGCAACTACGGTCTTCAGTTTATGGAGAAGTATTTGGATTTGTTTCGGATTCGATCCCCTCGCTAGGCAAATAGCTCGGTAAATTTATTAGTTTATATTAATTTGAATATGATGTTAATTCCTTAATGCAGATGTACCATGTGATAGTAATTACGCGGTAAGTAATAATAATAATTATAGTCGGTGCTTGTACACGAACGAGCGTCTGGAATACAATACTTTTGAGCACTTTGCTTCGCAGCGAATTGAAAATCTTAATTAAAACGTAAACTGAAACGTAAACGTAAGTTAGCTTCTACAGTAAAAATTTTCGATAGTAATAACTTCGTTAACCAGTTAACAGGAAAATATATGCACTTTGCTTCGATCAGTGTTTCTCGTTGCCAAGATTCATTTTTGCATTTATCTAAGAAGTTACAAGGATCCCACAAAATGGTTCGCGCAAAGTTCGAACATTGAATAGTGATTGCGTTGTAAACTGTATTTGCGATTTAATGTTATACCGAAAGACAGCGCAAACTATATTTTGCACGGTTAAAAAAACAAGGAACGCGATCGTAGATTATTTCAATGCGAATGGGCAGCGCAATAACAGGGGAAATAAATAGCCGGGTAATCGAGCCGCGTGGGGTCGCATCCATCGACGAAACAAAACTCATCATCGAGCAGGTGGCGGCGTCCGCGCTGTCGGCTCGAACACGCTCGCGGAACGGCGAGCGTTTCGGCGCAGCACGCGAATACGCAATTATTTTTAATTGCACGGGGATCCGCGATCGCGTTCGGGGTTTCCGCGGCCGCGTTAAAATGCGTCTGGGTGTAAAATTGAAAGCTGCAAATCCGTCGGGCGTCGATCGCGGCCGGGGTCCCCGTCGATGCCGATAATGTGATTCCCAACAAATAATTTCGCGTCGGGTCGCGGTTTTCGTGTCTGGAACATACACGCCACGGATGACTTGGCTCGCGTAGGGCTCCGCGACGAGGAGATTAGCGCGTTTCGTGCTCGAAATCGTCGCGAAATCGCGACAGCCCGAACAAAGCGAGCTAGTTGGCCGCGGCTCGATTCGGTATTCAACGGGAGAACAGGCGTCGAAAGGATTTTAAGTGGCCCCCGCGAATTATCCACCGAATCGCGTTCGATCGGCCGTGTTATCGCGATTGCTTCGTTCTACCGCGTTTTAACTGCGTGTGTATGGATTTCGATGTTCCGGTTTGCTGGCTGGCTTTGGCGAACGGTTCTTCCTCTACCGTTTCACCAGAATCTCGATGACCAATTACGAATTCTATTGTAGTTGCACACCGAAGGTTTTATTTCGTTCGCGATACAGCCACACCGGACGATGGACGTATTTGATGAAAAATCCCCGTTCAAGAGTTTCATCTACTTTCGAAGAATGGACGTCTGAGTGGTTGATGGGATGCAATACTTTTCGAGTATTTGCGATTGTCATGGATATGGGAAATAATACAGGAATTTCGTTTATCTACAACGGAGAAAATTGCATGTCGGTCTCGTTAGTGTTTTCACACCATGACGTCGCGTTTTATAGAATTTTTGTACAAAGTGTGCACTACTATCGATGAAACCTGTAAAGAGATGACCCTACTTGGAAAAATAAGACAAACATACGCAGCACCATTTTTTGATACAACAGTTTTAAATAAATAACTTTCAACTAAATTTACAGAATCGTACATCTGATGTTTGATCATAGCGAAACAAACAATATCGGCGATGGATAAATAAACAAATAACAATTCCAAAGAAAATCATCAAACTTTTCAACTAGGAAGTTTTGCAGTTGCTACTTGTCAATAATAAAAATGCTTTCGAATGCAAGGGGTTAATATCATGCTATGCCATCCACATTCGACGAATCTATGAATTTTCATACGCATCTATCACTTATTTTAATAAAAACAATTTTATTTAACCGACTAACTACAGTTCTGTAAAAGCTCATCCAACAAACAATAGTATACTTGTAATTAACGATAGTATATCTAAACGTAATCATCTCCTCGTAACATTAATACATTCATCAAATGAATTACTAAGTCTAAGTACCCTCCACAATCTACGATATCGACATAACCTCAAAACTCCGCTAAACCTACAATTATCCGTATAACAATTTACAACAAAAGAACGATAATCTGAATATTTATGTAGCAGGTGGATTCTAGCAGGTGCATTTCCTTTGGTTTCTGCTGTCCCCGTGTCGAAACGTCTCTCCATTCCTCGTATGATACATACGAATATTTTCAACACTCGAAATCCCGCTTCAATTATTATTCTCCTTCGATTTTACGTATCGTTATCGACGAAATAAAAGAACGGGGGACAAGTAGAGGGGGGGATCGGGCCGCGAATCGAAACGGTACGAAACGATGCGACGAGTCGATAAGCGATGGCGGATTCTCAGAATTCTCAACGGAGGATACCACATCGCCGGGAATGCGTTTCGCGAACGGTTCGACCAAGCTCGATTACCGATCTTCAAAAAATACGAGAGCCAGTCGATTCTACGGGAGCCGGCTTCGTTTTCAAGGAATCGCATTCATTGGCGGGAAAAATCGGCCGGCTGAGATTACGCTGACTCCGGTAGCCATCCAATTGTATCGAATACGCGCGAGCTTAGGCTCTTGGCCTGCTTCGAGGGGCTCTCTGTGTGCCCGCTGAACTTCCGAGATCGGAATCGCATTGTCACCGGGTTTATCGCAATTATGCCGGTCGCGTACGCGTTTCGTGGGAATGTAATTAGCTCGAACGACCGAGCCGGACAATGAGCTTCGGCAAAAGAAAGCGCGAGCGCACGCGAATCCAATGTGCTTTCGCATTTTGTTGTTACCGATCCGCTTATCTGCTCTTACTTGTGTCTCTGCCTCTTCATTAAACATATATCACTTCTGAAATTCTTTAAGTCATTCTTTATTCTAAAATTTAGAGTTTGGGTGTAGAGTGTTTAATGTGATCACTATCAGTTTCATATGTAGCAAAATTTTAAGTACGGTTTTAAAGTTGGTACTAAAAATGGGTACAAAGGAACACCGAATACAGGAATACTATCTTATACTAGTTTTAGGTTCGACATTTTATATCACAAAATTTTGTTGTCGCCCCTTTGTCAAAATGTCTGTCATGTTTTATTCAGCTAACGAATGGTCATATATCTTAGATGACGCAGTAATATTTATTTATTTATTTTTTTACTTTATTTTCAATTTTAAAATAAGTATGCCTTTAACGCCGGTACTGTTAACGTTAATGGCCAAAAGTTCGAGTGCGTGCACGAAATTTGTGCTCTAATCATTGAAACTCGTGGCGCCAAGGTAAAATGACGGGAGAGCACGCTTATCGAACGGATCGATGCATCTAAAGAAGTTCTAGAAGCGGCGGAGTCTATCGAGTCTACCGTTCGGTTCTCGTCGAGACGCGTGAGAAATGAAATTCCGGCTAGAAAAATCACGCACGGCTTCATAAATCAAAGCGAGTCAAATTGCATAGCACGGACTCGGGGAGCACTCTCGTAAATCAAAGCCCCGACGAGTGACACGATTGAACGATCAGCGAGCAATTTTATCGTGTGGTGACCGAGTAACGCCGCGTTTTCGTCGATTTTTAACGAGAACTCGCAACGAGAGATCCAGGAACCCCGATAGAGGCGAAACGGCGGAGAAAAGGAAATAGGAGAGAAACGTAGCCGCAACGTCGATGAAAGGAGGATCGTGCGGAGTCGATTCTATTCACGCGAGCGAGTGCGCCGATACAAGGTTAGAAGAGATAAGCATCGCCGGATTAATTATGCGTAATGCGTCGGAACGTGTGCACCGCGTGCGTGAGCTTCTCTTATGCGCCCGTTCCGACCAAGAACCGTTCGTTCTCTGTCTCCGTTCTGCACGTTGGACCTAACGCATTCAATTATCATTGTTACTCCGGGAGTTTACAGATGTTTCCGTGATAATCACGGTGCTGCGCGATTGCACGTTTATCCTGCCGGCTCGTATTAAGCGCCATTCAATGGACACGATGACCAGACAGAGAGAACGCGCTTGCTCGAGTGCACACTACCCCGTGGATATTCTCGGAGAGAAACAAAGCGGAAGAAAGGGCATTGCGTGGCCGCCACGCGACTTAATTAGGCACGTTGGAAAAATTCACGCGGTCCTGTCTGCGTTCTAGTTATTGCTGGCTTCGATCCAGATATCTCTGTCTTTCGTTTTCTTGAATACCGGATAAATGAACAGGAGCTAAATCCCTGTGTGACCATTATCAGCTGATAACTTTCGCTGAAAGAATGTAGAATTTATGTAAAAATTGAGGTTTGGAGTAGTAGTCAACGTTTCTGAAAGCTAGAAAAACAAGATAAATGTATACACACCCGCAATAACAGAGAAAAAACATCACGAGTCTCCGAATCAAACAACGAATTCTTTAAAGTACAAACGCCATCAGAAGACCCTTCCTCAATGAAAGTGGCGTCTATTTCATTTCCCGCAATCATGACGGGAATGTTTAGTTCCAATTTTAAAAATCTCCTACGGGATCGTTTCACCGGGCTACGATATCAAAAACAAGCATCGGAAGAAAGAACCAATATTTTTAATCGAAACGTAGAGTCGAAAGGCAACGAAGATGATCGGGTGTACGATGGAATCGCGAAAAGCTCGTTTTCGGAACGTTCCCCGAGGGTGTTTCGCGTAACCGCCGCTTCAGATTTCGTCGGTATAGATACAAAAAAAAAAGGGAAAGAAATTAAAACATAAGCGGCACGCTGTCGAATGGAAATAAATAGTTTCTGTCGTAGGATTCCCGGTTGCACGGTTTGGCGAACGCGCGCGGCGAGGGAAACACGGTATTGGCGTTGCCGCGCTCTATTTCCGTCCCTCTGTTTTTCGAAGCCCTTTTTCTCTTTGCTGCCGTTTCGTTTCGCTTTCTGTATTCTTTCTCCGTTCCTCTGCCGGCGTCGGCTCTCGTGTTTTCATTCGACGGCGTCCCATTGTGCGGAGCCCGCTAAATGCCGAAACGCTGATGCGAAAACTGTTTTCCTTTTTGCCTTCGTTAACCCACATTCACTGTGCGAACGTTCGTTCGTTCGCCTAACCTCTGATAACTTGCCAACAACGCGACTACATCCCCTTCAGATGAATCAAACTGATTTGTAGCGTTCCGATCTGATAAAAATTGCGAGTCATCGGTGTTTGGGGCCGGTTCGATCATTCAAGAAAATAAACGCGCGTTTGATGCAGGGGGAATCGAGGGAGACTAGCTACTTTTCATTATCCAATTTAGTATGAGTCATCATTTTCTACAGTTCCAACGTCCTGAGGTTCATAGGTTAATTTTAATGTCCTACGGCCCCAAGGTCTCGAAATTGCAAAGTGCCAAAGTTCTGAAGACTTAACTATTCCAAGTACCAAGGTCCCTATATTTTAAATCTGCAAACTCTTAAATTTCCAAAATTCTCAAGCTCCCAATTGCAACGACCCAAAGTCCTAAAGTTACGAAATTCCGAACTTCGGAACTTCCAAAATTCCAAAATTCCAAAATTCTAAAATTCTCAAATTCCAAAATTCCAAAATTCCAAGATTCAAAAATTCTGAAATTTCAAAATTCTAAGATTCCAAAACTCCGAGATCCTAAAATTTCAAAATACCTAATTTTCAAATTCCTACATTTCAATGATCCGAATTTCAAAATTCCTAATTCTAAAAGTTCCACATTCCCATGCGCCAAGTTAAAAAAATTCACGAAATCCAGTAATAGCTAAATACTCATAATTTCCACCGCTTGTTACCGTTTTCATTTCAACGCGAATTTTACCATTTTAGTTTGATGCGC
Organism: Coelioxys conoideus; assembly: GCA_947623535.1. Taxonomy (NCBI): domain Eukaryota; kingdom Metazoa; phylum Arthropoda; class Insecta; order Hymenoptera; family Megachilidae; genus Coelioxys; species Coelioxys conoideus. Next base: position 15,023,482 of record OX392457.1, on the reverse strand, counting down.
GTGCTAGTGACGCCCTCTGGGCCGAGTTAGATTCTCCATTTAAAAATTTGCTGTTCAAGGGATGAACATGCAACGCGATGTAGCGGCTGAACTGTTTCTAAACCAGTTTCGTTCGATGGAATAACGGGAAAAATCCACGACGTGTCGTCGTTATCGTTGCGAGTTTCAACAGCGATACAACGAGACCAGGTGCGCTAGTTGGATTAGGCGCGAAATCGCACGGATAACATGTTTTCCTTCGGTAATGCCACGCGACAAAGGGATTTCACGAGGGTGGCTGACATCGAGTTTAAATTTCGACAAAAAAAGTGATGCGCTATGTCGGACACGCGTAAACACGCTGCGTATAAGGGGGTGCGAGATGATCCGGGACGGATCAAGGGAATTTAGGAAAGGATCTACTACACTTATTCCCCTTTTTTGGTATTAACATTTTGTTTGGGGTTTCTGCGTTTGGATTCGCGCTTAGAGCTAAACTAAAACACGTGTTTTTTTATAAAACTCTTCAACCGTATTCCTTATTATTTTGTTATTATAACATTATCTGTATTCGTCACAAATGATAGCAGCAAATTCGCATGTACGATACGCACTTCGTAATAGTTTATTAATTATAAACACATACAGTTAAATATATACATGTATGTGTGTATGTAGTTTATGAATAGTTTATCAATTTTTCTTTGCAAAGAGAATATATGAGAATTGCACTTAAGGGATTTAAATTGAATGAAAATTCATGGGCAAAATTGATTGCATCCCTAAAGGCATCTGTTGCGTACGACGAGTTTCTTGCGCGTTTCCAGGCACCAACAGCGACGTAAGAGGAATTATAATTTATATCTAACCGTGTAGGTAAATTGAGACAAAGAATAATGACGTAAAAAATCGGACATCAAAGTGTTAATCGCGTCCGACAACGACGAGCAATCAACGAAAGAGCTCGGAAGGCTGCAATCAATGTACGATCAACCTGACGAAGACAAATCAAATCTGTTGATAATGCAATTTGCCCCACGGTCGTAATTTAGTTTCATCTCGCGTCTCCCGATCTCGCTCGCAATAACTTTCATCGCGGATCGAATCGTTATTCTAACGAGCCGAAGAAAGTAACCGCGCTCGATAAGGGCGGAAAAAAAAAAAAGAAAAACAGCATCGGCGTTGTAGGTACTCGCGGTAGCAATTACTCTCACCTCTAACGATGTCCGTTGGTTTGTTTGCAGGCGTAGTCGGAGCTCGGAACTTCACGATGGAGTGCCGCAAGGGTCGACGGAAAGGTCTACTCAGTGGCCTGGTGTTTGCGTGGCTCCTAACCAGCGGTTGCACCGTCGCAGCGCGAAATATAGGTGAGTGAGAAAGTATTTACGATTTCAGCGTGCGTCGATTCCCGGCGAAAGACCTGTCCTCGAGCCACCGTTCTGTCCTTGTGCCAATTAAGCCTCCCCGTGCGAGGAACGCGCGCGTATATTTACGCGCTGCACGACCAGCGCTTGTGTTTTCGAGCTGCTGAAAAATTCACGCGAACGCGAAATGTTTCCGCGCGAATGGTACTCGGACAAAGCGATGCTCGCGCGCGGCGCTTTTCGCCAGGATAATTAGCACCGGGAACGTGTTTGACAAGGTCCCGACGAAAAATCAACGACCACCGCGAGAATTGATTTTCACGCTTTTGGGGGGGACAGATTTATCGCGAACACGAACGCAGAACCGTGCAACGGCAACGAAGCGTGGGTTTTTAGGCGGATAAACGCGTCCAGCTCGGCGAAGACGCGATTCGACGACCGTTTAAGAACGGGTCACTGAAACGTTCATCAGAACGCAAACACGATGTGTTTAATAAAGCGAAAGTAGCACAGGGTCTTGTGTACATTGGTGGCCTGCTGTGTCGTACCGTCGTGGAAGATTATCCCTTCGAACCCTCGAAAGACCCTCACGAAAGGAACGAGGACCGTCGACAGGGTAGACGGTTTAGGAGACCGACTGTGTACGCAGCGCAGGACCGGGAATTAACTCGTTCTCTGTGTTAATCGATTTAGGAGAAGCCACGCGTGAAGTGATATTGTTGCGGGAAGAATCGACGATGCGTTTGTCGGGGTTACGATGTAATTAGAGGCCAAACAGCCATTAGCAGAGGGTTACAGTGCGGTTAAATATTTGGGAAATATATTGGGACAACTGTAGGCCGGCTGAAAATCCACTTTTATACTGATGGGCCATTTGTACGTTTTTATTCGTTCCTTTGCGTATTCAATTTACATCTCTCCGCCCGTTAATTATTTCATTTAAATTTTATATTTGAATCGAAACAACAACGTCGTTTACTCGTTATCTTTCTATTTGAAATAATTCTCGCTTTGTATATATACCTTGCGTTTTCTTTTGTATTTTAAAACCACGCTTTTATACTTAACGAATAATGGACGAAAAGTTGTAGAGACGATTAATTGCTCAAATTAATAAACGCTTTTATTATATCGTATAAAATATATCGAATATTTGCGCATAAATTTGTTTGTTACATGAAACGGTTTATAGCTAACGGAGAACCCGGAAGAAATAGATTTCGGTTTATAGGTTCGAATACCACGTTTATTAGCATTTGTATTTTCGTCGAACATAAATTCTTTTATAAAATATTTATGAGATATTCGTCACTGGCGTATCCTCCGAACAGTAACATTTCCATAGGCCATGAAATATCGGTAAACCGAAGGGCGAGATATATTCTAAGGTAAACTTCATCTCCTCCAGGGTTAGTGCTTCGTTATAAATTTCTTCGGCTAACCTCGTAACGCGGACGTGTCGGGCCACAAACGTTTGTGGGAGATACATTATTTCATCTCGCGATTCCGACCGTTCTCAAAAAGTCGGATAACTCGTGGCACGTAACGATGGTATTTCGGGCGAGTTTGAAATTTTTCAACAAAACGAAGAGGGTTGTATGTCAGGTGAAACGGTCCCGGAAAAGGGTGGAGATTCGGTTGGTTGCGTGAAGCAGCGAAGCCGAAGTTTCGGAACCGCGTGTTGCACACACGTCGAAGCGGAACCGAGCATTAACGAGCGCCAGTCTCGAGAGCGATTCCGAGTTCTGAAGGGTCGTGGAAGAACACCAAAGGGGAGAGAAGAGTTTCTCTCTATTCCTTGGCGATTATCACACACTTCGGTGCGCCTAATCCACGCAACCATCGTCGTTCCCGCGTTTCGCTCGTACCGCGACCCCTCTATGTTACTTCGAGTTCGAGTTCGAGTTCGAGCCGCTACCCTCGAGGCACTCGATGGAACTCGTGTTTGCGCGACCCCGCACCACGCGGAAAAACCGCGGGTACTCGAGCGATAGATAAATCAAAATCTCTTGGCATTGTGTGGCGTGCGATCGACGGCTCAGACGGCTTTGGACCCGTCTTTGATTCCGCCACGGGAACGGAAACGGCTGGAGAAAAATGGCAGCAGGTAGATAAAGGGCCGGAGAATGATCGTGACGCGCGAGTTTCTAGCGGAAGGCGGCTTTATCTTTTATTTATTCGCCGCGATTGGCCGTGATTCTGAAAAATCTCACACCGCTACGGCAGCGGGAAAACTGTTGCCATAACTACACAGCTCGATATTTCTTCTTCGACGAGATTCACTCTGACGAGTTTTTATCGCGATTCGGACTAGTGTTATCTCTTATTAGCATCTGAAAATTCGGTTGCATATATCCATCTAGGGTTAAAAACCTCTCTGGGGTTCCTATTTCGAATACTGCAATCTACGTTGTTTGAATTCAAAAAGGAGAATATTTTTTGACCAAAGAATGAACTATTCAGGTATTTATTGAGATTGTATCCTGAATTTTGAATTTTTAATACCAAATACCGTCAAACAAAATATTGAGTATCCAGTTTCAAACCGATGGGAGCGAAAGGGTTAAACCGTGAGTGCGTCACGAGTCGGACTCGTGAATGCATAGCAAGGGGATAATATACGAATTGTAAGAAAATATACGAGAATAGGATAGAGGGTAACGAATGAACACCGGCAAGCACTCCACCGTTACGTAAGGAAGAGAAGGCGAAATTTCACGGAATCATCGTTGCATTCGTAACAGCTCCCCGACTACGTTACACCGTTTGCTCTTTTATATTTGCAACGGGATCGCGATGCATCTCCATTGCTCGGCATATCTTGCACAAGAGTTTCCTATGTATTTGGAGCTTGCGTCAGAGAAGACGTTTATTCTCGACAGGTCTAGAAGTACGTCCTACTCGAGCGGAACACTGCAACCCCGTAGACCACCTGGGACACCGTCATCCAGCCACTTTGCTTCGACTGCTTCGAGTACCAACCCTCTTCTTCCTTTTTCGATCCTCTTTTTTTTCTTCCATTGCCTTCTTTTTTTCTTCCTCCGTCGACGAAGATTTATACGCGCGGGCAAAGGGAAGGCGGTTGCCGGCAATTTACGGCCGCCACTTACGTCGCCGCGGTGAATCCTGCGCAATTAATATTTATGCAGGATAGATCGGTAATCCTATTATACACTCGACACAATATCGGGATAATAAGCATCGTGGACAGTGCGTAATTATAGGGTGCGCGGCATCCCCGGGGCGAACGGAGGAATCACGTTCGCGGCGTTGTCCTTCGATGATCGCCCGGTTAAAAAATTCTCACGGTTGTTAGGGAGCGGACAATTTCCCTCGTTATCTTCGAATCCGTGTAATCCGGCTGTAATTATTTCTCGACGTGTCCATATCGAGACACTGATCTAAATTAATTAACCTGCTGAGCGGCAGAGATTGAATGTTACCTCGCATGTATGAAAATTGCGGTGGTAATCGTGCTACAATCTTAAATTCGTTATGAAATTTTGCTGACGCATAGCGAGACAAATTTGATAGAGAACGAGGTTCAGAAACTGTCGTAAAAAATTAACTGTCTAGAAACGAAGAAGGCATTTTTCTTTATCACTTTGGTAACAGTCATCTCGAGATTTTTAACAGTACATTCAATGGAAGGGGTTGGAACAATGCTCTCCACGGTTACAGCATCTCGTTAAAAGAAAACACCTAAACAGACCTTATAAATAAAGTGCCTCTCGAGCATCTACGACGTGAACCGCTTTTGTCAAAGTTTTTCGAAAGGGAAGCCCGTTACGGGAACACGGGGGAAACAGAATGGTAATTCAATCTTTTTTACACAACCTGCCGATACAGTGGAAAGAGATTTTCCGCGGAGTGGAAGCGGGCAGAAGGAGTTTAACAAGGAACTCGTTTCGTCGCACAAACTCCGCGAGACGATCGAACAGCAGCGGATAGAAGCGGATCCGGGCGAACAGCGGGAAATGAGGGTGGCACGAAAAAGAGCGGTGAAGGGAAATTTCTATGAAGGAGAAACAACCGAGAGAAGCGGCGTAATGCGCAGTAAATTGGGGCCACCGTGTGTTGTCGATGTTACCGCAAATCTTAGACGCCGAGGTTCGCGGCAAGTTACGATTTTCCGGGTTAGCCTGGAAAAGTCGGCGATAGAGGGAGAACACGCGGCAGAGATCGTAGCTTTAAACCGGGGTGGTTGTTTGGCCAGTCGTTGGCGAACGACGTTGAACCGGCGTACTTCCGTTTCCAGCTGCGCGCAACGTTTCCTCGGCGAACACCGGAATTATATCCCTTATCGCTCCGAGTCGAAAAGAACTTCAACGCGCCGTGGCGTTTGGCAAGAATTTAATGCCGGCTTATCTCGTCCCGCGTATTTTTCATTCCGTATCGGCTATTTGCTGAAACCACGAAAGCCTTTTCGATTTCCCCACGAAATTCGATGGCTTTTAAAACGGTACGCTCCATTAATCAACACCTGTTTCGCTTCTTAGGGGTTGAATCGTATTCGCGAAGGTTTTCATGAACACACAATTTCACCAGTATTTATTTCTATTCTTCGTAGACGTTCGTTAACGTGAACGTATCTTACCTATCGGTTTTATTCAATGATAATATGATAATCACATAAATCTATTACAGCAATATCTTAATCTATCTAACATAACCTACAATTTTTATTAATACATAAAAAAAAACACATATATTACATATTACAGGATTAGTATATATATATGTACACACACGTTTTTTGTTCGTAACTATTTATTAATATGAAATTATTCTAACCTACGAACATTCCAAAAATACAAGCTGAGTCAATTATGTATTGACTCGCATAAGTTTGCTTATAATAAATAGTCTCCTCAAATTTAAAATATTATAACTTGATATTTTGATACACTCGATATTTCACATATCTTTTTACAAATATTTGCAAACTATTCGAGAAAATATGTAAAATAAATAAATAACTTAAAATGTTGGAAAGGCGGTGAATGTGAAGGTTGTTAAACGAAGAGAGCGTGTAGTAAAAATATGGTAGACGACTATGTAAGGTTGTCGCAACATGACTAATCTAATTTCCAATCACGCACCGGTGATTACCACGGACGCAAATCGCTAGTCGTCTCTTCTGCCTTTTTTTGTCGGCACGCTTTCGTCGAGTTCAATGGGTTCGGTGTAATCAGTCATTCAGATGGTCCGAGCTGTCCGAACAGTTCGAGTTCAACTGTTCAGCGACACGATCGGGACGAATTAGCGTCCACAGTCGTAATTAGAAAGGCTGAACCATGTTAGCGGTGCTCTATTTCCTATCGACGTCTAGCCGATTTAAATCAAATCTGTTTTTTAATTACGACGCGCTATTCCATCACGCTTATCTACGCTGTTCGAAATAGTTATTCGTATTACTTTACTTGTCATCGTATCGGTTTTCTTTTTAGTACTCTCCATATTGTAATCTTTCACAATTATTTTGCTTTACTGTTTTCTTTAATTTTATATAAGATATAATAATTTTGTACATTATGCATACGATCCTCGATAAATTGCGAAAGACATAACACGGTGTCATTAATTTTACCAATTGAGGCCATATAAAAAAATAAGCGTATAAATTGATTAGCACAATGTCACAATTATCGTAGTTTATCCGAGAAAAAGTCCCGATATAGACAAGATCTATACATTTTATAAATTATGCATGCTGTCCTCGATAAATGCCAAAAACATAACACGTTCTCATTAATTTTCCCAACTGAAAAAATCGATCGACCGGTTGAATTTACGAGGTAGCCATATTAAAAAATAAAATACAGAAAGTGATTAGTACAATGTCGTAATCATCGCAATCAAGCTCAAGAAAAATCCCGACAGTTCAATACCGCAATGAAATATTGTTCACACGATCGAGAAAGACTGGCAGACGTTGAAAACAATAATGGCCATTAAAAATCGCGGTAATTGACGGACTGTTTACCGAGAAATCCGTTTTCCCGACGAGGGAAGCGATCGAACGAAATCCCGCGGCGAGCAACCTTCTCCAATTTCCGAGATCAAGCCCCACACCCCCACCCCCCGACCGCGGTTCCTTCTCGCTCCGGTTCGCGCGGAACTTCGTTTTCTTGCCGCTCGCGTTTTCCAATTCGCGGCGAATGGATCGGTCGCGCGGAAAATAAGAGATTGCCGCGATCTTCTCGGCGTCTCGTGGATGCGGCGTCTGCCGGATGGGAAAACAAGCCGGTGGAGGCAAGATGGAGGAAGAAGGGACGAGAAAGGAAGAAAAAGGCTGCTCGGAAGCAAAATTCCGCGGTACTCCGCTATTCGACTCCGGGGCAGAAGAGGGGGCGACTTTTAATTCTCGCGACGTTCACTTCCGGCGTACGTGACCCACTTCCGCGAAGCTTCTCAAAAATTGCTTCGAACGCTGTTTCGACGCTGTTTCCTAGTCGCGCAGGATCTTCCAGCCGAGTTTTTTGACCGTAATTGAAAATCCGCCTCGTTCGTTTCTTCTCTCTCTGTTTCTCTCCGCTTCGGTACTCGTCGCGCGTGCAACGGCCGTCCGGTGTCGGCATTTCCATAGAACGGTCGTTGAGCGGAGCGCTCGGCGCTGGATTATCGTTTCCTTTTTATCGGGGTCGTGGCATAGTTCGCGCCGCGTTAGACCGCTCTGTTAGAGAAATAGTTTCCTCTCGTTGAAACGCCGACTCGTGAGCGAGGCATCGCGGGACACGGCGAACGCTCGCTAGTTGCATCGTTTACGGGCCACTTGGAAACGGGAAGCGAGCTGGCAATTAACGATATCGCGATGAACATACCACCTTTGGAATTCTTCGTTTTTTATCGGCCACGTTTTTTTTTTCATTAACCGCCGTGTTTCCATTCGGCGGCGACGGGAAAGCGACTAATCGCCTGTGCCTTCGCTTTGCGAATTAGCTTACCTTAACCAGGCTCAGTTTGCATCGCGGTAAGCTCGGGGAACTTGCGCCGCCGTGTACTAGAAAGTTTGAGAATTTGGGGCGTTAGAAATGCGGGGAGGTAGAAATTTGAAGATGCGAGAATCGGGGGCGTTGCGAATTTGGAACTACGACGGTACATTGAAACTTTGGAAGTTTGAGAATTTGGAGCTCTGAAAGTTTGACAATGTTGGAAATATGGGAACACGTGAATTTGGAGCGCTACAAACTTGAGAATCGAGATTTTGGTACATTAGGCATTTGGAGGTATGAGAATTTGCAAATCTTTGAGAGATTTGAGAATCTTGAAATTTGGAAATTTCAGAATTTACAAACGTAGAAATTGCAGGCGCTGTAAATTTTGAAATATGGGAATTTTGAAGTGCGAGAACTTGTAACACCGCAAATTTGACAATTTGAGAATTTGGGGTTGTTTGAAAATTTGAGATTGTGAGACACTAGAAATTAAAAAATTTCATCGATATTGATTCATTTATAATGACCACATATTTATGATTCTTCATAATTCGACTTATCCTTGTTCCTTAAGCATCGATAAGACTTAGCAACCGCATCTTACCGCTTCCTCCCCGATTTTCCTCGTGAAAAGTTTTAATTTTATGGAGGCAACGTAACGCTTGTTGGCGATATAACCCGACACTACACGCGGCCAGAAAGATCGATCTTCCAGACGCTCCCAGTGTTTCTTCGACGTAGTAACCATCAGTTTCTCTTCTTACGACGCCATCGTCCCATCCCGGATTCCTCGACGTAATCGATTTCCGATTTCTTAGTGGCGGCAATTTTTCAACGCCTCGTGAAAAATAACTCCGGAATAAGCCATGCTTTCCGACGCCACGATACCTCCCTCGATCGTCCACCAACCCCTTGTCGCTGCTCATCTCACCCTGCACGACACAACCCGTGAAACATTCACCCAATTTCAAAATAGATTTCGCTTTAGTTCTTACTTCTCCGTACAAATACTTTTAAATTACAAAAACTATCAAGAAACTTTCATCAAAATGTATGTTCACTTTTATACAGATAAAGGATCATTGTACGAGACAGTTTACGAATCATGTTGTATTTAGTTTCTTTTTTATTTTAGTTTTAATGTAAAACTAAATGGTCATTGCACGTAAATCTAGTTTTAATAGGGAAGTGACCGTAGATACGTACATGAACAACCACTGAAATTTACATTTCGGCAGTACTTTTTATTCATATTTGGCTCCCGTTAACTGTTTCGAACAGCGAGACCGCGATAAAAGGAAGATAATAGGTGGCTTAGGTGGCAAGAAGGGCAAAACGGTAGGGAGGTAAGCAAGCTGCTTTTCAGCAAAAAAGCCGCAGCTAATGAGTAAAAGGAGGATCGACCGGGGGAGAAGACGAAGGAATGGGGTCTTTATTAAGACGCACGAAATGCGGGGATAGAGCAGTTCACGATAATAAAACGATCTCTTTGGTGGAACTCGCGATCGCTCCATTGTTCTAGCTAATGCACACCCCTGTGTGCTCGTCTTCCTTCTCCTTTTATCTCGACGTTTCCTCCTCTTCTTCGCCGCTTTTCCGCCCTCACTTGACCCGCTTCCTGGCGTTCGCCGATGGAAAACAGTCGGCACATTCGAAATCGTTTCCCGTTTCGTTTCGCAGCCGAAGACGATGCAACCCCCGTATGTTTCACTTCCCTTCCCGACCGTTCTTCTCCTTTGGCTTCTTTCGTTTCTTCTTCTACCGCATCTCGTTGCTCCTTTTTTTCCGATCACGCTCTCGTTAACATTCATACGAGTCAGCCCCGGTACCTTTTTGCTAAGTCGACCCGCCCCTCAAAGGGAGAAAAGAGGCTCTTCGGTCTCTGGGGGTAACCACCGCCCCCTCTCCGTCTCTACCCTCGCGGGGGATGAGAAAAAAGTACCGCGTACGCGCACAATCGTGCCGGGACCGTGCTTTTTTCGGGGGTTGAAGTCGTGCTAAAGCCGTTTCGATTCTCTTTGAACTCGGTGGCCGCTAATAAGCACGCCAATGACCAGCTCGATCGAGTCCTATCGATCTCCGATTTGCTCCGATTTCTACTCTTCTTAGCCGTATTGTTCGCTCTTTAAACCTCTGTCAGTTTTCGCCGAGGCAAGCCGTTCTCCCGAAATCGAATTCTCGCCGTAGGAATTCCGTCGACCGGGGGGAATATCGATCTCGGCATGCACGAAATTCGAAGGACGATCTCGGCACGGATAGCAGATTGCCGGCGTGACGAGTCGGTTTCTACAGCGCGTTTATTGATTTTTTAATAACCGCCTCCGTCCGTTGGCAGGACAGAAAAGAAAAAAATATAGCGAGAAACGGAAGTAAGAAGGTAGCGGCGAGAAGTTCCTGTCGAAGTTCCTCCGGGCGCATTAACGCCCCGCCAAATTAAACCGAAGTTTCTTTTCCGACCGAGAAGTTCGTTAAACCGCTTTGTAAATTCCTGTCTGCTCGCCCTCGCGGAAACGTAAAACGAGCCAGCGAGATATTGTATCGATGTATCGAGGCTACGAACGCGATTACGTGCGTCGCGACGCGGCCGGCCCTCGGCTCCGGGGGCGGAACGAAGTTCGATCGTGGAAACGCGGCCGTCGACGCTTTGAAAAGCGACGTAGCTTAAAAAGAACGCTTATCCCTGGCTGGTTAAGCGTTGCTTCTTTGTTCGCGCGAAATTAACGTCAGCCCTGTGGCGCTTTGTTTAATTTCATGGGGCAAAGGAAAAAAAAAACGCCGACATTATTGCCGCGTTTCTTACTCGGAATTTCGTTTCATTATCTTGCCCGCACGCTCGGTTTAATAGCCGCTTCGGTTCACTTCTTTTTTCTGCAGCTTCCTTTGCTGTTGTTTACCTGCTACTTCGACAGGTCGTTTCATCCGTCTGGTAAAAAGGACAATGAAATCGCGTTGCTGTCCTCGGGATACAATGACTTAGTCGAAGAACTTCGTTCGACGCGAGCGGATTCATGAAAGCGTCGATGTTCTTTCGTGACTCGGTGCATCCATTCGAATTTACTTTTTGGGTGTTTTTTTTATATTTGTAAACGACGGCGAGATCGTTAGTTAGCTGGCAAAAAGATATATATTCGAAAGAATGGTGCTGCCGTTAACGAACGGGGTGACTTTAGAGAGAAACTTCAATCGACGATCGTAAATTCGTATGATTCTTTTTTTTTGTGGGGAATCATGCCGTTGGACACGTTTGAAATTTTTAGGTGGTTGTTTTATATTCATAAAAGAAAGGAAAACCCATTGGTTAGGCAATAACAACAATTTATTCAAAAGGACAATGGATATACGCCGCCGCTGTCGAATAGAGTGATTTTAAAGAGAGACGACGTTCAATTGACGTACGTAAATTTGTGTAAAAATTTGTGCTTTTTTTCGGGAATTGTGTGACCTTTTTGATATTTTCACGGTATTTTTTGATACCTGGAAATAGAAGAAAAAATCATGGTCACCGGAAAAAATAAAATAATTCCGTTTTAAAAGCAGTTTCTGCGGCGTGTAGTATAACAACGTTTTTATTTACCTACCTGAATTCAAGAAATAAAAGGAAATTTCATGTTAAAAATATTGTGCAACAAGCGAAGCTCGATATAAAATAAAGAATAATACTGATATTATAATACATGTTTGACAGGGACAAAATTTTGTTATTCCATTCGAATAGAATTATTTATATAATTATATAAATCAGTTATATAAATAATTTTATTCTTTTTTGAGTTTTTTGACAAACTGGTTAAGCATTGTCGCATATTATTTTGAGAGCCAATTTATGAACAAGATATTCTGAAGGATATATGACCCTAATTCGTTTTGTTAACTGAATACGGATTGAAATTGCGAATTGTTATCGTCTCAAAATGTTTGAATTTGATATTGTATTTACAACGCTCCAGTAATAATCCGGTAGATTAGAAACCTAGCATTATACTGTTTAGAAAACAAGACGTGTTCTCATTTCAGTGGCGGTAATTAAGCCGGGAAGCGAGGTTTTATTATGGAATATACGAGCATCGTACGTGCGACGAGGCTTTAAACTTTAAAACGCGATGTAACAAATAATCCTTATCGGTCGCGTTCAGGATTCGCGTAAAAAAGGTACGCGATGCAACCGAGCATCAGATTGTAAGCCCGTCGCGCGTTACCTTAATTTAGTTGGTGTGCCTGGATTACCAGAAACTCTTGCACGCTTCCTGCACGCGTCTCTGGAATTATATGCACTAAAAAACAAAAATGTGGCGAATTTGTTAACACGATGACACCGCCGCAGCGAAAATAACCATACACAACGTGATACGTCGCAATTTATACTTACTCTTCCGGACCTGATTTGTTTGCCCGTTTAATGAAACTCGTCGTACAACTCGAACGACCAGCGAATTAACATGTAATCACATGGTTGCTTCATTTCCAGTAAAAATATTTTACTGAATATCGTAGAAACGATTATTTAAGTTCTTAAATTTTAAACAAGATTAATTTTACGTTCATTATAATACGCACAGCGCTCGAAAGGATTAGGCCCCTTGAAATATAACATGCTCATTCGACAAGCAGGAGCATAACGACCATACACAATCGTGTAATCTCCTTAACGCGTCTGTTACTCCCGTTTCCAAGTAGCGAAGCAGTCGGGTTCGCTATAAAAAAGGCAAATAAAAGTGGAAACGTCGTAGATTCCGGGGAATTCGCGGTTGTGAATGCGTTCAGGTCGGTTTAACCCTAATAACTTCATAGTAAGTGCATTCTAAAAGAACGTTATCAATATTCTAATTAGCACCGCGAACACGGGGGCTCGCGTTTCGAACGCGGAAGCACTAAATTATCAGGCGGACTTTAAAGAATTCTCAGACTCCGTAGTCCGCTGACGAATTCGGTATATCGCTAGCAATAAAAAGCGAACGTTTCATATCGGGGACACGCGATAAAGCGTGCATGAAAGCGAATACGCGAGCGTAATTTCGTATTTGCCGGTTTTACAGGCGTCGTATGTGGCGCGAAAAATCGTAACGCCTTCTGCGCCTTGGTATTCAACGTGTTAATCGACTTTAACACCGTAAGCTACCGGGATAAACCTACGAAATAATTTATGAATGACCATCATGATTTCAACGGCTTAAACGTGGCGGTGTTTCGAGATCGTACCGAGAAATCAAACTGGGTGATCTCGGAACCGTTCTCAAGATGTCCAGGATCAAGATAACTGGCCGAGAAACGAAGCGCGGGCAATGCGAGCTGCGGCCTTAATCCCATTTAATCGTTTCAAACGGAAGTCGCGGAACTGCAGCGTCATTCGACGCTTGTCCCGACGGAATTAATTAAAGTTTCGCTATCGGTTAAGTAATTTCGCCAGGTATGTATGCCATGTTATTATGCGACCAAGCGCGAAGAAAACGGAGCACTTTTTAACGCGTTTCGACAATTAGGTCGCTCGGGTATGTCATTTTTTTACGCGACAACGACGAGTAAGAAATGCAAAATTATTGCAAATTTATGGATCCGAAGAATTCGATACTTGCAAACGCGAAATTTTGGAAATTAAAGGATTTGGATACCAGAACATGGGACCTGTAAGTTTAACTTCCTTGAAATTCGGAATTTGAGAATTTAGGAATATAGTGATTATAGATTTGTAAATTTGCATACGAAGAAATTGTAAATTTGTAAATTTGGGTATGTAGGAATTGATAAATTCGACAGTTTAGACACCCGAAAAGTTTAAAATATGAGAATTTGAGAATATAGAAGTCGGGAAATTCAAGAATCCGAAAAATTTTAGAATTTATGAATCTAGAATTTTTGATGGTGCGAAATTTGTAAATTCAAGAATTTAAATCTACAGAATTTGGTGTGTTCGGAGGTACAAAGATATAGTAATTTAGAAGCTAAAAATTTTCAAGTATACTTGATCTCTAAAGATTCCCTAAATCGAAAGCACCTCGTGCAAGCTTCATACCCGTTGTTCGAAGTTATCTAAAGGTTTTCGACACGTTTCGATAATTAGTTTGTTAAAGTTATAATCGCCTTAACGTGCCAACGAACAACGATCGCACAGGCGATCAGAAAAGTCAACCAGTTAAAAGCGCAATCAAAAGCTCGAATTAATCAGGAGTTAGGAATATCGCGAGCGCATTCTCCTAGCCAAAGCGAAGTTCTGCGAGGCGGACAATTTAAAAGATAATTTCACTCCTCTGCGCAGCTCACTATCCACGTTCATCTCGAGGAAAGAAGTTTCACAGTTTTACGATTTCGATTTTATCGTGTCGTTATTCGCTCGAGCGCGTATCGTTACGTTCTCGGGAAGACTTTCTCGAGATAAAGAGAACCATATTTTCAAAAACCTTTTGTAATGCTTCTTTTATGAAAAAAAAGATGGAAAGGGGAATGAAACTTCCGTTTGTATCGATTTTACCGGAATATTTCACAAGTTTCGTTGTCCACGCTTTCTCCGAAAGCATCCCTTTTAGTGTTGTATATTTTTGTTTACGAAAGCCATACGCGTGGTGCAGAATGTGTTCGGGGTAAATATCAAATGGTACAGCAAACGCGAAGAGAAATAATTATAGTTGATCGAAATATCGATTGGAATGGCAACATTGTATCGTAACGGATATTTTATTTGCACAGTGATGCACGAATTTGGCGAAAAATTCTTTCGAACGTTCAAAAACTCTCGGTACAATTTTTCCCAGCACAGATCGGTATCTGTAAATATCTATTTTAACACGATCGTTCGAATTTTCGAAGTGTACCAATTTCGCAGTTTTTTAGAATTTCAATTATCAACTTTTCAAATTGTCAAATTTAATAAGCTCTATCATCGACTAATTTCCCAAAATCCGCGCAGTGCCATACAGCAAGAGGCCGCTGTGATCAGGTTCTGAGAAACGCAGGGAAGAAGCGCCGGAGAAATTACAGAGCAAGTTCGGCTAATAACTGTAAGCTCGTGGTGGTCGCAAGCGCTCGTAACCGTGACCAGCGATAAAACACACGCTCGGCTAGAACCAATAAGCAGTATTCCATCGATAGTTAGCCGCAATTAACGCGGTAATTGAATTACAGTTAGGCAGTTATCGTTCCCGTGGTAATTCCACGGTGAGATAGAGGCGGAGCGGAGCGGGTTTGCCGGTGATCGGCCAGGCTCACGGAAGAGGATCGGCGCGAATTCCAAGGAGCCGGAGCGGGTAAAGGCGGTCGTGGCTGGCGCAATTAAAGCCGGTTACATTGTTCGGCGAGAAGAATAAGGGCCGCGTGGCGAACGAGGCCGAGAGGCTCTCGCGTACGCGTTCCTCGCGTTTCTTCTCGCGACGACAGGATGCAAGGTGGACCAGCCAAATTGGCCGCGTCTTCGATCGCCCCTCGGAATCGGGGGCCCCTCCCGATCCGTTCTTCTTCCCGGGCAGGCGCGTAATAAATCGCAATTAAACGTTGACCAAACGCTCTAAGGGGCCCGGCGACTTTTACCTCGGGGATTACGCGGACACGCGTCCCGACCGTACCCCGTGCCAACCGGGACCACACATTGCGCGCGATGAAACTGCACGCTGCTCGCGAGAGACCTCTTCATTAGAACGATTCAAATTAGCTGGATCGGATGGCGAGCAATAACGGCGCGCGACTGTTCGCGATTTTAATTGGTCGGGATTTTTACGCTCGATACGGCCGCTTCTCTTCTTCGACGACGCTCCTTATCCTCGCGATGTCTGTTATGTTAATTAAAACCGGTTACGAGCTCTTTGAGGCGGTCGACACGCAACAATGCTCGGTTTAAGCGAACAAATTTAGCGCGTCGTGTATGCCGTGTACACGTACGATGTACAGTCTATCCACCATTTTCCTTACCCTTCCATATACAATAATATCACGAACCTGCATATCATAACCTGAGTTTGAACGTACGCCGAGGCACGAAGTATTCGTACACTTGAAACGTAGAAATAAAGACAACGATATTTTTTACATTGTTAATTATATTTGAACATATATACAGCGCGTCACCGAGGAATATGCACGAAGATAAGTATTTCGTAAATTTCGCAAGAGTGACTATCAGAAAAGTAGCCTGAACATTAGTCTATCGATATGATTCGTGCCGTGTAGAAAAGATCTCGCATCGTCGGAATTCGAAGAGGACTTACTTAACCTAAAGATTTGCTTAAACGATACCCCCTATAAAACCATACGCTATGTATGGTTTAGGTTAGGTTAGGTTTTATACGGCCAGAAATTAAAAGTCGTATCGTACCAGCAGTATTTTTTGATTACCAAAAAATCCTGCATTTATGAGCGAAATAAATGACATAAGCTTGTACCTAAGTGCATTTTCGAGTCCATCGGACCTTGACCGGATAAGAGTTAATATATCGCGTGGGTACAGGAGATTCTCCGGGCGACACGTTGTAGAAACGCGAGCGCAGAATACCAGGAGCGAATGTACGAAGCAGTGCTTAAAGAACCATAAAAGTTGTAGGTTAGATTTATGTGCGGTCCATCGATCAGCGCACGGTAGCCCGGGGCTCGAGACAATTTCCTGAGAACAGATGTCTCTGTTTCCTCTTCGTCGCGCGTTCGCCGTCTCGAAAGTCGAGCAACAAGGTTCGAGCGTCGCGCGAGCATATTTCACGCGAGACGCTTCAAGTTTCGAGCTGTTTGGCTCCGAAGTGGCTCGTGGTCGCGGGACAACGTGGTGCACCCTCGATACCTTTTCGGGAGACCTC
This sequence comes from Coelioxys conoideus, assembly GCA_947623535.1. Taxonomy (NCBI): domain Eukaryota; kingdom Metazoa; phylum Arthropoda; class Insecta; order Hymenoptera; family Megachilidae; genus Coelioxys; species Coelioxys conoideus. The sequence continues at coordinate 15,006,433 of OX392457.1, read as the reverse complement.
TTCATTATGCGATCCCGATGTTTCCATGCAATTAAGTCGGCGCGCAGGCAGGTAGGCCCGTTAGTCGGCGCATGTTACGACCGCGTAATAAACGTCCCGCGGAAAAGTTATCGCGTCGCTTCGTTTGAATTTGTGATCTTTTTCAGAATGGATGCCCTACCTCGTTCTCTGTCCCTCCCGTTTCGCGTTGCTCTCCCCTACCGGGCACTCGATTCCGATAATAAAAAAGGGACGAAATCGCGCGTCGCTTAACGACTCGGACCCGCAAGAAGCTCTCGCCGTAAAAGCCTCTAAAATCCTGGCTCATTTCGTGTAATTAATGTACAAGCGCGTTCTCAACATACGGCTGAGAGGTATACGTTGTCTCCAAGACTTTACTAGCTATATCCGACCGACGTCCGAGGTGTCTCGATAACGTTGCTGGAATTATAACGAGACCGTAGCTGCGACGGTATCCGCATACTTTCCCGCGTTCCTGCTTGATCGGAAATTAATTTTGACTGCCCTCGATGAACGTATTACCTAAGCCGACGTTAGAATTCGCTGTTAGCCTGTTACCCATTACGATTTATTCGACACATGTGTCAGGAATAACATGATATGACTAAACAAAGTTCGCATGTCAATACTGTTTGCATTTAGTGATCCTCGGCTGTGCGAATTGTGATTGGGCTCAAATTGAACATTTAAGAGTATTAAACATATTAACAAAGTTTACCGTATTTGTACGAGTCCGCCTCGAGTGGATACATTTCTATTACGATACAAAATAAACATGGTTCCTAAAACGACTAGTAAGGATAAAAGAGCTGCACGATCACCTCGTTGGAAAAAGAAAGACACCCACATCGTTCGCCACTTTTTCTCGCGTCCTCTAATCGTCCGTAGGGATTGAAACGACGAAACACAGGCGCGAGTATCATGGCGCGGTCCACAGGGAACGTCCATCATCATCGTGCGGGCTGTTGACAGGCGGCTGATCGTGGGTCCAGCTGGGCCAGGTATCTAAATCCATGTTCGTTCGCGGCGAATAATACCATCATCGAGTGACTCGGTGGTGTTCGGACGTGCAAATATTTCTTCCCATCGTCGGCTTTGAAGCGGAGGTGGCGGTGACGTGCACGCGGCCAGGGGTCCCTGTGTGCGTGTGCACGGAACCGAGACAATCGTCGGAACGAGGGGAAGAGAAAAGACGAGAGACGACGAGAGACGACGAGTGCATTCCGAGACCCGCGAGAATGAGGCGCGAGCATCGAGCAGGTGGTAAAGGGGGAGGCAAAGGACGAGAGCGTAAGACGGAGGACAGAAGCTGGAGGGAAGGTCGGCAACCTGGCGTTACCGCTTCACAAAGACAAGAGAGGAGGCGCAGGAAGACGCAGTGAAAAGAGGGAACACACGAGCAGCGGCAGCAGCAACGAGCAGGGATGGAGAGGATGGAAGAGGAATGTCGGGAGAAGCACGGGGACCTCCGCGCGTAGTGTTTTGCGCTTTTGAAGCCAGACTCGCTCGCGTCAACCTGTTTCTCGTCCGCTTCTCGTCCGCCCGCTTTACTCCTTCCCGTCACGTTTCTTTCCTCGCTTATCTGGCTAGTTTAGGGCACGTTTGCACGTGACAGCTAATCGCGACATTCGGTGTCGTCACACCGAGGTGTCATACATTTAGTTAACTGGAAGTCGCGCTCTTACGACGCCGGATTTGTGTCGCGATATTCAACCCCCTGCGCTCGAAAGCGTTTTCAATTATTTTAATATTTATTTTAAATTGTTCCATTAATGTGAGTCACCTCTCGAGTGCAAAGGGTTAATTTTGGATGATGTGCTACGATGTCAACGGTTTCACCCCTTGCCATACTTTGACGAGTCTATCTCGCCACGCACTTATAGCAAAATATCTATATTCAACCAGAATATGTATAAAATATATTTATTCAACCAGAATATATATAAAAATATATTTATTCGACCAGAATATAAATAAAAATATATATCTATATTCAACCGGAATGTACATATAATACATATATATATTCACCTCAATGTATATTCAATTTGAGATTTATCTCAATCGTTTTGCACGCTCCAATAGAAATGCAACGTCGAAACACGCTCGACATGGATGTGCATGAGACCACCATTAACGATTTCGAACATACCGTGAGAACATCCTATTAACCTACGAGAAAATCTCCGAAAAATGTCAGCGTGTCGCCAAATTAAAAGCGGAAGTTCGTGGTTATACTCGCAAACGTATCTACCTTTCGGTCGAAGAAAATCGCTACAGTCAAAGGGAAATGTAATTCGGAGGAAAAATTCGTGTACAGAATCCGGCCGAGTTATCGCGCGAAACTTTTCACGAGCGGCGGAAGAATCGCGTTCTGTGCTCGTGACGAAGGAACGAGGGTAATCCGTTGGCGCCGTTGAAATTCAGTCTGACGGGTCAAAGAAGTGTTTGCTCTCCTTCGCGGTTGATCTTCGTGCGGTTGAAAGTTGCCGGTTTTTCTTTTATTATTCATCCGTCGGCAACACGCGAAATCTCGTTTTAATCGGGCTCGAACTGGCACCAACTGCGGCGAGAATCTTCGCCGAGGCAACAGAATTTTAACGAGCGCCCCGTTTCTGATAGGCAACCGCCGTGTTCCCTTAAAAACGAAAAAGCATTAAATCGTCGATGGACTCGTTCGCGCGTTTCCGTGAACTTTCGGCGACGTTCGGATTTTCGGTCCGGAAAATTCCGACGGAAGAACGAAAGGTTTTTGTATCGCGTGCTAGCGCGCACAACGAACAATTAATTAGCGAAGCGTAGTTTGCGCGAACTTTGCCCCGCGAAATTATTAACCCGCCTATTATGTCGATACCGTGTAGGAACGAACGAGGAAGGGTATTATGGCGAACGATTTATATTATCAGCGCCGCGTTATAATTCAACCGGAACTTAAATATTCACCAGCCGATAAATTCGCGTGATCTACGATGGTACCTAGCTGGACCGTGTTTCATCGCTAAACCGAAAATGTAGCCGCGAAACTTTCGGAGAATTGGTTAATTTGACGTGATGCGCGATACAATAGGACGTGCTACGTCGGATCGTGCATTTCACAATCCACGTTTTTGATTTCGATCAAATTTTCGTGGGCGGCAACCGAAACGTAAACTTACATTTCACTTCCCAAGATGTAAGATGACGCAGTTAACTCCTGTAAGGAAATACGTTACCTCTATTTAAGGAAGTTGTTCTCCATCATGTTTTAAGTTTTAAACTTGTTTAAAATGAGCCTTGTCGCTCATGTGACTCGACGTCGCATTTTTCTTGAAAAGTAAATAATTCGACTAAACAGGTCGGTTGACTATACAGGATGAGTCAAAATTATGTGAGCAATCTTAAGTTTGTTTCGTTTTCTCGAAGAACTCGAGGACCGAAATATGTTCTAATCGAAATATTAAAATTAAAAAATGTTAAGCAAAATCCTTACTCTTCCAAGTAAACAAAAAAAAAAAGTATCATAAAATTTGTTTACGAATAATTGTAAGTAAATCAATACAACGAATTAACATAATAGAAGCTTCAATTCTATATAAAGGAGTCTTTTTTAAAAAATATAGAAGTATCGAGAATTCATTCGACTAATTACTACAAGTTGAATGCTACCACGGAAAAATTGTTCGCGGTCCACATAAATTCATTACGCGGGCCGTATGTTGGCCCTACCCTAACATTTTCGTATAATAAATATTTATCGTGTCCCGGCAGTGGGTCAGGTCCCACATTCCGTTCATCCCTCGTTCGTCAAAGGTAAAAAAAATTGATTATCGGTTCGAAAGCCTCGGTAATTACTCAACGAGTGAATTATCATCGCGGATCCTGTTTCGGTCCGCGCGAACGGGGTTGCGCAGCGCAAACAAAAGGGTGGGAAAAAAAAAATTACGCGACAAGAAATCACAGCCGAAACAGAGAGAGGGTTGAAGCGTTGGCCGGCGCGGTTGTAATCGGAAAAGAGGGAAGCGGTCGCGACCGAAAACACGGAAGCGGGCTTCAAACGAGCGTCATTTAACAAGCGTCGCTCGGGCGCGCGCAAACCGAAGGCCTGATTTTTCCGGATCTCATTAGCCGCACGAGTGCACGCGCTGCCATTATAATCCCCCGTCGGCGCACAGCCAACGTTGACTGCACTAATTGCGTTTGAAGTACAAAAAGAAGGAGGACAAATAAAAGGCCGGGAATAGGAGCGAATGGGTGGTGGGTGGGAGTCAGGGGGAAAAAAAATAAAACGAAAGGGGGTACACAACGCGGGTTCCGTTCGCGCCTCGTTTGCAGCGCTCCGCTTGTCGAGCGCACAAAGCTGATTGGCGAGAACTCGCGGCGTATTATCGTGATCCGCTCGCCGATCCGTTGGTTCCGCGGATTTCCGGCTTCTGCACGCCTCGCCGCTGCCTGAAAATATTGTACTTTGTGCTTCGGGACGATGCTGTTTTTCGTTTGCCGCACTTTGTGCAAACCATCGTCGAAATTATTCTCTTTGTAATCGTCTGCCGGGGAAAAATGACGAGACGGTAAACTGAAAATGTGGGACAATGTGTTTCTCCTCGAGATACTTCGCCGGAAGAGAACGTTGACGTCGAAAGATCGATCCGTCGAATCGGATTCGATGCAAATTAACTCTCGTGCGACGAGCGCAGAAACGTTTCAACCCAGTTATTTACGGATATCCTCGACGTCGAACCCGTCGCTATTCAATCGCGTTAAGATGCAACGAATTAGTGTAACGGTAATAAAACCAAATTTTTTGTCGGACACTCCGCCGTGGTAGGAAATACGTCGGGTAATTAAAACGCGCAAAATCTATCACAATTTTTAATCTGACCCGTTGTCGTTTTTTCGTTAATTTTTGTTCAAAAATTATTTGGTTAATACCTCGGAATGAGTTATCGTGTAACTTCACTTTTTCGAGGTTCACAGAGGCGTTTAATTAATGGCGCGCCGTGATTAACTCGAGATTTCGTAATTAGACTTCGAAATAGTGGTAGATTTTTTCTTTTAGCGGGTAACTGGGAGCAGGAGTAATTGGTTTCCTTGCTTTTCCATTCGCAGCCTGTAATGGTAGCCTGGTTTCGCGTTCACGCGATGTATCGTGCTGTAAATAAAACTGTTGCAATTAGGGTATTCCCAATAGTTTTGTTGTGCAAGTTTTATTGCACGGGATATATCTACAGCCGCGTGTTTATCAACGATCGAACGTAATTGAAACCCGTTGGACAGATCTTATCCAATCGTGTACGTTGCAAACGAAGGGACAGTCGCTCGAACGAGAATAATTTTTACTTTCAAATTTAATTCGCCGTGTTGATGCAATTCATACCGTTGTTTGATTGTATAATGCATCGAACCATTGTAAACTGCGGTCATCGAACGACTATTGTACTCTGCATTCGGTGTTCAATTGCGTTTATTTAAACAACACCCGTTCCGTCGTTGCAAATTAAATAGAGGAGAACTTCGCGTAATTAAAATCGTCCGTGTTCAAGTGAAACGATGCACCAAATTTTTTATCGTATACAGTTCATTAAAGTCCCCATTTCATTTATCTGTTGTATTTTAATATTTCAAAGGACTCACGCGAATGAAAAAAATGACCATGGAAAATTTTCAAATCGATGCTTTATGACAGCGTAAATTACTCATCTGATACTATGCGCTGTCAGTCTTCGAATAATTCATGCGTATCGGAGTTACCCTGAAAATGATTTAAAATTAAAAATTAGCGAAAATCCTGTTCGGAGATGTTAATAGAATTTGAACTTAATAATTCTAACGTTGTTGAAAGTCTCGATAACTTCAAAATATTTCGAATAAAATTTGGAACAACACATTTCGAATAACTCATTCAAAGTGATTGCCATTCCATCACCGCCGTTCGCAGCTCGCGCAGATTCATAAATCAAAATCCGTTGACCGCAAGGAATTCACGCGTGTGCGCGTTGCTTAATTTCCCTCAGGATCGCTGCTTCGGTGCTCATCACTATAAAGCATCATTTAATCGCGCGGCCGACATTTGCATACGACTCGAAACGAACGAGCCGGGGGGGTAGAGATTGCCCGCGACGGGAAGGTGAAAAATGTCACGAGGAAAAGTTGTTTGCCGAAGCCGAACGCGTAATCCGTTTTGTGGAACGAGATTGTCGGATCTGGTCAAAGGACGAGCGCGCGCGTCAGACAAAAGGACCTTTGTCCTCCGTTTCTTTCCTCTTTGTCGCGTTCTACTGACTCGTGAATTTCCGCGTGCACCGGCTCGGCAACATATTAATTGTACTTTCCTGTTACGAGTTCCGCGCGCGACTAATTCGTTTAAAACTCCGCGGCTCGACGCGTTAGCTTGCTTTGTCGTGCGTCGGAAACGCGGCAAGTGTCCGTTCGCGAGCGAAAATTCGCCGGCCAAACGGTGCACGGGATCGTAAAAAAGTATTACTCGAAAGATTTACGATCGCGCGAGTAATTAAATAAATACGTTGTTCGTTGTGTCGCAGGATTAAGGACATAAAATGATTAAGTCCTTTTCACGTTCAGATACGTATGTAACATATGTATTTGTCGGAAAACAGCGCTTCACTGACGGTAACGAATTCACGGTTTGAAGAAAATTGACACTCAGATTAAAAGGTGGTTTTATACGACGAATATTAAAAACGTAGAATAAACCACGTATTGTGGTTTATTCTCCACCAGTATGTGGGAGTTAAATGAAATACAAAAGATCCGTTACGACTATATATATTCTTTCTGTAACCGTCTAGACGGAAAGAAGATATATAGAATCGTAGCAGATCTTTGATATTTTATTTAACACCTACACACGTTGTTTATTCAACGTTTTTAATATTCGACGTGTAAAACCGTCTTTCAATCTTATTAAAACATAAACCGTGGACATTTTTGCTTTCCCTGGCATAGATTTATTAATGATTCAACCATTTTCGCACACTGCACGAATTTCAACTCGCATCGAAACGGTTTATACGGAACGGAGTTATTTTCTGGGAATTTCTGGAAGGACGCGGGGAAAGAATAAGCGCAGGTCGAACAATCGAGTGCCGAACGTTCGTGGATAATTGAAGGCAGGGTGCAGGAGCAAGGCGAGAGGGCGAGGATTCAGGGAGGTTCAGGGACGAGGTTTTACTAACGAACGCCATTTGGTCCTCGGCATGGCCCTAGAGTGTGCACTCGTCGCGCATTCGATTATTTGTTCGGACGTTTCGAGGGAGAGGAAAACGAGGAACACAATCGACGACGCTCCGATGAATCGAACGTATCCGCCTGCGCTTCCGACGCGGGAAATACCGCGAGGCAAGATAAACGGCGCGTTTACACTCGCAGCTGTACGCCAGACTGCAACATGGCATTTTTTCGGATATCGAGTACCGAGGGCGGAGGACGCCAACCGAGGCAATGGGGATGAAATACGGAAGTGGACGATTCGTTGTTCATCTGATTTCTGAAAATTTGTTAATTCTCGAATGTTGGGAGCAATGATAACTCAATGAAAATTAATGATTTTATTCCTGCTTTGCAGTCACGTCTTCTGTTTTTCGAACGGCGTCTTTTATACAGTGTTTTTATACGTGTTTATACGTGATTGTTATATTAGGTTTGTCCCGTAAATTCCTTCCTTATTTAATAGAAATGTATACACAATATTTATTGTTCAAGATTTGTTGCATTAAATACGAGGTCTTTTACTTATCGCTCCTTTTCATCCCTCAGTAAATATCATTTACTCCTTTACTTGCAAAATATTCGTCAAAGTTTATTTTTATATTCTATCAAAAAGGGAAGGAACTTATTGCACAACCTAATTCATGAGTATGAGTGTTTGTACATCGAAACCGTATCGCTTTCCGCTTCTCAGAATCGATCTTCCATTGACGAAACAAAAAGAATATTACATTCTTCTTTGGTTAGTAAAGTCTGAGTGTAAACGAGGATCCAATTAATGCAATATACGAACGTATGAATCTCTAACTTTCCAAACCTTCAAATCCCAAAATCTCCAAGTTCTGAAATCCCGAAACATCCTAATTCCTAAATTCGAAGATGCGCGAGTCGATTTCCCCCCGAGTCGACATTTTCCCTAATAAAGCGTACGTCGCTCACGCCCTGTACAATGGCGCATAAATTCATAAACGTTGGCGAGAAAGGATGAACCAGAAGGGGTGTACGACTTAATAGAGAACGAAGATGCGGCCGAAAAGACGGGGCCAGATGAAAGGTGGGAAGAAGGAGAAGTAGGAGCGAATCGAGAACATCGAACAAAGGTGTTTCGTGTCTAAGGAAGGGCAGAAAGAATGGGCTTAAAAAGGAAGGAAAAGGTCGGTCTCGCGTCGGAGGATGTAAACGCGTGAACCGCGACGGGGCGAGCGTTAATGGAATAAAAAGGTAAACTGGCGAATAAAAATAAATTCGCGGATTTGGAGGTGGGACCGACACCGGGTATAGCTTCGGGTTTGAATGGGGACGCGTACATGAAAGGGTGGAGGAAGAAGAAAAAAAAATGCGACGGACCCCAATTCAAGCAGGTGCGCGTACGACGACGACGACGACGACAACGACGACAGGAAGATCCGTCGTCGCGTCGAGTCGCGGCTCCTCGGCTTTCGTGATTTTTAACGCTGAAGAAAAAGAAGAGAGAAATAGGGCAGCTGGTGTGTTCGCGGGTAACAATACTAATAATAACGACGAATTCAATTTTTTTTAATTAGAACGCCGGTGGCGTGGTCGGTGTTCGCGAGAGCACCGCGCCACGCCACGGCGAGTCGACGAACGAACGCTTGTTTGCTAGGCGTCTTCCGTTCCGCGCGGCGAGAGAGCTTTTTAATTAAAAGGCACACACACAGTCTCCACGGTAGCAAATTAATTGTGCGCGCGTATTGTTTACTATTTGTTCGTGCTCCCGGTTAAGCAAGAGATTAATAATTTGCCGTAGGCGTGCACGCGTGGACCGCCATATTACGTGGTCGTTTGTCCCGGTTATCGCGCGGTTGTAAAAGAAACGGGAAGAATAATAATGCCGCGTCGTGCCGACGACGATATTTTCATTCGACGTGTTCTGATTGTCTCGGATGTGTGTACGCACGCACGGAGTCACGTGGCCGGAAAATATTTATAATCCGACGTCAGCGAGCCGTCAATAATTCGCAATTAGAGGCGAGGGCAAGGAAGGTACGAGAAGGTGGTGGCTGGAGTAAAAAGGAAAAAAACCTGGCTTAGCTCGGGCCCCAGCTACTTTTCGAACAATTGACCTCGTTTAAGGGCGCTCGTCGCGCGACAAAGGGCGCTCGATGCTTAAGAAAGGGCGCGCAAAGCTCTCGCGAAGGGCTGTACAGGTCAGATTGAAGTGGCGGCTGTACCGTCGCAAAAAAAGGCGTCGCGTAGAGCGACGTTTTATTTTGCCCCTGTCGTTTCTCACCGTGCGCTCCTCCCTCGACCCTGCAACGAAAAGACGCCGGTACTCGCTCGCCATCTCTCCGCTTCGCCTCCTGTTACCGTGTCCCTTTCTTCCCGCTGCCAGGTTCGCCTCTCTCCAGTTTGATCCTGTTGGAACTCAAAATCGTTGTCGTAACTTCATACGCGCATCGAGAAACTTAAAAACGAACTAAACACTCGCGTACCTCCAAGCATCTTTAACACATAGTCTTGACATTCGATCTTTCTTTAACCACCTTAATGTTCTAGCAGTGAATCGTTCGTTGTTTCTCATACATTAGCAGAATAAATCACAGTGCAAGAGGTTAATACGTGTATTACTTTATGTTTCATCGTTTACTATTTCATTTTTCAACTTTATTTTTAACTTCGAAGTAATTGTGCCTTATACGCCGGTAGTTCTAGCGTTAATGCGGTCCTCGGTGATAAACGAGTTCGACATCTTTGACCTAAATAAGTTCGTACCGCCATATTTTTCAGATCGAGTTTCGATAGCGAAGTTTATTAACTACTATCTTCTGACAAAAAATGTAGAAATGCCGGAATTGAAAATGGCGACTCGGCGGACGTCAAGCAGCAAATCACGGCGATCGAACGTTGTCCTGTTGGATCGTAATTAACTCTACAAACGGGAAGCTTAATCCGGCGAACTCCTCGGGAGTCACGCGCTTCGATCGGTCGAGGAGGATCGTCGGTGGGTGCGCAAAGCCAAGCCAAGGTTCCGAGCGAATTCCCATCGACGGCTCGAATTAGGACACGGTCTTTCCGCTCGACGAACGATGATTTATGAAAGATCCAGCTCGATTATCCCGTTGATTAATTTACCATCGGGGACTGATCGATTTCCAATTCATCATAAATGTCCGGCGACGAAGGCGGAGGTCTTGCCGGACGAGATCCCTCCTGGGACAGCTCGAGGACGTTGCTGAAAGGTGCCGGCGGATCGAGCGCAAATTGACTTTAATAGTTAATCAGACCGAGGTGTCAGCCTGCCAAATTTTTCGACGATAACGAAGAAGCGAACGAGCAACCGTATTCTGGCCGCGTCGATACCCACCTCGATCGACCTATGACCGGCGATGTATATATCAGCTGGAAAGGCATTCATCATTCCGGGGTCGAGCGCGCGGATCGGAGGGTTGAAATATAACCGGGCGTCCGGGATGCGTATTTTTTATTCCTATCGACGTTTAATTAAAAGTTGGCCACAACGGGAGCGAGAGAGAACGAAAGAGAGAAATGGCGAGCGAGGAAAACGCTCGATAGGGATGAAAAAAGGTGAGCATCGGTTGCACCTCGCCATGATTGTTATCCTTGCCCCTTTGCTTAGCTCCTATTTCTCTTTGTTTTTTATCCCCAAAGAACGTGTTCATAATTCTTGCTGGAACTACGAACATCCAGTCGGAATATTTTTCGTAGCGGACAGGAGGATCCCGTTCGTGCGTGCCGCTGATAATGAGACAGCACCCTCTCTTATCGGTCCCTTCCGCCCAATTAAAACCGAGCTCTTTCAGAAGCCGCTCGAACGACGGTGCAATGGGCCGGAAAGCGATTTCGGACGATCCTGACGAGGATGTTTCGAACGTCGTTTAATTCGAGGATCTCTTCGTCGTGTTCCCTTCTTTTTGCCCCGACGCTACGCCGAGAAAATCGTTACCTCGAGTATAGACACGGAAAACGTGTCCCGTGAAGATGAACCGGCAACGAAACACGAGGTCTACAGGGTAAACGAAAAAAAGTCTAACGACGAGTTCTCGCGCGATCGTCGGGTGTGTTATTTCATACCCCGGGGCAGACCTTCGGGCAATTTTCGTTACAACGCAGGTTTCACCTGCAATCTTCGACGGCTTCTCGCCGGGCCTTCTTTTACCGTCGAGCAGGTAGGTGCGATGGAACGTACAGTAAAGGGCAAAGGCTTCTTAAGGAAACTTTGACCATTTTGGGAACTTGAAAGTATTTGAGCTTGAAAGAAATTCAGGAATTTGATAATTTGGATATTCCCAATATTTGCCTTCACTCTTCTGGCCGTGCTTCTTGTCTAAACAAAACGTTCTATACATCCCTTTCCTTGTTATCTTCCCGCCAGTAATCCACGAGTAAAATGTAAAAGGATGTGTTTTCTCGTCACTAAATTGGGACGCGCGTAGAAGATGCGTCCAAAAGGGGCAGAACATCCAATAACTGAATTCTCTTGAAAGCTAAGCCTCGTAGAGGGCAAAAGATCTTCTCTGTGAGGGGGTGCCTCGTCGATCCCGGAGTTCGGAATGATTAACTCCCCGCCACGGGTAAACCGTGATAAAGCGCGCTACCGCTGATTATAATTCCGAGCAGACGTCGACGAAATTCATGAAAACGAAAGAGCGACAGGGTTTGCGGCGGTGGAAGTCGAGCAATTTCGGCTCTCCAGCTTGGAAACGGTCTCGCGAGGCCTCTCGACCTCCCTCTCCGTCGCTTTTCGTGTTCTTATTCTACTCGCACTTGATAGAGGGTGACAAAGGAATCGGCCTTCTCCGGCAGCCTTTTATGGCGACGGTGTCATCGTCGTCGGTCGACGGAAAGAGGAAGCGAGCCACCGATGGGGGACGATGGACTCGAACTCGATGGAAGTTTATTACGTGGATACAACGGGGGTTGCGATCTGCTGACTCCGTGTAGCCGAACGACCAAGATGAATAAGGGAGAGGATACGACTCGAAACGGTAAGGGCTGACGTTTGATCAAGCAGCGGCACCGGGGTGACTTAGGGCGACTTCCAAAACCCGAGCTCATTGTCGCTTATCCTTCAAAGCCATTTTTAAACGCGAAGATCTGGGTTGTTTCGAAACTTGATCATCGAGCATCGTTCGTAAGCATTTGCGAGATCCAAAGATACCTTAACCCTTTGCACGAAAGCGTTTTCATTGTTGACAAATAGCAACTGTGCAACTTGGTTTAACATCTCTTGGTGCAACATCTGTTTTACTGTGTTTAAAAATCACGAGTGTAAAACCATAAATTTAATTACAAGTTTTTTTTATTTAAAATTGATGCATTAAATCAAATGGCGACGGTGAGTTTCCTCTCGAGTGCAAAGAGTTCTTTCAAGAGGTGATTATTGATTGTGAGCAATTATTTGTTCATATTAGAAAGCACGTTTGTACGTGAACGGTAGAAGTTGCAGCTTTAAATGTAACACGAAAACCTAAAGAAAGGAAAACCCTGGAACGTCCGATGTTTACGATAGACCCGAAACAGCGAGCCATTTAGCAGTCACGTCTCGTAGTACGCGAAAAAAGAAAGCATCCCGACTATTGCCTTTTTTACCATTCTTCTTCTACCTCTCAGGATCGTTCTTCAACGGCACTTCCGCTTCCTCCTTGGCTTCTTCTTGCTCCACTCTGCCTCTTCTTTCGCCGCTTCTCCTTCCGTGGTATTCGCTCTTTAGGCTACGCCTTACCTGTTCCCTCCAGTCAAACCACCGTATATCTATATCTCTCTATATAAAGGCACATACATATATACGCATCAGCTCCGCTGGCTGTGCCTTATAGAAAAGGGTAATCCCGCCATCCACTTTTCGTCCCTCCGGGGATTTCGAGAACGCTTTTCCGCCCGGTCGACCACCACCGTCGACGCCACCGGCGCCTCACACCACCCCGGGTATGAATAAATATTAGAATTTTGCGGATAAGCCCCGTTTTACGAGGCGATACTTGTTTCCTCGACGACCAAGCCGGTAGATCGATCGAACGATCGTTCTTCTTCTTCTTCTTCTTCTTCTTCTTCGCGTTCGGTTCCCCTCACCGACGCGTTATTATATTTCCGTTCAGCGGCTGAAATCGTAGTCGATGGTTTCATGAACGACCCTTTCCTTCCGAACGATCGGAACAGTATCAATTTCAATATTTTGTTACCGGAATCCTGCACACGATGTTTTCTGGTTCGTGTCCGAAAACGGATAACGCGAGTTAACCGAGGATATACATACAGAACCGTGTGTTTCTGTTACGTTATCGAGGCAAATTGAGCACGCACGACCAAATTCGTCCATTTTCCAATATTTTCCAAAGAATCCTCTCACTGACCGTTTCGAAGCACGTCGCATGCACCGGGTTTACAGAAACAGCATTCTGGACACGATGGGAAGAAAAAATGGGGAATAGTAGGCGAGAAGGAGAGAGAGAAGGAGAAAAGAAAGAGGAGAGAAAAAAATCGGTGGATAACCTACGGTTGGACAGGTACACCGGGTCAACCGGCAAAAAGCGAATAGGAAAAATGGAGAAAAAGCCAGCACCGACAGTGCTGCACTTGACGTATGGTGCACGAGATAAGCGTGTAGATTGCGCAAGACTAGGCTCTGCTCGTGACCACGGATCGAAGGCGAAATGGAAAGGGGTGGTTGAAGACATCCCCGCTTTCCAGACATACCGGATAATAATATTACCCACTCTTACGTGTGTACCGGCCCATTCCTCTAATCCGTATCTCGAGCCGGCGAACCGTGAATAATCGATTCCTCGTAGGAAGAATTATCGCGACCAGTGGCGCGAACTTCGAGTGCATTCCGTTGCCCGTACGGACCGGTAGCAGGATATTCGAACATCGGTGGCGATTAATGGGAAAAAGGACTCGAGAGGTTGGGTTAACCCTTCGCGATACAATAACGAGCTACACTCGTAGCGCATTCGCAGTATAAATATGATAAACTTTGTCGAGCATCGCTGAATTTAAGACATTCTTGATATTCAAACTTTCTTCAGTCCCCTTAATGTTGTAGAGATTAATAGATCGTTCGCTGATAAATCTTATTTAATTATCGTTTCGAAATTCCTATACATATATTTATTATATTCAATAACGATAAGCAAGATTTGCTAGCGCATCCATTCCCCATCTGCACAGTATCCCACGCTGTGCACACTTTGGTGTATCCCTACTTCCGGCACTTGATCTGCCCATCACCGGGTTAAAAAAAAACAAGGGAGTCGTATCCACTTAATCAGCCGAATCTTCTAGTCATCGGGGTGTTGCGCCAAAGGGGAGAGACAGTGGAGTCCTGAAAGATGGGGCCGGGGAGAGACAGGTCCTTGGAGACACGCAGCCGGCAGAAGGGAAAAGTTAGTTGGCTGAAAAAGGAGCACGCGAGAAAAGGTGTTACCGAGGGCGAGAAAGAGGGACTGGGGTTCGCGGTGGTCGGGGGTGGATGCTCCGTGTCGCAGAAGGGGATGCCGGAAAGACTAACACGCTCCTGGTACAAGTAAACCGGCAGCAAAAGTAGCCGATGTACACGCCCAGGGACGTAGCTCGGCTGCGAAGGGTCCCAGATGCGAGCAACGAGAATACATAATTACAATGTCCTCTCGGCTGCTCGGGGAACTTCTCTGGTAGGTTAGCTAACTCCACTCGGTAATCTAGACAATGTTACCCCTGGGAACGGTACCGGGAGCGCAAACGTATCCGTGGAAAAGCCCGAAAGGAGATTGCAAGGTATAATGCCAGAGGTTCCGTTACTCGCCGCTGTGGCTAGCTCGGATTTTACGCCCGCTCCGATTCGATTAAAGGTGTAGAGAGAGAGAGAGAGAGAGAGTAAGAGAGCTGAGAGATCGATCGGTTCGCGGCGGCAGCTCGTAAACTTTATACGCGCCGTTAAGAACGCGCGAATGGGTTCGATGATCGTAACGAAGGCTCATTTTTTCGACGTTTCACACGCACGCGGCTCGTTACCGGCGGAACAGGATCCGAGCGGCGACGAACGGATGGAACGGAATTAGCTGTAAAACTCGCCGGGCACGTCACGTGACTCCATCTTGGAGAATTATTTGCTCCCGTTACGTGGCGGCTTTGAAAGGATCCCCCATAAAGATAAGGGGCGAAACGTCGCGGTTGATTGCGCTAATCTATCGACGAATCGCGCGGAACGCGATAAAATATGGATGGAAGCGGTGTTTTCAGCTGATTCAGGGAATCGAGGAAAGAGTTACGTCCTTACCCGTCCCGAAGATTTTCGTTTATCGGCGGTTCACAGGCTGCGAGATCAAGGGTGCGATGTTTGCCAGCTGGAGTCGAAATTGAAGATGCTCCACTCTGTCGCACACGTTCCTCCGCTTTCGAACGTAAACTCTTTGTCCCTCCTGCTACTCCTGCTGCTCGTCGCGGAGGATTCCGCTCGGAGACAGAATTCACTGTACGACCATTAGCTTCAAATTGCGCGGATGAACGCCGAGGGAGATGCCGTCTCTGACCGCAATTGCACCGCGGAAAGCTGCCGTCTGAGCGAAAGGGTGTGGTTTTATCCGTCTCTTCTTCTCTTTGTGTACACGTGTACCACCCGAAATCGTTCCTATTCTTCCCGACGACGCCAACGGCCGATAGAGAATAGCTCTCCCCCTCGCCTCGAGTATAAACGACTTAGCAAACTCTAACGTACGATTCGTACGACCACCCTCTTGAATGGGGCGCCCCCCGTGGACCCGGGCATCGAAAGTACCCCCCTCTGAAAAATTGCTAGCTACTGCGAGTTTCACGAGCCATCCCCCCCGAGCAGGGGAACGAACGACCCTCGCGATTTATTTTATCGGGCGAGTTGCAGTGTATCGTTTCCTGATAACGACCCGGTACCGGTATCATTCCGGTGGCGGGGTTTCGCTGTACCAAACTTTTGGGGATTGTGAATTCCACCGGAAGCCTTTTCTTCGGTAGTATTCTCTTCGGTTTCGACCACCCGGGCTGAGAATCTCGGATATTCGGGTACTGCGTGCATTTAGTTTGCATGATAATACGTGCCACAGGAATTCTATTTTACTGCTTGGCGTCGATTTTGGAAGGTGATATATACGTATTTAATGTTCAATTATCCTTGATTATGTAGACTGTAATGGGATATGAAGTTTATATGTATAAATGCATTCGAAATGATAATTATATATCGAAATTTGCAAAGTATGAACTCACCTTGGCCTAACCCTCCCAGGCTCTCGCTAGCTCTACCCTGTTGAAATAAATGATCTTCTAAGATTGCAAGTCTGTAAGCAGTTCGACAAGAGAGTCGGTATAGGAAAGATCAAATCTGTAAATCAGTCGAGACTAGCACGGATATATTTTTCTCACATTTGTCATTAAAGTTTTGTTATGCTAAACAGTGGTTTTTTCCCTTTTATGAATAACTTCACCTTCCACACATAATCCCCGACACCTCAACATCCCTGAATCTCAAATTTTTCAAACGGGCGAAAACACCTAATAGCTCCCTCCGTTATGTTTAATCCGATCCGAAGAAAGTCTACAGTCCCGAAGATGTACGCAACATGCAGAAGCAGCACGCAAACCTAGCCGAACGTAGAAACGAAGTCGGTAGTTTCCGCAGCGGTAATCACCGGCAAGCCGGGGTGCTCGCTTCTGACCGAGGAAATTCGAATTCCCGCCGGGACAATTAACAAGCTCGGTTACGCTCGCGGTAATCATATATTTGCCGTAAGCTTCGTGTAACTGTGCTAATGCCGCAACGCAGTTGCGACCACTTTGGTCGTTCGCCGCGTTGCCAGGACCTTCGTGGCAGAGTCCGGCTGCAACTTCTGTCCGATCCGTGTCGAGCGTGTCCGTGCGTGTGCGAGTGTGTGTAAGCACCTTCTTCCACGATGCAGGTTCGCGCGCTCAGTGTCTTATAAACGCTTACGCACAGGTTTCTGACACGAATAATGCGTCATCCAGGTGGTCACGACTTGGCCGTGCACACACTCGAACCTGCACACGCGAATCTGCTCTCTAAGCTCGTGCACCGCACGCGCGTTTGTCCTTGTGTCTACATCCTTAAGTCATGTTACGCGTCACTCAAGACCACGCTCTACCCTCCTGCTGACCACCGACCCTCGTACACGCTTCCTGTTGTCGCGTATGTGCTGTTCTCCGCCGGAACATATACGTGCGCGCGCGTGAGTGTGTGTGTAGACATCGGCGGATAAAGAGAGAAGCTAACCGGGAGGGAGAAAAAGAAACGCGGAGAACGTGTGGGCATTAAAGCTCGCCATCTGGCTTTCCCATGACCCGGTTCTCGACTTACCGAGTTTTCGTTGTTAAGCCCGGACTAAGCACGCGACAATCGATACCGCAGTGGTCGAGTCTGCTCGGAAAAATCACTGTGCCCGAGACGTGGCTGTTTTTCTAGGACGATCCACCTCCCCAAGCCAGAGAATCACCGACCGGGGGCTAATACCTTCGTATCGGCTGGTAATTAACTTTTCACGGCGAGCTTGTAGACCAGCTAACCGGGAAATTAATTCGGCCAACCGACATCGCGGTCGGGACTGAGTTTTTTTCGACGTGCTTGAAAAGTTTCCTCGGAACTTTCTCCGTATATCGACTCCGAAGAATGGGGATGAGTTTTATTTTCAATTTTAACCTTTCCGCGCCGATATTCTGGAGCCGGGGTTTATACATTGTTTCGGATCTTATTGTATCGAAGCGAAGTATCGGGAGATTGATCGGGAAGCTTTATTCAAATACGGAATATTTTCTTTCATAAGTTGCCCATTTTATGCGAATTTACAATATCTGTACACTCGTAGCAATTGACAACTTTCGTATGTATCTTTAACAATAGTACGCTAGTTACATGCATCTTGCGAGATATTACAACCGTCTCTATTGTTCGATTATGCATGAAAATTTCGACGTATAAGGTTCTGGAAAATGATTTGGTTCGGTGTACGAGTATCTTCGTTGTCGCACGAAGAAATCATGTCTGGCACGTGAAACGTATATCGCCCGGTGACACGAGCTCTCGAGTTTCATACGAGAGGCAAAATTGCACGCGTTTCGTCTGAAAGCTCTGTTCGTGATTCGCATGAGAGGGAAACCGTTTCGTCCACTTATCGCGGTCGACAAAGAAAGTCACTTTGTAAAATATTCATGCGACCTTGCAAGGGAGAAAAAAAATTATGCGATCCTATCGGGAATCCGGGCGTGATATGTAAAAAAGATGAAGTCGGACGTGTCGCGCTCGAAGCCGTAAAAACCACACGTGTATCCAGATGTTGTCGGCCGACAGCGATGATTTTGCTAGGAGTTTCTACGTTCCCTCGTAAAGGGACAGGCTTGGTTTCATCGCGTGTACGAGATGACCCGCGGTTTTGCTCCTAACGTTTGTCAGCGAGACGCGCAAAAAGAAAAGGATCGATTGAATCGCGCGACGTTCGAAACCGTGACTCTGTACATTCCATTCGATCGTCTTAAATGAGGCTGTAAAGCATTTGTCAGTGGAAACGTGTCTGCAAAACGATGATTCTTAACATACAATATTATTCGACGCTACATTGTGCAGCAGTTACAAGTTTACAACACACGCCGCGCTCGAATGGATTCATTAGTTCCTGAAGGATCGATGTTGACAAAATACAATGGCTGTTCAAAAATTCTCCTGCGTTCGAGATTGAGATTAATCGCAAACTGGATTCCTTCAAGCAAATTATTCTTCAAGTTTTTCAACGTTTCGTGCGACATGCCTGACACTGCAAATGTCTCACGGTACAAGTAGTACGTACATTTTTATCGAAATGTCAATGGTTCATAGTCGATATTCTATGGGACTACATATTGTTCGAGGCACAATATTTCCAATTGTAAAATAAGTATGCATTTAATGGCGGTACTTCTAGCGTTAAGGATTAAAACTGCAGTGTCCACTCTGAATACGCGTTTCAAGAAACAAAGTTTCCTTTGACGATTTAAAGAACTTAATCCAGCGCGGCGCGGCTCGGTTCACCAGACGATTTCAATATTCAAGCCGCGTTATCGTGGAACGGCACAAAGCCCAATTACACATTATCATCCGTATCTAGCTGGAAAGAAAGATCAATGGAGACACAGCGACGATTGCCGTAGCTGGTTTGCTTGTTTGCGCGGCGTGTACGCGAGCAAAGTGAGTTATGGAGTAACGAGCATGGCTGACGAGCCATACGATGCACATGCACATGCACATGCAGGCTCGGGCTAGCGCGAGCGGCGAGGAATCGTGCTTTCTCCCGGGCGCACACGCTCGTACACGTAGGGGGGTGGTCCCCCTGGCCGCCGCCGCCGCCGTTGGCGCGCAAGAACTTATCCGTGGAAGCGGGAAACGCAATAGAAGTAATAACATCCCTTATTACGACGTTACACGCGATACGGGATCGCGAGTTCGTGTTTCACGAGCGTACCGCGTCGACCGTGCACCCGTTCCCTGTACTTAGCTCACCTACCTTCGGCTACACGCATGCCTCCGATCCACACACACGCTCGCGTTCGCATGTTCGAATAACGTGCGCGACCGCGAACGTGGCTAGTTATCTATCCAATGAATAAGCGCGAGTGCGTGCGACAATATCGCGCGCGCGTGTGCGTTACGTATTTAATCCGCGATGCGACTTCTTGGAGCCTACATCTTCCTAATGCGCCGCAGCACCTCCGGTAATTTGCCCTGGGTGCGCGTGTGGGTGATTCCATAACGGGATGCGGATAATCTGACTCGCGGAATATCTTTGCCTATTGGCGTTCGCGGATACGGACAGGCGTCTGATGTCTCTCGAGATAGGGACTGATTCTCTTTAGATAGCGCGAGACACGTCGGACGTAGGATACTTCGGTGTATAAATTTTTACAGCTGTGCATTTTGCTTGGTTTTGACCCGTTGCCGATCTTTGTGGTTCCTGGTTCTCGATTTCTCGCATTTTCAAATTTTTAAGTCCACGAATTTCCAAGACCTCAAACACTGAACTCGTACATGCGGATTTTCCAACCTCAGGGTCTGCAAGGTGGAATTTCAAGAATATAAAATTTCACAAATTTCCGTAGACTGTAAGATTTGAAAGTGATAAATCTGCATGTGCGCGCAACAGCTCGTCGGTGCGCGCGTCGTTCGCACCGGTGGATTCTCGTCGAGCGTCGAGGGCGGGTTTGATCTGCCCATCGCCGCGTTAGAACAACGGGATAATTACAAACGATTGCCTAGCCGGCGAGGGGGAAAACGAAATACACGGTAACGGTGAAAAAAGAAGGAAATTATAACGAGTTCGCGAAGAAGTAACGAGATGTCTAGACCACTTAACGGAAGCGGAGGAAAGAAAGGCAACCGGGAAGGAAAAACAAACGAAAAGTCATCACTCCCGAACGCTGACTCGATGCTCTTGTTGGTGGAACTCCGGTGGCGCGGGCACTGCGCGCAACTAATTAGTACCCTCCGGTGATATTACACGCGTCGATACAGTTGTTCAGCCGCACCAAGCAAGCCGGTGCAAGCAAGCAAGAATTTTCCAGGGCGTAAGCCGCGCTGGGGGCCACCCTCTCGGTTAGCTGGGGTGTATTTTATCAGAAACATCGGACGGAGAGAGAGAGTACTCCTTTGAAGGGGTTCGAAACTCACCCTTTCCTCGCGGTACACGTCGACTGCGCTGTGTGTGTATACACACATCAGCGGGTCCTTCGTTTTCCCGCTAGCGAAATCTCGACCTCCCGGTGTGGAAGAACGCACCACCGAACGACCCCTTTTCTCTCTTTCTCTCCCGCTCTGCGCCGATTTCCCGCTCTCCATTCAGCAGAAATTCATCAACCCTCTTCAACGGCGATTGCCAGCGTCGCGGTCGGTATGCACGCCCCGGCGCCGAGCAAATATTTCGCGTAAACCTATTCCTCTTGTGTACTTATACATATTTGCGGCTTGCTTTTATACTGTATTAATTCGGATGGTATGCCCGGTGCCTCGCTATATGATCAAATATATTCATTCCGGCTTGTACGAATCTACAGAGCGTTCCTCGGATTGTGGCACGCATTAACCCTCCCTCGTTGAGAGAGGGACTTCTGGTTAATAACTAAAAATTACCGCCGTGTTTAAAATCGGCATATTGTTCTCATACCTTCATCTTTGTATGTGAATACAATATATATTACTTACAATAATTATTTCGAGTGACTGCATAGACAAACAAACTTTCATTAATCCCATTCACCGACAAGGTTCGAAAACATCCTCGATTTTATACAACTCCATAAAAAATAACTAATAAGAACATGGTTCCAGTAACTGCGAAAATTGTAGACCCAACTATTTCTGAATTCGGCCATTTTTTTTTGTCGAGCACGACAACCGCGTTGGTTACGACCCGGAACGGCGCGTATGTAAACGTGATATTCGTGTATAAAACGTACGGTGTACGTGTGTAAATTTCAGAAAGCCACGTGTGGCAGTTGTTTCACAGACTGGCTCGGCCGTAACTCTTTCCCTCCGTGTTCTCTCGAACGTTTCAGTTCGGGTCAAACGCACCCTCCACTTTTCCACTGTTTACGAGAACGTGGAAAGTACCAGGGTAATTTTTACGTTTGCGTAAGCGAGCGACTACCTTCGAACAGCGCCACGAACGTATCTGACTTCGACGGATAAACCTTCTCGAGCCTTTCTAATTCCCTCGAAATCGGCCGTTGGTTATTCACCATATAAGAATAATTACGGCCCGCATACCACATAATCGATACTCATTTTATGAGCGGAGAAATCGCAAAGATTTCCTTGGTTTACCTTTACGGGTAACTAACTTCCACGTTAACTGCGGGACAAAATAACAAACGTCTTGGTAGGTCTCGGTTAATCGCTAGATTTTCGCTACAACGTGTACCAACAAGGAATGACATGCATTCCCATGCAATCACCGTCCAAGTATCACAAGTCTTCCGCATTTTCGAGTAGTCATTGCACGGGGGACGTCCCGTACGCGCATCTAATTACGAAAACGATGACCAAGCGATTTCCTCTCGAAGTACCAATTAATTCCACCCCTTCTTCCAGAGAAAAGAAATTGCCGGATCGCACTCTCTATACCTGTCACGAACGAACGAGCTAAGCGAGAACCGAATGACGATGCATTATGATGCTAATAGAGAGTGGTGCGTGCGTCTTCGATGACTCCGATGGTACTTACCTAACTAGAATCTTTTTGATGATCCCTTAATTCCAGTAACAGTTTGTGCTCTACCGTGAGCAAATTTTAATCCGACAGATTTTTTAAAAACTCGTGTTATAAACAGATTATAAATTTTGGAACTCCGGATGTATGGGAATTTGAAATGGAAATGTAGACATTCGTGCATTTGGAGAATCGATAATGTAGGAACGCGCGGATTTAGAGATTCGAAAATGTAAGAATTTAGAAATGCACGACGCGGTTAAACCTGATCGCGACAAGAATAAAACGCTAAATCTGGACCGTGGGAACACCAGTTTCCCGAGGATTTCCTTCGAAGAATTCCCGATTTCGTGCAGCGGCATATCCTTGTCCTTCGATCCTTGGAAATTACATGAGGGCCTAGGCCGGTAGGATAATAAATCAGCCGGCGGACGGTTATCCCCTTGGCCGTAATATCGCGATATTTAGGAAGCCTGAGCATGACAGTTTTATTGTCCGCCAAGAGATATCGCAGAAGAATATTCATTCGGCTCGTAAATCAACGACGAACGTTCCCTTCCAAACGACCGCGATGCAGCTCGTCGTGGACTACCCTTTAACGTCTTCGTGACAAGTGCAATCAGTCTGGATCATCCTGCTGTAAAAAACAAAGAAGAAAAAGAAATAAAAGATTCGCTATTCTTAAAGATCATTTTCGTTACGACGATATATCGGGAGGTCGTCGATTTTCGTCGAGGAGGGGAACACGCAACCCTCGAAATAAGAAGAAAGTAAGGCGAAATCGAAGGACAGGGAGGAAGAGGAGGAGGGGAACAAGCTAGTGGATAAATCAGTCGGAAAACGCTTCGTTTAGCCGTGATATCGTGGTATCCTCGAGGATCCTGTTGGCGGAAGGGATTCTATTGCGTTCCATCGGCATCGAGCCGAGTAGCGTCAGCAAAGGCGCGCCTCGAATCTCGATCTACTTATTCCGTCGAGGGGTGGAGAACACACCCCCCGTCCCCTAGGCGTACTTCCTCGCGTCGCGTTGAAATTTCAAGGAAAATTTCTTTCCTGTCTCGTTCTCGTTCGTGCACCGATACCATCGTTCTCGCTCTATCTCGCCGGCATTTCCCGTTGCTTTTTATTGCATCGATATCCGACGCAAACAGCTGTAAACTTCCATCAGGTCCGCTCACCTCGTCGCGATGCATCCTCCTCGCCGTGTACGCCCCGCGCCCTCTGCAATCCATCCGATGCGACGGTATTACTCGCGGAATTATTTCGAGCGCGCTAGATTAGAGATTTATTCGTCGGGGGATGCGATTGGGTGTCGAGTCGTGGCGGTGATCGATGGAAATGGAACGCCTGATCGCTTCCGAATATTCTTCATGGCAAGGGAGAAGATAGGAAATGAGAATTTGGACCCCTTCCCGTAAGCCGTGCGTCACTGGATCCTACGAAATAATGTTCCGTTTGATATACAATCGACGAGACTTTTTGATATGTGGTTCACAACGAACGATGAATTATACATTTCTGTTTCGCCGTGACACTTAACCGAACGGTATTTTGTCTATGTAGAAATTAAGTTTATCTTCCGGGACTCTCGACAGTTTCAGGTCTAACAGACTCCACAGCGGGTTAAGAATAAAAAATTGTAGAATGTTAATTCTATATATACAGCATTAACCTTTCTTATTTCGTACTCGAGGTACATCTACTTAAATCAACCCCATTTTCTACGCCGAGCTTCTACTTTTCCATTACCTTCCTTGTACAACTTTCTTTTTACGTGCATAGTCTTCAGAAAACTCAGGTAGAAGCCCATAAGTAACAATTATATTCTTCACACACTTTACAGACACCGTTGAAAATTTCCGAATATTACAGTATTTCAGGTCTCTCATAATTCAAACTATTTCACAGTTGAAATAGTGATCGATACGTATATTGGCTATTGGTTGATATTAATAATTTTAATAAGTTCACTGTTCAAGCTAAATTCCGCAGTTCACTGTTTAAGATTAATAAATTTATGAATAACGCATACCACATGTTACCAATATAACGTCACCGATTAGGGATGTCAGGAATGAATGCGTCGAATCCGATTTTACGGTGGTACCTACGGGTAAATATATTTCCGAAGAGACGCAGCGCACAATTTTAAAAATTTTTCTATCCACATTCGTAGAATTACAGGACTGGAAAGTTCATCGACACCAATAACGAAGCGGGTGTCGTCGACCGCATCAGCGCGATGACGTTTCGCTCGGTTGCTCCCCTCTCGCGACTAGTCCAATTAATTAAACGCTTGTTCCTTAGACGTTTGCCAGAAAACAATCCTCCGTGCGGACTTACTCAAGCCTGTTGCGTTGACGAGGCGCGCAAGCGACCTTATTAATATATATCGTTGTCAGCGGGAGACTCTTGATATCGCGGGGCTCCGAGGAAACGACAATTCCGTCTGGCGTATTGTGACGAGAAACTGAAAAACCAGCCGGTTTTTATCCGCGATGCGACGCGGTTGTTCCTCTTTCATTCGAGCAGCGTAATTCGTTGAGCGGACGAAGAAGCGTCCCCGGTATCTCGGATAAATAATTTATTTTTCGTCCTTTTTTCTCCGGAAGGTTGTCTCGACCCACGGCTAGTATCGAGTCATCGCGGAAAGGAACCCCGTCATTACCGCACTGCGGAGATAGCTGTAAATTATTCAAATAATAATGCACCTTCGCTTTAAGTAGCTAATCTTGTAAAATATCGAAGTTCCTCTATTACCGTCTTACGTAATTGATGGCTTTCCCCGGGGCGTTCAAATGGCAGGCACGTTTCGCGCCGATCTTTCATCAGCGAAATTGCCTACCACCTTCGACGAAAATTGTCGTTTCACGATATTAAAAAGAATTTTGTTTCGCTACAAAACGATCCTTGGGAACATCCGCCGCATAGACACGTTTTTCGCTTTGTACGATACATTTAGAAATTTTTACACCGATGATATATAGACTCCAGTAAAATTCAATACAGTCAGGAATGACAATTAGGACGGAAAACGGACCCATACTTTTATGACACTCTCCCCCAAACACTAAGGACCAGGAAAGCCGTGAAGTGCCCTGTCGTCAGGAAACCATAGCAGAGTACAATCATTCAGTTCACTATTATGTTAAATGCTTAAAGTGAACTTAAATTTTCCCTTTTGTTTCATTTAACTTACTACTTCTATATGTATTTTACGAACTTCCACTGTGCGGTATTTATACGAATAAATACATTTATATTTTGTTCGTTAAAGAATAAACGTTGCAACAGAAACGTCTAATCTGTTCTCAAGATGCGCTTCTTTGTTTCTGCACATTGTAAATCGGTTTTCGCACGTTGTAGCTTAGATTTGGTGTATCGTAGATAGAAGGAAGCAGAAATAAGAGTTACGGAGTGAAGAATGCGTGGAAGGAGCGAAAAGTAGTTACAAAGGGGTTAACCACTGCGGATAGTCGACGAGTTCTCGAAATTCACAGGATACCGAGGGTGTATAAGCTGGGGGCAATATATTAGAATTTCCAGCGATAGAAAACGGCCGGTCCGAAAGCTTGGCAGGCTTTCCAGAGAGAGCGAAGCCACGAAAGAACGAAAGGTGTGAGATCCCTTAACGACCTTTCTGCGGCGAGAGCCGCTTCCCTGGATCTGGAAATCTTTAAATAAAACACTTTTAGCGGGCCGCGGGTTTGGCATCGATGGTCCTTCGGTGTACTTTAAGGACTGTTCGTTGGCTTCGGAGAGAAACGAGCTCTATAAAGAACTCACTCGCCCACTTTCGACCGTGAAACAGTTCTCCACTCTTAAATCCTCGTGTCTTCGGTTGCAGTTTCTCGCTCGAGATCGATTCGGGAAGACTTCGTTCTTTCGGCGGGGGTTGTTTCTTCTTAATTAATTCGGGGACGAATTAGCCGTACCTCGCAGCGATTTGCACCCTCTCGCGAAAGTTTTTCCCTGCGAAGATTCGAGCGGGGATTAATGGAAAAGTATGCTGCTCGTTCGAACGTCTGAACGTTAAGGGTGGAATTAAACGTTGGCCCCCGAGTGGCGAGAACGATGGACGTTCGTTGTTATTTCGTATAATGAAAATAGTCCCTTCGAGCGGGACCCTGAGAGAGATACTTACTTTATAAATAAACGCGAGCAGAAATAATAACGAGTTTCGTTGATTGTTTAAAATTGCAATTACATTTTCTGCTAATTGTAAGAACCATATGCAGGAAATTCAAAATTAAATGTTGTAGACTGCTTCTTTGTTTCCGATCGAATAATCGAATTCGAAAATGTTTGCCAAACACTCATCGCGTATAGTATGCGTAATTACACACTTACATAATTAAACATTTATAAAATGATAGGATAGTATTAGAATGTGAAATAAACTTCTTCTGACAAGTTCTCTATATTTTCAACATTTTTATTCTTTCTTTATATTAAAGTTAATATAGAATGTATCAGTTATTTTCTTGCGTTAAGAAAAGTATGTGGAATCTTCCAGAAAAACGTGTGTCGGATTTTTCCTTTAATATTTTAGTCTGTGAAAGCGGGTAACCGAAGACGTAAGAGAGGGTAGAAAAAAAAGTCTCGTCAGGAATTGACGATTTTTATTTGCTCGTCGAATCAATCCGCGAAACGATAACCCCTCGTTTTCTCGTCGGCAAACGCAATCTCTCCGAAGAGTGGTTTCTGCCGAGGGGTTATCTCTGGCTGCCGGATTCGACGCTCATCGAGCCGGTGTCTAATCCATAAGCAGCGACGCGTAACGAAGTTGGGGCGCGATAATAACCGGCGACGTGGCAATTAAATTCCGTGGAATCGTTTAGTGGCCCATAAATCTAGCTTCCTTCTGGGATAGAGGCGAAAGAAGACGAAGGGAACGGAGGCGGGGAAGAGGCATTCGGTGTTTCAGAGGCACCGCCTAAATCCGTTAATGGGTTTACAAACGTGTGAAGTCCACTGAACGACTGGTAGACCGGCGAAACATATTTTCTCGGGCGCCGAATG
The DNA here is from genome assembly GCA_947623535.1 of Coelioxys conoideus. Lineage (NCBI taxonomy): Eukaryota > Metazoa > Arthropoda > Insecta > Hymenoptera > Megachilidae > Coelioxys > Coelioxys conoideus. The sequence goes on along the minus strand of OX392457.1, from coordinate 14,979,035 downwards.
ATTTGTGGCGGCGAAAATAGGCGGACACGGAAAAGCTGCGCCGCGTCTGAATCGACTCCGCCAAATGTTTCTTCTTCACGCACGGTCACTGTTCCGTCGGTGATTTGTCTAACGAACAAGTTCCAGGTAGTTCGGAGAATCCTAGAAATGCTAATTAGACGATGTGATTTATAATTTCATTCTTTGTGTTCGCGATGATCTGAACGGTTCGAGCTGATTGAACCGGAGCTCTTCGTCAAATTTTGAATGCCACTTCTTTGACGTGGGGAATCTAACTATAACCTGTGAATCATGAAACTGACAAACGGTGACTCGGATCTATTAAACTCGCATAAACGTGTTTCAACTAAAACCAGCCGCCTAAATTCTATAGTGACAGGTAAACTTGTTGAGCGAACAACGTGTCAAAAAGTGATATAACATTTATAGAACGAAAATTTATAAAATCGAGTTTAACCTGTAGCTATTTTCGTGACACGCGAATAGCCGAATTTTGTATCTCATGACTTGATAATATTCTGAAAGTACACGGTCGAAACCTACCATTTATCAGTCAATAGCGTAAAGAACTAGGTGTGTACTTTCTTCATTTCAAAGACAATAAATGTCAATTTAAAGTTTCTTGCGTTTTAATAGAGAAGTCGGTTGACAGTTGTTACGAGTCAATACGAGTAAGTATATCTATTTTTATGATAGATCGTAAATCGTCAGAGGTATAAGACGACACATGTCGCTATAAATAAGAGTCGTTACCAGAGGGTTCGTCACCCTAGACCAGCTCTCTGGGATACCATCATTAGAGTTCGTAGCTGTTGTTCGCCCGTCTTACGAACAAGAACAAATCGATCAGTTGCAGGTTATACACACGTCAATTACTAAGGAGTCTCGGCCGGCCGGGCTAGGAAAGAAGGTACGTTCCTACGATCGTCCGGAAATAAAAGGAAATTACAGTCGTTTGCGAAGGAGCGAGACCGTATCCCCTTTAAATCGGTGTTGACTCTATAGAAGTCAATTGTCAAGGACAAAAATGGCGGGGAAAGTGAAGCCTACGAGTTTCGTAATCGTCTGATTTCTTTCGATTGTAAAGTCCATTAAAGAGACGGGGATAGGTTCTATCAGTGACCAATATCACGATCGTTCTGTAACTAGTCGCAATAACGGCACACAATCGATATATACGATAGGCAATTGCGTTTTCCACTTCGCCATGTCGTTACCAACTTTATTACCCCCTACCATTAACCCCGCACGCATTCGCAAATTACCTGGAATCACGATTAAAGCGTTCATATCGAATCGTTCGTCAATCGAGTTGCAGCTTGCGAACCACCCGGATAAAAATCACGACTGCCAACGATGGTATGCCACGATATCGAACTGATCTCGATCGAAAAACTTCTCTGTTTAAAATTCTCTCTCGATATTTTATGGAATTGATATGACGTTAATCTTTGATGGTGCATTTTATTGCCAGTATGTCATTATATAATATCATAATATTTTATATACTTATACATTATACATATATTATTGTATAAATATATGGTACATAAAAACTATACAATTATACTGTACAATAATTTTGTCGGTACAATATACGAGTTACATCGGTGTTACATATGAGTTGGAACAAATTAAGTGAGTATATTACATACAGTATAATTGTACATACATTATGCAATAACATATTTCGGATTATCTTACTTATGTGATATATATTATTATGTTGTAATTCGTTACATCTCACACGAGACAATGATGTAACTTTTATATTACAATGATAAAATTCAGATACAGTTTAAATATTGTACAACTTTTATATAGAACGATTACGTGTCTGAGAGCACAAGATTTCGAGCAAAAATAAGTAGCCAAAAAGTTAAATGGGTTAAACAACTTTTTCTTTGAACTGCGGGTATTTCGAGTCGATGAAGCGGGTCGCCGGCGAGTTCGTTAAACAACAGCAACATTTGTCAGCGGAAAAGAGCCACGTAGCCAGTTTCGTCGTAGTTTCCCGTGAACGTGTGTACGCGGAACGGTGGCCGCGTTTGCGGTGAAAATAGTGGACGACCGCGTCACTTATCAAGAACGGTCGATAAAGCGGTGCAGGTAGGGTGGGAAAGGGGCGATAAAGAGGGGGGAAAGAAGGCAATATCGCGATGCAATTTCTTCTGAAGCCACGCGGACAGATAGTCCCGGGTCCGTCCTCTTCGTTCCCTTTCCCGCGCTTCTCCCGATGGCACCGCTGTCCCGCGCATTGTTGATGTTTCAAGATAAATACCAGATACAGACTACAATGCAACCCCCTCTGTACTTTGTAGGTAATTAATTACCAGCCATTGTCCGTCACCGGCAGTAACGTATACGTTATATCAGCTAGCTGTCAACGATCGTCGCCGGCGCTATCGCGCTACGAGATTCCATTGTCCTTAACTATTATTCCCGCCGGTGGCAATACCGTACATGGACCCGATGATAATGCGCGACCGGATCGAAATCACCGGGAGCAACATTCCTGCGTTCCGTCCTCTACTTTCGTCCCGCGAGCACGAGCGAACCGACAACGGCGCTCTCCGTAATTCCCTAGCCATCTCCTTGGCCGTGCCGGGCCCACGGACTTCGATAAAATAACTAGCGCGATTCCCCGATTCGCCAGGCACGCCGATGGATTTCCTATTGTTTCTACGCGTTTCTACCGGAAAAAAGAATAAGTCCCGTTACCGACATTTCAGCCGGCGCGAATTCTTCGTGAAATTCACAGCAACTTTGTTCGCCTCGCCAAAGTTGCCAGTCTACTCGGCGCAATCGTCTATCTACCCGTACCTTTGTTCGCAACGAATACTTGCAACTTTTTTCCAGTTAAGTCGGCTGGTTCACGGCGCAACGTCGTTGCAACTTTCTGTTTTTGGTAGGATCGAGTATTTGTCTGCCCGCGGATCATCGAATTTCGAGTCCTCGATGTGGGCTTATCGCTGATCGATCAAATGTATTTGGACATCAGTGTATACCCAATGGTGAACGGTTCTGGAAACTCGATGTATAGTTTGTATTGGTTATTCTTTAAATAGATCAGTATCAAGTAACCTTTGTTGGATGCTACGAAGTTCACACACTCAAGACTCAACCTCAGCTCAGTTTGAAACTCATTGACCATTAGGCTGTTTTCAAATACCGCAGTTGCTATTATAGCTCGTTGGAAGTGATGTATTTTGTCTTTCAAACAGATGTAATCTTATCGGTAGTCTTTGTTTACAGATTAGAAAGATCATGCACTTTCGAAGCATACAGTCAAAGCGCTATATGACGTATTTCAACCTCACCACCCATTAGGTTATTGACATACAGTGCAACAGTAATTACAATTTGGAAATGATTAAACTTTGTTTTCGAAACAGATGCAATCTTATCAGTAATCTTTGGTTGCATGTTACAAACATTGCAACATTAACACTTTGACTGATTAGGTACTTGAATCTCGTCATCCTCGAGACTACCTCAATGTGGTGCAGCAACTATCAGTTGCTATTTAAACATCAGGTGCAATCTTATCGGTACTCTCGGGTTGGGTGTTACAAAGGTTATACATTCCATCAAGCTTCCAGCCATCAAAGCGTTTGATGTTTACTTTGGAAATTGGGTTCAGTTTCTTCAGCGATCTAAAGATGTACCAAAACTGATGTACAACAATTTTAATGTAGTCACGCATCCTTTGTATCGAACCTTCTCTAGAAGTAGCTGCCATGGTCGCGGAACATCGGGACCAATTATTTTCTGAACGTAGTTTACAAAAGATCAATATGTAAAAGGGTCTACCACAAAAGCTTCAGAAGAAATCTGAATTGTCGAGAATCGTCTAGATACAGAATTTCTAAAATTAGACAAAAACATGTATATTAAAATGTTTTAATTTTCATTCGTTGACTAATAGTGCCGACGTGAACCATTGAAACCTTGCAGAATCAAGGATCATACTAGTTTTTCAAGATGAACCTCCTACATCAAAGTTCAAAGAATTGTTCGGTATAGCAATCCCACTTACCGCACTCACTCTAAATAGCACCCACTTGCACGGTACTTGCGTCATCCGTGCATGCTGAATTCCCCTCCTCGAACTCGGTGAATCGTCAATCAAATCGCAAGTAGCCAATTGCGGTTCCAGGCAATCGTTGTCCCATCGATAAGAAAAGACCGGAAGCATTAGCGCGAACGTATTCCAGAGTGGACTAGAAGGTCCCGGAAGCGTTCGGTAAGAGAAATATCTGTAACCGCGGCTGAAGGTCGGAAATTCCTGGAACATTACCGGCCAATCGTGTGTGCTACATGGAAACTCGTCGTCTGCTCGCCTAATGTACACCACCTAACGTAATGCAGTCTTGTTTCGTGCTGGGCAAGCGAGGCTGTAGCGTCCTTTATACGTCCGCCAGCTTTTCCGCCTCCTTCGGCCGTGTTTCTGTCTCCTGTTCGTCGTCGGCGTTCTGTCGTTACCGCAAGCTCGAAACACGAACGGTCAGATTGAAATCAGAGCGACGAAACGCGTCGGATGGCGAGAATGCGCTGTTCTGTCGTTGCGTTGTCCTCGGGAACACGTTTATTCGGCTGTTTGGTGGCCGCGTTAACGCGCTGCAATAAGTTTGACGGGCAAACGCTATCTCGAAACGTTTATTGCGACGAGCTTCTGTTCGCTGCAGCTGGTAACGGAGTCGCAGATGCTCCAAGGATGTCATTGTTTAATTTTGTTGCGACGAAACGCGCGCGAAGATTACCTGACGCTCTGTCGTTTCTCGAAGTAACGATCGAATCGCGCAACTTTATGCAAATATTGTCCCTTTCGTGTTCCTCGTTTTACGTTCACGTGCGTTCTGAATATTTTATCCTGATTTCTTTTTTCTTTTTTGTATATCTCGCGTACTTTCAAGTATTACAAGCGCATTAATATGCATAGTGCAGAGACCGTGCACGTAGGACTAGCGGTGTAAGGAGATTATGAAAATGAAACTTAAGATAGGAGATTAAAACCGATGTTATTTAACGCAAGAGTACTCGCTTTTCCTCGATAAATCGTTTCTTTGATAGGTTGATACGTCTTTCCTAATTAACGTTTAATTAATGGTACTCGTGAGTGTAATCAACACAGGGACACTCAGTTGTATAGTTTCAAAGTATAATTATAAGTATTTATAAATTACAAACAATACGTATATAAATTTACATTTTCGCAATACGGCGGATAGTCAGGTTGTCTCAACCAGTTAACTGAGTATAATGAGGGAAGTAAATTTTCCTCATTTTGCTTTATTTTTTTTGAATAATCTATAATATTAGCGTTTGTTCTATGTTCGTCGCATACTCGTCCTTGGTTGATTTTAATAATTTATGAGTCAATTTTCGATACAAAGTTCAGCAGGCAACTTTTAGAAATGGACATAATCAAAACTCGATAGCAAATAATCATGGATAAAACCACATTTAGATATTAGATATTTTGTTTCCCGTTTGCATAAACTGATCCTTAAGAATGTTATAAATATGCGCAACAGCGAGTGCACATTCGCGAAGCAGGAATAGTAGTCGGCTCATCGATAAGTTTTCAATTCCTTAATCGGCATCCACGGCGATAAAGCACGTCGATGGTGAAATAAATTTCGCGAGCATCGGGCGAAATATAAATAAACCACGCGACGGTGTGCACAGAAGTCTGTTCCTCCTGTAGGCGCGTTCGTGACTGCGCGTTGCTCCTGCGGGAACGCTACGAAGCGGAGAGGAGTGGCGTACGTTACCGGCAGGCCTGTTTTACATGGCCGATTGCATCTCCTTTCAATTCGCCACGGCGACACGCGTTCCTCTCCGTTCCCCCTTGCGCACGCTCGCGAACACGAGAGGATTTTCTAGCGGCTTCGCTAGCGGTCTTGAAGGGTCGCCGATCGTAGCCCCGATCTCACGCGGTACAATTAGGATGCCCTTAAACGGAGATCCGCGGAAGAGCCGAGCCGCGTTATACCGGTTTCCGGCAGCGTGCAACGTTTGCGAATGGAATCGGCCTCGGCGACGGGACTTCGCAATCAGCTTCCATCCTTTTTCGAATTATACACGGCGTGTAATTGCGTCTTGACGGACATTTTCTCCTTTCTCGAGACAAAAATCGCAATTAGGGAACCTGGACAAAATACCGTATTTATGGAGCACCACACTTGGTCAAATGGAACGGTCAACGTCTAACTGAATCTCTGACTGGGAATTTTCTTCTTTTTCGAGACAAAAATTGCAATTACCGGAGTTGGACTGAATGGGGTCATGAAGTACCTCGCATTACCTAACGCAGTTACTTTGATATCGATTAATTATCTCACACTGATTAGTTAGGTTTAATACTTTCTTACAGTGAGGTCAAGTAAGATATATCTACTTCATATTGCATGACGTTTCCATATACGAAACTGATCCATATACAACATCGTCTGTATACGAGTTTCGATTAATAATCAGTTATATGGTTGTCTTTAATATTGTATTTCATAGAAAAGATCAAGTTCGACAAATTGACAATTACTAGACAGAATACATTATGACTACTAGTTAGATTAAACCATGAAAGGTAGAAACACTTCCCGAATATAACACCGAGTACATTCGTAGTATCGGTTTTATTAAACCACTCTCTTTTCAATATTTTTCTCCGCAGTAATACAATCGAATAAAGTTATCAATACCTACGGTCAGAAACTATAATGGAATTTTCCGGAATTATTAATTACCCGAACACAGGTGTTCGATGTTAATTGACGATAGCGGGAAGAAATTTCGTCCAGACGAAGAAGCCAAGTATAGTGACCCTAACGCGTGGGGCTGCTTTTAACGAGTTTAATCGAGTGTTAGAGAGTTCGGCGAAGTATAATTGAATCCATAGAAGGTCCGCGGTTTAATTATACCCAGATTAATTAATAAATTACCAACTTTTCCTCGAAGATAGTGAACTTTTAAATGCGAGTGACGCTGCTTAAACCGCGGAGGTAACTACTGGCGGAAGTTCGAGCGTCGCGTCGCGTTCGTCAAACGATCAGGAACACAATTACTGCTCATTTAATACGATCATTGCGGGCTGGCACGAGGATGCGACAATTTCCAAATTGATTCGTCCCTTTCGAGTATTCCCGTCGAAGGTTGTGCCGCGTTAAAGGGTATCGACCTCTCTCGTGGCGCGAACGAGTCCCGACGGAGATTCATTAACGCTTCGTCCGTGTCCCGCTTAAGTACTCCAATCGCGAAGCCACTCAGGAACGATTCCACGTACGAGGGGATGAGACTGAGGGAAGACACGGAGGAGGAAGGACCACTCTTGGCGGGATCGAGTAGTCCAAGTCTGGCTGGAAACTCCACCTCTCGGGACGAGACTATCCCTCAACTATCCCGACGTGGACGAGAACAGGCAAACTGTGGAGACGAAGAAGCGTTCGACCGAGACACGATTCGAGAGTCCTGGTAATTGTGACACTTGCGTCGAGACGCCCAGCGTCCGCGTCTTATTAAGTGGTCTTCGGTCGAATGTAAATGAGCGACGCTTTTACAGACATTCCGATTTCGTTTTGCACATAGGACCACCAGTAATTCAGATTAATTATCGGTATAAGCAGATAGACTCTAAGTTCGCTCGCAAGGTTCTTCTCGTAAAGCAGATATAACTAAAACTCGATAACAAATAATCGTGGATAAAACTACATGTGAATATTAAATATTTATCTTCCATCGTCCACGACCGGATCCTTAAAAATTTCACAAATATTCGTAAATTTCGAAATATCCCAATTCTCGGTTGTCAAATATCCGAATTTCCTAACGTTCAGAAGTCACTTCGACTTTTTTGCTAGTTGACCACAGTAAATCCAGAGACGCTGACCCCAGTAAATCCAGAGTCAAATTCGGTCCATCGCAACCAGATACCCCGGTTAGGTGAACTTAACACCCGAATCCCAATTCCAAATTTACCCAGCGACATCCATTACCTCGTCCACGATTGATATTCCCAAAAGTGGAATTTAAATTTCGACTCGAACCAGCTTACAATCCGCTGGGGATCGAAACGAGCTGCTTGTTACCACGTACCACAAATCATTTCCTCGCGACGCGTCCCCCCACACCATTCCCCACCCTTGACATCGACGAGAATAGTGTACAAAGAAGCCGGCGACGCCTTATTCCCCATTCTTCCGCCACCCCCTTGCCCGCTGTGTGCCACCATCAACCACCAGGAAGAGTTGACAGGCACCGAGGAGAAAAAGTAGCTTCCAGTGAAATGTTTTGCTCGTGAATCATAATTCCGCGGTACATCGTGGCCCGCTCGCACCCCGACGACGGCGATACAGGGGGAGTTCCGCGTGACAGTTGGGGTGGGATCGGTTTCAAAGCCGCTCGCGCGGAAGCGTCGTCGACTCGGTTACCACCGATCGCTTCTCTGTCGAATAAACGTTTAACTTCGTTAAAATGCGAGGGATCGGAACAAGGAGGATTCGTTTCTCCCGTAGGATGGATATCAAAGGCAGTTTTCCGGGGTCGTCGAGCAATTTCAACGTTCCTTCCAAACATTTAGATTGGTTCGTCCTTTTTCGAACAACTTTTTTAAAGCCAGCTTTATGATATAAATCATAGAAATTCATTTATTAAATACAAATAAAAATTGCTTCATAACGATTCATTTAGTTAATGCATATAAAAATGCCTTCATGGAAATTCATTTAATAAGTACATACAAAAATAGCTACATAGGAATTCATTTAGCAAATACATACAAAAATGCCGTCGTAAAAATTCATTTAGTAAATGCAGGAAACTCTCGTGAGACTCTATTTCGACGATTTTTGTCCCGGTATCGAAAATACACGGCTAAATATTACATTTTTGAGGTATAAGATGGAAAATCGAGTCCGCCGCGCGTGAAGCAGCGATTACGAGGTTCCGTCGTTCGCGTGGGAGAATAATTCTCCCGCTCCTGGTTTCGATGTTAGGTTGCATACTCATCCGACAGCATCCTTCGTACAGCTGCATGGCGGTACTAGCTCCGGGGCGATACGCGTTCCAAAAGGATCGGCTTGTTCTGAAAATAAGACTGCCCCCTACCCTCCTATCCGGCCCGTTACCTCGCTTTATTCGCGGAAAAGGGACCCGTTGACGTGCACGAACAGCTTTCATTCTCTGCCATGAACCATAAATATTCGTGTATACACGAATACGTGTACGTACATTGCCGACGTCATGAAAACGACGTAGTATCTCGTAAATTGACCGTGCACCGTAGAGAGGAACGGGAACTATTATAGATCACGAAGCAAAGGGGGGTGGAAGGAGGAGGAGAAAGAAAGAAAGTTGGATAGAGCGATGGTACGTTTCTATATTACATTTGCCTGGTTCCTCATCTCTGGCCGGGTTCCTCCGCCAGGCGGTCTCCTCCTTTCCTTCGGTCGGTTCTCCGGCTCTCATTTTACAATCGGTACCCGCTGCAGGCCGATACTGTACTTTATTCCGGGAGGATAGCCCCAGAGCCCGAGGGGCGAGCAGGCAATTTTATTGGATGTGACACTAACGCTCTTCCCTCCGTGTGAGCCCTCGATTCTTCGTTTGGTCACCTCCGTCCCTCTCTTTTTACCCGTCTCTCCTGATTTCCAGTCTGTCCCCCTTTCCAGTTCGCTCTCATTCGGACAGAAAAGGGGCTTCAAATGGCTGCAATATCCGCGTGTATTGACTCCTGGAATTGGGAAGACCTTCTCGTGTCCGGACCTGTCCCGTCTATCGGTAACCAAACGCTACCCTCTTTATTTCGTTGCTCCTCGAGCTTCCTTTTTTTTCTTCCTCCGTCTCCACCTTCGGCCTATTCCACCCCGGCTTCTTTTCGCTCGACTTCTCGCCGATAGCTCGCGCGCCATTAGCTCGCGTTCGGCAGAAGGGAGCGGAGGAGAGCACGCTCGTTCCGCTCGAGATTTTTCGCGCGAGCCAACTGTCAATCGGAGTCGAGGAGAAGCGATATTCCCCGGTTCCCGCAATGGCTTTCCGAACGGACACGATCAGAACGCGAAAAGAAATTACGATTCTCCCCTTGTTTGCCTTCCTCGAAGGGCTTCCTCGTCGAAATAACGTTGTTCCCCTCCTGGATCATGTACCGCGCCGGTAGATGGATGTCGAAATACGCTTCTGGTGTTGCGGCAGGATCACGAGCACTTCGTGTAAGATTCGAGGGGTTTGTTGATCAACGCGGAAAGCGTAACACGGTAGATCACCCGTGTTTCCCGTTTCGAAACGTTTCTTCTGACGGCTTTACGATCGACACCCCGACCGAAAGAACGGAATTCGCGGGAATTTCGCGTGTTTGGAACCGCGCCAGCTATCTAGCATCGCGCCTCGACGAACCGGGGATAAATCAAATTGAAAATGCGTCGACGTCGCTGCGGGAATAATTGGATGGATCTCCGCTCGACACGCTGGCCCTCATAAATCATCGACTTTTCGCCGGTTCGACGATATTCGCGGTGGGAGAAAAAATTTTCCCCCGTCGTGCGCGCGTTGAAACGGTGTATACGATGGTTGACGTTCCCGTAGCTTCTGAACGCTGTTCCGGTTCATCATATTTCGCCGTTCGGGTGAGAGTCAAATTTAGAACGTCAGAATGTTATCCATTACCGATAGACGTTAGCGTTAAAAGGCTCGTGATTCACGACGCCCCGTTTCCTAGTATTTCCGTCCAGACATTGTCTATCATAGATTAGTATATTTAGGTGCTCCTCGGCAGATATCTTATATCCCGTTTCACGATTATGAAACGCTCCATTATCATCCATATTGAAACGCTTCGTTGGAAGAGCTCTTTACCAGCTCCGGTTTTAGACAGTCTGATGTTTAGTTTCCTCTTTAGAGACAACAACTTATTATCTGTCCGTTGAAGATCAATCTGCCCGGTAAAAATTGTTCGACGAACAAACACTCGCGTGCATTCAACTTATTTCTGATTTATGAATTTTATTTACCTTCGATTTTCCTCTACGAAAACGGGCACTTCGTTCTGTAATTTTTAACGAGCAGAATATAATGTATAATATATGCTTTGGCTCGAGATGAGAAGACTTGTTAAGCTGGACTTCTTGAGATTTATGCTGATTGTCATTAAGAAAAAGACTCTATAAGTGTATTCCTTTATGTTTCGTCGTTTATTCCTTTATTTTTCAACTTTATATTTAACATGAAAATAATAGTGCATTATACGTCGGTACTTTTACTGTTAATAAAAATTGGCTGCGTCGACCAGCGAGCAGTACAGGTTCGAATGCTAATCACCGTATCGCCGTGACCTAAAGGGTTTACGAAACGACACACGGAGACATGGGCAATTCGTAAGTTCGGCCGCGGGAGTAGTCGATGCATATCGGTAGAAGTCGATTCGGTTGGTTCGACGATCGGAAGGTCCGTGGCTCTGCCACGCAGACAAAAACGACTCTTCCTACGAATCGGTCGTGGAAGAAAATCAGATCGGGCACGTCACCGTGATGTTCCCGGTGCGTCCAAACGGGTCCGTTCGAAGCTGCTCTCGTCGTCGGACGTATAATGCGTGGCGGATTGAGCGGACGTCGAACGACGTTAAGTCGAAGATCGAGACGAGACGAGACGAGACGAGACGAGATTGTCACGCAGCGTACGGAAGCGTAGGTCCGTGTCCCTTGATCGGTTATCAGCGCAGCGTGATTTACAGGCTCCGTTCTCGCGACCGGTCCCGAGCAGCGAGAAAGTCAAAGGAGCACTTAACCGTCATTGGCAAACGATAAATCAAAGGAGGAGCGACGTTCGTTGCCTCCGACGACGCGCGTGCACACGCTCGCGAGACGGAATGGAATTACCGTTCCGTGTAGCAGGATCGGGACACACACCGGACCGAGTCGGAACACACGGGGGACACTCGTGGTAGGGGCACGGGAATGTCTTCTTGACTGACTGCGCGGTGCTGTTGGCAAAAATACGAACAAGAACGAGACCTCGGCAGTCATCGTTTAAAGTATTGCCAGCGATTTATCATTGGCCGCATTAATGGCCCCGGAATTCCGTGTATTCCATTTGTATCTGTCCCCCGCCCATTTCGCCCTTTTGCCCGGGAAGGAGGAACTCTAACCTCGGTGCCAAAAGAAACGGACCTCTTCGATCACCGTGCTCGTGGCAAAAGCTCCGGACGAGACACGGCCCTCGAGGCCCGGCTATACAGGGAGGTTATTAATTCGAAGGAAGCGACAAGGGCGCTCGATGTCGCCTTTACTCACCTCCTCCTCCCTTATTCTTCCGTGGTCTCCGTCGTCGAATTTTGTTTTATATTCATCCGAACGACGACGGGGAAAGATATTGTCGTGACGGCTGAACAAACGCCGTTACATCGATTTGTCTCGCCTTTGACGTTGATGATGTTCCTAAAATACGCTCCGTCGAAACGAAACACGAGTAATCGGTGTTTGATAGCTATTACGTATCTCCGCGTTGCAGGTACCATTTAGTTTTACATTATCACGGAGATAGTCATTTGCGATCGGAATAATTGTACTCGTGTACGTTATTTGTAAGGTAATTGATTTAAATAGGTACTCTTAGTGCAATCACGTACTTTCATGTTGGTGCACGCTAATTTCATAATATCACAGCATTATACATAATTTAATAGCGTTATTAAATATCGAGAAATGTTCCTGAACTTTCAGGATAAGTATTCATGAAGTTAGTTATATATTTAGGTAAACTTATGTATCTATATACATATATACATATTTTATACACGGAATTTGTTATATAATAGTTGTTGATGATACAATATGTACGTGATTGGAAGGAAATTCCTAATATAAATTATACATACGTTTACCTAACTGCATACCTAACTTCATGAATACTTACATGTAAACAATATGTATGTATATATGTTTACAAGTGTAAATAATTTATATAAAGCAAAAAAGGAAATGTCTTGGATTTATGTACTAACGAAGAAAATTTGTATGTTTGCAGGTACGTATTAGCAGCATAATCATACACGGTTTACCAACACAAAGTACTGCGACAGAACTGGAAGGTTTTCTACTACTTTATAGTACGGTACGGTAAAGGTAACTTTATAATCAACGTAAGGAATTTTCCATATTTAACCTTGACATCGATTGATTGAGAATCGATCGTCCGCGACTCTGGTATTAACGGTGAAATTTGTAAGGTCCCAAATTCGAGCATCGAATTTGATTCGATTCCTTCGAGATATCGGGAACGGCTTCACACCCATCGAACACGCGGATTGAAATTCTTCTGGTTAGAGACGGGAAGTTTTTCCCGTGGAAATTGCATCTGGCAGCGAACAGGAGGCACTGTCGGATCGAAGCGAGCGTAAACCTGCCCTCGGCCGAATTTTCCATCGACCTGGTTCGACCGGCGAACACGAACACGGTCTGGAAACGAATGTGCCGGAATATACACAACGGGATTCTGATTCTGCTCGAGGTGGAATCAAGCAGCTTCCAGACCATCTGTCCATTTCCTTGGAGAGTGCTCCCGTTCGCCTCGGGGAGTCGGTCCAGTGTGCTCCGAATCGAAGCCAGGTCAAAGCTGTGCGCTCCCCGTTCCTTTTTTTTCTTCTTCTTTTACTCTCGTCTCTTTTTCTGGCTTCGCGTTGCACAGAGACGATCCGACGGGTCGCGGGAAAAAGATCGAGCGAAAAATTCGACGATCGTTTCGCCCTCGAACCGCTCAGCTCGTCCCTATCCGCCTTTCGTGTTTCTCGTGTTTTCCCACCAAAACGGCCACCTTTGTTTCCTCGTTTTTTGCATCGACACCGCATCTTCCGAAGAGCCGTTGTATCTGGAGCGTGATTTCGGACGGGCCATTGTGTCATCCCACGCAATCTCATCAACCCTGTTGTTCCGTGCGAGCCGGAGCGTTAGCGGCGGAACGAATCGCATCGCGAACGCCCCAGAACGCTCGGTTGGCCCGGCACGGCGTGAAACGAGAACCGAGCGTAATCGGCGTGTTCGAGACGAGATTATCGTAAGCTTTCGTCCTCCCTCGATTCCGATCGCAGCCCCGTGTCCTCTCGTCGTCTATGCTCATTTCACGCGATGAAAGCACCATTCACCTGAAGGGAATCCATCCGTGCTCGATCGGGCTTCAAAGAGAGCCGGGCACGCTCCAAATCGAACGAATTTAAGCGGTCCGAACGGCGATTCGAATTGGAATCGAAATCGAGTCCTCTGAAAGAAAATTAACGATTCAGAGATACGCTCGTTAAACGGAACGTCGATGATCTGCACGCTCGAAAGTGCTTCTCTGGACGTGGCCGATCGTTAAGTAATTAATCGCAGTTAACGGAAAATTGGGGGAGCAGAGGTAATCTCTATTTAATAAATAAGGAACGGTTTTACGACCATCCCCGTTCTGCCTGCTAAATGAATATCTCATCAAGAATCGTGATTTATGGAGGATAGAAATTGTGGAAGAATTATTTACGCAGTCAAAGATGCGATAAATATAAAGGTATACGGTCATAAAATATCGTAACAGAATCTGTTTGTATTTTTCATAAATGTTGTTACTCCTATTAATATCAAACTTATTTCATATTTAACGAAACTTTTTGGTATCGATATTACTAGTATTGTTTAAGAGCAGCTATCTTTCATTATTATTCTAGCAATTTACTTTGTCTCAAAGTCTTAATATACTTTGATAACGTTATACCATGTCGATTCAATCAGCGAGTTAATAATCAGTTCCGTGATTAAGAAGCTTGAACCATGTTCAAATTATGCACCGTTGTGCAGTTCTACAGTCGTCTCTAAATTATACACAGAGATATCTTAAAACTTCGACACGCAAGTTTACCGGCAGAACGACGAATATAATTTGCCAACAATTTGTTGAAATACCAGACGACCATAATAATCGTTAAAAGAGGGAAAAAGTGGCGTAACGGATTATGTTATTACTTGCACCGGAATCATAATAGTAAAGAACCTGTTGCCCAGCTCGATATTAAAGCTGAGGTATTCCTGATGACCAAGGAGGAATGAGGAAGTTGAAAGGGCGTACCGGAAGATGGTCACCGTTGGCGAGAGAACGGAATAATTGCAAGGCACCGCAGCACATTTACGCAACGGTGTCTTTCGATCTTTTAACGGTTAATCCCAATGACCAAAGTACGAAACGACTTCTCCGCCAATCAGAGGCTTGGTCATTCACGTTCTTGACCATCCCTCGCCTCTTCGTCTGCGCGCTTAATCCCGCGACGTTTCAGTCGTCGCTGCTTTACGGCCAAATAAAGTAGAAAGCCGCAAAAGAATGGCGCTGGTCGGCTCTTTTACGGTATACCCACGTTCCTGATTCAACGGTCGGTTATACTACGCGTTTCGTAGCTCTCCTTCTTCTCCTTTTCATTGCATGTCGTTCCAGACATGAGACGTCGGATAAAGCAGTTATTAAATGCACGGCCGAATGTGCAATGTCCACCCAAATTAACAAATTTAGAAATAGAGTAATTTAGATACTTGAAAATTTGAGAATATAGGAAGTTGGATATTTGGAAATTTGGCAATGCTAGAATTTCAGAATGTATGAATTCGGGGATGTTGGAATTTCAGAAGGTACGAATTTGGGGACGTAGTAACTTAAAAATGTAGGAATTTGGGGATATAGTAATTTACAAATGTAGGAATTTGAGGACGTAGTAAATTAAAAATGTAGGAATTTGGAAATGTAGGAATGTAAAAATTTCGTGATGAAGTAGTCGAACATTTGAAAATTTGGGAATGTGGGAATTTCAGAATGAATGAATTTGGGGATATAGAAATTTAAGAATGTAGGAATTTGGGAACATAGGGACACGAACATTCCGAAATTTCAGAATTTATAAGTTTCAGAATGCAGAAATATGGGTGTATGGGAATACGAGAATTAGGAAATTAAAAAATTGAGGTGTTTGAGAATTTCAGAATTCAACAATTCAAAAATTTAGTGGTCTAAACATTTGCAAACCGGACGATCTGAAAATTCAGGAATATAAAAATCTCAAATTTGCCGAAAAGTATCAAAAATGTCCGTGAAATCGGATCGTCTAACGACCGAAGCGGCAGCCGCCGCCCTATTAATTATCGAAAGCGAGTTCTCACGTCGGCAACGAAGATTAAGACGTAGCAGGTACTCTCGGTCGCCACCGTTTCATCTTTGTCCATAAATTGAAACACGTTTCGCCTTATCACGATCCATTCGTTTCCCGCGTACGCTCGCCAGCCGTAAAATTCTCCTTTGGTGTATACCAAGAAACACGCGTTTTACGCTCGGGGTTCGCACGGACCGCAAGAAGAAACGGGCGGTAAAAATGGAGCAGCAGGTTCGAAAACGAATAACCGGACGTCGTAGCAACGAGGAATAAAGGCAGGCGCGAGCGGACGTTCGCTCGACTGAAAACTCTTTTAAAAAATGACCCTTCTGGCCCGGGACCACCTAGGTGGCACGGGGAACGTACAAGAGATCGGAGCTGGATGCTTCGCCCTCGTAATCGTGGCGTCTCGATCGAACGAAGGGAACGACCTGTTCGTCGGCAAGAAGTCGACAGGCGACTGGGATTAATTAAAGAAATTCTCCCGCTTTGTCGACGCGTGCTTTCGACGATCGAATACGTTTTCCGACCACTTCGCTTTTTCGCCGTCTTCGTCTGCCAACTCGGACGTTTCGCACGACAGAGGTCCACTCGGCTTTTTAATTTCTCGATTTCGAAATTTTCGGAGATGGTAATTTGGGAATTTGGAAATTCGGTAGAGGTTACATTTCTATATTCGTAAGTTTGGGGGTTTCAAAATTTGGGGCGGGGGGGTGAACGTTTTTCAATTTCTAACTTCGAGATTTGAAAATTTGGTCTACGTTTCTAAATTTCCTAGGTTGCAAATTTAATAGCTTGGGAAGATCTAGTTCTCTAAATTATCACATTTGTACATTTGAAAAAAAGATCTTGAACAGGACTCAAATTCTAAATCTCTAAAGATTTTCCTTAGAAATATCAAACTTTCGGGTCCCTTCACTACGGCAATAAAACGTACCACCCGGGATATTACACTGTAATTAGGAACAAAATCTATTAAATCGCTATTACTATCACTCGGCTTCCCTTGCGCAAAAGTGGATATTTTCTGTAAATTAAGTCTCGTTCCGTAGCTAATAACGTTGATGATACAAAACGATTGCGGTGCGTTTCGTGTGACGCAACTTTAACAACTCTCGTCGTTTCTTTTCTTTTCCTTTTTTAATAATTAGTGGAATCGCGCGGGAGGCGATAGAGGGGATCAGGGAACAATGAGAATTAATGAAAAGCACGAGACGAGGGGCGTGAGCGAGGAATAATTTCGATGGCCGTCGAGTTCACGCCGCGAGGGTAACACTTGTAATTTCGTTCTCGTTGGGAAACAACTGGCGGCCACTGGTTGGTCCCCCCTTTTCCCGCTGCTTTCCCTCGCCATTTCCACGAGCAACAGCAATTATAAATTGTCCGTAATTTCGTTTACTTTGCGGCGTGCCCGCCCGACGTCTCGACGAGAGAAAAATAACGCACGGACAGGAGCTCGGGATTGTTTCACGCATGCTAATTCGCATAGTCATTTTATGAATTTGCACGGAACCAGCCGACACTTTCACCTCGTTTTCGCTATAGATAATTTAACTACCATTAAGGGTTTCAGTTTCGCGCCGAACCATTGATTTTCAATGTAGAATTGCAAACGAATAGATTTTCGAAGTTTGTTGTTGCAAAGTTCATGATCCAATAACTCAATAGTTTAATGGTTCAATAATTCAATAATTCAACAATTCAATAATTCAATAATTCAATAATTCAATAATTCAATAATTCAATATTTCGATAATTTCAAAGTCCGATAATCCATTTAACTTTAAAACTTTTATATATTGTTAAAATTTAAAGCTCGCGTTCAATTGTCATACACGTGCCTAATATTTACTTGCTCTTTAAATATCCTCAATGAAATGAAGTAAACGGTATATTGTTACATCTAACAAAAAGGTCATGAATTTTTATAAAAATGATGAAACGTTGAATCGAAACGCGCACGTTTAGGGTAACAATCGATTGCAAAACTGCGACACAGGTTACTTATTATATTTTACTCTCGAAATCGATGTAACACGTCGAAAGAGCATCGGGGTGAATACCGAAGGGACGATATCGAGCGTCGGAGTAGGGACTCGACCGGAGGGAAGATACTGGTAGAAACAGAATTCTGCGCCCTCCGTCGCGACGGTAACTGTTTAATTATGTAATCGCGAATTTACATAATTGGCCGCGTCGCACCGTTCTGCCTCCTTCGCTTCCCAGCAACTAACCTCGTGCGGCCAGGAAATACTGAAACAAAATTTCCGTTCGACATCGCGTCGCAGTCCATCGTTTTCGCATAATTTCTGCCATTACGGAGGGTTGCAAATTCATTTCCAATTGATTATTAATACTGTACTGGCCGCGCGTCTGTGCACTCGTATTTTTTAAGGATACATTTCTAAGAAACTTTATATAAATTCCATGCACGTAAAAAAAAAGAATAAAAAGATAATTATTAAAGATACGAGTCTGGTTTACCGCATTCAAACTGTAGTGTGCGTCACGAGTGTGATACAATATTGTAGGCTAGGTATTACAGTATTAATAAGAATCATAAAGCAAGAATGGAGAAAATTAATTGTAAAGATCGATTACGTGCCTCTGTCCTCGATATTGTTCCAATATTCAGGGCCATACAACGAGACTCGCGCAATGCGAAAATATATCTACCTAGAAATCCGTACGCCCCATCGTCACGAAATCACCATTCGCGGTTCAGGGATTCGCAAATTTCCCGAAGCAATAACTGCAGGCTAGAACACAGAGGGATCACCGTCCGTCTCTCGTGATCGGCCTCGAAATGGCCAACGGTCTAGCCAAAGGGAAGTTTAGAGAGACCTCGGATCCCGTCAGATATTCGAGCAATAACGCGCCACCGCTATCGTATTCCGGCAAGATTCCGAAGAAATCGAGCTGGAATCTTTATCGATGGCCCGGAGTCGTGCACTTCGGCTCCGTATGTGCCGCCACGGGTAACGGTCCTCCACTCTGATCCGTTTGAAAAGCAATACAAACGCCGCGGGCTGGCCGGGACGACGCCGTGCACCACCATCTTCCGAGCGAAGGCACACGAAAAGGGAAAATCAAAAGAAACAGACAGAAGGAGCAAGCGGATCGCGCATCGACTGGCTCATAAACTGGCGCAATTTCCGGCGACTACCCAGAGGACGCGGACTCATCGTCGAGTCGACTTTGCGTGTATTCTAAAATCGTGGCCCTCGCGTTTCGTCGACCCGTTTAACGATCTCGACACGATTCCATCGACCTGGACCACCCTTTCTGTAAACCGATTCTGTTTCGAAACAGTCCACGAGATGGACCGCGGACAAATGTTTGGCGGCGGCGAGAGCGTGATGAATGAACAGGCTTCCCTTTGGTCACGTACACTCGAGTGGCTACTCATCTCGGAATGTTTTTTATCTCGCAAGACGCACGGAATACAAAGCTCTGCTTTCAAGCTCTCTCCTCGTTAGAAGCTGCCCGAAATTTTGATCCCGTCGGTCAGAGACAACCTATTAACCCAATTAGATTTAGGTAAACGTCTAGGTGTATCTTTCTGTTGTGCAGCTGTTCAAACTTCTGGATCGTGTTTCACGTTCCATTCTCGAGCCAATCGTTTCTGGATCGTGTACAGATCAATTGGAAACTCGAGGTTTGGGGATCTGGAAATGTAGAGAACCGAGGATGTAGGCATGTGGATATGTAGGGATCTGAGGATGTCGGAATCCGGAGATAGAGGTATCTAGAAGTATAGACATCTACGATATAGAGATCTCGATACATACCGTTCTCGCCTTACAGAAATCTCGTGACGCAATGATATGAAAATATGAAACCCTTGCGTTATAGAAGTTTCAAGATGCAGAGATCCGAGAACGCGAAAACCTTGCAACGTGCAAATTCGGAAACAGCGATCTATGAATACGCTATCCGGTTTCGATTTAACAGCACGTGCTTCCCTTTCCCCCGACTTCCGTGGAATCGTTGGTGTAGCGAGTTCGCGAGGACCTAAACGATGTAAGCACTCCGTGTCCATTCGGACATTTTCCTGGCCACCAATAACCCAACGTGCAGGCGGAGTCTCCCTTTCACGGACATCGTTCTCTTTCGTGCTGCTCGAAACGAGCTCGGGACTTAATGTCGTAATTAAAATGCACATGGTAAGCTGCCGCCACGCCGTTGTCCCGCGGCAACGACTAAACGAGACGCATCGAGCAAGCTAACGGGAGAAGAGAGGACGTGCGTGTTGGGTTCGAGGGAGACCCAGAGGCGACCAGACCCTCCTCGACCACCTAATGCTCCCTTCGTCCTGGCCACCCCTCGAGAAATATTATAATGCTCGGGATATTTGTCGTCCCCGACGAACCACGAGGCTCGCGAACCGAGAATGAAAGGGGGGATCAAACGGTCGCGCGAGACCGTTTTCGTATGAGACTTTCGAGGGGATCGCGAATTGAAACAGGGAAGATGGAAGGAACGTTCCTGTTACTGCGATAATTATACGCATGGAGTACAATTTTACCCGTGGAATTTCAATTTATCTAGCATAAACTGGATGGTATATATTCATCGTGCGCATCTGGGGGCAATATAGGGTTTCTTCGGTTAAGGACAGGAGTAGAGGCCACGTACTAATTGCTTTCGATTTAAAGGGATTTAACACTTTGAGTGCCACGTCAATCACGCGTGAGTGGCGTATGAATTTTTACATGAATCTATCACGAAGTTTAGTGAAAACATTTTACATACGAAATAAATAGTTGTGATAAATATATTAAGGATTGTCGAGTAAACAAGGGTTGAATATTATGAAAATTGTCTATAAAATTTGTCGAAAATAAAAGTACTTTCTAAAAGAAATTAAAATTGTTTTAGGGCGGCACCTAAAGTGTCGATATGCTAAGTTGAAAATTTCTCAATCTTCCCAATTTTCAAATATCCAAAAATTCAATCTGGACATATACACGTTCCTCTTAGAACAAGTCACGTATATTCCTGTAAAAATGCACAAATGTCCCATAGAGTTTTTCATGAAGTAGCAAAATGAGGACTTTAAGCAATTTATTTGCGTCCACGAGATTTTGCAAGCGATTAGGTAGCGTCTCACGACAGTTTTCAGGCTAAACAATGCAGATTTCGCGCGACCCATTTTCTCCAAACACAATAACACCGACGTAAGTCAAGATGGCAGTTTCAACTCTGCCCGTACAAGGCTTAACAGTTTCGTGTCGTTGTAAGTTCAAGGACTAGTATAGCGTCATGTCGGAACACCAGTTTTCGCGTGTATTCGCGATGGAACTACGATATTAATACGAGCGAGGAGCGTTTTTAATTTCGCAAAAAATCGTCGTGTCCCTTGGCTACGGTTCCTCGAAACTTCTTTGGTTTTCTCGCGAAAATGTCGTAGCATCGGCTCGTTGTGTTTGGCGAAAGTAATAGCCTGAATTTCCCTGACGTAGAATTTCTTGCCCGAGGTTCGTTCGCATGACACACTTTCGCGCCTCTGCTTTGACGCCATTTGCGACTTCCTAGATCGCCGAACAGATATGGATCATTGACGTAAGTTGACTTTTTGTTTGGGGTCACATTCGCCGGGAATATTAATGGTGTCAGTGTTCTATATTAGGCTTGGCCAAGTTTGGAAAGGGAATTTGGGCATTTTGGAGTTTAGGGTTTGAGAATTTCGGGATTTGGAAATTTGGCGATTTAGGGATTAGAAATTTGGAAATTTGGGAGATTTAGAATTGGGAAGCTTGAGAATTTGAAGATCTAAGGACTTGGAGGTTTGAGAATTTCGGGGTTTAAAGATTTGGAGATTTGAGGATTTGAGTGTTTAAGAATTTGAAGATGCGTCGAGGATATGTGGATGTGGGATTCGAGGATTTGAGAATTTGGGAATGTCGGGATTGAGAAATTTAGCGATTGGAAAGTGTATAAATTTGCGAATTGCACGATTGTGCTTTTAAGAATTTGTAAGCTTAAAAATATAGGAATATGAGGATTTAGTAACTTAAGAATTTCGGACTTGAGTATGTGAAAATTTGGAAACTTGAAAATATAGGAACTTGAACATTTGTAAATCTGAACATTTTCTTATGATGTTATATCTAGCCTTTGTTCTGTCGCAAAGAATGTTACTGAACACAAGAATCAACGACAAAACACGGCAACACAAAGACAAATCGTGTTTTGAACTCGTCGACCCTTGTCCTTTCTCCATCATCGGATTAACGACACTGTATTTCGCGAGATCGTCAAATGAAACTACCAAGTATTCCTCTGAATAGAGGCCAAATCGAATCTCCATTCTGCCTTCAGTTCGTGGTTTTTCGGCCGCGTTACAGAATCGGATTTACCACTGCTTTTCCAGCGGTTTTTTAGTTCACTGCTAACGCTATGACAGAGTCTGGCGACAGAGGCAGGAATTTTTGGTTCCAAAGAGGTCACTGCTTGCCTATAGCTTTTATGTGTTGTAGGAATTTGCGAACTTTGTGTCTGTCCCATTGTTACGGTGCCATCTTTGTAAAATTTCAACGAAATTCCCTCAAACGGTAGTGATTCTATCGATTGTCATTTTGTTTAGACCTATCTATTGTTCTATGTGCTTTATGTTCACGTCACAAACATTGTATCGTTACATATCTAAGAAAATAGTGGACAAAAATTCCAATGTTCCAAAGTTTCAAGTTCGAACATTCCAAATGTACAATCGAAAATTCCAAATTTCACGCTCAAGAGCCGCAGCAGTGGCTCAAACCTGGCACTTCAGGAATGTCCGCGTTGGAAAGAAAACACCATCGTTCCGATAGTTCGAGACGGTGTTAGCTCAGTTCCACGGACTATGGGCATAGCGTTCAACCCCTGGTGTTTCTCGTGCGTTGCAAAGCGCACCGGCTGGCTAGCTGGTGAAAATTGATACTCAATTTAAACTCCTTATATAACAGGATGCACGTACTCGTAGCCAGGCTACCCGGTAGGTACGAGTCACGTACGGATACGAAGGTGAAAGGAGACCATGATAGACGAACAGGAAGAGGGTGAACGAAGAGCGAACGTAGACCGGACGGGTCAGACAGAGACAGACCGGTGTGTGGATGTTGACTCGGGAGGGAGAATGAAAACGCAATCGATCTCTCATCTATTGTATTACCCGATCACGTTTTACGCGCGCTCATCTCCATCGATCTTTTGTCTCTGTCCTCTCCTGTTCTTTACTGTCCCCTGTCCTCCTCGTTCTTAGGCTACGTGGGATAACTATAGGTGGAAGGAGCAACGGTGAAGGAGAGGGATGACAAGAACGGACGCACTTCGTGAGACAGCGTGGCGGTCCGAATGGTCTTACGTTACGTGAATGGAAATCTTGTTCAATTTACGATTACATATTACGTGACAACAAGGACTACAAATCCGACCGTGCCGACGTGTGTAAGAACGATTACAAAGTTGCTGTTCGTGAAGCATGTCTGCAAGGTACAACCATCGGCGTGGACGTGGTCGACGATCAAAGTTCATTCTTCAAATTTTCTTACATAAGGGAAAGGAGAGATTGTTGGAAAACCGTGTACGTCCATTCGAAATAGCGTGTGTTCTTTATGGCTCGTAGATACGTTGCTTGGTATTTCTTGATTCTTGATAGGATGTTCTTCGAAGTTTGTAGGATTAGTTGGACGCTTCATCGGGGAGTTAGGAACTAGCATTGTTGTAAGACGCAAGTTTGCAACTTCCCTATAATTAATTTAACGGGAGGACGCAAATTAAATTGGTGCACCGGGAGTCGAATGAGTATGATGTTACGACTGACTGGCGGTATATTATTAATAGATAGCATTCAGCTCTTTTATTTTCGAGATTATTAATATTATTAAATTTGATTTAATTATCCTTGATAAAAAAGTATATTCATGATTGTTTTAGCGAATGTGATCCTACTACCACTTCAGATATGACACTCTTAATCCTTTGCACTGCTTAATTTTTCTAGCTTACAAACTCCTTATTAATTTAAAAAATAGATCAAGAAATGGGTTTTCAACCAAATGTATTGCAATAGTGCAGGTGGCAAATATATTATAATCTATCGTAAGTAGTAAACAAATGAAGATACATATGTTCAATCGATCTATTTATCTGAATAATTTATATGATCCAAGAGAAATGCGACGTCGAGTCACGCTCTACGTAGGAGTGATGAGGGTTAAGGTTAGGGAAAGAAATGAGTTTTTGGCGTAATCATATTTTACCCACAACATTTTACCAATAAAACACAGTCCTTCCTCGAGCCAATGTTCTACACAGTACTTTCAAATTTTCAAATCCGAAATTCCAAACAAGTCGAAAAGTTTGTTCGACGGATCCGATATTTGTCCAATATCTGCGAGCGATCCCGGAAGATTCTCTCTGCTCCTTTTTACTTTGTATTCGCCGGAACGAAGCGACGAGTAAGCATGTTTTCCGGCGATTCTCCGTAGCCAGGCTGTAATCGTCACACCGTACGTTTCCAATATGCTCGAAGCAAGAAGCAGAACAGATTCAGCCGGAGCAGCCGAGCTGGATGCTTAGAATGGACTTCTGGTACGTGACTGGAAATCTTGGCCGGGTTTACGATTACCCGTTACGCGGCCAGGACCACGAAGCAGCCGCGTGAAATGCACGTCCGCGGGCTCGATTCGTGGGGATAAAACGAGGACGCGAGCCAGGACAGGAAGCTCGTCGTTGTGTCGGGCCGAAACGGGAGCCACCGGGACGAAGACGAAGGCTGCTGGCAACTCCGAACAACGATTTCGATGCCGGAAGTTCGCTCGTGTTAGCCGTTCGCGTGCGCCCGCCAACTCAGCCGCCACGCTGACTTTGAATGCCTGAATTTCAGACTGAATTGTGGGAACACCGTGAGCCGCATTAAGCTACTACCAGCATGTATTTATCGTGCCCGCGACGACAGTTCCACGGAATTTGATAGTTGGGCGGTTTTTGCTACGGCTCCTTCGGGGATTCGCTCCCACATCGACCGCGTTTAGTCCTTTTAGCGTGCCGTTCCGTGCTTGGCGTCTTGCGCGCCATCCGAGACGGGGAATCGCGACTCGTTGCCCGTGAAATTGAATAAACTTGGAAACGGTTCCTTTTCTCCTACCTTTTTCCACCCAACCGAGGTTTCCTCGTCCGACACGGATATCTGTGGTTACTCGGGCAATTGGAAACGGATGCGTTCGATGATATGACCCGACTTCATGGAAGCCGTTGGGTACCATACACTTTACAAGGTATCTTACTTCCAGTATAATAACAAATGTCGCGTTACTAGGATCACTTCTCCATACTTTTTGTCAGCGAAAATGACAGGGTTCCTATTAGGACATCGCAGCTACTCATGGATTACTAGGTATTTTGGACAAGTTCTATGTACCTAAAGATAATTATAGAATCCACAGGTAGTTTATGCTTCCTAAGTTATACTTGGATCTAGATTTCCCTGGTACAAGTTACACCATACCTTAAGTTTCTATTAGTCCATATGATCTTTCTAGTTCTACAATTTTGACTTAATTCGACAATTTTAAATAAATAAATCTTAACTAAATTTATTGTATTATACACACGATGCTTGACCATAGTGAAAATGACAATATTGGACATATTATTTGATTATTGGACAATATTGGACAGACATAGTGGTATAACCTATCACGGAAACATCTCAGTGTTTATTACGGGATAAGCTAATTTTCTAGTTGCACTTCTCGCATTAGACACTAACAGCTGACGTCACGAATCATTTGTCACATCTGTCGCTGTCAATAAATCCGTCAGCGACGATATATCCTGTCAATATCATTTAGGAATGCAATAGGCTACGCTGCGCGCAAAGAGTAATAAAATTCGATACACCATGAAAGAGGAACAAACAAAAAATCGCACACTTTGACAATGACGTCGAGTTACAGCAATTGTTCGGATATTTCGCAATTGCGCGTTCGGTTTCGATACCAGCCTATAAATTTTCCAGTACAATCCATTTCGATCTCGCTCTCATACTGCTTTTTCCATCCACCCCCGTCGAAATTTCGCAATCTGCCGGCGGCCGATGCCGGACGCGCAATAATTTTTGAGCGAATCAGTCGAAAGGATCGAACGCGCGAATCGAAGGTCGATTTTTATTGAAGCCCGATAAAAATATTATTATCAGTTTGACTTGCGAGATGATCGTCCGAAGGCGAATCTAAATTAAAGCAAATCTAACGCGCTTCTTTGTTCAATACCATTATCGTGACTAAAATACAGATTAGTTTTTTTTAATGTACGATTGCCGATAAAAAAATACGCGTTAAAATATTTTTTGAAAACTATATCTTACATAAGTTTCATCGAAATCGGTGTGTTATGGTTGGACATGTTCCCTTGTAAGGGAGAAAAGAAATAACTACCAACAAACAACCCCGATTTGTGTACCGCAAAATTGTCGAACTTACACATACTTGGTTGAGAATTAAGGTGTTGTTAATACCCCAACACTCGCGTTCAACGTAGTCGAGATATAACAATTTTTCTGCCCACCTCCCTGTTTCGTTTGGGAGATATACTGTATCTCTGATCTGTTTCGAAATTAAATTTATTTTAATGAGATCGGACGTGCATCGCGCCGACGTATTGCGCGGATATTCTTCGCGCGTCTAATACAGGGTTTATCGAGTTTCTGCTCGAGACACGGAAGCCCTTCGTTCGAATCCATTTTCCACCTCCCCCATGTTGCTTTTACATCCCGGCTAAATTTCTTTCGTCGTCCAGAAAAGGCTGGTGATTTACTCGACTTCCCTGGTCATCGATTAACCCAATTATTTCGTGACGGATGAAGTTTCGCTGTTGTATACAATAGGACATATAAGTTATTTATTTAATCGTCGAGTGCGGTCTGGCCGATGAGATCAATAAAATATACGGAAGGGAATACGACGTTCGTCTCAATTATCTCGGTTACTCTTAGAGATACGGTCAGAGCTTATTATGAAGAAACATAACTTTTGTCCATTAGCAAAAGTTGCTTGGTATCGAGGGAGTCACAATGTAACGGTAACAATTTATGTAAGTGTATAGTTTATCCAGTTGGAGCCATAGAACAGGTACAAGAATTAACCTTGTTCCTTAAATGCAAATCAGATATTCGATATTTGCATTCTTCATCCCGTATAAAAATTTGTGAAGATAATTAAACACAGAGATTGAAATTTGTTAATGATGTCTGTTTGGTCCCAAGTATCCACCCCAGAAAATCCTTCAAATTATCTTACAATTCTATGGCACCGACCGATGGACACATCCACAGTCTCTCTACCATTGTCCACCACCACCCTCAGTTTTAGACAATGACTCATATAAAAATCCCGAAACCCTCAACGTAAACAGACATTCTGAAAAACACGACAAGCCCATCAGTTATTAGTTAACGTGGTCGCACTACTTGTATTCGATAATAAATATATTAAAGTGTACAAGCGAAATCACGTCAAATCGCAACTTCATTCAAGCGAGACTCCTGTCAAGAGTCGACGTTTCGAAATCGTCACTAAAGTGTAACGGGATTTACGACCCCGTAAAATTCGACGAAGAGTTACGGTGTCGGGACGCTCCGATCTCCTTCATACGTTAGAAACTTATACAAAAAAGATGACCCAGAATTGTTACACCCCTTGGCCAGACAAGTTAAGATGCAAACGTTGCGGCATCCCCTCGCGAAATTGAACGCGTCGACAGGAGCGTGGTACATGACACTTTCGCACAAAGGGGAGAAAATATTTTCCTCTTCAGTCGAACAACCCGTGCGCCTTTCATAGGGGTTAGCGCGAATTACCCCAGGTGTCCGACCTTTCACCCGTATCCCGGCGGCTGTAACACGCGATCGGGCACCTATTAGACTCGTACCGGTTTGTCGTCACGTGGAAACATCCCCGGAAGGGGCTAATGCCTGGAAACGCGTTGGCAGATCTCGCAGCGGGAAGTTAAGCCGCCTCGGGCGGCGGTTGTTGCGCGATGCTGACTCGAAAAGTTAGGGCCTGTCGCGATACAAAGAGCCCACTGTTCGGATTAAAATGAGGGACGAAGAACTTTCCGGATCCTATAGGATCGGCTAACGATCGACCGAATCTACCTGCGCGTGTCGGCCCGGTGCGCCCCGGAAAAATGCATTTTCCTACGGTCGGGAAATTTATGGATGTCGGACAATGCGACGACCGATGCGCTCGTTTCACGACAAAGCTACGCGATCCGCTCTTCTTCGCTTTTCAATTCAACGCCGCGCCCCTTGCCATGCTGTTTTCCCTCGTTTCTTTCTCCGCCGCCACCCGTCGTTTCAATAATTTCTGCTCTCGGTGTTTGCGTAAATGTGTCGCACAATGCGCCGCAGCCAGACGACTCAATTTTCGATCGTCCCCTCGCCGCGTCGCGACTCTATGGAGGTGTTACCGTCGGTAATGTTATCCATAAATATGGATAACGTTTAAATATTTTGATACTTTGAAATATCGCTGAAACCAACGGAGATGGCGGAAGCAGGATGCGACGTGGAATTTCATCATTCAAATATATTTAATTCAGTTTTTGGTCTAACTCTTCGAGGCACCACTTTTCGAACATATTTTCAAACGTCAGGATGATACGTACAATGTAATTGTGTGACTATAAATATTTATACGTTACGAGTATTAGTACTTGAGAGGCGACTCGCGTTCGCCATTTCATTTAATTCAACAATTTTTAATGAGTAATTTCAAATTTAATTTGTAGTAGTACACACGATATGTTCAAACACAGTGAAATAAATAATATCAATGATTATGAAAATTAATAATTTCAAAAAAATTCAATAAACTTTTAACTGAAGTGTTCGACAGTTGCTATTTGCCAACAGTAAAAATGCTTTCGAGTGCACAGGGTTAAAGAGCAGAAAATAAGATATTTAAGTAAGTAGTAGAATAAAGACTCTGTTGAAATATCACGGATGTCTGCACGTAGAGATCAACGAACGAAGATAGTTAAGAACCTTCATATGTAAATGCGAGGAACTTTCCGAACCCGACAGTAGGACTTTGACGAAAAGTCGATTTAACTGCAGATGTGTCTGAACACCTTCTGACAGTCTACATTCTATTTGCATGCTCCGTATCCTATACCTGGTTCAAGAAGAGCGAATGCCTCAAGAATTCAGGTAGCTCGATCAATTCGGATCAATCAGCCAGCAAACGGTGCATCGAAATTCAATTCCATTCGGAGAGTTGATAAATAGCGACCTAACCGAAAGCTAATTCGAATAACTCGATCGATCGTTCTGTAAACGAAGGATCTAGCTTCCAATTTCGTGAACCGATCAACCGAGAATCCGTTCGTTCTCAAACAAAACCTGATTCCCAAGACCAGGAATAAAGATCGTGTATATACACGGTCCGATGCAAATTATTCTGGTTGGATTTCCGTTCTCATTCGTAAGAACTCGGTCATGAGTGCACAATTTCAACATTTGCAATTTTTTAATTTTTGTAACCCTGGAAATGTGAGAATTTAAATAGTGAGAAAATGAAAAAATTAAAGAGATGTAGAAATTTGACAATGAAAACATTTAGACATTTAGAAATGTGCAAATGACAAAATTAGGAAGTTTAAGAATTTGCAAGTGAAGAAATTGTGAAACTTCCGAATGCCAAAATTTAGAAACGTAGAAACTTTAAAAAGAAAAAATTGAGAAATTTGTAAATGACAAAATTAGAAAATTTAGGAATTTGCAAGTAAAAAATTAAGAAAATTGAGAACTTTGAAAATAAAAAGATTACAAAATTTAGAAATTTGCAAATTGAAGAAATTAAAAAAACTCGAGAATGAAAAAATTTCGAAGTTCGATAGTTAAAAAGTACGAAGCCTCGAGCAATCAGAAATTTGTAAGCACGAGAAGTTGGCAATTAAAAACTTGTCAACTTTTATATCCATCGTTATCCGAAGAGTTGCAGCGAAGTGTACATACGTACAGGCGAGAACCATGTTCGGGTTTCGGATAATATAATGACCGCTATTTACTCAGCTGGATCCGAATCATAATCCCTAACCAACCGCGGACGAGTGCGCGGTGTGTTTGTTCCATTTACTCGAGGGTGCTCTTCGACGAGAAACTTTACGACCGTCTCTCCACCCCGTCCGTCGCGGTTCCTACCAGATCTCGGTGTTTCGAGTTTCTGCAAGAAAGGGCCGACGATATCGTTTCGCGGCCTCCTGTTGTACCGGCGTCTCGTTCAGTACAATAACTGCGTCCGCCAACTGCGAAACTCTAATTGTTACTTGGCAACCGAAATCGGACGGACCTCCGGTTTTCGCGAACTTGAACGTTTCAAGTAGACGATCAGTATCGACGGAGAAGCGCGTGGATAACTGCTAGATGGATTTTGGCAGAGAAATTTTAGAAGCAATTAGTTTTTGGCTCGCT
The DNA here is from genome assembly GCA_947623535.1 of Coelioxys conoideus. Lineage (NCBI taxonomy): Eukaryota > Metazoa > Arthropoda > Insecta > Hymenoptera > Megachilidae > Coelioxys > Coelioxys conoideus. The sequence goes on along the minus strand of OX392457.1, from coordinate 14,948,424 downwards.
CCACTCCTGTGATAGACAGTCGACCTCGTGAAAGGACTATAACGAGGATTTAGTGTCTCGAGGACAGTAATGGCTAGCTAAGATCTTGGTTTCAAGATTTGGGAATCTGGAATTTCTGTAGATTTACGTATCTAAGTTTCCAAATTTTCCAATTTCTAAATTTCTAAATTTATCGACCGTACGGGATAGGTTTCCAAATTCCTAAAGTCGATAAAGTCTTAAATTTCTAAGGCCCCAAATCATGTACTTTCCACATTTAATATTTCTACGCATTGAAAAATCTGCATTAATAAATTTTTATATTTCTAAATTTGAAAGATCCAATATTAGAAAATGAGTAAATTTGTAAATCTGAAGATTCGAAACTGAAATTTAGAAACGATCTCGAAACAGAGATCGAAGGGATCAATTAGAAATTCGTAAGTAAATCACCAACACGTAGATCGAGTTCGTATTAATCGCACAGAATCGAGAAACGATGCAGTGATTCGGTAACGGTTCTCGATGTCGATGTCCAATTTTCAAGAGTTATCCTCGTTGCCATTCAACAATTAACGGTCGACAGATATTCGTAGCTGTCGTACGAATCGACCGGCATTAAAAACCGATATACGATGTATCGGACAATCAAGACCAGAAGCATACGGACTCGGAAGTAGTCGCTTATCGAGCGAAATTCCAGTGATCCTGGTGACAGTAATCGTTTTGGATGAATTGGACTCGTGCACGAAGTACTCTCGTTATCAGCCACCGTTTATCAGCGATAGAAACGCGCAGCTGACATGGGGTACAATTAAAAGCAGATTAACTTGTCCTCTCCGTTAGCGATCGATGATTAACCGGGGCAAAAATACCCGACAAAAAACTCTGCTGACGTTGAAAAAAAAGATGGAGAAACTTCAGTTGCATCGAACAAAACCGTTATGATCGTCGGTCGAAGGACAGCGAACAAACACCCGCCATTCGACTAAATCTTGATTAACGATAATCGATTCTTTTTTAATCTTTCTTTTTCGAGAGTATCACGTATGCCGATAACTTGCTGCGATTGATATATCGCTCAATTTTTATTTCAATCGTTTTTTTCGTCTTTCGTAGCTTGTGTCACTGCGATATGGGAGTCTAGGGACATAATTAGCGGTCTATAGATATAAATGATTAAAGAATTGGAGATATAGGAGAATAACAGTATAAGTGTATAAGGGTATAGGGGTATGTTATAAGAGTGTAGAAACATGGGGATGTGTTATAGGAACCCAAATGTGTAAGAATCTGTGGATCTGGGCATCTCCGGACCTAAATATTGAAAATTTATATACATGAGAATTTGGAACATAGGAATTCGGATATCTAGACATTCAAGCATTTAGGGATTTGGAGATCTAGGTATTTGGGAATCTAGATTTTAAGTTTTGAGAGTATAGAAATTTGGGGATGTAGAAATTTAGGTATTCAGAATTTGGGGATCTACAAATTTGAAGACGTAGATTTGAAGGTATAGTTATTTAGTAATGTAGAGATTCGAGGTATAGAGATTCGGCCACCGGAATTTCTAAAAGTCTCGGAACAAATGATTTGATAATCTAGAGACTTGAAAATCTCCATATCTATGTATCTGCGATGTACAGATAAACGAAGTACATGTACTTTCTTACTATCCAAGTAAATTTGTATCAGCGTAAAAAAGTTATGAACGCATAACGCATTTTTACTTACACTTTCGTATCATCTATATAATAGTAATGGTACCCAGACCGCTAATTTAACAAAATTTATTCCGTCAACGTATTAATAAACCATTTACGGCTTTTTTCTTAAAGAGAAGATGCAGGAATACGATCTCGCAGGATGTGCGTAATAGCATCGAGCTAATGGATGCTTACGGACGAGATGCGCGTCGAAATAACTTCCTGGAAAGACGCGATGCCGGTTATTTCGCGTCGTCGTCGACGTCGGTGCGTCCAGCGTCGGTTCGTTGCACTATCTTCGCGTTTTTCCCGCGGCGTCGTTTCGGCTTCGCTCTTCGTTTTCCGCAGGCCGGGGCGTCGTTAAGCCGGTAGCAAACCGGCAGCCCAAGTCCTGGATTATTGTAGAACCGATCTCGGAAGTAGTTAAAACTTGGGCCTCGACGCCGTCAACGGCCGCAGCGTCTGCCACTGCCGTTCTACCTTAATATTCTATATCCGACGATGTCGGTAAGGTAATTGACTTGCGAGAGAAAGAGGGCTGGAACGCCGACGAGGAGGAGCACGGAGGACCGAGAGGATGGAAACGAACGAAAGAGTTGCTCGCCAGGCAATTTGTATCGACGAAATATGTGAATAGACTCGGCTGAAACTCCCTTGACGTATTAACACGTCCGCTGTCACGGGTATCACCGGTGTTATGAATGTAATTTAGCGAAATGATTGGAAAACGAAGACGGAAAGAAACTCGCTCCGCCGTTGAAATTATGCTCGTAATTTGAAAGAGTAAATTGAGGCGTTAGATCGGGGAATGCTAATATCCTTGCTGGTGCGGTGAAACTAATTGCGAAATCGTTCTTGATACCGTCCGTATGTTTAAATATTGAAAAAACGATGCTGGATTAACCCTGGACTCTTAATTTCTTTTACCAGTGACTTCCTAATTTATTTGCAAAATTGATCATGAAATGGGTTTTCAACAAAATGTATCGCAATGATGCAAAGTGCGTAACAAACATATTTTCAATTTATCGCAAGTGGTAAACGTATGAAAATATACATATAAAAAAATATATATATTCTACCAATCTATTTATCGGAATTACGAGTGACAAAGATTAAAATCGATGAAGCTGAACCACCAACGAAAATTTCACTTTTATGCTTGTAACAGTATGTCATCTTTGACTACACGAAATATAATTGGACTTAAACTTGAAGTCGGGTAGTATTAAAAATTTGAATAAAGTCTATTACATTTGAGACGCGAGTGCGTCACGATTCAGACTCGTGAAAGTGTAGCAAGGGGTTAATCTTTTCCGCAGCGGATCATGCATCTCCGACCGTTTCAAAGATACAATTCCGTGCAATTGCGCGGCACGCCCATTGTACCCTCGGGATCCGGCGTTCCTTCGAAACGCGAATTCTTAACCGCGAGCTCGATTAAAGCGCTTGCACGTCACGTTATCCTTCAGCCGCCACGGTGTCAAACGACTCGAAGGCGTGCACCACCTCCTGCTATAAATTCAGCGTTCACCGGTGTCCTTTAGTCTCTTTCACAGGCGACGTCCGCGCTGTTGCGCGTTGTTGCATATGGATACACGGTCGCTTTGTTGGCGACGCGGACAAGGACGGAACGAGCTCGACACGAAAGGTGACGAGCCCGACACGATCTTCCCTCTTACTTGGAGAATAAGCGAGTCGCCGCATCCGTGGAGATGCGTCGCGATAAAAAGTTCATTTCCGCAGCAACCACGGTCGTCTGTCGTCGCAACGACCCGTGGGTAAGGTCAAGAAACGGCTCGCCGTGATGTTACGTCGCGTTCCTCCACACATTCCGCACGGTTCCGTTACGATTTGCTCGCTGATTGTGTCACATGTCCGCGAATACTTCTTAAATCTTGCCGTCGCTTTAACGGCGGCGATGGCCACATCAACTGACCACCGAGAAAGAATGGACATGGGTGTCGAGGGTTTCGGAAAATCCGAGTTGGGGTCAATTATGTTATCATGGACAGAGACTCGATTTTAAAGAGTGTTTTTGGGACTCATATGATTTTATATTGCTTCTTTATATTTCTCGGTTCTGAATTTTGAAGTTTCAAAATTAGGAGGTTGTCGGATTCCAAGGTCAATTTGTACAATGCTAACGTATCCATGAACATTCGCCAATCCCAACGTTTTAGATTGTTAATGTTCCAAGTCCGCTGCATCTTAAATTTCTAATGCCTCAAGTTCTTAGTGCGTCAATTACCCAACGTCGTAAAGTGGTAGTATTCCAAATTCTCGAAGTCTCAAATTGCTAGCATTCCAAATTCCTAGCGTCTCAAATTTCCGAATTCCGACTCCACGAATTCTCTGCGCCCCAAATTTCCAACGTCAGGAATATCTACCGTCCCGAATTTCGGACGCCCTGAATTCTCAGCACCCCGAATTCCTAGCGCTCCATATTATAAATGCCCCTAACTGTTAACGTCCAAAATTCGCAACTTCCGAAATTCCCACTGCTTGAAATTCTCGGCTCCCCAAATTTGGAACTTCCGAAATTCCCAGTGCCCGAGCTCACATCAGCCCAAATACGCAACTTCCGAAGTCCCTTATGCTCCAAATTCCCACACCCTAAATTTCTAACATTCCAAGTTCTTTGCATTCCCGATTCCCATAATTCCAAAATAGTTATGTATCCACTTTCGTATGCCGTATAATTCAGGAAATAGCAATAAAGATCGAAACGGCTGCATCCATTGCATCGTAAAACAAGGTAAAAAAGGCAGCTATCGAACGTCGAACTCGATTAATCGGCACGTACAACTGCACGATCGTTGATTAATTTCATTTGTCTTGAACTTGTCGATGAACTAACGCGATTTCGTCGGTTCACCGTGGCCCATTACAAGTGTCCTCCGCGTCGCGAACGATCTTGCGCCCGTGAACTAATGGTGGCCGCAAGAAACGACACAGGTGACGTTGACGAAAATGAGCGACCGGTTCTCGAAAGCTTGTCAGAAGTAATCGTCGCCGCTTCCGCTCCAATTTCTAACCACGTTTTTTCCGCCTGGGCCCGTCGCTTAACGACGCTGGTAACGAAGCAATCGTCGCTATCGTAGTTTGCCGGTGATTATATTGCACGGCCGAGATTCAGCAATTTATTCGATTCTTCGCGAGGTCGTCGCGATTGACAATCAATGCCGCTAACGATTTGATTTTCGCACAATCAGTCCCCGTTTCGTTTCCAGGCTTTCCCGTTGTTATACGATCATTTCGTCCGCGCGAACTCCGACCTGTTCCGTTCTCTCCGCTCGGCATCTCGCGTTCCATTAGAAACGTTTAAACGATGCGAAATTGAGAAACTTTTTATTAAAGTCAGGGAAAAAAGCTGGCCCGGTAATCCCGTTGATTAAAACCGCTGATTATTCATAGTTAACCGCGTACCCCGAAAGCTCGCCGCGCCCTTCTAAATACAACGCTCTGCCGGCTCTATTCATAAAACGATAATGCAGCCAGCGATCGGACGAGATTAAATTTTACACAAAGTGGAAAATTTATTATAATTTTATGCGGCCTCTCCGTTCCTCGCGGTGCATCGGTCCGTGCCCTGACCCCCGCGTCTTGAATATGAATAACTTATTCATTAAGCGTTATCAAATTTCTCTTGCGTTCGTTGCAATTCAATCGCTCTGTCGGAGACCGCTCCACGATTTTTTAATCCCATTACGATTCTCGCGATCTTCTAATTGGCTGCCGTCCGCGATACGATCTTCCGTATTGTTGAAGGCAATAGTACGTTTGTCGAATGATTTTTCTTTCCGATATCGTTTTATCCTCTTCTTCGTTAAGATAGAAATCGATAACGTGGAACAATGTCGCATCGGAAACGTCCCGACGAAAGCGGATGGTGGAAGTATGTAAGCAAATATGCGATGTAAACGTAAGAGTATACGAGACATATTAGCGGATTCTCCTCGGCCGTCAAATCTCGGCCTGTGCACAATGGCTCGTGACTGTGCGGTCGCCGGTTCGTGGCTGGGAAACACAGAGAGTCCCCTGTCCTCGTCCAGGCAGCTCCTTTTTCCTCCCTCTTCCCGAAGGCCCTTTGGCTTCGTTGGTTCACCGTCGTCGAGAAACAAGAGCAGACGCTCTCGAGAACAGCGAGAGAAAGGGGTGAAAGATAAAAGAGACGATCCTTTCGTAGCGGCGCGTTTCGCAAAACGCGCTCGCGCGACCTAACACCCCCGCGCCTACATTCTTCTTCTTTTCCGAAGGGGTTGACAAGGCTTTGACGATCGGCCAGCGACAACGCCCCCTTTGACAATGCGGACCCGTCTTCTTCCATGTATACGCGCGTGTATGTTGTGTTTAGCTGGCACCGCTGCCTTTTGTCGGTTTTTAGACGCGATGCTTACATAATTTTCTGCCACATGGCGTGGCCAGAAGAGGGATCCGACGTGCGCGACACTGATCAGGGGATAAATGAAGCGTTACAGCCGCGCCACATTGGAGAGGGTTATAAAAGAGTTATAAACAGACGCGGGGTAGGTCGACGAACCTCTTTCTCTTCCTCTATATCTATATTTTCCGCGGTACTTTGGAGTTTCGAATCTCTAGATATTTGCCTATCCAGCGATCCCAGGTTCGCAATTTTTCATCGACGAACCAATGGGCATACATCGGAACCAATTATTGCAGAGTACATACGGAGAGGGGCAAAAGTATTCGTACACTTGGAATATTGAAATGAGAACATCGATATTTTATTATATACCTTTATATTGTATGGTATATAACACTTACAATGTATGTACGTGTTACGATATACATGATTATGATAAGATATATGTATACATTTCATTTTGAATAACAAATACATTTCATTCATCCGTAGCAATCGGAGTCAACATTGCAAAACCAGCTAACCAAAACATAGTTCCGAAGTTTGTGCCTTGTCGCTTTTTCGGCGGATGTAAGATTCAAGATAATCGTTGCACACGACGCACGTAGACAATATAGTTAGCGCGGATGGACATATTTAGCTATCCGACGGATGAAATAGTTCTTCGTGAGACGTAGCCTGTCGATCGGGGCGCAAATTCAGCATACTAAACAGCAGGCGATATCGTAAAATGTTCCGTTGGAGGAAAGGTCGTGCTTTGCATAGAGTCTGTTAATCTCGACGAAGCAAATTCAGCGTGCGTGATGCAATTACAAGCTCGACTGACACCTGCTACCGAACCGATCATCGACCGTACGCCGTGCACCGGCACTCGGTTGATTCGATATCGTCCTCTGACGCGAGCGTTTTCGTCGAACGGCAAAGAAGAAAAAAACGAAACGTCGCGCTCCGAGAAATCGAGCGAGCGAAAACAGTCGCAGGTTGCGCGGAAAAGGGTGAACACGCAGGGGTGGATATACGGGGGGGCAGAATTTCCACGGAAAACGGAAGGAAATCCAATGGTCGACGTTGGCGGCGGTAGCGGCGCGAAATGTATGGGCGTAGCCCTCCGTAATATCGTGCGCGAACCGCACCGAGCGGACTCTCTCCCTGGCTATTTGTCATCGGCGTGTATATCATGGACGGCCCTTTCTATCTGCACCGACTAACTCCCCGCACCCACCCCCGCTCGACCTCCGCGAAGATTTGCATTACAAATATGCGCCGACCGGAATGCATGTACGTCAATATGACGGCTTGCCCTCTCTCGCTCGATCGTCGTTCGTTACCAGGAATAGCGCCGATATTCCGGAAACCTGCCAGACAATCGTCTGCGAGGGGGTGTTAAGGGTTGAACACCCGTCTCGAAGAGAACTATGTCGCGAACGTGGAGACGTTAACAATTTTTGCTTGGCGTTCGTGCTGTCGCGGACGAAGGGTTGTTGCGGCGAGCATATTTGAAATCGGGTGTTAACAAATTTGAATCGTTCTCACTCTTAGGGTCTATTGTGTGACGTCACGACCAGAGCCACTCATCTTTATACACGTGTGTAAGAAGTCGCCCGATTTATTCGTGTACACAAATCTGATGTAATTATTCCGGGTTATATTAACGCGTTGAGCCCGGCAAATACTGCTTTTATAAATGCTCTGTTCATGTTTGAAGAAGTAAGGGGTAGAAGATATCAGTCAGTGATTGCAAATACCATTGGTGAATGCACTTACACAACAATCAAGTGAGGAAATTCATTTTTTAATTTTGATACTGTCGATCCTCGAGGATCGATGCTGACCTCAACGTGTTAAAATAATGACGTTCTGTTCAATACCATTTTATGTCCGTTTTAAGTTAGTGGTCGTTACATTGAGTATTCTGTGTCGTGTATCGCTCATTCACCGCGCCTTATAAAGTGTTTCTTTTGTTAAACGTATTACATTATCGTCGCTTTAGTGCACGCGCGCAAACCCTCCCTTTCAAAGGGCAAACAAAGGTTTTGAAAAAAATTGTTCGTTACACCGAGAATGTAACTAGGTCGCGGGACAACATAGCGAAGCAAATTTCAATTTTACCGTTGGAATGCGTTGCGCTTCAGTTACCGTGTGTTCGTGATAAAATTCATTTACCTGTCGATGTAATCTTCTTGTACAAAGGGCGGAATCAATATGTCGGAATATTCATACGTATCGAGAAAGGGGCAGGTTGCCCTTTCCACGTCGGCCGATGTAATTCCGGTCGCATTTTCAATTAGAGAATCCATTTTCCGATATTACTTAAACAAGAGAATTTCTGCAGTGTTTATTGTCGAACGCATCAAAGAGTCATTCTCATCTACGAATAATTAAATTTCCCGACAGTTAATTGGATTCCTGTTTCACGCAATTATCTCCGCACGGTGGTGCGCTCGAATATATCGATTTCGTTCTTTTTCCACGTTAACGCGACAAGCCTGGCCAGATTCGTTCGTTCGCAGCTTTTTTTTTATCGGCTACGAGCTTTTGCCCGCTTTGGCCGTTTGTCGGTGCTCGATGTTCTACGCCGGAACCCGTGCCGATAATCTGTAACGCTTTCGCTGCATTCGGATAGCACTTCCGTCCTTGTTCTCGTTGTTAATCGAGCGGAATCTGTTATCGGTTACGGGAAGAGCGACGGTGAATCTAGGATGGCAATAAATTCCTCTATCTACCCGTTCATCTTGCTTTTCTTTTCGCTAAGAAGATTCGGACGGGGACGTTCCTCTTCCCTGGCCGTCTCCTGAATCCTTATCGAATTTGGAAACGTGCCACACGATCGCTGCAGATCGTTCCCGAACCCGTGAAGAGTACACACCTTTGCAAATCGTTTCCTAGAGTACTTCGTCGACATCTGACTATCTGCACGGTGAAATACGCCGATTCCTGGAAATTCTCCTCTAAGGTATTCGCGAGATTCGCACTCGGATCCTTAAGCAGCCTTGGGATTCGCTTCGCGAAGGAAAAGAATCGAATTGCAGGCTTCGGTATCCGATTCTTCGACAGCTATCGCCTTCTAACATAATATTAAAAACTTACCGAATTGACAATTTAGTATATTGCGTATGTACGTGTATATGACAGTTTCATATATTGTATGTACACTTTTTTAGTGTTTTGAGAAAAATCGGTTTGAAAATTCAATGACTGGAACATATTCTATAAATACTTTTCATAATTTTTTCTATAAATACTTTTTATCACGTCTGGACCATTTGTTTCACGAAGTGTACATATTTGTGTAAAAATTGCACCATGTTTTGGAACAAATATAACATTGAACCGCATAATTAAAATCTTACAAAAAATGCAGCACAGACAACCGTTTGTGCAATAAGCCATCTGTATACTCTATAGAATGTAGCATACATACATATATGATGCATACAGGTCTTTGTTATTAAGCACAGATATACCTTGCACGTTGCTAATTGTATGCTATCCAATATGCTATCATGTGCTTAGATTGCCAAACCATTAAGGTCAATCTATTAACGTGTTTTATATTCCAGGCGTTGTTCAATCAATTATTTTATAATGAAACGAGCTCGATATACAAGGGGCTCGCAAGTAATATATTAAAAACGGCTCCGTGTCTCGCAGCGTTATCCATCTTGGTGGTTTAATTATACACGCTTTCAAATGGTTTACGAGCAGAAATTTCAATCTTTCCCACCGCGCGACGCGATTAAAAAGCAATCAACCGTTAAACGTCGAACGATTGCAGGCGTAGCCGACGTTTTCTGGCATCGAATGAAATGATCAGTTATTTATTCCGTGCCAACGAGAAACGTTTATCGATCGATCTAAGCAAGCGGTATTCTCCCCTAACGGATTACGGTAAGCGGTGGACGATCGCGAGAGGAAACGCGGAGGCAAAGAGGTACACGATCTGCTCCGTAGATCGGTATCCAGAGACATACAAACGTTACCTGTAACTTTCTCATCTGCCTGTCGATAAAGTCCGCCGGTAGTCCGCGAGCGTACACGCGAGTATAGGACAGAATGCATTCTATTACCGTTATCGAAGGACTCCGTGGTTCGTGATATCGCCGGACCGCGTGTTCGCGAGCTTTTCGAGCTTCTCTCGAAGCGAGAGCCACCGGCAGCACGAAAATATCGTACGGCTTGTACGACACCGCGCGATAAGTCACTTTACTCGTGACTCGCGAACGACTCGTACAAACTGCTTTCTATTGGCACCGGTTCCCCGTCCACGGGATCAAAAACGACCCGCGATCCCCGCTGCCCGATACGGCCGAATGAATCCGAAAGGTAGCGCCGCGAGTCGCTGGACCGTCCGATTGTAATTGTGATTCTTCGACGGACGATACTCTCCGTTCTGATACCAGGAGGTCGTGTCCACGGAAGTGAAGAAATTCCATTACGGATCAATGAACATTAAACGGAAAAATCGCAGCCGACACGCAGAAAAGTCCCGGGTGGGTAAAGATGAACTGCGCAAGAGATTCCATGCTTGGAATTATCTTTTCAGCGAAATTCTACCGTCCGACATTTTGCGGTGCATAGAACTCCCGCGATTTCGGCATCTGCGGAATTCTGGGTTCAGGATTTCTCTCAGTTCCAAATTCGAAGCCGTACGTGGAATTCCATACTCGGAATTATCCTGTACATAAAACTCTAAGAGATAATCCTAGAAAACCCTTGAGATGTTGCTAAGTGTAGATTTAACCCTTTGTACTGTATTTAACCCTTTTGCTAGGAAACACTTTGATAACAACTTAAATAATACATTATAGATTTAGTTAAAACATATTTATTCAGATTGTTATGTTAGACCAAATGGCGAATGCGAGTAGCCGTTCGAGCACAAAGGTCTAAAAGTCATCAATGATAGTACATACAAAATCCTATAAAAATTATTTCCTATTATCGAAAGATATATTATGTCCGCAACAGAATTTTTCCCTTCGAGAAAGTATAAAACCCTTATTTCTCCCATTGAGTGCTTCAAAGCGTCTTGTAAATTACCCATCACCGCGGATATAATCAAAAATGGTTTTACACGGGACCACTATCTCCAAACAGCAACAGATCGTATCATTTATCTCCGCTTAAATATTTACAATCCTCGATTCACGATAAAGCTCGATCTATACGTGTGGTCCGTGTACTCGAGAGCATCTCTGTTTATACCTCTCGAGGGTGTCTCGAGTGCTGGGTACGGTCGCTTCCAAAACCTCTTAAACGGTCGTTTCTTTTCCGTCGTCGGCGATTTCCACCGAAAACGGGCCAGGTTAAAATCGATGGAGGCTGAAACGCGACACCGGCCGGCCAAACGTTTCGCGTATCTAGGTCCCGACCGGATAAGCATCTAAACGACAATTGCTCGCAGCGTAGCATTAATTGCTGTCCGCGTAACAAGCCCACCGTAGCCGTGGCTGCATCAATTCTTGTCACGAGACCGCCGATAGTCGCTCGGTGAACCGCTCTCTCGCAGAGTATCCTCTTTCGTTCGTACACGAAACACCCTGCGCGACCCTGAAGAATTTACGAGCCGGCCGATTACGCGGGGGACGCGCGAGAGTCTTGACTATCGATCGGGGTCTGGGAAATTAACGCGAGCGACGTTAATACCGAATTGAAACGAAAGCATCGTCGGTTCCTTTGATCAGCAGCCGGGTAGGAAGTAGCTGGCGCTCTCCCTTTATCAGCCCGCAGCCGGGCATCGATCAAAGACAGAAACGGACAGATCGAACGAAGGTACATACGTACGTACGTACACAGAGACACCGGTTCCACGATGTTCGCAACAACAAGGCGTAGTCGCAATATCCGGCAATGTAGGAAGGATCCCCGTGCTTACCCTTACCAGCGAGGGTTGGTTATTATCGTGCACGACGTGGAGACGTGCCAGCAACAACGCTATCCATGACAAGCCCCGAGACAAAAGGAACCTTTCATCGTCGAAAGAGAGGAGCTTATACCTTCTTGGAACCTCCCTCTGCCCCTCTGTCATCTTCCAACCTCTGTGTAATCTGCCACCGATCTTGAAGGATGATCGTGTATCCTGTCTGTTTCGATGCTGGGATCAAACGATTAGCGCAAATGTGCTTGTGTATTAACGGTCTCGCTATATGACCCCGGTATTACTCTATGATCGAGACATACAGCGATAATCTAACGTATGGTGATACGAGGTGTGGAGATGCAACGCGCAACAACGCGTCTCCACACGTAGCTTCGATTCAATCCATAATTATATGACATTATAAGTATAAGTATGTATATGTATAGTGCGACTGCACTCCTTTCTATCCTGCAAAAAATACGTACCTTCATTCTTTAGGACTTCTGAAGATTTAAAGAGTCGAGGATAAGAATCTGTGGTCTGAACTTTTAGATCCGATTCGAAGATCTGCGAAATTCATTAATGTGTATATTTAGAAACTAAGAATTTAGAAATTGAAAAAATTCAGAACTTTTGAAATATTCATATTTGAGGAACTTCGACTTTTGAAATATTGAAGTTTATGAATTTCGAAACCTAGAAGCGTTCATACAGCCTACGTTACCAACGTAATAACTTCACGCCGACGAAGTAATTTATTCCAACGATTCAGCATCGTGTCAGCATCAAAAACAATATCTCCGTGAAACGCGAAAGAGAGTAAAATACATAAAATCGTAGTCAGTCGGCACCTGAGAATTTCGATTCGTCGTACGGTCAATTAAAATGCGCCGAATATTCGCGACGAGCGTCTGTTCGTTTCTTGCGCGCGTTAAAGCGTCGCGAGCGTAACGAGCGCAGACTCGTAACTCATCGCGATCCAAAGAAATGCACGCGAGATCCCGGACAATGTCCCGACGGATGAACGAGGCGGAGAGGAACAATTTCTCCCGGGGTATCCGGACGAATGAGAGGCGGGAGACGCGTCGGTCGGAAATTCGAGAAAAGAACAACGCGTTACCACACGTCGGGAATTCCGTGACGTTCGTCGGTGCGAGCCGTTGCACTCTCTTTACACGGCCGGTCCCCGGTGTGTCCTTTAAATAGCGTCTATTCATAGGCAGGTCCGGTCGGCAGAATGAATGAACGCGCTAAAAACAGGCTGTTTGGCACCTCTCCCCGCGAATTCCCTAGACGGTGCCCGCACGATCACGCGAGAGGGTCCCAGACACACGAATCGGCCATTTCACGCGAGCCGCGTATAAATACGTTCGAGCCACCTGTCTCTTTGGTCCTGCTCTTCCTGAATCGAGCGTTTCGAGCGGGCGCGTGCCGAGACGGGCCGAGACTAATGGGTGAAAAGTCCAACAGGACTACCGCGACTCGTTCGCCCATAGAATATAAGGGGGCTAGCTTTCGTTCCGTGCCGGGGCATGCCACTTCGGAAGAGTAATTACCGAGTCTGTCGCCTGATTCGAGACGGTCGAGGTATAATTTTATCTTAGTCAGACTGTTCAATGAAGCTACAAGACCGTCTCGTTGAACTTTCTCTGTTGTGGACACTGCCGTGAAATGTATTTTTAGGACTCCGACCGAGACCGTTTTCATTCTGAATATGTTTATTTGAGGAGGTTTCGTTCGAGTGTAAGGTTACAAACCAAACGCTTCGAATCCCTTCTAATAATAATTACGTACATGTACAGAAGCTGATTTAATACCGCGAGGTCGGTTATCGACGGAATTGTACATTTCATACAATATTGTAGAGTAACTGAGAAGACGATCATTTGTAACTGATTCTCAAAATGTGTTAACCCTTTGGACTCGCATTCGCCATTAGATTTAATGCAACGATTTTAACTAATGTCTAACGAAATTTATAGTATTACACACGCGATGTTTGAACATGGTAAAGCAGACAACGATGGCGACTAATAATAAAAGAATAATAATTTTTAAAAAATTCATCAATATTCTCAACTAAAAAGTTTTACAGTAGCTATTTGATAACAGTAAGAATGCTTTATACTTTAATATCGTATAATATCGTAGAATTAATATTGTTCTGAAACTGAGATGAAAATGATTTGAAACTAATTCTCAAAAATGTTAATAATACAGTACTCGTGTAATGCGACATGGAAATAAAATTACTCCAATCAGAATAGAACTTCCGCTCAACAACGAGTACGAACTCACGCAAAGAATGTGCAAATTCTAAACAATATATCTCGGAATACCCGAGATAGCTGTTTAATCGAAGAAACGTTTCCGTAATCAAACATTCTTTCCGTGACGCGCAAAAAGTTGCAGCGAGTAATCATCTTAAGTGGCCCCGTTCGATGCACAAAAGTTGCTAGTCCGCTTCTTGAAAGCGATCCACGCGACAAAAATTACCAGCATTAATTGTACCGAGCCACTTTATCATCCAAACAGCCCGAAATAATGGCAGAGCCGGTTGAAGCTCGAATCGCGTCGCACAATGTCGTCCACACGGCGATGAGACAAGGGGGTGGCTTGTCTCGCACCCCTTTGAGCGTTCGGCCGTGTCCCGTGCATCAATGCGGTCGTGTTTTTACCTCGAGCAGTCCGCTCGTATTCTCGAAGCGGGGACGTTCGTCGCGCGCGAGCTACCGGCGCGAAAAGTAGGCGGTCGTTCGGCTTGATTCCGCGTTTCAAAACTTTCGCGAACAAAGCCCATTGTACTGCGAAACGAGATAATACATCGCGTCGTTACGGCCTGCCCCGGTTCGGACGCTAAATTATACCCTGCGCTTACACGCTCGCGAGGCCGCCACGAGCGTTCTCGCGAGCTGGACGCGTGTCTCGCGCCGCGATAATTGGGACGCCTCTCGAACCTCGAGTCGGCGCGGGTCCAAAAGAATGTTTAGCGCCGCCATCACTCGACGCTCTTCCGTTCATTCACGAGGGGCAAAGTTAATTAAAGAGCTCGGCCTCGGACTATCCTCGGCGACGTGTAATTACTCCGATCGTCTCGAACTTCTTCAGGTTCGCCGGCTGAAACCGAACGTTCGAGCCGGCCACGGATCGGCCTAATTGCACCGTGCCGCACTCGTATCACGGAATTAAGCCACGGTATGCAAGAAAAGTTGCATCTGCGCCGTTAATCGTGTTTCCTGCGGAGTTAAGATCGATCCGCGGAGATTTCTTCGACGGCAAGAACATTAGAGATCGCCGCAATATGTAATCCGCGGTTGGACGTATGTTATGTTAGATGCTAATGTGTAGCGCCGCATTCGAATGTCTTCTGTGTATAACATTCTTAATGGTAACGTAATAGGGTTTAACCCTTTGACTACCACGTCACCCATATGTAACTCAATTCGTATTTTTCTATAAAGATTTCTACCTGTAAGAATTTCTACACAGATTTAGCAACTGTTAGTATTGGGAAAACATTTGGTAAGACTTGTTAAAAATGAAAATACTGCCTAATGCAATTTTCAATTGCTTCCTTGTGGCAGTCAACGTGTTAAATAACAAATAATTTTCCTATATATTCGATAGCATATCCGCGTCGTTTTCTTTGCCACTCAGTTTCTGTTCACTTCATTCGTACTTCGTTACTATTATTGTTGGAATATGTATTCTTGAGCGAACAAATTATGCGAACAGAAATAATAAATGAAATGAAGAAGGGGAATATAAATGCACTTTATAGACTTTGACTGGAGTAGAACTAGATAACTTTGCTATGGCCTCTTGACGACTGTCCCCTTCCCCTGGTCCTTACTATTCGGGGAAAAGTGCCATAAAAGTGTGCATCTATCTTTCATCGTACTAATTGGTATTTCAGACCGTGTTGGTTCTTATACTGTACAGGATGACTCTTACATTTATTCGAGAACAACAATTATAACAGAATCATGAGATAAAACTATTGCATTCTTTGTACATTACGGTCGACCCCAAACAAAGTTATTGTCTCTATGATCACCCTGATACGTGGATTCGTTTTACGTGATAAAAACGTTCGGTACCGACCCGAAGCGGTGCAAAAGCAGCGATCGCTCAGAAAGAGGAACGATTGAGTGAGCACCGGTTAGCCGTTTGCCATCGAACGGCAGTCAGTAAAATACGGCGGCAAGTTGGGCACGTTTCATTGAGCGTCGCACTAGAAACGGTCCCGTTGCTCGTTGACTTTCCGTAGTACGGATTGGAAACACGCTGGCCTCGATCCTCGTCTCGCGACATTAACTCTCGTTATCAATGCGTTACGTACGACCGGGTCGAATCTGTACGCCGGCGAACACCAGGGTGCACGTTCGCACGGGAATACACGCGTGCGTTCGTGTGCAGGACGCGGCCGGCCTCCGTGGGATCGTCGTCGGTGTGCATCGATAAATCGAACGCCCGTAAATCTTTCGGTTTCCGTCGTCGTCGTGGTCCCAGCCGCTTACGATCGATCGCGACGAGTCACTCGACTGTACCCTCTATCGACAGACCTATCGTGGATTAAAGGCCTGACGACAGCTACAACCGACGCTAGTTACCTTCTATTTAACGTGATTTAAGGCGCTCCCGGTTTACGTTGCGGCTACGTGTCTCGTAGATATACCGTGGACGCGGAACCGGCAGCGCAAACGTTCGATGCGCTTCTAGCCTACGGCGAAATTGTATCGTTGCGCGTTTATCGATCTTGTATCGACGCCGATCGAGCAGATTCCGTTGACATTGGACCTCGATTTTTCAATGGCTAATTGGTTTTGGGGAAACGTGAATCACGGGATAGTTAAGGTACTCTCTCGCGCGAGACGGTTTATCATAATCAGTTACGACGAGTGTTAACCGAATAGATTTTGATAGAATTTAGATACGATAATCAACTGTAAAGTGACAGTGCCTTTGTACAAATATGTATACAGCGTAAATCAACATTATGTGAACAATCTTAATTTTGTTTCATTTTCTCGAATAACTGAAGGGCAGAATAAAGGGTGTGTTCTGGCACTGCATGATACTGTTGAACGTTGGTTTGTGTGCATTAATCATGTTAGTGGTCAGGTTGAAACGCTGTTCAACGAAAACTCCGAGTAAATGTTTTCTCTCAAACAGTGTTCACATAATTCTGACTCTCCCCTGTATATATCACACCGATTTTTGCTACCGAAGGTACATATCACTGGTCAAATATTTTTCAAAGTACCGCGTTGCAGCGAACTTTCCATGGAATGCGAAACGAA
The DNA here is from genome assembly GCA_947623535.1 of Coelioxys conoideus. Lineage (NCBI taxonomy): Eukaryota > Metazoa > Arthropoda > Insecta > Hymenoptera > Megachilidae > Coelioxys > Coelioxys conoideus. The sequence continues at coordinate 14,931,186 of OX392457.1, read as the reverse complement.
TTTCGCCCATAAATTTTAGCAGGCGCCGAATCCATAATTCATGCGATCATGATACAATCGCATCTGGAAGAGATTATGGCATGATTACGGTTAAACGTCCCCAGGTGTACCGTTAAGCGTCATACTTGACGCTGTATCCTCCTGATCCCTCCTTTAATTACTGGCTAATTAACGGATGACCATTTACGGGATGCAGTGGGCTCGCGAGGGTAAATCGGAAAGGCGAAACGAAGATGGGAGACGGATGGTTGATAAATACACGATCGACCGAATGGAGATAGGAGAGATGGACACGGGGCAGAGGGTGGATGTCCGCAATCATCGTTTTAAAAGACGAGCCATTGACTCGATACGGCATTGTTCGTTCGAACGTACACGCTTACGAGGTTGCGTATCGTGCGGATGACGCACGCACGCGACCACCTATGCACGCACACGCGTACACGCGTTACCCACACGTCTTACCGACACGCTGAAGATCGCTAATTAACGATGACTCTGCCCTGTTGCAGTATTGTCTCGATGCATTCCCGCGACCCACCTGCCTGCGCTTGCAGACGCGTGCTGCAGCTGCGTGCCTAGCCTCGCTGCCCCAACGATTCATGTACATAGGGTGTTTAGAAATTTTGCATAATGATTTTGACGCTGTTACGCGGTACAATCGATACTCCAGTACGATGGTCTCTTCATTCATATCTTCAGAGATTGTACGTGGGGTATCGCTATCTAGCGTTTTAGGTTTTATGACGCTTTCAAATTTCTTCTATTTCAAATACTTAATAAATTTGCTTAGGATCTAGACAATTTTTGTTTGAACACGCACATAACTTGGAAGAGACGTATTATAGTCCTTTATTGTAATTTCGTCGTTTTGTTTAGGTCCTATTTAAAATAGGTCTGATGTACTTTAAGACACATAGGTCATTGTTAAATGTAAAATATCGGTATCATTTTCCTTTACTATTTTGCTTCAAATTGTCTACGTCAGATTTTTGGAAACTAGACTATCAAATCATAGTACTATCAATGAAGGAATTTGTAAAACTCCTTCTTATGAAATATCGCGTGTCTAATAAGTTGCGAGTTATATGTAATGAGGATATACTAATAAAAACTTGCAAATTAGAGATGTCGAATGCGTTGATATAGATACTGTTTTACCATAATTTTCGGTAGCGAGACATATCCGTAATTTATCACCACCCTGTACATATTGATCGAGCGTACGTAATTATGTCATTGACTTCGAGACTGATGCAAGTAATAATGCTAATGCCTAGAATAGGCGCAAATGATCCCGAAGGAATGTGATCATTCTCTAGCGATTATTTCATTTCTATTTCCGCAACTGTATGAACCGTTGATTAAAATTAATAATAATCGCAATAGTCCTGAAACTAGAACATTCCGTCAAGTTCGAGCTTCACATTACTCAAAATTAAAAATAAAATCCACCTGTACTCCATATTGGTGTGCTTCGTTAAATAATGATTTTTGCACCGACTAATATGCAATATTCGGACATATGTTAAATTAAACTACTTAGACATGTACATCGATGATACTAACTGAAACTATTCTTTCTCTGTTGCAGGTACGTGATCTGATAATTTTCTACTGGATTCCAGACTAGATCCTTAGATAATCGAAGAATTCGGTATGTCGCATCCGTCTCTTTTCTCTTCCATCGAACGTTTGCTGCCCGAAGAAACCTTAAATGCTAACAGTGCTTTTAAACGGAATTAACACCGGTATTAATTTGGGAATCGTATACGAATGAACTTAATCGTCGACAATCGAACAACGAATATATTCCCCGCACTAAAACACGCTGGCGCGACTCACACGAACGTGTGTACGCTTCTGTACGTGGCTCGATTCGAAGCGCTCCGTTAAAAGCGTACTGTTGCGAACGAGTTCTGATTAAAATTGCTTCGCTTCGGGTGGAAAACGCGAATTCCGCGGGACCAACGTACGTTACGCATTCACGGCGATGGTAGAATATGACGGAAACGCTTTGTCCGAAATACGTTCCACCCTTCAGCGTGTGTTTACCCAACTTCGCCGTTAAATCGCGCGATTATCCGCTCGCGAATCGAAGACATTCCTCGAATGTCGGGTCTTCGATGTTTCGCAAAGATTTTAGCGGCGAGTTGAACGTTTCGGAAATTCGACGGTCATCGACGCGGTTCCGTCGCGGTTGGCGAGATGAATCGGCTCGATTTTAATGAGCCAGGTAATCGGTTTCGAAGAGAGAGATAATACGGTAGGAAATAACTGTGGAATGCCACACGTACGCTCGCTCGAGAGCCGCGATTCCCAGAATAATAAAGCATCTAGCCGGGCGCGGTGAATCCGCCGCCACTCCCTCGGGAGCTCCCTGCTCATCTGCGGATTCAGGTATGTTCGCCGGACGAACCTTTCACCCGACTCCACAGATAGAGACGTGTCGGCTCGATCTACGGAATTAAAGGTCTCCGTGCCGCCAACGATCGTTAAATCCTAGCGCGATTAAGCTCTGGACTACACGACCCTCGCGATAATACGCTAACCTTTCCACCGGATACACACCACCGTAACTATGAGGATCTGCGCACCCTTCAAACGTTGTCTGACATCTTCTGAATTCGGGATACAACGTCTGTCACTACAACTCTTGGCTATCTAACCGGTAGTTACGTAACAATGTTGCTGGTAATGAAATTCATGCGACGCGTCACTGGTCCGCCTATTTTGATTGGTGTCAATTGACACGATTAAAACCAATTTTAATTGTTTAAGCTGTATGTTAATACACCGCTACATATTACATATATCACTGTATATACATCTTTGTATGTATAGATGTAACGTAAATGTTTATTCCAATGTATGTAATGTCAATTTCTATTGCAATGTACATGTAATGTCAAGTTCTATAGTAATATATGTAATGTATAGCCACATATGACGTCACATTGAAGCCTCCATGCGGCAACTGTTACATAACTGGACTGCAAATATTTATGCAGTTATGATGTACCGAAGACTGCAAAACGTACATAAATCATGTAACGCATGAGATTTACAGTCAATAGATTATATGATTTATTTGTGGCTCGCAGACTTCGATGTACTACACGCGCTTAAACATGTGCAGCCGACATACTCCTAGAGACTCAACGCGTGGTAAATTGATAATATTAATTGTAAATATTTATAAAAAGTAGACCGTCACGGGGAGGCAAGTAGATTGAGCCGTCGATGGTCAGACGTCTTATTAACGCGGAACAATCTCGGCGGTGAAAATGGTATTTTCAAAGAAGAATCCTTCATCCGCGGCGAGCGCCTGATATTCTGAATCATTTTAAAATTCATAGTTCTTAATAAGACCGTAGAAAAATGTAGGGAACGGTATTTCCCCGGGAAAGAGATCCTCGTTCCGCCGGGGGGAAAAACCAAGCAAGCGCAAATCTTGAAGGATGATCCAGCTTACCTCGTGGAGCAGTTTCGTCGCGGTCAGGATCGCCGTGAGATGCAAAGCGTCCTTACGTAACAGTCATCTCGTCGGGCATTCATCTTAGGGAATCGCGCCGTTCTAGCCCGTTGTTTCGCGCGAAAAAGAAACAACGATCTATCCAGGACGGCTGATCGTTCCATTTCCCCCCCGGGGGCAGACGAGCCCGGGACCAAAACAACCCACTCACCGGCGTGGAGCGTCGGAATAACCATGAATCTTTGGACGTTCACGTCCGCCGCGAAGACAAAATCACGGCATTAACCATCCGTGGCTCGGATAAGGAGGAACACACGGGAACAGAATGAAGCGGGTAGAAACGGATGGCTTCCGTTTCAGGCGGACAGGCGGACAGCCATCGAGAGGCGAGCTCAGCCGGATTCGTTGATTGGCTGCGCAACGTGGAAGGATGAAGCAACGGCACAACAACGTCGTACTCGCCGTTGTTGTTGCAACTGCTTCTTACCTAGCCGAGTGTACCCTGCCATACGCCCACACCGTTCCGCTTTCCCGACAGCGATATACTAGGCACCGTTTGTATACCCCGACCAAACGTTCCGGTGTTCCGGTAGCTTCCAAATAAGACACGTACAAGACGCTCCAATTTCAGCTGACACCTGCGTTTCACGCTGTCCGTGATACGTTACCGAGTTCTATTTTGCTTCGGCACGAGCCACGAACCCTGTCCGCCACTCGCGAGTGCGAAATCTCGGGGCATTGTGAGATTGGATAGAATACGGTGAAGTCCGATGTGTTCGAACCAGCAGACTGATGGATTCTCGGATAATTTCGTAGTTGGAACATTTGAGAATGAGGCAGTTTGTACGTGTTAAGATTTAGACATTCAAAGAATTGTGGAGTTGGGGGAATCAGGAATTTGGGTACCTGAGAATCCGGAAACGTAGGAGCTTTGAAATCTTGGATTTGCTAATTTAGAAATGTTAGACACGCGAGGAGTTGGCAATTTTAGAAATTTGCAACTGTGGAAATTTAGAAATTGAAAAATTTGTAGAAATTTTAAAATGGTAGGTCTTTAAATTTGTAAGTGATAATTACTGCAGAAGGCTTATATTTCGATCGAGTGCATCCTACCGAGCCCGACATACTCGATCACCCATACATCCCCAATTTTCGCAGCGGCGACTGAAAACACGGGCTCGTGCATGCGCTTCTCGCGTTCCCAGCGTCGCTAATTATACCCCGGCACGAATACACGAGGAATGTTTCTAGTCGTGGAGCGAACGGTGTCGTGGTAACCGATCGTCGGAAAAATCGTGATTCATTCGTTCGAAAACGCAGTCCCCGTTAGATAGGCGAGCGCAGGCCATTCGTTTTCGCAGCGCGCAGGTCGAATTCTTGGTGGAAGTTGCGGCAGGTTCACGAAGAGCGAGACGGCGAAAGAGGGAAGCATGCAGCGACAGCAGAAATACCGAGGGAAGCAGGCGGCAAAAAGCTGCTCCTTCGAACGCTTCCGCGTTCGAACGATCCCAGTCGGAACATAACCTGGTAAGATCTTGCCGGCAGCATGGAAACGGCCGATTACACCTGCTACTTCTCGACTTAATCCCGAAGGATCGCGGTTCGTATTCCGAGGAATTGTCGAAGAGTCTTTCCCGGAAATGTACGGGGCTGTCTGCGCCGTGCACGGATGCCGGTCACGCGCGACCCGCTCGAATTAGCACGATTCGATTCGTACAACACCGTGCGGCCGCCAGCAGCCTCTCTGTGCTTTGCTGAATCTGCGCGATTCCAACGACTATTTGGCGAGTGTTTCTTCAAGATCTTCTGCTTGCTTTTTCGAACGTTCCGATGTTGCTGACTACGTGCGCTATTTACAGTTCCGTAACGCCCTGCATAATTTGCATCCCGTAAATCTTATCGTCGAGACGTACGCCGCCGTTCGTATCTCTGAGGCGTGTACGAGAATTATTTGTGCTTAACCCGTTCACTGTCAGTCAAATTTTTATCTTTTTGCCGCGAGTGCCATAATATAGGAAAACGCGTAGATTTTCACAAAATGTAACAATATTTAGTTGTAGACATAGTATCAAAATGGATTAACATTTCCATCTGTTTCCCCCGTTGTTCATATTTTTCCATTCACTTTCAACTAGGGGATGTCTTGTAGTAAAAAAAATAGCACTATGTGATATTTCGTAGCTGGCAGTGAATGGGTTAAACTATTTTGTTCTCAATTCGTTCGTTAACCAGTTCATACCACATAGGATACATATGTGTACATTCTACATAGGGTACCTTTGAGAACCACTTTTAGACTCTATAAGGAAATATTTCAAACGTAAGTTAATCAGTTTTGGTGTTATCTTTGGATATAAAGATTCGGCGACTCGGAGAAGTTATTAAGTAACCAGTTGCAAGTTATATTAAAACAATGACGTAAAGTTGCGCGCAAGCAACGCAAACACACACGAACGTGTGGATACTCGCGAAGCTTTCAGCTTGAAAAATATTCACCTTGCAGAATAAATCTAACAACCGTCTCTCCACGCGAACAGCGTAGCGAGCAGGTAGACAGAACCGCCCGGGGGCTGAAACGAAATTCAAGCGCACGCTGGTGGAAACGCGTGATTCGTCGTGGAAAAAAATCTCGGCACGAAAAAGCGCCAGCTCTTAACGGAATTCCCGGAACCGTTGGGAATCGCGTTAGGTGGAAATACGATCGTGAATCGAACGGGACATCCATGGAAGCCGGGGGGGGCTGTTGGGGTACAAGAGTGCGGAGGTCGTAGACGTTCGCAGGGGTTTCGCCCGGGTGTCGCCGGGAAACGTCGTCTTTAATCGAATCCCATTAAGATTTAAGGGCAAGCCCCGCAATAAATTACGTTACCTCCCGGTGTGGAAGGCTATCGCCTCGATAGGCAAAGGACCATTCGAATGGCTTACGAGGAGCGGTCGTCGGGGTGGCCAGAATTATTCGGTCGACTCTCGATTACGGGATTGTCGTAGGTCGTTGTTACATCTAGCGCGAGTCGTCCTCGGAAAATGGAAATACCCGTAATCCCGTGGAAAATCGATGCGAACGTGTGCCCGATCGAACCGCATACTTTCGACGTCGTGTACCAACGATATTCCTGTGACCCGGGATCCCGTCGGGTAATAATTTCAGTTTAAACACGGACTACGGTACGACGATTTACTTTGAGCCTCGATATACCACCCTCCGGGTATATTTTGACCCAGAAACAGAAGATTAGTCCATCAAATATGCATGTATTTGGTGTGCGTGATTTATGACAATTTTATTTTGATAATAAGATTAATGATTTTCATGAAATTCGCAAATCGCTTTATCTTGTAAACAACGTGATGCATATCATAAATAACGCGTGGCAAAAAAATTAAATCGATATTCTGCGCGTTCTGTTGACGGATACATATTTTCGAGATCTCGCCCAAAAATATTCGCACTGCCGGGTCTGTTTTATTTAATTCCTTTACATGAATTTTGTCATTTTTGTCCGACGGTCCCCGAGAGGAAATTACAAGTATAATATAAGTCATAGAAAACAAATATACGATACTTCAGCAATACATGGGAAGCATATTGACAATGATAAATAGAAGACGAAATATAATAATTCAGAGAATGTTTTCCGTGCGTGAAATGAACGCAAACAAATGTTTCGTACTATTTTATTACATCACCGAGGGAGCATGCTTCGAAAATAAAAAATATTCGATATCTCGTCCGTCTGGAACACCATAAATATTTCTTTTCGAACACGAGGGAAACGGGTACGCGTTATCCGCGATTTGTTACTGGTGTCGAGAATTTTCGGTAGAGTCTCTCCTTTTGAATTTCGGGTCGCGTTTCGGCGGGTCGAAGATTCGCGACAAAATTCGCGCGACACCGTTTTCCAGTGTCGTATCGAGATGGCTACCGCTCAACTGGATGCTGAACAGGGCGATCGAATAAAAGAGCCACAGGGATTTTTCGACGATCTCGTCACCGGTGAATCGTTGAACGCCTTATCCATCGAGGCGCTATCCAAGTAAGGACATCCAAGGCCTCGGAATTGGTTATCGATGCAAGACGCGACGTCTTCGACGCCAAAGAGAAAAACCCGATTGATCGTGGCCGACGGTGTCGCGCGTGCACCGGAAATCCCGCACGATCCAGGTGACACGACGTCGTCATTCGCCAAAGGATCAGACGGCATATAAAAGACTTTGCTGCTGGGACACGCAATCGATCGAGCTACCTGGCCTTTATGCCTCCTCTCGCGTGCACCATTTAAGGAATCCGTTTGACTTTTTTTTTTTTATTCCGTCAAATATTCCATTTTTACGTTTCTGTTTCCTCTGATATGATCTCGAAGATATTCCATTCTCCGCATTTCTTAGATTACGGTTTCGCGTTTACTTTCGGTAATTTATAGCAGACATTTTGCAATTGTTTGGTTTTATGGACGTGCACAGCGAATTACACAGTTCTGCATCGTGACTTGTTTATTTTATGTCTTTGAATCATTCCGGTAATTCTCGCAGTATTTTAAACTAGTGCTGCGTTGTTCTTTGTCGATGAAATTGTTTATGTGAATGTATTGTATCGTACATAGACTTTGTACAATATATCACAGGCTAGCCTACACAAGTCACGCGTGGGCGAATGCTGTTGCATATTTCTTGTTAATAAATTACGGTATAGAATGGATACAATTTATACATTCTGTGAGAAAGGTATGTTCGCGCAAAGTAATCGATTTCTAACCATTTTTGTTCGAGAATGTAATTTCTTCCATTTTTCTATGAACTTTTGAACGAAGTAGGTGAACGTGAATTTTCTAAGTTCATCATTGTATAATACATCCTCCCAACTTTTAATTTTAACATTTAGGCATTAGATTTCTGACAGGATATTAAAATATTAATTTCAAAATTGAAAGAGATTTGAACATTTGTAATACATATGAATGTTTATTTTTCGAGTAAATTAAGACCTTAAGTTTTCGAATAGGTTTTTAAACCGAGTGAACCTCCATATAAGACAGAGTTAAAGGTATTCTTTATTAGAGACCGAATGACTCTAGACAGAAAGATTCATTTTTGCGCTATACTTTGAAGGACGGTTCAACAGTGGATGAACGATGGAACTCGTGGTATCCTGACGAATCGGAGAAGTTGTTCGTTAAACGGATCTCGAGCGCGTTAACCGGTAGCCGAAGGTTGTTAGCCGAAGCGCGTGGAACACGCCGCAGGAAAGAAGGCCAGTAAATCGAATTACGATCGCCATTAACGCGAAGCGCGCAGCGTCGAACTATCGGAAACTGAAATTTCGCAATCGCCTCGCACCTGCCGTGTGCTCGCCACGCGAAATTATGCGCGTTGCAAATCGCAGCCTCGCGTGTGCATCGTCGGCGAGGCGAACCGCCTCGCCTCGATCGATAGTCGATCTCTCGCGGTGTCCCGCGTTGCATACTAACGAGCCAGAAGAAAATGAGCCCCCGACCGTCCTCCTCTCTTTCTGCCCTCCTCGCCGCTTTCTCGTTCCCGGATCGTTCGCCGCCACGGAGACAAAGTTCTAACGACGCGTCGTTACACGGACCGGAAATCACCTTCCACTTAAACTCGCATTCCCGGTTGACCGGCTAGTGTGGATCGCCGTAATTGATAGTTGATCGCCGGGATGCATCGGCGAGCACGGGAAATGAAAGGAAGCTCGGGAATTATTGGAAAAACTCGCGATCGTAAAGTCGAATGGCCGAGGTTGGATCGATACGAAATAGAAGCGAGTTTGCATGCATGCGTTCGAGCCTGCTATGCCGACGATGGGCAACCGTGCCCGCAAGGGCACGTTGTGGACGCGCAAGTGGCGTACATTTGCCAGCGCCGATGGCTGCTATAGTAATCATTCGAGAAATTATGGGTTGAATAGAGACAAATTGAATCGCGTTGTTGTTTAGATGAATCGAAATTGAATTCGTAGGAGCGAATCGAGTTGAATCTGGACGAGTTTTATCGCCTTGAACTCGATCGAGTAGAATTCCGATGATACGGAATTTCACTTCGTTCAGTTGAATCAGGTGGAATTCTATCATTTGGAATTCCATCGCGTAGAATTTAGTCACTTGGAATTGTATCGTCTGGAATTCCATCATATTGACTTCAAACGACTGAAATTCTAGTGCTTGGAATTCCATTGCGTAGAATTCTATTCCCGTTGAACTCCATCGCGTTGTATTTTACGCCATAGAATTTGTCGCCCATCAGTCCAAATTGCATCATATCGCTGTTATATAATAATCGACGTATTAATACCAAACTTCATAGTCTTCGATACAAAGTTGCGATCCTGTTAAAATATCATCCTTTAGACCAACAATGACACAGTTTAATACACTACCGATATCGAGAAAGACATCGATTACGGATTACAGTTCGTTCGTCGCATCGATCACGGTCCATACGGAAAAAAAAGCATCGACAGGGAATGATCGGCCATAACTTTTAACAAATTCAATAATGTCCTCGCTGAAACTTCGACACCGATAAAATAACCTACTCGCGTACCATCATAAAATACTCGGCACACCTTCTCTCGACCTCGACCTAGTGATCGCGTTCAAGATTACAATTTATGCGTTTCCGGAAGATTCGTCGAGTTCGATTTATTTCGCGGACAAAATTTCTGCGCGTTGATACTCATTAACTGTGCCGGTATCTCGTATGGTAAACTCGAACAGGAGCTTGATAAGCCGGGACAAATGTCGAGCGGTCGAAAGACGAGATTCCTCGGGCGCGATTTGCGGTCGACAGGAATCGTCCTGGGCACTCGAAGGTGCATTCCGAACAGGTCGTGCTTGCCGGTGCACCGACCCAGGTAATTGATAGTTGATCGGTGCAACGTGTCGGCAAACCGGGAAAAGGAAACAAGAGCAACGTCGATGGAAAGCAAGAAAAGGGTTGCGGAGAAAAGAGGAAACGAAACGGTAGAAAAGAAGCGGTTTTGTAGCAATAAGGATGATCACCATTGCGATGTAAGATTACTAGTCCGATCAGTGTGTAATCTCCAGAATGAAACATTCCTGTATTTTTATATTTCTGCATTTGTGGATTGTTACATGTTCTAAATTTGTAAGTACCCAGATTTCCGAATTTCGTAATACTCATATGTCTCTAAATTTGAAATTCTTCAAGCCTCAAATTGTCTGATCCTCAAATCTTCAAATATCTAAATTTCCTAACCTCAAATTCTCTCAGCCTTGAATATTTAACCCGAAGTTTCGCTAATCCCAAAATTCTCAAATTCCAAATTCTGTGATCCACGACTTCTCTGAATTCCAAATCACGAACCATCAATTCCACAGTCCCAAAATTTCCAAGCTACAATTCCTCAAACCCAAATTCTCAAAACCCCAAATTTCCAAGCACAATTTCTCAAAGCCGTGTTCCTTGAACCCCGAATTTCTAACATTTCAAATTCTTAATCTCACGTAACACACGACGCGTTCGTGTCGGTGAGGGGATTTGACTTCGGGTGTATTTGACGAAACTGGTATATTCAACCAGTTAGTATTTCGTCTTTGTCCTTCGTGAACCCCTTCAAATCCCTTTTTCTCGTGAAGGGAAGTCAAGATTGCCGCTGCTGAATGATAGCGAACGAAGAGTGGCGCTACGCGTTAAATATGCATCGTTCGGGAGATAAATTGCGCCTTAACCAAGAACCAGTCAGCCGGGTATTATAATAACCTAATAAAAGTGATTAATACCGGACCGGCGCGATATATTACCCCGTGGGTTGGTGGGTTGGTGGCACGGGGGACCAAGGGAGAGCCACATGGCGGAAAGCTCAGACGGTGGCGTCTTTGAGAACCGTTCGCCAGGATGTCGCTTAGGTTGTCCCGACGAGGGGAGAATCGAGCGGTCTGCCGTCGCTGAAATTTAGGAGAACGATTCCGAATGGTCTTTTTGCGTCTCTTTGCCTCGATTCTTCGGTTGCTCTTCGCATTCGCTCGTTTATTGCTGTCCTGTTTATTGCCCCGGCATGTTGTTTTAAACGAAAACGGATGAAAACGGCTTTGCTCTTTTACGGCGTTGCATGAATCCTTCGCTTTGCTGCGTGCACGGCATAAACGGTCTTAACAACTTGCGCTACGATTTATTCGGCAAGTCCGTCGGACATAACGAACTATTAACACATTGCTGACCCCGGAAGTTTTACAGAGAAACTAGCTCATGTCACCGGCTATTATTTCGTAATTGAATGCGGAGGAAAAATATTCTAAATGAACTCCAATAAATTTTATTTATTTAAATTTATAACTTTATTACAATAAACTTAATTCATTTATGTCATAATGAATTAAGATGGAACTTTAGACATATCTTTTGTACAGCCTTCAATATTTCCTAATAGTATCATGACTTGTATAGAACACAATGAAATTTAAACAGAGCATAGAAATGTAGCTGACAACAAAAATTCGGAAATATATTTTTGATAATTTCATCGAAAACGAAACGCGTAATGGATGTACGTTAAAATACAAGAAGCAAGGTTTGTTCGGGGTTCAACGATTCTCGCGAACGGTCGTCGCGACGAGACGGTCGCGCATGCACAAGACCAAATGGAATGAAGAAACAACTCGAATAGGAGTTTAAATATTCAACGATAGATTCGAGCTCGGTTCTCCGTGCTCGCGCAATAATCTCCCGCGCGATTCCTGCCGCTAAAATATGTATGCCTTCCGGCGGCCGCATTAAAATTCCCTTTAAACTTTGACATTGTTCCGCGACGCTCCCCCGCGGCTCTCGCGACTTAATGTTATTCATAGCTCTTGGAGGCTTCCGGTAACGCGCGTACACGTTCGGCCGCGCACGCGTGCACCCCGTTCCCGGAAGATGATGCAGCCGACGACTGGCCGGACCGGTGACCCCGTTTCCGGTTCGCAGTCCGCAACGGGCCACGCGAATCGACCGAAATGCAACGACCGAAACCTTCGACGGTGGACGAACGTAATTGAGCCGTTGATTGCAAAAGTGGCTCAGAGTGCGAAGGGGTGGCGTTTTACGAGCGTCGTTTCGGCGCCTTTCTCGCGCGAGTAAACGCTCCACGTCCTCTCTCGACCCCTTCGCCGCGTTGCTGACCTCCCTCGTTCACCTCCTTCTGCGGCCTTTATGCCTCGCCGAGAGATTCGTTCGCGAAACGAACGGTACACCGGGAAAAGTAATTCGCTGAAAAGGCGAATTCTTATTGCGCCTCGCAAGCGAATCGCCGCAATTTCGGTTAAACGGCCGGCTTTACGGCCTCCCTACTTTTCCGCTTCGACGAGTAAATCAGCTATTCCTATCGAGAATCTCCTGTCGATGGGCTACAACGATGATTGAAACATTCCGCGAAATTGTGGTTACATGTATCCAAATAATTTCATCGTATTTTCCTTACATTCGCATCTGAACTGCGTATTCGAGTTAGAAACATTGTGAATTCTCATTAACTTCGATTCAAATGATAGGCGCGTTTATGATATCTAAACGTACATCACACTCTATAACGTATCTGACGAAAAACTATTTTAGGAAAAATAATAAGAAGCATTTTAACCTAAAATTTAATTTGATCCACGTATTGGAGATCGTTTATATTTCATTAATTCATTTTTTCAAACCAGTAATACAAAAATTATAATCTAAAAAGCATGTTTTTGTTAAGTGGCTGAATATAAATTTGTCTAACAAATACATATATTTTTCTTGTTTAAAAGTTATTATTAATTTTATCTTCAAGATTGTCTGAAGATCATGGTGTACTAGGTCATTGAATTAGTCTGAATGTGCCATTTAAAAAAAAGGAAGAACGTTAGATTGCCTCGTGACTAGTGTTACGTGAGACACCCTGTACACAACCGACAAATTGTATCTCCATTACACGCCACCGCGCGAATAATCGAAGTGCACCTAAAGCCGCTGCATAAATCCGCAGACTATCTAAGCTCATAATATAGTTGCAACGTGGCACGGAAAAGCCACGGATGCAGCCAGCGGGGATCAGATGCATCGACTTTCACTCGTTATTTCGGTCTATTTCAAATATCGGTGGAACGAATCCATGAGTGCATCCCGCAAAGCAGCAGCAGCAGCAGCAGCAGCCTCGACGGAGGTGGTTGTGTGTCGGCGTCTGGTAAAAGAAGGCACGAGGAGGCCCGCAATATCGCCGCTCGAGCGTAGACCCTCTGTGTTTCTTCGAGAAAAGTTTGGCGGAACACTTGTACACGTTGTAACGAAGCGGGCTGGCTCGTCTGCGAAAGCAATAACAATACCAGCTACTTGGCCCGCACGATGTGCTCCGGCAACCGCGTATGTAAACTATGGCGGAACGTGAAGTAAAAGAACGATAAGAGGAGCTCGTGCAACCCCTCGCCTCTCCTCTTCGGCACAGAGAGAAGCTGCTGCCGAGGAGAGCGGCGGGGAGAGGAAGAGGGCGCGAGCGGAAAGGGTGGAAGTTTCAGAGCAAGCACTCGAGAATATTTCTAGGTCGGCGTCGTCTACCTACGCGGATATTCGTATTCCACTTGTCTCCCACCCCCTTGTTCACCCCTCTTTTTATTCGCGCCGTACTCGTCGTCGCTCTTTTTTCCCTCCCCGGCCTCCTCCGCTCGTTTATCCGTCTCTCTGCCTTTGACCTTCCTCCGGCCCGTTGCCTCGCTCGACGCTGCGCAACCTCTGCGTCTGATTTATAGTTTTTAATTTGAGTCTCATTTCGACGATGCCCCCGGCCGACCGTGGCCACCCCGTGCACGGAAGTCCGCGGAAAAATTCTGCCCAATCTTTTCGACCTTAAGTAGCGTCACCCTGCGTACCCCTTCCGGCCGAGGGAAAGAGACGAAATTCACTTTGGAAGAATCGAGCCATTTCCACGGTCGATTAAGCTCGCCCGTCCCCCCGTTACCTTTCGTCGGTCCCTTCCTCGCGCGTTTTAATTCCTTCCGCCCGTGAATGGGATCTCCTTAAAGAGCTTCGTGTCCTGCGGAGCCTCCGATGTAGATAGATTCGGTGAGCGTAGCAGGGGCGCTTAGGGAATTAATACGAATAGAGACAGCAGTGATTGATAACGGCCATGGTGGCTTTTGGCCGAGAGGACGGGGAAAATGGGTATTGCAGTCCCCGTTGAAAATGTAACGGGGGAACCGTCGGTGAAATATTCTGCCGAAATTGAACCTAAAAATTCGCTGACAGTTTCTCTGCACTATCATCTCCTATCTATCGTACCTATATAGTACTATATAACACTGTACTTCCATATAATACTATCGTACGCAATCGTGGGTAATCGAATGCTACTTTTATAGGTTAAGCAAAGTGAATACACGGTTAGAAAGATGTTTGCAAAAGTTCGGAAAGAAAAGATGAACAATGTCTCCGAGTTCCGTCCGGCTATCCGTTATGGACAAAAACTTTCAGACGACCGTGGCTAAGTTTTCGACTTCGCTGCAATAAAAATTGCAGCAGAAGAAATCCAGGGGAAGTTGCATGCCAGCCCCGACAATCGGATAAATTTCCACATTTCCGGCCGTGACTGTCACGTTCGTGTGACACGCCACTTTCCTAGAAGCTGGACGAGGAATCGAGCGTGTCCGCAATCGTCGTTCCCCGATGATTGCGACGATCATCCATCCGAGGTTGGCGCAGGTGTCGCGAGATTCGCACGTTCCGACCGGATATGGGTTGCCATTATCTCCGCAGGAGAGGAACGGCCACGGTATTGTTGCAGTCATGGCCTATGGCTCGTTTTTCCGGTAACCAGCGACGCTGACCGCGCAAAGATGCTGGGAAACCGGCATTATTCGTTGCGTGACTGGCAAAAACGCTGTATTAGCGTCAGCTCCGGATTTTCATGCGAATAACGGAACGTTTTAATTAACCGCGGTTAGGTGTGACTCGCGCGAAACTAACGGTGTTTTTGCATTTAGTAACCCGTTTTATAAAGGTCCTGAGAACCGAGAGCCATGGCGTGTTAATTCTGTTGTAACGACTGCGGTTTCTTTTCACGGTTTCTCGAGGCAAGGCGATTTCATGAGTCACCTTATTGATATGCGGTTTCGTTTTTTCGTTCGATAAGAGGACAATCTTGTGATTCATGAATGACTCTTCCTTTTTTTTTAGTCCTTTATGAAACGGTTGGTATTCGCATTCTGTTCGTATATTCCTTATACAGGATGTACGGTAACTGGCGGTACGAGCGAAAAGGGTGTGATTCTGCATGAAAACGTAAGTCGAAAATATGGAATAAAAATTTTTGAGGCTTTGTTTTCCAGGAAATCGACTTCTAATTTTCTCGGGGGTATGTGCACTTAAACATGTCTCGTTATAACGAAACTCACTTTTTATCGTTTGGAAAATTAGGGGCATGTAATTTTCTGTTCTCGTAGAAACACAGAATGTTGAAATAATCATAAAGTTTTATGTTAGAAAATATTTGTATTTTGTTATAATATTCTTATTTTTTTTACAAATTTATATTCCCCCTAAGGGAGATCATCCCTTTTTCGTTTGTACCACCAGTTACCGGACATCCTGTAGACATATGTATATTGTTTTCCTGCGGGCGGACGCGTATTTTGGTATCTTTCAGGTGACGAAAGAGTGGCACGGTGGTTGCACTCGAATTAAATTGAACGCGGTATTGACACGAAACTAACGATCGTGAAAAACCCCGAGACAATTCAGGATCACGACAGTATCCCGGTGTCGGCGGTTTGGGGCAGAGAGCAAAAGAAATTCCGACGAAAGAGAAATACTCGTTCCTCCCGCGACGGCAAGCAGAAGGGCGCTTTTAAACGTTATTCCCGAGTAAATTGGCCGATATCACGGGAAACGTTCGCCTCGCTGATATTCCCTTATTTCCGAAGAGCGTCGGCGACCCCGGGCATCGGGAAATCGTCTCGGAGATAATACTTTAAACGCTTCTCTCCGGTTCGAACGAACGTTCGGGACGTCAGAAACTTCCGACAGAGAATTAATCCTCCGTTTCCGCGGGATATTCCAGGAGTGAGACCGGACAAAGTTTCGACCGGGAGACTGATGCTCGTCGTATATATCTCTCGTTCTATCTTCACCAGCCACTCAGCCATTCTTCCTCGTTTCTTTCGTTTCGCTCGGTCCGACCGACGAGGAACGTTTTTATCGACGGAAAAACCGCGTCGCGACCGACGCGTCCCTTCGAGTTCCTTTCGAACCATCAGCCGAAACTGCAGCTCGTGCATCGGCGAGAACGAAGAAGATTGATGCGAAAAGCGCTACTGGCTAAGTAGAAAAAATATCGCGTATATCTTCAATCTTTTTCTCGTCGCTTCTCTTCTTCTTGTCCCATTCGCGAAGGCTTCTTTGTAGTGAAAATGCGATTGAACGCTGTTTTTCGATTCGACATGTTTAATTCAACTTCTTATCACCGACTATGATTCGCTTATACAGTACAGTTACTTCTCCAGTTGAAATTATTTTGTACTGTACCCTTACGGATCGATTGTGAATGTTCATGCAGTGTCCAAGTCTCTGAGGAATATGTAAATTATACAATCTAGAACATCAAGTTTATAGGTAACATAATTTTGTTTTTATTAAGCATTTGAAGTCTCTTACGAGACTTATTTTTCTGTAGAATCATACATATACAATACTGTTACAATTACGAGACAAATATTACGTCTCTACTTAGGGATAGATGTAGGTTGATTTTTTGCAGTTGTCTTATTAATTTGATTCTTTGTGGATCAACGACATAATTTGTTAATAATGTAGAGATTTTTATATATGAACGTATTAGTACCCACAGTTTATTATAAACATTTGTGATAAGGGACCTGACACTCGAACCTATTTTTCGTTCGAGCATCCCTATGACACGTTTACGGATTTATTTCCGTACTTTTGCGAAAAGAAAAGTCGTAAAAATAAAATCGACCAAGAAAGCACAAAAGACAGACAAAGAAAAAGATACGAATCAATGAAAACGACGTACTCCTTACAAATATCCAGCCACGAGTGTCTGTTTCACGGCTACTTAGAAGGGTGTTGGTCCAGCTGAGCAGAAGAATCGTCGATTAAAGAAGAAAGAGGTGGAGCTGTCAGAGGAGAGAGAGGCCAGGAAAGGGAGTAAAGGGCCAAGATATAGAGAGAGCGAAGGCAATCTAGTGTCTGAGCACGCGCGTAAAATATCGGCGTACGGGGAAATTACTCCCCGACGTGAGATTTCACCTCCTTCACGGGCGCGGAAATACGTTGCGGCGTGATTAGTATATTAGAAGTAACAGCCCGGTCCATATCGCCGTGGGATTCAGCACGCACGCGTTATATCGCGTGACGCGTGCCAATGATCGTCTTTACGCGTTCAATTAAACGTTAATTGGTTCGTCGTTTGTAAACGCGACGCCGCACGAACTCGGCGTGTTTCGACATCGGCGCCGATTCGCCTCGAAATCGAGCCCCACGAGGCGAGAAGCACGAGTAAATATGGCGAAAATATTTTCCATCGACGACGCGAAGCGTGTAATGCTCCGGCAACGGGGCCGTATGCTCGACGAAACTGCTTCGAAGCACGAAGACAATTTCGCGAGATATCACGAGCCTTCGAGCGAGGCCGCACGCCGAGGCTGTTCGTCATCTCGAACCCCTGGCGCACGTGGAAACCGTCTTTTTCTTAGGGGAATATGGAAGGAGTGTGCGGGTCCAGATAGTCGGCGAGACCGAGTCGATTCGAACCGACGCACGTCCTACGTGAGATAATGCCGAGGAAAAATTTCGTTCGCGACGTACCACCGGGGGGGAAAAAAATGAATGCAAAAACTGGCAATTTGTCCTGTAGCCAGGTTCGCGATCGGGGTACCGAGTTTCTTCAAACCGCCACCATTTTTCCTCGGAACATTCGCGCTCCTACACGAACCACCTT
The DNA here is from genome assembly GCA_947623535.1 of Coelioxys conoideus. Classification (NCBI taxonomy): domain Eukaryota; kingdom Metazoa; phylum Arthropoda; class Insecta; order Hymenoptera; family Megachilidae; genus Coelioxys; species Coelioxys conoideus. The sequence continues at coordinate 14,912,785 of OX392457.1, read as the reverse complement.
TGCATAATTCTGATTTTCGTTATTTCCTGCGGCAAACGCGAATTTTTCCGACGTTATTTAACCCCTTGAACTATAATGGTGATCTACACTCACGAGTGCGTCCTGACCCACTCACGGTTCAAATATGGTGAGCCTGGTTTATATTTCTAATACGGCCAATGTTCAATTTTAGTCTCATTGCAATTTGCACAGTGGAGGATCACTAAAGGCTAAACGATATTCGAACTTTCTTTAGTCACCTTAATGTTGTAGAAATTAACCCTTTTGCTCCCGTCGGTTTCACGGTGAAACCGCATATTCAGTAATTCGTTTCTCAAATCCAAATGATATTTGGAAATGTGAAATTACGTTTGTATTATCGTAATTTATCCATTTTTACTTTATATTAGGATAATCACAAAAATTCGTAAAAAAATGTAATTTTGGTAGTGAAAGGGTTGATAGTTCTTCGTGTCTGACGCACTTGTCGAATAAATAGTAGCACAAGGGGTTAGTTCAAAGGATACTATAGAAATATAATTTCTGTCAAAAAAATTTTACCTAGAGGAATTCAAGAAGCTCCGTGTATCGTGTGTATCAGGTTGCCTGCCCACTTCGAAATCACCATCACTTTTCACCGAAAAATTCGCAGCTCGACAATTTGCCTTCGAACTTTGTACCGTAAGTTTCTGATTTTGGTGTCCATTCGCCGGTACGTGATCGTTACATTTTTCCCGACGTCCGTTACGCAGGTTCGGCGAATAAATAAATACAAAGTACCAAATCTTGATAGCGAACGAGAGAGTTTTAATTGTCGATGATTTTCTGTGTCTTTTTTCTCCTTAATGGAGAGAAGAGGTCCGTGGTCCTCGAGGCAAGGCCGGGTCCCGTTCGCGAGTGGCGAGGGCGCGCGAGTATGAAGGCATAGAACGTAAATATCAGCTCGTTTGATCTCGGGGGCCCCATGAAAATGACTTGTAATGGCGGGGTCCCGTGCACTTTACAAGCCGCATTCGAAATAAATATTTCGACTTTACGGTCCCGCGATGCGAATGCCGCGCCACGACGCCGGTGTTTCACGAGCGTACCGCTAGCAGCCGGAAAGATGGACGTCGGACATTAAAACTGAGAAGCACGTGAAAGTCCCGCCGCTGTAATAAGCGTCCATCGCGTTTCTTTCCTTCGGCCACGCGCAATTAGACTAATTTTTTTAACGTAACGATTATTACCCCGCCGCTTTGGGCATTCGCGAAACGCGCGTTTCCGGCGTGCGATCCTTAAACCTGGTTCATGCGGGAGCGTGTGGGTGACGCTTAAATATATCTCGATGCGTTTTTACTTTTATAATCTTCCTTGTTACGATGGTGCCAGGTTTATAGGTATAATACGAACAGGACGTAACATTCTGATTAATTAATTTACTTAATTTTCCTGCGAATACACGACGCTTTACGTAGAATTTATTGGATATTCAGCACGGGTGCCAGCAAACTTTGTACAGGGTTTAATTGAATTTTGTGATTGTGAAATTATAACTGAATTAAACCGAGAAGTTTGACTTTTAGAAATGCACACTACTGGATAAAATACACGGTATATTTTTAATTCACTCGTTTGTAGATTCAAGGAACAGCGGAGTTCTTAGAAGTGTAACTTCGTTAGTTGGTGTAATTACTTTTAATAACCAACTTAGTGCAAACGAGTTGATCACGATAACGTAAAGTAGAGATTCGTGTAATTCTCTTAATCATTTTTTCCCCATCGGTTTCACCGTGAAACCTCATATTCAAATGATATTTGATATTTCTATTTTACTTGACAAAAACGATGGACATTTTTCGAAGACAAGTAGTTTTCCATATGAAATCAAGTAAATCACAAAAACTCGCAAAAATATACAATTTTGATAGTGAAATAGTTAACGTCAGAGGGTTGATTTCTTTAATTAAAATTGCGACGTATGACCGTAGTCTATCACGTTATTCCATCACAATGCATCACGTGACATCTTTCGTCCCCCAGCATCCCCGTTACCCAACTCGACGTCCCTATATCAGTCAAAATCCACCGAAAAATCGCGAGACACGAGGGTGAGTTTGGGGCGCAGTCTCCCCGCGGACGGTCATCATAGCTGTCAGCGGCATGGTGCGAGGCTTATCGAGAAGTCGATTATATACGCGCCTCTCTGTCTCTTGTCGCCCTTTTCACGGGGTCCCAACCCCTTGTGGCGTTGGATCGCGGAGAAAGGGGAATCTCTCTCTCTCCTCGTAAGACCCTTATCGGCTCGGTCCACACCGTCGACTGGCGGCGTTAATAATAATCTTTTTCGACAGTCGCTTACCCCCGCGCGTGCTGCTCGGCTTAAGATGCATATAAATATTTCTGAGAGCGGCCAGCGACCTGAAACGCTCTCGGGATTACCGACGAAGGCGAAGGGGGATAAAAGAGCGGGCATCGGTCTTGCCCGCTTATAAGGCACCTTTGTCGAGTCGTTTATTCCACGGGGCTCTCAAGTACCGGGACACCGTGGCTTATAACGTGTAAGTAATAAGGTGAGAACTGTTGGCCCGTGGCTCGCGGGAACTTGCTGGCTAACGTTTTATTGCTTCGGCTGTGTCTTGTCGTTTTCCATGGTGTTCTACCATCTACAATTTATTGTCCCCGGCGCACGTACTCGAACAGAAACGCGCTCGTGCAATCCTATTAAAACTAAAAACGGACGGGTGAAATCTTCTTCAAGCGTGATCTTTATAAATATAGAATCTTAGAATCCTTATAAACATGGAAAGAACAATTTCATTTTGAGACGTACTCGTATGTTACTTATTTTGTACGCGTACGTGCACGCGTGTATGCGTTTCTTTCAAAATTTACGTGTAAATATAAGCGAATATTAATTTAAACGATGAACAAAAAGAAGGCTGACTAGATTCTCAGTCGCTTCTGTCAAACTTTTTCGAGCAAATGGGTCGTTATTTATTGATCCTCGTTTCCTGTGTACTTTGAGGTCGTTGCTCGTTGTGAATATTATTCCTACATTTTCGGTACACAGTTGCTAAACTTCAAGAGTAAATAAAGTAATTGGTAGGGGTCAATAAAGTATTCTCGGTACTTCAAATGTGAAATTTAAATGAATTTCTTGTTGACACAATTAAGAGCTATACATAACAGCGTATGAACGAACCTCGCTTAAAGGATCATCGGAAATCAATTTCGCGGAAATATTTACTCCTTATTTATAATCTGTGGTCTGTTTTTGGAATTCTTTTTCGGACACGCGAAGCAGAAAATTTACATAGTGCGAAAACAGCTCGATCGAAACAGTTCATCAAGTATTCCAATTATGATCATTACGTTCGCAACTCGTACGATTTTGCACAACAATCTCTTAAACACCTCGATTACCGTGGCGGTGTCGGCTTAAAAATCCAAACGAGGCCAGATCCGAAGTACTTTGGCTCTCGGCCACATCCTTGATCCGATATTACCAATAAATAATTGGATTCCGTCCGGACGATGTAACGATTAGCATTCAAAGCTGTTAGCTTTCGAGACTGCACGGCAGCGTTAAGGGGGAAGCTGAAAAAGCATGAGCAACGAGATGCTTTCGCGATTCGACGAACAACGACCGGACAAGAGATAGAAAATGCTCCGTGCACGGTCGCTCGCCCTTTGTCAACTCGTTTATTCCGCAATGCGCCGCTGCATCGTGTTACTTATGCGCATGCACCTTATTGTGTGTAAGTAACAAGGTGAGAACGAGCACAACGGAGGCTGGGATCGCTCGAGTGGCATCACGCGAACATTTATTATCGACTAAGTATCGTAACCGTGCGGCAGCGCGTGTTCGCGCGGATAAATCTCAACTTTATTCCATTTGTACGTAACTTTCGCGTTTGCAAATCGCGGACCACGTATCGTTAGCTCGTACTTCATCATTTGTAATCGGTGTCTGTTGTGCCGTATGATGCGGAAAATTTATGAAACTACTTTCCCATAGAAAATTATGAACGTGTCAACCTTGTCTTCTGCTGCACAGTCTACTCTCGGTATATGGCACCGGGTACTGCGACCTACACCGTGTCACGTAAACGCGACTGTCTTCGTGCAGGAGTTAGCAAATTAAATTCTTAAATTTTGCTTTGCATCTATAAATTTTGTAATTCCTGAATTTTTCAATTTGCGAGTTTACAAGCTCCAAAAGTCAATTTCGAAATTCATCGAGGATTAAAATTTGCACGTTTCTGTAATTTCAAAATTCTTCATAGTTTCCAACCATCCAAATTTCTGGATCTTAAAGTTCTTAAATTTCCCTGACTCTCGCATTCTATAATTGTCGGAGCTCCCATCACCGAATCCTGGAATTTCCAGCTCGTCGAGTCCCAAAATCCCAAAGTTTCCGTATCCCGGAATTTTCGGATTAGAAAATTTTGAAACGTCCCGAGCAAAAAAAAAAAAAAATTGGAAGTTTCTATTTTTTATCTCCCGCGCGTTATCCACGCTGCATACCACATTAATTATTCCCCTTGCGCGACACGTCGCGGCGGTGGCGTTGTTTTCGGTACGTATAAGTGCACATTTTTACGAGGACATTAAATATGATTATGTCAGTTTTTCTTCGTGGCCACAAGCATTCTCCGCCGCGCGGTATCTACTTTTTTTTCCACCTCTCCGCGTCCCCCTTTAATCCAGCCGTTATTGCCGTAAGATATTTCCTAGCTGCGAGATACCTCGAGATACGGCCGTGGAAAGACACAAGAATTAAATCGACCGATGGCCAGGTCGTTTTAATGCGACGCCCGATCTCACTCTCGAGCGTCAAATAAATCATGCGTATCAAAGTCGTAGGGATCGTGAAACGACGTCAAAAGCAACATTCGTTTCACCTGTCGGTTCCTCTCCTTCCGTGGCGTGTCCATCGATTCGTGGACGCGCTTTTACGAGCGTATCCCTATCGGAAACATCGTCCCTTTTCCCTTCGTTGTTCCCCTGGTTCGTCCGGATTCCTGGCGGAGAGCCACGAGGGCCCCGGGGGACGGTTTACTTAAGGTCCTCCCTATCGAGACGAGTGTTTCTCGGATTAACGTGGACTTTTGTCGTCTTAATTAGCTTACGGGACACGCGGCGGATACTGGTGGCGCTCATACTGGCCGATGCTCTAAAGGAGCACCACGACACTGCCGTCTCGAGGTCATCTTCTCGGTAATCTGCGTGCACTCCTAATGAGCCCGGCTATAGGAAAACAGCGCTTATGTTAAACTCGGCTCTGGCACGCCGCATACTCTCCCTTTTCGTCTTCTTCTTCTTCTTCTTCTTCTTCTACTTCGTTTCGTTTCGTTTCTCTTTTTCTTCGGTGCCTGCTGTTGCTGGCACAGCAAGCATCTGCTTCTCTTCTACGACTCGATCCGCGTCCCTCTTTCCTCGGTTCGCTTCGCTGTTCTGTCGATCCTGCTCGTTTCTTTTTCTCGTCCGCGCGGCACAGGTAATCGATTTAAATCGAAGAAACGCGGTTATATATAAAGATCGCCGGTTAATTCATGCGGTGGCATTTTACGGTTAACGATAAATCGACCGATCCGCCGTGGGACGTACGGGTAACCTTGGACACGAGGCCGGAGAAAGCGTTATCCATCGGGACGATATCTAAATGGCTGAGATAATCGTCGCCCGTTTAATTGATACGGAATCCTACGTCGACGGATTCCAGAAAACTGGGGACTCGGCACCTTTTGATGCGCGCGCGGGTTTCTCCTTCTCGATAGCGATGTTTGATTAGCTGGTATCGCGGATATGATGCGAGCGTTCTCTTCTTTTTTGCCGTCGGTAAACGAGCACAATCCTTCATGGAAGTGCGCACTCGATGGGGAATGTTCGAGGTAATGATCGTAACTGTTACAACGCGAATTGTTTAATTTTTCTGTATACTCGTGCAATAAATGTAATGAACAGAGATTAAGTTAATACCACGTTGGCTACCTTAAAATTACAGACGTTCAAAATGACCACCATCAGTTTCGTTACCATCGAACATTCTTGCAATCAATTTTATGTTTGTACTCGAAGCGTATACACATTTTATCGGTACTTCCTCGAAGTTGGTCGATTAAAATAAACCTCTTATTAAGAGATATGAAATACATCCCTTATTACGATCTATTATAGCATGTACATAATAGATCTCTTCATGTCAGTTTAAATATCATGTAGAAAATAGATCTGTTCATATAAATTTAAATAACGATGTAATGTACAATTTCTCTATTTTGTCGGAACATCCTGTACGTAGCTCAATTAATATAAATTTTTTATTGAGAGATAAAAAATACATGTCTTGTTAAGATCTATTACATTATGTACAAAGCTGATACTCTTCGTATCAGTTTAAATAACATGTGCAAAATAGATCAGTTCAAATATGAGTTTAAATATCGTGCACAAAATAGATGTGTTCATATAATGATGAAATAAAGTACAATCTCTCTGTTTTAAATAAATTGTGAATGGATACAAATTAACAGGAATATCCCGCGGAGGGTTATTAAATGTAACAGCAAGTTTAAGCATCTTCGTCTTCGTGAAATGTGGAAAAAAAAGCGGTATTATTTACGAGATGGACTAATACATCCGAACGCGGTGAAGGCAACAGCCTTTTATTCCGAGTTGTCGTTGCTAGCAATAATAGTATAACATCGGCGCGGCCGGATCTAATTTCGAGCGACGCCTTTCCACCCTCTCCGTGTGTTCCGGAGAAACCGAAGTTAGACCCTGAACAGGCGAAAGTAAGAGGGTGGTGAAGGAAGCCAGGAGGCTCGTGGCTGGAGAGAAAGCGCGTCTTTAGGACGCTGTGTGCAACCGACGGAGGCGACGAGGAGAGGCTATATCGCCGCTCGTAAATAACGAAAGTAGCAACGGCACTACTCTCCCTTCCTCTCTTGTTGCCTCTCCACGCCAACTGCTTTCCACCCCCGGACGCACCGCCACCTCCATCTCCGACAGTGGTGCTGTGGAAACGGGTGAAAAATGGCCGTAGGCCATTGGCGTAACTAGGTACCGGGCCTGCTTCACCAACCCCCAAAAATTATGGGTCTTCAACAGCGTGATGGATGTGAGATGCACTTTTATATCACGAATTTAGGAATTTTGCAACTTATAACCATACAATTCTGATGTATCACAATGCCCAAATACGCAAATTAGAAGGTTAGAGAATTTCTTGCAGTTTCAGATACGAACTTTATGAATATCTAGGTCCCCAAATTCTTATGTATCCAAATGTTTGAATTTCCAGATAGCCAATTATACAAATATCTAAATTTGAAGATTGTAAAATGTTTAACCAGTTAACCGCGAAATTTAGTTTCACGGATAATTAATTATTAAAATCAACCAGTGACGAGTATACAAATGCTGTTATTATACATTATACAAAAAAAAGTGAAGTACGTGTGTACGTGTAGACATGTGTAGGCGTTGATCACAATTAACTGGTGAAGTACGTAAATTTCCAAATTCTCAATCACCTAAATTTCTAACCTGTCGAGTTCAAAAATTTGCAGGAATTCTCAAGTAACAAAAGTCAGAAATCCTAAAATGTTTGAACTGTCGAGTGCTTAAATACCTAATTCCACAGATCTGATTCACCGTAGCGAAAAATCCAGCTTACGCCAATGCGATGGCGTAGATCAAGGGGGTTGAACGGCATTTACCGGAAATGCTCGCGACCGAAACATCGTGTGCCCGGCATCCTCCAGTGGTGCCACGAGTGGCGTTACATCCGTTTGTACGGTTCGCGTGACCAATTTCCACCGTTTCTTTCGTCCCTCGCCGACTGGATCACCGTGACCCGGAAACTTTAGGCGGACTCGAGCCCCGGTTACGCCGCGTACACGGGGTCGAAATAATTGATCGCGCGATTTGACCCTCGAATCGGCCCGGAATCCGATGTTATCTCGTACGAGCCGTAAGAATGTCAACGAGCGAACGAACCAGGGCCGAATGTCTCGGGCTTCCTGCGGGTTAGTCACCCTCGCGCGACCCGCCTCGTCCCGGCCTTCTTTCACCGGAACTTTCCAAGCGAACTTGGACGTAATTAATTATAAGCACCCGAAACTCGTGGGGCTGGAAATATAAATTACGCAATTTAAAGCGGCGCAGTCGGTAGATTTAGCGAGCGTTGCTCTTTCCGCCCCGCCGTTGAATCCTTTCGGAATTTTCGCCGGAAACCTTGGAACCCTTTGTCCCTTGGAACACGTCGCCGGTTTCCTCGAGATAAAATTCAACGGTTCGAGCCGGTATTCGAATCGGATTTTTACTCTCCCAATCGGACATCCTTTCATCGCGAATATATTTTCATCGGTCGACCAAATCGCGGCATTAATTTCCTCGTTACGGTCGATCGAACAGAAATCGAATTTCGCAATTAGCCCCTTTGCGACTCGAGGCGGGCGATCCGTTCGACGGTGCCGGGAAAACGGTAGAGTTTCTAGGGCACGCCGGGATGAAAGTTAATTAGCTGCGGAAAGGAGAAGCGGCGCTATCGTTGGACAGCGGGGGACGCATACCGATCGCACCTTCTTACGAGCGAATTTATCCGGCGGCTTGTTTCCGCGTACGACGTCCTTCTCCTTTCTTTCTCGTTTTCTCTTTTCTTCGCCGACGGTTCCCCGTGTAAAAAGCCCCGACCGATCGTATAGCAGGTTAATTTCACGTGGACCCTTCCCGCGTGACGTTTCACGCTAATGGATTTTCACCTCTTCACCCCTGCCGCTAAGCGCGGTCCAACTCGTCCGGCGTTAATTACACGGAGAATGGCTACGAAACGCTCGGAATGCTCGGATACGCGATAGAATTTATGACGCCTATAGCGAGCCGATACGACTCGAGTCTTCTCCCGTGGACCTGATCTTTCCTGCCACACGCTTGACGTCCGGCTGATATCTGAAAAGTCGGCGCAATTAAACGTCCTGTTCTCGAACGATCAGCCCGGCCGGAGTCCGCCTCGTGTTAGTTTTATTCTGCGTGCTCGCCGGCTAAATTCGCGCTTGTTACGACGTTCTTGATCAGTCAGTTTCGTTCTTTAATAACGTTGTCGGTGTCGTGTATAATACGGGGACGCAGCGACCATTGGAAACCAGGCGAACACGCGTTTCGACTTGTCAGAAACTCGAGACCTTCCCGACGAGGACAACGACATCCTTCCGAGCGTATTCGGCTTATCGATACCGCAATTAGGCGTGCAATTAAATTGCAACCAAATTGCAACAGGAAGCTACTTAACCTTTCGGAATTATAAGAGTTTATTTAGATCGTTTATTACATTCTTTTGTGCTTAATGAGCAATTTCGGTCCGTTTACTTGTCTGACATGATTTGGCACACATTACGACATCAAGGTATCGCATCGTTCATGGTAACATCTGTTTGAAACGCGAAGTTTAACACGTTGACTGTTAGACTGTATAGTTTACATGAAACTTAGATATTAACTACGTTCGACGTGTTCAAAGTTTCATTTCAATAACTGGTTCAGAAATGTACGGTTTTTAATATAAAATTAATTACTAAAAACCAGATGCTTCGTCGCCACCTGTAGTTTTTAGGTTATGTACCTTGCCTAGCGACATCATGTACGCGCCACCCTATATCCAACAGTCCGCAACAACCTAAGTAATTATTTCATTTTAAGCGCTTATTTTCAAACTGTTCGGTCTAAGCCGTTCTGTGTACGAACAACGGCGGTATAATCGCTCGGTTCAAAGTACAAAGCCTCTCGAACGCTAGTACCTCGGCAATTAGCATGTCTACGTAGGTAATTAGCACTTGCACAAAGAAAAGTGTGCATATCTCCGAGACAATAGAGCCGTTCTATTATACAATTGCGAGTCAACGAACTTTCCGAGCGTCGCCGATGCGTTTTTCATTGAACGGAAAGACGGACGAGCAGTTAGGTGCTAAAGTCACGTCCAGAAGAAGGAATAACAGCGAAAACGAGCGTCGCCGATGGTTCGTGCCGGCGCAAAAGCGGAACCGCGACGAGAGAGAAATCGAAAGGTGAAAAGGGAAAGTGTGATAGAAACGGGCAGACGCGAATATACGAGTTGCCCTTCGCTCCGTTGCGTTATAAATCGCGGATTTCTACGTAGGTGACTGTTGGCCACACGTATACCCTAGTCGGACGTCGGATGATCCATTTAATGCCGCTCGCCGCCATGTGGCATAAATCACGCGCACGTTATACCGACATGTAATATAACCGACATGGTGTGCTTTCTGCGGACGATGCGACGATACCGCGTTCTCGCTCGTCCAACGAATGTGACCAGTTATTTCCGAAATCTGCAAGTGGCTGGAGTTTAATCGGTGATTTAATCCTGGAACGTTGCATCGCGACGAATTATTCAATTAGACGTTGCGATTTCGTTCGGAACAATATATTTCCGATGTTAAAAATTGGAGAGAGATGTCTATCTTGATAGTTGATCATTTTGGACGTATAAGTGGAAGGAAGTCTAAAATTGAACTTACACTTTTTTATTTTTTTTTTTTTTTTTTTTGCAGACTGAGGGTTAACTAATTTTAGTTTTTTTTTAATGATTATTTTCTTTAGAAGTTCAAGTTATGCTCATCTTGAACGTACAAATATTTAACAAGACATTGATCGTGACTTCGATCATTGGAGAACAGAGCATCTTTTTATGACCAAATATTTTATAATAAAAAAGAAGAAACGAATCTTGAATTATATCATTATAAGTACAACAAGCTGAAATTTTACAATTGAAGTTTTATAGTCCATAGTGACTCAAGTTTTTAGATGTCTAACCATATATGTCCATATCTACTGTGACTGCCAAGGTGTCCAAGTTCTAAGCATCATACGATTACATTAGTAATAATACTTCAATAACTTCTTTAAAATAATCGCATAAAGTTTGCAAACACAAAATAACATTCTTTAACAACTAAATAATAAGAAAAGTAAGTTCAATAGGTTTCGAAAAGGTTGACTATGCACTCGTATCTCTTCGAACGATACTTTACGTATTCCTGCAGACGATTCTGATAAACACGTAACTAGTACGTCAGCTCGGTTACAGGATTCACGCCAGTTTTCCAGAAACCCAATATCAACAAGCCGTTAGGTTCGTCACCGAGTGAAATCCTAACCCGCGCGCAGACGCGCGAATATAATCGTCTATGAAAGTTCTAGCCATGCCACTGCTCGGTGCCGTGACACTGTACGAGGTCTATCCCTCTAACATGAAACCTGTTTCATGCGTTTCAAGTTTTCTTCGAGCAGTAACAGTACGCGCGTTTGAGGGTTAAGGTCGTCCACGGTGCAACCGGTCCACTATTCGCAATATCGCGAAACCTTAACTCAGATATACATGATCGAGGTCTCTGTCAGATCCCCGATACTTTCATTCTTTCGTCAAATATAAGTTACATCGCTTTTTGATAAAATAAACTTAGCTTATGCTACAGTAAGTTAAATCACTTGTTGCTATAATACCTGTAGTAAATTTGTCGTACAAATTTATTTATACTATTTCGGATCTGTTAATTCAAAAACATATCGTGTGGTATTCTGAACCTTCCCTACTCTCTATGCTTTGATATAGTTAATATCACTTATTGTACCGTACAAATTTACCATAGTATCTTGTATCTGTTAATTCAAAAACATTTCGCGTGGTATTCCGAACTTCCCCTGCTCTCTATGCAACGATATAGCTAATATATTAATTATTACTATCGAGCACAGTCCTAGGTCTGGGTAGCAATTATCCCGATATCGGTTATTCCCGAGCTCGAGATTAATATAGCCACCTCTGGTAGCGAAAGGGTTAATAAGCATGGCATTCATAATAAGAGAAGCGGAGGTATGTAAAACCGAGTACGTTAACGAAAACGAGTTAAGATAGCAGTAATAATACGCGGACCCGTATTACCGTGCATCCGGTGGTGTCCGCTAGAGCCAGACAGGCTATCGGTGAAAAACAAGCATTCGCGTCTAATTAAACGGCCGCGAAGAGGCTGTTAGGACGAGCCAATTCAATTAAACCGCAGTCAATTTTAACTATACATTCCTACGATGCGGCCCCGGTCGATACAGATTACGGAGATCGGTGGAAGGACGCGTGCACACCAAGCACGAGCGCGTATCAGAGCGCGGCGAGTTGACGCGGAGCGATTTAAAGCCAAGTGCAAGGTCCGATCGCTAAAAGTCCCGCGGATCCCGGGGAGCAGAGTCCCCGGATGACTCTAAGTGCCGTGTCTCGGTGGTAGGGAGTCTCGAAGCTGGTCTACGGAGAGAGGAGAGAACCGGTTCCTCGGGTAAGAAGGCTCAGTTTCTCCTCCTGCTCTGCCTGTTCCTGCCGCTTCGTCCTTCCAGCATCTCCTTTTCTCCCGTCTCGATCCGACTATGCTCGACCAGCGAGGTTACTACAGGCCATCGCCTAAACCAAAGCGAACACCTCTCCTCGTCTCACCTTCGATTCCTCCTCTCCCGTTCTTCCTCTTCTCTTCCCGCTCTCGAACGCACCCTCGGCTACGTGTAACCGCTACCACGATCTCTCTCTCCCCCTTTTTCCTCTTGTCTCTCTTGGCGGACTCCTTCCTTCCGTTCTCCGGATTATTCCGTTGTTATTAATCCCGCGTTGCTTTACCCAGCCACCCCTCTTTGTTTAGAGCGAGCGCGAATTACGCGTTCCCCATCGTTCTTTTTAGCGGACGCAATTTCCTGCGTGGCCGAGCCGCGCGTAAAATTACCGAACGATCGATCGATCGATCAATCGCGCGTCAACCTGTCTACCGTCGAGCGTACCACGGACGAACGGCAGCGGATGGCTGGTTACGTTTCAACGTCCAGACCGGCCAGAGATTTCCATTGCTGCGGCAGCTTCTGAATCCGTGCGCTGATCATCGATCCTCTTGTGGCCGCGTGTGTTCCCGTATACTTATCCACTATTTCGTGTACTCGTTTTGCTTCATTCTTTGTTACCAATGTTCTTTCGATACCTGAATATATGAAACTTTCTAATATGCCAATAATAGTAACACAATGTTCGATGGTATTAACATTATCATAATTATTGCTTGTTTTCTTTCAATTACAATTTTCTGCTTCGCATTTTGCAATGCTGTATATATATATATTGTAATATTGTATACATATTACATTTTATATATACAACATTACAAAATTCGAAACAGAAAATTGTAAGAAACCAAGCAATAATCACGATAATTTTAATATCATCGAAATACGTAGTACGTGTGTATTTGATACAATAGAAAAATTGTGTGTAGCATATTCGCAACATAATAGCGAAGGCTCCAAACGCTTCTAAGTTTATTGTTCGACTATTTGATCGAATAAAATCGGTATTCTCAAAATGTTTTGACGTCAGTGAGCGAAATTTTCCAAACGCAGCGCAGGTGTTCGGATCGTTTCGGAAAAGGAAAAATATGGTACGACGGAGAAAAGAAGATCCACGCTCGAAATACCATAAACTCCTTCGTCGGAGCATGTAGATTCGATCATTTCGGTGGTTGGTCGTCCGTCACGGCGTCGACCGCAAATTTCGTCCGAAAATCGGGGGCCACAAGCACGCCATACTTTTCTCCGAAGTGGGGCTCTATCGTTGGCGAAGATATAGCGAACGAGGCCGCGTTCCAATACGTCTAAGGAAGCGGTAAATCGTCGTCGGCGGTCCTTGTTCAGGTGGTCGTAGACCCTTTACTCCGTCACCCTTCTCCTCCAGTTTTTCTTCTTCGCCGCTCACGGTCTTTCTTCTCCTCCTAAAAAGGCCGAAGCTACGAAACGAGCCAGCCTCTTTCTCTCTCCTCTCTGTCGGGATCGCTTCTCTTTCTCTCCCTCTAACCCGATCCCGTGGCTCGACGTCGTTTCTTCCCACCGGGTGCGGGGTGTTTCTCACCCCCTTCGACCGGTGGAACAAGCCAGCCCAGCCCTTGGAAAGCTCGAAGAAAAACGGATCGGGGCGAAAGTACTCGAGAATCTCGACGGAATCTTAAGCGGCCCGTAAAATTCATCTTGAATCGCTTAATTCTCTTTCGACGGTCCCGCCGTCGAACTTTTCCCCATCTTCACGGCGGGCTTTCGTCGGGTCACAATTAACGCCGTATCGTTCCGTTCTCAGGGTGCTCCCGTTCCGGCGCGGAATTTTTCTCCTTTTCTCCGGCTGGAATCGCTGGAACCCCTGTTAAGAGGTGGCGGGTTACAAAAGCTCTCGACCGAGTCGTATTGTCTCCCGGTACGTGCGTACTCGCCGTCTCTCTTGCGCCCTCTCGTTCGTCGCGACCGAGTAAGATGCCAGTACACGCTCTAAGCGCCCCTTTACGCGAGGATATAAATCGTCGGATCCTTAACCGGTTCGAGGAGGGACCCAGACCGTAAGAAACGTCGAAATCCTTCGCTTTCTTCTATCCGTTCTTTCGGCCGCGTAAGTCCGCTGCCGAGAAGAAGGCACACCGGAAGGCCGTTTGTCCGGCGCGGCGTGTCGCGTGACTTTGGCTCGAGCGGACTGCAAATCGCTCGAACGTTTCTCCGTATCGATCACCGATACTCCGTCAATTATTAATTGCCTTCCGTGTACGATTGTTGACCCGGTCCGTGTACGAACGCTCGCATGAACGTAACGCGCGCATAAACACCGACGCGTCAGCCTTTGATGTAGATTTTTCTTTCCTTTATGCTCGCAAGGAAATGGATATGACCTGTTGCGAGCGCGATTTACTTTATCGCCCGGTAGTCCCCGGCAAATACTTATTAATAGCGCTCGCGATTACACGGACAACGTTGCTGCCGGAATATAAATGACCGGACCGTTCAAAGCATAAAATACTTAAACCAATTTACCCGACATTTACCTGCTCCCTACACCTACGTAGCCCCGTAACGATTCCCGGCCGAAAAATAATTAACGGGATCAGTCGATGCTTCAGAAAGTAATTAATTACCGGAAGGAGGGACGGGGCGTGCGGTAGCCGCTCCACGTCAAACATGTGGTCCACTAACAGCGTGTTCCCTCGGTCCGACGATAAATTACCAGAAGATTCGTCTATCCCGTCGCGATTTCCGTGTCGCTAAACCGCTCATTTCTCTCGTCAACCTGCTCCTCGTCCGTCCTATCGGTTGTAAAGAATTTTGTGCGTCGAATTCGACGTACTCTTAAATCGACGAGGATATCGTCGACATCCGTCGTTTTCGTCGCCCGAAAATTTCCCGGATAGACTGCAAATTACCATACGAATCTTTTTCACGCGGTGGTGGTAAAAAGCGATAGGGCACAGGAGGGAGCGGCTACGTGTCAGGACGTAATATCGATCATCGACGACGATTCCTTTATCCACGGCTATTTTCATCGTTCTCGGATCGCGTCGCACGTGTGCCCGCAAAATCGAGCACCTCGAGATCATCGACGATCGGTAACGGTTTTCGAAAACGGGCCTTGGCTCGTCGCGCGGCGACGATAACGGGCTTCGGGAAAGACAACGACGACGACTACGACGCCTTGATAACTCAGCCACCGTGGAACGGTCGACCATTCAATATTTTCAAAAACCAATTTCGCGTTAGACTGTTTGCTTTGGCGTGCCGTTGCCGGAATGAGGGGAGAAAAGCCGGGAATATCGCGAGCACGTGTGCTTAACCACGTAGAACATATATGGCCGTGTACGAGGTGAGTCTGAGTAAACGTCGCGATGCTGCGACCCGCGATATCGATGCCAGACGCGACGATTTTTCGGCGATACCGATAACCCCCCATCGAGAACGCACCTTTCGACGAGGGTGCCCCGTCGCGAGACCGCTACCGAGGTTTCTCGAACATTGAATTTTTTATGACGACGGATTTATGGGATTTATGGAACACCTTGCTGCTTTGTTTGCCCAGAAAATGTGATGTCCTTTGCCGTTACTTTGCTGTCGTATACTTTCGATATGCGCTTCACTTTTTTTTAAATTCATCTAACTTCCTTGAAAATCTTGTTTAACCGGTTAACTGCAGAATTTGGTTTCAAAAATAAACTTATGAAATTATTAAAATCAATCGATGAATATGCGAAGGACTCAAGACAAATGCACCTGTTATAAATTATACGAAATAAAGTGACAAAAAATTAGCGAAAGTTACACTTTTATTCGATGAACAATTTATCAATGTTAATAGCATCGGAATTAAGTTTCGGACTGTCGTGTTCATACGTCGAACGTGAATAACTGGTAAACGTGCAAGAATTATAGAAAATGGATTGTGGAAAGTGTGTGTACAAGTAATACAGTATTTCAAACAAGTAGGAAATACTTGATTTTAAGCGAATATTCAAAATTAATTGAACGAGAACATAAAGCGTATTATTTGTAGAAAATGACAGTAGAAATTTTATTTGTTTAAATACGAGTACATATATAAATTTAATCGAACAAGACATTCAGACCATCGTAACAGAAAAGCAAGCTCGTGCACCCTCGCCAACTCCGGGAACTCACCCCTTGGCAACGGAGCAGGCGAAACTCGAACCGTTAATATTTCACTCGAACGTACAGTTTCCGTCCACTAATAACTCTAACATAACATTAATCCAGCCATAATCCGGTAATTAAGCCTGGTACCCCCTAAAAGTCCGCGCTTAAACCGTTCGAAAGCGCCCCACCCTGTTCTGCGACCCTCGTTTCGTGGCAACAGAATCGGACACGGTGTTCGCGCGGCGAAAACGCAAAGAGGGAAAAACACGAAGAGGTACACGGTCGGGAGCGAAGTGCTCCAATAAACGATAATCTAGCGGGCGCGATGACTCGTTATTTTTCCCAGGTCGTACTCGTGCAGCAATCGGCGCGTCGGCCATTTAAAGCAGACTCGGTGCAAACACGGACACGCGTACACCGGTTCGTTGTTCATCGTAAGGGGTCGTCGGTGGCGTTTGCGTGCCTAGGGACCGTTGCGGGTGCCCCCCTACCTTCGACGGCTACTCCACCCCCGTCGAATATTCAATCGAATGCATTACCGAGGGCTACGGGGGTGGGTCCCGATGTAATCCCCGGCGCCAGCGGGTTTCGCCTCTGTGCGTGCCGGAGATGCAGCAGCACCACCGGAGGAACATCGTGGGTGTGCACCAGCTACGATTGTATGGGTCTTCTGTGCTCCGCTTGCAAACTGAATAGACACCGGTATCGGTGCATTCATCGAACGCGTGCTTTTAGCCTCGACACCGACCTCTTTAGCACGACAGCAACCTTCCCGAACACTTACGTAATTATTGTCGACGGTTATATCGCGCGAAGAAGCTCGCGAAGACGCCGGCGGATGTAATTTCCTGCGAGACGGGCTGCAGCTTCATCGATCCTGCGCCGCGTGTGATTTTAATGGGCGTCGATGAGCGGAAAATGGGAACATCCTCGACCTTTTGCCAGGAACCGCTTTGTTTCGGGCGCATCTGGCATTCGTGGGAAATTCGCTCATTACGTTCTAACGTCATTATTACTACTTTTATTTTTTAGACATCTGGGGAACATGGTAAGTTGATAATTATCGCTTTAAACGCGAAAGCATTTTTTTTGTTGGCAACTAGTAAGACTTTCCAGTTAAAAAATTTGATGGTTTCTTGAAATTATTTTTTTTTATTATTCATCGTCAATATTGTCTGTCTTACTATGTTGAAACATCACTTGTGTCACAGTATAAATTTAGTTTGGAGTTATTTATTTAAAATTGAATTAAAAAAGCCGAATATTCTGATTTAACTAAATTAACTAAACTAACTTGACTAACTAGAGTTAATTAACTAAATGAACTACAATTTAACTAAACATTTTAACATTCGAATGAAGCGTAGATCCTAAAACTCGAAGGACCGAATAAATGATCAGATTTTTCTTGTTTCAGACATCTCGTCACAAAACCCGGTTCAAATATGGGAAAAATTGAATTTCACTTTTGGATACGTTCAATGTAAGCGTCATTTCACGTGTTCAGGAGTTTTTGTCCAATAATTGTGTTCTACGTCCACAATTTTGCGACGCGCGTTGCGCAATCGTTCATCCGCTTTATTGAACAATTAGAATACCTATAATATGGCAACGCAGACATAATTCCGCGCAGTAGGCTTCTGCGTGGTACTTAGGGGTACTTCCGAGGTGCATTTTGTAGACTATATACGAGAAGGAGAATGCATCCTGCATCCATCGAACGGCTGCTTTTAGTATGGCGCGCATCTGAACCTCCCGTCCGTGAATAGTTACGAAATTATTGCAGGTAATTACGATAAGAACGTCGCACACCATCTTACCACGGTAATTTTCGGGACATTGACGACAAAGCTTCTGGCGTTCGAACAATCGTCGCAGCTTTCGTTAATACAAATATAAGCGTCTTAAGTCTTTTCGATCCACCCATTTAATTTTCCCTGCGAAAACATCGTGGATGTTTTCGACAAAATTGCATAGCTCCGGAAGAAAATGTATTTACCGAAGCATCTCGAGGAACACAATCCTCGCGTGTACTGGAAGACGGAAGAAATTACTCGTCGGATATCCAGTCTCGTAGAGTTAAAAAGAGATGCTTCCCCACTCCATCGGTAATTTTCTTTTACCGTCCGTTCGTGAACGGTTCCAATACGACCAAGTTTCCCCGTGCACTGTATTAAAAAATGAAAGGGACCGTAATGCGGTAGTTACGGTCGCGATTCGATGCAATAGCTTAACCGCCCGGATCTCATTGCCATAACTCGCGTCGTAGCTCGCTACTCCACGCTGTGTATCGCTATGGAAGCCTATATTCCGCTCATCCAATGACTGCTTTTAGTGTCTCGTAGAACGACCACGTGGCTACGCGATGCTTCAAATTATCTTGCCTAATTGCAGCAAGTGACACGCACATTCCGTTATCATCGCTGTTCACAAGCAGCGAGATCGGGTTAAATGTTTACACATGAACGAGTACACTAGTCTACTTATATCGTTGCGGATGGAGTTGCAGGTGGGGAAAGTTTATCAGATCGACAATAAAGATCGGGAGGGTTTGCGCAGTCGAATCTGAAAATTTGGAAGGGGGAATTTTGGCCATTTAGAAGTTTGGAAATTTGGGTGTTTCAGAAATTTGGAATTTTAGAAATTGAGAATTTGAGAATTTAGGAACTTGAGAATTTGAAAATCTGGATCTTTGGCAATTTTGAAATTTTGAAATTTGGGAATATAGGAATTTGACAATTTCGAGATTTGGATATATAATGGTTTGGAAATTAGAAATTTATGAAATTGAAAATGTCAAATCAGAAAATTTGAGAACCTGGTAACTTGACAATTTTTGTAATTCAACAATTCGTAACCCTCAAACCTATTATGTTCCCGAACGAAAACACCCGAAGCCTTGAAAATTCCCCAATTACAGAGTTCGCAGTTTAGTAAACTTGGCCTCGAAATAATAATTTCTTTCCAATACGTGTACAGCAAAAGACTAAACACACGCACGTCAGGGCAGACAACAGAAGTTTCTCTTCCGGGCCTTTGTCGCTCATCCCGAAAATTTCACAGGTTTTATAGAAAACTTTCACCTCCCAGGAGGATACAGGGACTTAAGGATGTCAGTCCGATGCCAGTAAACTCGGTCGAAATAAGTGCAACCGCCGCGTACAGTACATTTCCAGCGGAGAAAGATCTCGTAGCCGTCATAATTCTTGCTGGCAACGGGGAATCCGGCCCCGTTACAGCGGGAGGAAAAGGGATAGAAAGGGAAAAAAAATCTTAAACCATATCACTTACCGCCTGGACGGAGGACGCAGTTGCGGGGATTAGGAAACGTTTTTCTCTTGGCGGCCAGCAAGCACTCAGAGCTTTTCGTCCGTTTTCCACGCCGGTGTTTTATGCTTCGGGTGGGCGCACGAAAAGCTGCGGGGGAAAGAACGAAACATCCAGGCCTCTTGTACACGCGCACCTTAATGCGAAACATTTCATAAAGAATAGAAAAGAGAAGCTGGACGAGCTGGGAAAACGGACTTATGCCTTTGGTTTGGTAAATAACCGCCCGTACGCGTTGTTTGCGCACTTAAGTTGAAAGTGGAATTCGGGAAGTTCGAGATTTGGGAACTTTGAAGTTTGGAAGTTTAGAAATTCGGGACTTAGGAATTTGGGAATTTCAAGGATTGAAAGTTTGAAAACTCGGGAAATTCAGGAATTTAGTAATTTGGGAATTCTGATACATCGAAATGTGCAAATTTCAGACTTTCAAGGGTTGGAAGTTTGAGAATTCGAGAAATTTAGGAATTGACAAATTTTGGATTTTGAAAACTTAGAAATTTATGAAATTAAAAACTTTGAGAATTTGAGAACGGAGGAAGCGAATTTAGAAATCTAAAAGATTAAAAAGTTTGCAAGACCATAAATCCTCAATCTCGCGTATCCGAAACAAATTATAGCAGTTAGGTGACGTCCACGCGAATGATTAATTACCGAAGATCCGACATCTCCATAAATCACTATTGTCCGCGTTAATAAATTAACAACCAATAATTAATTCTCTCGGTAAATAACTATAATGTGTTATTAATGCAAACGTAAATTGATGTAGTTAATCATCGCCTCCGTAGCAAAATATTTACGATATTGGGTGATTTGTATCTATTTCGATTGTAAATAATACTGTACCGAATAGTTTGATTTATACGGATAAATCAAATATGCGTACAGATGCATACTTTATTTATTCATACGCTCGAATGTTTGAAACGAAATTATTGTACACCCATTTATTCGAGGAAACGCGTAAAAGTACCCCCTGTTATCGAAAGCGCATTTCCTGCTAGAGAACATTAGAGAACGTGTTCGATTTTCTTGGCAGATTGTCGGGTGTATGGTTGTCTGACTTCTATCAGAGCAAATAACATACCGTTTCTCTAAGTGCAATCTCCTGACGTGGTCAGACCTGTTTGACGGAGTGTCTGGTTTCTCATTACGATATCTCGACGTCTACGAGATTAGTATCAATAGCACGTAGGCGACTTGGCTCAATTTATAAGAAAAAAATTACGCGTAATAACGTTAATGAATATCTACAGATAATTTATTTAAACTCGAACACGTTCTATATTATAAAAAGTGCGACAGTGTCAAGAGCACCACATCCAACGCGTTCACTGACACGCTGAAACTTCGCGTGTGTGCTCACGCGTACTCGGCATACAGATTATTCAACGCACGGACAGTAAATTTTCTAATTTCGTTTATTTCGTTGACGTTCGTTCGCCGATTGACTCGGCATTATGACCATCCGCACCTACCTTCCTATAATTAATTTTACTGGATATAAATCAAATACAAACGCGAATTAAATATAATTCACACAAGATTCAACCCGTTGAGCTTTTTCTCGATGATGAACAAATTTGACAGACCTAACCTAATTCGCTATCGTATTTATTCGTGATTTAATCCTTATCGTTCCTATGTCGAACATGACTCGACATCTCTCTTTGATCGTATAAATAATTCAGCTGAATAGATTGCTTGAATATATTTTCATTTATTCACTGCTTATAATAAATTAAACATATATTTGTTACGGAGCCGTACTGCGATACATCTTACTGGAAATCCATTTCTCGATCCGTTTTGTAAATTAATTAAGGGAGCTGCGGGTGACAGAAATTAAAAAATACGAAAAGATAGCAATTAATCTATTTAGTTTCGCGAAGTTCTAAATTTGCGTGGAAGGGCAGAATGTTAAGTGAGAAGACAGTGCGAGGGAACTCGAAGACAGAGCGAAGAGGAGGCAGAGAGAGGAAAGCAGTTCGGCTCGGTGGTGGAGGAATGCGAGGAGGCCATCTTGGTAAAGGGGGCATCCTCCTTGCAAACGGGCTCCGAGGAGCTTCTCGCATCCACGGGGCCTCCTTCTTTCTCTCTCCTCGAGGCCCCATGCTTTCTGCTCGTTTCCTGTGGCTTCCTGTCCGTCGATCTGTCGGCCTCGTACGTCTATCCGTCCGCGCGCTAGCCTCGTACACACCTGTGTCGATTGCATTTATGCACGCGACTACTACTGTCATAATAATTAATAAAATATTTTCTCTATCAACCACCAAGTATCTCTTTAGCCTCGTCGCTCGAACAAGTCAGCCATTTTTGTACTTTCTTTCGACAACTTTTCATCGCTTTTCGTTCAACGATTTTTTAATTTTCACATTGCTTTCATGAACGTGTCATGAAACTACCCTCAAATGCTCGCTATCACATGATTTGCAATTTTTCCAATAATATACAAGTTTTCTTCAAATAAGTTTTTAAGTATAAAATACCCACTTTGTTATAAAAATTTATCAATTATTTTGAGCTCTACCGTGCTCCCTAATCCTTGATATTCGTTGTTATTTAGAAGAGAGTTTGTACTCTTTTTATCGAACTCGCCGCACGAAATAAAGCCGCTTTATTGCGTGGTCTAGACACTCGTAATTTAGTCGATAGAATAAAGCACAGATTACGAAGCCGCTCGGTAAATGGGAATCATAAGACCGTCATTACTTTTTTTTCTGCGATAAAATTAAAGGATTGTAATTACCAGACGTAAATGGGATTCGATAAGGAATGGCAATCGCTATAATGATGGAATGACTTGCATTATCCAACTAATGCCACCTGAAAGGTCAAAGAAGCTGCTACCGTTAGCTAAACGACTCCTGGTAGACATTGAAGTAAGTGTAATAGGATACATTACCCTTTAATTAGTTATCATGGACCTTTCCTCGTCCACTTCCAAAAAAAAAAAAAATTGAATGAATCGCCAAATAGGAATCATAATATTCTTACATGTTTTGCTTGCAATCGTGACATTATTTTAATAGAACAGTTAATGTTATTTATGTTAATATGATACAAAGCTTGATTGAATAAGTTGGGGTTGTTCTATTACTACGATTAATATACTGCTGCTACTGTGTACTCAGATATACATAGTAGAGGTACTAGATAGGGACTGTATCGATCACAGTACTATATAAGCTTATATTAGTAATTGTACTAATAGTACTAATAGTATTATGCAGGATTATGTTAGCAGTATTTACTAACGCTATATTTACCAATACTAAACATACTCTATTGTAGCTGCAATTATTGCTACAGCGTTAAGATAATTAGAGAAAGTTAAAACGTTAGGCACACTTTGCAGTCAGCGATCCTTGATTATGCAGATTATAATTAGAATTGAACTCCAAATTCAATTGCAGGGAAAATGCGAGTCTGGTTTATCGCGTTCCCTATAGTGCACGTCACGTTTCTGACACTATATTAAAGGTTAAGGGGTTAACTAAATTTCTAATGCTCCGAGTGACAATCTGTGAACTAACCCCGCAATTTCGTTCTCACCGTACCAAAAATTGACGTAACGAAAGGCACATGACATTAAGCAGTCCCCAGAGCCACCTTCTAGCATGATTGTCACGACTCATAGCGAATCGAGCAACGATTAAGCGACGGTACCGAGAGTAATACGTCGTCGTGGTCGAAAGAAAGAAAATGCAAGCGTGAGCGAACGCTTCTAACGAGATCCGCGGCTGGTAACCTTTCACGTGCCTGCCATTCGACCGATGGGTACAATAATTGAATCTCGCTAGAAAGGATCCAGTTTCAAAAAAAAAAAAAAGTTCCATCGCTCTCGTATATATCCGCGGTGCGCGCGAACCCGAGGTGCGCTTCGCCGATTCCATCGTCGGCATCCCTAGCCGACCTGAAATTATCGGTTATCCGTGCACGGCATCGCCGATTACATCTCGCGTCGATCATCGAACTTTCCACGCGGAAGTGAAGCGAACGAACCCGCGTACCTACAAGAGGGGACTCCTAGTAAAAATGTACGTTAACGTCGGGACGCGTTGCGGCCTCTCGTTCTTGGTTACCTGCGGCCAGCCGCAGGCCATTTAATACCCGGAGACTCAACGCCGTAACCGTGAAACGATCTTCGTTTCTATTGTAACTCATGCACGGGATCTCCTATGCCGGCTAGCCGGTGTGGCTACGGCCTCTTAATTAGCGAGCGGCCCGATTCCCCTACCCAAGGCTCGCTTATACGAAACCCTAGGAAAAACAACGCTGCCGTGAGAAGAAGGTTTATCGTTCTGTCAGAGAGGCCTGGTGGCAAACGGTGGTGCGTGGTGGCAACGCGTACGCCTATAACTTCTCTATTATCTGGCTTTACATCGCGGACGTACAGTCAGTCGGGGTAAATTGAGATGCCTGCCGCGTCGAACGGTCAGCTCGTGAACGCCACACTTTGCGTTTCCAGTTTTAAATCTTTCCCGTCGCCGTGTTCGCGACAAAATCGAGTCCTCGTGGAATTCTTACGACCGCGACATCGCGTTTTAAACTTTGCGATTATGTTTATCACGCTGGTCGCAATCTGTCTTTCCAGACGACGTGATTTGCTTTCGTGCGTTCTCGGAAGTAGGGGAAAGTTGCCAATATCGTACTGGTCTGCCTAAATCGTACCACATTCGAATCTCGCTAAATGTTAAACTTGTAAACGCTGATGTTACATGAAACGTAAATGTTTCGGTATTACTTAAATTACTATCTATTATAAAAAGAGTTTAATCGTACTCATTGTTGTACTTATTCAACCAACTGTTTTAAAATTACAGATAGTGTTATACATAGCCTATTTAAATTTTTACACACACTTACAAAAACTTCGTATTACGGATACTTTACTAAGTGACACGATTTTGGCAACTTTCCTCTGTTAATTTTTTCGTAAGATGCTTGATAAAAAAAATTACGTCAATAATTTTTAATGAAAACAGGGAAGAAGGTCGTGTCCGAATAATATTTCAGTGCGTTCGTTTTCTACGTCCTGACGGGTCGGAGAAACTACCGTCCTTTCTCTCCCATTTTGGAGAAACAATATAACGCACGAGATCGTTAGCAGCCAGGTTGATTTATGAGCTACACCGTTTCGGAATGCCGTCACGTGGCTTCTGTAAACATTGACACCTGTACGAACCGTCAGCTTATGAATTCGTTTAATCGCGCCGTTATTCAGATGAATTCGAACGATAACAGAGATGCAGACGACAAGATAGCGTTCATGGAGTTTCGAACGGTCCGAAACGATGGTATTTCTTTGAGCGTGGAATTCGAAATTCGAGCGTGCGTCAAGGCAATTAGCAATTGAACAGCTTCATCGGAATTCATACAGGTCGATAACGTTTTCAATGTATCAAGCGAATCGACAGCTCGAAATTAACCTTCGAAATTTATCGGAACGTTCCCCTCCGGTGCCGAAGTTCAATTACGGTGGCAGCGCGTGGAATTTAGGTCATCGTTGGATTTTTCCGGAACACGGAAGAATAGAAAAGAGAGAGACAGAGAGAGGAAAAACTTTTATCCCGTGTGATTGGTCTTAACCGATCGTCGAGCAGGAGGCGAAGCCGGCTTTCGTGTCAGCTGCACCAAATCCGTGGCTTCTGAAAACTTCGGCTCCTTGCTAGCCCCGATAAAAACTTCGTCCCATAAAGTGGCGTCGATGGAACGCAGTAAAATTTTCTATAAAATTTGATTCCTCCCCCGGCCTGTCTCGGCTATTACCGCAAATTCGCCGAACGAAAGGAGCAGGTATCTCTTCACCGTGTACCTATTACTTTTAACGACTCCGTTGCCTTCGTGCAACACCGCCTCGTACGCCTCACACACATCCGGGGTCATAAATGGCTAATATTACAGCTTTTATTACTGTCAAAGTAAATTACATCGAGCCATTGCATCGACGGTACGCGAATACGCGAGAATTCGAATACGCTCGGACATTCCTCGACTTCATTTTCCGCGACTCTTTGTTTCCCTTTTCTACATCGATTCGATTCGCGATAATCGAACATCGCCCAGTGATAGGCTTTTACGGTCGATGCAATTTTCCCGATGGGATGAATCTATCTCGTTTACTAATTTATTTGTTCCTGTTGATTAATTTATATCCGTCGGCGATTTCCTGGAGGAAACAGGTGAAGATATTAGCTATGAAATTATAGTATTATTTTTGTATAAGGTGTTCGTAAAATATTGGAGATCTCGCTAAGTATGTACAGGCATAATTACAGTCTTCATTTGCTACTTCGTAACACTATTTCATGATGAACAGTCGCAGAATGTAAAATGATCGTCTCAATATGTAATTTACACACGTTCTACTAATCACGAATTTTGTAGTCGATTACTGCAACAAACTATTCAAATTCAGTATCTGATTATATTTAACAAAGTTCCCTCCCTGTCTTAAATGTAACTATCATTGATCTGTAATATATATCGAGTTTCTACGAAAAAGTGGTAGTGTATTTCGAATACCTATAAATATTATTTCTAATTAATTGACAGAGCAGTATATGACACATTGTTAGTCCTATCTCCCTGCATCTCACAGAGACTATCTATCGGAAGGATCGTACATATCCAACCGAGAGGATCGATGTGTGTCGCGAGATTATGAATGTTCAAATTGCGACGACTGCTACACGAGGCAGAACGGTGAAATAGAAATCTCTGCATCGAAGTCACGAATGCGCAAGACCCGATGATCAAAGTATTAAAACATTGCAGCTCAGCCGTTGCATCCGATGCCTAGATACCTCCGATCCGGCATTAACATTCCGAAGCATCAGGCTGCGAGGATATCTTCTGGGGATCACGGCGAGGAGATCCGACGCGTTTCACGCGTTCTCGCGTGTAGGCTCGTCGCGATGGCTGCCGTTTCACGTAGCCGCATATCGCCTCTTTTGTGCAGCGTGGACGAAGGCGCTAATGGCGATCGTTTCGCGTTCTTGCCGGTTGGCCGGTTTCTGACATCCTCTCCACCCTTTCCCCCGGGAGTATTCTTCGTCCCCGCCATTCCAGCGGCCGTCGGGCCGAAAGCGAGAAGGGTGTTCCTCTCGAAGTACTCTCCGGTCGTTATCTCGAGGAAAACTCCCTTTTTCTCGCCGAGACCGGAGAAATTCTAGCGTGCGGCTCGATTGCCAGGGCAAAAGGAAGCCGTGAGTGGGGTGTGGAGGAGCAGAAACGCGGACAAGAGAGTTCCAGCAACGTGGCTGGAAGAGAAATTGCTTCGTTTCCGAATCCGCTGTGTGTGTTCTGGCTTGATTGGCCTCCGCCGCCACCCGTTCCTCTGCCGCTACATCAGCCACCCCTTCGCAGTGAACGCCGCCCCGCGTTAGCCCGGCGTGTTCGCCATCGAACTCGCCTGTTTTTCGGCGGCAACGGGAAGAGGAAGATAATACGAGCTCATTTTCAGGGTCGTGTCGTCTCCTTTCCGATTAGCCGACCGTGGTGCGTAGGGTCGCGCTACCAACGCCGGAAGTCCGACCGAGGGGATCGAATTGAGAGGGTGAAAACGAAGGCAACGATAGTTCCGGCGAATTTTTCTTTCGTTCCCGTACCGTGAAGTTTCTCTCGCTACGACGTTCTACGAACGCTTCGGAACGAGAGTTCTTGCAACGTTCTTCCCCCCGTGGAAATGCAAATTCTCGTTCACGAGAAGCGAAAGAGGCGTGAACTGGCTGGAAGTCGCTACGCGGAATTCGCTCGTTGCTTTCCTGGGATTATAGATTCCCTTTTCCCGGTCTTTCTTTTCGTTATCACAGCCGGCTGTAATTACACGGACAATCTCGGACAACGATAAACGCAGCAACATCAATTACGAAACTTTATCTACGCAATTACCATCCGGACGATAAAACTTGCTCACGCGTCCGCTAGCGTTCTCTTTCTCCATTTCTGGCGTTAATTGTGTCCGTGATTATGAGAGTCTAAATTACGATTCCAAAGAGACTGAACTTCTTCACTTATCTTGTGTTATGTTAAAGAATTTCTTACGAATCGCTTGCGAACTGTATTTATAAATAAATTACAAAATTTTTCTTCGTAGTTTTAAATAACGCATCAAACATCCACATCGATGTGATTCCTGCTAAAGGTTTTACATGCGATCAATGAAAGGAATCGCGAACGTCGATAATTAATATTTAATTCCGAAGAGGGAGAACGTACAATGAATTTCTAATCTTCGTAATTTCCAGCATGGACACATGAAACGTCCGTTTCATTTCGATTCGGATAGAGGCAATTAGATCGATTCAATCCGTTTCTAGATACGTTGTATGTAATAACGACGTCACGAGTTTCGATGCTGCGCCGACAAACCCTTTGACCATTGACATACTCGCGGAATAATTAGAGATAAACCGAATTTATTCGTCAGGACCTAATTACCCGCGGCTCGTTTAATGGCCGGCCACGAGTCATGGCCGCTATTGTTCCGAATCACCTAACAGCCTGGGATCCGTAAATATCCGTTACGCTGTTATTGATACGCTTCTGATTCAGTCGGGCGGACTCTTAACCATGACGGGATACGTCGAGCGTTGTTCCCGTCAAATCTCATTTGCGATTATACCCGCCGTGTAATTCTGCTGCGAACTCGACGAATATCACGAGAATCGAACGTGAATTGGAGATGCTGTTATCGATTATCGGTACACCACCGATACCTCATTGATACTTAACGATACATCAATAACATTTTTACGGTTAATGAGAGTAAATGAAACTGAATGTAATACATAATTATACTGTACGAATCCGGTTAGGTTTATACGAATTTAACATCATCTAACTAAATATTAAGCTAGAATAATTCAATTTTGATAACCGTATTATACATTACATTCTACGTCAATTACGTAATCGCGTTAAAAATAACCTGAAAATAACGTAACGATTAAGAATAATTTCCCAAATTATCCATAGAGGTATTTTTATATTTATATATTATTGTGTTTATTCATAATAGTAGCTTTAACGTGACAATGATTATTAGTCATATGAATTTGTGGACATTGTGGGAGAAACTAAGGTCCGACTGTAGCTGGGGATTATTAAGTGTCAGAAAATAAAAATGTACGAGAATATCGAAGGGAGTATTTCCATGAATCGCCGAGCGCATTGTCAGCTGCCATATAACAAATCATATCTAGACACAGCTGACACTAGCCGCTGCAATTACTGATATCGTGTCACGACTAGATGGAGCCGCTTTGAACCGTCACGTCGCCTGTTCCGGAAGTAATCAATTTGTCACTATAAGGCTTGATCGTTGATCCGCCATCGACAACTGAATAATGCATGATCCGGTTGAAAAACGTCCCGCGTATTCTCATAGGGTACGACCACAGGAGTACACGCGTTTCCACATTGTTCCCCTTACTACAAGAATGTTTCCAACGTGATTTTTATAAACGATCCAGGATATGAACACTTCGAATGATTTCATAATACGTATCTATTTAGGAATCGCTGCTGATACCTGGAAGAGAAGGAAACGGGGAGATTCATAGTTTAGATTAATGTGGTAAAGGAAATGGGGAACACGGGCGGGACGGCCGCATAAGTCGGATTCTTCGGGATTTGGAATCTTGGGTTTGGGAATTGTGGGAGTTAAGGATTTTGGGATTTGTGAATTCGTGCAACTTCGGATTTGAATATTTAATGATTTAAGAAGTTGGGAATTTGGGATATACGAATTTGGAGATTTGAAAACTTGGGGATTTGGAGATTTGAGAATTGAAAGACTTAGGACTTAGAAATTTGAGAGTTTCAGTATTTGGGGATTCTAGAATTTAAGGATGGGAATTGTAGGATTTAAAAATTGTCAAATGTGTGCGTTTGGGGATTTGAGAGTTTCGGAACTTGGAAATTGAGGAATTTGGGGATTGAAGCATTTGAAAATTGTCCAAATTTCAGTATTCGAACTCAAAAATTGGAGGCATCTGAGAGTTGAACAATTTTTGAATAAATATAGAAATTTCAAATATTCCTATCGCCACTGTTATATCTCGTGAGACCGTGAAGCTTCGTGTCGCATTCGGAGATGCTCCAAATCCACCGCAATTACGCCAATGAGCTTACAAACGGAAGTAAGCGAAACTCGCGAATGGCGACGAAACGCCTCTCGGAAGCAGGAAAAGCGGAGGCAGATAGCGTGTAAAAAGGCGATGCAATAAAAGAAACGAGAGAACAGAAAGGTGTTCGTGTAAAGAAGAGGAAGAGTGTCCTTTTGTCGGAGGAGTTGGAGAGTCCCGACAGACGGTCGACGGTCTTGAATGTTTCAGCTGCTGGAAAAAAAAACAAATTCCCATTCCACTTTCTCCATGGTCGCTCTCTCCCTCGCCCGTGTTCCACCTGTGATACCGCAGGGACCATTATCGTTTACGCAGACGACCTTTTTCCCTTTGGGTGATTAGTCTAGCCGCGTGCCAGTTTTCTGGCGAATCGAGGGCGAGAGGGAGCCTTTGATCGTCCTACAGCTTCCGAGAGGCGTCGAAGGGAAACGTTAATGTCGTAGCGTTTCATCCAACCCTCGGATCTCGTCCGGAACCTGTGATTTGCTGGGACATACGTGCTTCCGGAGAAGAATTATGGGTCCCGGGAATGCGTATCGCTTTATCGACATGCCGCTTGATGGAAAGCTATATCGATTTGGACGTGAGTCACTTTGAATTGTGCGCGATGCCTTATGAACCTAATGAAGGAGAATTGTTCTGGACAGATAAATATTGTTTCGTTTGTTAGGGGCTCGAGAATTGCTAGCGTGGGATACGTTGTAGGAACTAATTCGAGGAGCTGTTTAATTCAAGTACGCTTTCATTGTGCACCGTGGAACGAAGTAATAGTTATAATCAGTATGCAGTTACTCATAAGCTCATAATAACTCGTGAGGATAAAAGTAACTTTGATTTTCTATGTATCACATTTTGTAGGTGTCACGCATCAAACACCTACGCACCACTTCGTATATCACCATCACACATCGCTCGCCTATCTTTCGTAACACACCACTCTCACACATGACGACATACCATGACCGCATATTTCAAACCGCATTCACAAACCGTTTAACATGAAATAGCAACACGTTTCAAACTATTCCAAGATGATGGAATGTACGACCTAACCTTAATAAAAATTCAAAACATTTTGCAATGAAATACAGAACACACTTTATCAATTTTCAATTACAAGGAATACAGGAAGATATTGAATACTCTTTGAAAATGACTGATCGATAGAACAGCGCTTCCAATAATAACGTCCACGATGAAATAGAATCCATCAATTATTTCTATTTCGCGTTATCAGTGCCAAATAGCTGATCGATCGAGTATAAAATTATGGGCGCAGAATTAGAAGCGGTAATAGACAGCAGAGAAGTTACGTACTGTCAAAGCGACGCAAGTGAGGGATGCAGGGGCTGAGAATGAATGTACAGCAGGAAACGAAGAGAAGACACTCGATGCTCTTCGACTACACGCGAATCCCTGGTCCAACAACCAGGGGCCTGTTGTAATGCTTTATGGGGGCGAGGCCTCGTGTCCGTACGGGAACATCGATATATCAATCCGATGCCCCGTGGATTGTGAATCTCCGGTCTTTCTGCTCCTCCCTTTCGTTTGGGAAATCGAGCACCGTCATAAACTTCCTATGGACCGGTTCGAGGTCAACGTTGTTCGCATTTCGGGCCCCTTTGCAAAAATCTACGTCTCTATCGGGAAAAGCATTTTCTTTAAACAACACTACTAGCGAGTTGGTGGTCACGTTAACGAGAACACCATAGAAATACCACATACTCTCCATCTACTTCATGATACCGCTATTCTGTTATTCTTCTTTTTACTACGTTATTTTTGACACCTTATAATGGGTCATTACGTTAGGTTATAAAAAACGAGAAATAGATAAATTGTAACAGTATAGAAGAAAACGGCTCAAACAATAACTAATATGTCAAGGTGACAATACGTGATGTACATCATCCTGAGTAACATTCAGAAAGTTCTAGTCTGTAATAACATTCAGGAAGTTCTATCCAGTGGTAACTTTCAGGAAGACTTCACACGTTCGTTAGAAAGTTAACAAAAGGGATTTGCATGTACCTTGACAGCGAGAAACACAATGACAATGTACAACTTCCGTCATAGAATTAATCACAGAAAGATTGGTATTGACAAAATGACGCCCAACCCGAATGACATTGATCTTGATGTATTAACGACCGTGAAGCAATAGAAACCTTCTGCAAGTCACTCGGGTGGACCGTTTTGACACATCAAGATCAACATCGCCGAGACTATACATAATCCGTGGTACAACATTTACTAAAAACATACTCCCAGAAATTAAAACTTCTACCGTCCCAGTTCGTTGGAAGTGACGTCGATCGAAAAAGGAGGAACCAATTTTCATTTTGTCCGAACATCTCACACATTCAACGCGACGAAACGAAAGTATCTAATTATAATATTCATAGGAAGATTAAATACGTTCCGGGAGCAGTTTACCCCTATAAACCCGATGAATTTGCATCTAGAAATTATAACGAAGATTCCTATTAAGATGGCGCGAGACTTATTATGCGTCCTCTCTGATCACCGTCACGATAATGTTTTTCATCCGCGATCGCACGCAATAAAACCCCGTTTCCGTACTATTATGCATCGTCGCGACGCTCCGTTGTAATTTATAGCGACGCGACCCGATGTATTCTAGGCATTTTACACGAGTGCACTCGGCCAACCCCCGGCTCGATCGCGCGATCGAAACAGCCCGCCGTTGTTTATTTACCGTCGACACCGACCAGCGAGAGGTTATTAATTATCGTTCGACGCGAGTCAGCGAGAGCGAA
Source organism: Coelioxys conoideus (assembly GCA_947623535.1). NCBI lineage: Eukaryota > Metazoa > Arthropoda > Insecta > Hymenoptera > Megachilidae > Coelioxys > Coelioxys conoideus. Next base: position 14,880,078 of record OX392457.1, on the reverse strand, counting down.
AAGAGCGCGCGAGCGCGAGCGTGCAATTAGTCGGTCGCGCGTTGCGATGCGTGCTCGTGAACGAGTTCACAAAAGGTATCGGCTCTCGTGGAACGCGGTTTTGCGTTGTTGACCCTGGATCAACTACATAGCTCGTCGAATTACACCGTAACCTGCTACGGATCTGTTGTCACGTGCGCGACAGAAAATAGACCTCGTAATTAACCTTTGAACCTCGCGAAAATTTCTATCGCCTTTCCAGTAAAAAAATACTATCGCTTTCTGCGTAGTTTGATCTTTCAATTACTTTGAGTCCTATCGCGCGCTATTTCAATGCGAAATTGCCTGTTCGAAATGGACTTTCAGGTTAGGGTGCTGCACCCGTCAAACTAATACTGTTTCGATTATTATATGCCACAGGGAGATTCAGGAGCATAGGCATGTATGCAGATATCAGAATCTAGAAGTTAGGCACTTGGCAGTACAGGAACCTTGGGACATAGTGATATAGAAGTATGAGACCATTGCAGTATGGCGATCTCGAAGTATGTGAACCTTAGAATGAGTGGAACTGAAGATATAGAAATTTCTACATGTACGCGTGTAGTGATATACGAATGTAATAATTTAGGAATGTAGTGACCTAGTCATCTACCGATCTACATATCTAGATATCTAGGTATTTTTATAGCCACGTACCTAAGGTGTTTAGATATCGGAATATTTATGTACCTAAATTTTTAGATTTCTACGTATTTAGGCATTTATGTATCCGCGTATCTAGAGATCTAGAGAACCACCATTTTACGACTGTAGCAATTTAGAAACACGCATCTCCGCATAACACACACGTAGCTTCATAACATAAATCACCACGATTTAAAGACATAAAGCTACTCGATAACATAAAATTCGTATAAACATAAAAATTTCCGCGCGGACGAGTAAAAAATAATTTTACTGCAAGATCGTATTTCATTGAATATCCTTTACTCGTACGATTACCTCTGTGTGCGAGGTACGATTTAAGAATAAGAAATTATCGATGCTAAAAGCTCGGCATCGAACGTAAAGATCGATTCGTTCCGAAAGTTACACAAGCTCGAGTATACGGATTCGCGATCCGAACAAGGATATCGCCGAAAATTCTGAAGTCCGTAAAGTTTATAGGAAAGATCGAGGTCATGTTGAAGGTGGTTTCCGCGATTAAGCGTGACAAGACGAGTCGAGCTTAGCCCGTCCACGGCTTTAAAATCCGAATAGTCGAATCTCAAAGTCCGTTTTCAAGTTTTTCGCTCGCCGTTCAGCCCGAAAATTCGATTTCCTCTTCGACTGCTATCTCGATCGTAACTTCGTGTTCCTCGACCCTCGATAGTTTTCTCCCTCTTCGTTTTCCTGCTTTAACCTCCTGTGCGTTTTCTGACGCCCCGCAACTTAAAATTCTTAGGGGTGTCAGAATTAATTAGTTAAAATGTTCATTTAACCTCTCGCGCTATAATGACGTGCTCGCAGTTCAAATATGGTAAACCTCGTTTATATTTCTAATACGTTTGAATGTTAAATTTGAGTCTAATTATAATTTACAAGGTTGAGCTTGCTAAATCGCTAAATACAGAACAGTCTTTACATTCGAACATTCTTCAGTCATCTGAATATTGTAGCAATTGTTGTAGCAAAGTTGAAGCTAGTTCGTTCTGTCGGATGCATTCGGTGAAGAAATCGTAGTGCAAGAGGATAAAAATATCATTTATGGAATAATTAACTCGTCGTTGTCGCTGTTCGTTGTTTTATTTGTTTACATTTATTTGAGGGAGCATTTTAATCAACATCAAGAAGGTTGGTGAGCTAGATATTTCTTGCGTAACCCGTTCATAGCTTCTTGAAACCAAAGGGTACTTCACGGACCAAGGAAGAAACTCTACTCCACCTAGTAGTAGCGTCTGTCTCAAAGTAATTAAGCGTTCCCTGACGTTTGGCTGCTTTTCGTCACTCGTTCGACGAACACTCGAGCAGCTCCTTTCCCTCGAGTCCTTCCACTCGAGGAGACGCCCGCCTGATCCTTGGGCAGGAAGGACCCGACCTCACGGAACGAAAGATGATTTTAACCGGAGACCCTTTGTGCGCGACACGATTCGTGCCCGATCTCGTAGTACGGCTTAATAGACAAAAGAAATTCGATTTTCCAACAGGTAAAGATGTCTTCGAGCGATCTCGAAGGGGAGCGGAAAAAGAAATAAGCGCGGAGGGTAAAAGAAAACCGGGAGGTTCGCGGAGATCGAGAAAAAAGGTGAACGGCAACGTTGCCGTCGAGAAGGGAGGAGAAAGGCGGAAGGTTTAAATCAATAAATTTCAAAAGCCAAAGTCGCCGCCTTACCGTTATAACTCTCTCGGAGCTGGTACTTTTGCGTTGCGTGTATGCCATCAGAGGAGACAAAGAGACCTGCACTCGAGCAGTCAATGCTACAGGGAGCAGGGCGCAAAGGCGAGGAAGAAAGGGTCTCGTGGTGCACGGGACGCCACAAAAGAGATTGATGTTATTCGATTTTCGGATTCGAGATAAGTTAAGGAAGGCTTCGGGTGTCTTGCATCGTGTACGACGTGAAACCGTTTACAACGTCTCGACGCGTGCCCCTTTTTCGTTCGCTGTTCTCCGCTTTTCTTCCTGGAAAATTTCTCCGGAAATATATGAATCGTCCGAACGGTTTCCCTGACGAGACACGTTGCGAATTTTCAACGATACACTTTTTGTTCCCATGTACTTCCCTTTTTACTCCTTCGTGCCCTTTTCAATTATTAATGAAAAACATTCCTATTCCCTTACGCGTACCTTTTATCTCGTACACGTAACATTTCGTTATAGAAGAAATGGAATCGATGTACGTATAAGAACAAGATCAGCAAATAATTGCAGAAAATCGTATGAAATCGTTAATTTTTAATACGCACAATTTAAAAGTGGAACAAAATTGTAATTGCAAACTACAGGAAACGTTTTCGTCAAGTTCACTGTGCATGAAATATGTATTTCATTTATGTTTAATACAGTACAGGAATTTTATGTTACATAGCGTGATACGTTACATAGGATAGGGGGTTAGAAGGATAGAACATTGTTTTACAAACGGGTGACCTTGCAAATATATATTTTATATTATTTCATATGGACATGTTAATATACATATATGTAAATACGAATATAACATGTTCTACATCTTAACATACCCGTACAAAGTTAAATGTGTTCTGCATGTTGGTACGTGTTCACATGTTGTACATGTGACGAATACCTTTCTACATTGTTTAAATGCGGTAAATTTACAAAAAGTCGTGTATCTTTGATGCGTTTACGATGTTGACATCCGGTCCTGATGAAGTTCCATATATATCTGCGGACAAAAATCCTAGTTACGCCGCTTCTTGTACGAGTCGAAGTGCAACATCGTATGCCATAAATTCGAAATTATTAGTTAACCGCAACGAAGAGCAGCGAACCGCGGTGTTCTTTTTCGCCGTTGTCCTCGTCGAAGAGAGGAGGCTGGCAGTGGCCGCGTATTTCACCGGGTACCGAGCTATTCGTAATTAGAAACCCATTCAGAAGTACGCGCATCCACTCTACGCTGATGGATACCGACCATATCTCACCGAGCCGATGGTGCCTTTCAACTTTCCAAGTGCGTTCGGAGAGCGTTAAAAGTGAAGCCTCTGGCCTTGTTGATTTTTCATTGTGACCACGGCAGCCTAGAGAAGATCCGCCCGTCCGGTTTGATTAACCTATCGGCGAGCCGAGTAGGTACGGGGAACAATTTTCGAGCCGCCGAGGAGCACTCGTGATTCGAATTTCGACGAGACATCGATCGGGGTGACGATTTTTCTTGCCCCACCCGCGCACACCGTGGGGGTTTTTGCGGGACGGATCGATCGGCGGCGTACAACAACGGGAAACGATTTGATCGCGCACGCCGCTCACGGAAATTCATAATTACGGTTAGACAATAAAAGAGCCACGGCGGTGGCGAGGGAGGGAATCGTGGAATGCGTTTAATAAACGTTGATCGCAGAAAATTGGCGAGGAGCGGGGGGCCCAATGTCGAAACGGCCCCACGAGCGGCAACAGCGGCACGCTACGTGAGTCACTTTCACGCCTCGAGGGAATTGCCGCTCCCAATTAATTCGCTATTCGAAGGAATGTTTCATTAAGGCGTTTATTAATCCTGTCTTATTTCTATTAACACCGTTGACCTTCGCCACCCGAGGAACTGTCTCGATCCCCTGAGAAAACGCCTGGCCGACGATGATGCCACCAGAGCGTTCCGTGAACCGCTGAAAAATTACGAAACCCGACGGGGCCGATTTAATCGCCATAAATTGCCGTAATATGCCGCGCCAAATTACACCCGTATTGCTATGAATAATCGACGATATTGAAAACGCGGTTACTTCCGCTCACGCTCAGACTCTGCCTTTCTTTTCGTCGGCAAATCCTTATTTCTCCTTCCGTTTCTTCCTACTGAGAATCAAATATGCCGGTAGGAGTATTACTGCTAGTTCAAGTAACTCACAGTAATAAAAACAGCAATATTTGGTTATAGGAAAAATTCAATCGATGGAAGCAGAGGAACGAGATAAAAAAATAATTGTAAAAAAATCTTGTAAAAGCGTAGTAAGAATATTCCTACTATTCCTTTTCTGATCCAATTTATCCAATCTCCAGCTTCGACCTAGATCTTTGAATGAAACATATTCATCAATATATTTTCACATCTCGTTCAATATTTTGAGATAAAGTGTTTTGCTGACCCAATATATCCTTTGCTCGGAAAAATAAATAAAATATGTATATTTTTCAGAATTATAACCTGCGATTGAGTTTCATCGAAAAATAGACGACCTTACAGGATATGCAGCCTCGGGGATACAAAAATTGTCATTTTTAGCTATTACTGATAATGATGGAGTCTCGCGTACGTTCGGTAACTATTATCACGCGGTGCAACCTTGATCAAACTGGTTATAACGGAAGAAATATTCACGTTTATCAACTTTCCATAGCTTGAAACAGCGAAAGGAAAAAAGAGAGGGATTATAACCTGGTGAAAGAGAGAAAATTACAAACTGTAGAAACGTATGAACGCGAGACTAATTCGCAACCTTCTTCTAGCTTCGAACATTCTCGAAACTTATTATACATCTTCTGCAAACTTGTCACTTACGAATAAAGAAAAGAATTTTGCGATATATTTTGTATTTGAATTACATTTATAAATCGATGATTACTGGCACGTTAGTATTTCGTCGAAACTGATCTGACATTGAAGAATCTTGTTATATTTTATCCGGTACGTCTAATATTCCGTCAAAATTGATGTAACATTGAAGAATCTTGTTGTATGTCTACCAGTACGTGTAATATTTCGTCAAAATTGATTCAACATTGAAGAATCATGTTATATTTCAACCAGTACGTTTAGTGTTTCGTCAGAATTGATCTAACATCGAAGAATATTGTATTTCAAGTGGTGCATCTAGTATTCCGTGAAAATCGATCTAACTTTGAAAAATCTTGTTGTATTTCCTCCGATACATCTAGTATTCCGTCAAAATTGATCTAACATCGAAGAATCTTGTTATATTCCAACTAGTAAGCCAAAAACAACCTCGAAGAGGCACGAAAGAAGTAGAAACGTGCGAAGAAGAATTTCTGAACGGTGACGTCGTGACTTTCTCGGGTGTGCACCCCAGCTTCGTTATTCATGCTCGTACCCACCCCCATTCTTCCATTCGCGGATCATATATTTTTCATCCGGCGTTTGCTTCGCTTTCGCAACGCCCTCAGATATCGTCGTTAAATAATCAAGCGAACGATCTACGCGCTTCTCGTTTGCCATCGTCTTCTTATCCTCGGTTTTGCCTCTCCCTCGTTCTTCCGTTAAAACTCGACCTTCCTTTTCTTACTCTTGCTCCTCTTCGGCGTACGCTTTTCGATTTATCTTCCGCTTCTCTTTACCTCCTTACATCTGTCTTCTTCGTATTCCAAACTTTAACTTTCTTTCGCTTCCACCATTTCTCATTCTCATCGATCTACGATCTTTTTCTCACTCCCCGTCAATCGTTTCATCTTCCGTTTACTTTCTTCACCCGTATCATCCTTCTTTCGCTCGAATTCGCTATCTCATTTCGTACATCTTTTTTTCTTCTTGTTACGAGGTTGTGTACACGCTCAGGAACATTGCTAAACAGTTGCACAACCTCCTTCAGATTTCGATACATATTCTCTGTATGTATCGTGTATTTCGATGATTTCACCTATGTAAAATGGTGTTGTAGACAGAACAGATACTACCATATAAGTGTAAACGTTCATTTGAGATTTGCTGGATTCTTCTTAGGATATTAAGTTATTTTATAAGATTTCTTTAGATTTTTCATAGACCACCTTGGGTTCTTCATACAATCTTTCTGAGATCTTCGCGCAATTTTCGTAGGATTTGCCAAGGTTCTTGCCATGATTTGCATAGGTTCAGCCTATCCAAATATCTATACTTTCCCCAGATTCTAGTAGCACCCTCCACGTTTTTTTCTGGATCTAAGAATTTCTGGAGATTATAGACCTTCTCTAGGCTTGCTTGGTTCTCCCTACGGTCTCTCTAAAATCTCTGTAGAGTAATCATGATGTTGTAGGTGTTGCAACAGTAGAATGTGATCCTCGCGTAATTTACACACCAACGATGTTCACGTTATAACGGAAACGCGATCGCGGGGGAACGCGAAGTTGCTGGAACTCGATGGTGCGTATGAAATTTTCGCGCGGGAATGCCCGCTGCGAAATTCGCCCTTTAATCTTCGTGCGTCGGTGGAATTTCGATTTCCGTCGAATTCGGTTGTTCGAAGCCGATCTCGGTAACGCGAGCCCGCTACCATAGGAGGTCGGATAACAGATAGAATTGTTGCAGCTAAATTTCGTTAATGATGAACGATGATGCTCGTGCGCGATGGCATGCGGTGAAAATTTCACGGCGATCCTCGTCGAAACGCGGTAAACATCCGCGAGCGAGTTGGTTAAAAGGCAGCCGTGTCTTGCGTAATTAATATCAACCGATGCAAATAAACGCGTCCCGTTAATTGATCCCGCTGTACGCTTTCAAAAGGGAACAATATTTATCGTGCAATCAATTAACGTTGTTTCACGATGAGGATCGGTTGGCTAACGGGCAGCAACGCGGCGTGCGGATCGCGGCACGGCCAGTTTTTCACCGGTCTGCCTAATTTCGGGGCTCGATACGGTCGATCATTTACGTTTACGTTCGTTACACATCATTATCCGCGGGAGTATTTCTACCTAATGCATTAATCATTATCAGAATGGACAGAGCCGGCCGGCAGCTATCGGTCGTGCCTCTCTGTGATAGCAGCAGGAATATTTGGGGCGTGCAAATGTTGGTTATGCACGCAACATTGCTCACAATTTGATCACACCGGTCGATCAACAGGCACGACGTCTTCCGTCTCCCGAACGTGTAAATGTACACAGTACAGAAATTAGGATCTGTTATTGATCGAAGCACTAGCTACATTACATTTTCGCCAAACAAGTGAATTGGATTCAGGAAGATTTGCGTTAAGGGTGTATCTTCCGTGGTCTCAAATTCTCCTTAAAATTTAAGCTTCTCTGGTTTGCAGGATCTCTCTAGGTCTCGATGGCCCAAAGTTTTACCCTAGCCTTTAGGCCGATCCTTAGTCTGTACGATCTCTAAAGATTCTAACTTTTCTAGATCTTAGGTTTCTCTCTAGGTCTTAGAAGATTTCTAGAATCTTCATAGATCCTCATTTTTCCCGAAATCCGTGGATTTCTTTAATTATTATGATCTCTCAAGGTTCTGATCTCCTAGACCCTAAGCTACTCTTAGACTTTAGAATCTCCCGTCGTCTTAAGATCCCCTTGACTTCTAAACTCTCCTCGGGTTCTCCCTCTAATCTCATCTTCGTATCTCCACCCTAGAATCAACGATCCCGTGATTTCATCGGATCCTATTTCGCAAATAATTCGCGTTCCTAATTTTTCCAGTCGCGTTTGTTCCTCGAAATTCGCACGATGCGTCCAATGATGTCCTTTGATCGGATTCGTACAAAGGAGGCATCCCTTCCCATCGACGCAGCAATTCCATTATTGTTTATCATCGATCTAAGCATAATTCCCGGATTGCATTATCGGTCCTGCACCGCGATAATCTCACGGTTGATCGGCTCCGCTATTTCACCGTTTCCATCAGCACGGCATTGAAACGTTTATCGGTCGTCGAAAGCATATCGCAGCGAAAACAACAAGCCCGATTACGCTGTTCGAGAGCGAATTACGCGACAAGCGATTAGGTAGTTCCGCCAATTCCATGCGTCGACAATTCGCACGCTGTTTGTCGGCCACCCTGTATACACAAACGTACCGGCCAATAGTTGCACAGGTATGCACTTAGGCTACAATACGCCTGGATACATTGTGGCGTCAGAGAGGGCGGTCTGAGAGGCAGGGTACGTTCAACAGTGCTACAAAGAGGAAGATCCATGCTGACAGAGAGAGGGAGAGAAATGGGGATCGAAAGAGAAGAGCAGAAGAGAGACAGAAGGACCAGGGAGTATGCCAACGCCGTGGAGGAGACGATAGAGGCATAGAGAGAAGCCTAAGCTGCGCTAAATGCTTACGAGATAGATATTCTCCACTGATGGATTTATTCAGGGTGTCATGCACATTAATGCCACTAAGTTTCTCAATCGCGAAATTCTCACTCGAGTTTTCATTTCGAACTTTTCAAAGCTTCCTCTTTGTCGGAGTTGAAAATTTCTGGCCTCCTCGAATTTTCAATCGTAACAAAATCTCTGGTAATTTCCAAAAGTGGTATCCGGACTTCGAGACGGGCGGAAGCGAGGACAAGGAATAGTGAGGGAGACCGTGAAGATGTAGCCGTCCTTGAAAAGTAGACAGGAAACGCATCGAAGCGTCAGTGAGCGGCAACTTTGTTTGAATTTACTCGGAGCAAGTAACAAGATGGGCGTAACAAGTACACGCGAGCGTGTTCGCGCTCGACGAGGAGGGTGGATCCGTTTGATTTCGAACATCTCGCTAGTCGGTCCGCTTACAAGCTTCACGCTGGCATCCGCTCGCTTCGCTACCGGTGTCTCGAGTATCCGCGACTCGCGTCTGCGAGCAGGCGAGTAAGCAAGCAGGCAAACAAGCAGAGTCTGCATTAGCCTGCTGCGTCGTTCGCGAAGCGGCCTGTTAGCGGGCGGACACATTTGCGTCAGCTTTCGTCAGCTTCTCGTCTGAAGCATCCGAAGCTTGGCAGGAGATTTCAGAAAGTCGGGAATAAAAATCGACGTGTCTGGTGCGCGCGAGCGGCCAGAAGGGCGGAGGAGGACGGCGTTGGATACGTTGAAAAGGGTTGAAGGGGGCGCCGCCTGTGGAGAAACGAGAAGGGGAACCACGGTGCTTCGGATTTGCGGCAAAGAGCTTCGACGAGGCTCTTTCTATCCATTACGATCAGGTGCTGGGTAAAGGCCGGCATGGTGAAAAGCGTTTTAAAGGGAAACGTCGATGCGCCGCTGGATTCGCGCGCTTCACGTATGCTTTTTATGTCCATAAGATTTTTATGGTTTTAATGACGCTCTCTCGCGCCGGGCAGGATTTAAACTGCTTTTAAATTCCGCCCGCCAGAGGCTTAAGCGGGAAATCTTTCTCATCCTCATTCGCCCCGGTTCTTCTTTCTCTCTTTTCTTCGCTCTTGTTACCGTACCGATAGAAGACCTATGGAATTGTTTATGGGTTTTAACGGACTCCTCTATTCATGGCGCGATGTTGCGAACGTATCGACAAAATCAACGCACCGTTATGGGGATTCGTGTTTCACGCTACCCGAAGGGATTATGTAATCCTTCCCAGAGGAGAGCCCCTGGGGAATTCGGGCCTTTTAAGGATCCAGAAGGTGTCTGGATGACGCATGCAACTTTGAGAAATACCAGAAAATGTATTCCTTCATTGATCGACAATTATTTATCTTTATAATGTTGACTTTGATCCCGTTCGTAAGAATCGCGCTGCTCGTGTGCGCGTCTTACGAGCAGTCTTGTCGCGCAAGGGTTTATGGCTGTTAAGAAAACAACGATTAGGGTGGTGGGTCGATCGAATACGATGCTGTTAGCGTCGGTGCGAGGTTCCAAGGACCAGGTATTCAATTATGCAACGAACATCATCCTCGTTCTGTGGTTCGCCGCGCTCCATTTCACTTTCGAAGGGGCTGAGACACTCCCTCGCTTGATACAAGGGTGGAATCACGCACAGATGCCACCCGCTCCTGTTACCCGGAATCCTGCAGCTCTGGTTACACGCGTCTAGTGTCTTAACCGAAGTTTCCGCGATTTCTGCTGCGTTTCTATGCATATTCATAAGCAACAGCGCGGAGAACGTACAGCATCTACCGTGTACATACTTGCAGTAGCGAAAAATTTTCTACGTATACAAATTATCAGTCGATGTACTAAATTAGATACTCCTCGCGCGACGATATAGCGCATGGAAGTACCACGCATGGAAATACGAAGCGTGTATTTCCGTGTGTGGTAATACAGGAGGTACTAATACTACATATGGTAGGTGCGTTGCGATACTACATATGATACTACGATATGTAGCAATGTAACGCGTGGCGATGCGCTGTAAAATAATTTCTGACGAGAAGCGATCTAACCTGTAGCAATATACCTTGTGACGATCTGTGGTATGACCATCTAACATTATAACGAGTATAACAGTATAACACTCCACTAAATCGTCTACCAGACGGACATCAACTTCTTATACCCCCGAATAAATAATCCATCGTCGCTTGTCCGACTTATTTATTTACATTTTCCTTTTACCTCATTTTTGTCCCTCAAAACTCGAGGGTCAAAGTGTTACGAGTCTCCACGGAATGTTTACAGACGGTACTCCTTTGGCTCTATACATAATGCATTCGGCATATAAGAACGTTTTCGCGTGTTCCTCTCGAGGTAACAGGATTTAGAGCGGTAAAGAGATGAGGACACGTGGATAGCGAAAAGAGGACGACACAACCGATATATCGAACGGCAAATTATTCATGCCGACACACGAATCACCGTGGGCCTATTTCTTTCGAGCAAAAAGAGGATCAAAGATATCCCGGCTGCCGTGCGAATTCGATTAACCCTATTTCGCGAACGACTCGTCGAAACCATCGGCCACGATGCTATCTAGCTGAACTTCTATGCATCCGGTCTACCCAGAATCGTCCTCGTGGTTTTCCTGTTCGTCTGTTCGCGTTTTGTGGTTCTTCGACTACGATCAAAGTGATCGGCTTTCAACCAGACGACTCCTTGCTGCCTCGCTGCCATTCGATATCGGAAAATGTCGCGTTTCTTTCGAAGAATTTGCCGCCCGCACGACGTCGCTCGAAAATAAACTGTTGGAACGATATTAATTCCTCTGAAACGTTGTTACCTGTTGTTTTTCTATGCTCGATGCGCGTCGCTGTTCGCCGATCAATCTTCTTTCGACCTGAATACGCTGTTCGTGCACGAACAACACCCCATCGCTCTACATTTCCTGTTAGCATCGTTCGAAAACATATTAACATATTAAATAATTATTGATTCTGGATTTCTTACGCGGGATTCATAATGATATACGGAGTAATATCATATAATGCACATGTGTGCAAAATTCCGATATGTGTAATACGTGTACCGTACTTGTATATCACTGTAAATTTAAAAACTTTATTTGTTTCGAAATCTTAAAGGTAGTAGAACTATTGTGAATTGAATAGTGACACTATATTTCAGTTTTTGGTAGTTCGAATTAAACTAAATATCGATTTAAAATTTCAAACAGACATATCCGGGAAAGTTCTATCAGTTTGTCCGAAATACATTATCGGCCTGTATTTATCCCGGATGAAATAGATTCATCTAAACAACCGTTTCCGGAAGTCGCTCAATTTACCGTCTGACAAGCGTGTCTCATCGGTTAATTGCAGAAATCGACAGCCGTATTGTAGCCGATCGATATGTTCGAGCCTGGCGCATCCCCGTCGGGACGAGGTTGGCTTTCAGGCTTGATTAAACAGCCCCATAGAAATTCAAAATTCCTTGCGAACGGATCGCGTCAGGATTTAAGGGGTTTCGTTGTGATGGCGAAGGGTCGGGAGGTGGCCAAAGTCGCTACCGCGGGTGGTCTTTAACCCAAAAACGTCCGGCGCATTAGAGGACGATAATCGAAAATCAATAAGGACGATAAAAACCGTAAGGAAAGCGGAGGTAGCGCGGGACTTCTTGCATAATAAATCTCTCTTTCCCATCCCATGATCGGTGCCCTCGATAGATCGCGTAAGTAGACATCGACCCCGATACCTACCGAAAGTCGCGCGTGAAAACGAATTCGTTCGATCGCGGAGGTTATCGATTGTTCAGGACCGGGATCGAAAGCACGTCTTCGCGCGATAACGAGACTCATGTCACGACAACGAGTGCAAAGCTATCTTAACAAACGGAAATCCCCGGGATCTGGTTCTGTTATACTAACCTTTGTTCATGGTGAATCTCGGTGCACTTAAACCGTATGATTTTGATACTGCGCTTATGCATTCGTTGCAATATGCTGAACTATCTTTAATTTAAATTATTCATTTTTCATTCAAATATTAGATTTAAATTATTCATTTTTGATTTTAATATTAGACTTAAATTATACATTTTTTATTAAAATATTAGATTTAAATTATTCATTTTTGATTTAAATATTAGACTTAAATTATACATTTCTTATTCAAATATTAGATATAAATTATTCATATTTGATTCAAATATTAGATATAAATTATTCATTTTTAATTTAAATATTAGATTTGAAGTATTTACTTTTAATTTAAATATTAGGTTTAAATTATCCTTAATGGTTTTCGTGGTTTATTAGAATGGTGTTACGTTGAAATACGAGTTTCCCTTTTATTCTTTCTTTAGCTATAATAAATATTCAAACAACACTCTGTTGGAGGATACTTCGAGTGTAAAATTGTTTGAACACGGAGCGTCATACACACGTTATCGCATGCTCTACGCTTGCTTGCAGCAGAGAGGACGCCGCTGTACGAAGAAAATGAAGCGTATACATTCATCATATGACGCTCCGTAGACACAACAGTTTAAATTTCGGACCGTATCTATGTAAAAACAGATGACCAAACAACTGATCTGATTTCATCTACGTGAAGCTCCAGAGAAACTCTTAATTACCCTCGACTAAGTAATTTTTATTATTAACCAATTTAATGCACGTAATATGTTTCTATCTGCGATTAACCTAAAATTTTCTAACAATATTTAATTATTTCAAAACGCCTCGGGAATTTTTCTGAATAAATCATGAGTAATTATTATTATCTAAAAATTGAAATGCCTTCTCACAACCGACACTGATCGTCAACAATTAAATCGATCCTCGACAGTTTAAGTGGCCCTCGAGACCCAACTTCGATGAAAGTAGAAAGAAAAGCCAACAGAAGTCATTGATGTAACTCAAACATTAGCCGCGTGTTTGGAGAAAAGTACATCCCAAGGATGAACGAACACGAGGATCCCAACATCTGTCGATCTGTTTGTCCGTCAGAGGGAGATAGAATTGTCGTATCCTATCAGACGTTTGCTCAAGGCATCTCCGGTCCTCGCGGTTATTCCGAGCGAAATGTAGCGTAATAATCTAGGATAGACCAAGTTCCAAGCGTGCTTCGCCGCGTTGCATGTCTCTGTCTGGATATGAACGGAATCAAATCAGCCGGAGATATTCTGTCCTAACGCATACGTCCGAATGAAGCCATGGTTAATTAACGCTAAGATACAAAGGAGACAAGATCTAGCTACCTGTTAAGTCCCTCGGACTCAGCTATCGTAAGGAGGTAGCTAATTGTTAATCCTCCGGCTGATTAGCATCGTCGGTTAATCGAACGCGATCGATGCATATCGAAATCGATTCGGTTACGGTTGTCTGTGCTCCCGTCCGCGAATCACGGGTGCACGCCTTTGAGGCACGGATCGTGAAACGGCTGAGGTACTCGAGGATAACCCTCGAAACGCACGTGCGCGGTATGTCGCTAAACACACAGACACCCATGCATAGACACACACACACACTCTCTCTGTCGGTTGCATATGCATATATCGCGGCGTGTCGGAGCCCTTCGGCATGAATATGTCGCTATCCCGGCGCCGGTGGACAGGCATACCCGACCACGGTACATGAACGTGGTCGAGCAATAATCCGTTTCATCTTGCGGTCAAACGATCGGTCGCCGCGGTATAATACGAAAGCTGCACGATCCTCCTATGGCGGTGCACGTAGCCATAACCTCTCTCTTTCCTCGTGCACGTAGATTTCGTTTGGCATACCTTCCGCGAGCACGATGCACTCCGCCGATGTATTCCGGCCGGGATCGATCCGGACGTTTTTCCAGCCATCGCGAACTTTGTGATCGTGATCCGATGGATTTCGGTCCGGTCTCGTTTCCTCGGGATGCCTCTATGTACGATGCAGGAAGCACAATGATTTCGTGAAATGGCTTTGATAAAGTGTCGATCGGGCTTTACTCTCACGTTCACCGCGCCGGATGGGGCCACTATTGATCCTCGTGGCTCGATTACGGTTATATAAAAGATACCGGGTTATCGTTAATAACGGCCGGCGGAATATGTCCATTTATGGCCGGCCCGACAACGATATACGCGCGAGTACAATGAGTGACTCGAGCCTGATCGCGAGTCCGTTGATGTTCTCTCATTATCTAAAGTCACCGACGCTATTTATAATGGAGTATAAAAGACTGCGTCCTTATTAGAGACGGGGCTCTCGCGGCACACTATTTATAACGCAACGCGCGAACCCGGTGTTCCTCGATATTCTATAAGGCAATCAATTTTTCTTCGCCGGCGTCGATGGCGGGAGGAAAAAAAGGAACACGTCGCCCCCGGTATCGAGCCACGAGATAATGAAAAGAATACAGAGTTCGGCGGCCGTGACTTAATGTTGCCGAGGAAATAAACGGGGCGGTGGTATATATCAAAAGCGCGGACAGCCTGGGCTGGGTGTAAATGATATAAATAAAATCAACCTGGGAATACCGCGGCTATTTATCATCCAGCTAAAATACCTTAGCCTTCTTGCCCCCACTTGGCCCCATTAATAACACGGGGAAAACTCATTTTCGTTCGGTTGAGAACGCCGTCGTGCTCGGCTTACGCCTTCCGTCGCGAAACGCTATCGTATCGCGGAGTAGGTCCAAATACGGTGGAATCTTACGATTCCGAACGATTTCACCGGCTGTCCATATTGATTTATTGCCGATACCGCGAGAGAGCGTAATAATTCTGCCTGTATCGAATGGAAAGTGGGTAATTGATGAGATTGGCGGGTAATAAAATCGAGTTTTAGCGACGTGCCGAGTTACTTACGCGTACAGTGTTTTGATACCGACGTATGCCTGACACCTGGACTCTGTAACTTTCTCCTTAGGGTGCGTTTTCACGCGACAGCAACGGTCGGGACTTTTGCACGTAGTGACAATGCAATATTTTGCTCGGGTGGTCCGGTTTCGGTAACCTTTTCTGACCACAATTTTGAAATGTTCACGTAAGAAGAAACTTCGACTTGTTACTTTTGTTATCGGCGTCAGGTTTGAACGACGTGTTCGAGTTTTTATGCGATCATGATTTTTGTTCGATGTACTTTGACAGAGATCAATGTCAGAATTTGTGGCGTGATTTAACCCTTGTCATTTCTATGTCAAACGTGACTCGACGTTCCACTTCTCTTAAATCGTGAATAATTGGAATAAATAGATTGGTTGAATATACAATTTTCATACGTTTACTCCTTGCGATAAATTAAAAATATATTTGTTGCGCCGGCTTGCATTATTGCGATTCATTTTGTTGAAAACCCATTTCTTAATCGATTTTGCAAATTAATTAAGGAGGTGTTTTATTTTAGTTGGAAATTAAAGAGTGCAAATGGTTAAAGTATGCACGGTACGCAAATATTTTAATTTCGATGAAACTCCAGATTGGAATATTCAGCTGGTGTTCTTTTAATATGATCTCGTCGTTTGTTGCTGCGAAGGTAAATCCTGTTCAGTGGAGTAACGATAGGATCACTCATTTTCATGATGACCAGGGTCATAACGTTCCATGAAATTAAACATGGTAACAGTGTGGAAGCAAGGCTAAATTGTGACCAACTCCAATAACACGATAATATGTCTTCTGCCTTTCAGAAAAGAATGACATGAGTTACAGAATCATAAAAGCAACGAGATTTAGCGTCAAATGATAACAGTCATCTTTCAAACCGTTATTCATCATTCCATCAAGTATCCAATAAAATAATCTCGATCGTTAACGTGTCCCGTAGCTGCAACAGGTCCCCTCGGGGTTCCGATGTCAATCGAACACGTTGTAATCCCATGTCATAACGTTTAATATTCGACTTAAGGCGCACAAATCTAATTTCGAAGTGACTACTGAATAAATCATGAAACGATCGGGTCCTTTTGTCCACGGGCCACGCCGCGAACCGCATCAATAATGGACAATGCGTAAACAGACACCCGCGACGGGTGGATAAACCAAAGAAAAACCCGGTGTCTTCCTTTTACGCGGTGCGTAAACATACACGCTCGAAAATTCGTGGCGTCCTCCGGTGTGCTACCCGGGGGACGAAGCGTTTAAACAAATATTTTCTCTGGGAAACGTTCAGACCGCACCAAGACCGTACGATCTTCTTTAAATATTTCTGTCGGATAAATATATCCGTTGGCGGAACACACCGACACGACCGTGAATTATTCGTTGCCCTATCGATCTTCGCCGATCTCGCTGACGGCGTTTGAGAACCACTGGCCGCATCTCGTGCTATCGAGACGAAAGATCCGAGCGTGATTGAAGACCGATGGCTCGGTCATAGGTGGCTGGTTCAAGAGGAAGAAAGATCTGCCAAAGCGAATGCATAGTTCTCGAGGATCTTGGCTGACACTCTGGGAACTATTCAGATCTGATTTAACATATTTGAATATTGTAACAGGCATTTCGCGCCGAGGAATACATTTTCAACGAACCGATGTGGTTAGCACTGCGACTACAGTAGGCGATCATTATATTGCCGCTGTTGACTGTGGTGATCAACCTGTAGCAGTCGATGTGTGACCTCGAATTATACAGCTTAAACAAAATTCTCGTATCTACAAACTTTCAAATCCCCGTATTCTCCTCTCCACATTCTCAAATTTAGAAATTATCAAATCCCTAAAATCTGAAATCATTAAATTTTGAAATCTCATCATTATGAAATCTTTGACTTCCCGAATCCCCGAATCGTCAAATTCCGAAAGTGTCAAATCTCCATCTTTTCAAACCTCCAAAGGCTCAAACCCAGAATTCACAAATTCCAAAGTTCCCAAGTCTTCATCTTCTCAGACCCCCAAATTCACAAAATTCCGAAGTTTTCAAGTCTTCATCTTCTCAAACCTCCGAATTATCAAATCCCCAAATTCTCAAATTTCCAATTCTCGAACCCCCAAATCTTCAAATTTCGAATTTGTAAATCTCCGTATTCACAAATTCCGAAATTCCCAAGTTTTCATCTTCTCAAACCCCCCAATACCCATATCCCCGAATTTTCAAATTCCAAAATTCGCAAGTCTTCATCTTCTCAAATCCCCAAAATTCTGAAACCCCGAATTCTCAAATTCCCAAAACATCCCCATATCACGTTTAACGTAATCTACTTTCACATTTTACATCACCCGCCCCTAATTATCGAATTTCGCTAAATCTATATCGCTACGACGAACAAATCATACTTCATCGATACCCGATACCCAAATAATTATGCCTCTAAAATATTTTTTTTTTTATCAACTCCATAACCATGCAAGCAACGCGTATTTCGTAGCTAACGCGCATTTTTCGCGCGAAAAGCACTTGTTAATCATCATTTACCCGGCTGGCTGTTGCTATTGCACCGCAATACGTCGACAGATTTTTATCACGCTCCGTGCAAAATTCGATTCGCCGACGGGGTGTTGGTTCGACGTTCCCAGGAAACGTCGTCCTCCGGCGCGATCTTTATTAAAATTCATACCAGTGCCGTACACCGCGCGTGTAATTAATTACTTTGCCGCGTTTAAATCAGCCTTCCCATTGCCCTCGTTAATAAATAACCGAGCAACAACGGCGAGCACATCGTACCGCAAGAAATCGTTCTCACCGTGGACGGCCGACTCTATTCATCACCGGAACATCCGAAATACCGGAAACGAGCCTGTACTCAACTTTCTCACCTACCTCACCTTGCAATTGAACAAAGCCACTAATGGTATTTTTTGAAAAAAAAAAAAATACATGCACGTTCGTTTGTGAGGTATTCATATACAGGAAAGCCAATATCAGTTAACGTATATTACAACTTTTTGCAGGCTTTATAAGCAGCTAAGTTTTATTCGTCTTTTTAGTACATGCTTTCTGGTATAATTAAAAGAGAACTTTATGTTAACTATTATATAAAATTATTTTATAAAAAGAATGTTCGTATAAATGTCAGCGTTATAAATATGTAAATGTCAAGGATAGTAAACTTCAATGTTCGGATGTTGCAAGCTTCGATATATGTTGTCAAAGGATAAAGTTTTGACGAACAAAAGATTGTCCTATAGTCGGAGCTCAATGTCTCGTTTGCGTTGCTCAATTATTCGTAAAGCTCGCAGATTACGATAGACACCGGGAGTCGAAAGGAGAACTTTTAAACATCGCGCGTTTTATTATTAGCCAGATCGTGATTCGCGCGAGGGGTAGAAAGAAAAAGGAAGGAGTTACATGTGGGTCTCGTACGCTTATGCTCGCGCTATCGAGACGAAAGATCCGAGCGTGATTGAAGACCGATGGCCTGGCCATAGGTGCTCGGAAAGGAGAGGGAACCAAGAAGAAGAAGAAGAAGAAGGAAGAGACGGAGGGCAGAGCGAACGAGAATGCGACCGATAAATCGTATCGTGATACAGCGAATCCTTGCCATGGAACGTGGGCGACCCCGCTTCATTTGCGTGCACGCGTGTGCGTTTAAGGACACGCGTGACACCCAACTTCGAGTGGAAGAAAATCTTGTGTTTCTCGCCCGACTATTCGGACTCGGTGAAGTCGACGTTTGAAGAACAAAAAACGTTTGAAGCGTCGAACGAAGATTTCGAGTTTCGAAGAGAAAGAAATACGGGAAAAATGATCGTCAACCGTAGACATAGAAAACAATAAGAATGAACATGAACGGAACCGTAAACATACAAAATAAAAGGGTGAACATGGACGGAACGATGTGCATAGAAAATGTAAACAAAACGTCATTTTGAGGTTACATTTTACAGCAGGATGGGCCACATTCTGAAGAACTTCGAAAGTATACATTCAGATGGTTTACACAAAGATACAAAAATCCCCTGAAAAGCATCTTTGTCTTTTTTTAAACTGCTGACGCACTCAATGGGATCCATAGTCACTCGTAGATCTACGGATGAAACGAGAGGATTGGCCAACGTCGCGGAGATTGTTGGAAGCCTAAAACCTCCTATTAACCTTATCGCAAAGGACGATAATACGAACGACGAGAGGACTTACACTGCCTGGTACGAAGTACTCGGGTACCCCTCAATTATTGATAGTTTCGAGGAGCTAATTTGTGTAAAGTTTCGGCTGCCTTGCTCCGAGGACCATTTAGGATATTACTCGCGGCATAGTCATCGAGCCGAGGAAAATGTATCCGAAAATGTATACTTAATGGCGAATCTGATAAGATGAGTTGTAGACGCGACGGGAGTCGTATTAATGAAAACAGTGGGAATAGAGTTCGGAGGTGGGTTTAATTTAATGAATCGCGAACGAAAGAGCCGGGAAAGCGTTTCGCGTGTTATCTGGCTAAATATTTTGATGGCCAAGTAAAATACGTTTGCCCCGTGTAAACTCATCCGATTTTTCCTGTTACGTAGCCCTTTTCCCAGACGAGTCGAGACACCCGAAACACAACGCAACGCGCAGCGGAAATTTGTTTTCTTTGATATGGACGTTCAATACGTGGCTTGTTTATTTGAACATCGTGCACGGTTTGTCGGCTTTGGTTGTATGTTTGAAGAGGACTCGGGACTCGAGAGCGATGAAAAGTGGAGCTAGTTTTCCCAGTTATTTATATTCCGTCGTTTATACATTTTATTTCTGACCGGAGGTTTCGCTGCCGGGTACATGCATCTGTGGTTGTTTAACTTTTACTCGACTACCGTATAATTGATCGAGTTACGTTGCCGAGATTTGTTACGTTCACGGCGGCGCGATATTTCTTGCATTTCTTAGAAAATTTCAGCCACCGCGCGATACGTTCTTTTATCGCGACTGCTTTTCGCGAAACGATCATTCAAGACTTTGATAAATCGCCCCTCGTTTACCGGATCTGTTTCAAAAATTCTATTAACCGACATAATTTTTCTCTTTGCAGGTAAGCTACCAGAAGTTATTTTCGAGGAATCCGAGCAACACGCAGAACACACAATCACGTCGGAAGGTAACGTAATCGTCGCTGCACGAACACCGGAAACGATTTGGCTACGCCAATTTCCGCACACGATTAATTTCGTACCGATTTTAATTAACAAATATATCCCATTCGGGCTGTTCGACATATAATTTTTCGACGTCGATATCGAATAACTTTCGCGGCCGATCGTGTTCCGCGACATTAATGGATAAGTTTATCTTCTGCGATAAAGATACATGGAAACTACCGTGCACATGGTCCAGCTCGATTTTTGCCGGCAACATGGAAGAGAACCGAGAACGATTCTTATTTTTTGTCGCGCGACGTAAAGCATGAAACTACGTGGTCGCGGCGTGCCGTGGAAATTTTGTTCGCCCGTTGTTTCATATCGGTCGGCCCGCGTGATTTATACTTTTAGTTTCTGTTTTACGGTCGTCCAAGTTTGTTGCTCGTGAAAAATAAAATCCGTGATATATTGCTTAATATGGCCACCCGGGCTGGAACGCCGCCATCGACGACGAACGTTGCTACATTCCTTTTAAATGATTCGAAATTGTTCGCGGATCTAATTCAACAATTAGCTCCATACATTTTTAAATAAATATACTCGCATTTGCTTGACCTTTCACGATAACAAGGTTTAAACGTTAATAGCAAAGTATCTAAACACCGAATCAGTAACAATTGTCATAACCATAGTGTGTTTCATAAATAATTATACTTAATGCTTAATTTCATAAGTAAGCATTAGCACCCGCGTGTATTAACCCTTAATGAACGAAGGCCGCCGTATTACCGACATTATAAAATAAAAAAAAAATATATATAAATAACTATTTACTTTTTTTCTTGCACTTTCTATTTTGTATAAATACATTGCAAGTCCATAACAAATAAATTTATAAATATACGTATAATGCACCATTACTTTGAAGTTAAAGACGAAGTTAAGAAAGTATGACCAAACGTTTGACACAAGAAATAAATGAACATATTTGCAACAGAGTAGTTGACACCACATACACTCGCATATGTGTAGATGGCAAAAATCCGTGCGAAAGATTTATAACACACGGTGAGGTCACTTATCGCGTTAACCTGATTCGGTATCAATTTCCCGCGCATCTAATCAACGATATAAACGCTTAAAGATATAAATTGCAAAAAGTAGAGACGGCGAATGTTTTGCCGCGAAGGTATTCCAAGGAGACCAACACGGTATCGAAACTCGGGTGTTGCAAGCTCATCTAGATTTGTAAGCCCCTGCTTGCCCCTCCCTATTTCTCACGTACACGTGAAGCACGAAATTACGTGTTATCGAGCAGCTATACCATCTAATGCACGTATCAGGTTCTTCATTCGCCGTGCATCAACCTCGAACCGGACGAAGGGACGGTCACGTAGATCGTTTCGCGTTTCTCGTCGCGGTTTACCTTGTTATGCCTGGTACCGGTTGCGTTCTCGGACGGCTTATCGTTGTTGCGAAATTGTTGCTCGGGATGACAAACATTAATACACCGCGTTGATAAGCCGACCAAACGACACCATTAATCAGAAGCGGGTTTTTTTTCTCCTACTCGAATCATGGATCATTCATCGCGATACGTTTGTTTCTGCGAGCGTGCTATAAATCAGATCTATGGCAACCAACCGGAGAATGGAATACGCGAATACGAACGAACTAGAGGGAACATCATAGTTTGTTACTCGTCCCGGTAAAGCGAACCAACTCCTTTAAGCTCCTTTTTGGTACATGAACTGCAACTTGATACTCTTCAAACTTTCCAGACCCGAATTCATCGACGTATCGATACCTTCTAATGTTACTAAGTATATGCAATGGAGTTATTTTAACATGGCTGGGTATGTGTGAAATACGTCGTGCCGCATTTGAAACGTTCTATTATATTGACAGCTAAGTTCACAATTTTTACGATACAGTAACATTTATTAATCAAATTAATAGTTTGATCTGTTTCATCAAACTATTGATCAAACAATTGTTGATCTGTTGAAAAATCACTAATTTGAATCAATAGTTCATTATTGTATTTAAATTCAGGTGCTCTTTAAATATAATGAAAATGTCATGAATTTAGTTAACATAATACTTAAGATACTAAAATTTATACGTATACTAAATAGTATAAAAAATAACCCCTGCTCGAAGTTCATTTACAAATTACCCAAAATAATGACACAAAATGAACGATTCTCATGGATGGAATATAGCACGTCATAACATAAAACCGAGATTCTATCAAAGTTCGAAATAAAAATCGCGACGTTTTCAATCATATCTGATAATCTTAATCGTGGTTGTTCGACGCGAGGAGGCCATTGTCAGTGGGGCGAGCGAGAAGAAATTGAAAATTACTCGCAAACAGGCTCATTAGCGTGGCAGCGGAATAAATCTCATCTCCGCTTTGATCGAGCACGATTAGCTCGTAACATCGGTAATTACGGATCGACCGTGAACCGGCCGCTTATTGTCCGGCATTATCGCGACGGTTACGGTTCATTACAGCCCCGTTTCTCCGTGTTACAGTCTCGACAAATTTAGCAGCGCGTTTCGTATAAACCGGCGCGGAGCCCTCGCTACCGCCCGGGGTGAGACCATAGTTACCACTATAATGCTCGACGATAGCCTGGGAAATAGTAGCGGCATAATGGTGGACGCGGTGCCAGATTGCTGGGAAAATTAATTACGCGGCGCGCGTTTAGTCGGCGCAACGAGAGCGGCATCGTGGCCGTAATTGCATATTGCAGCGGCCCGTACACGTGCCTAAGAAGTTATTTAATTCATTAGTTCGATGATATGTAACCGACAAAATTTACAGAATTGCCCACCTTCCACGAGTGATTAATGGTTCGCGATCACTCCGTGCAATTATTACGCGGAAGATGGACTACGCCTTTGATATTCAAAAATAGAAGTTCAACTTCACAAGTTGATTTTTTGTAGAATATGTACAATATTAATTTTTCATACATTGTTGACAATTCTTACATTATTGATCGATCACGAGTGAATCCATGTTTTGATGCATTTTCATCGCATCAACCTTTCCAATTTTTAATACCTGGAGTAATATAGAATATCGTAGAAGCTTCCTTTGTCGTACTCAGTCGTTACGTTTTATTATAAATGGAATTACTTTTCTGGATATTCAGATTTTCATAATAGTTCTAGTATCGCAAACATTACAACTTTGACGAATTGTGGCCGTACAAAATTCAATAAATAATTACAAATTATAATTTCAATAAACTATGCTCTGTCCGACTACAATTTCTTTGGGAGTTTGTCGCATCCAAAAAATTATTAAGTTGTATAGAAGATACATAAAAAGTTTCACTTTAATTCACATATACATATACATGTATATTGTATATACACGATGAATAATAAAATGAATGAACAATACATAATAGTCAGTGACACAAGGTAGCTTCTACGCAAAGTTACGAGCCAACAACGAGTTAATGAAACCTCGAAGGAGCACGTATGAAAATAATCTTTTTCCGAATGCAGCCATGAGCCAACAAAGTATATTACAAGGTTAGAAGAAAAATGGCCGCGTTCGCGTTAAATAGCAGCGGCTCGAATAACGGGCCAGTAAATCATCAACGCGTAGCGTGCGCTGAACGACCCAATCGAATAATTTCCGTGTAATTTATCCGGTCGCGATTATTTCACGGCACGTACCGGCTAATTTCTCGTTGTCGCTGGTGCCGCAGTAATATCCTCCGAGGTTTTTCCGCCGTTGGAAAACTAATATTTCCGCTGCGTCGCGATGATCGCGGCGGCTCGGCCCCGTTTCTCTCCGCGCGAACGCGACGCCGACTTAAAGTCTCGCTCCTTAAGTGGCCGATAAAGCACGAAAACCTACAAGCCCGAGTGGTCCGGTGTGTACACAGGCTCCGTTCGCACACAGCCGCGCGAGGAAGCCGCGTATACGCGACGCTGAAAACCCGCCCTTAGCCGAGGGATTGCCGGCCGCTTCTTCGGCTCTAACACGATTCCCGGTCTCTTTTTAGACCGGTCTCGAAACGTCGGCCGGACGCCGTATACAAACAGCGTTCGAACAAATGGCGGAGAGACACGTAAATAAGAGAAAACGGCGAAATGAGGGAGCAGCGATAGAGAAAAAGAACAGAAGCGAAGGGGCGGGGAGGGAGGGTAAGCGAGCAAAGAAAAGATGCGAGAGTGAATGGACAGTTTCCAAAGGGGAAACGTAATTATTCGTGTGCCTGATGGAAACGCGGTAAAAATGAACGAGAGGTAGAAAGAAAGTAAGGAAGACGAGAAACGGAGGTAACATTAGGGGAATAAAGCGGGATGGCGCGATGCCGTGGGTTTTGCGGATGAATGAATGGACCCGGAGCGTAGAGTTTAGCGAACGCGCTACGATATGGAGAGAAAACGTCGAGCTGGGAGAGATCAGGATGAAGAGAAGAAAATGATGGCCAGCCGGAAGAAAAAGAGAAAGACCACGCGGGACTCGTATTCGCGGAAGAGACACGACCGCTCAGAGGACGGTTCACTCGGTCTTTTCGCCAGAAATTTACGGAGTTAAACGACCATCCAGTCGTCTCGGACGACGCAGACGTCGCGACGCCCTGTATTCCGTTTCATAAAACTGTAAACCGACGCGAAACGAGAAAATTGAGCAGCCAGATTTACCAATTCGAGAATCCGAACATTCCATAAGTTCCCATTCCCCTCGACGCCATTTTCTCCGTGAAAGGCCAGGTCGACTCCGAGCAGAGATCGTAATTATACTGGAACGCTGACCGATAACGCAATAGTTAGAACCGCGACAGGGCATGGGTCACGATGGACCCGCATCGTTGTTAATACCTTTATTAAACGTTGAACGCGATTCACGATGTTATTACCATTAACGGTGGCCGATGCAGTGCGCGACTCCGTTTGTCCGGTATTAATTAGCGACGTCATTATCATTCGGCTACCATATTCGTCTGACATTCAGCAGGATTTTTATTGGCTCGTTTCTCACGCGCGGTATAAACACGAGGAACGAAAGCGGTTGCACGCCGAGCGGAGCCAAGCGAGAAACTTAACGGCCGAGCTCTTAAACCTCCCATTTACGGTGACGCCGAGCTGTAAATTGCCGATCGATAGGATTATACGAACGTGTAATTAAGGGCCGCGTTTACGGGCGTGTGTGGCGGCTGTGCGTCGCGAATTAGTTTGGCAAGTACCAAGCGGGTCCTCTTTCTGACCACCGAAAAACAAATAGAATCGCGATAAAACGAACGAGATATGGGAACTAGTTTTTCACCGGGAGGCGCGCGAGCCGCGTCGCGTTTTTAACTTTTTTTTCTCTCTTCCACCGTCGCGTTTCAACGGCCGCGTAATTTGTTCGGAAGAAAAGGTGTTGCCAAAAAGAAGTTAAACTCGTTAACCGGCTGCGGGAAAGGGGAGGACCATAATAAAAGGACGCGTCGCGCCTTTGTTAAGAAACCCGAGTACGCTCGCAATGAAGTCCCCCGGGCTATTTTGTTGCGACGTTGTTCAACGGCATCAAACAAGTTCCGCGCGGCGACTATCAATCGAGAATGTTTGCGGAATATCGACAAGATTTTGCTTTATAATGTCACACCGTGTATAGGTCATTTTTTTATTAAATTTTTTTACGGTCGTTCGTGCTGCTTTACTGTCTCTCAATTTCTGAAATTCTATAATTTTCTTGAAAAATTCTATAATACCTTCAATTCTATAATTTTCTTGAAAAATTCTATACTATTTATAATTTTATAATTTTTATATTTCTTTTTAAGTTTCTACAAAAAGATGTTACAGAATACCTAAAATTTAAAGATTAACTACATACAAATTATAAAATTGTACATCGCATCAGGTTAGGTACGATTAGACTAAATATAAAGTTTGAACAAAAATCAGTCGATTCGAAAGCTAACGCCTTGTCTCGGTTATTTTCATTAACTTGAACGATGTCTCAATAGCAGTAAAATCATTGAAATCGTCGAACGATCTTACACAATAATACCGAGTTAAGTATCGATAATCGATAATGGCGTCCGTAATATCAGACAACAAGAGCAGAGTAGGACAAACGTGCTTCGAAAAATACATCGCTTCTGTCTGCGAGAATATTTATGCATCCAAAATGTTTTTCACTTGAACTTTTTACCGTGCGGCGTTCAACGAACGTCCCGAAAACTTTCCAGCTGTGGCGGCTCCGCGAGCTTCCTGCTTTTTCCGAAAACAAACATAACGGGACCAAAAAAATCGAGGATAGAATAAAATAATTCCCCGAAGCCCCAGGAAACAAACAATGCGAACAATTCCACGGGAAACTGCGGGGGCTAAGATCAAATCCAGCGGGGCAGAGTAACGCGGCATAGCGTCCGTAAATTAGCGGCGAACACGAAAATTGCATTATTTCTGCAAACTGTACGGGTGCAAAAGGTCGCGACGACGGCCAACGTCGGTGGTTAGTCGTTACGGGGGGGTTAGGGGTGGAGTCGCTGGTGCAATCGGGGGTGCTGGAAATAAATTGCACGGTATTTCGACGCGTGCCGTGTAAGCAAATATTTGAAATTCGTCGCGTGTTCGGGACGCGTGAGTCGATCGTTTTCTCAGCTTGTTCCGTTTCCGTCCGCGATTTCGTTGATCGACGTTCTCGACGAGCGAACGTCGCCTCGAGACAAACGACGCGTCTGGATACAAATAATTTATTTTCGTTCAAACTCGACCCGATTTATCTTGCATCTCGTATTCGTCCGAATCCGTTTCGCGCGAATGGAAAAATAAATTGCACGATAAAAATCGATCGTTACTCTGGTTTGTTGTTCGGTTCCATAATCGATTTATTATTAAAGGCACTTAGCGGCTGCTTGAATACAATCGCGCGTAAAAGCGACAGGTTTAGGGAATGACGTCGAGCATAAAACATTGAACAAGGATCCGTCTGCGGAAAATAAATAGGAAAGCGATAAAACATTGATGCTTATTAAAGTTGCAAAATCTCCGACGAACTACGAAATGGCGGATTGGAACGAAATGGATGGAAAGTGGTGGCGCTATAACGCCTTCGAATCCGTCCATGTTCGTCGTTAATAAAACAACGAAATTGTCGGAGACCCACCTCGTAAACGGGTTAACATTCGCGCAACTTATAACGAAACGACGAGCAGGGAGCAACCAGTAATTTGCACGCATTGCGACGTTTCGACCAGGAGGCAGAAGGTCTTCCCTTCGTCCTTTTTCCTTCTTTTTCCCACCGTATCGTTGCTACGATCCCGGATGTACCTTCTGCGTCTGGCCGCCGGAATTCCACGGATGCTGCGACGCTCGAGATAAATTTTATTTAACTCTGTTGCCCGATGGTTGCGTCTTTGTAACAGAACCAACTGGATGGCGAGAAAATTAGGAAGAAGGGACGCAGAAAAAGCTCGCGTAAAAGTGGAAAAGGTACAGAAGATATAGAAAAGAATTAGTGGTACATTTTATAGCGTTATTCGGTTTTTTATGGCAGATATTCTGCCGGCGTTTATATTAATTGCTTCTTTGCGTTGTCGTTTATGAATTATGCTTGTGGTGCTTGTTGAAGTGATCAAATTTTTGTCTCGGGAAAAAGTCAATATGTGTTGTATCGCCTCGCGTTATACGGCTATAAAATGGAGCACCACGTGTTATGTTGCCCATATGTTCGAACACTACGCGTCGTAATTTTGAAAATTTGAGCATTCAGGGATTTGAAGATTTGAACTTTATTACGATGTCAGGATTCGGGAATTTGAAGACTAGGAAATCTGAAAGTTTGCAAATTTGGGGATTAGAAAATGTATGAATTTGGGAATTTGAGAGTTAGAAAATTGGGAACTAGAGAATTTGGGAACATAGAAGGTGTATACAGGATATTTTCAAGGAACGAATGAAATTTCTTCGTCGCATACACAACATTGTACGGTTCGTTTGTTCATTCTCTTAGGTAATTTGCCGAAGGGTACAATTGGCGTCTTCCTAAGCGGCAGATGTTATTAACGAAGCCTGCTCGATTCCATTATGCCCCGAGGTGAAAATTTACGATTTTCATAGTGCACCTGCGGCAACCGGAACCTCCTCGTTCGCGAATTCTACTGGAATATTAATTGCACGAAACGGCGGAAGACTGAGCTTCTTCTCGTCGATCGTTTTCGCTTATCGAGTTTGAATATCGTGCAAACAATTACATTCGCAATAAGCATGATCGATAACTTGGCACGCGCATAGTAACGAGTCATTCAATTCTAACATTACTTACCGTGACGAGAAATCATTATTCGTATAGAGAAAATTTGTAAACTTGCGCAATTAATTAGTATGATTAATTCAGCATAATAGCCTTGTTTCAAATTACCAGTAACACGTTACATTTGATCGCTGAAATGGAGAATTTTAATGTTTAACGAATTTCAGTTTTGAAATTGTAATATCATTTTGCTCGAACGTACATGCATATTCTGGAATACGAATTCCGTAATGTTCACTAGTAAAAATTAACGAGCACATTCTGAACTAAAATGTCGTAATCTCGCTTCTACCAACACGCGAAGAGTACTGAAGCAATTACGACTGGTATTACACGTTAAAATCGTCTGAAAAAGCTACTATACTGGCTTTTCTTCTGAACAGCTATATTACCGCGTTAACGCCTCTCAACTTCCACGATTTCAGCGAGTTTATCGTCAACGCCGGGTTGAACTATAACTTCGTACCCGTACCAGATTTTAAAGGCGCGAAATCGGTAAAACTCCCTCGACAATAACGAGGTGAGATAAAATGGTGGTAACGATCTGTACAGTCGTCCGTAAATCTAGAAAAAATAATTAGAGCTTTTGTAGAGAAAATATGAGGTTTGAAGAAATTAAACAAAGGTAGATGGGAAACGCGTTACCCTATGGTTTTGAGGAATTTTTGGGACTTGAAAATTTTAGGGAGGAGTTAAAAATTCGAGGGTATAAAAATTTCGGGGAATTAAAACGTGGAGTTCAGGAATTTGAGATTTTAAGAATTAGAATGTGGGGATCCAGGGATTTGGACAATTAAAACGTGAAGATCTAGGGGTTTGGGAATCATATTTAAAGGGTTTGGAATTTAGGGGTGGAGAAACTTGAAAATTTGGATATATAAAAAAGTAGGAATTTGGGGATTTGAAGATTGTGGAATTTGAGAAATTGCAAAAATTGTGAATTTTGAAACTTGGTAACTAACAAAGTTAAAAATATGGAATTTGAGTAACTTCGAAATTCGAGGATTTGGAAAGCTAAACGTTCATGAATCTGGAAATTTGAAAATTTCTGAATCTAAGAAATTCAGGAATATTAAAATTGAAAAATTGTCAAGTGCAAAAATGTCGAAACCGTAAAAATTTTTTATTTCACTACTTGAGAATTTACGGATTTGTAAACTTGTCAATGTGACAATTTGACAATTTAAAAATTTTAAAATTCCGAAATCCGAAAGTTTAAGAATTAAAGAATCCTGAAAATTGCGGACGCGTTCGTGTACGAAGGAGGCGTAAGTTCCAGCCGAGTTCGTTATATATGGCCGCCGGAGTACACGCAAGAACGCGTCGCGATATTTGTAATAGTCACCGTCGGTGACCGCGTTGCCGATTTGGAATATAATTCGCCCGTAAATAGTCGCACGGTGTTCCAACCCTCCGCCTCCCGACTCTCGACTCCATAAACAAAGCGTCGTTTCGTTTCTTTTATCACCGGACTCGCACGCGCATCGGGGGCAGGCGATATTTGCAAGCTAAAGCAGCACTCGCTCCAAAACGGGCCACTAAGCGAATGGACGCCCCTTAATATCTACGCGCTCCTCTATCTCCTCGCGTACGCTCGCCCGCTTCAGCGGGAGGTGCAACGATGCTTCCTAAGCGCGATCCCGAGGACGATAATCGACTACGGAGATATGCATAAACGTTTTCCGCTCTGTTTCTCTCGCGTTCCTTCGGGCTGTCTATATTTTTCAATAATCTGTCCCTTGGATCGATGATGAAAAATGATTTGGATAGGGGTATAATAACATAATTTGGCAATTTTTAAGTTCTCAGATTTCTATCTATTTTCGTTTTCGAAGTTTCGAGTTTTCAGATCGTCAAGTTTTCGGATTTAAAAATTTTACATATATCTCCAAAGACTTAAATTATCAAATTCATAAATGCCCAAATCTTCGAATCCCTAAATTTATATAAATATCCTAAATTCCCTAAATTATCAACTTTTTTCCGAATTTCTGAGTTCCACGCGCAGCCCCGAGCGCTGGAAATTATCGAAATTCTGTTTCGAACGAAAATAATGATATTTATATACGAGTAGATTCACTCGTATAAACCGCTAATTTATTTATTGTTATAAACGCCGACAATTTCACAAAGCCCGTGATGATATAATTTAAGAAACTTACAGTGTACAACATCTATTTGCTAATTTGCATAATTGAGTGACATTAAAAGGGGAAAAACGACGGGGCATGGAAACGTTCGAATCGAATGTAACATAATTTATTTCATGTTTGACTAATTTCTCTCTGAAAGCCATTTCGTTCGTATGGATATCAAAGCGAACATTCATGTAAATTCTATTTATTGATTTACCGACTAAACACACCGAGCCTGCTCTCACCCCTACCGCTACAGAATGTATTCTGATGCATATAATTCCACATGAGCTACGTTCACAGAAATTCGCCAAATCGGTCCAACTTTTTTATTACAATTCATTCTACAGAGAAATCCTGTTATCGAAATTTGTTTCATTTTTACGTCAAATTTGTACAAAGAACAAATTAAATTCGAAGGATCAGAGCGGAAATATTAAACATTCCATCGAATATCGATCCTACGAACAAAGTCGTACGAGGCTTCATTTTTATTGTCCGACGAAATCCCCGTGTTCATTCACTAACCTCTTATTTTTCCCTATTTCTGTTTCGATTCGAGGCTGATTCCTGAAATAATTCCATATTTCACGATCGAAGTGCTGGCACAGGGGTTACGTGCTCCCCGTTCAATGTTTGGAAATTAAATTAACCGTGGTTATTAAATTATTAGGGACGTATCGATCGCCGCTGCCAGTGGCGCTCGTTAATCACCCGTCCGTCCAATTAGCGACCCCGTTCGTCACGAAATCTTTGGTCGTTGAACGAGGTAGGGAATGTGTTCGATTCCTTAACAATCGAATAAAAAGGATATTCTCTCCGATCTGAAATTCTTGGGTACTACGTAGGCTTTAGTTTTCGAGATAATCTTGAATTTTGATAGGTCTGTTATGAAAATTATTTCCGTTAATTGTTTTGGATCAATTCAGAATCTACGTTAGATGTTTTGAGCAAACTTAGGATATACAAAAAATGCAAACATATATATATATATATATATATATATATATATAATAATTCCTACCGTATATATATGAATTAATATGCGTACATTAAATCGAAAGCAAACGGTAGGAAGTCATCACAAAAATTCCAACTGTAAGTGTTTCAGAAAACGTTAATTAGTCATATTATGTTTTCCCAAAATGAAGAACAAATGGTAAAGATCTTCTTTTCCATTGTAACGGTTCGCTGAATCGATCGAAGTCTCAACGGATCCACCGATTTCGCATACAAAGCCGTTCCCCAGAAACTGCACTCGAATTTAATCCTTTTTCGCGCGGTTGCTTCCACGAAAGCAGGAAGATTCAGCGCCGGGTCTGTCGACCGCGAAAACAGATAGCATAAATTGAAGATCGCGAACGACCGAGGAAAGCTTGGCTGGTGTAATACTCGAGAGTACAAGCTGGAAGTCCAGGACGACCAACAGGCTCGAAGGCGAAATTAGGATAGAATAGTGTTTCCTCCGGAGGACGAGGTTATTCGCTGTGTTAAATGCTCGACTAAAATTGAGTGGCTCTTGCACGTATAACAACGTAGATAGAAGCTGAAGAAAGACCTGAACTACGGAGGTCGTAGTGCGGAGGAGGTTAGGTAGCGAAACGAAGGTTCATCTTGGTGGATAGTGGGATGGTGGATCATAAGAGCGAGCTTTAAAACGCGGTCATTTCTTAAACTGTACTCATCGCGAGAAAACTTTTGCTCGAGCTACCTTCCATCGCGCTTCCTCTTTTTCTTTGTTCTCCTTTCGTTCTTGCGAGGAAGGGGAGAAGAAACACGGGGGAATGGGACGACACGGTGTACCTGAGGGGCGAGCAGTTAACTCGAGACTATAAAACTTGGTAGACGTTGTTAATGTTTCATTTACATAAATGACAGGCCTGAATCGCGACTTAACGCGATTTTCGCGCGTTCACGCAAACACGTAGCCGAGAAAGATGGTTGTAGAGGACCGCGAGGAGGGAGTGTCCTCGTTCTATCGCGACGTCGGCTAATCTCCTCCGCATCGATTGGACGAACCGCCTCGCGATCGACGTACAATTAATTATCGGGAATCGTTGCCTCGGATACACCGCCCTTAACGATCGCGATCGGGTAAATTATAATCGAATTGCGAAAATGAAAGTGGGAGGAGAATCGACGTATTTTCGTGTTCGTTTCGTTTTTTGTCCGACTTAAATTTAATCCGCCGGAGCTTTAATCGGTCGATCTTAATTTATGAATATCCCCGATAAGAAGCCGGCGAGCGAATGTGATAAAAAAAAGGAGAGACGGAGAGATTCGCGCGTGATTTACGATCGAATTCGTACCGTGATTTGCAAGAAATCGATAATATATGGAAGACACAGAAGGAGAAGTCGTCGATTCTTATGGTGGGAGCGGACCGGGACCGAGCATATTCCGCATGATTCGCCACGCCGCGTCCTTACCAAAGGATCAGAGACCCGAACCTGTCTGGAACACCGCCGACCACCTGCCACCTGTATGTCCTTGCTTCGCCGTTTTCGGACCCTGTCGCCGGTGAAAATACTTTCGAACTTTCGCGTTAATTCCAACGTACAGCATGCTCCGGCAATGAAATAGTCTTTTCCGACACGATCGATGCGTTCCTTTATATTGAACAGGTGCGTACCCCAAATCTTAGCTCTCGTGACGCCACTGTTGCTAAATTGTGTCGCTTTTGTTGCCAAATTATGTCAATTTTAATTCAAACATACCACATAAAACGTAGAGGTTATGAATGTTTTGGACAAATCTAGAGTAGGTTAATTACATTAAATTTGTTTAAAGAACCTAGGATATGTATATTAAATCGAAAGAAAATAGTAGGACGTCATCAAAGAAATCTCGAATCAACATTATGCGTTTCGTGAAACGTTATGACGTGTTTGTCCGAGTCTCAGCATCGTGATACTCGAATGCACATGGGATTGAAACGAATCCTTCGAGAATGTTTGAATTATCCCATCAAAATATTCGTGTCTACAAATGAATTCATCAAGAACCGTTCACTCGTTACCAGCTTGATTTTCTACAGTTACTCGAAGCCACCGCGTAATTTATTATTCTGTAAACTCTAACCCATCGACTCGATTTCCTGTTTAAGCGACTTCGCGACCCACGATCCGATCCTGGTTTCGATAAGTATGAAAAATACTCGTCCCTTAACATGTACGTCTATCCGATTAGGCGTGCCTGCCGACTCGCACATTCTTCGGATTCCGGATATTCGTTGGGAACGATTATTCACCGTCACCGAGACTTCCAGTTGTTGCACGCAGGTATTACGCGTAGACCGTTCGCGTTTATGGAGACCACGAGGGTACTGCAGGTTAAACATCGTCACGGTGTGCCGGAAAGCCAGTCTGGCATTTCGGTTCGAGATAATAACTCGTCCGACGAGATGAATAGGCGCCACCCGGTATCCAAGAATGCCGTTCCTCGTCTGGGTCAGGTTAGTCCTTCTTCTTGATGCTGGTAAGCGAGAGATAAACGCGATTATTGCCATGAAAATGAGGTAAACGATCTCGACGCGAGAACCCTGGTGGCTCGTTACTTTCCTGGACCGTTGCCAGAATCCTCGAAGATCGTACGCCATTTTCGAACATGTTCTCCGGGATGTTTCTTTTAAATTTTCAAATTTTCCACCCTTTAAATTTTCATGTTCCCAAATTTTCAACGCTCTCAATTTACAAATCTCCAAATTTCTATTTCGAATCTTCAAATCATTAAATGATTAAGTCATCAAATCATCGAATTATCAAATCATCAAATCATCAAATCATCAAATCATCAAATCATCAAATCATCAAATCATCAAATCATCAAATCATCAAATCATCAAATCATCAAATCATCAAATCATCAAATCATCAAATCATCAAATCATCAAATCATCAAATCATCAAATCATCAAATCATCAAATCATCAAATCATCAAATCATCGAATCATCAAATTTGTCGAACTTTGAATTTTCAACATTTCTGAACCGCAATATTTTCAGCCCCCTAAATCTCCAAATTCCTTAATTACAAGTCCCGAAATTTCTGTAAGGGGCAAAGAGGTATCCAGACACCGGGTAGAAGTCGGTGAAAATAAAATAATCAAGAGATCAGGAGACGATCGCAGTTAGCCCGACAATTATAAGGCGATCGTCCTCGACTACGACTCTAAAGCTGTAGGGAACCCTTCTCCGCGTCTCTCCTTCTCTCTCCCTCTCTGTCCTCTCGAGGCCATGGAGTCAGAGCCGCGAGGTCTATATTGCAGTTAATCTATGTTCCGATTGTATCTGTTCATTGGGTTACGAAGTACCCAGGCACGGGCCCTCGGACATTAACTGCCGTTGTTACTGCCTGCAACGATCGCAGATACCAGCAGTTTCACCGCATTCGCCCCCGTGTCGTGTGTGTTTGCATGGGAGCCAGGCTGCGGAGTAGCCTGATCGATAGAACCGAATAGAATACCGGGGAGAAGATCACGACGACATTGTAAGGAGACGAAAGAATATAAGGGGGTTGCCTCGATAACGATGAATTTAACGCGATGCGCTTCCTGCGCGCCCCTTTATCAGCCAACGTGTACGGTTCGCATTCGCTTTTTTCCCTTGTTTCCCGTTTTTTCATCGGGAACCTAGATTAGCGGTATTCCTTCGTTAATTAAAACTGCATCGATATGCAAACTGGTAATCCGTGTACCTACCGGTCGATCAGAGGGAAGTTGGAAAATTAAATCCTTTTTCCTGGAATAATCGTGCCGCGTAAACTACAGAGAACTCGACGCAATTTTTGTTCGTTTATCCGCTCGATTTTTCAGTTATTTGGGAAAAACGAATATTGCATCGTTCAACGTAAATAAAATTTATAATCATCCTGTTATCGGTGAAGTCGTAAAAAAAAAATTGACCACATTATAATGAGTTTTCTTCGTATATATATCTAAAATGAAATTGGAGTCTTAATAGAATTTGTTTTTTAGATATGTTGTTTAGACACCCACCTTCAATGTCCTTAATCTGGATATACGTTATCAGCCATCCTCTCGTGTGACTTGAAAATTATAATTCTTGCTGAAAAATGACGAAAAGGAACAGATCTAACACACAGTTGTACCACAGAGAAATTCTCATGTCACCACCTATTACTCATTCCGTAATATTAAAGTCATGTTATTTAAAGTCACACCTATAATTCAGTGAATATATAATGGCGAAATATGTCATATAGCCATAGTTCAAAAGCGTTCTTTGAATATAGAAAACTCTTACAAAATTGAAAAAATCACGCAACGGAAGATAAGCTTCGTTGAACGGTGAATGAATTAAACATTTCTCCGATGTTCGTAACGATTAATTGTCGAATGGGTATTAAGTAATCGAGTTTGGATCAAAGACAGGGTCACCAGAGATTCGGACGCCTTTCGAAATTCGTGATCGCGTCCTCGAGTCGCAATTCCTCGGACGTCTGGGACTCCTCTAAAACTCTAGCACGTCAGCTGCCGAGCAAGACGCACGATTAATTAGTACGAGGCTTGTCCAGATGCGGTGGTGGTAACGTTAATAGAAGCGCAGCGCGACGTATCGGGTCACATGTAGATACAGAGTCTCCGTACGCCAACTCCTGAACTTCCAACTACTCGCCAGGTACTCCGCAACGTTGTTCCACGTAGCAGACGCAAGCTAGTGGCATCATCGGGTGTACGTGCACCGACTTGGGGATCAGATACGCGTTATCAGTTTCACGGAATTAACCGTTCCCGGGGACCGAACGAGCACGTTGCCACAAATTTCTTCGACGTATCGTGTTCGCGGCCAACTTCTTGAAACGACCGCGTTACGGAAACGCCCGGGAACGAAAGTGTTTCCCCCGAGCCACTTGCTGGCCGATGACAATTTACGATCAGCCGCGAAAATTGAAAAAGTAGCGGAACGACGTGGACCGCGGCTTAACATATGCACCAAGTTCTCGGCTACTCGAGTTCGAAACAAAAAGAAACATACGAGCACGAAAGATAGAATATCTCCGAAATAGGAGTAGGTGATAGTTGTCAAGATCGCACCACTTAGAAAAATTTTCGTAATGTCAAGTTTTGGTGAGTTTGTTTCAGGATTTAGCTAAGCAATTTTATACGTATATAAGTACAATAATATGATGAAACGCTTTTTAGAAGAGAAAATTTTACATCGGTCTTACCAGATTTTTTAAATTCGTTATAAACAGCACTGAACGTTGCTTGTAAAATACTATTTTAGGTTATGCTAAAATATTTACGTTTCAACTTATAAACTCTGCTGTTACACGGCGCATGCGTTCAACACTTAGCGACATCTGAATATGGTACGATTTAGGAGACCGGTACGATATTGAGGACTTCCCCCTATCAAACGAAACATTGTATAAATTGACCTTCCAGAATAAAGGAGTTAAACCGTCATACCGTTAAACGATGCAAACGTTGATCGTGCGTTAACAACGAAAAAGGCAATGAAAGGGGTGTACCAACAGGAAGTTGAAAATGAACGATGAAAGCAAAGCGGCGCTTTCATGGGTAGCCTCGCACGGTCAGGGTAAGGAGCCGAATGGTTAATTAGAAATTCTCGGTGGTAATCGGCGGCTGTCGGTGTGGAGCATCGATCGATGGTGGTCAACTGGGCTCATTGTCGCCTCTGCACTCTCTCGTTCTCCGTTTCGAACGCGTTGCACGCACACAACCGTGCACGTCCGCCGTCATCGCCGGACTTTCTTTCGACTGGCCTGTTCACTTTATCAGAAAGTGACCTATTTCCTAGCCCTCTGTTGTTCGTCCTCGACCTTTTTCGTCGGTGTCTTTTTTCGTTTCCTCGATTAATGAGAACGCCCGATAAAACGACAGACAGCGCGGGTATTACGGCCATTTCCGTCGAGATTGGAGGACACGCGAGAAGCTCGCGAGAAGAACATCGGGACTGAAAACGGTGTCGGTGCAGCCGAGCAGAAAAGGGATGAGCTAAAAGGAAAAAGAAATATAACCGGGTTGGAGGTCCTTTTGTGCCCGGAGGAGGACGATATCGAGTATCAGAGGACGACTGTCTCTGAATCGTGTTCCATCGCCACCGCTGACACATTTTCTCTTGGATAAAGTGGTAGCTCTGAACTTTTCACCAAGTAGGGTCACTGACTCCGTTGTCCTTTCGAATTGTATGGGAATGTGACGGAAAAAATTGCGCACGCGATCGTCCACGATGACATTTCTACATTTATTTCACACGGAAACATTTGGAAACGTTGTAAAATGTGGACTTATGATATTTGGAAATTTGGGGATTCGGGGACATAAGAACTTTGAGACTTGGAAACTTCGGAATTTTGCCAACGTTCGCGAAGAGATAGGAGAAAGTTCGAAACAACGATAGTATAATTACGGTATCCTTAATTAGGCATAGAAGAAGCAACGGAGGTAGGATTAAACATCTTTTTATCAGAGGTCTCATGGATAGCCGATCCGGTACGGGTCGTACGCGAGCAGGGGCCTCTACCGTTTTCCTTTCTTCTTTTCTCTTGTTGTACTCCCCTTTTTCCCCTCAGCGAGCATCCGGATGACCACCTTATCTCTACCAAAGATTTCTCCGCTTTAATTGCGCTAGTCAGAGAGTCCTTTGGTTCCATCGATGGCGGAGGAGTCGCCGGTGTGTCGTCGCTGGCCTTTCACCTATCTTCTATCGTCCCGCTTGTCTTCTTTTTCATCGGACCAAACTCCCGGGCTTCGTTTTAATGGCGTATTTAGATGTTTGACCGGGACCACGGTTGTCGTCGGTGTTTCACAAACGGAAATTTCAATGGCTGTCCCTGTCAGACGACTTATCGGGAAATTAAAACCGAGTTAATTAAAGATAAAATTGACTTTCAATGCGGATCGATCAATTTTATCGCGGTTGAATGTGGTGTGGCGGAGTCAAAGGAAAGACTCGATAATCCGTGCTGTAATATCGAGCGTATTGAACATACCAATCGTTGTCGGTCGTGCGCCGCGTTTATGTTAATTGCGGAACAAAAGGGAATCATATTTTATGCGAGTCGCGTGTTGTGACGCGCGCGGCAAGCTTTCCCTCAATTTCCTCTTTTTTATTTTTATTTTATTTTTTTTTTTTCATTCAACCACCATCACCCTCCGTCATCATATACTCCCTTGTTTCTCCCACGCTTTTGTGTTAGCCTGTTTATACACCGGACACGCTTTTCCACGAAATGGAAGTGCTTATGAATTACACGCATGTTGGGAATACGAATGCAACGAAATTTCTGATGGAAGTTGGAAAACACGGTGGCGACGGGGAGCGCGCGTTGCGGGAATCGCGTGTATATCCTGAATTTATATGAATTTTATAAAACTTGCCTGCCACCCGTCACTCATTCTATAGACGGATGGTATTTCCAACTCGTTTCGGCCGACCACCCGTTTCTGTACGCTCGAAACAGACAACGAAATATCCTTACGAAATTCGTGGGTTTCGTGGTTCGATGCGCGCGTTCCTTCAGCCTTTCTCGGTGGACCGTGCTTGCAAAATCAAGGTTAATTTTTGTATTTGAATTTTTCTTGCATTTTTTGGATGGTTTTTGCATTAAGACTGTAGTTTGCATTTATGCATTTACAGTAAGATAACTTCACAGTAGCTGCGTATTTGGAGGAAACCTGTAGTACGCATTGGTTGATGAACCCCACCCTGATGCTCACATAGTTAATGTGTTATATTGCTGTATTATATTGATTGACATACAATTAGTAACATACGATCGTTGCAAACGGTGCGATGTTACCGGTAACATTATGTTAATTAAAGATGTAAATTTATCGAATCACAAAGAGGGAATGTGAATATTGAATCAAAATGATGGAACTTCGGAATGCGACACATGCTCTTCGCAGTTTCGAGCGATCGTAAAGATCGTAGAGTCGCAGCTAACTCGAAGGTTAGCGCATCCACGACGACAAATCAATTTCCATTAGCACGATTAACGCGATTCATATCGACTCTGGTTGTTTGCTCGATCGTCGTGCAGTTTCGGGAATAATTTATGCACGCGCACCGTCCTCTTTCGGACGGTCTCGCCGCGACTCTCCCTTTTCTCCGCTTCGGTCGTTGCTGTTTTTATTTTCGCGAGTCACGAACGCGCCAAGGCAAACCGTTTCTCGTTTACGTCCGCGATTTAATTAGCGTGGATTAAGCTCGGACGTTCCCGATCCACGCTCCCCGTCTCGCCGTTGCTCCCGTACATCTTCCCGTTCTTCCTCCTCCTTTCTCTTTCGTTCGGGGACAGAAAAAACCGTAGCGTCTGGCGAATCCCCCGTGAGAGGAGGGACGATTCAACGCGCCACGAACGACGAACCCCGCTGAATTATGCGCGATACTTTTTCGTTCATTTGTCGCGAGCCCTATCTCGTGTGGACAATATCTATTACCGGCCGTTCTGAAATTCAATGATTCAAGAACCACCTAATGAACTGCTCCGCGCCGATAAATTCGCGTTCGTCTGTTTCGTTGCTCGGACCCCGGAACACGGTTAATTTACCTCTGTGAACGGTGATTTATAGCGCCCCTTCGGCCACGGGACGGCCATAAAACAACTTCGTTAAGAAATTCTCGTGATACGTAATCACTTTTTTTTATTAATGCGTTACGACAGTCGAATAAGTGAATCTCTATGGAATCGAATACGTTTTATATGTTTTTTTCTCGCTCTCGATAGCATTTTTAGCGTTGGTAAAAAGCAACCGTAAAACATTTCGGTTGACAAGTTTGATGAATTTTTTTATCATTAGTCGCTAATATGTTTCACCATGTTCGAGCATCGCGCGTATAATACTATAAATTCGGTTAAAAGTTATTTATTTCAAATCGTTGCATTAAGTAGAATGGGGAATTTGATTCGCCTCTCGAGTGCAAAGGGTTAAAACGTCATAATTATATTCGATAGAAGATACTTATAATAAATGTAGGATATTTTAAATTTTCCAATTTCTGAACATGGAGACTCGGTAACAGGTATGTCGGAATATAAAAATTTAGAAATGGAAATGCAGAAAATTTGTAAACGTAATTACGCGTCCATAAATCTTTCCCTCGACACCTGGCATTAAAACATAAATTGTCTCGGATGTTTGACCAACGTACTCATACGTTATGCAGAATTGTCGTCGGTCGTCTACCGTAATTAGCCGACTTTGTTTCCACGCAATTCCGCGATAATTAATCGCGACCCTATGCAAATCAGCCATGTTCTCGTTCCGAAGCAATTCCGTTCCGGACGCGTTAATCAGTCCGTGGAAAAAGTCGAAAGATTAACCGCGCTTTTAGACAGCGGCGAGCACGAGCTTAATTTCGTTCGCCGCTCTCGAACGCGCGTTTTCAACTCTCCTCGGTGCATGAAACCCGATTAAAACCGGCATGCATAAGGAATTTCGTTCGAAGAAGAAACGCCGCGATTCGATCGCGGTTCGTTTTATTGCGCGTGCGGCAAGAAAATTGGAAAGAAATCAAGGGGATGTTCGAATTTTCCACGCGCTTTCTCGTCTCGGTTCCCGTTTCACGCATCGCAAGCACGGGTGTTCGCAGGCCGATTGTTCGATCTAATCGATCAGGAGGCTATATTTTCGCCCGGAATCGATTCACGGTGTCTGCACGACACGCATCGACGTAGACGCGACAGGATTCTTGGTTCGTGCACGAGAACATACGGTCCACGACGACCCTACCGTGATTTTCCGAATCATCAGAAGGGTGTGAAGCATACATAATGCATCAGAAGACATTATGCGAAGGGGTGTACGTGTCACGCGGGCGGGTCTGCCATTACAGATGTAGCTACGTATGCAAATGAAAAGGGCGTCCCTCTCGCGGGACGCTCTTCAGAC
Source organism: Coelioxys conoideus (assembly GCA_947623535.1). NCBI lineage: Eukaryota > Metazoa > Arthropoda > Insecta > Hymenoptera > Megachilidae > Coelioxys > Coelioxys conoideus. The sequence continues at coordinate 14,838,173 of OX392457.1, read as the reverse complement.
TGACCCAAATATGGAATTTCAACCGTTCCGGGGCATCGACTTTTTGTCTTGTCCCGGCTTCGTTATCGATCGCGATATCGCGATCGCTTTCACCTTCCCGAGTGACGTAACGCGCCCGTAAACCCGGCGAATTTTGCATGCTCACGAATCCAAGATCCCCGCGAAGTGTGTCAAAAGTTAAGAAATCATTTTCGTATTAACGAGCAGCAAACGAGATATATCACTTTTTTCTCGCGGCCTCTTTCTTCTGTTTCTCGGGACAAATTACGGTTGCGTAACGGACAAAGTGGCGTGACGAAATGCGTAGTAAATTTCATTTCTGCCGGAGCAAAAAGGATGATCTTACACGTAACAGCTTCACGGCTCGCCATTTATTGGCCAGCGACCGAAGGATGCGAACATAATTTAACTTTGAAATTTAAGAACCTAATTTGTCCATTCGAGTATTTGAGAATTATACAATTTCTAAAATTTGTGATTCGTATATTAATAAATTTGATACGCGGGTATAGAAATGTCAGGTTCTCGATTTCGGTGTTTATCGTTCATTCAGGAAAAGACTACCATCGCTCGTAAATACAGCTATCCATCACTATATCAAGCTTCGCGTAAACGTTCCATACCTCGACTCCTTAACGAACAGTCAATTAAATCCCGGTGCTATATCATACGTGGGAAATATCTCGTTTCGAAGAATTCGCCGAGTCAACGAGATCCGCCCAATTAATTCAAACGGTACCATCGATTACTCACTCGGTTTACTGATCAGGAAAGAATTTTGAATGTTTCCGGTGATCGTTTTATCCCGGGAGAAAAGAATCTGCCACCGCGAGAGGTTTCTCAGCGCGTTAGTTCAGCGAAGACCTTGGCACGACTTTTTCCCTGGTTTTTTTTTCCCTGTCCTGGTGAACGCGTGGGCACGATGCAGTTAGGTAGTCCCGGCGGACAAGGCCTTCCGTGTCGGTTGCCTGGTCGCTTGTTTCTCGCGTATATAAACCGCAAGCGAGCAGCTCCGCCTTCGTTGCGTTTCGTCGTTCGTGGATCGAGACGGGTCGCTGTTGCAACGAATGCGGCTCCCGTGGAATCGTGTGTGCACGCTCCCCCGGACTTTCTTTCGACGTTGTACACCGTGCGACGAGGCACCTACACGCGCATTCCGGCTGACTTACGTAAGGCGACATTATCCTTGCGAAATCGAAACACCTCCACGATCTACGCCGTGAACGATACCGGAAGTGTCCCGCACGAGGAGAGAGTCTACGCGTGGGAGATCGCGTTTTTAGGGTCGAAACGGATTATTGTTTCGGGGGATCGTGACCCACTCGTGGTCAACATTGTCCTGCGAGTTCGATCGTGTTACAATAGTACATCATCGGCTATTGTGTAAACAGACTGGCAACCATTATTACACAAATAAATGATTATTGTTACATTGACCCTTGTCACTCCCATGTCGAGCATCGATCGATGTTACGTTTCTGTTGGATGATATAAATAATTGAGATAACTAGGTTCAATATACGTATTTTCATTTGTTTACTACTTACAACAAATTAAAAATATATTTGTTACGCGCCTTGCACTATTGCTATGCATTTGCTCGGAAAACCATTTCCTGATCTATTTTGTACATTAATTAAGGAGTTGTAGGTAAAAGAAATTAAGAAGTACAAAGGGTCAATACATAAACGAATGATTGCTAGATAAATGGAATGTAATTATTATTAAACAAATGAATCGATAATTATTGTTGCATAACTATTATTATTAGTACATAAATAGGTTATTATTATTACATAAACAGACAAGCAATTATTGTTAGATAAATGAACAGGCAATTATTGGTAGATAAATTAATAGGCAGCTATTAGCATATGAATAAATAGGTCATGTAATAGAGTCTGCAGCGGATGAGATTTTGTTCTACACGAACAATTTGCAATTGCTTCAAATAGTCATTTTTAGACCGCCAACATTTTCAGATATTTAACACGACGGTCGTCGATGATCCATGTTATAAATCCAGGTACATTAATTATTTACAGGGAAGAAATGAGAAAGGAACTTTTAAGCGCCATTAATATATAACGCATTAAAAGTCGAGATTGAAATATTATGTATCCTTGTTCTGATTAATTTGCACAATGACGTGAATTGTATTACTATATCGGTAAAGACAAAAATATGTATCTGAAGGAATAAATATATGTGTTCCGCGGAGAGATTCTGTGGTTACTGAACTCCTCGGGGTAAATTCAGAAACGCTTGGAAGAGGAAACGTTGAATGATTAACTTCCGGCGAGAATTTCGGGATAGTCGATAGGAGCCGCGTCCAAAATGATAATAGAATTTTCTAGCTATTCATAGGGAAGATGAAATCTAATTGAAAAATACCGTGCTCGCATTAGTATCGAAATAACACGCGCAGTTCGTTTTATACGATATATTGACCGCGGGTGTGACGGGACGCGATGTTGATTCGCCGGAACCAGGCAGTTTTTCGTGTTTGCGCGGAATTTCGTCGAGCCGATTTTCCATTCAGCCCGGAGACGGCTGCAATTCCATCATCGCCATAGATTATTTCGAAATTCGGGTTCAATCGTATTTCCGTGCGCTGATCGACCGATCGAATCGACATTCGTCGGGTCCGACGTTCTCGAAAACCCTCGCCACGGAAACAGCAAGCGGATCGATGGAAATGACTGTCCCGTTAAAAATTCAACGATACACCACGCCAGATGCGTCGCATCACGATGTGTTCGACAGTTATTTGGGCATTTGGAACCGGTAAGAGCAGCTATCGCCAATATTGCGGCAATCCCTGGCCAGTTATTTGCCAAACAAGATCGTTAAATAATGGAAATAAATGTTTCGAGGCTACTCCATTCGCAACGACGTCGAACACGTTGCTTGAGGCGAACGCGACACAGCGAAACGAATACAACGAAAATTGTAATGATTCTCCTCTTTTTCATACATGAGATAGGTGGATAGATGTCTCAGCCAACGTACTGTGACGAGTCTGACGCACTCCCAGCTATGAACATTTACTTTTGCCTGACACCAAATAAATGGTGCGGCAAGAGATAACTTACAATTGTTTCGACGCTCAAGATCAAATTTGTACATTGTCGCGTAATCATCGGGAGTCATGTAAAATTTCTGCTATCAATTGCACAATATGAGCTCGTAACGCATCCAAATGAAACGTTGGACTGACCTGTATACACGTCGAACGCAGTTAACTGGTTAAGCAGTTCAGTATTTCACCAATGAGCGCTAAATGTGAAATTCTTCAATATCCTTTCATTCTCTTTTACTCGCTAAACGAGTTATCCTTATACACCGGTTAAAGTGTCTTCACGTTGAAATACCATAAAAATAGTGAACGAGTTAATGACGAAACGAGCCACAATTTCGTCCGATTGCATTAAATTACCTTGTTTCCACCGCTGTATCCGAGAGCGTTGCCGGGGTTGCTCGGGCAAAGCAAAACCGTTGCTGCAGAAAATGCTTGATCTCACGGTGAACCCACTTTCGGCTGTAATTTCAGCGCAGAAAGTCTGGAAGCGTCTAAAGTTGAAGGAGCTGCGATGTTTAAGTTGTCGGTGCAAGGAAAACGGCGGAGAACACGAAAAGAGGGGTTTGAAAAAGGCACGTAGCGATGATTTAATTCGCTCGGTGTTCGCGTTTCTTCCGAAACGAGCGTGCCGCGAGGCAACCGTAAGAGATGCAACGGGCGTCGTCTGGTCGAGATTTTCGTGTCGGTGAAAAATTCTCGCTCGAAAGAGGCAGAGCTTGGACTGCACACCGTTGAAGAGGACAGGGCTTGTTTGTTTGCGATGCACTTAGCGAGTCTCGTCGCCAAGACCTTGACACGGCTACTTCGTTTTCAGGTTTCGTTGGCAGGATACACTTAGCACGGTCGTGCATGTCGTGAGAACCCCGGCGAATAGACGCTTCGGGTATTCTCGATCAAAGAACACCGTCGATCCCTCGGCTTTGATCTTTCACCGTTTCACGATTTATGTTGCGTCAAAATACGGTACACGCCGCGTTAGCGCAACGCCGCTACCTGTTGAAATACACCAGGCTCATTCTGAGCAGTCATTGCGACTAATAAGAATTCCTCGAGCTCATTCGAACCTCCAACAAGGATTAATAATCGATTACCTTGCAAATTACATGTATTTTCATGACCACCTTAAACGTCAATTTGATATCAAAGATGGGCAGTTATATTTAATCATCGGATGCTACACGGCTATTGACTTGTTTCTACAGTCAGAGGCGTTTACAATAACTGCTGATGTTGAGGGGCTTACCTATCGTCGATGGCTTTATGTGAAGACGTTCGATGTGTGGTATATTTGTTACCTTAATGATGTTCTACCGGTAGACTCTCGCTACTTATCGAAATGTCTACCTAGGTTGAAATTTAAGAATAGCTAGAAATTTAGGAAATTTAAAAACTACTGATTCTCAAATTTTTTAATTCCACAATCGACAATTCCTAAAATTACTAATTTTTAATGTATCGATTCCTAAATCCGGAATTCCGAAATTTTTCGTCCTTCAAATTTCTAAATTATCAAGTTCCCAAATCTCCGTATCTGCAGTAACTTACTTCCCTCGTTTACAACCACCCGATTCCCAAATCTCAAATTTCTTATTGCCCACATTTCTCAATTATTAAATTCCCAAACCCCAAATTTCTCATTGGCTAAATTACTAAGTGACTAAAGTTCCATGTGTTTAATTAACCAAACCCTCACCTCGACTCTCGACTTCCCCAATTACCAAATTCCCCAAATTTCAAGATTCGCTTCAGCATAGTTAAAAAAAAAACGGAACATAGCGGTTCGTGATAAAATATTCCGAGCGTAAAATCCATTCTGTCATTGAAAAAGGAAGGGAACTGCAGCGAAGGGGTTGTCGCCCGGTTAGCACCGAGGGGTGGAATTGCATAAACGTGTCTAATTATTAGTTCGTGCGAAGGCGCGGCGCCAGATCGAATCAGTGGTGCATGCACAACAGCCATAATGTCTTCGATGTGCTTTCTCTACCACGGCCCACACACAATACATACGCACACCTATGCCTATTCTCATTTTTTCATTCTAATCATAGACCCCGTCGTCCGCTAATTTCTCCCGGCACAATGAACGAGCGCCGTGAAAAAGAAAAAAAACGGGACTAACGTTAAGAGGATTTCGCCTCCCTCTCTTCGATTACTCTCGCGTCCCCGGCCTAGAAATATACTCTCCTTTGTATTGTTCTTTCTTCTTTTTTTTTTTTTTTAACAGCCACCTTTCTCCTCTTGTATATTTGCGCGAAAGGGAAACGCTTTAATGGCAAAGATTTTTATGACCGTTTCTCGCGTGTCGTTTACTACGAAAGCATCGACCGAAGCCTTATACGTGTTCGTTGGCTTCTATCGGAAATTCGAGATTGTCGTCAAACACGTTGGAGGGCACTTGATAGTTTCCGTCGGGAAGTTTTACGATTCTTTTCAAGGCTACACGCGACTTTAGAACCCTCTCCACCATTTTTAGAGCACGCCACTCGATTATGAAAGCGTACGAAACTTTCAAGTGTAAACTACTTACTTTACTCCACAGATTTTTCGTCCTTCCCATTCAAAACGTTCGCGGTTGAACGCGTTGAATGGTGACGAACGATCGTCGGTAAACGCCGCAACGAGTTAGCATAATCGAACGTCTCTTTCGCGATAGTCTACGTACATAAGTGGGTCAACCGACGAAACCTGCACAGACGCAGCAAACCAAGAATAAGCAAAGAATGATCAAATAAAAGCAAACAAAAAATGAAGATATACCTTTCGAGTTAAAATCTGGTATTCGAATTTGACACCAAATCAGTAACTACAAATGTCAGACTTTTGTCGATGTTTTAATTAAGAAGATAAGAAGCTGAGAAATTAAGAATCCTAGTAGCTATTCGAAGATATAGAGATCCAAGAATATCGAGATTCTAAGATACAGCTATCCGGAGATGTACAAATTTGGGGATGCGAGAATCTCGGATTGTAGGAATTTGTGAATGTAGAAATCTGAGGACGCAGGGATTTGGGAATACATTAAAGTACAGATATAAAGATCTGGAAACGTAGAAATCTGGAGATGGAATCTAAGAATCCGATGTAGATATTTAGAAATCTACTTAGAATTTTAAAAACTTAACAATCTGGGAGTGTACATATATTCCGAAGATTTATGAACGTTTTATCTGTAATCATTCTACGACACATTCCAGAAATTAATGTCTCTATTCTTTCTATATGTATATATATATATAAAACATCGTGACACTCGCAGCAGGGTCGCATTAAATACGATTCAAGAGTAATCATTCTCGAATTATATTTACCTTCCGCAAATACCGCGAACGTCTGAAGATGCCTATTATTCTTCGGGCTGCTTCTTTCTCGTTCGAATCGTGTTCGTCGTCAGGTCCCTTCTAACGAGGTATTCAAATTCCATCATTAAATTCGCATCCAACGATAATCGCGTGTGACGCAACCACAGATACTTGCGAGCTTATCGATTCTCGAGGCTCACGTAGCCTCCGCCAGTCGAAAAGGTTAATTACGTCCCGCGGTAATCGTCGTCATTCCATTATCGCAACCGTGCATCCTTGGTGACTACCACGTCATCGAATAGTTGCAGTATCGGTGTCATCGAGATCCACGTTACATCGTGCAGACAGTTCAAGACAGATATGGACACCTTTGTTGCGCAACTTATTAACAGACACGCGCCGTTTATAGTAATCCCTATTTATTATTGCGATCATCCGACATATTGCTTTCCCTCGAGCGAAATTTAGGTCAACTTCCAGTCAACCTCCACATCCTTGGGTCAAATTCTTGTTTCAAAGTTTACAAATTTTTTAGTGTTCCGCAGTCTCAAAGTTTCGTAAGCCGAACTTCTAAATTCTTACGTTGTCAAATTTCCAGATTCTCCATGTTCACGAATTCCCGAACTACAAATGTTCCAGAAGCTGTTCGTTTCAGAATGTTCATGCGTCAAATTCTCGGTTAATGAACTTCTCTGTTTCCCAATTCAGCAAATTCCTAATTTCTACCGATTCTCCGATATTTTAAAAAATTCCGAAATTCTACAGTCCGACAGTTTCAAGCTAAAGCCAATATCGAATCAGGAGTTTCCAGGATACAGACTGTGCGCGCGATATAATTGCAATTCGAGACATTCTCGATTGTCCGATGTACTCGTTCATTGAATAAAATCTTCGGAAAAGTATTCCCGTTTGTTTCGTAAGTTCTCGCACATGAAATATACCGTATGAAGCGTAAGAGTGGACCGTGTCCACAAAAGTGTCCCATTAACTGACACACACCGGCTAATTTATCACGTGGCCACGCAATTGCAACCACGCAATAATTAGACACCTTTATGCACTTCCACCCTCTTTTTCGTGTAAACCGAGCGGGCCCCCAGGGCGAAGATTAATGTCGATCCACTTCTTTCTGCGCAAGCCGTTCCATTATCTAGCACGGCAGCTGCCTCAACCTCTGAGCCACGCAATTTTGCACCAGCGTCTCGACGTTTTTTATGCAACCAGTAAACCAGTCCCTTATACCGTGTACCACTTCTCCGTTGCATTGCCGTACCCCTCGCTCTATGACCGATTAAGCGATACCGTGTATCGGAACGATAAAATTATGCAGTCATAATCTACGTAATGGTGTTTCGTTACAAGCACTAATTTCATTCGAGTCTTGAAACACTGTTGAACTAATTTCTTGTCATCGGGACCAGCTATGAATTGCCACGCGTTCAATTACTACAGGTAAAACTACCACGCATTGAATTATTACAGGTACAACTACCACGTATTGGATTAGCACTGGTAGAATTACCACGCGTTGAATTACTACAGGTAGATCTATCACGCGCTGAATTGCGACGAGTAGATCTACCACGCGTAAAACTACCACAGGTTGAAATACTGCGGGTGGAACCATCACGTGTTGAATTACCACTCGTAGAACTACCACGCGTTGAAATACTACGTATTGAATCACCACTCGTTCAATTATCACAAATTGAATTACAACGCATTAGATCGTCACGTATATCATCACGCAGTGTACTATCGCGTATTAACTATCACGCGATAAATTACCACAAGCAGTATTTCCTCGTATTAAATCACCACTCCCAGTGTCATTACTCGTTGAATCACCGCTCCTAGTACATTGATGTGACCGACAGAAAACATCGAAATTTGTACCCGATGCGTTATCAAGGGTCTTGCGATAAAGATTGCGTTACACGATCGCTCGAGGGAAAGAAAGATATTGCACAATAGGAAAATGATTCGATTATAGGCTCATTTTTCTTTCGTCGATTTCTATTCACCGTGACGATCTGCCTCCAACAATCTTGCTAATTCGAAATCAATATCCGGCAATACCGTTGGCGGGCTACGATTGTCGCGTTAATAAAAGCCCTCCTGATGGAGTTCACCAGGTAAATTGGCCCCGGAACCCATTGTCGGGAATAGAAGGGAAGGAAGCCCAGCAAACAGAGAAGGAAAATAGTTTTCCTCCATGATTGACCGGGCCAGGACACGATTTCTACGAACGAAATTCGAGGCGGAGCAAAGAGAAGAGTAACGGTGTCCACGATCGAACAGTTATCGAATAAAAAATTCATCCAAAAAGAGAGATACGAGAAAATCGTTCGAGTCGCGGACCCGATTGAAAAGCGAACGTTGTCGATGTTCCTTTTCGTACGTCATCGGTAACGATACAGGGGGAAGTTTCCAATATCGTACTGGTCCCCTAAATCCACTTTCAAATCTCGCCAAATGTTGAATGCATTCGCCGTGTAACAGCGCCGTTTATAGATACAAACGTAAACATTTCAGCAATACCTGAAATAGTATTTTAAAAACAACGTTCACTGCTGTTTATAACCAATTTAAAAAATCGGGTAAGACCAATGAACAACCAAATGATATTATTGTCCTTAATCTTAAATAAAACGTTTTATTATCAGTCTCTCCAGTTATTATTTAAACAAAGACAGGTACGATTTTGGAAACTATCAAGTTCGACTTAGGATACCGGTTGCCTAAATCGTATTTTTGTATCATTTTTTACAAACGCTTGCAAGATTATAACGATTGTTTTAAAATTACCGTCAATGTTGTACATAGGCTGCTTAAATATTGTTCTATAAATTTGCTAAGCTAAAGTTTCAGACACCAAGTGATACGATTTCGACAATTTTCCTCCACTTATCGATAAATATTTCAATATCGTGTAATATAGTGATACAGCGGCGACCCAATTTACTTTTATCAACAGCACTCTCGTTACCGGCGTTTACATCAAAGATACTTTCGCGTTTCCTGTTGCGGAAACTCACGGATGACGCGTACGAGCCGTCGTACAAGGGTCTCGATCCGGGTTCTGAGGAGAAGAGAGACTGTGTACAGTTCTCATCGGGAATCTGTTTGATAGCCGAAACGAGGTTAAACGATCCATTGCTAACCAACAGACGGGTGTTTGATGGCAATGGTGGCCAGTTACTTGCTTGATTATCGCGGCACGTTCGTTAATCAGCAGACGCGGTTGTTTAATCGCGACCGCAGCGCTTTCCTCGTGTTAGCAAGGAATTGCTTCCCCGGGTGTAACGTGTCAGTGGGCATCGAATTTCGACCGGAAACGTGTTATTTGCGATCTGACAATTTCTACCAGACGGTTACCAACGTTCCGTCTCTTCTTTAACGATCGTTGATAAAACGCGGGACGGGAAAAAGTAGAAAGCCAGCAACCGGTGCATTTATTACCACGGTCCCGGGCAAAATTGCATCGCCCCCTATTTCCCGCGAGTAACTGTGTTACAATATCCTCGATTCTTGCCTCCATCGAGCACTTTATCGCCGCGTTAAGAACTCCCCGACCAACAAACTTTATCTCGTTTAAGTAGCACCGTTTCGTTCAAATCGCATTACCGCCAGCGTTTCTTGCGATCGTTCGCTACGCGTTGTTCTTCCTATTCCCCGACAATTTTCTTGCTCGCGAATGATAATTAACCGAAATACGTTCGCGGACGCGATACCGCGTTTACTGTCAGCAATAACGTTCGAACCTGGGGTCTCTCTGACGAGAACGTTTACCGATAATATGATTATTTCTCCGATAATTTTTAATCTTAAAAATGTGCGCATAAACTTTGCTCATTACACAATGCATATATTTTATAATGCATTCATTAGAATTTTATGTAGAATGTGGCTACTTGTACATGCAGTATATATTTTATGTATATATACACATACAATATGTGATTACTTTATTGAGCAACATTATGAACGAACTTTAACAAATATTTCATTACCTCCAATTCACTGATTTAATGATACTTTATAGTTTATCAATTACTTATTTAAAAATATTATAAATTGTTAAACTTCAATGAATAACAGTATAATTATTCATAATTGTGTACACATACTGTATATATAAATAGACACATTTTTTTTATGTATACACTGTACATAATTTTATATATAAAAACCATACAATTTTATAAATGAAATATATAGAATTTTTTATGTATAACGTACACATACAATTTTATACAAATTGCGGTATATTGATGAGATGAATTCGCTGAAACCGTCGATTGTTCGATAGTGTACCGTAACGGAAGTCAGTGAATTTTCGAGGTAGCAGGTGGGGGAAGGGGGTTAAAATGCAGTACCCGAGCAGATATTAGAAACGATTCTCGCGATTCGCGAAGTTTCGAGCTGTTGTTGGGTGCGGGACACGGGAAACGAGCGGCCATGCTTCACGGTGCATTGTTCGGAGCGGTGAAGGATCACGCAGGGGCCCCCTTTGTATTCCGACGAGGCACCCCGAGCATAACTTTTCTCCTGGAAGACTTCGCGCTTGTAATGTTGGCTCCGCGACGAAACACCGTGTCCCGAAGAACTTTCCGCCGGTTTCTGGTCTCCCAAAGCGGTACGCGACCGAAACAATGCACCTCGAAAGGTTTTGTGTCCCAGACGTAACATCTGTTGGAAGAGATTCCGCGAGCGTGTGGTCGCGTTTCCTTGATTAATCGTCGTCGTCGTCGGGGCGAATCGATCGAGCGTGTTACAGGATCGAGAACGAGCCATCGGATCCATGTGCGTGAACGCGCAAGGCTGGCTGCATTACGCTAATTAGGATGCATTTATTAAATCAATCGGATGCTCGTTATTTATTAACGACCCCCTTTACGCGCGAGACTCGCGGTGTTGCACGCTTGCCGGGGATTTATCGATAAGCTGTAACGAGGATGCAACCAGGAAGCGTGCGCCGTTCTCTGGGAACGGCGGTGAAAAAAAAGAAGAAGTCTGTTCGGTATACAAATTACGGGAATATCGATAGCATCGTTCGTTAGCACGGACCAATTGTAGCGTAACTAGCTGCTCGAACGAGATTCCTTATGCGTTTATCAAATTTCCCCGTGAATATCGAGTTCTCGCTACGGCGCATTCACACCTGCTCTCTCAATCGGGATTTTTTTCTCGTTATTACGAACTTGTTAGCCATTCGAACAGCTGATCAAACCCGTTGTATTTGCTGGCGATATAGCGAGGGGTTTGGTCACGCTGCGTTCGTGTGCAACGTTGTCGTCCTTCAGATACGAACGGATGCGTACACTCGAACATCGTTAATTTCCTGGTCCTTATATTTCTCGGATTTTCAAATTTTCCAGTTTTACAAATTTTCAACTTCTGACACATCTAATTTTCTCATTTCCATATCTTGAAATCTTATAGTTTCTACGTACACTGGTATTTATAAGTTTGCTTCAATCTCGTATTTCTGGGTCCTCAAACTCTCAGGTCTCCAAAGACCAATTTCCCTAAATCATAAGATCTCCGTATACTAAGATCCTCAAATTGCAAAATTTCCAAAATCTGTCCCATAATCTTTAACCCTCCTCAAAATGTCCAAATCGTCCGAAATATCGTCGCCACATGGTACACGACAATTGCACTCCACATTCACAAGCTTTTCGTCTAAGCCAGGAGCTCAGTGCGTTCTTCGCAAAACACCGACGCAGACAAACAAAGTACAATGGAACCCATGAAGAGGAATCGTAATGAGCTATCGACAATATCGTTTGAAATTCATCGAAGGGGCAGCGACGGTTGCGGTGAAGAAAAGGCAATATACCTCGAGCACGCGGAAGGTCGTAGCCCTTAATAGCGTCTCGCGTTTAAGTCATTACCGGAGTTGGTAAAACAAACGGAGGATTTGGCAAAAAATCTATTATTCTTGGTTGTCCCCGTCGTTCAGCCGTCGAATCCACGGGCGTGCAACATACAACCGAAGGGCCCCCAGGTATTTCGCTAGGGAAGAAAAACACGGGGCTGGCGAGGAGTGAGAACTATCTTAAAGTGTCGTTAGGAAGTCATCCATTATGCGGCAAAGGCTGCTCGTTCGCCTAGCCCACGCCAGAAGTCTTCTCCCGGTGGATTTTACACGCGGACACGCCTCCGCAGCTTTCTTCCTCTCGTTTCCCGTTGTCTTCCTCGTCCTTCCGCGCCCAACCACCTTCTTAACAGCCTCGACGACGTGTTTTCCGTCGCGCGACTTTTTTAACAACGATACATCGGCTGCGTCATTCGAGCGCCCATAGAACCGTCGATGTTCCTTGCGTTCACGGTGTGACTCAATTAGAATTTCAAATTATTCATCTTCCGCTCCGACCTGGACAAGTAAATGTACCGGAATAAACGATTGTGTGCCCAGGACTATAGGGGTACACGGCGATATAATGAAAGGAAACCATCGGCATTCCTTGCCGGGAACCCTTGATGGTACATCGTTGAAGTTACGGAGCTTCAGAGTTCGATTTCTGGAAATTTGGCAAATTTGAGGATCCAGGAATTCGCAGATCTAGAATTTTTGGGAGTTGGGGATTTGGGTATGTAGGAATTTGGAGTCATAGAGATTTGTAAGCATAGGAATTCGCGAAGTTAGGAATTTGGTAATATAGCAACTTGGAAATTTAGGAACTTAAGAATGTAGGAATTTGAGATTTTAGGAACTTGAGAATTTAGGAATTTGAGAATGTAGGAATTGGAAAATTTAGAAATTTGAGAAATTAGGAATTTGGAAATTTTTTAATTTGTGTATCTTAGAACTTGGGGATTTAGAAATTTGGAAATTTAAGTATTTAGGCTCTTATGAATCTAGATATGTAGGGTTTATGGAACTGGGGAAATTAGGGAGTCAAGATGTTGCTCATCTACAAATTTGGGAATTTGCATATCCCACTTCCGACCCCACCTTAACATCATGTGGTTCAGAGTACATTTTAAATAACCTTATTAATCAATTCATTTGCGCGTCCATATTACAACGGAACTTATTCCGACGTTGATTTTATTTATGACTTCATCCGAATGAAGATGTTACGTGTCTACTATACAACACAACACCTGTTTGTGTAGGTGGATGTTACGCAAACGCATCCTAACGTATCCTTCTGTTTTCTCCACCTTCACACAGTCAGAAATGATAATTTTCGAACGCGCTGGCAACACCAATTACGACAGACTTATCGTTTCAATTTCAAGAAGTTTCGAGCAGCTCAGTTGGCCGGAATGGAAGAATCCATCGGGATGATGAATCGCTTCGTTGTTCACGGATTAACAGCGCGAAGAGCACTCCGGAGAATAGCGAAATTTATAGTAGCGAGTGCGATGAAGCCCAAAGCAGAACAGTTTTCTCTGCTATTTCTTGCCGAGGTATTTCATATACTTTGCGTCACGTTTTCCCTACGGCTGGTTGACAAGAAAGGGAGAAATTGAGGGAGTTACGCGAAAGGGCAACAAGCTTGGCCAACGCGAACCCGACACTCTTCCGGGACGTTGAAAAGTTTCTTTCCAATTTCGCGATTCTTTTCTTTATGACCAACGATGGTGACCAGCGACGTTGCCTACGCGGAAGTTACAGCAACATTGTTTATCGCAGAAAATCCACCAACGCGATACCGACATTCGTTACGACGCCTTTTTATTCCTTGCTTAATGCAATCGCGGATTACGAAGTTTTTAGCGCGCAAGATTCGAAGGAAATCCTTGTTACTAACTCGCTACAGTTAGGTTTGCATGTCGTTGAAGGAACCGTGGCACGTTTTCATCGTGAAACGGTGCAGCTAGAAGCTTCGTGTTCTTTTCAGGTACTCAGATTCGGGTCGTGTTCGCGAAGACATCCTCGAAGCACTTCGTTGCAATTTTGCAGGGATCTCCCGAGAATTCACTAGTCGAAATTCGGAACGATCCATCGGATCACAAAGAGCATTGGATACGATGTGTCTTTGTGGGGAATGTAATTGTAAGCACGTTATATGTAATCGTCTTGCGATAAGAGCATTTGCTCTGATACCAGCTATTCCTCTTGTCATGAATATTCGCGGTATCTAAACGCTTCTGCTATTATTGCGCACACAACCATTTGTGGCATTCTGATTGGAAAACCAGATGCGAATTGAACCCAGAGGTCCAACGCTCGTGAAAAATATTATAGAAATTAACATTATTGACAAGTTAAAAATTTCGAAATACAAAAACTTTTATATGATTCGATGATATAAAATTTCGTACAAAATAGTTCGAATGATACATCGATTTAACACTTTCACTGCTGTGTCACCCATATATGGATGTCACACAAATTTTTACACAGATTTAACAGGTAAATAAAATCTCACAGTTTGATGAAAAAGGTTGTACCAATCTACGACACCAATAATAAGGATTTTTCATGTGATAATGAGTTGAAAAATCTAGTAAATTTTAGACACGTAACGTTGTTCGTATAAATTACAAGATGAAATTAACTTCTATAATTAATTGATACAATGCAAATAATCCGGCGCTTCTCGATAATAAACGATAATTAACGTACAATATTCTATTAGAGTATAGAGTGGAAAATGCGGCGGAGGACGGCATGAATTTAACACAGTAATTTGGCACATAACCTCGAAGTTACGCAGGTGCGTGAGGGATTAAACGCTAGTTAAAACTACATTGAAATGAATAATTCAGCCGGTCGTTGTACCGCCTAGTCTAATACCACGGAGGACGATGAAACTGAACAGCCGAAATTCGCCGGGGAGCATCCGGCGTCGGCGTCTCCGTGTCACGGCATTCGAGAACGTTCATGAAAATTGAAAATAGCAAATGCAGCTTGCGGCGATTAACGACGGATCGAAACAGGATGGAAGGAAAGAGACGGGTGCTCCGCGTCGTGTCCGGCACGCGATCAATTTTCCGCTATCCCGAAACTCCCTGATACCCTATTCCGCGTGGCTGTAAAAGCGGAGGCGAAAAAGGAAAAAAATAAACGCGAGAGAACTCGCGGCGCACGTCGTGACGCATATTTCGCGAAGGCACACCGTCGAAGCTTTAAATTCTCTGGTAATCCATCCAGGACACGAAACGCCAGGACATTGATACCGATAGCGCAAGCGCACCGCACTACGTCAACGAGATACACGCCCTGTTCGACGAGGCGCGTATATATACGCACACCTGCATCCGCCGTGTAACACGTACGGTCAGAGAGAGGCGGTGTACTCGCGCGATCCGTGAATCCTCGCCGCGCGAGGAGAGGCATTGTCCTGACGGCAGAAATAACGCGCGGCTATCGCGATTTGATTCCGATTCGGGGAAACATGGCCGGCCGATATCACGGGATATCGATGAAAAATAATCGCGGTGATTTGTGACGACGCGTAGGAAGCCGGCGATAAAGATACGCGACGATGAGGCGGCGATAAAAAGGAAGGAACGGCCGGAACGGCGGAAAAATTTATCGCGTTCTCCCATCGGAACACTAGCGAGCACGTTTTTCCTTCGGGATAGTCGGAAATAATGTGCCGACGATGACTCGTATTTCATGATTCCCGACAAACTCAAGTACCGACGCACTTATGTACCTTCGCATCCGTCTGTCAATGTACAGTTTCTGTTTTCACGTTTTTTTTTTGTTATACGGATTTGAATAATCCTTTTGTTACAAGGATATTCTTCGAAGGATTTGGAGAAATAGATATTTGCTTGTGTTAGATTCTCGAGAGTTGGAATATCGATGCTTAGAGATCTGATCAGATAGGCATCTGGACATACATGAATATCTGAGTGCAAAGATCTGGAGGTATGGGAATCCGGAGTCGTAGAAACCTGACGACATATGAATCTGATGATCTAGGAATCTTTGAACCTTTGGATGTAAAAATATGATAACGTACGTATTGCGGAAGGTGGATTTAGAAACATAGGTATTTATAGATGTAGGAGTTCTAATGTGTAGACATATAGGTAGGTAGTAATTTTGGGTGGTAGGTATCTGGAGACGTAGGTATTCACGAATGTAGAACACTGGGAATATACTGATTTGGGGACGAAGGTATCTGGGAGCAAAGATATCTAGGGATCAGGTCTGGAAAAGTAGTAATTTGAGGATGTAAATATCTGTAAACGCGAATATATAAGAACATAGATATTTAAGAGTATATGTATCCACGAATAGTATAGATCTGGGGATCAATCCATCTAGAGTCCCCCTATTACATTTGCATCGAGGATTCAGGTATCTATAGACTAAGACATCTCGAGGTCCACAAATTCAAATATCAACCGAGCACCCAAATATCTTAATATTCCAGAGATTTACGAATTTGAAATCGCATCTTAACATAACACCCACAGCTGCATGTTTCGTTTCACCGTATGGAGTCCTAAAAATTTGCGAAGCTTCGTGTTCCTGGAAAGGCTAAATCCTTCGAGGTGCGACCTCGAGGGCAAAAGGAAATCCGTGGTTGCGTGAATAAATCCGAAATGCAAAGAAACACCGCGTTGCATAACTCGATGCACCTTGAAAACTTTCACGTCGCCTCGTCCTTCTCCTGTCGCGCATACCATCGCCCCGGTAGCGATACCTTTCACGCGTTTTCCAACCACCGGAGCTCGCGTTTAAATCATTCGATGAACGATTGCCGACAACACACGTTGCTGTCACGAGGGTCTCTTGAGATTCTCACGACGACTCACATCGCAGAGATTCCCCGCGGACGTAGTCATGCGAGGAAATAGAATGACCGGTCGGCCGACGACGATTTTCGTCGACGATCACGCGCAGGAACGAACTCGCGAATCCTCACCGAGCTAATCGATGAACTTTCAACGTCACCGACAAATAACGCGTTAAAAATTTATACGCGTTCCTTGGAGGTAGTTCTGAAACTTCGATTCGACCCACTTAAAATATGATTAGTTAAATTAGGTTAGCAGTAATCGTGTGTGCGTAGTGATTTTGATAACTAGGTTAGACTATAGCACAGCTTAAGCTGAAGTTTGGGAAAGATTTTGCTGAAGAATTTTGTGTCACGTTATCATTATATCGATTATGCGAGATATCATAAGGAAAATATAGTTGAAAAATGAATCGAGGGTGTTTGGAATAACTACACGTGTAGGAAGTCTATGTGTCAATGTCACGTGACCATACATAGTAATTTATACTGCATTTAATGTCAGCAAGGTCTCACAAATACATCGGTGTACTTACAAATCGCACATCTTTTTTTTAGTGACCTTCTATAAAAAATTTACAAAATAATACAGGTTTTTACTTCTTCAAACATTGAATGTTAGAACAGTTTAATATAGAATATTAATAAAAATTGATTTAAAACGTGCATTTTGCGTGTACATCGACGTACACACGAGGAAATTCATAATAATCAGATAATGGAGCTTGTCAAACGGTACAAAATTTTCCTTCGCAACCTTTCTGTAACTGAAGTTGGATCAGGAACGTAACCTGGCTCAATCACGGAGCAGATTGCTTGGGTATTCCCGAGCGGAATCGAATTAAAGGAAATTGAAGAGCGGAGAAAAATCGCGGGATTAATCAACAATTAAGAAAGTAGCGGACATAGCGGTAAAGTTCAGTGAACATGACCGATCGATTCCAGCGTGTCCGCGCCTCTGCGTTTACCTGCGCGTTTCGTCTTATTGCATCTGCACTCTCGCGATTATTACAAGGCACACGCTATTCGTGTTTATCAGAAATTCCGGGTGCAAGAGCCGGCCGTTCGGCAACGAAATGATTAGAAAGCAATCGAGAAAATTACGTGGCAATTTCCCTCGGAATCCATTTCATCCCTCGCATACTTTAATTAATTAAAATTATCGGCAAGCAAATGGCCACACCACGCCGTATCAATGAACAACGAACGAAAGGTGAAGGATAAGGAGACGAAAGAAGATAAGAACAACGATGGAACGTCGATTATACGAGGGTTCAAGGTCTATTTCTGCTATCCCTTCGCCTCCTCCGGGCTTTTTGTTCGTTCGCCTTTCCCTGTCCTGGCGATTCGTGGATTACGGGCCGGGACTATTGGCAAGCTTAGCTCGTGGTCGATTGCCTTTACGAGTTACCGAGCATTTGCGTATTTCACGGCGGACCGTTATGACTGCGACCGCAGGAAGAGCACGGACGCTTATCCAGGAAAGGATCGAACGATCCGGGATTCGCGACTTCTCTTCGCTCGAGCGTGACAGGATTAACGCCATACGCGCATCCTCGCGCGGGCACACACGCCTCTGTTATAATCCTTCGATTATCTTTCTCGCGGAGAACCACGGAGAGCTGGATTTACGACGGAAACCATTTCCGATCATCGACCATTTTATTTCTGCGATCGAAGGGTCGATGTATGCAATTACTCGCGCCGTTTATTTATTTCGTTTAATATCTGGCGATTGGCGATCTAATCTTTTTGGGCAACTGCTGCTGTTGATACACCCATGTAATCTGAACATTTGGAAATCTAGAGTTTCTATATTTTCACGTTTTCGAATCTCGGGATTTTGGAATTAGCGACATTCCTAATTTCTGAATTTCTAAATTTCTGGATACACGAATTCCTGTGTGCTCAAATTCTTAAGTTGCCAAATTCTTAGATCTCCAAATTCCGAAATTTCCAAACTTCTAACTTCCCAAATTTATAAATTCCTAATATCCTAGATCCTCAAATTCGTATACCCCCGAATTCTTAGGTCGTCAAATTTCTGGATCTCCAAATTCCTGGTTCCACAAGTACCTAAATTCCCAGGTTGTTAACTTCCCCAATTTTTAAATCCTTAATCTTCTACATCCTCAAACTCCTCTAATTCCCAAATTTCTATCTTTCTGAATTCCTAAATTTGAAATCCTGAAACTCTGCAGTCCACAAATTCTTAAATCCGCAAACTTATGTAGCCCCCAAATGCGTATATCCTTAAATTCTTACATTCCCAAATCATTGATCTCGCAAATTTCCATTTTTTCAAATTCTGAATCTTCCAACTTTCCATCATTCCAAATGTCTAAATCTTTACATTCGCGAAACGTAATCTTCACGCACCGTTCGCACGAATATCTCGCGAGTTTTGCAGCAGGTGCCTGATGTGCCTGTCACTGGTTTATGATCTTAATTTATTCTCTTCGACACTTTAACCGCCACTCGGGCCATTTACGACCGGCATCGCGAATTTAATTTAATTCAAGAATTAAAAGAAGATAAATTTAATGAAAATTTCGTTTAAACGACGTTAATACGCTATTTGCCACGAAGCAAAGATGTGGAAAGCTTAAATTGAAAAGTGAAACGATCGGATTCTAAATAATTGCGATTATAGCGTGTCTTACTATACAAGGTCATTTCCACCGTAGCTGTTAATACGACAATAATTTTCGTTCGACGATCAATAGTTTAGTCGGTTTCAAATCTATTTTCAATCTCTGTTTCCGAGAATTGAACAGCGACATATGCAGTTACGCAAATTTTATACTTATTTAATTCAATGCCTGGAATAACGTCGATTCTTAAATTTATTAGCGATAAAATCTTTGTTCAGTTGCGAATATGCTCTTTCATATTCTATTTAACAGTCTTAACTTTACGATCGGCAGTAAGTTTAATCTGTTTCTACAAATTGAATCACGTGCAGTTATATTTTTTATTTCTTTAATATAATATTTGGAGCCGCTTCGATTGATGAGGTTCTTAATGAATAGATCTGTGTTCAGCTGTGTATATTTTTCTTTACATTCTGTTTAATTAAACAATTAAGTGACAGTGAGAGTAACCCTATTTCGTTTCATATTAATAATGAACCCTCTTTTTATGTTTCAGGTGAGTGATTGTCACTTTTCGCTTAACCCTGGAAACTTCGGGTGTAAGTGTAAGCACAAACTTTCGCAATTGTGGGTGAGTTTCGTTATTATAAAATTTTCTGACATCCGTGGAATCCTTAAAACTTTGATAGTGTCGCGTGTCACAAATTTTAACGTTTAACTTCTTATGAACTTTCTTTGTGTCTCTCCTTTATTTTCCGTACGGAATACCGACCTCGCTTTAACCGCGAAGCGGAGCTAAAAGGACGAAATCTGCAGAAAATATGTATCCATCAGATTGCTAAATTCGCGAGACAATCGTTCGATTATTCGAGTCCCTCGTGTTCGAGCGAGACCCAAGGGAGTTTCTTTCGCGTACACCGATCGTTTTTCGCGTTTTCACCCGCGCCAACAAAAATACAGCCGTCTTGACGTTATCGGTGACAACTGTATCCACGGAAACAGCTTACCCGATTCGAGAAAACACTGGATCCCAGGCATTCCGGTTTTTTCGAATGCCTCACGCACTTTCGTCCCTTTTCCCTGTCGACCGACGGCCGCAGAAGGACGAATGGCATCGGTGCATGACCAGAATCGATTATGTTTTTCTCGATGGACACGAATTAATGAGAATCGGCCAACGTGAATTCCAACTTGGACGGGGTTCCCGATCGAACGAAGGGAACATCGAATCGCGTGTTATCGCCACGACGCGTCTAAATGCTTCAAGTATACGCCTAATGCCGGACCATGACGGCCTAATCGTCGTATGCAAATCACAGAGCGGCTCTCGCCACATTCGTATAATCAATGGTTTTAACCGGCGATCGATGCCGACACGACCAACGCTCACGTATTTTCCAAACGTACCTACTCTAATTCGACGTTCCCTAATTTCCTCGGCAATTCTCGTACGTGCTTTTTCGTAACAGACGACGGAGGGTGCCTTTTCTTTTTTTATTTCGGCGGAGGGTGGCCTCCCCGAATCGTCACGCTTACCACGAACGTTTTTCTTACGCTCCATTTTTTTTCCCTCGCTAAATTGTTAATTCTCTTCTGCCGAAGGTCGTCGAGCGGACTCGTTAAGGTGGCTGTACCACAAATACGCTTTCCCGTAGAATGTTTCACGAAATGTCTGGCCGCAAATAATAATACCCAAACCCCACCGAAATTTCGAAGTAGTTAATCAATTCGAGATAATCGTGGATGTTGCCCTTTTTACCAGACCCATGTAGAATTAATTGTTGATAAAATTATTGGCTCGACTCAACGTCAAAATGATGGCACCAGAAATATGTATTTTTACGCAATAAATGGTAGATAAGTTTCTATTTCTACTCCAACTTTTCAAATCTATTCCGCATGATCTGCATGTCTCTACGGATTTCCGATCCGCAGCAAAGTTCTAGGAGATTGCTTTTCTGCTAACTCTGCACAATGCAGAATCCAACTTATAGACTCATCGTTGTCAAAAGTATATTTCCTTCCTATGTAGCCGTAAATAATAAGATTATTTCATATGTTATATTATAAATAACATTGTCCCTGACGGTCAAAGCAAACACACTTGCTGGATTAAAGTTATATATCCCAAAATCAGAATCACCGATTATATATAAAAAGTGTTCTACGTATTGTAACAGTGGCCTAAGTTTTGAGCTCGACCGTGTACGGTCACCGTAAGAAGATTAAATCGATCGGTGAATTTATTGCCGAAGGTGTCGGACAAATGTACATTCTTCGGCCGGTAAACAGCCGCGTGTGTTTCGATCTTTGTAAAGGGTATTCATTAATTTGCATACGTTCGCCCAAATCGCCGCTTGACATTCGCGTCACTGGTCGTTGCTCAAGGTCTCATTTATACCCGGATCAAAGGTTCGAACGCCTCCGTGGATGTCTAACCGACACTCGTGAACGTGGCACAATGAAAAAGTGACAAAATGTCTGGTAGAACAGAATCGAGATACCATCTGGGAACAAGAATTTCTACATCGTCAACACGCCGTTCGACAACTTTTTAACTATGCCACTTCACATTTCGCGGACACCGTATCGATCTTCCACTTTTCTTATTTTCTCTTTTCCGCTCGTTTCTTTTTATTTTTCTTTATTTTTTATCGGTTCCCCCCCATCGGCTCTGGTCAACGTATCACGGCCGGACAGTACGGCCGTCTGTTATTTCAAGCAACGACCGATTAGCATAATCACACGGTTCTCTCGTCGCAAAACCCTCCTCCGGCGTAATCTAACGCTGTAAGCTCTCGGAACGATGGGACCACGGCGACACGTGCTGCATATATCGAGCATTCTGTACCTACAAGCATACCGATCGATCTTAAAATTCCACCTGAAGAACAGCTCGCAGACGGAACGTGAACCTGTCGAGAATCCCACCTGAGCGCCGTTTCGAAACCACCAAATTACGATATTCGATTAACTCTTTCGTCAAATACTGTACATCCGCGGACACCTAGTTTCTTCGTTTCAATTACGTTACTATTTAATAATAGTTTATTTGCAAACGGTGTCGAGAATGACTATATCGTTCTCTTAGCTGGTCGATTTTAAGCACAATTGTACTTTCTCGAATAGTGGTGCATAAATTTTAGATTTCGAGCTTGTTTCTATTTTTCAAATGGAGCTTCATATTTTTTTTATACTGATTGATTTCTTGGAGTATTTTTTGTAGAAAATTGTACAGCATGAAGAATGTGTACGGTTTATATTCGAAAGCTTGATAAAAAATTTAATTCAAGAATTTATGTTCTGAAATTGATATAAAACATTTGTGTCAAAAATGTGTACAAAAAGTTTGTGGCAAAAACGTGTATAAAAAATCTGTGTCAAAAATGTATACATAAAATATTTGTGTCAAACGTGTACATAAAAAATTGGTGTAAAAACTATACATATTTATAACACATGGAACAAAAAAGTTTGAAATATCCCGCAGATTAGACTTCGTTAATATCGTATACTAGTTCTTATTCATATAAAATACTGCCAAAATTCAGTTCGTGCGAAACAATCACACAATGTCATCAGAAGGGTTAATCAATCTTGAAGTCTCAAAAACTTGGTCGTCCAGAAACAAGCCATTACTGTCGCGTTATGGTCACGCGATATAAGTATCGAAAGTAGATCTTACGTATGTTTGCGCAAATAAGGAGAACAATTAAGATACAGTTAGGCGAATTAACCGGTGACGAATGCGATCGAGCAGCGGCTCTGCGAGTGTTATTTCGAGCGGGAACAAGGTGAAATTCACGGGACGGTGTCCGGAAAAAACGGAGTCGCAGGGACGAGGAAGTTTCCGAGGGAATTTCTGACGAGCCCAGAGGGCCAAGATAAATCGGCGAACGTATCGATCAGCTCGGAGGAAAGTAAAAGAACCGGCGAGCATTCGGGCTACGAGAGGCATCCAGATTCGGGAGACTTTACGGTCCATCGCTCGTCTTACAAAGCGTAGATTCCAGCTTCTTTCAGCGAGCTAACGAGCCGAAAGGCGGAGGGTAAAAAAAAAGGAGCAATTACGAGCTCGCCTCCCAGGGAAATGGCACGCTTAAGCGCCGGGGGAGAATGGGGACCCCAGGATGATTTTATTTTCGTGTGTAGGATAATTACGCCACCAGCGGTTACGCGACTCAAATAATTTTGCATTCTCTGCTACGTTTGACTTGCCCGTCGCTTTCGATTAGGCTGCGCCAAACTATCCAGTATACACGAACCAGAGTCGCATATCTGCCTAAATATCATTGCTCGTCGATCATCTTACGTTTTGAAAGTTGATCAAGATAAATTTGGAGCTCGATCGTTGCTCGGCTCCGAACGATCATGCAATTCTAATATGTAGATGTATTCAATTATGCGAAATATATGCAACGATTTGATAAATGACTTAGAAATCCGTAAAGATGGAGGAGATTATCATTAATAAGTTATCTGCCAAATGCTTTATAGTCTGATTGTGAACTTGGTATAATGATTCATGCATTATGTATTATGCAAAATTTGTAAAATGCAAAATATATTTGTAATACAGTAGAAAAGCAAGTTTTTATGGGGTACTTTTTTCACGTAGTTTCCGCAAAGTCTGTTTTTTACTATTCGTTTTAATACTCTTCTGAAATAATACGTATTGTTATGAAATCAACGTGTTATTGTACGAACTGATCTCTCGCTTCAATGGAGAATATATCTGTTAACTTTTTTTGGAGTATATGCAAACTAACGCAAATCAGTGTAGAATTATTTTTACGATATTGATGTTCTACGATACTGTCGCATTTAAATTATTGCCATAAACGTCATCTGTTTTGTGATTTTGAAACATGACCAACACTCTCCGCCTTTCGCAATCGCGTAGTTTTATTCGGAAGCATAAAAACAGATCACATAAATTTGCGAAATTATCATGACATTCCCGCGAGATTTACGTTGAATGTACAATAACGCGGCACGTATCAATTTACGGTTTGCTTAATTATTACGTTTCGATTAAGCGCGGAATCTTGGATCTCCGTGGCGCTCGTGCGTGTACAGTCGAGATCTCGACGAGAACAAAGGACAAAAGAAATATCCCGGAGTCGAAGGGCCGAAGGCATCGCTTCGCTGCCGTGGAATTTCGACTTCGCGATTGCATTGTACGCGTAGATCGTTCGATTCGATTAACGCGAGAATCGTGCGTGAGCAACACGCGGAAGACATTTCTACAAATTTTTTCCGCGCATCGTAATCCTTGCGCGACCAAAAGAATGCGTCTTCTTTTTATTTCTCTGCTCGACGAATGATCCTGCATGCCCTTGTATTCTAAACGAACCGCGTTGCACTCCGGAGAAACTTCCTTCGTATTACACAAATTATATTTTACAAATTTATTCGGGGATCCGAGGCTTTTGGGGATTTGGAGATTTGGAATTTTCTGAATTTGGGGATTTAGAGATTTGAATTTTGGTAAATTTGGGGATTTGGAGATATGGAATTACCTGAACTTGGGGATTTAGAGAATCGGGGATTCGAGGACTTGGGGATTTGTGGATTTGGAGAATTGAAATTTTATAAGTTTGAGGATTTGGAGATTTGAGGATTTATGAATTTGGGTATTCGGAGATTTGGAAATGTAGGGATTCGAGAATGAAGAGATTTGGGAATTTAGGGGTATGGGGATTTGGGAATGTAATGGTTCGTAGTTGTAGACGTTTGGGAATGCAGGAAATGAGGAAGATCTGAAGTTTAAGAATGTAGAGACCTAAGAGTGTAGAGATTCAGAAATGTAGGAATTTAGTCCGATAAAAATTGGGGAATGTAGGAGTTTATGGATTTAGATCTAAAAGTCTACAAATTTCTGAACCTAACTAATTTAAGAATCTGAGAGTATGGCGATACGTGGATTTGGATATCTGAGAATTAGAAACTCGCGAAATTGATCAATGAATTAGAAAAGTTTCGACGCTTAATCCCCGAAAATTGAAAACAACCGTTATAGTACTCCCCTGAATTCGTAAAAACGCAAACGAACCCACACTGTACCCTTCTATACCCCTAATAAATGAATATTTTCGGCGCGAAAAATGGAAGGGACGAACCGAAATAATCTCTAGTAAGGAATTTTAATTAAACCCCACGGTTATCGCGTTCGCGTTACGGAACAGATGCTGGAGCCCCGAAAGAACATCGAAAGATAGCACGAAACGACGAACGAACGACGAACCGACGAATCCGAGACCTTTTCACCCCCTCCACGGCTCTATAGGGAGATCGTCACGCGTATTATTTATTCACGTCATGGTCCATGGGGATTGAAGAATGCCCGAACGTCCTCGTTGGTAGCTGAAAGGTGCACGGAAGGGAGCGGCGGCGCTCTCGAGGGGGTGGCGATAGGGGGGTGGGGGGACAGGACAACGAGGATACGAGGAGTAATAAGTCGAGATAACGAGCTTTTCGATGCCCCTCCTTCCTCTTCCAGCATCGAAACGGAAAATTAATTAAGTGACTCCCAAGGTTCGCCGGGTATTCTTAACCTTCGAAGACACAATGAACAAGAAATTGTACGGGGGAGAAACGAGGACGGGAATAACCCGATTCCGTGGGTTTAAGAGGGAGACGGAGACAGGAGGAAGATAGCCGGCTATCAGGGTCATTAGTTACGGATGTCCCGTCCGAACCGGGACCACTCTCGTCTCGATAAACAGGAGGCCCTTCGGCCGAGACAGTCGGAGAGAAAAGAAGGCGGCCCAGCGGGGGGAGGTTTCGAAGATACGGGGGGAAAAAAGGGAAGAAAGTGGCCAGCGGGGAACCGTGGTGGGGGACAGGGCCCAGGGCTGGAATAATAATTATAGGGCCGGTAATATAACGGTCAGCGTGCCCGTTATCTGCCACTCTTAAAGTGCACTACGTTGTTTGGAAGATAGAAACCATCCGGGTTGCTTTCCGTTTCTCGTCACCGTCGCTCATCTTCTCGCCTTTATCGGAATCGCCGCGTATTTTCTCGTCCCGTTCGTCTATCCCGTCGTCCGAATTTCGCGTCGGGACCGATCGTGTCACGGAATTACGCCAGCAACTTTCGTGCACCGTATCGACGCTGTCTCGAACAAGCATCCTGTCTGCCGAACTTACTAATCGCCAAAGTAGATTATATCCTGACGCTCTATCGCGAACATTCGATATTCTAAACGCGAATCTGAAGCACGAAATCTGTTTCGGAAGGTTATCTGTATTCTTTGATCGGGGGTTCGCGTTTAACGAGGCTCCGTTGATGCGGCTCGATTTCGGAAGCTTGTTTTGTTCTGATGGGCCTCAACTGTTACATTTTTAAGAGTTCACACGGATCTTCGCTTTGTGTTTTTAATAGTTAATTTAGTGCGGGAATCCGATCGGAACTTCTACATTTTTAACAATTGTCCAATTTTTACGTCACCCAATCCCTGCATTCTCTCATTTGTAACACCCTGAACCTGAAATACCCAAAATTCGTATATCCTGATCTTTTCTACGCATCCTCAAAATTCCGAATCACCAATGATCGCTAGAAACGAACGAGTCGAAGACTTCTTCGTTGGTTGATATTGGAAATCAGATGTGGCATCGACTGCACCTGCTACCGGACTTGTTTCTTATAAACAACCGATTCGAGCGATATTACCATGCGACACGAGGAGGGAATTTCTGTAGAAGGTTAATAAAAAAAATCTTTGAAATTTCCACGTCACGTATCTGCTGGCACGTATACAGCGATCCTGGACGCATTCAGCGTGACGAATCACGATCGTCGGACACGGGCACAGGACACGCGTGAAAAGACCGGCGAGTCAATGTCTCTGGCCACCTTTCAAGGAAGATACCGAGAGATTTTCAACGACTTACGAAAGGTAGCTGTGATGTCGGCGAACTGTGGCCGTGGTGTGAAGGTAAGACGGCACGGATGGACCTTCCAGAGGTCGGTAAGACCCGTTGAAGTAGATTGCACGGGTGTCACGGTTAATCGGATAACTTTAGAATCGAAAGCCGGACTTTGACTCTTTCGTGTGCCGAATCACGCTGCCTCGCCTCGTGTGATACATATATGTATTATATAATATATAACACATCGACGGAATCTTGAAAAATGCCGGTACGCCATGCTAGAAAATTAATCGAGACGATAATCTGGAAGGGTGATCGTTCAGAGAAATATTTCTTTCTTTACGCTGATAAATGGCTGTCAGATAAAACTGTAACGCCGATGGATGGTGTACAAGGACTGACTTTCAGTTGTGACTTGATTAAGATATTGGAACAAGCTTCCTCAGGTATAAGTATCGGTGATCGCGTTCTATTGACGCTGCTGAATAATTACGTTTATTAACAACCATTATTGTATCGGCCGTTCGAATAAGAGACCTGTATCATTGCAAAACAAAATTTGTGGCGTCCATTAACTCCTTGGGCCTCGGAATACGACTCGATACGTTTTATCAACCTCTCATATATTCCGATCATTTCGGTGCATAATAACTAATTACGATTTATCGTTCTGAAAAATGTAAAACATCTTTACATGTTACATACACGATATCGTGGAAACATTGTGCAACTATTTGTCATTCTATATTTGCACAGAAATATAATATGTTTTCCTTAGCGTGATGCTTCAAGATATAAAAGAGCATACGACAGCGATAGCTATTAGCTATAACCGTTATTAATTAAATAACGTTCCGTAATGTTTCCAAATTATCCGACAATAAGTCGTTTGCAAGAACATTGAGAATTTGATGTTTCATTTTTAAAACCTGTTGTACGTGAAAGACGCGTAAGCTGCACATTCGAGTCTTCGCTTCGCTTGTCAGCTCTTGGACGTCGCGTACGGAACCGTGTGTGTTCGTGCACGTGCGATCCACTCGAGCAGATGGCCACTTTGTGCGTGCGAGAGCGTGAAAATCGCCGCGGCGAGAAAGGGTCGGTCTGTAATCCGACGCAATGACGGACTTCAGCGTCGAGTATTCGCAATGAAAATGATCGAGATCGGGCCGAAAATGCGGTTAACAAAACATCCGCCCGGGAACGATAGTTTCCGCGTGAGCGTGTTTCCCGTCAACTTGTATCTAGGCCGTATGAATAAAACAATGAGCCGTCTACTATCGTTGTTACATGCTCATACATATTTCTGCCTCTTTACCGTCGTTTCGTCCGACGTATTCCGCCAGGTACAAATTACGCGTATTTGGAAAAACTAAATGTTTCGGTACTCGGGGAGCTTTTTCACAAATTTTCGGAATTCCGGGAATTCAGGAATTTCAGAATGTAGGAATTTGGGGATATCTTGACTTTGCAGTTTGGAATAATGGAAATTTGGAAATCTAAGTACACGGAGATTTTGGGATTCGAGGGTTCGGAGATTAAAGAATCTGGGAATTTTGGAATTAAGAATGCTGGGAATTTGGAAATTAAGGGATTTGAAAATTTTCCATAAATTAAGAATTTTTCGAGAATTTAGGATTTTGCGAATTTTCAGAGAATTTGGAAATTTGGAAATATGAGAGTTTATTGATTCAGGGATTCGCAGATTAAGGAATCTAGAAATTTGGGAATTGGGAGTGCTGGATATTTGGAAACTTTCTAAATTTGGGGATTTAAAAGTTTGGAAGCTTCGACAATCTGATAACTTCAAAATGTTCGTGAAATTTAGTAAATCTAAATATACCCGAGCATATAAAAATTTGTAAATCATAAATATATCTGACTCCACGCATTAATCGTCCGTCCCAGATAAAATGGTATTCAATTTGAGGATCGCCCCTAGTAACTGAAGCATGTAACGGGACGCTAATTTCATTAACGATCCCCGGAGGAGGAGAAAAAAGATTTGCGTGATTTTCCAGCCGGATGGCCCGGAGTAGAAGAAAACCTCGGTTTATTTTCTCTTGAGTATATTTCTACAGGCCCGGCGCTGCCCTCGCGTTTCGGTCGCATGGGCTTTCTCGGAGCTTGAATCTCACCCTCGTTTCCCCTTGCGAGGACGCAGAAGTGCTTCCTTGTCGCAGCTAGTCACAAAAGCGCCACGATTTCGCTCCCCTCTCGTCAGATCGAATGGACATGCAAGCGGGCAGAATAAAGCTGACCGTTTCAGCAACAAGTGCATAACTGTCCCGATGTCTCTAGCGTGGTAACCGTTCCTCGTCGTTTCCACGAGATCTTACTCGAAAGGATGCCCGTTTCTCGCGTATTTAATGCCGTTTCCACGAGACGAAGGCGCGCTATGACGCGTCGGGAAATTGCATTGCCTCGAAGTCGAATCGACAGAGAAGCCTGCCAAAATGGAATCAGGAAACTGCCAGTCAGCTCGTTTTGGCGAGTCATCCGCGGAACTGTGGCCAAGACGATCGCTCGCTGCCAGCTTCGCAACCAGCAACTTTTTCCAATAAAGGAAGCGAACAATCCAAATGGCCGGCGATGCTGATTCCCCTTATCTCCGGCTCGTTTTCAATGATTAGGCGAAAGTTTCGCGAACGAAGGTGCAAAGCACGAAGCCGTTTCAATCGGTTAACAGCTTCACCTCGGATGAAAATTTAATGGAAATACGCAGTTTCGGGCGAAGTCGTTTGACGCGTTGACGAAACAAAATTTCACCGTACCATCGACGAATAATACTCGGTTCGTTTCCGTAAAGTTCGCGGATTGTTGGAGTACGTTCGTGCTTCGTTTGCTTTCGCGGAGATGTCGATGTGTCGAAGTTGAAGCTATCTTCCGTTTGGGATGTTTCCGAAATGGAATGATCGACTATTGATTCACGCTAGGAAAGTTAGCAGACATTTTCGAAGCTCCGTTTTCATGAACTCCCGAATTAAGCTAATGCGGAAACATATTCACCGCGGACTTTACGGTCTGTTATCGTCTCTTTAAAATGCACGATCGCCGCTAAAAAAATATGTGTCAAATATTCTTTTGAAATCTATATCTCGCGCGAGTTTCATCGAAATCGGTATGTCCGGGTTGGATATGTCCCGTTGTAAGTAGTATCCCGCATAAATCTTCAATTGCATCTAATAACGGGTGTTCTGTTATTACTTTCGCGGCGCGCAAGCCCATTTTTATTTCGCGACGCGCCTCGTGCAAACATTAAAACAACACCGACCAAAAAGAGATTCGGAAAAGCTTATTATCTCGCGGCGGCAGGGAATTAAAACAAAGGGGGTGGAAAAGATTAGAGCGGCGCGAGGTAATTTTTAATTAGAAAAAACCGAGCGTTTCTTCGGCGCCGTTTACGTGCCTCGAATTAATCGCGGCTGCGATTTTAATTAGGCTACGGAACCGTGCGAGCGCAACGGCCCCCGGTATCCGCGATATTTGCACGATCGACTGACAACGATTAATCGGCTCGATGTTGTTCGTTCCTTTCATTTCTTTACACCGCGCGCAATATTGGTCGCAGATAACGTAAACGTTACGATGACACCGCTGATAATAAGCGATCTATAAATTTACGCGGTCGCGCTAAATCCCGGTTCGGCTGGAAGCCACGGATTTGTCGGACATATTGAAACTCGCCACGGTGACGGGAAGTATCAACGGAAAGCAGACGGGAGCTCATGCAGAGTATAATGCGCAAGTCGAAGCCGTCTGCCGGATTAAATCGTAATCGCTGGCTGACCTGTCTCGCGAGAATGTAATTTCTCAGCCGGATCGATCGGATCCGGTGACCTTGTCGGGAAACGACATGGAACAACAAAGAGGGTATACGACGGCGAAACGTGAAACGTATTCGATTAACGTCGAACGAACGAGTCTCGCGACGGAGCGACTATAATGCCGGGAAAAGAATCGGCTTCCGCTTTGTCAACGACGGTCGATCGATGTTCATTGAATTGTTTAATCGATCGAAGCTCAAATTTGACTTCGGAGCCTTCGTGTAACCGGGTGGTTGCGCGGTGCAGTGTGGACACTGCCAGTATGTGTACAATCAACGACAAATCTGGTCACCCTAGGGAAATGTAACAACTACGTGTACCGAAGTGTAGCACTTTATTCGCTGATTTTGAGAGACTTTTGATGAATTGACAATTTGTAGGTATGTTCAGGATTTGGGACATGGAAATTTAGGAAGCTTTGTAACTAAGATTCTATGGAAGCTTTGGAACTAAGGATATTAGGGGAACTAAGGTTTAGGAACGCCAGTACATAGAAATTTATACAGCTTCCAAGTTTGAGAATTTAATTCACTTTGGTGCGTGGAAATGTTGAGAATTCGAAACCTTTGAGTTTTACTAATTTTGAGCATTTGAGACCTTCGAGATTTGTAAATTCAAGGATTTGGGAGTTTGAGAACTTGACACCTTAAAAATGTGCAAATTAATTTAAGGATTGAAAACTTCTGACGTTAAAAATTTATGGATCTGAAGGTTTGAGACTTACGAATTTAAGAATTTGACGACCGACTTGGAAAATTTAGGAACCTAGAAATTAAAGGATTCGGGAATCAAAGAGTTCGAAGATCCGATCGTACAGGATTTAGGGATTTGTAAATCTAGGAATATCTGGACGTATCTTCAGTTCTTTCAGGTCTCAATTTCCCGTCCCTTTTATCGGGCAGCCTCCCGCGCTTCCGCATCGTCGTTCCCATGGCTCTTTTCCAAGTCGATGGCTTCAAGGAGCCACTTCCATCCAATAATGGTCGAACGGTGATCGATGAGTCTGTCGACAATGTATGGTAATGATACGTCACCGGACGTAGCATTATCCATTTGAAAAGGTGCAAAGCAGACCGTCGCGGCCAGAATCATAACGGTCACAAGCATGCCTTCCAAAGTCGATATCAAGCTCTCGAAGAACGACTAGAGTCGTAGTCGAGGCACCAGGAAGAACACGAAGAAACAGCGAAAGAAGATGAAGGTGAAGGGCTGAGCACCGGAGAAGAAGGTCTGAAACTGCTAGTCGATATTTCATCCAGAGAACAAGCAAGATAACAGCAGGCACGCCCTTCCTTTACTCTCCTCGTTCCTCCTTTTCTCCTGTTCTCGCGTTCCAGCTCTTTCTACGAGTCAGCTAGCCCTTCAAGCATCGTGCGCGCTCGCAGAGTGGCTCTGCCCGCAACAGACCCGCGACCGTTTTAAAATATTGCCCGCCACCCTTTAGCTGGCTTCGTGGCAGCCCGTGTTACACCCATTCCGAGCCCTCCGCCCGAGAAGTGGCCGGGGGTCGGGGGCGGTTTCGGACAGAGACGAAGAGTACCGTATACCGTACAAGCCGCGAGCGACCCTTGAAAATCCTCCGACACGAGCCTGCTTAGGATTATCCCCTTGGTATTCGTCCTGTCCGCCCACTTTTCTTGTCTACTGGACGGATTTTCCATCGCCGAGTTTCGCTGTCTAAAGGAAGGACATCGTTTCGATACTTTTACGACGTCTCCAGTGTCTCGTGCACACCGACCACGTGTTATATAATACAGCGCTGGTTTATGACACCAGTTTATATGACGTGTTCGGTAATGGTTCACGATGGTCGTTCGCGTACATTAAGAATGCACCATTATCGCTACACGGTGACAATGTTTCTTCATTTCTACAATAGTAATGCGGGAAGAGCGAAGTTTCCTAGTTTGTCTCTGATCAATCGCGATCGTAAATCTTCGTCGCTGGGTTGTAAAATTCATTATGTTTCTCTCGCAATATTTCAAAATCAACATCATGGTTTTTCGAATATTTTTATGCACGTGTCTAATTGAAAAATATGTCTTTTAACTCTATCAAGTAATAACATGACTATAATAGTAAATAAATATAATTCATTTTAAGAATGTATTTAAAAATTTCACTTACAATAAACAGTGAAAAATAAAGAAATAAACAACAAAACAATAGTTCTAATAGTATTATTAATTATAAAATGTGGAGTTCACGAAACATAAACATTTTACGTCGAACATTCACTAACACGATGTAACGAGCGCTGAACAGAACATTTGGGATAATTTCAATCCTAGAACAGCAATGCACATTCTGATCATAGTAATAAGGATTAAGCTTATCAGGGGGTCATTTGTTGATGATAAATGTTGATGATAATAGGAACTATATCGAGATACGCTCATGAAAGACCAACAGGACTATAATAGTACAATCGCATATACCACGCTAATTCTAAATCCAATCCCGGCTGATTTCATTCATCGTCGATTCCTTTCTTCTGGCTAAAACAAACATCGGTTCCCCTAGTTCCCTAATACGAGCCCGCTGATCCTGTCAGCGGTATATAGAAGACCGGGAGAGAGATCTCGAGCGTGCAGAACCGCGAGGCTGTTTATCCGCGCCAGGAGGCCGCGCAGAAATAAAAGGCATCGATCCGCGAAATATCCTATACGGTAACGCGTACAGTCAACGGCAAATCTGCCTTCCTTAGGGAAAATATGGCAATCGAAGAGAGAAGAGCGTTTCGATCGATGATTTGTAGGGACTTTCGAGAATTTAGTAATTTTGGGGGTGGTTTGAGTATTTAGGGATAGAAGAATATGGGAACATTGAAATGTGCGAATCTGTGAACATGAAAATTTGGGGATTTTGAAATTTGGGCGCGTAGAAATTTGGGGACCTCGCAATTCGTCAATTTATGGTTACCGGAATATAGAGATTTGACTGTCTTGAAATTTGCGGATGTAGAAATTCGAGAACGTCGGGAGAAAGCGATTTGTGGATATATGGATATAGAGATTTGACTCGGGATTTAAAAAATCTATGGTCCCAGGTGTTTCGGTATCGAAGACAATTGGAGATCTAGAAAATTGAAGACATCGAAATTCGAAGACCTAGCAATTTGGGAATGTAGGTATTTGAAGAGTTTCAGATTTCGGAACTTTGAGATTTAGAGATCTTCAGATACAGAAATCTATACAGTTTGGAGTTTGCAAATTTGTCTAAAAATTTAGGGGTGGTATCCGTTTATGAATGTGCAAATGTAGAAGTTCTTAGATATAGTTACAAGAAGATTTCAGAATCTAGAGTAACAAGAATCCAGGTATGGGGAAGTAAGAACAATTGTCAATCAGAATATCTACAAATCTGAAAATTTAGGTATTTAGAAATTTGTGAACATAAACGGTCTAAACACGCGAATATGGCAAAATGTGAAAATTTCAAGATTCGAATATCTGACCCGGAAACTATCGAATCAAAAATTGTATAAATCGTCAAATTTCCACGGGCGTCGTTATCGAGAGGAAGTATACGTTGTCAGCGAGTGTACCATTGTGCTATGTTGGATTTAATGTCGGCTGGGCGCGCGAATGTCACCGAGGTTCGAGGAAATACGAGGGTTGCAATGGCGACAGGGGCGGGGAAGGGCGAGACATCTCGAGACCTCTCTCTGTTCCGGCAAAGGAAGAGGAGGCGAAAGAAAGGAAGGTGGTGACAATGCGATCTCGGCTCCGATACGGAATTGTCGGCGGCACCGGGTACCCTTTCTCTTCGGGCCAGTGAAATGAGCATAAGATTCTTCGGTTATTTCGCCGGCGAGCGAGCCGAACGGTCAGAAAAAACTGCGCGAGATATCTCGTCGGCTTCCTATGGTTCGAATTGTGCGCCACGAACGTTCCAAATATCTCTGTCGGGTCTTTCCCTGCCGCTTCGGTCAGCGATGCACCTTTTGACCCCCGTCCAGGCTCTCTCCTCGTATTTCTCACATTACTCCTCGGGTACTGTCTTTCTCGCCGCGTACCTCGACCTTGCAGTCGCCTAAGTTATTTGGCTTTTCGTTGTTCCCCGGCCCATTCGAGGATTTATCGAACGAGATATTCGCCGGAACGTCCCTGCACCGCGGATGCTTCTTCATTTGGAGAAGAACATGGGATCTTCATTTCGGAGGTTCAATTGGATTGAACCTCTTCTCCAGGAACATCTGATTACTCCATCGAAACAACGCCGGTGCTCTTGTCGCATGATGAGATCTATAAATCGACAGAGATTAGCTTACTTCTTCGAACTGACTATGTCAATGATCGATATCCAACTGTTCACTCATCACTTAAAATAAAAATGTTAGACTACTGAAACCAATTGTTTACACCTGCTGACGTAATTGCTCTTAGTTCTAGTTCTTACGGTGTTATGTCAGGATTCATCTTGAGATAGGAGTATAGCGTTAGTATGCGTTCGATCATGGAATAATTAATAATTGTGACTCGACATTTTACATGCGTTAAAAATTTCTTTCATATAGACTGTCGCAAGTTCCATTGTACGCTTGTAATATTGCGCGAGGTATACTGATTTCTGACTGAGAGAGTTAATATTATTTTCAGTCGTTTTTTGCTGTCAGCATGATTGCAAGTTCCATTAATGAAAATCTGATTATTAAAGCAAAATTATGATTGCCAAAGGACCCGGGATAATAAGTTGACAAAGAACGGGCAAAACGATCGCCAGCATCCGCGAATGAATAGCAATAATAATGTCCTGCAACTAGAACGATATGAACAAAAAGGGGATGAGTCGAGCCCGGTATTAACAGGGATACTGCATTTTTTTCTGGAATGAAAACAAAAAAACAGCGGACCGTTCTGGTAGGCTCACGCATAGCTCATCTCGGTTGGATATTTTCATGTGCACCGTGACCAGCCAAATCGTTTTATCTGCCTGGAAACTGTCGAGTTGTATTGTTCGCGGTATATCGACCGAGCGATCCTGATAATCGAACAGGAATGACAATCGACCTGATGACAATCGGTGTATAAAGCGGATAAAATTATGCGACTATGTGACTAGCAAACCAAAATGAAGTAGCATCACTGCCATTCCTTGTTTTATACTTTGGTTTTCTGTGTGGAGGAAATTTAGGAAACTGTGTACCTAAAAATCGTTGTTTTATTAGAAAATTGTTTGCGAAGAATTTCGATGAAAATCAAAATCATAACATTCATAGCGAAGTTATAATTGAAAAAATGCTTTTGAGTGTAAAGGGTTAAATACAGTGTCAAAAATTTGGTTACATGTGTTATGTGCTTTTGATGCTACTCCGTTTAGCATGGTACTCAAAATATGGAGAGTACAATAAAAATGTATTGAATATAAGCAAACTCGGTAGTAATCAAACTTAAGTAGTGTATACTCAATTAGTAGTAATATCAGACGCTGAAAAATCCTCCGATTTTTAACTCATACTTTATAAAATTCGAATGACCCAAATAATACAAGTCTTCAACAAGAATACTGTATCAATAGCCCCATTAAACATCCCCTTTTCTTTCAGTGCTTCTCTTTTAATCTGCTCTTATTCATCACAAATGCTTTCAATTTAAATGCCCTGAAAACACCAATACCTATCGTTTTCCAAAACCATCATCAACCTCGGGATCCTCGAATAACCAAAGCATCCTCGTAAATCGTTCTTAACTCCGGTTCATCGACGGCCAACAAATCCCTAAAAAGGTCCATTCAATAATTACCAATACCTCTTGCTGCTGCATGGTTTATTCATTCTCGAACGCTTTTACAACCTAACGCCATTATACCGATCGTTCCATTTATCGTAAACGAAAGCAACCCTGAGATCTCGAACCGTCTTCGAAAGCCGGCAACAACCCCTAAATCGGCAAGTCCCGAGGCTACGCCGATTCAAGGCAGAAAAAAAATTCGACCGATAATCACAAAAGCCTATCGAGGGTTTTATCGAAACGTTAGCGAACTATGTTCACCGATTCGAGAACAGACACGAAACGGAGAAATTCCCGATTCAAATGGCACGCTCGATTTCCGTGAATACGACACAGACTATCCTAATTTCGGGTCTGTGAAGGATTGTTTGCGTTGCATCGCGAACCTGGCGAACCATTCGGTAGCTACAGTTAATTCCAATTCCTTTGGTTAGCGTCTTCTATGGTCTGGTCGGATCGTTGTAG
The DNA here is from genome assembly GCA_947623535.1 of Coelioxys conoideus. Classification (NCBI taxonomy): domain Eukaryota; kingdom Metazoa; phylum Arthropoda; class Insecta; order Hymenoptera; family Megachilidae; genus Coelioxys; species Coelioxys conoideus. The sequence continues at coordinate 14,800,581 of OX392457.1, read as the reverse complement.
CATGTTCCGACAAGGGTGAAGCAGTAAATGTTTAAAGGATCTCCGTCCCTCGTGTATCTCGCTCGGGGTACATCCCCTGAGGTGGTTGCATCTGACATTCACGAAAAGGATTCGATCTTATTGCACGAACCAACTGCAACATCCCTTCTTCTCTTCCGGTTTTATCGTGCAATTTGCTTTTTGTTCCGCTTCGATTTCCGACGTCGTGAATTATGTCTCTCGCTCCGCTTTCGTTATATCGGCGATTAAATTCGCGTATTTTGCTCCGAAATCGATTGAATTACGCCGTAGTGGGATCAACAAATTAACGCAAACACTGTAAAATTGTTGTTTGTTGAATTTTGACACGTTGAACGCCGCAACGCTCGATAATAATCTCCACGTACCAAGGGAGGCTATAACTGCGATTACGGGTTCAAAATATGATTGTTTTCTGTATCAATTTAACATTCTCTTTCGATACGATTCTTTTTCAACCAATTTTAATTAAAAACTATTTCATCGAATTTCAACGAATTTTAATGAAAAATTAATTGGTCGAATTTCAACGAATTTTAATGAAAAATTAATTGGTCGAATTTCAGCGGATTTTAATTGAATATTAATTGGTCGAATTTCAGCGGATTTTAATGAAAAATTAATTGGTCAAATTTCAAGGAATTTTAATGAAAAATTAGTTGATCGAATTTCAATTAATTTTATGAATTCATGGTATTCATACCGATGACTACCTTATTCAAGTTCTCAATATGTGCCCTACAAATTCATACATCACTCGCGTAAGAGTGCGTAAAAATGTTTGTAGAAAAAGAATAAAAATGTCGCGAGTTAAGCTTTCTCTCATGCGGTTTATAAGTGAGGTTTATAATAATAAATGCTCTCTACTGAATTGCTAAATAACTGCACCCCAAACTGTATCATCCTCAAAATCCTCAATATTTAAATCTTTAATATGTACATTGGTTAAAGAAGAATTAATAATAATGATTTTTCCAAAATTAGTACGAATACGGTGAATTAAATCCCCAAACAAATATGCAAGAATCTAAGACGGTTTTAATCTTCTCTCAAAATGTTTGTACCCCCTAATGAGGCATCGATAACGGCATCACCCTCGAGTGGCATCTTCGCCAGGTTCTCGGCATTTAAACTCGTAATTGAAAACAACGCGGACGCGAATGAAAAGTAAGATACAGAAGAACGAGGGGTGCGTCGACGAGGAACGTAACGCGGTTAATCGGATTATAAATAAAATTGAATTTTTGATCGCGTCGTCGTCGACGGGCGAGCCCGACGAATCGACGAGTGCCAAGAATTAAAATCGAACGAGGATCGTTCGGGCAAAAGGCAGTACCGTCGATCCAATTAAATTAGCCAGCGCCAGCAAATAAAAGCGTCTTGGTAACCTCATTAAAGGGGGTTCAATATTGAATCAAAGCAAGTGAGCCGCCGCGGGGGAGGGGTGAAAACGCGTTTCCGCGTAGCTCGCCGATTTACAATACCGCGATCAACGAGAAAGAAAAACCCTTAAACCGAACGTGTAATTAAATCTCTCGCGCGACTCCCGTTTCTAGTGGTCCACTGTCGCGTCTTCTCCCTTTTCTTCGACGCGATTCTTCCGGCTGGTTTTCCTTTTATTTCATGACCGCTCGCCATTCATCCGGCCGCCTCGTCCCGCGAAGCGCGGAAACGGAGCGGCTTCTTGAAATAATGTAAAGCACCTCTTTCAAGCACGCCACCCTCGTCTACACCGTTCACAGCCCTTGTCCCTTTTTCCCGGCCACCCCTTCGGCCGCGTTCCCGCGCCTCTGAAGATTTGAATCTCTTTTCTTGGCCCTATCGCGGTGGTGGCTGCGGCTGCCGCTCCTCGCACCAACCCGGCAAAATTTCTTCCGGCCTGTTTGTTGCCCCCTAACGATCCCACGACCGACACTTCGGCGCTTGCCGGAACGCGATACCACTCGCGAGATTAGGCCACGTCCTTCGGGGACCTACGAAAACCTCCGCCTTCGCTCCGAGGACCACTGATAACGCTGGAAATTAAATTGTAAGATTCGCGATTACGCGGATATTTTGGGGCTCCTCTTCACGCTGAGCGGTTTTTTGAGGGATGAAGTCTGATCCCTCGGCGTCATTAGCTGGCGCTGTGAAATTTTACGATACTCGGTATCCTACGTTACAGGATCACGTTAAACAGCCTTGCGTTAGATATTCAGTTTAGCAGGTTTTTCGATTTCTTCGAAGATTCCGAAGAGTTTTCGAAATTCTCGAAGCTCCCTGAAAATCGACAGACTTCTTTCACAGGAAGTCTACACGGTGATACGAGTACCGACTGGAATGTTCCAGAATTTCTAGCGAGGATCAATTACGTGGCATCTAGATAGTTTCAGACACGTTTATCCTTGAGCGGCAGGAACGTGTTTAACACGTTTCTGCTTAAGGTGATCTGCTACCGTCTCGCTGGCCATGCAGACGGATTCGGCGTCCCTAGCCTAATTACAGGGCTGAGCGACCCTGAGCACCTGCGACTTCACCCGTTTCGTTTTCGTGCCATCGCAACGAACACCCATGATTCTTTGCCTTCGAGAAACGAAACTATATACCTATATATCGGAACCACGTCTTTTTTTCCATTCTCTTATGTCGTTTCGTATGTAACTTGCTTGTCGAAACACAGATTTTCCTCTCATCTGGCGCAAAATTTAATTATTTTATTAACTCGTTTTGAAAAGTTAGGTTAAAAGAACCATTTACATTCTTTGTGGTACCTAACTACTACGTTGTTAGATTCATTTGTTGACTCATTTGATTTAAGAACATGAAGTGTATGAATAATATGGACACATACTTCGACTCAAAATTTGTATTTTCCGTCAAAAATCATAAAGTTTACTTTCTATTTGTCAAGTTCAGTGACTCGACAAAAACGGATCTCATTTCTTTCGATGATATCTATAATTTGTCTTCGTTCAGAAATCACAAATAAACGTCCAGATTAACAGAATAATTCGAAAACTTACGCGAAAATACCCCGAAGCTTACTCTGAAACTTACAACAAAGACCAATACGTATTTCAGCGGAGTTTTATTATTTTAAATCGAGTGTCGGTAAAGACTGCTTAATATTCTGGCAGATACTTCGATATTCCGATCCAATTCACTTAACGTCAGCTAATAAAATCAAACAGCTTGTCCTTCTTTTTCAAGTTAAACTCTTAGCCACTTCCTGAAATCCTGGCTGAAAGGGTAGTTAAAAATCATTGCACACTTAGTCCCGAACTATACTCTAATTTAAAAGTTTTCGGCCGAAATGAAACGCCTTCGTTTCCCAACAAACTTTTTACTCGGTCTCGTCAGTTCGACGCTGGCTGTTGATCTTCCGCGAACATTTCGCTGCTCGCTAACGCACCTCCTCTTCGTGTACCTCGCTAACCGAAGTACACGTTCGCGTTTACACTGCACCACCGATATTCGTTTATTATTCATGCAACTATATTAAACGCGGTCATTGGTCGTCATTGATCGATCTGGCTAGTTTGTTTTGGGGTCAACTTTATCCGGCTAACTGCTCGTGTTCGTTAGATTTTCATTAGTTACTCGTATCGATAATAAAACCACCCCTCGAGGCCCTGAAAATAAAAAGTCACCGAACCGCTGTGGCTGCTTTTGTTAAATAACCGCAACTGTTTGATTTGTCGTGAAAAAACCCGAGCTCGTTTCTAATTAACTGCGGAAACTGAGTGGCGGGCAAGTTTGAAACGAAAAGTCAGCGTAGTTGCTTTTCAACCCTTTGGTTACTGCCAACGTCACGTCGGCACACTACGCTTCCTAATTTAGTATACGAAATAAAATAATTTTGTTCGTTAATGTATAAATTATAAGTTCTATATTATGCTTAAAAAGTTCACTTAATTGCTTAAAAGTGAAACATTAAAATAATTATTTGTGTTTAATTCGTATGAATAAAGTTTAACCAGGAGATTGTAGATAATATTCGTCCGCGTAAAGAATTTTCTCATTTTACCGAGCTCTTCATCAACGGGCGGGACGATGCATTTTTTGGAAATTTTGAATCATAGCTCGCGTATGAAAGCGAAATGACCGTTTTATTCGAGCCGTGGTTTAAGAGCCACGAAATGACCCTTCTTTCGGCCGAGAGCCAACAAGTTCATTAGTCTTCTTTCAGCGATTTCTAACGCTACTTTCTCGCTCGCCGAGCAGAATCGTATGACTTATTAAGTCGCTCTTGAAATCTTATAAAGTGCCATAGCCAACTCTTTATCCCACTTCCGCGTTCCTTTCGTTTCGTTATGTTAGATCAGAGAAAGATTTATTTCTATGTTCGCATTCGCCTGGAAATTGTATGAATTTCTGAATTTTTATGGTTCAAGATTTCCAAATTTTTAAGCATCAAGATTTCCGAATTTTTAAGGTTAAAAAGTTCAAAATTACAAAATTTTCAAGGTTCAAAATTTCCAGAATTTCAAGGTTCATAATTACCAAATCTTGAAGGTTCAAAATTTCCAAATTGCTAAATCTACGGATTCCAAAATTTTTAAGTTCTGATATCTCCAAGTACTCAAACGCCACAAATTCCTAAATTTCGGCTATTACACCCCTAAACTCTCAAATTTCCCTAGATATCCATAGTCCTCAGCGTGCCTTCTCGCGTACCAGCGCCCGCAGTAATAAATTATTGAACAAAAATTGCTTGTCCTTTGACACGATGGTTTCAGCGATTCTCGTAGCAGGAAGAAGGAGGCAAAGAGTACGAGGATGAAGGGTGAGATGAAGGAAAGGCAGATAATTGTAGGTAGAAGACTGAGCCCGAGGGACCGGTCTCCAAGGCCAGTTCCGATCGGTCGTACGTCTTCCTGAGATACTACTCGTATCGAGTTTCCAGGAGGATCGACGTATATCGTTCTCCACGTCAACGTACGACAAGAAACGACGATAGAACGGCGTTCTTAGTGTGTACGCGGTGTATTTCGCGTGGGGGATGCTGCACGATACCGCCTCCACGGGTCAAAGACCATCGATGGGGGCTAATAAACGTAACACGTGTCTCCGTCGTGGAAACTCGTAAATGCAACGAGGTATCGATACTCGTTACGTGAGATGATTAACGAAACTGTGTCTACTTCGTCATTTTTACGCGGCCGACTCTTAACGATTCGAACGATGGGATTTTCTAACGAGTACGTAAATTCGATGGAGGTTTATGGAGGCATTATGGGGTTATGCGGAGATTATGCATTATGAGGCTATGGTGGTTGTATTACGAGTTTGAGTGGATCGCAACTCGGTATTTGATTAAGTATCATAGTACGCATGCTTTTAAATCCAATTTAATAATTCGACACAATTACAGCGATCGAGTCGTTCCAATTTTTGATCGAATAATTTTTCATAAATAACGTTACATGGTAGTCCGTGGCCGTACACAATCGATACGCTTCGCTCGCTCCCGTTGGAAAGCGGGTGGAAAAAGAGTATCGATGTCAAGAGACTCTTTCAGCAGACACGACAAGTCGGAAGACGGTGAACTAATTAAACAAAATTCCTGTTCGTCGTTGAGCAGAACAATTCGACGTTAATGAAAGTAACGAAGAATTTTGTAATTACCCGTGTGTTCCTCGCACAAAAGATCCCGCCCGTGCGTTCGTGTATAATGAATATTAAAAACCGTAATACATCGTTTTCTTTCTGCCGAGTGCTCTCCGCGTTCTGTCCCGAGTAGAAACAGCTCGCGGGACGAATTTTCGTATCGTTCAGCCGGGCAAGGGCCCGCGAAACTTCTCTCCAGCCGGGTAATATCATCAGCCGTTCTCCTCGTCGCGGTTGAAATTCTCCGTCTGTCCCGGTTGCCTCCGGATGAAGAAGAATATCCGATAAATCCGTTCTCCGGTGTACTTGCCGACGTCTCCGATGTCAAAGCTTTCGAGTGGAGTGTGCTCGTCGTCGCAGAGAGGGTTAAGCCCGGGCGTGTGTGCACGCGCGTGTACATGAGCCGGTGGTGTGCGGATAAAAAGCGAGGGACAGGCAGATAAAGCGGGAGAAAAAAGAAAAGGTTGGGCAGGGGATGGAGAGACAGAACGACGGAGAAAAAGGAAACGAGAAGAGGTGGTGTTTCTGGGGTGTAGACGCGGGTGTGTACGCGTTACGAACACACCGGGGCCCATCAGCGTGAGACGAGGATCAACGTAACGAGACTCGCCACATACGCCCACCGACTCAGACGATCTCATTTAATGAAGTATACCGCGCAATTATGTCGTTCGTGATAGCCGTAGATGTGCATTAGACGTCTCTTTCTTTCTGCCTCCGCCACGTCGCTCATCGTCCGACCGGGAACCGCGTTTTCGCTACCCTCTTCGACTGTCTGCTACTTCCTGCCTCCCCCTCGACAATCTTGCCGGTGTAGTATTTGAATTAATCAAGACCATATACGCACACGGTGTCCGTTTTCAACGTACCCATGTGGTTACCTTTTTAACTAATCGGTTCTCAAACATTATTTCGAACACCGTCTCGGAAACTTGTGTCATCATGGACACGTGCAGTGTCTCTCGAATATACGGGCGATGGGGGCGTCGGCCTATGACGTCATTTTCCATAGACGTTACAGTAAGAGAATCTTAGTTTTTGTACTTTTTGTACTTAATATTTTAGAATCCACGTCAAAGAGTTACATTATTTTTACGCGTTTGCTTGATGTTCAAATTTAAAAAATTGGTTACTTGGGAATTACTACTGCTATAGTTCAAAAGAAATGCCCACGTGCTATATTTGTGTTGATGCATACAATGCCCTAATGCCTCTGAATCTGGTCCAAATTTTAATTGAGTAACAAATAATTCGGATTACTCTTAATAATATGGCGTGCGTTTAAACGAGACATCCTGTACATACGCAGGATGAAACGATTTTTTCCTGACGCACAGTCGTCCTTTTGTTCCACCCTCGCCTGGAAAATTTATAAGGGCTGCTCTCCCTTTCCACCCCAATCCCGCGTATCCCCTGTTTTATCTCTGGAAATTAATCCGCGATGCCTCTGGCCGGCGTGAAAATTGCTGACTGCTCCGTCGAAGATTTTTAATAGCCATCAACGGAGAGGTTGTTTCGAATCCTCGGAGCATTTTTGTACGAACGTGTCGAAACTCGGTACATAAAGCAGACACCTGCTTTGTACACTGTCATTCGCGTAAAATCTGTCAGTATACGTAATACCAAGGTTTCGATAAAAGTAGGATTCCGTTTCTCGCAAAACGGGAAACGTTGCTCGTAGGCCGTGCTGCAACGTTTTGCTTGCAAAGCGCATTTCGCGTGGGACAACATCGATAACCGTCCATTACAGGATTCCTATCACAGACGACCAATTACACTTTTCAAACAATGACGGAAACTGTTGCCGTTTGGTAGCTTTAAAACTGTCAGCGACTATTTCTCTCCGAACAAATTGAAAATGGAATGTTTGTAAAAAATACTGGCGGAAGGTAGCGAAATTTTCGTCGGTCTCTACGGTTTTTTTTTTAACGCTGCTACGCACGATTCGCAAATTTCAAAGTTTCCGATTTCGGAATTTATGATTTTGGAAACCCAGAACTCGCGAAAATATCTGAATTCGTCTAAATGTCTCATTTTCAAATCTGTATCAGTATCGACGGTTCTGAAAATTTCTATATTTCTACATCCGGAAGCTCGAAATTTTCTGCAAAGCGTAAATGACATAGATTTTCTTGCATTTTCTATAAAATGCGAGAGCCGCAAATTTTCTCGCTTAGACTTATAAAATGCGATAGCCTGAGATTTTTCTACTTTTCTCGACATCGAGGTGTTAAAATATCCCCCGCGAATTTCTATTATCCCGAAGCAGTCACGATAAAATATGTTCGTCGTCGGAAAGATTACCTGGCTAATAAAGATTGCCGTAACTTCGCACGAGGGGTGAAAACAATCAAAGAATGGAGGAGAGGGAAAGCCGAAAAGTGACGTGCAAAAATGTAGAAAAAAAAATAAAAAATTCAGAGAGGGAAAGGACGAAAGAGAAAGGTAGAGGGGCGGATAGCGCAGAAGAGAGAAAGGTAGTCGGTGACGACAACGGCATTCCGCGAAATGTCATTTCCATCGCGTCGGTCATCGATCAAGCGACATGCAGCGAGTACGGTAACTGATATCGACAGGATTGGACGACGCTGCCGACGTTTACGATGAGTGACGTCTCGCGACCGGTGTCTGTCCTGTGTCCCGAAAAATTTTTTTTTCTCCCCCCCCCCCCCCTTTCGGCCGGCAACGACGGTAACGATTTTTCGTTTCTCTTCGGCACCTCGTCCCCCATCCACGTTTCGACCGTCCTCTTCGCCACCCGACCCGTTTACACGCGACCGCTCGTGTTACCTGTCATGTAACGCGAATCGAGTTCGATGCCGTGAAATACGGGCCACGCTGATTATTAGCGAAATGGGAGTCGTGTAAGGGTTGTATCCTTTAATATTTCGCTGCTCCTTCTATCGGACTTGCAACGATGGCTTCTTGCGGTTATTTGGACCGCGGATGTTGACATTGCGAGTTGCTGGTCGTTATCATATTACAGTAGATGGAGCTGGGTCGGTGAGTTTTGAGATTCCCTGATCCAGAGATTAGGATATTTGAAGATTTTGGAATTGCGAAAATGTGGGGGTAAAGGGATTTAGGAAACTGGCATTTGGAGATTTGCAGATTCGGTATGTGGGAACTCGGAGATGTAGGAATTTGAGATTCGAAGACTTAGAAATTTAAGAATTTGGAGTTCGGAAACTCGGAAATGTAAGAATTTGGTATTTGAAAGCTTAGAGGCTTGGGGATTCGGTGATTTAGGAATTGGGGGATTCGAAAACTTGCAGATGTTGGAACTTGGAATTTGAAGGTTTGGAAAATTAGGAATTCGACAATGTAGTAAACAGGAAACACCGAAGTGTAAAAATTTGAGATTTGAAAATTTTGTAATTTAGAACTGTAGAAATTTAAAAATTCAAGATTCAGTAGTTCTGGAAATTTGAAAACTGACAATTTGATAATATGTGAAACCACGAAATCTATAAATTGGCAAATTTGAAAATCAAAATCGATATTTTCCTCGATGAATAAATCCTTGTGAATTAGATAATTAAAGCAATACGCCCAATATAATGTGTAGAACACACGAAGCAAAGCAGAGGATAAAAAAAAGAACACAAAATGATTGAACTTCTTAGGAATCTTAATCAATGGCGTCTAAGATGTCCAATTTCCTACACGAAACACGCGGTTCGATCTGCCATTCATGTTTAGTCTTCATTCATTTCGCCTCAGCCGATAAGTTTAATTCGTGTAATTGGATCGGCATTCTCATACATGATCATCGCAATGAAAATATTATGAATGAGAGATGTATGAAACCCGATCGCTAAATAAGCCAGATAAGAAGTGTCTCGGATTACTCTCCTCGCTATCTTAGGTGACGTCATCGTGAACGCTGAAAACTATGCGATAGGATGTTTAATATGGTTTCTTATTTCCGACCGCTGCATCTGCATCAGATGCAAGTCACAGAGGAAACAATACATGCCAGAAGATACCACCGAGTGGCGCAATTTCAAAACTTGCTATGTGCTCTAACCCTGTTTGCAATAAGACCCCGTATTTTAGCGTTCATTGTTATTCGAATGTTCTGCATGAAACATTAGCCTGTGACATGAAAAGTCTGCGAGATACTTAACATATAAATTATTTCATATGATGAAGACACATTTATACGTACATGTATAATGTATAGATACATTTATACATACTCCATCCTTATTATAAAGCAAGAAACTTTATTTGAACAAGATATACACGTATTCATAATCGAATAGCCTGTTTCTTTGCCGAAACAGTGTTGTTTACAAAATGAAGAGATCAATTGTCTAAAGATTAAAGAGGTTGTTCCTGACAATCGGCATTGTGCTACCGATCATTAACGTTTCGTGTCAAATTATTGGAGATCCCGAGTGGATGCCCATATCAAAATTGCATAAAATTGTGTCAATGAAGAAATCTTGTTACATCGCTCGTGAAGGAAGACTACTATCGCGTGTTTGAAAAAACACGATAGCAAGATTAAAAAAGAAGATTGGGTTTCTCGCAGCTATCGATCGGGAGCAACATTATAGATACGCGAGTTTGGTTTTGGTGCACTGTTCGTCCGGTTGGCCATGCATCTTTAGGCTCGACGAGCTGCACACGGTTGCTGCACTCACCGTGAAGCGCTCCCGGGACGCATAAATCAAAGTCGTCCGCGGAGACTTGCCTCGGATACGTTCTTCGTTCGTTTCACGTCTCTGTCCCTCGGTCTCCTTATTTCGCCGGTGTCTCTCCCACGAGTCGGTCTCCTCCCTGGTTCGGCCACGGTCGAGAGCGTGTCGTCGAGATTTCTAATTCAAGCTAATCCTTTTTCGCCGTTCTAATTACATTATCAATTCACGCTGGACGGATCCGCTGGTCGGTCGCGGGACACGTGTGCGTGTGCACAAACGCAGATACGTTGAACGCATCGGCATTTACATGGTCGGCCCTGTTGCATGTCGCAGCCCCGTCGCGGTCGACTGATTTATGGCGGCCGAATAAATTATAAGGAGCAGATAGAAAAGAGCGTTGACCAGCTTTGAAGGCCGGTGTCAGCAATTATCTGCCGCTTCTCTGCTCCCTCCCCGATCGATTATCTCCCGGTCAAATTTCCCGTCGAATTCAGTTTTGAATTTCATCGAACCGGCGGATACATTATTAATGCAATCAAAGCTCGTTCCATTTTTCATAGAATGCGTTTAATGAAAGACAGAGGACGGTGTATACCGGTATCGAATTCATTGTTCGTGTTTTGATCGGAACGCGGATGCGTTTCGTCGCTTTAAATGGATATCCGTTTCCGTCGGGGGTATCCGCGCCGTCGGTGCCCCGGCCTTAATTAACCGGAACGGGCGGAAATATTTCAAAAATTCGATCGACCCACGTGGCCGGATCGCGAGCCACGAAGATACACGATTAAATACGACTCGTAATTACATTCCGTGAGTAATGGTCCGGTATTTATGAAGACTTCGTTAATTCGCCGCTCCAACCCACCCCGACTCTCCACTTGCCTTAATGGATAACGCAATCCAGACGTAATTTCGCGCTTAGGAAAGCACGTGGGCATAATTTACGGCTCGCGAGACAGCCAACGAGTCTCGATGCTTCGTTGAGTCGCTCGATCGAGCGAACAAGTGTCGAGACGATTCCGCTAAACTGACCTGACCGTTCTTGAAATATACGGAGACATTTGTTGCTATCCATTTTGCTGCCATCTCCAATTTTACCGTTTCAATACCGACTCGAACGTTTTGGAAATATCGGAGGTGAAATTGGGAAGTTTGTCGATTTATTTTTCATTCGGACGGTAATGTGGATGCTTGAAAGTTACATGTGCTTGTAACGTTGAGAATTTCGGAAGATGTGCTGTACGAGTAATGTCAGAAGCACCCTGGTCTCTACTCATTTACGCCACTGCGTGTATCATAAATTCGGTCCCCTATTTACTCCTCATCTTTCACTCCGTCGCCTCATATGTGAACATTTAATACAACAGACGACGTAGCGTGTACATCTACCCCGCCGTTATTTCTGTGCATCTGGACCGAAGTGTGAAGAATCCGTTTCTCTGTACACCATTATATACCTCCCCTCCAAATAGTTCTCCCTCGCCGCACTCGCGGAACATGTGTGACTGGAACGTACACCAAATTCGTGTCCTCTGAGTCAATGCTCAGTGAGAAATAGAAACGTCGTAGCCCGAAGATGACTAGGCCAGCAACATGCTCCGTCCAAGAGTAAAGAAGATAACCCGATGTATTTCTGACTTTTCGCTGCTCGCCTACTTACCTAACTTGCCTAGATACTGATCTAGCTACACGCCCAGCTACATGCCCGGCTAGCTTAATCTAAATAAACCTTAAAAACGCATTTACTTTAGATAAGTATCTAAATAAACAACTCGGGAACGAAGGAGATCGGCCAGATTTTCATTTGTCAACCGGTGCTACTTGTTCAGCTAAGAGATATCCCTTTGTACTCGAAAGGTGACTCACACTCACCGCTTTGTTTAATACAGCAATTTGGAAGAGACACTTTTTAACTAAATCTATAACGTTGCACATATGACGTATAAACATAATAAAGCAGGTAATAGCGACAATTAATAATTCAGAGATAATAATTTTGGAAAAGTTCATCAAACTTCTCAAGCAAAACGTCTGAGAGTTTCCAAAAGGGTCATTTGCCGAGCGCAAACGCATCTGGAACGCCGAAAGACAAAAAATTCCGTGATATTACAAGCGTATTTGCACGGATCGGTCCGTCGAATTCGGTGAAACGGTTTCAATCGTGCTTGTTTGAGATCGCGACAAGCATATCGAAGCTGGGAACTCGTGTTCGTGGGCAACAATGGCCGCACAGTGTTTCACCGAGGCATCACCCACAGCGATCGTATACACCATAGTAAAGGTTTCGAGGCCTAAGACCGCATCGGGCTGACGACATCCCGCTGTTAGGTCGGCCCTTTCAAGTTGGCCGCCACGGCAGCGGGAGGCACGGCTTGCCGGACCTCCGATATATTATTACCCGAAGTCATTAATGGTAAACTGCAATTCTCCTCTTTTCCTTCCACGCGCCGTCCACGGAATGCCCGGCGAGAGAAGGAGGCACGCTCTCTGTCGGCCACGTATCGTGTCCCGCCAGCCAGCTGGACGGATCTGGAATTAATCGAGAAATATCGAATGGTTTATTGGCGATACGCTCGCCCCGTGATGGAGTAGAGCGGATAATTAATTATCCCCTTGATAAAGGACGCTAATACACGGGGTACTTGAAATTCCTACCTGCCTCCGTGGCCCGTTCCCTCTCTCTTATGGCGCATCGTCGCGGTTCAAAAGTTCGTTTTACCGCGAGAGAACGATGCGATCTTTAATTGTGCGGATTTGTTCCTGCAGCCAGGTGTGTCCGTGCCGCTTTTCGCTTTAGCCGGCTGGCCACGTTTGACCTATTCTTGATTCATGCTCATTATTTATCGTTGACGCTCGCTTCATGCTCGCCCGAACGCAAATCGCCGCTCGCCATATTACATTCGACTCTAGATCCGAGATAAATCCCGAACGCCGAATACAAAAGACGTCGTGAGCTCGACGAGTACGTATACCATAAAGCATTAAATTAACACTATCGGATGTTTAGAAGTTCGAGGATTTCGAGATTAGAGCATTTGGGAATTCGACGATGTCGCGATCGTAGGATTTGCCGGTTTGGAGATCTCGTGCTTGTAGATTTGTAAATTTTTTAATTCGTGAATTTAAGAAGTTGCCACTGTGCCAATTTGTCAATCTGTGAATTTAAGAATTTTTGAATTAAAAAAATTGTGAATTCTAGAATTTATAATAGAATCTGTGAATTTATAAACTTGTGAATATGCAAATTTGCGAATTCGAAAATTTAAAAACTTAAAGGACCTATAAGAACAAAAATTGTTCAAAAGAACGCATTGCGTTGCTAAAAATTCGAAGGAAAGCTATGTTTCGTAATGAGTCCCGAAGAATCCAAAATGGCACCGGTCCGCGCTTCCCACGGTGACAGAACTGTAATTTGACGACGTTGAATTATAGTGGTCGTCCACGGTTTCTGTAACAATCCTGATTAAACCCATAACACGAAGAAAACACGCGCGGGACGATAAGTCATTCTGTCAAGTATATAATATTGTAGTGAACCATGCGACCAGAACAATGGGACGCTTTTGAATAGCCTTGCTCGGAAGATCAAGGCAATTGCGCTAATTAATTGCGACTTTTCATTCCACACCAGCTACACACGGTTTCTGTGGCCATTGTAAACGCCACTGTTAATCACAGTCGCTCTCCTTCCCGGCTGCAAAGTGAAAGACCGAAGCAGGCAAAAGAGGGTGGAAGACTATCGTGATTCGAGCGAAAAGCAAAATTCAAGTGGCGCACGGTCGACAAAGACCTCTGTGACGATGCGTTTCTCTGCATTTTGCGATTTCGTTACGGCGGCTGTCTCGAAAAGATAAAATGACAAAAAAAAACAAAATGCACGACATAGAAAGAGATTTCCTCGGTGGATAATGACGGACACGTATAGAATGCACGATAACTTGGGTCGTCGCTGTCGTCTCGACGCGGCACGACACGGAAATCTGCCATCTTTTTAGAGCAGTTTCTCTCATCTGACCCTAGCGTTGCACTTTGACGGAGTGCATTCGAATGAATGCCGCGAAAAGTTTTTAACGAGCGCACTCTCCGGCGCTGCAATGCTCCGCTGCGTCTGGCGAAAATGACGACGAGACTCGGAGGTGTAACGACACGATCGTTCGGAGAAAAATATTCCAGCGAAATTGCGGAATCCTGTTACCGCTTTTCTCCAGTCTGGATACCGGGTAGAAATAATCGCGAGGAAACGATGATACCGTGAACGAATCCACCTTCTTCCCGACATTTTTTCGACCGTGTCTCTTCTCCTTCGGCGAGAGAACTGGGTCAAGCAAAAATAAATACGATTATTCTTCGAGATCCGTCGCGGTATCCGATTTGATCCCGTTTAAGTGAAATTTATAGTTTTTCCGCGGATGAACGGGTCCCGGCGCAAGAAACGCTTTCAGTATAAAGCCGTGAAAAAACCTTTCAATCAGGAATTCTATTTGCGGTGGACTTATTGTACGATTTTTACCCGCTGTTGAACAAACTTGGGTATATTTTACAATTGTTAATGTATAAAGATCAGTGTGAAATTTGATACGCGAGACATATACGATATAACGTGCAAAGTAACGAAAGTGAAAATTAAAGGAACAAAAATACGTTTAACTGTGTCACGGTTTACAACTGTTACTTTGAAAAAGAGGTATTCCTGTATGAAAACACTTCAACCTAAATGGAAAGAGTCGAAACCTAAAAGAAGAGAGCCGATTTCAACCCCGTGTTGTTTCCTGTGTTGTGTCTCCAAACTATAGTGATTAGATGTTGAAAGAGATAAATGTTTCGTGGATAAACAGTTACCACTTTGTTTCTACGGATATTCTCAGAAAATCCTTTGTATTTATCTTCTCCTGTAAAAATAGTTTCGTTCTACGCGCAAGCTGGAAGCGGCGACAAATTGACTATCCGTGTAACGTTAAGTACCTTCCTACTTTTAGAGCACGCTCTTAGATGGATAGATTCTATATTTAACCGAGTGCAAAATCACGTATCATGAATAATGACAATCGCCTCTCGAACAATCATCTGGTCGAATAGAAAATTCAGCTTACGAAATTCATCTACCCACGATCGCTATTCGAGGTATCTATTTCTATGAACACGCGCGAAGTCGGATGAAAGCGCATGATTTATAGTCAACAGATTTCTTTCGATAAGTCGAATCGCTCGATGGATGTAAACGAAAAACTACTTGAAACTAAAGGCATCGGACCCGGATGATATCGATCATCGAGATGTTTGAGATATTAGAAAATGATCATTGGCTTTCGTAATATTTTCATAATACTTTAGAGTAAAGTGTGGTCAATTTTTAACGTTGCGAGATACATGTGGCAACAGTTCGAGTGGAAAGTTAGAACTGGAATGTACAAAAGGTATCGCAGTTTTCTGTGAACTTTTTATTTACAAAATGATGTCAAATTTTGTTGTATGACTAATTTATAACGTTTGGTTGCAAATTGTCACTTGTTTGTCGTATATTTTGGTGTTCAGCGATTCATAATGCAAGTAATCCCGGTTTACTCTATTACCTTTAATCAGATGACCTTGTGTGTGTGGCCATTGCAATCGCTTAAACACCTGCCATTTTTCTAGAAATATAAAAACATAGCGGGCCGTTTAAAAAAGAGGGGGCGACCTTGAAATCAAAATGAAAACCATTCAATTCTTGTAGAAAACCTTTTTCCGTGTCTCTAAAGGTATTAGAGATATTCGAGATGGACAGAATTACTGGACCACCCTGTATACCAATGTTTTCGCCAATAGCTCGGATCTCGGTAGTTCGTATCACGTTACAAATGCCTCCGTCACGAAATCAACAATTATAATGTCTCTTAACAAGCGTTGAACTCGATTCTTGATACACGGAATCCAACAATTCACAGCTCCACGGCTGCACGTTTCAGGAAACGTACGATATCGCGAGGTGCATTATACTTAGCCCCGTCGTTAACGCTGGAGGAGAGGTCCTAATCAGACGGATGGGCGTACATCGGCATAGATCCATGGATTTCCATCACGCCCCTATTGAAGTTCTTTGAAGTAAACCCGTTCATTGTCATCGTTGTCTCGCGACACACTCGGGACACCCGGGGAAGGTGAGAATGCCGCAGGATTTCGTGCGGTCAATGTACAGCCCGAACTATGTCCGGGGATTCCGAGTACGGATTCCGAGGCACAATGAGCTTGAAACTTGCGACGGTCCCCTCGAAAGCTCGCGGTGTATACGTCCCTGTGAACGAGGTGCCACGTGCACAGTGGCGTTCGCGTACCTGCGAACCACGGGGGTAGAAGCGCTCGAATGCCGATAGAACCGTCCTCGTGGGGCAAAGTTTCAAGGGATCCGCCTCGAGTATCTCTGTTTCGAGTCGTTCGATCGTCCTCGGGATTTACGTACCACGGCGAATTCGAGTTGGAGGAGAAGCTGTGCGAAAGTAAGGACCGACCGGACGCGCCAGCTCCTGGAAATCTAACGCCAATAACTCGTCCAGGAAACGAGGCGAACCACCCGACTAGCGGCTCTCGAGACGCAACTTCTCGACTTTGATTCCGTCGTGGGACCCAAGAACCTCTCGAAATCACGAGCTCCAATCTTCGACCGAGAGCAAAACCGTACCTAAAGTCGGACTTTCGGGGACGAGATTAGGCGAAGGAATCCTGCAACTCCCGGCACGATTGAAAGCGTCCTATCATGTTACCCGTGTATACTGGGGCAGAGCATAGGGTACCTTTCAACGAGGAGAAGAAACGGAGAGAAGGAAACTTGAGTTTGATTTTTTTGGGGATTGGAACTGCAAATTTGTTGATTTTGAAATCTTTTGGGCGGACAATCTTTTGGTTTGAAGATTTTCAACGGTTGAAGTTTCAGAATTTTCGGATTTCGTAGTTGCTGAATTATTAATCTTTTGAACTTGGAAACCGTTGTTTTAACAAATTTCTAAGGTGTACTTCTAGTCCGAGTCCCAGATTCGTAAATCCGTAAAATCATAACTCCGAAAATGTCCAAATATCGAAATTTCTTTAATGACAAATGCAGAAATACATGAAAATCAATCGATCGTGAAACAACGAACCATAACCCCGTGTCCCGTGGTGTCGTTATTTTCCTTGGGGACACCCACGATACTCGATAGAGCGCCATTTTCCATACGGTGTCTTCGTCGCTATTCCTTTCGTCCTCATGACCGTCCCCGCGTATTCGTGTCTCATTTTCCACGCTTTCTTATCGCGTCTCGCGTCTTCCACCCGGGATACCACATTATTACGTTTTTTGCGATCGCACCGAGATGTTCGACGAGACAAAGGAGCCCTGACAGACCCTCGTAATATCTCGTCCGCATTAAAATCGGAAGGCCAGAACCTCGTGGCTGTCCGTGCGGCGCGAACCGAGGGGGAAAAAAGTACGCGCTAACACGAAGAAAAGGTCGAAAGTGACCGGTCCGGCTCGATAAAAGAAAGAGGAATGCCATGGGGGCCAGGATCGAACGAGGAAGCTGCCGGTTGCCGCGAAGCGTGTTCCCTTACGTCAGCTTGAACGCGGCCTTTTTTTCATGGTGCTCGCGTTAGAGTTGCACCGAGAGAATGCACCGGTTGCACGGAGAGCAGCTGCGAGCGACGCGTGAACGAGCGAGCGAGCCGAGCGGGTTTCAGCGAGTAACCGTGTAAGCGGACGCGGTTAGGACACTCTCGTTTCACGGAAGCGATTCTCATTCGAGCTCTGTTTGCAGTAGCAGTTAGCGGCGGACGTTTTTACACGACTATTTACTCGTGCACACGATGCAACCAGTCGCATCGTGGACTCTGATCGGGCCCCGTGTATCGATTACCTGCCGCTTACGGTGTTATCAAGACACACTTAATTAACGGCGAGCAAACAGCAGCGAACAGTATCCGGTCGTCGTAGCCGGTTAATCGGTACGCAGGCCACGGGAGGAGAAACGGCGAGAAATTACCTGGATCCTATAAAATCGACTCCGCTTCTTCGTCCGCCGTCTCGCGGAATCCATTCTGCCGTGACCGACGATTTTGCCCTCGTTTAACAGGAATACTTTTCGAACCTTTACGGCGCTGGAAAACTTCCCTGGCCCCGTAAAATCGGCCTTTCTTTTCGCCGCGGTTGCCGCCTCGCGTTCTTACGACGTCACACCTTTTCGAGACGATACGTGCCTTTCTTCGCGACGAATTATCGCCCGTACTCTGGTACGATCTTTTATTTGCTCGTTGGCTCGCGATCTTGGCGGAATGGCAGTCTAGGTACTTTTTCTTTCGGTATGGTGCGATTACGATTCAACCTATCGTTCGTTTGACTCGTCGTAAAGAGTTAAGCTTGTAGGAATTTGGAAATTTTAAAATATGGTTGCTCGAGGAGGTGCAAATTTTGAAATATAGGGATCTCAAAATTCGAAGACACTGAGATTTTTTGAAATTTTTGAATTTGAGGAGTTCGATTTGATTGAATTTCTGAAGATTTGCGAGTTCTGAAAACTTGGGAATTTGGGAACACGGAAACTTGTAGTTTAGGAATTTGAACATATATACCTATGTACCAAATACGCATAACCCAATATTCTAAAACCCTTATATCTTCAAATTTCTATATTCTGGAATTTCAACATCCCAAAATTCCTATATCTTCAGATTCGTGCATTTTCAAATCCGCACATCCTGAAATTTTTACATATCTAGGTCTGTAGACTTCTAAATCCTAGATCTCTATATCCTTAGCATGTATTAAAAGAATGATACCAAATAGAATAGAATAGGAATCCGTACATCCTCGCACTTCTACGCATCTAGATCCCTAGTCTCCTAGATCCTAGATCCCTATATCTCTCTAGATTCTCACATATCCATAGCACGTAGTAAAAGAAATATACTAAATAGAAAATGTGAAAGGCGATATAAAGACGTATATTAGTACGTTCCTTTCGCGCAAAAATATTCCCAAGCGAATTTAAACCCGTTGGTCTCGAATCAATGTAATGAATTAAGATTGATCGTTTGATCGTAATACATTTTTTTGCCCGAGCACGGGTGCACGCGTTTTAATGGTTAAAATCTCCCGGTGAGGCGTGATATTTCACGGCAACAAGAAGTCATCGAAGGCGTTGTTCGTGGAAAGTCCTAACAGCGCTCTAAAATGGCATTGTGGCGCGTCGGTATGGAACTAATGAACTCACGACGGGGCTTTCACGGACAGAGTTATTACTACCCCTCTCTTCGGCTACGGAGTTCCTCACCTCGTTGTCCTTCTGTGTTAGTCCTCTGGTTCGTTCCCCGAGGTACTTCCATGCACCACCTTCCTTCTTCGAGGTAACCCGTCCGCGTTCTTCGTCACCGACCTGGTCCTGGACACTATGGTCGACCGGTATTATGGCAGATCTATCGTTCTTCCGTCTTCAATAAGCCTGGAGACCTAGTTTTACGATCCTTTCTTTCCGTTGTTATTCTTCTTGGCAGCTCTTTTTATCTTGCGGGATAACCTTCCGTGTCTTCTGTGTAGGACCTCGCTGACGTTAAATGAGAATCGTTGCTATATCTTCCTTGCTGGATCTGTCTCGCAAAATATTGTTCTTAAATTTTAGATTGTACTTTCGAATGTTATTTTTCGATATATGTAACTGTTTCGTTCGAAGTTTGAAGTTTATAGCGTTTGCATATTTTGTAAAACAAGGATTTCGTCATATAGTGTTCTACTTTCTACTGATTTATTATTTTTATCACTTTTGTCAAGGTAGCCATTTTGACATTTTACTACTTCGCTGTTCCACAATTCCACTGTTTCATTATTTCATTATATTAGTACTACGTTATTTCATTGTCCTACTTTCTACTTTCATCATTTCATTATTATTGTTCTGTTCCCTTACTACTTCAATACTTTACTGCTTCGCAATAGTATTATTCTAATCCAATATTTTGCTACTCCATTTAGACGAACGAATTTTCGAAATTACCGTGGTAAAAGTACTGCATCCGTTTTATATGATACGAGTTACGGACCGGTGTCTGAAATTAAATATTACAGTACCCCTTTCCGCAATCGATTGTTCAATCGCGCACGAAACGAACACCGCGTTATTTCACCCCCCAGCTCGCGATCCATTTTGAATCGTAGCGAAACCATTCATCGTCCTGAAAGTCGCAAAGAGTATATAATATCATCGCGGCCATTAAACCGAGCCACGGGCTGTGTCCGCGAAGAAAAGGCTGGGTGAACGCGTGGTTGGCGACGGTGGCGTGTCGCGACGAGGAAAGAAGAGCCGGAGGACTTTTCTTCGAGGAAAGTCGCGCCCGTAAATTCGCTAATTTGCTTTCAAAAGAAACCACCCGCCGGCAGATTTTCCGCGGGATAAATCCCCGAGCAGATGAGGGAGGATCGACAAAGAGAGGCAGGAGTCGTCGGGCTATCTCGGCCTCCTTTCAGCCGATCCCACCAACCGTACACCAACAGAACGAGCCACTCTTGTCGGCTTCTCATTGTTCGCGTCCCCCGTATACATACGCGCCTATACAGCGGCGTCCTTTATCTTAATTCCATTGCACTTCGCAACGCGACACAGCCTATCAACTGTATCCCTCTAACGTGGCCCTTCTGTGTACACCGTGGCCCGGCGAAACCACCTTTTGCCCTCCAGCTAGTCGCTGCAATTTTGCGCGAGCTACTTTGACGTGTCCTTGACTCGCGCCGCTTCGAAACCCTGTGGACCCCTTCTTTTTCCCCCCGGTACCCTTATTCAGTCCCGGTAATTCAACCCGCTGAAGCCTATCGCGCACGGGGGATGAGGTACGGCGTTGTTTTCTTACAACGATATCGCGACTCTGTTTTATTTTATTCGTTTTTACATTGTGCGATAATTGCGACGACTAATTAGACCCTCGTTGCGTATGCTCGCTATTGACGGCGAAATCGACCACGGCTGGATACTTACGGGGTGTTTTGTTCATTCTGCTTGGACAGAATGCTTCTGTTGTGACTGATGGCGTACGAGTCAATAGGGAAAATATGGCAACCGTGGGTCTCTCGTTCGACGATTTTCGTGAATTTTTCGGATTCGATGATTAAGGGAGGAGTCGAGAATTTGGGAATAACCCTTTGCACTCATAACTTTGCAAGTTATTTATTTAAAGTTGTTGCATTAAATCAAATGGCGAGTGTGAGTCGCCGCCCGAGCGCAAAGGCTTAATATTATAATACTTGATACAAAAATTGAATCATTGAAATTTAAAGACATAGAAATTTGTGAACATATTTCATATTTATTATGAACATATTTGCGACGGAACGCATCCTATCAACATAGATCCAACAACGAAGCTACAATACCTAAATTTTACGGTTATAGCTCGAAGAGATGTCCAAAAGATATCTGTTATCGGCGATAGAATATTTGACAGTGCAGGAGACAAGGATTACGCCGGTGAATTTAGTCAGACCTTATCTGTTCACGACTCTACCCGCCGGTATTGTGTCATTTACTTTGACGCGTTTATGACACGTTTAATAGCAACCGCAACAGCTAACAAGCTCGTTTCATCGTTTCTGTTACAGAGAGGTACGATACCGCGTACGCCTGCGAGGGCAAAACACTGAGGCTCGAATGCGGCGAGGGAAAGCTGATCCAGCTCATCAGAGCGAACTATGGGAGGTTCTCGATAACGATATGCAACGAGCACGGGAACACGGACTGGAGCGTCAACTGTATGTCGCCCAAGTCCTTCCGTGTGCTGAATAGCGAGTAAGTATACCGATGATCGACGTCCTTGCATCCCACGTACACGACTCAAGTCCTGAACAATCAGAACCCTACGTACTTATCCTTCGTCCCGAGAAAATGGCGTCGAGGAAATGGTGATGGCACAGCATCGAATCGAACCTTAGGTAGAAGTTGAACTTATGGGTATCGTCGAGCAGAAAAAAGATAGAGAAAAACGCGGACGTTTGCCACTTCCAGGTATTTTCGATCCTTAATGAGTCGAAGCAGCACCAATTAAAGGAGACGTTTCGATCCGATCGGGCTTAGATCGCGGCTTGTCATTTCGGTCCCCGGGTTATCGAACGATCCGACTTTCCGCGTGGATCGATATCTACACGGCGAGGCTTTTACGAGCGTTACGTGCGGGATATCCAGCATGACACCTGGAAACCCAGCCACGTTACCTCGGGGTAACGAGAAACGCTTCCTGCAGCTTGCAGCGCGCGCGTATTTATCTGCGTATATCGATCATAGTCTTTAGATGACCTTGCTACGATCTATACGATCTATCCGAACGAATCGCGATCCGATCGCGCGGATCTCCCTCGGCGGCCAGAGTTACGCGCGCGATTGGACAGCTCGATCGACGCCATCGGGAATGAAAAATTATTAACCGCCGGGTATGCGGAAATTCGTCGGGCCGGTATCGCGTGCAAGAATGATGCTTTCGTCGTTCGAACGTTCGATACATCGAACTTTCTATTCCTTTTCGTCGCGCGGTTCGTTGTTTGAAACAACTAAGGCCTTTAATTTGTGGTGCTTCGCCTTTGGAGGAATTCCTGGATTTAGTTTCAAGTTTATTTTCGAGGTTTACTTTAGGCCTTACAAGGGGTGCAAGATAAGCGGTGCATCGCTTGTCTTACACTCTTTGTTAGTTACGCAATTAACACGTAGAACGCCATACGGAAGCAATTGACAATTATTGCATTAGGTAGTATTTTTATTTTTAACAAATCTTACCAAATATTTTCGCAACACTTTTTTTGTGTAAATAAAGGTATTGTTAACCTTTCATTATATTTTATTTATAAATAGAAGTAGTGTAACTTTCTGACACATAAAAATATCAAAGTTTTAAATAAAGCACGAATTAATAAATGAAAAAAGACAGTTCTCATAGACCTAGCCTTAAAATTCTTATTATTGACCCTAATGATCTTAATGTAGACAACGCAATAATTTTATTAAAATGAAATTCAAAATTTGCAATCAACCCAGCTATAGTTAATTTTGATAAAAAAAATATATTATTATTCCATCAATAAATACAATGTTATAACTAGTTTGAGTTAGAACAGCGAATAAATTTTTAATAATATAGTCGTTCAATTTTTGTAGAGCTTTGAGTGTCACACGTATATAAGTGAAAGCGTTAATGAAGATTTCAAATGTTTGAGACAGTAAGTGGATGAAATTGAAACGCATTGTCAAAATAGGTCGAGTACTTTCCTTCTATATAATCGCGGTTTTCGATATATTTACGATATTATTGATACGAGCCATCATCTTCCTCGACGCTGTGTCATCCTCTGTTCACGGAAATGGAGCAAAGAGCATGGAGTCGAGATCGCAAGGAAATAAACACAGGGTTAAAGAGGGGGAGAAAATAATGTATCCAAGGAAGATGGAAAACGAGGAGGGAGTGGACGACTTCATATGGTCCGGCGAACTGGCCAATTGCTTGACCATTGAAGAGCGTATTTCGCGGTGGATCAGTGCGATAGGAAGAATCGCAAACTCAGCGGTCGCTTCTCTATCCCGGTCCTCGTGAACATCCACTCCATTTCCTTCGATCTTCGTGTCCCGTCGAAATCGCGCACATGCACGCGACCGGGGGTTATACGCCGTGAACTCGCGGCGCGTATATTCGCGAGTCTCGCATTCCGCGAAATCCCATCTCCCTAACATGTCCGGCATTATTCCCCCTTCTGTTCTTCGTCTGACATTAATTTTATTAATTTTCTTTCGTCCCCGTTCGATCGCGACGGTGTAGAACGAGATCGTATCCGGACGATCGGTCCAGATCATCGATTTCAACGAGTCACCAAAGGTGAGGACGGGTAGAAAAGAGGCGAGACAGGAGAGACGAAATATTGCTGATCAGCCGGGATACGCGTTTCGTCATTCTGATTAATAGCTGTCGGGCGGAAATTAGTTTGGTGGCGCGAGCAAAATGACGGCGCCTACGTCGACGACGTTGATAAGACGATCAGCGTGGCAGCGATGTGAATAATTGGGAAAGATAATCGCGATGACAAATCGAAATCGTGCACGACGGAGCGGAACTCGATCCTCGTTGTCGATCGTGTGACGCGCGGACAAAGATGACCACGCGGGAAGAACGGGACGGACGCGAATGTGCAGCGTAATCGCGCAAGAACCGCGAACGAGGTTAAAATTCGGACGGGCTGATGTATGTTTTCAGAAAAACGCATTCGAAGTTCGAGGCTACGTCTCGTCGGGAGAAATCGCACTAAGGACCTTCGGTCGAGGAGTTAACTTTAAGTGGAGAAGTTTCACGGAGTCGCTTACGCAGTCTAGTCGTACATGCACACGTCCGTCGTCGCGACGCATTTACTTACACGCGTCTGTTTAAAACTTATGCGCGAAAGTCCGACCGAGTTCGACATCAATTTAACCCGGTGGAATCGATCGGCAGATCGCTAGCCCGCTGATCGTAATCATCGTCTCTCCTAGATGTACACTGCGGAGCACGATGGGCTTCTCTAGAAAAAGACCGATGAAATTTGTAAATTCGGGGAATTTGGTAATTTGGAAATATAGACATTCGCGGAATCTAGAAATACGAGGGTTTGGAACTTTGAAGATTTGAAAATTTGTGAATTTAGGAATTTTCAAATGATCAAATCTTCAAACATACATATTCGTATATGTATAAATTATTAAATTCCTCTATGTAATCTCTAATACATTCAAATTAAAATGTACCCTGCTACATCTCTTAACCAAAAGAAGCCTACCTTGTTTTTCAGAGTGCATACGTCTCTCCTGTCTCTCTCATTATCGTCTTATCGATGAAAAAAAGAATAAATATCTGTTCTTGATTTATTTGCCAAGGAATCTGGACCGCGACGGATACTTTCTGCCTCTTTTTATGCCGTGTCTCAAAAGTATGCTTCGCGAAATCGAGAAATTTCGTGCAACGTTATCAAACAGTGATATCCGTCGAATATCGTACGGTGAATCACAAAGAACACAAAGGGTACCAGCGAAGACGATTCATCCGAGAAAAATATTACCGTCGTTTCTTTCGTATTTGGTAGTCCATTTGATTTGCAAGTCTAATCGATTATTCGTAGTCCGAGATTGAACGCGAATCGAACGTTTCTAATTGACTTAATTAGCGTATCATTATACTCCCGGAATAATTCACTGTAACAAACGCGCGTTTAATCGTCTCATTCCCTTTGAAGTCTTTGGAAATTACATCGGAATCGTCTGACCTGGTGCACGTCGTTCATGAGAATTATTTCTTTTCCTCTCATCAAATCGAGAATCAACGGTGCAAGTTTCACCCACGCGCCAGTATCAACAATAGCTTCAAGTTTTCTGTTCGCGTATTTCCGCATACTTCGAGCCCCGGTTTGTGTTCTTTCGTTGTATATTTTTTTTTTTTTTAATTCTTCTCTTTTCCACTCCGTCTGTTCCGCGATAATCGATCCGCTGTTACGTTTAACGTGTTCTTTCCTTTAACAGAAGGGTGTGGTTCGCGCTACATGCTGCTCCCTCAACAATTTACACGCATGTACTCATAATCTCGCTTCGAACACTTACAGCTGGGTGTTGTGGGATTTCTTTCTTTCCACTGTGGAATCTCTTTCCGAATGATCCTTTATCCATAAGTTTCCTAAGTTCTTCGGGTTAACGTATCGACCATCGATCGAGAATCAAAGTTTCGTTTTTTTCGTGAATATCTTTCTACAATGATTTAAATATAGATTCTGATTTATACTCGGATGTTATAACGTTATCAAGTTTGGACGAATTCTTGAATGATGGTCGAAGGACATTGGCGTAACTAGGATGGTTCCATACTATGCTTATATTACCATACAATGTATTACTATTTAATACGAACAAATATTCCAAGCTTTTGAAAATATGGGAAGTTAAGCATTTTGTGACTTGGAATTTATAAAATTAGAGTATACACAGTATCGAAATTTAGAAATTCGAAAATGTGAGCTTTCGAAAATCCTACAATTTGGGTACTTGAAAATTATAGATTTCAAAAGCTTGGAAATTTGGAGAATCACAGACATAAAATGACGACAGGGTACGTCTGGGTCCAGAAGCACCCAGGTGCTTAGCTAGTTACGCCACTGTCTCCTACAGGTCGCTGTAACTCTCTTTCCTAACATCGTACCCCAGGGAAATCCCTTTTCAGAGGTAAGCAAAATGGAGCAAGGGTATTCTGAATCAAGGGACAAGTAGTTCAGGATAATTCTGACCGAGGGTGTGATACTCTCCCTCTTCATCTTTTCTAGCAAGCTACACCTCTCGCCGTTTCTTAACCCATCCTCCGCGATCTTAGCATCGAGATACTATCTAACTCTCTCTCTCTCTCTTTATCGCTCTCTCTGCATTGGGTAGCTTCTCTTCCGGGTTTATCTTCCCCGATTGTGCCAAGATCTGTTAAACTTTCTCGCCTAAACGCCCGGAGCCATCGCCATTCACCGGGAGGCCGGCGTGCATCCGCTTTGCCATGCCGGCCAAAGGGAAGCTTCCGCGCCGGAAACTAGGCGTTTCGTTCGAGAATTTCGTTTAATCGACGCGCGCCACGCGCACCTCCACCCGACCGTGGATTAATCGTCGGGCCAGAATAGAAAGCTAGCAGAACCGACGTCGGAACGACGGATTGACGCTTGTACAGGCGTGTTTGAGGCAGATTTATCGGGGTGGGCCGAGCACGTACGAGATTACGATTTAAGTGAAAGCGGAACGGGGCCGGGAGACGGCTTTGCCGTGGAACGATTAATGAAATTGAACGGGTCGGGTCCGTTGCGAGCCTCCGTTTCACCGAATTAATGACAAACCTCTTGCCCCGCCAGCTCGCGAGCGATCGAGCGGGCTCGCGCGTTACCGTGGAAATGTTCATTACGCCTGTTGAGAAATGACGCGGATGGTTACCGGATTTTCCACTCTTAATCTGCCGCACTGGTAGCCCCGGCGTGCAATTAGATCGAAAAAGAATGACCAATTCGCGAGACCCGTGTTTCAGCGAGCGAAATTAGTTGTACTTTATGTGTCGCGTTAACCCCCAGCTGCTAGGGTGCGGTTCAAATCACCGCGAGCTATTCCTTCCGAGCAACGCGTTCGCGTTACCCTGTCGTTCAATTAATCATTCGTCACCGTGATTTGTGGAACGAGCTAATCTCGTTTGCATTTTTATTAAACAAAGCGCGCTATTTGTTCGGGTTTCTCGTTCGACGTGTTACGCGTTTTTTGATATGGTTGTTCGACGGAGTTGTTTGGTTGGAGGACTTTTGCGTCGGGTACTCCACTTTTGGACGATGAATTATGTTCAGGAGATTTAAGCTTACTGTTATATGCACTGTGAATTATTTCGACTACTAGACACATCGACACGAATTTTTAACTCTTTTTAATAAAATTGCCGGCGGTAGTATTTTCTATGATTTATCACCACCATTTAAGATTTATTCAATTTAACTATTTTGTTGTTGGTATCGCAGTCTACTGCTATTGGTAGATTGCAGATGTATCGGTGAATAATTCATTGCTTTTTTGAGGTTAGAGATGTAATGTTCAAACTGTGTTAATTGTTATAACATGTTAGCGATTGCACGTGAAATTCACCTGAAGTTTGAGTTTGTTACAAATATTGAATTCGACGAATGAATTTATGGTATAAATATTCGTTTGATGTTATAAATGTAACAGTAAAAATGAAAAGGGTTAAAAATTCTACGACAGCACGAAACTGTGTAAAGTTCTCGAAATTTTTTCAACGTTTTTTATCGAACTCGAATGTAAAATTTATTATGCGATGTAAAGGTAAATTGAAGTGGGTCAGTAATGGGCAACCGCGACCACGAGGGCGAAATGCATCAATGTGCAAGTCATGTGTAAATGATGTGCGCTCAATTCGATCCTGGTCAATTTCTCAGTTTGCCGATGTGAAATTTATGCACTAAAAATTTGTCAATTTGCCGAATTTCTAAAGGTATAAAATACCAAATGTCTAATCACCTACATTTCTACATTATCGCATTTCTAAATTTGGAAACTTGAAGTATAAAGGTTTAGCATTTCTACATTAATATTCTCAAATTTTCAAACTTTTTGAAATTCCAAAAACCTTCCGAATTCCGAATTTTTCGAGTTCGCAAATTTACATGTTTGGAAATCTCCCAATTCCCGGATTTCTAAATTTCCTAATTTCGAAATTGGAAAATATGGGTCCACCATTATCTCATCCACTTAATCGCTGTTCAAATAGTACACATTGATGCCCGAAAATTTCACAGTAGGCAACTGATCTGCCCATCACTGATTTATACGTACAGTAATAGAAACGGTATTACAGCAAATAGAATGGCGGGAAAGGTAGTCGAAATAACTCGCAGGAAGGCTGTTACAATCCGGTACCTTCTGGAAACGAATTCTTTCCATGATGTTGCGCAATCGCGGTGTAATTATATTGCGCTAATAGCCACTCGATGATTCGACTCTCGTCGTTAACTCGAACCGACCGAACAACCAGCTCGAAAACCTCGACGATCTCGAATATTTTTTTTTTTATCGATTTGTACATATGTTGTTTTTGGCTTTATTCCATCATCGAAGTATCGCCACGAGCAACACGAATTATCGAACTGAGAAACACGGTTTGCCTTTCTCCGCCGATCTTTCGATGTTACAAAAATCAACATTCTGAGAGTTTCTTTAACATGAATATTCACGATCACGAGAAATAACAAATGATAATGTTTGTCCAACAAATATTCGAGCTCGATCGCCTCGGTTCAACAGGACGACGATAAAAAAACCCACGGAATCATTTTGTGTATTTGTGATCATAATATTTATGTTTTAACGAAATTTTTGTTGGATCGCAATGCGCGTAAGCTGCGTTCGGTTTCGATAGGGGAAATTGTGGTTAGTGGATAGTGGTGGCCATTATTACTATATCATAATGAAATGTTGAAAATTTATAATTGCAATGAGAGCATTCGTTATTTTGTAATTATCATATTTGAGAATAGAGAAATACACTTCATTTTTACGAAATTGAGATAGCTATGTAATTAGAAGTTACTAAAGAAACTAAAGTATATAACTTCGTGCGACGAAGATGGTAATTTGAACGGTAGCAAGAACACGTGTTAGAACGTGTGTGATATTTGATAAATTCGTTCAGATCCATGAAACACGGCGCAGACAGGGCTCATTATCTACGGTGTTCAATCAAACTATAATAAATGTAATTCAGTCGATGTTTTTGTACGATGCTATGAAATACCATGATCGTTATTACCTGCCAGTGCAAGCAATGGCGATAAAAAAAATTTATCCTTCAGACTGCTAATTTTATCCGAAATCTGATACAAATTATTTATCTACTATTATATATTATCCATCATTATGTCATTATTCGATCGTTAATTCAATAATTTTAGTCCGTAAATGATAATTCGCGATTAACGTTCAATTTCGTACATAAGTTTTATTACGAGTATCGTTGAAGTGGCCGCCATTATCTGCTCTCCCCGGTGCCCATTTTCTCGTCACGAGTTCGAAAATGAAATTCAACCATTTCCGATCCTCGATTGCTCGTTAGTTCGCCAATTAATAACGAACGATCAACGCGAGGGGAAAAAAAGGGCGGGCACGCATGCAGAGGGAGAAACAACAAGACGAAGGTAGAAAGCGGAGAAAAGAGATTGCTTCACGGTACACGGGGATGTGTTACGGCGTAATCGATCCGACGTAGATATATTAAACAATTTTACGATTCGTCATCGTGCTCGATGAGGATAATTAACCGTGGTGAGGAAACGCAAGAACGTAATTTCGTACCGGTAATCAACCGGACCTAACCCTGGCTAGGATCGTAAACAATTACAGAGACGTCTGGCCCGGAACGTTATCCTGTCCCGTAGGATATTTATCAAAACACGCCCATCCCTGTTGATCGAAAGGCAAAAAACGAAAGGAAAAAACATCGGTCCCCCCTGTCTCGGTCGATAAACAAGTTTCTTTGTCTCGTCTGTTATCGGGACGAGTATGGCCACTAACGAAATGATCGTGGCACACGTCGTTTTCGCATCGACGGCAACGGCTGTTCGTGTTTATCCTTCATTTTTCTGCGGGGGTCTCTCGTCGCGACGGGTTCCTCGCGTGTCTCGTTAACGGCGAATACGGGCTTATACGAAAACGGAAAATGTACCGGTAATTTCCCGTCGGAACTCCGCTGGGTAACTCGGCTCCCGGGGAGCAGATTTAATGTCGTGCGTGAGATCGCAGCATTTGTTTAAACGGATAATTGGCTAGATTCGCGAGTTCGCATGAAAATGTACGTACTGGCCGTTATTTGGGTCATCGCAAAAGTTTGTAGCATTTTTCATACGAATAACCAAGGGAAAATTGCGACCAGATCGGGTTAACGATGATTTGTAAAATTGATTTTGAAATCGCTGCTTAATACGTTTTGTATGTAAAAATTCTTCAATATTCGAAATATTCAGCCTTTTCCAAATTTACAGATGTCAAATACTTAAATAACTAAATTTATAATTTTCCACTAGTTTAAAAATTTTGTCATTAATTTGAAACTTGGACAATTTGGAGATTGTAATAGAAAATAACTTGGAAATCCAGAAACCTAAGTTGTAATTAAAATTCCTAGTATCACGAATGTACCAACGCAAAATCGGTAAAATTCAAATTCATAATTGTATTTCTTCATCGATGTCCATAAGCTCTTCAGTGGGCATTTACCTCGTCCATCGTTGCAATAAACAAACAAACCTCGTCGATCTAGGTCAATTAAAAACTGCAACTCATTACTAGTCCAATTTTCCTTCGATTCCTTTCGTTTATTTAAAACACGTTCGAGAGCGTTCGACCGGTCCCGAGTTTTTTTGCCCCGGGCACTCTTTCACCCGAAGATTTTCATTAGTTCGTTTAAATCGACGGTCGAATCGTTAATAGACGTGGACCGTAATTGACGGCGGGCTGACGGTAAATAATTAACCGAACGCGGTGGCCAGTGTGAAACCGTCGTGAGAACGTGTCGATCGAGCCAATCACGTCTAATTTTTTATACTCCTCGACATAACCACAATATCATCCGCTCAAATTACTCGATCTCTTCGTAAGAGGATCTCTCTTAGCCTCTTTTTCTCTGCAATCCGCTATCACGTATTCCGTAGGATTACGTCGAACGACCGCGCAATTTGACGACGATTCAGGGACGAAATAAAGATACCTAATCCGCGGCGAATTCGCGAACGAATCGTCGAGCGTGGGATTAATGTAAACTGCTCGAACAGCCGCGTCGCGTTTGAACCAGTTACGAGTTTATTCCGACGCGTCGAATAAATTCTCGGCCAAATAAGTATATAATATCCGCACGTATTCGGGGGCTCTATAACCGAGCACGCGTGTTCCACGTATCCTCAAGTTCGCCCGACGAAACTCGTTTAATCCCCCGGCAGATTAAGAGCGAGAGACTTCTCGACGAAACGAGAGAGGACGCCGAGAGAGTTAGAGAGCTCCCGGTTTGCTACTTAAAAGTATTCCAATCACGAGAACCGGGCGAAAGTCCGACGAATATTTCTCGTTACCCTCGCGGAACAGGGTCGCTGGATGCCAAACGCGGGGTGGAAACGTAACCGGGGTCAAAGAGAGAAACAGGCGAGTTAGCTGCGAAATCATGAAACCCTCGAAGTATATCATGTAGATAAGCAATGTACATATCGCACATTCCGTGATATCCTTGCTCCATCTTGACACACAAGCGACCAATTGCATGCCTCAGTTTATTATGTAATCTACTTGCAGAAAGAAAACCTGCTGGATGTTTGTGCAACCCGTTACAATTACGATCGTGCCCGTTCTGTTTGATCATTGCAACGCATCACGCTGGCCATTAACGGATTCGTTGCAATGATCCATTTAATTATATCGCTGATCAATAAAATATGAACGATTGAATTCGCTTGTTGCTTTTCAATTTGCCAATTATGTTCACGATCGTGATGGTAACTGGAAAGTTCGTAGAAAGAGATGTTACACAACGACATTTGTAAAGAAAATTTATGCAGTCTTAGAATTTTATATAATGATAATTGAAAATTGTTTAACATAGGGGATATAACAATCTTGATTCATGGTAAGATCTCTTTCTACCCACGCTACCTGTTCCAGGTTTAATGTTTAATTAAAATCAAAAAATATATGTATATATATATACATATACATAAAACAAAGCCACGTGTGCTGCCATGGATCTATCCCTTTACTCTTGTCACCGTCCAGAATGCCACGAAGAGATCCTATGTTGTGTTCTCTTGTTTTTCCATTCTGACATCACCGGGGTGCATACACGAGTCCTTACATGGTGTCTGCGTGGGAATTATCCTTGGGGAAAATTCTGTCTTGGAAAAGAGGCTTTTTCGTTGACATTCGTCACACCCTATCGTCTCACGATCATCACAATTTCGATCAATCTCCTTGAAAAGTTTTGCACAAAATCTTTACTATTTATTAACTGTTTCGCTGCAATTACCCGCACAAAAAGCTCTATGGTACTCTATTTCGATTGAAAATTAGTTCGCTGCGGACTGAGGACATTGATTATTTTCTCGGAGAATTAAATAAATATGAATGAAATTAATATTTGTTGCTATCGATGCATTTAATAAACTTTCTCGCGTTTTTAATTGACTGTTATTAATATATTTGATAATGTAAGTTGAGTGCAATACGAATATCGGTTGTATACTCATAACAGGATTATAGTGCATATGAAATGAGTTTGTGGTACAAAAGCGAAACATACGTGTACGATATATTGAAACGTGTATTCGTACATTCATATATAAAAATTCCTATATCCTCAAACCTCTGTGTATCCAAACATCCAAATATTCAAATCCCTAAATTCTTAATTTCAATGTGCTTATAGTTTCAAATCTCCAAATCCTTAAATTTCCAAGTCCCTTCATTCACAAGTTCCTACAATCACAAATTCCTATATACCCAAATCTCGACTTAAATCCATATATTCTTCAATTTAAAAATTTTGAAATCCTTAACCTTAGTTTGCTATGTCCCCAAATCCCAATATTCCCAAATCTTCGCATCTGAAGTCTTTCTACATCTCCAGATCCCTAAAATGTCTAAAATCCCTATACCCAGTAATGTTAATATCCTCAAATCCCTATAATTCTACGTTTCAACTTCCCTATACTCCTATATCTTCACATCGCTATACCGCGTATCCTCCATCGCAATATTCCTCCATAAAAATATTTTTAATATAAATAACAATAATCAAGCATAACGTTAATTTACCGTCATTCGCGACGCGTTAAAGCGTCCTGAAGGTTTGAATCGATTACTCGCGCGAGAAATGAACGACTACCGGGATGAAGTCGATCGGGATATCGAAGAAACCGATCTGGCTGAACGGGAATGCGTAAAGCGCTCGCTAAAGAATCTCGCGTGTATGCTAAAAACGAGAATCGAGGTATGAAATTACACGACGACCCGTCCATCCGTGGATAAACGGATCCGCGGTGTTCTATTTTGCAAAACAAGCGGATCGAACTGGTATCTCGTGACGAACTACCACGTTCATCGGCGGACAATGTGGAATCGATTAATTGCTTGTTCTAGCCGAAGGAAATCGTCGATCGTTTTTACACAGAACTCATTTCCGTTCGCCTCCTTACACGTCATACATCTACATTCCGACTAGGATCGTTTTATTTGCTTACACGGTTACAGATGGAACAAGATCGAGTTAATCGTTACGCGGCCCCAGATAACGCTCCCGGTTAATTAAGTTGTAATTAGAAATGATTTACGATGCGCGCTGCTACGAATATGTTCAATAAGAAGAATCAGAGACAACGATCAATTTGTTAGATTACACACGCTGCTGATACTCTAACGTTATTTCAAGTTCAACGCGATGAATAACTCGAGAGTCATCGATGATTTACGATGTCAATGTTCCTCCACGCCAAATGCTTACGTGGTAATTACAATTTAATTTTAAATTACTAGTTGAATTACAATTTTGGTTCCCAAAATGTTCAATATTTTCAATCTCACAGAGATAGTGTAAAGTGCATACTATACATTAAGAAGATATTATAGATTAACATATTATAGGTTAATATTACCATAAATTAGCAGATATGAACAAGTGTATGTACATATAGTACATATAGTATACTATGAATAGTATGATGATATAAGTAATATACTACGAATAATGTACTGAGTATCATAACGTATGTGGCCGTGTAATTCTGATAAAACGGTATCACTTTTATCGAAAATTGTCATGTCCTCCTTTGCGGGCGAGTATTATGAAATTTGTTAATCGCATTTTGTTTCGATCCTTCGCGCGATTTGGTTAATTGATTTTTCGTCGAGAAGCATGCACACGCACACACATACGCGAAGAGGACTCGCGAGTTTCTCGTTGCCCGATTAATTTCGTGCGATCCGTGCGTTCGATCGGTCGAGTTCCACACCGTGTTATGCTTTCGTCGCGATCCACCGACGTTTCCGCCGGCGGCCGTGTTTCCGGCTAAAACTGAATCCGTGTAGTTGAGCCAGACTCGCGGGTCCTCATTTTGCGTCCCTATTTCCCGCGCGAATGGCGCTTTCGTGTCGTCTAATCGACGAACGGATCGATCGACGGAAAGATACCTCGGTAAATGATTGTTTCCGAATGTCGAGGAAATTTAATATCCCGTGGCGATTCGAGTATTTCAAAGTTCCAAAGTCTCGAACTTCAAAAATTTATAAGTCCCAAAAATCCACAGTTTAAAACTGCCAAAAATAAAAAAAAAGGACAGGATTATGCATTCTCAAATTTCAAAAGTTGCAGAATACCGGAATTCTATATTCTCAAACGTCAAAAACTTCAAAGTAACAAAATTCTGCATTCTCAAACTTCAAAAACTAAAAGAAATCCCACGATTTCAGATTCTCAAATTTCAAAAATTAAAAAATCGTAGAATTCCACATTTTTAAACTTTAAACAATTAAAAAACCCACAAGTTCAGTTTTATGAAACCTCAAAAATTTCAAAATCCCAAAAGATCCAAATTTAATAGTTTCAAAATTCAATAGTTGCAAAGTGCTAAATTCTGGAAATGTCCAAGATCCTTCATTCACAGAAATCTAGAATACGAAAACTTCAAAATTCCAAACCTCGAAAGCTCGAACAATCCGAACTTCAAAATCAAATCCGAAGTCTCGAAATTAAAAAACATCATAACACAACGTTTCGACTGTGTCTAAAAATCTCTGCGTTGAACATAGCTTGTTCGGTACATGGAAAGAAACGCGCAAAAAGGAGGAGGGTAACGTCGTTTATTTTAAAGTAAAAGTCGAAAAGTTTCCGGCAATTTTAAAGAAAATTCAAGTAGTATAACTTTTTATACTCATTTTCCGTGAACGTAATAAGTTGGCCGGATGCAATATCCGGCGACACGAGCGAGAAAACTGACCGTCGAACATTAATGCGAGTGTTCATGAATAAATTGCCGACTTTTCTAACGTGGTGAATTCGCGAAAAACGTTTCGTGCAAAAGTTTTCTTTCCCGTTGGAAAGGTGGTTCGGTGGCCGCAGGTGTCGCGTGACAGTACGAGCCCCGTGGCTGTTCCCTTTGGCGTTATTAAACGCTAGGTGCATAAATAAGGATATCGTAAATCATCGAACAGAATTTCAGATAGGAGAAAAACGCCGGGTTTCGAGGTATCATTTGAATAAACTTTTGCGGAAGACTTTAGGTTCTCGAGCTTTATTTAGAAGTTAGATCGGAATCGGTGATTTTTAATGGTCCTCCCTCTGTACAACGTCGAGGAAGTTAATTTTCAAATCGTTTCCTTTTCGTTTCGATCAAAAAAAGAGAAAAAAAAAACACAGAATTCTGTTCGATAGCGTTTCTCCCGGTAAAATACAGTCCCCGTCCGTGCGAACAACGCGTAATTTCTCCGAGAAAGTTTTTCATAGAACAGCTTTATTTTTTTCTCCTTTCGTTTCCTTCAACAAAATCTGATACTTGATCTACGAGCCGGCGGTGTTCGCGTTTCGGCGTACGCTCGAAATCGCTGTGAAATATTAGTGGCAGCTTGAAACATGCGGTACGTATGTACAACGATAACGATAAATTTTGCATATCGCTGAATGTAAATACGACTGTGTTTGAAGGCGTTAAATCGCGAAGATGAACGGCGATTCGCGAAACTCGTGCCTAAGCATGCACAGTAGAATAACTCCGCGAACAAGCAGACCAATTTCGTTCAAACACACCCGTACTTTTCACGGTTGAAATATCTTTACGAATCAACTGTTGTAAATCATTCGAAAATTTCTACTGTATCAAACATTTCTCCGATCACCCGATTGCCTTCTGTTCTATCGCAAAGCTATTCGACGTAAATATAATAAAATTGCAGAAATACTGTCACTCTTTTGAAGCTTACTTGTTTTGTATACGATTGGTGATTGGATTATTATGACCGCTTTCGAGTTGTCGATTATGTCAAATTTGCACTGGGATGGATTCGAAGACACGCTTCAAACGAAAATTCTTTGCTTGAAAGAATACGGTTATATTTCAATATGTAAAATAACAATTTGCAAGAAAAAGAAGGAGTGCATTGAGGCGATCGAAATTGAAATTTTAATACGGTTCTGGTAACGAGCCGCGAGCCCTTTGTGAAGCGCGAAGTTCCATGCATAGATTACACGCGTTTCTTTTATCGCGCGTGGAGCGATGTGCTCGGTTGGTTTCTTGCGTGAAAATGGCGATGTTTGAGAAAAGGGTTTTTCATTCGTGAATTTTCAGATTTATAAACCTTCAAATTCAGACGTTTTGGGATTTCGGGGTTGAAGATGTGGATATCTGTCGGTTTGAGAATTTGGAGATTTGAGCCCTTTGGGAAGTTAGAGATTTAGGGTTTTCAACGTTTAGATTACTTGGAGATTTGAATATTTAGAAATTCAGAGATATAGGGGTTTAGAAACTTAACGATTTGAACATTTAGGAATTCGGAGATTTAGGGGTTTGGAACTTTACGGATGCGAATGTTTAAATTACTTGGAGATTTGGGGGTTTGCAAATGTGGGGATTTGAATATTCAGAAATTTGTATGTTCCAGGATTTAGAAATTTGAAAATTTAGCAAGTTCAAAATTCGCAAACTAGAAACTCGAAGATTTTAGTATCGGTAAACACAGAAATTTCGAAGTATGTAAATAGCAAATTTGTCGAGACTACATCTGCATCTAAAATCGGTGGCAAATGACGGGGTGTTCCACCCCCGTCGTTGTTTCTTATCCAAAGGAAGGCAACGTAGCGTCTAACTACGTACACACGAAACGTTCCGCCGTAACGATCAACTACACGTTCGTCGATTTGCAAGGTTTTCGGTCGGCCGAAATTGTGTCCGTGCATTCGTGCAGCGGAAAGGTCGGCCCGTAGAAAAAATAACAGTGATCGCTCGGATAAATGACGAGGCGAGCCGTGAACCGGTCGAAACATATTAAATCGTGGCCAACCCACGCGAGACGGAAGGCCTCTGAATCATCGTGAAATCGATGATTAAAGTACCGGCAGACGGGCGGGTAACGGGTTCGCAATACGTAGAACGCGCAAACGCGAGCATCGGGTGGAAAAGGAGCGGGCGACTAACGGGGGGCAAGGACGAACGAAAAGGAAACCGAAAGCCTTAATAACGTGCGGCGCAACATCCGCGAAATGGCGATTTTTCGTGCTCGCTTGTAGTTTATCCGTCTGAAATTACGTTTACCCCACGGTTCTATTCGGTTGGTGAGCGTGCAAAGAGGACGCTCCCTCGACGAGGGGTGGCTACACGAACCGGAACCGTTGCCCGAAATTTAAATTCTAGTTTCGATTATGGGACTCCAGGAATGTGTCTTTTTCGCGGAGTCGATGAAGTCATGCAACCAGGGGGTAACTTGTTCTAGCGCCTCTTTTAAGACTGTTCGAGACAACTCTTTTTAAGGAAAGGGAACGATTTGATCTGAACATGTATTTGTACTTTATCTATTTTAAATCTATTCGCGGAGAGAATTTTTTTTTAGAAGAGGAAACGATTTAATCTTGTTAGGCATTTATATTTTATTTGTTTTATATCTGTGGCAATAAATCTGTTTACGAGAACTGTTATTAAAAAAGAAATTAAACGTGTTCATATTAGTGTACTTGAAAAGTTTAATAATCAAAATCTTCACGATGTTTCTGTGACTAGGTTGGCCTCCTAAAGGCGGAATAATTTTACCGTTTGATTTATTATGAACGTAATGGAAACGTAGAGATTTGCGAAGAACGTAGATCAAGCACGATTTAAAAATATTTTAAGGGACTTTCAAGGATTTGATTAGGAATGTGGGGTAGGAATTTTGAGTCTTAACGATTTTGGAGTCAAGGAGTAGGAGAATTTATTGGTTTGGGGAATTAGGAATCTGGAGATGTAAAGACTTAATAGCTTAGGAATTTGAGAACTTATTTAGGAATCTAGAAAATCTCCAATTTCGACGTGTAAGAATTTGAGGACCTACAGATTCGAAATTTTGAAAATTCAAAACGTTTATCTACAAAAATGTGTAAATAAGAAAATCGAGCACTCAGAAGCTATAAAAACTCACTGTACTCAGGGAAGTTTCCAGTAAATTCTGTAGAAATTCAAGAATGTACAAATTCAGAATTTTTTAAATTCGAAACTTTAATGTAAAAAAATTTGTAAATAAGAAAATCGAGCACTCAGAAACTTAATACTATGAAAATTCATTGATCTCGGAAAATTTTCGAGTAGACACGCGTGGCGTAATCCAAAGGAATCGCAGCCGAGCATAGTCGATGAACGTTAACGGAAAGGATGTTCGCCCGAGGGCGAAGGGGTGGTGTCGTTCAGGGCGTAGAATAGAGAATCGGTGCCGGATTGTCGATAACAGGTACGGTCCGATGCCGCTTTCTTCCCCTGTAACATAGTAATCTAGGGAGCAGTGCCAATTACGCGTAGTAACCAGAAGTTGCCGGTGGCCTGTCGATACACGCCACTCGAATCAGGACAAATTGACGCGGCGGACCTTGCAAAGTCAACGGGAATTCCGCCCTTTTGCTTCACCGATCGATTGTCCTGCCGTCCCGGCGCGAATTAATCCTTCCCGCTCGAAGGAACGTTTCTATTTTTCGCTTTTGTTCTTCCCGTTGTTCCCTGCGGCTCGATTGGTTGTCCGTGCCGTGCCCGGACACGTTCACGCGCCCGAAAAAATCGTGTATCGCGCGTGCACGATGAGGAACGGGGGGTTGAAAAATGATTCGAAGGGAGAACGCGGAACTAGACACGGGTTCGAAACATTTTCACGGGCAAAATCAGCGAGCTACGAGACCGCTTAATCCTCCGAAATAGTGGCTACCAGCCAGAGGACCGATAACGGGTCGTGTGTGGGCTTTACACCTGCAACTCGCCTCGCCGTCTGACCAACAATGGGCCCTGCACTCGTTTTAATGGCTCGCCCCTGATCGAGATTAAACCGTACACACCTTACCGATCCTGCGCCGACCTTCACCTGCCTTTATATTATTCAGAGCGGAAACAAGGCGCCAGCCTCCGAACGACGACTTTCAGAAACCGACGCGGAAATCACCGTATTTTATACACCATAAATCCGACGCGCTATTATTTTTAATACTTAAGAATCAACTTCAATTATTCCCGATCTTTATTGTTCTTTTTCAAAATTTATATTTCGCGATATTAGTAGAATCAATATGTCTCACAGCTAGTGTAAAAATAGTTATAAAAGTTTTACCTTTACAAAAATGGGTTTTGGAGTTTTGTTTTTCAATTGTAGCTGAAGTACCGGTAGGACACATTCTTCGGTGTAGTTATTATAATAATTTTCTCTTTGTATATGATTTTATTCATCGATTATTCCAAAGGAATTATACCTAACAGTGTTGATACAGTTTTCTTAATGAACATTAAACCCTCGAAACCATACAATGAGTCGACATAGTATATTTTTAAAAATTTTTAATTGAGCATGGACCTTGTAATTGCTATCGGACAAAATAAACTATAATCTTTATTCGAAAATGAAATATAAAACGCAGAAATTGAAATGTAATAAAATTCAACAACATACATGCACTATTTCGGAGAGAAAAACACGAAATTGGCTGTTTTAGGTCGTCGGGGAGGGTAGAGCTTAATTCATTTGATTTATCTTTAATAGAACGATTTTGTCTTGCCGAGTAAAGCTCCTTTCGCCGATAAGGCGATTATAGTTCGCTTTAAATCAAACGACTGTCGATCTGCGCGAACAACGACGCAACGTCGTCGGATTAGAGGCGAGCGAAAACATCTTTTGAAGTGATTGGAGCTTCGAGAATGAGTGGAAAGCCCGGAGCTGCGAGAAGCTGAGAGTCTCACGCATCCCCGATCGAGTACGAACGCGCTTTCTCGTTGCATTGTACTTTGTAAAAGGCAAAAGCTTCGAGAGTTCTCTTCCGTGAATCTAGCGGTAAGGTACTCTTTAACGAAGAAGGGTACTCTGAAGCACTGTTCGGCAAAAGGGCTGTATCGTAGAATTTCACTCGGAAATTGACTATATCCTTAGATATCTTTCGCGTCTCATCCAATAATGAACTATGTTTACAAAATTACAACCTCGCGATTTTCACTGATGTTCCAAAGTACCGTACGCTTATTATAAAATGGTGTGGGGTTAATTGTAACTCTTCTTGAGTGTTTAGGTTCAAAGAGAATGTTCTTAAATAAGGGAGTCACGGATGATAATTGTGTAATATAACAAAATTTATATCAATGTTATTTGAAGGCTTGTCAATAGTTTTTATTATAATGATTAAAACTATGTATTATATAGTATAATTTTTATTATATGTTCAATATATAAATTCATGATATGGTAATAATATAAAAGAAATGTATATTAGTGCAATATATAGGTATAAATAAATATCGGTGAATAAATCCTGAGCACGAAATTGTTTAAACAACGACTCTAATGTTGGATTTGTCTAGGTGCTAGCGTTTTATTCTACTAGTGATTCCTTTTCTGGGGTAAGGGAGTATTAGAGGCGCCATATATCCAAAGAAAGACCTAAAGTTACAAGTTCTCAAAGTTCTAAAATTTCAAGGTCTCAAAGTCCCAAAATCTCAAAGTGTCGATATACAAATTTTAAAGAATTCAAAGGTCTAAAAATCAGGAAAATAATCGTAAATTCTCAGGTTCTAAAATTTCAAGCTCTCAAAGTCCCAAGATCCCAAAGTCTCGAGATCGCAATGTTAAAAAACTGGAAGGTCTTAAAATCTAAAAGCTAATGGTAAATTCTGAAAGTTCTATAAAATTCCAAAGTGGCAACGTCTCGGAGTTGCATAATACAAAAATTTCAGTCATCCGGTATTATCGTTGGAACTTAATCCCGGTCGCGGGCTAAACACGCGTTTATTCTATGTCTACGAATTCCGCGTACGGCACTTTGGAACGACCGTGCATATTAATTACCGTAAAAAATTGAGAGAAACGCGTAGAACGCGTGATGCGGACCCGGTTAAAAGAATGCCGTTCGGGGACCGGTAACGTGCTTGAACCGAGGGTACAAAGTTTTCTGCATGACACTCGTTCCTGTACATACACACCGCGGTACCATTAACACGAAATAATGGACGTCGCGCGAGTACCAGTTTATCCGTCCTACCTCGAACGTATACTGCGCTTCTGGAACTGTTGCAAAACCCTGTCTCTACTAACGCATTGTCCTGTTGCCGCCTGCTAACACTCGTATCGCGCGTACATTCGGCGTGTTCCATGTTACTAACGTTCCCGCTCGTTCGCGAACTGATCGGCTCTGAATTGGTTCGTCATCGGACGAGGTCTGCGTCGATAATGCAACGTCGTTTTCTCGACTCTCATCATTCATCGTTGATTCTCGGTTCATGCCATCATGAGTCTTTACGAATCATCCGCTTGTCCCGCGAGGTGACACACTGTTGTTCAAGTGACGATTGCAGGTGCAATTATCGTAATTCCTGTTCGGTGGACGTGCGCAGCGAGATTTTCGAGAAGGACCCGTGTCCCGGAACCGGAAAATACATCGAGGCGCAGTACTATTGCCTAGGTTGGTGTGCACACTTTTCTTTCCGATCGATCGACACGATCTATTCCGGGTATATCCACTCGCCGTCTGCGATCCACGATTTATCCAAGTTTCTGGTAGATCGACGAGTCGCTTGGAAAAAGCGTGGATTATGCGACAATGCGAGCAACGAAAGGTACGAATTTTCAACGAAAAAGTCTCTCGAGTTATTATACCCCTACCCCTGAGTTATAAACACCACGGTAAGAGAAAAGGGACAGGATCCATGGTTCAGTACACTTTGGTAAGGGTGTACGCGTATATCATTTTAACTGTCCGCTCGGAACCCAGGTGCAACGACCAGCAGAACTGCAGCATCGTTGCGTCCACGTTACAATTCGGCGATCCTTGTCCCAACACGCACAAATACCTCGAGGCGCACTATCGTTGCGTGTCCGGTAAGTAAAATTCCTCCATTTTTGTACGCGATATTCCCTTTGTAATATCTCTGCACACTGTATCGTTTATTCTACCGGCGATCGCTAGTAGATACCGCCGAACGATCGCATAGGCGTCGACATTGTTCTATATATCGTAATACTACTATCCTTAGCTGAAATGTCTTGTGTGAACAGTCCAATTAAATTAGTTCAATTTACAGAGATACGTCAATACACATATTTGCTCTCTGTATGTGCAGAGATATGTATGTTATAACAGTGTATACGATTTTTGTTACAATGATTTTTTAAATTTAGTGAAATGTTTCGTAGTGGAATATAATTGAGCTAAGGACAGAAGTAACAAATAACAAAATGAACAATTGGGTCTACTCAGCTATTGAGTATTTGAAACTTCCTTCCAATTTTGACCCTATTATGAGTCCTCGCTTTTTTTGAAAGATGTAAATTCAGTCTTGAATAAAACAGTGAATTCCGAGTTTGATCATAATAAAACTGCCTCCTTTGTTAATACAGTATAACGTTACATTAGATATAATGTAATATACGTATAATACGTAATATACACTTTTTGAAATAATCACTTTCAAACAAGCGACTCATACAACAACCAACGTAGAGGTCTACCAGCGTTTCCTTCTCCTGTTAAATTTTTACACGAAACTCAATAATGATTTTTGCTACAAAACATCACTTTGTAAGTGTTGCTGGTAAACTGTAGAAGGATCCATCGGCTGGTAGTCTTCTCACGTATTCCATCATTTAGATCATCCTACATCTTTTTTTTCCAAAATTGATGTTCGTTTTTACCCTCCGCCGCTCGATTCAAGTAAATATTCGGTTTT
This sequence comes from Coelioxys conoideus, assembly GCA_947623535.1. Lineage (NCBI taxonomy): Eukaryota > Metazoa > Arthropoda > Insecta > Hymenoptera > Megachilidae > Coelioxys > Coelioxys conoideus. The sequence goes on along the minus strand of OX392457.1, from coordinate 14,756,859 downwards.
TATCGGCGCATTCCAGACGGTTTCTCTACGCTCGAAGATGCCAGTTTTCTCGGCGCTAAAGCGTTCGAGATCCGCTTTTTCATCGCGGCAACGGCGGGTAAAAAGCTCATCAATCGATCGCGGATATCGATTAGAATTTTCCGATGTCGGCGCTTATGATTCGTGTTGGCTACGTAACTGCGAGCCTCTGTTCCGATAAAGATCTTCCAGGCGGCTTGCATCGGCTATGCAACTCGTCGGCCAGACGATGCAGAGAGAGGAGAGAGGAGAGAGGAGCTCGCGAAGACATGATCTTTGCAATCGCGAAATCGATCTGCAGGGATCGGTAACGCGATGAACAGGCGTCCAACTTTTCTGACGTGTTTCGTATAGTAATGAAACTCTTTCGTGATCCAATGAGGGCAAACAGAGATTGTGGGATTGCTGGAGACGCGATATTGCGATTCAGCCATGGAATACCGATATATTTCGTCATTTTTATACTATATTTATGTTTCTTTTGTATCGCACGGTTGTTCATAAGTCATGGTGCACATTATTCTGCGATAAATTCGAATTACTCTTTCCTTAGAATAATATTTCAATCACAATACAAACTGTGGATGTATATGTAAAGTATAATAGAATTTATTATACATGCTTAATAAATTATTATTTTATATCTAGCTAACTAGATACAAGTTAATGGTAAATTAAACATATACGAGTTAACATAAGTGTGTATTATTATATATAATGAATATATACAAGTCAATAATTCATTATGTTTTAGGATGATTAAACTTCATTCCACTTTGTAGAATAAATTCCAAATTAATGCAATTAATTCTATTCCATCGTTTGTGGAATATATCGTTATTGTTGTGTATACTCGTCGTTAATAATGATTTTACGACTGTTTGATAACGATGACTGATACCAGAAGAGTTAGTATAATAACAAATAATTGCACGCGATTTATGTTGCAATACGTAGCGTTCATGAAAGAAGCATAATACCTTTCACCTAGTTTGAGCTTCCATTATCTTGCAAGGATCGTCATCAATTAAGTATCCCGCCAAGTAAGATGATTGTGAAGCCTGAATACGTGTTTGGTTTAACTGGTGGCTGTCTGCGGAGCATAGCACTTCTGCCCGAAGATAATGATATTAGCTGAAAGGAAAATAGCAATTTCAAGTATTTCATAGCGTTCGTCTAAGCACTTAACCCGTTCCGGGATACTTAGCCAACACTCAATGATTAAAGGTAGCTTCAGCTACCCAACGTTAACGCTTACCTTTACGAGCAACCGAAACCGTCAGGCGACACAATCACTTATTGGACCATAAACCGTCAACCCCTTGGTCTCTCTGTTTGCCTTTTACGGCTTCCAACGTTCAGCCACATCGTGATCGATATCTAGGGGGCTCGATAGATCGGTCTCGGGGCACCGACGTATATTCAAGGGGAGTCGGATCTGTTGGTAGCCCCGATACCGATGCTCTCTCTGTCTCTCTCGCACGCTCTCACACACGTTGCCCACAGTGCATACGACCGTCTTTCTCCTGCATAGCCGACTATCGTAACGGACATCGGCGTCGTCCGGTATTTTACCTTATCGCCAACCCCTTCGGCCAATAAAGATGACCCCTATAGAGATAGTACCGCGAAATACGCGGACCATCTCGCTCGGGGATTAACTGCCGTCGCCATCTTGGGTTAAAGATCGTTTTCTCCTCTCTTAGGCCAGATATAGTCGCGATATCGTACGCGATGGTAGGCTAATCTCGTTGGCCAACGTTCGTTTTTGGAAGTATGTTTTTCCGTAGCGATTGATGCGAACGTCACGATTACAAGGCATTGAAACATCGAGGCCAATCGACTTCTGTCTGCCGATACGCGCGTGTCCATCGAAACCCAGGGAAAGGAAGTGGACAATTTCAAGGAAGACATTTGTCGAATCGATCGTTTCTTAACGTTTCCGTTGACGATGGATATCGATGGCACAATTTATGGACGATATTTGAACGAATTATTCTTTGTCCGAAGTCTATTGGTTGCTCGAGAATATACTCTGCGATCGTGGATGACGTCAGGAGTGACCCGTTTTCGGATATATCTGGGACAAAGAGCATGCGTGTCCACGGACATGCGTCGTTATTCGGATACAAGATGCAAGGAGACAGTGGGATGATTAAATGATGGAAACGGCGTGGTAAGGTTTCCGGTATACCGGAAGTAACGACGACGGGAAATACTGAAAAAACAATGAACTGTAGGGATAAAGGTAAACAATTGATGCCCGGCCAATAAGTGGACAGTAACCCTTTGCATTCACAATGTCAGTTGTCTACAAAAGCATAATTTATTTTGTGCGTAATGGAATATCTAATGTGGATACTTCATCTGGACAATTATCTGAAAAAATCATATATCTTCATTAGTAAATGGATGAATAAATAAAAAGCAACGTGCAGTCGTTATAAATCTTAATTTTAATGATCCAGTTAGAAATAGAAGTTGGAAAAAAAAACTTAATCTATACATTTCGTGCGAATAGTCTTAAAACATGTCAGATAATAATTTATAAATCGTTCAGTGAATATGACGAACAAGTAGTTCCCATAGATTCTGATTTTAACGAGCAAGTCGATGGAAGCAAATGATCAAGCGTTTCCAAAGTGCAAAGGGTTAAGGGTGTCCTCATACCGTCGCCGAAATTTGACGAGAAACAAAGATTCGCCATGTTCTGGCCATAAGAAAGAGAGAGAGGAAAACGTTTCGATGAGGATCGGTGAGAGATTGATCCCCCCCTCCTCCTTTAAGGAGGTTTAAAATATCTTCGTCGCCGTAGTCGGGTGAGGAGCTCGTCTACCCCAGCGGAGCTCCTCAAATCACTTTCCTTCTTAATTATACTCGGCGTTCGAATCCGATAAGCTCGTAGACGAGCTCTTAGGATCCTCGAGCGACCCTCCGAAAGCTAGCGTCTCTCCTTTTCGCGCGTTCGCATTCGTCACCTCTGTTTCGACCGGCGCGCGGCGTCTAGAGCGTTCTCGACGAGTTAAAACGAGCCCGACGATACACTTGCAGCTGCAACAACCACGACAACATCCCGTCCGAGTCCGCCGTGGTTCATGACTTCTCAGCCGAGCGTTTGGAGTACGGCTAAGCCGACTGTCAGGCCTCCCTCTAGGATTACCACACCCCCGGCTCAACAGCCGCCCCAGCCGCCGGCACCGTCCACCCCGGCGCTTCCAATAACCACCACACCAAGGTCAGTATATCTTTACTTTCCATTTCGATCGATTTCCATTGGATTCGCATTAATCCGTTCAGACGTTTCTCGAAATTCTATAACTAACGTCTCTGCCGACATCGAATAACCGAAAGACTAAAGTCTAAATACCAATTGATACATTAAACTTTACACGGTCGAAGAAAAAGGAACTATCGGAGCTGAATAATTATATGTATTTGCCATGTACATGCGTGTATCGATTAACGTGTAACTGTTTAAAGTACGTCGTCTGGGAGCTTCACGGTGTATGTGCACGGTGGATAAGTTCTATTGACATTCGCCAATAGTGGTCACGTGCAATTTTCACGAGGAGGAAGATATTCTCTGGCGCTACGTAGAAAAACAAAGTTATCGAAACATTCCATTAAAGGAAATTGTATTACGTTTCACGGGAGGAGAAATATTTTCGTTACGCCGTTACTCCGCGGATCTATCGTAGAGTTCGACGTCGGAGTCGTCATTGAAAGTGACATGCCTCTCTTCCATTTTGCAGCACCACATCGACGAGGTCCCCGGTCGATATGGAGGTCCTCGAAGTGGACCAAGACTTAATACTTCCTGCGAATGTTCCATCGGCGAACGGACCTGCTGTACCTCCGGTCGTTCCTGAGACCACTCAGCCCACGACCACTTCGACCTTTGCTCCTTGGAGAACAAGTCGAAGGACCACTGGTAAGTTACTCGAGTGTTTGTGTACTCTTTTTCCTTTTGAAAACGATATTGCCGATTAACAGGTTAATATTATTTCATTATCGAACTTATTGAACTATTTATTCATTTCCAAATAATTGACACTTTAATGTGCAAGTCTGCCATGTATCAACATATTTAGCTATATTTGTGGTTGTTACGAGTTTTTACAAATTAGATGCTTCAGGTTCTCGGGAGTTTATACATATTAGACGATTCAAGTTCTCACGAGTTTATACATGTTAAACGATTTTGATTCACGCGAGTTTGTATGAAGTTTCAGTGTATACGTACATTGGTGGCAGATTTATCTAATAGATGCGCACGATCGATTTGAATTATCGCCCGTCGATTATATCCGACGCGTTGGTCCGGGCGAGGGCTTGTCGCCTGTCAGTTACACTCGACGATCATACCGAAAGGGTTAATGTTTAAAGGGCAGCTGTCAGAACTTCCGAACTCCGGCGGACCGATAGTCAAAGGAGTTTCGGAAGGATATTGAAACCGAATTCAGCCCGATCCACGATTCTCAATTATTCACGTCAACTCTTTCACGTTCTCTATCGATAGACATCGGGCCCGATCTTAACGCTAGAAGTACTGACATTAAACGCATACTTATTTTAAATTGAATATAAAGTAAAAAAGTAAATAAATAAATACTATAGCATCACCTAACATATACAACCGTTAACATATGCATTCGTTAGCTCAATAAAACGTGACAGACAATTTGACAAAGGGGCGGCAATAAAATTGTGTAATATAAAATGTCAAACCCGAAGTTGGTTATTTTGACTGCTTGGTAATTCTAACGTTAACGATATAAGAAAAGATTATCAAAATAGTTTGTCGTTATTTGGCATATATAAGCTAATTCGCTTGCGTGATAAATTTAAGATTCCTTGTATATGTAACACGTGTCCATCATATTGCCTACATCTAGGCAATTCAGGCTACATTAGTTATTTAGAGTAAAATCAGCAAATGCCTGCAGCAAGTGCCTGCAGCAAAAGCGTTAATATCCCATTAACTCGAGTTATTTGATCGTAACGGTACGTAAACCGTGGCCATATACCAGCCGGTTGCATATAAATCGTGTCAGAGAGCAGGTGTTCAGGGGTGTCTCGCGAACTCGTAACAATCACCGCAAAAGATTAAGACACCCCTGGGTATCCAAAATTCCATTTCGCAGACCCGATACGATGTTGCGTGTTAAGCCTGTGGCCCCGCCGGGGACCGAACACTAGAATCACATTAAAGCCCGCGTCATTAACCAAAGCCAACTAGCGGGGCCAACTAACGTTCGTAACTAACTCAAATATTGCAGTGCCGAGCACGCTGTACCCGGAGTCCAGCTCGAATGGCCAATGGTACGACTACGGCAGACAAGTGTGTCCCCCGGTGATAGCCAGGAACCTGTCGTGGAACACGACCAGGGCCGGCGACGTGGCGGTGCAGAGTTGCCCGGGCGGCGCGAACGGTTTGGCACGATGGAGATGCCTGGCTAGAGGGGATTCCGCTTTCTGGCATCGGGACAGTCCAGATTTAAGCGAGTGTCGCTCGGTCTGGTTGACCACGCTCGAGAACCGGGTGACGGAGGGCGACGTCATCCTCGGTATCAGCCGGGAACTGTCGCAGGTGACGGACAATAGCCGAGGATTGTACGGGGGCGACATGATGATCACCACCAAGATTATCAAGAACATGGCGGAGAAAATGGCCCAGGACATACGCACGTACCAGGACGCGAACCAGAGGGAGGTCAGCGTGACGGAGCTGCTTCAGGGTGTTGTGAGGACCGGCAGCAACCTGCTGGACAAGGCGCAAATGGCGTCTTGGAAGGACCTCAGCCATCAGGAGCAGATGAGAGTCGCGACCTCTTTATTGATCGGACTCGAGGAGAACGCGTTTTTGCTGGCCGACACGCTCATGCACGAGAAAACGATCACTCACGAGGGACGGAATATATGTGAGTATTCGTATTTATTCGACAACGTTGCTCTTGTTGTTGGTCATCGTTTAATTGATGCCCTGATCGAACCTTTGGAATGAGTACGATTTTTTTGACGTACCGAAATGTAGTCGTCTCTATCAGTGTAATACTAAGCTCACAAGTTAATTTTTTAATTTGTTTTTTTTTTTAGTTAGTTTTGTCGAATTAAATATCGGCTTGATGTTGCTCAACTTTCATTCCGAAATGTTTCTTAATTTAATAAACGTTTCTTGAAAAGAAACGTATCTTAATGCAGGAAACATTTATATCTTTACATCATAAAACATTTTTAATATAAGAAACATTTGTGCTGGTTATTTCGGAAGTTGTTTGATAAAGTGTTTAGCAGAACATAGATTTTTAAAGTTTCCAACTACAACCGTCCAAGTAAACATTTTCAAACTTTATTATTTAGACAGTAATTTCCTGTAAGACCCTGAAGTTGTACAAACGTGAACATCCTGTGCACGATTGTAATTGGAAACGTTTAAGATTCGATTAGGCATTCTTTAAACTGTGACGCGGTGTTAACTGCTATCGAAGGACGCGATACTGCTGGAGGTAAAAAATTAGTTTCCAAGCAATTTAGATGACCCGATAGACGTGAGAAGCAATGTACACGGAACCGTGATGAGTAGGAAGGAGTGGCAGGGTAACAAATTAACGGGCCGACCGTCTGGCACAATGGACATGCGAATATCGCGGGGCCGACTTTAAGCATCGGGTCGCATAAATCTAGATCCCTTATCTGGAGAATGCGACGCTAGTAATATCCGGCGTAGATAAAACAAAGATCCAAACCCATCGTAATTCTCTGCTGCCGTCGCTGGATAATGTTGTAACCCGAGCTTCACCTATCCCTTCGCGGCATTATCACAACAAAACCCCGGGAAAATTACGAGCAATTTGATTTACTTCCTGGAAGTAGCGTTGCGCGCCATGATTGAGCCTGGAAGCGAGTTATGCCGCCGCGGTCGAATGAAGTAGCAGCAACATTAGATCCGCGCGTGATAAATAGCATAACAGTAAAAGGCAAAAAGAAGACGGGTTTGATGAGCGACAGCCGGCCGGATGCCTTGTAACATAATATTCTCCGGCTGCTTCTTCCTTGCCAAACAGAAAACTCCGCTACCATCGTCGGCATGCGTCGTATTTTTCCTCTCGGCCGGGCTCGTCGCGTTTACGATTGATCGAACGTAATATATGATGAAAGGAACTACAAGAAAAAAAAATACCGTACGATACACGTGTGCGCGCGCTTAACTTTATTGTTCGTGCCGCAAGATGAATCGACGATCGCGGAACTTTACGATCGCTGAATTGTCGAGAGTCAACGTTGCAGGGAAGCCATCTGCTTTTTCGTCAAAGTGAATTTCCTATCGGCGAGAATATTTATATTCGCGTTAAAATGCATGGCAATGACCTTCCGGTATCTACTAGACATTGGCATAATTAGGTAGGAGTCGAATAGATCTGACGGATCGATAAACGCGATACTTCGATATTTGAGAGTCTGCTAGCCGCGTCCCAACGATGCCATTTTGTTTCTTTTGCAACAGTGATGGAGGTCCGCGTGCTGGACGCCAGGAATATCGGCGACGATCTCGAAGTGTTCCCGACCGAGGCCGATCAAAAGAAATGGACACCGTCAAACGATCGCGTCGAGCTGACCAGGGGTGCTCTTCTCGAGAACAGCGAGGGTGGCATTGTCCGTTTGGTCTTCATGGCCTTTGACAGGCTCGAGGAGATCCTACAGCCGCAAGCCGAGGTATCGTCGTTGGTCATGAACGACGAGCCACAGCCACTGCCGAAAAGGAACACGACCAGGCTCCTAAACAGCAAAGTGATCTCCGCGTCTTTGGGCAAAGGAAGGCACATTCAGCTCAGCGAACCTGTTAGAGTCTACTTCAAGCATCTCTCCATTGAGAACGTCACCAATCCGACTTGCGTCTTCTGGGACTACATTCTGAGGTAGCTTTGATGAGCAATACTGATAATGGTGATCCAATACCCTTTTAGTATATTGCAGTTAATCGGCATTAGTTGTAAAATGTAACTTTTTAATGTTTGAGAATTTGAGTTGCCTGTATCGACAGCCGATTGTTCTACTGTAAATTAAAACTTTTGCAAATGCACATCTTCTCTGTACCTAGATCTTTATATTCCTAGACCTCTGCAACTTTAGGTCTTCATACTCTTAGACCCCTGCATTCCTAGATTTCTATACTTTTTGAGGTCAATATCTTTATATTCCTACATCCTTACACTCATACATATTGAGATTCCCATCTCCTGAATTTCTATAACCCTAGACCCTATGTCCTCTTAATTTTTTCATTCCTGGGTCCATGTACTCCAAAGTCCAATCCTTAGATTCATATACTTCTATATTCTTTTACTCCTAACCCCCTATATCCCTAGATATCTATAACTCTAGATTTCTTTATTTTTGAATCCCTAGATTCTAAAAGCTCTGATATCCACATATTGTTAATGGTATCCATGTATCCATATATGTATTTTAAACGATATCCATATGCCAATATGTTCTTAATGATTCGCACACCCATATGTTCTTACATATCCACATTCCCAAGTGCCTAGTAATTTATACTTTTGTTCCCCTTTTTTCGAAATTTCGTACGTGTCTTAATGCTGGATCATTAACTCGGAATTTATACGATTTTTCAGCGCGTGGTCGGAAGAGGGTTGCGAGATACGCAAAACCAACGAGACCCACACGGTGTGCGAGTGCAACCACCTCACGAATTTCGCCGTTCTAATGGACGTACACGCTGTCAGACTGGACATCGCTCATCAGGTCGCATTGCAAATCATCACCTACATCGGTTGCATCATTTCCGTGGTCTGCCTCGTTTTAGCGATTCTGACGTTTCAATTATTTCGCGGACTAAAGGTAATCCCGTGATTTCCGCGTGAATCGCAACACGACGTAGATGAAATCGATCGAAATACACGCTGATGAATGGCTCATCGTTTCGTTACAGTCGGACCGTACAACCATCCACAAGAATCTGTGCGTGTGCCTGCTGATCGCGGAAATTTTATTCGTTTGCGGGATCGGGCAAACGAACCAGAGAATTGTCTGCGGTATCGTCGCCGGATTGTTGCACTTCTTTTTCCTCTGCGCGTTCGCCTGGATGTTCCTCGAAGGTATTTCACGAATTACCGTAATGCGATCGTTGGACCGTAGAACGCGGAGATGTTTGACGCATCGAACGATTTCTTTGACGGTGAGTCGATACGGATGTAATTCGTTCGAAATTTTCTTGATACAGGATTTCAATTGTACGTGATGCTGATCGAGGTGTTCGAAGCGGAAAAATCGAGACTCCGATGGTATTATTTAGTTGCCTACGGTGCCCCGTTGCTCGTCGTGGCTATCTCCTGCATAATCGATCCACTCAGTTACGGTACCGATCGATATTGCTGGCTACGAGCTGACAACTACTTCATCTTCAGCTTCGTTGGACCTGTGATACTCGTTATATTGGTAAGTTGGTCTTTATCGATCGTTGCTGATCGTAAAGCCAAACTATCTACCGCTAGTTCAGAAATAATTATCGTTGGCGTAATCAATGATGACTCAGGGTGCAGTGTATCTTCTTCTTTACTCCATCCCAAAACCTACAATTCAAATATTCGAAAATGTGGAAGTCGAAAAGTTCCATTACTCTAAAGTTCCGAAAATCGGAAGTAAATAAACTTCAAAATTCCATAATTCCAAAGTCCTGAAATTCTGATTGAATTTGAAAATCCAAAAATTCTAGCGTCTCAAAATTCCTAAGATCTCAAAACACCAAAGTTCCAAAGCCGAAAAATTCTAAAATCTCGAAGTTGAAAAATTCAGAAACCTCGATAAAGGTACCTGAAGCACCCTAGAGACAAATTGTTAGTTACGTCAATGATATCGGAGCATAAAACGTTGCACTACATGTTTCTCTTTTCGGTTAGGCAAATTTGGTATTCTTGTCGATGGCGATTTACATGATGTGCCGACACGCGAACGCCACCATAGCGATGAAGAGTAAGGAGCACTCGCGATTGGCCAGCGCAAGGTAAGCCCAGAAAATCCGCGTTTCTCGTAAAACATACAATACGTATATGGAGCGTAACGATATATTTTGTATATACATATACATGTGTTTCTGTATTGAAGTAATCGATCGAGTCCATCCATTAAAAAACACAGTTCGAGATACGATCCTGTCGTCGAGTAGAATCGAAGTGTTTGTTTGGTGCTTTCGATTCACGTTCGCAAGCTTATTACTTGCTTAAAGAGATCTCCCGAAAGAGAGTCTTTTATTATCACGCATCTTTTTGGCGGCCATGCTGAGTACCTTTCGTTTCATTTATTCGTTTTATTAAGTTACTGTGTTATGGAATGATCGCAGATTTCCGTTTGTTCGACACACCACTTGTACCGCTAATATACATATATTGTATATATATTTCTATATATAATATATATTTATATACATGTATCTATGATTTGATAACGGCTCGTTAACGCGCGTACACGCGATTATAAACGCCGTCGTAGTCGTGTTATACTTGAACGATGAAATTTCGACGTATCAATAATCGAACGAGCGCAACGATAATTATCAGGGATTCTGTGATATCTCCCGTTTTAACGAAACGGTCGAAAATATGTCGAATGGAGAGAACAACGACGCGGTATTAACTTGATGAATCTCTCTCTGTGCGGAAATATTGGTGATGGTAGTTAAATTCTTTTGCAAACTCGACTCGAATTATTATCGAGACTGCTTTATCGTAATGATCGTTCTGTCTCTCTGTTTTTTTACTTTATCTTTTTTTTCAGTTTGGTATTGCATTCGTTGTGAATTTTTATTCTGGTCGTTGTGGAATAGTACCGAGAGTAATTAAGTGTTGAACGTTGTTGTGTACTAATGCAATGACACGATCGGATAGTAATACGAATCGAGTGTTGCAACAGCGAAACTGTGAAGTGATCTTTTTTTTTTATAATCAATTAATTTTTAAATGGTGCCGGAACAATCACCTAACTTTGCTGTCTTGTTTCATTTTTTGTATTAAATCTTCTACCCACTTCTGTCTACACTGTTCTACATTCTTCTGCATGGCGTGGTTGGTTGGTAGTGGAAAGGAAGAGAATGCTCTTCCCAACAAATTGCAAGCGCACTTGTAAGATATTTACCAATTTTTATTATTATTATTATCATCGTCGTTCATCTATCGTTCATCAGTAACATCGTCATTACTAACCGCCGTTCTCGCGTGTTTTTTTTCTTCTCACATTTTTTCGTTTCTTGTGTTTCCATTCAATGCTATCGATCATTTGTATCTGTTCGTTTATGCGAATGTAGAACGTAGAATGTAGTGGTAATTCTGTTTCGCGAAGCGATACACGCTAATCGTCAATAATTCACTCGCGGTATCGGGCAAATGAATTTGGGATTTTATACTACTTCCGTTAGGTCTAGATTCTAGATCTCAGCGAGTCTCTAGGTTTTCATGATTTCTGGGTCTTAGGATCAACCCAAGTTCTCACTGGATTTTTACAAAATCACAGTAGGTTTAATTCTTTATATTTCGAATTTATTTCCTAGTTCTCGAAGTATCAACTTTTCTGATTTTTTAATTATTAAATTCTTCACCTTCCGAACTTCCAAATTGTCAAATTTTTGAAATTACCAAGGCTCAAATTTTCAAATTATATGTTTCTAAATTTCCACATAGGCCGACAGGAATTGTTTAGTACATCGATATGCTTGGTGTTAAATTGATAAAATTGGATGTGCACACAACGAAAGCTTTTTTCCGAACACGCATGCCCGATACCGCACAATCACCGATCGTGCGACTCATTGGAACCGCAATCGTCATTATTATTTTTCATTATGTTCGACGAAGAACGAGAAATTGGAGGCTGAATAATTTGCCGGCAAAATTGCCGAGCCGCTTACGTAGCGTGGTGTATTTCGTGGTGTAACGCTTGACAAGAGAGCACACGTGGCGAGGATCGATACTCTCCGAACTCCTTTAGTTACGTACGTCACGCTGTTTGCCTTTCCTCTGAGTACACACGACGATTCAAAACCGCATGCCGTATTTATCCTTTAGTTTCGGGTGTAACGCCTGATTTGAGAGTAGCTTAGACAGTACGCGAGATGGTAATAAACACCTGCCTCCACCCTGTGTAATTCGTGTTCCCTTTGTATCCTCGAATATCCCGGTATGTAGTCCCGATACACTCGAGTAGAATCGAAAAGAAAAAACGAAAGTAACGAACCATAGAAAAGAGTGGAGAAGTATCACGAGACGAGAAACGTACGACGTGTGTGTGCGATGCTTATAGGAGCTTTGTAACCGCTTTCGAGTCCCGCGAGGACATTAACGCTGCTAATGCTTTGTTCGAGCGTGTTCGCGTCACGTGCACACACTATGAAACAAGTAGCATTAGTAGCCGTTAGTGTCGCGTAGCTCGAAATGTTGCGTGCGTGCACTTCGGTGCATAACACCGTCCCCCCTGATAATCTTACGTGTTCTCGCCGCTCCATTTCGATAAGAACGTGACAAATGTAGCATTGGAATTATTAGAATTAAAGTCACACCGTCATCGATCATTTAGCACGTTACCCTTAGCTCTCTCGATGCCACGAGATTAAGAGATCGTTTCCATTTTGACTTGTCTCTTTTTTCACCCTCTTCAGGTACGATGTTTCTCTGTCACTTCAAGGCCGTCACCCATCTATCGATGCAACGAACAGCACGATGTTAACGTCGATACATTTTTCGCGCATATTTTATGAAATTACATCATCGATAACGTACCGGTAATATTAATATTAATGTATCGGTGTCCGTGTACTGTTCGGGTGCCACGTTGTTAAGAGGGAAACAGCCTTTATCAACCCTCACGTAACGTCACATCACTCGTTCACGTTCCTTTAAGCATCGCCACGATCTCGTTGAATATTTAAATTTCAGCATAACCGATTGAACGTTTGTGTTTTATCTTGAAACAGGGCATGGCTGAGAGGAGCGATCGTCCTGGTATTCTTATTGGGCCTCACATGGACATTCGGGCTCCTCTACTTGAACCAAGAATCCGTCGTGATGGCATACATCTTCACCATATTGAATAGTCTGCAGGGGCTGTTTATCTTTGTGTTCCATTGCGTTCAGAACGAGAAGGTAAGGGAATACGTCGGGGTCCAAACGTCTACCTTACTTTAGATTCTCGACGACCTGTTGTTACTCGCGTTCTTGATATCTCCGACAAAATCGTAGCCATCCCTCATTCTGTCATCCTTCTCGTTACATTTTCATCGAAAGCCGAGTTCAATGAGATATTAAACGATACGAGGAACTTGAGACAATGGCGGTGAACGATGTTAGGCTCTTCGATCGATTGTATGTAAATTATTTTGATTTTGTAGCCAAGCGGTATATAAAGAAAGAACGTAGGGCGAGGGTAAACGATCGATTATCGACGGAAGAGTATATCGGAAAATGCAATTTTATATACCTATATATAGAGAAAAAAATTGTAAAACTGTTTCTATCGAGTAAGTTTATAGTAGCATTATTAATCACGAGTACAAGGATCTTGTAACATAAGAATTCGATGCACTGTGTACGGAAAGCGGATTCTTCGTATTTATATTAAGTAGCTGATAACTACATAACTAGGCAAGATTATCATTTGAGAGTAATCATTGTTATAAACGCGACAACCTCGTACGCAAACGTACACGTTGACTAAACAAATGATGTCTCAAATAAAGTGCTGTGGCAATCGAAATCACCCACGTTTATTCGCCGTATCACCGTGGATCCTGTAATTTCATTTGCAGCTCGTTATATTTTGTTCGTCCCTCTTCTTTTTTTATCATGATTTACACTTTCGTTGCCACTGCAGGACGCACCGCTGTTTTCTTGATTTTTCCGTAAATTCAGCACCGTACGCTTCGTAAAATCGCATACTCGTTCACCATTGGCGTAACTAGGTAGGAGTTCTCGAATTTCTACATTTTTGCGTGTTCAAATTTTCAAATCTCTAAATTGTCAAATGTTTAAATTTTAAATTTGAAAGGTTTACACAGGCTGTCGAAAGTATTCGAACGATGATATATTTCTAATTGAAAGAAACTCAGACTGTACAGTATATAAAGTACTTAAAAATTATCGTATATATTGTGTATGTGGAATATATTTGGATAACGTATATAAATTTCCCTGAAATCATTTAACAAATATTCGAACTAGAAAGGACTATTCGGACTAGGATACTTTTGTGACCTACAATGTGTTACCAAGTCTAATAAAGTCTTTTTAACTGGAATATTTGTTATACGATGTCAGTGAAATTTACACATGTCATCCTCACATATTCCCCATGCACAATACATACGATAACTTTCAAATATTTTGTATATTATAAAGTCCCTCTCAATTAGATGTATGTCATCTTTCAAATACTTTCGTGAGCTTGTGTATATAATTTCGATCGAGTGCGATGTAAAAGAAAATCCAAAATCGCTCTCCTCGCTTAAAGAATGCTATTTACGCCAATGATGTTCACCAAGTCTCGACATGCACACCAACTCTAAAGTCGACCGTCGGTGTGCATCGTGCAGAATTTTTCAGTTCCATCATTTTTGTTATCATTTTAATGCGCGTCGAGGAAAAAAAAAGACGAACGCGCGCTCGCACTTGCCTTGGTTCTTTGTGCACCGTTAAAAACGTTTCGTTCGGGGGGTGGGTTTGCTTCGCCATTGCAGGTGAGGAAGGAATACAGGAAGTTCGTGCGCCGTCATTCCTGGCTACCGAAGTGCCTGAGGTGCTCGAAGACGATGACCGGAAGCTCCGGCGGCTCTTCCGGCACCAGCGGGGGCGCCGGGGGCGCAAACGGCGGCAAGGACTTCGCGTCGCACAACACCTCGTCGAATCCTTCGGCGCCTACCACAGACAGCTCCGGATTGTCGCCTCATGCCGCCTCCAATGTGGGTACAACACCGACCACGTCACCGCCGAACAATCACAACAACCTGACAGCCGCCTGTAACAATACGAATCTTTCGATAAACGTGAACCTGAACAATTTGTCGCTGAGGTCGCCGGTCGGGGCACACCAGATGCACATGATGGCACCTAGCAACCACAATAGGCATCCCGCCCAGCAAGGTATCCGATAGCCGCTTCTACACCAAACCGAGAAACGAATTTGTTTTGACAGTTCTTAACGACGAGTCTGACAGCTGTGTCCGTCGCGAGCGATACTAATATACGTACGATCGAAAGAGGGAATATAATTCTTGTTTTTTTTTTGTGGGAGATGGAAGAAGAAAATAGGTCTCTCTCTCTCTCTCTCTCTCTTATTCTCACACACTCTGTTTCGCCTCTGTTTGGCTCGCTACATCTAGCTCTGCTCGCTCTCTATTACTCCACTATTTTTTGTTCCACCCCCTCTATCGCTTGTTTCTGCCAGTAACGCAAGTATGATTAATGGTACTGGAATTAATAACGCACACTCCCTTCACGTCGCTCGTTTCACGAACGCCGGCCTGCCTTTCGAGTTGATAACTGCGCGAAGGTACTTGCACCTTTATCGTCGACGAATTCCTTCGTTCGTTGATCGACCGCGATTCCAACGGCAACACGCGTGTTCTTGTTTGTTAGTCGATTTCATTCTCGAACATTTTAGACTTGACGACACGTCACGGTCACGGATTTCTTGAAACATCGTTTCTTTCAAATTTCTTGAAACATCGTTTCCTTAAAATTTCTTGAGACATCGTTCCGTTAAACTCATCTGTCGAAATGGTTTCTTCCGGAATCCTGTGTTTCATGGGATTCGCAATCGCGCAGGAAACAGATTTTCTCCGGTGAACGTTCTCACAGGCAATATCGAAGAAAATCGAGGGATCCTGTGATACCCCATCCACCTAGTTAAGCGTTTTAACCACTGTCACCGCCACCCTCGGTTCTCTGTTCGTTCGTGTATGCTAATTCAACCGAGTCGCCCTGTCATCTTCGAAGCTACGCCCTCCGTTCCTTCCGCCTTTCTTCTCTCTTACTTCCCTTCTTTCTTCGTCTTTTTTTTTAATGTGTTACCCCAAGTCTGTTGCAGGATAAATTGCGAAGTGGGTGTCCTCGACCCTCCTAGTCGCGCGTTCCGCTCGAAAGCGACGCGTGCCTGAAACACTTTTTTTAACGTCGCCGAGAATCGCTTCGCCGCCTCGAAAAGCTGGCTCTGGAGCGAGACGAGCCAAAAAAAAGGCATTTAACGAACCGTTCGACTCTTTCGACCCTATCGCGTTCGTTGTGAGGAGAATTTAGAGAGAACAGAGAGAAAGAGAGAGAGAAAGAAAATTAGGGGTTTAGGTTAGGGTAAGAGTGAGAGAATACGATGTATCCAAGGGTGGTTGATTCGAATGAACAGGAATAAAAAAAATGCAGTGGGAGAGAGGGGGAAAGAGAGAGATTATCGAACGTTGTCATACCGCGAATTCGTACGATAAAACAACGATACTCGCTGGTAGATAAAACGATAACTACGCCCGCTAGCTAATCGCGTGCCATTGTGATTTCTGAAAAAATTTATTGCCAATTGTTCGACGAATATATCGGATTTAGTGGAGATTACTAGACGATCCAGTAGCGTTCACCGACTGGAAATGACGAACGATTTGATATTTGCCTTCGTTTCGTTGTTTTTGTATTTGACAAAAACGTTCGAAATAACTTTTAATATTTACCGTGCACAATAACGAATTCGCATAACTTTTTAATACGGCATATTCTCTTTAATTCGGTTATACGATAATGCAGTTTGCAGTTTCATGCCACTCGATAAATCTTTGTTCCTCTCTCTTTCGTATTCGGGCAAATTTCTATTCACGTTAAAAGGGGTAATTTCGAAGAAAGAAAAAAAAGTGTCACAGCGAAAGCACGAGGATAAAAAAAATACAAGCACGCTCTCTCGCTCGATTTTGCACACCTGTAAACACGCGAAAGTACTATTTGCAAGAACTCCTACTAACAATGGTGATTTTCGTGCTTCTTATCTGGCTCTGGGTTTGGTGTAACGCGGTTGCTGGCTACTTTGTACCCTATTCCTATCCCAGGATCCCATTCCCGACGAATTAACCACGATGTTCCTTGCAGCGAGCATCGCTCGTGCTCGTCGCGCTGCCTCCGCCATTTATTTCAGATGTTCCGGATCGTTAATGAAACGCTAATGGCACGTGCACGAGACACGGTAACGAATCTGTAACATAAATGATCTATAATCGGCTTCACAGCTGCGCGAATCCCTGCTCGAAACACTTCTCAACCTGTAACCTCGTTTTCTTCCCGCTGGCTAGCTGCTCGACTTTGTTAATTAACGCGTTGCCGATTTACGCTGTTCGAATTATAAACGTTGCCAGCAAATTCTAATCGTTTAACGCGTTTATAGTCGCGACTGCAGGTCACTAACGCTAATAAACGGTCGACAACTATTTGCTGCACATAAAAAATTCCAATCTCGCGAGCGGACATACGATATTTGTGCACTAAACAATCGACTAGCAATTCTTTATTGGACGTCTCGTAAATTGTACGTCCTGTCTGTCCGACGTCAGGCGCATAAAATATTACTAAAATGTCAGTAATTTCCATCGCGAAGCTTCGAAATGCCAGCTTCCACATTCCAACCGGCAGCATCTGTTCTAGCAAGTTATCTGTGTCTTATTCGCAAACCTGTTTGTCGCTTATCGACTCGGTTCTATTCTCGAGGCACTGATGCGCGAGCCGACCGGTAACTCGCAATGAACACGTTGAAGAAGTTACAGACAAATTTCCGTGGACCATCAAGAAAATACCTCTATCTACGTTCCGAAAGATTCGTAATGTACGAGCGAATGTTGAATACGTGGGCAGAATACGTGCCCTGTACAGAGATTCAAAACGAAAGGAAAAATCTTACGGGAATTATTATAACTCGCCTCGAATTCTGCCCACGTTACTTTATAATACCTTTAAGCTGCTTACCGTTGAGCAATCGAATCGATCGGAGACCGTACGAATCTAATTACTTCCGGTTGTTTGTTGAACTGATTCGAATTTTCGCGCGCTCTCCGATCGATTTTTTCGGTTCGGTTCACTGCAGGGCTGGATTAACTATTAAGCAAAATGAGTACCTGTGTAGGTCGTTTAGGGGGTTTAGTAGAAGTTTTTCATTGCCTAATTTATCATATTTTTCAAAGTCTCAAATTTGCAAAATTTTGATGCTCCGAAGAATCGATGTGTGAACGTTCAAAGTTTGCAAATTATGAAGTACCAAATTTCCGAAGTTCCCAAGTATTAAGGTTTCAAATTTCTAAACTTCCCACGTTAAATGTTTAAAAATTTTAAAGCTCCGAAATTTTGAAATCCTAGAATTCAAAAATGTACAAAGTTTCAGTGTTCCTATATTTCAAAGTCTCAGAGTCGATCCCGAATTTGAAAGGTTCCAAAGACTCACAGTTCCGAAATTCCAAATTCCTGAAACTCTGAAATCTCCAATGCAGTGTTAAAAAATTTCAACGTCTCGAAGTTCGAAAGTTTCAAAATATGAAACTATCAATATTCCAAAATTCCAATATCCCAAAATCCTAAGATCGCAAAATCACAAAACCTCAAAATCCTGAAATCCCAAAGTTCTATGTTCGCAAAATACTAAAATCCCAAAATTCTAATAAAAGCCAAAAATCCATAGATTGCAGAATACCAGAATCCCAAAATCCTCAAATTCCAAAATTCTGAAATCCCAAAATCCTCAAATCCCAAAATACCAAAATCCCCAAATCCCAAAATTCGATATCAAAAACTAAAATTTTACTGTACCATATATGTTCGGTATACCGAAAGCGAGTGTTTGGGGTTCCTGAAGGTCTTAATCCGGCCCTGGTTCACAGCCTGACAAACGCACGTCTTCAACACCCGATCGAGGCATTTTTTCTGAACTCGCTGATGACACGACGACCGGTCACTTGACCGCGAAGACAGGGGAAAATCGCAGAGACGTGAAAGATCCACGATGAAGCGATCCCTTTTGTCTCTCTCACACCTCCTTCGCAGCATACACACGCTCGTTCACCACCTTCGTTTTCCACACTCACACACACGCGCGCACACACATATATTCACATGTACACTTCCACACGAACGTCGTCTTTTTTTCCTATTTTTTTCTTCTTCATTCCGTGCGTCCCGCTAATTAACACCGGGTGCACACTCGACAAGAGGCGAGATAGGGTAATACGGATCATCGGAGCTTTTGACGAATCCAGTTCGTGTTTGAACAACCGACATGCTTCTCGTTTTTTTGATCACGAACGTGGAAATTATAATTAACCGGTTAACGAAGAATTGTGTTGCTGTTCCACGATAATATTTGTTACAGTATGGTGGGGTTTTATGCTGAATCGCTAGTAGGTTTTGTCGATGATCGGTATTGCGCTGTTTCTTCCGAAACAGACCCAGTCTCGGCACGGTTGCGTGTCAGCAACACAGAACCATACTGAAGACAGTACGAAAACGAGGAATACTCGTCCCTCTCGTGTCTATGATCTCTGACACATCTTACCTTGCTCCACCGTATCGTCTCACTGTCTTAAATACGCAATGAAATAATTGGTAATAACATTGGTGAGTTCCTATCAAAAATATGTGGTTGATAAGCGTACCTAATCTGACATAAAACAATACATTTTAAACAGCATGTCAACACACAATTCAAATGTATGAGGCACTTTATAACGACGATGTTTAGAGAAAAAAACAATTTATTATTTTACGTTGGCCATATTTAAAGAGGGTCTCTGAAAACTAGTTGTGTTTACCCTGTAAATATTCATACGATACGCTCCGGACGATTAATTTTACACGATTAGGATAATGTAAAAAGTCTCCTTATCAGAAAATTCATTTTCATAAATTTGATAAATGATCGTGAATTATCGCGAACTCCGTCGTTATCGTCGAACAATATGCATACGGAAAGTTTGAAAAGATCTGCGAGATATCCGTCGGGCTGATCGTAAAGCAGTCAAAAAGAATTCTTCCGCTAGAAAATTCGCGGCGGAAGTACGTAATTTAGCTTGGATGTTCCAGCCGTAGGAAAAAGGGTTGGAAAAATCTTGGCCACGTATCGACCGGAAGTGTAGCTCGCGTGACCCGTCCGTGTACGCCCGGAAAACCGGTGCAATCGCGTATCGTCCGTCCAGGACAAACACACACGGCGATGAACGCGATGGCGGCCGAGGTGTGCGTGCTGACATCGCGTATCTCAGCCCGTTACATCGTAGATTCGCTCGTGTACGAGTTAAATCCGCCACGCTTCCGGCGAGCATCACGGCTCCGCGCGATATCATCGGATTTGCCCGCCTCCCTATCTTTCGTGTTCGTGTCATTTCCCAAAGGTCACGGGGGCACAGGTCCTCTTTTCGACCGTGCAACACCGCATCAAAGTGATCTTCCGTTCGCGACAAGAACCGGCGGTGACTCTTTGTGCACGTGGAGGACGGCCACGGTAAAAAGAACAGAGTTTAACGATGAGATAACGCCGAAGTGTTTGATAATGTACACCGTTGAATGAGATCGAGTAGTCTCGGAGATGTGGAGCAAGGTGATTTGTCCTGGATTTCGTGAGATTCGGCTAACCCTTTGTTTACTGGTGACACGATAAGTCGAGTCCACCAGCTCTGGTATTGTAATAGAATTTGCCACCGGGGGTAACTATAGATAATGATAATGGACTATCCGGCTGTCAAGATACACGGTAATTTTAGTAACTCCGAGCGTAAGCGTCCAGAATCATTCATTCCCAAGGGTTATTTCGAGTTTACACGTGTACTGTGCGGAGATAAGATGGCCGGCGGACGACGTAGGGAGAAACACTGTGCTCTCCAACTGATTTCACCTTTGATGTTTCTAAAACGGTACACGATGTATAGCATATAGTATCCCCGTTTTCGTGGGTGATGTGTCTCAAATACCAATTCTCGAACTGTATATGTAACTTGGACTCACAGGTATCCTTTGATCCTACGCTCATCTACACTCTAGGTTTTTTTCTGGATTCATTCAACTCCTAGGCGTTTCCTAGACCGAAGTCCTTTATAGACCTTAAATTCGTCGTCCTTAGGCTCTATCTAAGCGCTGGGCTTTTCAAAGTTCCCAGCTTCCTTCTAGTCCTAAATCTTCACCTTTTTCTTTCAACCAAGGGAAACTTCGCAAAGTCCATTGCGTCGAAATAGCTGAATCTATCGCGACAATAATGTATCTTCCGCTATCCAACTTCTTATCTCGGCAAAGTGCAGCTACAGGAACACAACATTCGACCAACTCCATCACTGTATTTTGTCACGAGATCAGTAAACGAAGGGTAGAGAGGAAACGACGAATGATTCGATTTTTACAGTACTTGGCGTCCGGTCGAAGCTGGGCGATAGTCGACAGGCAGCCGGCAGTAACAGTGCCAAGTGAATCCTCTCCAACAGAGGCTCACATCGTGGCCACGCTGCCTTACGCCCGTCACGCCTTCTTACCCTCAGCCTCAGCTCCTAATTTCCCCAAATCTGCCACCGCCACTTGGGGCCACCTTAACAAAAACCTCATGTGGAAGGTAACTAACTCACCTGCAGCTAAGACTCGCTCGCTAGCTCGCTCGTGTCGTGTCGTGTATTGTTTCGAACAGACTGTCTTTTCTCTTTACTGCGATTGACTGCATGGTGTGCCATGATTATTATTCTTTCTTCTTCTTTTTTCGTTTCCGTTTTTTTTCTCTTCTTACTTTTCGTTCATTCTTACCAAACAAGCACCTAGAGACACATTTTGCACACTTAGAGGACACCTCGTGATTTTTGACAGGAGAGCAATTCGATTCGAGCATGGAGGTGTGGGGAAAGTGTTCCCGTTGACTGATGTTCGTCCGATCGAGAGCTTGGATCTTCCCTTGTACCCAGTTTTCGTTACCCGCGTGTTCGTTTTTGTTTCGGAGACACGATATGTTTTTTTTCACACCCTTCCATAGAAAAGCGCTCCGATGATCGTAGAGTATTTGTACGCCGAGAAACACGAGACCGAGTTCGGTTCGTTAACGGTAGACATATTTCGTTTCGTATGAGACGCGTAGCTCGCTCTGTGTGTTTTAAGTTTTCGATCAGTAGTGAAAGAATGAAACCATGAATGTGTCGATGATCATAGTCCTTGTACATACCATACACAGCACGCAACGGAATCTTCTCGCTCGTTTCATCGACCCTGCATGCGAGCTCGTGGATTTTGTGAATCACTTTCGAGCTCACCCGTAACGATCCTCGTTCAGACTCGCATCCCATCATCTAATTCGTAGGAGTCGCGCGAACGAAGAGCTTGCGTTCATCCGATAACCGTATCGGACAGTCGTTCATGAACGACAACGAAAACGTACAACAAAAATGTCGTAAGAATCTTCGTTCGTGCGGTCGCAGATCATCCATGCCCCACGTATCACACACGCAACTATATGTTCCACCCAAAACCGCTCATCCGTCGAAACCCCGCTGAACGTGTCTGTCTTTCCCGCAGAACATTTCTTTTAAATCGTACTCCCGCGACTCCGGACACGGCGGCTCCGAGCAGGAGGAGTCGCCCAGGACGCACAACACCCTGACCCTGGGCCACTCCGGGCGAAACCGCGGCGCCAGAGTGATGAACGAGAGCAACGAGATCAGCGGCACCAGGACCATCGGCGTGGGGAGCGGCAGGAGGATCGCGATGCCATATAAACACAAGTACACCGAGATCCTGGACGGCCGAGCCAACGGACCCGGACACTATCAGCTTCACGGACACCACGGTCAGCACGTGCACATTCCGCGCGAGCTGACGAACGAGGACGAGCCGGTCTACGAGGAGATAGAACGAGGCAGCGGGGGCGGCGGCGGCGGCGGCGGAGAGATCCAGGTGTCGGACATGTCCGACGAGGACGGCAGGAGGCAAAGCGACATGAGCAGACAATCGTCGAGGAGTTACGGCGATCACAGGCCGTTGATACCGTACTCGCCAGCCACCGACAGGAACCTGGTGCACTACGGTCAAACGTTGACGGAACGCGGCGGCGGCGGTAACATCCACTGCGACGCGAACGAGTACAGCCCTGCGGTGGAGAGGACCCTGAACACATGCTGGGAGAAGTTGCGGAAGCAGCAGCCAGCCTGGTACGAGCGCGGAGAGCTGCCCCGTCTGCCCGCGACCTACGGGATACCGCCCCAACAGGATCATACGAGGACGGTCGCGGTTCTGGACGGGCACACGGTCGTCTGTCACCTGCAGCCACAGACGGACATGTACACCGGTCGCGGGATGCCGCCTCCTTCCTACAGCGAGTGTTAGGACACCTCGTTCGACAAATCCGATCTTGTCGTTCTCTTCGTCTTCCTGCACGAGGACGATGGACGCGGTGCTGTTCTCGTCGCGCCGGTCAATGTGCCGCGTCCTCGCCATGGACCGAGAGAACCGATCGTGGTCCCTTGTATCGACGACGGTGGTTCGTTCCTGAAGAGAGCCACGATTCCGGAGCACCGATGCGTCTCAGACTCGCTCTGTTCATCCGAACGTACCGGGTGAACGGAGCCGACGCGTTCTTAGCTCAAACGAAACAGCGGCGATCGAGGACGCCCTGTTTCCTCTTAGCCATAACGATATACCGGGCCCGGCCAAGGTGGGCCCCCTCTTCTTTCTTTGTTTCCGTTTCTTCGGGAATCGCGTGCACGAGGCTGCGAGCGCGGCGGATGTCCACCGCTGACGGACGTGTCTGCCGTCTCGAGTTGGACACGTGCGACTGTCTGTGTGCGTGCGTGCGTGTGCGAGTGCGACGAAGCGGATCGAGTTCTGTACGATATAGAAATCAGTTAAGCAGACCTCTTGTTGAAAAGTAATCAGTCGTCGTTGTATCGTCGAAGCCATTGCGCGCGCCTCTGGGATTGGCTCATCGAATGGCGGGTATGATAACGTGCGGAGAACGTATAAAACGTGACGAGTCCTCTTAGGTTACTAAGATCCGCTAGGAAAACACCGGACGCGATAGGTTTCGAGGAATATCGCGTGCACGCGGCTAACGGGGATCGTAATTTCGGGCCAAACTATTTCCTTGCTCGCTCGACGATCCTCGCGTACGTCGTCGAGTTTCCTCGAGGCTTGTCCTCGCGAGCGTCGAAGTCGAGGGGGAAACTTGCTCGACCATCTCGCCGGCTGCGGTCGTTTCGTTAACGAGCGCGATCCCGATCGTTGGTCGAACCGAAACTAGAAGACATATCGAGATCGGCGTTAAGGATTTTGTTGCGAGCGCGTGGAAATCGTCAGCTCGTTAACGAGCCACGAATCGGCGGGAATTCGATTTGGGTTTCCAAAGGGAATCAAAAGGGCGACGACTCGATAAAGGGATCTGAGGCTAGTGTTCCCTGTCAAAGGACTCGAATTTCATCGAACGGTGGACAGCGTTCAGTGACATATCGCGGATCGCTGATCGATAATTGAAACTCGCTGCAGAGCGTAGAGAAGAAAGTAAAGCTACTTAACCGCTTATTTCGATTTAACGAGTATCGTCTCTGTATTAGCGATCGTATCATAGTAAATAACCGCTTCTGAAGTCTACGTTTTTTCGAAAAGCAACCGTTTCGTGAAATCAATTCCGAAGTTCCAATAAACGAGATAGAGGAACGTGTGTCCATTTTGTGTATCTCGATGATTAAAGAAGAAAAATTCCTTCCAAAGGAAGGCAAATGTCACGGCTAAAAGTATCTTTATCGGTCGTCCTAGCCAGCTCCTCACTGTACATTGCTTTGGAACGTTACGTTTTAGTCCCAGAATGTTATTTTTATAAATAAAAAAATTATATATATATAAATGTATATGTATGTATACAGTAACGATATGACATATATATATATACATAAACGAACCCGAAAAGAACGAATGGGTGAAAGAGATGTACGATGAAAAACAAGTACATATATATATATATAAATATATAGTGATACAAAGCGATTTTCCGAGCGACGTGGAAAAAGCAAAAAAAACTTAGTCACTGTTTTTTACTATTTTTTAAAGAACAAAAAAGGTATATGTCGTAACCGCGTAATCTAATGTGTAACTAAGGAAACCCGCGCGCTATTTATTTTTTATCATCCGTGAGTGTTATCTAATGTGTAATTTAGCAGACGTGTCGAGTTCGACGATCAACGACGAGCGATCGTTCGAGCGACGGGTCTCGATCAAACGGATCCGTCGGATCGTCGTCGTCGGATCGTCGCGAGTCTGGTAACGAAATTTTATGTTTGCAAGAAGATCCTTGGCGGACGAATATCGAGCATCCGAGACGCCATTGTGGCTCGATATTCTCCTGGAACCGATGTAACCGATGTAAGTCGCGTTGAGTCGACTCGCTGTTGAAACGTTGCGAATTCTTTTCTTCTTGATCGCGCGTTGTTTCGACGAAAACTGTGGTTTCCGCAAAACAGAAAGCCTGCCAAATTTTTCCTATAACCGATGTTCTCTCGACGAGAACGCGGTGCGTTTCGTATTCTCGCAGCGAGTTCGCTCAACGCGATATTCTTCGCGGTTCAGAAACTTTTTACATCGTTTCTCCGTTTAATTTATTTCTCTGCTCAGCCGGACCGGCCGTGATCCTTCTCTCCGGCAAACCGTTGTACGTTAAGACGACTAAATCTATAGGCGAATTATAAATAGCGATAATCAGCGTTAAGGGTACCAGCTACTAATAAGCGTGCGTACGTTTCCTCCGACTTGTAAAAGAAACGTAATTGCTCAGTCTGGCATCGCGCGAACCCGTTCGCGGTTATCCTGGTTTCATTAGATCAGTGGTGGGCAACTGTGCCGGCGACGTGCGCGGTTGTGCAAGTGGGCATTCGCGAGTAATAATCTGCAGGCGGTGTATTTGTCCGATTGTTAAAACGTGGAGACGGTCATGGGTCTCCTTAGACATCCCCGCGTTTTCTTTCAATTTTACTCCTCCCACGTATTCTCTAGACTTCGTGTTGAACTATCATAAATCCGTGGATTTTCGATGCAGTATGATTCTGGATGTTACTTAAATTTCCTTCAGATTTTTCTTAGTTTTCATATATCAATTCACCCTACATATTTCTTGAGTTCGTACTTCTTTAGATTCAACTTAGGCTTTCGATAGATCTCCCAGGTTCTCCGTATTCCTAGATTCCTTTGCTGTCTCCAGGCTCTCTCTAAGCTTGCACACCGTTGCCAGAACCTCGTCACTGGACACTCGATCTGCCCATCGCTGCCTCAGACCCTTCGCACAAGCGTTTAGCGAGATACGGAGAACAAGCATCTGGAAACCGTTTCTGTCCACGATGTTAAAGGTAGAACGAAAACGTGTACCGTATCGGGCGTGCATGAACATGTGATTTCTTTCGAGTCCACGAAATCCTGCCGTCTCGTTTTTTATCCGTAGATAACCGAGGACGATCGTCGCGTATCGTCGCCGAAAATCGTCGTACCGCGTTCACGACACACTGTTGATTTTCATACACAACTTCCGTTGTTGCGATTTTCGTTCCGCTTTTGCATTCCTTCGTCGTCACGATAAGCAACGCGCCAGACATCTCTCGGGTCAATTAGAGCAACGCAGACTGGAGACGTCGGACGGTATCGGGTCTACGAGGAGTATACATTGAATAGTCGTTAAGTAGTTCTCGAAAATTTTCACACTTTTTCAAATTGCACCGCTCGATATCCGCGACTCTCGCGCGGATCGCTCAATACCGCGTCGGGAAAGATTAACAGACGCGTTACGGTACGCGACGACGTTGTTTTTACTGGTTAAGGTTTTCGATTGTTCGACGTGTTCCGACGAACTCGAGTTTCAATTTTTGCAAGTTGTTTTTGTTAAACGATATCGCGTGTCGTCGCGTCTCAAACGTCCACGACGATCTGTCCACGAGGCGACGGGGATCTAGTTCCATATAATTTTTGTACGAGCGAAATGTCTTGCCCACCACGATGATTAATAGGGAAGTTGATGCATACCTCACCCTAGAGGTCACCACTAGCATCGAACTAAAATTATCGGAAATTGTATTTTCTCTGTCGTCTCTAAAACGCTAGCAATACGTACAGTAATAAAATTATTGGAGTAACGATACTAAAAATCTTTTGCGTTTGTGATAATGTTGCCTATAGTGTTGCTAAATGTATAATTTCAGTTTGCGAATGTACTTCATTGAAAACTGTAGCAACTAAGATATCGATGTAACTGGGCTTCGATTTAAGGATTGTTTCGGTATTGAAAGCGAATTTTTCGATAATAAAATTGTAAATATACGTGGATGGCTGTAATAATTCGATCCACCGCTGTATGCTAGTGGTGCCATAGGCGTCGAAAGGTTGCAACCTTCCTCATTGCCGGAACGTAATCGTAAACGCAGCCACATTCCATCCCTTCGAGTAATCGTAATCGAATCAGGTAATAAGGTGCACGAGCCACGTAGGTCAGCGACAACTTTCTAGCACACCTCGACGAACAGCCAATCGATTTACGATTTCGCGTATTTTCTTCCTTTCCTTTTTATCTCTCGTCCCACTTGCTCCTTCAGTTTTGTTTCTTTGCATCGATAACGGCGTAACCGGCGGGCCATCGAAGATAAGAGGACACTGTCGTCATTGTCACGTCACTTTGAAAGGTTTGTTGCGTGCGAAAGAGGAGGAGAGAGCGTTATCGTCGGGAAACTCTCGAAGCGAGGTGTACATAATGTAAATAGGGCTTTGTACATGTTGAACACGTTGTAATGTAAATGGAAAAAAGACGTGCGAGAAGAGAGAAAGAAAGAGAGAGAAAGAGTCGTGTGTGCGTGCGAAAGAGAGAGAGAGAGAGAGAGAGAGAGTGAGAAGAGGCGACCGAAAGGATCGATGTGAAAAAAAAACAGAAAAGAATACACTAGATAAGACACAAGTTACTAGTAAGTAGTGGATATTACAGTGACTATTATCGTGATGGCGGATGCGTGAGGCGGTTTAACTTAAGTCCCAAGCGTAATTAGTTAATGTGTAAATAAATCTAAGCGAGGAAGTAAAAGAAAACGAACAAAAAAACTATTAAACGAGAGAGCCCAAGTAATCATTGGATATTTATAAACGAACTCCACTAAAGAGAAGTAACGACAGATGGAGATGAACGATGAGAAATAGATTCGGACGAAAGCGAGTAAAGAATGTAAATACATGGAATGGAGTACTTGTTAGGCTATCAATGCGAGAGGAACGTGTCGGGAGAGAGGAGAGGAATATCGAAAGCGAACGACCGAAAGGGAAGAAACGCGAAAATGGAAATGTGCGACGTTAATCGGACGAACAGATATACAATGCATGTTTTATCCTTAGCCGTTTTATAAATATAAATATCCTTCTTCCTCTCCTGCCTCCTTCCTCACCCTCCCTTGTCCTCTTTCACGCGACAAAGCCAGGCGCTAAAGTTGATCTTCTCTCTGATCGAGTACACCTGTCCAATCTCGAGATGTTCCTTTCGATCGCGCGTGCTGTTCTGTCTCCTTCACTTTTTCTCTGTTGCATGCAACCGAAACGCGTTTCCAAACGAACCCACCCTCGAGATACTTAGCCAACCCTTTCGTTTCGCTTGCAAAAAAAAAAATGAACAAAAAAGATCGGTAGAGAGTAACGGCCCAGCAAAGCAATCGATCGCAGAGAATCAATAGATCTGCGTAAACAGCAACACCATCGTAATATCACCGTCACCGATCATCTCCCACCATCTCTCCCATCCATCCATTCACCCGTTGAAAGTATCAGAATATTTTTCGAATCGGCGTTTTTTTCTAAACCGTTTTACCCAAAGACACGAAAGAAGGCGCGGCCGATGCTGCGAGATATCGATACGAACCGTCGCGCGATTCACACAGATTAGAATTCGTGAGGATTTCTGTGATCTTACCATTTACGTTCTCTGTTTGTAAGTGATATTTAAAAGGTAATTACCGCGGACACGTTTTTAGCACGTAACACGCGCATAAGTTCCCCGTGAATCATCGCCTGCCTGCCTTGCCTGCCTGCGCACGCTTTACAAGTGAAACAGAAATGGAAGAAGACCGAAGAACGAACAACACTGAACAGAAGACAACACGCGAAGATGAAGAAGGAAGAACACAAAACGAACAAGAAGAATTGTAATATCTAGGTATCTCCGATCTACTAAGAGCCTCCGTTTCTTCATTTTTGTATGCTTCTTTAAGACTGTCTGATACAGGAACAAAGGATAAATAAATGTGTACCAATCTCTGAATAAAAAAAAATTGTGGACCGTTTTTATCACCTTAACCACATCCTCCATGAAATCTATGCACTGCTTCAAATAATAACATCTTTTTATTGAATTTTTTATAAACATTTTTTTAATCACGTTATAATTTCATCGCTCGTAATGAATAAAGTAAAAATATTCAAACTTCCGTGGATAAAGATCTACTTCTAAAAATAATTTATCGAAGTCTCACAATACCAAAATTCCAAAACTTCAATATCCCAAAATTATAAAGTTTGAAAGTTTTGGAATTTTAAAATTCGGAGTTCCGAAATTCATAAATCTTAAAGCTCAAAAGCCTTGATTATTTGTTTATCTTTGTCTTCAAAAGATGAAATCATTTATTTCACAGCTCCAAATTGCATCAAACATTCAATCGTGTCTAATTGATTGGTTCTTCGAGCCGCAACTAAAGGCGTTACGTTAAACAACGCCTCTGCGTGTATATCGATTAAATTATTCTGCAAAATATATCGAACGATTTCCGTATTTCCAGTCAATGCAGCCACGTGCAAAATTGTTTGACCAACATTATCCGTGGCTCGAGCATCGGCTCCCAGTTGTATGATTCGTTTCACGATATGTAAATGACCCTCTTTGGTCGCTTCGTGAAGAGGAGTGGAACCCGAAGAATCTCGCGCGTTCAGAAAATTCGAATTTAGCGCCGCTAGACGATCGATTATACCCTCGTGGCCATGAAATGCTGAAATATAGACGTCAAGAATTATAATTGAAAAAATTCGTTATTTTAGAGCTAACAATGTAAAACCTAAAGTCTGTAACAAACAATTTAAAACCCGAAGCGTTTAATGAACAATTGAAATTACCAGCAATGTGTATTGCACTGCGTCCATTGTTACTTCGATCGTCGATGCATTTGATCGACTCGTTGGCCAACAAATCGAACGCTATTTCATCACCGGAACGACAAACCATGTGCAACGCCGTCCAACCGTCTTTATTTCGTAAAAATGGATTGGCCTTTGCATTCAAGAGCGCTGCGATGCACTCGTGCGCATGACTTCCGGTTTTCGTGCAGGCCAACATCAGAGGAGTCCAATCGGCGCGCTTCAAGCAATCTATAGTTGCACCTTTGGAATAATAACAACGTTGTACATCGATATTCGTAATAAAGAAAGAAATTATATTAAAAGTCATTATTCATGATATTAAGAATTATGATTTATGATAGTAAAAATTATTTATAACGTTAAAAATTCTGCGCGAAATATTATTTATTTGTATAATAAACACCTTTCTCGATCAAATATTTTAAAACATTGCTGCGCGCAAATTGTGCCGCCTCGTGAAGCGGTCTCTTCGAGTCTTTGTTCGCAACATCGACCCTGAAATTAGGTTTGCCGAAAGTTTCGCACAAGTATCGAACGATATTCAAATGACCCTCGCGCGCCGCGACGTGCAACGCGGTGTCACCGGAAGTCGAGTGCCTGAAGAGGGCCCAATCTTGCACCTGGTGTTTCGATACCAGTGCCTGTACCTTCGATAAGTCACCATTTTGACATGCGTTCAGAAAATCGCGAGATAGGTTAGGATTCGGCATATTTAATTTTCGATAAAGAAACAGTTCGGTGCACGCTCAAATAAATGTAGCAGCATGAATTATTTTACGAAGACAATGCGGATTAATAAAAATTGATTTAAGAACTGAGTATTTCGGCACATTCGACGAAAATATGTGAAGCGACAGATGCTGCCGTCTCGCAGTGAATCGAGGAAACTGCGGATGAAACAGCGCTATCTGTAATCGATAACAACAAATGTATAATAGCGCGAAAAATAAAATTTATAATCTTAATTTTCGAACTAAGAAATTTGGAAACGTGGAATTTAGAGATTTCGAAATTTTCTAATTCAGCAATTTAAAAGTTTCAAATGATCAAATTTAGAAATTACATATGTTCGGATTTATAAATTTAAAATTTGAAAGTTTTTAAACGAACAAATTTATATACCTCGGGATTTCAATGTTTTTCATTTTCGGCAATGATCAGCTGGAAGTAAGGTGTTAACAATCAAAATCCGGACAGAAGAAGATCCGATTATATAACTCATTGTATAGCCCTGCCCATGGTCATATAGCGAAATTACACGTTGTTCGTTATCATTTAACGAATTTATCTGATTTATGCGCAGTTCACAATTAAAAATAAACACTTGACTAAACCAGCCGAGCATGGAACCGTTTTGAAAGTACAATTAGTCGCACGAAACTTATCATCGTGGCTGACTCATATGGATCTCGCAATTATAGCGTCATAATTAAGTCAGTGGTAGTTTACAAGCGCTCCGTACCATTCGCGAACAATGATATTCTACAACTTTTCAAAGCACATAATAAATCTAAACAATCGTACGAAGGTTTTACGAGCACCTTCCGTGCAATTTCGCAAATGAACGCATAACATTTGTGCACGCGACAAATAAGTTATTATCGACGGCCATTGCTTACGCTGTTGAATTTAATTGTTCTTTTTTTTGCGCGGCGCAGTTTCCGGCAAATGTTTCTGCTAGGAAAAGTCATTTCATTTTTACCGTGAAATTTCCATAACCGTTATGCCGGCGCGAGATAACAATGCAAACAATTAAACACCAATAAAGCGTTTCCGGGCTGGTTGCGCAATCGCGAGTGTGTGTACGCGACTCGCGTCGAGAAAATCGCTTAGCGAGAACGTTCAAGGTTCGATCAAAAGCATCCACCTTTCGCTTCGATATAATTGCTGGACTGAGGACGCCATCGATGATTCCCCTTGTTTATCTTTTACATCGCAGCTGTAAGTACTTGCCTCCGCGTGATGCAAGTGTTTATGGTCTTCTGCTGTTACGAATTGTCTTATGGACACCCCGTTTGTTAACGTCACGTGACGTTTATCAACGTTATTTCAATATTTTCGGTACTAACCCATAATATTGAAAGTTCGTGTCGATGTAACGATAGTGTATAGTTGCAGGGAATCTGCAAATTTGGGGATTTAAGGATTTGAGAATTCGCTAGTTTGGAATTTTCAGGATTTAGGAATTTCAGAATGTACGAGTTTGGAAATTTCGGAATTTAAGAATCTGAGAATTTGCGAGCTTGGAAATTTGGGGATTTAGGGATTGAGAATGTACGAGTTTGGAAATTTGAGGATTTTGGGATTTGAGAATCTGCGAGTGTGGACATTTGGGGGTTTAAGAATTTAAGCATCGGCTAGTTCGGAAACTTGGGAATTCAAAGATTTTGGAACTTGCAAGTTTGGAAATACAACATTATCGAAATTTTAAAGTTTCACAATATAAAAATGTGGACACTAGCAGTTGGGCTTTTCAAAATTCGAGAATTTCAGAATGTAAAAATGTGGAGACTTGAATCTGAACTTGTCGAAATCTGCGAATTTAGATATTTTTTAATCCGAGGTCGAGGGAATATGGAAATTTAGAAAATTGGAAATATTGAAATGTGAGAACCAGGGAACATAGAAATTTAGAAATTTAGAAACGTGAAAATCTGTGAATCACGAGATTCAGAAACGGGAGACTCGAAAGCCCGAGGAGTAAGAAATGGAGAAATCTGAAAATTTTTTAAATTTATAAACCCACAACTGCGAAAGTGTAAAACTAAAAAATGGTGGAATGCACAGATTCGAGCATTTCTAGTCAATGTCCATCGACAACATAGTACATTAACCATCACATGCCCCTCATTGACAGCTTTCCATTACATCGTAGAACAATTTCAAACTACGTTTATTAGAAAAACATTATTACGTCTTGATTAAAGGATAAATCTAGTTTCGCAAGTATTTTTATTGCGTCCTGTCGAAGATTGATAACGGTATGACGTTGTGTATTTGTGCACGAAATGAATAGAACAATCAATTCGATATTTGAAACGGGTCTGCCTGTACGTCAAAAGTGGACGCAAGCTACGAGTTTCTCGATCGTTTCATTATTACATTGACTCGTAAAGCACTTGTATACCGGCGATATCAAGCGTGCCTTTGTTAGCCATAACATCGACCAACATGAGTATAATTCACCCCGCGGTCCCGACAATCGATCGTCAATTTGCATACGATGAATCTCCTTTCAACCTGCATCGCATTCGATCGCGATGCAAAGCTAATTTATGCGGTACACGAAGATCGATGTTCCATCGATGCTTTTTCTCTTTTAACAACTTATTTCAAGTCTATTTGTTCATCTATTTCTACATCGTGCCATTCAATTATGATGTCATTTCATTCCGAACAGAATTAACAGAGGATGCTCGACGTAAATGTAATTTTTATTTAAAATTAAGTCTCGATAACGAGGATACTGTCTCTGTAGAAGAGGTAAACAAATATAGAAACTTAAATTATGAATTGTACGCGCATGAACACAGTAATGGAAATAATAATATAACGTAATATACGATATATATAATGATAGATCATGAATAATAATTGAATTGAAAGGAGGAAGTAAAGTTGTAAATATCAATGGTAGAAGAACAAGTTCTCTATTATCAAAATATGTTACACTATGTGGTGAAAAATATGAATCATTGTGATCATATCTGCATCCATATTTATTAATATTTTATATAAACACCCCTTTCACAGATATAAAGCGGTTTATAAAAAATTACGTAGTATTTTTTCATTTCGCAGCAGCTATTTTACAGCCATGGAAGTATAACAATTTCGATAACATTTTTCTTTCGTGCGACTGATAATGTTCGTTGCTCGACGATCAACAATAAAGCCCCATTGCCTGGAAGAAGTTATCAGAGAGTCGAACGAATGTTCGCAGACCTGTAATAACACGTCATCTTCCCCGGGCTCGATAGCTATAATTTGATGCGAAATTGAATCTTTAATTGTACGGATCCCATACGAACGATCATCAGCTGGCGCCAGTCGGGGAACAGGAATAACACAGGTAAGCTCGTGGTACTCTTCGGGGCCGTTCATTTCCTGCGTTTTCCATCGCGTTCACGGAAACGATGGCTTCCTATTCGAAAACAACACTTCTGTCGAGGTTGTCGTTGATTATTGCTACGAGAAGAAATCTTGCGCCTACGACACAGAAATGAGCACCATAGTATAAAAATAAATCCTTGAGAATTTTTCCGAGAAATCCTTGCATCTTTGTCTTAACTCGATTTCCATGCCTCTTTTCTCTTCGCCGTTGCAACGCGTCTCAGCAGCCGCGATTAATATATTAACCATCGCTACGCTAAACTATAAACACAAAAACTTAAATATTGGGGGATAATATTCGGTAAAATACTAAATTAAATTAAAACGTCACAAGGATTAGATCACATTTTTCCTGGACAATAGAAACATGCAGTAAACACGTTTTTGAACAGTAAATCAAAAAGTCGTCTCGAATAATACATAACAACTATATAATTGTGTCGTTGCGTCATTGTTAATTTATTATCGAACATGTACGCGTGTCTTATCGGTACGTACGTGGGAACGACGATTCCGATCAGGATGTTACACGAAGTTTATAGCAATACTTGACTCATTATCGAGTTTCCTGTTTCTCAGAAATTTCAGTTCACCACGGACCGATCGGTGCTTACTCGTCTGATTGTTTGATCGATTTGCGTCGACATTGACCTTAACGCATTGAATGCCTGGCGAATTTTATGCCTTATTCACTGCGAGCAGCACTTAGCAACATTTAGTATGAGTCATTCTAATACGTACCGGTGAACACGGTGAAAATTGCCATTTGTTCACAGACACATTATTATGGAAATAATTAACACATTGTCTGACGTGGGCCTCGAATTTAACGTACCTGATTTTGTCAAATTGAAATGAACAACTGGGCATTCGAAGAATTAGAAATTTCAATGATTCGAAAATTGTGGAATCTGGGAATCGCAGAATTTATGAGTTTTGGAATTTAGAATTTTCAGAATTTGGAAAATTTGGAAATTCAGGGTTTCGGGAATTTAGGAATCCGAAAATTGTTAGTGATCGAAAATATAGGAATTCGGGAATTTAGGAAGTTGGAGATTTAGAAATTTGGGAATTTAGGGATTTCGGAATTTAGGGATTTCAGAATTTAAGGATATGGAAATATAGACATTTCGAAATTTCGGAATTTGGAAATTTGAGAACTTAGCGATCTGGTAATTTAGAGATTTAAAAATCTGGGAATTCGGAAATATAGAAATTTGAGAATTTGAAAATACAAACGTTGAAGGATATAAACATTTAGTTTCGAAGTACGGAAACTTAGAGGTGTGAATGTTGAATTATTTGTCAAAATTAATTGAGACATTGGCAATGATCCTCATGGACCGTGGCTAATATATTCACGCAATGCCATTCGCAAGAATTTCAAGCCTCAAGGAAAAGAATGAAGGAATCCGCTCGCTGCGCATCGTATCGTGGCCGCCATTGCGTAACGTTCGACTCCATACGAATTAAGCAACGATAAGCTTGATCACTGTGCTCGTCTTGGCAATTGTTGTTTCGTAGAAACGCCATTACAGATAATCGCCTTCGAACTATCTAACGCCCGCGATTCAACCGCGACGAAGTAAAAAAATCCTGACGCCGTCTGACCACCGCGCTTGAATCTTTTTTATTCTTCGTCTACTGAGTTACCTAAAAAATTACACACTTGTCTGTACATTAATCTTCGAATTTCAGTTAAATATGAATTTAAGACGTAATACAGGATTCACAAATATCTATCATGCTACATCCTCGTAGCCATAGGTAGATCCTCGCATATCTCGATCTTAAGAATTCTATATTTACACATTCCTGTATTACGAGATTCCAAGATTTTTAAAACTACCAATATCTCTTCATCGTCGAGAAAGCGTCCAAATCGACCAAAAATGGATAATTCGTAAAATATTTCAACAAGATTATGTAATTCCCATCGACAGCTACAGCCTCCAGACCTGGATCAACCTCTCGATCATTCTACGAGTTTATACGAGATTCTTCGTGGTGCAAGTTCAAGGCTCTGTCGAGCGATACCCACAAGGTCACCGAGTGTGCAAATACCGAGTGATCATAGCCACATACAGGTGCAGCCGCTTTCTCATCGCGAAGATGAGACGGCCACTGACGTAAACGGGACGTATCAAAACCGTCGACTGCTTCAACAAGTTCCTCGCTCGTCTCGTGCAGTCGTTCGAACAACAACCATACGTCACGATAAGCGCCACCGTGTGTTTTCCTCGATTGTGTGCCTCTTAAGTGTCTCGGTACTTCCTTCGGCGAGATTGCTTAATGGGAATAACAGAATTAATCATCGATCGGATATTACTCACTCTCGACCCCGAAATATCTCGTAGAGAACCGAGAGAGAAAGACAGAGAGATGCTGACCGAGTCCTTTCATTCATAAGCCGTGAATCTAGCGAGCTAGATCGAGGAACGCGTCGTACCGGTTCGAGATCGACCACTTTCTTGATTTCGCCTTTTTTTTTTCCTCGTGATTTTTGCGCGAATTTATTGGCTGACGTGTCCCTGCCGGTTGAACGGAGCATTAATCTTCAAGCATTCAGGTGAAGTACCGGTTGCGTCATTTGTGGAGCAAAATCGATTCGACGCTGATAAGTCGCGTTGTAAATAATTGATGATTAACGGACTCGTTGTTGTAATTTGATCGCACTATTTTTTGTTATCTCAGCAGTTGGTACAAATTTTGATTGATTCTTCGACACGTAATTTTTTTATACTCTTTACTAGGTACATATTAGATATTATTCTTCGAAAAATTTTAATTTATAGCGCTGGCGGTAGTTATGAAAATAATTTTATAGTGGGGAATACTGTGGGTTTTTCTAAGGAAAGTAGCGATTTTTGTAGAACACTATTATAATACACAAAAGTCATTAGTATTATCTCCTTTTCCTGTATTACCAATTTGAAAGGATTTGCATATAATGATTTGCATATTTGTATATAAAAGTTTGCATACAATCGATCGAAATATATTACTACCATTTTCTCCATTTTCTAGAAACTTCTTCCTAAGGAAGTTCTTTCCCTACCACCCTAAGAAAAACTGAGGTATAAAAGCCTACCATAATTCTATACCCGATGATAGAATATCTACAATAGATTACCCTAGACAAAAATACCTAACCTTATTTCCAGGTAACATTATGACATAAGCCCTACATAAAATCGCATGAATTAATTTCATAAAATCCCTAACCGACAATGGAAGTATCAGCAAAATAAATTTCGCAAGCTTCTATTTAAGTTTCTATTTTCATTCCTAAGTCATCGCTGCGAGGCAACACCGATTCAAAACAAGGTGAATCAGAAGTAAAAATACCACGGTGAAAGGCTAAATATAACAGATGTTACGTTAAAACAAGTGTCTTTAGTGGTTCATTTGGAGTTGAACGATACGGTTGAAAATGGCACGAGCAAATTGTTGCACGAATAACTGCAACGATCGATACCGCGTGACATTTTCTATCGTTCTGCCATTGTCGACGATTAGCTGGGCATTAGTTAGGCCCCGGTTAGTCACCTTCCTGGCGTTGTTTTGAAACGAACGGGCACGCGGCGACTAGATCGTATCGAAAGAATGGAACAATTGTTTCGAGGTCATGGTCGAATTGCACAGCGGGGAAAATGTATGCCGTATCGATTGTCTTCGACGCGTTGGTAATGTACACGCGTCGCGGGCGTCGGCGAAATAGCGTCGTCGTGTCCGATGACGCCGATAAGCTGGATGGAAATATCGATCAGAGGATAGGTAACTGTGTGTAATTATGCGGACTATTTCGTGGGTTCCGGTACCATCGCGTATCACTTGCCAAGTATTCGGCCACGCTACGCTGTTGTTTCGATCCGCTATCACGACCATTTGTAAATGTCTCTGCTCGCTAAATGAATTTCATGCCGATTCGCCGGTTTAATTGCGGAAGAGTAGTTCTTGCAACTTAACTCGTTAACCTGACTTTAATTCCGATATTGCGGGTTACAGTACCGTTATCGGTTCGAAGATTGAAGAATTCCAATTGCAATAATTACTCTTTTAACATTTCTTTTGGTACAAATTATTGTTGTTCGATGGATTAAACAAACGGGGACATTCAAAACGTGTAGGCGATGACACGTATTAGGAATAACTAGGGAAGATCAAGTATGGTTAGGTTATAATTAAGTTAGGTTAGGCTATAATTACATTAATATAATTAGGTTAGGTTCGATTTAGAACTTTAGTCGTGTTAGGTTAGGTTTTACAGCCCACAATTATTTATTTTTGTTAATGTTGTTGTGTAATATTTTTGTTAATTAAAGTTGTTTTTAATTTACTTAATGTAAGACCAGGATAATTGTACTCCGATAATAAAATTTATCTTGATGTAAAAGTCGATATAAAGATCATTATTATGAGAGTTAAAAAACTTTTTAAATAAGACTAAGCATGTAACCAAGCAGCAGGAAGCGAATAAACCAATGCAGGACAAATAAAACGTTTATTTTGTATAGTGTTGTGTTATATATTACAGCGCTGTTGTATATTTATTATATAAATCAGAGAAAGTTGCTTCCTCATTTTTTACACGCTACAAAGAAATGTTTTGAAACTAAATCGTCAGTCTGCTCTGTTTATTATATGAACCAGGGAAAGTTCAATTTTTCACTTTTTGTAACAAGCTTTATTAAGGCCTACCAATTTAATGAATATGGAGCATACGTGATGTTTCTTCTACCTACAGTTGTGAACACCACTTTATCGCTTTTTAATTAGAAATTGTGGCTTTCGTAAATTTCGAATTTACCAAATTTGATTTGGGACTTTGATGACTTTAGAATTGGGAGAATTAGCAGAAGATCCTGCAGAATTTGATAATTCTAGATTTTAAACAATGAGAAATTTGAAAATCCGTGTATGTGGAAACGCAAAAGTTGGTATATTCGTGAGCTGAAAATCTTGATAATTCCCTATCATATATCGTGACGCTCGGCTCCAAATATCGACCGTAACACCCACACCGAATCCCGTGCGAGCGAGTTGCGGATAAAAAAATAAAATTGTTTCAATCCACCATAAGCGAGTCCCAGTTCCCAATATCCTTCCTTATCCTACCACTCCTCGTATACGATCCCTTCACCGCGAGGCACGGCAAGTAACCGCGTACTCTCTCCTTCGGCATAGTACGTAGAACCACAAAACCCAGCTCGACGCCAGACGCTGCAACATTCCAGTCCGTGGCGACGGAGCCCGGTCCCTTCCCGAGATGTTCGTCCAGCATCGAAGGGTGCTTCGAAAACAATTCCCCGGATACACCTGATCGGTGCAGGGAGGTCAGAAAACGTTTCCCCGTGGAGCGTCAGCCGTCGAGCAGCCAGGTGGGAGGTGGAAGGTGGAGTTACCGGTGACGACGAGCCTCGGCTGTGGCCTCTGGGTAGGGGCCCCTGGCGTCGTTGCGTACCCTGGTAACATTGGACCCCCACTAGTGCCTTCCGAAGTCGGAGGCGCATACGACGGCTCGACACCGATATACCGACAACGACGCCGACCGGCGTTGCGATCATCATCCGTCCTACCGTCTGCAGTTGCAGTCGGCCACCGCGCTCACCATCGAGCACGCGACATTCCGCCTCGCGGGGATTCCCGACGCGTTTCCCGTCGCTCGACGTGCCCGATCACCGAGACCCGTTCGACTGCGCTCTAACCAGGATACGTGGACAGTGAGTCACAGGTGGTACGCGGCTACCTGGGTACACAGAAATCGTGCTTCTGTCCGTTCTCTCGTTTCGGTGGATCGAATTGTGCGCCGATAGATCGGCCGACACCGGTTTCTCGTCGGCTCCCCGTGCGTCCGCGCGCATGTCGATGACTCCTCGTCCAGTGATTCGGGGACAGTGAGGGGTACACCCGCGGAGAAGGGGTATCAACGACGACGGTGACAGTGAGCAGATCCCGTGAATTTTCTGTGCATTCGGACCGTGGCCAGCCGATCGACGACCAGCCGAGCAACTGGATCGACCCGGACGACGAACCCAAAAAGGTTTTCGAGTTTCTGTCACTGGTCGCGGGAACAGCGAACAATTCGTAGGGAAAGCGAGAAACGGCACAACACGCTGGGACTTTCGAAATATTCGTCGACTTTTTGCCTTTCTATTTGCGTAGGATATCGCTCGTCGGATCGCGCGCGCGATCCTCTCGGCCGTACGTAACGCGAATCCGATCGGGAAAATCGGTTTCCCGCGCCTTTCTTTCCCCGATATTTTCGTCGTGCCGGTGAATCACCCGGCCGATTCCGTTACTCGCGTTCGCGGAAAGTTCAAGGAAACACGAGGGTGTGCGCGACCGGCCGACCCGATTCCGTTCGCGATCGCTTTCTTTAAAACGTTGCCTTTTAGCCTGGCCGATTTATTCGCGATCCCGTGCACCCCATTATATGGTAATTGCTCTGGCGCGTACCAGACGATACGGTGTTGCTTCATGCTCGAGTAGCTTTGACATATTGGGAGCATAATTGGCCTGGACAGTGTACCGTGAAACGCGTGATTCCAGTCGGTCCTCGAACTTCTACGCTCATTCTGCGACGAGATAATCGGCCCGCAACGAATTTCAATCGTTCGCGCGATGATTTTGCAAGATTCGCCGCATTTTTTCGTTTTTTTCTTTTTTACTGTTAACCGTGCCCTTTCGTCGCGCGTCTTATAAACGCGAAATCATGCTCCAAACGATGGAGAACGCTCTGTTCGTTCACCTCGGCCTGGCTCGCGGATCGTCGATCGTAGACGTTCATTGATCGATGCTCAGACACTGTTTTTTATTCCTGTCTCGTTCGAGACATGAGTCAACGCTGCTCGATATCTGAAACGATCGCCCCGAGCTACGTTAGAACCGTTCCACTCTTATTGTTAGAGCGAGATTGAATTTTTACACATGTAATCCTTTGGTAACTCAAGTCGTATGTTCTGAGTTCTTCCACTGCGCGAGCGATAAAAGAATTTCGCGTTCGGTCCTTCGTACGATTGTATTTGGAGGTGACGTGTGAAATTCCTAGTGTAAATTCGAAACTTTATTTCGAGCCGTTCGCGTATTTCGTTTTACCGTGTTTCACTTACTTTGTATGCTTTGGAAGTACGTACTTTTGAAGATGAATTAGCATTTGCTTTCGGGAACATGGATAATTCAAGGAATAAGGAGTCGACGCGTCGATCGTAAAATTTGATCGTGTATAATAATATCGAAATTTCAATCGGTAAAGATACGTACATTTCACGATCATATTTAAGGTCTCAGTTTTTCATTTCATGACATTAGTACTACTCGCGATCGATGTTCAGGCTATTTATTTTCCTCCTCAATTACTAGAGTACACGATACTTGGAGCGTAATGACACGTCAGTCACCAATGTCCACCATTGCAGTCGCATTAAAATAGAGTCGAACGTACCCGGTCGTTAACTTACGGCACGATGCAAATGAATACTTTCATTCTAATATTATAAAATAGTTCGTTAATGAATGAACACGAGACGTGAACTGACTAACTATGCGATCATCGATTTCCGGTGTTGAGCTCGGGAAAAATCACGGCCAGCATGGCGTTCGTTTCCGTTCACGAATCGGTAGGAACGATAAATCACGAGTTATCTTGGGGCCGGTCGAAAGTTGCCTGTACGGATCAACGTCACGTTGCAATAACGGAATACGTCATAAATTAGCGAGCCTACCTTGGCGGCCAGGTTAGCCCGATAAAAATTCCCTGGCCACCTCGTGTCACACCGGTTTCTCCCGTGTTCTAGACACGGTTCCCTTCCTCGCGATCCCAGAAGGTCAAGTTCTATTCGTTAACGAAATATCGATCTTTACCGATATCGAATCGTTATCGAAACTCTCGCGAATCGACGGTGTTCACCCAACGGTGTTTTGTCGAGGATCGAACATTCAAAACTTACAAATAAAACTACAGGAATAATTTCAAATTAGAGAATTTTAATTTTTATACTATTTAATAATAAGTAAAATAATATTAAAAAATTATTTGTTATGGGCAATATACAATTTAAGTTTACCCCTTCTTCTGATTATGAGAACGATCGAAGAAGAAGATTGTAAAGTAGATCACATTACTTTACAAGTTGAAAGTAATTTCAACCTAGAAAAGAATTAGAAATTTGTTGTATTCACCAGTTAGAAAATTTTGAGACTTTTGTTATTAGTTTGGACCTATTAGTTAAGTAAGATGATACTTGAATTAGGTAATGGCTCCAGAAAGCCTTCTATGGAAATAAATTCGAGAATCTGAAGGAGGGGTCGACTTAAATTAATGCGTTGAACCGGTGCAGATCCGACATCCAAGAATTAAATGTTCCCAGTTTTTTTGCTACACTAGTATCGAGGTCAAACTTCTCTCATTTTAATACAGAATCCTTCGTTGTTCGATCTAGAGAAGGCAAGCAGCCGGAAATTGGTTCGCACAGAAATTCTTCGAAAAATTGGAGAGTACAAGGAAGAAAGGTCTGGCGCTGGCCTAAGAAGAATTTCGACGTAGCCGAAATAAGAGGAAGAGGAATTAAAGATATTACGAAGAAGAATCTCGAACTAGTCTAAAAAGAGGTCGAATCTCAAACTAAAAAAAAGGAGAATCACAAACTGAAAAGAAGGAGAATCTCGAACTGACCTAAAAAGAAGAAATTCGAGATAGTCGGAAGCGGAGAACAATTTCCAGATAATCGAAGAGAAGAAGAAGAATTTGAAGGTAGCCGAAGACGAAGAAGGGTTACGTGGAAAGTTGCAAAGAAGTGTCGGAAGGGAAGTTAAAAGGAACACGAGCTCGTCTTCAACTTGAAGAAGTGCAAGGTTGGAGTAATTGGTGAAGGAACATTAACAAACGGTCGTGAAACACGGTGACACGGAGGGGGTTTTACATGCGTCATCGTCGTGCGGGTACAAATCGCACGCGACGAAACGCTTCGACGGCAGTACACGTGTGTAACGACGCGCTCGATCGTTTCAGCGTACCACGCGGTTTCGATCCTCTCTCAAGGATACGTGGTGATAAATGCGGTGCCGGAGATGACGTCCTGCGCGTTCTCCAAAATGGTTACCCGGCTCGTCATCCTGTGCCTCCTTCTGGTCGCGTGCAACGGTGAGTAAATTTCATCTTTTATCTCCTTTTCGTTCCTCCAGCTCATACGAGTGCTTGTACAAATTAGACAAACTATACACATACCTACGATGCTTATACACAAAATGTTCAAGTTCTAAATTGCTTACAGGTGTACGTACAATCCTTGTACAAATTATTTACAGACATACCTGTAATGTTCGTACAAATCATTTACACATATGCATGAAATACTTATATGAATTACTCATACATGTACAATGATCATATCGATTGCCTATACATATACATGCGATACTCGTACAATTTACTTGCACATATACAATACACATATACAATGTTTATGTCAATTTATATAAATGCATAGAATGTTTGTATAATTACATCTTGCATACATACGAAATACGTATATAAATTACCGACACACGCACATACAGCACTTGTACAAATTTGTTTATGAACATCACTTTGATAAATGGCATAAAGGTAAATTCATAAATTCAACGATCGAAGACACGAGCGAACGAAGATTTTATGCAATATTTTAAAAAAATCAGTTTTTAGGTATACTGACACTTATTGTCCTGGTTTCCTTGTTTTCTTTTATTGCTGTGATAACATCGATTTTTCAAAGAACGACAGTGCCAGAGTTTTTTTTAGGAAACTAAGTTCTCTTAATTGAACCGGTAATTGGATAATTTCGACGTTTGTTGATTAAAAGTTACTAAAATTCGTTGGTAATTGTTTCATAAGTAAATAACGGTTATATAATTTTCCATTGCGTCCATTGTATAATGAATTACTCGGTGCGAGTGTTTGTTTTAGATTAAACATTTCCATGCATATTCATTGATTTGTTTCCGAGAAGAATTTCTCTGTTTATCGAAGAAACAATAGATAAATGGCCCACAGATAATTTTTAAACGACATTGGTAATTAGGCACAGACAAAGCCGTAATCTGTTGACTGATTCCTTGTGTCTGACGTCAATTTTAACGAATATCACTCATCCAATCAGTAGATTTTCATAGAAACACAATTATTAGCCAGTTTGGAATTTTTCGCTGACCAGTCCCGTTTATTGTTTGCAGATAAGAAATATTTGTAAGGCTGTAAAACTCGTATTAATCGTGAAATGAAAGTTATAGACTCGTGTTAAAACTTATATTAATCATTTTATATTTACGACGGTTCATAAACTGCACCTAGTTTGT
Source organism: Coelioxys conoideus (assembly GCA_947623535.1). Lineage (NCBI taxonomy): Eukaryota > Metazoa > Arthropoda > Insecta > Hymenoptera > Megachilidae > Coelioxys > Coelioxys conoideus. Next base: position 14,712,226 of record OX392457.1, on the reverse strand, counting down.
TTGTTGTCGGAGTAGGAATAGAGTCGACATTTATTTTGAGCAAATGTCGAAAACATCGACGAGCAATTTCATTGCGGATCGAAGGAGAAGTAGCGTGTCACAGTGTCAATCGGTTGATATGGCACCAATTAATATGCTATGAGCCATCATTTTACGACTGTGAAGGCCTTAACCTCGACAAGGGCCACGTAGCCTTTAAGTGACTTTACAGAGGTTGCATTCGAAATGATCAACACGAGGGCATTGCTTCTTATTGTTACTGCCACGTAATATTTCGGTATGGGTTCAAGTGTCAACGCGTGTCAAACTATTTTGGAAATCTTCCACGGTTGAAACCATCTCTTATCCTACTATTTACATCACTTACTCCGTCGGTTGAAGATATAATTTTTTAAGGACCTGTATCGCATTAACGCGACATTTCATTAATTTACATTATTTTATTACAAATTAATTTTATTACGAATTTTATTTTTTAATGTCACGATCATATTGTATTTAACATTATGGAATGAAATTCAAAAATTTACACAAATAATTTTGTTGTCGCTTTCCTTTTATATTACACTCATAATTGGGTTCTATAATTGGAGGAATCGAATGTAGCGACATACTGTATTTTCTATTTTGATTATGGAAATTTTCCTAAATTTTATATATCATGGATTTTCTGGAGGATACATTTTTATCATAAGTGGTTTGTACCTCGACAAAGTGATATGTAGATTTATTCATGTATGCCCACCAGATCTTGTTACAAATATACTGAAGACTTTTATATGGTAAATTTTTAGTTCCTTCTTAAACAGCTTTGTTACACAAGGAAAATACCATGTATATAAGGTGTATTATTACGCTGCATGTTTCGTAGTGGAAAAATTACAATTTTCCATTTAATATCGTGGATCATATTAAAGGAACGTGAACAATTTTCAAATCTAATCTACGACTTCTTATCTCCAAATACCTTACGATGCATACTTAACCATTCGAGCACGAACAAAACCAAAACATGTTAATAATTTTATACAATTATTATGAACTTTTGTTAGTCACTAATAACCCTTCTTCTATTCTAATTTAATATACCGACTCTTCACAGACGATTATCTGTTACAAAAGAACAGTTGTTACAACGAAAACAAGTACGTTTTCATCATATTTATTATTCCATAAAATCCGAATTTCCATTCTTGAATGAAACGATCGAGTAGCGTTTATCTCGTTTTGCAAAAGATTAGAGAAGAAAATATCGTTTCCGGAACCATGACAGTGAAATCAGTCCGATCGATCGGCAATTTCGTTTCATTAACAAGTTGAGCCCCGCGAACGTGACACGTGTGGGTATTTAATGGTAAGTGTCGCGTTCGTCTGGCGACGCGAAAATCTATGTTAACGAGTTCACTTTCGTCGGGTGCGTGTGTCGTTCGAATAACAAGCTCGATCCGGCGACGATTTTCGCTGAACGCGAGCGAAATCGCGGCGATCTCGAGCGGATCGGAATCAGAGCGAGACGGGAGCCATCGCTTAGAATCAGACTGACGAGTTTTGCAGCAGCCTTACTCGTCTCGGTGATTTCAATGAATCTAGAAACGTGATTTGCTGAGTTTACATCGATCCGATATATAAATACGCTTCAGACACTCCAGTTGTAAAAACGAAGATCTCTTCAGCTCTGTTTCACGCGAAACCATTACAAATCCTTTTCACACTTTCTTAACGAATTTCATCCGATTCTTGCGCTATTGAATTATTAAGTTGTAATTATCGAAATAATAAATTATTATAGTTATTGAATTATTAAATTGATGTACTTATTATACAATTAAATGGTTCCAGTTAGTAAATTATTAAATTGTTACACTTGTTAAACAATTAAATTGCTGCAGTTGTTGAATTATTAAATTATTGCAGTTATTGAACTATCAAATTGATAAATATTCATTAACATTGCGAGTTATGGAATAGCGATCGAGTGTTCCATATGTATAAATTAGATTGGATAATTAATTTGGATCGGTAATATTTTAATTATGCTAGACGGTGTGTAACGGACGTCATACTTGACCCTGTTCTAGGATATGGGTCCTCCGTTTATATGTAAATCAGTATTTGTGGAGCACGGGATAGTTGTCCATATCAATTGTATTATGTGTACGGACGAAAACGATTATCAAATAGTATTGAATCCATTAGAATTAGAGTTTTTGTCTCGAGAGGTCCAAGTGCCAAAACTTTGATGATTCCATGAACGTCCCGCATCAAGTATGACTAAATGGCTCTTTGAAAATTTGACAATTTAGATACTCCAAAACTTGGAAATTTGGATGTCTAGAAATTTGAGAGTTCGATATCTGAAAATTTAGAAAAATTAAAGATCTGAAAGCTAACATAGGAAATTGTTAATTTATGAACTTGAAGATGTAGACAATTTTTCATTTAGAAATTTAGAGATATAGAAAATTATTAATGAAGTAACTTAGAAACAGAAAAAATTGTTCAGTCAAAAATTTAGAAATATGGAGAATCGTTATTGCAGAAACTTACAAATATAAAAAATTGTCAAGTAAGAAATGTAGAGATATATAAAATCGCCAATTCAAAAACGCAGAAGTACAGAAAACTAATTCGGCAACCTAAAATCTCGAAACCCGTTAATTCATAAACCCAGAACTACAAAAAATTCGTACAAGCAGAAACTTGAAAATTGATTCGCGCTAGAAATTTGGGACCCAGAACAATTTCGTATCGCATGGAGCCAGATACCCGAAAAAATTACTCGTGCAAGAAGAAACAGGTGGAATTCGCATTTCCACCAACACAGTAACCGAGAGGCGCAGGTAGGCAACGTGAGTGGAACGATGCAAATCGAGGCGATCGAGCGTGTAGAATTCAAGACGGTCTCGAACTCTGTAAAAAGCAGAAGGGCACACGTTTTTCTCGCCGTAGCTCAACGTGCAATAATGTCGCGTTCAAATGTTAAGACGTTGATGCATCGACGAAGTGAAACCGGTTCAACGTCGAACAGCGGCCAGCAACGAATAAAGGTAGCCGTAGAAAAACGGAGAGGAAACAGCAATCGTCGAAGCCGCGGTTCAACTATCCGCTGAATATCGATAACGCGGAGCAGTTTGCGTGCAACAACGTCAATTATCGATGGTAACGTCAATCGAGGGACGTTGATGGGGCCCCTGTATCTTCGAGTTTCGGCTACCTGGACGTTTTGTTAATCCTCTTTCGATGCCTTCTCGTAAAGCATTCGTCGAGGAGCGGCGTGTTCTCGGCCCGAAAGAACTGGTTCTTCTACGGAGGGTGGTTAAACTCGATGCAATGCGTGCATTTAGTGAAACATCGGTCTGGAATGCAAACACGTGGGGAAGGGTAGGAACCTGCATGGGAACCTATCGTACGATCCTCCATTACGATCCACGCCGCTGAGTTTTATGCGTTCTATGGATAAGCTCGTTTAACTTGACGGTGAACTGGATTCTACCTACGGATTTTACGTAATGATCGTTTATCGCGGATTATTCTACGCTGATCGTTCTTCTCTTATTATTTATTTTATACTCGTCCTCTGGCGACTTTAATGTGGAGACGAGGGAAGAGAATCCGTGACAAAAATATTGAATGATAATGATTATTGGACGATTCGATGATTTTATTTTTAACCATGTAATGGTTTCTGGTGAATCACGTTGCAGATTTTTGTATAATTCCATACGTCACCTGTTTAAATTTTAAGCTTCAACAATTTTGTTCAGTTTCTCAAGGACCCAAAATTACAAGGTTTTGAAGTTCTGAATTCGAGAATGTTGGAATTTGTAAATATAGAAGTTCGAAAATGTGGAATTTGATAATTCTGTGACTTCAACGTGTAGGAATTTAAGAATGTGGTGACTTAGAAATGTAAGAATTTTAGAATACGGATAATTGGAAATGAGGAGAATTGGAAGAACTGAATTACTGGAAATTAGTGAATTTCGAGGGGGAGCTCGGAAATATAGAAATTTTAGAATTTGAGAACTTGAAAATTTAGATACTCGTGACTTTAAGCTCTTGAAAATACACAAACTCGAGAATTTGGTAGCTCGGATACATAGAAATTCGAGAATCCCTAACTTTCTCATCGGTGATTAAAAATTCATCAGTATCAACCTAATAACAGTATCAGAATGAAAAACTAAATGGAAATTTACATTTCACATAGTCAATAACTCAAAATTACGAAGTCCTAGTTCTTGAAATCCCGAATTTCCGACTCAAACTTCAATCGAAGTTTCAAATTCTTCTTATTCGAAATTCCAAAATTCTGACAGTCCCGATGTCCCTGAAATTCCATAACTCCAAGATCCCATCCCACGAAAATATCCCAAGAATCCCGATTCCTGCAAGCACCCGGTAGATCCCGTGGCTGTTACGGTTCAAAAAAGTCCTGTAATGAGTCCTGTGAGCGAAGGATGCACGTTCTTGCGTATCCTTGACACCGTCACAAGAATTCTCCAGTCAGGCGTATGCCTTACCTTTTACAGAATTCTCCGAGCTCCTCCTCTTCGACATAGAACTCGAGTATTATTCGACACAGGGGCGTCAAACAACAAGTCGATATTTATATTTTTATTAAATATATCCGTAATTCCGCCACGGCGTACGTTTAAACAGATTCTGAAAATAATGGATACAAAGACCTCGCCTGGAGAGCAATATTTTTCTTCGAGATGGTTCACGTCGAGACGTACCGAAACGGAAACACGGTTCCCTCGATAGATTTCCCGGGCCAATCTTAACCAAGGACGATTAGCCGTTCGATCTTTGTTCTTCGAAGAAATAAACACGATCTTGTGCATCGATCGCTCCCGTCACGATGTTAACTAATGAGTCGAGCACGTAGGCTCCGACGCTCGCGTTGTTGGTTTTGTAATATTCCTTGAGAAACTTCGTCTCGAGAATCGAACAATGGAGAGTCGGCTGAGAAAATATGAATTCATCTTTGAAGCTTCGTTCTTTATTAAATCGAAACGATTGCACGCTTTGCTGAGATCCGATTAATCTCTCTGTTTTGCCATTTCTTGATCGCTTCGGAATCATCGTTTGGGAACGCACAAAGAAAATGAAACAATCCTACGTGTTCGAATCTTCTGAGAGTTAATATAATAAATTCGATGAACTGCTTAGTTACTACTGCGGTTCTTTTTTGCAATTAACGCAACACATTGCGTTAATCCATTGACACCATAATTTATTTACGAGTCAATTTTTTATCGAGAAGATAAATATCATTTTCTATTGCACACACATAATTTCATTTCAAGAACATAAAATCGTTTAGATCATATATTCTTCATACATAAATGCTATTCTTTCGTATCACGCATATTTTCGTTTAGCACAGTCATTGTACCCCGTCTTGTGAATATTTTTCGTACTCGGAAGATTTAGAAGTAATTTTTCTTCGTTTCTTAAGAAATATTATATGTTATCACAAGTAACATACACGTATGTTGTAAAGAGGCGCATGCGAGGTTGATAAAGGTAACTTAATCCCTTTGGGTCTCGATTTAACCGGTCTACCTCGATGCTGATTAAGCCGGTTAATCGAGATCTCATCGTATTAATCTATAGCTCTAAAGTACAATGAAGAAGAATGGAACGATAAGAGTACAAGATCGTACTTTCTCGGCGAATCAATTCTCCGAGCAATTACCTGGAACAGGATATAATGTATTTTTTCTGTAATTCCCGTATGATACAACGCACTTTCTCCCCGGGTTTAGAAACGAGTCTTTTGTCCAAAAATCCTTCCGAGAAACGTGAGTGTACAAAATGGTTCTCGGAAGGATATTTCTTCCTGGGCATCGATAAATCTCCGAGAACGCGTTTCGTCAGAACGATATTGATGACACGATGACTGGAAACGAACGGGTGATAATATGCCGTAGCAATTTGTTAGACGCGTTTTAATGTTTCTGTGCGTCGATAATACGTTGAACGCATAGCGAACGTTACGTTTTGCGCGTTGAATGTCACGGACCGATAAGACACGTAGACACTGCGTTTAAAAATGAACGTTGACACAGTTCCATCAACAATGCGAATTTGCGTCAACATGGTCCCATTAATCGTGGAAGAAATGCGTTCATTCCTTTCGGTATGAGTAATTTATTAATCGAGGTAATTTACGTATGTCTACGAACGACTAACGACGTTACATTACGAAGATGAACGGGCCGCATCATGTCGATATTTGGAAAATATGGCAGAAATTTATGCACATACAAAATTTATTGCGTTTTTTGTTATGAGAAATGATGGACGGTGAAGCGGAACATATGCTGCCGCATCTGAGACGCGATATTTTAACTCATTGCATCTTCGGCATTTATCGATATGCCGATTTCGATGTGATTTTATTAACAATACATTTGAGAAATTGTAAATTACAATTAAAAACTTTCTATGTTAAGGAGTCTAAAAATTCAAAAATTCCGTAGTCTTAAATTTAAAAAATGACAAACATTCTAAAAGATCTTACATTTTACACTTTCAATGTTCCGGCTTTCTATAACTACGAGATTTCAGAATGAGTGAATTTTAAGGTTTCTCACACTTAAAAAATCCTAAAGTTCTAAAATTCCAAAGTCCCGAAATTCTAAAAATGCAAGATTTCATTGTTCCAAGGTCTCAACATTCTAAAATTCCAAGATTTTAACATTTCAAACTGCAAAAATTCCAAAGTGTCAAACTCCCAGAATTCTAGGATTCTAACATCATAAATTTCCAAAATTCTGCACTCCCAAAATTCCGAGGTCTCAAAGTCCTAACGTTGCAAAATTTCAATGTTCCAATATTCCAATGAACCAAAATATCGTAATTCTACAACGAAGATTCCGAGAAGAAAAATTTGATTTTAAACTAAAAAAAAAATGGAAATATTTGCGATGGTATAATAATGACCATCGGATCCTTAACCTGTTAAGCAAAGTTTAGTTTTCGAGGAAGTCGATTAAGATTTCGTCTTCTGCATTAAGAAGTAACTATTTTTAGAAACCGAATCTTCCGGAATCGTAGTTCAAACACACGGTTCCTTATTAACAGGAAAGACCACTATTAATTAAATATTACCAGTAGACAGATTTTCACGTTGTTGTCAAACATTCGTTTCTTCGTATTCCATGTTTAGCCAACGTGTCCGAAAGTAGCTAGTTTACTCAAATTTTCAGCGAATTAAATACGTAAATTCAAATAACACTTCGGTCCATCTGCATAGTATTTTTCTGGAGAAATCAATCCGTCAATTATGCATTGGCAAAATTTGTAACAAGAAGTGACTTAATTTAGATAAAATTTAGATAAATTCATTAGGTTTCTCAGAAATTTCGCTATATTCAGTAAAATTCTCAATAAATTGTCTGAAATTCTTTTCTATAATTTATTGAAAATTTTCAATAAATTTCGATAGACCTTCACAATACGAAACATGCCTATTAGACCTAAAATTTCGACGTATTTAAGTTCGATCGACGTGAAATTATCTAGCAAGTGATAAGAAAGCCTCCAAAAGTTAGTAAACAAGCAAAGAACCTCCAAACATAATATTATGGCGTATCCGTCGAAACTTCTCAGTGGAAGGGTTAAAAAGAAATCCTCGAACTTTCATAATCTCACGAAAATATTCAAATTATTCCCTAGAACCGAATTTCACCGATTAATTCGACGATCGTTTCACGGGAAAAAAGGACGCTCGATCCGTCCGGTTGGCAAGAAATTTCTGAAAAGACAACGCCCGGCCCGAGTATTTTGAGTTTCACAACGGGTCTACGTGGGAAAAGAAATCGATGAGTCTCTCTAATTGTCCCGGCGAAGACATCGGTTGCAGGTTAATGACCGTCGTTACGCGCCTATCAACTCGTTCTTAATTACGGAACGAAATCGTCTTTCATGTAGGTTGAATCCAACTTTTTTCTGCTCGGCTCTTTTCTCCCGCGGCCGTTCCTCGACGCAAGAAACGACTGGCCTTGTCTTATGGTCGACAATCTTGGGATGAGATTCCATTGTTGCGGAATTAGTCACAGCGAGTCTTCGGTGAAGGTACATCCGGGATGTGGCTGGGCCAGGTCGAATATTCGAAATTCCATCGGTTTAATTGGACGGAGACCACCTGCCGTTGATCGACCGTTAGCCGTTTAATCGATGCAGGGAGAAATGGCGGATATATCGTAGAATTCGTTCGAGGACGTTGTTTAATTGGCCGTCGATGCAGCCACGATAACGCAACGATCGCTATCTGACAAGGACTGTTAACTCGTTAACCGGACATGACGAGTTAACTCGTCACTCGAATAAAACGCGTGGAAAACTTAACAATGCATTCATTGAACGATCGTTAGACTTAATCGTGTCTTCTTGATTTCCTCGTACCTTGTTCGTGAAATTGCGCGGTTTTTTTTTCGATTTCGGCGTAAATCGAACTTCGATTCTAAATAAAAAATTATTCGTTGAAACCATCGGCGAAGCTATCACGACGAAAACACGAGATCGTTGTATTTGTGTACATATCATCTTGCTTTCGAATAAGAGTCATCTTCGACGATGTAACATTTTAATTGCATCGGGAATAAATCTGCATAATCGAATGATTCATTCGTTAAACATTTATCGTGACGGTATTTTTATCCGCGACATTAAAGAAAACACGAAGTTTTTTAAAGTGCAATGACACAGCATGTGTTCGAACGAGACCGAAAGAAATCGTCCCCCTGGAAAATTGATCGGTGACTGGCATCAAGGACAGGCTAAAGAAAGTAAGAAAGTATAAGAAAGTAAACTGTGTCCTTGGACATCGGTCTGTACGATTGATGCACCATGATTCGGATTTTGCGCTATCGTTATTCGCTCTTCGTCTATTCATGAGCATCTTCTTCCAGGATCATAATTCAATCTCGCTCGTTCTAAATACCGAATTACGGAAAATGTGAGATACCGTGATCTAAACTAACTTCGTGTCGAGTTTATTAATATATCAGACGATCTGCACGCGCGTTGATGACTTATGTAACGCGTAATTCTCACGGTTTACCGATTTCAAACTACGGAGGATAACTAACTAGTCGGGTTTAACTCATTCATAACTTCCGATAAATTCCACAATGAGATATAACGAGTAACCTGCACAGTCTTTTCCCTCATTTTATCGCAAAGATACTTAGCTTCGGTGTAATTTGAGTATGGATAGGATGTGGAAGTATTAGGTGCTGGTAAAAGGAACAATGTTTCCTATCGTTTAGTACCTCGATTTCCGAGGCGAATATTCGCTTAACAATCTCTTTTATGGAAATCATGGTTGTACGAGGAGAAAGTTTTACAGTAAAAACTTTAAACGTTTGCAAGATTTTCCTCGTATAGTTTTAACGCACCCTGACCGCTCTAAACGTCGTGTTATTCGTGTTTAGACGAGCTATGAATTTGTTTTTACCCATTTGACCATCTCCGCATAAACGATTCTACCCGGAAAATTATTTCTTTGAGCAATTTATAAATAGTTTTGTTAAACATTTTAAAGCGAATTATAAATAAGTTTATAAAAACATCGTAAAACAAATTGTAAATATATTTATAAATGATCTTCAAGAAAATTATAAATAAGTTTATAAAACACCATAAAGCAAATTATAAATAAATGTACAAAATATCATAAAGTAGATTATAAATAAATTTACAAAACGTCTTAAAGCAAATTGTGAACAATCCAATTAAACATAAATGAGTAATAACAGTGTAAGTACTAGATTCATTAAAAATAAAATATAGGAGAAATGACTATCCATAAATTTACTATTAAAACAAAAGTTGCTATTCCACGATAGTTCAATTCTTGCCATATTTTCACGAGTCTCGCACGTGACACACTCGCGCTTCAACCATGATAAATCAACTCGAATTATTAATAAATTTTAATTTAGAATTCGTGTCCAATTATAATTTACATAGTAAGGGATTGCTATGAATATATTTATATTCCTGTCATATATATCATATAATATCAAGATTCCTCGAATAAAAAAATTCGCACATTTCAACTTTCTTTATCTACTTTGATTTTGTAGCTGCGATTATTTAGTAATGACCGAAATACTTGACAAATTAATCATAAGACAAGGAGTTACCTATAATCCTCCGAAATGTAAAATAATGAAATAAACCGAAGAACATAGCAGTATTTCAACGAGCGTAGCAATAGTTACGGTAAAATTTACCGTAACATTAATTTCACGTGGTCCACCGTTTACCGTGCGAAACAGCCCCGATTTCTCCGGCGTTCTAGAATAATTTCGACTTTAGAACGTCGTAAAGTTTATATGAGCATCGGGATGCAGTGAAATTACGTTCCGAGCTACCGGTGTGCCGGGACGACACGTATCGTCGTAAAACCACGAAGCCGATGAGTATGTCAATGCAAAGTGGAAACGACCTTCCAGTGTCAGCGACCACTTTGCTCGTCTTGAGGACAAGCCCGAACGGTTGGCGAACGTTACGAGACAATACCAAGGACCAAGTTTGGTGGACACGTATTACATACATGCCGTGGCCACGTAGAAAGTGTGAAACGGTGCACACCGGCGTTCTTTCATTGAGAGAAATTCGAGCGTCCTGGTCGTTGGACGAAAACGGCCGACTTTCGTGCACAATTAACGATACGCGGAGCGTAGGCGTGTCTTCTTTTAACGAATTGCCTGCAGCCCGAGATCGGCACCTTCGAGCACGATCGCCGGCAAATGTTATTCTTCTGGGGAAAGTTTAGAAATTCGGAATATCTCAAATTCGGGAATTCGGTGACTGAGGAACTTGGGCATTCGAAGATCCGAGAATTTTGAGGCCCGACGGTACGGATTTTTGGGGATTCGGGAGTTTCGGAATGTGGGTGTTTGAAATTGCGGAGAATCGGCGATATAGGGATTTTAGGACGCAAGGTGTCGAGAATGTGGAGCTCGGGGAATGGAGATATTTAGGAGTGTTGAAATTTGGAAATGCAGATGTTCAAGAATGTTACGATTTGGGAATGTAGGAATTCGAGAATGTGGAGATTTGGAAATGTAGGAGTTTGAAAATGTGGAAAATTGGGAATGTGGGAATATTGGAACGTAGGGAGTTGGGAATGTGGAGATTTGGGAATGCAGGGATTTAAGAACGCGAAGATTTGGAATTGTAGAAATTTGAGAATGTGGAAATTTGGAAATGTTACAATCGGGAAATGTGGAAGATTTCGAAATTTGAAAATTTGGCAGCTTGAAAATATAGAAACTCAATAATTTGTGAGTTTGAATACGTAGCAATTCGAGAACCCTCAACTCTTTCATCTATGGTTAAGAATTCATCAACCTAACAACAGTATCAGAATAAAAAGCAAATGGCAGTGGGCCCCTGCCTTGCACTCCTTCTTGGTCAAAGCCTATGTTGCACTCAAACGTAAATGCATATGGAAGCGTACGTAGATTTATATGGTAGTGTTCGTAGATTCATATGGTATTGCACGTAGATTTATATGGAAGTGTTCGTACATTCATACGGAATAGAGAGCGAGTGAAATTTGAAGGATTGTTCGAAAGAATTGTTTAACAAGGTTTTGAAACTCATTGGAGGACGATGAGTTTGATACTCTGTCCACGTTACGATAAGCTGAATTTTATGGATCTCACTCTTTTCACAAATATTTTATTATCGATCCGTCCCTGGTTCTATTTGCACATAGTGACAGACGCGCGACGCAAGGCGATTGTCTACGTGACCGTCGTTGCTTCCTGCCCGATGTGTCCTACATATATGTTCACCCGAGTTCTTATGGATAACGTGGGACCTGTTTAGTATCCGTCCCTGCTTTTCTAACTTCCGAAAGTTTCATCAGAAAGGGCAATTATGGATGAGTTATGAACGCTGCTATTTGGTAATATCGGAGATACGACTGAGACGCCACGTTTTCCGCATATTCCATGACATATGAGATGTTCCTTACATGGTACACAATTCACATATGTGAGAATTTGGAAATTTGGGGATTTGGGGATTTGGCAATTTGGCGATTTTGGGACTTCAGGTTTGGCAATTGAGGAATGTGAGAATTGGCGAGTATAGGAATTGGGTAATGCAGGAATTGAGGAATATAGAAATTGGAGAATATAGGAATTGGGAAATATGAAATTTGAAGAATATGGGGATGTGAGAATAGAATATGAGAATTTGTCAGTATGGGTTTTCTAGAATTTAGGAATTTGAGAATATGGGAATTAGGTAATATAAGAATTGTAGGATATGAAAATTGTAGAATATAGATTTTGAGAGTTTAGGAATTTGAGAATGTGAGAATGTGAAAATTCATAAAGTTGAGAACTTAGGAATTTTCATATTTCAAACTTAAGAACATTTTCATAATCAGTTATTACAACTTGCAAGCGCGACGACACGAATCAAAGGATAGAATGTTCCACCTGTTATTTGTTCTTCACACGTTGGCGAAGGAAACGTACCCACCCAAGTATACAAACATAGTTGCAGAATATTGTAAAGATCACTGTCTGCCTCACAAAATAGCACTTTCTTCGGACGATCCGTTCAAAATGTCCTCGTTGCTATGAATTCCTCCGTTCGTAGATATCTTGTAGAACTTCTTTATGTAAGACCAGTTGGCAATTTAGAGGAACGTGATCGTGTTGTAGATATCTGTCGTGAAATTCAAAATACTCCTGGAATTCTCGAACGCGTCCGACAACCTATGAAGCAACATCGAATGCTTCCCTTCTCATGCTTCACGACTTCCCCTTTCTAAAATTCTACTAAACATTCGTCACGTTCCTAGAACTTCTTCGCACTAGATCTCCATGGATAAACACAATTCTGATGGTTTGATTGACACGTTGAGTGCCATGGGGTTTCCCGGTAACCTCACACGTTTAATGTACTTGTAATACAATTACAGTTATAGTTACGTTAAGATATTAATTTATATTATTTTAGATGGACTCATGTGGAGATTTACATTTTTTAATTGCTAGATCTTTGTTTTTTTAGACTATTAGATCCCTAGATCCTTAGATTCTCAGATCTCTAGATCCTTGTAATCCTACATCGCTACAGTCCAATAATTTTATATTTTTATTTTGTTTTTATGGCTCAGATTTTAATATTTTTAGATATTTATATCCTCAAACTTCCATGTCCCCAAATTTCTTTAATCCTAAATTCCTATATCCCCAAATCTCTACATCTCAAATTTCTTTATTTCCGAAACTCCACATCCCCAAATCTCTACATTCTCAAATCATTCTGTCCCAAATTTCTTTAATCCCGAATCCCTACAACTCAGAATTTCTATATTTCCAGAACTCTACATCCTCAATTCTCTATATTCTCATTATCGCTATATTTCCGTATTCCTATATTCCCGAATTCTCATGTTCAAAAATCTTCAAGTTCCTAAACTCTATATTCGCAAATTCCAATATCCTCTGATCTCTATATCGACAAATCCCTCTAATCTCAAATTTCTGTACATCCAGTAGTGTCTACTCCAAAATTCATACATCTCCAAATCTTTACATGTCCAAATCTCTGTATCCCCAGATTCCTGTCTCTTCTTACTATATTCTTCTTCGATCTTCTTACTATATTCGTGAATCGGCACATGTACTATTTAGTTCCTGTGACATAATTCTACCGCTTTTTAAGTGAAACCCACAAATACAATAAATAATATAATAATAAGAAATTGCGAAATAAAATGATCGGACAACGAAATTCTGGTTGTAGGTGTACCTGTAACGGAGGAACCAGATGTCACGACGACGACCAAAGCGTTTAGTACTACGATAGAGAACACGGTTTCCGATGATCCCGAAATTCAAGGACATCTGATGGATGATGTCCTGCCGGGAACGAAGGCACCGCCAACCCCGGTGATATTTGTGGATGTACCGGAACACACGGAAACGGAACTGGGCTCGTCGGTGCTTCTTGCATGCAGAACCGCTAATCCTGTGGCCGAGTGCCAATGGTCCTGGCAACCTTTGCCACCGGTTCATTTGCCCCTACCTGATATCAGCGAAAGCCCAGCGACATCGACAAGTTAGTATTATTTGTATTTACACGTTGCCAAGCTGTGCATCGGCTTTCAAGGTCAAACTGCGCATCCGGAAATGTGCAACCGAATCGTTGAAGATTCTGCGATGCAGAACGTTGAAGTTGCTTTCTCCTTGCGTTCGATTTACAATCGAATTTAGGCTATTTTTGTTACGATTGTTATTGTACCGATTGTGAAACGTTTAATTTGATTAGTTTCATTCGCGGCTAATTGCCGAACCTGTTATATAAATATAGAACCGAATATGTGGATCTACTTGCTTTCACCTCGTGTCGATTGAATTTATATCATGGTTACTAGAAATATTACTGCACCGGTCGTGGCTCGATGAAGTTCACTTACAGTGTGTTATTTGTGGCTAATTGTGGAAATAATTATATAAATATGGAACTATACACGTGGATATACTTACTTTCTCCTTGTCCACATAAAAATTGAATTTGTGTAATTTTTGTTTGGATCGTTGAAGTGTGACTCGGAAAGCTTTGATGTTTATCTAATTGCGGAACCGATGATTGCCGAATTAAAATACGTGGATTGTGTTTTTTTGGGGGGAGATCGGAGAGTTATGTTGTTCGATGATTTAGTAGGGAAGTTAGATGACGGAGGTTTTACGGGATAGTTGACTAGGTTCGATGAAAGATGAAGAGTTGTATTTTTCGCGGTAGCTGTATGCAAAGTGAAGCACGATCGGGTTTACAAGGCAGGTCTGATGTTTTCAGCGGCATTCGTGTGTCGCGTATTTATTGGAGTTTGCTTGTAATTTATAGCCACCACGGTCTCGGTGATTCAGACGACAGCCACGCCGACTACCAATCCGTTGCCGGTACAACAATTTCCTGCCTTCGGGAACAATAGCAACGACTGTTCCGTGAGATTCTCGAGCACGAAACATGAACAGACCGGATATTGGACCTGCGCCGCAAGATCCTCCAAGAATGATTCTTTCACCAGCACGGAACCTGCCAAGCTAAGCATCATTAACGAAAATCAAGGTACTAATTGGCAACCGCAAACTTGACGTCCAACTAATCACATACACATTCGTGTCCGCCTAACCACATATGCATTCACATCTACGTACACATTCACGTCTACCTAATCACATATACATTCACATCTACGTAGACATTCACGTCTACCTGATCACATATGGATACATTCGCATCTAATCAGGTATACATTTACACTTAACTAATCACATATGCATCACGTTACACGTACAAACTAATTATAATTGAAGACTAAGACAGAATGTTATTTTAAGTAGTTATTGCAACTGATTTTATATCAGATAGCTGATAGTTACTCTCACTATTCCCTCAAGGACCTACCGTCATTCATGTTTGCTTCATCTATTTCCGTTTGCTATTTTTTATTTACATCTAAGGTTTTCAAAGTGACTCATAAAGTGTATCACTCGTTCCCACGGTATGTATTTCTGACTCAACGGCAATATAATTCAAGTTTCGTGACTATACATTTTTGACTAGAAATTTTTGTATCTTCAGGTTTGATGGTGGTGTTTTCGAAGCTCGATAACGTGGTCGAGGTACCGGCAGGATCGACAGCGCAGCTAATTTGCCAGACAAAGTCACCTGTTCGCGAATGTCAATGGTCCTGGCGACAATTGAATCAATCTCAGCCTTGGAACCTGGAGATGAAGCGATTTCCAGCTTTCGGGAACGATAGTACAGACTGCAGTATTAAATTCAAGAATGTCCTGGTGGAACAAGAGGGACACTGGACGTGTGGTGCAAGAATTAGCCCGAATTCTTCGTTCACTTTATCGAATCCTATTCGATTTCTGATTTCGGAGGGTAAGCACATATCAGTTGTTCAAAAATTCAGTGCATTATGTATATTTTGGTAAATACATAGAATTCGTATCTCTAGTGACTGTATTTTGATAATCCTTTCTCTACTGATTGTATTTTGACAATGTTTTCTCTGCTGTTATTTTCAGAATGATTTCTCTACTGATTTTACATTCTGTTGAGAATGCCTCATATATTAATTTGATTATCAAGAATGTCATTGTTGAGCTAATTTGGGGCGTTACTATCGCGTGCATCACGAAACTATAATAATGCATCACATGTTTGTTCAATAGTCGAGTTCGTGCAATTATCCAGAGGGATTCAGATAGCGCCTGGTGAATCCGTGCTGCTCAGATGTCTCGTAAACAAGCCCGTGGTGCAGTGTGAATGGTCCTGGAGGTCCACTAACTCCAGCCAGGAGCCTTTATTGGTCAAGAAGTTCAATCCGAACAAAGAGACCGATCACGATTGTTCGGTGCGGTTCAAAAACATCCTGTACGAGAAGGAAGGGCTTTGGACCTGCGGCGTTAGGCTGTCACCCGATGGAATACTTCACGAGGCACCACCCGCTACCGTCACTCTCCTGCCAACAGGTGCGAACGCTTAACTTCTATCAATTTCATAAGAGCATCGTGTTACCCGTATCGATTTCATCGAATATCCGTCGAATCGATCAGATACGCCAGCACGATTTTGAAATTTAATGAAACCCGAGGTTAGCAGGCAGGACACGCGAATCCGCGTGACAGAACGTGCTTCAAATCGATCGATTTATCCGTGTTTCAGCCAAAGTCAACTTCGTTGAAATGCCAGCGGACACTTCCGTGCCGATCGGCACCGAGGCTACGTTGAAATGCGTAACGAGCAGTCGCGTCGAAAAGTGTACGTGGACCTGGAAGCCCCTCCGCGGAAACGAGCCCGAGATGGTCGTTCAAGAATTCCCTAGCAACGGTGACCTTGGCAGAGACTGTTCACTCACTATTGCTCAGGTGTACGCGGAGAAACAGGGTCAATGGGCCTGTCAAGTGTCCATAAGCTCTCTGAACACGGTACTGACTTCGCCTTATGTGAAACTCATCGGTTTCGAGCAAGGTAATAATACTTGAAATTATGATATATGCAACTCGTGTGGGGGATATTATTCAGGTCTTTGCCGTTGGCACGTGATGATCATTCTTGGGAAAGCAATTTTTGTGTTCATCGAAGAGTAGGTTTTTGTAATGATTCATAATATGACAGCAGTGAATTTCAAAGAGTTGAATACACATTCAATACGTGTTCAACTTCTACGTGTTATATAGTTATATTACCGTGAGTTATATATGCGGTGGATCGCTGCAGATCGTATCTTTACAAGGTTGAATTTCATTCGCTGAATTCGTCTACGTGGAAACTGTACACCTTGTATTTCTACGTGCTGGCACTCTATACGTTGAATTACTACGCGATGGAACTCAACGCGTTGCAATTTGATGCGTTGATTATCCACAAATTAGAGATCGATGCGTTGAATTCTAGTACACTAGAACTCAATAGGTTGTATCTCTACTTGTTGGAACTCAACGCGTTGCATCCCCACACGTTGATTATTAATTGGTAAATATGAATTGTAAAAGTGTCTATTACCTTTCAGACGAAGTGAAATTCTCGGAGCTCTCCCAGGACATCCAAATAGCCAAAGGCAGCAGCGTCCTTCTTCGTTGCATGACATCCACCGCGGTGGAACAGTGTCGATGGTCCTTGACCCCAGTGAACTCGAACACCACAGTGGTGGTTAAACAGTTTCCTCCGATCGGAAACGAAGACAGAGACTGCAGTGTCAGGTTAGTTTACGCCCTGGAGGAACAGGAAGGACTGTGGACCTGCGGAGCCAGGATACGCGGTAGCCAAAACTACACCGATGCTCCTCCAGCCAAGCTGAGTTTGCTGGAACCAGGTGAGGGTACTGAGCATCATTCGATCGATCATCGATCCTCGGATCCATGGTCGATATAGTTCCCCTGTGAAGTTCCAGAAAACTTCAACTATGATCATAGATCCTGAAGAGTGCGTGACGGAAAATTGTGTTGTGTGTATGTCATGAGCGCGTAGGATGAGACGAACGACTTTAACAGAATTTCAGTACCTTCTATAGTACTGAATTACTATGATATTAATAGTATTCTCTATTTTAGTATTGAGACAAGAAAAATTCACAGCATCTCTTTCATTCGTTCAGGGTCGTTGATGATTTCTACTGCAGGTTAATGGTAAGTGTTAATGACTCTTCCGTTGATGTAATTAGGTAGAGTTTAATGGTTGATGAGTTCTGTTTACAATAGAAATTGAATCATTTTCTTTTAGTGGGAGGGTGTAATTGCGTTAGCATAGCGGTGATATAATACGTGAGGATTCAATTCGTTGAGTTCCTGTGTACTGAATTCCAATGCGTTGAGTTCCCTCGCACCGAAATCCGATGCAATGAGTTCCTATGCACCGAATTCCAATGTGTTGAGTTCCTGTGTACCGAATTCCAATGCGTTGAGTTCCTATGTACCGAATTCCAATGCGTTGAGTTCCTATGTACCGAATTCCAATACGTTGAGTTCCCACACGCCGAATTCTAATGCGTTGAGTTCCTACGCGCCAAACTTCAACTTGTTACACTTCTACGCGTCAAATTTCAACGCGTTCAATTTCATTACGTCAAACTTCATCGCATTGAGTACATTCGCATTGAGTTCCACCGCATTGATTTCCCCGCGTTGAATTCCATCGCATTGAGTTCGTACACTTCGAGTTCCAAAACGTTTTAACCTAACGTTACCCCGCTCAAATGAAAGTCCTAGTTACATCAACGGTCGTCACCATTAAAAAATACTCTACACTCTAAACTGTATCTCGCAAGTAGAAATCTTCTATCGGTCCCGCATTTTGCCTATTAATTATAATCGCCCAAATTCACTGCGATCATTACCGATCGCGATTACAACAATTTTCTATACTTAGACACCCGTACATCGAATGACTCATCCTGCGCGACGTGTGTACATGATGTATCGCGTAACAAACGATAACGTTTGTGATCGATACTGCATGGAAGAACGTCAGTAGACACCGTCGATGCATCAGTGACTGGCTTTCAAAGTGTCCAATAATATCGATCGTTATCATGCGATACCCGTCGCGAATCTTACGATGAGCCTAGAGGAATCTGTATCAAGGGTGAAAACATTGATGATCGATCTTGATAGACACGGAATTAATCGCGTCAGGATTCCCCGAAGACTGTTGCGGGTGAAGGCATCATTATGGTGATGGCATGACGTTTTATGCTTCGAAACAATGTGTACTTACATACGCGTGTCACTTTGTATGCAGAAACACTGTCCGAGGACGTAGTCATCATTTACGTTCATCGTTCAAGAAGGTTGTCTCAAGAAGGCGTTCTTTTCTGTCAAGTATTATTACAATATACTCCTTTAATTATTATTCATCGACTCGTTTTTGTTTTATCGAATCGCAAGGAATCATTCGGACGTCTCCGTGAAAAATATTCCTTGCTTGTCGTGCAAACTGTTATATCGTGTACGTTTCTCGTGTCACATTTGCATCGATTAGTATTAGATACTTTTTATTTATCGTCGTAATTAAACCAGAAACATTCCACGACTTGAACGCGTAGATTTAACGAAACGTTGTCGCTCGGTGCTGTTGCGACGCCTGGCAATTAACTATAAATTACTCGTTAATTTTCACTGCAAATCACACGTGTTATTGGAAAAAAAAAACGCTGGATAATCTTGTTCAACAAGTATACCATCACTGACAATTATTTTAAACGTCTCATTAACTTCTGTGTGTCGGGCATAATTGTTCCCGTAACTCCATGTGCTCGTTAAACTTTCGAAAAATCACTCTCTCTCGGTCGTCGATGACACGTTTCGAAAGAACAACGCATCTATCGTTAAATAACATCTATCACTCAATGTCGTTCACCCTCTCTTATTTATATGCTCAACGGTAGGCCTACGCTCAAATGATTTCGCATTTCGCATAGTTAGTAGCCGCGTTAATTCGCGAACTGTTGTACACTCGTGAGCAACGCAGACCTCTTCCTTTCGCGTACGAACTGGTGTAAACGTTGATCAATAGTTAGTTTTTCGACGGTTGCCAAATACTCACATTTCCGAGTTCAAAAATTTAAAAATTCTAAAATTTAAATATCGGCGGCTCGAATGTTTCGTTGTGCTACTACACTCGTATCCAAATGGAAGAAACGTTGCGCATAAGTGTACACTACCAGGCATGCTGAATTTTCCTGAAATAAATGGCGAAGTAAAAAACATGATTGCCTCGTATTCCTACCTATTAAACATAATTTCGAATAACGCAGCAAACAGCGGGTGTTGTCCCAACGTGTCGCCATTTTCCCTAGGGAATTCAGCCATGCCGGGCAATGTACGTGCAAACCCTTTCGCGAGTACTCTGCCGTTGCATTTATTCTCATTCCTCGTGTTATTTATTATCGAAAGTCATTATTGACAGGGAAATCGTGAAGAGCTTCGAAAAGGTCCTCGCGATCGAACGATCACGAAAGACAAAGTTCGCAGCGTCGTTTGAACGTGCATCAAAAGCGAACTTTCGGTGAATCGAGTTCGAGAGTTATCTCAATACGACCGTAGTCGGTCGTTGGGTCTCGTTTCGACGTACGGCAGAATCATTCCTAAATGTCCCATCGCATCAGCGAGCTGAAAGAAGACGTCCGCGCTAAACTCGAGGCGCGTTAGCTAGTAATTATTTAAAAGACTACGCATGGAGCATTAACGTTAAGGCTAAGAATATTTATTTGTTAAGCGAAGTAGATCGTTCGGCCGATCCCTGATCCGTGTCGATTACGATTAGACACGACGGGTGGCCGTTGACGTATCGCAAGTTCGTAGTCACGTGTATTACTAGACGAAAAGAGAAGTCAATTTACAATCCACGATGAAGCAGGTTTCTTTTATTTAGAATAATACGATACGCACTTATTATTATATTCATTATACTCAGCTGTACGCTAAAATTAACGCTAAGTAGACAATTCTTACAGTTAAGCGTCCCGTTTGAGATGTTGCGGCTCGATCGATAAAATGGTATCTATGGTACCCAGAATTGTATTCAGGATGAACACGAGTGACATTTTATCGGATCGATCGAGGATCTTCCGGTTGCGATGTTTATCGAAGGATATTCTGCCTCGATCCGCTGTATCGATTCATTCACCGTGCAAACACTTTTTATTGAATAATAGTGTTTTTGGTAATCTGAGAGTTTTGAGAATTTGGAAGTTGTTAATTTCGGGTTTGAAGAATTAGAAATTTGGAATCTTGGGATCTGAAAATTGGAGAATTTGGAATTTGAGATGTTACGAATGTAGGGATTTAGAAATTTGGTATGTGAGAATTCTAAATTCTCAAAATTCGGGTATTTAGAAATTTTGAGATTTGAGAATTTCAAGTTCCGGAACTTCGGGGATTCAGAAACTTGGAAATTTGTAGAATATTTTTAATTCTATTTCTTTATATTTTATTTCGAATTTAAAATTTTTTTATTGAATTTACAGTATCGTGAAAATTTTTAAACATAACAATTTGAAAATTTGTAAAACAGATCTGATAATCTAATATTTGGGAAATTTTAAGGCTTGGAAACTGAAAATTTAGGAATTTCGGAAAAGCAAATTTTCGAATTCCAAAATTTCGTAATATCTAACATAATGCGATATCGTACACTCCAGCAGTGGACCAAAAATGGAGCAGAAACAGATCGAGAGCAGAAACAATTCCTTCGATCGTTTACAACTAATCGTCACTGATTAATTATTAGTTGCAGAACGATCGTTATACGCGACGCGTGCAATAATCAAACGTAGAACGCTTTCGTTTTAATTAATTAAATACCTTCGTGTGCCATTGAGATACTTGTTAAGTTTCCAAAGCGAGCGAATCGAGAATTTCTTGCGCGTTTCAGCGTCACTCTTTCCGGCATTGTAAACGATTTCTTTGAATAAATGGTAATACGAAAATGTCATTGTGGCTTTCCTCACACCCATTCGATACTAACCAACACGTACATACAAACGCCTGTGTCCGCAATATGTACATCAAGTCGAACGTTTAAAAAAGTCCATCGTGAATGTGTTCAGAAATAAAATTACTATCAGAAATGCTTTCGGTGGACAGTTTTAAGCAATACACTACACGCTGCACACACGTACACACATTGTCAACACATCCACACACGTATTTTCGCAATTTTGTAGCAGAAAATGTCAGCGGAACATTGCTTGTACACCGTTCGAGCACTTAACGCACATACGCCGATCAACGTTCATTTGCATGGAGGAAGAAACGTCGACGCTTCGTGTGACTGGAAAAATATCGAAACGATGTATCGATTATAAAAGAGTTCCATGATTTTTAGAGCCAGTATCCATGGCATTGTGGGCATCGCCCCATCAAACCGTCGTTCTTACATGCAAAGTTGAAAACATGCTGTCGGACGTTGAGTGTCATTGGATCCACCCACCGAAAATTCATATTTATCAAAATATGAACAAAAGCAGAAGGTGAGCATTCGTTTATGTGAAATATCGAACGCTATAATCTTGTTTCATTGATATTTTCAGATACAATTTGCAAATGGATCGCAGAACGGGGGTGTGTATGTTAGAATTTAAGCCAGATCATACGGATTTAGGGCAATGGATATGCAGCTTCATCGTTTCCACAGAAAATTCGGAGGAGGAAGTCGGAAGTACCTCCATTCTTTTATTAAATGACTTAGGAAGTACGTATCATCTTTCTTTCGTGTTTCTTGTCACATTCGCCAAAATGGAGATATTAAAAGATTCTGTAATTTAGAAGTTTTCTAATTAGGATGATATGGAATGTTTAATGATAGATTCAAAGTATGAAACTTTTTAATGAAGGATCTAAAATATGGAACTTTTAATGAAATATTCAAATTACGGAATTTTTAATGAAATTTTTAAATTACAGAACTTTCTATTCTTACGAACTTTTAAGTTTCCGTATTGATCTGTTTATTAATTTGACAAATTTAACAATCTTGACGAATGTAATTCATTTTGCATTTTAATCGGGTAGATTTATTTATAATATGTACTGTTTAAGATTTATAGATCTGGAACGTTTTTATGGTTTTTTACTCGATTGAATGTTGCAGATGAAAAGTTGGGGTGGATAGTGGGCGCACTGACGGCCCTCACGCTGTTCCTGATGATAATCATAGTTGTTCTAGTCGTCTGTAAAACACGTTTGTTCGTCAGGAAACCGTCGCGAATTTTTGAAACCGTGCCGGGATCAGGGAAACAGCAACGTTCGCAGCTGAATAATGAAAGGTACTCTGAGAATTCGGCGAAAGGAGACCATCAAGTTTCTGAACGCGCTAATCAAAATGTAACAAACATCGATTGCGTTCTTCCGAACAGAAGTCCAAATTTTTACGATCGTGTTAATAAATATAGAAAATCGTCGAAAGTGTAAGAAAATGTAAAAAAACATGCTAAATTCGAATGTTCGCTTCCCAATTTCTTCATATTGCACAATGAAAATAATTCCCATATCAATTGTTATTTAATTACTACAAAAGTAAGAAAAAAATTGAAGGAGGATGCAGGTTCTTTTTGAAAAATGACAAATAAAGATCGAATATTGTCTACATTGTATTTTCATGTGTCATATCACCGTTTATCTATCCGAAGAAGTTAATATTAATTAATTTAATCGAGAATGGTACACGTGACGCCATCTAAAGGTGAATGGTGAAACTAATGAAACAGAAAATTGCGTTTTCCCGGAAAACTAGTGACTTTCTTGCATTTCGGAGGCGAATAGAATATTCTGTAATCTAAACGGAATCGAAATATGGTAATTATAATTCGCTAAAAGTATTAAGAATGAAAATTAAAAAAGGTACATTTTATGTGCAACAAAATGCTTAGATTTCCAGAGATAGAAACCGGGAACTAATGGAACTAAAACCGAAATGCACTTTTAGTGTTTCTTGATTTTTTCGACACATTAATACTTGTGAAACACTATAATGCTATTTAATATGAATCTTTTAAGCATATTATTGTTTAATAACTTAAAAGTGAATATTTTTTAAGTTTAAATATTTCGAAATAAGTTCCACCTCTCCACCGCTAGATGGCTAAGCATTTTTACGTCCATAAAATGAACTTTTTTTAATTTTCGAATAGAAAGTTCCGAGCTCACTCTAAATACATTTTTCTGTCTGTATCGGGATTTTAGAACAATATCTGCGCAACTATAAGACGTAAAAATTCCTCATTCTTCGGAAAAACGTGTTTCTTTATCTTAGTCATTTCATGTTTGACCGATAGATGGAGCCTCGAGCATTGTTTTTAGAAAGTGTGTGCAAAATATAAATTTATGTAAAAATAAAGCTTTTATAAACTTTCAATTTCTGAAATTAATTACTTTACAATAAAGTATTATTTTTCGTATCTATTTTACCTCTTCTATGGTACATGGCAATAATGTTAAAGAATGTATAAGAAAAAGTTGGAGACGATGTTTACGTAATAAATGCAAATTGTAGAAAAAGCGTGACATTTTTGCAATTTTCATTTGCCGAATTCATCATTAATTTTTATTTCTAACACTATAGGTGCTGGAATGCAATTTTAATTGTAGTCTGTTTTTATTATGTGCACTGCTATTTTACCGACACTTGGTATCTATTGAAAGTATAATTTTATCAAATCTACTTACTTACTGTTGATGCTATAAATCTTTCAGAGACTCCAGACATACAAGTGTCGATGAGTAACATCGAGTCAACGACAGTAATAGAAACATCTAAACTTTTACAGGATGTAGTAGATATCTCCTTACATTTAAAAATCTACAAATTTCTAAATTTTCAAAACTACAAATTATGAAATTTACGTATCTTCAAATCCCCAACTTATGAAAATCTCAAAATACTCGGATTCTCAAATTTCGAAATTATTAAATTGCCCATTTCTAAAGACCCCAGATTCTCAAATTCCCAAATCCTTAAATTCTCAATTTTCAAATTGTTTAATTTTCAAATCCTTGAAGCCCCAAATCCTCAAATTCCCAAATCTTTCAGTTTCCAAATTTTCAAATCTTCAATTCCATAAATTGCTCAAACCCTCGAGTTTCAAAATTTACCAACCACTAAATTCGAAACATATGATTCCCGAAATTCCTATGTGTAGAAATGTGCGTTCTTTAATTCCAATTAACTGAACCAACGAATCATTGAAGAATTATTCAGTATTCGCATAAAGCTTATAAATAATAATTGAATATCTTTCCGTCGTTCGTTCGTGAAATCTCTTCTCGAACTCGCCACGAAATCCTTGGCTCTCTTCTCCTCGATTCGGGGCGTCTTTGAACTTCTCTAAATCCTGCGAGGTCGAGGAGCTTAAAAAGAGAAGTTTCCTCCCTTTGACGTTGGATTTCACGCAACGCTAAGTTATGCGAAGATGCTCCTTGTTTAAACGCAAATTGGGTTTGCTCGACACGACGTAAGGACCCTCGCCAAGTACAAAGGTCCTCGTCCTTGAAATTAATTCGAAAAAGAGACAAAGAACCCGCAATTCGTTGCTCGTACAGCAAGAGCTTCACGGTTGACAAACTGTCGGCACGCGGCTCAAATATTAGTCGACCGGAAATTACAGTAATTGGACAAATAGTTAGACACTAACACGTTCCACTATATCCGCGGAAAAAAGAATTTTAATCATTCTAATATTGCAAATTGTACCCGTAACATATCACTGCTTCTTATATCATTTTTTTTATAAATATATATCGCCATACATGTTAATAATTTTAACCCTTCGCACTCGAAAGATGACTCACACGCTCCACTTTGTTTAATATGACAATTTGGAATACATATGTTTTAACTAAATCTGTAGTCTTGCACACATGATGTATAACATAATAAAGTAGCTACCAGTGGAAATTAATAGTAGAGAGATTATAACTTCAAAAGAATTTATTAAACATTTTAACCGAAAAGTTTTAGAGTCGTTATCTGGCACCAATAAAAATACATTACAGTGCAAAGGGTTAAAAGCGTCGCGTACAAACAGGGATAGATCCTAAGTTCCTTACGAATGTATTTATCGCATTTGTTACCTGGATTAGAGATTATACTTAGTTCCTTTTTAGAGCCGGGACGGTTTATTTTATTGTGTTCGACGCGCGTCGCGTTTGATCGATTTTTGTTAATCGCTCGAGGTTATATAGCAGAATTCCTAGCGTGCTGGACGCCGACGCACCTATTGATTTTACGGGAAAGGGAGGTTAGAGGGAGGAATAAGGGAGGACAAGGGGATGAAGATGGTCCGACAGTTTCCTCTGACCGATGTAGCTTCATTTCGCAGAAGCATTCGTTTAGAAATATCTCTATACGCTTATGTCATTCGCGTCATTCACGGTATCAATCGGTTATAACTGTCACGCACACGATCATCGCGTTTAAGTATTATGCAACTTGCATAACTATACTATTTTCGAGAACTTACAATTATTCCCTTTGTCCGTATTAATTCCATTCTCCCGATATTTATCCCCTCGTTGCATAATTTCGTCGTTTGGAAAAGATACTGTATGGAAGGAGCACAATGCATATCAGAGAATTATCCCAATAATTTTTATGAATAAAAATATTATTACGAATGGAAAGAAATCTGCGATTACATGTGTAATGACAAGCAACAAATACAAATTTGGTTTATGACGTAAGTGATTTTATGCGCCATCTTTATGACACGTGCTGTAACGAGTACTTTTGGTACTACTTTAATGTCGGTTTAAATTCCGGTTTCACTGTTTAATTTATTGTCAGCGCAATTTCTTTCTGTAATGATTTAATAATACTTTATTTTAATCGACAGTCAACGAAACTCGGTTTCGAATTCATTTAATAAAAAGAAATAACTTCATATCACATTCTCGTGGCGAGCAGAAAGGGCGAAGTTTCGAGATGGGAAAAACAAAAGGATCGAAGGGATGAATCGTCTGTTGTTTGTGGATATCCAAAATGAAGTGGTCGACCCGACCGAAGCCGAATACTTGGGTAATCCACCGATCTACGTGAGAAGAAAATCTGATTTCTTAAACGTCAGCCAACCCGACGAATTCTGGAGTTCGAGATGGCCCCGATGAAAAATTCCCAGGGATTCTTCTCGGAGCACCCCTGCAAATCGTAATGGACTATTCCTACAAGACATGAACCGTCGGGATATCACTTCTTATTGCCGGCGATAAATTTTCGTTGAAAAATGATGTCCGCGAAATTCCGGTGTTTCGAAGTAATCGGAATAGTCCAAGAATAGTAAAACATAATTTTACACACAAAAAATATCAAATCGCGAGTGTAATTTTTATTTTTATTTACAAATTTGAGATATTACAAAGCAAGACAAATTTTCGTTACAATCTTGATGAAGCATTTAACAGAAATTTATAGTGAATCTACTAAACATCTACATTACAAGTACGCGATTAATGAATTATAGAATCATTAATGAATTATAATGAATTAAATTTCAACAACAAATTGAGCGAATCATGACGTTATTAAAAACAGATGGAAATAGAACGTTACAAAAGTATGGGGATGCTCGTACAATCGTTAATTAGAAAATTCGATAATATACGAATACGTATTAATTAGGATTCGGTAATGTGCTACAACGGTGAATTATAATTATTTTGTTGGACGTTTGTCAAACAAAAGGGCGTAAACATCTGTCGATCGAATGCTTGCTTTCAATTAAATTGTTCGCGTGCTCACAGTGACAAAACTTCGAAACGCGGCGCGATTATGCGCGTGCTAAATTTAAATTCGTCGCGATAATCGATGATCATTAAATGACAACGGTCCTCGACGAGAAACAGGTACGTCGTTGCCTTTGCTTTTAATCCGACTTAACGGCTGAATAATTCGCTTCGATTTGTTCGCCAACGTCGAGCAAACGCGTCAGATCTTTTTTCCACCCCTTGAATATCGCTCAAATCAGACAAGCTCATTGTCACCGCGATTGTTCACTCTTTTCGCCGACGAATTTTTGCAATTTTACATATTTCGTCTCCAAATTGTACAATCGACGAATTATAGCAACTGTAACGCTAATTAGGAGACTATATCGTCCCTGGTAATTTTACTTTCATTTGAATGTAACAATTTTATTTCTTCCCAATATAATATTATTTTAATGTAATTTTATCTTTGCTCAGTGTAACTTGATTGGTATTCAAACACAATGCAATATGAACCAAGCGTTTATTATTTTTTGAAATGTTAATAAAAATTTACTGCAAAGGTGTTTTTACGAGAAGTCAAATGTACAGTGTCATGATAAAATGTATACACAGGACAGTTATATGATGAATGAAATGATACACGTTACTTGATAGGTGAAATTGAGATAGAGCAAGTTAGTATTGTATTAGTTTACAGCTGCAAGTGTTTAAAACGATCATCAACGTCAATATCGAAATCAGAAGATTCTTGTCAATTATGCTTGATAGTAATATTCCGAATGGGCATACTAGATATTTTCTATAATATAAAACAGAATAGTTACAAAAGAAGTACTGGGATTAAAAAGGTACAATTCGTAAGCATTTCAATAAAAATTTACAAATTTCCTACTTAAAATGACAAAATTTGTTAAGATGGTTTTCTGATATCCGTGCCGATTGACATCAAGATAAAGAATCAATAAGCGTATCTATTTATGTTCGATCGATTGTTCATTCATTTTTCGACTTCATTTTTAACTTCAAAATAATTGCGCGTCGTACGTCGGTAGTTTTAGCGTTAAAGAAAGAGTTACGTAAAAAAGATCGTGCAGGAATCGCGGAGGTTGATCGATTCTTTCCGAACGGAAACCAATTAACTTCCGACCGGGTTCCTTTTTCCGTGAAACGAGCAGTCGGCTTAGAAGATCGCCGGCGGAGTGCAAAAGTTTCCACGTGAAACGATTTGAGAACCGTCGCTTTAAAGCCCCACTTATCGAGCGCGTAGTTGGTATGATAATGTAATAAAATAAATGGAGGTTGCTGTTTCCGAGCGATATAGACTCTCCTTTCCTCCCGGTGCTCCCGGTCGAGCAACCCTCATCGCTCGTTCCTCGTCCCGCTCGATCATTCTGGGATCCTCCGTCTCGTTCGCTCCAGCTCGTCGAGGTTCCTCGCTCCAGGCCACTCAGTTTCATTTCAGCCAACCCTCTCAGCCTGTTCCAGCCACGGGGAAGAGGGGTGGAGGACGAGAATCGAGAAGGTAGAAGGGAATGGAGCTCACCTCGAAAGCGAAATACAACAAGTCCCGCCGCCATTGCTGGGTCACCCTTCAACGGGAGTTTTGTCGTTGTGTGGGTGGGGGTTTGACAGCCCTGTGCGACGAGTCATCCCCTTTCGACCCCTAGCGTCCGGGTTTTCCCGCTGGTGGGGGGTCGAAAGGGGAACAGAAACGCGGCGTCCAGACGGAGAGAGGAGAGAAAAAGAGGGTCGGAGTCCGCGAGACGAAAAAGGGAAGCACGATCTGATCGGTAGGGGGTAGAGAAAGAAAGCGGAGGGATGCTGTTTGTCGGAGGAAGCCGATCGGTGGTACGGGGCAGAGTATATTTATAGGGAGAAAGCACAGTGAAGAAGAAAAAAGAAAGCTGGATGAAGAGTGACGGATGGAGGAGGATCGGAGGGGACGGGAACGAGGGAAGAGGTCGAAAACTCCGCCCCTGCATCCGCAAAAGCGAGTCAATACCATGACCGACCTCCCTCTCGGTAACCAGCGTCACCTTTCCACCCCTTTCTCTCTTTGTGCTCGAACCGTGGGATATCGAAATTCGTTACGTGTCGCGGCACGAGAACGCTCGACCCGAAAGCTCCGGCGTCACGAAGCAAACGCGTGTTTCAGAATCGAATCGAACATGAACCGAACGGAATTGAATTCCGAAATGGCATCGACGAACATTTCCCCGCTATTTTTTTCTACGCGGTTCTCTCGCTCGACGGCTTTTTATTATTATTGCCGTTCCATTCTATTCCCGAAATCTTTGGTCTGCGTTAGGTCATTGAAATTTCGCTGGAATTACTTAACCAGTTAGCTGCGATTGACGAGTATACTCGTCATGGAGGACAAAAATTTAGTTAACATTTAAATTGTAATTTTTGCGAAAGTTATTTAGATATTAATTTTTCGTAAATTCTAAGATGTTTGGAACATTTGGAAGTCACGACAAAGTGAAACGAACAAATTAAGAGTATAAATAATTTGTGATAAATTTATGCATCCCGGAGCTATTCGTCAACCTCGCGGTACATATACAGTACATAGTTACTTAGGTACGTGCTTGCTAAAAGGGACGCCACAGCTAACTGGTTAATGCTTATGTGGAGTTATATAACTAACACGGTTGAAACTTCGACAGCTACGTAGATAATTATTTTAAATAAAGCAAATTTGGAAAAATATGGAAAAGCTCGAAATGAGCTATTGCATTATTATATTTTTCTGGTATCTACAGTATAAAAACTTTTAAAATTAAATTTGAAGATTACTTTCGATTTTAGAAATGTATGTCAACTTAGATGCGATTATATATAATTTTAATTATTTAAGGATCAGACATATATGTAATACATTATACACAGAGGGAGTATGTGAACTTTTATTTCAAAGTTTGTATGATTTGTCATATTTACACTCACGGTACTTTCGCGCGAGACTAAGGTCATAAATACCTCAACACATCTACTTGTACGACCAGTAAAATTAAAGTGTTAATTCACATAATCAAAAATAAAAATAATTATAGTCTTTATTAAAAATAGTACATACTTGATAATCATGCATCGTAATAATTCCAGCAAAATTATTGCTAGTAAAAAATTCGAGAAATTTAGTACCAGTAAAAAAGTGAAATTTTGGTGACGATAATTCATTATTGGGGGTTTGTTTAATTAGGAAAATTCGTGTGGTATCACTCGCGTGTTCTCGATGCACGGAAAAGAGTCATAGAGGAGAATAAATGAAAGAGAACGATTTGGAGGCCCGAACTTGAAGAAGCATTCCGATCGAAAAAGTATTAAGGGTGTTTCACCCCCGTGCCAGGGCGTTTAACTCTCCGATTGCTTTGACAACTTAAGCAGGCCCTTAAACCTTGCTTGAACCTCGGTGTAATTTATAAGCGACCGAGGGGTAATTCCTTTGGGGATCGTCAAACTGCCATGTGGCAAAACCCCCGAGGGGAAGTCAGGGATTATACGGTGATAAATAAATATGTACGTTTATGCAACAACCACCGTGACTCCGACGTCGGCGACGTGGGCGTCGGATGCTAACAGGCGTATAGCAAGTCAAATTTCGATTCGACGGGATTCACCCTACACGCTAAATAAACAGAAATTAAGAGTCCTTCGGAATGTACGTTCGGGTGCAATGTATACTTTCTTTGGACAAGAGTATAAAGGGATGAACACCGATTTTACTGAATTCAATTTTTCTATAATTTTCGCATTTCCTAGTGTCCATATTCAAAAATATATGAATTTGCAAATTTATAAATTTTAGAAACTTCTAAATTCCCAAATATTGAATTTTCTAATTCACAAATCTTTGAATTTTTAAGTTCGAAACTTTCAATATTCTACACTCTCTAATTCTCAAACATCGAAATCCGCAATATCTTAATCCTTCAAGCCCCAAATTTAGAAATTTCTGAATTTTCAAAACCCATGTTCTCAACCTTCGAAATTCTCGAATTCCCCGATTCTAAAATTTCCAAGTTTTCTAATTCCTAAAATCATATTCCACATTCTAAAATTGCCAACTTTTAAAATTCCCCAAATTCGAAGGATTTAAATTTACAAGTTTCTAATATTCAAAAATTCCACAATTTTTTAATTTAAAAATTCGAAAATCCAGTGGTTCAAAAATTCCACAATCAACAAATTTCAAATTTCCGAAAGTCCCACTTCCCCCGATTTAAAGAAATTACTGAAACGATTGGAATTGAACAATTTAAAGAAATTAATGAAATAAAGCCTTCTTCCATTTATCTGTAAATTGTCTAACAGATCAACTATGTCAAAACAATGGTCATTCGTGTGACATTTTTTGATCTCTCGCGATAAGTGAAGGGAAAACGAAAATTGTACGATTCTTACGCATGTGTACTTTTATTACAAGTGGTTACGTAGTCGTTACAATATACTTCACGTGACTCATTATCTAGACTTTTACAGCAAATAGTATCACAACACGAAAAATACAAGAAAAGCACAGACGAGTATCATTTTTTTTTACAGCTGTTCGATAATTCATATCGGTTACCCGTACATTGAAAATCTTACCTTACGTAAAATCAACGATATAAATAATACCGGACAAAATAACAAAAGCAACGAAAAATAAGTAAGTTAGAATTTTTACGCTTTCAATGAAATTTGAAATTGAAAGTTATTTAGAACCAAGAAACTAAACGGTTTGGTCAACGCGTCGAACCTAATGTTCGATAAACGTCTCTATAATAAATAAATGTATGTATATATGTATATATATATTCTATTTTTCTCTTTTTTTACGTCGAAACTAAGAGTTTCTTTGACTTAGATACCGTTGAATGATTAACTAAACATCGTAGATGTCGATTCGTTACCTTTCTCAAAGCTTCCTTCGTTAGTCGATCTCGATCTAATGGAAAAAAGAAATCACTAGACCAGATCGCGAATTGATTAAAGGGTCATGATTGGGGCTTCGTCCTTAGGCCAAAGCTATCGCACATGTAGAAACGATCGATCCTATTCGATTATTTGGTCAGCACGATTACTTATTTATTCCCTAATGTTCTGTGTTCGATCACCGAAAGTCCACTAATTTCGATCACGTTCATCTCGCAACCGATTCTTTCGCAGAAAGAAGTCTTTCTTATTTCTCTCTTCTTTTTATACATACTTAATTAGAAGTCAATATTACAAAAAGATCTCGATTAATCCTAATTGCAGTACGTTTAACTTTATAACGATTCAATCGTAGGTGAATCACGAATTCTTCATAGTTCGATAATATTATTTCAATGTGAACGAATTAAACGGTCCGCGTCATTAAAAAATTGAAACCATTGGCCCAACTATGATGTGTTTAGGGTGACGCTGCAATTTTCTTAATTATAATATTCCTACATTTGCCAGTATGTATATTTTACAGTTTCTGTATTTCCGAATTCACAAATTTCAAGATTTTCAGATTTCTAAATGGTCAAATTTCACAATTTGAGAATTCTCAATTTTTCAAATTCATTAATTTCTAGATATCTAAACTTCCACATTTTTAAATTTCCACATTTTTTATATTTCACATTCCCAAATTTCCACATTCTCAAATTTTTAAATTGCCAAATTTTCAAACTTTCAAATTTCCTTCGAAGTGAACTTTCCAAGTTGTCAAACTTATATGTATTCAAATTTCCATATAGTCAACATCGATTCCCAAATTCCGGATTCAAATTATCTTAACTTTCCTAACATTTCCTAAATACTGTCAAGTCTCCAAATCGCAATTGATCGTATCTAAATTGGATGCTCGCACTAGTAAGATCGTGTCCTAAGCCACCCCAAACAACGAAACCTTAGTTACGCCAATGGTCGAAGTGGTAAGCGATATACGTGCCATAAACGACAATTTTCTCTGGAAATAAAAAACGCACGTGTCTGCACTTTGTCATTTACATCGTTCGTCACTCAAACGTTTAAATTCTAAACATCTATCACCATGACAGCTTCGGTACACTACACTGATTCATTTTCTTCGTCATTCGAGTCAATCGAACGACCATTGGCACTTTCATTTTGTTTTTCACCACAGCGACGTCGTCACAACTACAGTTCAATTACGCTTTCCAGTAATTATAACTCTTGCACCGTGCGAAGTTCGTACCTCCTTCCATCGAAACAAAATCGTTCCATATTTCTTTGGCACTTTCATCGTTTACGATTTAAACACCTCAATCGATCGATCATTTTATCCAAACGTCTCTGGATACCACCGAACTTCGAACGCGTCACTGTACAAGAATCGAAATATTTTGTCCAACGTATTTGGTCGAAAAACGACGATGGTCCCTTAATTTTTGTACATGTCGCACAAGACTTTCTCCATTGGAGTATTGCCGATCGTTCTATGAAAATATATCAACTCCACCCTCGATGCCGGCACTGTCCTCAACAACGGCAACAACAGCAACAGTCTTCCGAATCGTGCTGGACTAGCCGGCTGCTGCGCTCTGGCGTGTTGTCCTAGCATCACTTGGGCCTGATCCTGCAGGTTCTCTATTTGACTGGAATCCTTCAGGCCACGGGTCTCTGCGACAACAATCAAAATTCCATTTTTAACGCAAACGTAACCTGTTTCCGTATAACCTGCATTTTCTATGCCGAAAAGAGTAACAATAAAAATAAGAGAAATAAAATTTAAATAATTCATTCTGATATAATCTGCTCTTGCTACAGTGTGAAGTGTAACGAAGAAAACATATAAAATAATTTATATTGCTTTAAAAATTAATATAACCTGTTCTTGCTATAAGAAAGGAAATTAATGAAAGAGGAATAAACTAATGAAAGTCTATAAATAAATCCATGTGATCAGACCCACAATCTATGATTAGTGGATCAAATGATGGATCGTTACCGTAGGATAATTTCATAAAAGACGAATGAGATTTGTTTTCAATTAGATTTTTAATACTGACCTGGTCGAAATAAGACTATGGCTTTCATGCAAGCGAATTCCGCAGGGTCGACCATGACGGCCTTGTATCTCTGCAGGGTATCGTGCAGATGCCTCACATCTGCCGCCACCTGACTCGGTTTTCCGGTGGTGGTTTGCATGTGGATCCCGGGATGGGGGTGCGGGTGAGGCGATAAAGTCAGAGCAGTAAGTTCCGCGGAGTTGAAAAGGGGCGACGATTCGAGTGGAAGGCACCACTGCACTGCGTTCAAGAGAAAAAGCTCCGACCAGGCTTCCTCGAGTAATATCACCTATTACACACGAGCATTATTTTTTCACGTTTCAATTAACTTCTCATCATTTTGGATAATTCGAAATCCCTATCTAAAGTGGTTCTCAAAGCTAATGGCTGAGTTATCTTCTTTCTTTTCATTTGAGAGATATGAGGATTTGGGGATATGAGGATTTTGAGATATGAGAATTTCGGGGATATCGCGATTTGAGGATATCAGAATTTGGAAATATAAAGATCTAAGGACTTCAGAATTTGGAATCATGAAAGTTTCGGGTCTTTAGAATTAGGGGATATGAATATTTGGAGAGTTTCGAGTTTGAGAATTTAAGAATTGAGGATATTAAAAACATATACCAGTCGTTTATGACCTTCGTAACGCATACCTGATCTCTGAAAGGTAGGCTCGCGAAAGATGGAAGATTCTTGGCCCATTTAACCGCCATGAAGAGTAACCTCGCGCTAGTTTCGTACACCGTTTCAGCACTCGCAGGCGAATACAACGACGGGATCACAGGTGGTATTTGCGTGCAACCACTTCTTTGAGGCGTTAATGGTTCCTCGTTCGTCACGTCTATGCTGTCTTCCGAAGCATTCCCTGTCGATCAGAATCAGAAATCATTGTCGAAGATCATTCTCAGAG
This sequence comes from Coelioxys conoideus, assembly GCA_947623535.1. NCBI lineage: Eukaryota > Metazoa > Arthropoda > Insecta > Hymenoptera > Megachilidae > Coelioxys > Coelioxys conoideus. Next base: position 14,676,554 of record OX392457.1, on the reverse strand, counting down.
AAAAATGCTTTAAGGGAACACGGAAAACGTTTACTAATTTACTATCTATATTTAAAAAACATATAAGTTTAGATTTTTAACAAAATTAAAAAAATTTAATATTTTTTTCATTAATAGAATATTACAACCGTGTTGTTCATTGATAAACTACAAAATAAAAACATTTCATTTTATAACTATAACTAGACTTAAGTTTCTTAAAATTGTACAAAATTTATTTTTAAGTGATACTGCGAGTTAGGAATTAGGAAATATAGTTATATAGAAGCAAAACTGACAAGTACCGTCTTCGTTATCCTGACGAGGGGGTGTAGGAGGATTCGCCGAATTTGAAGTGGGGGCAACCGTAGGTAGAGGCAATGGTGTCGTGTATCTCGCCATAGCCAAGGACACAGGTGGTCTGAAAAATCATGTATACGGTAACCTCATTAAAAATCTGCAGCATTTGCACCTATTTTTACAAGCACCTGACGCATCACAGTGTATATTCTATTTTTCTCAACCTAATAAATTTTATTCGTATCATCTTAGTTACCGAGCAAAAATTTCAAGAAATATCATACCGTGTCTATAATTCGTTAAAAACGAAACGAAAATAATCGATGAATTTCATGGAACGTCAATATATTAAAGAGTCAGCAAACAGTATCGATACACGAACGATTCGCTGCAACTTTAACTTGCCTGAAAGCGAGTTTTGTTTGCGTATATTCAGCGAATGTCGCGTAGGAATTTCGTTTTTCCGATTTCGGCTAGGTAGGTGGGCGAGAACCGTCGCGAACCAGGAAACAGGAACGCGATCTCCATTTTTTGTAGACTTTTACCTTGTCTGTTCCCACGAAAACGATTTCCATCGGGATCGTTTGGAAAGCTAAACGCGCAGATGACGGTGTGCAGAGAAATTGTGGTTAACGTACCAACGAGGCAGCAAACGCGAAGGTAAATACGTTACATCCAATTATATTCGTCGAACGAGACACGCGACGAAATATTCATCACGATAGACTTGAAAATCCCGACCAGTCTTCAATTTGGAAGAATTCGCCGAAAATTCTACTTTCGCGAAAATGCAATTCGCGCAAATATCCACGGGTCCCACGAAGTTCAGCGATAGAGAAATATAGTCTTTTTTTTCGAATTTGTCGTTCAGGAATCAACATCTTTGAATGGTAAGAACAGCCGTCACGTTGCCGCCGAACTCAGAGACGTTAACAAGACGCGGAGGCATGGTGGACGAACCATTGCCCGTTCCTGCGTCGAAGATGGCGATTCCGAACAGCAGAAATTTCGCCAACTGTTACATGGAGCTGTGCAGGCAACAACGTCTACGCCCGCTGCCGGTCATCTGCGTGACTCTGCCCCACTGTTTGGATTTCACCACGGACCGTGTGAAGATGGACGACTGGAGTCCGATATTGAATTCCCTGTCGCTGGATCGTAGCCTGCGCTCGATCAGCGTTCGCAGTAGGTATCAGTGTCGCAAGCCGTTGGAGGAGATCAATTCCGAGGACAAAGCAAGAACGATGGGCAAAGCGCCGGTGGTGTTATCTCGTTATCTTCTCGAGTGGTTGTCGCACAGCGTCGCTCAGTGCGTCAGAAACTCGCCGACGTTGACCAATTTGGAGCTGGAGGGTATCCCGTTCCCGCCAGATTGTTTGGCGGTGTTGTGCGTGGGTCTGTCGCACACGAATACGCTCCGTAGTCTATCTTTTCAGCGTTGCTACATCGGGGACAGTTCGTGCGAGCTGTTGTGCCGAACAGTGGCCGACGTGCCCAGTGTCAGGTCGTTGAACCTCAGCTACTGCGATCTGACGTGCAAATGCGGACCGGCCCTGGCGTCCGCCCTGTCCAGACAGAAACTGTTGCTGTACCACGACACTTGGAAACAGTCGTTGAGGTATCAGGAGCCGAATCTTGAGGCGATGCCGGGGTTACGTCGTCTAACTCTGAACGACAATCCTCAGCTTGGCGACGCGGCGGTCATCGAGCTGATCGAGGCGATCAGAGACAGTTTGTGGCTGAAAGCGATAGACTTGCAACGCTGCGGACTGTCGGATAAGATCGGCAACGAGCTTCTGGGGCTGCTGGATCACAACAGCACGTTGAGCATCCTCGACGTGAGGCAGAACGCGAATCTAAACGAACGACTCGTGAAAGAGATAATCAAGAGATTAGAGGAGAACAGTTCCGACGCGAAGGTCGAGTACAGGTGGCTAGCTTTGCCTCAGCACGATCGCAGGACAGCCTCGGCCGGTAACAGGAAGAGAAACGAGAACGAGAACAGTAAAAAACCGCTCATAAGGCCGCGAAGCGCCGCGACGGAGTACGCGAAAAGTCCTTATCAAGCTCCGCCGAGAAAAGTTATCAATTCGATGATCGACGCGAAAAGGAAAATCAGGCCCAATTTACCGCCGTTCAAACACGCGGCGGCACAGAAACGACAGCAGCAGCAGGCGGTTCAAAACGGTCAAGCCAAATCGAAGATCACTCTTCATCTGGACCTCCAGTCGTACATCAAACCCGAAACGGACGAGACGATGAACAACGAAGAAAGCGCCAAGACAATCGAGGAAAACGCTCTGCCGGACAGCGAGACATCGTCGAAGATCGTGAATGCGACGAAGGTGGACGCCGCCACGCAGATGCCACGCAGCTTGGAGGCGCAGATGGACTCGGCCAGGCTCGAGAAGATCCAGATTCAATTGATGGAGGCGAAGTCGGAGCATTATCGCCTACTGGAGGACCTGAAGCACAGCAGTTCGCTGTTGACGGAGGAACGTAAACGTCGCGAGGTCGCCGAGGAGGAGCTGCAAACGATGAAGAACAACCTGATGGAGCTGGAGAACGCGTTGAAGGTGAAGGAGGAGGAAACGAACGGGTTCGTGTTGCTCAGTCAACAGTCGTTGGACGAGATATGCAACTCGTTCGATCGTCTTCTGGAGATGCTGGACAGCGTGACGAAGAATCCGAATGTTAGTCGAAGGGAAACGGCCGAGGCGGCCATAGTCAAGGCCGACATCAAGAGACGGGTCGTGTCGGTTATCAGACAGACGAAATCGGAGAACCTGAGGAGGGGATTCGTGGTGGACACCGACGAGGACGATTTGAACGGTTACACCGAGCCGGCGAGAAAGTTTGCCAAGTCCGAGAGCGACATGAGGAACTCCGTGGCACCGATTTCCACCATGCACATGGAGAAGAACATGGGCGACACGGCGGACGTACGATCGTCCATTGTCGACGAGATTTCGTATCGCGACAAGGAGATGCTGTCTCCCAGAACCAGACTTAGGGCGTTGTTCGCCCAGATCGTTCAGGGAGACGCCGTATTCGAGTTCTGCACTCACGTGGATTAGAAACGTCGCGTTCTCGAGGGATCCAGGGACGTGGCTGCGGTTTACAGGCTTTATGAATCCGATAAAAATAAAATACGCGTACATGTAGAAACCACAAGTGCTCGCGCGGAACGTTGTAACCGCGTCGGAACGGTCTTACGAAACGGACACGTAATAGCGGGCAATAAGAAACCATAAAAATATGAACGGGAGATTGGGAAAAAAAATATTTATAGTACGAAAATTAATCGATTCGAATGTGCCGCTTCGTTTCGCGGAGCGGACTGATAGTAGAAACTGGCGTACCTGAATAAAGGTCGATGGAGACCTTTGCCCGTGAAAAAATATACCGCAGATCGATAACGTTGAACGACCAGTCGCGTTAGAGCCGATTTGTATCGTCACGTTTTTTCTTAGCTCTATTATTAAAGTTTAAATAAACGCCTTTTGTTACGTACTTAAAGCGGCTCTGTTCTGCTTCGGAAACTCGCTTTATCGGTTCATGTCAAATTTTATTGTGCTCCGATTGAGGTCTCTGCATGGTCGGAACATATTCGGATACAAATAAGATTCGATAGAATATAGAATTGTAAAACGTAGAACTGAATGGGTGACACAAGTTCAAGGGGTCGAAACATTTCAATAAACTACATGACACATACAGCTGTAGACATGTTATAAGTGTCTGTTACTTACGTAAACGCGAGACTCAATTAATATCATCCGAGAAACCTTTTGTTCGATAATTAATACGCACTTGAGTCGATACAAAATCAATTAGATCAGCTTTCTTGAACAATGATTACCCTTCGTTTCATATAGACGTCATTGTTTTTCAAACTAATTCTTGATGTATGGTCGGCTTGGGTTTTAGAAGGTAAGTTTAGTTCACCGACGTAACCTGAAATCTACATTTCAAACATAGAAAGAAGCTGTCAATATCGTACTGGTCCCCTAAATCGTAACACGTTCAAATCTTGCTAAATGTTAAATGCAGGCACCATGTAACAGCACCGTATATAACTTGAGATGTACATATTTCTGTATAACCTAAAATAGTATAGATGGAATTTTAAATATCAGATACGACTAATGTAAAATTTTAATTATGTTGCGCTATCACTATCTCTTCTAAAAAGAGTTTCATCTTCCAAATACGATTTAGGATACCGGTTCCTTAAATCGCACTTTTGTCTCAGTTTTTACAAATGCTTGTGAGATTATAACAGCAGTTTTCAAATTACCGTCGATGTTATAAATGGGATATTTAAACGATATTCTATAAAATTGCCGAGCTAAATTCTCAGACAAAAAAACTTCATATTACGGATGGTGCGCTAAGTGGACTTTTGCAAATTTCCCATAATTCAAGCTGCAATCCGTCGAATCGGCCATATCTTGCACGAACACGATCATCATCAAAGCGTAGGATATAAAGGAGTCTTCGATCAAAATTCATAAAATGTCGCGTCCATCATTATCCAAGAACCTTGTTCCATGTGCAGTAACTGTGTGGCGCTCATAATTATCACGAGGAACATCCGCGAGAGGATGTTCGGTTGACGCATAAACGTAATAGATTTCCGAACGATCCAAGGGGTCAAGGAAGGGGGGATTAAAGGTAACGGTGAGTGTACCCGGGATCGATAATCGGCGATTCACCGGGAAGCAAGAGAGCCGACGATGTTGTTGGCACGTTTGATCTTCTGCTGGACAGCAGCATACTTTTCGCCGTCGTGAGCAAGCGCGCTCGCGACACGCCACGCCGAGCGTGATCTATCATGAAAAATTACCTTTGACTAGTAGCCCGTGGATGACCGTTTTTCAGGTAACCGGGTACTCAGGTTGGAACTAATGGAAAATCCATAGAGCGCCAAGGGGTGAAGCGTTAAAAGCGACACCGAGCGTTCCGATGCTCGGCGTCGATGGCCTTCTAGAAATTACCACCATTCTTCGACCTGTACTCTTCACGCGCCTTTCGTTCATTCGATTTCGATCGATGTTACTCACAATCTTTCAGCCTCCTCGGCTGCGAATTCGTTGATGGAACCGATCGCGAGTATTCCGGTTTTATTTACGAAACATCTGTTCGAGGTTATAATTGTACCGCGTGTGTATTGATTTATCAACGTGGATGTAGTTCCAAAGCGAAAGTTCGAAAAAGGATAAAAGTCTTCGGTGCGTGAAATTTTCGCCTGTTTTTAGCGAATGTGCTTAAATTGACCTACCTGCGGTGTATGTTACACCGTGTTGACGGTATTTATAGATGTTGGATATTTGCTAATTCGGGAGTTTGGAAAATTTGAGAATTGGGGTTGAGAATCGGTCTTTGGGAATTATAATTGGAAAACTGGGGGATTTTAGCGTTTACAGACTCGAGAGTTAGAGAACCCTACAAGCTGAGAATTTAATAACTTGTTAATTTGAAATCTTGGGAACTTGAAAACTTGAGAACTTAAAGACTTGAGAAGTAGATAATTTGAGAATTTAAAAGCTGAAGCACTTGAGAACTTAAAATTTGAGAATGTAGGAATTTGAGCATGTAAGAATTTAAGCGTTTGAGAATTTAAGAATTTGAAAAATGTAAGAATAGAAGATTTGGAAGTTTGGGTAATACTGATTCAGAAATTCTTGAACTTAGAGAGTTGGTTGTTCAATAATTTTTACAATTACAGTTTTCGCATACTCAATGTCTCAACATCGAAAATGGAAGTAGTTCCACCCCTACATTCTCTCAACCTAAAGATGTCTACATCACTCTGGGATGCAAATGTTCATACAATTGATAAGTACAAACGCGTTGATTTAATTGATCACGAAAAGCAATAGCAGCGTAACGAAGCGATACAAGGATTGTAATGACACGTAAAATAAAACTCACCCAAAAACGCCGACGGCGACCGCAGCTTCCCGTAGCGCCCTTTCCTGGTCCATTTCGACGAGAGCCTCCGGTCTGATGGTGGCAGTGTTCCTTGGTTGCCGTTCATTCTGTACGGCTGCAACAGAAGCGGACACCTTCGATGTAACGTCGATAACAGGCGCTAATTGCAGCCATGAATTAATTACACGCTCCCGTGTACAGCGTCGAACGCGCTATCCATTGCTATTGAGCTTAATGTCGGTTGGAATTTGTGCACACGCCAGCACGGCGACCGACACATGATTAATTGCTTGTCAATCTGCAAGAAAGGGAACGATGAATTCGGTACGGCTCGTTAAATCGACGTTCATCGTACCTTCGATGAATTCCATTCCTCCAGAACGCGAAATTAGATCTTTGAAGATTTTACGACACGTATGCATCGTACGATATCCACGTATCGCGTACGATATCGTTACCGGATTTATCGTAAATGTAGAGAAAGATAAATTCTCTGATTCACGAATGTTGGAAATAATAATCAATTTCGAAGTGTGAATCGATGACAGAAGTGTATCTTAAAATGATACTTGCGCTACACCGATTTGAAGTTCGGACGAAAATATATGTATAGAACGAAAGTGACTATGTTATTCATTCATTATCGTGCGTCTAAAATAGCAGCTGTTCGTGAAAAGAGCCCTCAGGAGAGAGAATCACTTTCTGTATTCTCGTTTGTCTTACGAGTCGATGCAGTTAATATTAAGTAACATTATGCAATGACTAAATTTCGATAATGTTTCCAAGATGATCGTCTACGAATTAGAGGAATTTCGACAGAGAATACGATCGCCCCAGACAGTCTACTCAAGGGGAAGTTTCTTGGTTATTGAAATATTAGTCGAGCGAGTTCGGTTCGGCGAATCTTGCCAGATAAATCGGGGAACAAACGATCGGCCACCACCCTCTCGTCAAACTCACGTAACGCTCCGTTATATCACGCAGGAGGCCTGCCGCTGACAAGCGTGAATTTAATGGATGTACAGAAATCAGCCGCGTTTATTGTTTGTATATATTGCCGCCCGGTAATTCTTATTCGGATAACGGGCAACAGAAAAGGACGATCGCTATTAATAACCTTCTTTGGAATAAACCCATCCACCGTGGACCACGAGAAAATAGAATACTTATTTTGCCTCGAACAATATTATATTTTCGGTCACATTGTATCTACCAAATGCTTTCATTCGTGCCGAGCTTTTATTCCGTGTTTCGTACTTTCAAGGCATTCATTTAAGAAGCAACGAGAACATTTTAGAATTTCAGGATTTTCATGCATTGGGAATTCGGGATAGCCGAATTTCGTGGATTTGGGATCTCGGAGTTTGAATTTTTCGAAATCTTTAGCCTTTGAAATATCGATATTTTCGTTGCTATGAAGTTTGGAATTTTTTAATATTTTACATTTGGAACTTTGGAATAAGTGAAACTTGGGACATTGAGATTTTGGAATTTTGAACATTTTGGGACTGTGATAGGTTGAAATTTGGAATTTCGGGACTTTGCAATTTTTAATTCCGAATCTACATTTTTTTAGAATTTTTCATTGTTTTACTGGCAATTTAAGATTTTGAGACTATGAAAAATTGTATTTCTTTCAATTCGAGCGTCTCGTCCATACTTAATTGTACAAAAATATCAAATCGTTTAAAAAAATCGATTATAAAAAGCCAGTTGGAACATTAATGTGCGATTTGTTATTGTCCCGCAGCTATTATTCACGATGACGAAGTAAGAAAGTAAATTTGAATTTTGATGTACAAACGATGGAGTACATCGCGTTGGCATTGCCATCATCTTTGTATCCGTCGATTAAAAGAAACACATTGTATTTGTACAGGTGCGAGAAATGAAACCGAGGTTCTTCAAATTCGGCATTAAATAAATCGATACTACCGCCTGTAACAAGATATTTTTCAAGTATTTCGGTTCGTGCATGTTTTCACGATAAACAGCATTAAAATATGCTGCGTTTATTTTTTTCGCTTTACTCCTTTATCTTTGTTACTGCATTAAGGAAAACTTTCCGCATAGTGAAGTGTATCTTTCGATCTTTGCGATACTTCATTGTTTGGAAAATCACTATCGCTAACATTGATTTTATGACGATATGACAAATTACATTAATATGGTGATCATCGCCATCTGTAACATTATTTTCATAATTTTTATAGTGTTATAGGAATGTTATGGGAATTTTACTATATTTAAGTTGTATGGTTGGCAAATTTTCAGACAAAGAAATTTAGGCATTTGAGGATTCGAAGATTCAAAAATTTTGGATTTAAAAAATTCCCATAATTGCGAATTTAGGGATGCGAGAACTAATTTTCCAATTTCTAGGGTCTTGTTCAATGTTTAGAATTTTGACAATTTTTAATTTTTTGAATTTGGGCACTTGGGTATTTAGGAATTTTACGAATCTAAAAATTTAGAAATTCGTTAATTCGAACATTTACGAATTCAGAAATTTGGAAATTCGAGGATATGAAGATTTAGAAATTTAGTCTTAAAAAACGTCATAGCTAGAAATAGGTTTTCGAAAACGTGAAAATTCTACAAATTGGAAATTGTCAGATTTCAATCTCCGAAATCGATGATAAACGATCGTCGCTTCCCACCTTGAACGTATAAATGCAGTCTCTAGCGATAGAAAGCATAATTCATTAAAACGCGGTGATATAACGCACGACTGTACAACGCGTAACGATATCAAGCCGTTTTCCAAATCACACAGCACGGTGGCAAACATCTTCTTGGCATTCTCTGGCGGTCCCGAAAAACGCGGCAATTCGTTCGCTTTACCGAAAAAGAAGGGAGACTCGTGACGGTAGCCACATGCTAATGGCGGCGCGATTAGGGCACTCAGTGGTGTGTAACGGCAAGCAGAATTTTTTCCAGCTTCCCTTTTAGCGCGACACGGGTGCACAGTAATTTTGTAATAATAAAAAGCGTGCCGCGGCTCGCTTTACCTCCGTCGCGTTGCCTGCTGAGCGGCTTAATAGGATCCTCCTACTTCGTCAAGCCTTTTGCATCGTTGTTCTTTGTCTTTTTCACGGGTTACACGCTCACCCGTCCCCTCTCGCTCTCTCACATTTTCTCCCGTTTACCCTGCCGCCGCGGCGGAAAAGATAAACGCCCTTCTGCCAGTCGCGTTCTATCCGCGACCCCCGGGAAATTTTTCTTCCCCGTGTAACGCGCGCTTTCCCTTTTGTCTTTTTAACTCTTCAGTCCGCTTATTTTCACACACTCGTCCCTCTTCTCTTACACGTTGCACGCTTTTTTATATCGCCCGTCGACGCTTTGTGCTTCTCTGTCCTTTTTTAAATGCACACACCGCGAAGTATCGCCGATATCGTAAGATTGCTGTCGCACGGGAACAATTTTTCGCGATGAACTTTCAGACAGGGGTGAAATTAACTTCGCCACGTTCTGATGAACCTTGGTCAAGTTCCATATAAAAGTTTAGTTCCTAGTTTGTTCCGCGCGGAACACTTGGGGAGTACTTGAATTGCATGGCAGTTCGAAATAATTGTCAACAAGTTCAGAGTTTATACGAGTTTATGTAAAATATATCGAAAATGAAGCTACCGTGTTTAGTACACGTGACACACTTCTTCAGTTATATCAAGCTCATTGATATGACTATCTAAAAGCTAAAACGAGTCCCGTCTCCAGTTAATCGCGAAATTTAGTTTGAACAGCAAACTTATTAAAATGATGAAGGTAAATCAATGACAAGTATACGCGTCGACCACAGAACGAATGCTCCTTACATGAAAAAAATATAATGTAAAGCAAAACGAAGAAAAATTACACTTTCATTCTATGTGAAAATTAATAAATCGTTAAAGTCGAGCACTGGTTAAAAGTCGATAACTGATTAAAACGTAGGCTGTCCATCTCATTGAAAACAGTCGAGTATAAAACTCTTTCTAGTTCACAGAATTATATCTTACGAGAAATACTCGTCCCTATATGAAACTATACAGAACCGAGTACAAATTGCCACATAATTTGAACCACTCTGTACAAACCTTCATAGTTTCAAAACTTGGAAATATCTGATTCCGCGTTCCTTAAGTCTTAAAAAGCAACGGTATAATGATCAAACAACAAAGCGCTACTTTCACAAAGTAAACCCTTTCGAATTACAGTCGTCGATTCCCGTTCAATAAACGAACACCGAACCGACTGTCCAAACCCTTGTCACCGGTTTTTTTTTCTCTCGCGTCTCCGTCCGGTTTCACGCCAGGAGAGATAAACGCCCTTTTACAGATCGTTTCGTTCTCATTTGCGTGAAGCTCACCGTGGGAGGTCCTGCCTCCCTTTTTCACTTTGCATCTTCCTTCTTCGTTACTCCCTTTGACTTACCATTATGACACAATTTACGGGCGCGTTATCCCTCTTTGTCTAAAACGACGGATTCCTTGTCACCCGTTCCCTTAGGCGGCACGACAGACAACGAGGAACGAGCAGATTTTTGCGTACGGAGATCGGAGCCGCGTTGCATACGTTTATTTCCCCCAATTAACCCTTCGGGGCTCGTCGAGGGCCACGCGACCGTCGCTAACGACCGCGGTGTTTACGATGCTCGGCGTCGTTTCGCCTAACGTGGTGAACCGCACCGTTCAGCACGCGGCTAAACCATGAATCTGTTGCTCACTGTTTCGATTTTTATTCAACGAACGGCAATCCTGACAATTCTGCCGTTTCTACGTGGTAGGCAAGTGCTTCGATGATTTTAGTTCGCGCGACGACGGCAATCTCCATATCCTCGTCCGACATTTTCGTGAACGGATATGTCTTTTGATAATTTCTTCAGAAATTGACACCTTAGATTTTTACATCTTATATTTTGACAAAACTTTAGATTTTGGTACTTTGATTTCTTCTAAAATCATATTAGGACATATAGATTGTATTAGAATAGGATATATTCTGTATAACATATGGGTTATATTTATATTATGTTACGGTGCATTAAGGTGTATTGAGACTTATGTAAAGAATGTACCGAAAGTGAATCCACGCGGGAAGATAAATCGAAAATGTGGAATAACGCTTTCTTACGTAAGGATTTATTTTCTTCATTCAATACTTAGAATCAGTGGTATGGATTATAAACACTGCTAGGTTATGTTCGATCAGTATATACTGGGTATCCTTTCTTGAGATATGCAACTGAGGTGAATCTACATGAACAGGATAAGTCAATGTGAAGTGATCGTCATATCATTCATACCATGTTCGTAATTAGTAATGTGGATTGTTAAAAGTGATTTAATTAGGTTAGATGTTAGGTTAGGTTGGAATTACTGAGGGTATTTATATCGAATTTATTGTTTCACACTGCTAATAATATTCCCGGTATTTAATATAAACTCGCAAAGAGTTTGTCGCATAACGCGACAAAAATATATTTCGGTAGAAACGGTAGGAAAAATTCGTCGAAACAAAAACGCGATCTATCACGATCGAAGAAGTTGGTGCAATTTCGACGCAGGAGAACGTAACTCCCGACGCAGGAGAATGTAATTTCCCGGGGTAGAGCGACGTTCCACAGGAACATCGTCGTTTCCGTCGCCAAGGGAACCAGGATCCAATTGGAAATATTTCTTCTTACGACGTCAAGTTCGGCAATAAGAAAGTTGGCGTAACCCGCGAGAGAGGAGTTTCCGTCCGGGGACCAAAGAAGGAAAGGAGGCGAATGGAAACGGGAAAAAGGGGAAATGCTCTTTTGCCGTGGCAGGTGCGCCCGTGGCTGCTCGAGAGGCATTAAGAGTTGAATCGAACGCTGCCACCAAGCAGACTTCCACCCGTACCAATCACTCTGCCTTTATCCAGTTATTTATGTCGCGAACATAAAGGACCCTCCCTCGAATTCCGTTCTTCACGGACATATAGGGTGACAGGGATAGCGGGGCGACTAGCGTTGATTGATTCGCATGATACAGATTTACCTGCGGAAACCGGTAATCTGATAACGGGTGTCCAAAAGCCACGAGTATTCGTCCTCGGCGAGAAAAATTAAAATTCGCTTTTTACAGAAATTGAGAAACTCATGTGATATTTTGTCGTTGTAATTCGGAGTAATCGGGGAAGTCGGATGTAATAGTTTGATAACAAAATTAAATCGCGGCGATGAATTTATTAAAATTGATTATATAATGTTTATTAAAATTTAATTCAATTGATATGATACGTTTGAAAGGTGTTAATTAGTCAGTGAAGTTGATTAAGAAGATAGAAATTGTTTTATGCTCACCGTATAGAGTCCGCGAAGTGGAAAAGACATGTTCTTTAAAACGTAACAAAAAAAAAGAAAGATTGTTTCCATTTAGAACAGGTTTCTTCCCAGCTGTGCTTAATTATTTCTGATAGAATTGCTTTTTGCTTTAAAAATCAATTCTCATACATCATTCGCGGTTCCGCAACGTTTGAACATTTTGAATAACTTCATCGATCTAAAACAATTATTTCATTTTTCCATTGCTAGCAGATGCAAGATTATGATAGAAGTCATCCCAAATGTATGGACCTTCATCACGAAGTGCATAAAATTTCCAAACCGTTCAGCTGTTCGTTAAGACGAAGAGCAGGAAATAAATTCAAAACAAAACAGATGCATACGACATACAATTTTCATGAATGACGATTATCAAGTATCTTCCATTTATTGTACGAGTCAATTTCAATTACTCACCATCTTTATTCATCCCCATCTGCATGCATTTCTTCAGACGACATGCTTGACACTGATTCCGGTGAGCTTTGTCCACAACGCACCTTCCGGTACCGGCTTGACATCTGAACATAAAATTTTACGAAATATATAAGACGGATCCAAAACGAACGGTTCTTGCCTTACAAGTTGGACTAACAGTGTTATTATCATGCAGATAACCTTTTATTTATCTTGTCAAACATACTTACGGACATCTGGATGTTCAGACCATACTTAAATTCAATCATTTGAATGCTACGTTACATTATTACTGTTTGTGTAATTATAAATTCTCTTAGAATATAGTTATATAATTGTTACAAATTTAAAATGACTATATCTGCACCGAAAGGTTAAGCCATTTTTCCTCCTTACATCAAAAGAATCAAACCTTAATAACCTCAAGTAAATTAATTTGTTACAACTTGTTTCAAGAGGTCATGATTTATTTCCAGGACACTGTTAAAGCGATACTGCTTACAATGGCGGTAGAATGAAAGTGGCAGAAAAGGAGAAAACTAACAATCGGAAGGGAAACTCTTGAAGGTGTCAGAATCGATCGATCCTTGACAATGACGTTTCATCGACCACCACCGTAACGTGATGGATGTTGTCACTCTCGAAAAGACGATAAATTTTGAGCGCACTTGCCGGAAATCCTGGCTGTGAACTCAGGAGATGGCGTTAAATTCGATTACTTTCATTGTTCGACTAACCAAGTTATCCCTCCAAGCTGACTAACGTAAAGAGGCGACCGCTCGGGGTCACGTACCTTCTTCTTATCCCTCTTAATTTCATCTAATCCCGCGGTAGACTCGTGCTGCTTCGCTTCTTTGGGCTTACATACACTTCCCTTCATCTTCTTCGTCTCTCTGCTGCATCACACAGCATTCGACGGACAAATTAACGCGTTGGATTCATTACGTTTGCTATTGCAATGATTTATCGCGCCCCCTAATCGAATTTTGCGAACGTCGAACTTCGAAATACTGGGACGTAGGCATCTTTGCGACTTCGGAGTTTTGGAACTTTAGCATTTTTGGACGTTTAAGTTTTGGGATGTTGGTACTTTTGATCTTTGGAAAATTGGACTTTCAGGGATTTTAAATTTTAGTATACTGGGATATGTGAATTTTGGGAGTGTGAAGCATCGGTTCTTTGCGAAATTAGGGCTTCTGAATTTAGGACAGTTAGAATTGTGAGGTTTTGAGACTCGGAGCATCGAGACTTTAATTTTTGAAGTTTGGAATTTTGGAAACTTAGGATTATACAATTTTTAAATGTTTGGAAGTTTAGAATTAAGGAAGTTGGGAATTGTGGAATACTGCACTTAGGAGTTTGGTAATTTGCACTTCGGGACTTTGAGCTTGTCACATTTAAACTGAGGGCACTGAATTATGAATTTGGGGCTTTGCAATATTGTACCACGAAATAAATTTTTAAAAAGTCAGTCTCGTCCCGATTATTCGAATCTTCCGTTTACAAAGCACATCCAATAAGACAATATTTCTTTTTCACCAGAACTGTATCTACCTGCATTACGAATGGAACCATCGATCGTTCCTGATACAATAGCACATGTCGACATGTGTTGACCAGAAGTACCCTGCCATAACCTCAAAGAACGATAACGAATCAGTTTCAAGCTACCCAAACCTGCGAGGTATCAACAAATCTTCAAACTTCCGCACCGATCCCGGTTCCCATCGAGCGTGAAAGAAAAAATCCCGAGTGTTGCAATAGCTCGGGGCACGATCGGTTCGCAGGGCGTTCGATCGATTCCTGGGGTTCGGTTAGCGCGATTTTAACTAACGTCACTCAGAAGAAGGCGGCTCGATCCAAGCGTGCGACGAAAGGACGTCAGCATCGTGGAACTATCTTGTCCCGAGGCGGTGGAACACGAAGGGCACCGAAGGGTGGCTGCGTGCTGTCGTGCCAGCAGGGTTCCTCTCGCAAATTGATTTGCGTTCACACCCCAGCGAACCTCCACGAAGCTGGCTCTCCCTGTGCAACACGGGGGATACATCACCCTCGGCATTCACCCTTCAGAACCACATCATACATTTATTTACGCATCTCTCTAGTCTTCTGCTGGCCGGCATTGTTTGCTTCATCGAGTTACCGGAAGCATGTGCTGCCTGTTATCACGCCCGTCGATCGCGATTGCTGATGATTCAATGACTTAACCCCCACTCGATGGACGAGTCTGCTGGCTTTAATTTGAGTAGTCTTGTTTGTAGAAGATGGTTTGTACTGGGTCGATCTTGGAATTTGATATACATCTATGCAACGTTGGTACCATTGTTTCGAATGATGTGAAAGATGATGTTTCTGAGAAACTCATTTAGAAAGTCATTTCTGCTTTTAACTGTGTGGTGTAGTAACTCGTGGTTCAAGTATTACATGTTGAAGTTTTATATCAAACAATGGTCGTGACAAATGGTGGCACGCATTGAACATACATGTTGATATACATGTATATGAACATATATCGGGAGTTCAATTTATAATGCATATAAATTATGTGAGATAAATTTGTCTTTCCTTTCAGAATTTATTTAGAAAACCATTGCCAACTTTGACAAGATGATTTCTTTCGTACGATCTTCCCTCGGATGAATTTAAAAATCATGCTTTGTTGTTCGAGTATTTCCATCAACAAAAAGAAAATTTGGTACCTGATTAGTTCATAAAATAATTTTGACAAATTGCGAAAGGTATTTAAACAATCCTAGTGCATTACAAATATATAATCACATGTTCGAAGGTATATTACATTCTATCTAGAAGGAAATTATTTTTACCCTTCGTGAATACGAATACGTTGAAGGTGCACCGCAGTTCCTTTCAAAATGAACGAAGCGATATTAAAAACACCCCAATGCAATCAAAACGCATTCGACGAACGTATCTCATCGCGATAAAACCACAAATCCACTTGTAATTTTCAATTTGAATGGAAATCCGCCATCGATGCTACCGGCTAGATAATCGTTCGTTTATCAATCAGGACGAGGAGCGATTGATTCTATGCGCGCAAAACTCAAGTGTGGCCCAATGGGAGTTCGTGTGAACTTTCGACGCGATCTGGCGTACTTAATTGCATCTAACCGATCCGTGAAGTTGGACTTTAATCCGGCGATTATAGTCGATGCGCCGCCGCGGCGCATCACGTCGGGACGCATCTGTCGCGGTCTATTCCCCTCTACGAGTAATTGGTTATCTGTGCGAAGGCTCTTCACTCTTTACCGTGCTACGATCGTTCGACGGGGATTGATAGCGAAGAATAAAAAGGATCCGTAAAAAAACCGCGCAACGGAACAGGCCATTGTGCTGGAAATACTGGCTATCGATCCTTGATCAAATTCTATTTCACGTACAACATCATGTGTTTCACTTAAGCACGAAATTATAAAATGTTTAGACTAGTTTGATATATGTTCGCGGTGCGAGATTTCGTCTTTATTATTTGTTCAAATTGCTAGGTGGATTTTCAATTTTTTAAATAATTAATAAATTCAAGAAGACATATACTCCGGGTAGAGTCTCAAGTTTTTAAATAATTACTAAATTCTAGAAGATATTATCTAGATATTATGGGGTGATTTACAGCGTACACAGCGTGGGGATCTAACGTGTTATGTTGTGATGCTGTGATCTAACTCCACATCATAACGCGTTATGGTATAAAGCCTATTGATCTAACACGAGGTAGTTCCACGCTTGGTGATCTAACGAGTCGTAATTTAATGTTTGATGATCCAATTCCTGGAGAACTTTTGATGTGGTGATTTAGCATGAGACGATCTTCACTAACACGTGAGTGATCGAACACGTAGAGGTACAATGCGTAACAATCTTCACGCGTGGAAATACAATACGTTGGTAATCTAACGCGTAGAAATATGACTTGCGAGTGACCTAACGTGTATGAATACAACGCATGGCAATTCTTACGTGTGGACATACAACGCAGCAGTACTTTTTCGTGTATAAATACAACACATGTATAACCTAACGTGTGGAGATCCAACGCGTAGAACTAACCTGTCCCGACTCATTACACATCTGTACAAAGTCAATCTACACAACTCAACCTAACACGTATCCTACACGTGACAACACAAGCCGTGATAACGTTTGAATATACAACAACCTGACACGTCCCCGTACACGGCATCGCTACTAACCCAAAGAAAATTCGACATCTACAATGTTCCTCGATACAATTTGAAATTCGCTCACGCACGGCTAAAGATGGTTTTCATATTTTCAAAGAGAGCACAGGGGGTTAATAGTGTGTATATCGAGTAGACCAGCATCGTGTATCTCCTCGATGGGCTTAGCACGCACACCTACGTGAATACGTGCTATCGATAGTCTCATACGTGGTCAAAGGGGGATGCACATACACATGGCTCCGTGTAAAACGGATCGAGCGTATCAGACAGCGATTCCGAGTTGAGAGGGATCCGATGGAGATGGATGGCCGTTCCCTGGGGATGGTAATAGTATGCCGTATACACAGAACGGCGGGTTAGGTGGATAGGTCCTCCAGGATTCAACATTATGCCGTTCCGCATTGTTGCCTGGTATTAGGATGAGCCCACTCGACTTGGACCACATGGCGCCACTGGCTGGCCAGTTTGACATTAAACGCCATCCGAGGATTCGCTGACTAATTTCTCTGGACGGCGCAAACGCGGGAAATTATGAAATTGTCCCGTATCTTCGATGCGAGAAATTCTGTTTAATTTTACAACCACCTATAATATCATTTTGTTACATTAACACTTTTTGTTCTCAAACAACTGTTTCGAATAGCATCTACATGCATCCTTTGAACATTTCAGAAACATCGATTATATATTCATCTTAAATTGTTCCTACACAATAAAGAATCCGTTAGAAGATACTCGATATGATTTCAATTCATATTGATAACAGAACACCACTACTAGTATGTACATGTTTATACATTTATGATACATCGAAGTCTGAAAAATATAGAGATATGCAATCTATAGATCATATTACTGATGTACACTTTACATACTTGAGTATATCGTAAATGTATTATATTATCAGCTTAATTATTCAATTATTACTGTTGCCAAAGAAAAATCATTTACGAAATGGTCAATAAAATTTGGACCTAGAATATATGTACCTAGAATCCAAGTTTTACATCAAACTTCAATTTCCTCGATTTCTTTTCATCGAATTAGTTTATGATTTACATTTATGGAGTAAAGATAAACATGATCACAAAATGAGAGTTCACTGAATAGAAGCTTCAATATTAATTGCAAAATGATTTTCACTGCCAATGCTTACTGTCTATGAAACTATAAACAATCACCTCATTCTACTGCAATTTTAACAACTCTCTTACGATACTGATAACTGAGCCATTATTGAGTATATTATAAATCAATCAATTTACCATAATTAATGCACACATTATAAATTAATCAATACACCATAATTAATGAATATACCATAAATCAATGTACAATAATCGTGTTAATCAATATATAATAAACTCACCTGTATATCAGCTTTCGCCTAACACTTCGCTTGAAAAAGCCACTGCACCCGTTGCAAGCAAGAATGCCATAGTGTTTGCCGGAACTAGTGTCACCGCAAACCACGCATATCAAGCCAAGACTGCGCGGTGGTTTGCTACCATGTTGTGGCTGCATTTGTTGCTGTTGCTGCTGTTGTTGCTGTTGCTGCACCTGCCCCAGCAAATGGGGATGACCATTACCGAGAGCCGTGAGGTAAGGCGATCTGGCCAGCGGAAAATCACTCGGTATTCCTCTGCAAAGAGGAACTGGACACTCCTGGACGGACCTCGAGGCGTAAGGATCGTGAGTCGAGGTCGATCCTGTCGCTCCCAAAGGACTATACCGTTCTGGCAATCCCGGCGAGATTACGCTGCTCTCTCCTGAGTCTGAAAACAAACGCTTTTGGTGTTAGGTTTTTTTTGGATCAACTAATTCGAACAAATAACTTGCAACGAAATAACGAGAATATATTCTTTGGCGCGGATATTGTCGTTGTCCACATAAGATTGTACTATAATTTCAAACGATTGTTTTTGTTGAATTCTGACATCTGTTTTGGTGAACAAAAGATTAAATTTCATTTCGCAAGGTTAACTGAGAAATTTTTCGATTAACAAGGAACTTTTATCGAATTATATCGGTTTTCATAAGTCTGGGATCAATCGATAATATTGGTACAGTGTATGGCACACATTTGTTTAGTCGTTGAAATTTGATTGATATCTCGGTTGTTTTCCACAACCCCGAAAATTCCCGAAATGTTTGATATTTTATTACCCAGACTTTACACAATTGCGAGAACCTTATCAACCGAACGAAATATCATTTTCGTTTTCATAAATTTTGTTTCCACAAAAAACATTTGACGAAAAGCTGTATCTGACGTCGAGAAAATTTGGAGATCATTAATATCGATTTCACATTGACAATCACTTTTGTTCAAACATGTATCGCCGCGTATCTTTCCGGAAGAGGTATAACAACGACAGACGAGACGAACATTTTATCCTTATCGGTCAATATTCCTTTTATCGACGTACAATTTCTCCGCGATCAAGTTTGATTCATCCTATTCGATCAGCTGGCAGCTACGTTCGACTAATCCTAGGAATCTCTTTTCGTGCAGCCGACCCTAGTGTCATCTTCCACCCTTGATTGATTCTAGCGAGGCGGGACCCGTCGATCGCATATAAAATACTTGCTCACAGCGAACGCGTAAACATTATGGATCGCCACGATGGATTTACGAGTTGGATACCAGGCGTTCGTAAGATTTATGGCCGATTAAATGTGCTACGATAAAGCGGTTATCGATACACAATTATTGATTAATTTCGGAGGAACGTAAGTTTATGCAGAAATTTGTATTCGCTCAAAATGCTCGTTTCGGTGACAGCTGCAAGCAAGGCAAAACCCGAAATCTTCGAACCTGAGATAGGATCAACATTTCTTCAATCTTAAGAGTGACTCATTGAACGGAAAGAAAGTTGTCATGAATTGTGTCGGGAAATCAATGTCAGGTTTGCAATGGTTTTTACCCCCAGAAGGCGCGTGTTTCTTTTTCCGCATCCCTTAAGGCTTACCGGCTGAATCGCGAGGGCAAACAGTATTTACATCGAGAAATGAGTTCGTAAAATCTTCGGAATTCGGTCTTAGGGAGAATACGATTCCGTTTCATTTGCTCTCGTAATTATAAGATTGATTCTCGGCATTTAACATTTATATTGGGTCACGGAAGTCCCGTTTAAATTGCCAGATTCTTCCGCAGCGAGGACCCCATTACTTGCCACGAATTTAATTTATATAAAATTACGTGACATCGATCATCTTCCAGTTTTGTAATTACGCTGTATGTTAGATAATTATACAGTATACTAGACACTCTGTAACGAAATCCTTCGACGCGTATCGTGTAAACAATATTTTTGTGCAACGGTGTACGAAGTGGATTGAATACTCGTTACAGTACTAATTATGACAAGAAACAAAGCGGACGGATGGTTTAATTGGTAATAAAATAAATTGCGCCGATTCGGTGGACGATATTAATTGAAAGATGGAAATGTAATGAGATCGTCGAACGGTGAACATCTGCGTGATTAACGAAATGTGATTTTGCTTCTCCACTCGGGTTTATTAGTCACGCAGCCAACCCCGAACGAGGCGCGAGATCTCCCTGGAACCGTATTTGTCAAGTGCATCGTATCCGATCGAAAACTCGTTCCGGTCTCGTTAATACCGCGGGGTCAGACAGGATCCGTTCGAATTACCATGCGAACAGCTCGATATCGGGTTAGGGTCCTGCTCGTAACCCGCTACAAAATAATTTAACTGTGCCCCCGGTTCACGGAGTTATTTAAAAGGTTCCCTGCCCTCGGACTCCCCATCAGACTTGCCCTTGGAATGAATCGTATCGAAGAAATGAAATTGGTATCGTTCCACCTTCTTTCCCTTTAGAATGCAAAATGAAGTCACTTTGAAAAATTTACTGCCTTTTTGTTTACTGTGAGAAATTTCAATGTTCACTGTTATCGGACATTCGTGAGATCGCATACATTATTTACATACCAGAGTTTATACTCGAAAGAAAAGTTTGAATTTTTATGAACAATTTCTCATATTATTAGAAATTGTTTTATTTATATATCTAATTGGAAACTCTCGTATTAGGTACCTGAAATCTTAGATAAGAAGAATCTGAACGACACAACATTCGAAATATTATAAACAAAATTCTTGAAACTAGGAAGCACCTATGAGTTTTTTAATAACTTCACCAAGTGGATTGTATTAAGAAAATGTTTAAAACCTTAGCAAACAACACCATTAAAGTTTGAATAGTTTCAACGTATTAAAAAACAATAATAGAAGTGAATTTAAGTAATATGGTGTTAAGATAAGCGATAAATAAATGAATTGAGAACACAGATTGAATAATGTGCAACGATTATGTCAACTGTAATACATGCGTATCTACAATCGTAATCGACGACTCAAATTTTAAAGCACGTTCGAATCGTTTATTGATACGCGTGCTGCTGCTGTAAAAGAAAGATTTCGATCTTATCGTTTGGTCGTTACAGTCACGGGGGATGAGCTCGAAACGATCTTATTAATGCAACTCACGTAACGCCCTAAGCGTGTCGGCTTTTCGATCTCGTTAACACCCTAATCCCATCGTACGCGAACAGAGAGACGCAAATTGCGACATGTGAAATCCATTCCCGAAATTACTATGAACTGTGGCCAAGATTCTTCGTTTCCGCAATCACACTTTTGATAGAACAAATGCTTTTACTGCTATGCAACTATCGGATTAGATAGTACAATGAAATACGTAGTACATACATTGATCGATGATACAATTGAAATAACTTCAAAATTCGCGACTTTTCATAAACTGCTCTGATAAGTGCATTGCTCCAGAATTTGCATTTGCCTCGAATGCTGTTTGTGTTTGAAATTTTCTCGAATTTCGGTAAGTAGTTCCGTACGAACGAAAGTTACGGAGATCACGAATCGAAGTCGATAAACTAGCGATTATAGAGCCGCGATAAATGTTTCGAATCATGGCGACAAGGTTACGTCATTAGAGTAATGCAATCTGGACGAAAATTTTTCGCGAGAGGCCATCGCGGCCAGGGGTTAAACGAGAACCGGAAAATTATGCGACCGTATGGTGACCGAGCGACGGATTCCGCGTGCAAACGCGAAACACGCGCGTGTATATAGCGCGAGCAAAAGCAGGGGCGTCAAATTTCATTAGCATATCAATGCTGGCGGATGGCGAGGCGCCACCTGCGCCCCTGTATTATGGGATCATCGAGGAACCATGGCAGGGATTGCGTAGAATGACGACCAGCAAAGGGGACGTTGGTCGGGACGCTCGAAAAAAAAGGGGTTTCGTAACTACCAACGACCACTTTGGTCACCCTCCACCCTCGCACCCTCTACTATCGACTAATTGTTACCGCATTAGGGTGATACGCTCATATCAAAGTTGTCCGAGATTGAACGAATCGAGCTGATTCGCGTTTTCAAACATCTGCTGGTTCGGTTTTGATGCCAGTCGATGACGCTCTCTGTTAAGGTTTAATTATGTTTGCGAATATTCGATGATGTTCGACGATCTTTTAATAGAGGCGACTATTGCGTTGAAGTTGTTGAAAATTTTATGAGGGAGGTACTTCTTATCTTCAATGAATTTTATGCATCATTTTCACATTTCAACGTGACGGACAATGTTAGTGGGGTCGATGATTTGTGTAATCTGTGTACTCTTCAACAATTGTAATAAATAATTTACAAAAATTCACTGCAAATATATATTTCTATTAAATATTTTCAGAGTGCATTTAGTTTGAAGTATTCTCACAATTTGCACGTTTTGTGTATTTTGTGCTCCCGAAAGTGTTTACGTTATAATACATACTATTTCGTTGTAGAAGAATATTAGCTTAACAAAATTTCGTGACAATATGTCTTCAGTCCGACAATTAATATATGCAGTGTATATTAATTCATACTCGAATTAACTAATATTTTATTTAATTACAAATATGTCTTCCAAATTCGATTGTAATGTATCATCTATGGAATGGGATTTTGTTCGTTTAACAACTGCGAAAATCGCATAACAGTAAATTCTTTTGGCAGCCCGAAATCTGATTACTCAAATGGCATAATTTCGTTGGCCGCGTTGCACCCTCTTTTTCCACTTACCACCCTCGAACTACGGTTCGCATAAAAGTGCGTCAGAGGGTAGATTTATGTACATAGTCTGTCTCTTGGACGCGCATTAATAATAGTGCTTGTTGAACGATGATTTAAAACGACAAGTATCGATGATTTTGTTATCAGTGAAAACTCTCCAGGAACAATATTTATGATATCGAATGTAAACTTTAAATTCAAAGACGGAAATGAATTCATACCTAACTTTGTAACATCTGAAATAACACGCGCTGCATTTCTTGAAATTTTGCTGTTCTGCTTCCGACTTTCGATTGGTATGCAATTAATTTTACGATCAAGCCACGAAGTACCATGTTGTAGCCAGAAAAATTATTCAAACGTTCAAGGAGAGACGTTTGTTTTAGGTTTTATCACTTCATTGCAGTCTACAAGTACGTTACTTATTTTTGTGTTTTGTTAAATATAAATGAACAGCAAATTTCGTACTTAATGATATTGTTGTAAATAATTCCGGATACAGCGTGCTAATACAACTTATTTATTGTTCCGTCGATTAATAAATCAATTTATAACTTACCATGTCGTATGCTTAAAGGACTGGTAGGACTTCTTGGATGTTCCGCAGGTGCGTCATTTTGTGGCTGCTGATGTTGATGCTGATGTTCCTCCGAGGTTGTCACCGATGTTGCTCCGTTCATGGTGTTTCGATAAACATTCCTCGTATACTACAACACAGTCAAACATATAAATTGATAGAAAGAAGCAGACGAACTTTGTATCGATCCTTGAATGAAAGTAATTTCTGTACAATTTTATGGAAGAAGCGATTCTTTCTTATGCGTTTAATGTGATTGGATCGATGAATTTCAAAAATCATCACCCATTCGCACAAATGAATATCAACAATTTTCTTGTCAGCCACCAAACAATTGACATAAGTAGGTAAGTAGTACATATGATAACTATACTACGAGTACATAGGTTTATTTTGAAGCATAGTTCCACCGCATTAAAGTTGATTTAGACAGAAATAAACATCTGGGTTGGAACGCAACCTACAATGTGCCCAAGGTGCGATGATATTCGTATTACCTAAAATCGCAGATAGCTCTATTCACTTTTAACTAGGGTGCTAGGTCTGCCCTATAGCTGATGCGATCCTTCAGAACCATTTGTGCACAATCTTCCCGAACTACATTCAGCACCAAATCAAAGATCGTCTCACCTGGCAACGAAGCTCCAATTCACCCGGAACACTCGCGCACAACAGAGTCGAAATTGTCCCGAATCACTGTGGTCCTCGCACTGAACGAACGAAATAGCACCCGAACGTTTAGATCCACGGGAACAGCACAGAACCACGATGCACCCGGCGCGTCGCCGGGTTCGAGCACGAGATTGCGAAGAAACCCGATAGCCCCGAGACAACGACGACGGATGACGCCTCGAAGTCGACGTCTCGGTGAGAGATCGACGCTGGCTCGACGCGATCGTCCCGTATCGCGAAGATCGACGTCGTTGGTGGTTACGGAGGTGCCTCGACGCCGGGCGTCCCGCGAGCACGGACCACCGATTGGTCCGCAGGCACTTTTGAAGGCGGGATCAGGAGGCAACGCCGGAAAAACAACAAAAACGAGGAGCGGGAGGATTTAACCTATAGCCGGCACGTTTGACGCGGCGCTTCGTCGACGACGCTCGTCGCAGCGCCTGCGCGCAACCCTTCGCAACGGTTGACGCCTGGCCGACGCTCCAACTCCCACCCTCTTCGCCACCGTCACCAGACGACGCCTACCTTCACCCACTGAACATCGTGCAATTGTTGATCGTTGGCTACGTGGTAGTGAAACTCCGTTCTCTTTCCCTCTTACTTCAACGCGATCCCCTTTCTTTCTGCCCTTTCAACCCCCTCGACCCCTTTATCGGCTCGCACGGAATGCCTAGTATCTCGATGCTGCTCGCTGGAATCAGATACAACGACGGTACAAGCGGAGGATCTAACGAACGGCGTGCTTTGGGAAAAAAATGCTCTTTGAAGCATTCGAGCTCGATGAACCTGTACCAAGAATCCTTCATGAACTTTCTTCTTTGTTTCGAATTCTTTTTTTAATTGCGGTTGATATTGATCGTGGCGGAAAAAGATATTTAAACATAATTTAAATATTAAATTTAATTCGATAAAATCTAATTAAATTTATTATTTAATTTAATATTCAAATTTCATTCAATTTATTAAATATGAAATTAAATCAAATTTAAATATTAAATTATATTGTTAAAATTACAAAATTTGAATCACGATCTTTTGGCAATTATAGGAAATATTATGATGATATTGTAATTTCAGTGTGATTGCAACTGTAGTTTTAGTGGGTAAATAAAATGTTATGTATGTCAGGTTTGTTTGGAACAACAAAGATTTTTTAAAGCATTTGTGAAAGCACGCTTTCAATATTTTAATAGCTGTGACAAGTTTTATGAAAATTGTGATTCTGACAGTTTTGTGTTTATTTTTGTAATATATCGGATATGAGAAGTTTTTGTACAATTATGTTCGAGTTACTCTATATTAATATACATATTAATGTAAATAGAAATTTTCATCCCACAGAATAGATGAAATAATAGATGATAATAATTGACAGCAATTTTACAGTACTTTGAGAATTGAGATTATAGTATTGAATTGCGCTTAATGTACCACACCAAGCAATTAGAATTTCTACAATCACATAATTGTTACGATTACCTATTCGTATCCTCAATAATTCGAGTTGCGGTAAGTCTGACTAGCTACACCCGTTTCCACTGTGAACGTGTCAATGTATTTAATAACGAGATATCAATCGCATAAATTGATCAATTCCGAGTAAATTGAAAATAAATGTTGTTAAAATCAGTAAGAGTAAATATATAAATTTCCCGTACGCCGAGCGATCAAAGTATCCAAGTGGAACGTCTTGTATTCCAGCTGCGTCGTCAATGATTCAGGATTTGAAAAGACTAGTTAACGGAGCAATTAATCGTCCGATCGAACTTCCGATTCCTGAAGTGTTCCCCCGGACAAATCGAGCGAAATCCACTACCCGGCTGGTTCGGTGGTGAACAGTCGCAGTGGCCTCGATAATAGCGGCTGGGGGTTGATGGTGGTGGTGGTGGCGGTGAATCGAGCCGGAGGGGTTGCCAGCTCCGCCATGCTGGATTCGTAGCGTCGAACGACCCTGTGGTTTTCCGGTAATCGTTGCCAGGGATGCAACCAGGGATCCTTCACCCCACCTACCCTCCACGAACCGTTAGCCACGCCCCGTAGATTCAAGGCGGACCAATGACGCCTGGACGTCGCGACACGACCGTCCACCAATAGGATTACCCTCTGATACGGTCTTTCGCTTGTCAATGACTGCTGCACGACCACCCTCGCCTACCTCTCGCTAGGGTGCTTTTCAATTTCGGACCCGCACCCTCATAAACGCAGCCAACCGCCCGTCCACCCACCCCAACACACGGCTAAACCTTTCGATAGCTGGTCACGTACACGGTGAAACGCGAGAAGTGTGCGATGGACGCTCGCAGGGGCGGATATACTGGGGGTGATCGAAAAAACGGGCTGCCAGATATTTTTATCACGGGGTTGAACATTGAAACGCACGACTAATTGCAGCTTCGAACGAATTGGGAATGGAAAATGCCCCGGAGCGCGTTACGAAGTTTGCGGACAGGGACAGAATTGAATGTACAAAATTATTTTTTCGGAAAATTATTTTAGCTCGCTATTAACGTATCATTGCATTTAGTTCGCTGCTAATTGACTTGCCCCGATACACTTACCTTTATACGATATTTTTGACATATTGATTTCTGTTGTTTTACAGTATTGTTTGCAGTAAATGAATTATAAAATCATATTTCTTCTACCTACCATATTTCGTGACACCGTGTGCACAAATAATAATCTACTACAAAAATCGTATAACTGGTCCTAAGTGTAATCCATCTGTAAAAATGCATCTTGTAGAAACATACACTTCCTCTCTAGATATTACGAGAAGGAGTTACAAATTGCCTACTTTCAGAACCCGCTCATGCAATGCGAATAATGCATGTGTGTACATGTATAATTTACGAACAGTTGGTTTATTTTTATATCTGAGTTGAATATCCAGGATACTCAGGATGTTACCAGCAAAGGCAACGTCGTTCCATCAGCTATTCACCGAGACGAAAGTTGGAATTCACGTGCAGATAGTGCACGTGTGTTTGTGTGTGCATTTGCCGAACGATTCGTGAACGGGGTGTATGTACACTCGTATACGGGGATGACTTCGGTTCCTACAGAGAAACGTTGCTGCGATTGTGGGTTCGAGCGTGTATGTACGTTCATAAATAGAAGCAACCATCCATCCACTGATTAAAACGAGCGTAAACACATACAGGGGATGAGAATAAATACAGACATACGTGAGAATATAAATGGCCGTACGCAGGCAAACAACGAATGGTCATCAAGAACACTTTTCCAATGTGCATTGGAAAAAAATGTGCAGCCGACAGTTAGTTCGGCAATTATGACCCTTCATTGATGGAGTCGTATAGAAACGTCCTGTCAAAATTGATTTGACTATGTGTAATTTTTTACGGCTGACTTTTTTGACAGATTATCAAATTCTGTTCTGTGAAGTTTCAAATTTTAATTGAAGACAATACCTGCTAGACTTCTTCTAAAGTGGCAAAAAATAGTAGAAGTTTCTGCGATATGTAATTTCATTTAGATACCCAGTTTTATTGAATACATTTTGATCCTTATATACCGTTCAAATTATTTAAATTTTTGCATAAAGTATCTTGCTCGGCGATTAAATTTGTCCAATATCTTCAATAGTCAGAATTTTTACTTGAGATCGGTTTCACCGAACATGGGTTTAAACACTTAGAATATGTGAAAGATCAGCGTGGAAACTCGCAATACATACATAATAAATCAATTATCTTCGTTATTTATAATAAATACCTTTTTTATTAAACGCACAGTGAATTCATCGATTACACTATTTTCTACTTAAATTAAATAATTACCCTATCACAACAAAATAAGTCGATGTGAAATTAAATCTCGCCAATTTAAAAGACTGCAGTCTGGTATATTTTGGTACAAATATTTTCCTCGACAGAGTATTACTGTTGAATATAAAAATTCTTTCCACAAACATCGGTATCTGTTTAATCCTTGTCATTTACTGTACGTTTGACGACGTTGTTGGGGAATTAAACAACTTCTTATCAATAACTTCACACACATTTTCGTAAACCGTCGACGGATCAGGTTCTCCGTCAATCGCCACTAATATATTTTTATAATATTTAACAATAGATCGATTTCTTTTATGGAATTCCTTGATTTCTTTCTTAATAGATTCAAAGCTCATCGAAACCCTCTCCCTGGTTGTGATCGTTTTGGCCAGTATTCGATCACTTAGAACAGAGTTTCTAGCTGTTATAAACAAAACTAAATCGGGCTGTCTAACTTCCCTGTCGAACACTTGGCATTGTTCTTTCTGTCGTGGAAATCCACTTACGACGAATCCCTTCTTGTTTCCTACGTACTCGACCATTTTCAGTGTGATCAGCTCAATCAGAACGTTCGTAGGTACTAATTGACCCTGCGACATCATACGCGCTAACACGAACGCCCTTTCCGTGCGTGTGGATACTTCGTGCCGAATTAATTCAGAGCTAATTATGCCCAGAAAACCATATCTTTCAGCTACTTTGGTCGATAATGTTCCTGTAACGATCAGACTGTTAAATTAAAGATTAAATATTTTTTTGATGGCTTTTAAAGGTTAACAAATTTTCAAATATCTTCATTTCTAAATTTATAATCTAATGTTTTAAATATTCAAATTTTTACTTCTTCAAATTCTGAACTTCTACATTTTCAAATCTGTCAATTTTTTAATTTCCAAAACTCTAAACACCACAAGCTTTCAAATCATCGAATCCCTAAATTTTCAGATCCTCAAATTTCGGAAATCCTTAGCTCCCAAATTTCCCAATTCTCGTGTTCCTAATTTCTAAAATTTGTATGCTCTCGAATCCCCAAATTCCTAAAGTCTCGAATTCGACAAATTTCTAAATTTCCATGTTTTTAATTTCCCGGATTTCCAAATTTAATCCGCGGATTCCAAAGTTTCCCGATGTCCGGATTTCTGAATTCCTGTATATAGTTCCCCCTTTTGAGCACAGTTGCCCATGAAATTGGTTGTCAGACACGAAATTACTAGGTTATGTAACGTATAACCCAACGCGAATGGATACCGTCCACGATAATAATAAATCGAGTTACTTTTTCCGACTCCCGGTCCTCCAATCAAGAAAATGATTGGCAACCCTGATTCTCTGATCGGTGTAGTGTCGACGTTGATACCCGCCGATAGAGAATTGTCGAACGGGTCTCCGGAATTTATACAATTGCCCATTGGATCGATCGTTTTGGGTATCCTTTTAATTTTAGAATCCCTCGTTTTGTCTGCAGCCACCGACCGGATACATTTAAATGCTCCACCTATTTTCTTTATATAACGTGGAAATGACTGTTCTGCGTACAATTCTTGGAACCAAGTTCCATTCACTGCGAAGTTTAACATGAATGAAGGAAAATATATGTATACATCGTCAACGTGCAATTAATATATATCAATAAAAACGATCCTTTTCGATGCATTCGTTTATTCATGTTCAGGTCTTATCATAAATTGAATGAATCACGTACGAAATTGAATAAAATCCTTATAATGAAATGTGGTTATAATGGTTCAAGAATATTGATTGTAGATTAAAAATGAAAAGTTTGAGTTTTGATGGAACTAGAGGTTTCTATAGGGAGATTCCTTCCTCACCGACTATCGATAGTTTGTGAAGGTATTCTTGGGTGTTTTGTATTTGCCTTTATACTTATTGTGGTACTTTTATAATTATTGATATATCAGTCACGATGAAAGTAATTATTGATACATCGATCAGTCACAGTATCGAATCAACACCTTATAACTTGCGTTTAATTTCCTACATATTCGATTATGGATATGATTGTTCGTGTGATCGTTCGTTGGTAAAATAGTACTCCGCAAAAACGATTATTACACTTTTTAACTCTAGATATAAATTTTATACCCGAAAAACAATTTTCAATGTCATAAAACTTTTTTAATTGTAGTTAAAAAATGTATATTTGTTCATAATTTTAAGTAATTAAAATTACTTCGTGCAATTATCTAACGGTTGCTTAATTATGTACAATTATGTTTATAGAATTGGTCATTAACAATCTCCCTGGTTTTCAATTTCATAAAAATTAAATGAATCTTTAAGGGATCAAAATTATGCATTTAATTTTGTGTACCTTCAAATTGACTATATTATAATGAACATAAAAATACTGTCATGTAGCAATATAAGAATATGTACAGAAATGTATATATATAATAATTTATGAACATACGCCAACATATTGTACATAGTTACGTACACGTTATCTCTTAGGCCACTAGTATTTAGTTTCATCTAGTAAAATATTCTTTCCAGGCTTAAATTCGTATGCATCTAAATTATGAATAGCTGTAAATGAATACCAAGAAATGTTTTACCAACATCTGTCAACTCGATCAAACGGGATTTACCGTTCTGAGGCGATCGGTGTTTACCCAATGAAAACCTATATTCACGCCGTGGGTGGCCATTCGAAAAACATTGCCGTACATGCTTTTATTTCCGATCGTTCCCCTATCGCATTAACGAAGTGCTGGGAAAAGCATCATGGATAAAGATATAGGTTTCATTCGGATAGTATATCTGCTTCAACGTTACATAATTCTATCTGACGTAGACGTATAACAAGGAATAAATCTCCAGCGGAAAATTAATTAAGTAATTGAAATTCGAATACCAATACATCTTTCGGATTGGTATCAAATAAAACATCGTCTTATTAATGACTTTAACGTGTAAGTATTCTGAAATCAACACGCAAACCAGGAAGATTCCTCATCCACTTTAGTATGTGGGACAATGTAAGTGATACCTGTGTAATGTTCTTCATGCTCGATATCATTACACAGCTGTGAATTAGAAATCAAGATCGAAGGTACACGACAGTGATAAATTGACTGTAATGTAACTGCATTCCTTTAGTTAATAATCTGCAAGTCATTATCGATAATACAATTTCATCCGTTAAAATTGATTTCGTTATATACCAATTACGTACAGGAAAGAGTATTAAATGCATAGATTGAGTGATATCGGGCAATATATTAATTAAAAATATAGTCGACTTGAAAATCGGAAGAGGAAGACAAATGTTGATTAACGTCGCTAATTATACTAACAGTCAGCGAACGGAAAGCTTAAATGTCGCTTCGATATACCTCACTACACACCGCCATTTTCATTGTGATACACAACGTGTTAAGCAACGATTCCTGGAACTTTCATTCGCAATCATAGTCTTACCACGACGTATGTCATTTGTTATGTCTTTGTAATATAATCGTCAATGGAAACACCCATAACAAGATGATATATTAATAACAGGCAAGGCGCGGGACAATTCATTCCAGACTTGCAATGCATAAAGTCCGCTTCGGACTTATGTGCCAATGTTTACAATTTGAATGAGAGCACATTCATATCAGTTTGATCATATTAAACACATAAAGTCTTCATAAAGTAGGTTGTAGTGATCAACTGTAGTTAGACTGGTAAACAAAAGTACGTTGATATATCTAAGATCCTTTGTATCTAGCGGTATGCATGTTCAATGAGTATCTCAAAATGAGGGAAACAATTTTTGATCCTCTCCTGGACAAGAATTACGAATAATTAATCAAACTGTAGATTTGATACCAATCTTTAAAAAGATATTTCAAATGCATAATAAAACGTTGACAATAAAATTAGTACTATTAGATAATCACAGAAAAATGTATACTGATACTATCATTTTTGTAAATAATAGGATAAGCGAAGAATTTAAGTGTTTCTTTCGTTAAGTAAAATAACTTTGATAAAAAATGTCTGCATACTCATTAAATAGAGGAATTATAACACCCAACCGTGTCATAATGTTTTCCATTCTTAAAGCGCCATTGTAAAGTATGTTTTAAGAGAATGCTCATAAACGATTTCTTATACATTTGATCCAGTGTTTAGGAGAAAAACGTTGTAAATCTTGTTTAGGCTTAGGCTAAGAATTTCTTACGATCCTATAAATTCCTGTTATCTATGCGTTGCGTTTGACGAACTAACGCGACGATAAAGTGCATATCAAGTAGTAGAGGCAAGCGAATAAACACGCGGCTCGTTCAAAGCAAAATGGTCGACCGTCCAAGGTTGCATTCAACGTGTTACTGCCTTCGGAGTGAAGGAATTACTACATAAAGCTTGCCCGTAATAAAAAACACGTGCACAGTAATTTGGTTGCAAATTTATCGTTTCACGGTTGGCCGAAAATTTTGCCACGAAATTAACTATTACACGCGCGTAAAGTATCGTACGAAGTCGCTGACTGAATGCGATTTTTCACGACCCTGTTGATAAATAATTATCAATTACACGGTAGTTTAATATTATATTCATGAGATCGCGACTCTCTCACGGGAACACGAGCGGTTTCAGATTTCATGGGCGATATTGTATCGGACATTGCTACTTTGAGCTTTCGCTGTAATTATACTAAAATTTTGATGCTAGACAGGTAAGTTAATCTTGAAACTATTTTTGCTAGAAGATTGTGATGATAATTTTTGTTGGAAGTGTGTCATGATAATTTTTGTTGGAAGATTGTGATAATAATTTTTATTAGAAGGGTATGATCATTTTTCTTGGAATATTGTATCTATCAATTTGGAAAATTGGCGATCTGAAACTTTGG
Source organism: Coelioxys conoideus (assembly GCA_947623535.1). Classification (NCBI taxonomy): domain Eukaryota; kingdom Metazoa; phylum Arthropoda; class Insecta; order Hymenoptera; family Megachilidae; genus Coelioxys; species Coelioxys conoideus. The sequence goes on along the minus strand of OX392457.1, from coordinate 14,643,382 downwards.
AAATTTAGACCCTTATAGATTTACAAAATCACAAAAATGTCATGGACTCAAATTTTCGATTTTTCTAATTCAGACGTTTAGAAATTCGAAGGTCTGGAAAGTTAGAAGTTTAGGAACTATTTAATTTGACAATTTAGAAATCTTCAATTTGATGAATTGACTACCTGTCAGTGACCACGACAGTGCTCCAGTGTCATCTCTGTTGTGCACCCTCAGGGATTTATTTACCCACTGCTCTGCTATTTTAGCTTTTGTATTTCTATTTTAATGTTTTCATGTTATATATAAGAAATGTTATCTATCAAAAGCATAATCGAAGTTTCACTCAACAAACACCCATAACATCTTCATATCCCTAATATCTCACCCCTTAAGACAGATCGAAGTTTAAACTCGTCTTATCAAATAATTACAATCTTCAAATTGCGAAATTAAATAAAAGTCTTCCACATGAAAAATAAAACTCCAAAGTAGAAAATAAAACGATCTTCGAAGTGCAAAATGAAATTACGATTTTCGAAACACAAAATAAAATTACGATCTTTGAAATGCAGAATAAAGTGACGGTCTTCGAAATACAAAAAAATGACTGTCTTCAAAATACAAAATTAAATCACGATCTTTAAAACACGAGATTGAATCACGATCTCATTGGAAGCTCCGCCATTTCCTCGAGGTTTTCAATCGATCGTCTTTTTGTTCCATCCCGGAACGACGCTGTTTACTGCAATAAGATAGGAGATATCTTCGACAAATCTATAGAACGGACTCCGTATACGTAGTCACATAGTTACACTCGTACTTCCTAGTAGATATACATAAATTATCGATAACTTTAATCTCCGCCGGACACAATACGGGGTTTCGAGTACAATCGTAGAGCAGCGTGGCCCTTATCGTCCTTGTAATTTGCAAATTCGCGTTTCGCATCGTAGAGCCGAGGTATCGGCATGCTCCATCTGTTACCGGTGCCATAAACTCCGCGCTATATACGAGTGTATCGTTTCGCGAGATATAATGCACGCGCTAGATTACGAATTCTTGCAAAACCACGAAGCCAACAGGGGGTACAGGCGGGGAGGGTTACACCACCGCTTGTGTATCGATAAAACCGTTCGTTCACGAGCGTTTTGCCACGATTGGCGAAGAGGAAATCTCACATACGATCGACGTTTAACGGGGCAGGGAACGATCGAGTGAACGCGAATTGATTTTCCTTCGAACGGGACGGATTAAGCCCATTAACGTCATGGTGTTCGAGACGTGTGTCGCGACTTGATAAAGATCGAGTCGGAACGGTGAATTAGGACGATCGTGGAAAACGGACACGGTCGATCGATGATGCCCGAGAGGACAGAAACAAAAAAATCGCGTTGCGCCTCGTTAAAATGCAACTTCGCGACGCCTTCGATGTTGAACAAGATACTTACAGAGGCGTGAAACTGTTCTAGACGGATTAGAAGGCGACTTGGACAGGTTAGATTAGCGCTGAAATAAGTTTCGTGTATCTGATAACGCCGGTTGAAAATTATTTTATATGATTGCGCGAGTAAAAAGAAAAGGTGGATAATTAATTAGCGACGGAGATACGGCGGACTTATTTTAAGAACTGCCTCGTTACTATTTCACTATTTTTACCTAATAACGGGTTGAGCAGCCGTGCTCGAAGGATCACAGCGACGAAAACAGGGTATCGTTTTAATTTCACCGATTTTATTCTTGTAAAACAATCATCCGCAGCTACAGAAATGTTTTTGCGAATGGTAAAAATTCTTGACAACGAGGATTTTATAACAGTCGAATTACAGTCAATGGAACGTCTGTAGGAAACGAATGATGTACCAATGTAAATATTATTTTAATGGAAGAAGTGCATGTTTGTTTTTTCGTCTATTTGAACGAAAGTTTCCCGGGATCCACAATCTCTAATGGGATTAATCAATGTACCATTTACTGCGCCTTTCGTACAAACACAGTTGGAATTTATACTAAGGAGACCTTATTCTGCCACGATCAATGAGCAGCATGGTACAAATGAAGACAAATAGTTATCACGGGTGGAGGTTGAAAGTAGAAAACGTTACGCTGAAGTTGGCTCTGGTGATCGAGACTGAAGGATCGATCCTTTATCGGCAATGCATCTAAGTTTCGATTTTTTCGAAGAACAATTGCGAGTTAAGTATAAATGATGTTAGCATTAATCAAATGGGAAAAGGGCAAGTCGCGATATAATCAACTACGCTGGATTTTTAAGCTTCAAAGTAACACAAATCACTTTGACAGACCAACAATTTTCCATTGATTCTGGTTTTCGTGAAATTTATAATTTCTCAATTTATATATTTTTTACTATTTCTTAGACCTTTATTTTTACATAACTCCCGAATTTCCGGATTACTGTAATACCCAGATTAAGTCTTCTAAATTCCCGAATTCTCAAATTTCTGAATCCTAAAATTCCAAACTTGTAAATTTTTACAATTCTCAGATCTTCAAGTTTTAAAATCCTACAATTTCCAAATTCTTAAATTTCCAAATTCCTAGATTCCAAAATCCCCAAGTTTCCGAATTCCAAAATTTTCAGATTCCCAAGTTTCCGAATTCCAAAACTTTTAAATTCTTAATTGTACAAATTCCTACATTCCCAAATTTCTATAATTTCCAGATCCGTGCTTTCTCGAATTTCAAACTTTTCAAATTCATAAATTATGAAAATCCAGAATTCCCAAATCCTTAAATCTTCAAATTCTCAACATCCCAGCAGCAAGATCCTACAATTTACAAGTATCCAAATTGAAATCCTTACGAATCTTCAACATCCCGTCACTGTAATCATCGTGAACCACAACTGCTCATGACTTCGATGGGCGCCTGATATGCCCGTCGCTGTTACATGAAACCTCCTCGCCATGACACATAAATTTATCGTAAATTGCATTCATTCACACTTCCCATTTTCCGTAATTATCGGTAATCAAACGATTGCATTATGTGGTAGCCATCTAACGAGCCTCATCGATGAAGTCGCCTACCAGGATGAAGAAACAATCGTCTCATTTTCTCCTAAGCACCGCGTTCGAGCGTATTATTAAACCAACACAAAGAAAGCAATCCCTGTCAGTTAATAAACAAACAATTGCGTAAGTTGAATTATGCGAGAAAATTACTCGACACTCGCACGATCCCATACTCTTATCGCGTGCGATATCTAATTTTTCTCCTATTAACGTTTTACAAGTCCACTTCGCAATTATCAATCTCGTACTTTACATGGTCCTACGAGTTTGCTTTCACCGCGTGTTTCCGTTTTTTTTTTTTATTAAATGCACCTCGTTTTCTCATTTTATTCCCTTTGGACTGTCCCCCACGGTCCAGACTCCGATAAACGATTTATGCGTCCGTCGTTCTTTGATTTTCTACCTCTAATGCGTTCCTTCCTCGACGCCTTCTGCCGGATGCGTTGCTTACAGATTGATTCACGTGCCAGTATTTTTATCGCTATGCTCGAACGATACATTTGGACCTTTCGAACTCGGTGAAACGTTTCGATTCGTTTGGAATAACGGAAGAGTGGAACAGGCCCGATTAAGAAATCACGGATGAACGGAACGGGCTCGATTAAGATATTACGGAAACTCGGAAGAATCGAGATCCGATTTTGAGATTGCATTTAGCAAAAAGTTGCTCGACTCGGTCGTAAGATCGATTTAGCAACGACAAACGCATGGAAAAGCTACGTTGATTTATACGCAATTCCCGATCGATCGATTTCGACATTGAAGAATTTCTAGAAAAGCGGTCTGATTTATTTGAAGTCCCCCGGTACACGAACGGCGCTATTAATTTATCAAGCGTATAATTTATGTGCAATTTAAAGCGTAATATGTATTATTTCCATTCGCGTAACCAGTCTTATAAAATTTAATTCGCTGTTATACTATCGCGTGTACGATAAATTTCGATGTTGCAATCCTATGTGTTCCTGTCAATACAATGTTTCACTCAATGGGAAAGAAACCATACAACATGTCCTTACGATAACGGTGGCCCAAATTATGCAAATGCGTTATACATGTAATTCACTCCTGATAATTTTCACACAAAAAATTGTTAAATTGTAAAATTACCTTAAGACGGACATATGATACATTCTTTTTTATTTTTAGACCTAGAATATATTCTTTTATATTTCCAGTCAGGCACAGGATATATTTTACATTTCTAGATGGTCCTACAATTCTTATACATTTTTACATACAAAATTCATGAAAAATTGGACTTCACAGTTGCAGTGACGAATTTAAGGACCTTTGAAAATATTCGTGTGGAACACCCTGTAGATATAGTTGTGCAGATACGTCGAAGCTAGGATGGGTGTGTTCCTTTCTCCCTTGCGTATATATACGTACGCATATATCTTCAGCCCCGATCTATTTGCCGAACCACTCCTATCGATGTATCACCATGCACTCGACGCTGATGCAACTCTATTAATGACGCTAAATGGCGCTCTCGACGTCTACGTCACAAAAGTGGCACATGTCCGAGGTTCACCGAGGTAGCTGTATTCGCTAAAATTCAACGTGAAAGCGGCTACTAAGAATTTCCGTACCATCAATTCTATAAAAGACGTAGTTATGATCCTGGTGCTCGATTAAGGTTAGGGGTCAATTCGTCGGTGATCGAAAGCAGAAGCCTCGTATTTCATTAGATAGAATTTAGACAGAATTTTCAAGCAATTGTAAGAATAGAGAACTACAGAAGAATTGATCCTATTTGTTTAATAAATTAAATACTGTGGCGGTCATAATTCAATGGCGCAACACATATAAAATAGGTGGTATTAATTTTACTAATCTCAAGACCATGGAGAGAATGACTTAAGTGCATGCTACCTACAAGTTACGAAAACTATTGTTTGAAAATAAATTGAAATCGAAATAGTATGTTTCCTAAATCCAGAAAATAATTTTATAAACTGCTATGTGAACACTTTCAATCGAGAAATGAAACAATCTTGTTTCAAATAATTACAGTTATCGTACACCTACAATTTGCAGTGCCCCAAATTCAACTTCACCTATCAGCAGAGTTCCAAATCCAAGAACACAATGAAGACTACATGAACGTCAAAAATGGTCAATTTCGAAGCAACAAAATGAATTAAGAGCATACTTAAGATCTCGTTTAAGGTTACTCCGTTGAGTTAGTGACGAGATTAGTAATCGTAGCACGTTGTTTCAGACAGGGACCAAAAATAATGGCTGTGTATCCAAGATTATGTTGCAACGTAGAACTAATTAATAGTTCAACGCAGTTTGCTTACATAGTGAAACTGTTCCCACACTAATAAATCAATGATTGTAATGTTTACATTGAACTCCCAGTCTTCTAGCGCAGCTTCGATCTTCGCGAGTTCGTTTTTTTAGAGTCGCGTTAAAACGTCGAATGGAATCTCGATCATCGTATTCTCGATAGCAGCGGAATGATTTCGTCATTCGAAATTGTTGCTAATGTAGCTGATGCTCCGTATTTTATTTTGAATATTCTCCATGAGTATATGTATGAACATACGAATGATGATATCTATAATTTTTGATAAGAATTATCCTAACATTAACAGTATTTGTATCAATGATGCCTACTATTAAAAGGTCTAAAAACTAGTCAGATTTCTATAATATATCATGTCATTTAAAATAAAAATTTCTGCTTATCTGAAATTATCAAACATTTCCATGCATTTCTCATCACCGTATATTGACTAATTGTCAGGATACATAAACGATTTTTAGCTTAGTATATGCTAAATGGTTTTTTATTTAGTATATACCACAGACAATGACTCAAACAGCGTTGTGAAACACTGTTTTATTACCAAACAATAAAGAGGGTAATATAATGTACGATCTGACACTGTGTGGCTTTGTAACCGTTTTCCATGTAATACGATTTAACTTTGTAACATGTTTACATAAGCAAAATAACCGCACAAAGCGGTAAGCAACGTTAACGTGTCCCATTGAAAATACCTCACGGTTGTTTAGGTCATCGCCTAATATTAAACCGCGCGGCAGCGATCGAGCCTCGTCTTAGAACATGATTTTAGCGATGAATTATCCCGACCGTTATTAACGTGTATGAATTGCCCGTTTATTTGCAAACGTTAATAAATAACAGTCAGGGAATCGGGGAAAAATTGGAGCAACCGCGACGCTGCAACGCGTCGAGATAATTTCTAAACGCAGATTTACAGATAAGTGTTGCACATCCAGTGTGTTACAAAGAAACTATTTATTCGATACCCTAGGTAAACCGCGGCAATTACTGCAATCTCGTCAGCGAGATACGTCCGCTCTATGTTCATCATTAAACGACTCCTGTCGTGACGTTAAAATCCCTATGGATTACCAGGTTTGCGATACGTTGGACTGCTATGACGATTAAAAAGCGTTTAATGATACTCAGATTCGCTAGCAGTATGTTCTACACTATTATTAACTCTCTCTCTAGAGAGAAATGTGCTTTAATCGTTGCTATGATAGAGTTGCGTCTCGACGTGTGACTTAGGCTTTCAATTTATCTAGGGATGTAGAGATTGGGGGATTAATGGAGATCGGTATGTAAGGATTCGAGGAAACGGAGATTTTTGGATGCACGAATTTTCGAATGGTGGTATTTGGGAATATAAGAATTTGAGAACGTAGCGAATTGGGGATATAGGAGTTTGGAATTATAAATATTCGGAAATATAGAAATCTGAGGATCTTGAAATTTGAAGATCGAAATTTGGAGATCTAGGAATTTGAAAACGTACAAAATTTAAGAACATAGGTATTCGGGAATATATTGGTTCGAGGATATAGAGATTCCAGTATACAGCGATTCAAAAATATAGGAACCTGGGAATACAGATATTTGACCTGTAGAAGTTCAGAAATATACATATTTCGTGATATAGAAATCTAGAAATATAGTGATCCGGAAATGCACGTATATTTGAAATACAAAGACCTCGGGATTTAGGAATCTAGTAGTACGGGCATCCAAGGAAATAGGAATCTGGGGATTAAGGTTTTCCAAGCATTGGAAATACAACTCGTGAATGTCTAACATGTGGCAATAGGACACACGTCGATGTATATTGAAGAGCAACGCTAAAAAGGTAAACGCAGAATGTAATCTCATTGAATATGAAAAGGAAGTATTTGACCACGCGATACCACTGAAAACGTATAATAATCTTCACTTCGGGCTATCTGGTACAAAACCGGCAAGGTTAAAATAAGTTTACGGGTTAAAAATTACAACGAGACAGCGTCGGAGCTTTCTCTTTTTATATTCCGTTTAACGGACGATGGCGGCCAGCTTATTCTATTAATGGAACCGGTGTCGTTGGACTAATTTACAACTTAATAAATTACAAGCGCACGATAAGAAATAATTGGTGAACAGTCGATGGGCCGTACAAAACGATAGGAATTTCAGTATGCAAGAAACACGTTCGGTACTCTTAAGTCGGTAGGAACGTTGATTATTAAACATCTCACTTCGTTACAAAATAGCCATACTGAAAGTGGGAATGAACGCGACTATTAGCCACCATAATCCGGCGTTCGTACATCGGCGATCATTGATTAAAAATTTATTAGCGAAAGGGGCCCCGTCGTCTAATATTCAGCGTGTTTGGCGCCACGTTGTTCAAACATAATCTGACACTCATCCAGACGTAAATTCGCGTGGCTGATCTGTCGGGTTTCCATTAGTCGAACGCGTTTGAATCGCGGAAAAATCGTCGAACGATATTTCATCGTTCGATCTTGTTCCGTTCGTTGTTCAACCCGTGAATCGATCGATCGTTCTCGGTTTATGCTTTTTTTTTGCGAAACAGTCATGATGCAACGTTAATGATACCAATGGACGATGACGTCGAGTCAACGACACTGGAAATAGCAAAAAAACAGGTGGTTCTTGGCTCGTGTGATTACATACGCTTGCTGCAATGCAATACATAGATCAATTATTTTGGATGCGCAAAAACTTCGATCCTTTGAGCATATCCATATACGAATACAACGAAAGATGGAAATGATTTTAATTAACATTTTGATCGATTGTAATTTTAGCGAAATACAGATATTTACTTAATACTCGTTTAACATAATTCTTTAATCGTTATGTTTACAAATTTTCAAATACTTAGTCTGACAGATTACAAATTTTCGAATTAATAAAAATGGGAAACATGTGACGTGAACCGCTTCCTTATTTCAAAGAGATGCGCGCTATAATTTCGCAGAATTATTGTCCGACGGGTTTGCTATAATTATGCCAAATTTGGTCCAAACCGGTGTTTCAAACATCGTACATTCCTCTCATAAGTAATTATACAATGTATCCTGTTGGTGATATTACAGAAAAAGTTTATTGAAAACGAAAGCAACTTTCATTGAAGAGGAAGTTAACGTATAATCACGGCCATAAAACCTGCGACCCATAAAATTTGATTACTCGCAGAAACCGTTTCACGAATAGAATATTAAAACATTTACAGGAAATTCAATAACAGGGATAATTTGATTAACAGTATGAAAAATCGAACATCGTCGTAAAATTATACTCCGTTCATTTTTCGTTCGAAGACGATCCAAGGCAAGGTTCGATATATGTAAAACGCATGACACAAGCGCATTACGAGTGGTGAAGTCATTTATTTCATTGATATCGGGTGTGGAACGGATTTATAGCAAATGTTTGCGGTTTCCATAAATCACGTTTATACATTTTCCTTATTACTTTGTGCGCGCAACATCGAACAAACGTTTACTGATAGAGCAACATTATTACGAAGCAGTCGTCAATGTTTCATCTTTGCGATTCGATGCATAAACTCCTTTCTAAAGGAGTCTTTGTATTCGCACGATTTACTCCAGGAATCGTTCTAATCGCGGATGTCATCAGGGCTAATCGTCTGATACCGCGTGTATCTAATTCTCACATTACAGATACTTAAGCACATTTTAATTATATATATTTCTGATCGTTGCGCGCAATATTTCCAACTTTATTTTGATATTTATTTCTAACGCAATTATTCCTAACCTACATTTTTTACTTCACCTTAATCGCCATGTTTCTAAGCGTTATGCACTCCATGTCCCGCCTATTTACTATGCTCTACACTTCGTCGTTATATTCGACTTCTATGGTTGTCAAAATTAGATCCATACAGCTGCAGCTCATTACGATGGAGCGACAACTACACGATCAACACGAATCGTTAACAACTTACATGCTGAACAACATCCCAAAACATTGTACATCTGGATATTACCGATATAGCCACAATTTATTAGCATCCTCGACCAATTGAAATACGTTGGGAACGTGTTCGACAAAGTTGCACAAGATCTATCAGATTTTTGTTGCTGTGCTACCACAAATCAAACGTGACAGGCAAAAGAAAATCGTAAGCTAATCGCGAGAAATGTTACTTGCCAGCTCTTTACTTTTCATCTCTTGCTATGTAATTTTTTTATTTACAAAGTACATGTTTCAAGTTGTGCGAAAAATAATTAATTAATTTAATTCGATTCTCGTATGTGCGAGCATTTTTATCTTTAGTTTCTCTTTTGGAATTGTATGCATGCATGTAGCATACACATAGCTGTCGATACAATACACTTACATGTCGCTCGATATGTGACGTACTCACACATGCTACTCGATATAATACACACTCGTATAGACATTCTGATGTTATACATACATATACGTGTGGATATAATACACACTCATATGCACCCTCAGATGTGATACATACGAATGCTTATGTACGTATGTACATACAATGCATACTCTTATACTGCAAGGATATAATGCATGCTCATATGCACCTCCTGATGTGATACATACATATACTTATGGATATAATACACACTTATATGCACCCTCCGATATGATACAGACTACAATGATCGATATAACACGAACACCTCATTGTACACATACGTGTACGTCACACGCACGTACGCACACATACAAATTTGATTGATACGGTATTGATTTAAAATTCATGCCGAATACGGCAGCAACAGCGATGTGTAACAAATCGTCGCCTAATTTTGAAGTAGTATGGCAATGATGCAGGTGCCTTATTAAGACCAATTAATTTATGTAAGCGTCGTCTGTCGAGGCACGCGTGTATACATGCTCGTACGAAGCACGCGGGCGCCCGGGCGATCAAGAGGATGATCCGAACGCGATATATTTATACGACGCCGCCGCGTAGACCAGAGGCTGATGAACGATGATGATATAACGAGGGAGATGCACTCCGGACGTCTTGTAGGAATGCAGCAATTTAGCGATATCAGCCAGGCCGACGCGGCTAATTCTATCTACGGGCTACCCGATAATTTGCCCGGCAGAAAATTAGATCGGCACCACTGAGAAATCGCTAATTAACAACTGGTCTCGTTCCACGATTCGACCGATCCGCGAACAGCTAGTAAAAACTTGGTCGCGTGGATTTCGCGGGATGAATTTTATCGAATTAGAGCGAACCAGATCGATACACTACGAAGATACCTGATTGGAGCCAGTTCCTATGCGTACCTAACTAGCTATGCAATAAAGAAGCTCACTGGGGATCGTAATTTTGTTAGTATAATGATTATTGAGAATAATTGACACATTTCACATTCAGAGAAAACAGGAACGAAATAAAGATCTTGAATTTAGAACCAAGCGCACCGTTCTAGAAAATAAATATGTACCTGAAAAAATATTAGTCGACTTATAATTTTTATTAAAAGTTCCATTTTTAGCGAACCGAAAATGGAACGTCGGAAAAGTGTTAACCTAAATCAAACCACTGGCCTGAATGATTGTACGTAGATTATAAATCGATAGCGGCCACTCGAAATTGCGTACAAACACTCGTGATGATATATTTCGGCATAGTGTGCTCGATTAAACTAGTAAGTAACCCGAGAGGAACAGAACACTGGAGGTCTGGACCACACGTCAAGCAGACATTGTTACGTTATCTTGCTAAATACATTAACGCAGAAATGCGATAAATACGTTTCTTGAATGTTGTATAATCTTTCACATTTTACTCGGTTCCTGTATCGGACGTATTATAGATAAAACGAGAAGGTATTCGATTATTATTCTATCGATGACACGCTGCTACCTTATTTCACGTATTAGATAAAAGTATCACAATATGCGGTGATGCGATCCTAATGTGCGTACGTGAGTTTAAGTAGTGTGAAATATTAATATCGCGTTTCAGATTAATATCGTGTTACGTACATGACACTGTGTCCATGAAAAGTCTGTTTCTCTTAACAAACATTGTTGCCCTCCTTGTAAATATTTATTAATCTTAGAACACCCACTAATGAGTCATTCGAGACATAACCTTAACGCTCTAATGACAGAGGCAAATCTTTACTGAGACAATGTTTGGAGCAGGGATTCGCGAATTATTATAGAACGAGAAGTGTTTTTTAAAACAGTAACTTTCCATGACACACTCTCTATAACACATTATTTTTCAAATCTTCAAAGTTTGCAAATTCGTGAAGATACCAAATATAGGTCCTTATACGAATGTTAAGATATTTATTTAAATACAAATATTTCGCCATTTCAAAGCTCTAAAGTTCCAAAAAATACGAAAATACAAAACCTTAGCCCCAAAAGTTAGAATGCTCCAAAGTTCAAAAATCCAAAAATTCAACATCTTCCATAAATCTGAATTTTAATTCACCCTATGATTGCTATTCGAGGATTAAATCCTGTAGGATATCGACACCGTGCCGAATGTACAGCAATATAATTACATAATCAAAGCAAAATTATCGCTCTAATTTCAATAAACATAAAACTGCAGCAGTTCAGCGTACAGATTTAAAATATGCAATAAAATAAAAATTTGCTCGTCCTGGAATTAATCCCGTGGAACGTTTTTCTTCCGTCAAGAGACGTTCTTCGTTGCACGTCGTAAAGTTCATGAAATCGCAGCTGTAATTCCATTTGCATTTTACCTTCGAATACTTACTGAACGGGCAAAAATGAATATTCATCGTGAACGGACAAGATATCGTAGTATGCCAAAGGCAAAATTTCCAGTTCGAGGGATGATACCGATCCCGTCGATGATTTAACGTAAATATTTAACGTTGTTCAGGATACTTCTATAACTACGATTACGCGTTATATTCACGTTTCGTATCGTCGCGATCTTTTCTTACGACCGGTTGCTCGGTATGTTCTCTTTTTCCTCTCCATACTAGCGGAGACTAACCACGTTGCATCTTCGAATCCTCTCTTCTTCGTTTCGCTCGATTTTATCCGGTATTAGATGCGGTGACGCTCATTTTTTGACGTTGTTTAGCCAGATTTACGGTATCGATTTTCAAAGCCATTCAAAGGAATGCGTTCTGACTCCTTTTCTTTCCTCGATAGATAAATTACTTCTACTGCTCGCGTTTCTATTACTTCCATTACTCTATATCTTCTGCTAATCTTAATAGCTCCGATAAGAGTTCGAAACGATGTCGAATAGGTGGTCTTATTCAAAATTTATTACAATTAATTGCCAAGTACATTAATAACTCAAAAGTATCACAAATAACATAAAAGTAACACAAGCTTATATGTATATATTTTCGTTGAGCGATAACATAATTTCTTGTACCACAACTAAAATTACATCTAACATTTCTCAAATCATTCTAAAGTATATTAACGAAAGAAAAACGTGCGAAAGTCAGAGCTTCAACGATCGAATAAATGTTTGGGCGTGAATAATTAATTATTGACGAGGAAAATTAAATTGGTGTAGATATTTTAAGGGGTATATGTCTGAGAAAGTTTGCAAATAAACTAATAAGCGAAGTAGAGGTATCAGAATTCCCGTTGACAAAATGACAGGACTTTTTGGTATTTGGTTTCAGTGATGCACGCGTTTTAGCAGCTTCTGGATTATGGGACTAAAATTAGTTAACCCCCTGGTTGTCACCTCGGAATGAGTTTACAAAAAAGCGGACGAGACAGCCGTATAAACAAGCCTGTTAGACGAACCGTAAGCTTCTTTCGTGATAAACAACCATACGAACCGCTTAATTCCCTGCTACTTTTACTCGCTGCACGGAATCGTCGCCACCGGTGAAAATCCATTATCGAGATAAAGGATGGCGAATCTTTTCACATTTTCTACATGGTATGACGAATTGTTCTGGATTAATATGTCGAGTAAATTTCGCAGACATAGCTACACGTTTCGTGTTTTTGAGACCACCGCAATATGCTCGCTGATCTAAAATAAATAAAGCGTGGTATTATGAAATTTTACGATGGATTGGTTTTTACGATCGCTCGATCAAGTTCGAATGTTATTTTTTGAAAAAATAAAAGAACGTTCATAATTCAAGTGTGATTTCTTCAAAAAAATTTGCAGCGAAATCTGCGAATGAGAATCTATTTGTGTGAGTAACAAACGTATCGCGAAAATGTTCAAGCTGAAAGGCTTCATCCTCAATTGTCTTAACAACTTTGGAGAGTAGGCTTTTAAAAAACACTATGACTCAAGCTCTCAAAATTCCATTCCTCTTAATAATTCGCCGTTGCCTCTGCGGTTCAGATCCTTTTACAGAATTCTTTGAAGCTGAAAGTGTATGTAATTAGATAGATATTTTTACGAGGACGTTTCTTGACAAAATTATTTGACGAGGATTTGGGTTGTTGGAGATCCTTGGATTTGGGGATTCGAGGATTTCGTATTTTCAAAGGTGAGAAATTTAAGAATTTAAGAGTTTGGAAATGTAGGAATTTGAGGATTTGAGAATGTAAGAATTTGGAAGTTTGGGGATTTGGGAATATGGGGACTGTTAAATCGACGAATTTGTAAATTTGGGTATTTGGCGACTACGAGTCGTGAAAATGTAAAAATTCGGAAGTTTTGAGATCTCAGAATGTGAGAAGTTAAAAATTCAAGAATTTGGTAACCTAAAAATTTGAAAATTAAACAGGTTGGTAAGTTGTAGATTTAAAAATGAAAAATTCGGTAAATTGACGTTTTGCAAATTTTGGAATTTAAAATCTTAACAATTTAAAAGTTTGTAGAGTTGATTACTTGTAGTTAAAAAATTTGGAAATTTTGAAGTTTGCATTTTCATGGATTCGGTGTTTACGGTAATTAGTGATTTGAAAATTTGAAAAATTAGTGCAAATTGGAGAGTTGGAGGTCAGAGAACGCAATAATTAAAAATATGAATAACATTCAGACGGTAATCGGTTGGTTCCATCGTCAGGTGACAAAATAAGGTGGAGGAGCGTAAAGGCACGTTCATAGTGCAGTGGCGAGACACACGACTGTATAAAGTCGATCCTCCACCGACGGGAGCCGTCAGTTCGGCACGACACCTCTGTAAAGCACGACAGAGGAACTCGTCTCTCGGTATTCTGTAACATGCAACACGCCATCGTAGCTACGGCTTTTTATTTCCTTGATATTTAAATAACCGATAAGTGCTCACGGTGAACCATCGAATGAAAACGACTCTAAACTCAGGTGATTTTATCCGAGAAACATGTTGACAAAGTGTCTCACGAATTAAACACAAACAGCAACTGCTTAGTGAACAACGAATTCGAATTTCTGTCTCAGCCATCGAAATTTGTCTTCCTCAGAAATCAATTCTAATGACAGGATAATTTATCGCAGGTGATATGTGCTTCAGTGTTAACGTTTCTTCCCATAAGTTTAATACCGATTCGACCACCCGAATTGTCGGCTACCAAAATCGGTAGAAATGAATAATTCTGCAAGCAAAAATTCGAAGAGATTAAACAAAATATCGGCTTGCCACGTAATTATTTATCCTTCGGTCCTTTGATCTCTGTTCGAAGGTCGATTCAATACCGATCTAATTGATCGATTCCGTATCGAGGTCGTAGATTCGATGCACCAATTACTCGTACCAGATTCTATGTTGGGACAAGTTGACACGATTGTTTCAAACTTAGTTTGGCCAACTTGTGCTTCGACGTCGCGCGATCATGATCGATCCAAATCAACCAGAACGCTTCGATTTTCTTTGTTTTACGGCTTTGTTGCTTGTACAAGGAAGGAAATAAGTTGACAAATTGAAGGGGGAGATTAAGGCGGTCGAGGAACGTGTCATCTGGGAAAAGCCATTAATGAACGCTTTTGAAAATCGTGCCAGACGTGGAACGTGGCAGAGGTTTCTGCGTCTGCCAAAGTATGACGTGAACGCCCTTTGCTATGTCCGACAGCTATAAATTCTTCTCTTTCTTTCTCGCCACCGAATCTTTTTTATCGTCGCACACGTTTCAAACACTTTGTAACGCGCGAATCTAAATTTACGATCCTTTGAATGTACCATCTCTATTTTCGTGAACGAATGCACGTGGCCTTGACTTTGCGCCCCTTTTTGCACGCAATCTTCGTTACAGTCTTCCTCAATGTGTTACGTCAAGTACTAAAAAGATGCTTCTTCGTTGCACAGAGTTAGAGATACCTTAGGACTTTATTTAATTTGTTGAAAGTTTGAGAAGGTGTGTGATAAATTTAAGAGAATTATGAATCGATAGAAATAGATAGTTTCTTGTGTTTTTTTTATGAATACGTAATGTGAATGGAAAATGAGGATATTTTGAAGTATCGTGGTATTATGCAGCGATGCGCTATTGTGCTCACGAGGGCGCCATGTTGGGGTATGCAAGAGTGCACTGATGGACACAAATTTTCAAATTTCCAAGCTCCCGAATATCCAAATCTCCCAATTTTCAAATATTAAGTATCTTAAATTGTAATATTTGGTTTCTCAAATTCACAAATCTCCAAAATTTCCACTTTTAACCCACAGAAATTCGGAAATTTATAAATTTCTCCATTTTCAAACCTTTTCATTTCTGAGCTTCGGAATTTCCAAATTTTGCCCTATCCAATTTCAAAAATTATCAATTTGAAATCAACGCATCGGAATTCTCCAAAATTTTACCAAACCGCTAATTTGCGCATTACCGATATCGAGCTCATTTTTCAAAAAATCGCAACTCAAAAATGTTTCAGGAAATCGCTGGATCAAATTGCGAAAACGAAACGCGCGTATAAAAATCCTTTCGTTTATTTAGTCCGTCGCAGAATTATTTTTCCAGTCTCCTTCCAAGATTATATTAATAGTCCGCGAAGCCGGCGTGGTCGATAATCGTAAAAATAAACGTTGATCCACGATGTAGGTACTTGCGTAAGTAAATGTCGCGGAATGATTTCATTCTTCCCGCCCCGTTTTCGATGGAGCAAAGTAAAGCAGGTCCGTAAATATCGGTCGAGAGAGAGAAAAAAAAAGGCAGGCGCAACGAGGAACGTAATCGTTTTCCGGCCGATAATTGCGCGATAAACCTACAACGATCGATCGATACCGATCGATGCTTACCGATTGCGAATACAATGTATCTAATCGAAGAACGGAACAGGTTTAAAATGTCAAAACAATTTTTCGTTGCAACTTTTAAAGGGCCCGTTGATCGACACGACACGTTGTCTCCGCGTTACTCGGACATTGATTAATTGATACGACTTCTGAAATATAATATCACGCTGCTATCGTACGACACGCGGATGGCTACCGAACGCGTGTCGCATAATTCATATTCATGATTACTCGCCTTGCACTTAACGTCGCAATACCATAATCCGTTTTAACCCGCGATTAATGTGCACTTAGCCTGGCATTTAAACCAATAAATAATCGGCTAATAATTTAATTACGCACTGATCGGCAGGCGACCGGTCGCAAATCCGACAAACCGTGTTTCCCGGCTCGATGAATATTCCGCGCGGTTATTATACAAAGTGCTCAAGTAGTGGATATAAGGACGAACTTAATTAATGCCGGGATTTATGCAGGAGAACGAGACGTCTCAATAAATATTTGTTCGACGAATAATCGGTCGATTCGAACCGTTCCTCGAATTGCTAATTCGCGTTGTTCGGGCTGACACGTAATTATCTGTTAACTGTATTTATATTCCGGATAATGTACGGAAAAGTAATAAACGGGATTAAGAGAGGTTGAATTTCTTGTATCTGTTCGATGGTCATTGGCGTAACTGAGGCTACTGTCCGGTAGCATACAGGCTCCTAGATTTATCGTTGCTCTTAAAAATTTGGAAATTTGAGAAGACCAGGTTTTGGGATTCGAAAAGTAGTTTGAAAATTTGAAAATTTATGATACTGCGAAATTCAGGAATCAGAGGTAATTTTTAAATTTAGAAAATGTGGAGTTGGAATTTGGGAATTAGAACGTGGAGATTCTGATGATTTGTGAAATTGAGGACTTAGAGATTTGGCAAGCTTTGTAATTTAAAGAATACGGATAATTTGGTACTTGAGAATTAGGGATTTAGACATTCTGGAGATTTGAGAAATTGAGGCTTTAGAGATTTGAGGAATTTTTAAATGTGGGAAATTTGAAATTTAAGAAAATTGAAAAATCTAAAAGCTTTAAACTTGTGAACCTGAAATTTGTACTTGAAAAATGAGAAAATTCGAAGTAAACTCAATCCGATCCCTAGGTGTCTACGCCAGTGACTCTGATTAAGACCTGTTGATCTCTATTAAGTGATTAAACCACTGTTTATAATTTCCAAACACCCAACATTATCGGTCAACTCGATTTCCTTTAATCTCGATTAAAAATAAAGCAATGTGGAACTAGTTGTCGATCGTACATAATTACAGTCGGAATAATTTTGTTTTCTTGTGCGTCTATTGCCACATAAATTCCACGTTTCTCGTTCCGATTCGCAACGGCGTTCCATGGGATTTCAATCGTTGAAATAGTGTTCCACGGTAAACAGGACCCATAAATATATCCGATTGAAAGGAACTCATGACGTCCTACGGAAAATACACGTATACAACAATAGATCGAAACGGAGATAATGCGACGTTCGTAATTGAGATCGATCTAGTGGAACCATCGATATGGCGCCAACCGAGGAAAATCGAGACCCGGATTTCCAGTCGATCTTTTTAATAGCCGCGCAGAATCTGTACAGGAAACGGAACGCAGAAAAATCCGGAGCTGGTCCGCTTTCAGCTAATAATTTCGCGTAGAAGCGTTCACGTTCGACAGGTCGACGTGCAGCTAATATCGATTCCCGTCAAATGTTCGCTAACAACTGGAGCATGAAAGCATTATGTGCTTGCGTGTACGTAAGAGAGCTTGATAGCTTCTTTGATATTCAATTTCCTCCGTGTAACATCACGAGCTGTTTTCTCACGCTCCGAACTATCTTCATCAAAGTTGAAGAACCTCCTCTGCAATCATGAAAATATTTAAAGAGATTTACTAATACAAATGTACAGAATATTCATTTTTATTCTATTAGTCCCTCGTTGTGTACCTAGTTACATAATCTACTAAAATTGTGAAGGTTTAAATATGTTTTATGTTCCCAAACAAATTTTTAATTTTAGTAATTGTACTTTAGTAAGAAATTCGATGTTTTCTTAATCATTCATTGTTCGCTGCAAGTGGTAATGGATCGATTCATATTCGCAATATGGATATCACGGTTAGATTGTTGTTTTTAGACAATTTAATTTCAAGATACAGAATTATTTTGTTATATTTTGACGTGATCAAATCCAGCTAGTCTCATATTTTGGAATTGTCCATTTAGTACGCAGTAATTCAATTTATAGAATGTGTATAGTATGAATAGTAATAATGGCATCATCAGACACTTGTATCGATGTTCGGTACATATTGTATGATATATCAGACTTCATATATTTGATGTGTTAATCGTATTGATATATCAGTTATATTGATACGTCGATCAAACTCATACATTAGTCACTTTGATACGTGGATCTTATTGATGCATCAGTCATATTGGTACATCGATCAATTGATACGTTAATCATTTTGATACATGGATCTTATTGATACGTCGATCTTATTGACACATCGATCATATTGATGCACCTAATCATATTATATGATATATATTAAACTTGATATGTGTTATGTTAAACTAGACATGCTAATTGTTGATATTAGATTGGAACGATAAAATTGCACGTCAGGTTAGACTAGGTTTTACAAGAAACATTTCCTGTATCCAGTGACAGTTAAAATATTTAAATTAATAATTTAACGCGAAATACGATACGCATATATCGTCAGCAATCTCCAAAACATTCAGACAAAAGAAAGTTCCCCCGAGCTCAACTTGTTCCCCGTATTTTTGCCGAAATTGTAAAACAAGGAGGGAGCGATTGAAATTATTTCAGCGAACGAATTTACCAACGAACTTTCGATGTTGCACACAAACTTCGGTAATTAATGCGACAGATCCTGTGGCGCGTGAGATATATGGCGACACAGAGGCACCGGTGTACAAAGTTTGAATCGAAACGTGTTTGTTTGAGCATGCAGGCTGGAAAAAGAATCGTGGACAGCTCGAAAGAAACGGGAAACGGTGATTCGCTGATAGCGCAGGCTGCAGCCTCGTCCAGAAATCGGGACAGGGCTTAAAAATAGTAGGCGATCCGACGCCCACTTTCGCCGGCATTAAAATATTATCCAAACGTCGAATATATTTTTTCGTTTAGGTGCATTCGTTCTACAACGTTGGCTCCTTAAAACGATTCTAAAAATACCCGGCGATTTCCTAAGAAACGTTTTGTCATTCGGTGTTCGCGATATACTTTGAAAAGCATGCTCGATTCATTTATTTCTTGCATTTGTACCACGTGCGTCCTCATCAGTAGTACACTCTTCGTTTCACTAATCACGCATTCGAATTTTAGAACATATATTTACAAGCACATTATCACTCACGCATTACGAATCCACGATTTCGTTTGGTAAAGGATTGTGATCTTTATGATCTTAGTAAAATTAAAACACACGTTAGGGATAATAAAATAGTGAAGTATGTGTATTATAAAAAGTCATGTATCTCTGGTATAATGGTTGTAATAATAGTTTACTTGCAAGATATTCAACCGATACCTTTCCTGGCTCCCTTTCACTTTTTAGTGTTCTTGTGTCCGTAGTTGACAGCCTTCCGATAGCTTTTCAACCACGGAAAATTCGAATTAGCCCGACTCGAATTGTAACGCGAAATAAATCCGGTAATGCAAATTGTTGACGACATTATTACCGAAAGTGTGCGGAACGATCATCGAATTCAATTTCCTCGGCAATAAATCACGGAAAAATGGTTCGCGTTAGAATTTTGAATTTTCAACGCGCAAAAACACACCGTTCCACGGAACACATTGCATGCCTGTCTCGTTGGAAGTGGCCTATAATTTTCACTAAAGGTATTGATCATTCTTGTCGGCACTTTGCTTCATTAACCGATCCCGCACAGAAAGAAACCTGCTTCGATCGAGGAAAGTGTGCGCCGTGGACCGCGAACGAAAACGGGAGCGACGAAAAATCGGGAAAGGTCGTCGATTTATCGGGTAGCCTGTTGTAATTACACAAACTATGCCCCGTGTTCCCGCCACCTTTTTATCTGGCCTCACGATGTCGGTTACAGCGTTCGTGTAAATAATTTTCTTATCTCCACTATCCTTCTGTCCGTGTCTGCCGCGATCGCGTTGATCACAATTTAGATATCAGCAGGGAAATTCCTGCAGAGTCTCTCGAATACCGTGTATGGTAACCCGAGGAACGATAAATAATATCGCGATACGTGCGGCGTGAAAAAAGTTTGCGAAAAATCGTGTTCGGTGTGAAGGAAATTTAATGACGTCAACAATTGTGGGAAAGGGAACACCGAAGTTTATCCTTCACTTTTATGGATATTTTTGCTTGCGGAAGAGTAATGTAATCGGTGGTGAAAACTAGGCGAAGAAATTTATTTTGAAGTAACCGATACGCTAGTAATAAGTGAGTAGGTTAACGCAGTAGATTTAGCCATACGTGGTTAGGCATGTGCGAACATATGTCTTTGTCGGATTATTGAAGTTTCGGAACTTGTGGGCGTAAAAACGGAATGTTTTATGGTCCTAAATATGTGAATTATTGAATTTCGAAGTTTTCTAACTCACTATTTCCAATCTCTCAAATTCTTAAATTCCCAAGTTGCCAAAATTCCAAATTCTCAAATTTCCAGATTTCTAAATTGTTAAGTATTTAAATCTCTAAATTCTGAAATTTCCGAAATCCTACAGTCCCAAATTACAAAATTATCAAATTCTTAAACTCCTAAATTTCTAAGTTTCCGAATTATCAAATTTCCAAATTTCTAAACTTCTAAGTACTCAAATGTCCAAATTCTTACATTTTTAAATGTCTAAGTCTTCAAATTCCTAAATCTCCAAATCTCCAAGTCTCCAAATCCTGATCTTCCCAAAATTCCTAAAATCCTGAAATTCCAAAAACACAGAACCCCAATCCCTTAAAATCCCCAAACTTAATCTAGCATTGAATTTACCCATCCTGCCGTAGCAGATAAACTCAGCGCGCGTCTCAATGACATCGGAAGCAAATCGAAGCAAGGTGCAGGTGAAATGTTGATCTCTCATGCAAATGACAGTGAAAGAGACTGAAAACGAACGAAGTGACCATATTCGGAAAATGACGAGCGACTTTCCGCGAAGAGGACTTCAGCGTGACGAACATTAAGCAGAAAAGAAGATGATATCCCGAGTGTGAAGCCGAACAAGAACCTTCTTCAAAATGGATCGAGCTGTCCTGTTCGCTCTATTGATATCTCTGACGGTAAGACTCGAAACATTTACTCACAATTTAGTATGCTATTAAGATTGTTTCTGAGTCGGTTCTAATTCGACTCGAATCTCAATGCCAACCTCGTAGATCAGACTAATGTGCAGCCGTTCGAAATGTGCGTGCACGAGCTTGGTAAAAAAGCGTGGTAAGTGTTAGGCGGCCCCTTTGAAGCCTAATTCAAAGGACCTGCCTCTTCATAAATGGCTAATACGTCATCGATTTTCTGGGAGGTTTCGTTTCGGTGCTCGTGTTTCGAAATCAAAGAAGAAACTATCCAAGTACGAATAGCTCTATATTTGCGCACCTGATAAACGGTACTAAGTGTTTTTGTGATCATTTTATCTACTGATAACTTCTTTTAATCCTTCGCGAACGGAGCGCGTACTTCTGGGCTCGGCGATACATTCTTCATTTAGGCTACATTCCAAAGCTTTCGTTCGTCGTGGCTTAAGGGTTGAGAAATGGTAAAATATTTTTAGTCCATCTTCCTTGCTGACATAACTTGTGAGGAATATTTCCTCATTGGTATCCGCTCGTTTGTGTGAAATTTTAATGGGATAAGAAAGTAGGAAGAATAGTCGACGCATATTTTGGTCATTTGCACATGTTGAGCCCAGCTCTCATGTTTTTAACCTGATTCCTTCAAATCAGTGTATACCTACGTATGTAGATTGAACGTCTACTTATTATAAATAGATATAACTTAATTAAAATCATTTCAAAAAGAATTACCACACAACAAAAGTAGAATTTTCACATTGGTACGTTTCTTGTACGTTATGTGTACATCACATCGTCATCAATACATGAACACATATGTACACATATGTAAGGAGATTAAATCGATCTTCGAAAAATCGAAAATAACGTGCAATTAAATTTTGAAGCATCATGGTGGAAGGATATAAACACATTGATTCGACCTGACGTTACATTATCGACCAGTCTCGATAGCAACGACTACCAAAAAACGAACGTTTGGAGGCAAAACGACGAAAGTCACGAGATATACCGGCCATGAATCGAATATTGTAATTTATACGATCCACGAAATTTCGTCTCACGTGGTCGTCCAAAGTGATTCGTTGAAAGACAAATTACAGGATATCTGGCGCCTCGTGGTTCGAACCCGTCCACATTCGAGCCTCCGTTTCTCAGCACATGCTGAAAAGCACGGATGCCGAGAGCCCAACGTCTTTTTTTTTATATATATATGGATATATATACATATATTCTTCCCCTTTCTCCTGGTGTTTTTTTCTTCTTGCCCGACCGGAGAAAACCGAGTGCCTCGGGACTCACTACCGTGGGCCAATAAAAAGTATCACACGGCCGTGTCCCGTCCGTGTCACCGTGATAAGAGAGACTCTTTTTCGAGGCATCTCTTTATCCGTGCGTGTCACTAAAATTTCGTCGAAAGCGTGTCGGTGTATTTCTTGCTGACATCCTCGAGAATCGCTCTCGAGTAGGAGTTACTCGAGGCACTCTTTCGAGCTTTGGTTTCACAACGCTTTTAAATTCAGTTCTTCACAACCGTCTTGCAGCGAAAATTAATATTTCTTATACGCTGGGGCGTCGACATTTTGGAATTTTTGGTATTATTGGTATTTGGGTATTATGGCCTTTTGGTATTTCGTAACTTAGTCATTTGAGGATTTAAGACTTTAGGAATTCGAAGTTTTCGGACTTGGAAGTTTGAGAATTTCGGACCTTGGAAAGTCAGGATTTTCGGAATTTGCGGTCTTTGAGATAGTGGAGCAATAGGAATTTGGAATTTTGCGAATTCGCGACTTTGAGAATTTCGGAGTTTAGGGATTTGGTACCATGCGAATTTAGAAATTTGAAGATTTCGAATTTAAGGAATTCTAGACTTTGAGAATTTCGGAGCTGAGTGATTTGGTACCTTGAAAATTTCGGAGCTTAGAAATTCAGAACTTTACAAACTCATAACCTTTGAAAATATGAAAATAATAAAAATTCGGGATTTAAAAAATTTAAGAAATTGTCTCTTTTGAAATTTAGAAATTTAGAGAATTCACAACTGCAGCAAATTTGTAACTATAGACTTTCGCAGTTTCGAAACTCGATGTACTTGGAATTTGTACCATTCCAAACTCGTTGGTTCGAGTGTGCAACTCGTCAGCGTACAACGTAGATGTGCGTCACTGGTCTCGCCATTCATGAGTTTGAGGCTACATTTGCTAAAAGAACACCTACGCGATAAAACGTCGGAAATAAATCTTCTGAATAACTGAGAGATTCAATTTGAAAGCATTCAACCGGAAGACAGTTAACGATTCTGAAACGAAGCAAAGATGGAAGACTGTCCATTGAGCGGAGACAATTTCGAGCAGTCCCGTGGGCGCTGGGACAATGAACATCGATTCGTTTGATTAATGAACCATCCTTCTGCTTTCAGGAGACATTAGAACAAGATTTGGCCGATGAATTTGGATCAAGGATAAAAGAGCTGTATCTGTTTGTTCCCTGCAACACTTAAAAGCGGTTCGAATCTGTTCTAATGTGCTATCTGGCTGGTCTAAGAATACGCGTTACTCGCAACATTTAACCGCAGGAATGCGTTCCAAGCAATATGGTACTTCCTAGATAGACCTTGGACGTCATAGACGGGTTTCTGCTCATCGGTGGAAAAAATAAAAATCGATGTTGTACACAATTAGACGATGTAATTTACAAGGAACGCCCGATTTGCGTTGGCGGACAATGTTTGTTGCGATCAGGGACAATGCGTTAGCTTCTTCGTGATCAATTGTCTTCACATTACATAAATATGAGGATTTTCATTCCATCATCGTAATAATCGATGTGACCTGTGTTGTTAGAAATTCAATTAGAGAACAACTGCACAAAGTTTAGAAAACAATATGTAGTTCTTTATCACAGATATACAGATAACTTAAATTGCAGAAAAAAAGAATTAATTTCAATTCTCTTAGGAAAGGGAAATAAAATACATATAATACAATAAATAATACGATAAGACATATAATAGAAATTTAACACATTTAATACATTTTTCTTAAAAAAAGAGAATTAAAATTAAACATATGGAACGCTCCTGATAAGTGCACTACATACAATATTTTTTATATTCGTTCGTAGACTCACTGCAGAAATTTTCAACCCCAAATTTTTAGCATCTTGAAAGAAGTATCCTCACCGAAAATAATATATTAAAAAATTGATTATTATTTGACAGTAAAGTCACTATCAGAAATACGACAAAAGATTGAAAAATAATGACAGGCACGCTTCAATGAATGAATATTAGAAAAATTTGTATATCTTTTGCCTATAAATGCTGATAGTTACGCGACTGCGTGTCTCATTTTTTCTCGAATTATGTGCATAAAAATATTTTTTCCTACCCCTCAAGTAATTCTCGATACACGCATTCACTTGACCCGTTTCCATGCTTATCGTAAAAGCGTATATCGAAGCGATAATTTAAACTTTGATTGACACTGTACAAGATTTATATATCTTTTATGATAATTAGCGAGGGAGTGGTAGCGTTAATAATTAGCTCGCTGATTTTGGTTACGATATACGAATGTCGCGATCTGGCTTGTCCTTATTTTCACGAAAATCGTACGACGCGTTCAGTGTCACGAATATGATAATTCGCCACACTTAAATTGTCGTAAAAATTCTTTTTAGGGTGCAGCTTTTCGGCGCACAGACGATTTCTGACTCATACCACTTCGGGATTATCCGCGTTTCACGCGAAACGAAGATTCATTCGGCTAATTTACGTCTCCCCGACGGCTATTTTATTAGTCATAGTTTTTAATGGACACGAAAAAAAACCGGTCTAAACGGGTCGTTCGCGGACCACGTTTGTATCGTCCAGGATTTTAAAATACAGGCGTTCATTAAGGTGCGCTCGAGCGATATTTACCTTTTCGTAGAGTCGGGGCCTCGTTAAGTCCCGCGAGTGATAATTATAACGCTGAATAAACTAACAACCAATATACCGGCGACGATTCATTAGCTGTTCGACGCTGAAGTATCGCTGAATTTGCCGAACAGGCGCCGGGTTTTGTTGAACGAGTTCCACGGCATTTGGAGATACCCGAGATCGTTCGCGATTAATTCCTCTGCTCGTTTTAACTCTTCAGGTATTTATAACAAGAACTTTTCGACCTGTCGTGTTTCAACGAAACAGTGATCAATATTCGACGACAAGTAAAATTATCGAAGCTGCGGATTATTGATTCGAGCCTGGGTCGATCGCTAATGCTCCTTCAATATTTGCTGAACAGTGAAAGTAGATACATTTTTTGGTGCAAGACAGTTCGAATTATTAATGATTCTTCACTATCTACTCATCTTAACCAGAGTTTCAAGTAAAATCATAAGACGAAAACATCCAACATGTGTTAAAATTTAAAATAAAATCTGGCGTTAAAATTTTTGTGAAAATTCGAAGTGAAATCTCAAGTAAAATTAAGTTGAAACTCTGGATGATAATCTGAAGTGAAATCGTACGAAGTTAAGCGTTTTTAATTAAATTACATTCGACATTGATAAGTTGAAGGAATTTGTTTGCTGATGTCTGGGTTACGAGCAGGTGTTACGAGATGATAGTTTGATAGATCGAATTAAAAACGCGGAATATGCTCCGTGGTGAATAAATGTAATCCATCCAGGAAGTTTCTCGTCTCGCAATGTTTCCTCGTTTCCGTGTGACGAGCGACGCATTTATTGTCAAGTCAAGGTATTGTAATAAATTACAGGTGTCCCGTGGTTTCTTGTAAATATTAAAACTTGCACGCATCACCTTTATCACGATCTATAAATACCTTCTTTGTAACACTACAATGACGTAAACATTTGTATTCTAAAACTGTTATCGATCATTTTGATGTATGCACAACCTTGCTTTTGAAGAGTTTCCAAGGATTTCGTTGAAATTTTGTGCTTATCGTTACGAACAATGCAACGTCTCCATGTTCGTAGTAATTAAACGAAGTATCACCAACGATGTCCCCTCAGTGACATACCTAATTTCTAAATTAAATCTTTCTTCCCCGGAGCCGCAATCAATTTACCTTTACGTGTCTGTCAGCTAGACTGACAGTAGGAAGATATTTATTCATGGACCATCAGTTTCGTGTCTCGTTTCTTTCCCAACGTTATGACACTCGCTTAGTGCAGGGTCATGATCATGCAACTTTTCGATCTTGCAGTCACTCGACTTTAGTACGCTGTTCGAATCTTCATTGACGTCTTTCGAGTATACACTTCGTCTCCTTCTCACCTCTTCATGTCCATTTCGTTGTTCGTCTCTTTATGAAGCTTTTAATGTTTCTCCTTACGAAGTACGATGCGTATACGTTCATCCTGCCGGTCAATAGTGTTGAACCATAGTATCCAAATTACGTTTTATGACATATGTCGCACAAGATAATTTCGGTCCCAAAACTCGGAGGTTTCGTATACTCACAGTTCTAAAATTTAAAAGATCAGAAATCAAAAAGTTCCAAAATACAAAGGTTTTGTAGTTCAAAAGTTCCTAAAGTCGTTTTGTAGTCCAAATATCATAAAAAAAAATCTGAAGTCGAGCCATTCCAACGATTCGATAGTGTCAGAATCCGAAAGTTGAAAAATCCCAAAGTTTGAATTTTTTTCTTCACATTTCCAAGACTATAAATTCTGATTCCACCTAGACTCTCCCTGGTTCACCTTAAATTTTCTCAGCGCTTTTCTAGAACCAAAAACGGGTAAGAATAGCGTCAGGCTTCTCTCGTCCCACACTTCAGGTCGAATAAACCTAACATTACACCCCGGTGCATAATGAACCAGACGGAAAATTGCTGTTAAGATTCGTAAAAAATCGTGGAGAGAAAAGATCGTCCTTCAATTTACGGTCGCCTCATTAACAGTGACGTCCGTTAACCCGTGGCATCATCAAGGCTCTCGCAGGCAATATTAATTTGCCCCTTAACGACGCAAAATTATTACGACTCACGCAGCCTATTCGATCTATTAGCGCAACGAGGCAGTTTCGTTATTACCTATCCTAAATTTAAATTCTCCCATGGAATTTCAAGTTGAAGATGACGGTGCACGTGACCGTGCTCATTCGCAGGCTATCGGTTCTGCTTTCGCGTCTCATCCCTTTATCATCTCGCGCATTACGACGCGTACGCGTAACCGGCGCCAATAGATCCGCCGAGCAGGTTGCAGAAAACGCCTCGAGTTCTCGAGTTAGACGCGCCTCTCGACAAGCTTCCTCCCGTCGGACCACCGTGAAAAAGCATTTAGAATTCGCCACGGAATCCGGTCTTATCGAGCAAAGTCAATTATATCCGGCCCGAGGTAACTGGTTGGCAGGCGTCAAAAGAAGGATGGAATTCCATGGAACGCTACTCTACGCGAATTTCAGCGATTCAGCACATTTGGCACATTCGTCTCGAACGTCGCTGTGCATCATTTTATGCTCGGAGATTGCTACACCGTGCTGTACTCCTTGATATAGTTTTTGGATGTACGGAATAGGTTAATTTGTTAGTATGTACCGGATGTGTTCGTATTAACACATTTGGCACATTGGTCTCGAACGTCGCTGTGCATCATTTTATGCTCGGAGATTGCTACACCGTGCTGTACTCCTTGATATAGTTTTTGGATGTACGGATTTGGTTAGTTTGCTAGGATGTGCTGGATGCGTTCGTATGACACATTTGATTTCATAATTTGATGTTGGGATTAGGTTAAGATAGTTTCGTTGCACATGGTGTTATTCATCTGAATAGTTTTGTTTCATAATCTTATTCTTAGATTGATAGATCAGGTTATATTACTTGAAACAGTTTTTTAACATATGGGTATGTGGCTCACATACTTGTCCGAAAAAATATTGGACATCTACTAGTAACGTAACGAATAATATAATGGTTAACATACAAAAGTTGCTGGTTTATTTTCAGGTACTTTTATCTGCTTTCTTAAATATATATATAAAATGATAAAATGATAATGAATTGTTATTTACAATTGAATTGACAACTTGAATCTCTACTTCCAAGTCAATGTTGTTCCAGCAAAATTGTATATGACAAAATTTTATTGTACCTCGAATTTGTCAATCAAAGCAAACAATTGGCGTTAAAACGAACACGTAAATCAAACGCAACATAAATTCTCGATGTCTGTGACATCGGTATGCCCATGGTGTCGAGATCCCCTCGATAACACCCAACACGAGAATGGAGTTTGACGTTTAATCTTGTTGCCTTCTTGGTCACTAGAGATGTTTAATCCCCAACGTCAAGAATCCAGAGCATATCCCCGAATTTGCATCGTTGCTCGTCGAACGACGATGATTCATTCCTCTCAAAGCCGATTATTAATTAGCCTCTTATGTCAATGGTTTTATGTAACTCTCGTGTTATTTTTCTAACTTCGAGTATATATAAATATATAGTATACAATATACATTTAATTTAACAATGAAATAACCTAAATTTACAATTTCTGAAATATTAGTGTGTCAGGGACAGTTTCTTCTTTCTACTGTTAGAGTCGTACAAGTGATTTATCGAAAATGATCGTATAAAAACAGTTGTACATATAATGTCCGTAAAAAGTTGTAACATACATATAGTTGTATATATAGTATAATTGAAGTCATGATCCTTGAGTTGCGTCGTCGCCGCAGTAAAAGAGCAAAGCGTATACAAAACGCATAAACTGTACATTACACGCGAAAGTCTCTATGATATATGTACAGTAGGCAAACCGTGTAAAATATTAGAAACTAAAGTAACACCGCGTAAAAGTACATACATTTGCGCGATAACCCGCATTGCCGTGTCGAGTGTGTCGCGAATTTTTTTACGTATACATGTGTTGTGTATACATATGTACATTTCAAGCGTGCTGCATAAATCTGTAAAGGCGTTAAAGTACATTAAGTTACGTCGTGCGCGTTAACTTGTAATAACCGAGTCGTAATTCTCTCGGTAACATTTACAAGCGGGATCGTGCCAGGTGTTTACACAGCGATAAAACAACTTGTGTTCTCGCGTACCTTACGGAAACCACGTGTACGCGGTTGATTCGAGTCCTCTTCCGGATGATCTGGATGATGCTGCGAAGCATTTTACTGTCTCTGCGCGTTTGGTAGGGGCTGTCCACCGATCTTGTCGCGTGTCAACTTAATCCAAGTTGTATAGTATACAGTGCACCGGTAAAAATGTGGAACCTGTGGGACTCGGTGATGTACGTACAAGGAAGGGCGAAATTTATTGTTCCATGGTAGCAGGGATTTTTGATATGAAGTTCGATGTTTTTTATTTATCGGGTTTTGGATTTGTAGATTTTTAAATTTATTGTTTTCTACATTTCTAGATTTCTGAATTCATAGATGTCTTGATTTTTGGATTTCCGGATTTATAGATTTTTGAATTTCTAGTTTTCTGGACTTCTAGATTACTGGAATTCTAGATTTCTAGATTTCTGCATATCAAGATTTCTGGATTTCTAAATTTTTACATTTCTAGATTTTTATAATTCTAGATTTCCGAATTTTTAAATTTTCGATTTTCTACGTTCACTAATTTCCACATTTTTAAATTCCTACAGTCCCATATCCAAATTTTCGAATTCTTACATTTTCAGCTCTAAACATTTCCGACACTTCAAATATCCGAATTTCTACATTTTTGTACTTCTAAATATCCGAATTCCGAAATATCTGAGTTTCTAAATCTCCGAATGGTTACATTTCCAACTCCCCAATTCTTCAAATATCCACATATCTATTTCTTTTCACCGCTACTGAAAATGCAGTCCAATCGAACTTCTAAGAGTTGATCCTGAACATCGTATTATCCCTCCCAGACGATCGAACGAACACCGAACGCAGACGCGAAGGGTTGAAGGAAAGATTCTCGATTCAAACATCCAGCAATGTCCACGTTTGTCCTTGATAATCGGTAGAGCTGAACGTAACTCTGTTCCGTGGCGGGCGACACTTCTTTTTTTCAGTAAAAGCTAATCAGTAACGTGCATATAAAGCCGCGCCCAAAGCGACACTCCTCACTCTGATTGGATTAACCCGGGATGAATGTCAAGTTACGTTGTCGGTCGGCTGTATGCACGGGATCGCTTCGATGTTAATTGTATGAATATCGCATGAGCGAATTTATAAATCGGACCAGAGGTGAACAATGCTTGCCGCGCCACAGCTCGGTTCTCGATTACCGTTCGATAATGTCAAACGACGTGAAACAGGTCCCCGATTACATGATATTAACGACGAGATCGGCTGTTATACACCGGTATACCGGACGTTAATGTTATCTCGCGTCGATCGTTATCTAGGATTTATATTTATGACATCGACCCGTGATTTATGAGCATCTCCTGCGGGATTATGATCGTGAAAAAAATTTATGGAATCCCTTAATTACGCAACGAAACGATGCCGAACGATCCAGACGTTCATTCATTTAAAGGACTACTACACTCTTTATTTATTCATGTGAGTCAACGTGGTCGCTATTCTCAATTTTCCTGGTAATTCTATTTTGGAATTATTAAGTTTCCTGTGGTTATCTATTTTGGGTGAGTCACTCTTCGTTTTAATTTAATCTCAAATATGTAAATAGAGAAACAGTACAACATACTTTGGTGATTCAGACTTCGATTTTGGCATTGGGGTTTGTAAGATTTAGAAATGTTGAGTTTTGGAACTTCGAAACTTCGAAACCTCTTCGGGTATTCGCGTGTATCTTCGAGACTCTTCGTCGATCTTCGTGCAGTACGATAACGAGAAAAGCCCATTAGTCACCAAAAATTCACTATATGAAATTACAACTCGTCCAACACGACAATATAACTTACCATGTTATTATATTATAATAATGCTAATAATAAGATATTGTAACGTTTATATTGTATTTAATATCGTGACGATAGTAGCAAAACAAATGACTTTTTTACAGTGTTCCATGGTTACATGGAACTAAGTTCGATACATGTTAACCCTAATCGTGCAGGGAATGTTAAACAGAAATCGAACAAGTACATAAATTATCTAGATCAAAAGTTACATTAACAATATCCGATTAGATGATTAAACAGTTCTGCACTGCAGCGAAACGTGATATTAGATTGAATACCTTCTGTTTGAAATTACTGCAGAGTAATGTGTTGCTAAATTTAGACTGAATCCGAGTTTAATTCGCACAATACGGGGCTCGATCATTCGAACAAAGTTTACAATTATCTGTTACGCAATACAGTGGAAACAAACGAACGTCAGCTGGAGAGATTAGTCAGTTTCGGATTGTATAACATTCGATTTTTAGCTTGCGCGGAAACGGGTCAGGTAAAATTCGCATTCCGACGTAATATCAAACGTTCACGTTATTAAACCCTGGAAACGTAACATCACATTTGCGATCGTTAATGGGCGCTGATTTTGTGAGACAAATACTACAGGATTTTATCAAACATCTCGATAAAAGTTAATATACATTCGGACGAAATCATTTTAATCATTTCTGTAATTCAAGAGAAGCAATCTGGAATACGTTATTTTTACGTGTTTATAATTTTTATACCCAATGTTAATTATCATGAGTGAATATTATAAATCCTGAAATATTAAAATGATTTATCTGTTTGGTTTACACAGAAACACCATAAGAAGACACAAATATATTTTCGTAGTCGTGAAAGAAAGGCACAAATATTTTCCTACAATTGTAAAAAAAAGATACGAATATTTTTCTGTAATCGAGAAAAAGAAACATAAATTCTTTTTCCGTGAAGATTCTTCTAGCAGTAAAGATCGAACAGCGTATTTGGCATGGTATCAGCGAATTCTCGAAATAGAACAGAATTTTGACGAAACCGCTGCTGTATTAATCGTTCGATCAAACGGTAGTAATATGCAGATACGATGTACCAGATATGACCTAAATTACCATCGAGGCACTTGCTACTACGCGGCCATGTGGTCTTCTCTGTAATTTATACTCGTCTTTCGCGTCCCATATACCGATTCCACGCCCATGTAACACTAACCCACGTACGGGGACTATAAGCAATTTAACATACAATTTCTTATCTTCTTAATCTTCTCCAACTTCATCAGGCACAACAATAACTTACGTCGACCCGGCGTCACATACAATATCCACCGAGCTCCCTTTCGCAATGTTATTTCGTAGATTAACCATTTCCCACCTACTGACGGATCAGAAAGTGCATCCGCGTTTGCATGGTTAAATCGACAGAAATGTACTGCCCGTTTCCGAGAAACCGTTATTTTTCCGTTTATAGTCTATTGAAATCGCAAATTGCGTACGACACTCGAATATCAATAACATCCACTGAGATCACGGTTACAAATGACAAATTCATAAATCGTTCTATTCATTTATAGAGCATTGCATAATTCTGCGAATGTGGGATTGTGATGCATGTTTATAGTGTTTCAATTGTATGAATCTGACAATCGTGGATTGTGAGCGTGGTAATTTTGCTTCATAGTGTTTCGTAAGGAAAATTGCGATGTAAACAGAGGCGGGTATTAATCGTAGAAATAAGTGGATATTACATATTCAGAAATTTAAAAGTTCACAATTTTACGAATTTTGCCTATTCTTAGATCCTCAAATTCTTATATTTCAAAGTTTCAATATCTTTCGAACATGTAAATTTCCAATTAGTGGAATTTATCAATTTCGGAGTTTCCGAAGTCGTAAATTCACAAGTCAAATCCCTAAATCTCCAAATCTCCAAATCTCCAAGTCTCCAAATTTCCAAATCTCCAAATCTCCAACTCTCCAACTCTCCAACTCTCCAAATGTCCAGATCTCTAAGTTTCTCATCTCCAAATCTCCAAATCTCCAAATCTCCAAATTTCCAAATCTCCAACTCTCCAAATGTCCAGATCTCGAAATTCTACATCTCCAAATTCCAGACCTCCAAACACCAAATCTCCAAATCCCAAATTACCAGATCCCCAAATCCCCACATCCCCAAATCCCCAAATCCCCAAATCCCCAAATCTCCAAATCCCCAACTCTCCAAATTCCAAATCGCCAAATCCCCAAATCTGCAAATCTCCATATCTCCAAATCCTCAAATGCCGAAAACTCCAAATCTCCAAGTCCCCAAATTTGTAAGTTCTACATCTCCAAATTCCAAATCTCCGAATACTAAATCCCTAAATCCCAAATCTCAAGCTCCGCATTCAAGTATAGCCACCTCCCAAGTACACAACTCCCTAGTTCCGACCTAGGTCCTCCAACCGAAACACCGTTCGTTCAACCGAAGCAGTCTAGTAATTATTTCGAACAAACACGCTGCGGTCTTATCCCTAATGGACCACATATGTACAAAACACTAGACACTAAAAAGGCTTTCATTTACCAAAGCATCGAGCATAGTGGTCCTCGATCGCATGACGCGTTCGGATCGCCCACGAAGTGGTCCTCGATTTCCGGTGCACTCGAGCTGTCTCGATTCGAAAACCCGGACGACAAAGTGCAGCTGAGTTCGTTGAGACTCGACAGGGCTAAATTTATGCTGTGACAGCCATAATTTCACGGCGGTTTTACGCGTCCAAACACGTGTCCCATCCACGCGTGTTGTGGCTTACTAATTCGTCTCGCATTCGAAATCCACTTGATTCAATCACGCCGCGGCCTGTTTGCGCAAACGTCGCTAAGTAGCCACGTGTGCAAACACCATCTATGTTTTGACTAATTATTCACTATAAATAGTCGTACGGGTTGAATGGAATTTCGGTTGTGATTTTGCGTGCCTGAGGACTTATGGACAAACAGAAGAGGCTGATCTTCGCATGCATCTTTAGTTAACGTTCTCCGATTTGCGGTTGTTTGATGTCTCGTGGAGTTTGCACGTCTTTCGAGAGAAGCCATGTGTATATTTTTTGTTCGGGATTAAACAAAGAGGCTTCGAACGTTCTTTACCGTGCAAGAATTTAGATTTTCTTCGTGGTTTTATTACCGGGGAAGACGGTTGAGTGACTCTTTAACTAAGTTCAGTGATTTGGTCAGTGCGGTTGTAAAAGGACATTAGTTTGTGTTGGTACGAATATGAATGGCTGGTTTCAATTTTTTGTAAAATTTGATGCAAATTTGAGCATTCCTGGCTTTCAAAATTTCTGAATTGGCAAAATGCCATGTTTTCAAACTCTCAAATTTCTCGAATCGTAAAATAACAAATCCCCAAAATCTCAAATTCCCAAATCCCCAAATCCCCAAATTTTCAAATTTCGAAGTCCGCAAATCCTAAATTACATAATCCCCCAAAATGTGAAATTTCCAAAGCCACAAAGTCCTAAATTTCCAAATCCTCGAATTCCTCAAATGCCAAGTTACCAAATCCCCCAAATCTGCAATCCCCCAAAAACCCAAAGATCCAAGTTCCTTCATCTCCGCGTCTCCAAATATATAAATCATCGCTTCGTAAAACTCTAATAACTACATAACTTCTATACAATAATCATGACCATTTTACAACATCATTACCGCGACAAAATATTTGCCGAAAGGTGCACGTGCAAGCGTTCAAAAATCGTTTTATGTTTTGAAGGAAACATTAAGTTCGAAGGAGCGACGTTCACGAAATTTATAGGCAATGAAACTGCACGATATTTTACACTTTCCTCGCGTGAAAACACGATATACACGGAATCATGGTTCGTGGCCAGAAGCACAATAAAAATCGAAGATTTTTATCACGGATACCGATGCACTGCAACGTAAAGCAATGTGCCTGACAAAACGAGCGTAACGCTTTCCATTATTTCTGTTAGCTCGTTCTGATTGCTTCCTCATTGGGGACGCGTAAACGCATCATTGCTTCCTTGTCATTCCTATTTCCTTTACAATGCGGTGTTTCATTACTTCATTACCGAGACGGTGCCCTGTTACGTTCGTTCGATGTTACACTTATCGGTATTACCTGTCTCGAAGGTAATTAATGTATCGCTTGCTTAAGTATTACCTGCAATTATTTAACTAATAAATACATCGAAGTAAGGCATTATAACCTGTCATTTCCGAGAGATTTATTACGGTTCAACTAGTGTATGGACATATTTTGTGCAATCAGTAGTCTTATTTCATATTTCATTTTTAATTAAAACAAATTGCCAGACGATTACTTGATGATTTTATCACATTAGCAAATTTGTAATTATAATTAGTACATAATGCCTTAGGTAAAATGACGGTAAAGAAAAATGATCCGACTACTTGATTATTGAAGTGTTCATTTTATAGATTACTATTAATTTTCGAGATTCTCTTATCAAGATAATTCTCAAAGTTAATTCTCTTCATTATGCGCTGATATCGTGCATGATCATCGTTCCTTTTTCTGCTTCAGATTAATCGATGAAATCAAATGTTTTGCGCCAATCGCCAACGATCCGTATACCACTGAACGTGTTAATGTAATCACATTCAATTAAACTGATTACGGTATGCAATTATGCGCAAAGTATCTAATAACCTACGGAGCGATAAAGTTATTAATTACCCGATCATTACAGCGGATACATCATCAGTCGAATAACTACGCTGTTCAAACAAATTGCCGCTCATTTTGTTCTCTCCGACAACAAGGAAGGTGCAGTAAATCGTTGTCATATTAATTATACCATTTTTTGTTCGCAGTGTTTCTCGAATATCTGCGGTGGACACCTCATCGATGGTATTTTCACGGAACCGACCTTGGAGAGGGGTTACAATCTGGTCGCCACAGTTCCGAGAGGTGCTTTGGCTCTGAACGTGACACAATTACGTCACACAGAAAATTATTTGGGTAAGACAGTAGTCTATATTCTGCGCTCCTCGTCACGCAACTGAAATACGATTTTCTCGCTGCAAGTTCAATGCGCGTCGAACGAAAACGAGACAGGTTATCGTGAAAATATGTGAACATTACTGCATTCGTAATTACATATTCTAACAAACAAATAAGAGTGTAACGAAATTAATACTCACTTCGTTACTTCAACCTTGGATCTAAGCGATTTTGTAATTTGATGAGCATCAGTATTTAAGATCAGTTATGAAAATTTTAAGATTTACTGTATTTAAAATTTTATCTTATTATTGGTTATTAATTTATTATATTTAAGATTTGATCTTATTATTAATTATTAATTTATTGTATTTAGATCTTAATCATAAGCTCAGTGTTTAAGTATTAAGTAAAATACTACATTTATTAGTTTCGAAGTTTGAAAATTCTCAAGTTCCAAAATCGTACAGTTTGAAGATAAAGTTTCCAAAAGAACAAAGATCAACAATTAAATTGTAAAATTGCAATGTACTGCACACGTCCCTAGATAGTAAAAAGAACAAAGGAGCGTGTAACGAAGGTTGGCCAGAATATTGAATCAAACTGATACGCGGAATCTAGTTTTCGCAGCAGCAAACTGATTCTAACGAACTGTGCCAGCAAGCAAATTGTTCGCGATTGCGAGCAATCAGCTGCGATCCCTATTTATTATCAACTCAAGATCTCCTATCACTGGAATTCGCACTCCTCGTATCAACCCTTGTGTAATCTAATCAGTGCTCGAGTTTTAAGTGGAACATCAAACGCTGTCTCTGGCAAATTGAGTGAAGCTGCCATTAGTTAGAGACGGTAGTAATTGTTTATATCGCTGAGATTCTATTACATTGTAAAATACCAAAGTGAAGAGTTAATTTAAAAGTCGATTTGTACTGATTGAATTCGGTCATGAAAGTCCAAGTAGTATAAGCAGCGGTATAAGATAATAAGGATTATTCTAAAGACGTACAGTTAGAACGGATAGTCGAGCATGATCGAAACACAATACACGCAATCTATTCTTGTTATACGACTAAACCAACGGCTAAAGGTTTAGGTCCATTATGTTCCATTGAACATTTTCATTATATCCACCGTGACAGCCAGAAATCGATCGAGGGACTTAAATAAATTATTTGTTACTTCCTTTTGATACTAACACGGCAAATGTGTCGATAACCGTATTCATTCATCTTGTCCAATTAACAATCAATTTTGCACCTAGCGCGTATGTATCATTCGAAGCTAAAGACTCAACTTCTATTTCAGTTGTATTCTGTTTCGTTCCATTCAAGAGTCCTTTGCTTCTGACATCGCTCTCATATCTTCTGCGTTGCTCCAAAGACCCTCGTTTCTCATTCTTATCGTCAGTTCGGTCGCCGATATCGTATGTAATGCGAATCCCATAAATTGCCAAGTTGATAGCAACCCTTTGTAAACGTAACTCCCGGCTAAACGATCGTTGCTAAGATTTTCACAATGGATCGAATCAACTGACGCGCGGTTAGATCTCTAAGAAGATTAAATGGCGCATAACAGCCATTTTTATTCGAGACAGTCGGCCATTCTTCGGGGCTCAAAGGAACGGATCGAGTAGGTGCGAAATAACGCGAAACGATCAGAAGATATTACGACGCGATCAATTGCAGACTTAAAGTGAATTCTCGACGCTGATTTCGCAATTTACATATTCGATTCGCGGTACGCTGAAACATTTATTGAGCTGCAATAAAAGTTACTAGCCGTACAGTTGTAAATGTCTAATTAATATCAGACATTTTCTATCGGGAATTCGAATGATTAGAAAGAACCTACGACTTTTATCTCACGCGGATGCAATTACGGGGACTTTTAGATTTTTTTACCTACGATGGTTGCGACGGTGGAAATGGCAGCGTGATAATTGCAATTAATTAAAGTTAACGATACAGTAATCGAAGGAATTTCTTAGAATTTGTGCATTTGGAAATTAATCCTTGAAATTTATGGATTTATGGATAGAAAAATATGGAAGTTCGAATATTTGAGAAAATTTACAAAGTTTGGAAAAATAGAAGTTTGATGATCTGTTAATTTGAGAATTTAGAAATTTAGAAATTCGTTAGTTAGGAGACATGAAAATTTAAGAGTTCCGACATTTTAAAATCTGGAAATATAGGAGTTTGAACATTCAGAACTTCGAAACTTGTGAAAACTGGAAATGGAGAAATTCTGAAACCTTGGAATTCAAAAATTAATGACTGCAGAAGTGAAAAAATGTATCAATGCAGAATTTTGAAACTTTACCAACATAAAATTACAAAAGTATAAAGATCAACAAATTTGTACAACAAATATCAAATTCCGTAGTTTCACAGATGTGGGTCAGAAACAACACTTCTCTGTTTAAGAAACGAAAATACGTGGTGACATTGTTAATTCTGTTTGTACAAAGAGGTATTTATCACGATCGTATAAAGGAAAATAGATTGTACCACTCCTGAGGTTTGATCAAGCCTGAAAAGAGTTGAAAGGCGCTCAGCATGAAGTCCTACGTGCATGTCGATCGCTAAATGACTCGTCTATATACCTAATGTATCGTATCGGGTGGATCGTATCGGTAATAAGTGTTTCTCATACGCAAACGCGGTGATTGACTCTTCGCTTCATTACGCGAATGATTATGCGGTTTACATCTTGACTCGTTCCAAACGCGCGAAACAATTAGCAAAGCGAACAGCCGAGTCATTCTATCTCTATGTATAGTTATCGATAGTTGATCTTATGAATATGTCGTTTCAGTCTCAAACGGGAATATATTGGATAATGTAATTTTCTTAGGTATTCAGAATTCGATCTTCGATCGATAGAGTATCTATGATTCAGTGCAGAAATCATATTACGTATATATAATTAATTTATTGGTGATTTTACGATATGTACATCCGTTTATGTATTGATTGAATTCTTCTTTTTCAGCAATCAAATTACAGGATGGTACCTACTTGTTCAATGGAAATTATAGCATCAGTCTATCTGGGAAGTATCCAGGAGCTGGGACAACTTTTACCTATCTTCGTCAAAGTAGTCAAAATTTGGAAAGCTTCTCCGCTATTGGTCCATTGCAAGAACCCATCGATGTTATGGTAAATGAATTGTCGCGTTCAATCAGAAGAAATATCACGGGTAGGGAATTAAACAAAGATTAATATTTTCAAATCAGGTGTTGTATCAAGAGCCAAATCCTGGGATCGTGTACCGATATATCATCCCTGGAACTGCGAGTGTCCCTCCGAATCCGCATCTTGGACCGAAAACAGGTGCTTCTTAATCAAATTTTTCCTTCAAACTATATACCTTCATACACATTTATAAAGCTTCGACAAAGAGTAAACTTGTGAACATGTTTCATTTTTATGTCGAATTTTATGTCATGTCAGATTTTTGTAGATCAATGTTTTAATATTCTCTTCACTCAAACAAATTATTGCACAAACAAATTAGTATGACATTACTCGTTAATATTTAATGCTGTATATTAATTATGTAACATTATTTCATGAAGAAACATCATGTTTTCAGTTTCGATCAAACCAGGTGAACCCCTTTTACCCTCCACCCACAAAAAGTAAGAACATCCATTATTCAATTGCACACCATACCACCGACACGTAGTATGTTATTAAAACGAATCTGTTACATTTCAGAACAGAAACCGGCGCCGGTATCAACGAAGCGACCCAGCCGTATCTTCCAAGGCGTTACAAGAAACGAAAATTTGTTTGGAAGGCAAGTGGTTTCACGGAATGTAGCAGAACTTGTGGAGGAGGTACAACATATTACAATGCTCGAATTCGATATTATTAAATAAACGTAGATAATTTACACTGTATTTTGGAAAAAGGATTTCAGACCCTAAGATACGTGTGCATAAGAGAACACACGCAGAATCAGGTGCCAGAAAAGAGGTGTCACGGTTTAGAAAAGCCGAGAGAAACGCAAACTAGATGCAACACGATGCCCTGCCCACCCAAGTGAGTAGAACAACAATTTAGTAGAACAACAATTAATGAACATGATTGTTGATGGTAACTATTTTATTTCTATATATTTTAAGGTGGAGACCCGGTCCTTGGGGCGAGTGTTCCGTCACATGTGGCAGCGGAACTCGCGCTAGGGACTTAGAATGCGTGCAGGAAATAAAGCCATCGTTGATAATGAGAATAGCGGATGGAGCCTGCGTGGAACCAAAAATTCTTCCAACGAACGAAGCGTGCGAAATGCCTGCGTGCGAATTCGAAGCGAAAATAACGCCAACCACATTATCGCCCCCGCAGTGGAGTGTGGGCACATGGTCCTCGGTAAGTTTAAAAATTTTTTAAACAGTCTATGTGCTTGAGCACCGAGAGCCAAATGATATTTAAATTTGGTCTATGCATCTGTATGCATCGTTTATTATTTATGCATCCAATCAAGTGTATGTATCTATGTTCATATGTAAACATGTCTATTATCTATTATCTATTAGTCTATACAAGTGTATTCATCATTTATTCATCTATGGAAGTCTATTTATTATTTATTCATCTATGCAATTGTATCTGTTATCTATGCACCTATAAGAATGAATCTATTGTCTATTATCTATTCATCCATGCAAGTGTATTTATTATTTATTCATATGTGCGAGGGTATCTATTATTAATGCATCTATGTGTGTACATCTATTATCTACACATTTCTATAATATTTACATTAAATGATTGA
The DNA here is from genome assembly GCA_947623535.1 of Coelioxys conoideus. Lineage (NCBI taxonomy): Eukaryota > Metazoa > Arthropoda > Insecta > Hymenoptera > Megachilidae > Coelioxys > Coelioxys conoideus. The sequence goes on along the minus strand of OX392457.1, from coordinate 14,601,977 downwards.
ATAACATTTACGCGAAATGAAATAATTCAGACTTTACGTGCCGCAGTGTTCAGCGACTTGTGGTCCAGGTAGAATAACAAGGACCGTCACTTGCATTACACAAGGACCTCCATGCGATTTCGAAGAGAAGCCTGTTAGTCAAGAAGCATGCGATTTGGGTCCCTGTTCCAACAAACCGGCCCAAACGAACGCCATCTTAACGAGACTTCAGAATCCACAGTGGTTGTACACCGAATGGTCAGAGGGGGTAACAGCAATTTTTATTAATTCGATTAGAAGCTTCGAAAATTAGAAAAAGTTCGTGATGTTGAAGATTTTTGTAGTGTTCAGCCGAATGCGGGATCGGTGTACAAACGAGGAAGGTTTACTGCGAAAAGGGGCCAGATGACGAATTTTGCAAAGAATCTACTCGACCCGAGACTTCGAGGACTTGCTCCAGTAACAGGACTTGCAGTGGACAATGGTTTGCAGGTCCTTGGTCCGAGGTAGATTCTAAATTATATTTATTGACCAGCATCTTTTCTACTCAATTTCCATCATGTTAGTTCTATTAATTAAGGCTAATAAATTCGTCCAAATTAATCATCTGTGATAGAAATTCTGTAACAGCATTATTACAAGTTTGAAAAGTTGATGTATTAGATAGATTCATCATATTTACCTAGTAAAACAATTTGTCAAAATTTGACATCAAATTTAACAAAATTTACTTGGCATCAAATGTAATAAAATTTATTTGACATCAAATTTATTAAATACTTGTTTCACTTCATTTTTTATTATTTCAGAACTTTTAGAGAATTCATATTAAACTCGAAAACTATTAAACTCGATATCGTATTTTTCTTTTAATGTATTACGATAACGATTCAATTAAGAAATGTTAGTTAATTTTTTTTTAGTGTTCCGCAGAGTGTGATTTAGGGGAACAGGTGAGAGAAGCAGTCTGTGTAACGACCCTCCGTGGAGCACTTAGGGTGGTCTTAGACATGAATTGTCCTGCGAGCAAACCGGAAACGAGAAGAGCGTGCACCGGGCCACCATGCACGTCCATGTGGTTCATATCGGACTGGACAGAAGTAATTGAATGATATTGAGTATATGAAGAAACTAAATATGCAAAATTCAAAGTAATCTTTCTAATTACTTCAGTGTTCCCGATCGTGTGGAAAAGGAATTCAGAAGAGAGAAGTAAAGTGTTTGAACAAAGATGGCCAAATACCGGAGCACCATGAGCTCCATTGCAAGGAAAAGGATCGACCCATATCTCGGAGGACCTGCAACGATTATCCTTGCAGGGAAGATGTGCACAGTGTTGAAAGTCATCATAGGGTCCTGCAAGTTCAGAACGATCCAGAAATCTCAAATGGTATGTCACACCGTTTCATTGATTTCAATGATCGTATAGTTGATTTATTTTATTTGTATTTGTAAATAATAACGGAAATTTAAAGTACTATTGTTCTCAGGACTTGAGGAAAATCCACTTTGCAAGGACACCATATCGAACTGCAATTTAGTCCTGCAAGCTCGTCTTTGTACCTACCAGTTTTACCAACAGCTGTGCTGCCTTTCGTGTTCCAGAGCTAAGCAAGAATTAGAATGACAATCTAACATGACCAGACAAAAGTATTTTTTATGTAAATGTAACTTTGATGAACGATTAAGAAAGTATTTTCATTTCGAAGGGGTCATTTTTAGCTAATCTTTTTAGGTCACATTAGACAGACTCCGTGAAATTATTATACGATTATATTTTATTTTAGCTAAGTTATATAGGTAATCGTTAACGTTAAAGATATTAATAAAATAAAAAGTATTAACTTCTTAAACAATTCTACTAATTTACAGACTTCGCTTAGTATTGTTAGTTTTTAATTTTCAAGGATTTTAAAATTGGCCCTTTCCGATGGGAATCTCTTTAATCTTTAATCATCGAAGGTAACACTAAATATTATACGTGTCGCTGTAGATTTACTTACCCTGCACTGCCCGATATAGATCTTAACGTCGGTTTTTCCTTTCGTACGTGAAAATGAAAAATCGAAAGTACTTACTGAAAAATGGTACTTACACGAAAAACATGCATAGAACAGTGATAATCTTAAGTGAAAATCGATGGACATACAGATATCCGAAAGCAATTTCTCCGTGAACATAGAGTTCATCGTGTGTGACCGTGATCGTAATTACTGAAAAATTTTTATACGATAAAATTCGAAACGACGGTACACGGAATCGTCGGCGAGAAATTATAGACTGATCGTGTAAATCGTAATAAGGCAATATTGGCATTTAATTTGTATTATTTTTCATTACACGCATTTGCCGTAATAAACTTTATGCTTTCTACGTGTTATTCTATCGATCTCAGCCAATACCGCACTAAAAAACTAACTCTGGAATGAAAGTCGTATGCGCATGTACGGGAAAATAGAATTATTATTAAACGAGTAGACCAACGTAAAACTATTTACAACGTTATGGTATAAAACTATTCGCTACGTCTATCACGATCTAAGCAATAAATTATATGTACACACTTATCGTTTGGGATAGTACAACAGCGGTGGTTGTGCAAAAACGATCGTCGTAAACATTTGAAAAACATATCCCACGTTTTACGTGTTCTAGCAGTTCTTCTTCCATCCATTAAGATCGTTTCAAAAGAAAACACGAGACAATAAATGTTTTCTTCGCGCGGATGAAAATTCATTTCTAGCAACTCGACTCTAAATGGATGAAGGGAACTGCGATAGGCAATCGTAGAACCGATTAAAAATAATTAAGTATGCCCAACTAGTAAACTAAAAATGAGGATTCAGTTTCCTCGTGAAATGTTCACGAGCTGTCTGTTTCTAAATTTTCTTGAGCAGCACTTGTACTGTTATCGTGGTTTTTGTACGCCGAGAAGAACGCCAGAGCTTTCATCAACTGATAGCTCTTGCTGATTGGAATGTTGCTGTCGTATAAACTCTTCGATGCTTTGCAGTCCACGTAGAACCACCAGTTGCATTTCAGAATCGTCTGATCGAACAAGGTCGATTCGGGACACAGGAAACTCTTCATGATCAGACCATCGTCCGTCAATGCACAGACATGAAATACCTGCAACGATCAATTAATAACAAGAAAAATGTTGGAAGAGATTAGAAAATTTCAAGTTCTGCTATAATAGCTGTGTGAACCTTGATGATTTTGTATAGCGAATGGTTTAGCAGCTGATCTTGCATTTTACTTCAGAATATTTCAAGAAACTTTGGTATTACTAATTATTTTAAATTTTATTTCGGATATATAAGAGCAAATGATATTTTACCATGCATCCAAGGTCCTCATCAGCATAAAGTCCGGGGAAGTGTTTCTGATCGCCACAGTAAAAGCTCGTATCCGGTAGGTCCACTCTGCTGGCGAAGTTATCGTCGAAGTTTTTGTCATAACCCACTGGATAGTATTCTCGAGGTGCATTCATCACTTTAGTAGCTCCAGAACTATATTTACTGAAAAATTTACATTCAACTATGAATTGTAGTTTAAGATCATTCGGTTAATTGAAACATCGAAAGTAATGCTTCTGGTATTCTCTAAATGGTAACTAATTTACGACTCACTTCTACATTTAGCTTTACCTGAAAGTGGTAAATAACTTAATTTAATAAATGACTTCAATTAACTCGAAAAATGTGGTCAATTTTCTACTTATATAAAAAATTATGGCATCATTTTGCGACATTACTTTTTTAGAGGAGATGGAGTGGTAGTCGTTGTGGTGCTCGTAGTGGAAGGTCCCTGTTGTTTTTGCATAAGTTGCTGCTGTCTTAACAAGATCGCCGCTTCCAAAGCTTCCAGAGTAATATTGCTAGCTTCCGCCAAAACCTTCAACGATGTTTCCATTCCCTGAATAGGCTCTAACGATGGCAAGAATGATGGCAGCGACTGTCGTTTCTCGTTTTGTTGTTGCGGCAACGACTGGCTCGATTCGGATGACACAGGTTGGAGAGATAGCAAGGTCATTTCATTCACGGACGACGCAGCCTCTTCTCCGGGCAAAGGTAACTGAAAATCAGCGAAAGTACGAGTTATCGTTAACTATGCCTATTAAATATACTGGGCGAAAAGTATCGTTACTTTTGACAGTTTTTAGTTGATTAAAACTCGAGGATAAGACTTGCGGAAGAATTCTAATGAAGTGAATATTTGCAAAGCGTTATAAATTTATAACTTTAAATTCCACAATCCTTCATGTCGAAAGCATTTACCTGACCGAAATCATCCTTGGACACTTCATTATCCGAGTCCTCCAGTATAGCAGGATTATTGCTGATGCGATCGGTCAACTGTGCCGATGATGGTGGCATCGAGATAAAAGGAGGCAAATGATCCGCGGACGATGTAGATTTCGATGGAATTTCAGGCTCGACGATGCTTCCAGCTGGTGGAATTGCAGCCACGATGTTAGGCAGCTTCCCTGGCACTGCAGCCGCGACCGCGAGCATTTGAGGCGTCTGTGAAACACATTTCGTGTAATATGTAAATTTATCATGCGTTTCCACATCGCAAATTTACAGGACACAATTGTGAATGTCGCACATACTTCAAAATAAATCGATGAATAAATAATGATGTTAATAAATTAAAAGCATTAAAAATCAGCTGCCTCAAAAGCATGTGTATTTATTTTGAGTTTATAATGTTAGTTTGCAATGTCTACACACATGGTACAAAATTCGAAAAATTTCATTTTCTATCACTTTTATGACAATATACATAAACTCAACAAGTCTCCACAATACGTATATATTTATATTTATATTTATTTATATATGTATATGTATATCTTCTGATAAAGGAAACTACAAATACAACTTTACCTGGTCTCTCTTCACTTGCGCAGGAACTACATGCTGATGCCTCTTCTGGTGCTGTGCGACCAACTGTTGTTTCTGTTGTTGCTGCATCTTCTGCAACTGTTGTTGTCTCATCGCCTCCTGCTGTTGTAGCCTCTGTTGTTTCAACACCTGCAACGCGAACGCTTCTTGCTGCAGCCTTTGTTGCTGCTTGTGTTTCGCCTCTTGCTGCATCAATTGCTGTTGTTGCCTTAGCATGTCCTGTTGAGTTGTCGATAAAGAAGGTGCCGGCACTGTTCTGAGAGCAGTGGAATTCTGTTGAACGACCAGTTTCTGTCGTTCCGGTTGCTGAGCAATCGGTCTTGCTGATCCCGGTGGCAGAGGTTTGAAAGGAGGTACAACTTGGCGTGTACTTTGCGCGTGTTGCCTCGTGTCCTCGCGATTGGAGGCCTTCAAATAGTAATTAATTTCAGTTTATTGAATTATGGGAGACATTTATTTGTTATATCGCGCGATTGATTTTCTCAGTCTCATAAAGACAAACTTTTTCGTTTTCAATCTAATATATTCTGCAAAGAAAAACAAAAGCATATGAAAGAAATACACAATGTCTCAAGAACATGTACATACAATTTAAAACAATTTCTAAATCGATTAAACACAAATAAAATTGATATTACATTAACCACTTTGAAATTATAAACGTTTAAAATGGCCATTATCGATATTATAGCATAAACACATTTTTGCTATTATTTTTACCGATGTTAACATTCAGAGTGTACATTCTATTAGGACACTGAATATACAGAAATACGTGAGTTTATTTCTAATTGTTCATCTTCGAATAATTGCTTCACCGTTCACAAAAAAACTGGAATGAAGTCTGAAACCTTGTCCTACATTGTTCATCTATTGGTTTTTATAGTGTAGTCTTGATGCGTACAAGTCATATTTGCATAATGGTGAACTAGAACAAACGTAAACCTTGTACTAGGCCCTGTTATTGTTCTGGAAAGTTATACACGAATGGAAGACTAATCGACATTCACGCACTAATTACTCCGCGGTCGATTGTATATTCTAGATATGATCAAGGTTAAGCCACGATAATAGTGAATATATGCGTTTTATCCGCTGATAATTGAGTCATTTATGAGGTAAAATAGGAGTAGGAAGTTTTAACTGTTTGAGTGAATGTTTTTAAAGAATTTATGAAGTAATCAGCAAATGTATCCTACATGTTGGTATCGATACAATTTATCTCAACATTTAACGCTTTACACTTTGCTTTAAAATTTATTTCAAGAATAGATGCATACATACAAGATATTGATTAATGCAGTAGTAATTTATATTACTAGATTAGTTCATGCAGTAGTAATTTATGTTCGTATCTTTTATGGAGGGTAAAATTTAATTTTTAATAAACAAAGTTATATTTTGCTATTATTTACTTCAATAGAAAAGCGTCATCCGAAAATTCTAGCATTGTGAGCAACATAATGAAATTTTAAAGATTTTTTATTCATTCTAAAATTTCTTTGCATCAGTTCATGAAAGATGCCTATATGTAGAATTCAACAAATGTGCAAGATACATGTAACAGTTAGAAACAGACTGAATGTTGGTCTCAGCAGATACTTCAAGATTCTTACCGAGCTTGTATAAGGTATATTGCCTCTGCCAGTTTGCACGCTTCTCCTTTTGGCAGCTTCCACATTCGACAGTGACTGAGCAAAACCTAACTCGTCGCCAACGGAAAACCCTGAAAATAAAAGTAGCAATATTTATTAAATTATCTGAAACACATCACATTCTCACCCGGAAGCTGTATTCTGTATATTCTTTCTCTGATAATGTACGAATATTATCATGAATATAATATAACATATGAATCTCTTTTGCTATATGCAGCATATATTTGTGAACGGTTTGTAATATGTAACATTTTTGTTTCGTATACGAATTTCACGTGCGGCAGGTGCCATTACTTCGAAGGAGAAAAAAAAACGGACCTGCCGGTTTTCGGACCACAAGACTCGAAGAAAGTTAAGTAATGGCACGTTGCACAACAATCGACGCCACCTTTTTACATCGTTCTATAAACCTCCTGTTTTTACACAAAGATTCCTTTGATCTCTCGAACAGCTTGTTCGCATCCGATGTAAATTACGTTTCTGTCGAATGTGTCATCATTTACGAGTCTCTCGGTGACACATTGTTCAATATCTAGGCCGACTCGAGATAGCAAATAATGTTTTTCCCGGTAAAAGTAGGTTAAGGGACTTTTCCGTGTTCAGAACTGTGTACGACATTTTCACAAATATTCTACGCGGATAATTATAATTAGCCAGTCACGGTCGTTCACTTTTCGCTTGATTTTCTGGCAAACGAATCAGTCGCGTACCTTTCGATGCAGTTCATTTAATCACTGTGAGTTTGCTTTGATATAAATGGAACAGGAATTTTCGATGAAATTATTGATGAAATAAAATTTACGGAAAAAATTGTTGGTGGTATCAGAAAATCGTTTTGAAATGATTTTGATGGATTTATATTTTACGCATAAACGCTGCTGCTGTAAAATCAATAAAAAAGTTCGAAATATGCGTACTTCGTATATGACATGACAAATTATAATTACAAATGTACAAAATTTCTTCCATCATTTGCTATGCAAGATAACGGATTAATTAGTCGTTTCGCTATAAAATTGTATATACAAATGAATAAGCAAATTTACAGCCATTATCGTTACTCTTTTTTTTTTCACAGAAAATACAAGATGAACGCAATGTATAATACATATGTACATAATATGTTAAAACGTCCAAGGAATCAGTTCTTATATAACAATAGGTTGCACAGGGTGATGTTTCTTATTCCACAAAACCAGGTCACACAGAAATAGAAAGTATGTTATTAAAAAGTAATTGGAAAAATAATTTCAGTAGTCAGAATGTAATTGATTGAAATGTACACGTGACAAGGCTACAATTTTCGAACAAGTTATTAGATACTAGATTATTCGAAACGTTAGTATTCCTTTTAACAAATTAAACCAATAAAGCGACACTTTCCTTTCCTTCTTAACGTTAACAGACGATTAAGTTAATTATCGTTAATAATATACAATATATATACAGTTCGTATGTACATCATTTACAGGTGAAAACGTGGCGTCAGGTATCAATTATTCGCACGTACAATACTTTTCTCGTTTTGGTTATGAAAGATACTTGATCGTAGCTGTTCGATGAAAAATGTATCGACCAGTGACATCGATGACTTGTTTCGACTCACCCAGGCCGACGTAACCCTTGACCCCTCCAAGATTTCGTACTCGAAATAGGCCGGACTTTTTGAAGGCGCAGTTAAGCACAAAACCAAAGTCCGATTGAAACACACACGTTCCTAGTGTCTCCCGCCACGTGCATCCTGCAACCAAACCGGAAGAGAAGAACACCATGGATCCCTGTTCCGATCCAACCGATCTCATCCCGATTGGATCTGTTTCCCGTTCCGAATTTCGTTTCCGTCGCAATCTGCGCGATTATTCGCATTTTCGATACAGTTCGCTTACGAATTTCAATTACGCGTTTTTTGCTTTCACGATGATTTTACTTCAGATAACAATTTTGAACCTCTGCATAATTTTGCAGAAAGCCGCTGCATATTTCTGAAATCTTTAACGCGACCAACTTACGGATGTACAAAGTCGTAAAATTTGACGTTTCACTTTTTTATCTTCGCGAAGGCTCGATTTCTGGTAAAAAGTTTAAATCGTGAATCATAGTCTGTGCTAACTAAATCGGTGCATATATTATGTGGACAAAATACGTTTCACGGACGAAGTCGGAGAAAGTTAATTTTGTTCGGACCGGATTTTTAAAATAAAATCGTGGAAGCAGGTTTCCTCTCGCACCTGTTATGGTATACAGATTTGATCGAGGATCATCTCGAACAGCATCGCTTCCTTAAAATCTAACTGTCGTAAATTCTGGGCCTTTAATTCCCGAGTTATTATTCGGGTCGTTAATTCGAGTGATTGCTACTCTGTGCTATTGATTCTCGATAAACCCTACTGCAGTTATCATCCATTTTTACCCAACAAATAATCTGTCTATTAATTAAATTAAGATCATATTAACATCACACTTATCGATGTTAACGAACAAAATGAGTTTGATCGAATCATAACTTTTTTATGATATCGTTTCTTTATAATCTCGAAATAAGATATGTGATTAAATGTAACATATTATTCATATGTAGGTTAGATTGATAGATCATTATATGTTTCGTCTGTAGTGGACGAATTCGTAATATTCTTCAACGAGAAAAAATTACTGAAGCCGAAGTATAGTTCTTTCTTTATTTGCGATTCTTAGGCACACGATAGAAGGAACGGCACGAAAACGTCGAAGAGAGTTCAAACAAAGATTGTTTATATATGAAGGTGCTAATTGGTGCTCAGGCTCTGTGTAATCAATTCCAAATTCGCGTCACACCCTATTCTTATACAGTGACCACATTTCTTCAACTTCTGAAATCTTTTTTATCTTTCGATTATCTATAATCCTTTCTAGGCTTAGATTATCTATCTATCTTATTGTATTATCTATTGTATATATATTTTCTCATTTGTATAACCTTCGTTACTGATATTAGATGTATCAAGTAATACGTTTTTCATATGACAATACAAACTATTAGTAACCAAATTAGTGAATCGATAACTGTTTCTTCCAGACAAAATATTAGTCATTAAGGCGAAAGAAAGTTTATAACATTGGAGCCATGAAAGGTTAAAATAAAAATACCTGAACACAATAAACCTGACAATATCGGTATATGTTAATCTTAACGACCTACAAAATAATTCTTCCCCCAAAAAAATTTGCTTGAAATATCGATAAGATTGAAGAATCATGTACAAAGATTATACACAAAATCCCTAGAATTAAAATGTCTACTATTGAGACAGATGCTTAAAGATAGAAGTGACTGATTGAACACGGTATAGTCATAAGTAGTTCTCCCGACGTTTAATTAGGACGCGGAGAGGTTAATGAATTTTCCCAATGAACGACACGTCACGCCGAAACTTTCCAAGGAACGTCCCAAAGTTTGTGAAAGGTACTTCCGGAATTCATGTTCAGAGAAGATTTGCCGGATCTTAGGCGTGCCATTGGGCCACAGCCTACTGACCCACTTGAAGAGCCGAACCATTCGACCACGTTGAGCGTCCATCGAGAGTTGTTCTTCGTCCTCCAAAATCGGTTCCGCGTCTCAAAAGCAGTCGAGATGACGTTTCTCTTTCGGCCATAAAGAAGGACCAGTTACAACATCCTACTGATTCCATTGAGCAATTTTTCGAGGCGAGGTAGCAGAAATTCACCTTTATTTAATATACTTTCCGACCGCTCTTTCGTCAATCTCTTCACGGTCCAAATAGTGAAACTGTTTCACGGCATTAAATTTATTCATTGCATGTGTTAAATTATAAGCTCGCGTTACGAAAGCAAATATAATAAACCGTTACATAATCTTGTTCGCGGTAAAATCGATTGTATGGAGATTCTACTCCTTGACTTTTGGTGCAATGGAGGTACTTTAGTAGTCGAGTTCGACTCTTGACGACGTTCTTGGCCTATATTTGAGGACGTAGAGGAATCTATATGTGAGTTTCAAAAAGCGTGTTATATGGGGAATTTTTGGTATAATAATCGTCTGAGGATATTCGAAATATAATATGTATAGTAGGTTATATGGCCACACATTGGTTTTATATGCGTTTTGAGTTCCACACCCTAAATTTGCACTTGTCATATCTCCACGCGTCGTATTTCCACGCGCCGTATTTCCACGCGCCGTACTTCCACGCGCCATATCGCCCCGCATTATATTTCCACGCGTCGTTTCTCCACACGCTGAATTTCTACGCATTGTGATTTCTGATCGTCGTGATTTCCACGCATAAAATTTCTACGCGCCAAATTTCCACGCGCCGTATTTTCTCGCACCGTATCTCCATGCGCTGTATCTCCACGCGCCCTACTTCCACGCGTTGTATTCGAACGCGCCGTTCCTTCACGCGCTGAATTTCTACGCAATTTAATTTTTACTCCTGATTTCCACGCGACATATCGTCACGGGATATCTTTCCGCGCGTTGAATTTTCTCGCACCATATTTCTACTCGTCGCGTCGTATTTCCACATATTATATTTGTAAACCCACTTGAAATCTCAATAACTCAGAAAGGTCATAAATCCTATCTGCCATCCCGTGTTTCGTAAATTATTTCATAACACCTAAAACCAGTAGGCGACAGACTCCGAAGGAATGATGAAACCGACAACAAATATTCATTTATGCAAAAAAAAAAATGAAAAGGTCTTTGCCCGTTTGTAAATGTTACAAAGAATTAACGTCGGTGAATCTTTTGGAATAGGAACACACGCGACGACGTTCACGCGACAAAAGAGACAGCCCGTAGAAATTATGTTATGCTCGTTGGAGCATAGTGAAATTTTCGAATGAGAAAGCTTAACGCATAGAGGCCCATTCTTTGACCGAGTTGTTGAACGACGGTCATGCGAGACTGTTCCGAAAATGTGTGGACAAATTGACTCCTTTTTACGATATTCTTAGTCAAATTTGTAGCAGTTCGAAGTCTCGAAACTTTCGATCTTGAAAGAGTAATAAGTTTACGCAATCTTCTTTTGCAATTTTAATGATATCGGCATAAAAAGATGTTTCCCATCTTAATTTGTGTTTCTTCACGTTTCAATTGATTTATAGTTTACAGCATTTATTATAAAAAAACTTTCTCGCTTACTATGATAAAATTTCAGTTATGAAAGATAAAGAATATGTTTCGACATTCATTTTGACATTTATTATCGTTGCTTCACAGATTCATTGCATTTTTGTAACAAAAATTCGTAGTAATTACAACTGCAGACGTTGCAGTTCATGAACATCGCGTCAGGTTTTAATAGTCCTCCATTTTCTGCTTGAATGTACGAAGTATTTTGTTTAGGTTCTGAAGTAATTTATAGGTCAAGATGGAATTTATTCTTTGTTGAGAGATCGAAGGAAATAAAGTTATTCCAACGGTGGTAGCAAAATGCAAGATTCCGAATTTCCTGTTCCAGCATTATTACGGTCCTCGCAATTCATGCACGGGTAATTGTCGTAGCAATCAAACAAGAACTATGTTGGAAGAAAAAGGACAAAGAAGAGATAAACGCCGAGTCAGAATTTCGTTGCCCTGTGATTCGCGTCTTGTTTCTGTCTCTAGAATTTACCGTATCCTGATTTTCTTCGCAATCCTGCCCGTAATAATACGTCGCGTGCACGTCGATCAATCCTGAGTGAAATGCAAAATATATGAAAGAATCGTTTAAAATTAATATCTCTAATTAAAGAGATACTTCAAAAAACAGTGATTCACGAAGAGAACATCTAATTAAATCTTCACACTTATCGACTTGCAAATATTTAAGTTTCCATACTCTTACATTGCCAAATTCTCAAATTTTTACATTGCCAAAATTTGGAAATTTAGAATTTTATAAATTACGAAATTTGGAAATTTAGTGGTTGGAAACTTCGAAATTTAATGATTCGAATATTGAACCGTCTAGATATTCGGAAATGTAGAAACTTTATAACTTAGAAATCTAATCAGTCAGAACTTTAGAGTGTTAGAAATCTAGTTGATTTAGAAATTGAAAAGTTTGGAAATTTGTTATCTTAGAAATTTAGTTACATCGAAGCTCGGAAATTTAGGCATTCGACAATTTAAAAATCTAGCTCTTCAGAGAAGATTGACAACTTAGAATTTCGAAAATATAGTATCTTAGAATCTTGGCATCCTAAAATATCAGTATGCTAGAATTATAGAAATACAGGAATTTCAAATTTTCATAAGGTTGTACGTTGAGATTTCATAACTGGACAGACTCAGAATCATTTCGTGACTTATGTACAATAGATTAAAATTCACTAGCAAAATATTACGTAAATCTAAAACGTTAAAAGGAGCAGGGTTAGCGACATATTCTAATCGTTGTTAAGATCGAGGACGATGACTTTTGAGATACACAAATCGCAAGCGTACTTTCACTGTTCATCTTCACGGTCGTCCCAAGATAATTGGACAATAGGATGCTAGACATGAACGAAGATAAAATTCACTTTTCCTCACTTATCAGACTTCCTGATTAACGCGAAACAACGTAATGATGTTCGTTGCTCGCGCAATACTTTCTCACGAACGGCCTTTACCTTTACCTTGAGAACGCCGCTCTTCTCAAAGTCGCCTTAGTGTCGTTCACCAACCATTTGTTAACGGCACCGTGCTACACAATCTCTTTTCTACTTATTTAATATTAAAAATCAATATTTCAATATGAACAGATCATCTAGATCGAAAGGTGCATGATGTTTCGTCCTTTTTCTTATAGTATTGAATCTTTACTTGTTATTAAGATTACATTCGATATCAAATTCAATTGATTTATCGATTGTGAATGAATTATTGTACAACGAATGAATGAATGCAAATAAATTGTTACTTTCAATCAATATGCAATGTATTTTTTTACGTTAAAATTTTAATAATCATCATTAGACTCAAGATTTTTGAACTTCTTTACTATTATTTGGTGAACTTGAAGTTAAATTCTGTTTAAAAAAATTATTGTCTTTGTTTTGAGTTGTTTTAACTTTCTTGCATTTTGAGATGCTCTTCAGAGTTTATTATTATAATAACGACACATGCTGTAAGATAGTATATTACATCGATTAATAACAGAGATACACTATAGTTAAATATATGTAAACACAATTTATCTTTGGATAAATTTATTAATGTCTTTTTATAATTAGTTAAACAGACAACGAGTTATTTCATAACACATCTTAAACAGATTAAATTTAGAAGATCATGAACTTTTGTGTCCATTTTCGTGTAGATTTTATCTAAGTCAATTATGCCTGAGTTGTAAATGTGATTAAAGTTATAGAGGACAAGTTAATCAGTTAGTTATTAAAGCTGGCCAGAGACGAAACATTGAAAAGAGGTTCGGTGGACGGTTAGAGTCGTGTAGAAAGTGACCAGCCAGAAATGAAACATTTACATAGATCCGTTTGTGACCTGATTCCCTAAATAACATCATCGTTGAAAACCTACTGGAATCATTATTACAATCAGGTGACAATTATCCCACTGAATTCATACCAGTTTCGAAAGCTGTGACTCCTTCCAAAGATTCCGTTTTCTTCACGTGGTCATTAATTTGTAGACAGCAATCGCCCACTGCTAATATGCTGCCATTAATAAAATCCGAATCTCCCGATGTTGCAACCTGATCGTCGTTCATTAGCATAGTTTGTTCATTTCTTTTGGAATTTCGGTATTTTGGGACTATGGAATGTTTCGACTTTGGGACTTTAAGATTTTGAGATACTGGAATTTGGATATTTGGAAATTTGAGAGTTTGGAATTTAGGAATTTGAGGATTGGAGAATTTGGGAACTTGGGAACATGGGAATATGGGAATTTGAGAATTTGGGAACTTGGGAGTATAGGATTTTGGAAATTTGAGTATCTGAAAATTTGGAAATTTACAAACTTCAGAATCTGGAAATTTGGAAATTGTGAATTCAAAAATTTGAAAATCCAAGAATTTGCAATTATAGGTATTTGGAAATTTGGGAATTTAGGGCTCTAATAATTCTGGGTCTTTGAGGCGTTGACATTAAAGAAATTTGTAAGATTTTAGTATTTAAGAATTTTTTAATTTTCAGTCCTTGATTTGGAATTATTCGATTTCGAGATTTTTAGAATTTTGGAACCTTGAGACTTCCAAACTCTAGGAATTTGGATATTTTACAATCTCAGTAAATGGGAATATGTAAATTCAAAAAATGAATTGTTGTAACTCTAAGGTATTTTAAAGCCTTAAAACATTAAAATTCTGAAAGTTGAAAAATTATCATTTTTAAAAATTGGTATTAGCGTTAAAAGATTTAAGCAAACCTACTATAATATGCACACAACTAAGCTCTAAAGTCTATAATTAGAAGTACTACCAATCTTATCCTAGCCTATTACAAAACTTTTTCTTCTAAGATAAAAAACCAATAAGTGTTGCCAAATCCGAAGACTCGATCGCGCACGCAAGTTATGCAGATATAGTAGCATTGCGTTTTCGTAACGAATCCCGTAATTATCACCGGATCTCCACGTGAAAGTCATTCTTTCAATAAATACGGAGAAAGTTTGACGATCCTGCGAGCACGTTACGTATAATATATGAATTGACGCGATAATAGCGAATCACGGCGACATGGAAAAAAGTATCGCCATCAGTTTTCACGACACACCGACCTCTCGTGACCCAGATTTTCCCATTATACCTTCGTCCATTATATCCAGATTGTACCGATTGAAAATATGCAATTACGAGGTTCGATTTCAATCCCCTTTCTCCGAACGTGCCCGTAATCGACGACAGAACATCGCAGTCGCTTGTACGTTCTATTTAATCCTCCGATTGATTCGATTTGCGTTTTTAGCAATGAAAACCCGATGCTTTTGCACTTTCTAGTTCGCGCCGATGCGTACGATCGACTTTACTGTTACTTTTCCTCCTCGGTGATTCCGTTCTCGTTGAAACGCTGCCATTATGGAATGGCCATGCCTTATTGCACATCGTTTTGCGCGATGTTCTACCGTGTAGTTTACATTTTGCGATAAACTCTCGTTGTGAGGAAAATATGGACACCGTGGGCGAACAGATTTCTGAGGTGTATACTAATGAAGATTCCTAGCCAGGAGAAACGATCGTAACCTAGCACACTTTGCAAACAGGTGAATACTCTGTATTCGGAATAATCTATCGATGATTTGCTTATCCTCTTCAGAATGAACAGAAATAGCTATGAAAAATATATTTCGGATTATTGACTGTAAAATATATTTTGAATCTCATGACTGCCTATCACATTACGATACTTTTCTAGACATTTATTATTATTACGGTGCACGAAGATTTTTAAGTGTTGTTTTGAACGGTAATTACGTGGTTATTTCCTTCGTAATGAATTCATAATCAGTTACTAAATGAAACTTTTCAAGACAATTAGCCAAAATAATTGGAACGTTTCCGAAGAATATACAGTTACATTTACAAACGCGTACAGGTTAAATTATTTGTACAAACTATATCGTTCATAGGTCAATCATAATCATTAAATTAAATTAAGAGGTGTGAATTGCACCAAGAAAAGATTGTAATGCTTCGATCTATTGTCGAAATCATACAAAGTTAATTAATTCGTAAGAAGGCAACATAACTGAAAGAAGAATTCTCGAAACTTAATTTTCATAACGTCCTCCATGTTTTTGTAGGATCCTTTTTACTTGTGGCACGGTTCTGTCGCGCTTGAGTTGCCGCGAAAAAAGCCGTGAAATTATCGAAAATTACTTTTGCTGACACGCGAAGTATCATGTAAGGGAAGCTCTGAAATACGTAACATCGCCCTGTATTATTCCAACATTCGTATTTACAGAGATGTCCGTTGGACAGCGAGAAAAATACCTGTGATCACCCTGAAGAAAGACGATTAGTACCGTGAGAAAGACAGACGACAATTATTCAAGGATCGAGAAATAAAATAATAGTGAGATCTAGTGATAGGGAAGTTTGAGCAGACAAGATCTAGTAAACAGTGCGGTCAGTCAAAGATAAGTCGAGATTCAATAGCACAGAGTGTAATATGCTTTGATACAAAGCGTAGATAATTGAAAAAGGCCCAGAAACCTGTAAGGTAACCCAGAAAGAAAATTGTGAGGTTCTTTAAAGAACCAGTTTCCAATAATTTCACTTCATTTCGTATTCAAAGCTACAATAACACATTAACTGGATAAAATATAATATACTGCAATTTTTTTTAGAAATATGAAATAAATATTGAAAACTGGTGATTAAATAATACTGTAATAGTATGATCTTGGTACAAGTCTCGTGTTGGTATTAATAAAAAAAAGGTATAGAAAAGATCAACTCTTTGTTATTAGTTTGGACATTTTGTTAACATTATAAGAAAACGTGTATGTTTTTAAGATGTAAAAGTACCTGACACATATTTTACATTATTCTTAAAAAATATTTCATGACATGAAATATAACCCGGTTATGATTTCGAGAACTCCAAAAAGAACTTCAAAATTAGCTCGAAATCACGAGCTTATCTATCGAGACTTGTCACCAAGGATCGAATAACCATGCAACACAATTTCATGAGAAATCGTGACATGTAAACATTTGCACATGAATATCCAAGTGTTGGTTATACACTTGGTAACGCAGCAACTAGCTTAAATAAGTACTCTGGTAGTTCTAAAAGGAACCAGTGAGCCAGAAACCTTATTTGATTACTGGGGTCACGATCTCGGGTGACAATTACATGACAACATGGTGTCCGCACTTTCATCCTTATTTTGCGAACCACATTTCGTGCTTCGCGTAATATCTTACGAAACCCTGTTCCAACGGTAATTATAAAGAAACAGCAAGGCTGGTCTTACTGCAGGGTACACGAAGAATTAATGTATTACACATGACTCAAATCCAAATATTACGAACACTGTCAACTACAAAAATTTCGATAATGATTCAAAACTTATCAAGTGAACAATTTGTAATTTCTACACGCACGACATAACAAAGGGATGAAAGGATAAAAATTTGATAAAAAGAAGTTTTAAAGGCACAAGATACTTGATAAATAGCCAGAAAACGAGGTTCAGTGATACATATGCAATTATTGCGCAACAGAAGGTATCACGATAAAAGATCCAATCAACCGTACCCCCTACATCCTAATAATGATATTCCAAAACAAAGTATTTTTTCGCAAAGGAACACACATTTAAGTTAGGAGCTGCGTTTTTCGACGAGAAACGGATCGTACATACCGACGACCACGAAGAGGAACAAGGTCGTAGCGATCTTCATACTCGCTGATCCAGTTTCGATTATCACTCAGGATCTTAGAAAGTCAATCGTCCTTTCGAAACGTTTCCTTTTCGTCGGCAATGTTATCGGCGACGAACAGGGGCAATAATCGATCGGGTGACGGAAAACTGTTCGGAGGATCACCACGTAGACGAGAACGTCCTTTATCGGCGAACGTGATAGAGTGATAAAAAGGTACGACAGGTTACTCGTTCCCGCGGACACTAATACTGCATGGATATGTTCGAAGGCGAACACGCGGGGGCACTTTCAGACCCCATCTGGTTTCCAGGGACGGCTGAAGCTTGGCTCCACTTTCAAGATCCCCCCTCTTTCGATCGTCGCACGACACACCATTTTTTTTTCGCCATTTTACATAAATATTGTAAATGCGTGTGGCAGTGCGTGACGCACGAGTTCAATGATTGCGGAACTTGTTTCGCCGGTTTTCTTCAATTCTTCGGTGATTTGTCCATTTTCACGAGCGATAACCATAATAAAAAGATACACTTTGTCGATGTTACTAATTTATTTCAATACAGATCGTACAATACCAAGTTTGAGCATGGTGTAAAAAAAGACAGAATTGTAATTACGAGAGGCAAGAAACACTTTCGATGATTTTGTCGATGATAATATATGCAATTGGGGCACGTCAGAGTACAAGAGAACTAAAAACTAAGAATCTTATGATGTACGAAGCATTAGGCAACATTTTATAGAGTATTTTCAACAGAATAGAGGGATAAGTTAACGTTTGAAAAAATGAAGAAGAAGGGGGGCAAATTATTATGAATAATTGAAGAATGAAAAAGAGAAGCAAATAATCACCAATAACTGAAAAATGAAGAAGATAAGCAAATAATAACCAATAATTGAAGAACGAAGAAGATAAGCAAATAATCACCACTAACTGAAGAATAGAGAAAGGCGAATTATTGCCGACAATCGAGGAACGAAGAAAAGCAAATTATCGCCAGATAGTCGATGCATCTTTTTGATGAAAATTTGTAAAAATGCTACGAAACGAGCAAACAGGTGCAACGAAGGTGAGACGGTCCTGTCAAGCCCCACCAGGCATAAGCAAGAAACGGCCTGTTCACGGCACAACTTCGATACGTGCAGGTCGAAGCGGCTATGAGTAAAATCCTGTCGAGGTGTCGGTGACCCACTCGGACGATACGATAACGGGATCGTCGTGAGTTCATTCAGAGTCCAGCGAATCGATCAACTGGTTTTTTCAAGTAGGTCTCTATAAAAGATTCGATAAACGACGCGATCCATCAGCTGCTAAATTCTTCTTCCGTTTGCTTTCTTGAAAACGGTCGTAACAGCGCGAAGAGTCAGAATATTGGCCCGTCACTGTTGCGACCTGAATGATTTTTAATGGAAGTTTAACTACGGTTTGGAATTTTTCTAATGAAAATTCGTGAAATTTTTTAACCCTTCAGCAGATCAATCAAAAACCCTTCATGCAAATCGATCCTGGAATTTTAATTTTAATTTCATTTCTCATCAGATGGTAATGAAAGTTTGATGAAACATAACTGTACGTTTTATACGTATACCAGTTGGTTATTAACAGTTTATTATCACTGGGAAGCATTTTCAGTTACACCGAATTGTTTGAGTTTCGCAGTGCGAATCGAGTGACGTAACAGTGCATTCCGCTGCATCCATTTTACAGGGAAATCATGCCTTTTACTTGGCCACGGTGCACTGAGAAATTCGACCATGCTGTTCTTCAACCCGTCGAATTGTGCACGTTGGTCATTTAACCTAATGATTCGACTTCAAATATTGTGGTGTGAATGAAAAGATTCAGGTAGCATGGAAAAGTACGCGAACAAACTTATGCACTTTCATTCAAACGGATGGTTAGTTTGATGCCAATACATTCTGTGATGCACTTGACCACGCGAACACCAGATGTAGGTCAAGGTTTAATCGCTGCGTTCCTATGCAAGATGGATCAACTGGTCGACACTTCAAGTATTACTGGAATAATAGCAGCTATCAAAGAAATGGTTAACTAAAAATTACTTCGTACAGAAATAAACTTATTATATTGTAACTGTGTCTCTGATAGCTGACGGCGCTTATATGCGAAGGTAAAAAATGATCTACTTTCTCTGATGGAAATACATGCTAATGACGAATATCATTGTTCTTGAAATATATTCAGATCAATGCTTTAACATCAATATGCAGTGGAATTGTTATAATAAAGGAATATTTACTTTTTTCTTATTTCTAAAAATGAGGCCTGCAGCGCCATCTGTCGATGAATGATAAAATTAATGCTATTAAAAATGACTTTTCTTATAAAACAAATGACTTTTACACATCAGTGGTTCATATAGAATGTTGTACAAACAAGATGCAATTGAAATGAAAAATTAAAATCCAATAATTAAAAGACTGGGTTCTACAAAACACCAAGTACCTTTTGAAGTCTGAGGTACAAAAGAAAGTTTTTTTCATTACTGAGTATTCCAAAACATTCATATGTTTATGCCATCTCCACATGCGTCTAATTTTACATGAAAAAAAAAATCTACTATGATCTTTCTAAGCGGTAGTACGAAACGCTCTCACCATAGTTTAAAAAGCCCGCCACAGAAAAAAATGCTACAGCCATCTTGTGATTAATTAGTACATCTACAGAATTATATCGTTTAAAATCACCACGAAACGGGTATGATTATTGTAATGATATTAAAAATTATACGATCTTCTACGCTTTTAATAAAGATGTAATAACTTATTTCCCTAAATAATTATTGCTCAGATTTATTAGTTCCTCGCCTTACCACTAGATGACGATGGTGATACGATGCTTGGAAGTACAGAATCAAAAATAAATACAAATATTTTCACTAGATCAACATTTTTGGATCGTTAAATTTAATAACGTCATGTTAATAATGTCTCTAATTACACTGCATAAATTAAGAAGTTGTAACAATTGTAATTACAAATAAAAACTTCGGACAAAATGGCGATGTAACTTAAGATGTAATTTAATTACAAAATAACAACAATTTACAATAATGTAACAAACGAAATAATATCGTTGAAATCTGGCAAGGTAGAAGCATCTTAAAGTAATTCCCCGAAATGTAATAATTCAGCCCCCTACATCGTAGAACATAAACGTGGATCATGTGGGCGCATCTGTGCTGCAACGGAAGGAAGAAAAATAAAATTATTTTTTCACATGCCCGTTACACCTCCTTGACTTTATTACTTTCATAAAAGAATAATCAACACTGTGTCGTATACAGACCTAAATATTATCGCAATTAAAGTTGACAATTCGTATTTTCTTCGTGTTCGTTTGATAATCATTTCACAGCGCACAACAAATATACATATTTATCGTGGCAGATAATCGTAAATCCGGAACCCTTAAGCGTGACAAAATATTTTTAAAGTTTTATCATACAGAGGTACGTGTAATAATCTACTATCTATGTTTGCAAGTTCAAAGGACACTATCTTTGTCCCGTTCTAGCTTCAGAATATTACATGTGCTTATCTAGTATCTATAAAAGACTATTTTCGAACCGAGAAGCGTTTCACTCTTAATCGTTTAATTCCGATAATGTGTCACGTTGATAGAGTTTAATAATGAGGTATCATTAAATACTTACAACGTTCGTATTTCCGTCGGTTTAGCATCGATTGTATATCGCCGAAGAATTTGGAGACCCCCAACGTATTCGTATCACGTGTCACAAAAGCAGCATGATCGTTATGCAAGAATGGCGACGATCTTTATTTAAATGAATTTCCACGTTAGCTTCGATATTACCCATTGTATGTTTATGGATCGCCATCTAAAGATGAACCTTCATTATATGCTCCTGCATTCTCTCGTCGCATGAATGCGGATGATGAACGTTTTGCATTCGCAAAGATGATCTCCTGCGATCGGTGCGCTTTAAAAATAGCCCCGGACGATCCCGACATTTCAATTTCGCCATTTCATCGATGCCCATTTCAATACGACTGTACACTTTTGTCCAGGCTACGAAAAGCGCTCATCGTGTCGCAGCGGGAAACGAGACAACCGCAATTATCTCATCAATTGACTTTACGAGGTCCAGCGAACCTAGGCAGAGAGAGAAAAATAAAAGGGAAATGGCAGTCGTTATCGGGGGTAAGCTACGATTGCTCCCTTGACTCGTGGGCGAACTGTTCCTCTTTCCGTTCACCCCCGTTTCGACCTCGTAACGTTACGATTCGCGAAACACCGTGCGGTTCAACACGCGGTAACTTCGTTTTGAATAACGTTTCTTGCACGAACATCTGTTTTCTCGGATAGTTATTTGAACAGGCAGCGGCCAACTCGCGTTTCCGGATCAATAAAATCGCGTTAGAAGTAGAAACACGAAGGCCACGATTCGTGACAATTTTGAAAAACAGTCTACCACGCGATTCGTGTGGTCAGCGAGTGAATTGCAGGTCCAACAAAAATAACGGCACCTCGGTTGCTCATTCAGGATTATTCGGGATAAACAGAACGATTATAGTTGGCATAACAATTCGGAACACTTGTTGAGAAGCGAATTAATTCGCAAGTAGAATGAGACATTTGCAATTTTAAAGTAGTATAAATAGCCATATCTCAAGAGCGATATATCAAAATATAAATACAGCATATAAATATGCTAATACTTACATAATGCGGTGTGAATGATCTGAATGTGACCCAAAATTGATGAACGATTCGCCACTTCCACAGAGGCGCCAGTTTAATGGTTTTGCTCGCTCAATTTAATCGCTGTAATTGCCTTGCATAATACTTGTATCAGCATCGCGTGTTCGCGATTCGTTGGCGGTCTTCGATACCGCGAGAAATAAGAAGATTCTCTCATTAATGACCGCAACACTGGCTTCTCTGTACGATATTTAATTAACTTAATCTAGCTCCTCGAAGAAATGGAACTGCGGTGCGTCTATAACGAAATGCGAACGAGAAAAAATGAAAAATGCTTCTCGGAGAAACTAAATGAAAACTCGCACGAACGTAACCGAATAAAAGGGGAAATTGTTTTCAGATAGCCTTAGCGTAACGCAACATGCAACGGTAGAAAGTATTTGTGAGTGGATGAAATACGGTGGAACAGAATTTGAATCTGAGAGGATCGCGTGGGTGGACGCAGCAATTATTAGAACCGAAATTTCGGTGTTTATGATGGATGGAATCGGAGAGGTGGAAATTTCGGGTTTTAGAAATATGAGAATTTGAGGAGTCGGAAATTTAGAAATTCACTGTTCGAACAAACAGACGGGAGTTCGGGAACATGGAAATTTAAGAATTTGGATTTAAAAACGTGGTGATTTGACAATTTGTAGGTCTAGGAATTTGGAAATTTGGGAATTTTGTAATTTGACAATGTAAAGGTCTAGAAATTTGGAAATTTAGGAATTTGCAAACTTAGGTACTTGGAAATTTGACAATTTGGGAATTTGGGGATGTGGGAATTTGGAGATTTGGGAATTTGCAAACTTGGGAACTGCGGAATTTGAAAAGCTGGGAATTTAGAAATTTTAGAACTTGGAAATTTGGCAATTTGAGAATTTGGGAATATTGAAAAATGAAGATTTAAGTATTTGGGGCTCTAGGAATTTGGAAATGTGGGAATTTAGGGACCAATGAATTTGGAAATTTCAGAATTTGGGGATCTAGGATTTTGGGGATTTAAGAATTCGGGGATCTAGAAATTTGAAAATATGGCAATTTGGGTATTTGAGAACTTAAAAATTTGGAAATATAAATATTTGTGAATTTAACTATTTAGCGATCAAAGAATTGGGAAGAATACAGGTGTTTGAAAATTTGGGAGTTTGTGGTTGAAATAATTCTGAAGCTTGAAAATTGATTGATTTGCGGATTAAAAAATTTATAAATCTATAAATTAAAAGGTCTGAAGATTTAAAAACTTGCCTGCACTTTCTGCGGCGCTCGAATCTAACGACCAACCTAACGCTCGCATCCGCTGGCGTCCACAGAAGTTCTACTGAAAAAAATCGATGTTACATGTAGCAGATACATAATACGATATTGCTTACCTCGATTTAAGGCAGCGGTGGTAAATTGGATAAAAAAGACATCAATTATTGGCCGTCTCGCAGCCACATAATAGTTCGTTCACCTCGAGATAATTCGTTGAACTCGCGGTGACCTCCATGCAGCGACACAAATGCATGCGACCTGCTTTCTATTGATATTTTTTTTCTCTTTAGCATTTTCTTTCCGGCTTAAGGTGGTGCGATACGCGAACGTTGTACGTGAAAAACCCTGCAAGAAACATTAATTAGAGGAAAAGTCGCGTGTTTCGTTGTTAAATTTCAACTACTCCCAAGAAAAATAGGTTGTTGAACGAAGAGAGAACATCATTGCGGGTGTTAAGTACCTCAGAAATTCGAAATGTATTTACGTACCTCGATTTCGAGCCGAACAATCAACAAGACGAGCAAAGCTGGCCGTAAGAAATGTAAACACGACGATAAGTCGCTTATCGTGTCACCACTTTTTCTGGATTTCATCCAAATCTTGACTAATCCGTGCAAAGTTCATCGCCATTCTAGCGCACCATCCCTATCCGGTGTGTCCTGCATCCTTGAGAGGAGTATGTGTAGCTAACACACGCGGCGAACATTTATCGTTCCGTGCTTGAAATTATTTATCGATGAGAACGTCGAATGCCGCCTTGTATACGAAAACCATATGTACGATGCATTATTTATCAAGTATCTGCATGCCGACGAAATTTCAACGCGTCTAACGCCTCGACGTTCGCATTTACACGTTTGCGAATTGTTCGAGATTCTATTTACCACATTCACCTCTCTATTTTCACTTATAAAGTGCGACGTTAGAGTTGGAAAACTACAAAGGTATACTTTAGACGTTACTTTTTTTATTTGAAAGAACAACCACTAGCAGCGTTGCGATTGCGGAGTTAATATTGTTTATAACAATAAAATTCTACAGGTTTACAGGAACGTAATTAAAGAAATTAGAATTATAAGAAAACCGAGGAAAAGGTTTGTCGAACTTGAATGTGAATAAAAATTGATTTTCAAATCCTCTTTTCCTTTTTGATGCATAACGATGTTACCTTCATCACTGACTCACTGTATCTCTATAATTGTTCAATCATAGTTCTCATATTTTTAGTTTGAATCTACAACTTCTTTGATGAACAGTGAATATTATTATTGTTCAATCATTATGTTATACAAGTACTTGATGTCATTCTAAGCAAATATTCAAACAATCATATATCTCATATTTTTATATTGGATCTATAACTTTTTTGATTAACAGTGAATTTTACTGTTGTTTAAATATCACGTTACACAAGTATTTGATGTCATTCTAAGCAAATATTGCAACAAACATTGCAACGAATATCGAAAAAAATTTTATCTTCTCAACTTAATCTGTCGTTGGTCGTTCGAGAGCTGCAGGAAATGCAAATTGCGGCGATTAAAATCGCCGGATCAGTGGTGGAGGGTGTTCCGAAAACATGGCGCCAAACGGACGCCGACTTCAAATTCCGGCGCATGCGCGTGCCCATGGGTTCCATCGTTTGTAAACAAAAGTGGAGGCAACCGCGTGGTTTGGATCAGTGTGGCGGCGACTCTCGCGGTCGAAGGAGTCAGTGGAGGTGCTTTCTCCTCGCCCGTATCATCAAACACTTACCGTAGATTCACATCGTTAATTCTCCGACGGTATATTCCAACGAGAAGAACGTGTTGAGCTATCGGCAACAATCGAGAAATCACATCGAGCCGCGTTGATCGAGGTTCGAGAGAGAAATCGAGCAGCGCAATTTCGTCGACAGTCGATCAAATCGATTCGATCAATGAAATCTCACTAAACGCGCGAATTATTTCTTCTTTTGTTATCGTTAAAAAATCATTAATTTCCGTCTCCGAAAAGACAGTCTATAAAGTGCAACTTGTTCGTTTAATTGGACGATAAACGTCGTCCACTCGTTCGGTTCATTGTAACTCGTTAAACAGTAAATTGTTGTTCGCGCGGCGGCAACTTTCGCAAGAGAATAAGTTCGTTTTTTTTTTTTATCGAAAGTCAATCGATGAATCGGAGTGGATTTGTTACGGCGACTGTGACACACGGTACGCGCAAGCTGGATAAAATAAGGGCCCGGGAAAGCAGGTAGTCATACAAAAGGGTCCAGCTGCAACGTTGTCACGTCGCGCGAGAAACTCAACGAGTGCAGGCCCTAAACAGCAACAGCGCCGGTAATACGTAAGGGAGCGACGCGATAATAGGGCACCAAAAGCGTGTATACGATAGCCTGCAACGACACATAAGCCGTGAAACGACAGACGCTTTCGAACAATGACTATGCTCTAACAGGAAATTCCTGGGTTGTTTTTCACGTGAAGGAAAACCGAGATAAAGGGTTCGAGACTCGACGATCGGCTCAAGCACAATGATACCGAGATCGTGAATGCTGCACCGAATAATCCATAATAAACAATGAGGTCTCTGAATCGTTGCATCGTAGAGCACGTTACCGAGACTTCCGTTTGAAGACAGATCCCGTTCGCACGAATTTCGTGAGACTTCAGGTTCCTGCAACGGTGTATCGATCCATCGGGATTATTCTTGTTTGACGTTTGTTACGAGAGCCGTTGAAGATGTTGCTGACCTCGACCGAAGACTGGAACGAAACCTTGTCGATTATGCTATACAACGCGACCACGATGGTACCTAATATTACCATGCCCAATGGTAACGGGACGGACACGAAGAGGCACGTGACCTTCGCTACACAGATAGTGCTCACCCTCGTGTACCTAACCGGTGTGATCGGCAACGTGTCTGCTCTGGTCATTTTGTTTCATCGTGATAAGGTAAAAACACTTTCATCGGATCGTAGAAACGATTACATCGAATGCATAATCGCCGTTGCCATCGTTAATCAGCTTCGAGTTAATTGCCGTTACGAGACACCGTAATTACTTTCTTGCTGCATAATCATTCCTGGAGATACAAACGCCGATTTCCGCGAATTGTGGGCACAATAGAAATTATGATATAGTTGCACGAAACAGAAATTTATTTCGCTCGGAGGAAAAAGAGAATGTGAATTTTTGTTAAATGCGTTTTCTATTTCATTACGCGCATACGATTGAATAACAACATTTTTGTCATTGAGAACAGTAGAAGTTTATACAATATAAATAATATATTATATTATTATACCTAATATATTATACAGATGCATAATTATGCGACAATGAAATTTACGAATAAAAATATATTGCGTCTGCAAAATCAAGAAGAATGAAATACCAAACGCTGCTACTAAAAAAATCTTTGTTATCAAAAAGCATTTCGAAAGATTATTTGCCGGAATCATATCAGACACTATTCTATATCAGACATTATCCTCCGAGATCAATATTTGATCATGACAGAAAAACAGTGAACGATTATTGCTTCAAAATACAGAGCCTCGAAAATACGTGTATTTGAACCATCGAGGAAATAGATTAATTATTCGTGTCCCAAAAATTAGAAAATTTGTGCCACTATTAGAAGCGAAACGAGTACGTCGATTTTGTTATGCGAAGTAAAATTTATCGGCTGATCAATAAATCGAAAATAATTAATGGATGTGCTTGTTTCAGAGGAGGAACCGAAAACACTTGCTGATGCTTCGTTGCCTGGCGATCAACGATCTTGTTGCGTTGTTAGGGATGTTGGTTCAGATGTATATCACGATTTATGTCGGAAGCGTGATATCTACGAGAGGATTTTGCTCCCTTCGCGTGGTGTGGCGACTATTTGGCTTATTCAGTGGTTGCGTCGCCATCGTTATGGCGGCCGAAAGGTGGCTAGCCTTGACCAGGCCCTTCGTTTATCAGAAAGTAAGTCAAGATCCTTGATAAACCTTCGTAAAGGGCCGAGTTAGCGTTGACCTTCGTATTGACAGAGTTTTATCGTTGAGACCACCGCAAAATCTAATTCTTAACTTCCTGGTCCTGATAAATTGTCAACTGAAATCACATTATGATCTCGCGAACTTCACGATGGCGTAACTGTTTAATAAACAGTTCTTATCAAATAATGCTACACCGAAAAGCTCGTATCTCTATCGGATTTGGGTCGGTGAAACTATTTCGTTAGGATTAAATCCTACCTTGCTAAGGTATTTCAAGGTTGTGACATCGAGTTAACTACCTGTATCGATCATTTCGGGTTCGGGTGGACAGAGTTTCAGCGAATCGTGATAAATTTCAGTGTTGAAATATTTGACGTTTAACATCTTTGAACGTAGAACAAAATTTAAACGGTGACAAATTTTCGAGTACAGCGATTAGATTCAATGTTCTATTAGCGTCATAGAAACTGTCATGGTCCTTTGTTCGAAAGACTGGTTTGGTGCTTAGTGGGCCATAGCGATAAATAGGAGTAAAAGAAGATATTAACCCAACGGAATGATCTCCATAGGTTTTATCTATACGTGATAAGGGTCACGTTACACAGGCTGTACACTACGTGCAGACCTGACCCATTTTTTTTTAAACTGGAAGTAGCGTGAACATGGGCTGAAAATGACAGAACTGTTTAACGTGCTATTGATACTAGAGTGCGTTGGTCTTTCGACATCTTAGGGCAGTGTTTACGTTCGTAAGTGAATAGAAACCGAGTCAACGAACCTTTAAAAACTTATCCCTATCACTTGTGCACGATTAAAAAATTGGGGAGTAAATAGGTTTTGATACGGCTACTGCGCATCGTTAATTGCTGAAATGTTGTCTAGACCTCCACGAGTATAGTGATGCGTAACGTTTATGTTTAGCACGTTTCTGAGTTCGGCCATCATTGAATGTACCGCAAGCATGGATTTAATGACACGATCAGCTTATTCGATACAAAATTATCGACCATTCTGATGACGCGTGCCACGCAAACGGAATCATTGATAGAAAAGACCTTCGCATTGAGATTATTGCGAATCTTGCGATTGCAGTATCGGATGAACGGCACGCGAATATTAATCTTATCATTCAGACGGAAACAATGATCCGTTTATATCAATTTGTCGCCTTTTAAGACGCGGCGGAAACAATTATTTAAACCGGCATCGAAACATGCATTACCTCGATATAATTCATTCGTCACAACATCCCACTTCCGTTTTAAATTTCTTCTGCGGAAACTTGCATTTGATGAACGACTTATACGATGCACTGCATTTTTAAGATTCGTGAACATTGATGAACTGTGGCAAATATTGTGTTCTTAATTTGACGATCTGAGAAATATATTTTTTTTTTATTTGTCACTTGACTACAGCTTGGGATAGCATTTTTGGAACTTTTGTGGAAGGAGATCAAGCTTGAAATTTATCACTCCATTGTTCTAAAATTTTGAAGTTTCGAATATCAGAAATTTTCCAAATTTGGAAGTCCGAAAAGTTCCAGAGTTCTACATTTACGTTAATTTAAAGTTTCCAAAGTCCTAATGAGCAAAAATTCAGAACTATTAAATACTAAAGTCCCAAGATCCCCAAATTCTAAATTTTTAAAGTCCCTATGTTATAAATTCGAAATTTCTATCTTCCTAAAATCCTAAAGTTCGACAGTCTCAAAGTTCCAACATTGCAAAATCCTATAGACCTAAAATTCCCAAACTCCGAACTCCTAAAATTTGAAAGTCCCAATATTTAAAAATTCCAATGTCTCAATATGTCAGTATCCAAAAATCGAAAAATTCCAAAATTCGAAAGTTCAGAATCTCCAAAGTCCCTAAGTTTCACTATCCCACAATTTCGGGCCTCGAAATTTGTAAAATTCAAAAACTCCAAATTTTCAAAGATCCAAAATCCAATATTCACAACAGCGTCGAAGATGATTGAGAGAACAAAAAGTGAAAGATTGGACAATTCCGTAAAAGAAGAAAGTTGCACGCTTCTCTCTTTCCATATTTCTTATCGTGAAAAGAGTTACACGTCCGCTTTCAAGATGACAAACAAAAAGCGTGCACGTGGCGTGTCACGTTTGACCCATTGTCATGGTGTTTCGTCAAGCATAACTCATTCGTTCGCTACAAAATTTGTAAACGAATTCGGAGATGCCTATCGTCGACGGTGCAACTTATCATTTGAACTGTTATCACGAATTTGGCAATCTCCGACAGATGCAGATGCACGACTCCTACGTGATTCGGCGGATCACGATTACGGAGGGTCATGGGGTCACGGAAACGCGCGAGTGTACCTCCAAATTCTCGCGATAGTGATAACGAGCGATAGCTCCGAAAAAACCTCGCGTTATTTCCGAGAAAAAGAAGCTACGTGATCAACGTCATCGCGTCTAATTATTCTTAGCGATTAAAGAACTGTTTCTGGTACCATTATGTGAACGATCGATTAGGTCATTCGGTTAGTTCGCGCCACGTTTCGTTTACATCCCTAGTGACACATTTTGTAAACAAACGATTGGGGAGTAAACAAGATTTACGGGATTTTTGTTCGAGATAATGATAACATAATTCGCAACAACAACAACACTTTTGTGATTTGTCATCCATTTGATTCGATGAATAAAAATTTGCTTTCGCTTAAGAGACAACTACCGATGGCTTCGAGTGGTATTCAACATTTAATTCAATAAATAAACATTCATTTTCGTTTATGGCACGACGTAATAGTAAAAACGTACATGTGTTTTATAGGTGTTGAATACAATTGTATCCATTGTCTCGCGGTGAAAAGTGCGTGACCCATATTGTGACCCAAATATGGCCACGCATGGAACACACTTTTAAATCATTAGCCCATTCGCATAGATTGATTGAATAGTATATTTGCATAACAGTTATATGCAAAATCTAAGAATAGATTTCGTGTATAAATTCGGAGCTGCGGACTATTAATACGATTTTGGTGTAACAACGTTATGTTGTTGATACAAAACCTTACGCGGTTAACATATTATTATAAAATCGGAATTTCAGTGTTCTTATTGATAATACCGAAATAATGAAAATATTCTATCGACAATATGTATCGTTCGTGAGAATCATTCGTATATGTATATTATATATACTTATATATGTATATAGAGTATGCATAATGAAATATACATCAAATATATTATCGATCGTCGGAAGTTTTCGTTAGAGAATGTTAAAACGAAAGGGCAATGGCAACCGGAATCTATAATCTACGATCTCAATGCTAAATTATGAGGATCCTAAGAATGTTCTGACTTCTAAGAGGTAGCGATTCAAGGTCAGTGAAATTAATGTAAATCACACTTGGCCAGATGCTTCTTACCAGTTTCTGCACCGGTTCGGGCGTACAATGAGGGCCGACTTTTACTTATGATACGTGGATTCACTCACGTACAATATTTCCTTCAACTTCTTCATCATATGCTTACAAGGCTTTACGTAACAAGGGCCGACTGTAGTTCAACGTCGTTATCGAAGTTACGAGGAACACGATACGCGTTTTTATTAATTTAAAAACTTTATATCCACGTTGCAATTGATAAACTACTATCGAAATTACCCCATTGGCATATGTTAATAAGTACAAAAGTAACGTGCTGAACATAATTCATACATATTTAACACTGAATCTACCAAAGCGGTTAAATGACTGTTTTACAAATTTCCAATTTCACATTACAAAATTTCTTAATGACGATTATCTTGCAATCTGTGCTGATGCTCAACGAGATAAAGAATTAATACGTGTATTAATTCACGTTTAATCGTTTGTTCATTTATTTTTCAACATCGCTTTTAACTTCAAGGTAATCATGCGTTATACGTCGGTAGTTTTAATGTTAAACTTATAAGTTCAAAGATTTCTAAAACTAGTAGGAGGTAGGACCTTGTTGCTCAATGTCGCCATTTTCCATAGAGAAACCTATGACATTAGGCAGTGTGTCACTATCTAAACATGTAGTGTATCACTACCTAAACATGTGGCGTATCACTACATATTTCATTAATTCAACTAACGATACACTAAGCAATTTCGATTGATTTTTATATTTCTTTCTTTGCAACACAATGCTGATACACAAACATTTTCAAACTTTCAAATTATTTATTAATATCTCAAAATTACAAATATCAAAAATATAAAAATTGTTTACATAAAATTGGAAAAAAAGCTCTGGCTAAAGATTTGATTCTCGTAATATAAAATAACGTGCAATTTATGGTTGTTTAACACAAAATGGCGCAACACAAACGGGACGAGACTGATCGCACGATTCAACGATAGAGTAGAATTTCTTTTTATAGATAGAGTCGTGTATCTTTTTATTCGCGGGTATCGAAACCACCGCAAAAATAGCGCGCAATCAGTCGATCG
This sequence comes from Coelioxys conoideus, assembly GCA_947623535.1. Classification (NCBI taxonomy): domain Eukaryota; kingdom Metazoa; phylum Arthropoda; class Insecta; order Hymenoptera; family Megachilidae; genus Coelioxys; species Coelioxys conoideus. The sequence goes on along the minus strand of OX392457.1, from coordinate 14,569,701 downwards.
ATTCAAAGCAAATTGGAGAGCGGTGGGGCAGTGAAAATCCAAAGCTTCTCGTTAGAAGCTCCCCGGGGACTCTACGTGCACCATAAATTTCTGACGCGACGGGATTTACTTATGTTCTGAGTAAGGCAGACCGGTAAAGCAGACCACCAGAGGAAAAAGATTACAAAGCTCAAGGAACCAGGATTAGTGGGTACGAGGACTCATGTAATAATAACGTTATTACGATCCATACATTTCGCTGATAACATTTTACTATCCTTTAATTATCCAAACCAAGATTCTAAGTCTCTAAAGATCTAAAATTCTTAAAATTCCCTATTTTTACAATCCGAAATATCTAAGGTTCCATGTTCCCAAAGTCCCAAATTCGTCAAATCCACAAATTCACAAAAATTCCAAATCTACGATATCGAAAATCCCTGAGGTCACTTTTCAGATCTCCGAAGGTCCAAATTCACAAATTCACAAATTCACAAAGTCCCAAATTTCTGAAATCCCAAGTTCTCAAAATTCTTAATCTATGATGTTGCAAATTCCTAAGGTCTCAAATTCCCAAATCTCCAAAGTCCCCAATTCCCAAATTTTCAAATCTTAAAATCCAATGTTTGACAGACCTGTTGATTACGCAGATTAACCCATATTTGCATTACGAAGTGTAGAGGTCACCATCAATTTCTCACGCGACCTGATTTATGTTCCGAGCAAGGCTGACCGGTCGAAAGACGAAGCAGAGCACCAGAGGAAAAATTACAAAGCCGAATGAACCAGGATTAGTGGGCGTGAGGACTCGTGTACTCGCATGTCTAACGATCCGAACAGATCGCCGATCCCGATGACGCTTTCACGAGGCTTTCGTATTGAAAAACGGTGAATCGCGGCCAAAGTAAATCGAAAAGGAACGCTTAAAATTATCTCGGCCGGTGTTCACGGCGAGGCGTATCCTCGCGTTAAGTAGCCGCCGCCGCTTGTTCGCGACAGAAGCGTGAAGACGACGCGCGCGATTCTGCGACGAGTGATTCACGACGTGACAATCTATATTCGCGAATAACCGGCGAACATGCCCTGTTTTTCGAAACGGAAACACGGAGTAACGAGCGAGAAACTGATCGTAGGGTTGCGCAACATCGGGCTCATAAAATTCTTCGGCTGCTTCGCGAATCGATTTTTCTCCACGAAATTAAGGGTTCCTCGAAAGGTTAAGTGGATTCTATGGATTATCCGGGAAGAGATATCTTCACAGCCGAGAGAACAAAAATTACTGATCATGCGTGAACGGTTGCTACATCCGCGTACAAATATCGCGAAAAAATGGAGTTCATCGATGTAGTCTATCATTTTTTATTGATATGTATGCAAATATTATATGTATACAAATTTATACGAAGATGTTTTCTTTTATGGATGTGGCTATTTATACACACAGCATGTATACCAAATTGGCTATTCATACATACTGCTTGTGTACACAATTGACTATTTATACGTACAGTATATGTACAGGATTGGCTATTTATACATACAGTATGTGTACACGATTAGCTATTTAAACATACAATATGTATCAACAATTATTACGATTAATATTTTGTTAATAACTATACAATTATTAATGATTATATTTTTATTTATTAAAGTTCATTTACAATGTTGTTCAATAAAGTAATCAATTAACACAATATAACTTAGCTGAACACAATTTAGGTCTTATTAAACTACTACACCTGCAGAATGAATTTTATTGCATGGTAGACGGCACTCGTGGGATGTTTTAGCAGGATGGGTGGTTTTGGCGTTGTTAAATTGTATACTGTGTGTATAAATAGCTACACCCTTTATATACAAATATATGAAAGCATGGCGGTAAAAAACATACAAGGCTCATTGACGTCATCACTCGTAACTTTACAACACATTATCACCGATAATCGCAATTGATCGCGAATATTGTTCCCCATTAACAGTTTCTTCGTGAACCGTTGTCCCATGGCCGTTCTAATTGCTAATATTACCCGATCGATGAAACGTCCCTGAAATAATAAAAACTCGATCGACGAGAAGGAAAACGTACTCTCGGCGATAATCGATTATTTGACTGTCAAACGAGGAAAAGGTTATTCTGTCTGCCTTCGTGTCTTTGAACTGAAAAGGAGCGCTCGTGACTTCGCTCCCTGTTAAACAACGTTTTCTTTGATAAAAGGCGGACAGCGTCTCGCCGTCTCTCATATTCAAGGTTCTTGTATTTCTTTAGAGCATTCAGTAGCGCTGCTTTCGTTTAGTCTGACGAGACATGTCAGCTCGAGTTGACGGTTCAAGTTCACGGATTACGCGTTTCCTCCACGAATTCGAGCCGTTCACCGGACATCGTGAATGCATCGCTGTCAAACACGTCTAAAAAGTCGCCAATTGCCACAATGGCACGTCGGCTTTAAAGGTACAATACTATGTCGGGGAAATTAGGGTTCCTTTTTATTACACCCTCTTTAATTTTCTCCACTTTGTCCGCGTACGTGATCCTTCCACTGTTTCTTATAAAAGGACCTTCTCTCATTTTCCCCTTGAAAGCACTTAGTCGCCTCCGCAACGGACGATAAAGCCCCCCGATGGCGATGCTTTCATTTTCTTTTTTTCTTCTGTTTTAAGGATCACGATTTCGTGACACGCGAGCGATACAGCTTTTGCTGACAACATCTCTACTTTTTTATCCACGAAAAGTTCTGGTATTTCGGTAAATTTATACGTAGGTTTTGTTAAAAATTAGACCTCAGCGTTCGTAATGTTCTTTAAACGATCTCGTCTGGAATTCGAAGTTCGAGGTTGCGTATATCCAGGTAATCCGCCGTAATGGAAAAACTCCGATGCTCCAATAAAAATCGAATCGACTGTAATAAGAAGTCCGTTGAGTACACAGCTTAAATATTTCAAGTAGCCACGTGCCTGAACGGTTTATTGATTACGTCGGTATTTGAAAACAACACCGTCGATGATAAATCATCCCGCGTCTCTATGCTCGATGAAATATTTTCCTAGAACCGTTCGGATCTATGTTAATTGTACGTTATAAATACGGTATCACGGGTTTAACGAACGGCAAGACAATTAATAGAACACGGGAGACAAAATAGGATCTGTTTACAGCAATTTTCCAATTCCGTTCGCCGAATGACGAAGAACGGTGGTCCGATTTCAGATGCGCGGACGAAAATTGTTCGTCCAATGACGAAACGCGGCGAATCCCTTTTCCGCATTTTTTCTCCATCGTATACCTAATCTAAAAAAAGAACGAAGGTGTCGTATATAATATTTCAGGGTCGAGAAACCCTAAAGTCATTCTGACGCAGAGTTCACCTATTTTAGCTTGCATATGCCCAGGGTCGCGGGCAACACAAGCCGAGCTTTCGTAGGAAAGTGCGTGAGACGAAGTTTACGAAACATCGATGGCTCCTTTGCCCAACACCGGTTCATCCTCCGTCATGATTGGCTGTGTAAAAGTCATTGGAGGTCCATTAGAACTGAATCAATATTCGTCGACTGTTTTTCGTCACGCGTTGCCACCGAAGTTCGTTGACTTCTCGTCGTCCAACAGGGTGATTGATACGATTTCTTGTATCCAAACATCGCACGTGGCAAATGCGATGCATCGTTTGAAAACTAAACTGTTTTCTATAAATATTGCTGGATAGTGACGTAAATAATTGTCCACCGTTGAATTTTGTAGCAACGACCTTGGACGACGCTTTAACCCCTTGTCGTACGATTTATTTGTCCGGTGCGTCAATCAGAATTGTTCGCAGCAACAATTTTCATTTGAATAACGAAAATTACCATGTTATACTTATTAATAAATTAACATGTTATATAGATTATAATTGCATACGAACTTTGCATATAAGCGTATTCAAAATTTTCGTAAGATTTATAATATTTAAACTTTGGGTGCGTCAGACTCGTCAAAGTATGGCAAGGGGTTAAAATTCAGGTGTTGAGAAACTTCAAATAAGTATACGTTGCTAATCTCCAAATTTGGCATTTCTGGGTCTGGAGATTTAGAGATTCGACAAGCTTTTAACCAACGACGATTATTCCTATCAAGATCGATTACCGAATCTCCAAATTTGCAAGGTACAGCGATGTTATCAATTAGATCCAAGAAAAGCATTAAAACCAGACGAGTCACGCGAACGAAACTCTTGTTTCTGGTATTTGACCCGAAATTATGGGCCGAGCGTGACAGCCGACTATAAGGAAAGAGATAAATCAGTTCGTTCATTTTTATAGAACGATTCACTTAATCTTATCGGGATAGTATCGATGAGGAAATTGATTGATTCTCGTGCCGCCTAATCTGTGACACCCATGTGTTCTCCAGCAGGTGACGTATCCGGTAATTGTTCGGTGCATGCTGGTGCTTTGGTTGGTCGCTCTGGCATTGACGAGCTTTCCGGTTTTGGGTTTTGGTGTTTATTACAAAGGTGAAAAATGCGTTCGATACAGAGAGGCCACAGAACCAGCTGACATAGCTTACGCCTACGTTTGGTTCTTTTTCGGTGAGTACATACATAGTACGTATATGTATAATAATGTTATTCCGATCGATACATTTCGCTGATAACATTTTGCCATCCTTTCATTATCCAAACTCGTTTGATCGAGCGCTTGATTATCTTAAGAGCATTCGCTGGTATGAAAAAAGCTAACAAAATGGGAACTAAAAACGACAGAATTGTTAAAAAAATGGGGGATATGTCACGTTAACGCGTTTGAAGGATCTGTTGATTATACAGATTAACCCATCTTTGCATTACGAAGTGTAGAGTTCACTGTATTTTTAAATTAAGGAGTTTTTAGACAGTTCATATAATTACGAATATTAATATAAATATTTGTTTTGGAGTCTTTTTTGTGGTCGATTATGCATTTCGGATAATCGTAAGTTTTAATGACATATTTGTTTCTGGCGCGTGGTCCAATAAAATAAAATGTTCCAATACTAAAAAATTTTAAGGGTCATAAATTCATAAGTATCGAAGTTTTTATAATTTCAGAACTCTAGAATCAGAATATTAGAATTTCGAGAATTCAGAACTTTTTAAGTCTTGAAATTTTAAAGTCTGAAGTCGCTAAATGCAATTTTCTTAATGTCACTACTTAGAGTTCTATAGTGCTGTATTACTAAAATCTTAAACTCCGAAAATCCCATATTCTAAAAGTCCAAAAATCTTGAAATCATAAATTCCAACGGTTGTAAATTCCCAAAGTTCCATATTCTCAACGTTCCAAAACTCTAAAGTCTAAAATTCTTAAAATTCCCTATTTTTACAATCCGAAGTATCTGAAGTTCCATGTTCCTACAATCCCAAATTCGTCATATCCACAAATTCTCGAAATTCCAAATCTACGATAACGAAAATCCCTGAGATCACAAATTTCCAGATCTCCGAAGCCCCAAATTCACAAATTCCCAAATTTTCAAATTTCCAAAACCCAAATTCACAAAGTCCCAAATTTCTAAAATCCCAAATTCTCAAGATCCCAAATTCCCAAATCTCCAAAGTCCAAATTCGTGGGATCCCAACATCCCGAAATCCCAAAATCCCAAAATTCTAAATTTCCAAATCCTCAAATTCCGAAAATTCCAATTACGCAAAGATCCAACGTTTCGAAATTCCATCTTCGTTTTCAACATAACATACAATTTCCATCAGCTGACAAACGTTATATTTCCGAAACAATTAACCACCTGGTTATATTGCAGGTACCGTGCTGTGTCTGTCGATAGTCTGGTGTAACCTGGCCGTTTCTAGAGCACTTAGCAGACTGAATCGCAAGGCTGGTGCTCTACGACGCGTAACAAGATCCTCTTCGAGAGCGAAACCTCTTTTGACGATGACAGGTCCTCCGACGGAAGTCGTCACCACCGCCGAGGAAAGAGCGTTCGCAAGATTAATGGCCGTTCTATCGATATCATTCGTCATCTGCTGGATGCCACAAATGGTACGTGGTCGACGGTACAAGCGATTAATTGAGTTAATTTCCTCGTACGCGCTCGTTAATTATATGATCCCCATAAATTTTGGCATGCTGATTTAAATTCATCCAGTGTGCCTACTTCCGGTTTTAAACGCTATTGAAACTCTTAGCCCGTTATGTATTATGTATCGGATATTAGAAAAGTATTTCAATCAGCGACTTGAATGATATCTTGAATTATTTTCATTTTTTTTTATATTTTCTGCACATTTTCAGTTTGATGTACCATTTTATGCACGATATGAAATTTTCGAATCACGATGGGAAAATGTAGTAAATTTATACGGTGATACATGACGATATTTTTGTGTTACCAGATATTCAATTAAATTCTTTGTGCTGTTTAATATCTTTCGAATACTTTATGACGAAATAATTTCAACATGATATGGGTTTGAAAGAGACATAATTTTGTGTCTAGGGATGTTAATAGATATATAATAGTCAGGACTCCCTTGTTATCGATGATATATTTTGGCAACACGTCGCAAATTCGAAAGGGAAGGTCCGAGGTAAAGAGAGCTTCCGGTTACTCTCTTTTATGGGACCCAATGGAATTTACGTGACATGTTTACCGAAGATCCATTTGACGATAATATTTGATTCTACCACGTTGAAACATCGATAAAATTTGCGCTCGTGACGGGAATTTCAATTCGTTTTAAACAGTTTTCATTCCAAGCCACGCGTCTTCCTCAAGTATAGATCTAATGAATCTATAATTATATATCGCACCATTTATCGTTTGTTATATTTCAGCTATACCACTACTATTTAAGTCCACTTTTTTCGTCAAATTTTATTTACGATTCCACCTTTTAACCCTTGCCTAGATGAGCTGTGTCGTGGATATATAATCCTTTATAAAGAGTGCATGATTTCAGAAACACTTGTTTCATGCAAACTTAGCATAATTAAGATTGTCTCAAATGTGGTGATTGTGAGGAATTATTGTTCACACCTATTTAAAACAAGGGAGTATTTGTATTTAAAGTGTGTGTTGTATTTAAACATAAAAATTGATAAATTATAATATTATTAAATTTGAAAATCTATAAATTGCAACATTATCAAATTTGACAATATATAAATTGCTACATAGTCAATCTTAAAAATTGATAAATCACCACATCATTAAATTTGAAAATTTCTAAACTCGTGAATATGAAACTTCGTAAATTCGGGAACGTGAAAATGTGAGAATTCGACAATTCGTGAATCCGATAGTTCGAAAACTCGAGCCACGTCGTTAGTTTAAAGACACGATACCGCGTTCCCACTAATCTGGGGTTAAGGTGCATCGAACCGTCCGATAAGATTTCACGTCAAACGAAGGGAATCATCGTCATCGTTCCGAAGCTTTCGCATGCCTGAATTTTTAATCCACCTAACCAGCATCCTGTCACCGTGAATAGAATCACGTCGAACAATGCACTCGGTGGCACGGTGATTGCATACTCACGAGCATTTCGCATTTCCATCTCCCTTATCCGTCGGGTATCTTATTCCCCGTGAGTTTCTCTCCGTTGTAGAAGCTTCTCGCGAATGGCGAACTGCCCTCGAACCAGCGCGAAAATATTTGCTATTGTTTCCTATTCACGCGCGAAGCTCGCGAACGCCCGTACGATTCGAGCAGATCCGCGAACTTGCGAATGTGACGCACATCCGGTAATCCGTGCGAAGGTTAAAACCATCGATTTAGTTTAGAATTTCTTCACGTACGATCGACTAGCGACATCCGCAAAATGATCGAGGTCCCTAACACCGATATTATCCGGCCGATTTATGGCTGGATCAGTTTAAAGTTTAACGAAACGGCTATAAAATCCTCCGTGGCTTCTGTTCAACGATCATCGTGTATTTTTGTCGTTGTCCCTTAAGTAAACACACGAGTTCGTATTGATCTGACGATACAATTATTTTTAGCAAACACACCCTCAAATATAATTGGTCTGTTTTGTAACGGAGACTCGATCGATTGCCGTGGTGAGAATGTTTTGTTAAACAGCCGTTTTCGTGTAACCACTTTGTGCGAATACTGAAATCCGTGTTGTATTCGTTTGTTCTTTCTTGTATGCCACTGACAGTTATGTAGCGCATACGTTTCCTTTACATCATCCCTCGAGTATCGTAAAGCATACTTTCCTTCGGACAGGACGTTAGTCACCCCCTTTTCAATGTCAGTGTTACACGTCGAGAAGCTTGGATTAGTAATATTAGTTGTGAATTTGGATAAATAAAATAATAATATTTGTTTTAGAATTTTATGAGGGATGGAGGAAACTTTAACTAGTTTTAAATAAATAATTTAAGAGTATTCTAAATTAATAGTACTTAAACGTGTTATCTTAATTTACAAAAGGGAAGAAATCACTTTTATTTTTTAATACAAAATGTCAGTTGTAAAAATTACAGCACTTTACTGCACGAATAAAAACGATAATTGTTACTACATTGTACCCCGAATGTGTGTTCAATTAAAAAAATGCTAGGTTTCTGAGTGTTCACAGTTCCAAAACCTCGAACAAGAAATGTCAATTAATGTACAATGTTGATTTGTTATCTCGACAGATTTCTATTCCATTGGCTCAGTTCTCGCTCCAATCACCTGAAGACGCGATTCTTCGGCGAAAATTAATTCGTATGTTCCACGTGGCAGCCGATATTCTTCTCTGCATTCATTTCACCTTGGATCCATATATCTACGTATTGCTGAGGATGTCACGACCAAGATTCCGTATCTTGAAACCGTTCTGCAGGATCTGTTGGCCCGCCAGAAGTCGATCGAATTCGTTCAATGGTGAGTTTGAAGTCCATTTTATTCAGTAGATGTTGAGTCACGCAACTTGGATCGATATTAGAAACTTCAGAATTGAAAGGAAATTGGATCGAAGAAGAATTCAATTCACTGAAAAATTTCAAGATATCGAATACCATTATTTGTACATGTAGAAAAAAATGGTTTATATGTTTACATATATGGGCTGAAGTAATTATATATTTAGGTGTATGGGGCAAATTAATTTACTCATCAGCATGCGTGGAGCAAATTAATTTATATATATGCGCATATACATATGAGACAAATTAAATTATCTTCTTCTACATCCTTTAATATCTTTCTTTAGTTTTAACGGGTTCTTTTGGTTTTGGTTTTAATTTGCAGTTAAATTGATTACAGTTGCGTGACATTTTCAACACGCTCCATTTAATTACTTGATCGATAAGTAGTTCTCAATCGCACTTTTGATTAACAAACGGGATGAGGTTGGTATGTTTTTAACCCTACTGTCGCATACCATTTATCGTCGAAAATCGAAATGACGAATTACTGTCAAACCATATTGGGACTGGAACGTTCTCTGACGGTATTAAAAATTAAACACTAAACAAATTGGCAGCTTCCAGCGTTTTCCGAAACAATTAATGGAATGAAAACACTTCTATAACCCTCCTAAATTTGTATACTTGGTTAATTGGTTACAAATATTTGAACGCTTCAGCTAAAATAGTTAAGTTTAATTTTTCAATAACAAGAGGCGTGTGAACTTCTTTAACAAAAGATGGGAAGCGTATGAAATCATCTGTAAATAACATTGGTGTATTTTGTTGCTTCTCTGGCATTATAACAATCGTTGACAATTCATTTCATCCTAATCTATCACGGCTCACACTGAGAATTGTCCGTGATTTTAATTTCTCTTCCAAATAGAGACGCGAAGGAAATTTGCACCTCTTCGACACTGAAGTAAATTCTCTGATTACACGTGGTGTAATTAGTTTGCTTTTTATTTATAAGTTTTGTATATATGTTCAATTTATCGTTCCAAATATTTCACCCCCTCTCCAATGAACGTATCTAACTGCACCCTAATTCAAACATAGTAGATAGATAATAAATATATTATTCAAACATAGTAGAAAATTTTTAGTGTGAGCTACCGAATTAGCTAGATACGTCTACAGTGTAGCTTAATTCAGTGATGGGCAACTCAAGTGCCCATTGAGGAGCTCACAGGGCACCAGCATGCACGATAAATACAGCTACGAGATACCTAATCTCAAATGTTCAAATTTAGAAATTCACAAATATGTCACATCGAAAAATTAAAAATTTAGGCATCGGGATCATAGAACTTTCAAATTTTCGATACTCTCAGACTTGGAAATTTACAAATTTCGAAATCGAGAAGGTTGGAAAGTACGAATGTCATGATGTTGGAAAATTGAAAATCTATATATCACAAAATATGGTAACTTTGAAGTCCAAATTTCTACATCTTCGAATTCTGAAATGTAGACATTTCAAATACAGAAACTGAGTGATGCAAAAACGTGGAGATGCAGACATTCAGAAATTCAGAAATTCGGACATTCAGAAATCCAGAGACTCAGACATTCCAAAATTCAGACATTCAGAAATTCAGATTTTCAGAAATTCGGGCATTTAGATGTTCAGGAATTTAAAGACGTAGAAACGTCGAATGCTCAGATCGAGAAACAGTTATCCATCAGCGGGCAGGAGTGGCCCTGCAGCTTGCACGTCCACTTGCCCATCACTGATCTAACCCGCCGCAGCTTAGCACAGCTTTCAGCAACCGCTTATCAGTGTATATATGGCAATATCGATGTGATCTGTACGACTCAAGTGGACTCTGTTTAAATACCTGACAGGTACTACAGACCATCAGGGCAGCAGTGGTGATCCGTCGACTCCGATCACCGAGGCACCCTCCACACCTGTTAGCGAGGAACGTGATCCTCAGTTAGTGGCGGTTTCCGTCTGAGACAGGCTTCAGCGAACGATCTTCCTGAAACGGCTCAACAGCAACGATGCTGGCCAACCTTGAGCTGTTCGAGACAAAAAACGGAAGATCTTCGCTCGCTACACGATATGCTGCGAAAAATTTGATCGAACGACGACACGTGTATCAACTTTGCACGCGATTAACGTGCGAAATTTCGACGAAACGAACGATTGTCACGACGTTTCAAGAAGTTGAACCGAAGAACGAACAGTTTAAGCTTCAAGCACTTCTTCGTTCTCGAGGAATATCTAAAAATCGTGCAATTGACCGTCAAGGGATCGAACCTGATGCGTCGAGATCGATACCTCGCTGATTTTCATGTACAATTTTGTATCGGATGTTCAAACTTCTTCTTTTTTTTCTGATTAACTATAATAATCGATAACCTTAACAGTCGCTTCGACGACATACATATATTCCAACTATATCGGTTACGCGTATTCTAACACGATCTTTCAGAGAGTAATCGGACTACACGAAAATGTTACAGAGTTCGAGGTTATTGTTGAGTCGCAGTCCAAGAGGGGAACAATCAGCATTCCAAATAATTATTATCGCACACGGTGCGCGTATCGTTGTTTCGTTAACTTCCAAAGAATGTTATTAATTAGTTTTTAATGAAATACGAGGAACTCTACTCGTTTGCGGTATGCAAGTGAGGGTGAGTGTCGAATCCTTCGCAGGATACTATTTCAGGATACTTTTGTACATTGAAAAAGAGTGTTCGTATTCTTGTAACCAGAAAATGGCCTAACGTTATATCGATGATCGCTTACGTATAGCGTACAGCGAGCGTCGACGTCAATTTTGTCACCGTTGCGCAAATGTATATCTAGTCAATAAATTAACGCGAACGTGCAACAATTACGAACGAGCAATGCACAATTACCAAAGTATTCGATGCTTCAAGCGTGTTTCATTGTACTTTCTCGGATAGAATTTAAGAAACGCGTTCATCCGTTTTCTTTTACACGAGTATATACGATCGGTGGTGAAATTTGTATATGTACAGTTACATACTTAACGACGATTACTCTAAGTTTACTTTACGACCGGTGTACTTCATAGTCATACATAATTTATCGTGTATTGTATCGATGTAATGATACTAATAAATTGTAATCAATTTTGTTAAGTATATAGTATAGTGACATTACTTCTATCCCCCTATTATCGTGATCGTTAGTTACATTTTTCGACGTGTTATATTTCCATACGTTATATTTTCACGTGTTCGATCACTCAGGTATTAGTTCAATCGTATGTTGCATTTTTGCGCGTTAGATCGCCACGCGTTATATTTTCCGCGTGTCGAATCACCGCGCGTTGTATTTCTACGCGGTATACCGCTGTATTTTCGCGCTGTATTTCAACGCGTTGAATCACCTACGCGATAAATCACCAACACGCTGTATTTCCACATGTTGGATCACCTACGCGTTGTATTTCCGCGTGTTCGATCACCTACGCCTAAGCTCGATCGCGTGTTGTGTTTCTGCGTCTCAGATTACTACGCGTTGTATCCTCCTCGCCTTAAATTACCACGCGTTGTTTTTCCACGCGTTAGATCACGCACGCGACAGATTACGAACGCGACGTATTTTCACGCGTTAGATTACCAACGCGTTGTATATACGCCCGTTAAATCATTCACGCGTTGTACTACGAGGTTCTTGTACTTCTACACGTTTTATCTCCCCGCATTAAATCACCCACGAGAGTCACCCTGCGTTGATTCACGGTTTTGTTTTTATGCGTTAGATTAGGCGGTGTATTATCACGCGACAAATCGTCACGAGATATATCGCCGCGTAATAGATGCGTCGTTAAAGGCGGAAGAAAATGGGCGTCGAGCGAACGATGAAAAATGGCGGGATGCGACGAAATAAGAAGACCAACGGAAAGGAAGGAGTACATATAATACAAATATATTTTTACGCAATTACGTATCTCTTTGCCTCTAGACACTTATAACATTAATAATAACTTACGGACGCGATCGTTGCTGAATACACGACACCTTTTATTGCACACTAGAAATATACCACAGACGCATTCGTACACGGTATCAGTCGCGATACACCTTGCGTACATTCGTATACCTTAATTAGCTACAATAAATAATATTTCTGTTGTTTATTCTCTCCCAACGTTCGTCCACGAAAACAAATCACGAATCTCGCTTCCTCTGTCACACTTATGTATTGTAAAGGAAAATGAAACGGCAGAGTTAGTTGAGATTTTTCGCTCGATCGAGCCGATGATCGTCCATTATTCGGAGATTTATGGTCGCAAACGATCACGCCGTTTCATACGATTCCATTTTTGTCCACACACGCATGCATCAACTTAGCAACGAGGCAATTACACGTTGCGTTACAAACAAACGAACAATTATTCGTGAAAGACGTACGTCGAAGGCAGAATTCGTCATACGCATTTAATTAATCTCTCCTTCTCTTTCTCTCTCTCTCTCACTTTCTCTTTGTTTTTGGTGAATCTCTTTCTCTCTCATACATAATCAAACGTGTTAAAGGTGCACACGTCTCGCTACGATAATAGAAATTCACACCGATAAACAAAATATAAGCCCCGTACGTGGACCACGATTTTATTAGCGACAGATTTTGTCTTGATCTCGAGCTTTAGGCTTGTGATCAGCGATTTATCACACGTATAAGTATGTCGATATCGCGTACAGATCGATAGTGTTTCCCTAGATCAGTGTTTCTCAAACTGTGTTCCATCAAGTGAAACCGAAACTTCTAGCGAAACAAAAATTATCAACTGAATTACGTGTAAAAATAATTCTTTTCGTATTTTTTCTTTTTTCTTCATAGAAATAAACTACAAAAGAATACTCAAAGAACAATGAAACCAGCGCTAACACCCTCGCTCTACAATTTAAATCTTCAGAAAGAAGTTTCAATTTGTAATTAAAATTATTTTACCCTTGAATGGGCGAATGTTGTTTCAGCTTTGTATCACAAAAACTCGAAAGTGTCTTGTGGGGAAATAAAATTGGAAAAAGCTGTTGATAACCGTTTTTCTGACTCGAGCCGGTCGACGGAAGTCGAAAATACAAGGTTTTAATAAAATAATCATCGGATCGTCGTTAATCATCTTTTGAATTATGGATATGCTTTCAAGCTAAGTGTACATTCTGGGATAATTAGCAACAAATTTATGCAGCGGCGTAAATTCATTTGCAATTAATAATTCAGTGAAATGCCAATTAGAGGAAATGATGGCTCGTGGAAACCATTTGTTCAAAACAGGATTAATATCTTGGGGGTATAATTGGACAAATATGTGTCTGTCTTGTATTTAAATAATCGATTCAGTCTTGGAGCTCGTTACGTCACCGGCTCTTTCAGTAAAACGATATCACTATTACCGATGTTTGTTTGACTTATCTTCCTTCCTGCGTGTTTCTACGTCTACGCAACTTCTACTAACATTTCTGAAGGTACAATTAGTATGTTTCAAACGTCTATTTCTTTCGTCGTATAACAAGAAGAAAAGAAAGAAACTCACTGTTTGAATAACAAATTAAATATCTAGGAAGAGGAGTCCGAAGCTGTAAAGTGTCCTCGGTCCTAGTTGAAAATAATCGTAATAAAACTTGGACGATTAGATCGCCATCGATTTTTTTTTTTGTGCGGAGAAAATCATTTTCTGTGTATAGGACTATTGGAAGAATCGATATCGATTAATTATTGTCAAATACGCTGTATGTTGATTTTGCGATGGTCGATACAACCGCGACGCGTTAGAAGTTGTAAAAAGGTCAAATATACAGTAGACTCTCCTTATATTGCCCACTTTACGACGTTCATCGATATTGATCGGTTTCCTGTTAGATTACCATGGACAGAATTCAAAGGAATAGAACTCTGAGTTTTCAAATTTATAGATTCTCAATTTTTTCTATTTTCGCATCATCCAATTAAAAAATTTGTAATTTCCGTAATTTGGAAAATTCGAAATTCACAGATTCGTTTATCTGGAAATTTAGAAATTTGGAAATTCAGAAAAGTGGAAATTTGAAAATTTATTGCACGAACAACCAAGGATGTAAATCACTGGCTCTCGCGTCCACGTGTTCATCACTGGCAATATAACAAGAGTCTATTTCAAATAGCTTAAGATCTATGCAGAAGTACCCTGAAACGGGGAAGCTATAACGAATTGGCCTCTCGAATTTTGTACCATGAATACAGATGCAGACAACACATAAAATGTCCGGGTAAAAATTGCAACTAAATTTAACCTTTCTGCTATTATTAACAACCATAGTTGCATACCATAAAGTGATATCCAACAAACAACTACAGATTGCTTATCAAACACTGTAATCGAAGGGGTTCAAAAAATCTCTTCAATAAGATACAAATTCATCTAGACTCCGACATCGTTCTCTAGCAACAATACATTTCAACAAAATCAAAAAAAAAAGGAGAAAAGAATGTTATCAAATATATCGTTTTGGTCTTCTACACAACGGGAGTATATTCGCCCGCCCCTCTCTTTCGTTCGCGTAGGAGCAAATTGCGAGTCCGTGGATCAGCAACTATAACAATATACAATCAGAGAAATTTCAATTCCAAAAAGGTGTAGTAACATTCGTATCCGATACGTATGATATCGACGCGTGCGGCGTTGAATAAACTCGATGGAATTCCATTTACGATTAAACACGAACACATTCAGTTTTGTGTTTATTAATTAGACGACTAACGAGCGAAGCCGGCATTCGCGAGCGCGCTACGTCGATCGGTGGACAATGATAAATTCGTTTTGGCACATTAACTCGATTAGTTCCCTTTTCTTTAGCGCGTGAATTATTTTAGGCCAGTGTCACCTCGTGTCTACATGTGTGTGTGTGTATGGGTGTGTGTAAGCTCGATACAATGCTCCTCCAGGTATCCTGTTTCGTTACGTTTCATTGTTTGGTACATCGTCCACGTAAATCGAATTCTCGGAACAACACGTATACATATCTTCCTTCTGACAATCCCTTTTTTTTCGATGAACATCGTTCAATTACGAAAAATGAACGAAACACGCGCGATTCAAACCCTTCTGCCTCGTTAATTAGTTTCGTTCAACATACGGAAAAGTACAAACTCGCGTGGAAGCGATTACCTGAAATCAATCAGCGGCAACAACCGTTTTGTCGTTTATCGGAGTCGCAAACGGAGGTATCGTTTGATTTCAGTGAACCGTTTCACGCACTTTTCCAACGAACAAGTCACTCGAAGGTATTCTCCTTGAGCTTCGATCACGATCACCGTTAACGATGACGGACGAAAGTTATCATTACACCCGGTTCCATGATAGTCTGGAGACCGTCCTCTCTCGACACCTCGACGCTAACGGACCTCTTTTATCCTGGTCTTGATCCACTCGGCCAAAACGAGCCAGAGAACCTTTCCACGTTCTCTGAAAAATCGTCGGGCGAATACGTCCTGAACAGCCACGATCGGACGATGACGGACCCGACTACGTGTGAGTTGCACACGCGACAACGATTCCCACGGCGTGTCATGCCGACGTGCGTGAACTGCGGCCCTTACCTGCGCAACATCACAATTCGTAACATTACTCACACGACTTTACCCCATCAATCAGTACAACCGAGATAAATTACATCCTATCACTTTAAACATCATATATCAAGGTTAAAATATCCTGTCCAACCAACGCACTTTCAATTATCTTTCTATTTTTAATTCTACAGCAAATATTTACCAAATAACGTTACTGTGTCTGTATTTTACCCTCTCTATGAAGTTAAAGTTCATCATCGGGTCATAAAATTATTTCATATTGTAGTCTGTATTTATGAGACGCAGATCATTTCAATGCCATGTCTCCCAACATTTTGTCGTCAATTATGTCTGTATAAATCGAATGTTGTATTGTATTTAACTTTATTCATATCAAAGTGCGTAAGACAGAAGGTTGCCTTTAAATGATTTAGGCTGCACAGCCCAAGTGCGTTAAAGGTATATAAATGATTTAAATACTAGGGAGAATGACACAGAGAATGGACTACAAACAATGACAACAAAGAATGAATTGTAGTAATGAAGTAAATATTTTCGAGAAAATAGACAATTCAAGTACGGGGAACATGCATGTATATTCGTTCGAGGATGAGAATTATTAGAAGAATACTTACCGAGGGCCGTACTAGGTCACATCACACCTTCCACAGTAGCAGATGATTGGTCGAATCCTCGCGACCAGCCTGCAGCTCCGCGGATGCCTGGGGTCCTCTGAAATCCTCGTAACCGTCTCCCCCTGATATTACCAGCAGTTTCCCGCGATTGATGTTATTCTGCTGGGTTTTACTGGATTTCAGAGAGTATCTGTTCACCTTCGGGCGTGGATCTGGTTTCGATGTCGCCATCGTTTCCACGCATGTGAGGAAACGAACGTGTCCGGTATGCCCATGGGGAATACCTAGTTCATGTAACATATCGTAAGGCACGTTGCAATAATTTACTTTACGACTTCGAAATACTTGAAATACTTTGCAGTTTCAGTCGCTAATTACACCGCTAACTTCATTCTTAACACTACCTGAATAAGGATCTCTTTGAGTAAAGTCTAAATACTGTGCAACTATGATTATAGCATGAAGAGAACGAGAACTCGCATCTGTTATGAATTGCTACGAACGTAAATGTGCTGACTTAATCTCTCAATCTCCTGCCGTCAATTAAAATTCAATGCGACTCAATGTCTTCGTTCACCGAGCGGAAGAAATGCCAGATCCAAGATTCTCTCGAAAATTTCATCTCGAAACGTACCATCGCAATTAAATCATACCGAAAACGTGACCGTGCGAGAATCGACGTCAAAGCCACGGTTTCCCAAGATTTACAGACGCCCGAGTTGTGAGTGCCTTATAAATATCGCGCGTAGGCACGTTATCACGTGCAGGATACACGGATTGGTCCAAAAATTTCCTAAATGATTGATCGACGCCTGTATCTCGATGGCGTCGAAGCGGTACACTTCGCGATGATCACGATGTTCGCCCGCTAGCCAGCTTCTAATTATATCGGAAGCAATAACGATGATTATAGCCGATCGAATGTGACGTCAATACATACCAGTTACGATCGGCGGCTGAGACATCCTCTGAGTGGATGGCTTTATATGGGGAATTGGCACGGTCAATAGTACGCCGGCGCTCGTGCCGATCCAAAGCAACTCGTTGCAAGCCAAAAGTGCAGTGACCCTGAGACAGGCGGCCTTATGTTGTCGTATTATGTCATCGCAACCTGCAACAAGTTTAAAGCTTCCGTTAAAATAAATATCAGCCGGGAAGGTCCTCAGACAGAAGGGAAAGTTTCGGTGCAACTTAATTCAATCAATTTGACCAGCAGGGTACTCTTGGGATACTCTTAGGATACCCTTAGTAAGGATACTATTACATATCTTTCACGGTGTACTGGTCAAAATGGATTTGCAATTGGAGAAGTTATGTTCTGGAGTTTCATTTGTCATCTCCGTTAGGCTGTGAGGGACCGTGCAAAAAAGGTACCATATGGTGACCATCTCAGCATGTGGCAGGGTCTCGACATATAAGATACAGGGTCTTGACGTATTTGGTTAGCAATAAGTGTAGGGGGCGGAGTCAGCTATTAATCTTAATCCCGTGGCAACTGACAGAGCTTTGGATGTGTTTTGACAAAAAGTCTAAGTTCTACGTAATCTACATAGCGTATTCATATATGGATTAACTAACTATTTAGAGCAAAATAATAAGTTAATCAGTGTCCTAAAATCAAATAATAACTAAACCAGTTACCTACAAACGAACACTAAGTTAACCGATTACTTATAAAGAAATAACCAAACACCCAATAAATCGTCTAAAAATATTTCATTGTATAATTCTAATTAAACCCGATGTTTTTCAGTGTCAGATGAGATGCCTGAATGCAACCAATCTCCAGCTTTGGATCAGAACCTCGCGTAAATTTAGGATTCATTGGACCAATGGAACTGATAAGCTTGCGGGCATCGGTGATTAGCTGCTGGAAGAACTGACAGGTATATGTACAGGTATATCTTGTATATAGAGACTTACTGGTAAGCATTTTGGTAACAGCTGGTGCTATATTAATGTCCGTCAAACATTCGTAGCTACCAGAATGGAAGAGTCGCAGCACGGCGCTGTTGTGCAAAGAAATCCAGACTCCGAGGCCACCTGAACTTGCCATACAGGAAACCGATAAGGACGTGTCGTTGCTGACAGCGAACGTGTGCTCGATATCCAACGTATGGGTGTTCAGGATCTTCACGGAGTTATGGCAGCCGCACCAAAGTTTCCCCGACACCGGAAGCATCTTCGTCACCGGAGATGCCGCTGTACCGATTGACACGGTCGTTGGGTCGGGTGTGTTCCAACCACCCACTGAAAGTTCATTTCGTATCGATTCAGGATGATCGTTAAAACGTTACCAAAAAATTGTTCTAGTGATATTAACGTGACTATTTATCTCGTATACGGTCAAGAATCTTTTAAGATCGCATGTTGAACATTTGTTGAAATAAAGTCTATTTGAGTTGTTAATTTTCAATGAATACAATTTTCGATTATCAACTTACTATTATCTCGAGCGTAAACGGTGATGTCTCCGTTAGCCAGCGAGACGAATACTTTATTGTCCAGATATCTGAAATTTGATGACACTGGCGTTAATTCGAGTGACTGGCCAAATTTATGCTTATAGTATTTTATATGTATTTGTGAAATATTTCTAACGGTGAGTGCCTTTTTAATTAGAATGAGAAAATTCATATCAAACTAGTCATAGATGGCACCACTAGTGAGGCTAAGATATTATAATAAAAGTTGTACTCGTTTATCTACATAGTGCTTTTGTCGTCGTTAAACCGGTGATACGTATGTTCATATGTGTGTCGGTGGCGCTACAGGTAACAAAAGGTTGCGGTCATGTTTCTCATTTGACAAAACTCTTACATTATGCAATGCACACTGCTATTGTGTTGTATCTTCACTTTGTTCTTCTTTATCCTGATATTGTCGTTGCAATTGTAAACATGTACGCATCCGTCTTCGGTTCCTAGCCACATGGTCGGCTGATTGACGTCCTCCTCTGTCGTGACACTGTCGATACTCGGAACATCGCCGGCCAAAGTTAGGCTACCCGTATCTGCACATGGAATGTCGTCCGAGTCCGAGTCGTCGGAGCTCGAGCTACTACAAAATAGTTTTCTTAGACTTACGATGAACATCCCGGACACCGTTCGAAATTATACACACAGATCGACTGATACAACTTGCTCAAAATCCACGTACAAACGTAACAGTTTAACAAAAAGTGACACTGAAAGATTTGTCATTCTATAACAAGAAATCAACAGAATTTTCTGCCAAACAGTGCGTTACGTAAAAACATCAGAACATTGGTACAAAACAGATTGTAAAATTAGTTGACTCCTGGTTATACGATATTTTGTCGGTTTCAAACTTTCAGTGAAGAGCATTACCTATCTAACTGTATGTTCCCGCCACTGGCATCGACATCCTGGACCGAGATGCTTATGCCGCTCTTACTGTTCGCGAATGAAATGTTGTTAGTCACGCACGAATTTGATCTAAAATATAATACAATTAAAGTAAGGTCCCCTTCTACTGATCTACAAAAAAATTACAAAAAAAAATAACGATATCTTGATAACACATCTGTGCGTTAACCCTTTCAAGGACCTTAACGAAATAAAATGCTATCTCGGTACTGAAGTTTATGTTGCTCGATGCACGATGCAAATCGAGATACTTTATTGTAAATATATTATTAATCAAGTCTTCATTATTGGTTCATTTGTACATACAGTATGTGCACGGTTATTAAAATGGCATAAAAACGATTCACTTAACATAACTGAACTAACTAAACTTGCTAACTTGTATACATACTGTATGCATAAATAGCCACATCCTAATTATTTTATTCGATTTTGCGCAAATATAATGTACTGAGTTCGGAAAAAATTCAACTGCAGCCCGAAAATTCACAGCGAACACTACAATTTCCAGCAACCTTATAAAATAAAATACAATTATTACTCCGATTACGAAGCTCGTTTACAGATCGAGTCTCAATTATACAAAACAAAGTGTATTTAATTCGAAAAGAATCGATCCATCGCGGTTTCAAAAAGCAACATAAACTTCAAAACGTCGAAACACGAAATAATGATCAACATAGACAACAGAAATGTGAACATACCTCTGCGTACACGCCGGAATCCCAGCGACGCACAGAATCCTCGCGTTGCAGACTCCATTACAAGACGTAACCTGCGGTGGTTCCGGGGTCAGGCTCAACACACACACTTGACCCACGTATCCGTCGCTGTTGCACACCCACACGTCCCTGGAGCCCTGTCCGTTCGCCAATGTGGGTGCAGCGCAGGTGAACTGCAAGCCGGCCCTGGTCTTTCGAATCGGCAGAGGACCCACAAATTCGGGGCATGGCCTCCTATCAGCGGACAACGCTGTAAGTTGATATCGACACAAGTCAAAATTAGGAGAAAAGTTGCCTGGATATCTCCCGATACAGTGGACTCTCGCTATATGGCCCGAACAGTGTTCTCTCACACAGAATTCATGCCACAGTGTTCGTATAACAGACTTCTTGTCACAAAGTTCGTATAACATGGTTCTTATCACAAAATTTGTATAATGGAATTCTTATAATTGAATTCTTATCACAGAGTTCGTATAGGAGAGTTCTTATCACAAAAATCATGTAACAAAGTTCGTATAACAAACTTCTTATTACCAATTTTGTATAACACAGTTCGTATCACAAAAGTCGTATAATAGAGTTTTTATAACAGAGTTCGTACAATAGAGTTCTTATAACAGAGTTCGTATAGGAGAGTTCTTGTCACAAAAATCATGTAACAGAGTTCTTATCACAAAGTTCGTATAACAGAGTTCGTACAACAAAGTTCTTATAATACGGAGTTTGACAGATCTTTTCACTAGAATGCCATCCAGAGCCACATAGCTAGAATCCACTATATATTTACGATGCAAAAGGAATAATTAAAGGGGTGGTAGGTCGCTCACCTAATTTTTGCTTGGCTTCGTTGAAACTCTCCTCCCAGCTAGCTCTTTTGTCCGGCTTTGTGAACATGACGGAGATATTCTCGATGCCGGCCCTGAAAATAAACAGCAGATTTTGTGCCACGAGGAAGTCACGTTGTGTCGACGAACATTCGCGATGCACGTGGACCAGGAACGTGAATCGGACAAAGAACAAAAACATGGTATCGCGGCTTTGTGGTCGGCCAGCGCGTCGGACGGGGTATTCGACGTTCAAATTGTCGCAGATTCTCTTGTTCCCTCTAGATGCAATACACTCGCAAGCGATGTTCGTTCGACGAAACAACGCTCGAAGTTTGAGCGAAGAAGAAAACAATGAGGCGAAGCTCGTTCGGGCGTCGATGAAAGAGCTTTTCAAGCGCGACGCCGTTCGAAGACGGACAGGAAACATCCGTGGCGGTATTGTTACTCACTGAGTGTTAAGCGTTAATTCCAAACAGGCCAACTGCGAATGCGCTGCGTTCCTCTCGGCCAATTGACGCTGTGCCTGGCCGAGCATATCCTTGATAAGATCCTCTAATTGTTGCTTCGCGCCGTGCAACGTCGACACCAGTTCCTGAAGCTGACTCAATGTCGCGCAGTCTTCGCGAAGATGATCCACCTCTCGCGCCATTCGTCTCAGGTTCTCGTCTTTGGCTACGGACAGAAAGGACGCTTTAATAGCTGCTCGAGTGCCACGTGAAAAGATGACGTTGCCGATACTCGTGATGTGCAAGCTCGCTGCACTTTGCAGTTTTTCGAGTTCGAAACGCCGATAGAATATAGAGGGATCCTCGCTTCGAAATACCTTTCATCACTTCTAGGTCGTCCAGTGGTATTCTCATCAACATTTTGTACTTGTTCGCTTCTAGTAGGCCGACCAGACTGTTCGGGCAGGAACTTCTGAAAGAAAAATTGCGCAAACACCAATGCTGTTAGATTGCTGACGTCTTTTTGCGTACTTCCCTCCAAAATCAAATACTTGCATTTACAAAAAATAATTTATATCTACTTTATATTGTTTGTTCATACTTTATATATATTATATATTATACATTATAATATATATAGCTTCTTTTATATTATTTTTTTATTTAATTTATATTTATATTTGCAAAATATAAATATATTTATAATACTTATAATATATATATAATTTATAATTATAAATTTTTATATAAACAAAATTGAAAAAAATTTACGTATTAACAGATCCTCGCGTGTTCACCATCATTTTATTTGCGTGACCGATAATTTATTGCCATTTCGCGCGTACAGAGTATGAATAATCGAGTCGGAGCTCGAACAATATGCGATTATGATAAAATCAATGACGCGAACGAGCATTAATCCGCAATTTTTAGAGAGGTTCAGAAGACTCACGTTGACGGTTTTCTGATGGTTCCGCTTCTCCTTTTGATGCTGGTGATAACCAGCAAATCGGAGAACAAAAACAACGCTCGTTCCTTTCTGGTTCCCTGGTTCGAGGCAATGGTGACCAGATCGTGGCGGACAAACGTTCTGCGGCAAAAATGTACGATACGATTCAAACGAATCTTTTTGTTTTCATAGCAATTTCTACCGCGACACGCATCGGTATCGGGAATCGATACGGGAGTGCACGTTTAAAGCTTGAATAGTTCATGAAGTGAAAAAGCTAGCGCAACGTTTTACAGAAGGTTTCCAAAGGGGTGCCTCTGTTGTGCGTTCAATTTCTTCCAAACAATTTTACACGGTTTCCCTGCCGGGTCGTGTGTAAATTCAGTGTTAAACACTCGGAAATCGCAACGGTGTTTGTACACTATTATGTTCGTGAAACTAACATTATAAGCTAACAAAAAAATCCTATTTTGAGTGATAATAACTTAAAAAGTAAACAAGATGTATAAATTCAATAGCACGATTGAACAGGAGATGGTAGAAATATCCGATTTGTAAATAACGCAAGATTTTATGCAAAGTACGACAAATCTCAAGAAAGATACTCTCGCCATTCGCAGTTTCTTTGAACCGCGTCGCTAATTTCCATTGAAACGATGCACAATCGAAAATAATACTGAAAGGAATATTAATCTCGCAGAAGTTCGCGACAGCATTGGGTCATGATTTCATAAAGCAGGAGTCGTTTTATTCGACCGCGGATACTTTGCAATCCACTCTGCTTCGACGGCCATTAAAACCTGTACTAAATTGACGTTTTTTCCTGTAAAAAAACCGAGCCCATTTTCGATTCAAGCGGCACTTTGACAACTTGGAATTTATAAAAATAAATCAACGGTTAACTTGTCACATTGTACTTGTTAATCAGTATCGATAAACGTTACCCTGTTCAGATGCTACGAATTCATTATTTCACTTTAGAACATTGTCCCATTTAGAGAAGACACGCTTGAAGTATTTATGTTTGTGTTTTTTATGAATTCATAAATGAAAATCGCAAGATAAACTTACCTGTCGTTCGTCACGATACCAGCAAGTCCTTCGACGAGGGCCTGGACCTCCCTCAAGGTAGTTTGCTGCTGTTCCCACTCGAGAGACTCCCTTTCCGTGCAATTGATCTTCACGACCAGCTCGTGCACTTCCTTTTGAGCAGCTTGAAGTAACTCGAAGTCCGGATGCGTGGTATCAGTATGTTTCAGCAGTCTCTGGATCAGCAACTCGTAACGGGGTATCTTCTGTACCGGCTTGATCAATAACTGATCCAACCCGAGTTTTCCTTTGTGTTCCCGCTCCATTGTCTGTCGCGGAAAGGGACAATCGAAGCATACAAATTTGCTCGTCGCCATACAGATAACCGAAGACGGCAGTTACGGGCAACACAAATGGGATAGAGCTTGATGTAATCGACAGTTACGGGTTATAAGCGTTCCGATTAGTTGTTGGCGATTTAAAGCTGTGATGGATATATCGAGTGATAGCGAAAGTGCTTGTGGACAGTGACGCGTATGCTGAGGGATGAGGCATAGCGCAGGGTCAGAGATATATGAAAATTTATATACTGAAATTTGGGATCTTGAAAATAAAAAAAAAACTTTGGAATTCCGGATCTTGAAAATAAAAGAAATGTTGGAATTCGGGATCTTGAAAATAAAAAAATGTTGAAATTTTGAATCTTGAAAAAAGAAAAATTTTGAAATTTGAAATCTCGAAAATAAAGAAATTTGAAATTTGGGATCATAACAATAAACTTTTGAAATTTTGGAACTTCGAAACTTGCGAATGTTGGAACTTACAATTTAGACATTCAGGAACTTGGTGATTTCGAAAATCCCGAATTTAATTATCAATGTAAAGGTTGCGAAACAATGTTTAACGACGAGTTAAGGGAATATAAGCAGTTCGTGAGAATGTGTCCAATTAATGTTCGAGGATTAAAAAGGGGTTTGAATCGGAATATTGTTGCACTAATACCATTGACGATGAAAATCATGTTCCATCGTTCGAGTTTGGATAATTAGCACGAGTACAAAGGTGTAAATTGCGATGAAGTTGAACGAGCGAGTGAAGAGCGGCGAAGACAAAAACGTTAATTGGAACAAGGGAAATTAAAGAGAATACACTGTGTACCTCGAGGAATCGTGCAAAAGCCGGTTTCGCCTGGCAAGTCGTTTTTATCGCCTTCTTTGCGGATTTCCAATTATCAAGGAAAAGGGTGTACGTCTCCAAGACGACTGGCTTCGTGAACTGAAAGAAACAGGCTTAGAGTATTCAATCTTGTACCTCCATTATGCTAATTGAATGACTTTTTATGTAACATCGATTAATCACCTCGATAATAAAGGGATTTGATTGCGAATATGTAAACTAGGCATTAATGTATTGACACTGCATAAATTGTAGTCATTGATATTGATATAGAAATTAAAATAGCATCATCGGTTATAAATCTTGGTAATTTAATGATACGTTCAATCACAGCATACAATTACGATAAATTAAACAATTAATGCTAAAATTAATTGTTGACTGATTAATGAACAATATTTCGATGTATCTTAATTTAAATCGGTGTTTTTTTAACTAGTATTCAAATTGCAACTCCTTATTTCTGTGCGATTATCACAGATTTTGTAGTGCAGCTATATTAAAGTGAAACGACAGGTACAATTTTTGTATAGAAACATTTGTACTTGAAAATGATCATAATAATGCTACGAGGAATTGTTAAAGATCTCCTTGGTATTTAAAACACATTCGAGTTGCCAATCCGGAAAGTAACGAACAACATAATATTTTAATGAAACCAAACATTAATTATTTGATAAAAACACTCACCACGTCGAGGAAAACATCACCAATCGTCTGCCTAAGTTCCCAAGTATCGAGTCTTTTGCGTAGTTCTTCCAAGAATACCTCGTGATGATTGAGGATCGAGGGAATCTGAGAAGCATGAATATTCTCAATTAGCAATAAAGCGATTGTACGCGAAACAATAGGAAGAATAGACGCTGTTAATTGCTTTCCAGCTATCCACTTTCCATTTAACAAATAATTCCGATAGAAAAAGACAAGGTATATGGACCATACAATCATTGAGGTTTCAAACTAAATGTCCATGGCAGATTTTGAAATACGTTTAGCGAGTTCAGTGTATCTACGAATTAAAACATTGTAAAATTGCACAGTTCTGTACATTTCTTAGTGTTTCTAAGTTCTCAAGTTTTAGAGTTTATACGATTCTCAATTTTTTAATTTTTTAATTTCGGAGTATTCAAATTCCTTGATTCCAGTCTCTAAATATCAAAATTTCTAAATCCTAATTTTCAAACTTTTAAGCTTGTAAAATATGCAAACTTCTGAATTTTCAGATTTATAAATTTGTGAGTTCCAGTTCGTACACATAAACTGAGAAAATTTGCAAATTTCTAAATGCTACTTCGTAAACTTTTAAGCTTAGAAAATTTGCAAATTTCTAAATTTCGAGACTTTTAAATTTCTAAATTCTATCTTGCGAATTTTCAATCTTGAAAAATTTGCAAATTCGCCCCAAAATACTTTCGATTTCGGTCTAAAATTCCGGAAAAATCTACTTCTACATCTAACAGATCGGTATCCAACAGGCAGTTTAACGAAATAGGTGTACGTCGAATTTAATGGAAGCACGGTTTGTCGTCCATCATTTAAAACGTATTACATTCCATTTAATCTGGTCCCCCTTAATGGAACGTTAATACTCGCGTATTAGCCTGTAATTAGGGAAATAACGTTAAGTTTGCAACGCCGGTAAATTACACGTTCCTCGTCACACGAGTGCTGATTTTGTTAGCAGATACTACCGGCCGGCAATCGTGTTTATAATTTTTCTTCGTTTTCACGACGATTACGCGATAAGCGAACGAATTTTCCTTCGTCTATTTTCGCATCGCGAACGTCGAGTAAAATCAGACGTGCCAACAGACCCGTCCGACTGTTCGTCCGAGTTAATTGAAAGATTGTAACGAGCGAACAAATCGATCGAGTAAATGGCGTTAAAGGAATTCACGTGAACGGATTTCGCTTTCGTTCAACTTCTTTCGTTTTTTTTTTAATCGGTTTCGTGTCTGTACCGGTACGAATTCCAACGTCCCAGGATCGCACGGAATTTACGCCAAGTGGAGAATCGCGAATATAGGCGGACACAGGAATGGTATGCTCGATAATTCTCCCAACAATATTATCATACGAAGTTTCGCCTCTCGAATATCAGTGAATCGGGACTCGTCATAGTGTCACGTCGGTATTAACCCTTTGCCCTCGAAGGTATTTTTATTCGCATCAAATAGCATTTCTAAAAATTTTCAGTCTAGCGTAATGAATTTTTCAAGTAACGTAATCGTGAGTGGCTTATAATTGAGTTTCTCCAATAATTTTGGTCGTTAATAATGTACATGATCAAGTATTAAAATAAACATTACTGTTGCTGTTTTCCTGGTCAATGTCTTTTGCGATGCTTATGGTCATGAGAAACGATGATTTTTACCTGATAGAAGATTTCGTCCACCGTCGCTGAGTCCACCAGACCAGCATTTTCAGGACTCTTCAATGGTTGCAAGTATTTCTGAAACCATACAATTTTTTATTAAATCATGGACAGATAGTATTTGTCGATCACTCGTTATTCTTGCAATTTTTTATCAACCTAAATTTTCTCTTAGAACCGAATGCTTCAGATACCTACTTGAATGCCCTAGGTTTTCCCTGGTATTTCACGCAACTAAGTTTACTACAATCTCCCGAGATCCCTATAATTATACCTACACATTTTTAATATTTTGCCTTAATATTGTCACTTCGACGATGCGAATTTAACGCTCGTATTTTATTAATTAATAATTTGATGCGATTCGACAAAATTTTATGCAGATATGATACACCTATCGCATTCACTTTTCAGTTTTAAAGTCGCGCGTACACCGGGATTTCATCGAACGCCTAATTCAATCGTCGTCGCGTCAACCATCGCAATCGAGGAATATTAATTACGTACGAATAACATCAACACGCTTAATTATAAGTGGAAAACGTCCCGTTCGCATTTCTTCACGTCCGCGTCTACGTGTCAGCTGCCACTGAAATATTCAGGTTAAACGGCGTCCCTCGCTTTACTTTTTTTCCATGATTCATAAATAAATGCATCAGCCCGCTAATGTGGTAGCCATGCAATTCCCTGAATTCCATTACACTCGACTGGAGAGGCACGGGTCGCGGGAATACGAGAATCAATCGATAAACGAGACCGCCACGGGGATCTTTCTACAATTTAGATCGGTGCTGACGGCGGATCGAATAGGTGGACGAAGAATTGAAATTTGGGAAGTTAGGATTTTAGGGACTCGAATAATTCGGGAGGGTAGGAATTTCGGAGTTTGAGGAGTCGGTGAAATTTGGGAGAGAGGGGTTTTTGGATTATGGAAACTTGAGAATTTGAGGATGCCAGTGGTTTGGAAGCTTCAGAAAATTTGCAAATTTGGGTATTTGGGGATTAGAAAGTTTGAGAATTTGGAAATTTACGAGTTTAAGGATTAAGGGATTTGGAAGTTTAAAAGATTGGAAATTTTCAAATTTGGGGTTTTAGTGATTTGTAAGTTTGAGAATCTGGGCATTGAAGGATCCGAAAATGTAGCAATTTGGGATATTACGGATTTCGAAATTGGAATATCTGAAATTTTTGGGATTTGAAAATTTGTGAATTTGAGAATGAAGGAATTTGGAAGCTTGAGAATTTTGAAATTTACGAGTTTGTAGATTTGAAGATTTTGAAATCTGGAAATTTAGGTATTAGGGGTCTAAAAATGTGAGTAATTAATAATTTAGAGATTCATAAATTAGACAATGGCAAAATTAAGAAATTTAGAACTTTGAAAATTTGACAACTCAATGGTTTAGCAACTTTTCAACTCTACAAATTCAGAGATCTCAGAATTTGATAATTTTTATATTTGAGAATTTGATGTTCAAAAATGTTTAAATGAAAACTTGATTACCCAGCAATGTCCGCCACTCGCACGCGATTGCCAATCACTGATTTAAACCGCGTTTTCATGTCCATCTTTATTTCCAAGATGGACGTAGCCAACCAGCCAGCAATAAATAACAGACTACTGTTTAACGAGCTACATTAAGCGCTCCGAAGTAAAAGAAAAACCATTGGGAAACTCGAACAACGTGATGGATTGAATTCGAGGTGCTCCACGGATGTTCAACTATCTATTCAATGGTGGATAGTTGAGCAGTCGATATTTTTAGATACTCTTATACTAATGGATTAGAAACGCGGTTAAATGAAAAGGTTTAATGGAATTTTATATAATATATGGTCACAATTATAAGATATTCATCTCGGATACACTCCAGTCGGAAACACTCGGACCAACTCTATGCAAAAGAAAATACTCGAAGGACGACGCGAATGATAAACAAAAAATGCTATTCACAATGGTTCGCGAGGTGTTTCCGTCGAATGCAAAATCAATCGCTTTAATAACAGGATGCCTCCGTCGCTGGCTTCCGGAGGGATGAATTAGCATCGCGGCCATGATCGACTTGACGGGGAAACACACGCGTCCGGTTTATTTGTGCTTTTCTGATAGATACATTTCTATTATTTTTCTAGGTCGGAGCGACGACATGAAAAATCGCAGCGTTCCCGACATCGCCGAACCCTCCGGCTGTCGCTAAATAATCGACCAGTTCGAACAACAATCATCGTGGAACGGGTGCCGCGATGTTTATAAAATATGACAATCAAACCGGGGTGGGTTCGTCGTGTTTTGGAATCCGAATTCCCGGTGAATCGCACGAAAAAATTTCCTCACGAAAACCGCCTCTCCCGTGGAACCAGTTGCTACTTTTAACCCTCGTACGCTTCTCGGAAATAGTTTTCGCAAAAGATCCTCAAAGCCCGTGTTTCGGACATTTTTCTCATTACATTATAGTCATTGGTCACCTTTGTGTCTTTTAGGATCGAAAAGTGCAGGATAATTGCTTCTCTTGGGGTTTCTTTGGAAATTGTTCAGGATCTTTTCAAGGATACTTCAGGATTTCTTCGAGATTTTTTCAGGACCTCAAAATTTCTTCAACATTTCTTCAGAATTTCTATAAGATTTCTTCAGGATCTCTATAAGATTTCTTCGTGATTCTTTCAGGACATTTCTTGAAAATTTCTTCCTGATTTCTTCACAGCTTGTGCAGGATTTCTTAAAAATTTATTCAGGATTTCCTAAGAATTTCTTCGGCATTTCTCTAGGATTTCTTTGAACTTAATTTCTATAGGAAGAGCATCAGGTATTACATGGGCACAGAGAACGTAGTAAATTATTTCTACTAATTGATTTGAATTTTCATACTGCCCCAAAAAAAATGACAGATATATCATTAAGACAATCTCATTCCATCACGAAATTATTTGTCGGAAAATAAACGATAAATGTCAAGGTTCGCGTATGAACATTTTGCACATTTAGCGTAACAAATTTGCAAGACAAATCTCCGGTAACAAAGCACCGAAAGTAGGGGGTTGTTCAATATTCAGAGCACCCTTTTTATCCCCACCATCGTCGCAGCCACCTTGACGAATGCAGATGGCTGAAATCGTACATGCACGATTTAGATGCGCGTGACGTATCGATACAAGCAAATAAATCTGAGAATCGAGTTTGCCGTAGATCGATCCTATTAAATTCAGAACACGTGCGTCTCTGCTGCACAGGGGTTGTGTTGCGAAGGTTGCGTCCCATTTAAGCGTCGATTTGCAACCGTGTTTATGAAGAATCGTCCTTCCGTGATCGCGTCGAGTCGCAGAGAGGCGGCACGGTAATTACGACGGACTAATTGCAGGCATTATTTATCGATCCGGGAGCCTTCGATACGAATACCAGAATGAAACTCGAAGCGTGAACGGGACCCAGCTTCTTCAAATGTCAAACGACGAGGAAAGATGCTGCGTTTCCCGTCGTCCACGATTTTCTTCTATTCACGTGTTTTGCGCGACTTTTTGCCGGATGTCTTTCGTGCCGAGCTTCGCTACGGGGGAAATTTCATCGTTTGTAAAGGAAATCGAAACGTGACGGGTAACCTTGTGGACGTAGGGTGCGTCGTAACCCTGAGACGATTTTTTTAATTTATACCGAAGAATGAGAATCTTTCGGTTTTCTACATTTTTGATTAAACGAATTTTTGCGGTTCGACATTGTCATGTTTACGAATTACAAATTTCAGGATTTCTGCGATTTTGAGTTTTCAAATATGTTATTTTCGAAGTCACCGAATGTCAGAATCATATTGAATTCACGGGTGTTTCGAGTGTTCCAAGTTCCGGAAAGTTCAAAAATTCCTGAATTTCTAAATCTTCAGATTCTCAAATCACCAAAGTTCTCAAACGTTCCAAATGCCCCATACTTCTAAATTCGTAAATTTCCAAATCCTTAAGTTCTGAATTCCAGAACTTCTATAAATTCTAATTCTACATTTTTCAACTAAGTAAACTTCGAATTCCCCTATTTACCAAATGCCTAAATTTCGAATTCCCCAAATTACCAAATATCTAAATTTCGAATTCCCCATATTACAATATACCTAAATTTCGAATTTCCAAAATTATAAAAAGCCTAAATTTCGAGTTTCCAAAATTATCAAATGTCTAAATTTCGAATTCCATAAATCACCAAATATCTAAATTTCGGATTCCCCAAATTACTAAATGCCCAAATTCCGAATTCCCCAAATTACCAAATATCTAAATTTTGAAATCACCAAATGACCGATATTTTAAGTTGTCAATTCCCTATAGTTTGTTAACCACAATATACGAGCGATAAACGTCTATACTCGTTTCCGCAGAAATTACAAAAATTACAGTCTCCATTTCTGTTTACATTTTATTTACATTCCACCTCTGACCTTTCAGCTAAAAATGTGTCACCGTGAAAGGGAATATAAAAAATTTCAACCCTCCGTCGGGTGACCAAAAGGGTATTTGATTCTGTAAATTCTCCCCCATAATTCTCCCTGTGCTGTCGCCAGAAGCGGGATTTCATAGCAGAACATTGCGTTTACTTTCCATGTAGAAATCAGAACTCGATTTGTCTGACTTACTCGCTTAATAATCGACTGTCGATGCCATTCTCGGCCCGCTCTAATTTATTACTTCAAAAGCTACGTCTCGTTCGTTCGGTTCTTCGATCGTTGCATGAATTTAGTGCGTCAGTTTAATCCGGAGGTTCCGTTTAAAATGCAACGAACACGACCGATTCATTTACCGAAAGGCTATTCTACTTTATTACATCATTACACGTACATAATAAACTGAACCAAATTCCACATATAAAATTCGTTCTCCTTTATTTACAGTTCGTTGCAGTGCAAAGAGAAAAAAAATACTATTGCGCGTAAACCGACTGGATTAAAAAATTAATCCTTTGCGCTCGAAAGCATTTTCATTGCTAGCAAATAGCAACGGTACAACTTTCTATTCGAAAAACTTGATGAGTTCTATTGAAATTATTAGTTTTTTATTATTAACCACCCATATTGCCTGATTCACTATGTTCAAACGTCGCGTGAATAATATTATAAATTTAGATAAAAGTTATTCGTTTAAAATGATTACGCAAAGGGTTAAGTAACGACACGAAAATTGAAATGTTCGAATTGAATTTGCGAGACGAAACGCGAATCGATAATCGTATCGTAGTTCGAAAGTAAAAGGAACGGGTTGCAGAACACGCATCGTAGTTCTCTGCAACGTTTCTTGCAGCAATTTCAGGAAGTTACCAGGAAACGTTCGTCAATCCGGTCGGCATGTTTAATGAAAACAACAAGTAGGAGGATGCGTGGCTGCATAACTTAACGAGGAGATGTTCACGAAGTAGATCACTCGAGCGGAATCCTTGCTCGAACGAAGTAAATAAACGGGCAACGAGCTTGTTTACGAGGAACAAGGTCACAGCTTCGACGTTCGAAGAACTTTCGGAAAGCACATACCGAACGATGACGTGCCCGCTGATATTCCGTGGGATGCGAAAACAACGAAAGCGATTCGCAATAATGTCGAAACAACGTTCTAAGTTTATGCTCGTTCGTTCTATTGCGATACATAAGAAACTTTAATTCGTCATGTAAGAACATTTGAAGTGGTACAATTCACAAATTTAATCAATTTTTTGTATTTCTGAATCTGTAGATTTTTGTATTTTCATATCCCTAGATCACTCGAACTATACAATTGATTTCTTGTAAAGTAGATCTTAATATACTTGCATATCTGCGCACTATAATCCCTACATCTCCAGATCTCGACGCCCAAAAATCTCTATATCCTAGGATCACTGCATCTTAAAATTTCTATATCCCTGAATCTCGATATCTCTAAATCCCCATATCCCCAAATCTGTGCGTGACAAAATATTCACATTCCAAAACTCTTATACTTACAAATATCTAGATCCCCAAATTTTTATGACCTCGAACCCAAACATTCCCAAATTTCTACATCCCCAACTCACAACATCTTCAAACTTCTAATTTTCCTATATTCCTATATCCTCAAATATCTATACTCCCATACTCCCAAATCTCTATATCCCCAAATCCCTATACTCCAAATATATACATCAAATGTTTACATCCTCAAATCCACACATTCGCAACTCTCTACATCTCAACAACTCTAAACTTCAAATCCTTGCAACCTACAATCCTATATTCCTATAATTTCGTCATCCCGTAATCTCGTATCCCCAGTTGTTACTAATAGCTAGTAACATCTCTCAAATATTTTTTATCTATATTTATTGTTCCAGTAATTGAACTTATTGTGTTCATATCACTTCAACCGGTTGGTATTCATCAACAGAGTACAAGAGAAAAATGTAACAAAGTGATTGAAGCACAAATTGACTGACGTACAAATTGGAATTAAATTCTGGCAGCACGTGTTATTATTCTACGTAGTGATATCGCATGGATTCGGAAATTTTATTGGAACAATATTATACTCACATTGACTAGTATTTGCAACGCCTCCACGTATGACCGCTCGGTGTCATAAAGTTCCACGACCACGTGAGTCCTTGTATCCTGGAACACAAAAACTGCAATTATACACGGAACCATTATAAACTGCATTATACACGGCGACGAACTCGAAATAAATTCAACGTTTTTTAATACATCTCTCGTGTTCACGAAGTGAAGAGAAAAGAGAAGTCGACGAATATGAAAGTATATTACTTTATAAACGTCGAAGAAGTCAGAATTGAACAAACTTCATGCGAGATTGAAATAAAACAGAACGGATCGATGTACCATTTTCGTTCTTTCACGAAACGCGATTAAAATCGTGGCGTACACAATTTAATCTCGTTAAATGTCGCCGAAGAAATAATGGTCGTAACTTCCTTTGGCGTATCAAATTTATCCAAACTTAACAACATATGTTATAACTGCGAGGAACGAAATTAATCCGATTTGTTCAGCGAACGATCGAGTAGGAGTAAAGAAACAGAACTGGTAAAATCTAAAGAGCTGATATTTATTTATGAAAATTCCAATTATCGAATAAACGGTCCTACAAAATATCTTACTGTTATTTCGTTGCATATATAAATTAATGATAACGCGATGTAAAATGTATTGGAGATTATGCGTGACTAACGAGGCTCACGTAATTGAATACTCGAGAAAAAAAGATGTACATTATTGAAATGTAAATTTTAAATTAAAGAATGAAGAGTGTCTGAGTACACCCGACTGTTTCTACTATGACAATGAACGTGTTTAATACTATTTTCCTTTATTACAAAATGGGATATTAAGTAATTTGCATAAGAAAGTTAGTCAAAATCGAATTTCGATCATTTTTCCTGCAATTATAAAGATGGACACTCAACAAAGTTAATTTTCTCCCAGTCACAGTAGAAATAAAAAGCTCACGAAATACATTTTTGTATCCTCTCAAAAGCAGTCAACAAATGATACAACATGTCCATAAAATAAAATCCATTTAACAAATACAAATATTTCGCCGTTCATTGTATCAAACGAGTCTCACGATCACGTACCGAACAGAAACAAAGGGGTCACGAAATGTTTCTGATTATCCGAACAACGTGAAAGGCGGCCAGTTCTGCACGAAACATCGTTCGGAATCTCTAAAATCTGTTGGGAACCGCGGGTTCGAGGTATCCGTTAATTGCATCGTTCGAATGATTCGGCACGTCAATTGTTCGAAAAACAACGGAATCCGTTACACGGTTGTCCCGTGATAAAGATCCCACGTGTATCCACATGTCGCGTACGAGCACGTGCTGTACATCACGTGTCTCCCGATGCCATTACGACACTGATTACAAGAAAAACCGTTCCCGTTACGTAAACCGTAAGACGCAACAGATAATTTTACGGCCTGGCTCCCGACAATTGCACCGTAATCGACGATTATGACATAACCGGGTACAACGTCGAGGTTGCTTCCTACCGAGCTACGCACCACTCTCCATTTTTCTTCCCGTGATGTTTAAACGCGTTAAACGTCGCAGTGAAAGTGGACCGTGTAATAAGACACATCAAAACCATTCAAGGTGCGATTGATTTAATTTCGAAATTAAGCTTTCAATTTGATATTCATCGGTAGTATTTGAAATCTCCTTCGTTTGCTTCTGCGGTGCGGTCGACTCTCGTTATATTGCCGCTTTCATACCCACGGATTTTCGCTCGAGCTAACGATGTTTCACTAACATTTATTAAATTTTAATGCGATAGTTTGTCTAGTTTTGCACTTGCGCTCGGAAATGAAATTTTAATTTTGAGTAAAAATACAATTTTTGTATTTTGTATTTTTACGTATTGCGTCTCCATGTATTGAGTTTCTATATATTGCATTTGTGTACGTTGTATTTCTACATATTTCATTTGTTTGCGTTGTATTTCAGTATATATTGCATTTAAGTGCGTTGCATTTCTACATATTGCATTTTCGTGCATTTTATTATTTTCACGTGTCAGATACCACACATTCAATTTATACATGATCAATTTTTATATGTATTTCTACACATACATTTACCATTTTATATTTGTCAATTCTTATATTAACGAAGAAATTCTTGGAAATTTTGCTGGCGATAAATAAATTCCCTTGCAAATACTTTTAAAAATCTTCAAACTCAATTTTCTAAAAGACAAAATCAAACACGACGAGATTCTATGTATAGGGCATTCTGGACTAATTTTTTTAGGTGCAATCCCCTACATTACATGACTAACCTCTTCAAGGATACACATACATGATCATTTAGTTTGGTTTTACATTCATCCAGCAAAAGTGATACACAGATATTACCATAATTTATGTATATTATAAATATATTTATCATTCATAATTTTTACAAATTTAAAACGAACAAAGTATAAATGTACCAAGAAATGAATTTCTTTCGAATGTTAAACAATCATCCCTGAAGAGGTTAAATTAAAAACATCTTGTATATCGATCGCCTAAAACCTGCATCGCATATAATACGTCGTGCAACATCACATTTAACAGAGAAACGTCTTTGACCACTAAACACAGAGTGTAGGATGTAGTTATAATTCGAACCCCTGCGACACGGTGCGAAATATATTTGCGTGCGTGTGCAAGAAATTTCGTGTAGAACAACTAACAAAAACGACGATGCGCGCACGGGACAGGCAATGACACAGTGCTTGCGTTACATGTGAATTAATACGGTCAGTGTGCACGGTGGATTCGTGTAAGCGTGAAAAGGAAAACTACCCACGCGGTCTGTGTTGACACGCTCGTTATTTTCGCTGTCCACCGACGGCTGGCTGATGAGTTTCCGATCAGCGTTCATCGTCATCCTCTTCCACCGCCTTTGCCGATCCTTCGAAACGGTTCAGCAGCCTCTCAAATTGCATATCAATCCGGCTCTCCACACAGGAGTCCCATGTCGAGCGTTTTCACGATTGTCAACGGCACGCTCGTCGCGATCGACGCGTTCGACAACGATATCGAGTCTAATTATCGAGGATTTTCTTCATCGAACACGACCATCATCTAGAAGAGTCGAGCCCGATCATTTTCCACTTATCGCGGAATTCATCGGACGTGGAGCTACGTTCTCACGAGTTATTTAACGATATCAATCATTTAGGCGGGAAATTTTCTACTTTTTAAACCTAAAATTGCGCACGTTTACAAAATTGTTAGTTTGGAAGTTTACGAACTTCGACATTATTAAATTTTCCGATTCGTGTTCAACTACGAGTGGAATTAGCGTTACATTGCTAGTGGAATTGGTATGCGTGGAATTATCATGCGCAGAATTACTATGCCTGCAATTGACATGTGTGGAATTAGTACGCATGGATGTGTCACATACGGTATGGTTACGCGCCGAATTACTACGTGTTGAATCGCTATGCGTGAAATTACTACGCGTAAAATTACCACCTGTGAAATTGCTATCAGTAGAATTATCACGCGTGGGATTATTTCACGTGAAATTACCACGCGGGGATTTACTACGTATGGAATTACTACGCGTGAAATTACCACCTGTAGACTTGCTATGAATGGAATTATCACGCGTGGAATTATTACACGTGAAATTACCACGCATAGAATTACTACGTGTGCAATGACTACGTATGGAGTTACTACGTGTGAAATTACCATACGTGGATTACTACGTATGGAATTGGAACGTGTGAAATTACGATGCGTGGAATTACTACGTATCGAAATACTACATGTGCAATCCCTTCTCGCGAAATTACCACACGTGACATTACCACGTATGGAACTGCTACGCGTGGAATTACAACGCGTGATATTACCACACGTGAAATAACTATGCATGGAATTATGAACAAATCAATCATACATGTCTAATTCCTACATGAAATACTAAATCGTCCCCTACCAAAAAGAGAACGTACATTTTCTGAAATTCTACGTCATCTTCCCTTCTGCAATCTTTTAGATACAGCATATTTCATGTTCTCCGACATTTTCCTCATTTCTCGAAACACTTAAACCCTGTCCTTCTGCACAGTGTACCCGAGAACGTTAAAAATACCAGCGAATCGTGTAAAAGCTATATCCAGTTACAGACACGAAAGAGTTACAGTATCGGAAAAGCCAACGACGTGAGAAAAGGAGCTTTCCTTCGATCATCGACTACCCTCCCGCTTATCACCCACCGGCACTGTTACCTTTTTTTCCAACCTCGCTTCGACCTCGATTAACATTTTCTTAACACCCCGACACGCGAACTGGAATTATTAATAAAGCGATTAATCACGGGAAATTTACATCGTAACCTCGAAAGCGAACCGGCCGACTTTAAAGTGGAAATAGTTGCGTGCCACAATGGAACGATTTCAAGCTGAATGAAAGCTCCGGTATAATATCAATCGACTAAATGAGAGAGAAACGGTCGTAGACACAAAATTTATCTCGCGTTGCGGCACTATTTGATTCCAGAAATTTGCTAGGAACAAGTTTCTTCTGAATTTTGTAATAGAAAATTATGAGACAAAATTTGACAATTTTCAAACTTACGATTGTACGTATCTTTTCGTTTTTTACCTTGAAAAGCTTACATTTTTATTTGGAACTTTAGAAATTTTATATTTGCGCGCGTGAAATTGCCACGACATATATCGCCGAACTTTGCATCACCAAACGTGGTAATGTTATGTGAAAAATTTGTTTGTGCTCCATCGCCGCGTGTAGAATTACCACGCGTGGAGCTGACATGCGTTATATTGCCACGAGTGAAATTACTACGTGTGGAACTACCACGCGTAGAATTACTACGCGTAGACATACCGCGCGTTATATGGCCACGTTTGGAAACTCCTACGCGTAGAAACATAACCCGTTATATCGCCACGCTTGGAACTCCTATGCGTGGAATTGTCACGCGTTATATCGCCATGCGTGAAATTCCTACAGATTGTATCACCACATGTGAAATTTCTACACATACAGTTTCCCTCACATAGGGATTCTACCCGTAGATTTGCCACATGTTATATCGCCACGCGTAGAACTTTAACGCGTGAAACTATCTCGTATTATATAGCCATGCGTGGAATTTCTATTCGTAGAGTTGTCACGCGTTATATCGCCACACATAGAATTACTACGCGTAGAGATATCACATGCTATATAGGAACACACTATATCATTAGACGTAGAATTTCCAGGCACTATGTTGCCACGCGTTTTATAGCCAGATCATTCTACTTATTACTACAGCAAATACAACATGAAATCATAGAAAATTGCGAGTTCTATCTCGTGTTTGCGCAAGCTTTTCGATGCAAAGTGACTCAACAGTGCCACTTTAAAAGCCGAGACCCTGCGTCCGGTAAGTTTTGGCGTTTCCACGCAGAGCTTTCACACTTCGAGCTGGATGATCATACGTCGAACACTTCGTGTATGTACGTTGCGTTATATTTAGCGATGTGACTCAGGGACCCCTCGTGAGCTTACAAAGCTCCCTTTTCCCATCTTTTTTTCTCCCGAGCTTTTCCCTCTTCCGTCGAGGAGCTCGACGTTCCGTACGATTACCGAACCGATTACATTCGAGAGGATCTTCAGACTTGATTTTCGCCTGTTTCCGGATAGCCAGCAGGATTTACCTTCCCTTCGTCGTCATTCGACAAATTTATCTCGCGATTACAGTTCGGACGATAACGTCGATAGACAATTTCAACACCAATTCTTGTTACGTTTGAGGCTCTTTATCACGCTGCAACCTATTAAATTCACGCTCAGCGAGACAGCTTTCAATGTTGGAACATTATTTGATATTTAATATTAATTGGGATGTTCGAAAGCAACATGTGATTTTAATTAAGAGAATTTTAACTGATATATAATTTTAATTAGAAGAATTATAAGCGACGCTTAAATTGAATTGCAGTCGACGTGTTAGGTATTTTGCAGTTTGCTAAAAATTAGAGTTATTTAATTTTCTGTAAACAACTTTCAATTTGGGACTACAAGTTAATGCAACGTAAAATTATATTTGTTTCAATTATCTGATACTTTGTAAGTCCCTAGGTAATTTTATGTTTCTTTTAAAATATAACATTATTATTCTTCAGTTTCATTTAATGTACACTGCAATGTTACTAAGATCAGTCTCTTCAGGGATGATCTCTTCGAGATCTGAAAAAGTGATATAATT
Organism: Coelioxys conoideus; assembly: GCA_947623535.1. Taxonomy (NCBI): domain Eukaryota; kingdom Metazoa; phylum Arthropoda; class Insecta; order Hymenoptera; family Megachilidae; genus Coelioxys; species Coelioxys conoideus. Next base: position 14,529,040 of record OX392457.1, on the reverse strand, counting down.
TTACCAATATATAATCATATATTACTTATTTCAAATGGATGACAAAGTAAAATAATTCGAAAAGCCTCAATGATGAATTTAAAGAAAAACCTAAACATCCACGTACATCGGTGTCCTTGTCCGGATTAAGATTGAAATCAATCTGCGATAAAACGATTAAAAATGAATTGAAGAATAATTGAAACTGCGTGACAATAGCCATCAAAGCGTCGGATGTGTTAAATTTGTGATGCAGGTCAGTGGAATATTCGTTCAATCGTTAATTCCACCGTAATCAAAGCGTTTATCGTTTTCAATGTGCCCAGTGAAAAGTAGAATTCCCAAGATTCCGACGACCAATAATCGAACAATATTTCCAGGAAACAAAGCAGGATAAGCGAAAGGGGAAAAGTGGAGCATCGATATTGGCCCGACGAGAGGGGTCCTTGGAAATCTTACAGCTGAACCGCGTTTCCAACATGAAATTAAATCATAGAGAAACGCGACGTTCCCGATAGCAAATCGACTGATGTTGCAAGGCTACGTCCACGATACCTCTACGAGTTAAACGTTAACGTACACCGGGAAACATGTGTTTCCTGTTCGATGAAATTCGAGGGTCGAGATAATCGTGTATGCATTCTCGACAATTGACGCTATCTCGTTGCTGCTGTCACTGTTCCCAGAAACACCTGAATTAGTTGACCTTTTGTAAATCCTGACCTTCATATGACGTGTACCAGTTAAACTATTCCACTGCAATAAGATATGCAATGACTTTTCGGAAAATGTATCGTAAATCACTCATAATTCTTTGTGACATGAGAACGTAAAAAAATATTCGTCAGACTTGCACTTTTCATTGAAAGTCGTAGGGTATCTAAAATTTGGTAATGATTTGGAGAAACTAGGTGACAGTACTTTTTTTATATGCCGTTATAGATGTTGGCAAATTGTTGCAAGAATTCATGCAAATCCATGATAAAATGACTGATAATAAAATTCCAATTTATTTATAGGCAGCACATATGTCTTCGGTGCCACATGTGCTACGTCAGCCAATTTTACAACTAATTTTGTTATGACTATCAATCTTATCTTTGTATTATGTCTCTGTATTATTTTCATGTGCATACAAGATCAACAAAAATGAAATACGCAGCTAGTTTTACGTACGAAGTACGTAATACCGTTTTAGGTGATACGAAAAGATGAGAAACAAATTTTAGAAAATCTATATCGAAGAGAAATTTCGAGTAATCGAATACTTGAAATATGTTTACGATTTATAAATTCTATAATCTTCGGTCACAAATACACACAGTATCATAACTATATGATATAAGTAATATACGTTTATATATAACTGTCTTACACGTGATCACTTACATCGTTATTTTTAAGCATTATCAACATAGCAGGTCTACGACTTTTAAACAATCACTACGTACAAAATAAGAAACTGGCGATGACTTAATCCGAATGAAAATGAGTAAAACCCTCTCGGAGATCTTATTAATTTCCTTTCCCGTAAACGAGGATAAAAACTAGTCTTACGAGTAATAAAACGAACGGATCATATTTATACTGCGACTATTTCTTACTTAACCGTTTCTATCCTTCATAAACACGATCGAAAGTAGCAAGAAATTAAGGCCAGGAAAGAATTCATCGTTAGCTTCGTATCAATCAAAATAGTCGACATCGGTTACACGATTTTCCCCGGTTGTGCTGATCGTTCCCCTATGTGACATTAAACAACGACGCCGAAGAACTGAGCAGCTTTCCTAAGAGGCAGGGAGAGACCGAGGCACACTCTTTGACCTTTTTATTGTTACCGTGCACGATATCGTTCGCGTGATCGTACCTGTGTTTCTTCGACATTATAGAAAATACACGGAGTCGCTCGATTTCTGTGCAATCTAGAAGAAGAAACGAAAACAGTAGCCTGACACGCGACGCGGAGAAATTTGAAATAATGTCGAATGCGAAGAATATGCGACGATAAACTCGACGCTTTGCGATCGTGATCACTCGTGTATAAGAAAATTAAATAGGGGGAATAGGAAGGGGAGAATGAACGATCATGTGTCGAATGTTAATTTTTTGAAACTAATTTTCGGGTTTGAAAGGTTAGATGTTCGGAAATTTGGAGGATTTGGGAATTTAGTAATCTGGAAATTTGGAGATGAAGGAATTTGGGGATTTGAGAAGTTGTACTTCGGAAATTCGAGGGTGCAAAAATTAGGGAATTTATGAATTTGGATATTCGGAATTTGGAAGTTCGAAATTGGGGATCTAAAAATTTGGTGAAGTAGAAATCTGGGGAATGAAGAAGTTGCTCATTTCGAATTTTGGGCTCTAGGGAATCCGAGGATGTAGAAATTTGTGAACCTGGGAATTAGTAGAAAAAGAAATCGACGAATGTGCGAAATTTTATGTTTGGAAATTTGGGTTTTTAGAAATTTGATAAGTGAGGAATTTGAATATTTAAAAATTTAGATTTTTAACAATTTTGAAAATGTAAATATGTGATCATTTGAGAATTTGGAAATTTAGAAATTTTGCCACTTAATACTTAGGAAATGCAGAAATTTCGTAATTTGAGAACTGGGAAATGCAGAAATTTGATAATTTGAAAATTTGGGAATTAGCGCTCCCAGGTATTTAATCGCACCTTTAACCTCTCGAAATCGAAAGAGTAAGACGGGGACCCTGCACTCGCCCTTATTTAAAAGAAGTCAAATGTGCGTATATAAGCAGCTGTACGTTTGGTACTCCACGAAAACGTACGAGTTTCGATGTTTCGAAGGAGTTGCATAGTAATCCTATCTAAATAGCGCGTAACCAAAGGTTAACCCTTGACCTTTGCTAAGTATCAGCACCATCGTCTGGTACTTATATTATTTCTGCTGGCTCCCAATTACGAGGATTAAATGCGATTTTCTTCGGCGGTATCGCGAATGTTCGTTGCACTTCTCGCGTGATGAACTTCGGTGCACAGCGATGGGAGCAATTCACGTTATTTACCGGGCATCAAAGGATTTAATGATAGCAATTAACCGTGCATCGTAATGAACTGTGATTAAGTTATTCGCCGGCAATTATAAAAGAAAATTTCTCCTAAAATCGCGTTACAGCACGTAACACGATACGCGCAATATAAATATATTAACGCGAGATGATCATTAACGGCCACCGCTGTTATTTAGCCACCGAAGATCGTTAGTTCCACCGTTTCGTTAGAGATTATAAGATGCAAGCGGCACACGAGGATCCGAATAGAATCGAGAATAAATAGAAGGTGGCCAAGCTTACGTGATTCACTAGTAAATATGCAGTTACACTGGTCGCGTAATATTAGTTCTAGCCACCACCGACAATATTATCAAGACCCTGGAATTTTCTAAACATCCAGCAGCTGCTGTTAACCAACACACGTACACCGTACACTCGAAACGTTACTGCGAGTTTCTTTTCCGAGCCCCTCCACCCGCTAACATTCAGTCACGAAACATATAAATTACGATCTCTGAAATAGAAACCGTACGCAATTTAACATGCAATTACTCTCCAGATCGTGCATCGCGGTTCATCGATGCCACTCGCAAGGCAACAGGTTGACTACGAAACCGAAACGTGTTCTAACTGTCGTAAGGGATGAAAGCTCGATCTACCGATCTATCGATCGATCGTTCCGACGCGCCTGTCTCGAACACCTACGTAGCTGACCCTAATTCTATCACCGAATCAAATTAATGTACAAAGGCAGAATTACGTCGATTACCGTTACCATCCTCGGACACGTTTCTCAAAGGACTCACACGTGACACGATCCTCACGAAGATCGAGGGTATCAGTCTGCACCGGTATCGCGATAAAACGTTAAGGTGTCCAACTTATCCTTTGCTCAACTCGCGTATCTCGAGCGAAAGCGTCATTGCACGATCGGGACACGGTACGAGACGGTTCTGCAAGCTCGGAGCTTTCGCGGAACGGCAGCGAGACACGGCGTTACGCCTGAAACTGGCGACCCGTCGCACAACCGCGGCCAACCTGATCGATGCCCAAGAGAATAGCGAGCGCTTGCGGAGGAAGAGAGGCAGATGTTTCGCATCCAGAACGCCGGCGCGCACTCTCACGTGGATTACACGCGCGCACCGTGTATCCTGTCCATCCTGTTCGAGGAGCTTTGCCGCGCGACCTTGTCCCAGGAAGGCAAGCTCCGACGACCTTGCACCGACGCCGCTAAAGAACCCCCCTCTGAATCACTATCGCGATCGCGGTTTATCGAAGCTTTCCATAGTTTTATCCGCACCTTATGGTCCACGAAAGACTTTACTAGGAAAAACGATACTTCGGTGGAGACCATCTCCGCTCATCTAATAATAATATACGAGCTTGCACGAAACACTCGAATACGATATGCGATCAAATTTGTACGAACTTATACGGTGTACGGTGTGTAGAGTCCACACTTTACGTTGTAGAGCCTATATTGTACACCCTGTGGAGTTTACACGCTTACCATGTGTTACGCTTAGGGTAGGTCCGAGATAGATCACACGATACGGGTATCGAATTTAGTAGTGGTAGTATAGCTTCCCTTTGCCCGTATCTAGTTAAGGTGCACCCAGTGGATTCGAGTATCTAATTTTCAGCCATTTGGATCTGACTATAATGCTCTTCAAAAATATACAGAATTTTTTAATTAATAATGTTAATTAATGTTTGAGGTAGATATATAGTCAACAGGTTCGCGTTATATCCTACAATTTAAATACAACCAATTTTGATTGATATTTTGAATACCATTGAGTGTTAAGTACAATTCCAATTATAATCTGCACAGTCAAAGTATGTCTAACATTGTAACTTTCATTATTTCGGTTAACGAATGTGGCTATAATAAAAATGCAGCTATAATAAACCTATAATAAACATTACTATAGTAAGAGAAAAAATAATTATGTTAATACAGATCGCAGTAATCGAATCGCGTGACCTAACCTAAATTAAACTCGAGCTTACGGGAAGTTATGAAAATTCGATCGATGTAATGAAGTTCGAATTGCGTATCTTTACTGTTCGTGGTAAATCGTTACTAATGAATGGTATTAATTGTATGAATATGCCAGATACATTATCCTCAATTATGGATTTATGTTCAATTAATGGAAGCCGAGTGTTTATACGGGAAGAAAGAAGATTAATTCCACATCGTTTTACGAAAGCGCGCAATACGGGCTGTGTTGTTCACAGAAATCACGTGAATGCAACAACTCTATTCGGTGACACAGGAAGTTCGCACCTGCGCCAAACTAAATTAGCACGCTGTTGTCTATTTCCACTGAACGACTGAACCGAACCGAGAGTATCTCGCGGGAAGGATTTAATAAGCTCCTTTGAAACAGTAGGAACTTCGAGAGTCCATTTAACGTCGAAATGCTAAACCGTACCTGCTACAAAAATCGTTGACTACTTTTCGAGATAAATCGAAATAAAAATCGTGGAACACGGGTCATCGTTCACCGACGCATGTTAATCTTCGTCTTCGTCTCAAACTTTTATCAAACACGACAAATGCGTTACGATTTTCGTTAAAAATATACGGGACAAAAATAATATTTCCTTCGAAAATGATCAAGTTTTATTTCGTGTTATACCGTTCGCGGGAAAATATGGATTATAAATTTGTCATGTTTATAATCATCGTTTCCTCCCGATTCTGCGACGCGATTCAAACCGTCACGAACAAAATATTCATTTCGATGCCATGAAATATATAAAAATTGATGAGCTCTCCGCGCGGTTTATATCGCCGTGAATTATTTTATATTTTTTTAACGCCCGCAGGCCACATTTATTTCGAGGACGATTGTTTAGTCTGCGCCGTTGCAGCAACGTCTCCTCTCCGCAATTTTCGGGCATTTTATTCGCGTTTGTCGAACGCCGCCGGTGCAGTCTGCTTTTCATTCGACTGCGGATTGGCAACTGGTTATGAATAGCTGCGTTATATTAACTTCTGCACATTAAAATTTGTGGACCACGAGTGTGCGACGTTCGAACGCGGCGCGTCAAAAACTTTCATACGAAAACTGTTATGCGCGTGTTCTTCGTCCCTGTCAGAATTTTATGAGCTGACAATTTTTATTTAAACGTACCGAACAGTTTCATTCGCCCGATTAATGCCGATATATTAGCATTTGCCAACTTTATATTTAGAAATAGCTTAAATTATGTAGAGCGTTAATAAATACATTATTCGGTGTCTCGATAATTAATCGTTCATGTAATACTACGTTAAACTAACAGACAACCCGCAAAAGTTATTATTTGATTTTTTAATAATTCAATCTGCAAATATTTACCTACCGTTGGTCGAAGTTTGTACTACGTGTCCCTGCGTTGAAAATTAAAACAATGGTCGTGCGTAAGAAATCAAAGTCCAAAAAATAGTATCTCCTCGTCGCAACACGAAAACAAAGATCCGTGAGAGACGAGTCGTTCTACACGGTCAAACAATAAAAATAAATGAAGTAAAAAATGTTGAGGACATTTCGGAGGAAAAATAGTGTAACGTAATGAATTAGAAGGAAATAATTACATATTAATCGCGCTTATTCGTACATTGGAATGCGCGAAACAAAGAAATGCAACGTTCGAGACGAAAAGTCAAAATGGAGGAAATATCTTTCCACCGAGTGCGCGTATCGTTAAACGATGAAGCGAGAAAGAAACTGGTGTAAATTATTCAAGAACGTACGTGGGATCCGACGTCACGTTTGCCGTCGACGTCACGACGCCCCGGCGCTTTCAGTTTCGCGATTCCATTCATGAAATCCTAGAAATCTACGTAATACGAACCAAAAGCGATGACATCAGATGATAGATAAAGAAGTCACTGAAAATACCCCCTGTTTATCTTTCGATCTGCTATTTTCATCCAGTTAGTTTATATGTTTTCTTAGCGATCTTTCCGTTAGAGATTCTATGCGTCCGCACGCAATAATGTCTCTCGTCGTATTTCATGTACTCGAACAAACGTTATTTCCACGTCGGAATGTCAACCTCCCCGTATTTCTTTTTTCTCCTTTTTCCTCCACTCGTAACGTGACAATCTAAAAATTCTCATCCGCGTTGCGCAGCCTTTGCGTTAAAATACTTTTTTCGCGTAAATGCTCCGAAACGCTCGATACTTTAGCTATTCGTTCTATTGCCCCGTGTTAAATCACCCTGCGTTGTACCGTCACGTGTTCTGCTACCACGCATTAGATTGCTACACATGGTTTTGTCGATAAATCACTGGTTGTTGTATTTCCACGCAATCTCTACGTATTGGACCTCTAGGCGTTAGATATCTACACGTTGCATTTTTACGCGTTAAATATCTACACGTTACATTTCTATGCGTTGGATATCTTCACGTTGAACTTCTACAATTCAATTTCCACGCAGTGGATTTCCACACAGTGTATTTCCACGCGGCGTAATTCTACGCCTTGTATCGTCACGCGCTATATTTACATGTGATCGGATTTCTACGCATTGTGATTTCCATTTGCAATTTCCACGCGACAGATTTCTACGTGCGTACATAATTCTACGTATTGCAATTCCACGCGTTAGAATTCTACATGTTGCAATTCTCATACGAAGAATTTCTACACACCGTACATCCACACACGGTAATTCCAAGCTTTGTACTTGCACGCTATAGAAATCTACACACCACATTTCCACGTGCCGTAATTCTACGCGTTGCTTTTCCTCACGTTAAATTTCCATGCGTTGTGTTCGAACGCGTTGAATTTCTACACGTTATAATTTCTACGCGATAGATTCCTACCCGTTGTATTCCCACGCGTTAGAGTTCTGTAAGTTGAATTTCTAAACGTTGTGATTTTCACACAATATAGCTACCATATGTAAATTTTCCACACATTGAGTTTCTATGCGTTGAATTTCTTCGCGATGTAATTTTTATACGTAGACTTTCCACGCATTGAATGTCTATGTATTGTAATTCCTACGAGTTGTTCTTCCACGCGTAACATTGCCACGCGTAGTAACCCCATCGATTGCAATACTGTGCGGCGTATCGCCACGTGTCGCATCACCATGCATCGCATCACAACGCGTTGAATCATCACACATTGAGCCTTCGCGCGTTATGTATTCGTGCGTTATTTCTGAATACCCGAGGGAACGGTGAATGATCGTCGGCTTGCTTAAACCGCAAATTAATCCGTTTCCTCTTCATTGTCTACGCAGACTTGTGAAAGTCTCGTCGAAGTGCCACGGTTACCAGCAAAAGTAACGAAACCTTAGAAAGCAACGTAGGCTGACTTTCACTGTGTCCGTCGACGATTTAAAACGAAATACATATCGGCTAAAGATAGCCGGGACGTGATACAAAGTTAGATGCAATTGGAGTGGTTTCAATTATGTACACAATCTTAGACACAACGCTCGATTTCGATGCGTCTTTCGTGATTCGCTTAGAAAAGAAACAGTATTTATACTCGCTAAGAGATGATATTTTAGGTTCGAATAAATCCAAGACAAGTGTATGTCGTTAGTTAAAAAGCAGTGTAAGATACTGTATTTTATTCGTCGAAAGTCTCCGACCTCGTTAACTTTTTTGCAACATCGTACGTTGCTATTCTCGATTTAATGAAACTTTTTTGCTGTTTGGAGTCTACGTTTCTCTCTGTAGCGGTAATTCGTGCATGCACGATGTACTGCTAAAAGCAGCGGGAAATATGTAAATCTCTTCAATATGCAGAATACAGAAATTCATAAAGAGGCGTATTATAAAGTGCAATATGAAGCTGGGTGAATTTCGAATTTACATTTTGTAATTAGTCGGGGTAGAAATCTGTTATCGATTACATTTACACGTGTAAGTATTTCTGACAGTGTACACTACAATCCACAGGATCGTCGATGTTTAAATCCTTGTGCTACATTGTATATCTGACCCAGTAGTTTTAAACGGATAATCAACTTCAGTGGTTGTATGACATTTTCATAAATGCGTATCATCGATACTAAAATTAACCAATTTAATACCAGCGAAAATAGTATATCTTGTATACACGAACGTAAGATGGTTATATACTTAATCGCGCGGAGTTTTATTTCTATTTTTATTTTTTACAACACGCCCGATTGATAAATCAAGTAGTTTAGTTTAATTTGGCACCTCTGCTAGCTTTACGAGCACCGGTCTCCGTGTATTTGGTTTTATTTTACTCAATTATAAACGTAACTCTGGTTCCAACTCGAGTGTCGTATATCTGTCTCCTCGCATCGAAAATACGCTTTCGAGGGCTAAAACTTCGGGCACCGTTTCTCGCGAACCACCGGTTGAGAACCACTGATCCGCTTTAAAAACCTTTCAAAGAATCATTAACGAGATATTTCTGTGCAACTCGGAACAACTTTCTTTCGAACTTATCCAAGGCAAATCCGTGGAGAACTTTTCCAAACTTTCCGTATCAACGAGCGTGAACTCCGCTTTCCACTGTTTTGCACGTGTTCGAAGGAAAGTTCCAGGATTTTCCCGATCGCGAATTGTCGCGCGAGAACGTGTTAATTCATTCCCGAGCGTTTTCCGCGTTCCCGACGATTCTCCGAGATTTTCCACGACAATTGGCCGTCGCGGCACAACGTTTAAATTTACATCCGAGCTTTTTGCCGTAAATCTCGAATTTCTCGCGGCAACCGTAACGCGTTAACCGGCCCGTGTGTCGATGTATCATCGGGCAAGGTCGGCTTGCGTAAAAATGCTCGCGACGACGATAGCCGGCAGATTCCGTTCGCATCGGTAGAGGCCGATCGGTCCCCAGGTGCACACTAAAGGCCAGGAATATCCTCGTCGACGCCCCCGCCGTTGCCAGAATCAAGGGGACACTATGCTAACCTCGAGTGCACTGGCCAAACCGCGAACTCATCCCAGAAATATGAGCGAACAACATTATTATTAGATTACGTTTTCGCCGCTAGCCTGGAGTCGTGCATCTCGAATGACGACTCCGGGACGACAGTTTGCTTCTTTATTTCGGTGATTTCCGAGTATATCAAACCGCCGATAAAAATAAGCACCGAAACACGCGCACGAATCTGTTGTTGCGGAGGGCACCCTTTTCCTCTCTTCTTGCTACATATCGATCGATCGCCTCTCGGAAATCGTATCGAAAGAGAAACTCTTGCCATAATACGTGTTCTCTGGATGCAATTTTCTTTACCCCGAATTCACTTCAACTTTACCACAAAATAGTATTCAGTGGTCATACATGACGAGTGCACGGTGCAACATAATGGTAACGAATATTCCAGTTATTCTAATCTGTTTTGAACAAGTAAATCTAATCTGAACAAATATGCCGGTTAAATATGTTAGTAAATGTACTGGTTACTATAACCGCGTCAGCATGATCATGCTGATGATGTACTGTTAAGGGTGAGAATTTTCTATCGTTTTTAATCTGACCTGAACAAATAAATCTGAACTAAACAAATATACCCGGTAAATATATTAGCAGATGTATCTGTTACTATACCCAAGTCAGGGTGTACAATGATGAACTGATAAAAGTAAGAATTTTCCAGCGTTTTTAACTTGTTCTCAACAGATATAACGGTTAAATATTATTGGTAAAACAATATACTGGTTAGTGTACCCAGGTCGAAATTCATAATAATGTAATGTTAAGGGTGAATATCTTTTTACACTAAAATTTTAAAATTTTGTTAATATTTTATGTTCTTAATTGCCTGTTACTTTGGTAAGTGAATCTCTATGTCAAAGGGTTGAATATATATCAAGAGTTAAATATAGGTTGTTCACGAATGTAACTTCATGGGTTAAATCGCCTGAGTGAGTTCAAAGTATTCGACACTATCAAAAATCCACTTCTAAATGATACATTTATTTGCTTATATTAAAACTCCATCACGAATCATTTATATTATACTAAATTTGTGTCAGTCATTTTTTCGATATTTCATATTGTGGGGTGCACATACGTTCAACACATATATTGTATATGTATAATTTCACTGTTAAATATTATAAATGACGAGAGAAAAGGAAGAGTAGGATTTACTTTCTTCTAATATTTTAGAATTATTAAATTGTACCAGACTAATTCAATATATAATATTTCTAATAATCCATCACATGTGGCGTCATATGTGGTATCATACATAGCCATTTTTTGTACGTCAATCAACGCGTGAATATATAATCGGTCCTCGTTGCGATTAAATTTCGTATAATTTTATACTGTTTCGAAAATGGAGAAGCGGGAATAAAGGAAAATGGACGTTCATCGATCGAAGTCGAGTAACATATCCCGTTCTTTCGTTTGAAATTCGTCGCCAGATGTTACAAGCGTCGTGGAAGATAGTCGAAGAGGCCGCCAGAGATACGATGCAACGATAAGATCAATCGAGATGTTCTTGACTCGGCTCGAGAGCATTGGCTTCTTCCCTTTTGTTTTTGCTGCTGTCCGCTCGTTAATCGATCCGACGATTAGCTCGTCATTACATCGCCATCTCGTTCGTGACTATACTTCGCGCGAAACACGATTAACAATCGTAAAACCGTATTAAATTCTTTCCCTCGGGAGCTATCGCGAGTAAATTATAGCCATTTGCATTATTGCGCGAAATATATCACGCGACGAAGTACCGTAATTTCGCTAGTATGTCATTGAATAATAGGGTGTTTAAATTTTTAGCGTCATATTAGAAATCCTATCGAAATACGAGCGTTTCCTTGAAATTCCCATAGATTAATAGTTCCCGTTCCACGTTACGTGTCAGCATCTGCTCTTCGTAGTATGATTAAAAATTTACAGCTCGTAAAAACATCTTGCCAACATGTTTGCTACAGTCTTTAATAGTACGCTTCCGTTTCTACTATCCGTAATGCTAACACTTATTTCATCGATGGAATCATGTTTTTTTTTTGTACATTCTTCTAAGACTACATAGCACTCCCATATCATACTTTAATCATTCAATTATCGAAAATAAACAGCTAGAAAATCTGTATAGTTTACTGATAAGTAATGCATTACACGCATTTAGATTATTGAGCCAATTTGTGCATTAATTTGTACAGGAATGTAAAACATACATTTCATGCACTAATTCTTTAAATAAATTTTTAATACGTTCCTGTAACCCACTTTCAAAAGGGTGTAGGATCTGTAGTGACTTTGTAACTATGATAAGACTTCATAAATACGTTGAAACCAAAGTGTTATATGTACAGTTTAGACTGATTAGTGTACCGATGCATAAGAATGTACAGTCCGATGTACAGAAGAATGTACATTTCGATGTACAGAAGAATGTTCATTTCGTGCACTAATCTTACACGTGACACTCGATATTAGAACGAAGACAAGTCCGTAGATGAAAGATTTTCCGTCCGAAACAATAAAGAAGGCATTCAGTCGGAGAAACGTTTATGTATCTCGATTCGCATGAAATTTGACTTGTATCGAATTTCCCTGAAGTTGTTCGACCCATTCTCCTTTTCCCTCTACGCGGAAGTAACAGGGATGAAATTTAGAGATACTCACGTTTCGGTGCGCCGGTGCACGAGCCACCCTTTCCGAAGATCCTCGAAGTAGTTCAGCAAGGAGTTCAGGACTTGGTCCCGGAAGACCTTCGAGTTTGCTCGGGCTGGAAGTGGTTCTGTGATGGCAGGGCGTGGGCGGTTCCGAACTGCTGTTATTCGAGCTTGTATTGTACGACAGATTCGCGGAAATTTTTCTATGCGGACGAAGACCTTCCTCCAAAGCGATATCCGTCGTTCGCGGCTTCGCCATTTCTGCCTCGAGCATTTGCCCATAGGGACCCCGTAGTGGTCTTTTACTATACCTGAACAGATAAAGATGGACATCCTGATCTAACTATCATCACTCTCGTCATTTCACGCGCCCGATTAACCCATTTGCTACTACGATCCCCAAGTGGGGTTCACCCCATTATACATATAATATATATTTTTGCTCATATTCTTTTTTTATCACTTGCATAGTAGTCAAAATTATTGTTTCCTTCGATGCTGTCTAACTTATGCAATTATTTGCGATTTTACAACCCGTACGATAAAATGGAAACAAAAATTTGACAGTTAATGAGTTGAGATTGTCAACTTGATCGACACGGAATCAACACCGACACGTTCGCGTAATTATACGCGCGTTCAAATAACAGTATAGTATCGATCGCGCGCATTAATGAACATAAAATGTGTCGATAGTCATCGGAACGATCTGATCGGCTACTGTATTAAATAAACGACGATCCGTATCGATAAAACTTTGCATAGGTACTAATCATGTATCGTGTAGTAACAAGCATGATAGGGTCACATTTCATTCTATCGCGTTTACAGTCTCAGTTGCGTCTATAATTTTAGATAACGTGATTATCTTTTGCAAATTAAATTACGTGTGTCTGATTTCACATCATCGTAAGTGACATAGAGAGTTCGACAATAGATTCAGTTCTTAGATTTCTTATTTTAAATTGCGAAAATTGGTAGGAAGCTCTTGTCAAAGTGGTGTCCATAATTTACTTATTCTTATACCTTATAAAAAGGTATAAAAATTGTATACCTTTATATTTCAAATATAAATGGTTATTAATCGCCCGTAAGTATTATCGACCTAACAACGCAGTGGCCAAATCGGATCGACATAAACACATTGATATTATTAATACTTTGGACTCAAACGATGACTCACTCACCACTTTGTTTAATATAGCAATTTGGAATACGTATTTTTTAACTAAATTTATAGTGTTGCACATATGATGTATAAACATAATGAAACAGCTATTAAGGGCAATTAATGATACAGCGATAATAATTTCTAAACTTTTCGACCAAGAAGTTTTAGAGTTGTTAATTGCTACCCGTAAAAACATTTTCGAGTGCAAAGGATTAATCTACTCGTCGATATTGTTGTCTATAAAATACATTAACGAGAATTGAAGTTGTTTCAATGCCGTTAATATAAACTGCCAATCAGAATGTCTGCTTATTAATTCGACACCGAGCGAAATCTATCATATTTCAAGACAAAGGGATACTCCGGAAACGCGCATACGGCGTCTCGCTTCTCTTAAATCGTAGACTTCGGGGCTATTTGCATTCTATTCCGATATATCAACGTTGTTCTCGTGTTACCTTCTAGGCGTGTGGCCCTCGCAGTCAGAGAGGTCGCTGGGCGTCGCAGGTGGCTCGTCTCTTTCCTCGCTGCTTTGAGCCGACAATTTGTTCCGGTCGCTATCCAACGGCTCTGGCCATTGAGTTATATACACACCCTTTCTTCTCTTGCTGGTATCACCCCGATACCTTCGTGTTTTACCCGGGGACGAGGATTCCGAGGGTGCTTCGCTCGCCGTCTCGCTACCCTCCAACGTTTGGCTCAGTCGTGGCTCCTCGGGTGGTGGCGTTATTATCACCTCATGGGGCTCCATTCTGTTCTCTGCGAGGAATTTTAACTTTATCTTTACATTCTCGGTATTCTACATTTCGTAAAACTAGTTGGAAACATGTGGTAGATAGAACTTTGCATAGAAAGCATCTGATACAAAGTCAAAGATAAATCTTACTCATATTTTTAGTACCCCTGAATTTGGGATTTCAAGTCCAATTACGATTGGAACTGGCATAGTCAAGAATTGCTGAATACAAAGTTGACATAACATTTCAACTTACTGATAAACTTTTTATATTGACCATGTGTAGTGAAAAAAAAATGGTACTTTCCATATTGACCATGTGTAATGAAAAAAAACATTGTACATTTCATATTGGCCATATGTAATGAACAAAACATTGCACTTTTTATATTGACCATATATAATAAAAAAAAAATTGAATTTTTCATATTGACTATATGTAATGAAAAAAAACATTGTACTTTTCATATTGGTCGTGTGTAATGAAACAAACATTATACTTTTTATATTGACCATGTGTAACGAACAAAACATTGTACTTTTCATATTGGTCGTGTGTAATGAAACAAACATTGTACTTTTTATATTGACCATGTGTAACGAACAAAACATTGTACTTTTCATATTGGTCGTGTGTAATGAAACAAACATTGTACTTTTTATATTGACCACCTATTTATTGCACTGTGCGTATACCATCGAGGAGAGCGATGACCGATACCGTTGAACCGACGAACACGATTGGGAAATCGTGATTAGGTGAACTCCAAAGAGTAGTGAACGGGCGTGAAGTCATCAATGAAGATGGTTAACGCTCGATAACGTTGAAATTTCTATTTCAACCCTGGCACAGATCGTTCCGAAAATAGAGGCACGCGAAATAAAGTGGAAACACGGGTGCACCTTTGTACCCGGTACTCCTTGTCAATGCACCAAAAATAGTCCTTCTTTCCCTGCCCTTCTAGCACGCGGATCTAGGGGTGGACAGGCGAAATTATTTGGCCGCTTCGATTCCACGCTAATACATCAACCGGTCGAGCTAACTTTCAACGAGCGATTCCTAATCCTTGCCAGTCGATGCCTCGATAAACGTGTCAACGGAATATCCGATAATTAAGAGGTCGTTGAATCTTTTGATCGCGTGGCAAAACGGCTGGTTAAGATGCAAAAACCGATAAGCGTTTTGTGAATCTGACACATGTCGAACCGTGTGTCGTCGGGACGAGAAACGAGGACACGGAAGGTGCGATTCTGGTACCGGCTAGGTCATTAAATTCGGATTTCAAGCTGACGATGTCCGAATTTTGTGACATTATATCGCCTAACTTCTAACGACAACGATGCCACCCGAATGGCGGTCGCTACGTGGAAGAGGAACCTGCCGACTCGGCTGTTTCGGGATTGTTTGTGCGATCGTTTCCTCTCGAAATTGTAGCGTTTTATGGCGAGGGTACAGGTAAAGCATTATGTCGGAGGTAGACTTCCGTTGCTCTCTGGATGTCACTTCGATCACTTTTTCAATTAGCATTAATTCAAAATGAATTGCACTTGGATAAACTTGGATAAGGAAGATTAAGCTGTCTTCAGGTTTTGTTATCGTCAAATCTGAGCTTTATTCTTAATCAAGAAGAAACAACCAACGGAAAGAAGATAAATCAGTACTGAAACATTGTTAATGTAAGGTCCATAGTACTGTTTAATCCACATCGTGTATCACCCATCCATCTTAATTAAAATGATAAGTGTAATTAAAATAATGAATCTAATTAAAATAATGAATGTAATTAAAATTATACATTATAAATTAAACAGATAATAAAAATGTCAAAAGTGATTGACAAATGAATTTCGATACATTATATTACGGTATTCAATGCATTTTGCGTATCAAAAGTTTAGAAAATTTATATATTCCTGTCCGCTCCTTTCCTTTGCAAAACAAGTAGTTAATTCTCACCAGACGAAATTAAGTATACCAGTGTGTGTCGGTTTCAGAACACTTTAAGATTAGGAATGATGTCTAACGTTTAACGTAATAGCTTTTTCTCGGACGTTTGCAACTGGACAGCGGGAAGGAAAAAAGTTTATTTTTATACACGGCTTTAGGTATACATTTCTTGGAAGAAATTTGACCTAGAAATTCGAAATGTTCGTTGTAAATCCGTAGGATACATCAGCTCGAGCTACTATGAAGTTCTCGTTATTTATTGTTCATATTATTCTCTTGCACCGATAAAAATTGGCGTTTAGTTAAAATCATAAAATATCGTGGAAAAACACTCGATACACCCGACTTCAATTACTCAAGTTAATACTTTGATATAGTACTCTACTTGTATATCAAGATTGTGAAATAATTATGGTAACAGGGATAGAACGAAACAGTATAAATAAGATTAATGGATACTTCGATTCATCGGAAGGAGGTGCATCATAAATTAAACATAATCGAACGCGTGTAAGAATAAATCTTTTTAATTCAGCATTAATCATGGTATTCTGTATATGGAGTTGCTATTATGACATGTCTCACTGTACACGGTCGTTTTCAATATAGTAATCATATTGTATATACATATCTACTGCCATAATAGAAAATTACATTTAGGGCATTCAACTTTTAGAGATTCGCTTTAAACAATTATTGTTCTCTGACGTTCATTCATTTCGATATATTATTTTGAAAAATGTCGAAGTTTCAGGTTTTAAAAATTTTGAAAATTCAGGAGCATAATTTACCGAAATTTCGAAATTCGAATATACTAAAATCTCGAAATCCCAAATTCCGTTAATTTCGACATTTAAAGGCTGAACTTCCGAAATGTCGAAATTTTGTAATCAAAGTTCACCAATTTGAAAATTCGCAGAATTTTAACAAAAATTACAAAACTTCAAAGTTCCGAAATCTATCGAATCCCTCCAATTCCCCACTCTCTCTTAATCCCCTGAATCCTCGGAATCCCCGGAATCCACCGAATTCCACAAATCCTCCGAATTCCCGAAATTGCTGAGTATCGAAGCGCGAAGATCCGACAGTAAACTCATTCTAACCACGCGAATACCTAAAATTCCCGAGAACCGCGGGACGCAGGAAGAATGGCGTTTAACTCACCTTTCTGCAGGGTGTCCTCGATCGTGGTGTTTTCCACGAGGGGAAAAACGGGCTCGGACATGACCATCTCGATGGAAGGCACGTCAGCTTGCACCAGATCAACTCTCGGCTCGTTGATCTCGGGAACCGGCGGTTCCGGGCTGGTGAGGGCACTGGAAGTCGCCAGACTGTCGGAACCATCGCTTCGTGGTCGGATCTCCTCGACATTTCCGGTTTGAGGTACGCCCAAACCTTCCGCCGAACCGACAGCACTGTCGACGCTGGGCGTCGACGTTCTCGGACTCTGACGATTAGGACTGTTTTGCGGCGTCGAGACGACCGGACTGACGTCCCCGCGTCTTCGGGGCAACGTGCTTGCCCGTACATCCTTGTTCTCGTTTCGATTCGACGTCGCTATTGGCTGCGCCTTCTGTCGATTGGCTACGATCAACAATATTCAATGATCAAATAAACGCACGACATGCTAAACAAAGTTGAAATTTGACTAGATAGTTTGTTCATTCAAAATCCACCCTTCGATCTTAATTATATTCAATTTTATCGAATATGTACTTTTTATATTGATCGTTTGTGACATATGTAAATATTGATACTGATATATGTGGACATACTTTTGATATACATATATGTACAATAAATTAATATATACTTGTATATTAATTTGCCATTTATTTATAGAGCAAATGTATTTTTGTAAGAAATAGAGCGATATTGATATATATGTGTGTGCATATGTGGACACATACATGGACATTTATATATGGGCATTAACATACTGTATGTGAGATATACGTGTTGTACAATTATACACATTATAAAATTATATGTGCTACGCAATTATACATATGTATTTTCGTTCAACATAATTTGTGTGTTCAATGTTATAACACCTAAATATACACTCTAAATATATTCATTTCGATAGAGTGTATACGTAACTGGGAAATTATGATTACGGTTCGAAACATTGAGAACGTGTTCTCGGTTTAATTAAAATTTAGAGAGAAGACTGCACTGCTCGATATTTAAATTACGCTTGTTATTCGTACATATGGCGGCAGAAAATTAAACAACAGACACCGTGCTCAGGGAGGTGTATACTTATTTTTCTAAGATTTTCGAGCTACTAGAAACAGAATAAAAGTCGATCATATTTTTTATTATACACAAACCATGGCACTTCAAATAAAGATCTTATGTCGTGCAAATGAGTATAACGTAAACCATCGTTGCAAAATTACAATCGGAGTTGTCCGTGCCGCGATAGGTACCACCTTTTTAATTTATCAATTATCATATGTGTACGAGCCGGTAGCAACCCGTGCGCGATCCTCGGCGCAAAATAAAAGACAGGAGAGAACGATCGAAAATAAACTTCCGTGAAATCTATCGTTTCCAAACATCCCCCGTCACGAAGAATTTTTAATCGAACTGCCTATCAACCATGTAATACCGCGAAACTTGGAAAGAAAATACACATTCGCGGGTCCGTATGTTCCCGGAGAAATGGACGTCAACGATTTTTAATAGCAGCTCGAACGTTCTTGCCACGAGGCCATCGCTAGAACGAGATAGCGAAAGAAAGAGAGAGAGCAAGTTCTAATTACCTCCTCGAGTGTCAGGTAAATTTGGCAGCACTCTCAACGTGAGGAGGTGGACCATTCCAATAATAACAAACAGAGTGTACGAGTGGGAACGGGAACGAAAATCTCGGTGACGACTCTCGAGCCGTCAGCTTGTCGACTTGGCCGAATTCCGGCAAAGAGAGCGACCGATTAAGAGACGTACTTTGTCCCTTTACGCTCTTTCTTTTCCATTTCTTTTAACCTTCTGTGACGCTCTACGTATATGCTCAAACATTTCTTCGATTTGCGTCGAACAAGGTTTCTGTACGTAGGTTAACATTTAACGCGATTACCTGAATTTGTTGAAATACATATATACGATGCACACATGTGGAAATACATGTATATGTATAATATATACTTGTGTAAATACAGATATTTATATAATACACACTTGTGTAAGTACATATGTAATATACATACAGGTAAAAATATATATACACGATACATATGTATGATGCATACACGTGGATTTAATTTTTAGTCAGAATATCAGGTTATGTTCAGAATTAACACTTAGAGTTATTAAAACGTTTATAGCCTGAATTTAACTTCATACATACTATGGATTCGTATATTTTCATGGATCGTGATATACTTTTGAGGATAATAATTATCGATTTAATTATAAATCTACTGATTTGTAATAGGTAATTTTCCAACGTTAAAGCTGCATTCTGTAAACTTCGAACCTTCGAATCTAACAAATTTCAAATTACCGATGTTCCAAAATCCCAAAATGCAAAAGTTGAAAAATTGCGAAGTCAATCTCAAAAAATAAAAATTCCAAACACCGACAATCACGAATCCCGAAAATTCCTATAGTTCTAAAATATTCGATGAGAGGTATGCGTAACACGTACAGCAAAAGCGTTATAAACTTCGTACCGCGAAAATTACACACAAAGGTTATTACAAGAATTTCTTCGCGCTAAACACGAGAGCAAAATTTTCGTTTTCGTTTACGATAAGTGAAGAGAGCCAGAAATTCCTTGAAACAAGCAACACGCTGTTGATAATTACAACGAAGACGCGTTAAATCATCGAGCACGATTATCACGAATTCCGCGTAACTTGAACATCTCCCTGTAATTATCCTCGCAATAATTAAACGTCAAATTAACCGCTATGTAAATCCCCTTGTGCGGTAAAACACACATCCGTTCATTTAGTTCGCGGCTCAGTAAAGGAAGGACTTTGCAGTCGTGTAAATATGAATGAGAGAAAAAGCGCCCCGGAAACTGTTAATGCATAATTATGCAATTAAGAATGTACCATAAAGTAGGTATCCTTAACGTTACTCTCCTGCGCAAATACGTGGCTCCATTCAAAAGCGTATATGTATATAAAAAATGTACATATCTCCTACAAGGAATGTACATATCTCACATGTAAAATGTACATATCTCATATAAGAAATGTACATAAAGTTATTTTCATAGTCAGCTGCCATTTTAATAATTTCCTATTTTCCATTACGATTTTGCCACAGGTACATTGATTATTTTTTACTTTCCTGAATGCCTTCCTACATACCACAGAAAATTATGTTTATATAAATACGGAATTTCTTCATATTTTAATATTTTGTTATTGGAGTACGTTCCATCAACGTCAACCATAAACGTTCTGTCAACGTCAAACTGTGTTTCAGCTGTTCCGATCATCACCCCGTATATTATCTTTCGCGTCGTTACATAAAAATTTGAAATAGCGGTAGATGTTATAAAGCAGATGACCAGAGTTCAAATTACAATCCACAAATCGGGATTACTATCTTCAAATTACGATCTGCAAATTTGAATTACCATCTGCAAATTGGAATTACAATTTTCAAATTGGAATTGCAATCTTCAAATTACAATGGTACGTACATAAAAAATTTGCTCTTTAATTTGTATGTTGTATTTGTATAAAATTTTTAATTTACGGACATACAGTGTATAATGTTACGGGGAGTAAAACGGTTATCGACTCGATTACCGATAATCGGGAATGATTGTATTTCCTGTGCTTTCTCCGCGATCCCTTTTTCCCGCCAAAACGCCAATGGCATCCTCTCGCGGTTAATAGTCGAGGAACCGTAGATAGCAGCTGTATTTCAGAAGATACCTAGTTATACGTCCTCGTAAACCGTCTTCCACGCGTAAAAGGTGTCTCGCGAGAGATTTGTTGGCGCGTTAGCCGCGAAGCGTTTCCGGCTTGCGCCACGCACGCGATTCGTCGCGTTTCACGCCTTCGGCCTTGTTACACATTGAGAAATCGGCGTCCCCTTTCTCGCTTCTTTTTTTCTTCTCTCGCTCTATGTATCTCCCTCTGTTCTCGTCTCACGGACACAATTTTGGCTCCTAAGCGACCGACTCCGTGGAAAAAATACGGCTGTGGCGGAAATTACCGTAGATATTTCTGTCAATCTTCGCGACAGACGAAATATCTCTCCATTGCGTTAATCACGACTGTTGCGAACACCGCGAACAATATCTCGATATAGCACATATTTTAATTTTCTCGATACTTATTGACGATATTAAAATATGGACATATCATTCGTTAATTGTGGAAATCGGTCATGAAATATTGGCAATACATAGTTTGATCATTCCGAGGTCACTGCAAAAGTAATCAATCCTCGCGACATGAAAACGAATTATTATTTCTCTCGTCAGAAAATAGAGATATGAATTAAAAACGTGGTATGGTTGCTTCGAACCATTTTGTACGAACGTTTCGGCCATCTTCGGCAGACTACAGCGACATTCCCATCAACGATAATTTACATAAAAGTAGGCTGTCTAATTCAATCAAAATTCATCAAAATATGATATCGGTTCTTCAAGCTATACAACACTGATAAATAAGATTGGTTGAAAGTATACAGTGCTTTACTTGCCTTGTTAAATGCATCGTTGATTATACAACGCGAGATGTAAAAATACCAAAGTTGATATTGAAAGCTGCAACAATCCGGCGAGAAAACGTTCGAATCTAACATTACATTTTTCCTCTTCAAATCAAACAACCGTTTCGTGTTTTCAATGGTTTCAAAAATAATTGCTTGTATACATTCAAACCGGACGTATTGCATGTACAATGTTTATAACATCGATGTTGAAAAAGTAGCATGCTTCTGTAATGTATCAATCCTTTTTCGCTAAATATTTTTAGATTTTTTTAAAACAAATGTTTCTATTCAACTTAACGCCGCTTTATCGACACTGATTCATGCATAAAAATACATTTATATCCTGTTCAACATTACCCTTGCTTCTTCATACAGCAGCCCTTCGTGGCTCAAATAATGTATACAGAAACAATGATTTACTAATATACAGATAATTTTTCTTAACACGTCACTGTGTGGCTGTTTAGTGGAATTTTTACAATAACTGAAAGTTATCATTATAATAAGTAATTCTCATAATAGTATTCTCATAATAATTGAAATGTTTGATACCATAAGAAGTCTCGATTTACTTGGTCTACGAACAATTTCTAATAAATATGTATACTGTCATTTATTTATTAGGTTACACCAGAAAGTCATACAAAAACGTGTTCACTTCAGGATCTCCTTCTGTTAGACCCTTCCTTGGCCCTAGTCCCTGAGATTCCCTAGACTTTCATAAAATCAGTCGTATTTGCATCATACTTGACCCTCATCTCCGGTTACCGATGCGACAGGACTCGAATTAATAATTACCGAAGGAACACAGGACTGTTATTCAGGCCAGGGCCATAAAATGCATTATCCTTAAGGTCGATGTAGCGACACAAACCCTGCGAAAGGTTCTCTAATATCTCTCTTATTTCCACTCCTTTATTATGAAATCGAAGCTGGTCGGTATGTAGTTCAGGGTTGTAACTATACACCTATCCGGAAAGTCAATGTTACGTGGTCGTTTAAAAGGCGGAATTGAAGAATCCCGTAATCCTCAGGAACGATCGTTATTTTCGACGTCGCATAAACTATGGAAGGCTATACAATTACCTTGGTTCCCCGTTCTGCGAGACAGAACCTACGGTACCGTCTTACGTCTTCAATTTTATCGTACGACAGAAGAGAAGGCGGCTCGAGATGGGTATAAATCGTGGCAACGGCCCCACGATTGATCGACCCGTTCAAACTTTCGGGTCGGAGGAACGTTTGATATCGTCGAAAATTATTGGACCGGAATTCGACGGCAAAACACTACACTCGTGCAAGTTTGGAAACTGCTTCGCGAAGACGGGTAAAAACGGGACAGGAAAGGAAGAGAGAAGCTTCCCGAACGCGGACAAATTTCGCGAGACGATTCACCCAGTAGCTTTCACGGTTTGGATTGTCCCTATCCGCAGTTATACAAACCGACACCTACATGAATGTAATAATAGACATAATGGGTAGTGTTTATTTGGCGAAACGCCATGCCGCCGGAGTCTGCATTCTACCGAGAGAGACCCGACCGCCAGGCCAATATTTACAAGTACACGACGACCGTATACAAATCATATAATTAATTGACAATGTTTTTCCTTCCAAATTTCCGCGTTTGCCCGACACATGGATTATTTATCGTGTCTTTAATAGTATCGTGAATCGGTTATGCAACGACCCTTGGGAGCCTGCGCGGTTTACTTTAATCCACGAACGACTGTGACCGGGATAATCGCGACCCAGACCTACGAAACGTGCACGATGCATGCACTAAAATTAGACTCTCGAATTTGTTAATGAAAGACTTTCATGTATTGACGGCGGCACGATGCTCGGATTTGTTCCGATTCAGATCCGGTGGGAAATTTTTGATGTTTGGAGATTTTGGATTTGCGCAATTTGCAACTTTGGGACTGTGAAACTTGGGACCTTGGAAACTTTAGAGACTTTGGAGATTTTTGAGACATTGGAGAAATTGTAAACTTTGAACACTTGGTGCCTTGGAAACTTCGGAAACTTTGGAGACATTGGAAATTGGGGAGACTGTGGAACTTGGAGACTTAGGATACTTGCGAACTTTGAAGACTTCAGGACTTTCGAATCTTAGAATTTTTTGATACCGGAACTTTAGAACCTTTGTACTTTAAGATTTTGAAATTTTGGAACACCGACATTTGGAGATTTTAGAGTCTCGAAAACTTGGAATATCTTCTGAAACTTTGAGATATTGAAATATTGAATTTTGGAACATTGACACTTCGGGACATTGGTAAACAGAAACCTTGGGACTTGAGGACGTTAGAATTTCGAAACCTCAGAATTCTATAACACAATTTTAGAACTCCAGAACCGAGAATATATTTCGCAATGTTTGAACTTCGAAACTTTGAGACATTGAAACTTGAATATTCCTTAACATTACGATATCGAAAAATAACACAGAACAAGCGATTCGATGGTGAAATATAACTATTTTTGAAACTGAACCTTGGATCTAAATATCTGGAAACAAACTCTGATACATTTTGACGATTAAAATGTAGTAATTAAATCATTGCCATAAATAAATGCAAAGGCTGAACGCTATCTTTCGAACGTAATGAATCGCAAGAAGGATCGAGGAGGAAGAAAAGCAATACCTTTTACGGGGAGTGACTAGTAGAACCAGTTCCGAGCAGGTGAAGACCCGAAAAGATAAACACGGAAACAAAGTACATACAATGAATGCTTTGGAGTAACTGTTCTTACGGTCGCTTCTGCTCCCAATGCAACGCCCATTCAAATGCCCGCTAGATTCTACCGTTTCGTTTCGATTATAATCATCTGCGACGCTGGATACGATAATTGCATACCTAATTAACAAATGCATCGTAACTGTAAATCAACGATTGCCTGGACGCGGCTTCCTCGTTGCAAATGTGACTAGAGACAAATCATGCGAAGTCAAAGGTGTCCTAATGTTAATGTATAACACTGTCACGTTCTTGTTTCAACGAATCACATAAATATTTGTTGGAATATCTAATGGTTAAAATTACTGAGAACATCAGAAGATAAGCGTTAATTTCTTAAGAATATCGCAAATTTATCCCACGTAAAATCTATTGCAAATTTGCAATAAATATACTCTAATGGATTGTTATAACTTAATACGGTATACTTGAAATTAAGTAGCTGTAGCTTTGATCATTGACTAAAGTACAAAAGATTCATAAATAAATGTAGGCCCTAGAGAACAAAATTTTTAAGAACTAACCGTAGCTTTATCCTTGTATCAGAAGGTGTATTATCGGAGAGAATTTGCATAGAAAATTGCATTTCATATTGCGAGCTCATAATGCATAATGTAAACAAACACAGCTTTTAAGAATTGGTTATCATCGTTAACCTAATGCTCAGAGAGCTGAACTTATGAAAATTGAACTGAACTGAGCCGAAGCGGTACTATAAATTTCACGTGTACTTCCAGAGAAGATTATCACGGTACAAATATAATGAAAGAGACAGTAAATGAAAGTGGATAACAATCTTAAAAGAATTCATCTATCAACAACAAACTACTGAGTGGAAAGAGTTGAAAGTGTATTACCTTGATTGAAATCCACCTGTCCAAACGAAGCACTCCTGTATGGCGCTCCAGCCCTGTGAAAAGTAAGCAGAGGTCCTCTCGGCTCCAACCTGGTGATCGCGTCTCTGGCTTCAGCCTCGTTCCCTGCTCCGGATGTAGCGTTCAAATTGTCGCACAAATCGTCCACACACGTACCACTATCCACCACCGAATCACTATACTGTCTGAGGTGTTTCGTCGCGTCCGCACTGACGTTCAGGTCGTGTTTGATGTCACTTACATCACCACTGTTCCTATCCTGTTGCTTGGTCGATCGCGAGGATCTCCTCGTGTCGGCACACGGCTTCCTGCACCCATCGTTACCCGGCTCACTCAAACACTCGTCACCTACACTGTCACTTCGGCCAAACGTTTTCGGATGGTGTTGTTGCTGTGACTGCTGATTGCTGGAACCGTGGCCGCTGCCCTCGCTGTACGTGTAACTTCGGGACGAAGGTCGACCATCGCAACGACCACATCCTTGATTCGTTGGCTGAAAATTATAATCGCGTTTCGATGTGAGATATTTAGGATTCATCGACTGTTTAATTCCTAGATGACTAGATGCACGTGGACATCTAGACTTTTAGTAGGTAATCAAGTTTATGCGATCATTGGGTTTCGAATCTTTGGACGATGATGTTAGGTGCGTGTGGAGATCCGGACTTTTAGTGCGTGATCAAATTCGCATGATCAGGTGTTTAATACTTGGATGACTGTGATAGGTGCACGTGGACACTTAGACTTTTAGTACGTGATCAAATTTGCATGATCAGATAATACTTTTGAGACTACGGTAGGTGCATGTGGACACTTGGACTTTTAGTGGGCGTTTAAATTTATATGATCATTGGCTTAATGTTTGGATTACGAAATAGGTGCATATGAACTAGACCTACAGTGAATCACACATTTCATCATCACATATTTTGTTTCTGCTAATATTTTAACATCCGTAAGAATAGGTGCATGTATTAGCACCATGAGTTGGGATTACGTTGAGAACTCTGCCTGGAGATTCTGGGTGTAGCAAGAAACCTCGTAGGATTACCATGCGACATTTCACCAGCTTTGCAGTTCGTTTATAACTAATTCAACGCATCTTGGAATCCTTGACGAAGCTAGCTGCAATGTTGACGAAACATCTGCACTCCGCAAGGACATGTTTCACTATCTGAGACTTCAAGGAAGAGTCGTCATATTCCTTTTTGACCAGGTTTCATGTGAGATGTTCTACGAATCAAATCTCATCCAGCAAGTACGATGCAATGGTGTATGCGTTACGTATTTATTAAAAGAACATTTACCATAACATACGTGACAGTATCACACTGTTCGCTTTTACCAAAAAATGACTTCAACTTTGAAGTAAATGTGGTGGTAGACATTAGTTTCAGTTATATAGCAGTAATAGATAGTACACATGGTGCACATATTTGTGTCATGTTGGTATACATAGTAGTCAAGGCGTTAAGATGTGAAGCAAGCTGTATACCTGGGGATAATTTGGCGAAGGTGGTTGATATCCACTGGGAGGCGGAGAAGATGCTTGGATCCTGGAAGGTCTTCTGGGGGGCGGTACGGGTGCTGGTCCCTTGAGTTTCTCGGTGAGCTCTCGAAGGCGCTCGGCCTTATCGCTCCGGGGGCCGGAAGAGGACTTTTTGCCACTTCCTCCTCCGCCCCCGCTCCACCGGAACCTGTGCAATCGGTCCACCGCTATCACTGCTGGTTCCTGAATAACAAAAATATCATTTCCAGAATCGTCAGAATCTCCTCCGTCGAAATTCACTTTCTTAGAACATGGAACAGCGTCTAAAAGTATCCTCTACTTTTAACCCGAACCGCTACTTATTTCTTTTTTGATATACTCTTTAGAATCGTGCACTTGCGACCAGACCAATTTTTGGATCGACCGTGGTGCGCAGCGTGCGCTGCCTCGTGCCTGCCGCGAGGGAAAAGACAGATGACGACCAAAATAGAATATCGTTCTTCGACTAGACACCTACGTATCGTATGTACGAGTTTTCGATTCTCTAGACACGCCACTTTTCAGCGGTAAACTTTTTCGGCTCCCGGTTTCGATGCTCGTGTAGAATTTCATCGACGGAAATTAACAGGTGACAGGGAATCGTTCTTACCGCTTGCGAATTGATGCAATGCCTCGTCCAAGGGAACTTGAGAATTGTCAAATTCAGCTTCGCTGATTGTTCGTCGACACGTTTAAAGACGTTCGGGACGGGGTACGAAAAATTTGTGCGTTTTAACGAATCGTAGTCAGCATAGAGATCGACGGGAGCGAATTATTTGGATGAATAATCGCCGTGGCTCCCCCTCGACAGAACGATCGTTTAAATCAGCGTCCACGGAACCTTTCACCTTGAAGTTTCATATCTCCAGCCATTAAAAATACTACGTCCCTACCACCACCTTGTGAGCCACCTCTCGAGCTTTGACACAAAGCGTCCCAGGTCGAAGACACTTCGTCCCAAATTCCTACGAACCAGCTCACTCTTACGAAATCACAACAGTTTTTCTACGGCCTCCGAGGCATTCCTCCGTCCACGTATCACCAAAAATATCTTCCAGAAAGAACTCGATTACCCGGATCGATCGGAATTAACTCGTATCACAGTGCAACACGAAACCCGGTTCCCCGGTTCACGTATTGACGATCGCGACGAAAATCGGCTCGAACGACAACCGACGTCAGAATCGGACGGCTCGAAAATACCTGCAGCTTCAGCGTCTGATGCTTGGTCCACTGTGCTAACTGCCGCGGCACCGAGACGGACTGCAGCGTCGGGACGGCAGTGGATACGCCGAACGACGTCGACGAGGATGGCGACGAAGACGACGGTACCGCCGCCGTTAGAGCTGCGGACGATTGTGGTTGATGGTGCTGGCCAGTGCTGTTCCCCACCGACGACGTTTGCAGCATCCCTCGGTTATTATTAGAGTTCACCAACGGTTGCGCCGACGTCGTTGGCGTCGTCAGCGTCACCGGCTGTTCCACGCCGACAACGCGGCTGTTCGAAGACGTGGGAGGCCCAGGAAAAGGAGCCTGTCCACTTACTCCTCCACCGCCACCTCCAGCTCCACCTACACCTCCTCCTCCGCCGGCACCGTACGTCGACGACGACGACGTCGTCGTGCTCGACCCTGTCGACCCTGGCGGGATCCTCGGCAACGGCAGACGCGAACGAGGACCTATGCAGCAACAGTCGGCGATGCTGGAGCTCAGTTCCAGAGCCGCGTTTTCCGGATACCTCTCTGTCAGCCTCTCGCGAGAGTCGCTCTCTCGTGAGCTCCTCTTTCGACGTCTCTCCTGAGACTCCTCGCGCGGGTTCGACGGCGGTAGACTCTCCTGAAATCATATTATTCTGTCTTTTTACTAACCATCTTTCATTTTCCTGTATTTATGTCCACTTCGTAAACAATCTTTACGTCTGCATCATTTTTGAGGGTAGGTCTAAGTGAATGCACTTGTGTGATCACACTAAGTGAATACTTATAGGTGAATGCACTTGTGTGATCACACTAGGTGAACACTTATACGTGAAAGCACTTAGATGATCACACTAGGTGAACACATATAGGTGATCACACTAGGTGAACACATATAGGTGCTCACACTAGGTGAACACTTATAAGCCCGTGTAATGAATTTATGTGACCCGTGAACAATTTTTCAATATTAGCATTTAACTTCTATTAATTAATCGAATGAATTCTTGATACTCCTGTATTTTTTTTTTAAATATTCCGTTGTAAAGAATTAAAACTTTAATTAAATTAATTGGTTGAATTGATTTACTTACAATTATTCATAAACAAATTTCATAATAATTTTTTGTTTGTTTGTTTACTTAAAGAAATAAGTATTTCACTGGACTTTCATAGTAATTTCATAGGAAATAAGAAAGATCATGATATAGAGGGAGGTTTATTGGTGCGTAGAAAATGTCTCATACGATCTAGGTTTTATGGTAACGATACTACAGCTATCCGTGATCGCTCGGTCTCCCAAGCACACCTGCCATCTCCAGATCTTTGATGTACATACACGCTTCAAGCAGTACTAAATGTCAGAGCAAACAATTTGTAAGTTCCTATGGTAAACAATGTGTCCAAAGTACCGTGCGTCGCCGACCTTTCGGACGGATCTTTGATATCTACAGTATACGCGTTTCGAGGAATACCAAGTGACAGAACAAACTATTTTTATGTCCCTGTCGTAAACAGGAGAATCAAAGTCTAAGGAAAATTGATATTCTAAATAAAATTGATGGTGGAATGCATGTATGTCTGGAGAATATCAAGAGACAAAACAAACAATTTCTAACAAGTGTAAATTCTCTAATTTTTTCCAAATCAGTAGTTAGCCAAAGGAAACAAAAGATAGAATTTACATACTGTCGGTGTTACGACAATATTGTAAAGTATCAATTTAAAATCATAGATTTGAAAACAAAACGATCGTAACCGGTAATAACAAATATTATATTTTTAATTTACAGCCGAACAGTACGGAAAGGAATGACCTCTTACGTATGTAGATCAGAATACGCTAAGACCCTTGTTTAATACATAGTACGAAAGCAGCGGAACAAATGAGACCATAAAGTCTATGGAGTGGCTTCGTGTATAAAGAGGCTCAAAGGCTACTTCTTGCGATACCGCATAAAACGAAACGTAGGAAGTAGAACCTGCCTCTACAAGGTAATTTCACCTTGTCCCGGTCACGTTCGGAGAACACCTAATTTAGTTTTTCTCTTGCGAATCACACTCATAATATGATATGGAACGTATTATAAATACCGTATGCGAACCGTAGCCAGAAAAATAAAGGACGAAATATTATTAAACCGGTGTTTGTATCGTATGTGAAATTTATCGTCGAAAACGAGGACACGATTTAGCTCTAATAGCCGTTAACGTGTTCTCTTTGATATAGAAACCCAGAGTGCTCGTTTCGTCTCGGCCGTGTAGAATTCTGAAATGTCAACGGCACACCATAATCGTTATTCCCCATCGTTTCACGCGATTCAAGCGGTACGTGTGCAAGAACTATTGTACCAACGAGGATTCACGCGGAGACAATAACGTTGAAGTAAGGTGACGCTGTTTCTTCCCATGAACAAGCTGTAGATAAACTCCTCTGAAATAGATCTCCGACTCTTGTGTATGCAACACTGGCCACGAAGGTGTATGCTGGAAAGTAGAACCACCTAATCTCCTTTCTCGAAATCCTACCGAGATAGCCAGATACGTATATACGTTCTGAAATGTCTCTGTCGATCTTCGTTCTGACATTTTACGTTCCGCGTCTCGAGAACACGATACCACGATGGAAATTCCAAAAAGAAAACGAACGGAGAAAAAGATAACGAAATACCTGTGTATGGCGCGGTAATAATTTCACGAGTGTGCAGTATTTACAATGGCTTGAATATTCGAGTCGAGGCAAGCGCGAACATACCGTGTACCTAGAAAGGATCTCAATTTATTTCACTTCTTTGTTTAAACTTGGATTTTCTACTGCAGATATTGGAGCACTTCAGCGGCTTGGAATTTCAGAAATTTTTGCAGTCATGCCGTACTATATTATCATTCGTATCGTTACAATACACGATAATGATCTCGCATAAGGTATGTAAAATTAGCCTACAGCGGAGAGCGTTCGGTAATGGACCGCTCGCTAAAGGACCGTTGACTAATTGCTCGTCCACTAACAGCAACCGATATAATTTTATATTTGTATCTATATCTAGAATCGTTATCTAAATGCATCAAAGAATTTCGTCGAAGAGTAACATGTCTTCGCGTGAACTCGATATACAATTAAAACCAAAGTGCTGGAATTGAAAAAAGATACACGGATCTCGTAACCTCCCCCTTTTTCGCAAACGATTAAAAAGTGGTAAAATATTACGAAAAAGGTAGTAACCTGGGAAAGTCTGAGACCATATCGGGTGCCACCAAGGACCACGTATCCACCGCCGACATTTCCCCCAGTCATGGCTCTTGCTGCACCCCCGAGCCATCCTCCGAATCCGCTTCCCCCTGCCTTCTCCGGCCCTCCACCCCCGTCTCCACCGACGCGGGGCATTCTTCATCCTCCCTTCACCCTGAAAAAGAAATACGCGAAAAGGTTAGTCGACGCTTCTTCCCGATGTCATTTACGCTCTCGTTATTTCAATATCGAGTTTGTCCTGGCGTGGATTTTATTATGGTGTTTTTCCGCCGGTGCTTTATGAAGTTAACGGCCGCATTATGACGTAAAATAAACGGGAACTGTGTTTTGAGTAAATACGCCGATAGAATTTCGCGCGCGATTTGGTGGAATATAAATCCGAACGATCGGAGCACTTTGTGATTTATTGCAGCTGCATTATGTTGTTTAAAACGTTTGTAGAGAAATTTAACGACATCAAGGACTCTTTTGTATTTTTTTCAACGTTCCGAAACGTTTCGGAAACAAAAAGTGTCACCGTAAAAATATATATTTTTTTTTTTGGAAATGAATTAATAAGATGGAATGTGATTAACTGCGAAATCACGTTTCATGTTTTTCTTGGAGTACGGTCGTCGGTATAGAAACAGATTCAAGTATTTAAGATGAACAGTGTCATGTGTGAAGATACATCGTATCGGATCCGGTCTTCTCGCAAGATTATGCTGAATCACAGAGCAATCTTAAAGCTTTCAACGATGTCACAACGTACGCACGAGGGCAACACGTCTTCGAGTGATTTTAATGGAACTTTCCCGCGATTCCGCGGAAATTTCATTCACCGACGACGACGCGCCGTAAATAAATAAAATCGCTCGTAACAGTTGTTCAGGGAATGCGCGAACGTTTGCAGGAATTCAAGAATCACGAACATGCGTGCGTGAATGCGTGCGTGACACTGCGTAAGCAAAACAATTTAATCGAATTCACTGTTGTTACGAAAAATCGATGGAAACCGACCATGCTCGACATAAATTTATTTTGATACTGTAAATACGCGTCACGTGTTATAAATTTTCACCGCATTTATTATTTTTTATTAACCAATGTCATATACAATTTAACAAGCAACGTCTAAGGCCTTGATAAGTACCTCCATCAAGGTTTTTCCGGTTTTGGTACTTTATTTGTTATAAAAGTTAATCGGATGTTAATGAGTTGATCATAAATTTTGCTTTTATGAACAAAAATTCGTAGATGTACACGAAAACTGAGCTGTAATTAATTGTGACTATTTTTAATACATTGTCAAAGATGTCATAGTGTTCTGAATGTTTAATGCAGAATTAAATTAAATTAGAATTAGATTCCGTCTTAAATTTGTTAATATGTCATCAAAGTCATTAATCATAGATTATGGAGGTTTTAGTGGAGGAGTTAGATCAGGGTGATAATTGCTTTATTTTCTAATTTTATTTAATAATGAAATACTATGTTGGAGATACTCATTATCATTACTTTATATATATAATGAACTAAATATGCCAGAAAGACATCCTTTCACTTATAAGTAATCAAAATTAAAAAAAAATGAAAGTACATTTTTCATTCGAATCTTCATGTAACATTTCCCGAAAAATTATTTTTCGGGAAGCGGAATTAAAATCATGTTCGCGTAGTCACTGGGCAAGTATTTGTCCGTATTTGAGCAACCATTACGAAGTTCAAACGCGACTGGAATAATGTATGATAAATGTCAATCGGAAATTGACGTCATCATACCGTTACATCCGATTTAGGTGCCACCCACTGAATCTGTACGAAAAAGGAAATCATGTGACTTCGCCAAAAACAGAAGTTCATTTAACCCGAACGAATTAAAAGTTCACACGACTTACCATCGTACGTTTACACGGGAACGATCGTTGCTTCTCACGGTTATGATTACAGAAATTTTGCGGAAATTTGCGCATCAATGATCTACTCAAATATTGTGGCCTGCGTGAGATATTCGCTATGAATTTATTATTACCAGCAAAGCAAATGCAACGATCCGATCGAAAACGTATTAATCATGGAACAGCGGAAATTGCTGACAGTAATTATTATTCGACCATTGCTGAATGCGTACTAACCCTTGAATAAATTGCAAACTAGAAGTTTCTATAGCGTAACACATTCGCGATACATCATTTACTCCAAAAAAAATTCGATCATGGATGCAAATTTGCAAATTTTCTTTCTGCATAACACCTGTTACGAAGAACTCGGACAATCAATATGTTTCGATATATCTCGGTCAATATTTCAAGGTTCTCAATTATTGATTATATTGAAATACCGACGTCGTTGTCAACATATATTGTTTGTTTACATTGCTTGAATTTGTTAAGATGTTTGTACATTCGTGTTGATTGTCATCAAGATGAAGGATTAATAAGCATATTATGTCTTATTGCATGTTAATTTATTTTTCAACTTAATTTTTGACTTCAACGTGATTGTGCATCATACGTTGGTACTTGTAGTGATAAACCTTTCGACATCTGACATTCGAATATTATCGAAATCGAGATTTTATGCCAGTGAATATCTGGAGTATATAAATACCGGCGCGTATGTCTTTTCTATTTCTAAGCGACGAAGGCTAACATACTATCGGAAGTTAAAATGTCCGATGCGTGTTCGCGGTAAAGAGGCATTAAGAGTCCACCATTTATCAGAAAATAATAACAGGGCTCAGCAATCGTTCGTCTTCGATACGGTTCTTATTTGGAAAGACTATCAGCTGGCTCGTGCATAAAACGTCGCGATACAAAGCATTGTTTTCGAACGTTGAATTACAACATTTTATTACTACCAAAACAACGATAACCGCGTCGTTCAATCATGTTTATTCCGACCGGTGGAGATCGCCCGTTCCGTTGGACGCCGGTCTCAGATTTATACTACGATCAAAATTATTCGCCTGCATTATTTGCTGGAGCGCACGCGTAAAAAAAGACGAAAGAGGAACGAGAAAAACAACGTTCTTTTTTCGCGTATGCAAATTACACTTCGAGCTGGACGCGCACGGTGTAGAATTTATGAACGGCCGCGGAACAGGTTGGGATTAACGAGAAATATTATTTCGATGCACCGTAAATCCTAGCGTGGCTATTCGATTTTCATCTAATGTGTTTTCTGTCAGATAGCAGTGATCGAGTGACATTCAATTCCCGGAGTGAGTTATTTCGTCGAACCACGAGCATCGGTGTTCACGATAACGGATGTTGAACTCGACTCCGACCGAGACACGATAAGATTTGCGATGAATGAAATTACGACTTCGTTATTACACCGGCGCCGATTTATGAAGCTCAAGTGACTCAAAATGTGTCTTCGATTAGGAACAGTGGCGTGTTAACCATTCATCGATGATGTCGATACCGTATTATTACATCCATTTTTCAATGATCTAACATCGAAACGGCAGGAATTTCTTTCACTCGTGTTTTATTGTTAGAAAGACAATATTTTGAAGATTACGAACGTTGCAAGTTCCTGTTGTAGCGATACTCTTGCTGTATTATGTCACTGATTACGAACACTCAAAAGTTGTCGATCGACCCACTTTCAGGACGTATTCGCTTTCGACGAAGTAATTTACAGTGTCTCAATATTTACAGCTCAAAAATTCGAAAGAGCCACACGGGGTCCCAAATTTCAAAGTTTCAAAGTCTTAAAGTCACAAAATTCTTCAAGTCTAAAATGTCCATATTTAAAAGTCCCACGGTTCTAAAACTCCAAAATCTGCAAATTCCAAAGTCCCAAACTACAAAAACGTTCCACAGTCTTTAGATCCGAAAATCTCCATACTCCAAAGTTCCGAAATTCGAAAACGTAAAAATTGCACAGTCCAGAGATGCTAAAACTCCAAAATCTCCACATCTCGAAATCCCGACCTTCCGAAACGCGAAAATATCTGAGTTCCTCGCGTTCACCAAATTTCACGGCCGGTTCGTAGATCGCGTAACGATACAGTTCTGGCGAGAAAATGGTCGATGGTTCGACGGAAAGCGGTTTCTCTTTCACGCGATGCCGAGTCCAATTGGCCAGAACGAATTGAACTTGTGCCAGGGTCGCGGAAAGGTGAATAAAAAGAAGTAGAAGAGACGGATGCGTGGCAGGATAACTCCTCTCTCTCGAGGGCGTTTTCTTTCGCTTTCTTTTCGTTCCTCGAACCGGCAGCCACGATATTCTCAAATTCCGCGTCGCGTTGTTCCGAGAAATTTTCATCCCGCTTTATGCCGGCACGTGGCATCGGGACCGCGAATTAATTCGATTCAGAACGCGACGCCACGGCGCGGAATTTCGAATGCGTCGTGAACGGCCAAGCGGAAGGGAAAGGGGGTTGACTTTCCTCCTCGTTCGCAACGAAAACCCGTTCCTCCCACGCGCCACGGAATGGAAATTATGGGGTCAAGATTATTGATGTCGAATTGAAACATCGAACGATGGAATCCCGTGAATTGATTCGGAACGCCCAGTAGGTTCGACTCCCTTCGCTCACCAACCGGTCTGGTTTTCGTCCCGCAAATTAACGACCTGACGTGAAGGTATTTCAGCTAAAATTTTTAATGGTCATAAATTTGACGAACATCGAATTAGAAAGAAATATAATTTTTTGATGGCTCAAAAAGGTTCCAGAGCGGTACGATACCGAGAGTCGAGTAATTTATCCCTTAGATGTACATTCGGGATAATCACAGCTTCGTTTATGAAACTGTGCAAAGGTACACTTAGCCACTAACCGTAACGTAACCGTAATTTAACGCTGAAATAACCGATGTATAATGCACAATTATTTGGCAGTTAAAAATGAAGTTGAAAAATAAATGAATAAACGAATGTCAAGAAATGTTAACGAATGACAAAATTTGTTAAGACGATTTTCTTGAAATCTATGTTGATTTCTATCAAAATAAAGATTTAATATATGTCTCAATGTACGTTTCATTAATTAATTTATTAATTTATTTAATTTACAGAACGTTTATTAATTTATTTCTCAACCTCATTTTGGACTTCAAATTGTGTATTATACGACGGTAGGTGTATTGTTAATACACTTATTAATCCTTATCTTGATGAAAATCAGCACAGATTTCAAGAAAATCATCTTAACTAATTTTATCATTTGAAGTAGGAAATTTTTTAAATGGTCGTTT
Source organism: Coelioxys conoideus (assembly GCA_947623535.1). Classification (NCBI taxonomy): domain Eukaryota; kingdom Metazoa; phylum Arthropoda; class Insecta; order Hymenoptera; family Megachilidae; genus Coelioxys; species Coelioxys conoideus. Next base: position 14,492,141 of record OX392457.1, on the reverse strand, counting down.
TAGGGACAACAGTCTCCATAATTCAATATTTTATATAGTATTTCATGAAGTTTATTTTCATACACTTAATCATCTTAAGCATGACATAGCAAGAACTCGAGTTAACCTGACTATAGAATCTATAAGCGAACCTAACCTAATTTCCATCGCAAAAGCGTGGGAAGGTCCTTAGAATTAAAACGTTTTCATCTCTGTCCTAGTGGAGGAAATTTCATAATATTTGTTAGAGCAGCCGCTAAAATATTCGCGAAATTGATTCAATTCGGGATAGAGGTTCTCGGACGCAGGTGGCACTTCGAGTACACTCATTTATTGGCAGTCTGCCTGGCCTGTGATATTCGCCGGGAATCTGCACGTCAGATTTTGATGATTCAACGATCAAAAGGAGAAGATTCTACGTGCAATAAAACGACCTAGCGAACGGAAAGTATACGAAGAAAATTGTTCGGGACAACGCACGTGACGTAAATATCGAAGAAAGAGAAGATTCTACGGTTTTATTGCGGCCGCGCTCAAAGTATCGCGAAAAGATGCATCGACGTCAAAATTTCGGATAAAAATTCTTACGAGACAAGATCGAGGGAGACGCGACGGGAAATAATTCGGCGAGCGTTATCGGAAAATCGAATACCGGTCAACTTTCTATTTTCGATCGAGCGAGATTCATTGAAAAAAATGGCTGTCTCGTAACGGGGAGACAGTTTCGCGTCTAATTTTAATCCTCGATCTGTCGGAGAACCGTCATTCTTGGCACATGAAGGCACGATACGAATAAGGAAAGCGGCGACGAAAAAGAGGCAACCGCATTCCGTTCCTGCGACGTTATTTGCACGAGGGACGCAATGCGTTCTCGGTGCAAACAACCGATAAACATGCACGATGCTTTGTCATCGCAATGTGGCAGAAAGCGTCGTTGGGTTTATTTGCGAAACGATAAGCTGCTGCGAGATGCGCCGCTCTTTTCAACGATTCTTCGCTGTTTTTTTCGGTCATGGACTCGAACAGAATTTCACCTTTGGACAAACATGATGCGAATTTTACAGCTAATTTTCGTTACGTGCATTCTAAATACTATTAAATGACGCTTGGCTATCCAGCAGATAGCTTGGATATGCTAGGATATTTAACCCCTTCAAGATTACAAGATCATGTACAAAATGCATCAAATGATGTCAAAATTGACCATCTGTAAACTGCCTTAAATATCGATTTCCTCCTTCTGTTCTTTTTATCAAAGTACATCAAATTATGAGTCTTTTTATTTTTAATGATAAAGTATGATTATTTAGAAAAATTCGTCTTCAATTTTAAAAATGATTCGTCTGAAGACCAGGGAGAACAAGATTTTTATTAATCAGCATCTTGAACGAATATCTTCGTACGTAACTGAGAAATAATTATTAATACTGCAGCGCGTCCATAAACGTTCAGCAATGGGTGCATTTACCTCGGCGACGCTTATCGAAAAATAAAAGCACGGAATTTACGATAACATAAAAAATGTTCGTTCAAGTCGCAAAGTTATTTTACCATAAATAAGTGGCGAGTCGGGAACGGTATTTCCAACGAGGCGATACCACCTTGGCTGTATCGAGGAACGCAAACCCTTTTGTACTCTCGAAGCTCTCTTTTCGGGGAAACGTTTCTAAAGATAGAGGACACTGTACGACCTCTCAAGACCGAAACGCTTGCCCCCGGCACGGCTTTTATACGGCCCTAATTTGTCGCGACGACAATTCGAGAATCGGGCAGATTCGCGTCAATCACTTTTAATTGTCCCGGCCATCTGCGCGATCATCGCGACCGACTGCACACGTAGTCGAGCAATTGTGTTCAATGATAAACAATGAACACGAGCGAGATAAACCGTCCCATGCGCGTGTCTTTCCCTCGTTCGTCGATCGTTATCCTGGTGGAAGGAACACGGTCCGATGCCGCTTATCATCCATAAATTCGGATTGTCTCGGGACATTTTTCCTTTCCTCCGCAACACCGATACACTCCTTCGTAAATTACCACCGACTACCGAGATATTATACACGCTCCCGTTGTAGCGGCACACCGGAACGGGATCCCATAAAACTGGATTTAATACGCAAATCCGTGGTTCGCGGAATTTCCCGCATTTTCAGCTACGCTGGTTAACCACGCACGTGCGAAGAAAATTCCACTTTCTCTACTGAGTGTTTAGTCGCGTTGATGGATAAAGCGACACTCGAAAAGGTAAAAGTGCAATAATTACACTCACAGATTCACATTTTGAACATTTTGAATAAGAATACCGCTGATGTTTGATATTTTTTGAATTAGATTTGATTTTTGATTTTTTTTTAAACAGATCTGATAGTTTCTGTGATAGGATGCAATGATATTGACAAAGGAAAATTTATTGATACAAAAGTATGACTAATAATACTAATATGTTGTTGTAATCATTTGATTTTTAATGTATTGTAGTATCATGTTAGATATAACACAAATGTATTTTAAAGTTGACAGACCTCAAAACATGCTTCTTTGACTCACCATCTAAGACAATCCTGCGGAAATATATCCAGATCTTTGTCGTCATGTATAAGAGACTTCCTTCATATTATATTACAAAGACATTCGTCATAGTAGAATATTAATCTTTCCGATGTTAATCAAGAAGTTTTCAGTATACCGAAGCAAGAATACTGTAGAATTATACAAAATAGCGTGACACATACGAGAAACATGGCATAAGATATTTCAACAATGAATCATAGACAAAATTGCTTTTCTCAAAAATTTGAATCTAACGCTTCCAGGTTTATTTATATTCACTCGACGTGTTAGCTACTGTTAGTAATATAATTATACTTAATATTTTCATCTCTTTCCTTCGCTGTTCAAAGCTCACAGTCTATGAAAGCGGTTATCAATTTTTATCAGCGTCATAAGTTAATCATAACCGTGCCCTCGGGTTCGTCGATATCCATACAAAATAATATCCAGTATTATGGATAATAAACCAATATGATTCACGTGGATAGTAACCTAATACCATTATTACGGACAATAAACTAACGCAACTGACATGGATAATAACCTAATAACATCAATACGGATAAGTTGGTATCGTCAACAAGGAAAATAACCTGGTACCATCAGCGTGGAAAATAACCTGGTACCATCGGCATAAACAATGACCATAGAAGAAGCTATAAAATACTGTTTGCAACAGCCTATTGGCCCACATAGAGAGTAGCAGAAGCGTCCACATTCCACAAGCGGGAAAAATTACGGCCCAAGGAGAAACTAAACAAAGGAGCACAAGTCTATCGCGAGAGTTTCGCCGGGCGAATCGGCGGATCCATCATCGAGCTACCATCAGATCGATCACCCACGCACCAGCGTGTCCAGAATGGTCGAAGACAGGCTGGTTCGCTTACCGATTAATCAAGAGAGCCGCATGTCGAGGCGTGCGAGCGTCCCGCGACCGGCCAGAGAGGATTCTTGCTCCCAGAGCTTGTCGTAGATCTTGATGTCGCACCAGCACCGGTACCCCGGTGATGTCCTCGAGGCCTGTGGCTCAAGGTCACGTCGTCGAACGCGTTTACCAGTCACGAGACACGAGCAGCCCGAGCACGGGCGTGGCGTTCGCCAAAAACTTCGATCGAGCACTGGCACCGACCACGAAATCAAACAACGGACCAGACGAGACGGGACGGGACGAAACGGGTCGGCAACTAGACGGGGGACGAAGACGAAAAGAGAACGGGGATCGAAGAAACGCGGCCGGTTCGCGGATCAGGAATATGATGCCACCTTGGTGAAAGCCTCCGCGAAGAAGAGGCTCCCTTGCCGCAACGAGTGCCGCTCCCGCTAAGCGGAAGATTATCTAAATAGACTCCGTGCTACCATGAAGAAGAGGGAGGGAGAACGTGGGGAGAGAGGACCCGAAACGAGGTGGTATTTATACGTCGTGTCTTTTGGAGAGCCAGTGGAACCACGATCAGAAACATCCCTCTCCGCGGATCGCATACCGGGAGGGGAGACCGGATATCGTACATCTTTCATGTTTATGGCTGTGATCAACGACCCTTTTTCTTTTCAGACTGTTCACCTCGGTACGTGACATGTTACTTTAGGGAAAATGGCTGTATCGGAGAAAATCACCTAATGGCACATCTCCAAATTTCTAGGTATTATACGTCCACGAAGCTCCTGTTCTTCGTGTTCTTAAATTTTTAGATCGCGTAGCTTCGTCGTCTTCGTGTCCTTAAATACCCGCATTTCGAAATGATTCCTCGAATTCCTAAATTTTTCCGTGAATTTACTGTATTCACGAATCACTCGGTTCATCGCGGGTCTGCAAATCCTTAGATCCCTAAAGTTCTATCTGTTCAAATCTTTAAATCCCTAAGTTCCCATGACCTCAAGTCGCTTGGTCCGTAAATTTCTAAGCATCCTTGATTCCCTAATTTTCAACATTCTATGTTTCTAAATTTCTGGATACAAGAGTTTCCCATATCACAAATCACCTAACATTTCCAAATTCTTCAACCATTCTCGAATCTTCAAATCTCAAAAATCCCTAACAATCAACGAACAAATCTCTCGCTTTCTTCCAAATTACCATATTTCCCCTAAAAAAAAAAACAACACTGCTCCTGACTCTATCAGTCAATTGCCAATAAATTCTAAAATTTGAAAATTTAATATCTCCCCAAATCTTCGACCTCTTATCTCCGAGTGTGACGATACAATACGCGGCGATGTAACAAAATTCGCGTCCATTAGCTATCGTGACGTCAAACGTGTTAAGCAATTTCTGTCGACAAAAATGCGTACACTTTCACTGGTAAAATTATTCGAATGCCTTGAATGCGTTCATTTGCGTGAAATGTTTCTTTTCTTTTCGCAACACACGGCGTCAGAAGTCATCCGCCAAGAGCTCACGATTTCTATGCACAACGACGTAAATAAGATCGGATTCCTTGTTTCTCGTGTGTACATTATTTACCGGTGTTGGCTTAACGAATACCACAAGTCGTGTTTTTCGATAATTGTGTTCGTTATTACGCCATCGAGCGAGGAATTCCACATGGCGGATCGAGCAATCAGTTTTGGCAGCTGTATTAAGACAGGTGCGGAAACGTTCGAGCCGGATTTCATCGATTTTTTTTTTCGCTGCCGATCTATGCTCAATTATCGATAGTAAATTTTCTCGAGCTCGAGCGAATTCTCGACGCTGGTTTTCGCACGTCTCGATTTTCTCAAACTCGCGGTTGTAACTCGTGAAAATATCGCGTGGCAAATTGGTGCATATTCTCGAGAATATATAAATACCGAAAATTGCATTAAGCTAATGGAAATTGCAACGGAATGTCCATTCCCGTTGCGAACTACTTCGCACCGATGATTAGTACAGTTGGTCGTTTAATCGTGCATGGAGAATCATTTTATCGAAGTGCTATGTCACTTAGGTTACCGTCGCTTTCTTCGAACGTGAACGTTCAATGATCTAACAATTACGAATACATGGCCAGTATCGTGGCGTTGAATTTATTCACTTGCCGGATAATTGTGATTCTCCTCGGTTACTGGTTATTGCACGAGTGAACTGCGGTATTCTGCATCGGTATCGTAGTCGCTGTTGGGGATTGCATTTCTAAACCTTCTTCGTTTTTATGAATTACTCAAGAAATCGGCGTAAGATAGTAAAAGTGTGAGAGTACCCGTGGCGTGGTAGTTAATAGTACTTAGGGATGTCTAAATCTTTAAATTTCTAGATTTATGTATTACTGGATGTATAAATTTCTGCATTTATAAATTTCTGGAGTTATAAATTTCTGGATTTATACATTTCTGGAGTTATAAATTTCTAGATTTATACATTCTGGATTAATAAATTTCTGGATTTATAAATTCCTAGATTTATACATTTCTGGAGTTATAAATTTCTAGATTTATACATCCCTGGATTTATAAAATTCTGGCTTTATAAATTTGTAAATTCATAAATTTCTATATTTCTAAATTCTTAAATTTCTACATTTTGTTTCCATACCTTTAAATGCTTCCGATTTGAAAATTCATATATTTTCAAATTTCGTTATCCCCAAATCCGAACACACCTATATATCTGCGTTTCTAAATTTTCAAATTTTTGTATTTGTAGAAAATTCCCTTTCCATATATCCAAATACCCGCATTATTAAATCCTGGGAAACCCAAATTCATTATTTCTCAAATACACGAATCTCGAAATTTCTGCATCCCTGAATTCTCACACCCTTATGTTCCCACATCTCCACACATCCGCATCTCCAAATTTGCACATCCCCGAGTTTAAAAATTCGAGAAGTTCTAAATTTCTAAATTCTCGTCAAAGAAGGTCAAACTTGCTCGCAACTGTTCGCAACACATTTTCTAGCTGATAGATCGTACAAAGAGATCGTCGCCGCTGTTTACCATTTGCCAAACTTCAAACTTTCAAAATAACAGTCTAGTCATCATCCACTTTTCGAAGAAAGAGATTTCTATCTTCGCGTCTACGCGAAATTTATGATTTCTGTCGTTCGCCTCGTTCCAAAAAACTCGCGTCCAACAATTTCTCTCCGTTATCGCTAAACTTTGAAAAAAAAAAAACGAAAAAAATACGCGCTCGCAGAGGACGCAAGAAAAAAATTGCTCGTTGCATCGAGGCGATTCGTGAGCCAGCCACTTTCTCGTCTCACCGTTCCGTACGCGTCCTTTTATCGTCCGCAGGATCAAGATTCGTCCTCGATTTTCGCACGATTTATGTCCTCGCTGAGACGGTTCTATGAAACGAGGATGAAAAAATCATGGCGCCCGTTACGGTTCGTCGTATCGGGCGAACGTAATCGATCAGATTGATGAGACACGACCGGGATCGCGCGCGTTCTAGGCACAATGCAAATTTCTTTATTTCGCATTTGACGACAACGATCGACGAGCAACGGGGAGTAAAGGCTTCCGGCATTCGCCGGGATTACCCGGTGAACTTCGACTTTCACCGATCGATAAAAAATCCCGATCTTTTCCGCTCGAACAACGGCTCGCCGCTGCGCCAAGACGATCGAACATTATATTCATAAATAGCGGCTGCCTCCATTGTACTTTCTCATGTGCTCGCTACGGAGCTACGATCCTTCCCCGGAAGGACACGCTTCGTGGCTCTGTTATACTTAACCGGAGATTTTAACAGGTGGAGCATTTCCACGATGGTCTCCGAGAAACGATATAACGATGTTCTTGAGGAATTTCAAATTGTTGAACGGTCGCCGTTCGAAGAACCACTTATCAATATTTAGTTTCTCGATTCACGATGCCAAACAAAATTTTGTCCCATTTGTATGTCGTTCAAAATAACCGCAATTTTCTGAACACATTTGTCAATAATCCAAACTTCGTTCAAATATTCAGGTAAACGGTTGAATATTTTCAAGCAATTAACGCTCGTTACAGAACAAATCCTTAAACATGAATCCCACTGTTCTCGTAATTAAAAATCTATTTTCAAATATTACTTCAATGCACGCTTGCTTTGACATATGCTTGTTTTGTATAAAATATTGATTTTACACATTTGTCTATAAAATTTGTATACGCATTTGTTTATAACATTTGTACATGGATTTGTCTATAACATTTGTATATGCATTTGTCTACAACGATATAAAATGTGACCAATGTATAAATGCATGTACATACGTGTACTTATGTATGTGTAATGTTTAAACAATTCTGACCAGTATGGAAAGGTGCACGACCACGTAAGGCGAACCGATAATTTCGATGTAATATAAAAATAACTTACTCCTCCAAGAGTTGGAAAATGCTTGTCCGGGTGTCATCCACGTGATACCAGTCGAGAAAGTATTTCCGTTCGAGAGCGACGCAGATATCCATAACAAGCACTTCCTCAGATCGAGGATATTTCACTTAAAAGAATAATCATCGATCTCCCGGCATTCACAGAGCACCGGCACCGTATTACGAAGCACGTTATCAACACCAACACCTTGCACTTCACACGCAGATACAAATGCTCCACTTTTGCCCGACCGTTCGTTTCTAGTTTCGATTCCAGCCGATTTTTCCTTGCAACGATATCGACGATCAGCGAGACACGTCGCTGCACTCCGACCACCGTGCTCGCACCGTAATTGAACGTTTATCGGAAATCGTTACCTAGTCGATTCCAGCCAGAGGAGTCAACCTCTAGATTTCGCTCGCCGCGAATCTTATCGCAGCCAGATAATATTATCATAATATTGTGTTTACGTCGATGTTTGTTCGGCAGATCACGAACGATAAACGAGATCCTCGACTCGCGAACGAAAAGCCTGTCCCCGTTTCGGGCCACTAGTTTCGCGAGAGGTAATCTTAAAGTCAATGTGACTAGATTAGTAGATCACGAATCGGTTTTTGCACCGGAACCGTGCAGCATTCTTCACGATTCTTCGACCCGCTAGAGATCGACTCGTTGCTCTTAATTAATCACGAATACGGTCGGGTAATTAAAACGCACGAAATGCAACGGCACCCGACGATCATCCGACACTACTTTCACTCGAAAGTTCTTCCTCTTTTTCTTTTTTAACTGGATCAGATCGATTTTTTGAATCTTCTTAATTGATCACGATTCGATTCGATATAGCGTCGACAGCCACGAAAAATTGAGTCTCGAACGCAGAATGTAAATATCCTTCGTTCGAAGTGAAACTTCTGTGGATGTTGAGTCCGAGTGTTAGAAAAGGTGTAAATAAGTTCTTGTACCTTAATTTTTAATTTATCCAATTATTAAGTTCTACAGTTTCAAAATTCCCAAATTGACCAATGTGCAAATACTATCTGAATCCGTAAACTCCTACACTTCTAAATTTCAAAATTCATAAATTCACAGATCCTCAAATCCATAAATCTCCAAATCATCAAATCTCGAAATCCACGAATCCACAAACGTGCAAATTCTACACCTCCCATGTTCCCACGCTTGTCAAAGAATGGTGATAGAACTCCTCAATTCCGAAATCCTCAACTACCCAAATACCCAATTTCCACAAACTCTACATCCCCACGTTCCGAAATTTTCAAACGCCATAATCCCTATCCCCGAACTTGTACTCACAACATACACAAAAGTTTCACTCGTAACGCCGTTGTCGCCGATGCACGCGATATTTTTGCTTCACAATTTACTCGTTTTATCTTAATCGATGGTAACTGCACCGTATCGCTTTATCAGTCCAGCAGAGAACGACACCGCGAACGTTTTCATTCGCGCGACAAATTCAATCCAGCGATGGGAACATTAATCTCGTCCCGACTCGTTATACGCGGAATTGTATTCGGTAACAGTAGCGAGCTCGGTAGATGCTAATGCGAACCACTTAAACCAGTTCCGTCAAGGAAATCATTTCGACTCCGTTTCGTCCCACGGGAACGTTTAATTGATTAATTACTCACGCACGAACGAGCCGATTCCAAGCGGAATCTCCTCCGTTAATCGGCACGAAACGTCTGCCTTCTCCGTCGCGGAGCTTTCCTTCCTTTTCCACGCGAAAGCTTTCAATTTCTAGCACCCGGTCAGCGGCTGACCGTTCACTTAACCTCTCGACACCATCCGGCCGACGATCATCGGCCACGAATTCGAGCAGCACGAAAATTTCCGTCCGTTAGAAAGCTTATCCGCACCGAATCGTCGCACAGCACCGCGTCGCATACTTCGTCCGTGGGGTTCGACCGATGCAGAACGGCCGATAAATCCTTCACCGATTCGGTCGTTCGATCATCGACCAGAAGAATACGCCACGAAGACGTCCAGCGTGCACGATCGGATCGACGCCAGACACACAACCTCGAGGAGGACGACGAGCAAGTGCGCTCGACGGATCCAGACGTTGGGACCGCTCGCTCGGCGACGCTCAACCGTTCTGGTGTAATCGAGGCGAGATATACACACGACCGATGCGGTTTCACGACAGAGAGAAAGAGAGGAAGAGAGACAGAGAGAGAGAACGAGAAGGGGGTTACATCAGATCACCGAGACACGCTGCACGTTTCACAGCCGAGACGACAGACCGATCGAGAACGGATCACTGGTGCCCGACGCCGGTTGGACCTCGTGAACGGGCACGACGACGACGAGGAATCGGACGACGACGAGGAGGCCGACAAATGGGCGTCCGGATCCAGCTGGGCACCACGAAGCTGGCCCGATTCGACACGAGAGACCATGGCGTATGTGCACGAGCCGAGCCGGACCCGACGGCACGAACCGGTGCGAAGCAAACCTTCGACGTCGCGAGAGAGTGTGCGAGAGAGACCTGAACGGGGCCCAATCTCACTAGAGGGGACCCCTATATCGTCTTTCACCTAACTCCGAACCCGTTGCGCTCCTAGCGTGCGTGCAATCCGACGGAATTCACTCTGCATCGTCACCGCGCGTTTCTTTCGTCGTGGGGATCACGGTTTTTCAAAGTGCTACGAATTTACGAGTGATCCACCGTACGTTCGTACCGAGAAGTACCCGTTAATCGGACTTCTTTCTATCGGAATCTATCAAACTCTCTCGGTGCATTCGAAGAAGATCGTGCGCGATGGTTGTACAGGTTTTCGAGGATCGTTCTTTGTTCGAATGATTTGCCTGTGTAATTTATCAGCGTGTTGTTTGATGTATGCACCATGGTGTACGATATCGGAGTGAGTTTTCACGGTTGTCGAGGATGAAATAGCAGCGCGAAGTCGTCGGCACAAAAGGAGTCGACTATATCGCGTTTCCGATAACTCTGATAGCCGCGTGTGCAGGAATAAGCGCACGGAACGGCGTAAACCTTCTTTCGTTTCAATAACAACGTTCCTGACGAATGTTCGTGTCGAGTTTTCGAGTCGGCCGAAAGAAATCCGACGCTTCCTTCGGCGAGATTCGTCGGCGGGGCCATAAATCGTACGGCGACCCCCCGAAATCGATGCGATCGGGCCCGTTTCGAGCTCGAAATCAGCTGCGTGTGATATTATAGTTTTTTTCACGGCGACCGTGCGTTCGATGCGAAACACGAAGTTGTTCCGACAACTTTTTGCGATTTGACTCCTTTCCCGCGACGTGTGCTGCGTTAAACCGCTTGAAAAGCGAACTGCCAATGCATAAATTTAATTACCGTTCAGTGATTTATTCGGGCCATTCTGTCGCTTATAACCGGCGACGTGAGCAACATTTTATGTTAAATGTCTTCTTGCGGGCTACGCTCCACGTCGGCGAAATGTTTGCGATTAATATTAAATAAGTGAGTGAACCTAGAGCGTGACTCGCGAAAATAACTAAGGCTTTGTAGATTGATTCTTTCGTCGATTAAACTTTCAGATAGAATCTCGAATCTATTGTGAATCCTTTTTGCCGTACATACCAAACGTGTTGTGTGATACAAAACGTATGTTTCTAAATTCCAAGAGTTTCGTATCGCAGATTTCAAATACTTGTTGCCTTGAAATTTTGTTATAAGGAAAAATACATAAGGTATTTTACACTATTTTCCCCTATTAGCCTGACAGTATTTTCAGTGAACATTGTTGCTATCGTCGGTACGTGCAAAATTGTAACAATTGTATCTCCTGTAGTTAGAGATAGTCCACGGTTAAACAATTTGGAGTATCATTAAAATTTGTCTCGCGACTACGGTTATCTTTTAGATATTTTTTAATGGTTCATTTATCTACCTGTTCATGGCTCTTCGTTCGTATAAACCGTACGAGTTGTTGAAATCTCGAATTGTAAATCGACGCGCGTTTAAAGAACCTGGCATATTGGAGCTTCTTCCGGTTATAACGGAACAGTGCATTAGCTTATTACCCTAAATGATTCAACTGTCTCCCGTAAGGATTAGGCGAAGTCACGTGACGACTGTTCATTGAAAATCTATCGGTGTTGCCTTTACTAACCACGTAACAGCGCGCTACGAGACTTACCATTCACGAGGTCGAGATATACCTTTAAGAATGGAAACGGTGACGATGCTTTCGACCAACACCTAAATCAAGAGCCAACTTAAGGGTAATTCACACTTACGCGATCTTGAGATTTATCCTGGTATCGTAATTAACGGGATAAACATCGATCTCCTGTCATCGAGTTTCTTTAGCGACGACAGACTGATTCGGAAACTTCAAGGTCTGTTTTGCATCTTTCAATCATAAAACGTTCACAAAAATAGATTCGCTTCAAAAAATTCCAAAGACAATTAATAATAGTTCGACTATTATTTTTGTGAATATACCATCGCTTAAGTGACAATGGCAAATCCTCTCGAGAATTACACTTTTGAACAACAGTTATAGAAATAAAAATAAACGTCCGGAATTCATATTTTAAAACAGAAGATTATTTCCTGCTTGCATAAGAAAACTGCTGAAGTAGCGGGCCAAGTTATAATTATAGCGCAAGATTACATTAAAATACAAATAAATTATTTGTTGAATAAAGCCGTGTTACTTTCCTCGTAAAAGTGTTTTAGATGTAACATGCAATCATTGATACATCTATCGTACCACGCGTTCCGAGGATCTTTTTATAAAATCTATTTCAGTGTGTGCTTACTGTGTATTTATTTAATTGTAATTTTTGCGTTTTATTTGGTTTGTTTCTCGTTCGTCGAAACGAGTTGTCTGGGTGTGGATGAAGCTTAACAGTCGCCCTGTATAATTGCCGGGAAACCAACATGGTGGCTGACTATCTTAGAAAACGATAGAGAAGGAGGAAGAAGGAGAATTTTGATGGTTCAAGGCATTAAGAGAGACTCCACGCATTCATGCTCGCATATTTATAGCTTTTGGACTAGCCAGCGTCGCTAGACTACGAAACGCAGCTGGTTCGTGCTTTTAACAACGTTCTGCTACTATAGACCTTCTAATAGTAACCTGTACTGCAACGTAGCATTCCTCCTTCCCTCGAGAGGATGCAATATCCGTGATACCCTTGATATTAGATATGCCTACAATAACGAGCAGTTCCACGTACTTGTAGATCAAATGCCAACTATGGCATAAATTCCTCTGGTCACGTTGGCTCCGATTCGAGATACTACGCCGACATTGTTCCTTGGAATTTAATCGCGGAAACGCTGAAATAAGTCTGTTTTTACGGTCGCCACTGTTTCTATTTATTTCTATATTACTGAAATTCTGTCGCATAATTATTTTCGCACGGTTCAACTCGTTCATGGCGAATTTTGTCGACGAGATTAATTATCTTCACTAATTCGCAGACTCTTAAATTTAGGAAGATGGAAACTTAGAAAAATGAGAATATAAAAATATAGAAATTGTCGACTTAAAAAATTAATTACATAAGAATTAATACATTCCTCATGGTTGGTATGCATGTAACACCTTTTCGATTCGCAAAAGATGATTTCTAACTCATCACCAACAATACAGAGGTAATTACCATGCGAGTTTCTCCAAAGAAATGGGACTCGTATGAATTATTATGATAGTAAGAATTCAGTATTATCTTGCCGTCTATAGAAGAATATCCTGTCCGTTACATAGGAGTACCATTGTGACCAATGACTATAGGAATTTAAAAGCTTCTCAAAAGTCCTGTAGCCTCCCATTCAATTCCAATTCTCCCAACATTTCACTATTAGTAGAGTGTCCATTAAACAGGGATCGCACGAAACAACCGAAGGCTATGATACCAAATTACGTCACACAAATTCAACGAGTTAAAGTTGAGATGTAAATATTCTCTACACTTTGTTGCATAAGTTTAGAAAGTTAATTCGTGAGCATGTCCTGTGGATTATGTATTTTCTAAGTAATTATAGCTGCTGTTAACTCTAATTCATGCGATAAATTTATCGTTAATCGTGTATCTAACTGAACGGAGAATTAGTATCGTTATATTCATCCGAGTTAACGCGAGTTAACCAGTTTTCTTTCGCAACGACATTATCAGTCGCTGATTTTACCCGGTTTCAGGCGGTTTATTTTCATTTGCGGTACCAAAATGGCTGCTCGCCGCGGAAACCGCAAGCGGGTAATTCAAAACCATTGAACTACATTTTCCACGGATTAATCAGTGACAATGATCGGCTCTCCGTAACACGGCTACGTTAACTTTTATCGTTGCTTCGACAACATTCTTTTCGACTAAACGATCGTATTATTCTTGAATCTTGCGGAATACGCAAGGTGTTGCGAACAATTTCGTTGCGTTGCGCGACACAAATAACGGGTTATCGGTTAGATGAAACTATAATTTCTCTATTCACTGGTGAGGGTCTATAAACGAAAATCTATGGTTGCAAAGTTATGTGAGATTAGAGGACATTAACATAAAGTAACCTTGACTGTCTTCGCTTGTCTCCATTTTTATCTCATACCGCGATTGATAGTACGTATTACGATAAATTACAGTCCTGAACATATGATTTGGTGCTAATAGTTCTCAATCTTTTTAGATCACTGTGTCTAGATGACTAAATATTAGTATCATTATTTTCCTAAATTACCATGTCCCAGATGTAGGGACTTACATCCCCATATCATTCTATCCCTATATTATTTTATAGATTTTTATATAAGATAAATCCCTATAAGTCTTTAGATTCCTATACCTGCAGGAACACATAATTCTTATAATTTCTGGCTTTGGTATTTGCATTTTTAACGCATATTTTCTATTTCAGAAGCTTAAATTAAGGTTAAAAATTGGAAAATGTGTAATCCAGGAAAGTTCTGCGATATTTTCACAATAACATAAAACATTGTCGAAACGAAATAATGAATTATCTGCTCCTTTGTATAACGAGAGTTACGATGACCGTGTTTAATAACTGAAGTAATGATGAATAGAATGAGGAGCTTGTGAAGTAGAGGGGATTTGAATGCCTACGCGGCGCCATTAATAGTACTCCAACTGATGCGTACATTAGCGTGCATGGCACTGTTCGTTGGGTTTGAAAGTAGTTTTCGAAATGGTGAAGATGTTCGAATTCTGGTGATTATACCTCGAAACCACGTCACAGTGGAAAACTAACTGGGAAAATTCATCTTCAACAGGTGAGCAGAGTTTTAGAAGCGATATTCATTCAAAATTAAACCTTCTGTTACATTGCATATAATGGATGACCAATTGGATCACCAGACATGCGTATAAAAATATTTTATTTTGTACGTGTTATCGTACTAAACATTAAATTATTATTCCATTAATTGCTAAATTAATAAATAAAGTTGCTATATTTTTATATGCTTCTGGACAAGTTGCTTCGTCATTTTTAACCGTGGCATTTACCATCATGTATTTTAACATTTCTGACTTGATGAAACTCAAGATACATAGTGTCGTTAATAACTTTTTCATCAAAGTATAAGAATTTCGGTGAAACACGAAGAAAGTAATGTATTTCTCGATTCTACGCGTTGGTAATGCGACATGTGCGATTTGAAAGTTGGTAGACCTGTTGCGCGTCAACGCCCAAGCGTTTAATGTACTCATAACAAGTGGGTGGAATTTATCAATTGGATCATCCACGTTCTCTGGTGGCTAATGAGCGCGGCAAAAGTAGTTGAATGTGAATTTTTGTTTTAGCATAAAGATGGCTATGTTCACAACCTGCTGGTCACCGTTTATCTGGACTAACAGCATCAAAACAGGATGCAAAGCTATTGCTTTTTACACAATTGTATGTAACTCTAGCTTGATGCAACTGTTTATTTCTTGTTGAAGTTCAGTACATTAATTAATGAACCTTGTTTGTTGCTCCATTATTCTAGGCAATCAGTGTGGTGTTTATAACATTGATAAGTTACCAATTAAATGGAGGTGATTCTTCGCAGCTGTACAATCCTATGTTTGAAGCTGATGTCAGAGGATGTAAGTTGTCCAATATTATAATAACAATACATAGTGTCATATATGCGGTTTTTCAGCTATGCAGGTTGTGGGAGGATTCTTCATATTTTACTTCATTCTCCTAATTATATCAGCACTTTCGATAGTACATGGAGTAAGACAAGGAATCAGAGGATGGTTACTTCCTTGGCTTATATTATGGTTTATAGCATGTCTATTCCAATTAGTTTTTGGACTTTGGCTAGTAGGAGGCTATTATATTTATGTAAGTTCTTAGATATTAGTTAGGCACTGTGTGTAAAAGATATATAGGTTAATATTTTAATTCTATTTGCAGCTTGATGCAACATTCGCAGCCATGTGTATCTGGCTTTGGATGGCATATAATGTAAGTATATAATATATATATGTATATATATATATCATTATTACATGAGACTATAAATGCCTATGCTTTGTCAACATGGGCTTATCTGAAATGCATAAACATCCATAGTCTAGTTACGAAATATTGTTTTAAGTTAGATTACTATATCCTTCTCTATGTGCTCATATCATTGTTCTTTTATACACATTTTCAGATCTATTGCTGGTTAGTTGTTTTATCAATGTACAAAATATTTGAGGATTTACAATCTCCAAATATAGAGCTTCTGTGGCCTTAGATACCTGTATAGTATTAACATTAATATATAGAATACAATAACTGACATCAAGGTAAGATTAGTATTTATGAAAATGAGGAACCATCAAAATACTCTACCTAATTGTCATTAATTAGTCCGATGCCTTGAAAGTCTAAGACTTTTACATTATAAAGAAGACTGACAATATTCTGAAAAAATGTCCGTCCAGATTCCAAGTATCTTAATAACTTTACTGACGAGTTTATGCAATAGAATTTTGTAGTTGGTTGCTTTACACAACCATAAGAGAAACTAGTGTTTGCAATAAATATTTGTAAGAAACAGAAATATGAGTTTAATTATTTCAAGGAGTTAATGCTCTTATGATCAAATAAATTGTGTCTTGTGTACATAACCTTTTCTCCTGAAGTTTATGTTCGATACTGAAAAACAGTAACTACACCATTTATAGAATTGAAAGAGGGAACATAGTGGCGTTATAGAGCAATCGATTTAAGACTGCAAGTATTACTAACGCAATATTTTTATATGTATGTTTTTTATACCAATATTTTATTTTTGTGACACCATCCTTCACGCCATCAAGTGGTGGGCGCAGGAAATATGAAAACCGAAAAGTGCTTTTTTTTCGTAAAACAAATAATTTTAAAACGTTTCAAGTAAATACGGAACATTACATAGCAATTCGAATAATCGGATTGCGGATTACTCAATGTATGCAAATAAAAAATTGTAACAACTGTAGTTTGGATATTGAAGTTAACTGACCATCTAGCGGTAGTTGATCTAAACCAAATAAATGTTGCTAACCTTATCCATAGTATGTGCTAAAGTTTCTCAATTTATTGTTAATTGTATTTACATCAATAATTGAATTCATATGAAGACATTACAGTGCATATAGTGTATAAGAATAATAAGAATAAAATATAAATATACCTTTTGCCGACTTCAAAATACCACAATCACACAGCACTTTAAAAACACAACCACTTGCGCGTCCTGTTGGCGCACTACTGAAGTATGATAGAGTGTTATACTTTTCCCGTAGAAATCTGAAAATTTATCACTACCCTGTCCAGTTTGCAAATTAAATAACTTGTGATGTATTTATTCAGTTGGACGACTATACGTATGTAAACGGTATAAGATAGATTCACATTTTACCTAACTGTTTTTAAAAATTTATATTCGCGCACGCGCTCTTTGGACATAGAACCGTTGGCATCATCTAGCGGTCAAATATGAAACTTTCGAAACAAAAAATCGCATTTTTTGGTTAAATAAAGCATTTTTATGTTTTGGTAATACTTGACAATTTTTCTACAATCACAATATAACCAGAGAAATGTGTTTGCAGTAAATTCAATGCTCTATATTCAAAAAACACAAAAAGTGCATTTTATGGTCTGTAAAATATCTAGCCACCTAGCGGTAGAATGAGCCTACTAGTATATAATGATTTTCATTTATTTTTTCGAAATTTCCTTATAGATATCTGACTCCAATTATTGGAATTTGAAGGACTATTGATTCGGTGTAGAATGAATCTGCGTAGCGTGCATATCATGAAATGTAAATTTCATTTATAGGTTTTTAACTGGTTTCCTGTCAGATGCGATATTATCGGTTCATACTAAAATAAGATAACAGCGCCACGTAGGAATTAATAGAATAAAACTCACTTCTTTAGTAAAATGAAAGAGTTTTGAGCTTTATTGGGACGAATTTGTAGACATAATGTAATTCGAACAATATTTGTTCGTCTATACTTTTTGAGAAAAGAAGAGATAACTATTATCCATTAGTACCACTCTTCTACTATGAGATGGCTATAGTGCTTTATGGTCCATAAATGCACTGTTACTCATTTTCTAACATAGAGCTTTCAACTCGCTGGAAAGCTATGTTTCTAACTTTAATATGGACATAGAAAAATTTGTGCGCATCACCAAAACATGAAAATAATTAATTTTACAGAAAAAACAATTCTCTGTTTCGACAATTCCATGTTTGACTGTTAGATGGTACCAGATGTACCATTTCGATAAAGCGCATAAAATTAAAAAATACACGAGGATTAACATTCCTTTCTAATTTATTAAATTAATTATATCACTGTGTATCTCCATATCATACATATGAATTAAGCAATTTTAGTATTTTAATTCGACGATTCACGCAAAGGTAAATTATATTTTCTAGAGTAGACGTAGAAGTAGCAAATATTTTCATAAAGTCCGTCCGTTCAAAACAGGTATTCACGATATGATTTACGACTCCAATACAATGTATCAAACATGTAGATATTCTCGGAATTACAATCCTCATAGATGAAGTTTTATTGAACGTGACCAATCGCTTTCTAAGTCTCTCTTAAGTCGTCCTGTTCTTGATACGGTGATTAATGGCGAGTCGAGAAATCCTCCCTAGTGGACCACCGTGTTCGCGTCTGTCGAAGTCGATATTAATGAACCGGTATCAGTGAAATGTTTCGTATCGTGCATGTAATTAGCGATTCAGCTTGTCCTCGAAGGAGAGAGCGGGCGTTTGACAAATTTTCACGGGGCCACACTTCGCCGCCCATGAAAAGTATGATAATGATCGGTCCCGATGACGTAAAACGTTTTGAGAAAGTTTTATTTATTGTTGTCATTAATAACGTCACCGGCGGCGCGCGATAATCTCGGGTGAAATTAAATTAAACTCATCATTCGTCGATTTTATTGCCCGTAATTTTATCGCTGTTAAACGCCTCGCGAGGCTCGATACAAATAATTCAATTGCGCTTAAAAAGGTTGTGCTCGTATCGGAACCGCGCCGGTTAACTTAACGGTTTGCTTTCGATGCATTTGTCAGGAAGCTTTTTTTCCGGCGAATTTTTACGGATCGTTACCCCCGCGAAGAAAATGATTAATGTAGCATAAATGTTCGCCACGTTCGAACGTGAAACGGTGAACACGTCAATAAGCTATCGAACGAACGTACCAACAAAATTTACTGGACAAGTATATTCTTTCCGACAGGACTTTCGACGGTCCACATTGGTTTCGTGAAAGATGGTGGACATAATAATACACAATCTTTATTGTCACGACGATACTTTCACTTCTGAACCGACCACACCCGAGGCGATTGATCATGATCGTCATAGGCACCTAGAAGCATTCGTTTGCCATACATTCCTATTTACAAGAGTTCAATACCCACCTGCTAAAACCACGAACGCGTTGATTGTATGGTCAAATTTTCGTTGGAAGTCATAAATCGTTCGAAAGTAGTATAACCTGGCATATACCTCAATGATAATATACAAGTATAGAGACTTTCATTTATCAGGGTTAGACTATGTACAGCAGTTTTGAAATCATTATTTCAGAACTATGAATAATTTGTGAGTTTATAATTTTAGAATATTGACGTTCAGTCACAGCCAATAAAAATCTTAATTTTCAACTGATCAAAGTTAACCAAATCTTTTATACAAAACTTACTTATATGTGCAGTAGTAAAGGCTTGCAAATTATATCAATCTGAAAAGATTCCATGAATTGCAATAACCTCCGAGACCCGTGTTCACACAAAGCTATTCGGCTATTAAAATGTTCAGCCGTACGAACAATCGCGGGAGTAGTACTCGGTAACGTTACAATATCATCATAAATATCGGGTGGGAAAAAAAGACAAAGAACTGGAACGATATTCGGATGCTCGAGATCGGCATTGAATACTCGTCGACAAAGAGTTTCGCGGTTGTTTGCCACGCAGGTAGCATTTCTTGCAACTCCGTCTCTCCTTTCCCGATAGCTCTACATGCGCACACAGCCGCATTAAATTGTAGGCGGCGTAGAAGTGCTGATAAGACTGATATCGTGCACGGGGCGTCCATAAACGGCCCGTAAAAGTATGAATGGAACATTCTTCTTCCACCGATAAAGCGAACAGAAAATGGCCCCCATTTTCTTTATAGCTTCCTTCGAATCACGTGAACGCTGTCGGCGAAATCTCCTGCGGCACTGTTGCCAATTAAAAATGTATCTTCGTGTCGCATACTTTATTAAAACGTTGTGCATTGCATGTCCCTTTAAAAATAGCCCAACATTTATTCGAGACAACTAGTGATCTTTATTATAGCGAGCTTTATTATAGGTTCAATTTATCAAAGTTTCTAAGAAGGTCTTCCACGACTTATGAGCGTAGTATGAATCAAGGTTTCTAAGAAAGTCTTCCACGATGAACATAGTATGAAATATGTAAGACGTTCCGTTTTTCTAGAATTATGACAATTGTCACGATCATAGGCTTATATGGAAAATTAACCCTGTTGCGATCGAAAGCACTTTCGTTATTGGTAAGCAGTATCTCGAAAACTTTCTGACTGTAAAGTTTAATGAATTTTGTGGAAATTACCATTTTCTATTGTTAATTGCTACCAATGTCCATTTCGCTATATTCGAACATGGCATGTACAACATTGTAGATTTAGCTGAAAAACATTCATTGAAATCATTCGATTAGAGCAAATGTCGAACGTGTGTCGCCGTTCGTGCGCAAGGGGTTTAACACGCCTCGAAACGTAACTCCGAAACATTAGTCGCAATAAACGGAATTAATTATTCGTGGCGATATTTATCACTGAAACAGGTTGACAGACGAAAAGAAAGTACAACGCGAACGTTGAGCCGTGACCGTGAATATTTGTTTTCTATCGTCGTTCAGGTATAATCGAGACGAAATAAAGAAGTCGGCTAGGCATGCGTATCGTCGTAAAAATCGTTATAAGATCGTTCGAGCATGAAACTTCGAACCAGTTCCCGGCGTGCCGGTGCAAATGGAATGACACGAATTCTAACGATGACACTCGCTCGTTTCGTAAGTCCACTATTCGCAGATCCGAGATGTCAGATAAGCTTTCGAGGCTTAAACTTTCGCTGTCCACTCGTTATTGCCAGGCTAACGAGACGGGACAGAATTAATTATTGTTTCAGTTATTGCTGGAACGCATGACACTCGTGCTGCGTCTAATCGTGGTCTAAAAATCTCGAGCAAAGTTTGTGGTAATGCACTTGACGCGACGCTGCTCTCGCGGAGATACCGCGAGACAAACTATGATACGGGAATATGTACGGCGCGTTTCTATGCTCGTTCGTTCGCTAATTAACATCATTTCTATTGCTGCAACACGGAATCGTTTCGATCTGAAATCGCCGTCCTCTTTTTAACGCCGTGCTTTAAACTACACGCTCGTGCGTGTGACGCGTTTATGCTTTGGAATTGTTAGAATTTATCGATGTATGTTCGTCTGGCGTTTTGTATGTGCCACGGTTGACGACGATTTTCTTATTGCTCTGTTTTATCACTGCGAGTGTGAGTCTTACTGCACACGCTGACTGAGGTAGTTGAAAATGTTACTAGATAGCATTTTCAAGATTAACGCATCTTACGAAATATGTTCACAATATTTTGTATTATTTATTATTCATAGAAACTAATTAATACGAGTGTTGTCAATTAGGTGAATGAACGAATAGTTACTAAATAGATGATTTACTTATATGGACATTTAAGCGTCACATATATGTACTACGTAGCAGTCAGAGTGCTAAAGAGTGTTAGTTGAACAGTATTTATTCAAATTGTTCTGTTGATCCAAATGACGAACGTGAGTCGTCGTTCGAATGCAAGGGGTTAACTTCGCTCGTTCAAATTGAATTTTCATCAAAGCTTATTGATAATAGTTGCAAATGGTAAACGTGAAACTACGAGATCGCGCCTCGTGAGAATGAACGTAAGAAGAGGAAATCACATCAGTCCATATCGATGAATCAGAATAGTGTCAAAACAAGTAACGAGCAAATTGTTTACAGGTCCGAGCGATCAAGCCGCGATTATTGCGCGGCGGACATCGCAGCGAAAGGATTAAATTCTACGCCACGAGTTAACGCGACACTGATTGCAACGCGCGAGCGGCATTCAACGACGCGTTTCTCGCTTCATGCACGCGCGACATAAACTCGACGCGACCTGCTGCTTCCATCTGGCCGCAACTGATCGCGATCTTTTATGAAAGCATAATGCTCGCCGTGGATCCACCTCGAGATACACTTGGCAGTCATTACGAGCGATTCCACTCCTTTTACTTCGCGCTCTATGTCCATACCGCGGACCTTTCCCTCGCCCTTTTTCTTCATTATTCGAGGTTTCGCACGGAGGAATCGTAAATCGCGAAACCGGCTTAACGAGCGACGTGGACAACGAGTCGTGAAACGCTCGAGAGCCAACGACCAACCTCACCGACGGTGGACACAAACGCGCCGATCAACGATCGGTCGTGGCGATTATAATTGCATCAGACGAGGGTGAAATCCTTCGGGCACCTACTTCCATTCACTGTCGCTACGTGCACTCGTCGGCGAATCCGACTTCCTTGGGAAAAACGTGCCAAACGGTGACGTAACGAGTCGCACGCTCGATAATTTTCGGGGATTTTCAAGGATTCTAAGATCTTTGATGTAGAGAGTGTTGGACTTTGTATTTTGAGATTTGGATGACGTGAAATTTCTGTACTTTGAGATTCGGAGAAAATGGAATATTTGTGTTTCGAGATTTGAACAACATGAGATTTCTGTATTTTGGGATTTGCAGAACGTGGCATTTTTGTATTTTTAGTCTGAAGAATGTGGAATTTATGTGTTTTGAGATTTGGAGAAGTGGCATTTTTGTATTTGGAGATTTGGAGAATCTGGAATTTTTGTATTTTTAGATTTGTAGAACTAGAGAGTAAGGGCTTTGGAATTTATAGACCTCGAGATATGGGGGATTTAGGGATTAGAAGGCCTTAAGAAGTTAAAGACCGTGGGATTTTGGGATTTGGAGATTTAGAGACCTCGAGAGACTCCGTAACTTAAAGACCTCGAGGTTTCGATAATTTGAGGATTTGAGGGCGTTAGTAATTTAATTTTTAAATTAAATTTAATTTAATTTGCAGACGTGGAAATTTGGCAATCTTGGGTCTTATCGAATTTGGAGACTTAGAACCTTAGAGACTTAGACATTTTGGATCCTTGGGATTTTGGAAATTCGAGATTGAGTATCTAGGGATTTGAGATCTTACAAATTGGAAATGATGAACAAATGTCTATACATCACTTGCATAGAACAAAAGTACATATCCTCTCTCATGCTACCTCTCTAAAACTCCCGTCGACCAACATCAATTCTTAATATCTCCATAAACAATGTTCTAATCCCTAACTTCCGAACCGTAATGTTCAAACGTAACAATTCACCTCAAATTTCACCGTCATCAGTCCCGGAAACATTAGCCTCACAAATTTTCGCTCACCCTGTATATATAGCATCCATATCTCCGACCCTAACCAACCTCAACAGCAACAATCGCTCTTTCGTCACGATAGCAGCCCACGATAGAAGTCGTGTACACACTCCTCCCACCAGAAATCCGTGCGATTTCAACAAACGCTTCGTCACAGAGCGTTATAAAACACGAAAGAACTTTCAACCGGTTCGAGGAGGAGAACCGTTTAAACTATTCCGTCGTTTTCGATCGGTGTCGCGAACTGTGAGCCAGATGATGCACGTCCCGCTTGCCATCCGTTTCGATGCAGCAATGATTTACGACGTGTCACGGCAGAGGTCGTCAGTCAAATTGTTTCACATTGATTTTGAGGTCAAGAGGCTCGTACCGTTCAGTATGGTACTGCCCACACGCGACGTCTCCGCAAAACCATTGTGGTTTCCAGCCGCTTATTTATGCGCGGCTCGCCGTTTCCGCCCCTTCCGCTCTTTCGGGCCGTTGACTCGGTTCACTTGGTCGCACGACAGTTCTGTCGTCGCCACACGATGTTCCGTCTTCTGTCGCGCGTATTGTCAGCCTCCTTTTGTCTTCCTCTTTTCGCCCTCGCGATTTACCGTCTTGTACACGCGGCCTCATACGCGCGTACCGTTTACATCTCTCGCCCGCGAATTCCTATTTTTAGGACGTTCTTTCGACAAAGCTGGACGGAACCGACTCAAAGAGGATGCACGTCAGTCGGGCGCCGGGGTTAAATTTGGTTTTCAACGCGCCAGGTTGCCGGGCGACCGCCTTTTTACTTTCGACGGGGGCGACTTTATCGCGGACAATGATATTTCTGTTGATTCCCGACGTTACGCCCGCGAGAGACGTCACGGCGCGTTTGCGAGCAAATGGAATTTGCCCAGTCTGATGGATAATTGGGGGAATGTTTCGAGAGGGAGTTTGGAAATTCGGACATTTAGAAAGGTACGCGATTAGAACAGGACGAATTTAATTTCGCGACTTGTCAGATTTCCCCGATCATAGGTTAGGTCTCAACTTCTCGATTTATCGATGCGTCAGTTTAGCAGGTTTCAAATTTACTAATTTCCCAAGAACCGAACTCCCAGGTTCATACGTTCCCATTTTCTGGATCTCCATAAGTCCAAAAGTTATGTAATTTCGAAATTCCAACATCAAGACGTTTCCAACGAATTCGCCGAGAATCTCATTACGAACCATCGAGTGAATCAAGACTGGGCTCACGATTTGGAAATGTCTGAAGTAAGACTTCACTTCACGGGTCAATAAAAGCTATCGCCACTTACACGATTCTACGAGTGTTCGCGGCGTTTTAGATATTTTTTATAGATTGAATTTTAAATCGTGACTCGCCAGCCCGTGGACCAACGCTCGAAGTTCAATATTTATCGTTCGATCTCCATCGGGTTAAAAAATAACACTTCACGAAATGTCGGGACGATTTCATCTTTACAACGGCATAGCTTCGGGAAAAGGTCAGGTACTTTTTAAGAAAGCACTCGAACCGTAATCTACCGTGCATCCATTTTTCCGTCCATCAAAGGGGCATTGACAATGGCCGCTCGAAAAGGAAACGTTAAATAAACACATCCCGAAGACAACACTTCTTTTCACATCGAATCTTATGCATTCATACGTTCTTCGTACTCGAATATCACAATCCCGGCCTTTAATGTAACAGTGGCCGTCAGATGTCCGTGTAGTAGAAAGCCATTAGGTGAAAATCGGTTAAACAGAAAAATCGGAATAATTGTTGAATTATTCTTCAAACCGCCGGCGAAAAAAAAAACTTAATATTTGTGGGACACCCTGTATACATATGTATATGTACATGTATAAGGAAGATTGTTGTTCTCTTTCGTGAGTAACCTTATTTAAATTTTCGGCCGATGCAATGTTTAACCCTTTGCACTCGAGAGGCAACTCACATTCACCATTTAGCTTAATGTAGCAGCTTTAAATAAATAGCATTTAACTAAATTATACACACAGTGCTTGAATGCAGTGAAACAGACAATATCGGCGATCAATAATAAAATAGTAACAACATCAAAAAAATTTATCAAACCTTTCTAGAAAGATTTACAGTTACCATTTGCCAAGAGTAAAAATACTTTCAAATGCAAAGGATCAATTCCACAATAAAGCACCTCGATATTCTCCGGTTAGCAATATGTACGTCCTATTTATTGGAGTAGAGTAAGCAAGAATTAGTCAGACGATAAAAATTTCGCATCCGACGGACGCCATGACTCATCCACTCTGCATACGGCTGGCAAAAGCGGAATAAAACGATGTTATGTCGTCGGGAGCAGGTAGTCATTTACAGAGGCGCTAAAGGGAATTTCGAGGGGTCTGATTAATGTAGTCGGCAGCGTGGTCGATTGATCGGGTCTCGTTTATGCAAATTTTTATTTGTCGTCCGCTCGCAGGGAAGTTACGGTAAAATTGAACGAAACAAGAGCGAGAAAGGAGGCCTGCCACGACTCGGACCGACAAAACTCGCCGAGCGGTTTCTCGAGGAATCGCCGGAGATTTTTGCTCACATGAGCCGCACACGAGGCGCGTATGCAAAGAGGCCGGGCACGAGGGCTCATAACGTATGTATCGCGCTTTCTATCGCAGCCCCTGGAACCATATTAGTGCATCCTGTATTGCGCAAACTGCAACGACCGCCAGCGAGTCGGCCTCCATATTAGCATGTGTGTTGCGTACGCGTCTACTCATTAATTGCTACATTTATGTCTAATGTTGTATTATTATAATCGGTCCGCCGTTCATAATCTTTAACGGCTTATGTAATGAAGAAATTGTGGTGAACGGTACGTATTAAATGACCCTATTCGGTAGTGATTTATTGTTTCGTTTCAACGCGCGGAGTAGGTTACAGCAGGTGATGGCTGTTCGAATGCGTGTATGGTAATTGAGTTTATGTGATTAAATTTTAAAAGCGTCCTTCGGTCAAGTTCATCTTGAAACGTGTTATTTGAGGATGATTGGTTTAACGACCGTAAACATTGTTGTGCTCGCGTACGCAGGAAATTGAATTGTCCTTACATGGCAATTTATGGGTAGAGGACACTTTTTGCCATTTATTCGGGTGAACATGACTCAAAATTGTTTACGACATTTATGTAAGTATGTGGGAAAAATATCATCCAATTAAAAAAGTTTCAGAAAAATTCAATAATATTAAAATGATTCAAATTGATGGCAGGATTAAATAAAATTGATATTACAATTAAATCAAAATGAAGTCTCAATTAGATCAAGATGATATCACAATTAAATTAAGCCCATATCATAATTTAATCAAGACGATGTCACAACTGAACCAGATTGATAACATACTTTATCATTTTTTGTGGATGGTTTTTATTAAACGATCGCACCTCATCGTTTAAATAATCTGCGTTTCAACAACAATTTAAAGTGTACCACCTACTGAAAACTATTAAAGTAAGTAACGAACAAGGTTGAACTTTCGATAATAGAGTAAAAGCAATCATCTAACGGAGTAATTGAAGCAACCGTGCCCTAAGGATCAGCGTGTCAACATTTGCATGAGAAGAGCGCGGGAAACAGACGGAAATACAATATACAGATCGGTTACGGCGCGAAAACAATTCATCCCAATTGAAGCGACGAGTCGGGGACACAATTATCAGTGATGGCGCGCGACACCCTCGCGTTACTTGATAGCGTAATTAGCGTCGTTTAGCCAGTCGGCGTGTGAAACACGCGCCGGTAAATGCGAGCGATCGTATTAATCGTTAACTATCTTGTACGAGCAGCGTGCACGGCCGCTTTAAGCCTCTCCGCGTGGCCGTATAATAGTGACAGTCGTAAAGTTAAAACCGCGTCCAATTAATTCCCGGCACACGGTCCGAGGCTGGAAACGATCGCGTACGCCGGCTCGGCTATCGGCCAGAGCCATGGAAATCCATGGAAATTAATTTGAAGGTGTGCCGGCTGTCGCCACGGTCGCTGGAAAGTTTGACGCACGACGCGCGAGCGGAAAAATCGCCTCTCGATTCATCGTCCGCTTGCCAACGCTTCTAATCTACGACGATGCAAATTTTCACGCTCGATTATCGACTACGGAAATAAAGTATCGGCGTAATCACCCGAATCGAACATGATCGAGTGCAGGTTTTATGCGCTCGATGGTTCAACGTCAATTTTTTTCCGCCAGCGGAATTTTTTCCGCGCACGCTTGAATAGTGTAAACGAATGTCTATATCCACACTAATACCATACGATACTGACACATTTATGTCACCGTAAACGACTTCAGACAGACCTACTTGAACATTGCGCAAAACATTCTTCATCAACCTTCCTCTCTTCGGCTACATCAAATTCCCACGATCGTTTTTGTTAATCCCGCTGAAGGAATAAAA
The DNA here is from genome assembly GCA_947623535.1 of Coelioxys conoideus. Taxonomy (NCBI): domain Eukaryota; kingdom Metazoa; phylum Arthropoda; class Insecta; order Hymenoptera; family Megachilidae; genus Coelioxys; species Coelioxys conoideus. The sequence goes on along the minus strand of OX392457.1, from coordinate 14,463,902 downwards.
AATGTATCGAACGAACGAAATACCCGAAGGATATTCGTGGCGTCCGGAAGGTTTTAAGGTATCAAAGGAGAGGGACTGCTCGCGGTTCGCTATTAATCCCTGTGGCCCAAAATCCCTATTATTATTAAAATTACAGCTTGTCGGAGGTTGTCACGGTGTATTAGTGCTACTATGTTCACGGACGGTGTGTCATTACACGGAGGGTGCACGCGTGTCGAGAATTGTTTCGCTGATACGTGTGTGGTCCGTGCATCGTGCGGACATCAATATGTACCGTCCAAATGCATATCTATCTGAAACGATTTCTCTCGGTTCAGGTAGATGCTTTCCATTTACCTTAACGCGGACGTTTCTGCTTGTACACGTTTTAGAATCGAAGGTAAAGAATTGCCACGGTGCTCGATCTTTACGGTTGAAAGCGAACGACCGAACTCTTCGTGGCCGCTGCACGAAAAATAAAGAGGGGAAAAAGAAAGGGAAACGGAAACGTTCGGTTACGGTGTTCCTGGCGTTAATGGATTGTTCCAGCCGCGGTTTAATCTAATATCGAAGCGGAGACAGTTTGATATTTATAGTTGAAAGCGAATGCTCCGAGCTCGAGCTACTTTTAACCTGGAAAAAGAAGGATCGAGACGATGCTGCCGAGGGTCCACGATGTTATTCGCCATTTGTAGCGCTAACAGGTACGAAATAAACTTTGCTTGTATTTCATTACACGTTATTACAAAATTGAACAACTAATCTCGACAAGCTTAATCATTCGACAAATTTCTCCCTGCGATTAGAAAATACCATAATTAGGTCTTATTCCGAGAGTCTTCGAGTCTGGGTCTGTGTCTAGGTTCAGTATTATGTTTTCCTTTTGTGATCAGATTCTTCATTCTTGTTGTTAAAGAAAATATTTTGATCGACTCAATTTGATTGTCCATTTTGATTGATGAGTTGTAGAGAAATCACCTTTTATATTCATTTAAACGGGATTATAGAGACAAACTACGAAATCATATATATCTTCCAAAACGAAATCATCAAGTGTATTGAAAGCATTATTTGATAACTACTTCAAATACTAAATTTTATATCGTTTTTTTTTTAAATTCATATACATATATATATAATATATTAAAATGTATGAAAGTTAAATATTTGATATATAAATAATGTTCTATCAGAGCCAAGCCCATAAGTACAAATGCATATATGAATTCATCCATGATAGGTATGAATGTGCTCATAGCAGGCTACCATAACGACATTCTTCACCTTGGAAGGGTTAAGCCGAATGATTTGCAACCGCATGAATATCCGATCCTCTTCTCCAATCGATCGCAATCCGAACGATTCAATTCGAGTGTCTCGGATCTCAAGTGCGTCCGCTAACGATCCCATAAAACTTCTGGATCCCTGACACAGTTAGATCCACGAAGCCAGACTGCACGAATAGGATAGACTGCATCGGTAGGCCGGATTATAGAGTTCACGTGTCGTATTATCATAGACAGTGCAATGTCACGAGCTCCTCGTCTCTGTTTGCACGTTAAACGCGGCTGTAACGGCTCACCATAATACGGTGATCCATACATCTCGCACACCATGCTCGGCACACGAATTCCACATGCATGCTCGACAAAAGAAACCCGTATGCGATCGCATGAACATCCGTGTTCTCTACTAATCCTGACCGTGCTTTTCTGATACGCCGTTCAACCTCTCCTAATAATCTTCAACCCGGTTCTATGCTATCACTGGCATCTTGCACCAATATATTTCTGAGAAATTTGGCAGCCGGAAAATTTGACAGTAGGAAGGTGGTGATTGGTCTTACGTTATTAGGGTGGGTGTAGTTTGCGCTATGTTTCAGTGTGCTGACAAGGTTTGTGAGCAATAGGGGTGAGTATATTTATGGATCCGCAATTACTGGATCTAAAATTCTATGGCAATATTCTTTTTACTGATTTGCGGTTTGTAATTTTTTGATTTTCCTAGGTTCCATTACAAGATTCTAAATTTCTAAATACACCGATTCTTAGATCTCCTGATTTCGGGGATTTTCAAATTTCAGATATGAAATATTCTGGATATCCCGATTCTTGGTTTTTGCGATTCCTGGGTTGTCTAAATCTGAGATTCCCGATTTCTGGGTCCCCCGATTCTTGTATCCCCCAAATTCTGATTTTTCCAAATCTTGAAGTTTCCAAAATTTGGGATTCCCAATTTCTGGGTCCCCCGATTCTGGTATCCCCCAAATTCTGCTTTTTCAAAATCTCGTACGTTCCAAAATTTGTTGTTCCTGATTGTTGGATCTCCTCATTTTTGAATTTACCGATTCTGGGACCCCGATTTTTGGAAATCCCCATTCTTGGACCTGGAATTTTCCAATTCCGAACTCCTTCAAATCCCACGTCCCCAAATTCTAAATCGCTCAACTCCCGTGCGTTCCACCTTCTGGATCTCCCGAAATCTAAATCTCCCGAAATCCAGATCTCCCCAATTTCTCAATCCACCAGCTCCGCTAAACTCCGAATTTCCCGAATTCCGCGCGCAGCTTAGGTCCCGAATTTCAAATCCCCGATTCCTGGGTCTCGAATTTTGCAATTGATGCCGAAACATTTACGCGTTGCTCATCTCCAGTTTGCGTAATCACGAGCCCGCGAGACGTTTAGCATCCATTAAACCGTCGAGTTTCGTGTGTCCAGCACGAACGTCTTCCTCTTTCATTTTTCAAAGGAACGTCCTAGCAGGAAAGCATCGGACTTTGACAAATGTCTGGTGGCCGAGCTCATCAGGAGGGTTCTCTTATCCTTCGAAACGTATCGACCCGCAAGATTAACCTAATTCCATCTTCCCACGAGTGGCGAGCTGTGTACAACCGCTTGGCTCGTGTGTTACCGACGCTCGAAAACGCTCGAGGCGGTTAGCGAGCCAGGATCAGAAGCAACGAGCATGTTGCACGTGATCTTCGCGTTACCTCTCCTCCTTGTTTTGTCTTTCACCGGGAATAACAATCAGGTATCTTTCGTTGGTACGCGAAATCTTTCGTGGCGTTCATTAGGCCCCGTTTTTCCCAACACCGTTGATATTTATACGCCAGATAAAGCAATTTAGGTGGCCATTTCTCTGCGCCGTTCCAACGTTCGGTTATGAAATCGTGCCTTCGATCCGACCCGTTCTGAACCGGCCAACTTTAATCGACTTCCTCGCGTTTAACAGTCGAGATAATGATGAATCTGAATAATTGAAATTTTATGTATCTGCCGGCTGGATCTTGTGCAATATCGAAGGTAACGGTAGAGCCGTTGTTCGCCACGTGAACAAATTCTAGCGAAACTCTTCGACAGCTCGATCATCTTCCTCGCCGACTCCTTCATAGGGGAAAGTTGACTTGATTTCTTAAAATCAAATTTCGTCGATCACGCGACGTAAATTATCGTACTTAATACGGGGCTCTCGGGAGCATTCAACACGGGCAGTTTCGTGTAATACGGATACGTGAAAGATTTATCGAAGGTAAAACGCTCGAAGGTGGAATCTCCGCGATTGGCCGGGCGAAAGTAGAATCATAAATTGGTATCACGTTAGTCGAATGGAAATATAAAGACTCGAAGAAAGTCGACTTCCTGTGAGAATTTAAATCCCCAAGGTAGCACGCGCGCAGCGGCAAATCCGTTAATAGCGCATTCCCTACTTCGCATCTGCCGGCAGATGAAATCTCGAATCGGGAAACGTAGAAACGGCGGTAATTTATATCCCTGGAATTGCCGATACCGCAATTTAATTTTTTATCGCGAACAATGTGCAAATTATTAATTTCTCACGCAACCCAGCCTCGATAAACCCGATGAGTAACGATCGGCTGAGGCGGATTCGAACTCCGCTCGTTGAAGACAAAATGTCGTCGAACGTTCGCGTACGATCATTTAAAACTTATTTTTAGGATATTTCCTGTATATTTTACGCGAAACGCGTTGCACAGGCACGGCAACGTTATTCTTAGATTCGGAGGACGTGATTTGAAGAATATTAAGCTGTCACATAAGTTTCTTCCATTTTTGATATGAAATAAAAACGCGCTTCGAGGAATATTTTTCAAGGAAGCCCCAATAATTTAAATATTATAAAATAAAATATTTATTTTAAATATTATACTTTTATTTTTTGGATAATAGAAAATGGACATGCTGCACTTTTAAAATAAACAGCACAATTTATGCAACAAATCAACCTTAATAAATATTGTGTATTCGATTCGTATGAAAAAAGGAAGAAACTTGTGGGACACCCTAATATATTCCTATACCGTTATAAACGTGTGTTCATACTCGTCACCGATATCGTCCGGGATCTCGAAAGCATCGAATTTTAAATTCTCACGGGGGTCTGTCAACGCGAAGGGGACAGGATAGATCGATACGCGGCGAATGGGATCGAATATGTTAACTGGGGCTGATCTACATGTATGCTAAACGAAACGTATGCGGCTCGAACGATTGCCAGGGATCTTGATCTTGCTCATTCTCGACACCTCGGCCGACCGTGCCGTGCAACCACTCGACGAAACACGGCCCGGATCCATCGACATCTTTCTCTCTTTCCTCGAGGTGAGATGCTCTCAGGTGTGGTAAGCCCTCGGGAATCTATTTGCAAGTGAGAACGAATAGCGTGTTCGCGTGAACAAAGAACCGTCGTTATTCCGTTCGACAAGCCCGACATGCAGACTGCACCGTGGAAAACGTTCTCGTGTTAAGCTTCTAATCTGCGAATAGATGCCGGCGGGAAGCTGAATTTCGCAAGTTTTTTATGCAAATTTCGCTTGGAAAATACGTTTCGAGCGTATTTTCTATCGTTTTGGCGCTAGTACGACCGATTGGAATCAAGTATGTATTCATTTTGTATGATGATCTTTGAATATTTGATGTTGGGTAGGGTGTTTATTGATTAAAATCAATTTTTCACATTTAAAGTCTTAGATCTCCAAATTTCTAAGTACCTAAATTTTCAAACTTCCAATTTCCTAAGTTCCTGAAGTCTCAAACCTCCTAGTTCTTAAGTCCCAAATACCCAAGTTCCTAATTCTCAAATCCCAAAATTTCCTTTGCCCAAATTCTAAGTTCCGAAATGATCAATTTCCGAATCTTCAAATTGTCAAATTTCCAAATTTTCAACCCCAAATTCTCAAATTTTTAATTACCAATTTTTTAAACTCTCAAATCTCCAAATTGTCAAATATCCAAGTTTTCAGTACCAAATTCACAATTTTTTAATTACCAATCTCCTAAACTTCTAAAACCCCAAATTGTCTTTCCAAGTTTCCAACCCCAAATACTCTAATTTCCAACTTCCAACTCCCTAAATCTCCAAATCCCCAAACGTCTAAGTCCCCAAATTCTGAAACACCCAAATTCCCAAACTCCAAAACTCCGAAACTCCAAATTCCGGACCTCCCAAAATTCGCCAAAAAAACACAGACGAATACACGAAGGCGGAGTTAATACCGCGTCGCCCGAAATCACGTGGCCCTGCACTGTTACGTAATATCCGTAAATTCGAACGTGGCCAAACACCGGAATACATATATTTCGTTTTACCGTACATGGGCTGTTCGTGATGTCACGTTGTACGATAGCGACGTATCCCTGCCCCGAGCGTCATAAATTATTTGCTACATTAAAGAAAGCGAATATTCAGGGAACCAAACCGTGTTGCCTTTCAATATCCATCGATAAAACGTTTCGCGCACGCGGTATCGATTCTTCGATGGAACGTTACGTCAGGACTCGTACAAGGGTACCACGTAACGTACCAGGACAATAAGTTAACCGGACAAGCACGGTAGTCCAATTATGTAAGGGATCGTACGAGAACAACCATGGAGCCCGAAACAACTCGTGAACCGGTGGAAATAATGTTCTCCCACGAACAGGATCCCCCGTTCACGAGGTTTCGTACGCGAAACGGACAGCGGCGGTTCGTTCGTTCGGGATAGCTTTCGGTTTTCGGAGGAGATAGCAGTCGGTTTCGAGGATCACGCACACCAGGACGAAGGGGGTAGGGCTACTTCGGTGCTGACGTCTCAATGCAGCCACCGGGAGGACCACCCAGTCGCGATACTTCCTACGACCGCCCAAACCAGAATTCCCGAGAAAAAGACCAAAGTACGGGGAGCGAGAGGGAGAACGGGGAAACGGGAGCGAGAGAAGGAGATCCCCAGAGGATGAAGAGGATCGCGAAGCAAAAGGACGCGGCAACGAAGAAAGCAACGACGGAGGCGCAGCCGCGAGGTAGAAAAAGAGGAAGAAGGTGAAAGAAGCGAATGCTAAGCGGAGAATGAGATACGATCGAGCTCGAAATTTACTCATCCGGCCGTAATTACTTTCGTGGATGAGCACGTACGACAGGTAGGGGGGTCCTGCTGGTACCACCTGCGCTCACGCGATCCACTTTCGAAAACACAACGCATTGCCACGATTGTCAACGAGGGGAAATGAAAGTTGGCTGCCGCTTAATGAATTCCACCCGGTGCAATACGGCTACCATTCGCGTTACGCAGGCCAATTAGATGTCTGACATATAAGGGGACATCGTAATCGTTCGCTCATCGATTCCTCTAACATCATTTTTGAACGCTCTGGAACTAAAATAATTAATTCAAATCTTTCATTTTTCTTGTTAAATATGGTCAAGGTCTTGCTAAGTTCAATAAATCATTATTAGTGTTATTGTTAGAATCAGGTTCACGTTGATAGTGTATAATCAGCAAGTATAATAGTATACATATTATAGTAGGCTTGTACATATTAGTATGAACACATTAGCATGTGTATTATTATTATAAAGTGTAATATATTCAGAACAAACTTTATTAAACTTGATGACCCAATAATGAGACGAGAGAAAATTCTAGTTCTGTTTTGACCTTCTAAACTAATGTCACAATCCTTTTGGTTTCTTGCCAAGAAACTAATGCTATAGTTCTGTCACGTTGTGAGTGAAGAACTTGATCTCAACACGTTGACCAACACAGTAGAAGTAGGCATATCTAGTCAGACACCCGATGAAATAGGTTATGTATCAGAAGATTGACTTTTTCTGACAATTTATATTCTTGAGTTCGAACTTTTATGCTCGAACCTTTACTTTTATATATAATATACGATTTTATGGTGATTCACTAATTCTATCCTTCTTGAATATCTCCTCTGTTTATGACAATATGAACAAATTTCATATAATTTCATATTTTCATCTGTTTATAACAATATGAATAAATTTCGTATAAAATTGCCGATGCAGAAATTAATAAATATTTTCAATAAATCAGTAGTAGAATATTAATATAGATTTCGTTTATATGTGATAAAGTGTATGAACATCGGAATACGTACATACATGTTAACATATTTATGATGCAATACGAGACGATAAGTACAGTTCACTTATTCTCCGACGAAGTTAATAACTCCGACTCGAATTTCGTTCAAACTTCCCGTAAAAGAGATCGGTATTCAAAAAATGCGAACTACTCGAAGCGTTTACTTTTTGTTGATCACGCAGCGACCACGTTGAACACCGTCGTGCCGCCATATAATTATCGACTTCTCGGCTAAAAGATTCGCCTTTAATTACAATACTTGTAAATATCAGCGGGATCACCGTTCGGTTTCGACGATCTGCATTCCTGGTGTACCGTCAACGATCGTCAGATCGTCTGACGCAGCCAGATTGTAAATCACTCGGTCGTTTCGAGGCCCGAATTAAACAGGCTGGAATGCTATAATTCGATTCTATGGATTTAAAGCGAAGCCCTGCGGTCAGCGAGCACAACTATCCCTATCTCTCTCTCGCCGGTATTAATCCCATGAAATATCCCGGTCGTTGCCCGGGTCCTTGCGGTGATTAACATAAGCTTTTATTCATTGACAAATTCGAGACGGCACCGAGAACTCTGCCGTGAATAATCCGCTCGCGGAGCAACGCGAGTTCGCGGAACGCCGTGGAGAACGCAAGCTGAAATGTTGATTATGAAATTGTTTTTGTACTCTACTTTTCATACCCGACGAAGACATGACTGGAAAGGTTAGATATGACGTACACGAGTGGTATTTAAACGAAATTTATTTTATTTTTGTGGAATGCGAAGACATTTTTGAAATTAGATTTGCTACGTAAACAGCGGATAGTAGGTGTCATCTATGTCGGAGACACATAACCTTAACTCCGCGTTTAGGTGTTCTACACCATTGAAACTTCTAATTTTTTATTTAGAAGACTCTAGCTTTTGTTCTTCCAAATTTCTTGGCTCTGAACTTCAACTTTCTAAATTTCCAGCTGGTAAAACTCGAATTACCTAAATCACCAATTCCTAAATCTTCAGTTCTAAAACTTCTAATTCCTTAAATTCCCAATTTTCTAAATTTCCATTCCTGAAATCTCAAACTGCCTAAATCAACGCATCCTTCCATCTTCAATTTCTAAAACTCCCATTCTTTATATCTCTAACGTCGTAAATTCACAGTTATCTAGATCTTCGATTTTCTAAATCATCGGTTCCTTTAATTTCGAATTCCGTGAACAATTTGTCCAAAATTCCCTTCTATCCACAATAAATGTCAGTGGCAGAATAAAACAGTATCACTGTGACGCACGTTGCCACGAAAATCGAACGTAATGGAAGACGAGACGAGATTAGGTTCCTGGTAGAAATTGGTAGATAAACGATCGTAGGTGAAAGAACTGGTTCAGCGATTAGTTTAACAGCAGGAAGGACGAACCAGGGCCAATTTCGATCGTAAAGCGACAAAACTTGTTCTCCGTTGGAGGCTCCGGCAGCTTATCAGCTTTCCGTAAGCAGCACCGAGCGTCCGCCAGTCGCTTTGTGTGGCTCCTTACGCCGCAGAGAGACCACAAACGGGGTGTCAGTGTCCCATTGCGTGAGATAATGCATTGGGTTGCGTGTACGTCCACGCACAATGGCCTCGACAGCTTTCGTGCCTTTGTACGGGCCCCACCATGCGGCCGATGTCTTTCGACCGATGCGAACGCTGCATAATAATGTCATTCAGCGTGACCGGCCAGTGAATCACTGCGGTTCAACAGTGCAAACAGAAACGATACTTATTCCGAATTGAATCATTAGCTCGTGCACGAAGAACCGGGGAAAATTTGAAGTATTTCGGAATTTGGAATGTTTGGATATCTCGCGAATTTCGGGTTTTGGAATTGGGGAATTTGGTAATTCGAACTTTCGAGGACGAGGAATGTGGATATCTGGGAATTGCAGAATTCTGGGAGTTGAGAATTTGGGATTTGGAAATTTGGAAATTTGTGAAATTGGGGGTTCGAGATTACAGAATTTAGAAATTTGGGAATTGTAGAATTTGAAAAATTGGAAGACTGTAAATTGTGGAACTTGAAGATTTGGAAGATCTGGAAATTTCAGATCTAAATTTTCGAACTTCCCAAATTCCTCAAATATCAACATTTTAAAGTTCCTAAATATCCGAAAGTCCAAAGCTCAATATTCCTAAAATTTCTATCGTGCTCGAGACTTCAAATATTTGTCAGTATGTGAATCTCTAAGTTTCCTTAATCAGCGAATATAGCGATTCAGTAAATTAATAAACAGAAACGATAGCATCCTCAAAATCTTCGCAGCATCCCCATTTCGCAACTCGCGATATTATAAGATCTAGAAGTTCCTATCCCACGCACAATACGTGATTAATCGAATAGTAAGAAACTCATCGACCGATGTTCTCTCGTTGCAGCATATAGCCATTGCACGGCGCGAAATGATTTTTAGAATGACCGACACAACGCGTCACGTGCCACGTGTGACGCCAAAAAGGCGGGAATAAGTAAGCAAATGCAGTGAAGACCACTTTGAAACGTACCCCTTTGTGGCTACGTCCACGAACCGTTGGCTGTCACCGTGACGAGCAACGTTAAAAGGTACTACAACAAGCTGCATGCTTCCTTCGAGTGTACCGTGTAACGTCAGCAACAGTTCCGGGACAGAGTGAGAGTAGCAACTAATAGAAGACATTCGCGAAACTCGTCTGCATTACAAAGAACTGGAATTGCACGTTCAACTTACTGTCATTCGCGTTGACATCTTCGAAGTTCACGCTTGATTTTCAACGGTTAGTTAGCGCGTGCGAATGTTGCCTGATTTCGAACAACCAATTAGTACGCGTGGCAGATGTCAAAGCTGCTTTATGGTACTATCTGATCGAATGGCTAATTTTTCTCTTTTATTAATATTTCATTCTATTCTCCTTCATTTTTCGTACGAAGAATTATTACGAAGAAAATGTTCGACATAATTATTTGTTAGGGTATTATCTGTGAATATATTATCTGCCAGGTATACCAGCTGTCATAGTTTCATCTGGCAGGTAGATGTCCCAAGAAATTTTTAAATACAGTTATTCGAAGCGATTAATTTTACGATGATTAGAAAGAAACGGATGGATTAAAGCATGTAGGTGGACAAAACAGAGTACGACGATGTAACAGGAACGAAAGAATACAGCGGCAAAAAAAGTCGAGTGGTTGCAAAGAGAAATGCAGAACACACTGGTGGGGAAGATGCAGTGAGAAGGTTGGACGCATCAAACGTACCGCTGCACGGTAGGAAACGCATTTCGGGCTTGAATGGTAATGCGTGGGGAACAAGTTTTCGTTTTATGTCGACATAATCGCGTTTCCTTCCACTGTCGTGGACGATTCAACCGGGTCGCTGCAAACGTAAACCTTCGTCAGAGGTGAACCAAACCTGGAGTCGTCCGGGGAGTAACATATTCATGAGTTCGGTGTATGTTAATAAATTTAATATTACAGCCAAAACCATCATGCACTGTGTCAAACGCTGCATGTATCAAGAACTCCTCGGATCGCACAATCGTTTAGTATTAAATCGACAACTTCATATTACTTGTTGAAATTATTTTATTCGAGTTTTCATTTATATTTTGACTGACTCCCTCACCTACCTTAACCTAACCCAATCTAAGTGATTTTCACGATGTTTTGTTATTTTTGTTATATATTGTTTGAAATATTTGATACAACTATTTATTACTGAACACCTTAGGACACTTTTTATGAAACCGATGAATTACTTAAACGAGATTATATGCGATACAGATACATACACGTGATTTAGTGATTAATATGTTGACATGTTGAGTGTTACAGTGAACAAGAGTACTAAAATTGCGATTATTCTGAAAATTATAGTTAAATTTTTCAATCGAATCTGCTGGCGATAAAACACTTCTAAATTTGACACTATGAACGTATTGCATACTTTTCCTCTGAGATAAAATAAACAATGAGTTTTGTCTTTACATATAACGTGTACTGTAAATTTTATTAGGTAAAATGTACACTTCATTTATAAGCTCCTAATGTACATTTAACTTAAAAATGTATAATGTAAACTAAATTTAAAAAAATATATGGTTCATACTTAATTTGATGATGTACAATATATAATAAACAATTTTTATTCGTGTCGTACATACCGTGAACGATTTGTCGACACGTTCCCTTTCACGTGAATTCGTTCCGCATCATTCTTCAAATTCCCACACTTCATATACCACGAAGAAGAAGGAAATGAAAGACGATGAACAATAAAGTAGAATTAGTTTAAGGGCCCGATGGCACGAGTCAAGTGAAAGCTTGTTGTCGCAATTATCGCGAAAACGAAACGACTCCGAAACAATGCGACGTACGCCACGCAAAATGCGAGAAGAAGAAACGGTAACGACAGCGAGGAGAAAAAGAATGCGTCTCCGTTTTATGGAAATCAGAGAGTGGAATGCATTTCGTTTAAAGAAAATTGTCATCTCGTACCTCCGTGGAACTCCATTCGAACGAATATAATTTTGTAAGCGAAAAAGGGAGAAGGAAGAAAAGTAACATTCCATTTTTGCACGCGCAAAAATAATACTTTATTCAACAATTAATATTTTAGTACTTTAACATTTTATCTAAATCCGCTGTAAATTCACGAAGATAGAAAAAACATAAAATTGTTAATTAATTGTGGATATAAAATGCGCCACGAGCAACTCGAGCAGTGGTTCGCAATTCTTCCGAGGTTACAGAACACTCTAAAATATCAAACAAAGTTGTACAATAAAATCTTCGAAATTCTGAACTTTTTGAACTTTGGAATTTCGGAAATTCAAAAGATAACCCATTGCAGTCGAATATGTATAAAAAATTTACCATTTTTGCAAGTTGATCTCTTCTAAAATTCGGGTAGTTCTAATTAGCTAAGATCATAAAACACGATGAAAATACGCATGAACATTAAATAAAAACTATAAATTACATAATAGTAAAAAAGAACGAATTGAAAGATGGTACGTTTAAAAAAACTGTACCAACATTTTTCGGTCATAAAGATGGAATCTCTTGCCAAATTTCACTTGACTTCAGACAATTTCGCAGAACATTAGCGTTTCGAGTAATACCGGTTAAGAACCACTGAGCTAGAGGTTAGTAATTAAAACGGATTTACGACGTGGTGCGAGAGCTGGAACGACTCACCATAAAAAAAACACAGCCTGCAGGGTTTCTACGGTACAACATTGTCCCATGCAAAGCGAGGGACTGCCGGTCTGGGGGAAAAAACGAAGATGAAGTAACCGCGCTTGGTTCTGGAGCGAAATCTGACATCGTCCTTTGGCTGACGTCTGTCAACGACGAACTGACTTTATAGACGCTTTCAAAGACCTCTGTTCAACGTTACCGAGCCACATTTTTTCCCTCTTTGATCAGTGTCGTGAGTATTTTAATCCGCATGTTCATTGCACTTTTTACGCGATGTTGCTACGTGACATTAATTCCCGAGTTGCGCATTCCGAGAAAACCGTTCAACACGTAGTATTTTCTTTGCGACATTGAAACATTAGCCGCGATCGCTCTTGGAAAGGCACAGGATCTTTTAATAACCTTCGGATTCGCTAATTAAAACGAGCGGAATTTATAGTGGAATTATTTTTCTCTCGGCAACGTGAGCTCGATCGATTTCAACAGTGAGATATGTTTGTTGCTTTAATAACCGAAACGATTATAATTTATATGATCACTTGGATATGATATATTGTAAATTATATATTTTTTTTTATTTTAGCATGCATTTTATTAGATGTATAAAATAAATCATTTCCACACCCCTTTGTATTGTAACACTATATATGTTTATGACGAATTTATGATAATACGTGAAAATAATGTTTTCCGTGTTTGATGTATTTGGTCACCGATGTAGATAATTGAATGTCTCGAAATATTTTATGTTTGGGTTCAATCCACAGTTTCGTTCTATTCTCACGTTAATCACCCGTGAAATACTTTGTAACAGATACATGTATGATGTTACAAAGGAAGCCGTACCGAAAAACACAGGGGGTCTGTAGTCACCCTTTACCACGACCGGCGAACCTCCTTCGTATGTGAGTCGCGTCTGGTCCCTTCATTAGAATAATTGCGTACCGCAGTATGATTAAGTACCCCTCACACATGCTTAGAGGATGCATGTTTATTCGTGTGCATTGAAAACATTTCCAGAGAGAATGACGACGTTGGGAAAGAAAGCACTGTTGCTTGTCGAACTCTCGAAGGAAAATTTTCAAATTTGGATATGTTGAAATTAAGGAATTTGAGAAATTGAGATTTTGAGGATTTGAGGACTTTAGGGATTCAAAATTTCGGGATTTGGGAATTAGAGGATGTGGGGATTTGGAGATTTGAGGATTAGGAGATTTGGAGATATAGAAATTTGAGAATTTAGGGATTTGAGAATTTGAAAATTTGGAAATTCATAGATTTAGGAATTCGAGAATTTGAGGATTTTAGAATTTTAGCATTTACAACTTTTGGACTTTAGAGATTTTCAAATTTAGGTATCTCGGAATTTGGTTATGTAAGGATTCAGAGAATACAGTACTTATACACGGTGTTCTACAAATATGGTACGAGCCGGAAAGTGGTGGTAGGTTGCGCTATTCTGAAGAAGTTTTTCCTTTGCAAAAATATTGCATCAGGCATCATTTTTAAATTATTAAGGAAAAAAACTGACAATAAGAGCGCGGGAAGCGCGCGCGCTCAGGGGCGTAGTGTAGGGACGAGTAACAGTGATCGTCAGATGTCCGTGACGATGCGCGGAAAAAAAAACGGGCGCGGAAAAAATTCCGCGTTTTTTTTTTCGCGCGCCGTTTTTTTCCGTGGAAACAAGAAAGGGAAAATTACATAGCGACACGTTCTATGGCTCCGTTTCTTCTGACGTTCATAAACTTCCTGTGCGTGTATCCTGCCAAGAATATAAAAAAGACGCGAATTTACGAGGAAGATGTGGAATAGTTACGAGCTATTTCGCTTGCAACGTTTGATCTGAACTACTGATATCATTTCTATTATTACTCCTATGTCGCTAGATGACATCAGCTCATCCGAGAAGCTTTTGCAGCGACTGTCGCGCGCAATGTACTTTTAACTAAACCAGGAAGCGAAAGTTTCTAGGAGGCCAAGGTTCAAATACGACTGAAGGGACAGCGAAAGAAAGGGAGAGATACGTGTCTCGACGTATAAAGCCGACGTTTCTTCCCACGAATTCTACTCGTGTGTCATACTTTACATCCACCCGCATGTAAATGTTCGTTCGGGATCCATTTCCACACAACGAATGCGTACACTTACTCTCCCACGGAAGTCATCTCTTGTTGAACATAACTTCCATTTCGTTTGACTAACATCATGAGGAAAAATTACTTTTTCAACGCTTCTACAGCCATATACTTCGTAGAATCTATTATATGCATTTTATAGCTTTATACAATAAAAACTGCAATTTTTCATACAATTACATGTATGCAAACTGTTCTTGCTGTTTTTGGATTTTCTAATGATCAAACTGCACATTAAAAAAGAGTAACAATACAGAAGTATACATAAATATTGAATTGTATGTAAATAAGTTCTAAGGTGTTGTTTAATGCGACTGTCAGAATAATTATGGACTAAAGGGTTAGATTGGTTACATTGGTTACATTTATAGATTACATTGTTTCCTTACATCGTTAAGTTAACCTACATGGTAACATATAGAGTACTTTAATAAAGCCACTTACGATAATCATTTTTAATCATTGATTAATAAAAAAATAAAAGAGTGAGATAAAATATATAAATATTCATGGTTTCGCGAAATGACTCATATACATATGTTTAGGCATATACTACCAAAATAAACTACTCGGTGTCACAAACATGCTAGGTTCTCTGTTATTCTCAGAATGTCATATACATATAAAGCTCGCTATAATATTCGACAACTGGAATTGAATACTAGTTAATCACCACTTCAGAAAATGATACAAATTCATCAATCAGTACGTATAATCCTGACATTCCTCCGCCAAGAATGAAATTTTCAATTTCGATGTCCATCGTGGCAGAACACTTTTGCCGCGACGCAACAGCGCGGCCGGGTCAACAAAAGAAAAAGAAAATGGTGCCATTAATTTCCTCCTTAAACCGTCGCAAAGACGCTTCAGTCGCGATACAATGCGAAACCATAAAGATAAGTCGGAGTAGGGTACCCGGCTACTCCGTATCATAAATTCCAACAAATACTTATTATCCTGTCCGGCGTGACACGTCCACGCACCTTCTCAACTGAATTCCAGCCGATCGTGGCGCAGCTGCATGTGCATCGGCCCTGTTCCCGTTCGCGGTACCCAAGAAATCCAGAAAAGCTCACCGTGGTCTCGTTAAACGCGGTCAACCCGTTGTTTGTTGCTTCCGTTTGTTTCTTCCTCCTCGTCCGTTTCTACTTTCGTCTCGCTTTCGCGTCCGGATCCTGTCTCCGCCACAGCGTGTGTCATTCTTTCCCCCGGGTGTCGCATGCACGAACCTGCGGACCCTTTGTTTGTAAATGTAACCGCACTTCGTCTTCTTCTTCTTCTTCGTCTTCCCGCTTTAATTTTGCGCCCTCTTTTATTCCACCATGATGCGTTTGGCCCACTGGACGGCGATTTTTCTTCGCGAGAAAAGACCTCTTTCCTCGATACCGATTTCTTTTCACTGGAATTAACGATATCGGATGAAGGACGCCGTATGGATACGCGGCTGAAGGTGTATTTTTGACCCTTGGATACGGAAACGGTGCAAGATCGGGTAAATTTGGACTTAAAACATAGTTGGTAACGCATTGTGTAGCATAATGGGAATTGATGTTTATATTTAGTAAGGATACTGTTAATTTTACAAATTTGAGCTCCTAGATTAGTACAATGGTTTTTTAATATTTCAAAATCACTTCTCAAAGTGCAAATTTTCATTCTTGTGTCTTTATTTCATAATATTTTCAATGAACTAATTTATAGCCCTTTCATACATAAACTGACTTTATAATATTTAAGTACGTTTAACATGTAAGTATAATATGTAAGTATAATATGAACGTATAATATGTAAGTATAATATGCAAATATCATACGGCTCTATAATATGTTATATTCTGTTAAACAAATGCAAAAGTTATAACCATTGTAAGTCAATAAAAGTAGCCTGTTTTAGAACCAGCGAGTTTTACTGCCTCGGTGGTATCGAAAGTTTCAGTCTGTACGACATTTCACGGTTTGTGGAAAATGGCTGACAGTAAAAGTAAACGTTCGCAACGCGGTGGTCTCTGGTAGATCTAGGGTACAATCACATTACGTCAAATACAACATAGACTATAAAGTAAAACTATAGAACAACAATGATCCATTCTTATCCGTGAAGTAATCTATCCCAAGTAACTAATTTGGATCGAGAACCATAACTTTGACTCGGTCAGCGTAACTTCGCTCCGAAGGCAAATGATAACCATTCATCTTGTTACTTTACGTGTGATCAAAACTTGAAACGATAGTTATGATCATTGGTAACTCTACAGCTCTTACAATCGTATAATAAACAATCCGTACTTTTTTAATACGTTAAGACGTTTGAGTATTTGGAACTATCGAAATGCACGCTTCTAACTTTTTTCACATTTTAATTTCTCTTGTCTACCAGCTCATTGATTAATTCACAAAATAGATCAAGAAATTGGACCTCGATCAAATGTATTGAAATAATACAGGGTAACAAATATATTTTTAATTTATTGTAAGTAGTAAAGAAATGAAAATGTATATATTCAACCAATATGTATCTGAATTGTCTACATGATCCAAGAGAAATGCGACATCGAGCCACGTTCGACATAGGAGGGATAAGTGTTAAATCGCAAATAAAGTGGAGGAATACACAAATACCAAAGTATCAACCAGCACATACTATTTATCTCGACAATACGTGACAGATAGTTCAATAAAAGCGCGGTAACGAAACTTCGTAATATAAAATGTGAAAACCGAAGCCATTTTGACCGGTGAGTATCAGCGTTGAATGACTGTCGAGTCGTCGGTTTCCCACCAGTTTAATACAAAACGAGGAAACCGATACGCAATTATGATCTCAGCAACACCGTTTGCGAAGTGACACCGTGGAAGCATTGTTTCCTGTTACATCCAACAACAATGTCTACACGAAAGTGCATAGGTCGAGACCGTGTACCATTGGACCACCTACTCGCAAGCGGACCATCTGAAACTGTGGCAACGAAAGACATCCAGCTCTCCTCTTCTGGTAAGTTTAACGTTTCATACACGAAGCACTGAAATCACGATCTTTAAGGTCCCTTACGTGCAACGTACATACGCCCGTGTTAAAGTCCATGCTGGCGACTAGGTGGTCTCGCCGTCTTGTTCAAACAGAATCGAGCACAGGCCACAAAAGCTTCCTTTGCATTGCTCGTAGATACCGCGTCACGATCACGCGGTATCATTCCGTATTATGAAATCGGCGTATGTTCCACCTATGTGTTTTACGATTTCACGGGGTATCCTCTTCGGCTCTTCATTCAGATAGGCCCCGAACGGTATTTTATCGTCGCCGTGCTTTTCGATCGGGCTTGAACGAGGACGTCGCTCGTTCGAGAGTTACTTTTATGGGAACAGTTTGCACGGAGGTGTTAAGAATACGTATGGGATGCGGAAATGGAAAGTCGATGCATGGTAATCGATGAGCCGATGAACGATACTGGTCATAATAAGGGAACGAGCTTATTTGACTTTCTAACATGGCGCGCACGTTCGCCGGTGTTTTGTCCATTGTTTGTTGAAACGGAACAACTGAAATATGAGATTTCGAAACGCACCGACGGCGATGCTAATGCTTCATAGGATTCCGTTCGCTTTACTATGATTAGCATTTATTATGAACGACGTTCTGTAACGGGCTTCCGCTACTTTTGCCTCAAAGTTGATCGATGACTGGAAACTTGGGAATTCGAGGGTTTATGTATTTGGAAATTGGTGAATTCGCGAAGATTTAAGGGATTTGGATTTGAGAATTTAATAAATAATTTGGAGATTTAGGGATTTGAGTATTTGGGGATTTAGGAAGTGAAGAATTTGGAAATTGGAAAAATGTGGAAGTGGGAAAATTAGAAAATTGGAAATTTGGGCATTTGCAGATTTGTGATCGAAATATCAGAATAAGAATTCGAGAATTTGGAAATTAGGTAAATTGGGAACTTGGGCATTTGAAGACTTAGAAAAATGGAAATATGGGAATCCAGAAATTTGTGAATATAGAAATTCGTGAAATTTAGAAATTATTTAGCTCGAGTATTCGACTATTCGAGAAATTTGCGAACATAGATACTTGAAGACTGGGAAATCTGAAAACACGAGTGTCCAGAAATTTGAAAACTCGTTAACCTCGAAATTTATGAACATATTTAGAATTTTACACGTACATGCTACAACATCACAATCTTCCTGTGCCTTTCATCGAAGTGAACGTATCGAAATACAGTTCTAGAATTTCTATCTCTCCCTTTTTTCCGCATACAGTAGGTGCATCAATCGTAAGGAAAAAAAGAATGATTTTTGAAGCAGTGAAAGCGGCATGATCGAGCCAGAAAAGAAATCAGTGAAAGTGGCATGTATAGAATCACATAATAAACGGACATCGGAATCGCACGAAAAATTGCGAGATCGACGATTCGAGGAAACGAGCAGCTCCTTTTTCGTTCAGGGAATAACTCACGTTCGCTAACGGCGGATACGTTCGAGCAGAGCATTCATCTACGCGCGACTTATGGCCGCGTTTCCTGGCGAAAAGTCGGTATCCGTGCAAGGCGCTGAGAAACCAGTTAACGTTTCAATTGTGATTTATATTTGGCAAAAGCGTTTTCTTCTGCTTTGTCTGCGATTCATAAAGCACCTTTCAAAACCTGAGGGTTCTTTATAATTTAAAAACCAAACTTGATTATCAATATGTAGAATCGCACTTTCTTCTTCAGAAACATTCACGATTCGTGATCAATTAATAGTTAACATAATTTTAAATAGTTATATTCTTTATGACTGAAATAGTCATATTCCTTAATGAAACGCTATTAGTAAATGTATTATTAAAATTAAAATTAAATGTTTATTTGGCCAAAGATTGTATTTTGAAAAGCAAGTGACAGTGGGTGATTAGGTGGTTGAAGGTACCCATCAAATATTCCAATAAGTAAATGTTCATTATTCCTTTGAAACAAACTAACGACGTGATAGAAGGAAATAAGATTTTTATATGATCAGAAAATCTGCGATGTGAATCAAAATTTGCTTATCCCTCGAACGCCGAGATTCAATTTTACCCTTATACGCAAATTATACTTAAAAATAAAGAATATTCTGCGGATACGAGTTGTATGGTTGTGCACTGTGCACGATGAACGTTTTCGTTGTAGATTATTCAAGTTCAGTTGTCTCCCATAAGGACATACATAAATTCTGATTACCAAATAGCGCGACGTTCTACAATTACCAGCGAGACACAGAGCCGAAGAACAACAACCCACGGTGTTTCGTGTCGTCAAAGCGTTCATAACTGGCGCGATGCAAAGATAGAAGCAAAATAAGGTCAAGAGAGGACAAAGGGACGAGAGAGGTTGCGGGGAAACGGGAGGAAAGAAGCAACGGGGTCCAAACGCTGTTCAAAGAGGAGGAACACGCGAGAGAGTATGAATCCTGAAACCAATTTCACCGCGAACACTTTGCACGATTCGTCACGCAGTTATAACGATAGAACGTTAACCTTCCCACGACTAGCTGCAGAGCTTTCCTTAATGGCTACCTTTTCCAGGAAGCAGCTCTAATTTGATTACGATAACGGGATTTACGGACGGTGCAATGTTAACGAATCGGCTTTCTTGCGATAGAAGAGGTGGGCAAGTGAAAAACCGTAAGACAGATAGGAAGTTCGGAGATTTGGAGGTTTGGAGATTTGGAGATTTGGAGAATTTGAGATTTGGAGATTTGGAGATTTGGAGATTTGGAAATTTGGAAATTTAGAAACTTGGAGATTTGCGGACTTCGGATTTTGGGACTTTGGAAAATCGGGCACTTAGGAAATTTAAGACTTTTTACATTTCGAAATTTATAAATGTAGGAAATTCTTAGAATTTCGAAATCTATAAATTTGGGGTATCGGTATTTAGGGGTCTTGGGATTTGGGGTATTAGGGATTTATGGTATTGTAAATTTGGGGATTTAGAGATATGTACAGTTGAAGAGTTGGAAATTGGAAAATTTGGTACACAGGAAACTTGTGAATGTAATGAATTTCGGAATGTAGAAATCTGTAAATTAGGAATTTAGAAATTGACAATTGAAATTTTGGAAAATTCAATATTTAGCAATTTTTTAATATAATAACATCGATATCTGGTTTTTGACAACTTGACAATTTGGAACTTAAAAAATTTAAGACTTTTGAGGATGAACACTTGATTCCCCAGAATGAAAAGCAAATGATGGAAAACCGCCACTTCGTTCACTCACAAAGGAAGCCATCATCGCATCCAAGTGCGCATGAATTTACTTAATTAGTCAATCGGAAACAGTCATTGAGTCAAGTTTAGCAAATGTGTATATGATTTACATTCGCTACAGTATAGAGGTTATTCGTCCACTGATAAATCATGGTTGGTAAGTTAGTCGACCACGTTGGTTAAATTCAAAGTTCATGGAGAACGATGACAGATCGGCATAGTTTCTCGACAAAGAGCATTGTTTATTCAGCCTTCCGTGCGATGAATGCATCGGGAATATATTACTTTCTTCGCAATTTATGCTTGTGACTCATTCTGTGGTGCAATGACAAATACGGTAATATCCCTAATGATATGTTTTATTATTATAATATTAAGTAGCATTTTCTTAAATCTTGACGAAAGTGTACATGTCTTTGCAACATTTGTTTTTGATATATATATTCAAGTTTCATAGTTTTAATTTCCCAACTTTTCATATTCTCAAACCTTCAAACTTCACAAGTCTTTAAATCCCGAAATTCCCAAATTTTATGATTTCTAAATTTCCAAATCCTAGAATTGATAGATTCCTAAGTTTCCAAATTCCGAAGTCCCCAGACCTAAAAATTTTCAAATGCCTCAAACATTCAGATCACACAATTTCCTGACTCACAAATCTTCTAATTCTCAAATTTTCGAATTCCCGAAGGCCCGAACTCTAAAATCATTGAATCCCTAAATCCTTAAATTTTCGAATTACCAAAGACTAAACCCCCAAATCCTCAAATTCTCACTCGTCAAATTCCAAAAGTACCAAACTCACCAGTTTTCAAATTCATTAATCCCCACACCCCTAAATCTCCAAATGCTTAAATTTTCAGATTCCCAAATTTCCCGATTTCCACATTCTAAAATCCCCTGCACTTTTAAATCTCTAACCTCCTAATTTTCCAACCCGACGTACACCAACCTGATATAACAATACAAACTCGGTAAAATTATACCTGCTACCCTGAATTTCATCTCGATTTGAAGCATGGCGGACAACATTCGATGCACTCGTGTCGTATAATACGGGAAAAAATCGTGGTCGTAGGTACCAAACAAACATCTGTAAGTCAGATAATCACCGATGGTTTGGTGAATAGCAACTTCGTAAGTGTCAGTCCGGCGTCAGCCACCGTGATCAGGAACGCCCAACGCCTCCTTCAGGAGAATTGCAAGGATCGTCGATGCAGAGCGTGTCGTTGCATTAATACGTCATTGCATCTTCATGAAGCGACCACGATAAGCGGGCCGCCTACGACTTTCCGAGATACTCATCTATCTTTTCCGGAAAATTTATGGTCTCTCTGCTTTTGGAGAGTCTCTTATTAAGATTAACTACCTCCTCGAATCAAGCGTTCTCCAGTTTCCTGCTCTGGCTGCTGATGCACGAGCTTCGACTCCGTCCAAAGAATTTTCAATTATCTGTAATTAACGATACGGGGAAGCTTCGCTCTTTATAATTTATGTCTATAGTGCTCATCCTTGCGAATATTACTTTCAGTAAATGGATATATTTTTTACAAGCAATAATTGACAAATTGGTGCATGTTTCCCGGGGTCGCTTTATTGTTTCCGCGGCGCACTTATCTTCGTATGATAATTAGATTTACGATATCTTTGTACGAATCAAGCATTTTATACGCGAGTATCATTCATTAAAATGGAAGACGAGTTACGTGGATCTCGTTCTTCTACGGTATACAATTTTTATCTAAAGCCCATGGTACTCTAATGCATAATCTCTCACATATTCTTCGCCGACATAACTCAACAACATAGGAGTATTATTTCAACAACCGGTAATCCTCTACGACGATGGTCAACTTTTCGGGAGATGGACCGGATTGAAATTTTTAAGATCATCGGAGCCAAATTGAAATTTTCAAAAACATGGGTGCTGAGTGAACAGTATTTTTATCGAAAATTAGAACATTAGTACACATTGCATATATAAAAACGTACAGTTGTATAATATATTTTATAATATATTTTCCAATATACATGGGAAATATCTATATCTAAATATCGCAACCACATCATAAGATTTTATAAAATCAATATTTCATATGTATAATATTTTTTTACACACACAGACGTATGTAAATATATATTTTTTTCATATATGGACATGTAAAAAAAATACAGTTGTATAATATATTTTATAACATATTTTCCAATATACATTGGCAATATATATATATATATATATATATATATATATATCACAACCACATCATAAAATTTTATAAAATCAATATTTTTTCGCACACACCTACATGTATATAAATGTATATACAATATGTTTTCACATATATAGCATTTTATAAATATAATTTCATACGTGTATAATATCTATGGATAGAAGGATAGATGAAAGTCGCTGGAAGGCTAATTCCAAATTATTATTCCAATTGGCAAACGAATACTCGTCAACCATTTGATTCAACGAAGTAGATACTCGACAACCATTTAATTCAACCAAGTAGAACTCGAGGAAGAAATGTCAGGTACCGCGAAGAGGCAGAAGATGCACCTTTATCTGGACATCTAGCGACAAATATTTTCTTCCTGGCTCCGATAGTTTCCCGCAATTTTATCGTAACTCGCGCGTGAACGTGTCGTGTCGCAGGTGTGGCTCGCGACAGGATGTGTCAACGCTTGTGGAAGCCGGTCACGTAGGTGCGTGCATCTCGTGATTGTGGACGGTGCATTAACCTCGTGAAGATATAACGAACGAACCACACTTGTCGACACCTCTTTCCTACCCGACAACCCGTACCCTTGTACCTCTCGCACGGTTCCAGGATTCTTTTCCAGAACGATTTCCATCGGTGTCTCCGATTCGGCAGCTAATCCTCGGAATTAGAAATTTACGAGCAAAGGCTTACCTCTTTAACGACGAGCGGTTCAATCTCCCGACAGAAGAATCGAAATCTCCGACGCATTCTTTACGCGTCGTCCCAACTTTACGACCTCACGATTTATTACCTGCTTTAACTCGTAAGTATGAAAAATTGTCGTATGAGAAACAGGACATCGATACGTCTATAATATTTTGTTCGTGTATTGATGTTTTTGAGAGGCGAACAAAATTTCAAGTTTTCGTGTGTTTTAGGGTTGTCAAGTTTTCAATTTTCAATTTTCTAAATTTTCAAATTCTTTTCAGTTCCTTACATCCCTAAATTCTTGATACCTCTTAATTTTCATATCTTATAATCGTATGGCCTTAATTTCCTACGTCTTCAACTCCTTATCACCTAAACCTCTATATCCCCAAATCTTTATGCCTCCAAATCCTTATGTCTTGAAGTCCCTACATCGTCTAAACCCTCGTATCTCCAAATCCCTATACCTCGAAATTCCTATATTCTTATATGGCGTCTTTGTTCTCATATTCTTATATTAGTATACCCATACATTGCCATACCTCTATATAACTATGTCTCGGGTAGAATCAAGGTATAAAATATCGATAAAAAAACTGGCGTAATATTTCCTCGTGTTTGTCGACAAGTTTGTATCTTTGTATCATTACGAGCCATCGTCAGCAATGTAGAACGTAATGAGACACGGTAACCCATGAAGTGTTGCAAGAAAGATAGCAAACACGAAATCGGTATTATATAATACACAGATGGAACAGGCCGGAGAGTGGATCTGATTCGACGGAGGATCGATAAACGAGATCTGACGAATGGAATTTAACGAGATCCAGCTCGTGACAAAAACCAGTCGGCGTTGCTCCGGCTCGCGAAGGAAAACCTGATGAAACGAGAACTGAATGGTGTAGCAGTCACGACAATGGCGCTGTTGAATGAGCTCATGAATGATCGAAAGAATGAAGAAGCGGCAGCCGTTAACAGGTAATAAACAGCCTGACACCGCGAATCATTCTAAATGAACCCGTGCGTTCTTCTCGTTTAGAAGGGTTGCTGAAGAACACGCGACAAGTCGTAACTGGCATACTGATGGATCTTCGGAGTTGAGGACGTTTAATGATGCAAAAAGTATCGGATGGGAATAGCAATCGTGAACTTCTTCGATGAACTTTCATTTGCTAAGAGAAACTACTAGAATTTATGGAATAAATATATATATATATAATTACAATTTACTCTGACTAGATTTGTCACATTTCTTACACCCAGGCATACTTTGTTAAATATTCTAATAAATTGAACAAGTTACATTTTGATTTCGGTGAAAAGAATTCGGGGTTACGTTAATTAATATCATTGTGTTTGATGGACGATAGTGGAGGTACTATATGTATACATGCAACGCGGGTAGATATGGCGCGTGAAGTTACTAGGTATGACGATAGAACGCGGGAGAATTTCAACGCATATCAACGTCTACGCGCAGCAACCTTAACGCGTAGCAATTTCAACACATAGCAATTTCGATGCGCAGGGACCTCAACGTGTAGCAATCTCAGCGCGTGGTGATATAACGGGTGAGAACACTAACACAACGTGGTACAGGACGTGGCAATTTCAACGCGTAGAAATGTTAACACGTAGGAAGCTCTACGCGTAGAAATTTTAACGCCTAGAAATCGCAACGTGCAGAAAACTCAACGCATAGCAATTTCAGCGCGTGGTGATATAAGGCGTGGGAATTCTAATGCGATTTGATACAACACGTAGAAATCTTACTGTGTAAAAATAACAATGCGTAGAAATCCTAACGTATAAAAATCACAAAGCGCAAAAATCTGAACGCGTAGCAATATTAGCGCATAACAATATCAATGAGCGGTAATTAAGCACATGGCGATATAACGCGTGTGTACTCGAACACGTGGCGATAGAACATGTAAAAATCTCCATATGTATCAATCTCAGTGAGCAGCAATACCACACACGACAATCTCTACGTACATAAAACTGAACACGTTATAATCCCAACTCGTATTCGTAGAACGTGTGGTGATATAACGAGCGGTGATATAACGCGTGACAACTCAGCTCGTGAAACGTGGCACAATATATCCATAAAATTGTGTTCCAGTAAAGATGAGAGAAAATGGACGGGAAGCGAAATGACGTTAAGTCGTTCATTAGAGACAGAGCAGAAGTTTTCTCAGCTTTCGAGTATTGCGTAACCGGGTCGGATGAGATTGACGATACTTCGTCAGCAGTTACCGGTGAGACAATAGAACGTCTGGTGCTCGCCTCCCTTCGATTTCTAAACACCTTCGGAGAACAACGGCTCCGTCTTTCACGCCTACGCCGGCCATTGTCATACACAGGCCCGATGATGACTCGTATACCGCGGAAACTACGTTTCGATGGAGCCCCGCTACTCATCCACGATGTGTCAATACTCGATTGTGGACTAACCGATGCTGTTCGATACGCGGGATATATCTCGATACGAGGATACTACCGTACAGACGATTCAGGACGAGCTGCACGGTTCCTCGTGGGTGGTATCTATTGCGAAATTGATCGAAATGGAAACTCGAGATCTTCGACGTCTTCCAATGATATTTTTATGGCCGTATCAGCGTCACGCTGTATTACACGCCTGTTATTTTGACATATTAATGCTCGTTTGATCGGTGCTATCTTATCTGCTCTTGTATCATTTATATGTTTATTTTGTTATATCATTTATACGTCCATTTTGTTTTAATATTTAATATTTATACGCCCATCTTGTATTAATATCATTTATACGTTCATTTTGTTTTAATATCATTTATAGTTCCTATTTTGCATTCTATTATATTATTTCGTTTGTCCTTATATCATTTAATTTTCTTGCATTTTCATTATGAAGTGCGTGTGTAAACTTAGCAGGATTTTAGAATTGTGATGAGTTTTCGTGGAAAATTATGGAGTTCCAAATTTATGACTGTGAAATTTGTGTTTATAATTCTCCAATATCTGCTAATTCGCTTAAATTGCACGATTTACTATGAACAAGTCAGCGAGGGAAGTTCGTGCAACTCGGGACGTCAAGATTATTTGAGTTTCAAAATTGCATGGTTGTTATTAATGACACTCATTACTTGCAAGAACATAAACTTTTCGAACGTTCTTGCCGAAGAATTTGTACGAGTTTCGTTGGTATTAATTGAAATAAACGATATATCACGAGGATTTAAAGAGACTTAAGGAGAATGCGTAAGAATCCTGAACGTTTATGCGAGTGTAGACTTTCACGCTCATTCTCGAATCCTAGTCAGGATCTTAAAAAGCGTCGTTCGATACGAGCGATATGAATCGAACCGTCAAAAGGTGAATAAACGAATGGGCAATATAAGGAAATTTGAGATATTCGTGGACGTTAACGTTGAGCGAAAACGGAATAGAGTTGAAATTTACGAAGAACGATGAGTTTTAAATCATGCTGAATCGTGCAATTACGGATACGCAATCACTGGGAGTATTTCACTTACCGGTTGTTAGTTAGCAGACTTGTTTCGCAAAGTTCACCGCAATCTTCGTGAGAATCTCCAAGGAGAAATCTCATTTCAGAGTTTTCATTATCATCTGAAACTTTCCAACGTTAGAGTGGAAAGTTGCCCCTTTTTGCGGCGTACGTTTAGCCGATTGGTCGAGAAACGTTATTCTTTGTTCACGTTATACATTCCACAAAATATTTCAAGATAATATTGAGTTATTTAACGTTAGTTGACATTTAATTCACAGATTTCGCTCAAATAACGCCTCGCCTATTAATTACCCGATCATTCTTTAAAATTATTTTTTTTTTTTACATTTAGGATTTGTAGATCTTGGGGATTCGGGGATGTGGGAATGTGGGGATTTGGGGATTTGGGATTTGGCAATTTGGGGATTTGGGGATTTGGGGATTTGGAGATTTAGGGATTTGCGAATTTAGAGATTTGGGAATTTAGGGATTTGGGGATTTGAGGATTCTGAGATTTGCAGATTTCGGGATTTCCGAATTTGGGGATTCGTGGTTTGGGATTTGGAGCCGTGGGATTCGGGGATTCATAGTTTGAGGTTAATGCTTTTGGAACTTGTGGATATGGGGTTTTCGAATTTGTAAGTTCGAGGTTTTGGAATTTGTGGATTAGGGATATGATGATCTGGAGATTTCAGGATTTTGGCATCCGATGATTCGGTATTTGGAATTTGGGTTTCTGAAGTTAGGGGTTTGGGTATTTTGAAAATTTGTCATGAGACAGTTCCTGTGCAAACTGTCATTCAAAAATATGTTAAAAGTTATTTATCTAAAATTGTTGCATTC
Source organism: Coelioxys conoideus (assembly GCA_947623535.1). Taxonomy (NCBI): domain Eukaryota; kingdom Metazoa; phylum Arthropoda; class Insecta; order Hymenoptera; family Megachilidae; genus Coelioxys; species Coelioxys conoideus. Next base: position 14,435,710 of record OX392457.1, on the reverse strand, counting down.
AAACAAACGGCGAGTGCGAGCGGCCGTTCAAAGAGTTAAAAATCCCGTAAAACCTCGTCGGTTAATTCACGACGGCAACGATCCGCGGTTTACGATCGGGCACGGGGTCCTCACGAAATCGCTTTAATCGCGATTAAGCGTGGTAGGTCTCGGGTCTGATACGATTCGCGTAGAACATGGCACGCTCGTAAACCGCGAAAACCGCATTTCGAGCACGCGGCGCCGTGGCACGAACGGGTTGCGATACCCGTAGCGGCCATAGCAGCTGTCCGATCGGCGATATCGAGAGGTGACAGGTCGCGTCGCCGGTCTGGGAAGTCGCGACGCGTCGCGCGTCCGTCGGCCGCGTTTAGCGTGTCCGCGCCGCGTTGGCTCGCGCGAAACCACCGCGTATTTGCATAATAAAACAGCCTTCGCCCAGGTGATTCATCCTGATGCGCCGCACCGTCCCGGACGACGCTCGGCATCATGGGGCCAGCGAACTCTTTACGGCTCGTACGGAACCTGTCCGGGCTACGACGCGTTGCTCGACACGCGGAGAGCAGCCCGAGCATCGAGATAACACCGCCAAATCGAACCACTTCGATTTCTTCGAGGTGGTATCGACGTCGCGGCTCGATCGCGCGCGAGCTCCTCGAACAGACCGACACCGTCTCTCGTGGATCGGGACGAACACGCGAGATCGAGTTCTGAAGCACTTATGTATCATCGTATTCCTGTATCCGTATATTTGTACATTAAATGAAAAAATGAACAAACAATTCGAATACGACTTACTTATTGATTCACAAATAATCCTTCCGGGTCAATTTTTCCGTCAGCGGAATTTTTTCCGCCCGCAGTTTTTTTTCCGCATTTTTTCCGAAATTTTTTCAAATCTCCAAATCTTCGCATTTCTAAATTCGCTCAATTTCCTAACTTCCCATTCTCGTGTACATGAATAGCCCTACATCCTCGTCAAGTCTTACAACCCCGTCTAGTCCTACATCCTCGTCTAGCCCTACATGTCAGTCTTGTCCTATGTTCCCATATCCCTTATTTATACATATATAATTCGTAAAGTTGTTTATAACGATAAACTTTATTGTATTAAACAAATTCGGTCACTAGTTATTACCTGGAGAAGTAATACCTAATAAGAAGTATATAATGAAAATATAAGTTTATAATTTAAAATTGTAACAGGAATATCTTATTAACAAAGTGTGTTTAATATGAAACATCATCAACAGCGATAAGAGTTCGACCGTATCGAGCTTTTTACAGACACGCAGCAACCAATAATACCAGCAAAAACGAATCGTCTTATCGAATAGATGACCACGCGCAAAAGAAGAAAAGGAAAATGTTTTCCCATACGCAGGTAGGATGTATCGCGATAGTGGATTAACTGGATTGGATAAAAACTCGAGTAAAAGGAACGAATTCGAACCAGTTCCACAGTTGCTCACCTTTTGAATCGATCTCTCAATGTCTAAATACATGCTCTCCGCAAACATTGATAATTGTGTTCTTGAATGATAATAATTCAATTAGATCAAACAAACGATCTAAAAATAAACCGTTAATCATAATCTTTTTCCGTAACGGTATCCTTTTCTGCGTTTAAAGAGATCGAAAGTAATGAAAGTCGTACACGATGTTGTGTTATTTCTATCATATCTCTTCATTATTATTCAAACTACATCCTTATGTGATTGACGATAAAATTTATGGAAGGAGTCTCTATTTTATCGGGAATAAAGTTTACGTTGCAACTAGGATTTCTATTTGACAAAGACCACCCTTAGAACCATTACACTCATGCATTGTGTATCACACCTTGTATTTCCTCTCGTTTGATCGTCACACGATATGTCTCCGCGCGTTGTTTAGTCACGTGTATATGAAACGGAGCTTCGCGTTCGTGTAGAGTCAGCTGGTATTCTCTTTTGAATAAGCACACAGAAATTCAACGTTGCTGCATTCTTCGGTTGTCCCTCGCGTTTCATCCCTGGGGACAAAGGGTTCGAGCTTCTCCATCGAAAGAGTAACGACCACCCCGTGCATGCGGCACGCCGACGCATAATTCAGATATTTTATACAACGGTTTTATCGACGTATCGTTGTATATCGGATGCCAACGCGCGCCGACGAATGCGGCGAAGGGAAGAAGTCGCTTTTATGCCGATCCCGACGTCCCCGGCGACGGAAGTCGAAGAACGGTCGGCAAGTTTTTGCCGATACGATCGAAGCATATAACGAGTGCAAAGCATTCCTCGAAGCTGGACGCGAATAACATTCTCGCGGACGAACGGAAAAACCAAAGGTCTCGTCCCTTATATTATTCCCTTTTGTTTCGATCAACATCGGCCACCGATAAATTTTCATCCGACTCGAACCTGTTCCGAAGGACGTGCACGTATAACAAAGCGACTCCAGAAATTTTGAATTTGGGGATGTGGAAAGATTGGAATGTGAGAATTTCGGATTTGGGATGTGGAGATGTGGGGATTTGGGATTTTTGAATTTGGAATTTGGGGATTTGGAAATTGGGGATTTGGTATTTTGAGTTTTGGGATTTGGGATTTGCGATTTGCGATTTGCGATTTGGGTCTTGGGGTTTTGGGGATTTGGAATTTGGGGATTTGGTATTTTGGGTTTTGCAACTTGGGGATTTAGAATTTGGGGACTTGGAATTTGTGGATTTGGAATTTGGGGATTTGGAATATGGGGATTTGGAATTTGGGGATTTGGAATTTGGGGATTTAGAATTTGGAGATTTGAGATTTGGGGTTTGAGTTGCGAGATTTGAGGTTTGGGTATTTGGGATTTGGGTACCTGGAAATCTGGGGATCTGGGGATTCAGGAATTAGGGGATTTGTGGAATTGTGGATTTGAAATTTGAAAATTCGAAGAAGTGGGTACTTGAAGCTTGCCAATATGGGATATGGGGATTTAAAGACACAAGGTTACGAGGATATGAGTATTTGTGAATTTAGGAATTTGAGGTAATTAAAATGTGAGCACTCGGAGATGTGAAGATTTGAAGATACGGAAATGAAAGAATTTCAAAGTTCTCAAACTTGTCAAACTGAGAATTTGGAACTATAAAGGTCGGAAAATTCAAAAATTTTACTTAGGATTTCGAAAACTGATATACATTTTAGAAATTGATAAATTTGAAGATTTGCAAATTTGTCAGATCAGCCGAATGATCTAACAAGTTCAAAGCACCTTCCGTATACTTGAATTCTATTATAGAAAATCGAACGGAGTCGTCCGTAATATAATTCCCTTTTGTTCGATTGACATCGATCTCCATTAAATTTCCATTCGTCTCGAAAATGTTCCGTAGGACGTGCACGGAAACTCGAAGAAAGATTCACGTGGGCAACGGCAATGCGTTGCGTACACCAGTCGTATCAGAAGTCCATTAAGTCCTTTCGCTATGTGGGCACACGCACGTGGGACACGCGAACACGCGGACTCACCCACGCGTCGCGTTTCGCGGATTCTCCAATCGAATACGCGATACGCCTCTATGGGAGGTACACAGTTTTTTTTTTTATTCCAACGGTTGATCCACTCTGCTTGCTCCTCTTGCTACGTGCCGTGACAAATTGTCGTGTCTAGGGATTTTTCGACGATACCGCGATACCGGTGGACGCGTAGCTTCTTGAAACAGGAAATTGTCACGCGAAAGGTGTTAGCACCGTCGACAGACTCGTAATTGGAAATGCAAGTATTACGAAACTGTCGGTGTTCGTTGTTAACGAATGATCATAAATATCAGGTATTATTACGTAGGTGTGACGCGTGAGATGGATCGGGCAGAGTTTCGTTTTTAATTGTTCGCCATGTATTTTGTAAACGATAAGTTATCGGATGTACAAGTTGTTTTGATATGCGGAGATACAGATGCATAGATGTACAGATAGTAACATACATAAGAAATACAGATAATCGGACACGTAAATACATGTACGGATACATAGGTACGCTGGCAACGCTTTGATGAATGAAGTTTATTTACTTATCCACTCATAAATAAGCACATACAGTACAGAAAATGGGACAATATGATAAATGCTTCAGTAAAAATAAATATTTTTACGATATCCCCATTCTCCTCGTCCACATCAAAACATCCTCGACATAGCTATTTATCCGCGATTAAGAAGAATATATCAGTAACTATCGTTATAATAATGATTCGGTAATGATTGACGCATCTTATCGACCTCTTATCGACTTCACAGGGTTAAATTCGAAGATGTAACTAAGAAACTAGATCAGAACGAAAAAGCTGCGTGATGTATTTGTCTATCGATACCTGTTCTAGCGTCGAGATACTGCGGGTACACTTTGCGCCCGAGACTTCTGCAGTCTCGTATTTCTCCCGGCGCATAATATCGATACGTGCCTCTTTCGATATCACGGGCTCGATAGTCGCGATGTAATACCGGAAGCTGCGCCTCGATCACGTCGGGACTGTCGATCGTCAATAGCTTCCTCGTTGCACGTTGCTCGCTGCCGTTGTTACTTTTACTGATATGATCGTCGAGACTGCTGGTCGTCTAGCAGCAAATTTCTTTATCGTTCTCCACCTACGCTAGGATTACGCTCGATTGGAAAGTACCGGCGACTGTTTGCTCGAAAAATAAGGGGATGAACTACCACGATGTCGTATACTTTTTCCACTTTATCGTTCGTGACTGTAACGAACATTTTTATGCGAGATTCATCCCATTTTCTTTAGAGGAATTCTTTTCGAGGGATTCATTTCGAAGAATGAATTATTAAGAATATTTAAAGGTATATTTATGGTGGGATTTAGCACTTTGGCTTCATTGGAGACGAGATTTAGCACTTTGGATACATTGGAGGTGAGATTTAGCACTTTGGGTACGTTGAGGGTGAAATTTGGCAGTTTTGGTACATTGACAAAGAGATTTGGCACTTTGGGTACATTTGAGGTGAGATTTAGCACTTTGGGTGCATTGGAGGTGAGATTTTGCACTTTGGCTACGTTGGTGAGATTTAACAGTTTGGGTACGTTGGGGGTAAGATTTAGAGATTTGAGTACACTAAGGGTGAGATTTAACAGTTTTAGTACATGAAAGATGGAAATTAACACATTTAACACATATTTAACACATTTGGATTTAGGTCCATTGGGGTGAAATTTCATAACCTGGGAATCTTTCGTCAAACATCTTAAATATCTTTATGCCATTATGCACAATTTTTTCCTGAAATTGAAGTTCATTCAAGGAACTGCTCACAGGCCAAACAGATTAATAATACTGACTTTTAGATTGAACATTTTCTTGTGGTACGTTTGCTTCGACCCTACTGTGGCACAAATATTTCTCGATTATGTACACTGATATCCACGTGCATTGTGTGCTAATTTTATATGTTTTTAAGTTTAAAACTAAATAAATGTTATGTTCATTTTAATGGATGTTGAAATAATTAAATATTAATTTTATGGTTTGAATAAACCTGGTCGAAAGCGGTCGCCATCATTCCTTCTAACAATGGGGAAACGCGGTTTCATGGTTTCAATGGTCTGAAACGTTTTAATGATATACAGGAACAAGACGAATGCGGGGGCGTGTAGATCTCTGGTAAATTGATCTTTCTAACGACTAATCCGGTGAACAGTATCGTCGTTTTCCACACAAGGCACCGATGACCATCTACGGAAGCTTGCGCTCGACTTTGGCATTTAAGGTATCTACGAATGGAATACGACTCGCGTTCCCATTAGTCCAGTTGCCTTGAACTTGATTCGATCATTCTTTCGTGCTAGGTCGGTTGCTGAATCTACCGATTCGTTGATCTATCGAATTGTTTGCATCGAGCCAATTATTTGAAGTATATGAGCAACGATTTTGCGTTCTATTTCTACCGTGAAAGTATGCTATCGATTTGCTGCAATCGAATATTAACTTCGTGAAATTGGAAACGAAGTTAAGGTTAGCAAGTTTGAAGGAAGGTTGCACTTATTGTTAGCAAATTTGAAACTAAGTTTATCATAGTAAATTTGAAACAAACTTAAACTTAATGAATTTGAAGCAAAGTTAAAATTCATAAATGTGAAACCCAAATTTAATAAATCTGAAAAGTCACAAGTGCGAACCACGGAACTTAATTACATCCTATAACACGTTAAATGGTACCTAAATCTATTTAATAACTTAATAGTCTTTATTTTATTCCCGAACAAGTGTATCCATTTAGTCGAGCAGAAATGTTGATTTGCGAAGACTGTAAAACATAAATAATCACATATTTTGGAACCGAAAGCATGTTGTACAGTCGCGCATAAAATTCGAACAAATTTTAGAGCCCTGAAATACGCAGCAGCGCCTCGTTTCCTCTTTTTTTTTGCAAAGTAACGCGACTTTTTAGGTTCGAGAACATATGGGATCATCTTTCGGCACGCATGATTTAAATGCAAGCACACTCGCGCGGATATTAAAACTGTAACGAATTAGTCGTTGGCATGCGATACGACGTCGTTTCGCCATGTTCTTCCCTGTCATTATTCCTCTTAATCGCAGCCTCAATTTCGAGGGTCGTTCGAGACTGCGAGTTTCCTTCAATTCCATACTGCGAATCGATGCGTTAAAACGCATTTAAGCGGCCTCCGTAAAGGCTCGCATACGCCATTAACGCGAACAGAAAGATAACTACGTTGAAGAAATAATAAGTATCGTTCGGTAAAAAAGCAAACACGGTGCCCGAAAACGGAACGTCGAAAACTGGATGTTGCATTTTGTATCCAAAACTGTATACTATTTGCATAATTTTGCAACTTCAACCGCGATTGAGCATTATAGTACATTTAATCTTCACAAGGAATGTCTAGGTTTTAAAAAGTTTCGTTACCTCTTTTCTTATTGCATTCTGAGGCAGATAGAACAGTTCTAAAAAACGTATGCATTCTCGAGAGATCAATATTGCTCCTTGTTAGAATAAGAACATATTATAAAGCAGAAAAATTGAACGTATGTTATTTGATACAATATCGAACGATGTGTGAAGTGTAAATGAATGAACCATGAAGGCTTCCGAACAGAATTATATTGCATTACGGTGAGTCACATAGTAGCGAGGTTAGATATCGAGAACAAAGTTACGTTGTTTTTATGTAATCAATAAAAGGAATTTCCTTGCTTACCATTCCTACAAATCTCACAGTCTATAATTCAGATAAATATGTTCTCATTTTTCTGCCGCTTGTAATAAATTAAAAATATTTTTGTTACGCACCCTGCATCATTGCAATACATTTTATTGCAAACCCACTTGTTGATCTATTTTTTGAATTAATTAAGGAGCTGTAAATGAATGAAATAAAGGACCACAAAGGGTTTAGTTTTTCCCAGTGAATCAAGGTTTGGCACTTGTGTTATGGAAGTGTGATATTTCGCAAGATATTTGCCCAGATAGACGTGTTCGATCCGTAACAACCCTTAAATCATTCGTTCGATTTACAGCAGCGATTGTTAAAGAATTCGTAGGCACGAAGATAAATCACCCTATTTTTCGAATAAGAATGTAGTTTTGGTGAAACGAATTGGTGCGATTCGTTCGATAATTACGGAACCGTGATAAATTACGCATTACAGTTTTCTCACCGCGTAAAAGGGTCATTGGTACGCGCGAAAATTGGCTGCGTGGCGTAAACCCAAGAAGTGAACCGCGAACAAAGTGAACGTCTCAATTTCGCTGAATGAATGCCCGCGGCCGAACAATTTTTCCATCGCGATCACGAAACGCGTTTACCGTAAGTGTCCGTTAGGCAGACGCTGGTCCGGTCGATTTCCACGGTAACGACGTGCAAATTAACGCCGTGAACGACTTGGAAACCGTGAAAATCGAGCATCGTTCCGTCTACCAGGCCGTAACGACTCCGCGTCGATGAACTCGAGCGTGAAACACAATTTGAACTGTTTCGAGAGGAAAAATAGCGCGCTAGAACGAAACACGTGCCTCGTAAAAATTCGATAAACGAAGACGAATCGATCCGCGAACTTCGCAATTTTCGATCTCGTGGACAGTGTTTCGATTCGTCTTCATTTTCTAAATTCGAACGGAGAACCGAGTCGATTGAGTTACGCTTCACAGAGATCGCCATGATGTGGAAACACGTGTGGTCGCGTAACGCGAAATGATCTTAACGTGTAACCGTAATGTAACTCGTGGCGATATAACAGTGTGATACAAAATTCTCACCGGGATTTCGTGTCAAAGTCGCGCGAAGGTTTATATAATTTTGTGGAACGCGATCGGTCTCGAACGAGGGATCGTCGAGTGTATTATAGTGAAAAGTACACGGAAATATTTACTGACATTTAATATACGGTAAAATTGTACCAAGGTGAACGAAACGTATCTAGAATCGCATGATATTGCGGCAATTTCGTTCTTGCTCGTTCGCAACCAGCTAACCGATGGGATCGCGTGGGACTGATCTGCCCCACGAACCGTTAACGGCCAAGTCCGATAATGACGGTTGATGAAATGATTGAGGAAATCTCGAAACAGTAGTCAGCCAATTTAGCCGTTTCAATTCCGACGACGTGCCACCGTTAGTACTGCTTTGCGAGCCACTTTTGTCCCCGGCGAACGCTTCGTCTTCGATTCGTCCTTTCGACGATTCTCGATCAACGTAATTCAAATTAAATTTGTCGAAGTTTTACCGCCCCGTTTCACGAATTTCTACGCTGCGTGGCTTCCGTTTCCTCCATTTTGTGTCACAATGGAATCGGCACGGTTTTACCGATTATACGATCATTATCGAAGGGAAATCGATTTCAGGTTGGACGAGTGGACTCGAACGAGGGCAACGGGATGTCACAAACCGCGGTCTTTTATTTATTCCGCGAAACCTTCGTAAATTCCACGGGAACGATTTCGCGATCCTCGTCGACGCTCGCCTCTCCCGTCGAAATGATTTCGCGTCCGAGTAACCGGCTCACGCTCTCGCCCATTAATCTAATCGATAAAATCGCCGGTAATCGATAGCCGGTTGCGGTCACGCTGCAATCGTAGCTCCCACGTGTAAGTACGTTTGTTAAAGCCGCGCCAAACTGTAACGCGAATGGGACGATTTCAGAACTTTCCATCCGGACACGCTACGATCCTGCTGAAAATACATCTCTTACTGTTTTTTCTTCGCCTTCATTACTGACTTTTCAACATAATTTTCACTGATTTCATGTCGCAATTTTCACTGATTTTTTTCTTGCAATGTTCACTGATATTTTTCTTACAATTTTTACTGATTTTTTCTTACAATTTTCATTGATTCTTTCTTGCAATGTTCACTGATTTTTTTCTTACAATTTTCACTGATATTTTCTGAAAATTTTCATTTCTTTTAGCTTACAATTTTCATTGATTTTTTCAAACAAGTTTCACTGATTTTTTGTAACAATTTCCACTGATTTTTTGTGACAATTTTTACTGCTTTTGTGCCACAATTTTAAACGACACTTTGTAACAATTTTCACTGACTTTTCATCACAACTTTCACTATTTTTTCTTACAACTTGAATTGATTTTTCTGGTCGCTTTTAATCGATCGAGTATTATACTGCGTGGGATTCGTTGACAATTCCTCATTACGTCGCTACATTGCATTGCTTGCAGCATTACAACATTGTGTTTCTTATTGCATCCTGGTATTGCGTTTCTTACTGCGTTATAATATTGCCTTGCTTACTGGATTATACTATTGCGTTGCTTACTGCATTATAGCATCGCGTTGCTTACCATATTATAACAAGGCGTTGCTTACGGCATTGTTACGCTGAGACGATTACTCTGTCATTACATCGTTTCCCTTACTGTATTATTATATTCGAGCACTCACCGGTCCGTTTCTCACCGAACAATGAGAGATACGTATACAATAATACATTTCTGTATAGATAAACTGTATACAAATTGGTCAATTGAAAACGTGTCTTCGTTACAAGCTACGCCAAGTCCAGCTTCACGTCTGGCTGAAGTCATTAGGGCTTTGCCTATTCCCTACAGATAATATCTTAGTTCATGATCCACTTTTCATCGTCAATGACAACTCCGACAGCTATCAGGGAACGTTCTTTTGTCACGGAAGAAGGGATGTTGCAATCGAGAGTAGATTTATTTCATTGCTTTCAATAAGAACTCTTTAACTCGCTGGCTTTCCCCACGCTTTCCAAATGATTGAACACGATGAAGTATGATGGTGGCTCGATCTTATGATTCTTTGTTAACTTTGAGAACTAAACATAATTCGCTATTTACTGTTAACTCGTTTCTCGTGATGTATTAAAACGATGTATCTTAAAATGAATAGGGAGAACAAGAATTTTATGGCATATAGGGTACAACTTACTTACATCTAAGAATTTTAGCTGTTTATATTCAACATTGTAGCATATAATACAAATTTAAACCTGATAAACTTTATATCTGTAATTAAATATAATTATGTTTGATAGGCATAATTATAACGCTCGACAAATGCTGCATTTTATCGACTTAATAAAAAGTGTCTTGTAAAAATAAATTATAATCGATGGGTAAAATGAATCGTTTCAACAAAATAAAGAGGAATCACGTTAAAAATTACCTTCGTTTCCTTTAATGAAGTCTGTAAGGCTATTTCAATACGCGTTATTTATAAATACGCCCACGATCGATTTCAAAATTTGTAATTCTTCGTGATCGTTCTTTACAAGACAGACAATGAGCATAAAGCGAAGCAAAGACACCGGAAAGATCAAAATCGGTCGTCACGAGCGTTCACGAACGGTTCGAGGCGTGATTGAAATAATGGAAATCGCAGATACCGTCGCGGTTGTCGCAATCGCGAGCAAGATCGATTGATCGATCTCTATCTGGGAACGTGTAACGACATAATCACCGGGAACGCTTCGCGGCAATAAAATCGATCGAGGTGTTAATAGCCGATTCCGCGTTTTGATTCGACGGCTCTCGGGACGCGTGGTTCGATTTTGCAAATAATAATCGAACGTCGATCGGCACCGGCGTGCGTTGCTTTCTGCTTATCATCGCGTATAAAAACTTAACGGTTTACGATTGCACGCGATAAAATGTTTTTTTACGTGACAGCTACGATTTTACACGACCATTCCAATATTTTACGACACGAATATATCCTGAACGGGCCGCATCGGGAATATGCAATAAACGCACGATGCTCGAGAGTCAGGTTCCCGAATAAAAGAATGAATATTGACGACGCGATAAATACAATGTTCGCTTATCCTGTTAACCGAACGGGACGAGTTAACTCGTCATGAAACGCGCGCGCAACCTAATAATGCACTTAATCGAAACTTATCGCTTTCGCTTGTACAATTAATTAACGTGCTACGTGTACGAGACAAATTACCTTTTTGTTGCGGGCACGACGGAAGAAAAATTGTCGTTTACGGAGAACGATCGAACCATTAATGATAATAATATTTTAACGATAAATAAAATTAGCTAAGCCACTCGATTGTTTATTTTCAGCACGGTACATTAAATGGACGTTTCGTTTGAACATATTCTTGCGTGGTAGCGAACTCGAAATAATTTCCAAGCGGTATCTGGGAATAGTAATTTGCAAGATTAAGTAACGACGCTTTTTCTTCGCTGAATGTTTACCCAATGGAATCGAGCGAGGTTAAAACGACAGAATCATTAGGAGCGTAATTGAAAGGCAAATTACGCAAAGTACGCGGGTCGTTCGTTTTTGCGCATAGGCTTATTTTTCACCGTGGACAGAAATGTTAATAAACGGGCATTATATGGCGTAACGGTATTCGAACGTGGCGGGGATGTAAAAAAAAAAAAGGACACCAATGAATTTATAGGCACGGGAATCGAACGGGAAACGCGGAACGGTCGGTTGTATGGTGTATGACGAAATAATCGATGCACCGACTTTATTAAATCTATGCCGGCAGCGAGTTTAATAATAACGTGCACCACCTAATTCCATCGACTTCTGCTTAACGATCCCCCGATAATTACGTTGTAATAATGATTAACGACCGCCTTTCGGTCCCCGTGTACCTCATTAATTCTCGATCACGCGCGGAAGTTCAGAACTTACTAGTCATTACCAGTGGACATAGTAACGAACGCGGTTAACGCAGAATCCTCGTAGTGATTAATACAAGTACCTTGTAACTACGAGCCAGATATATTTTTCCTCGATATCGAGTGACTACCTTACGCAGGTATCTTGTCGCGGAAATTTTGCACCGTCTCGTTGAAACCATTTCCTTGACTCTGTTTGCTGAATCATCCTCCAGCTCGACGCAATTACCCGACGTTTCCGCCGGAAACGAGAATTCGGACGTTCGTGAATTTAGGAATAGGCGATTTTTGGAACTCGACGATTTTGAGATTTAGTAATATGAGAATTCGGGATTTACGAAATTTCAGAATTTTGCAATTTAGGGAATTGGGAATTGGCGTGTTCGTGGATTCAGAGATTTGGAAATTTACGAATTTGGAATTTTAGGCACTTGAGAATTTAGGACTTTGTGAATATGGCAATACAGAAATTTCAAAATTTAGGGATACGGAAATTTAGATTTGGGATTTTAAAAATTTGGTGACTAGGAATTTGGGGATTTAGGAGTTTGAGGACCTAGGAATTTGTGGTGTTAAGAATTTGGGGATCTAGGAATTTGGAAATCAAGGACTTTGGGGATCTGGGAATTCGAAGATCTGGAAATTTGGAGATCCAAGAATTTGTGGCTCCCAGAATTGGAGAATCTAAGAATTTGAAAATTTATCAATTTAAAATGTAGGAATTTGAGGATTTAGAAATTTGGGAATCTAGCGATTGGAGTATCTAGAAATTTGGGGATTTAGGAGTTTGACGATGCAAGAATTTAGATGTCCCAGAATTTGACAATTCAGCAATTAAGACTTCAGAAATTTAGAAATTCAGAAATTTAGTACTTAGCAAGCTAGTAACAATAAAGCTGGAAAACTCATTTATTTCCGTATCTCATTTGCACGTTATACATTAGTAGAAACGTTTGTCCGAACCCAAGGGACGCATTTAAGAGAGTCAAACGATAACCATCGCTGACAGTGAATTATTAACTTAGAATCGCGTAACCGTGGTTCGATGAAAGGCCCGCTTGTTGACGCTCATTGAAATCTCTCGTCCCCGTCATTCTTCCGCACGTCGGATGATATTCGATTGGAATGCGGGCGAACTAATGGTGGTAAGTAACACGTCGACAGCTCTCGTCCTATTTTCGAGTATAGCCACAGACTTGCGTAACCGCTTTACAAATAATTTATTCATGAAACTGTAACCGAACGTTAAACGCTCCAAATTTGTCCTGATACGCTTTAAACAGGAAAAAAGAAGAACGAAAATTAATATGTTGATTTTGATTGATCACGCCACAGAGTATCAACGAAACAATTTTATAATTGAATGATAATATTCTCAATCATTCATATGGCAAATCACCATAACGGTTATTTTCTGAAGTATAGAGTTCTTTTTTAATGTATCCCTCAATTAAAAATTATATCGGGTGTATAGATACACTTAGTAGAAATATAATATTGTTATTTCATCTTTAAAAATAATTGAAGAATATGATTGAAAGGGACAGGGAAAGAATAAAACTTCTTGAGATAGTAGAGTATTTTATATACTCGGTAGTGTAAATCATTATTGGTATTTCTGTTAAGATGAACTTATGACATTTACCTTTTGAAACATCCTGTACATAAACCGAAAGCAGAGAAGGGATTAATGAGACTGTCCAAGCCGCTCATTCTACGATTCTGGAATGCGAATTGAGGCTAGAAAGAAGTCAAAGGGTTCACATTTATTGAACGATCAGTCGGTGACGCGACTGGGAATATTCGTGTGACGCCATCATGACCGTAATCGTAACCCGTCCAGTCGCTCCAATGACATAATAACCATTGCACACATTTTAATGATGTTGGTGGTCCACTTGCTCAAACTAGGTGAAGAATCTAAGTGAAGTTATTAAACCATCCACGCTTTGACATTTATTAGTGACACTGATCGACGTTGAATTACGACAAGAAATGATTGTCACTCGAAAGAGTTATGATCAAATTAAGATCTGAAGCTCCCAAAACTAACAAAATTTAACATTCAAAAATCTGTTAGTTTACAGATTATGTTACATAAAAATTCCCAAATTTTCTCGATCTCAAATCTCTAGGTTTGCAAACTTCGATATTTTCAAATTTCTAGGTCTCCAAATTCCTGGACCCTCAAGTTTTCAAATTACAAAATTCATTAATATTTTTTTTTAGGTCCTCATATTTGTGAAACCTTATATCTCCAGATCCTCAAATATTCGAATTGCTAGGTTTCTAAATTCCTAGACTCCCAAATTTGTAGATCCTCAATTTCCTAAATATTCACATTTCTGCAACTTTAACTTTCTAGATCTCCGAATTCGTATATTTTCAACTTATTAGGTCTCCAAATTTCTAGACCCTTAAATCCCTAAATCTTCACATTCCTATCTCTTCCTATATCCCGAAAATCCTATATTTTCAAATTTCTAGGTCTCCAAGTTCCTAGACCCAGGAATCTCTAAATCCCCAAATTTGTATACTCTTTTCCTCGCTCCCAAAATCCCTATATCCCCGCCCTAAACCTCCAAATTTCCACACCCACGAATTCTTAGATCCCCAAATTCCTATATCTCAAAATTCCTCAATTTCTATCCTCAAATTTCTAGTTTGCCAAATACCCATATCTTCGAACACCAGAATCTCCAAATTCCCGTGTCATCGATTCTTAATCTATCGAAAAATTTTCAAATCCTCGAGAATCCATAAAATTCAACGACTTCCCGTTCGTTACCACATCTTCAGTGACGAACACAGATACGCTCTCGGCTGTAACGAATGTAATTCAACGACGATTGAAAGATACTCGCAGCAAAAGTCGCAATTACGATCCCTACATCGAAGGCAAGTGTACCTATACATTTGCCGTGCCCATGGAAGTCCCATTTCCGGTCAGTCAATCAGCCACCCGTTTCGCACACCAGTTTTACGTCCGCAGAACGGAACCATCCGTCAGTGACCCGATTCTAGTGGATTCGCGTCTGTCAATCAGATGGAGGGTACCCTTGGTGGGCAGAGAACGAATAAGGACAATCTCGGTCACGGTTTAACGTACGATTTCCTGATTTTCGTGGCAATTTACCGCAATTTCCCGCCCACGCTCGTGCAAAGTGCACGTAGGCCGTACAATGCGATCGTCGGTACTCGGCTTTCTGCGCATTGGTCAGCTGGGACTTTGTTTAACCTACAAATAAGCAAGATTCGTCGGCGTGGGCGTGCAACAGAGTACCAATATCGTCGGCGAATAGTTCGTAATCCGTTAATTAACGACGCGAGGAAGTGGAAATCGAGGTAGGAAATGGTCGTACGAGGAGCGAACATTTCAAGTCCATTAAGGAAGACGGTGGATCGAGTAAAGTCGTGGCGTTGAAAGTTCCCCGGTGTGTTTATCGTTATCTTGCAAAGATTTCAACAAGTGTTTGAGTAACTCATCACGTGGCACGGGAAAACGTTACACCCACTTTTTTTATTTCTCTCTTTACCAAACGCTAATTGCAATTGAGTCGATCGTGTCGAGACAGCCTATACCGACTTGTTTGTTACGATTGTTTTATATCTTAATTAATTGGAGCACGCTCGAGTAAGCACTGTGCCGATCAAGAAAATCGTGTGGACGCTGACACGGATGCCGGTGTCGGGCTTGAACAAGCATCGATGAAACCAGCATGTAAAATCCTAATAAAACTAACAGAAACAGCTTAATGCACGGTGTACGTCCAGGAGAAATAAAATTATTTTGCAGCGGAACGGTACAACCTGTGGATCTTAAATGCTATTAAAGAACTTCAGTGTAGAACTATGATCTGCTATAGTGAACTGATTATCCGTACTTGCGAATATCGCCATATTGTCACACGAAACTCGCTGCCATTTGCTTTGTAGCAGTGATTCTCAACGAATGGTGCAGAAGACAACTAAACAACTAAACTTCCTGTTTAACATTAAAAATCAAATGTAGAACAGAGCACGAGTTCGAACCAAATGATTTTTATTGAACAATTAGAAGCGTCACATTAAATTAAATCACTCTGGTCATTAACAATTATGTTGTTCATTAATCGTAACTGTTAATATGATTCTTTCCGAACAACTTTTCAGTTCCTTATCGCGACGCACGAACTCATTGACCGAACACAACTGTCGCATCACATAAAATCACTTTGTTAATCAATAATTATACAGTCTGTTAACCATATATTCAATAATTTCAAATAGTTGTTAATGTATGTATCTTTGGAAGATTAATAAGACTTTCATCGTGTCGAACGATTTTACTAAGCAAACACACACGTCACATTCATGTTTGCTCCGAACGTCACATTAAATAAAATCGTTCGGTTCGTTAATAATTATTTGTCAACCGTAATTAATATTTATTTTCCGAAATTATTCAGATTCTTATCACGTCGAACGGTATTTCCGGCACAATTGATGCAGCCGTGTCTCGTTATTCGCGATTGAACGTATCGACACAGTATTTACAGTGGACGAACGGTTATCTTCGGCGCTGGTTGGTTCCGTTAAACACTACTTTACGTCCTAATTAATTAACGCGAAGCCTATCTCCGGTAATTGCGGACCCATCGTTGTAATATCGGGGGCAAGGCGTAATAAACACGAGGTAATGGAGGCTCGAGCGTAAAGCACGCAACCCGAAGATCTCGAAACGCGTTCGTAACAGTTAAGATCGGTTTTTGCGAGATTTCGCGTATCGGGTTTCGATCGAATTCGCGCTGAAACGAGGCTGGTTAAGATACGGGGAAATTCATTGTTGCGTTCACTCGCCCGGCGATTACCTTATACCGTAATAAGTGATTAGCCAATTGCTGTTTAGCGGCGCGGCGATAACGCGAGTGAGAAAAATGGTCGATAAAGGACGAACGTTGTCGCGAAAAGTATTTGAAGAATGCAGAACGACACTGTGCTCGATACACGAATGGATTAGACGACGATGACGAGATTTAACGAACGACTTTCTCAAATAATGGAGACTCAGATTGCACGCATTCGAAGATCAAAGATAAGCGAAAGTATAATGCAAATGGCAGGATACTAACGGTATTATCGATGTGTTACGAGCGTTATAACGTTTGCTTTAAACCGCCATTGAGATAAGACTTTTATTGCTACGGGATGCGCGTGAGAAATTGTTTCATTGAAATAAGGATACATAAAATAACTGAACTCGACAGTCGGTTAACAAAAAAACAAAGGAATGCTGATTTAACGAGTACATGCGTGAAAGTAATTGGTACATGTTCACATAATATTCTTTCGTCTGAACGTTGCAGCGTTCAAAGATATTTGATAAGTAGCCGTACGTGACCAATCAGCTTTTCATTAATTATACATACAGCAAATTTTTCTTTCTTCCTTTATTGACACTATACAGTTATAAAATATTCTTCATGGAGCTGTAAAATATTCTTTATTCAATTGTAAAATATTCTTTATACAATTATAAAATATTTTTTATACAATTATAAAATATTTTTTATATAATTATAAAATATTTTTAATACAATTGTAAAATATTCTTTATAGAATTGTTAAATACTCTTTATACAATTGTAGAATATTATACAATTAAAAAATATTTTTGTACAATACCATATTTTTTATACAGTATCACTAAGTAGTGTAAAGAAAGAAGACAGTAAAATATCTGAGCTAAACAGTCGAATCATTGGAAGTCAATTAAATTAAAAATCAAATTATCAATTCAGGTATTTCGTTCACGAACGGAGAAGGGATATACTGTAAATTACTCCATCAATCAAATTAAACAAATGTAAAGGAATGAATGTTCTTTGAAGAACTTAGAGAAATATTTTCTCATTCACCGACTAATGACCACTTCTATCTAAATTGAAATTAAATTATAAAAATAAATAAGTAACGAAGAACACATGACCTAGCTTGTACAACTCTTTATCTCGATGAAAGTCAACATACATTTTGTCAAAAATTTCTTCATGAAATTATAAGAAGAAATATTACGATTATAATGAAATTACAAAAATAAGAAATTTATGATCCGCCTAACGTGTTCTTACGATCAGTTCGACAGAGTCGGTGAATGTTAAATACGATACGATTAGAATTACAATTATCGAACAACGTACGCCTCCAACTAAAATGCAGTTTAGACAGGGGTATCACGCATTATAATAAATTCCGTGACAAATCTCATCCGTCGCGGTGCTTTCTACAGAAATTTACAAAGTCTCGTGTACATTGAAATAAGTTTAGCGACAAACTCCTAACTATCTCTCCAGCTCATTGAAAGTGTGACTGTCAGCATTAGGATCGTAGTACCATTATTCTGAGTTGTACTAACGCAAGTTGGCCGGCAAATCGCGTCCGAGTAATCCGTAAATCGCGATAAAAGCAGGAAGCGATAAAGGCAAACTAGCTCGGTAACGATCGTATTACGAACAATTTAGACACCGCCGGATGAATTCAAGCTGTCGTTGAATGACAAGACGGGTCCTCGGTAACATTGTAACGAAACGCATAAACCGCACAACGAGCGTAAATAACGGTCGAACGGTGACCACGGTGGTACGTAAACGCGCTATCTCTTCGCTCGATTTGCATCGCGAAATTTATGAAGAAATCAACGTAGTCCCGTCGATGGTCGTACGTCGTATTAATAATAAACGTAGCCAGGAAATCGGCCAGCGCGTAAACGTCCGACGCTACCATACTTGGCCGTCGCGACCGTCGACGTTAACTAAATGTAATTATCGTATAAAATAATTCTCCTCGCAAATAGGAAGCGATAAAGGTAGCCGACCTTAACGGTGGTTGGAATACGAATACGTTGTTACGATGTAACAGCTGCAACACGTCGGTATAACGGACGGAAATGTGCCTTGAACGATAAAGTGTAGATTGACTCGTGTAGTATGGCGACGCGAAATTGCGCCCACGAGGGTGAAGTGGGTTTCTAAATCTTCAAGGTTGCAAACTTTTCATGCGCCAATTTTTTAATTTTTACATTTAAAAACTATCAATCTTCTAATTTTTTTTTAATTCGCAATTATTTGATTTTCACTGTTTAAAATTTTTCAATTTTTAAATTTGTAAACGACCAAATAAAAAAATTTCCAATTTTTCATATTACTATCCAGTTCGTAAATCCCCAAATCTATATATCTATCTTGCAATACCTAAACAATTCAAAAATTTCTAAACTCGAAAATTGCCAAAGTCCTAAATTTCTGAACTTTGAAATTGCCAAATTCTGAAATTTTTAAACCGTCAAGTCCCCAAATCTAAACTTCGAATTTTTTTAATCCGCAAATCTAGAAATTCCCAAATTCTCAAATTTTTCACACCCTCAAGTCGGCAAATCTCTAAATCCCCAAATTCCAAATTTTTTAAATCGCCAAGTCGCCAACCCTCAAATCGCCAAGTCTCTAAATCTCAAAATTTCCAATTTTTCAAACCCTCAAATTTCCAATTCTCCGAATCCCAAAGTCCACAGATTTCGCAGTTGCTAAGTACCTAACATTAAAATCTGTAATTTCTCAATTCCCCGAATTCTCATATTTCGGAATTCCTAAATATCAAAACACCAACACTGTAACTTCTGAAATCCCCAAATTCCCAAATTCCGAAATCTCCAGCTCCAAAACTTGTCAGACTTCATCAAACAGCCAAATACCCAATCACATTGCTCATACATAATTCTCTATACTCGCATAAATCGTAGTTGTTCCATTAACAAGAAATTATAGTGAAACCACAAATGATAATATATGAAAACATTGATCAACGCAGTAACACATTTAAGATAGTACTCGTTAGACAGCGTGCTCACGCATGATCGCGACAGCGCGTGTAACGTGACATTAAAATGTCGCGGTGCATCAAGCTAGAGCGTAAAACTTATTCCGCTTACGCGTTCATTATATCATCGCGGCACGATCGGCGCAAGAGCTGAATGAACTTGTCTCTACCAGTTCTATCCAGGTTCTCACCTGCAAATCGAATCTGGTCAATTAATTATTATCGACCGCCTTGTAAATCCCCGATTATTCCGATAATAATTTCGATAGCGAGCGTAAAATGTTATGTCCACACACGTTCAACAATAAAACCGTCCCGCACTTTCATTAAAATGATCGTCGATCTTTTAAAAGGTTCAAATAACCATTTTTTGTCGCTTTGTCGAGTTTGCGCAGTTTTTGATTTAATCATCGCTCGATATGTCGGAGAAAAGGTATTTCCAGCGAAACGAGTATTTAATTAATAACGCAATTTGCAGACTGTGCACCGCAATCTTCCTGATCTTCATTTGCAATCGATTAGCGATCATATTCGAGTCTATACTTAATAGTCGATTAACGATCGATTAACGATTGCCTCGAACATTTTCTCGATCATTATTTCGTGGAAAAATATCGCTAACAAACGTGAAAATTTTAATTAAAGCGGAAATATAACGAAAGCCTACTGTATGTAACATGCATACTTACACGTATCTCACTTCCTATGCGATGCAAACGCTATTTTCAGTCTAAGATACGAATATTTTTCTGTTACCATTGCGATGGCACTTTCACCAGCGACAAATTTCGCCCGCGCAGTCAGGAAGTCGACTGATAATTTATCTGAGTGATATTTATTTTTACAGGTGCTACTTGTTACGATGCATCAACGATGTATGCTCGAAGCATAGAAACGCGGCTATGATACTAATAGCCGCATCTGGACAAACTTTACTATCAATGGGATATAAAAGTGTACAATCCAAGTCTTTACATCCTCCTTTTTATGTTCATTGTAACTATTATTATATCACTGCTTCAGCACTTGGTGAAACCGTGTAGTGTTTATTTCTTTTTTATGTAACATGGGGATTTGGGTGTTTAGCCAGTTGGAAATTATGGTAATTGGGAAATATAGATATTTGGGAATTTGGGAATTTATGGACCTGGGTAATTACTGAGTTGGGCATCTAGGGATATGGAAAGATATGCATTTTTTAATTTAGGGATTTCCGAACTGAGAAATTCTTAAATATAAGAGTTTGGGATTTAGAAGTTTGAAAATTTAGAAATTTATGAATTTGGGATTTGATATTTGAGAATGTAAGAATTTGAAATTTTATGTATTTGAGAATTTTATGATATAGAGGATTAGCGATCTAGAGATTCGAAAGTTTAGGTATTTGGGCATCTGGAAATTTTTTAGTGTAAGGACTTGGAGATTCAGAAATGTGAAAAAGGGATTTTTAGACTGAACGCTTAAAAACTTGGAAATTTGAAAATTTGATAATTTAGAAATTTCACATTTTTAAATAAAAAAATGAAATTATCAATGATGCTGATGAACCAAAAAATTGATTAACACCGATCGAATTTCGAACATATCAAATACCGTCCACCTTATACAAAATTCCGAAGCATCCATTCAATCGAACTGACAGGAATGTATACCAACCATCATCAGGGTACTATGATACTAGAATACCTCGTTCGAGCGTACCACTTAAAAATAATATTTCCATCGCATCGTAAATTGCACAATGTTCGTTAAAATTACTCGGAAGACGAGATCGGCCGCGGGATCTCGGACAAACGCAAGAAGTCCGTCTCTCTTTATGCGTGGGATTAGCGATGCAAATTTGCACTACCGCGGGAACATAATTGGCCGACATTGTGCGTTCGTTAGCCGAGCATTCTGCCACTTATCGGTGCCGCCGCGAAAGGGACAAACGTGAATGGGCTGGCTTCTAATTGAAGGAATGCCGTTTCCCGGCGTGTCGTCGTTTTCACGCACCGACGGAAGTAACGAGGGAAGAAAGAAGAATGAAATCCCGAGCGTGCCGGAAACGGCCGGGTTCCTACGTGGATCTGCGTGCTCGCCTCCGTGAAACGAACTAAGGAAGCCACGCTAACTAAGGGAAAACCATTGTGACCCGGTCTTTCAGGAAAAAGAGCGAACAGCGTGAAAATTTATGTGAGAATACGGCTAACTAGATTTATGATTATGCATGGAGGTGAACGAAAAGGTCAGGATACTGCGTTGATCTAGCGATCTCACCTTAACGTTAACAATGCTCGTTCTCGTTTAACGGCGGAACTATAATTTATTTCAGGTGTATCTCGTATAATGCTACGTTTAACAAATCGGGCGAAGCCGGAAAACGTGGACAGCAACGTTGTACGATCGTCGAGATTAATTTTACGCCCGGATACGTTCCGGCTACGTTTTTATTCGACGTTCGATGAATTATTTATGCCCGTTTATGTGTAACAAGATTAATTAACGTGGTGTGTACGGGAGACTGCGGTCATGAGTGGGCAGACCATAGAACCTTATATTTCTATAAATATTCGAAATAACTAATTATATGTACTGTACTTGTTACATTACCAAATTTTTCATAATTGAATACAATGTACTAAAAATTATAAACTTATATTGCTTACATATTTTCTTCTGCATGTAATGTCAAAAAAATAGCATTGTTGTGCCTGTTTGAGACAAAATTGACTTTATGGTTCATTTACTCTGGTTTTCACTAAATTGGCAGTCTTCTACAGACTATATTATAAGTCTATACCTACCATGCATTTATAATCATAATAAATTGTGTGAACACACAAAATATCGGAGCATGTGATTTTGCTATTAAAAATGATTGAAAATACGTAAGTACGTATTATATACACATAAGTATATGAATATGAATATAATTTATGTGATACAAGTACACGAATGTGTATATAATTTACTCTCACAATATTATCGATATAATCGAAAATCAATTTTAATAAATCTTGGCCGGGAACTCCATTTTAAAGTCCATAAATATATTGGTGAATATTTAAGTGAAATTGCTATGCCGAATATAGCGTGTTCCTCTCTCGTAAAATCGCGTTAAGCTCGAGTAAGGTCAAAGAAGCGTTCGAGACGATCGTCGGCATTCAAGTTTCTCAAAGTTTTACGATCACTCGTGTGTCTCGAGCGTGTTTTATACCGCGCAGATTCGAGTGCGGCCACAAGGGAGAAACGCAACTGGGCCAGCCATGACACCGAGACGTCCGAAACGATAAAACGCCGCCGCTCCGTTCGTACTTTCAGCTATTTATCCGCTCTCACGGGCATAATTAATATCATTATTGTGATGTCAACCGTTGGAAACGGTACGAGCACGTCGAGCGTGTGTTACACGAGTAGTATATACGGCGACTAGACAAGCTACCGCGAGGGATATGCTAAATACGATCAAACAACGTTGTTTTATGCTAAGTGACCCCTGTCACGTTGAGAAAGACAATGCCGGCTGTCTGCTATCCGCGAAATGCATCGGGATGTGTACTCGAGGGGGTAAAAGAAACCTTTTCTGGAATCAACCTTTCTCCTCCTCCCTATTTCCTTGCAATAACACCCCCGCTCACATATCTTATATGCGTTTTGCTTAATTACAGGATTTTAGGCTGGAAAAATTTGTTTCAATTTGTTTCACCTGTAAATTTGTAATCTATTTGTCTATTCTGTATATGAATATTAAATTATAACATTGTTTGGTGGCTAATTATACGAGACTTAACATTCGTATATCGTAATAAAATATTATTCTATCTACAACTGGTGAGATCGTACAACCTTGTAATTATCTTATAGGTTATGATAACTTCACACAAAAAGCATGGAATTTATATGGATACTAGCTGATTTTGTCAAATTCTTCTCGAAGTGCACATTGAAATATATGGATAATACAACAATAGTCTATTTAATCCTTCAATGATCTACAAAAGCAAAACGAACATCGTGTTCCAATTTTTCAGCACGACATCCTTAATTGCATAAATCGATTGCGAAGTATATCGAGACATATAGCGTAAAAAAGTATCGAGACATAGTAGACAAAAATTAATAGTTCGTGAAATAATTCTAACTGATCGAACTAGATGTTTCAAAGAAAACCATTCCACGAAATCGTTGACTTAATATCGGACCTAATACATTTTACCGAAAAACGAAGAAAATGAATACTAAAATCACAGCGACGGTTCAAAGACTTAATAAAATGTACCCGACAAGCAAGGATTCATAGACTTAATAAAATCTACCCGATAAGCACGATTTAAAAATCTAGTGAATCCTGGCGTCATCATGTGCGGCGATCAGTATCCGTCAAAGTGAAGCGCAGAACGAACAGGAAGTGTTTCCAAATGCTGCATGGAACATGCTTCCCCGTGTACACGGAGACACGAACGGGACCATGTCTGCAGAATCGATCTCCGTAATCCTTGGTTCGTGAAAAGGAAGCGAACCGTTGCAGTTGGAAAGTTGCATCTGCTTGGACGAGCACCGCGTGACAAAACAATAGAGATGACATTTCTTTCCGAGTGCTCGAACGAACGCAGTGAGAAAAAATTCGCGACAGGCCGTGGATATAATGATACGAAGATCTCTGTCCCGTGATAATATATCGATAGGTGTTCGTGGCTAACGAGGTACCTGGATCATGGGTCGAGCGTGCCAATCGATTTGACACGCACTCGAGATCTCAGGGCGTCGAATAATCGCCTCTCATCTTCGCCGACGACGTCTTAACGAGACGACAAAGAGGATCGTGCTGCGGAAGCGTCCTCGGAACTGTAACCCATTTTCCTCAATACTCCTAATTCCTTTTTGGTCGAATCGAACGCCACAATGCCATTCTCCGATACTCTAGCGATTTATCACATCGACGCATGACGCTCTTCTTCGTATTTCGTGCTAGACGTTGTAAAAGGTGAACTTGACCTTTCTTAGGCTTTGTGCAAGGATCTTTTTATTTTTATTTAACGACGACGATCACTGGGTCAGTTTGCATCTATTCAGTATTTTTGCTTATGGTTGTAGTGCAAAAGGATCGATGGGTAGGCAGTATGGAAGTTCTAAATTTCAACTTCTTGAATTTACTAAATTTCC
The DNA here is from genome assembly GCA_947623535.1 of Coelioxys conoideus. Taxonomy (NCBI): domain Eukaryota; kingdom Metazoa; phylum Arthropoda; class Insecta; order Hymenoptera; family Megachilidae; genus Coelioxys; species Coelioxys conoideus. Next base: position 14,410,612 of record OX392457.1, on the reverse strand, counting down.
AAATTAAATTCTCAAATTTTCAAATACTCGAGTTCTCAATTTAAAAAATTTCTAAACCCCCAAGTTGTCATATTTCTAAATATTCAATTTTCTGGTTATCTAAAGCTCCCAATTTCTAGATTCCCAAAATTTCGAGTCTCGAATTTGTAAAAACACAAATATTCAAATTTCCAAGTTCACAATTTCTTGTTTTTCTAAAACCCCAAATTTTCACATCCCGAAATTCCTAAATTTCCGAATTTCTAAAATCCCCAATTTCTAGATCGCCGAATTTCCAAACCATCCAAATGTCTAGAATCGGAAATCTCTAAATTTCGAAATTCGCAATTGTCTCAGTTTCCAAAATTCTACATTTCCACACCCCATCAATTTCCAAATGTCCAAAAACACAAGTTTTTAGATTTCAAAATTTTCACATCTCAAAATTCCCAAAATTCCAAATTTCGTCCCCATCTCCCAACCTAGATTTCGGTTTCGTTTTCCATCACCCTTGACCGATTTCAAGTTCGCCTCTGAACCTTGCCAATGGTGTTTAAGCATCGTTCGGTTCGGTGAGTGTTAAATGGAGGACATTAAGGGACATGGTGGACAGGGTTAACAGCAACGCGATAAATTACTATAGCTACACTTGACAATACGACGACCAGCGAGTGATTCATTGCTTGTTCTTGACAATGGTGGTTACTTTAACGATGCAACAAATTCTCGATGCACAATTAATGCCCTGTCTCTTCCCTTTTCCTCGTTTCTCTGTTCGATTCGGGTTCACCGACGTTTTCCACCGGTGCGAATTCTACGATGAACCTCAATGATATTCTCCAAGAGATCTCCCGCCGGATTAGGAATAGAAAACGCGGTGTTTTCTCCGTGAGAGTTTTCCACGGTACCGTGAACTTCAATTTACGGAGATTAGAAACTGCTTCGCGGAACAACGCTAACCAGCCACTCGAGATTGGTCGCGAAATTTTTCTGCCAAGAGGTTACACAGGAAGTTGCAGTTTGCTCTGATCGTTCCATAGCCTGTGCAAATTGGGGTCTCAAGGATTTTAAATATGTTAAATCATCGGATCATCTTGCAGGTTATTTCGTTTTTAAAGCGACGCGTAGATATTTGCATAATCATTTTTTTACTCTTCTTCTGTTACTATAGTTTGAGTTATAAATAACTTTTAGTTATTATTTTCTGCAAAATATCATGATTTTTAGGATGTTATCCTTTCCATCGAACTGACATGTACCAACTGATGTGGCTACTCAATCTTCCCACTTTCGTCAAAACATGCATTAATTAAGTATTTGAATGATGTTTAAAATAAATAGTAAGGCATACAAGATTTCTTGTGTAGTAAGTATATAAAATTTTTGTTGTTCGTGTTTATAATCGGATAACTAAAGAAGTTATTAGAGACATGCTCTAATAGCACCCATCACTACGGGTGCAAGTTGCCAACTCAAGCTAATATCAGCAAGTACCAGCAATCGCACTCCAATTTATTTAAAAATAAAGAGCGTGTGGTATTGTGCATAATCGTTTATTATATCTAAAAACAGATTTCGTTTACCATATTCACAAGTACCAACGACAAAGTTGATACAAAGAAAATCGACGTTCTATTTAAAACTTCGATGCCGTCGAGCGTTCTTTTTATTTTTCTGATTCCCCTTTGAACGCAGTTCGATTTCGATTTAAAAATCGCGGCACGTCGAGCTCCTTGTTTTCTGAAGCAGTGGCCGTCTGAATTTCTGACTCGTTGGGTCATAAATTCTCGACAGACAACAGGCGCGAGTTTGTTCGCAGGGTGAATTATGAATTCCACTCCCTGGCAGGACCCCTTTATTCTTCGATCTCCTTTGAGGAATCGTCGAAACTCCTTTCGTTCGTATTGTAGCCGCGCCGGCAGTGCAAGGCTGTTACATTCTTTCCTTGTTCCTTCTTATTCGTCTTTTTAATTTGAACGACCCTGTGACCGGTAAATTCCGGTTAGATAGAGTTCTTCGGGATCCGTATAAATACGAGTTTCGCGAAACAGGTGCGCAAGATGTTGGTGTTCTTTGTTTCCTGAGATTCGGTCAAATTTGTCACATAGTTTTCTGAATTGACAATTAAATCGTTGCTTTGTTCCTTCAATTTAAGATTAAATCATTATTTTGTTCTGTTAATTTAAGAGTAAATTGGTGCTTTATTCTCTTAATTTCAAACTAAACCCTTGTTACGTTTTTCAAAATCAAGATTAATCTAACAATCGTGAGAATTTTCGTGAACCTCAGCTAATATTCCCATTATTTCTTATTATTTTACTAGAAGAAACTGACTATGACACGAGAGAATGTCTTCGACTGCGAAACATTCAATTCAGACCAAATGTAACAAATTTTTAACATTGGACTTTCAGATCTCCAAAAATTCACGTTTTTGTGTCGAAGACTTGGAAAGAGGCTTTCTTTTGATATCGAAAAATTGTTCAGATAACCTAGTATCAATATCAGTGAATATCAAAAAAGTTTTAAGGAACTTCGCGAATTTCAAATGTAATTACGGCATCGCACAAAGAATGTGCAAAACATACGATAAAATTGGGTCATTGAAAGAACGAGGCATGCTATTTCAGATCAGTAAATAAGAGATCAGGCATGTAGTTACGAATCTGTTACTCTTATCTCGAGTACATATCATTATTTCTTACATCAGAGATAAAAAGTAATGCAATGGAACTTCGTTTTTCTTTCCTCGCGATACATAATGCACTGATCTTCCGACATTCGATGATTTACGCTGCTGACAGTTTGTAAGCAGAACTTTGATAAACGAAGGGAATAGAAATAACAGCTAGATCTGAGCCCAGATTCGTCTGGATTATTATTAGACTAATGTTTATCGCATTCCATCACCCGTTCCCTATTCAGGGCGTGCCCTAAAATGCACGTGTTGCATTTTGACGATACATCGACAATTCTCTGTTCATTTATGTAGATAAATAGATTATTACAACATTCGATAGGTTTTTAAATTTGACACTTGACGAGGCTTTTATATTTTAACAGTCGACAGGTTTTTAAATTAAACAATTTCAACACTTGAAAAGTTTTAACTTTGACCATTTTAACACCTACAAAGTTATTAAATTCGGAACATTTTTAAATTAAATTATATATTCCCGAGATAAATAATTAGCTATTGAATGAATTCAATTATTCGGCGAACATAGTGTAGATGGAAACGGTCTGTTTTAGAGTAAGGAATTTCGTATGGTATTCACAGTTTACTTTTGCAGAAAATAAGAATTGTATCGTGGAAAAGTATCCTAGTTGAAGGAAATCACGAGGGTTTACTTTCTCCTATTTGGATATCCAGTGTCTACTCAGAGGGGTTCCAGTTGAAACCAAATATTTGAAGAGGCACGTTCCAAGGGTAAGGCATCTATTTCTATACGCATAATCCACGGAACCGTGCAACGTTGGCATCTTTTCCTGAAAAGCAAGTGAGAGTTCCTTTCGATTTCAGAACTGTTACCGTATTTATCGCGTTGCTATTTTAAAACTGGCTACGAAAATGTGATACAAAATTCTGAAATGCAGATTTACCCAACGCATTGCACTCTCCTCTGAAACTTACTGCCAATAGATTTTGTTCTCTCACTATAATAAGGTATTGTTTATATTTTGTTTCAAAAAGAACGAGTTGAATAAACAACCTTAGAAATTTTCTGAGGAATATGCAGGTGCAGGAATCTTGGAATATAAGAGTTTATATGCAGGGATTTCAGATATTTAGAGATCCAGAAATATAGGAGCTAAAGAAATTTAGAAATCCAGAAATATGGTTCTGCAACATTTAGAGATCTGTGAATATAGTGATGTGGAGATATAGGGGTTTAATAATATAAAAATCAGAAAATGTTGAAATCTGTGGATATAAAAATTTAGGGATAAGAAGATCTGAATTCTGGAGACATAATAATCAAAGAATTTAAAAACCTAGGAACGTACAGATCTAGGGATACGGAATCTGATAATGTATAAATTAAAGAGATGTAAGTATCTGAAGATCTCTTGAACATAGTTTCAACATTTTCTATTATACGATCGAAATTTTATTTATCAATTAATGTTGTTTATATTTAAGAAAAAGCTGTTCGTTATTATAAAAGTGGAACGTTTGGTTAGCAGTCGGCGTCATTTTCAGGACAAACACTGCTTTATGCACTCAACAGCGTGCAACGTGAGGAATACGAGACGAGTTTCTCGCGCCAGGAAAAGGACCCTATATATTTAATCCATTGGACGTTTTACAGCTTCTCGGTACTGTGTTTACGACCGAGCAATACCTAACTCCTTCGTTTTATCATATGTATAATGATCCCTCTCGATGTGTAAGGATCCGCTTACCGACCAACCCCGTCTCGGGTTCGTGACCTAAAGATCAACCCTCGAGAACTGACCACCCTGGCTAACCCCACGTGTGCGCTTCACAATGACCCCTTTGTGAAAGTCTCTACTAGTTAACTTTATGATCGAAGTACTAATTCCGAACCCCTTTCAACAGCTCGCAACAATTGCCGGCGGTATTTGAGAACCGTGATTTATTCATCGTTGAAATTTCATCGAGCAACGAAACTCGTTAAAACAATTGACGCCTCGAGTGAAACGTTAATTGAACCGCTGCTTTCAAAGGTAAACGAAGCACTTTCATAGCGTTGCATGTTCCGAAATTTTACGAGGTGAAAGAGAAAATGGCTATATACATATTTTCTAGTACAAACGAAAGTTGTAGCGAAGGTAGAAAGTCGAATACGGGGAACTTTTGTGGAACGAATTTCATTGTTATTTGTCAGATAAAATTTTTAGAGATGAAAGTACTCGATTGGAGAGGTTTCGTGGATTAAGTAACTCAATGTTTTTTTTATGCAGAACGTAATAATATATTTTAGAAACGTGATCTCTCTTTTCGGCTTTATCCCAGGTCCTTTGGAATAGGTTTTCCTAAATATTGTACCAGCTGTTTCGCAGGACACGGAGATAGGCGGGGAGCAAATATCCGTGAAAGTCGAAACGGATCCTTAATGGAAACGTTATCAAAAAAATAAATGGTGGTGGACCTGTTTGTGACAGAGACTAACAAAGGTAGATATTCAACACCGATTTTCACGAAACTTATGTGAGATATAGAAACATTTTCAAAAGAATGTTTGTCTTGTATTTTTTTTTATTGACATTCGTGCATTTTAAGGAGGCGGTAATGGGTCCTACAGTTTAGGGCTGAATATGTTTTTTTTAATATTTTGACAACTAGAAGGGATAGGGACATAATTTCTTCTTAAACTGTGTGTTTTTGAATGACGAACTCCGGTGTAATGAAAATTTGAAAATATTTTTTTGAAAATGATATCTCACCTATGTTTCATTAAAATTTGGAGTAAAATTACGAGCATTGCTAAAACAGCACGAGTGCAATTTGAAACCAAGAATTGTACACGCATTAATTTTGATCATCTTTACAATTATGTGTACCAAAAAATCTAAACAAAATTTCTATAATAAAGCACTTAAAGAATGTATAATCCACATGTATGCTCCTATAATTTCAAACGATCCCAGGTGAAATCAGGAGTCTTCTCGTACCGAGACCACGAAAGTACACCAATTGCCTGAATCATCCTCCGTCATCGCAATCCCCGTGGAATCGCTTTAAATCACCGGGATATTCCACAATCGCGACAGGAGCAGCCGAGGAGCAAGTCAGACAGTTCGATCCGCGACGAAGCCCGTGAGTAAGCGAACACAGTCCCTAACCGAGCGGCGATTTATCGCGATTGCCAGTCCACTTTTCAACGAGCTTTATTAATTCCAAGCCACGAAACAATAGGACGAAATCACGTGGAGCCCCGGCGACAGACAGACGGACGGTCGAACAATGCTAGGATCGGCGAACGTGGCAGCACGACACTTTGTCACGCAGAAATTGTGCACGCGCGTTCACGAAGAGGCATACACGCGATGGCGCCGTTTCGAAGAGGGATGCCCGAGCCCCGACGCTGTTTCTCGATGTGCGTCGTGCCGGAAATAATTTATCGGCCGCCCCGTCAATAAATAATTCGTACGCCAGGACGGTCGGTCGTCTTAAGAAGCGCTAGGGTGTGACTCGCTGACGCACAGACGCGAACACCCGACAACAAAACGATATTAAAATGCACGCCGATGCCTCGTCCCGACCCAGGGACGTGCCCTTTCCTCCCGGCGAGCTGTTTTCCTTTCTTCGCCGCCCTGGGAACCGTTCCTCGAACACGAGGCAAGGGGTTGCTTTTGTTGTGTCAAGAAACGGTCGTGGAAGATAGAGCTGCCTCCAAGTCGGGAACGTTGATAATTCTGTTTGTTATCGTGGCTTCCATTTTTCATTTTCGGATGCATATGTTCACAATTGTATAGATGCATCGGGCATAGTTAACATACTATGCTAAAATAGTTGGCATTCTTCGAGGGTGAGTTTCTTCGTGTTGTGACCGTATCTCGAGGTTTCTCTATGCGAAGGAAGCGAACGGAAACGAAGTTGTATATAATCTGTGAAAATCGCGGTCCAGGTTTAGGAGAAACTTTGTGGAGTTGTATTTTGAATTAATTAAATCTTCAAGGTCGTAATCGAGAGACTGGCGAAATATGTTACAATAAAAATCGAATAAGGGGTTCTCGTTTATGTCGCAATATTTTAAGTGGATTATTCCGGCCTGCTAATAAAATTGAACAAAAATAAAGCTACACACAATTTATATAAATCAAAGAATAGATTTAGAAGAGAATCTGTTCAGAAACATTTTCAGAAAGACTGACAATACGAATAGAAGGTTTTCTGTTGTATTGTGACATCCTAAGTGAACCATACCTGTCGAAAATTATAAACACGAATCAAAGTCACATACAAATTTCAACAAATCTAGTAGACGTCGAAGAGTATAGACGTGGATGCGTAAGAGTACAGGACCCAGAGGTGTAAGTATAAATTAATGTTTAAGTTTTGAAACACTTATCGCTGCATACCTATTTCTCGAGAGACAGAATTATCCATAACGTCTCATGCTATCCGCCATTTAAATTCCTGACAAACTTAGGACACACTAGACCATGATCGCTATCTCCTTAGACTCTGTGAAGACAGCCCTGTTGGCGATTGAAGATGCTCGCATGAAAAACTGTGTGACACGCACCGACCAGACAACGGCGCGCCTCTAAACACGAACCAGAAGATAAAGAAAGGATAAAAAGCATAAAGGTGAGTATCCCTGCGCGGAGAACCAAAACGAGCATCTTCTACGCGTCGACAAAACTAGAATCGCACGTGGGTGGCAAGCGAGCGACTTGAATCTCGCGATACCCCTCTATGCATTACTGAAATCCTGTTGCATTTGTTTTATAATCAGCATAAATCCACCCGGGTCCCTTTTATAGTCATCCCTCGATAAATTGATCGTATAAGTTTAATTCTTTCTCGAGGCGCTGCGTCGGTGAACACGGCGGGCTTATCTGAGGGAAATTGTGGTACGGGGCAAATCAGGACCGATGCTCGTTGATTTTTGCTCGGTAAATTTACGAACATTGAAATCCGAAAGTTTAGGATTTTAGTATGGGAGGCTTGAGGATTTTTAGATTCGGGGGTGTGAGAAATTCGTGAGTTTTAAAGGGTTAGAAGTTTGAAAATTCAGGGACATAAGAAATTTGAAATTAGGGAATGTAGGAATATGAAAATTAGATATTTGAAAATTTAGGAATTTGGGAAGTGGAGAATATGGCAATTTGCTAATTTGAGAACTTAAGCATTTGGAATTTAGTAGTCTGGAAATTTAGAGATGTAAAATGTGGGAATGTGGAAACTTGGGTATATGGAAAATTAGGAGATACAGAAATTTGAAAATTTCCTTGAACAACCATCATGGCATCCATAACCAAACATTTTATTCCCCTTTGTAAATAATGAACAATAAACAAGCAGGTCCCATACCATCGATGCCGTTTCTCGCCGCGCGTAACCACAAGTGTACCGTTCTTTGATCATAAAATTCCCGAAAGTTTACGCGTTAAATTATTTATAATCGTGCGTCCGAGCCAATTACACGTAAAAATGTTATCACCCACGAAATCTTCGTCACCGCGTAAGTTTCCGACCGTCGACGACATCCGAAGATCTCTGGAGAACTAATCATACAGATTGATTACGTCGTATTTCATTCAGGACGCAACGGACGCGCCGTACCGAAAAAGAAAAAGGGCCACCCGACGATATTCCGAGTTTACTCATCGAGATGTGGAGCGAAAATCGTGGAAAACGCGGATGAAGATATATCGTAAAACGGTTCTACGTCGAGCTGAAGAGATACGGGATTTCGCCGTTCGCGCTTTTATCTGTGGCACATACCGTCACCGAAATATGTCGAGCTGGTGCATAAAAGGGAGCCATTATGGGCCACGCACACAACCGAAGCCTAACCAAGGCAGCTCGTTAACCCATTTTGAAGTGGGTGGAGAAAAGTCTGGACGACGATCGAGGGAGAGACGTAAATGCTTTATCGCCTCGTTTCGTGGAACTCCTTAGCCCAGGCTCGCCAGCTCGACGAAAGAAAATGTACTCCAGCTTTCCCGTATCCCTTTCCATGGATATCGTGCCACTTCTATTTCGAGATGTTCTGTAAACCCTCCCTCGTTTTTACTTCAAACTCTTTCGTACATACCTTGTTGCACGCCTCTGACGAGTACTTTTGAAGGGACCCCGTTCGTGCCGTCGTTTGTAGTCCAGAATTAGCCTCATTTCGAATAGTCTCAAAGCTAAATGCGATACGTGCAAAACTACGTATTGGAAGCAAGAACAGTTAACCATAAGTCTGCGTGACCCAGTTGCAAATACTGTCTCGTGTACAATCAATATTTTCTATTAGATCTTTGTTTTATTGTACTTAGCTGAACTGGTACAAAAAATTTATTTTTTAATATTGATTATCATTCTTTGTGATTTGGACATTTGGATGTTAGCAACTTTTAAACAACTCTTTTTGAATAATAAAGGATTAGCAAATATCAGAAGACTGCAGTAATTTTTAACAAGTTCATAAATTATGTACATGACAATGATACTCGTGAAATGTCACAATTTTAGCTCCACATAAAACAGACTTGAAAATGAGTCAACACTCGCTCAATAAGTAAGTTTCACAACAGTTCTGCAAATAATAGCAAGTTAAGTTGAGGATTAACCAGGTTTGTTGTACCGTTTGGAAACTATGGTCATTCGGTTAAGCGGGTTCTGTGTCCTAAAGGACCATACTCGGATTAGAGTGACGAATCCCGGTGGCGATGGTAGCCGGTACGTTTCAGAAAGATATCCCTGTCCAGGATTTCCCAGAAACGGTGTCATCCTTCCGGAATTCTCGAAGAGCAAATCGAACCCCGTCAAACACGTTGTGTTCTCCCGTTGCTCGTCCTCGTCCGTGACTTCGGCAACGTCCATTGTGCTCGCTGTTTACGTTCGTCGCCATTTCTTTACCGGCGTCGCGTCGCCAGTCGTCGTTTTTCTCGCGCATAACCGAACGAACGGTGATTTTCATCCGACAAAATGTTCCCGCGACGGCATCGAACCGGTTCAACGATGTTTTCTATGCGGTAGTTAACGTCTCCTCTTCATAGACAGCCTCCTTTGCTTATGCGCACGTCCGCATACCTGTGCAACGTTTATGCCCGTTCGTATACCATGTGTGTATATATATCGTGTACTCGTTCACGCGCTACGGACATTTAGAGAAGCGGTTTGCGTTCGCCTGGCGAAACTAGGTAGCCTTGAGGGTCTCGCTGTGTTTTCTGCCTGCGAATTCTATCCGGGCATCTGCATACCAACCTACACCCCCCTCCCTGCCCCTTCGTCCAGCGCCGCTTTTATTTAACAGACGCGTGTCATTGATTTGCATAGTCACCGCCACCAACACACGCGCGTACACGCAGGTGGACGTGTGTTTCTGTTCGTGTAACCTTGTTTCCAGTCCCGTGGCAGGCCCCGGAACGCCATCTCAACCGCAATCAGGTGCAACGCGACGCCCCGCCGACATTTTGGCGACGTCTGATCCCGTGTCTGGGGACCATTTGTCCCGGTGACGTTTAGAGGACGTTTAGGAGCGATTCTCGTACCATTTTTCTTCTTTACGTCGCAGGAATTTGACGGAGGAACATAACGTGTTCCCGCGGTTGATGCCCTTGGGCAGTATTGTGGATACGCTAGATTAAATATTTTCGTCCGGTATAACTGATAACTGTGCTTCGAAAACTTGAGATTGCAAAAAAAATTGACGAGACTCAATTTCATAGCAATTTGTCGCGCGTGACAAATGAATAAATATCTAACGCGAAATAGTTTCTCGGAATTTGGAAAACACAAATATTCCTGTATACTCTTCGAATAGTGAGAGCGGCAGAAAATAAAATGTAATTGCAATTAATTATCAAGTGATATATTATAGTTGGGTCAGATGTCACTCAGAATTACGAAATGTATACAATGTCCCGGTTAAAGTAATGCGCATAAATAACCGCAATCGCGGCAGTCAACAATTTAAAAAATAATAATTAGTTAGATAACGTCAAAAATTAAGATAATATTTGTTGCTGTTTCAACGATGTACTGTTTGAAAGTTAAATAAAATACGATTACTTAAAAAATATCGAATTCGCGGCGCCAGTAACCGGTAACCCTCGTGTCCGATAACCTGTTAATTTTGATTAAGTGCGAGTAAGTCGATAAATACTAACGAATAATGTTATCGAGGAACGATAATGACACAGGATATGTTCGCGTATAATTTCATAATTTTAACTTACACTACAGCTAATTGGACGTTTTATCGGCATTTTACGCAAATATGGATCTTCATTAACATACCCGTAAACACACGGTTGCAAAATGTTATACTTTCGACATTTTACGAGCCATTAAACCTGAATCCCTAGATACTTTACCCGCGTACACGCGCACTACTTTTTATCGCAATGATTTTTTTACGGTTGTACCCGTTTCACGTAACGATGAAGCGAACGTTCGAAAGGAAAATATTTTTCACGGATTACACAATTGCATCAACTTTCGTTTCAAGGTTCACTCGTCCACTGTTAAGTTGGCGGCGTCAGCCCACCTTATTATCAATTATCGTCTCAAAATAAGCTGAACCACCGTACGTTGGTATTGTAATACATACATCTTCTGTTTATGCTGATAAAGCACCAGTGATAAAGCGTAATGTGTTGCGGAGTTCGTAGTCTGCATAATAGGTCGTAATACTCGGCATCTCGGTACAGCTGAGCAACTACATTGTTTCTAAATTAAGAATAGCGTTCAAAGAATTCCACGCGACCGCAGTTATTTCGCGATGATTTTTATCTTTTGCAATTGATTTTTATGAGAAATATTCGGACATTTATCCTAAAAGTGGATGCCGTAAATTTTGCGATATTAAAGAACTTTTGATCTTTCGGATGTTCGAATTTTTGAGCTGTGGAAATTTCGAAATTTATGATATCCGGAATTTTGTGAATTTAGAATTTTTCAACTTTCGAACATTGGTGTTCTTTAATTTTTCAACTTTGGGACTTTGAAAGTGCGATATTCTGGAATCTTGGAATTTCGGAAATATTGACAAATACATTAAAAATGAATTTAAAAATTCGGAAAAATTAGTTCTTATTCTTTCTAAAAATGCAAGTTTTTGTTTATTATTGTAATTGCATACTGTGTCGAGTTATCTGAACAGGATTTTTCTATTTTGCTCCGACATTTTTTTACTTCCTGCCTCTCAAACCATTCATTCGCTAATTTGTTAGAATAAATTCCATTGTACCCTGCTTTCAGCCGATATAATAGGGTGACGTGAAAGGGTGTTCGGAAGAATTGATGCAAAGGATCGTAAAAAAAAAATGTTTTATGGCTGAACCAGTCGGACACCCGATCCACCGCTTCCAAATCAAAGGACGAGAAAGGAGCATCGGACATACTAATGACAATGAAGAATTTTTGATAAAGCGTGTACTACTATAGAGAATCTAATATTCCGTTATTTATTCGAGTTACAGAAACTTGATTCTTCGATCCGGAAAGGTGAATGAACTCTACAATCAACCCTTTGGGAATTCGAATCTTACACCTATTCTTTTTTTTTTGGAAAATAGAATCTTTGTTGTACGTAGATTTAAACGCTATAAAAATTTTTAAATTTTTAGAAAATCATTAGTTATAGTTTGTGGAGAATTATTAGTTACCTATAATTTGTTAAAAATTTCTAATAAATAATTTTCTTTAAAAATTTATTATAAATTTGTGCCTAACAAGAACCACTGAACTAATTAAACGAACACGTGTATCGATTAAATAAATGTTTGCAGTGTTCGATATCAGTCGACAGTCTGACAATTATAATTTATAATAAGTTCCATGCAGTCTGCATAACACATGGTCATGTTTGTAGAAGCTTCGAAATCGCTTTCCATAAAGCTGCATCGTGCCTATTATCATACTGACCAAACGATTGTAGATAATCCGGTTTATAAATAAATCAGCTTAAAATGACTCATTACAAACGAACATTTTAAACGAAAAACATAATGTACCTACGTTGTGAAAGCTATTAGAGAAAAGAGATCGCGTCACGTCTAGCTTTGGTCCATTGATTTCATGCGAATAGCAAATCAATTTTTATTGGGACACGTGCCACTATGCGGGAGTTTACGAGGTCGCCAACAATCAAAAGAGAAACTGTTCTTGACACTGTGCAAACGAACAATTTCTCTCGTTTTTCATCCGAACTCAACTTATGGCTCGGCCTGAACAAGTCGGTTATTGACCTTTAATCGACACGGTGGGATACAAGTATTACTTTGCCAAATAAAAATAATTTTTCACTTCGCGATTCTTAGTGGGAAATTGTTAACACGCGTGATCGGTGAATTATAATGTTTAACTCGATCGAATATTAATATATGGGGTATTTCATAACCCACAGTAGCAGTTAGGGGTTAAATGACTTCGGTTTTTACGACGTATCGCGTCGATAACGACCGCAGAGCAAATAGCTCGAAACGTTTAACAATGAAACCGTTGTCAAGCACGAAGCATAAAGTGCAAGCTGCAGATGTGCCAGAGTTATCGAAAAGTTTTCCAGAGAAATTGCGCAACTGGTTCATCGATTACTCGAGAACATTTCGACAGCTGGGTGCGAGGAAACACGCTGTAAACAAGGAAACACACTTTGTACTTCTCCCATTGACTTTCCATTATTACATAAAGATGAAAACCATTCTAATGTGCTGAATTTGGGTCATGTAGCTATAACAAGTTATACATACACTTGTACAGACATATGTTTCGCCTTTACAATATAGGCAACACGAAGTGACAAGCAAAAATTGTATAAATCAATAACAAAAAAAAACTTATAAATTAATTATTCGTACTTTTCCATATTAAAAGTTCGCTTTAACCAAGCTCCTAATTTCTAAGTAAATTTCAAAATAATGATCATATTAATAATCATTATTAATCATTTCTGCCTAATAATTTAAACCTTTATAACATATATTTTATAAAGGAAGATGTGTTTAAAAATACGAAAATAAATGTTATCGTCTATTACATCGAAGATGGACCGTGATTTCGGATGGAACGATAGTGCCGAAAAAAATCGGTAAATAGAATAAACAAACGTAATAAGCATGAAAGATGAAGAAACGAAGCGACGATGGACACAAGTGGCCAGTGAAAATAGTTAGTTCCAGCTGTCAGAAGATTGAAAGGCAATAGGAAGACGTCCTCCTGTTTTGCAGAACGCGTACCAGGGCCCTGTGAACGAGAAAATTTAATGGGCACCGATTCACAAAAGCGAGGGCTACGTGTCACGTTGTACGACCGTTCGGCAATGATGCGTTTTCGTGGTCGTGGCGATGGTGCAAACCAGATACGAGCCAGAAGAAGCTACGGAGATACGATCTTCCGGTAAAAGGAGAAGGAACCCCCTGGAGTGACTTTGAATCTATGGACCCTTTTAAGGTGTCCTTTTGCGGGGCTTATTCGGTTTGGCTGAGCGTCGGTAACACAACAAACGACCCTCAAACCAGCAAACGGTCCTCTCTCTTGTTCTATTAGAATACACTCGCAAAATACCATAACTACGCGGATGAATTGATAACCGATCTCTAGAACCGATTTCTTTAACTCGAGGTGTATACGGTAATTTGGCTTTGGGATTTTCAGATTTTACAACTTCTAAAGTTTTTTGTAGGTTTTTGGAACTCGGAAGATTTTGGGGTTTCGAAATCTTAGGATTCGGAAGATTGTTGACATCGAGATTTTGGGATTTGAAAGATTTCGGAAATTTAGCGTTTTAGAATTTAGAACATTCTGAGAGCCAAATTTTGGGATTTCGAGATTTTGGAATATGCAAGATTCTGACAGTGAGGTTTTGAAATATTGAAATTTTGGAATTAGGGAAACTTTTGGACTTCGAAACTTTGTAACATTGGGGATTTAGAGCTTCGGAACATTGGAATTCTGAAATCCTTAAACTTTCAAATTTAACATTTTCGAACTCTTGGGTGTGAGAATTTTTTAACTTCTGAATTTCAAAAGTCACAGATATTGGAACTTCAAAAGTCTTTAACTTCGACATTTTTTTTTTACTTTGAACTTTCAGCCTTTGAGACTCAATAATTTCGAAATATTTGAATTAAGGTATAATAATTTGCAAATGTTTATAACACTGCAATTATTCGCTTTCTCTAGGTTTCTACATAGTTACAATTAAAATGTCAGTAACCGACAAATAATTGTTAGACCACCATTAATCAAATTATTCAAATAATTTCAAATCTCATAAACTCCACCGGAATTGCAACAATGTAACTTTACGTGACTAGGAATGTAGTATATTCATTTTCGAACCTGTTGAAAACAAGACTTTTTTATACGTTAGTTTAATGTAACTTATGCATTGAAGTGCGTGACGAAACGTGGTTTATCGATTTAATTAACCGTTCGGGCGAGAGAAAATTAAAACAGCGCAGAGCATTGAACGGCAACGATAACGCAATGATTAACTGCAGCTACCAAGAGATGCATGCAACTTCGTTCCTGCGTGTTATCTTCACACTTGGATTCCCTGAATGCAGTTTCTATTGTTTGCTGAATCTCGAGCCCGCAGAAAGAGTGCCAAGGCGATAGGGAGGAATGAGTTAAACTCGTGTGTCAGTCTCTGATTTAACACCCGCATTTCCATCCAGCACTTTCCATAATCGCGAAACAACCAATGTTCCCCCAACGTTCGCGATATTTGTCATTAGTCACTAGTCACTAGTCACGTATTACGCATTATTTTCGTTTCGTGCGTCTGAGAAATTCAATTATTTATTACTGCATGAGGAACACTGGACTTTGTTATTTTTTTTCAATTATTTGGTACAAGATGAAGCCATAACAAGGATTACGAAACAGTTTGAGCGTTTGTGTGTATTTAATTTGCAGCTAAATTTTGTAATTCACAAGTCTTGAAATTAGTGAATTTCGAATTCTTAAAATTTGTAATTCACAAGCAGTGAAAGTAACAAATTTCCAATTTTTGAAATTTTTAATTCCCAAATTTTTCATTTCCAAATTTCGAAATTTCTCGAATTTCCAAATGTCCAAATAGCTATAGTTCCGAATATCTAAGTAATCGCATTTCCAAATTTCTTGAACTATCAAATTTCCAAATTCCTAAACTTCCGAATTTCTGAATTCTCCGAATCTTCACAATTGCACAATCCTACACTCTCCCATCCTTTAACTTCTAAATCTCTAAATTTCATGAATTTCCAAATCTTCAAATGTCTACAGTTCCAAATTGCTAACTGTCCCAATTTCTAATTTCTCCAAATGTTCAAAGTCCCAAATCAATACATTCCCAAATTCCAAAATCTTTAAATCCCCATATCCCCAAATTTCTTCATTCCCTGAGTTCCCAAATTTTTAAATCCCTAAATGACCACATTCCCACACTAGAATATATAACATACGGAGACCTAACTCGTGATAATCTATCACGTGACTATGCAACACGGCGATATAAACCTAGCACCCCTCTAACAAAAATCGCAGTGTTTTTTATTCCCTTATCCTGGTTTCACAAAATATTTCGTTACGAATCGACGTTCGATACCAGAAAATCGGTTCCACGCAGAGGGTTAGAATTAATCTCGTTTAGACTTAATGGCACGGGTTATTTGCGTGTGGTCCTAGCGCCACTTGAAGACCATGAAAAGCACGCGAGATTTCGGTCCACTTGAAGGACCCTCGAGGCGGTACGCCTGCAAGACGAACACGAAGAAAAGAGGAAATACGCGATACCCGAACTCTGCGAACCGCAGGAACGACAGTGTGGTTGGTCCGAGTCAAAGGAGTGATGGGCACACCCACGCGATGTACGTGTTAGTGGACAGATATGGATATAATAAAAGGATAACGCTGTACTGAGTGAATACTCATGGGAAAGTTGAGACACGTAATATTCACCGGACGATTTCGACGACGTTGGATCCCTTTGTGCTGTTTCGTTTTGCTTCGTTTATCTGAAGTACGCATGAATCTCTCGCGGACATTCTTTCCCGTGTAATGAATGCGAATTTCGCTCTGAAATGTCACAATTCGAAAACTGAACGCGAAGTTTAACAATTCTTTATCGCCTATTCTCTTCACCTTCGGACTCCGATTTTATAAATTTACAATCCTGTTTCAACATGGGATTAATGGTCTACGTTGCGTGTATGGAACGCATGCCTGTATTTCTGACACGTTAGTGAAACCTAAGTTCGTATATTTGAAATATAAGTAAAACGTAAGTCCGTATATTTGAAACATAAGTAAAACGTAAGTCCGTACAACTGTAAAAAAGCTACACACGGGTCTATAAATTTGAAGTACAAGTGAAATATGTGTCGATCCATTTGAAACATAAGCGAAATATACGTCTATATATTTCAAACATAACCGAAACATATGTCCATATATTTAAATTATAAGTAAAAGTATAAGTTCATCCGTATGAAATATAAGTTTACATATTCGAACACACGTTTGCTACATATTATAGCGATGCGTATCGCGATGATTTATATTTGCGTAGACGGTAAGCTTATAATTACAAAGTTGTAAGTACTTCGATCGTTGTTAGAATAATTTCCGATAATAACTGGTAGTTGGCGGCGTTCTAAACTAGATGAAGCAATCAAGCAACATCGTGGGTACTCGACGAAGACGTTACACAACATCGAACGAGGCCGTGTAAAAAAACTCGTGCGAAAATATCGAGTGACCATCCTCCTCGAACGCGTGAACCCTTTCAGCCGAGCAACTCCATGAAATTGCGAAACGAACGACAGAACGATGAGAAACTTTACAAGCGATGTTTTATAGCGATTTCTTTCATCGTGCGGCCGCGGATCGCGTGACGAGCTCAAAGCAAACGAGCGTGGCGGTTTCTTTAACGGCCGAGTCGTACGGTTTAATTTTAATTCGCCGAGGGTGATATCACGAGAGCCCGCATGCCTTTCCATTAATCTCAATTACCGGACAATTAAAAGCAGTTAACGAAAGTGGGGTCGTGAACCGGTGGATATGCCCACCTTTGGTGATCGGCACCGTTCCCCTTAGTCTTCCTCGAAAACTGCCGACGACACGCACTCTGTCACCCGACAATTTACCGCATGTTATGTATTTTATTAACGCTTGTGCTACTTAACGTTTACGAGGAACGTCGCAGATCATGGGAATCTCTCGTGCTTTAGTTTTTTAATTGGACGTTTCGTTTGATCGGCGTTGATGCTGGCGACCACGGTGGTCCTTTCATAGGGAATCGGAGGATTCGACGGCTCGAAAATGTAGAAATTCGAGAAATTTAGAAAAATCGAGAATTTTGGGTCCAGGGACTTGAAGGTTCGAGAATGCACAAACTTGAAAATTTGAAAATTACGTATTTTGGGAGAGTTCGGGGTTTAAAGTTATGGGGATTCATAAAATTTGGGGAACTTGGGAAACTCGAGGATTTGGAAATTTAGGGACTTGCGGGGTTGAAAATATTTGGGAAAACCGAAAATTTAGAAATCTGAAAACTCGAAGTTTCGACCACGTCGAAATTTGAAAACTTGAAAAACGAACGGTTTTATCAAAATTTAGAGTGCATATGTTTAGAAATTTGGATGTCTGACAATACGCAAACGTAAAAGCATGAAAATTTGGAAACATTGGGAATTTCAAAGATTTCCAAATTTCACCTTCACGCATTCCTGTCTTCCTATGCTCTACCTGTATTCCGGAGGGACTAGATTCACCCTGGCCTATTCACGTCAATCGACGAACGTCGAACCACCTGTAGCCGCGTAACGATTCGCAAAATATTCAGCAGAGACAAAACCCAATCAGCCAAACACGATGCAAATATTTCCCATCCGTCTATTAGCATTTAAAGCACGCACAATAAAACCGGACCCACCTTGAAAATAAAGCGGAAGGTATTACCGAGTTCACTACGTAGCAATCAAGTTTAGCACACAAAGATCGTTCACGTGGTTAATTCGATCCGGTCACCGTCCAATCGTCACCGGAGACAATTGGCAGCTATTTAGAAAATGTATTCAAAGACGGTTCATTGGCCAGTTAAATCGAAAAGGCGAACCACGAGCTATTAGCACCAACACAGGTTAAATCGAAGCTACCCGAGCCCCATGACCTCGTGTTTCGCCTACGAAACATCGTGAAGTGCAAGGAGGGAACCCGTTGGTGTGGTAGACCATGAGGCGACACGGTGCTGTATTCTATTCACCCGAGATAGGAAAAGACGTGTGTCCGTGTGCGGACTGTATACAACGTCCGTAGGAAACAGCTGAGACCGTGGAAGACGTGTGTTCCTTCGTATGATACATCTACGACGAAATTAATGCCCCAGGATTCCCGGTCCCAAGGACACGGAGGCTTGTAGGATTGGAGGACGAAACAGTGTATCGCAACGGTGCCACCAACGTATCCTTGCATTCCGCCGATCGGCTGCGATACGATAAATTTTCCGAGACTATGCGAGCCTCCATGTCGGGAAATACTGTTCCCTTTTAAGCTATTTCGCCTTATCTCACGGATGCGAAGGATACGGTTTTAATTGCGGCCCGACGATTTACTGGACTGCCGCCTGGACCGCGTTGTTCAAATATTTTCACCAGCTGCGGTTTGTGAACAGCTATCGCCCGCTATGCCTTTTCAACGTTTCGTCCGCGATAAATGCAATTGCGCGATTAATGTCGACTGTTATAATAGATATTGTAACAAAGTTTTTTTTACAAAATATTTACATAGTTAGTTTCTGCAATAATATACTTAATCTTTGTTGCATCTACGATTCAGGGGGTTTTCTCACTCGAGACAGTCCTTTTAACAGATTCTTAAAACTGAAAATTCCATTTTTTATAAAAATTCGCGTTCGAATTCGTGTTTGAACTAAGCTCAATTAAACTCTTATGTAGTTACGTTTTGTAATAAATCATTAATCCATGCCGTTCGCAACGTTTTGATTATATGCACTTATAAATCGTGTGCGAGTATGAATAAGTAGAGAATTTCAACGTTCTTGGTCCATTAACTGAAAGTTTTGAAAGTCGATTAGGATGACTCAGTAATATCTTTTGATCAACACATAACTCAATGTTCTCGACGAGTGTTCTACGGTAAACGGACAGAAATGTCGATAGCAAACAGATGACATCTCAATCGATCGTTGTATTTATTCTTACACGGGGTGCAAATGTCAAATGAAGATCGGATTATGTAAAATCGGAGGTTCGTCAAATTCCATGCATTCCATTGCTGGAACGTCAAATACTTTGCAGGGTAACTACCATGTTCGACTGAAATCACGCGTATCGCTATCGATTACCGATAGATTATCGATACTTTATTGGCATTCAACAATATATCTACGGGTACCGTTAAGGCTAATGGCAGTAGTTGAACTACAATAAAATGCATAACTTTATTATTAAACTTTTTTTTTTGTTCAAGTTTTAAACTTAAGCAATTCAATTCAAGCTTAAATATTTCATTATATTAATTAAATAATTCAGAAACTTAAATAATTCAAGCTTTAAACTTCAAAGTTCAAACGTAGATTAGGTTAATTTAAACTAGGCTAGGTTAAATTATGTTAGTTTAACCTAGACTTGCTTATTCATTATTCAAATTTATTAGATTACTTAGACTATTGTTGTTGAAATTAGGTTAGGATAGGTTTTGGTTGTGTTAAATCGAGTTAGATATGGTCAGAGATAAGAATACATTGGGTTAGTTCACGTTAGATTCGATTAAGTTATAGTAGGTTAGGTTAGTTTAGATTAAACTACTAGGTTCACTTAATCTTAAGTTAGATTATGTTAAGATACATGAACTTAAATGTAGATAGGTCATGGTATTTGGTCGCGTTAGTTGACGATTCTACATATTTGATCAGGGTTTAGTCAGATTTGGATACATAAAGTTAGATCAGGCCGGGGTTTATCATCCAAACTTTATTCCTGTTTGAACATCAAGTACGACCTAACTAGCCTTCAAACAATTACAGCTAATTCAAAATAGTGAAAATTCATTGTAAGCGCTACGTCAGTCGCTACTTTACCCCAACGTTGTCTCAACAATATTACTGATAAGTATGAAATTATCGATAACTCACAATTTTGTTAAATGCAGCAATTTGTAATATATATTTTTTAACAAAATCTATAGCGTCGCACATGTATTGTCGAGACAACGTCGGGGTAAAGTAATGGCTGACGTAGCACTTACAATGAATTTTCATTATTTTGATTTTGCTTGTCGTTCAGATTGTCGACATCAGTAACTCTGAGGCATACTTCAAACGGACCTACGCATCTGTTTCCCCATCACGAAAGCGTATTTTCGAGAAAACGTTTCGTTTCTACATCGTGCGATCACCCACGTCCGCGTCGCAACGCGTAGCAAACGCATCGCGTATCATGCGTTCACGCTGGTGCCCGTGCGTGCACAACGAAACAACCATGAGCGATTGCGAGCGAGGGACACCGTATGCACACGCCGTATCGCATTGACGAGTTCCCGCCCGAGTCGGCGGTTGGTCGTCGCATTGGCAGCTCCTCGTCTCTCCCGGTTAGCGTGAGAGAATCGGAGAGAGGGAGAGCGGAACGGATGAAGAAAGGAACGGGCGGATAACAGCGGAGATAAGGGAGCGTGGGAGAGAGATAGGTCGCCGGGAGCAAGAGGAAAATATGCGAAAGGGAGAGAACAGGAACGGTAGGGTAACAGGAACGGGCCGCGCGAGGAAGACTAACGGCGGAAGAAAACGCGCGGGAACCGTTGTTGCAAAACGATTGATCGAGGAAATCCTGCACGAGAAACTGTAAAAACGCGAGAGACACGGTAAGAAAAGGGTTGGCGAAGGGGCTAAGAAAACCATCGGTGGGAAAAAAGAGAAACGAACGGGAAGAGTAAAAAGCAGGAAAGAGGAGGAACGGCAAGAAAAGGGACGGAGAAAACGCGTGGAGAAGGAAGAACATAGGGGGACGATTAAAGGACAGAGAGAGAAAGAGAGAAGGGTAGAGCGGTCGTATGGTCGGCTTGCCGCCTGCCGCGTAGTAGTAGCGTGCCGAGCGAGCAGTAAGCAGTGCCGAACGTCGTCGTCGTTTCTCAGTGTCGCCGCGGCGCTCGTGCCAGACGGTTGGTTCTCTCAAAATAGTTTATCGCGCGCGTCGTGTCGTTTCGAACGCGTTCATTCCGTGAAAACGTTCGCGGACTAAATTGGATTAAACGCTCGCGGACTAACGCGGCTAAGAATCTCCCCGACATCACCGGGGGCCTCGCGATATCGATGCTGTGCCGTGCGAAATCGTTCGCGCGAGATTTCGTGTTTACCGTGGATGTTCAATGATCTGAAACGTTTTACCGGTAAACGTTTGTTAACAGTGACGGGTGTACTCGTTGTAAAGCCGATCGCGATCGGTTACGCGAGTGCGCGAGTTTGAAAAGTGTAACGTCGAACGCCACGTGCAACACCGGCGCCATCTCAGGCTGGATTTCGAATTTCGCGCGACGCACCGGTGTCCCGCGGCAGTTCGTTACGGTGAATCAACGTGACGCGATTCCTTATTTTTTTCTCGGTGAAAAATCGTGGTTATTTGGTGGTTGTCTGTTTCGTGGCCGTGGAACACACGGTGGGTGGCAACTTGTGGCGTGTTTCGAGCCGCGTTTGTACAAGTGGAGCTAACCTTGCTGACTGAACACGTGGATGCATGCCGCACTCTCGTCGGTGCCGCGCTTCTGACTGGCGGGCCTCTCTGCACGAAAATTCCAGGTAAACGACAGATTCTTCGTTTGCTTGAACTCTTGCGCCGGTTTCGTTTTCGTTCCTTCGTAATTCGGTCAATGTTTCACGAAGTTTGGTTGAACGATGTCTACCCGAGCAAAACGCATGCTTCTGTCAACTGTCACTTTGATCGCTGTTGGACGCGCATGCGCGTTGCGATCCGATTTCGAATTTAAAGGCCCACGTGATCTCTAATAGACGTACACCGTTCGAAGCACACCGTGGTTCTGTACCTAATCAGTGTTATTTCGAAACGTAATCGATGATCACAGATCGTATTTTGTCCTTCTATACTCACCATTCATCATCAATGACCGGCTTTGAAAGTACCCTTGATTAGACTTCAGAAGATAAGTAACAGAGCTCAGGTTTGAGAAGAGACACTAATAAAAAGGCAAGTTAGAAAATTTTCGATGTATTACTAATATTTAATTTTTAATAATTCATCTCATACTAATGTTTAATAATTCGCCTCGAACACCAATGCACACGTTAATTGTATGTTTGAACTTTTAATCTCAGTTATCCATATTTTGTGTTCTGTCTTGTTACGACTAACACGTTTAAAAAAAATACACGAAAGTAGTTCGACCGTACAAAACATTCGAATTACGATTCATTCAGCGCACTGTTCGGTCATCGTTAAATAATAAATTAATACGAATTCTTCAACTGCATTGTTTGACCAATTACGAACTGTTAACCAATTATAACAATTGAAGTAATCAATGAACGTCATTTGTTTTGACGTTGATCAGGAGAAATTGAAAGGTGGATAATATTTGCTTATCGTGAGACGCCTTTTATCAAACTGTTCGAGAGGCTCACGCGTTTTACGTGTGTGCTCGTCGAGCTGTCAAACGTGGTTCTGTTGAGTGTCGAAAGTGACGTTGATAATCTTATTGACCTAACCCAGACCTAACCTAGATTATTAAACGATTTATACGAAGGTTTCGAATAGTTTTTCTCCGGTTGCCTTGAAATTATTTCACGTTGCAATTTCAATGGTGTACGCGTCTGATACTGAACGTTACTACAGATTGTTATCTATAAATCTGGATAACGATCGGTGTACCGCTCTTATCGTTGATTCAACTATCATTTGACATTGCCATTACGCGAATATAACTATGGCGATAAAATCGGTATTATAAATTACGGCGTGATATGACATGTCTATTAACTACAACGAAACGGTGTATGTACCTTGAAACAGTAGTTATCAATGGTTTCTGTTGCGCGTTCGAAAAAAAAAATGAAAATCATCGGGAATTAGATATCAACGATTATCATATCGACCGTGTTATTGATACATAACTTTCTAAATAAATAATCGTTCCCTTTAATCGGGCTATGAGTCATTCAAAATTCCCGTACCGATTACGCTCAACCTTCGTTTCCCGTTCTTCGGAATAGATTATTGAACTATTGACTCTGATTTACTATCTCACGGCGGATTAATCATAAAGCAAATTCAAAATGCAAAGCACCGTCTGTTGTATAATACTTTATCGTCACGCTCAGAGGAGTGCCGATGAATATGTTTCAACAATAACAAATTTGGATTCACTCGAATCGTGTAATTATCTACTCACCTGACGACGCGAACTTGTTTTCCTCCGATCAAACTAGATTTATTTAAACCTTGCTTAAGTCGTTAGGCAGTAGTGGTAAATGGGTCACGTGTTGATACGTAGAATCAAACCCGATATTCATTATAAATCATGATCGTGATTGTTTTATTTCGATAACGTTCTTCGTTCGCTCGTGCGTGTATTCCAATAGTTACATTAAATCCTCGTTCTTTTCCTAAAAAACCATTTTTCAAAATAATTATGATACTATTAAATTTAAGATATACGTACATATAGCACAATAGTATCATTCAAAATTTGAGGACAATTTTTGAAAATTTGGAGGACTTTCAGAAATTAAATCTAATTTGTACAAAGGTGGGTGTTTTTTCTAAAATGTAAAATATAGTATTATATATTGCTGATTAATCGTGATATGACGAGTACAGTTAAAAATGCTTATTTATTATTATTTTTGGTACGAAGTGAAGTATTTTCTTGTTGCTCCGAAACGGAAAGAAATAATTTGGAAACGAAAAGGGTGAAATTTAAGAGGCTGGTGTTGTTTGTAACTCGTATAGCTAGTCGCTTCTAAACAACTTGAAGGTAGTCGTAGCTCTGCTGCACTGTGATCAGCAACGACAAACGGTAGTAGTGGTCCGTAATCGTTCGATTTATCGAACTGGTGATCGGTATCTACCGACGACTCGCTCGGCGAGTATGCATGATTCTCGAAGGCGAAATCCTGATTACGATTCCGCTCAATGTTGCAATGACATCATCGAGGATCATCATCCTTCTGGCATTCCCAGCCGATTAAATCTGCGCGAGTTAATTTTGATCCTCCATTTCGCGCGTAAACAATTCTCCTTCTGTCTGGACGTGATTCGAAACTCTAATACATTTTGGATGATCGCGTCAGTTATCTACTAGAAACTCTTTCACGTATTCGACCTCCATAGTTCGATAAATTACATACGTTCAAAAATTTATTTTTATTCAGGAATTTAAATTAATGCAATTTTTTTATATTCACGAAAATGTTCGCGTGATATCTCGTTTGTTCAGTGGACTATTAAAAATGACATTTTAAAATGAAACGCGCAATTGTTAAAAATTATGACAGCGTTCGGATTGGAATATAAATTATTCAGTGTGTAAATATTCATAAAGTATTCATATGTAAAATATTGAAAATATGAAGTTGGTAGTAATTTCGCCTAACACAGAACATTGAATCAATTCGTACTTTTCGATGATTGATCATATAAAGTGTTTTGCAGCATCGAGGATATACAAATCATTTGCATGTACACATTCTCATAAGATCTCCACAGTTGTGCAATGTTTCGATATTTTATCAAAATTATGGAACAGTACATTTTATCTCATCTCCTATCGTATCTTAATAAAATATGACGACTTTTACTATCATTATTCTAATTCTATTCGCTGTATGGTTTCGAATTACTTTACAAATGGTTCGATCTACCTAAAAAGAAATAACAGAATGGATTCGTCGACGATTCCACGGTTCAGCTATCGAAATCGAGGCTGTTGGTATCACTTTCCGTGTCATTTATCGCGATCGATCGATTCAGCCGGGTGTTCCGGCGTTACAACCGTTTTGATTTTCCTGACCGTGCACTCTTCGCACAATTTTGGGAGGAATTACAATAATACTGGTCATTGGAACGATCACAAAACTGCAATGTTCGCGACAATAGAACGATCTTTCGACGCGGGAGAGCGAGTTATTTTCTGCGAGTCGAATCACACGCGTTGCCGATGAGTAAATTCTGCGAACGTGCTTAGCTTTCAATCGACGTTAGGCCTCGTCGTTGGTTGTTTCGTCATAGAACACTCTGCAGAATCTATTGTTATGGTACGGAGGAAGGGACTGCCTTGAAATTGAAATTGCGAAACTATACCTACTTGAAGCTTTTCGCGATTCAGGGCCCCTGGGACGTTTCTCGGAACACCAGGGTACCATGGTCAGAATTTCTCGGTCAAAGGGACGAATGGCAATGCTGTTTTCTACGAAACCTTCGGGTCGTTCTTTTTCAACCGAATAATCTTACATACTTTTGGGAATATTATAGTTACGTTAAAATGTTGGGTGCATTTTTGCCTTACGCGGGAAAATTTTGCTTCGTGGAAGACATCTTGTCATGAATACAAATGTTGAAGTGGTAATATATGTAAAATATTACAATAAAATTTGTTTTTCATAGGAAACTGCATACATATTCATAAATTTGATCTAGATAGATTGTTTAGATTCTACGTACAAAGTTATTGAATGTTAACGAATTAACATTGCAAGTATTATATCTGAAAATAATTGGTTTAAAAGATTCTGCAATAATCTCTCGAGCTATCAGATGCTTTAGAATTATACCATAAAAGTTTGTTCTGTGAAATATTTCGAAGAATCGATATGCATGACAAGAAAATAGTTCCTAGAAACACGATACTTTTGAAATACATTTCCATAAATTTTTACGAATATTCTGCATAACTTGAAATAGGTTTGCATAAAACTTATCTTGCATGAATTTGAAATTGCGGAAAGTATTGCACTGGCACTCGTGAAGAAAAATGGGTGACAAGGAAATACAGATACATTTGATCACAGCCTAATCGCAGAAACCTTCCGAAGACGTTTCGCAAGATAGACTCGAGGCGATTATAAATAAGAGCGCACAGACGAAGGATTTATCTCTGTTATATAGTCAGTCATTTAGTACTCCGAGATAGACATGACATATAATCGAGCAGATAAAGTGAACTATAAACTATAAGTAAACGAAAGACATTATAAAATTATCAAAACATAAGAACGGGTAATCAGTCCGGTTATATAGAATGCAATTTAGTAAATTGTTAGTCTTCAATGAAAACGTTCGTGTTGTATTGTTGCGTGTAGATTTGGTAACATTTCAATTTCTGCACTTTCGAAAATCCTACATTATCAAATTTCCAAATTCACGAATAGCTCAGTTAAAAAATTCTGAAATATACAAATTCCAGATCGACAAATTATAAAATTTTCAAATCTCCAAAGCCCTAAATCACCAAATCCAATTCTCATGCTCCAATTCTCATATCTATAAATTGCCATGCCCCAAATTCTCACATCTCCAAATCACTGTTTCTACAAATTTCCACATGCCAAGATTCTCATGTCTTCCAATTCCAATACATCTCAAATCCTATTTCTAAATTCTTATATTCCCAAATTCTCATATCCCCACATTCTCATATTTACAAATTTTTATATACCCATATCTTCTCATATCACCAAATCTTTATATCTCCTAGTTTCCATATCCCCAAATACCCATATTCACAAATTCCCATATCCTCAAGTTCTCAAATCCCCAAATCTGTATTCCGCCAAACCTCCATATTTAACAATTTTTATCTTCCCTATTCACCATATTCTCACATCTTCCAATTGTTATATTCCCAAACCTTTAGAACATCCAAACACCTAAGTTTTTAAAATACCCAAACTCCTAACCCCCCAAATCTTCGGACCCTAACATTTTCGAATTCACAATCACCAAAATTTTCCAAATTTCTGAATAAAAAATTTTCCGCTCCCACAATTTCGAAATGTTGCGACGCAGAGAACGAAAAAGTTCACCGACCAAGATGCAGTAACATTTTCCCCTGCATCATTTTTGTTCTGGTGGAATACGGTGCACGGCAACGTAAGAGCATAGCGGTCTCCGCGACCGATCGAATTCTTATGGTGAACACGTGCGGGCTACCGCGGATGGGATCACGAAAGTGTTTCTTCGGCCATAAATCGTTCTTACGTGATGTTTCCGGCGCGATCGACAGTCCGCCGACTTGTGAATGGCGGTCGGACATTTATCACCTCCGAATAAACATAATGCGCGTGTGTTTTCGAGACGGTCGAGTCACACAGATACTCGTGTTTGTCGTGCGACTCGAACTCCGTGATAGAGAGTCCGCTGACGACATTGATAAGATTGCGACTTCGATTTTTCTCTGCCCTTTTTTTCTCTCCCTTTACGGAAACGGTCATCGATCGTGACGGGCCGATAGCAAAGCAAACGATACCTTGTCCCCTAGA
Organism: Coelioxys conoideus; assembly: GCA_947623535.1. NCBI lineage: Eukaryota > Metazoa > Arthropoda > Insecta > Hymenoptera > Megachilidae > Coelioxys > Coelioxys conoideus. The sequence continues at coordinate 14,382,512 of OX392457.1, read as the reverse complement.
TAAATCGTATTCTAATTTCCCGTCGTTTGTCGAACGTTTTAGCGAGTATCGTGTGCCGGGGCGTTCAAATATTCACAGATTATTATGGGACAATTTGTAGTTCCAGAAAGTGTGCTCAGTACCATCGTGGGCGGAATGTTCGCTGAAACGAAGAAACGGAAGTACTGGTCGTTAAAAAATTAGGCGATTTTCTATCATTTGCTCAAGCGTTCTAATGGTCGATGGTTAGAACAACGCAGCTCTTTCTCATACGAGTTCGAAGGACCATGTGGTCAACATGTGTTGACTGTCCTCCGAAGGTAGACTACGCCTCTTCGGTGTTTCTTCTTCGTGCTACAGTCTTCGTGGTCCCTACCGGAAGCAATGATCGTGTTTACAGAACCTTTCCAGCACCGTTCCGAGCTCCGTGGTGTTTTACATCATTGTCGCGAGTTAACGCTTTCGTTATTTCGTTGCGGGGATTGAGACATCGACACCTTTCGATCTGATCGAGCTTCTTTATATGTATACGTTTTATGCCGTCCAGGTGTCTCGTTAGTTATCGTGTTCTGGTATTTGTAAATTGAATCGATTAACCAAACGGGATATTTCCTGACGAGATTTTTATATTAAGAGAAAATAGTTTTCTTTAGCTGGCCGGAATTTCGTGAATAAATTCCTGATTAAAATTCACGCAATCTCCATCAACGAATTTCTTCGGTTCATTGATTACGAGTTTTACACGGTTTTACTTTACGATTCAACGCCACTTGTTCTATTCCCGCACGTTCTGCGAGCTGCGTCGTGTATTTCCGCGAACGCCGGTCATTTCCTTCGTCTTTATGTATGACCCAGTTCAAAAACAAAACAGCAAAAGCCGGCGAGTTAAGAAAGCGACCGATTCTTCCTGGTAGTTCGTTAATTTCGTTCACGTAACGCGTTGTGCGTCAAAGCAAACGAGGGAAATGCAAGAGCATACATCTTAAATCTTTCGGGAAATATGGATGTCATAAAATGATTTCAGAACGGATCGTAAAATTGAAATATATCTTCGCATAATTTCGATCAGGCTCTCAATAAACTCTGCATTTTGTTAAGCCATGAAATTCGTTATATTTGCTCGCAGTTACAAAATCTGGGTTTCATGTGCTCCATTAAATTTACTATTCGAAGGTTATAAATGTTTTTAACTGCGCTAGATTCGATCAAAAAAATAAATTTTTGTCCTTGATTAAAGACAAAACTTGAATTTTGAATCAGTTGCGATTGAATAAGGATACAAATTTTAATTTTTAATAAGTCTTAAACGATGCTCAAGTCCGATTCGATCGAAAATATGATTTAATCGATGATTAGGTACGATTCGATCGAAAATATGATTTAATCGATGATTAAGTACGATTCAATCGAAAATAAGATTTCATCGATGATTAGGTAGGATTCGATCGAAAATAAGTTGTAATCGATGAGTAGGTGCGATTTTAATAAAACATAAGTTTTAATCATTGTTTTGGTGCGATTGAATAAAAAATAAGTGTAAATCGTTGATCACCTGAAATTGGTTAAAAATAAATTAAATGTTTGTTCTTAACCAGAGATTGCAATTAATTCTTGAAAATTAATAATCAAAGAAGACCTAAATCAAAATTAACGCTACTCATTAATTCATTATTACTTTAACCATTCAATTATTAATTTGAATTAGAATCGTTAAGTTTGAATTAGAAAGTAAGCTTCAATCTTGAACCAACAAAATATTCAATTAATATCTTAGTTCTTAATTAAAGCGTCCCAATCATCGATTACAATTTAATCTTTCAATGCGATAATTAAAAGTTCCAAAACCCTGCATAAAAAGCACGCACTCGTTCATTTCTTTTTAATACAAGATTTATCTTAGAAAAACGAGGCGAATTTAGTCGAAAGTGTTGCGGTTGCTCATTTCCGTGATTTATGCCGGCCAGATTACGAGCGGCGACAACGGTAGTCGCCAGCTATTATCCCAATCGTAAGTTATACCACGAATTCGATCTGAAACCGAACCAATTACATGCGCACGGTGTGTCGATGACAATCGACTATTTATCCCCGGCCGGATGGAAATAATGTACGGTACGAATTGATAAGGCGAACGCCTTTTGCAACGTGCATTGTTCGGTTTCACCGTTCGTTGGATACTCGTTCGGCGACATCTGTGCGAGACTTGCCTACCATTCTCGGTACGAGGCAAACGGACGGATCAGGAAACAGAAGCCGCATTTTCTGATTTAGAATCGCGGGAACATCATGCTAAGGCAGCTCGCTAACGAAACGCCGCGCCGGTGAAACTGTACGCGCTGTTCGCTGATTCATAATCGCGACCAGCATGATTCGTGCACACGAGCAACTAATTGCGATCGGGAAGTCTCTCGATGCGTGTTTGTGTCTCGCTACGATGCCGATGATGCTCGAGAGACAGAAACTATTCGACGTTCCGGGACTCGTTGCGATCGCTGGAAACGATTGATTGACAGGAATTCTGTTACACGCGGGTTGTCATAACTTCCTGAAATATTCGCGGCTCTTTATTACGTTCTTTATGTAACGGAATCGACTCTATTTTTGCGTCTGCACATCGCGACTGCGCGTCAATGTTTTTATGATGACTCAGGGTACCAGTCGATTTTAAAAGCTTGCTGAAAATAGAGACGCTTTCGATAATGTAGCATTATGATTTTTAATAAAGTATAGTTTCATCGTATATATTATTACTCCGCAGACGTACGTTCTATCTCCGTTTCAAACTCTTCCAAAAATAATATGCGTCACATGAGTGACTTTGAAAAAAGGACTGTGTGTGTGTTTTCTGATCGACAGAAATATTGACAAGCGTAATTAAACTTATTTTAACACAAAAATGACTTAGATTTGTTAAGATGTTTTTTTTTTAAATCTATGCTAATTCTCATCGAGATAAATAATTAATATGTATGCATTAATGTGTATGTATCAATTAATATGTATGTATCAATTAATGTGTATGTATCAATATTTTATTTTTGTTTCTTCGTTTATCCATTTATTTTTCAACGTTATTTTTAACTGCAAAGCAATTGTGTATTTTTAGTGTGCAAAACGTAAACACGATATATAAATGAAATTAGAAATGATAAATATCTTATTTTGAATCAGTTATCTAGGAAAATCAAACTTGCAGCGAAGTAGTGGAGGGAACGAGGAAACGTTTAACAGTTAAAAATCGGTGACCAAATACGAACCGTAGTTCCGGTTAATCTCTTGGTTTCCGTGATAGGAAGACGTTATCGGTACCCCTGTAGACGTGGTCGGGGTCGAAGGAATAAAGTCCGGATCGCGCGTAAATATTTCATATATCACGTTGCGAGACGTACACAAACGGAGGCAACAAGCCGGAAAGAGAGGAAGCAGACGTCGAATAGGCTTGAAGACGTTTCAAACGCTTCTGGCTGCACCTTCGTCGCTCGACGAAAAGTTTTACGCGATTTTACGTTGCATCATAAATACCGGGCGTAAATCATGGCTGAAGATGCGGTCGATTCTGCGGGCAAACGTTCGCAGAATCGACGGGGAAAACGTGCGAGGGAAACGAAGGCGATCGAACGGTGAGCTGGCTATGCGAAATATCCTCGTAATCGAATACCAGCACTTCCGGCTCGGGTAGATTTTTAAATTTTTAAATATAGAGTTTTGTATTTCGATTTTGGGATCTTGAAATATTTTAGTTGATTTGTTTATGTGTAATATAATATGTAAGTATTGCATTAAATATGTTATTTGGACAGTTGAGGGTATGGGGTCTTGGAGAATACGAATATGTGGAGACGAGAGAATTTATGGATTCGAAGATTTGGAAATTTTAATTTGGAAAATTTTAGTAGCTCAGAATTTGGAGATGAGAATTTGTGGTTGCGGAAATTCGGAGATTTGGTACTTTTGAAAATTTGGATATCTAAAAATTTAGGGACTCGAGAATATGAAACTGTGAGAATTTAGAAATTTGGGAATTTGGGGTCCGAGAATTTTAATATGTGAACATTTGAGGATCTGGAAATATGAAAATGTAAGAATTTTTAAATGTGAGGACGTGAGGATGTGAGAACTTGGAAATATGAGAATGTGGGAATCTGAGAATTTAGGATTTTGAAATTTTGTGAATTTGCAGATTTCAGAATGTTGGAGTTATGAAAACTTGAAACTGAGAATTCGAGTAGCCGATAATTAAGGTATCACAAAATTTACAGATTTACAAATTTGATACCTTGGAACTTCGTAACCTTATAATTCATAGTTTTCGAGTTTAGTCCTCCGAAGCTCCGAAAGCATACCAAATTTGAAGAATATTGCAATAATTTCATTCCACATCCCTCTCCCCCGAACAAATGACCCATAAAAGTGATCACGTTCGAAACTCGGTATCGACTCATAAAACTTCCTAGATCCAACTTTTAAATTCCTAGTAGCTACGTGTCACCATGTTACGCTCCTATATTGACCGATGAGTCGAATGCTTTGGAATCCGTTTAAAATCGATGGAAGATTTGATGGAAATCTCGGCCGACCGTTTCCTTGTTCGACTTAGCATAAAAATGATTGATTACATCGGCGTTCGTATAGGATATCGAATCGGCATTTCATATGCAATAGTTGTGCCGCGTTCCAGCAAGCGTGCAGCTTGCAAAAATCAAACGTCCGGTAATTTTTATGGAACAACATTGACGATGACTGACGCGGGGAACGGTTAAAGCGCATTCTCAACCGTCTATCTTTCAATGGTTTATCGTGCGGCCGCAGACATCTGTATATCTAGCAGTACGATGTATGAAATATTTATGTGCAACCCGGCCTTTATTCGCTTGACATCAATGCGCTTCCCCGTTGGTAGCCGATGCATCTATATTATCCGATCGAAAATTCATACGCGCGTCTAATAATGCTTCCTCCGTGTACCACTTTTTCGATCTGGGTGAAAATCCTCGGGACACTTCTTTCGGCAACTTTCGTTTCATCGTGTCGTTTATTTTTACGTTTGCACGCGGTTTATTTATGTACCTAATTACTGGGTACGTAATTATAAAATAATTATAGCTTTGGAAAGTTTAATTCGTACGTCGTGAAATTGCTCATTTGCAAATTGCACTGGATAATTTGTAAGTTGTATGAAAGGGGATCGATGTAGAGATTTTTGCACGAAAAATAATTTTCTTTGATACTTTTTCTTATATGATTTTTTTTTTTGACATTGCTAATAGGACCTTGAGAATTTGGGGTGTTGAATTATTTGGAATTTTTAGAATTCATGGATTTTCTGGAAATTGAGGAATCTGAAAATTTGGAGATGCAAGAAATTGTGGCGCTGAAAATTTTAAGATCTCTAAATTTGCATATTTAAGAATTTCGGAATTTTGGAATTTCGGAATTTTAGAATTTTAGAATTTTAGAATTTTAGAACTTTAGAATTTTGGAACTTTAGTATTTTAGAACTTTAGAATTTTGGAATTTTGGAATTTAGGAATTTTAGAATATGGGAATGTGAAATTTTGGGAACATAGAAATTTAAAAATATCGGAATTTGGGAATCCAAGATTATGGAAATTTGGGACTTGCGAATTCGAGAAATTGCGAAGTTTGGACAAAAATTTTGACACTTTTAGGATTTGGAGATCTGAAAAATTAAAAATGTACAAATTGCTAATTTGAAAATTTGGGAACTGAAGGATCTGTGAATTGAATGATTTTAATTTCGAAATTACAGAATGTCATAATCCGCATTTGTTGACCTTTTACATAAGTACCACTCCAAATTTTCTAAAAATAGACCACGTATGGTTCCGCAACGGTGAAATATTCTAATTATCTGGCGTTCACTCGCAACACAAAACCGTGCTGCACGCGAAAGTATGCGGGTCCTTACATCCCCATTCTCCGAGCTGAAAAATCCACGCGCACCGTATCCTATTTACGAAGCCACGGTGTTCTAAAGAACGATAGAAGAGAACAGGTTCTAAACGAATACTGATCTTTGTTGTGTAACAATATTTAAAGAACGTGTGACGACTTGAAATCGATGATATCCTGCATTCGATGCAGTGCTCGTTCGTCGTTCCACCGCTTTTGCATTTCAATGTTTATAACGCACGCGTTAGCCTCGTGCTCGCACCGAGCCGTTTGCTTTCAATACTTTTTCTCTTTTTTCGCCTATGTAACAAGCGGCTTGCGGTACGGGGTTTAAATATGTTGTAAATTCTTCGCTCGACTGATAGGTTTATCGACAAAGAAGAAGGCACGCGGTGCATCTGAATGTACATACACGTCAGTTGGACGAAGTAATTTATTATTTGAGAAGCATTCGCTGTTAATAAAGCCCGGCACTATGTAGGAAGCTAGGACTGTTCGCGGAACGTACAAGAAACAATGACTAAAACGATGCAAAATTAACGAGCATCGTCGAGCAACAAGAGTTTTCTATCGGTCCTGCCGTTGTCACTATTCTTCTCCTTTTTTCCCCCGCGTATTTCTCATTTTTTCTTCCTTTTTTTACACACAACCTAGATGAAAGATAGTTCCGCCGATATGATGTTTCTTATTAAGAAACGGTAATAACTCAGGCTTATCGTCCGGATCGAAAGATATCACTTCGCCGATCCAACGACAGAGGAAAGTTTTCGAATGTGTCTTACGAATCCCGGTACAGTTACACGCGAACATTAGTCATTAAAGTGTAAAAGACTCTGAGAGCACGGGTTATACGGAGTAATTACACGGTGCATTTTATCGATACGATGATAACAGCACAACATGTGTTACTGTTCCTTTTACTGCTTCTATTGAGAAGAGAAATTGTAGACGGCACGGTGGAAAATTATTTGCAAGTTTCATTACAACGAATCTTTTGATATGTACATTATCTGCGACGCATGCGAGTTATGTACACCATATGCACGTTCGTCTACCAATAACGTTTGTCGAATTGCTGTCTTAACGGATGGTTGTTAATAGAATATTAATTGTCGTAGAATTTTATTGAGACAAGTTGAAAAATGGACACACAATATCATAGAGATGAACTTTTAATTTAATATGTACACATGTTATGTATAAATTAATGTCCATTATGTCGACATAATAATTGTATTTATTAATGGGATCATTGTATTTATTACAATGATAATTAAATAAAATGATTATTAAATAATTATTTCACCACATTATAAACATATGAACTACCAAATTAAATTTTATGAATCTATTCGCACTATTTTTTCCAAAACTATAAACCATAAACAAAACTGCCTTAGTTATCTGTAACACTCGAAAGTTGCGCTCTATCACGACTATTGCAACTCTGTTGTGGATCTCATGGTTAAAAATTCATGTATATTAATGAGTGAATAAAATTATCTCAGCAAAATAAAAATATTTTAACAATTATCTAATCGTAGGATCGCTTCTTAATTCTTCGTACCAAAGTTCCTCGAAGTTTGTAATCGGTGAGGTACAATTGTTCAAAGTTATAAATAAGTACATATTATTGATCGATGCGGTACAATTGGACATAATTATAAGTATATATTATTGATCGATGCGGTACAATTGGACAAAGTTATAAGTAGGTACATATAAATCGATGAGGTACAATTGCTCACAATTCTAAGTATATATTATTCGTCAATAAGGAACAATTGAACAAAGTTATAACTAGGTGCATATTATAAATCGATGCGATACAATTGGACAAATTTATAAATAAGTACATATTATCAATCGACGAGATACAATTGGGAAAAATTATAAGTAAGTGTATATTGTTGATCGATGAGGTACAATAGGACAAATTTATAAATAAGTACATATTATTAATCAATGAGATACAATTGGGCAAAGTCATAAGTAAGTGTATTTTATTGATCGATGAGGTGTAATAGGTCAAAATGACGAGATAAGTTGTATCCCTCGGGACCGCATCGTACTTTTGTCGTGAATCATAATCGTTTTTCAAGTCGGAACCGGGACACGGGTCGGCCAGTATTTTTCATATTTCGCGGGTCGATTTCGACATCGCGAAACATTCGACCGCGGGAGACGCGGAAAGGGTACTTCATCATCGTTCGCGAAACGCGCGGCGGCAACACGCGCCTTTAAAATTATGCCCGACGTGTCTACTACTTTCACGTGGAATTACATAGCCGAACGAGTTTCGTTCGACGAGCTCGTATGTAGCTCGCGTGGCTCTTGCAAAATCGAGACAACGATTCGTGGGACACGTAAATGTCGCTCCCTTTAGGGCACGCTCGTTTATGATTGCCGACGCACTCTTACTTTCGCTAGGCTCGCCTTTACGATTGACTTGTTCCGTTAGATTGGCTACAATTAGCGTTTCCGAATGATTAATCAAAATGTTACACGGTAGAATACCTGGCGTGTCCATCTGATTCAAATCTAAAAATTGATTAAACTGATTACAATCTTAGAATCAGTTACGGGAATAATCTCTAATTAATAATCTGGTCTAACGGGAATAATTTCTCATCGATCAAACTCTTCGGTCGAAATCATAAGTTCACGGTGTGGAGAATTTGTAAATCTTTTTAATGACGCGATACAAATTTGCTAAGTAACCTTATCGATAAATTATAATGCGTGACTAGATTATAATTATAGGTTATAATGTTATGGGCGTGTCACATACAGCTTTGACATTTTGAGACGAAGTGTAGATCGTGAGAACAGAAGATTTGACATAACCTCAACTTATCAAAACTATAAATAACCTTTTCTTATTTCTGGTCTTGTGTATGATTTTTTTTTTGTCACATACAATGTAAAACGTAGCTCAGCTATTGCGATATTAAATAACAAAGTTTTGTTGTAAGAAGTAGTCGATGAATTGAGTATGTGTACGCCTGTTCCATCATGACCTGACTATCCCATCACATGGCACATATCAAAACTGAATTTTTCGTCGTGTCTCTTGATCTAAGAATAAATAACGCCGCATGAGGTTATGTTGACTACGGAAGGACCAGAAAAAGAGAAGATAAACATAATTTTTAAGTTAATTGACATCAATAATTGAACGAAGTGCGGTTCAAAAGCAAGTTCCAGAGACAATATGCCTCTTGATGGAACCATTGCGTGCCGAGTCGATGGCGGCAGCAATTTTGAAGGAAATTGAAAGCAATTACAAGCAATTAAGATCAAGGGGCCATTGTCATCGCGATTGAACGAAAGTTTTCCACGGCGGTCGTGCGTGAAATTAAGCAATATGGAAGACAACGAGAGAGGCAGGACAAAATGGACAATTACAGAATCGTTATTCGGAAAATCGTTCGGGAACGGAAATTCTAGAGAGATGTGGGTAGCCTTCCTCCGATAAAATAGACAACTATATGACGTGTTTTGGTACTCGAAATAGGAAGCGTATGTGGATCACGCGAGATAGCGTTTCCTGTGTTTTGAGAATCGTTGACGCTTCTGGAACGTGATACTACAAATTTGTGGTTGATTTCTGATAAAATTTCTGTTCCGTGTCGTTGAACTCGGTTATTAATTCCGATTTAAGTGCAGATATTCACGATAACGGCGTTGAATCATGCGTACGTTTAGATGGAGATAAAAATTGCAATGAATGGAAGTTTCGAGGAATCATTGTACATCGATCGTCGAACGTTATTGAATCTGTCATTGTATATCGAGAGTTTGAGTCATTTCCATCGTTTGATTCTCACTCGGTCACTATTCTGGAACCACAACGAGTATCATTCGAGTGAATCATTGTACGCATCAAACACGTCAATCTCTGCATTTAGAAAGCGCGGCTCTACGTTTCGTTTCTTTAATAGAAACGCGCTGTCGAAAGCAGCGATGAATATCACCGATTTTAATCTATCTTTCCGTTCGGTTCATTTACCTTAACTTCTTTCGTGGTGGGTACATACCTTCGGATTCGTTACGGCAGTTTAACCATCGGTATTGTTCCGCACTCTTTTGCTCGTGTGTTATCTTCTTGTGCAAACCCTCGTGCTGTGACTTAACCGTCTTCAAAATCGCGACGTTTTACGAGCTTAGTCATAAAACTACTAGAATTGAATACTAAGAGGTTTCGTACGTGTAATCGAATTCCTAACTTCGGTTCTCAACCTTTTGGATTTTCAAATATTTTCAATTTGCAATTGCAAAATTTGCTGTTTTACAAATTTACTTAATTATCGCGTTCTGAAGTTCCTAAATTTCTAGGTTTTCACTCACATATTCGAAAATTTTCAAATTCTCAAATTCACGAATTCTCAAATCCCTAAGTTCCCATATTTTCGAATTCAAAAATCCTAAAAATTTCTAAATTCTCAAATTTTGAAATTACCAAATTTCTGAATTTCCGAATTTTGAATCCCTAAATTCTCAAGTTCCTAAATTCCCATATCCCGAAATTCTAAAACCCTCAAATTCCCAAATCCCCAAATTCTCAAATCCGAAATTCCCAAATCCATAAATTCTCAAATCTACAAATTCTCAAACCCAAAATTCTCAAATCCCCAAACTCTCAAATCACCAAATTCTCAAATCCCCAAATTTGCAACCCTTTAAATTTTCACATACCTCTCGAGATTCCCCCATTCTCCAAACTCAAAATTCTCAAGTCTCGAAATTCTCAAATACCCAAATCGCCAAGTCCCCCTACCAAGGTCTCCAGAGACAGTTACTCATCCCTCGGAAAATTAAAATAACGATCCTAAACAAACACTATCGGGATTCGCGAACGCAATCGAATGAACTCTCGTGACAAACGCTCATCGAAAAGAATCGATTGAGCCGGTGTAGAGTTCCGAGAATCTCGCGATGCTCCTAATTAGACAAATAGAGGATGACTGGATCGCGAGGAGCGCAGTATTGGTCGTTCATGTAAAGATCCTTGATATATCTCCGTCTCTTTCGTTCATTTTCTTTCGTTTGTATATGTATGTGTCGGTGTCCCACGTCCTTATATATACGTATATACATGTATACATATCGAAATTGACCGCGTGTAAAACCAGTTCTGCGACTCGGGGATCGCGAAAGGATAGAGCACCTTATGCTCGGTACACGCGGCTTCCCCGAGCAAAATGGTTCACACTGATCACGCTTCATTGTATTTTTCCTGCCTCTCTTTCTCTCAGCTCGTAGCTGTCGCTGGTTCTATAGTGTGACCCATTCAGTGTATCTCTCGTTTAGTCGCGTATCGTGTGTCGCTTTTACTTAACAGCCAGCGAGCAATTCGCGTTGCGTACAGTCAACAGCAAATCTGCCTTCTCTAGGAGATATATGTATATGGTATTGTAACACGGAAACAATGTATCTTTCACCGGTTCATTTTTTGGGATTTATGATCTCAAATTTCGAGATTGGGATTTCTTGAAATCTGAAATTTCAAGATCGGGATTTCGTCGAATCCCATTTTCGGAATGGATTAGAAATTTTGGAGACTATGGGATTTTAGGATGTTTAGGTTTTGCGGATTTACAAATATGGGAATATTGGGATTTGAGGATCCACAAATATTGAAATATGGCTATAAATTTGTAGCGACAGGAATTTTCAGGTTTCGGAGATTGGAGGCTTAGGGAGTTAAGGGCGCAGGTATTTGAAGTTTCTAGGATTTGGGGTTATATTAGGAAACCTATGAATTTGGAGACGCAGACATTTAGAGATGTAGGAACTTATGGACCTTGAGATTTTGGAACTTTCGAAAGTGGGAATTAAAGGATTTGGGGATTAAGAAATTTGGGGCGCTATAAATTTGAGGAACTAGGAATATATGAACCTAGGGATTTGGAGACTTAGGAAATTAAGGTTGCAGATATTAGAGAACTTTGGAATTTGAGGATCTAGGAATTTGGGAATATAGTAATTTGAAACATAATAACTTTGAAATTTAGAGACATAGGAATTCAGGGGCATATGATTCTATCGACATAAGAATTTGGGGACATAGGGAACCGTGGACATAGCAATTTAGGGACATAGGGCATGTGTACTATGGACACAGGAATTTAGTATTATCTAATATGGGAATTTAGGAATTTGGGAGTCAAAACATTTGGGAACCCAGAAATTTTCGAATAAAGAAATTGTCAAATTTAATATAACTAGCTATATACAAATTTCCAAGTCAAAAATCTGAATCTGCAAAAATGTACAAATTTAATAGATTTGAATGTGTAAAAATTCTCAAACTCCTACATCCGAAATCATAGAAAATTGTAAACTGAAAATAAAAATTTGGAGAACCAACTTCGAAATTCGTGAATTATGGGATTTAGAAGTTTGCGAATTGGAAAGATGGAGGATTCGGTAACGAAAGAATCGTTAAGTTGGCGTGTGTCATCTCGTCCAAAAGAAGAGTACATTGCTCGCGAGTGTACGTCGCGTTCCGAAGTGCTTCGAGACTTCTGCGACGATAGCTTGTCGTCGCTTTGTGGCTGCCAAGTGTTTTCTCGCGTGACACTCTGTTTTACATTGAAAGAGAGAGAGAAAGATGGGTACGAAACGTGACGACGTACGTCGAAGACCCTGCTCCAAAGAACAGGGTGTTGATTTCATGCAGGACCGAAGACGATGATTCCTCGAACCATGGAAAAACATGCAAGTCGAACGCGTTACGAGACCATCGTTCTCGTCATTTTGTCACGTTACCGTCTGCTAACAGCTGTTACAGTTTGTTCCTACGTTTTTCATATACGGGAACGGAATATCTTAATGATTATCAGATGTGTTTGCTTAACACCGAAACGAGTGAGCCCGAGAAAATGATGAATCTTCCGTTCCCCGTCTTATTTCACGGATTAAGAATGTTTGGGAGAGTTTCATTGGGAAAATTTGTTCATTTTTTAACGAATAAGGAAATGATCGATCAATATTTTGGTACATATCGAGGATTATTCTAGGGACAATTTAAATTGACACGTTGATTTGAAATTCTTAACAATACATTGCGATGATCTTTGTAATTTCTGGAAGAAAAATATTGTGCGACACATTTCTAGAGTAAAAAATTTTAAATGAAATGTTATCGGAAAAAGTATACACCTCTATTTATAGAATTTTTCAATTATTCATTAAACTGTGTACCTCATTTAATAATATCTATATCGAATCAAACTGTCTCAAATAAATGAAGTTGTCCCAGTTTCACTTTGGAGAACTCGTATCAATGATACGTTCATTCGATCCAATAAGCCTTGATGATATCTTAATGACATTAACGAAATATCGTGAAGAGTCAATAAAATATCGATAACTTATCGACGGTAGCATCTCCGAACGGGTCTCTTCATCCACGAATCAGAAGCAGACAACAACGGGGTTCACGAACCTGTGCATCCCGCGTAATCCCGTAACGTATGGTTATCCAGCGGCAGAGTAATCCATCTGGAAAATAAACGTCGGCCTGCTATATTGCGAAATCAAAATGTTTCAACCGTAGCCCGTAGGCAGTGCAGCAATTTAAATAAACGGCACGTCGTCCCAGCCGCTGGAGAATAAGGAAACAGTGGCGTGTCTCGAATCGGATCAGACGCGGTGTTTGTTTAGACGGGAGCAATGGGAAAAGCGAGCTTTCCTGGGATATCGATTGACGACAAATTTTAGATTTATACGATTTTACTTCGATTTTTCATCGAGTATAATATCCACACTTGTAAATGGTTCAATCATCAAATGTCTAAGTTCTGAACTTTGTCAATTTATCGTGGTCTCGAATTTTCATATGAGCAAGTTTATTTATTTCATACATTCTCAAGTTTCAAAATACTCGAATTTACAGAATTGTAGATTTCTAGCTTTCCAAGTTGAAAATTTTTTAGATGTATATTAGTTCATATTTATAAATTACTAAATTACATTACATATCCCGAAATCCCAAATAACCCGAATCCCTCACATCTTCAAACCTACAAATATCGAAATCACCAAACTCTCAAATCTTCATATTCCTAAATCACCAAATTACCACATTCCCAAATTCATAAATCCTCAAATAACTGAAGTAGTCCAAACCTGCAAATCTCCAATTCTAAAAATCTCCAAATCTCCAAATCTCCAAATTTACAAATTTTGAAATCTTGAAATCTCGAAATCTCCAAATCCTGAATTATTCAAATCTTGAAATCCCCAAATCTTCGAATCAATGAATCCCCAAATTCCGAAATGTCCACGTTAAAAAATCGCCAAATCCTCGCATCGTCTAACTCTGCAAATCGGTAAATCTTTCAATTCCCAAATTCGCTAATTTGCGAATTGGATTCCGTCCTGCTTTAGGGAGCATCCTTTAACGAACGAGCATTGCGCGATCAGCAACGTCTTTCGTGCTCTGACATTCTCATAATAATCGATTGACGGCCGAAGGTCCGTGCAATTGCATGGGCGATCTCGCGCGAACGGAATAAGATCAATGCCGTTTCGTTTGAAATGTCACTCGAGGGGAACGTCAATTACTTTATCGCCCTATCGGGAACAATAATCGGCGAAAGAAAGAATGGACCACGCTCGGACAACTTGGATGTTAATTGGTGAAAAAATGTGACCAACTGAGCTGCCGTCCGATAGCCTGGACCGCTCGATTATGCTAATATGAAATGTCAAATGGTAATGCGATGTTTGCTTGAACCGCCGGTCAAAGGTACCATTTCGTCTGACTTGTTATTAATGTCCAAGTGCAATGAATGTCTGCTGGCGTTGCAGGGAATCGTATACTAGTTTATATTCTGGCGATAAGTTATCGTGCTATTAAGCATGTACATATCTCCAATTATATGCATGTTTGATAAGACGACTATTATCTCCTCCGACTCTTCCATTTCTATAATTTCCACTACAAAATCACTAGTCGTCAAATTACACTTCTTTGACGATATAATCATACACTCTTATTTTTTAACCCGGTTCCTGTAATGTCATCCACGACATCGTCAAATCATATCAAATACGTGATCAATACCTATCAATAAGCCGAAGAGTAATTGAATAAAGAATTGTTTACCCGACAAAAGGATACATCATTCTTTCAATAAGAGTCGACATTATTTATGTCCTCGATAATCGCAATCATCAGGACGGTGTCATAATCACCTAATGACTATGATTGCGAAGAATCGACATAGCTGGACTATTAGTCAATTGTGAGGATGTAAGAAGGTTGCTCGAGTGTTTCCTCAACTCGACTCTCAGAATGAAAACGACAGAATTTATCGAGCGAAGAAATGAATGTATAAAATTATATGAATAGGCAGGCGTTGTATTAAAGGTGCAAAATTTCGCTCTAAATTGACACTTGTCACGCCATAAACGATGTGCATCAACCGTTTAGTTCCCTAAAACCATTCATTAAGTTCCGCAGGGGCAAATTTATATCGGACGAGATAGCAAAATTCTAAGTCATGGTTCGGTGATAACCTTGGTCGTATAATCATCACGATCCTGTCACATTTTCGCTGTATCCCGGATTCCTGCAAGCGTGTGCCGGGATAATTACACGCTGCGCACCGCCTAACAACATTCAATTAACGATAAAGACGTAATAAGTAACGCGACGTGTCAACGTTTTAACGAAGAGAATTATTTAACGACACTTCTAGCGACGTGTCGAGTTACGCCTTTTTGCTACGAACTTCGGTGTCATTAGTTTCGAATTACGCGCGGCTTGTTGCGTGTTCCTTTAACGTAGGATTTGCTCGGCGTACGATTTTTATACATTTCTAATGAACTCGTAGAAACGTTACAACGTAAAACGGAAAATTTTAGCCTTGGTCCCAATGTATCAGATAATGATCACTCCGGTCATTACTTACATGCGAATAATTTAATATTCGCGTTTTAGAACAGCTTTTGCGTTAGGCAACTTTTTATTGGTTCACCGATTTCAACGTTCTCGGTGATCAAAATACTTGATTCACTGACGTGCTCGACATTTTACTACGAATGTTGGTACAATTAGTTTTCTATTGATTTCTTTTTTTTTCTTTGCGTAATCAACTGCGAAGACATTTTGTTTCACATGATCGCTTTTGCATCTAGCTCGAAGATTATTGCAACAAATTATTACCACCTGGGCATTTTCACGAGCACTGATATTGATAGTGGATAGTCTGATTAATGGAGATGTGTAATAGTCTGATTAATGGTGGTGCATAATAGTCCGATTAGTAGAGATTTATGATAGTCTGATTAGCGAAGATTTATAGTAGCCTGATTAGTGGAGGTTGATGGAAATGTAACTGATGATGTTGCAACAATTTTATGTTGCTGAATTGAACGATTTCAATGTTAGTACAACGAAAAGTATCATACAAGACGATATCCTTCGATCAAAGGTAGACAAAAAAGCAACGTCGATCAGGAGTTGTTTCAGCTAAAAGTTTCCAAGTTTTGACAGAGTCAGAATTTCATTTACATCAGCAAAGTTGATTAACCAGTTAGGTTATTTGATAAAGATGCGAGCGCTGAGTGCATTTTCAATGAGCCTGTGACAGAATTTTAAAGTTTGAAGTGGCGCAAGATGGTGACACGTTGACACAAACTCGAAGGAGGTTCGTAGACCTCGCTAAGAGATAGGTAACCTTGCAAGGCCTCCTCGCAACCTCTCTCTCGCAGCAAGGAACCCGCTACAAGACATTCAATGGAAGGAGACGAGAAACTGGAAGGAGCTTGGCTGGCTAGGACGTGGATGCTCATGGTATTTAGCAGCCGTTAAACGGCTCTAAACAACTCTCATGGAATGAGCAGTTTCAACCTACTGCTTTCTCTTTCTGTCTCGCATGGAATTGACGAACATCGCGAAACGTGGAGTCTTTTGAACGCGTTAGATCGACCTTTCTCGATTACGCTAATTTCGTAATGCAGCTGGGCCTGATTTCGTGACACGTGGATATCGTTTATCTGCTATTACAACGAATCACATAATCACATAGTAGCACGTACCATCGCATCCAAATTTGCTGGTGCGTTCATCTTTTAGAGATCACAATCATTGTTCGAAACATTGAAAATGATACGTTTTGTCCGTGATGTGGATGGAAGAAGATTGTGGATGTTGCTGCATTTATGCTAGATCAATGCCTTAAAAGTATGCATAAATCATATCATCATACATCGAGGATCTCTATTGTGTCAGATTTCAGGTTTGCACATCTGAGTACATCAGAAATTAATAAAAATCCAATACACACGAGAATCCCAATCACCAATGCGTAGTGCAGTTAATATCACGCATGATCAACGGTTAATGAATACCGCGGTATCCTATTGTACGTTTTCCTTACTTTACGACAGGTTTCGTGGACTGTTACGAATTCACGGTAAAGAATGTAACTGGCGAAACAAGACGAGCGAGTAGCTACTCGCGTACTCGTCGTCAGTGAATCCGGAGTAGGTAAAGGCAGAGAGTCAAGATCATTAACAATCCTCTCCTTCAGGCATTCTTCGTCACGCTTTACCGATCGATCAGATGTTCCGTCCACCGGTGTGTGTAGTCTCTTTGTGCTTTACCAAGTTCTTGTTGCGGTAGCCAACAGACATGACTCAGACTTTATTAGAGATTCCGTTGAACACCGTGCAAAAAGGTAGCGCGAGATGCTGCGTTCTCTCTTTTTGCGATGCTCTACGCTCCGGCCAAGTTACAAGCTGTGGCGAAACGGGAAAAAGTCGGGATGATGATCGGCATTGGAAGGTCGCGGGTTCGACAGGTGTATCGGGATGCAACAGGTAGTATAAATAACGTCATTTTCCAGAAGGTTGTACAGACGTGCAAATCTGGGGGTTGAGTTTGTTCCAAATTTTACATCATTGCGTGGTTCGTTGTAACCCTTTGATCGCTACACATTAGATCACTGCTCATTAGATTTCTATTTCATTGGAACACGTTAGATCACCACGTGTTACATTTCTAAATTAAAATATCATAGGATAGATTGCTATGCGTTCTATGGCAACCTGTAAAAACAGTATATGTTAATTTACTACGTGTTGCATAATTGTTAGATTACCACGTGCTAGAGTATCACGTGTTACACTAGTACACGTTCTATGGCCACTCGTTAGATCGTTATTCATTAAATCCATATGTATCTGCTCATCACGCGTTGGATCACTATGCGTTCAAGGACCACACGTAAAGTCACAACGCATTAGATCTCCACACGCATTAGAATGCGTGATGATATGGAAATCTATCTCTATACGATAGATCATTACGCATTAGATCTCCATGTGATAGATGACTACGCATTGGATCTCCATGCGTTAGATTTCTACCCGTTTGACTACCACGCGATAGATTGCTGCGCGTTAGATTACTACACGATAGATTACCGCGCGTTAGATTATTGTACGATAGTTTACTGCGCGTTAGATTACTGTGCGATAGGTTACTACCCGTCAGACTATCACATTTTAAATCACCATCACTATGTATTTGATTACTGCGCATTCTATGACCACAAATGAAATCATCACGCGTTGGATTACTACACGTTCGATTGCCACGTATTACATTCACATGCGTTAGATTATTGTGCGTTGCACGATGCCATATGAGACCATCACTTGTGGTATAACCATGTGACATCTGTGAGCATTGGATAGCTGTACTATAGATCATCACACATTATACAACAGTACTTCGCCTGGCAATATCTTGTCTCTCAATACTTTGTTTCGCATCATCTTGCCTCTCAACACCTTATCTCTCAACACATTGCCTGGCAACATCTTGTCCTTCAACACTTTGTCTCGCAACATACTGTGCTTCACCCACGACACTAAAATTTATCCCAGACTACATAAAATGCGTCCTACTGGCCTACTATCGATCGCGATCGACGAACCGTTCCCTCAACACCGCTGGTAGCGACGCAAAAAGAAAGAAATCGGCGATGTAACGTGACCGTTCGATCATGGAGTCTAAAGTACAAAATACACGAGCAGGCAATGTTTCTTTGGTCGTGGCGGCAGTTTACCGTGCGAATGAAGATTAAACGGTGGACGGTGGGAAAAAGCGGTAAACTCGCGGCGGACTCGACCAGCCTCAACGTTGAAACGCCAGACGTCGAGCGGGTAACAAAAAGCTCACTAGGCGGACGGTTGCCAGGTAAAATTCAATCTGCCCGCGCGATAACTCGCTACATACACACAAGCAAACACGTCACCGCGTTAATCGGCCCCACGGTGCACTACCTGATCCGTGGCTCCTTGCCTCCGGGGGCTGTTCGGTGGCTACGAACCGTGGCCGAGCACCGTTCGCGATTTACTTCCGTCCGTGGCCCGTAATCATCTCGTCAACTCGAGTAGCGCGATGATAATGACGAGCGATAATTACAAACCGCTCGTATCGGCTTCGCGCGAATTAAAACGCCGGCTAATCGATCGATAGGGAATTAACGGCGCGGAATGATTTTCGGTGATTCGTTCTTTGCGGCGAGGGTATCGTGAGACGGAAAATCGACAACTTTCGTGTAACCGATCATGCGACGATGATGCGACGTGAATGCGTTGCGACAAGAATCACGGTGATTATGTCGTTATGGTTACTTCGATAGCGGCGTTTGTTCGCGATGACGTTTGAAGATTCATGAGTTCGAGAGGTCGGGAGGATAGAAGTTTTTGGGGATGACTGTTGGAAATTTGGGAATTTAAGGATTTCAGAACTTGGAAAGCTGTGGTCATAGGGATTCGTAAGTTTAGGACCTTGGGAATTTTGGGAACTTGAGAGTTTAGATTCTTGGAAATTCGGGAGTTGGAGATTTGGTGTTGCAGTGATTTGGGAATATGAGAATTTGGAAATGTGGGTATTGGGGTGCAAGGGATTTCGGGATGTGGGGGATTTGGGGATGTAGACATTTGGGGTGCAGAGATTTGAGGATGTAGTGATTTGTGAATCTAGAAATTTGGGGATCAAGAAATTTGGAAATGCAGAGATTTGGTGATGTAAGCATTTGAGAATATAAAGATTTGGGGATGCAGGGATTTCGAGATGTGAAAATTTGGGGATGTAGAGATTAGGAGATGTAGGGACTTTGGGATATATAAATTTGGAGTACAGAAATTTTTGTATGCAAAAATTTGTTCATCTGGTAACTTCGCAATTTGATCTCTAGAATTAAAAATAACTTAAATCTCTAAAATTCCAAAAACAATGCTTCTGACTTCCAAATTTTAACAAAAATAAAATTTCAAATACATTTAAAAACAAATCTATTTTAAGCAAGATTTTATTTCCCACAATATCCTTTAAAAACCGTATGATAATTTCTTGTCTCAAACATCTGTAGGATATTCAGCCATAAGAGTCTTGTGATGAATAGAATCCAACATAAAATTGACAGTACTTTTTCCAAGTGCCTATTTCTCCCATAAATGATGTGCGTGTCAATCACGCGCAAATGTACATCATTATTTCAGAATAATGGTCTCTGCGAATGATCCTCTTGCTGAAAGAGTTCAAAGAATCCCATCACATTCAGATATATCAGTATTCAAGCAATTAAGGTAAACCAGTACCACATGACCATCAACGTTCGGATAGAAAGACCTCTTTGACGATTCATAACGGCACCTTAACACGATTATAGAATGATTAAAAAGTAGACGTTCAATAGCCTCCAACTTTTATCTGTCTATCCTCTAGAATAATATTACAACCACATCGTATAATTCTATCGGTAGTCGTTGCTAAATATTTTGCTAAAACATTTGTTTATTTTTCATACATTCGTTTAATATATAATATTTTAAACAATTCGATCGTTTACAAGAAAAGATGTAAATTTTTATGCTTGAAAATATTCAACACGTATTTGCATTACGTCACATCAAGTTTTTATTTAGCTGCACACTATAATTTATTCCACTGACGCATGAAATCATAAAATTGTTATGTTTCTTATTTACCTGACCTCGTGCAGACAATTTGAATACCGGAGTCGTCAAAAGGTAAAACCTCTTCGTGATTCTTCTAAGATAAAAAAAAAACAATTCAATTCCGTATGTAACTACATTTACCTTACATTAAATCCGTATCAATTAAACGAACAAACAGCAAAGCAATTAATGGTATCCATAAAATATCCGTAATATAGTATTCATAAAATATTCATAATTTATCAGAAAATTATGGCATCATATATCAAGGGAAAATTATAATATCGATATACGCGGCCATTGGTAGATGAATCGGTAGATACCGTATGTCAACATACATACGCCTGACACGTTAACGAAGTTAAACACGGCATTACAAGCACGAGAACTCGTTCCGTCGACGCGACAGGTTGCCACGAAATTTCATCGATGTATCTTTTCGAAATACAAATCAGTTCCGCATGAAAAGTGTCGCGAGTAGGTCGGAAGTCGCGGTCGATCAATAAACGCGGAGGATTTTCTTTTCTACGCGGTGCGTCTGGGCGCAACGCGGCACCCAGTCCTCTCTTATCTTCGGCATAAATTATTCAAATTACCGAACGACCGATAACCGCGACAGTGTCGGGAAAGATAGGCGGCGGCACGACTGGCGGAAAAATAAAAAGAGAAACAACCGGAGAAACGGCGTAATCGGTGCGTGATTCTACGGTATCTCTCACGTGCGAAGGATATCGCGAGCAGAGAATAAGAGGCAATAGTTCCTCGCGTGTGGATCCACGCCGGTTTCGAAACTGGTTTCGGATTGTCGCGACTAATTGGAATTAAATGCACCGCGCCTCCCTCTCTATTGCCGGTTGCTGACGCTCCGATGATAAATGCCGAGATAGCGACAATAATTAGAGGTACATGGTATATCCATTCCTACGCGACGCTGTTCCCCATCGGGACACCTTCCCGTCACAATCGTCTTCCCTTGGCTAGTTAATCACAGCCGGCTTAGATGTTCTGCCTAGTTCAGACGCTGATAAACTTCGTTATTATGTGACGTTTGTGCATTTATTTCCGACGATTGTCGATGGTTCAACAGACAGGATGTGCCGTTATGTGACGTCAGGTACCACTGTTACCTCGGCTGATGATCATGACGCGATATTTGTTATCTTAGCAATTTAACTATTGCTAATGAACATATACGGTACGGTGCACTTGGTTTGTAACTAAGTTCTTCATTGATTTCTGCTGGGATCATTCCAGGTTCAAATATTCGGTCTAAACTGGAGAATTTTGGCCTAAGCTCTGTGTAGAATCTAAAGAGGTGCAGGATTTATAGTAGGATTTCTTTTAAGGATTTAAAGAGATCTTTAAAGAGATCCTACTATTTACGGAACTATTGCGACACCTCTGAACAATCAAAATATCACAATAACGAAAGCATCATATAAAATATACACCTGCCTTACCAGTCATGCTATCGAGTCGCACCGACGGTAATGAAAATGTCAAATATAATTTTCTCCAGACATAGGTGTATTTTGCAACGGCGAAGACTAGGGTTATCGATAAAGTTCAAAGTTTGACGGGTTTCGCTGGTCCGGCCAGGCCGTCCCGCGGCGGAGGCTCGCAACGATGGAAGCAATCCGTGTACCTGTCTCGTTGTACCTTTCATTACTCAACTAAATGTACACAAACGTTTAACGAGTGTTAAACCCGTAAAGGTGTTGCTGACACTGCGTGAGTCCGACGCCTCCGCTTCTTCCAGCCTCTGGTATATTCCGTTACTTTCTCAGAGTGGGGTACGTAGCTCGCATCCGAACGGCGGGCAGCAACAGTTTCGTGTAATTTAAGAAAAATCGTCTGCTTGACAAGGGAATTAGCGTCTTCTTTCACTCCTTTAAACGTCGTCTTTATTATACACACGCGTGTTTGTACGGTACAATCTCGATTATCGGAGCACGTGTTGTTAAAGCAGGAAGTGGGAGGATATGGGAATGCGGGATATGGAAATGTAGTGGTTGTTTGGGACTATGAGGATTTCATATATATTTGAGAATGTGGGTATTTGAAGGTGTAGCCATTTAACACTAGATTTATGGACGTTTAATGACCACTTACATCTACATTGAAAATGAACTATAAAAGTAAGTAAATAATGGATGATGCTTGAACCAGTGTTTAGAAAGATTCTTTA
This sequence comes from Coelioxys conoideus, assembly GCA_947623535.1. Classification (NCBI taxonomy): domain Eukaryota; kingdom Metazoa; phylum Arthropoda; class Insecta; order Hymenoptera; family Megachilidae; genus Coelioxys; species Coelioxys conoideus. The sequence goes on along the minus strand of OX392457.1, from coordinate 14,359,441 downwards.
TCTCGATGAAGGTTAACATGCAATTTGACAGAAGCTTTTTAATCATTTTCGTAATTGAATGTAAAAATTAAGAAATGTAAGATTCGTTGTTCAGACGGGTTTCGTACACCTAGTGTAAATTTCTTTCGATGGATATAGGAATGCTGTGACGTAGACACTTGAGAATATGGGGATTTGAGGATATTCAGGATAGAGAAATGGGGATACGGAAAATGTAGAGATTTGAGAATATAAGGATTTGAAACTTGCAGAATTTGATGATATTGAGATGAAAGCTAGGAGTTTGAAAATGTCGAGATTCGGACTTGTAGAGATTTGAAAATGTAGCTATTGGGTGTCGTAGATAATTTGGAATATAAGTAAGCGGTGATGTAGGTAATTTGGAATGTATGAAATTCAAGACGTAAGTAATTCGCAACGAAGGTAATTTGAAATGTAAGTGCGGGTGCAAATAATCCGGTATGTAGCAAATTTGGAGTCTAAGTAATTGGAGACGTAATTCGGGATATAGGTAATTGTGAACGTAAGTATTTGGAGATATAAGTGTTTTAAAACGTAGGTATCAGGGAATATAGGAACCTTGCGACATAGGGATGTCTGAGAACATCGAGATCAAGAAATACAAAACTGTGAATGTGTAACAATTTGTAAGCATACATGTATACGTCCATAGAGATTTGCCCTAAGTATCGAGGACCATGTAGCAACTCGGAAACGTTACGTTTTGTACCATAAGTACTTAAGATCATACTGAATTAAGAATGCAATCAAAATCCTATAAAAATTCTTGCGCTAAAACGTCCAAAAAAATGTTCATACCATTTCACTTAAATCGTACACGGTCGTATCCAAATATCCAATTCACAATCGATGGGATAGAACATTCCACTTCGTACGTGTTCGCTTTTTCGTTGAAAGGCTATAAAAGTCTGTCACGCAATTGAATGTTATCATTGCACGATGACTCGGTATAGCATTGTCTCGCAGAGAATCGTGCAGCACGGTAGTTTCAGTAGCTCGCAAATAGCTGCGAGTTCGCGTGACAACAATACGCGGGAACGTTCGAAAGCGAGTGTTAAGTGGTTTCCGGTCATTTACGTAGATTACGATGGACGCGCGTTACGCAAGCCGGTGCATTCCGAGATATTATTATCCTCCTGTTCTACGTCGTATACGAGGCGAACGCGTTGATTCGCACACGTAATATCGACCGATGTGATCTGGAAATTCATTCGGAGCCCACATCCAGGAAGCGTGACCGAGACACTCGATAAAGTCACGATGACACACCACCCTCGACCAGGGTCATATCGTTCGGCGTGGAAAATTGTGGGAAAAGAAGTTCCAATAGTTCTCTACCCGCATCGGTGCATTTTTATTCATTAGGTTCTTTGGGACTCGAGAACCGAACAAATATCTCATGAGAACATAGAAAGCTAATATATTTCTCAAATTCATTTTTAATCGTCAAACGATATAGATTTATCATTTTGAGTAGTTTTCTGAATGTACGAGATGTCTATCCAACCTTGGCGTGCATCGATCGTTGATGTATACGATAACCTTGTTTTCTAAGAATGAAATTGCTTACTTGAAGATGATTACAGTATTCTGGTTACATCAATAGCGATTCTATAGTTAGTTTACGAAAATAAAGAAAGGTTCTGAGATTCGATAAAGTGTAAATTCGAATATATCACGTATTTCAATAAATTCCTCATTTAAAGTAATTTGCTGAATGTATGTCTATTGTTGATGTATACGATACCTTGCATTCTGAGAATGAAATTACATACTCGAAGATGATGACAGCGGTTCTGTAGCTTACAAAAATAAAGAAAAGTTTTAAGATCCGATAAAGAATAACTTGGAGTGTATAAAAATTATTTTCAAAATCTGATAAAATAGAACTTAGATCGTGTGTCGCGGTCCGGTAGACCACCCAGGTCACTTCGGTTCCACACCGATACAAAGTTAATCAATCAAGTGTCGTATCAAATGCGCGTGACACCGGAATATCTTGCAAAACTCGAAAGAACAATACCCACGCGATTCATTGTCGCGCTATGGCGCCAGCGAACGTTTACCTAATTGTCTATCGTACTATTTTTCTCCGTGAAAAGTCCACTGTACGATTGTATCGGTCACGAGTATAAATATGAGAAAGGCGTTTTGTACCCCCGTCTCGGCGGGACTCTCCTTCCAATAATTTGTTTTGCAAACGAGCCTTAAGGTGTGCGATAAGCATGACTGGTCGATGAAGCTTGTCACGCGGATTCCTGTCTCTCCTCTCGGTATCTGGCTTTCCTTGTTCTCTCTCTCGTTCTCTCTCTTACTTCCGTTTTCTCCCGTTCCCGTCCTCGTGCACGCCTTATGTGTACCAACCTGTCGAACTCGGTTGCAACTCGACTTGTCCCTTCGAACGGAAGAAACGACGAGGACAGTCTATCCACCATAGATACGATCGATCCTTCTTGCGTGGGTGATTGATCGACGATTCAGCTAACTCGCCCTCGCTGACCGAACTTTGCATAGTACGTGCCTTACCGGTTCTTTACACCGGTGCTTAATGCTTGCTCGCTCGGTCGCGTGCACCTTGATACTTTGCGGTAAGACGCTTTGGTTTAACGATAAGAACGCGTTATGAAGTTTCACGATCAAGTTCGTTGAGGTTGGAAGCAAGTTTCAGCGAACAAACTCGCACCGTGTGGTTTTCTTCGTACCGCTTCGGACGTGTATATCACTATTTAGCCTTTTGCACTTAACCCCTTGCTGTATGATTTATTTAGTGAGTACGTCACTTCGTACTAACTGTTAGTACACTATTAAAACGAACGAAGAATATCGAAATGTTCTATCAATTTTGTAATCGGTGATCCTTGAGTTTGCAAATTATACTTGGGCTCGAGCTTCAAATTGAAACGTATTAGAAAATCGAGTTAGATGAATCGTAATTGAACTATGAGTGCGTCATAAGTCGGACACGTCAAAGTATGGCAAGGGGTTAATTTCTTTTACCTGCCAGCACCTTAATTAAATTACAAAATAGATCAAGAAATGGGTCTTGAATAAAATGTATTGCAATAGTGCAGGGTGAGTAACAAATACATTTTTAATTTATTATAAGTAGTAAACAAATTTATATTCAAGCAACTTGAGCCACTGCGGAATGTAGTTTTGAAAATAAGCATATTAAAATTATTAAAATCAGTAAATGACGAGTACTCTCGACGAACACGAGACAAATGCTCCTATTATATGGAAAAATTACTCCTTTAATCGATAAACAATTAATATTTAATTAATGTTTTGGATCGACGCGTATATATATCAAACGCAATTAACTGATTAACAGAATATTGAAGAATAAGATTTTGTCTCTCCTCTCGGTACATTTTTCTTCATTTCCGTGTAGTACAGCAACAGCAGGCTTTATGTAAGATCTTAATTGCTTATAAAAAATCGGTGATACAAATAGCCCCGAGAAGTCTTCGTACAATTATAATTACAAAAAAGGAGAGAAGAAACGATAAAGATACAGAAAACGAGAACGAATCGCAGATATACCAACTCGAACGACAAGTTAGATTCTTGCTCTAACAATTAGGTGAAACGAGTCGCTGGAGTGTCGGTGGTCGACTATACCCGAGGGCGATATAACGAGCGAGCAGATATAAGACGCACCGATTACGTCGCCGCTAAAATCACTGTCGGAGGTGCGTTGAAATCGTGTATGTAAGCAAGAGGCTTACCCCGAAGGTAAACCCGAGGGCGTTCGATGCAAGGGCGCAGTTTCCGCGAATGATCCAAAGTTCTCACGCGATTCGATTGCGTAAAATATCAATGTCCTCGCGAGCAAGGTCCAACGATAGCGATCGGCATTGATGCACGCACGCGAGACACGCATCTCTGTCGCAGGTTGCTAGCTGGCTGGCGTGCCGAACGACCGCAATTAACCTTACGTAACATGTCGGTGGCTCTTTCCTGGTGGCCTGAACGGCCGTTCGCCACGAAGATAAACTGCACACAATGCGTCGCACGGAAGGCAGGGTCCACGTCGACGCACGGAACCGGCCTGAAAACCAGAAGAACGGTGTCCTCACTTCGTCGTTCTCGCTCGTCCGGCCGATAATTGTTTTTAGCGCTTGCACGCCACCAGGAAGGCGGACACACCGGGCACACGCTAATCGAAATCGTAAATCCGACCGATAAGAAACGGTGTTGCAGTTCCACGTAAGCGATGTGTATTCTCCTGTGTTCCGCGATTCTTCTCTCTATGCTGCATTATGATCTTGTTTCCACCCGGTGGGCCGACATTTTTACGACACTGTCATTAACGCGCATAGGCTCCCTGCAGATAAAGGGAGACGTTCGTACCTCGTCGCGACTTAGACAATCATAAATTTGTTTCATGATAAATAGCTCTTCGCAGCCGATTCTACGACATTTTAGAACGATAACTGTCTGCTCGTAACGATCACATTTTTCGTACGAATTTGTCACTTGTATACGGAAGAATTTACTTACTTCATTAATAGATGAGCAAATATAAATATAAATGTAAATAAGAATTATCTTGAGTTGTATATTCTAGTGTTTGGAATAAGTAAAACTTCAGTATTTTCGAATGAGTAATAAACGCAACAAAATATTTCGAAAATATCTGGTGAGATATATTAAGAATAAAAATATTACGTAACAAAAATTTTAACTGTTTCAATATGACAAAGTGTGTTTTTAACACTTTGAGTCACTGTAAATCTTGAACATTTTTCGAGAACATTTCTTTCGTTATTTAACTCGACAGTTAACTTTATTTTCAGTAAATAATCTTTATGATTGTACCTCTACGCAGTCTTATTTTACTAGGCAAAAATTTCTGTATTTCTCAAAATTATTTATAACATGTAATTTAAAATAATGTTCGCTGATATAAGTGATAAGTCTATTCGAAAATTCGTACGTCATCCATATGTAGATGACATTGCATTGAATGTTAAAGGATAGTAATTGACGTTTAATAATATTTCATGACTTGGTGATCATGTTTTTTCGCTGATAAATACGTGATTAAGTCTTAATTTATGTTTAAGAGTATCATATGTTATATTAAAACTATTAATTAAATTTTATGCGATGTTTCTTTACCTCTCAAAGTTTGTCTTCAGTTTATCTTTGGTTTCTTGTGCACTAGATATGTTTTGTACAATTTGTACACTCTCAATCATTGTCTAACTATGATATTGTCGCAAAATCGCGTGAATCTAAGTGCTCAATAATATATTGTTCCACAATTTTTGGCTGGCACGGGCGGTTGTACGAATTGGTGTAGCAATCTGATATGATGAATGGTTATACTCCTAAGAGTGGTTGTAATAATTAAATTTGATGCATAGCACCGCTTTTGCGAGCGGATGTAATAGTTATACGGGATGCAGGCGGTAAGTTATGTTCTTCATGGATACAGTATACGCGAGAAGAGAAGTGATCGGTTGTTATTGTCAAAATTTTGGCAACGTCTCAAGTAAATTGCGCGAGAAGTTGCGGATGAAACGAACACGCACCAACGATGAACATTTCTGTCTTATTCTACAATAGAGGAACAGTTGTTCGAGTTGCAATTAAGGAGCTAAAAACAGATCTTCTTCTGGCTGTTAAAACATCATCGTCTGATGTTCGGACACGTCAGAATCTCGCGTTAGATGCTACTATTTATTAAACCGAAGTGCAACGAAGAAATTGCAAACCGTTAAAGTGTATTGAAAAAAATGACAAATTGTCAGACTTATCTAGATTTCTAAGTACTTAGATAAAAAAAACTAAGATGCTATTAAAATGTGTGCATAAGTTTTTGAGGATTATATTGATTTGCAATTTATATTGCACTTGAAATTTGCATTAATTTTCCATTAGCATAATTACCGAATAGTAGTTCGCGAATCGTTCATTTAAACGTGACACGTGTCAAAATATCCACGATCACCGGAATCTTTCATGTTTCAGTGTTAATGTACGTTGACGCAGTCAAAAATTCACTTTGCACGTTCTGATCATTCAAACAACGTCCGACATCGATTCTTTAAACAGTATTTAGACAAGCAGTTTTAACGTGTACGAAACGGCCAGGCAAACAATCCATGCAATATCGTCGGTTCCAAAGATTTGCATTTTGGAAACTATTATTAGTCTCTTCTAAAATTAAAGCAAACTCGTTGTACGATATATCCGCGACACCGTGACATTTCTCAAAGATAAAGTCATCTTATGCTAACGTTTCGAAGAAACTAGTTTCTTTGGGCATTGCTGTGCCAATAAACTACGTCAAACAAGCGTGCGAAATGTAATTTTGAGGAAGACAAAAATCAGAGAACATCGGTTCATCCATTTATTTCTGTCAAATAATACAAATACCGTGTTTGAGGATCCACTGATGGTATGGGTAGATAGGAGTATGCGGGTATAAAGAGAGAGCTATATGGATGTTTAGGAGGATGTTCAAGGTTCAATTAGGGATATAAAAGTCGATGAATCTAAAAGTATCTACGGATTTACGTCTTTACGAGTAGGTTCAAGATTCAATTAGGAACATAGAGATCTACGTATTTAGCTTCTAGGTTCATTTAGAAATATGGATATCTATGGATCTGTGTATTTATGAATTTAAATATCTATGGATCTAAGGATCCAAGGTTATTGCAATTTAAGAGTATATGAGTTTATTGACCTAAACGCAAATGGGTCTGGGAACATAGGAGTCTGAAGGTATAGGAGGCTAGGTATAGCTAGAGAGACCTATAGATGTACGGATCTGGAAAGATAGAGATTGAAATATGGAATAATAGAGATTTGGAAATATAGGGACTGGGGGTAAAGGAATATGAGCATATAAAGTCTTGGAAGTATAAATATGTGGCGATTCAGAAATCTAGGGTCGTAGAAATTTGAACATAGAGGAATCTAAGAATATAACAATATAGTAATATAGGGATCTCATGATATAGGGATTTGGGAATACAGAAACCCGAGTATATAAGGTGTTACCGATATAAAAATTTGGGAATATAGCATAGGTTTTGTTAATACATATAAAAATTTGAAAACGTAGGAATCTTGGGATACAGAGACGCAATGTATACAGCGATTTGACAACATACAAATTTGGGAATATCGGAATTTTGAGCTTTTAGGTATCACTAGCTACCTAAAGAATGTCACCTGTAACAAAAGACTATACCCGTCTTCCCTGGTAGTAGGAAGTATCTCGAGTAAAATAGTCGCGACACCGCCGCTGTCTGCTCAACGATGTTGGCGTAGGAAGTGTGAATTTGTGGCTGTCGATAGTTCAACAATGAACGTCTATTTAAATAACCATGATTCAGGTATCCCGAGCAGAACCACGGTTTACCCGAACGCGCGAGGAAGCGACTTTCTCGCATCAACACCTTCGCGACGACAAAGTACAAAATCGAATCCGTGAAATTCTCGAGAGACGCGCGGTAATTAATGTTGATCTCCAAATCATCTCGTGCCACTTAACCAGATTACACGCGCTCGTACGCCTATAACGGCCGTAGAACGCACGAAATTTCTCGATCGAGGACACCGGGCCGAAAGCAGGAAACGCAATTACGCGCCGCGGACAGGGATACCGTTAATTGCTAAAATCCTTGGTGCGGTTGCTCGTTTTAATTCGGTGTGTCTCGTCTGCCGGCGAAAACACGCGTCGCACGGTGAAATTCCAATGGACGTGTGTTCTTGCCTGGTTGGCTGGCTGTCACCGGGGACGGCGTGGGACGTGAGAATTTGTGGCTCGCGATAGGGAGACGAGGGGCGTCAGAATGCCTCGCGGAATAACTACGATACCACCGATGCCTCGTGCTATCGATACCCCGCCACTATCGAATGCCAGTCGCGTGCATAGCGCAAAAGATCGACTCTAACGAATTAATACCACCTCGAAAGTTAAACGGTCGGACTATTGATAGGCGCTTCGGACGTTCGACGAAGTATGGAGATACGCGAGTATATGGACGTAGGAGTATGTGAATCTAGGAGTTTAGAGGTCTAACAGCATGGGTATATTAGAAATATTGAGATTTATAAGTGAAGGGATCTGGGAGAATAGGGGCCTAGGGAATAGGGAACTACAAATGTTGGAATAAGAGTTATTTTTACATATGTACTAAAGTTATTATTATATATTATACCAGGAATGTAGAGATGTCAGAGTGGAAAGATCCGAGGACGTAGAAATCTGAAAATGTAGAAATTTGGGGACGTAGGGAATCGGGAATATAGATGTTTTGAATATAGAGGCGTGGTAGTATAGGGATTTCGGGAAGTAGGAGTTTGAAAATGTAGAAATCTGAGAACGTAGAGATCTGGGGATGTAGGATTCTGGAGTCGTAGGAATCCGAAGACGTAGGGATCTCGGGACATTGAGGACCGGGAATATATGTAGGTATTTGGGAGTATAGGGATCTGAGAATGTAGGTATCTGGGGACATAGGAAACCAGGAATATAGGCATTTAGGGCTGTAGAGGTCTGTGAGCATAGCGATCTAGGGATAGTGAGATTAGGAAATGTAGGAAGATTAAACAATAGGAATCTGAAAACGACGTAGAAACTTGCTAACATCGAGATTTGAAAGCATAGAAATATAGAAGTAAGCTCTGCTACTAGAATTTACTCAAATCTTAGAAAGTAGGACACACTTGATCAACATGAATCAATTTCTCAATAATCGTATAGAATATTGTTAAACGATTACCACTATGCGACATAAAGATATATAGCACCCACGTGTTTACAGACACCATAACAGCGTTGGATCGAGTTAAATCGTTCCGCAACCTCCTGTCTGAACGGATAATATAATACAGCGTTTATCGTCTTAAAAGAAATTATGCATTTAGCGGTCAATTGATTCGTGATCTCTTCGTTGTCGCTACATTTCACACCTCGATACTTGTTGCAGAAGTGTAGATTGATCGCGTTAATTGCAATAACGTCTCATACCGAGCGCCACACCGGCGCCTTGAATCACGACACAAAGCTCGCAAAGCCAGGGCAATTTTTTGTTTCTTGTCTCTGTCGGCGCGACAAATATACGGTCGTCGCGTTCAAACCAAGACGCTAATCGTATTCCCGCTAATAAATCAACGTCGATCGAGAAACTGGTCTACGAAAGCGAACAGGCTGACCCGCTAGCGTCGAATAGCGCGGACTGTTTCGATTAGTCCGTTAAAAATTAATTAAATATCGATGTTGCACGCAGGGGCGGCAAAAGCTGGGTGATACTTGCGGAGTTGTGTGTACGGCACACGTTATGTGTGCAATTATGTGAGTGGGTATTTGGAATGTGTTTTACTATATTTTATCGGCAGATATCAATTTTTCGATTTTTCAATTTTTCAATTCTTCGATTTTTCAGTTTTTCCATTGTTCAATTTTCCAGTTTTTCAAATATCCAAATTCAAATACTCAAATTCTCATATTCCTAAATTGAAATAATTTCCAATTCTTATATTCCCGAATTCTCGCATTCTCAAATTTCCATATTCCCGGAATTCTTACATTCCCAAGTTTCCATATGCTCGAATTCTCACGTCTGCAATTCCAATATTTCCAAATTCCTATGTTCCCGAATTCACACATTCTCAAATTTCCATATTCCCGAATTCTCACATTCCCAAATTCCTATGTTCTCGAATTGTCATATTCCCCAATTCCAATATTTCCAAATTCCTATGTTCCCGAATTCTCACATTCCCCAATTCAATATTTCCCAATTCTTGTATTCCTGAATTCTCACATGACAAAATTTTTAATACCAAAATTCTGACATTCCCAAATTCACGAGTTTCCACATTCCTAAACTCTAATCTTTCGAAATTTCTGTAATTCCCAAATTGCCAAATTCTCAAATTCCCGAATTCCCAAATTCCGCAAATCCGAAATTCTCAATTTTTCAAGATGTAAAATTTCCGAAGTGTCAGATTTCCAAATGTTCAAATTGTGAAATCCCAAATTCGAAATGTTCGCACCTCGCACGGAAGAAAACGTCGTGCCGCCGATCCTGGTTGTAATGTTGCACGTCACAGATGGTTAACGAGCACCGCGGACAGACAGGTAGATATACCGGCATGCTGGACGCACGGCTAATCACGATTTTACGGAATCGATTCGAACGTGGACGGTGTCCCGAACGACACGTAGACGCGCGTTCACGTGTTGGCTTGTAATTAGCTGGAACGTAGTTTCCATCATTCAACGTCTCAATTTTACACGAACCGCGTAACGAAAGAGAGACACCGTCGGGTTTCACCTCCGCTTCGCTCGCGTCACGTCCGAACGTTTTCTGTTTATAAACGACCGCTTTCTAACTATATTATTACCGCTATCTTCGATCGCCGGATAGGCTTAATTAAAAGTTCGATCAATTAATTTCACGGTAGAGCAACAAAGTTTAATGATACATTTATTGGTCACCACCGAATTATCTGATTGGAGTGATATTATAATTTGATTTTAATACATGGCTTCTACTACTTTTTATGAGTTCTAAGGATTGTTCGCGATTAGAACGATGCGAGCTCCAATAAAATGCGATACAATGAGCTCTGACCCTAATTTTCATGCCACAGATAATATAATCAATGCACGATAAATGTTTCGAACATTGAGTTTAGAAAGAAATAAAGCTATTAGATCGTTGATTGATTCGTCAAGATTATTAGGGATGCCATATTGATTTCGATATCAGTCTTTTAATTTGCACTCTATTACGAAGAATAGAAATGTCCGAAAAATTTGAAAAATTGTTCTCAGAATGTACGAAAACATTTAATATACCAGCGATAATTATAAAGTCATCAGCAATCACATATTTTACAAAGATAATAATAACATATTAGGTTTTCATAAAAAAATTCAATTACGCATAAAACATTAAAAAGGAGGAAAATGTCGATTTAATTTCATAAAATTAATGATATTGAGAAATGAATGTTTCATATATACATTTTAGTCGAAAATAAATTCCACACATTCGTCATACACTTCGTATTTGTCATGACAGGAAACGTGTTAAGAGTTCGATCGCATTAGCGTTGTATCTCCCGCGTATAAATCACGCTATTGCGATGACGTTACTCGAGCATCATCGTTCACCTGTGAAATCACCTGACGTATTGGGTGCCGGCAGGTTGTGCCTTGATCAGACATCCGGCGATTTTCTAATATTACGTCCTCGCCTAGCGAGCGGCTCGTGTTCTCATGCATGACTTTATTGTTGGCGAGCTCGTTGAATGAAACGGCGCTGGTATCATGTCCTATAAGTATCCCACTTGACTCGGCACAATCGATACACGATCTTGCTGTAGATCGACTCGATCGTGATTCAGGCCTTGCTGATAGAAACTCGTTGGCCCGTTGAACTTTAAAATCCTCGCAGAACCCGAGAAAATCCATTTTACCATTGGCGTAACTACCATTTTCGTTCGCGCGCGTCTACTTCCAGATTCGCTCGCGTTATATTGCCGTGCACTGAATAACAACGCGTTAGATGGCATGTGTTCAATTATGCACACATCGGATAATCTACTCGTCGAAATATCAACGTTAGATTATCTATGCGTTGGATTTTCTATGTGTTGTATCGCCACGTGTAAGGTTGCCTATGTGTTGTATCGATATGCATTACATTATTTATGCACTACATAGCTCACGCGTCAAATTACCTGCGTGTTGTATAGCCACGCATTAGATTGCCTCCGCGCCGATTAGTCTACGCGTTGTATCGCCACGCGTTAGATTATCTGCGTGTTGTATCGCTATGTGTTAAATTACCTATGCGTTGTGTTGCTACGTGTTAGATTACCTGCGCGTTATATCACCACATGTTAGATTACCTACTCGTTGTATTATCATGCGTTGTGTCGCTACGCGTTAGATTACCTGCGTGTTGTATCTCCACGTGTTAGATTACCTACGCGTTGTTTCATCACGCGTTAGATTATCTGCGTGTTGTATCGCCACCTGTTTTATTACCTACGCGTGAGATCGTCTATGCATAAGATTACCAATGCACGAAATTGTTTGTGTGCAGTATTGGTACGCGTTTGATTGCCTATTGTATCATCACGCGTTGAATTTCCAATGTGTTGTATCACCACGCGTTGAATTACCCATACGTTGTATCACCCCACGTTTCCACACCCTAGAATATCCAGATGCACTCAGGTGTCCACCCAGTTTACGCCAATGTACCTAACCTGTTCACAACGAAACATTCTACATATCGCATCGGTACTCTACGGTGTTCACCGAGAACGTGGATGAAATTGTTCAATACTGAACTTTATAATGGAATTTTCTGAACGGGAAATCGTTACGAAACAATTATGAAATTGTATGAATATACGCTTACCGTGGAGGTGTCTAAAGTTTCTAGGAGTATTCGGATCAAGTAGTTATGAAATTCAAGCGGGGCAAAGGAAGAGAATGGTTAGAACGTTAATCAGCCCGCGTAAGAGAACAATGGCGGGACGATGGTTGTGCGGGAAAAACGAGCACAGAGTGTGGCAAGTAATTTCAGATTAGACTTCTCGCGTTTCGGGGCGGGCTAATCCGCGGAATATAATTAGCCCGCGTGACTAACGCGAACGGTTCTGCTAAAATTAGCGAAATGTAATCATAACCGAGAGCAGGTGGCCATTTTACCCTTTTCAAGAGTTTGACATGCCAGGATTGTGCGAACCGTTAAGAACATCGTGGCTAGCAGTGAGTCACACCAGGACTAATTATAATCCTTTTCGTTCGTAGGTATCCTTCGCATATATCCCTTCGTTTCATCGTTCGAAACGTTAATTTGTAGCCTCATCGTAATAATGTTACTTATGGTCCCTTTTGAACCGTAAATATGGATTAATGCGGTTCGAAATCCTTTGATGCCTCTCTAAATCATTCGTTGAGGACTCTCGTTTGTTTTCGTGTCACTTGGATACGATTTAACTTTCTAGTGTTCTAAGTACATGCGGTTGCTTCGAGTTGCGATTACAAACTCTTCACTTTTGACATGTTTGATTTAAGTGTTAAACATACTGGCACGTGGATGTGTTCAGACAAAGCGGAATATTAATAGCTGGAATTGGGATGAATCACTTGGTACACTGAATACATTTTCAGAGTATTATGTAATTTTTATTTTTACGATATATTGTTTAAGTAGCGCTCGTATTCGTATTCTGTTTGCGTTGATTATAGCGAATACTCTTCAGGGGTATTAGATTGCAGAATACCTTGGACAGCTTTTTCCTGAATTTATGATAAATGAAAAGGCATTGCATATTTATAGAACAATTTTGGGATTCCTAAACTCTAACATTCCCAGATTCGTAGGTCCTCAAATTTCCAAATATCTAGATTTATAGATCCTCAGATTCTAACATTCGTAGATTCATAGATCCCCAAATTTCTAGATTTCTAGGTTCTAACATTTTCAGATTCCTAGGTTCTAACATTTTCAGATTCGTAAACACCCTAAATTTCTTGATCCCCAGACTCTGGGGGAAAAAATCTGCACGTTCTCACAGTCCTATGCCCATAAATTGTCACAAGTTCCTGTGTTCGTTAACCTATACATCTCTGAATTTTTCTACCCTCTATTTCCTTAGCTGTTATGTAAAGTACATCCTCGATAATTCCAATTAAAATGTTGAATCCAATACGTTTCGACGAAACATTAAAACTTGATGGAGCAATAACCTTCGTTTAAAAATAGCTGTAGATGTCTAGAATAATAAAGTAACGTACAACCAGCCGTAATATTTAAAACATGGAAAAAATCATTTATATAGCAAATAGTTCCGTTATTATCGGATGATAAGGAAACGGCCATGGAGCAAGTAGTAATGTTTTGAAACGAGCTTCTTACAACATTATCAAACGGCGCCATGATGTCATTCCGATATAAACAACGTAATCTCAGGGGTCACGAAATTATCCGAGCATTATCGGCCGCCTCGGTGATATTTACTTAATTGTTTACCACGATTTTCGCCACTGAGTCACACGAAGCGTGCGTTACTTCTGTTACAGGTGCACGAGAAAATGCGTGTGAGGTCAAGGTGACGGCAGAGAGCATGGAGAGCATGCGAGATAGCGGCGGGCTACGGGTCGATGGCTCGAAAGGAAGTGTCGCGACGGGTTTACCCAGCTCGAAAACGGTGAATCAGTTGAAAATAGTGGAAAGTTGCGATGAAAGTGGCATCCTGCTGAACAACGGCAAACAGGAGATGGATCCTTACAAGGAACTGGAACTCTATCTCGCCAAAGTTAACGTAAGTTCCCACAAAATCATCTAAACCCTCAAATTAATCTACGTCTGGGCTACGGATTACAAATAAACATATCTACAAGTGGTCTATATTCTAACAGTAGTTGAACCACAAGTAGCACATATACATATTCTAGCAAAGCACATCTAGGCTTCATATTATACAAATTTCTTATTTCCAATGACAAAATTTGTTAAGGTGGTTTTCTTGAAATTTGTGCTGATTCACTTCAAGATAAAGAATTAATAAGTCTACTAGTTTATGTTTCATCGTTTGTTCATTTATTTCTTAACTTCGTTTTTAACTTCAAAATAATTGTGTATTATTCGTCGGTAGTTTTAGTGTTCAATAAAACAGGATTATCATAAAATTTTGTATCTTCAGTTTGCTGAAACAAATGATCTAATTAATCCTGTTTGGATTAACCTTCCTCTAAACTCTTTTTACGTTCATAATTAATATTATTACATATATGTTATTAATAGTATACGTTATAAACAGTATAAAACAGTATATATGTTAATAATTAATATTTACCACAGAAAATTATTTTAATTATTTGAAATATCGTGTAACAAATTTTTTGTTCATTATCATTCGTGATAATCAAAGTGTTTGTCCGATCGCGTTCATTGCCATCGCAAATAATGGATGTTTGTAACGAAACGTTCGCGAGGCGATGCAACACGAATCAATATTTAAAAATCAATCATTTTTTTATCGATTCTCTCCGGTCGAGAAAGGGGGATCCGAAGGATCCCGAGAGCCAAGCATGCACAACAAATTGAACGTGACGCCACGATCGCCATGCAAGATTCCAAAACACGTTTCGTCCCTGACCGCCTGGTCCACCTCGTGGTACGTCGGTCAGTTCGTTGTCTTCTTGTTTCTTCATACTTACTTTTTCATCATTTTACATTTGCCTACCGCGGGTACAGATGTTTTAGGAACTTCGATCGCAGGAATTAACGCGTTGAATGACACCCGAAAGCGCAGGCCAGTTTTTGCTCCCTGAACACCTTCGATGGTGGACCAATTTCGGTTATCTGACTTATTCGCATGATTGGAATGACTTGTTATACGATACATGCATACCGAACTTGTTATACGATACCTACACTTTCTAGTCTATAACTAACGTAGGTATTTACGAATTAAAAAATTTACATCTTATCAATTTTACACCATCATTATATTGGGGATTTTGGAATTGGGGAATTGTGGATTTGGGGATTTGGAAATTGGGGAATTGGGGATTTGGGAATTTGGAAATTGGGGATTTGGGAATTTGGAAATTGGGGAATTGGGGATTTTGGATTTGGGGATTTAGGAATTGGGGATTTGGGAATTGGGGATTTGGGAATTGGCGATTTGGGAATTGGCGATTTGGGAATTGGGGTTTCGGGAATTGGGGTTTCGGGAATTTGGAAATTGGGGATTTGGGAATTGGGGATTTGGGAATTGGGGTTTCGGAAATTGGGGTTTCGGGAATTTGGAAATTGGGGATTTGGGAATTGGAGATTTGGGAATTGAGGATTTGGAAATTTGAAGTTGGGGATTTAGGGATTTGGGATTTAGGAATTGGGCAATTGGGGATTTGGGGATTCCGTAGTTGGAGAATGTAGGAATTGGCGATGAAGGAATTGTAAATTATTTACATCATATGATATATAATTTGCATCTTATCAAACAATTGTGATTAATCCTCGTAGTTGCCACAGAAACACACCAATTTTCAGCACAAATCCGCGTACGTAATCGTGAGGTAGCTGTACTCGCAGAATTTCTCTCATTCCGTATTCACGTTTTATCAGAGGCGTTCTCCGGCGTGCAAGCATTGCGTCATCGGAATGGTATCGCGGCCGCGCAATCGAGACTTATTAGCTCGTCGAATTCCCTCTTACTCTCGTCGCTGGTACCTAAATTGGTACACCTGTTCCAGAATCTCGGCCCATCGAATTAAACGGCGGGACGAGAGAAAACGCGCGACCGGTTTTCATTCCCGGTGTCCAAACGCTTGTACGTAACCGTTCCACGTCAAATCGCGCGATGTTAGACCCCCGTGGCTACCGCCGAAATTTACGTTCGTCGACAAATCGGCCAGGATACCACCTAACGTCTCGTTGCGAGCACGAACAAACGAGGCGTTCAGCCAGAACGGATGTATCTACGATAGTTAGCCACGGCAATACGCGAGTGAATCGCGTTTCTGTGCTGTTGCTTTTCGCAGCTGGGCAAATATTAACCGGTGTTTTTCACTTATCTACACGCCAGATAGAGTAGTTAAACGGCATTCTCCGCTGTGTTTTATACACCGCGTTCAGCTATAATTGGCATTAAAACGACGAATCATTCGGATTATGACATTCCGCTGAGTTCATCGTGTCGTTGTTTATTTGCCGCGCGCGCACACGGCGTACGGTTTTCGTCCGCGCGAATGCCAGTGGGTCGGGAATGATCAACGTTTTCGAAAGTGAAATTTTTCGTTTCAAAAATTGAAATGAAAGCGTTACGCGTCTCATGGGATACGGTTCCAGTGATTCATCGGCATTCGACGAGGGTTTCGTTCGATTAGCCACGCGGATAAACGTCGAACTTTTTAGCGCGTGTATCTCGTTACGCGTCTCTCGCTCGGACGGGAACCACGAAACTCGATTGATCCCAGGCTCTCGAAAGATATTTCGTGCAAGAGGAGGCGTCGGAACGGTCAAAGGCCACGGGCCGATCACGAACAAAAATGTCGCCTTGGAGTGTCACTCGTCAACCCGGGTTTCTCGGTTGTCCGGTTCGCACGATCGCGGAAAAGAGCAAAAAAGCTCCAGTGACTTCGTGGAAAAAGCACGAGAGCCGAGAGAAAAACGGATCCGTTTAAGTCATCTGTTGCTCAGCTTGTTGCTCGATCGACCCTTGTTCTTTCTAAGGGAAACCGCGCACGACGCTCCAGCCTTCATGTGTAGCTGCGTTACGTGTCCTCCACGGGCGAATTAATTGCTTCGCGGGCAATTAATTAAGCGGCTACGTTGAACGAGCGGAATTAATTGGACGGACGGTAGTCGGGTTCCGTGAGACTTTCAGGAAAATGTATTCGAGAGGTGCAATTCAGTTACACCTCGATTCAAAGAGGATGTTATAGTTTAACGAGCTTGAGGATTTTGGTTTTTGAACTTGAGTCGGACAATTTTGGTATTTTTGTGGATTCGGAATTGGGGATTTGGCAGTTCGAGATTTGGGACTTGGGGATTTGGGGATTGGAGATTTTTAAATTTGGGATTTGGGAATTGGGGAATTGGGAATTGGGGATTGGGGATTGGGGATTGGGGATTTGGGAATTGGGGACTTAGGAGTTGGGGATTTGGGATTTGGGGATTTGGGAGTTGAGGATTTGGGAGTTGGGGATTTGGGAGTTGGAGATTTGGGATTTCGGGAATGTAGGAATTGGGGAATTGGGAATTGGGGATTTAGGAGTTGGGAATTTGGGAGTTGCGGAATGTACGAATTGGGAAATGTCGGCATTCGGGATGTAGGAATTGGGGAATATAGGAATTGTAAAATGTGTAAATTCGAGAATGTAGGAATTGGAATTTTATGACTTAGGAATTTAGAAATGAGAAATTTGAGTATTTGTGCATTTGAAGAATTTAGTAATCTAACTACTTGGAAACCTGGGTATCCGTAAAGTTAAAAATCGATAGGTTTCAAAATTTGGAAATTGGAAATCTCTCCGTTTGGGATTTATATAACAGAAACTTTAAATATTAAAGTGAAAATGACGGAACAAGTCTTCAGTTATCTTATGTA
Source organism: Coelioxys conoideus (assembly GCA_947623535.1). Lineage (NCBI taxonomy): Eukaryota > Metazoa > Arthropoda > Insecta > Hymenoptera > Megachilidae > Coelioxys > Coelioxys conoideus. The sequence continues at coordinate 14,341,303 of OX392457.1, read as the reverse complement.
CCACCTACTCTCTTCTGATGACGAAATTTGGCCTAATGTTAAAAATCTCTGTATTACACAATTCAATTATCATACACCATTAAATGTACGTGAACATGTTAAAATTGTACCAGCAACAGAGTTGGTAATAAAATTAAATCAATAATACACCCGTATAGACGGCTGAAACAATTTCTCCGTACACGACGATAACAAACAGTGAGTCTACGAATCGCATCGGTTTCTTCCGAACCGTAAACTCCTAGCAGAGTGCGTATATTCTCTAATATCGCAGATGCTTTCGTCGAAAGACACTGAAATGCAGCGAGAAGCAGGGAGTGTTTCGGAACATCCTGAAACGTCGATAAACACAGAGATTGACTCTAAATTTGGCACGAGCGAAACGAGTTTCCTCGATCGGTCTGGACTTAACCGTCGCTGATGGGATTTCGTCGAAGTGTACGCATCAATTCGTTCCTCATCGCGACGAACAACGATGGATCCTGTTTACGAAGCATGGAGAATCGACCTGGCAAGAATTCCAAGGCTCCCAGAATGGCCAACGGTCGCCCACCAATTAATTTAACCGATTAATTCTGCTGGACGGTCGGCGAATTGCTCTCATTAATTAATTGTCCGGCAACTTCGAGCGAATCGCATGTTGTACAGAATAACGTTTCGGTGCCGCGCAAGCTTTAGCCTTAAGTGGACGTTCATTATTCTAATTAGTTCATCAGCCGGTTATATCGTCGGGACAAGTAATTAAGAAACGGACACGACTAAATATAACACGGAAAACTACTTACTTTTCTTCAAGTGCGGTTCTATTAGCTCGGCCGAGTGTACTTTCGGATTCACTCTCGATTTTGCTATTTCTCCTTTTTTGAGGTTATGATGAATTCGGATTCAAATTCACAAATTTATAGATTTGGGAATTTACGTAACCTTGAATTGAGATTTCCGAAATTGACAAATCACTACTCTATACATTTTTTAATCTAGTGGCTTCTAAATTTTCAAATCCATAATTCTTCAAATTTTCGAATATGCAAGTTACTACGTTTTCAAATCTTTTGTTACCCAAATTGTTAAGTTTCCACATTCACTTCATATTTTCAAGTTTCTAAATCCCCTATCACTCAAATCGTCTATTCTCTAAATACCCTATTTCCTAAATTTTCAAGCTAATATTGCCAGTTGCCTAAACTCTCAAGTTACAAAATTTTCTATTTTCCATGTTCCTAAATTTCTAAATTCCCTACTCCCCAAATTCCCTATTCCCTAAATTCACGAATTCCCAAATTTCCTATTCCGCAAATTCTCAAATACTCTATTTCATAAATTGTCAAATTCCCAAATTCTCAAATTCCTACTCTCCCGAATTCCTAATCAATTATTAAAGTCGCTTAATACCTCGTTACAAAAATATTCAAATACTCGAATTCCCCGCTCTTCAATTTTACAAGTTCCCAATTCTCGACTCTCCCATTCCTAAATTTCTAAACCCGCAAACTTCTGTATCATGAACCTCGAACATCTGAAATGAGAAAAAAAGCCTAAGAAATTTAAAATTCAAATTTTGAAACCAGTTGTCCCCAAAATGCAGTAATCCCAAAGTTTCGCACAAGCACTCTACGATTCTACATCCTCGACTCTGTAATTAAGGAGCTGCAAATAAGAATACCGTTCGTTTACTCCACCCTCGGGCAACTTCTGTCTCGAAATTACGATCACGTAATTCTTATTCATCGTTCAAAACCATTAAGCGATTAAATCACCCGCGGATATAAGTAGTCAGTCCCCAAACGTTTCACCGTTCTCTAAGCCGTAAACGTTTCGAGAAACGCGAAGTTAATAACGTTCGTACAACGTACCGCGATATTTAACCCGTTCTCCCAAGAAGGGGCAACAATTATCGGTAATTTACAAAAATTTCCATGTTACTATACATATACAGCCACTGCTCACTTTATTAGTGCTTTTTGAAATTCTGTAAAAAATTCAACGCTGCTTTCGAACTATGGGATAATGAGTTCGTACTACAAGGTTGCCTTATGGGTTGCTTATCCAAATGTAGTTGGTTTCATTTAAAATTGTTAGGTTGGTGCATATGAAATGTCGGATTTTTAAGTGAATATATAAAACTGCGTATCTTGTTTCAAAACCCGTTTATTTAATTAAAATATGATCCATTTGCTTGAGCACACTTTTCCCAACGAGATTGTAATGTATAAATGATTGTATGAGCAACTATGAAAAAGGTTGTGCCAAAAACGAAAGCATAAGGAAAACATGGTGACAAAGGTTCATATGTACAGAAAATCCAACATTTCATATGCACCAACCTAATATATCATAATGAAGGGCCTCAATATTAACTTTTGGACATTTCAGTTCTAAGAAGTTCTAGGATAAGTAGTTATTTCACTAATTAACACTACCGCCTATAATTTTCATTGTGGTTTCACCAAAGGCATCGGTCGATCGATGCTAAGGGCGGGTGAACAAAATATTAGTGTTTTAAGAATTATATTGATCTATTTGTGTTTGTATCCGTTGTTTCTGTAAAATAAATGTAAAACCCATTGATCATCATAAAGCGATATTTGCATAAGGTACTCATTATTCATGGTGAAACAGAAAAATATCATAATTATAGACGCGAGTCTAATAAAGTGAGCATAGACTTTATATCGGTTGTATCGCACAATCGACTTCGACGTCGAGAGAACGTGACGGGAGTCGGAATGTTGTCTACGATTAATTAATTAAGTGGCTAACGTTGTTGAGTTGTGTCCGACGGATTATGCCACCAGATGGTAAGATCATCGAGCGCGGGAATGTCGTTCGTTTTGATCAGCTACTATTATTCCTACGCGATTTACGCCTCCGTGAATGCAACCGAAGTACACGTTGCTTGGGAAAGAAGCGTGGGAGGGACAAACAACGCGTAACAGATTGCTCGAAAGTCCCGATCAACTGGCACGGGATTATTGCTTAATGATCGTATATCGCGAGAAATGTTTTGCGGTTGACGATCGGCAGCCGCGGACTCGATTTCCTGCGAGAATCACCTGTGTGCCATGCCGGGGGCTCAGTCAGTAGGTCGCCGAAAGTGAGCTCGCTTTTTGCTCACCCTTCGTGTCTTCTCCGTTGTAATTTCTTGTACCTTTTTTTCCCCCTCGAAGACCGTGTTCGATTCACGGTAGAACTTTGTGGAATCTACCGACGCGAGTGAAAGTCCCGATTACAGGCGAGAAAGGTTTTCGACGGTCTTCGTCGCGATCTTTTCGACGAATGTGTTTGGAGATTTTGTTAATCGTAGAATTTGCCGATACGATGGTATAATTATAGTTTCTGGATTTTCGAATTTTTTTATTTTCAGGTTTTGAGATTTTTACACTTTCGGGTTCGTGAATTTGTACGCCTCTAGGTTTTCAAGTTTTCGAATTACTAGGTCTTCAAGTTCTTAAATGTCCAAATTCCTAGATGTTATAGATTCTTACACTTGCAAATTCCTAGGTTTTCAAGTTCTAAAATTCCAAACTTCCTAGGTTCTCCAAATTATTACATTTCTATGTTGTTAGGTTTTCAAATTTTCAAATTTCCAAATTTCTAGGTTTTCAAGTTCTTAAATCTCCAAATTCCGAGGCTCTCAAGTTCTTTCATTTCCAAATTTTGAAAAATTTAAAAATTTTCAAACATTTAAATTCTCAAGGTTTCTGGGTTCTCTAAATTTTTCGATTTGCAACCCGTCTCAATGCTCCAAATTGTCACGTACCTAGATTAAAAATTTTTTAATTACCTAACTTTCTAAATAACTATTAGAAAGTTACTACAGTGTACACAAAATACAGAAGCCCATAGTTTCTCAAACCCCGTGTTCGAACGAAGGAACCGACTATAAATTGGTCGATAGGTATAGGAATGTTCGGGAGATATCTCTTTTAGTCGTTGGTCGTAATTAATGTGCAAAAATGCGATGGCCACTTTTGGAGGTTGCGTCAGAAGACAACAGGAACGTGATTTTTATACAGCAAAGAGATCATACTGGTTTGGACAACTTTTTTCATCGTTCATCCGTAGAATTGACGATGGTCCATCGTTTTAGGCAAGCTGGTACGAAGATGACCACATGGTTCAACTCTATGATGTGGAAAACGATCGATGGTAGTCGTATTATTACGTCAAGCACTGTGTTCGACCGGTAATTCAGTTGCGTGTGAACAGTACATCTCTATCAGAGGCTAGTATCCATAAAACTCGTTCCAAATCGTTGAAATCTACACACTTGAATTACAAAGTGTTTGTTTAAACTTTTTACGACGTCGTCCAATAAATGTTTATCGAAGAAACCGATTTTTATGTTGTTTATATGACGTGTCGCGATTTATTCAAAACGTAAAAAATTGATGTGGACATGTTTTTGGGAGTTGAGGATTTGGGAATTGGGGATTTGAGAGTTGGGGATTTAGGAGTTGGGGATTTGGGAGTTCAGGATTTGGAAATTGGAGATCTAGGGGTTGGGGATTTGGTAGTTGGTGAAAGTAGGAATTGGGTATTTGGGAATTGGGTATTTGGGAATTGAGGATTTGGGAATTGGGGGTTTTGGGAATTGGGGATTTAGAGATTTGGGAATTTGGGATTTGGGAATTGGGAATTGGGAATTGGGAATTGGGAATTGGGAATTGGGAATTGGGCATTTAGGAGTTAGCTTTCTGGCTTACTAAATATCCCAATATCCAAATTTTTCTATCGTCAAATTCCTACATTCTGAAATTTCCACATCTTCAAATTCCTACACCCGAAAATTCAGAACTTCAAAATTTCTGAACATCAAATTATCGATTCACCAAAAATCCCTGAACATGACCAAGTCTTTTTACCATATTCACCATATTATCCCTAGGAAAGTAAAATTTGCCACTAACTACATCGATACATCATTGTATGTTTCGACAACGTTGCTATGCCAAGTTCACAGAACAAGTTCGCATGTCGGGCGCGAAAATAAATAAATAGCATGCGATTGTTCGTCGACTATTTTCTAGGAGGGATTCAGAAGACGGTACAACAGTTGGAGCGACGTTCTCATGCAAATACGTTGTCGAGGACAGACGCGATAGCACACGCGTGCTGCTCGAGGTTTCGCGGATAATAATCAGAACGGAACGCGACGACCTGAAGCGTAAAAGCACAGACGTTGGCTGTACTTCTCTTGCGGGAATGTTCTATCTCTGCATAGCTATCTGGTGATCTCGGTAACGCGTACGCGTACGAGCGGACGGATTTGAGCGGAATAAATTCGTGTCCCCATGTCGCGGGGCTGATTGAAATTTTAAGCCGTCGAACGACGCTGGATTATCGGAATCGGGCATGAGAACTCGTCCAACACGAAGTCATCGCATATTTTCAACGATTAACACGCTGCGCTCGTTATTTTTGCTTTAAACAGCTAGTTTCCTTTGATCGGTAATCCTAAAACCTTGTAGTTAAAACTTTCGAGCAATATTTTCGAGGTTGTTTGCACTAAAACTACCAAAGGTATTAATTGACCCTTTCACAAATTTCCTACTTTAAACGAGGACATTTGTTAAGATGGTTCTCTCGACGTATTCATTTATGATTCATCGTCAATTCCGCTTCTTGTGTCTCACATTTCTAAGTCCAAAATCCCTAATTCCCCAATTCCTCAATTCCCAAATCCCCAATTCTCAAATCCTCAATTCTCAAATCCCCAATTCTCAAATCCCCAATTCTCAAATCCCCAATTCTCAAATCTCCAATTCCCAAATCCCCAATTCCCAAATCCCCAATTCCCAAATCCCCAGTTCCCAAATCCCCAATTCCCAAATCCCCAAATTCCCAAATCCTAAATTCTCAAATCCCCAATTCTCAAATTCCCAATTCCCAAATCCTAAATTCCCAATTCTCAGGTATTATTGTCAGGAGAGACATCGCTCGGTCTCGCCTCCGGTAAAATGTATCCGAATAAAATCGTACACGGCGATTATTATCGAGCGTCCGGCTCGTGGCGACTGGTGGCGCGGGAATGGGCCCCGGATCGCCGCGGAAACCGGGGGACGACGGTAAATTCGCGGACAGGTTGTGTGTTTTGCATCGGCGGAATGGTCTCGCGGGTTTCGCGTGCAACATCGAGATACGCGGCCAAATGGAACATGGTCGATTTCTGGATCGCGGTTAAACGTCGTTGTCGGGGCACGTCGCGACGAATAAGGAATCGCAAAGGTTGCTGAGATCAGCCACGCTCCGAAACACGAACACCGGAAATCTGAACGCCTCCGTTTCTTCGACTCGAAAATACTTTTAACCGAATCGCCCGGGAAATTGACTCTCCGGCTTATATCGAGCCAGCCCCGTACATATTGCATTCGCCCGCTGCCAACTGCTATCGTGAAATTATACAAACGTTTATTGTCGATGTTCAGTCTTGAAGGTTCAGCGATAAGGCGAGGTAAAAATTCAAATCGCTCCGGATACGTGGCGATCCGCGCTGCTTAAGATAGTCCGCGCTTATTACAATTTATTTCGATCGTTGCTGTCGTTTATTCGTGTTTCTGTTTATTCCCCGTTGCTGATACTGAAGCATAGTTTACACGTTACACGAATCATACGCGTACTCTTCACTTATACAGGTAACATTGCTTTGATTCGCTATCGGTAGTTCGTTATTGATAATTGTTATGAATGGTAGCAATTACCAAACGGACATAAATAGAGTATGAAAAAAATGATATACGCAGTTTATAATAATATAGACAATTTATTATAATATAGACATTTTATAATAACATAGACATTTTATACGTGCAAGTTGTATGAAACATTCTTTATACACAAAAATTAATTGGTACTCTCCAGTTATGTTCGATGCATCAACCCTTTGCACTCGAGTGGCAACTAATACTCGCCACCCAATTTAATGCAACAAGTTTAAATAAATAAGTTGTAACTAAGTTTAAATTACACACAACAGTAAATTGTACATAGAAGTGTATCACATCGTCGGTAGCTAACACTAGACCTACCAAGATGGTCAAAATGACCATTCAACAAATTGCTGCGTTTAAATTATAAAATATTTCAAGGTGGCTCTTTTGAGACTTGTATTGACTTCCATCGAAATAAAGAATTAATGTGTACATTAATGTATGTCCTACCACTCGTTTTTTTGTTTTTCAGTATTATTTTTAGTTTCAAAATAAACGTGCATTGTACGCCGGTAGGTTTAGTATCATCAAGATGCGTATTTAATTTAGATCAACGAGGTCTATATGTGGATAAAGTGGCATAGATCACGTACGCGGAAAGAATCTCCGTTGAGGGCGAGGGTCTTTGGCCACCGATGAGAATTCCAAAGAGTTTCGAGATACCAGGAACCACCTCGAGTCATCCAGCCGGATGTCATTCCGTATTCCAACATTCCCCCTCTGTTGTCACGCTCAGGCGCCGCATTCTAACTCTTCGTTTGCTCATTTTGCATCGGAAGATTTTATCTGGATACGTCGTATGTCACTCTGGAAGACGATTTATATCGCGGTACACCAGCACCGACGCGATCAAACTCATTACGAACATCGTATGATCCGCGAGAACCGTAATTGGATCTATACTCATTTTCCAATTAACACTTCGAGTGCCGCGTCACCCACATACGGTTGATGTATGAATTCGTACATAAATTTTAGTTGAAACATTTAACATAACAAAATATAAAAAAATTTTTGTAAATATATTAAGCTTATCGAATAAATAAGGGTTGAATATTATAAAAATTGTCTATAAAATTTATCGAAAATAAAGGTTTCCTCCCTGCAAATACTTTCTGCCGTTGCTACAGGCATCGTCTTAATGTTTACGTCAGACCACGTGCGCGTTGTAAAAGCGTAGTCGAATAACAAATTGCAGCATCATGCGAGTGCAGGTTCCAGGGAAAACGTGGACGAGGGAAAAACACGATATTTTATTCATACGGCGGCCGAAAAACGCAGGAAATATAATGCAAATAACTTCTCGGGAAATCTCTGTGATCTTCGGTTTTTAACGATCCACCGTCGATTCTACGGAAATTTATAGATCCGTCCGTTCCGTCATCGATCTTCCACAAAAAAGGTTGTTTCACCGATTCTCGCGAAGTCGTATATTTTTCCCGATTTTGTTCACGGATCGATTTTCGTTTCACTTCCCGAAATGAAAAACTCTTCACGCACCGCGTAATCAAGAATGGCAAATCACGATTTCATGATACTATTTCTATTAAAATGTAAACCAATGAGAGTTCGAGTTACTGGGAATCAGCGATTAAGTTACTCTTATTGTGCGAAAAATTCCTCTCGATTTAACCGATGAGATACAGGTGCAACTAAAAGCGAAGTACGACGGTCGTTATAATGTTCATAATTCTCAGTACAGATATTAGACTGTCGTCTATAATTATACATTCAATGTACGTATAACAAAATTTTATTTTTTGAAGACACAAAATTGTACGAGTATACGAGTGTGTGGGTGCATTTATGGAAGCGAGGTGTGGTGGGAAATTTTTTATTTCGTTCGCAAAAATCGAAGGGAAAGTAGAAATGTTATAAATTGTACGAGATTTTGGAGTGAAAGCAGATTTCAGGTTTCAGTACGTCGACACACCGAACTTCTAGTCGGTAATGTACCTTTGCTGTAATGAGTCGCAATGCAACATGCCGAGAACGAACGAGAAGCAATAAAAGAGCAGTATAAAGCACAAAGTTGCATCCCGAGTCGCGTTCCACGACCGGTATCATTTCTCCGGGACTACTTGAACACGATCTAACGTCCAGAATGTAATTTACCCAGAGCAAGTAGCCTCAAAGAGCGCTGAGTCATGCGTTTATTAGGCCACTTGAAATTACAACATCGTAATGAGAAGCACGGTCGTTTTTTTTTTTTCAAACGAACGACCGATAAATTCGACGGTGTCCCATTGGCCGGCGTTGCTAATTGCAGCCATAACATTATCGTAAAAAAATTAATCGCGCTCATGTCGATCGTCTTCATTTTTCTCTCGACTTTATGGTGGTTCAAGTTTTCTCGCCAGGTGCGAAACATACGCATTGTAAGCACACTCTTTTTCTGTGTATTTTATTAAGTAATTTACTACCTGGCTAGAAAAACGGATGCATAATTTTATCGTTGCGGAGTGCATTTTCTTCTGGTTATTATTAGTTTGCGACTGTTTTTGTGTTTATCTTTCATAGAGTATGTAAAAAGTGTGTGTAAACGTGTGTTAGATACAGGAAAGTGGAGTAAAATGTTCACAGAAGTATATAGAATTTATACTGTAAAACATTTGTTGGTATCTTCTTCATAAAAGATTGTAAGAATAGATTATAGTTTTGAATTAGGATTTTTGAAATGTTTGGAAAAAATTTATATATATTATTTTATCTGTGTCACGCGTTAGTAAACGTGTTAAAATTTGGTAAATGCTCACAATGAAATTATTATGAATTAATATTATTTAGAGGAAACGAACGTAGACAAATAAAACTTCGAAAACTGAAAAATGAAATGAGTGAAAAACGCTACGAAACGCGAATAATTAACATCTTCGTCCACGTTACCTTATCCTATATATCTAGCACAACACTATGATTATGCAACGATATTGCTACGCAATTAAAAGTAACCATTTGTAGAAAGTAGCTAATGGATAGCGTTGCCTGGTAGTCGCAAATATCCCCGCTGACATATCCAGTTAATGTCTTGCAGGATAAATAGCATCTCGGGTAACAATTAATAAAGATCGCCGAGTCGTACGTTTGCTCGTTGGCCGTTTGTCGATTTTCAATGCATAATAATGAAAGGTTAACAAAGGCGGTGTACCGTAGACCGATCTGCATTGAATAGCTGAAATCAGCTTAAACGTTATTAAGGAACGCGACACATGTAGCGGTTGCTGGTCGATTTTTGTAACCTAAGTAATTGCTAGTCGATTCTGGTTCGTGAGTCACTTCCTCTCGCTGTTGCCTTCCATATTACGTGAAAACGACATTACATCATCGTTTCTAACCTTCACTTCGATGGGTTTCGTCATTTTCTCGAGTTCTCGTGTTCTTAAATTTGTGAAATTTGCAATTTTTGGCTCATCAAATTTTCAAATTTCTATCTCCCCAAATCCCCAATTCCCAAATCCCCAATTCCCAAATCCCCAATTCCCAAATCCCCAATTCTCAACTCCCCCATTTCCCAACTCCCCAATTCCCAAATCCCCAATTCCCAAATCCCCAATTCCCAAATCCCCAATTCCCAAATCCCCAATTCCCAAATCCCCAATTCCCAAATCCCCAATTCCCAAATCCCCAATTCTCAACTCCCCAATTCCCAACTCCCCAATTCCCAAATCCCCAATTCCCAAATCCCCAATTCCCAAATCCCCAATTCTCAACTCCCCAATTCCCAACTCCCCAATTCCCAAATCCCCAATTCCCAAATCCCCAATTCCCAAATCCCCAATTCCCAAATCCCCAATTCCCAAATCCCCAATTCCCAAATCCCCAATTCCCAAATCCCCAATTCCCAAATCCCCAATTCCCAAATCCCCAATTCCCAAATCCCCAATTCCCAAATCCCCAATTCTCAAATCCCCAATTCCCAAATCCCCAATTCCCAAATCCCCAATTCTCAAATCCCCAATTCCCAAATTCTAAATTCTTGAATCCCCAATTCCCAAATCTTTAATTTCTAAATCCCTAAATCCCCAATTCTGCAACTCTCCGAATCCCCAAATAACGCTGCGAGAGGTACGAATGTCCGGCGATTATCCGCCTCGCGACCAAATTGTTTAAATTTTCTGCAATTACCTGTCGATGATCCGGGTCTGTTTAAGTTGTCGGAGGGCAGCAGTGAAATCGTATTCGTGGGCAACGAGGGAAAGGACTCACGGCCTTGGAATTCCTACGTAACGTTCAAGTTCGCATGCAAATCGGTGGCGAACAACGAGAGAGGTTTCGCGTACGCTCGCGAACATAAATAAAATTGTAACGCGCGAATAACGCGGTATATGGGTAAATAGAGCGGACCGTGAACACCAGTCGAGGAAAATATACGAGGGACGTGTTCAAAGTGAATTCTCTTCAGGGTCGTCGACGATCGTTGAAGAACGAACGCGACTTCGTTGCACGTTTGCAACATGAGTGAAACCATTCCGCATACTATACCCGCCTGCGACTGATCATATTATTTTATTTACACGTCCTTCTCTTCTTACGTTGTTTCATTCAGTTTTGTTCCTTCTTCGTGTTTCATTTCGTATTCATACGATACGTTCGGTCAAATTTTCTGCTATAAAACGGAATTATTGCAAGCGTGCTCGCGGATTTCTAAATTTCCAATTTCCGAAACTCTCGAATACATTTTCCAAATATCTCAAATTCCAAATTTAACAATAGGGCTATCGATCAGTTATTATGGCTGATTTCAGATTTCACACTTGATATTACAAAATTTTATTGTCATATTCTTGTCAAAGAGTCTATCATACTTTAATGAGATGAATGGTTGTATTTGTTAATTAACTCTTCACTATTCATTTATTTATTTCTCCACTTCATCTTCAATTTTAATCGTTTCACTTGAACAACGACTGACATTCGCAATTTGGTGTAACAGAACAATTTGAATAAATAATTTTCAACTAAATCTATAATGTTAAACACGCGATGTTCAGACATAGTAAAATGGGCAACAGTCGCTGTTAATAATTTGTTGAGATACCACCTGCCAATAACGAAAATCCTTTTTAGCATAAAGGGTTAAAAGCGAACATGCTCTTAACTCCGGTAGTTCTAATATCACACATTCCAATATTTCCAAAATTCAAAATTCCCAAACCTGCAAACTTTTGTTCGGAGCGATTCGAACTGTGTCCTCGATATTCACATGGCACGAAGAGTATGTCAACCATGTTTCGCGATCGTACAAGTTGCTATATACTGTATCACATGAAGCAGCTATAGCTATATCTGACTCGACCAGCGAGTGCAGATGAAGAGTGAAAGTACCGGAGGCACGGTACAAAGATGTCATTGAGGAATTCGAGAGAACGACAGGCATCGGTCGTTGGCCGACGAAGGATTCTGCATTTCTGGCAAGGTTGCACAGTCTGCGAACAGCACCGCGTCGAAGTGCAAGGTTAATTGCGGCTCCCCGCGTTAATCAAGGCATCGAACAGGCAAGGTAAACCGCATTCGAACGGGCGCGCGACCTGTCGATAAATGCTTCCGATACGCTCCGATATTAATTTTCCGTCATGAATCGATCAACCCTTTTGCCAATCTATCGCAGAGTCATTATTGATTTATCCTATATGGCGAACGGTGTCTACAGACACTGACTCGGATGTTGAGGTTTTTTCGTGTAATTGATACAGTCGAGATACGTCGATCTTGGCAGTTATTGCTTTATTCGTTCTGCAGATCTCACCACACGGCGATATAACTCACGGCCATATAACAATCCTCGTTGTTATTCGCGTATCACACGCAATTGCGTGTGTTTCGTTCACGATCATGGGAGCTAAGCGAGCATTGTGCCGTGTGGGTGGAACTGTAGGACTGCCGTACATCCGGCTGGGTGTGTCGGATGCGTTCGGTTCTGAGATTACGCTGGTGGCTCATTAATTCGGCCCTGTCGACGGTGTTTCAGCAGAGAAATTCAGTAAAAAGCGAGTCGGATCGAAATGTTTCGATTTGATCTCTCCATTTCTCCGTACCGATATTTACGCGTAGATCGTATACATTGTTTCGATCTAAAGAAGGCTGCAGGATTTTGCTGCATAATGAGAGTGGAATTCACGTAGAGCAGGCGTGTCGAGGGTACGATAGAAATCTATTGAAAAGGGAATTGGAGTGGAATGCTTTGGTTCCAGATGATCTTGAGTTAGGTGAACTGTTTCTTAACCCTTACAATACCCACGAAAATTATACACAACATGATTTCGCAAAAATAATACAGAAATTCTACTTCTAAAATAAAAAACAATCTTATAAAAAAAAATATGTAAACGTAGTTACATTTAAATAGACAATGATTGCCATAAAATGTCGGAAAGAAAGACCTACAAATCTTTATGCTGATGAGCTCTATAGTCTAATCCTTCCCTTGAAACACGGTAATCTACTTCCAAAAATTACTTCTATATTCATGTAAATAAAATAATTAGTGGTGGTCGAATCGGATAGACCACCCTGTACACGTATTCAGTATATAATATATATAGATCTTTGTTGCGGTGTACGAGTAGAATCGAACCAGGTGGAACGTGTTTTCGTGGAATGCGAAAGGAATGTAAAGGTGTTTCGAACGACCGTGTAATGACGTCTTAAAATGAAGTAACGTATTTAAAGGGCGTACGCAGGTACGAACTAAACGAGCGGGCAATAATTGCACATTGAAACGTGTCTACACAAAGCTTGATAAGTCTCAAACAACGTTCGATATTCGTAGGGTATCGATGTGTCTGATATCCAGCGTGCGCGATTACCGCTACACTGAATAATTGCGATCGAGCGTATTCCACCGGTAGAAAAATATAAACGTAGCGTGCAATTATTTAATAAAGTCGAGCACCTCGGACGTGTAAAACTGTTTACTATCTGTTCATTATGTCTTTACACGATACACCGGAGATTTATGCCGGTTGATAATTCAGTCCGCTCGGCGATCTCGCTCGTAATATCTCGATTTGAATACAACAAACGCGGTGTCGAGCTAATCTTGATTTAAATAGGACAGATCGTAGCGTGGCGGAAAATCACTAAGCTGGCGAATGTCTTATCCTCGCATGAAATATCATCTGTTTAGTTATCGATACACCGGAACGTTTCAAACACGCCCTTGTTTTACGCAACCCGTGTAACGTTGTCTTACATCGCCGATCGCGAGCCTTGTGGCACGCGTGACGGTGCTGGTATTTTCCATATTTTAGATTTTGTGATTTGGAGATTTTGGGGATTTGGGGAACTTGGAGATTTGAAACGATTGGGAATTTAGAAATTTGGATAGTACCGGGACTTTGAGATTTTTGGTATTTCGAGATTTGGAAAATTTGGAGATTTGGATATTTGGAAAGTTTGGGGATTTTGGGATTTGAAGATTTGGACATTTTTTAGATTTTGGGGATTTGGAGATTTGGAAAATTTTGGGATTTGGATATTTGGAGACTTTGGGGATTCGAAGATTTGATGATTTGGAAATTTTTGGAATTGTGGGATTTGGAGATGTGGAAAATTTAGTGATTTAGAAATTTGAAAGGTACAGGGATTTCTAGATTTGGAATTTTGGAGGCTCTGGAGATTTGAAGATTTGGTGATTTGGAAATTTTGAAGGTTTTGTGGATTTGGATATTTGGGAAGTTTGGGGATTTAGAGATTTGGAAAGTTTGGTGATTTTGGGATTTGAAAATTTTTGAGATTTGGAGGTTTGGGTGCTTCGGGATTTGAGGTTGTTGGGATTTGGGGATTTGGAAATTTAAAATTTTAAAGATTTTATAATGTGTTAGCGAATTTTGAAGATTGTGTGATCTAAAAGATTTGAGGATTTGGAGAATTGTCAAATTTGATCATTTTCAGATTTAGGACTTAGATATTTAAGAACTTGGTAATTTTGCCCTGAAGCCACAAGTACATTTTAACAAAATTTAATATTAATTCTCACTTACCCCAATCAAACCATGTATTTATCTATTCTACTATCTCAAAAACCAATACCTGCCACATTTTCGTTTTAATAAATTTTATTTCGCATGGTACATATGCCCGTAAAACATCCGTCTCTGTTACATAACCTAACCGAACAATAACATCGCTATTTCACGAGTTACCGTCGATTCCTGTACTATTTCTGCAATCTATTCCGGTCGTACGATAAAATCTCGTTTAATCACGCTACCAACGAACATCGATACGCGACATTTATCGGGAGTCTATGTTAAAACGGCAATTGACACCGATTTGCGGGCAACGAAGGCCAAGAATCCACGCTTGCAAATTGTTTGGTCGCTGTTGTTTGATTGATGAACGAGCCACACTCGACCCAATTGAATCAGAGAACAAATTTACAGCGGTAACGAGACACGGTGTTACCGTGTGTGTACGTATCACTGTTTCATGAATGAAAGAATCCGACGCGTCAGTGAATCCCCGTGACTCGAATTCGCGTGTTCGTGGAACACGCTGGGGCACAGGTGCGATTTCGAATCACGCGATCATAAGTCGCCGAAAATGCGCTCGTTCCGGACATTGTAACCGGGAATGCGAATAATGTAACTCGAGACGGTTATATAACTGATAAGCAGTCTCCGGATGTTTGCATGCATTTATGATATATCGAAGTCTGCAAGGTGTTCATAAATCATGTTGTCTATAGACCGCGGATCTTTTTATATATCCTGTTTTCAAACCCAATCGCGACAAAAATAGCATTCCGCTTCGAATTTTTCGAACGCTTTGCATATTCTGATGTGGTACGTTACTTCAGTTATATAAAGTTAACGATATATGAGCATTTTGTTGGGTTTGATATGTCATAGACGCATAAACATTCGTTGTTTAGTGGCTTGTAAATGTTGGGTTAGTAACTAAGTAACCATAGCAGTTTTTCCTTGTGCAGGGGTTCTCAGATATTCGTGAGGGGGACTTTTAAAGGGAGTCTTCTTCTGAGACACGCTCACCTTGCGATGTATTATTTGTCAAAGTTTCAGTGCTTAAAAACTTTTTATTTCAAAAAATTCACTACTCCAAAGGAACAAAATTACTGAAGTTCAAAGTCCCGAAGTCGGTTGGTTTATGATTCATAAATTGTCAAATTTCTAAGCCCTGAAATTTCCAAATTGCCTAAAATCTGAAGTTTTCAAATTCCCCAGATCCTAAAATTTCGATATTCCGAAATTCCCGAAATCCCAAATCCCCAAACTCTCAAAGTTCCGAAATTCTAAAATTACGAAATTCCAAA
Organism: Coelioxys conoideus; assembly: GCA_947623535.1. Lineage (NCBI taxonomy): Eukaryota > Metazoa > Arthropoda > Insecta > Hymenoptera > Megachilidae > Coelioxys > Coelioxys conoideus. Next base: position 14,325,319 of record OX392457.1, on the reverse strand, counting down.
TGACTCAAATCCCTAAATCTCCAAATTTTCAAATTACCAAATGTGTAAATTTCAAACTCTCCAAATCCCCAATTACTAAATTTTCTATATTTCTGAATTTCTCAATGTCCAAACCTTTAAATTTCGAAACTTCCCATCTCCCGAATGAAATTTCAAAATTCCAAGTTTTTTCTAAACCCTCAAATTCCCAAAATGGTATTCCGGCACGCAGCTGAAAGTTCCTCGCGATATAAAGACATAGATCTACTTCCGCAACGAAAAATAAATGACAGGCATCAACCTTTTGCAACAGGGTGAGTAGAATGCTATCGTTTGTAGATCTGATAAATCTTTTGATTCAAGATTTATTCGTGCTTAGCCATGTGCTGGATGTCTAGGATAATTTATGATTCCACGTTACAAATGGTACGTGAAATGTTTTCCAGCAGGAGATTGATATTTACATAGAAAATAGGGAATATCGTATTGATCGAAACAAACGTGGTTGCCTGGAAATTTACAATCTTTTATTCATTATATTCTCGATCGAACACCGGCTATGCGAATAGATTTATTATCGAGTTTCACAGACTGAATGCGAAAAATTTGAATGTGCTGAAAATTAATATTTACGTATGGCATACCTAAGAAATATGAAATTAACACGCTGACAACCGTGGCGCCACGGACGTAATGCGATTGAATAATCATTGGTAGAAATGTCGTTGAATAACACATAATCATAACTTATAATTGTGCAAAAGAATTCGACCATTTTCTTTTCTAACCTCAAAAACGAAACTATCCTCGAGGGATTAATCAGGGGAACCGTTATGGCATCCAACAGGGAGCATCGAATAGAAATTCAATATGTCACACCACACACGACAGTCTCTACGGTAACAATGAAAACGTTAACAAGAACAAACGCGTATAGTTGCGATCCTATGTTCTTTTTATGAGTTACTATCGATTACATGGTCAAACTTTAAAACCTTTCTTCCGCGAGCACGATTCAGCGGCAAGCAACGGACAGCTCGCAATTATGCGCTTGTCAATGAAACAAGCGAGTCAACTTTGAATTACGACGTTTTCAGCATTGTCGCTGGTTCACGAAGTAATACGGCATTTCTGCGTGTCCAGAAATTAATTACGCGCCGTTCGACGTTGAAACAAAATCGAGGTCGAGTTGCACCGGCCATTCGTCTCTTTACCTGTCCATCGGTGGCTGCATTCTTCGGGGTGTCGGAGAGACAAAAAAGAAACGTAGAGGGAAAAAAATGTCCACGCGAACGAAAGAAAAAACGTGAAAAATTGCACGGCCGTGAAGAGAGGACCGGATCGCTTTCATCGTTCGCCGCGACGAAGCCGATTACGTCGCTGCTCGACTTACAAATCCGACCGGGTATTTCCATCTTATCAGCATTGCAAATTGAAAATGCGCGGGCATCCGAGGAGAACGGAGACGGCCAGTCTGGCCAGGCCACGCGGGGGCAAAAACAGACGAAGAAAAAACATTTATTCGGCCCCGTGAACCCCGCGATGAGATTAATATAACCTCCTGGACGACGTTTCGTGGGCTGACTTTTTATAATCGACCATTGTTCCTTTACGGGAAGTGGCCCCGAAACGTTACATTAATAAACACGGAGGGCATTGCTGCTGGCCACGGAAACACGTGCACTCCGAATTTTCGAACACGCTCGAAAATGGGTCGACCAAGGGCTACTCGATTTTAGAACGCAGTTCCGAACTTTTCTGGAAGGCAACTTTCGATCTTTTTGAACCATATCGATTTTTGTGACTTTGAAGGAAATTTTCAAGTTTACAAATTGTCTAAATCTTCAAATTCGTAATTATCGACTCCAAATTCCTAAATTTCCAAATTTGTAAACCTCTAAATCCTTACATCTCAAAATTCTATATCTTCAAACTTAAATCTCTAAATCCCTAATTTCCAAAATAATAAATTTCTAAACACCTAAATTTACATATGTGTAAATCATCTGATGCTTAAATCTCCAATTCTATAAATCTTGAAATATCTAAATTTCCAAATTTCCAAATCTTCAAATCCATAAATCTTCAAATTCCTGAATCTACAAATCTTCCAATTTCCTAATCCTTAAAATCGTAAATACATAAATTCTTATATCCCCTATTTCCGAACACCTTAATTCTCAAAGTTCTTAAAACCCAAGATACTAAAACTCCATCGCTCTATTGTACTCAACCCCAAAATTCACACTTACAAGTCTCAAGAATCTGAAAATCTTAAATCCTTAAATTTTCAGATTCCCAAATCGTCGAATTCTCAAATTCTCAGAATCCATGATTCTTCTTGAAAAAAGATATTTACCAATGCAAGATAAGATAAATACCAGTACAATTTTATTAATTATTTCTACATTCCAGTGCAATTTTATTTATCTTTCCGGCAGTCGTCGATAACCCTTTTTATCGAACGAGCGAATTTTATATACCGTTTGCAAATTCAGTGGAATTTTATCATTCCCGCGTAACAGTGTTCGGAAATGAAACGTCTCATAAATAAAATGCCCCAAAACTCGACTAATTTGGTAACTAAGTTGATAATTACAAGTACACATATTATTGCGCGACGAGCCGCACGATTCCGTATGTAAATTCGGTCGAAACGTTGATTAAATTTTGTTCTCGATAAGAAAGTCTGTCTTACGCCACGTTAAATTCCACCTGTTTCAACGGGTTACCTTTCGGGTAAGTAGCCGTTCATTTTCTGCTCCCTAAGCGGCTATCGGGCCGCCGATTTCTTCCGAGAAGCTCTCATTAAATCCTACCGCATCCTCACGAAAATCGGCGTAATAAAGAACGCATTATCGGTTCCCTCTTCGATCACTCGCTTATATATTCCAAATATTGTCGGTTCTCGTTAAATTTCACGAAGATCGCCACATTCTCACGAAGATTAGCCGCGGACGACCGACGTCCGATCGCTTCCTTCGTTTAAAAAACCAGTCCATTATAAATTTCAAATAGTGTCGTATCTTATTAAACTCCACTCGCGTTCACACGATCCGAACACCTGCGAGTGTGTTGTGTACGCACCGAAGTTACAACTTTTAGAAACGAACGTACGACACCTTCCAATATTTTTGACATCAGATAAAGTATTTACAACAGTCTCTTTCGTAATGTCGTGTGACGCTCGCGATGCCATTTACAGTTCAAACGTTACAAATCATGCCCATATTGTCACTACTTTCACTCGAATTTTAATTTTGTCTCTAATTTACGCACTCAGAAATCGTCGAATACATGGTACACGTATTTCATTTTTTATTGCCTGTTTTTAAATTGCGTAGCATGTAATTGATTCTGCTAGAATTGTCGAGAGAATCATGGAACTTATGTTCAAGATAATAGTGTTAACTCTTTGCACTTAGGGGACACACATTCGCTATACGATTTAATGCAAAATAAATAACTTGTAACTGAATTTGTTGGTATTATACACACGACGTTTGTACATAGTTAAACAGACAATATAACAGACGCAATTTGCCAGCAGTAAAAATATTTTCGAGTGCAAAGGGTTAAAGCTGCCAAAAAGACGATGTAAATAATTTATCAATGATAAAACTGATAATTCAACGATGTTATAATATAACTCGATAATATCAAATAACAATAGTATCGTAATAGTAGCAAATTCGAAACGAGGCTGTGTATTCGAGCGAAACAAACTGATCGCACAAACAGTAAAGTAAACTACAGTTTGAACGACGTGTACGTACACGATTCGTGATAAAAGGGGTTAAGTAACCGAAGCCGTTCTCAATACCCATTTCACCACTCATTCACAGCAACGTACATCGTGCTGGCCCCATTACAACGTGAAAAGCAATCATTTACCTACGCGAAACGTCATCAACAGTTTTTCAGCCGGTGTGAACGACCGGGCCGTACAAGCCGCAACAAAATTAATTACCTCTTCGCCCCACTCGAAACATCCCTCGCGAGTCAAGTTCTCTCTTTTCAGCCAGCTGCAACACGGATGTAGCTCGTGGAACAGCAGATGCGTCGGTTGATCCGACATGCGTGTGGTTAACTCGAAATTACGTCCATTTAGTGGCGTCCCCGCGTTCCGGAGCGGCTTTGTGTCGGCAATTTGTTCGAAACGAGCGCGCGTCGCCGGTTCGATACACCAGTTCCGGCGTTAATTTCTCCGCGACCGGTGTATATCTTCCCCCGTGGCTCCCATAAACGACGACTTTATGGCACGTAGGTGGTAACTGATAACGCTTCTTATGGGTCTCTCTCGCGTGCACGTGGCGAACTGATCGGCTACACTTTCGTCCGCCTTGCAACTTTCTGTTTCCGTACCTTTCTCGACTATGATAATTATGCGAGGATCATTATCTCGTGCATAATTATGCGAGACGAAAGATAAGACGACTTTGCTGAAGCGTGGACATTTTTTAACCGAGGAACAGATCAGACGATGCAGCCTTGGTCGAAGCAGCAACTATTCGCAATTCGGGCCTTTGGAAAATTAGAATAATAGTCCTTGAACTATAGTCCAGAAATGAATAATGAAATTATTCGAACTTTAGAAGTTCGGGACACTGTGATGATGAGAGACATTTCTTAAAATCTTAACGCAGTCATCCGAGTTAACCCATTGTGCTATAATGAAGAGCTACTGTGAACTTTGTTTATATTTTTAATACGGTTGAATGTTCAATTTCGGTCTAATTGTAATTTGCACAGTCGAGGATTACTACATGCAAAATGGTATTGACATCAGCATTTTCTGTAATAATCTCAATGTTGTAGCAACTAATAGTTCGTTTTTAATTGGTGTATTAACACGCTGACTGCCACGCTAACGCAGCTGAACATTTTATTAGATATTATTTTTATGATTAATAAATCCTACCAAATAGGTTCACAATATTCTGCTTTATTTATTATTCATAGGACCAAGTAATTACTACTAGTGTTTCCAATTAGGTAAACGAACAAATTCTTACTAAATAGGTGATTGATTCATATGGAAATTTAAGCGTCACCCATATGTGAATAACGTGGCGATCAAAGTGTTGAGAGGTTAACTTTGTGTCTTTGGGATTCAGTGAATTCCTCGAAAGCATCAGTAGTACGTGACAAAGAGTTATCGCTCTCGAAAGTAGATATCGATGCACAAAAATGTGAAAATCTCAGTTTTACGGTGCTTCACAAACAAGAGTAAAACGTAACCCAGCAACACCGTGGCCCATCATAAAACAACGTACGCTTAATAAACCCATCCGCGTGGACACGTATGCACGCTGAACGTGCGTATTTGAAGTACACAATCGAGATCGTAAGAAATAACGATACCTTCGCAATGACGCACGATCACGAATCTCTGACGTAAAAGTAGCATCATCCCGTCGATTCTTATCGAGCAAAGAGGAATTACGCGAATAACCGGTAACGCGTGCCATAATCTGGTACTTTCCGCGAGAGTGCCAGGTCCTTAACAACTCGAACGATCGAAACCGTCTAAATAAAAGGATCGAGGGACGCTTAATGACTCGATAAAAAGCGGGATATCGTCTTCGAGTTGGTAACTAGCACGCGCGAACGAAGCTGAAAAGAGTGGCACACCCACGAGCCTAAGTCGTCGACGCTAAGAGAAGGAAATCCTTCGGCGAGGGCCGCTTTCAGCTCGTTCGAGAGAAGATCGACGGATCGATGCAATTTCGCGGCAATTATCAAGCCGTTTCGCGGCGGTCGATCATAGGTGAGGCAATGATCACGATGCAAAAGGTAGCCTGAACACGTAGGCGATTATAAGTCGGCGCACACAGTTGCAGCATGGCGCGAGTGTGCTGGTGATGTTATGTCATCGTTACAGGCACGCCAGACCTCTCGTTTCGTACCGTTACGTTACGTTTCCTAGGTGCACAGTTAATTAATGGTTGGCCGATTTCGTGCCCGCCCTGTTCCATATCCTGTAAGCTCTTTGTCCACTGCCAAAACTTTCTACACACTTTTTCAGGCATTGTGGGATTGGAAGGTTTGGTGAAATCGAGCTGACGCGTAGTCGTAAGATATACATATATGTATATGTAGATCGCATTTTATTGAATGAACTAAACAGAGATACACTGAACTTAGCCAATGTCCACACAGTATGATGCTATATTTTGGTACACAAGACCCTACACAATACTACTCTATTCTTCGCTCGTTAAATGGAACTCTTTTCGTTTCGTCCTCGTTGAATTTTCTGTCCACTCTACCCTTTTTACCTTTGCCATACACTATCGTCACCAGTCAATCCTCTCTCTCCTCTCTCACTCTCGCTTAAATGTAGACAATAAACCTAACGCTGACTTCGAGAGCCTGGGTCCAGCAGGCACCCCCCGCCTGCAGGATGTCATGCCCCAAGTGGCCCGGTCATAAAATATTCTCTATCCTAAACGCATTAAACCTTAATGACTATGTCTTCATTTGTTCGGACCCTAAGTATCAATAGTGCTTCTGCAAATTCGAATGCTCACGGATACGGTTACCAACTTGTCTGTTTGTTGTATTCCCTTCGCTTTGTATATGGGTCCTTTTGTTTTTTTCCTTTGCTTTTGATTATGGTTACGACATTGTGAACATCAGATTCAAATGATAGTAATTCATCTACGAAGGTGGATACGACCGGAATTTGGTTAATTTAGAATAGATGATGATTAATTACGTTCTGAGTATTACAGAGCACTAATTAACGGTGCCTATTTAAGGCGTGATAATTAAATTTTTTCTATCGAACCAATGGAACATCGTATTTAATAGAATGACGTTACAATTTAAAATTGAAGTTTAATTTTTCATTATGACTTGCTACATTATAGATTTTTTAATTTCAATTAGAAACGGTCGATTCAATTTTTATTTCCAAATTAGAAACTGACAACTCAATTTTTATTTTCAATCAGAAAATGATTTGAGTCGGTACGATTAAGAGTTAACGTTAATTGAGAAACTTCCTAATTAAAGTTAAATTAGAAAGATGTAATGTGATGATTAAATTAATATTAAAATTTATTTTGTAATTGAGAAATTCGCGTATCAGAATCGCGTTGATTGAATTTTCTATTTTTTATTTGAACAAATATAATTTTCTGCGGTGTTTCCTCGTAGCTAATTATCTTATCTAGTCTAATCTATGATGCTTTGTTAATCGTTTTATCATGTAATTTATTGTCGCAAGATACTTTTAGTATTTAACCATTAGATTGCACATGTTTGTTTATAAGATACCGAAGTGTGCAAAGTACATATAAATCACGAACACCGTGTACATAAGCAACATAAAGTGTTAGAATATGTAAAATGAAACGACACTTTTAAGCAGCTTATAGGAGAGAATATTTGCAGAAAGATTCATAGTCAAGTAATCATGCCCCGTCTTGTTTTGATCGACCAAAATGGTTGCCGTATTGGCTTTATAGCGGCGTTACCACGGTACATTCAACGAATCCGAATATTACAAACTGAAGGCCACATGTAATTGCATTCTGTTGACACACAATATTGCAATAAAACAGTGCATTACGGAAAAATGTGAAAATATAATACCGACTTCGGCATAAGTATGCAAATGTGTAAACCACCGTTTAAAAAACATACTAATCGAGTGTAAAATTACATTAAATTTCATACTTCACAAAGGACGATAAATTCATTCGATCACGTTTAAAAATCTTGCACAGCTTATGGATATTTGCACAACTTTTAAAAGCCTATTTATGTCAACAAACGCGATACGATCAAGTTACAATATTTAATTGCTCTCTTATCTTTTGTATAATATGTCTTATATCTTATTGAACAATGCAATTAGGGCCTCACGCATCGTCAAATAGTGCAGTTTAATAGATAAGTATTATCAAATAGCGCAGCTTGATTGTTACGTATTATCAAATTGCGCAGCTCGTTTATCACAAATTATTAAATAGCGCAGAGTCACTATTATACATCATCAAATAACGTGGTTCGACTGTTATGTATTATCAAGTAATCCAGTTTAACTTTCATCGCCGAGCAACGCATACAATTTTAATGGGCTCAATTTTCACTTTGAATTCATTCAAATATTCCTTGCGGAAAATTTCCAAGGATTCCATGCAGGAAGGCACGATATCTCGAAGTGCGACTATCGATCGTTGTTGCACATTCTCCGTATCGTCTGTATTATCGAGTTCTTGGTGCACTTTTTACCCGATAACAGCCCACCTGTTCATCTCTACGAAAGCTCATTGGTCTACTTCCCTCAAACGTGGACATAGTTTAGCCGCAACTCGACGATGTGTGCACTTCCGTTGCAACGGGCTGCAGTCCAAACACGAGCTCGGTGAAACTACGTATCTGGCAATATCTATCGACGTCCAACACTTTATCGCTAGATTTGTCGTGCTTCGAACGATAATACCGTGTACAACGTTGCTGTTACGTTCGTGATCGAACGTTATTTGTTCCTGGACCAATGGTAAAATTTTACACTATGTTTTTAATTTACAATCACAATTAAATGCAATGTTTACAGCCTCGATTAGACCCGCGATCGAATCTTTGTCGAAAATAAATCGGCGAACGTTTAATTTAATTTTGCATTCCATATTATTTTGGTTTCTTTAAGTACTGCGCTATTTCTGTAACATATTATTTCCTAATTTATGGGACCGTTTCGTTTAAAGGTTTATGGGGGTATTTTGGTTGTGACAACATTGCATATTTGCTATGATTTCGTTGTAGAGTGTATTTGCGATTTAATAGGATATGAAGGGTAAAACAATTTAAAATTTAAAAAAGCATTCGTAGTGAAAGTTAAATGTATAAAATATATGACATATGTTAATATTTAACGACGACAATATTTGCCTTTTCGATTGTACATAATGATAGCGAGGCGTTCGGCGTTTTTACAAGGAATATTTAAAATTGTTAGAGAGGCAAATATTTTTTAGGAGACAGTCGTGTGGCAGATTTTATTATAATGTTAGAACGATACTTACACGGTATTACCTCTTCGGACGGTGTTATCAGTGGAAATTACATTCCCAGAAGCGATATTATGGGCGAGTTACTCGACGCATTCCTATTCGCGAGAAAATCAACGAGCCGCGTCAGATTATGATTATTCGCGAATGCCAAGGTTGTATCGGCAGTTTCCTCGCCGTTTGTATAATTTTCAATCCGTCGAGCGATCACGCGGCTTATTATTAACGTACTTATCAACTAAGGTTTCAAAGCGTGTATTTGAAACCTAATTTCTACGAGAAAATTGAAATAACCTTTCGATAATTATACACCGACGACTCCCAGTTAATGCCTCAAATAATTCCTGGCAAGTCGGGATTCGTGAATCTTCTTACGTAAAATAACAGAGAAAGAAGGGAATAGGAAACGTGCCGTTGTCGATCGCTGCTCGAACGAACCAGTTTCAAGATACACCGATAGATGTTCGCATGTTATTCAGCCGATTAAAATTTTTGCTCGTATATTACTGTCACTGCGAGGAGAAAATGCGGTTTCGCTTTCACGATGATTGGATTAGTTGCGAAATAATGGGAGCTTTAAGAGCGTGACGACCGGGACTTCGCTTTGGCCGGTGTGAACGTGATTTATATCCCTTTGATAGCGACGTTGTGTCAGGTTCCGATTAATGCTTCAACGTCACCCTCTTCGAAAGTACGACTTTCGGAATTTCGACATTTTCGAGTTCTGGAATTTGGAGGGTTCAAAATTTTAGAACTTTGACACCAAAAATCTCTAAGACTTCAGAACCTCGGAACCTCAAAAATTTCAACATTTACAAGCTTGTGAGCTTATAATATATAGACTGGTATAAATGGAAATATACTACTTTCAAAACTTATAGATTCAAAAAATTGAAAAATTCAAACATCCGATTATTTGCATATACTCAAATTCAATCACCTGTTCATTTGAAAATTCATGATCCCTCATTTCATATCCGCAAAACGATACAAACGCAAAGCGTACCAATCAAACTTAAAAGCTGAACTTCGATAATTAAAATTCGAAGAACGACGTATCTGACCCAAGTAGAGGCCCGAAAGATCGTAATCGTCGAAAACAGGTCTTGACCCGCGAAAGTTTCGAAAGCTCGAGGAAATGGATTTTCGCTCATGAAATAATCATGAACACGAGGTCAAAGAGAAGTTGGAACCGTGGATTTCTCGGGCGCGACGATTTTTCGACGCGTTCGCGCCAACATTCGAGCCGATTATCGAAGTCCGCATCTAATTATTTTCTAGTCGGTGTGATCAGGCCCAACTCGTGTGCTCTATCTACCGTGACGCCGAGCGAAACGTGTCGAACATGAGCTCGAGACGTCGTCTTATCGTGCGGCTGTAAAGTGCGCGGCTTTGTCGAGAGCGACGAGTTTCTCGAAACTTTAATGCCCCGATCGGCACGCGGATAGCGACGATTGGAAACTACAAATTATTCGTGGCACGCGACAAACGGCCGAACAGATTTTTGCCGCTCGACGAAAGTTCCGCCATTGTTCGCAACCCGTGAAAATTAACCCTTATCGCTCCTGTGTCGAGCGTGGCTTGCCGTCGCGTTTCTCTTCGATCAATAATTCAAATAAACAGCTTCGGTTGAATATATTTTCATTTGTTTTCTCCTTATGATAAATTAAAAATGTATTTCTTACGCACCCTGCATTATTACGATATTGAAAATCTATTTATCGAGAATCATTTCTTTAAATTATAAAATATTTCTTACGCACCCTGCATTATAACAATATTAAAAACTCGCTTCTTGATCTATTTTACAGAATAACCTGTTAACTGGGTATGAGGAAATATTTCAATGAGTACGGTGACATTTTTCGTCATGCAAATTAACCTTAATACTTTCCCAAAAATGAAGTTGAACAAAATTTTATTCTCCGGTTAATAGATTCATTAAGGAGCTGTGTGTAAAATGAATTAAGGAGTACAAAGGATTAACGTTCGTTTCTCAGATGTATAGTCGATTTCTTAGTTAGCTATTTCTCGAAAGTTCACAGGCTTCGGTCGACTTTCGTTTGTAATCTTCGCGACATTTTTCGAACCAAACGGAAAATATAGACATCACGTTAATGCTCGGAAAAGTTTGCTCGTAAAATGAATTTATTGCACGATAATTACCGCACGAAGGTACCAATTATTTGATAGCGTGCGACAGTCGGCCAGTTGTGGGCTGAAAAAGTGGGAAACTTGAAATGATAGATTATTTATGGGTCGTATGGCACGGGTATAATTATGCTCGGTACGATGTATTAGATTTGATTAGCAAATTGGACGGTTATGTAGTTAACGTTATATAATTATTATTAATGTAATAGTTTCTTACCTGATTCACTATATTCGCCATTTTTCCGGGGAACTTTGGCATAAATTAGTGTCTACTAATAAACGCGAACGTTTAGAAATTTAAGAATTTTGAGACTGGTAGATCTAGGAATTTGCAGATATGGAGATTGAAAGATTTGGGAATTTTAAGGCAGAATGGGGAAGAGATTTGGGAGATTCGAAAATTTCGGGATTTAGGGGTCGAGAGATTTGAAAATTTAGAGGCTTGGAAATTTAGGTATTTAAGAATTTTAAAATATAGATATCTGGAAATTTTTGAATTTGGAGATGAAGGATTTTGAAACGTAGGAATTTGAAGATTGAGAATATTTGAACCACAAGGATTTGTAGATTAAAGAATTCATGAATATAGGTATTCATGAATTTAGTACCTTAATAATTTAGGAATTTCGACAATAAAAAATTCGAAAATATGAGAACTCGAAACTTTTAAATTCTAAACGCGCGAGACTGCGAGCCAGAGTATAAAAGAACGAAAATTTCGGAAAAGTGGATGAAATTATCGAACGTGTGGGAGGAAACAGAATAGAATCTATTGGAAGATAATAGCGTTCTCATTGTACTTTCTACACTTATCGATTTAGTTTAATGCATTCGCGCTACAGATATATTTACCTTTACTTCGTTACACTATAAATTTGTACCAGGATTAGAAAGCTGTAAGTTGTTTATAGGAGCGTGCCCTATCAAGCGCAATTTTATCGATTCGTTTGGCAAATGGCAATATTACCTGGCCCGTCACTTTAAATAACCGTTCATTCTATTTAATCGAAGATTTTTGCTTAATAAAATTTTGCCTCGTATTTCATATTCGTTCCAATAAAATTAACACACGGTTCAGCACTGTTTTTTATATTTAATATAAATAACATATTTCCCGCATTATTTGTTATAAAATTAAATGTCACATGCTTTCAACTTCCCAAATTTCTATTCTCAAGATTCGAAATTCACAATCTCGCAAATGTTGCTCCTCACTTTCGAATTTTCGAAATCTGAAAAATCTTCGAGTCAAAGTAGTAAAAAATTCTCAAACTATTGTCCGCATCGCTGTTTATACAGTAATACAGTAAAATCATTCCATTTATATGACCGGTTGCAGAATCTTCTCTTTTTTCTCTCGCATCCGCCCACGGCCATATATCGAGCCTTCGCTAAAACGTATCGAGATGGGAATTAAAACGTATGTTTGTTCGGCAAAATAAAGTTAACGTGTCGCACCAGTTATTTAGACACGCGTCGTATATCGAGGAATGGAAACACAAGTTGCTAGCATCACGAAAGAGCTTCTCGAAAGGCACGTGGCGAAGCAGAGGCTCGATTGAAGGGTTACACGCCGGTCGCGCTGGTATTTCTCATTAAACGCGACCGTGGCTCGAGCTCGAGAATGTCTCCGGGCATCCTCGTAACTCCTTGCCCGTAACTTTCCTTCCTTGTTCCGCGATAAATAACCTCTCGCCTTGTTGGCCGCGCGTGTCGGTCAGCCGAGCGGGTGGACGATGAAACGAAACAGGATAAGGAAGCGCAAAAGGGATGAGAATTAACTTGCGTGTGTACGCTCGCTTATAACGTACGTTCCCTTCCGATAAGTACACGTACGTTAACTTCGATACTTTTCAGCATCACGTTCTCACATATCTGATTCTTCAGATTCTGACAAATTTTTGATTTACTACTTTTTTTTTTTTTTCATTCTCTTCAAATTTTGAGAACCTCAAATTTGTATATTCTGGTTCCGATATTGCTGTTTCTGAATCTGTGTACTAGGTTGTACAATTTTGAAATATTACAATCTCAAGGTCCAACAATTTGCACCTAGATCCAAAGGTCTGGATCTAAAAATTCCAAATATTGAAAGTTCTGGATCTCAAAGTTTTTTGACATCAAAATTTCTATATATTTAGATTCTTAGGTCTCCAAATTTTTATACCCAAAACCATACATTCCCAGATAGTAAAGTTCCTAAATTTGAATGTACTCTAATCCGATGATTCCCAACTTAGAACCTCGGATCATGAAGTCCCCGAAGACCTATATCCCAAATTTCAGATTTCCAAATTTTCTCCCCAAATCTTTTATTGTTTCCAGGTCCCATATCTCCAAATTCCTACATCCGCAAATTTCGCTATTCTCAAATTCCTTGAATCCCAAATTTCTGCATCTTCAAATCCATAGGTCTCCAAATCTCAAAGTCGTCAAATTTCAGTGTCCCCAAATCCCTATGCCTCCCAATCCTTAGATCCCCAAATACCTCGGGACACCTAGAGATACTCCAAATACCTCCAATTGAGTAGGTCCTCAGATTCTGTCCAGGTCTCCACATTCGTGGTTCCCCCAACTCCAACAACCCCGAAATCATAATCTCTCACCCCCAAATATCAAAATCCCAAGAATCTCTGAAAAAAACCAAGCAACACAAATTCTCTTCCCCTTCGAATATCGTATTTTCCTCAAGAACACCTTATCGTCGACTGTTCCGCAGCTTGTGAAAGAGTCTGGCAACATTTGCTATCGCTTCGCGGCGGGACGATGCGTGATCGGATTATGGCCTCTCCGCGAACACGGGTGAAAATTTATGCCAGGCATTCGCGAATAATTATGCGGGTCACCTCTTGTGCGATTATGTAAGTCGAGCGTGCGTTGTTCTTTCGTTTTCTACCTGGTCTCTGGCTGTCTCTCTCTCTTTCACGGCGTGCCGTATCGTTGTTGTTTCTACCCCTGGCCATTGCTACTACACTTCCTCGATCTTTCTAATCTGATTGTTTATCGTTCGAGACAGAGGGGAGCACGTCTGGTCTCGCTTGGCGGATTCCGCGACCGGGATATCAATGAACGGGCTACTTGCGTCTATTTGTGGGTTTTTCGTGTGGGAGTTCATGCTCCGTTGATTTGCGGCTGCCCGGAGCGAATCGCTGTTTCCTTTGCTCGCTTTCTTGCCGTTCTCCCGCGACTACAATAGGCGAGCACGCTCGCTTATTGGGTTTTAATCGACCGCTTTGCACGAATATTCCGTGTTCATTTGTTTCGTTTGTTACTGAGCTCCTTTGACGTATTATCGTTAGTATCTTGTTCGCCGGCAGTAAAGCTAACGCTGGACATATTTCAAACGAGCACGTCGTTTCTCGTTCTCCAGAAACCGCCGATCCAATTCAACGCTGTACCGATCGGAAGTTTATTATTCCTCTCGATATTAAGCATTATTAATTGCGATACTAATAACTGGTAATTAAAGCAAGTGTTCGTATATTATCGACTTCGGTTAAAATTTCTGAATTTTAAGGTTTTCAGTACTTGGAAATTTTTATTTTACGCATTCAGGACTACGACAATTTTGAACCATGTACATTTAAGAATTTGTAGATTCTTAAATGCATTCAGCTTACAATAAGTGAACCGATCGGAAGTTTATTGTTCGTCTTGATACCAACCGTTATTAATTGGAAATCGATTAACTAGTAATAGCAATTGTCAATGTATTATCGACTTTGGTTAGAATTTCTGAAATTTAAGTATTTGAGTATTTGGAGATAATAAATTACGCATTCGGGGCTGTGACAACTTTGAACCCAGTATATGTAAGAATTCGGGGATTCTTAAATGCATTGACCTTGCAATAAGCGAATCGCAATCTAAAATGATCAAATTAACGAAATTTGGTCGTTTTCGAACTTAACGCGAGCAGGAAGTTATAAGGCTGAGATATTCGATAACAAAACACGTGTTACTGTCGAGAACGCAAGATCACCGAATTTCCCCGTCACCTTTTGTGAGAAACTGGTACTGTAAAACGAAACCTGTTGCTATCACGCTGCGACCCGCGTCGAAAGTGACCACTTAATAATTCTTCTACGATGGCAACTTGTTGGCACAGAACGTTCAGCGTATGCAGTTCCTACAATCTGAAAGTAATTTTTGACTTGAATATGATTCATATTTCCCGTAATGCGTTAGGCAACTTTTCCTCTTAAAATTCTAACCCTATTCGCTACCTCGTAAAACCGCAAACAATAACTCGTCGCGGGCATAAATGTACCAGCTTGTCGACAGAATTAACCTCGCGAATAGGGCCGCCATTATTCGATATCGTTTCCGGATCAGTTAGAAAGCGGAAAAAGAACGATCGGTTCGCAAAAGCGTAGCGATGTCCGGTACGGTCTTCGAGAACGAAAGTGAGAGAGGCTGCGTATCCTTCGACGAGATTCCTCGCTTGTCAAAAGGATAGTTCGAAGGATACGCCTATAAATCGTCGGCACTTTCGCGAGAGAAATCTTAAAATAAGCTCAGCCTCTCGGACCTCTCTCGTCCGGCTCGTTTTGTTTTCAGGCAGCGTTTGTTGAGTCACTAGTACGTTACGCGGCGATAAAGTGTCGCAATACATCAACCTGCAACAAGTTATCGCCGAACAGGCAGTATTTCTGCCGACGATAATTACTCCTGAACCAGGCATCGTTATTGCTGGGATAGCAATTAGTTCCACATACATGAGCGATTTCTAATTGGGAGTCCATTAAACACGACGCTCGATTATTTTTCTTCCCGTTTATATCGGAATCGCGATACCAAACTAGCTGTTAACCGCGAGAAATTTCTCAGATCCAAGTAACACCGTGTTCTTTGCTTTTCTACAAACAGACCACCACAGAACGAAGCTGTTTAGGCATTATTTGCATTTCGTTGAAGATACCTCTTTTGAAATTGTTCGTGCTTTCGACTCTTCGAGTTTCCAAATCTAGAAACGATTGATTCTTCTAGGTGTTTCGAATTCTCATTTTCCAAAATTCCTAAATTCTCCAATTTTCTGATGATTAAATTATGAAGTCTTTTCAGATGTTAAAATCAACATTCTCAAGTCTGCTAAGTTCTACTTCCACATCTCATCTAATTTATAAATTTATAAATTCTCAAATTCCCAAATTGATAAATTCTCAAATCCCTAAACTCCTAATTCCAAAATCCTAAAGTCTCTAAATCCTTACATTCCTAAATCTGTACATCCCTAAACTCTTAGCTCTCCACAATTCTAAATTTCTAAATCTCTAAATCCACAAATCCCTAAGTCCCAAAACCCGTACACCCCTAAATTCTTAAATTCCCAAATTCCTAAATTTCAATATCTCTTAATTTTCCAAATTGCGAGCATTCCGAAACCACAAAGTCTCGTAACTTCAAAGTTCTCACATGCAAATTTCTCGCTCCACATCCGGAGCCCCTAGCAGAAAAGCATCACGAACCTGCAGTATGACGTTCGACAAGCTTCACACAAAAATTCTATCGCGCCTCTCGTACAAATAGAAAACAATATTCCTCTACCGTTATGCCTACTAACAGGGTCCTATTAAATTTGTAAACGATACCGGTCAGCGGCTCGATGACGGTCAACGTGTTAATCACGGATTTTAATCGAGTTTCACGCAGCCGAAGCGCAGATTCGAAAAAAGACGGCGAATATCAAGAATCTTTTAAGCGAACGAGTAAAACGAACTCACGTTCCTTCCGAGAATCTCGCCTGACCACTAATCAGGTAAAACAATTACGAAGGTCGATAGAGACCGACGAAAAATGCTGTCCGTGATTACTCAATCCGGCCGTGCACACGTTCACCCGACGCGTACAGGTTAACTATATTGGTACGGAATGATCGTAAAACAATTATCAAGGTTGACAGGCGGTTACCAGAGACAAATATCCGTACACGGATGTACAACATCGCGGAATCTTGATTATAATATCAACGGATTGATTTATATCGTTAGCGCGGGTTTAGATATCATTTTCCCGGGGTTTTTATTTTGTTAAATCGCGAGCACGCCTGCAGATTCCGCGCTATCGCGCATATAAATCACTCGATTCCGTCTAGCTTCCTAGAACCCGCTCCGCGGACCGTGGCGGTTTTCCATCTGTATCGTAGAGGGACTTTTTTTCCCGTTCGTGCGTGGACGAGACGCCGTGGAGCAAGGTGCGATGCTTGCCGGAGGAGTGTCGATATTTATCGGCCGCTCTAATGGATATATTTATCTCGCGACCGACGGAGTCCCGGTTACAAATTCTGCGTATATTTATAAATAATACAACCACGGTCCGGCTCGAGCTTATCTTGTTTACGAGCTCTGTTAATTGCGCCAATATTTAACGTCGATGGACAGCTTTAATGCCGTCCTAAGCCGCTTTCTAGGATCCGCTTTGACTCCGCGTATCATATTTTGTTACCTCTAAAACCTGTCCCGATCAGAACGGCCGGCCGTTACACGAATGTCCGATGGATGTTCATGGGAAATTTTCAGACCCCGACCGATCGTGTTAGCCGGCGGTAAAACGGTAACGTTTGTGAATAAACGGGATTCGTAATACGCCATTCTTTTTCTACCTGTTTAGCTAGGATTTATTTTAATGCGATCGTCTTAAGTCTTTATTGACCGACCGTTTCAGAGAGATGATAAAATTAAAAATTCGAAACGTTGGAGAGATTAAGTTTTATATACTTTGATACGGATTTCACGCTACGAAGAACGTTTAGAATGTTATTGATGTGCTTCAGGATCCTTTTAGGTGTTCCTTGGATTTTCGTGGTCCAAGATGTTCGATTTCAAAGTCCCGAAATTCGAAGGTCCTAAAATCAAGGTCAGATCTAAAAGCCACGACTTTTGTTAATTCGTACAACTTTTAGATTTCCGACTTTAGATCGCTAGATTTTTATATTGATCATCACATCTATCAGGTTCCTAAAATTCTCAAAGATTCTTTGGTCCCAAAGATTTTCAAAGATTCTCAAATCTCTAGACTTCCATGTATCTCGAGACTTCTGGAGTCCCAAATACTTACTTTCAAATTGTCAAATTCTTAGATTCACATACGTATAAATTCTCAAACCCATACGTTCTCACATCCTTGCGTTCCGTAACTGCAACTGCGGTCCCTAATTTTCAGATCCTCAAAAATTCTTGGAAATGAAGAATTTTCAAGAATTGAAAATGAAATACGGCTCCTCCACATTTGTCGCACGTTTAGTCAGGAAGATAGATTTCCGTCGACCGCGATCGTGGTCTTCGAGAACGGAAATTTGTACGAATTTCTTAAATACCGGTACAGCCCACGTAATTCCCGATACGGATCAGAGCAGATCAGCTGCACGAACGGCACGATAACCGTTGAAATACACTCGACGACATCAATGCGTTATCTCGACGCTCAGGTAATTCCGTCTCAGCGGGAACGCGTTCATGGACATCGCAGCACGTGCAGAACGATTTCAGGCTCGATCACGCGGCCGAACAACACCCGGGTCTATCGCGTTCACGCGTGCACGAGTGTGTTAGGAAAGTGGGCGCGCGCATGCACGATCGATCGATCCCGATCGATCGGCATCGGGTAGCCGTTATACCTGCTAGCCGAGTTCCAATCGGTCAATTTGCGGCACGATTCGCGCGTTACCGTGTTACGAAACGAGTGGAAGCGACTCGCCACTAGACTATACGCCCGCGGACATAACTCATCGTCGACCCCGGTAATCACGGGGTGGGCAGGCCCATTAGAATTATCGATAAGCATCGATACTTCTCACCGTGCACCGTGCAACGCCTACGGTCAAATCGATCCACGGAAAAATTCATCCGCGAATCGGTTACGAGCACGTTCCGTCGAGTAATTCTCGTCGATATATCGACGATTCGGACGCCACGCATGTCTGCTCGGTAATTTGAATCCAGAAACATGGAGTACGTCGCTGGAAATTGAATAGTCAGTCACTACTTCCGAGCTGTAATCTGTTGCAGTGAACTGTGGAGAATACGAGTCAATTATTGGACTAATGGTGAATGAGACTCGAGAATATTCGAACTCGACTTCACTGCCAAATTGTAGCTTGTTTTATATCCGAAATAAATTGAAACATAATTAAATAATAATTGAGGCGTATGTATAAATAATAATCGAAACATATTTAAATAATTAATTATTTCAATTAGTTCGAGATTTCTATTTCGAAGAACACAGAAAATAAATGTTTGGCGATGTCTTTCGCCAAATTCTATAAATCTATAAATTGTAGAACATATCACAACCATGTCAGGGGATCGAAATGGAGCTCCTTGTACATATGACATGAAGGAACGCATGTATATTTATCACATCATGTGTATATACACACATATAAGGTATCGTGTGTGCGTTACATTAAAAATGTAGGTGCCCTGTCACAACACGATGCATTTGATGAACTCGGACATACTGTATATTGTGAAGAACAAATATATAGATTATTAATTGGCTATTTATTACGTATTTTCTAAGGGTAAAAGCGGCCTGAAAAGTCTCGACATTCGAAGCGAGCCTCTGTTGCCGACGAACTAGAACGATCGACAATCTCGATTGGCACGGTAACTCTGCACCGTTATGCCATAAATAATTGGTCACGACCGTGGTATCACCGAATCCGCTCGTTTAGACCCTTCCTCTACGCTCAGGGATATGATATTTTTCTATATCGCCGAACAATACTCGCAGAAGGGGAGGGTATCCATTGTTTAATTAGAGATGCGGTGGACGATGTTGCTACCTGGAGGATTGTTAGCAACTTTTGTCCGTATGATCGCTTTTGTTCGATATTCTTACAAAGCTGGCTCGCACGAGAATAAGAAGGGTTGTTAGAAGAGAAAGAGGCTCGTTAGCTAGCCTACTCCCGTAGGAGTTAGGTTGTGTGTCCTCGGTGGCGAATATGGCTCGCAATGCTTTTTTCGCAATTAAATCAGCAACTACATTTGCCCCCGATAATTGCAGAGATAGTGACCGGCCAACAACACTCGCTCGACGATCTCCTATTTATTGCAGAAAGCAATCTGGGTGCCCCCTTGTACTTCCGTTATTAATCATTTCCCCTATCGGTTATTATGCCCGGTCTTTCACAATGAACGATCGTCCTGTGTGTATCGATTAGCGTGCAGAGGATGTGCAAAACGATTTTTCAATTTGCTCGACTCGAAAAATAGTAAACATCTGTCTGTGTGCGTTTTTTGATCTAAAAATGAAGAACAGCGTGGAGTAATTAACGATAATGTATCGCTGTTTGCCGTCGACGGTGGCACAAGAATCTTAAATTTTATTGAATGCGAGTATGCATTATGATTTCATTCTTCCGTGTAGAACGACGTATTTATCAATTAGTGATGAATATTCGATAATGATAATAAGTGATGAGGCTTGTATTTAGTATTTTAAACATGTGTATTTTAGAAAGCAGTCTATGTAGATCTCAATTCGTTCTGACCAATTAATACCTCACTATGACAACCCTATGATTTACTCATTGTGTTAATCATTATAATCAAAAATGTCCTATTGAACAAATTGTTCCGCTGTCACGGTACCAGAAATCCTATCGTCGGTTAATCACGCAACACCACAATTTCCTTTGATTTTCGTAAGAAGACGTTGATGCAGCCGGCAGATTAGTCGAAGCATGCACTTCTTCGCGGATGCAGTTCCGTGCATCGCATTCGTGCGGGCCAAGCCACGAATAGATGGATAGTCGTTGGCAGGCTCGATCTGTAAAGCCGGTAATTACTCCTATTAGCGGCGTGCTGATTGTTTTGGTCGTGCTCGACTTTTTTTCCCCTTCGCCGCCCTATCTCGCTCGCCTACCTGCTCTCTGCCTAGCCTAACCGCTCTTCAGGGCGGCTCGGGGGAAGATAGGAACCGATTAGTACTCACTTTGACCGGCAATTAAAGGATTTTAATGAGAGGGAAAATTTACTCGTACAGCCCCGTATCTCTACCGATGCGACCGTCCATCTGATAGATGATGCTCGATACCGGGCCACGATCGGGGGACGCGATATATCCGATTCAACCTTCTAATGAGAACGATTTATGTGCGATCCGCGTGCCAATGATCTAGGAATTATTGTGCATCTGTCGGGCCCGATTGGGAGTTTCTATTTCTTAGATCCTCCGTGAAGATCGATGGGATTCGTCGATCGGTCTAGACTGAATCGGTTGTTAGATAATTGGAATGATTAGACGCGGAATAGGGGCCACTAATTAGGAATTTCTATTGGGATCATTTAACCCTTTATCGTGTGATTATTTTCTTTTGCTTGAAAAAATCGTTCTAAGTTTGCCTCGCTTTATAAAGTATTTAAAAATTGACTGATATTTATAAAATTTTAATTTATAAATTTTCTTATTTATTTGATAAAATTCTGTCGTATATAATACAAGGCATAATCATGATATCACATGTAATGAAGAAATAAGAACAAATTCAGTAACAACTTTTCTCTTTCATTGTAATACTCCTATATATTTTCACGTAGGAAGAACGAGAACCAATAAATATTTTTCAAAAATATGAAACCCTTCATTTATTAGGAAAAGTGAAGTACATCAAATATGACAGTCTGATCGTACATCCCTCATATAGATAAATGGAAGCGTGGTTTGTTAAAAATGTACGTGACTCGGTATAAAAAAATGACTATATTATTTATAATTTGACGCGATATTTTATTACGTTTTCACGTAGGCAGAATTATTTTGATCAACGATCGTGCATAGGTGGATCGTGCTTCTTCGGCTCGTCGTGCGCTACCGATTATCGGTACGTGTAATTACTTTTCATGGTCGCCGACTCATTATGCAGGGATCGTAGTGACTTATTTGTTTTACCACGACCGACCAATTATGCAATTATCTTCTTGTCCCCTTGTTAGGAATGGCTCTTGCTCCGCGGTAAACAGGTTCGCGATAATGCTATTAACGTTAGCGGCAACATAACATCGACCGTTTTAATATGGGGCCCATATTTGTTCCGAAAGGAAGACGAGTCCACTTTTAAAGGAATTTGATCCGATGAGCACAGATTTGGAATACGTTCACAAAAATTCTAACATATTCCAATATGTGTATAATATTATAATATACCTATTAAATTTTATTTAAATAATGGTATTAATACTGTCCTCCATACGCAATTTACCTTCAGTAATTTCAAGCAAATTTTTTTTATAATTTTAACGGTGATTTATATTCAAGAATGCAATATCCGCTCAAATAAATAAATACTCAATTATTATTTGCAATGATTATGTCAGATAATAAAATGCGATGCTCCATTAATAAAATACTAGATTTTGTCATCTGATTATAAAATCGTTAAATGTAAAGCGCTTAACGTGATCATTCTATCACCAATATTTATCGAAGTATCTTGTAAAGTCAACCTACCAATATATCCTTAATTTTCTAAAATAATAAAGTTCACAAAAGTGAACTACTTATCTCTCTATCGACACAGTGATCAAGTAGCAGTAGTCCAGTTAAGCTGGTAAACAAATCACCTCGTAATTACTTGCAATCACTTTGACATTAAAATAACAAGGAGAATAAAATTATAGAGCGAGTATCTTCGAACGACTCAATTACGAGCAAATCATTCTCGGTCTCCGTTCGTTGAACAAACGCGAACAAATTATCGGGTAGCTCATGTAAATTACCGTTTCCGTTTTCCCATCGACATTCGCTCTCGTTCATTGTCTCGTTACCTTCACGATCGAGCAGTTATCGTCTCAGGGATCCTTGACTGAGAGTTTTACGAGTCGCAGATATATTGCGAAGTCGTCGGGTCTGCGCGAGCCACGACCGATCGAGAACACAGATTCCAAATTCGCACGCCAGAATTTTTATAGCACCGCCCCGTGAACGCTATGGCGTCGAGTGCCCGATAAATTTGCATCGAGCCTTTAAATAGAACGCTCTCGAGCGAACCTTCTCTATAAATCTGCGTCGATAAGAACTTTCGTCATTGCCGCTACGCCGCGTTTTTCTCTACCTAAGCGAGAACACATACGATCGATTCGAACACGTTCGACACTCTCTCGCTATCGCGTTTCCCACGACAATTACTAGCTGTGGATTGCAATACCGATCTTACTGGCGTAATCGGGCGGTGCTATGCGAAGTATCTGCGATTTGGAGATTTGGACGATTCGAATCGTGGGAGATACGAGGTTCGACAGATTCGAATCTGATAAAGTTTGAAATTTGGGACTCGAGGTGTGTGGATGTTGAAAGATTTGATATTTGAAGGACGTGAAACTTGGAAGACCCAGAGAATTTGGAAGATTTGAATCTAATAAAATTTTTAACTTGGGGGATTTGAAACTTAGAAGATTTGGAACTTGGAAGATTTGAACCTTGGAAAGTTTGGGCCTTGAGAAATTTGAACCTTGGCAGGTTTGGACCTTCGAAGATTTGGACCTCGGAAAGTTTGGACCTTGGAAAGTTTGAACCTTGGGAGGTTTAGACCTTGGGAGCTTTGGACCATGAAAAGTTTGGATTTGGGGAGATTTGGTCCTTGGGAGATTTGGTCCTTGGGAGATTTGGACCTTGGGAGATTTGGACGTTAGGAGATTTGGACTTTGGGAGATTTGGTCCTTGGGAGATTTGGACCTTGGAAGATTTGGATCTTGAGAAATTTGAACCTTATGAAATTTGAACCTTGGGAAATTTGGATCTTGGAAGATTTGTACGTTGGAAAGATTGGACCTTCAGAAATTTGAACCTTGGAAGATTTGGACCTTGTGAGATATGGAAAATTTGAAATTTGTTAGATGTAGAATTTGGAAAATGTAGAAATTGAAAGGGTCGAAACTTTCAAGATAAGATACATGGAACGTGGGAAATTTAGAGCTCGACAAATTTGAACCTGAGAAAACTTGCAATCTAAGGAACTTAGAACTTGGACATTGTGGAAATTCACAGATGTGAAACTTGAGCGCCTCGTAACTAGTGATGTCCGCTTGATCTTCAGAATTCCTCAACTTCTGTCGTCCTCGCTCTTCGTACACTATGAAACAGTATCCACGATTAATTATACGACGATACCATTGACAACAATGGTCCATAACCATGTTCCACATTCAATAACGACCGTACGCATCGTGAATATTGGCACAATGACAAATTTCCCACAGGCATCCAATATTTGCAAAACAGTCGTAACACACACGATCATGATCGTAGTTAAGAGACACGTGCGATGAGCTAACACGACGTTGCATTCGCACACGCGGGGCACATGCACACGGGAGATCTTGTCGGATGCTCGTAAACCTGGGCTTTACTACATTTTGCGTGCAGTATTTAACCCTGAATTTATATCCCGTCAGGGCTCATTTATACCGGGCGTCGTCGCGGTCGCTTTTAACGGCCGCGCCTCGTTGTTGTATTCGGTAATGCACGCAATTAGACAGCAATTAGTCGTGTACTCGCTGTATGAATACGACGAACAACGGACACTAGCCTTGTACGTCCACTTCATATTCACTGAATTCCGTACATCTTCTCGGAAGCTAGTTTCATTCGGAGGATAAAACTTTCGATCGTGTGGACTCATATTCATACGAGGATATTAAGTTAAAGTTGTTCTAATAGCAAACGTATTATTTATTTGCAATTGTTTCATTCGCACTTACATTGATTCCCACTCGATTGGCAGGTTTGATGAATGCTTAATTGACGGAGTTGATCATCGCTTCAATGATAGGTTCGATGAAAGCTTGATTGACGGAGTTGATTAACGCTTGATCGACAAGTTTGATAAAAGCTTGATTAGCGGGTCAGATTAAATTTTGATCGATAGGATTGATTAATGCTTGATTGACAAAATTGATTAACCCCAGATTGACAAGTTTGATGAACACTTGATTAACGCGTTCGATTAACGATTTATTAACAGGATCGATTAACGCTTGATTGCTAGGTGTAATGAAGTTTAATCGACAGGTGCGATGAACACTTGATCGACAAGGTATATGAACATTTGCTTAATATGTTCGATGAACACTTGATTAACATATCGAATTTTGTCAACATGTTTGATCAACATGTTCGAATAACGTTCGTCAACATGTTTGATTAACATTTTTCGTCGACATAACGAAACGTTTGAGCTTATAACCAAGAGTATTACCAATTCTTAGAAATTCTACGACGTAAATGCCCACATGTGGATTTCATACGAGTCTCTAAATCGTTGTGTTTTCATAATTCAGCGTGTACAAGATATGGTAGTCCGTGATTAACATATCAATTACCAGGACATTCAGAGCCGGATAAAGCGGTAATTGCTCTGATCTTATTAAGAAATAGTTAATCCGTGTTTATGGCCAGTATCAATTTAGAATTAGTTCCACATCCGATATCGCTATCAAACGTCGCCATACTTCATCCTCCCGAGTGGGTCTAACTCGCGAGTTAATACCAGAACGAAGTCTCCCTTAAATTAAACGATATTTCTTCTATCCGAAGCACGTGTCATAAACATCCAACACCCACGTGTATACTTGCTGCTCCTATTAACAGCCCAATCGTGCATGTATGAATTTATAGACCACTGTGTCGACTTTCTCCGAGCGCAAAGGGTTAACAAGCGTCTAATAGGCCGGCGCACACGCCGCGGCGATATACAATCGAAATTATAATCGATCATCGAACGATCGAAATCCACGAAGAACCTACTCGAATACTGGTCATTCATATCGCTTCCCTGATACGATTGCGGGCTTTCTCTGGCACGGAGAAGGGCCCGCGAAGGCACCGACATAATTTCAACGTCCCGGCGTTGCCCCATGCCCGCCGGGCAGCACCGTGTCCCGGTTATCCGTGTCCGCGAAACCCGGGCAAACGCGTTCAATCGGGAGCACCGTGCTCCTGTTCCTACATTGTGTGTTGTATGCGCGTCAACAATTATTTTAATGACGATTAAACGACGCGCGGGATTAATGGAAATCCCAACAACTAAGATCAGTGGACTATATCAAATTGAATGAATAAAACTCCCAACAATTAAAGTAACAATTATACTTTATTTATACAATAATACTTTATTACAAAATTGACTGATTGAATGATCAGGACGCAACGAGATCGTGGAAAAGAATCGTTGGAGTGTGATGGGTCGATATCTGTATGGTTAGGCCGAGAAGGAGATGTTTCGGAGACAGAGTTCACTGACGCAGATGACCCCACGACCCTAACCTGTTACTGTCAGTGAAAGGTTTCCTAGGATCAGTAACGTAAATCCTTTGGAAAATGAGAGTATGCTTGATAAGTGAGAATTTATACGCGTTTTTTCATTCGAGAATGCTATAATTTTAGAATGCTATAATTTTTGTAGAAAATGAGGCACTGTTGGATGAGTCCTTTCTCTACCGAGAATGATTGCTGTACGTTTCTAGGTTTGAAATTGTTAAAAAGATAATTTTTCTACATTTTTACATTTTCAAATTTCCAAATTAGCACTTGTGTAAATTATCAGACACTCAAGTTTATAAATCTTCGAATTCTCAACCATTGAACTTTATAAATTATCAAATTGGCAATATTTCATATTGGCAACTTCCACAGATTAACAAATGTTCAAATTGTTAAATCTCCAAGTTGGTAAGTTTCCAAATTGTCACATTTCCAAATTCTCAAATTATCAAATAGGCAAATCACCACAGTTTCAAATCTCTTAAACAGCGAATCCCCTAGTTATCTAATTCCCAAATTCCAACATTCCGAAATTCCCAAATTCCGAAATTCCAAAATTTCCAAATCCCAAAATTCCCAAATAACGAAAGTTCTAAACCGAATAATTCTTGAAATCTCTAAATCCCAAATCTCCCAATCCCCAAACTCGACAATTAAGAAATCTTAACACGTAGAAACTGATCCAATCGACCCCACTTTGTCGGGAAACGGAAACTCAGTAACATCGAAGACCGATTGTGGGACGCGACCCGATGCAGTCATTCACCGATAGAGGGGATGGTTGATGAACGTGGACTCAGATAAGAGTAATTAAGTGAAACGTGTGGCTTGACGATCGACGTCCCTTGATAAAGACACGTCGATAGAAGTTATTGTGGTTCACGGAGGAAATACGACCGTTAGTTCGTTGAATCGCCCGAGATGGATGATCTCTCTCGAGGAAACGGTAGATTGTACTTTTTCGGAGTTTACGATGCGATATCGTTGATGGAAGAAAAAGTGAAATTAATTGTGGGTTATCTGAAGTTCCAAATACAGCAAGATTGATAACAATTACTGTGGTTAATGGGAGCAGGGTGCGGAGAGCTGCTATGGTGTTTATCTATAAAACAGTCCATTTGTTGTTAATAACTTAAAAGAATAAAGATTATACGATTATTTACAAAATCGAGTAGAAGTTGTATTTTATGTACATCGAATGACAGGTGGAAGTACGCGTGTCATTTATAATACATTATAACGTTTTATTTAAAAATGAAAGTTTCTTCATGAATAGTCTGATACTCTCATAAACAGCATTACGCATAAATAAAAGAAATTATTTATAAATAAAAGGAATTTTGTACAAGTTGAAGAAGTTTGAATATGACCATAGAACGAAAGAAAATGGAATAGTTCGACTGAATGTGATAAGGACGATATAACTTAACGCTTCGGACAGACAAGATGGAAAAATTAATTGCAGACAGTTTGAAGCGTTTTTGCCTCCACGCGCAGATAAACGAAAAGAAATTCCTGTCCTCGATCTAGTATCATCCAAAAAGAAATTGATAAGGTATCACGCAAACCGATAAAGGCGAACGCGATTATTATTTGGAGTATATAGAACAATAAATATAGACCAGTCCTCCAAAGCGATATTATTCGAGATTAGATGTCTGCGAAATGATATTCGTTTCTAGTTATGGGGTGTCGATAATGAAACGTTTGATCGTAATTGTCCTCGAGAAGATAGAGCGCGAAGAATAGCCCGCCATAATGAACGAAGGAAACGAGAATAAACGTATCGACGTTGTAATAACCGGCGTCGAAGTGAAAAGTATCGTTGCGCCGTTGATCGTTTATCACTATGATCGAATATTTTAATGCGCCACTCTGTTACAATAGAATTGTGCTGCGAATACAATCAACGCGCACACGCGTTCGATGTATCATTTCATAATTCATAGTTTCCTTAAATTAACAGCCGATCTGAATTTCAATCGGCGGATCGTAATTTGATATTTTAATTTTATACTGTTATTATGACTTAATAGTGGATTGGAGTACTGGAATATAGAGATGGAGATATCATCGAGATCTAGGAATATAGGTACATATTTAGAGACAACAGGATATGTGGATGGGGGGTTGTAACTTGGAGATCTAGACGTATGAAGATCTGAATATTCGGGAGTAGATAATGTTTGGAGGTATAGGGTTCTAGGGATGAATACATTTAAAATTACACGGATGTAAAGAACACACAGAACTGTAGACATACGTACATGTATGAAATAGTGGTATAGAGTGACACGGAGACAATCTAGTGACATAGAGATTTGAGTTAGAGGTACCTGATGATACAGATATCTGGAATTGTAGATATTTGGGGACATGGAGTATGGATTATGGGAAAATAGGTATTTGGGGGAATAGGAATTTAATTGTAGGTATTTGGTGGCATATGAATATGAAGATATAAAAGTTTGAAGAAGTGGGTCGTATATGAGTGTAGAAGTCTGTGATTGCAAAATTCAAAGAATATAGTGACTTATGTTAGGGATATAGAAATTTGGAAACTTGGAGATTAAAAAATTTAGGAATTCGGAAATTTAGAAACTTGGAAAATTGGAAATTCGGAAATTTGGAAATTAAGAAAATTGAATACTCGAAAATGAAGAAATTTGGAAATTAAGAAAATTGAATACTCGAAAATGAAGAAGTTTGGAAATTTAGAAATTCGGAAATGTACGAAATTATTAATTTACAAATACCTGGAGTGACACCCGCATCTACGTCTTTTCTGCACCCTAATTTTTTCTCTGCCTTCGATATATTTCTGTGAAAACTGCGAACGAACACATACACGTATGAACATACATATGTTAAATTTCTTAAGCAAATAAATTTACCGGAAACAATCGCCCGCAGAGAAGAGGAACCTTATGCAATCGCAATTTTGTGAAAACGCAACAAGGATGTCAGTCGAAGACGGAAAAGGCTACGTACTGTTCGTAATAAGGGAACTCGAGCTACAGGATCGTTGGGCAATCTTCGGTCGTGTCGCGAGGGAAAACAAAGGACTCGCGATCGTACACTGGACGGATTAACGAGCAACGCCTTCGTAATAATAATTAGAGGGGCCCACTGCAATCTCGAACGTCTCGATTGAGCAATATCATCGCCGTTCGTCCTGATAATTAAGGAAACGATGGTTCCGTAATCGAGCTGCATAGCCTTTTCTGTCGGCGCACGATAAAAAAGCTGCGAGATGTCGGAGGTTTGTGGAACACGTCTGTTCGCTCGGTGCTTCATTTTTCTTTCCTTTCTCTTTAGACACCGTTCACGCGTCGTGAAAATGTTATTAACGATTATAAGTATCATCGATGCCGCGATTAATAATCGACGAATGTCATAATATTACTGAAAGATAGGTCCTTTTTCTAAATTAAACAAATTTTAGTTCGCAGCTACTTATTATCAGTTGACGAGTACTGAAAGATGTACTGAAAATAATGACTCGTTCAGAAAATGAAAAATTACAAATACGTATGACTATATTCGTTCTAAATTAAATTTGGAATATTGAAGAGAAATAGTTTGTTAAATAATCATTGTATCAGTAGTCATAGAGGTTGTATAATTATTATAAATCCAAGGGCCTAAATAATGGACTCAAACATATTTTTGAGAAAGGAAATTTTGTGATCGTTTCACCTATGACATATTGCTAAGTATTTAAAATGATAGATTGAAGGTATTCTTATGGAAAGTTTTAACGTAGTTTATGTAACAGTTAAAATTACAACGTGGACATTAATTGGCTATGTAATTGGAAACGCGGGTTCTGTTTTTATAGGAGCTAAAACTATTAATCGAACACCAATTACATACATTCGGCTATTGTATAATAACGACCAAGCAATAAATCTTATCGAGCGTGTTTAACCACTCGAGTCGACGACCCACGGAATCTAGGCAAAGGATCAACGTGTTGGCACGTTTCCCCGGTTGCAAAAATGTCCTCGGATCTGTTGCCAAATATTAACACACGAGTTACGAAGGCGTGACTAATTGTGACAGACGAGGAAACCCTCGCGATAAATCATGCATCGCGTGCATCGTCCAAGAAAATCAAGGAAAACTCTGTCACATGATCTCATCTTGAATACGTGGTGTGTAACATGCACCGGTACACTCGGGTGCACTGTAAGCTTATTCTGGACATATGTGCGAACTTTGATATGTTTAAATTCTTTGATTTTCATATTTACCAATTTCTTTGTTTTCACGTTTTGCAAGTTTTTTAGGTTCTAACTGGTCAATTTTTTTAGTCCTACGATTCGTCAACTATTTCAATTTCAAAATTAAATTTTCGTATTTCCAATTTTTCCAGTTTCTGAATGTTCATGTCCCAATATTTCGATATTTCAGTTTCTCGCATTTCCCAAATTTCGAAATCTAGAAACTTCTGCATTTGTAAATGTTCAAATTCCCGATGTCTCCAATCTTCAAATTCTTAGATTTCTACATTTCAGAGTCTCCATATATCCAGATTCCCAAAATACTGGGTTACCATATCGCTAGATCTACAAATTCCTATATCTCCAAATTTCTAGGCCAGTAAATCACCTAAATCCTTAAGTTCTTATGTCACCAAATTCCTGGAACAGTAAACCTCTGGATCCACAAGTTTCTATGTCACCAAACTTCGAGATTGAAAGTCTGCTATGTCACCCAAATTATAGATTCTAAATTTTCTAGATTACCACTTCTATGTCCTCAAATTGCTAGATCCACGATTTTCTGTCAACGAATTTCTGGAGTCACAAATTTTTTCACAAAAATTTCCGTATCCCTAAATCCACACATCCACGAGCCTTCATGTCATTAAATTTTTATATCTCAAAATTCCTACATCACTATGCCCCTACATTCCAGAATCTCCAGATATCCAAATTCCCAAGGTCCTCAAACATCTATGTTCATGCATATTCTTATCTTCCAGTTACAAAATTAAAAATTTCTGAAATCTGGAAAATCTCTACAAAGTAGAGTAGGAGGTTTCTTCCTCTTGGTTGCTACCTTATTCCTAGTGTAGCTAGATTTGACGTAGACTGTACGTGTGCGTCCAGGATGGAGGAGCGCTTATTTGACTTTGTTTGTCCACTTGTCACTTCGGTTCACGGTTGACTAATTTAAGTTGTTCTGTCGGGCACGGTTGGACCGTGGTACGAGCAACGAAAGACCTGGGTACTTAATCAACCGCCTTTGACAGGTTATTTAATTTCACTTTCATTGACCGTAAATCGACCGTTTGGTAATTTGTAATCGCGTTAAGCGTCAGATGTTGCTGAAATCGTTACGTAAGCGTGAAAAGCCTGCCAAAATGTGAGAGATTGATATCTCCGGTATCGAACGATGATAGATAGGAAATTGTTCGGGTTTAAATGTTATTGGGTCTGTGGATCGATTAATTACGGCGTGTCCGAGCTGACAGTTCGCAGTGTGCAGATAATATTTCATTAAAGATTGCTCATTTCCACTCGTACTTCTTTACAAATTTATATTATCACAACTACAGTAAATTACTATTTACAATTACAGGAGAATGAAAACACTTTAAATAGAGACTCTGTCGATTCATAAGGAGTGAATACCTTTATCATAATTCATTCAAAGGTTTCAAAAAACTGTAATTGTTATTTCAATACGAATAACACAATTTATTGTTACAATAATATAATTTATTTTTGACATATGTATTCAAAATATTTTACGGAATTTTTTTGACAAATCACTAATGCCTGCTTGCCTGCTTCCTAAAAAAACACCTGATTAATATTTCATAACTGCAAGTATTTGAACGCTTAGATCATTCGCGTATGGTTAAGGAAGTATTACATAAAGTAAAGGTGCTATACATGATTAATAATACTCCTTTATGAATCGACCAACCATCGATTTTTTCAATTAGATACAATACATCGACAGTAACTGTTTTGAATCGATTAAAATTAGTGCTAGTTCGAGTGTTGAAATGATCGCATAGCAACGCTGGATTTCCTTTGTTTTTTCTTGTTCCGTACGTGCCTCACGGGGTCCCATGCAATGCATCAACTCTTCCATTCAACGTCAAACCTGTCTCTAATGGAGCAGCATCCGATCATGCTTCTCGTTTCCTCGATTATCGCGATCGACTCCGTTGTTGCTCAATGGCCTCGTGAGCTCGCGAGAGCGTGACTAATTGTTATTAAACGCGATGCTTATTAACCATGGCTTACGTGTCGTATACCGCCTTCGAGAGAAGAATTTTCCGGCTGTCTTAGCCTCGCGTTGAGATTCAAGTTTAACCTTACTGTCCCGCGTTTCTTGCGTCGTTTATTCGACATACGCTGCACGTTTCAAATTATGGTGCACGCGTTCGATGCATATATTACACCGACGAGTTAAATGCCATCGGAGATCATTGATGAACGAATTCATCGAAAATTTAAACGGATATCAAAATCTGTTTCTGTAGTCTGTACAAGAATCTGTGCACAATGAGGGACA
The DNA here is from genome assembly GCA_947623535.1 of Coelioxys conoideus. Classification (NCBI taxonomy): domain Eukaryota; kingdom Metazoa; phylum Arthropoda; class Insecta; order Hymenoptera; family Megachilidae; genus Coelioxys; species Coelioxys conoideus. The sequence goes on along the minus strand of OX392457.1, from coordinate 14,292,362 downwards.
AAAGTATTGATACACTTGAAATGTAGAAATGGAAACAACGATATTTTATATGTTATTAAGTTTATTTAAACACTTATAGCTGTATAATATACGTGACACTTACAACAGGAAATGAACATGACACAAAGTCAAAAGAGCACTTAAAAAAAAATATTAAAAAAGGGACGGTATAATGTATAATAGAATCTGACTTCGTTAAAAGTTTGTTGTTATTAGTGGCAACAGATTATGTGAAGTTATTCCTCCGAATATTGCACAAAGTAGTGATTCAAAAAATTCCCGTAAAAATAATTGTTACACATTGAATAATTAGGTGTACGAATACTTTTGCTATATAATATGCAGCTATATATGTTCAAATACAATTCATAATGTAGGAAGTATTGTTTATATTCCCACATTCCAAGTGGACGAATACTTCTATCTCTCACTGTGTACATACTCGTATACTCTAATTGATACGTATGTAGAAATCTATGAATGAAAGGTTCCCCATGGATACAGAGATTTATAAATGCATCTATGGGCGTACGTATTTGTGTATAGATTCTATAAATGTAGAAATTTAGGAATTCAGAGATCTACGAATCTATAAATCTAGAAATATTGAAAGCAAGAAGTGTCAGATTCACACAAACTTTTATGTAATACAAAATGTAATTTTAAAAGACACATATTGTAATTACAAAATGGTTACAATTAATTACAAAATGTTAGCGACAAATTCGAATGCGTTTGAGAGTCCGTTTGGAAATACGACATGCACCACCTTCACGGCTTCCGCCTTACGAATTAGAGAGAGAAGAGGAGGCTTTGGACGCGGAGGTTGCATTCGAGCGTCGATCTCTCGATACGATCGCTTCTCTTGCATCTCGTTTGTCCCCGACGCGCGTTACGTATACGTACGTTCCCGCCGCGACGATTCCTCACAATCAGCTGAAAGGGTCATCGACCGACTTAACCGAGCGTGTGACGCGTATGGAACGTTCTGGCCTGCCACCGATTTCTTATTTAAATCATGCCCGGCACACAAATCATCCCGTATCGCGTTCGTTCCATTAGACGATTGGATTTTAATAAAACTCCTCGGCTGGTGCTGCCCAGAACCAGCTGCTCTTGCGTGAAACATCATGCTTGGTACCGTTTTCTCAATCGGATCTACGGCTTTCGACTCGCGTCGGCCCCGTGAATGAATCCTTTGGGAATCATGAATGAAACTGTTTCGACGCGAACGATAATTGAACTCGGGTGTTCGGTCCCAAGTGTCCATCCCAGAAAATCCTCGAAATTATTTTATAACTCTATGGAACCAACCGAGGGGCCATCATAGCGGCAGCTAAGGTTCTCCACATCCTCTCTCTCTGCCATCGACCACCATCACTATCAGTTCTTAGACAACAACTCATATAAAAACTCATATATGAATATTCTGCTTAACTCCTGGTGCTATAATGACGAGCTGCACCCGTGGTTGAAATATAGTAAACATTGTTCATGTTTTTAATACGGTTGAATATTCAATTTCAGTCTAACTGTAATTTGCACAGTGGATGATCACTATATGCAAAACAGTTTTGACATCCGAATTTTCTTTAGTCGAATAAATTGTAGCACAAGGGGTTAATGCTTTAACAGTCTTGTCATTCGTATTTGACTCACGTATAAATTTTTATAAAAATCTAACATATTTTAATGAGAATCTTTCTTATTTTAATAAGAATCTTATTTGTTTTAATAAGAGTCACTTATTCTGGGAATAACAAATAAAAATAATATGACTCAGTGGAAATAAAGATACTATATGGAAAGTATTTCTACGATTTGATCGCAACACGTGTTAATTTCGTTGTAATACTATACACTTGTCCACCGTATCATCCTTTTAATTACCAACAAGTGCTCTTATACTGAACTTTCAACATTCACCATTGCATTCTCCGTACAATTACATGCACCTATAGATTTGCATCTTGAAATGGTTTAACGTTTGAAGTCACCCGGACGTAGATTCTAGCATTTGAAGTGCAACTGAACACGAGTACCGTGTATCTACATCTGATGTAAACCACTTTACATCACAAATTATAAATTGTAAATTCTAAATAATGTTGTAATAACGGCATTGCAAAATATATAACAGGATGTCCAATAATAAAAATGATAAATATCATGAAAATGGTTTACTGGATTGATTAAAAGTGAATATGGCCCTCAAAGTGCCACATTTGTACTCGAAAGGTGACACTATACTCGCATAATAAAACAGCAAATAGTGGTAATTAATAATAGAGAGATTATAACGTCAAAAGAATTTACCCAACTTTTCAATAAAATGGTTTTACAATTACTATCTGCTACTAGTGAAAACCACCAGCTACCAGTACCTTCGAGTGAAAAGGACTAAATTTCTAAACTAATCAAGTACATTATTCTTCGACTCAACTTGACAGAGATCAATGTATATGTATTATGGATGTACTTATTTGAACCCCTAGCCATACTTTGATGAGTCTGACTCGTGACGCACTCGAAACAAAATAAAACTTATAAAATCAAGGATCATTAAGTATAAAATACGCATAAAATTTTACCTTTCTTTGTTCCTCTCAACGCTGTAGCTGCGAATAGTTATGACTATCAGAAAAATAAATTGCACGGCAAGGGGTTAAAAATCGAAATCTCGTTTAGCATGGTCCGAAACGCGGGACCAATTTCTCGTGCAGAAGCCAACAAGCCGGTCACGTACGCGGTACACCGAAGTCTCCTTCGCTACCTGTTTCAGCCCGTGTCCGTTCTTGACCACGTTACGTTACAAGGTTACCATTTGCCGCAAGAATCTAACCGGTGTCTCACGAATTCACCTGACCGTCCCGTTCGATCGGCGGATCACAGAAATTTCCGATCGGAAACCAACCGTTCGAAGCGTATCGAGCGTCCGGTGATCTCGTTTCATTTAATACCCGGTCTCATTTTGCGGAATAGGAAACCGAGGAGAACGCGTGGAGGGTCAAATGGCACGGGTGCTGCGCACAAAGGCAATGTGATCCTTTCGCGGAGGATCCTGCAATGTAATCTTGTCGTGATCCTGTGTGGGAAGATCCTCGTGCGGCGATCTTAAGACCGCCTTCTTCTTCGCTTTCTTTTTCTCCTCCGTTTCTCCTTCGGCTCTACTCCCCGGCTGTCTTTCCACTTTACCTCGCCTTCGTCGACTGTACAGCACACCGTCGATCGGTCTTCCTGTTGCACCGATAAAACGACCACTCTTCGATCGTCAGAACGAAGAATTTTGGCGCCGTGTCTGGGCCTCGGCGATCGACAACGCGATTCGAAACGTTCGACATGTCGGAAGCATCCGATGAGTGGTTGTTTTGATTGTGTACACTGTACATGCTCTCTCTTGACCCGCGTGATAAGATAATTTCGGGCAACGTGGACGGCTCTCATCTCTGCTTTTTGTCAAACTCTGTCCATCACATTCTCGTTTTTATTAGCCCCTTGCGCTACGATTTATTTCGGTAAACGCGTCGGACATAACGAAATATTCATTGCTACGTTAAAGTGATTAATAAAATTTCGATTATCGAAAGTGTTTTGCATTTAGCAATCCTCGTGCAAATTAGAATTAGGCTCAAATTAAGGATTCAGCCGTATTAAACATGTATCATGTAAACTGTATAATCATGTAACCACATGAACATCTAATGTGGTTTACCATATTTGAAGTGCGAGTGTGTCACGAGGGCAGCTCGTCATTATAGTACAAGGGGTCAACAAGTGTCTTGATGATCGAATACCATGTGATTGCCGAAGTCAGAAACGTGAAGATTTGATTCTGTTAATTGGGAGATAGGATTATTCGCTAATTGGGAGATAGGATGGTTTTTTCCTAATGGAAAGTGAGATTGTTTGCAGCTAATTGGGAAATAGGTTTTGTTTCGTTTGGTGTTTTAAATCAATTGTAATATGATGCGCAAATACATCGGTAATTTTAAACTGTGATAAGAAAAACGTACATATGAATGTTCGAAAGAGAAACAAACAATTGCGTAAGGCTTGTATTCATAGATTGTTGCTGTTGTTCAAGATGTATATTATCAAATTGTTCCTTCATTTCGTCGCTTTGGAGAGATTTTAATGGAAATCTTTTGACAACCTACAGAAATTTTCCGTGTCGATGGAGTGATGCGAAGGAACGAAGTAAACGTTATGTGATTTCGTTAGCAGATGGCGGGATCATCATGCTGGCGTGGGTATCTGTCGGTTATGCTGGAATCTACGGATGGAATTCGATCTTCCAACTTATAGCTATTCAAAACTGAAGCGTTTTAAAGATTTTCTTTGAAAATATCTGAAACATGTGTGTTTTTAAATTGCTGCTTGCTTAGTACTGTTTACATGTCTTTAATTAAGAGATTAATAACTTCGACGATCGCATCGAGCTCATGCTTCGACGATTGCGACGATACACCTTTCTGCGTTGTATATTGATTGAAGACCGATAAAAATAATTTGTATATATGTCGCATCCGTATACAACATAATCCGCATACAAATATGGATGCATTATTATTGGTATAAAAAGAAAATATTTGTCAATAGTCGGGTAGCCTAAGCTGGTCTGAGTGAGTCCAATGCCTTTATACAATCGATCGATACAATTTATTTAATTCTAACTATAATTAATATTCATTCACGCAACTGAATTATAGAATTAATTTCTATATTTTCCTGCACTTTCTTAATTCCTTATGTAATTTTATAAATTATTAGCTTTATGTACAAACGATGTTAAATCAAATATAACCAACATTCATACCCTCGATGGAGGTTGTCATTAAGACTAACAATTGAAAGCTGTATCTGTGATCGAAAAATCCTCGAGGGGATAGTGAAATAGCGTATAAACTATTTATCCAAGTATATTTCATCCGATCATACCTATGCGACAAATTGGTACGAGCGTACTCCCACGAACTTTGTCTACCTATGAATCCTCCGGCACCGAATCGATCGAGAAGGCGTCACTGAAAACGATAACGAGGATATGAAAATAGTCAAATATGTCGCCGAATTCGTGCGAAACGACGAGACCGGTCGTTCGTTTCAGTTCATCCCCGAGGACGAGGTTCTCTCGGTCGAACAGGACCGTATGATCTGGTCCTCGAGAGTCAACAGTTCTTGCCAGGAGCCAAGAAACGACAAGTTGCCGTATTAGGACAGGCAGCGGCGCTACCATCGTCAATAGAATTCCCAATGAGCTTATTGAGAGCCTCGTTGCAATTGGCCGGTTATGAAACCCGCCGACTTGTTGTTGCTATCGTTGCGTCTCCCTATCGATGAATTCCGATCCACCGACGGGAGGAGAACGACAGAAAGAGAGAGAGGGAGAGAGAAAAAATACATCGAGCCTCTATACGGGAGCAGTTTCTCCACCGATGAATGGCCGCGGTTCGAGATCAGGGAACATCGATCTTGGATCATTCGACAGGGGAGATGGACAGCTCGATGAATTTCCGTATTGGCTTCGAAGGAGTCACAGACGTTTCCGGTGGGGCTAACTTGACGTCGAAAGCGACGGAAAACCGGAGAAATCGATGTTCGTGAGATGGGGAATTATAGGGGGCTATTAAAGTGAGATATTGGGAGTTTGAGATGATTAAGACGGTAGAGGTTGCCCATCCGTTTCGCGAGTTCTAAATTGAACACTCTCTAGATTTACAGATTTCCAAATTTCTGGACTCTCACATTTTTCATTTTCCGAGTATCGTAGTTTTTAAATTCGTAAATTTTGGAATTCCGAAATATTCGACATTCTAAATTTTTATATATTCCTAAATCTTCAAATTCTCAAGTTTCTGAATTTTTACATTTCTAAATTTTTAAGTTCCTAAACCCCCAAACACCTGTGTTTTCAAATTTCTATGTTCTAAAAATTCTAAAGATACAAATTCTCAAATTTCCCAATCCTAATATTCCTTTCCTGTATTACTAATATCTTAATTTCCTAACTATTCAAATTTTCAAACCATCAAATTTCCATATTACCGACGTTACTAATATTCGAGTAATTTTTCCAGATTACTAAATGTCCATACCATGTCCATAAAGCCAACATTTTCAAATTCTCAACTTGCCATATGTCCAAATCTCAAATCCTATATCCAATCTCATCATTATCTCGAGAAAATCTTACTAGGCTACATATTGTACATATTTCAATAAGTCCAAACGAAAACTATGAAAATGTGAACTCAGTCAGGTGCATCTGGCCCTCAGCTACTTGAGTACTTGCATCCAATAAATTCCCCCTTTAAATACGTGTAATATTATCCGACATCGTAATTGGCGTTAGGAACATAAGACATGGGGGGAAACAGAATTCTCCATTAAGCTTAAGTAAATTTATTTTGTTTGTACCGCGTTGGTAGTTGCTGTCTCAGCGTGTAGTAATAACTGGAACTGTAACCCAAATCCCTGATGACCCTGTGGGTGTAATAAACCGAATTTCGGGCTTTACGGTCCACATAACGCGTACTTTCGTGAATATTTAGCGATGAACATATTTGGAAATGTTTCATCTACAGTACGCTTTTACGGTAGAGAACATGTTTTAAACGTATCATGATACATCCTGTATCCGCACGATTTTTATCGGAAGAAGAAACGAAACAAAATACAAGGTATAAAGTTTAAACGAGGTTAAGGATGTTCGTCTGTCTCGTTCATGTAGGATAACGTGGATGTGTTTTTGTGTTATTTTTCTTTTTTAATCGAACTTGAACGATGTTCGAGTCGTATCGAAACGGACAGGAATCTCGAACGGAATGAAATCATGCTCGATAATAATCTACACCCTTTGATGTCGATGCGAAGATATTAGAAGTCAGCCACGTTGTCGTGATTCGTCCTAGAAGAAAGGAGGAAAGGGTTCCACCGGTCACGTACATCCGCATACGTGATACAAGGACTCGAAATTACGAAGATGACGATGACTTGATGATGCAATCCACGTAATTCGGCTGTATTTTTCTGCAGCTGCTTCCGATGTCTTCTTACTTCCTTCAGCGAACACGTGAATTTATCGGGAATTCTGTTGCGATCAAAATGGAGAGCTCGATGGAATATTAATGACCCCACTGTACGAAGCATCTCTGCTTCTGGAGAAGATCGAACGTTCTCTTCCATCATCTTACAAGCTATTTCAGTATTTCAATCGATGACCTGTTGTATTACTATCATTTGATGCAGTTTGTCAAAGAGCGAAACTGACATTTGTAGCAATTTGTTTTAATTTTATTATTTTGGGAATGTTCAAATTTTATTTTTAGTTTGCTAAGTTCTGTAGTAGAAATTTATGGAACTACTCAGAGATTCGTTATTATTTTGTATCGAGCTTTCAATTATAGATATAGAACGCACTGCTTCTTGAACGTGACCTACTTGAATATTATTAGACTTACCGAATCATTATTCGAATATCGAGTTATTCCTGAATGCATATTTCATTAATTCCCTTTGCCGATCACTTGAACCTTGCTGTATAATTTTCTTAAAAAGTACCTCACCCCGTGACCTACTATGCGGAATTCAAATCCAGGTTGTTTCCTTGGTACTCGGTTCCTTCGCAAATATTATCTTGAAGTTCGTAAATCTAAATAGATGCCGTTCTTATTGGAGAATCTTTATTGCAGTATTTTTCAAAGATTCGAACTGGCAAATACCAAATACTCCAGTTCACAAATACTTACGTTTAAAAATTTGTGAATGTTTGACTTTCTGAAGGTCTAAATTCTTAAATCTCTCTATTTAGAAATTTTACATGTTCAGACTCCTATAGTTGCAAATCTCGCAATTTTCAAGTCCCCCAATCTCCTCAATATTCTCAAATTTAGAAATTTTCAAATTTTAACGCTTTCAAGCTCTTATGGTTTCAAATTTACAAATTTTCAAATATTTCAATATACTTAAATTTTTAAGTTTCCAAATTCTCAGATTCTCACATTCTCATGTTCTCAAATGCTGAAATTTCCAATTTTCACCATTAAAATGCATGTCACTCATCAGTAAAATTTATGTACCGTAAATCTATAAATCGACAAGTTAAGAATGTCTGCGACCCTATCACGCAGCCCATCTCGCTCAATATCATTTCCACCATTTCAAAAATTGAACTTAAGCTAATTACGAGATTCCCTGATAATTAATTGCCTCGTTCATCCCGGAAAGTCGTTCGCGAGCCAATTCACGATACTCCTGTTTGTCAAATACGAGGAAGTGCCGTGCCGAGTCCAGTTTAATTAACCGAATGGCTGAATTATGCTACAATTACGGTAATCATCGTTCTGTGGCTAATGTCTTCTGCAATTTGCGTGTGTGTTTATCGCCGTTCGGGATACCGTGTGCGCCTGAACGCTATTCCGTGTTCGGAGACCCGCGAAAATGCGACGAAAATGAATCTCGTTTAACCAACTGACTCGACAAGTACTCATCCCATTTTGCTCGAAGCTCGGCTGAATCATCGTCGGATAATTGTTGGGCAGGATTGCGCAACGGTTACGAAAGATCGATAATACTCGTCAGTGAATTTACAAAAAAAAAATTGAGGAAAGGTGCGCATCGGAAATCCAGTGTCCCGCGTCGAGTTCAGGGAAAATGACGCAACGATATGATCACGATTCTGAACGGCCCTGTAGACCGTCTCATAAATAAACATTACTGGCCGAGGCAACCGCTGAAAACTGAATTTACGAGCCGGCGAATGCATCGCGATAAAGTGACGATATTTCGCGCGAACCAGCTCGGCTCGAGCTTATCGCGCGACGCTGCTTCTGCGATGCTCGCTTACGCTTCGCAAGCACCGATGATTAGGCTCGATACCGATGAAACGACCGGTGTAACGTTAACGCGCTTTCAATTTTCGTGTCAGTAGTTTGTCGGAGATATGTCGACATGTATCTACACGTACCGACGTGATTTTAGCCGAATCGCGACAAATATCTGTGCTCAATACCGCGGAAACGCCAGATTTAGTCATCTTGGAACTTGGAGTCGTTGGGATTATTTTGTGGCTCTGGGATTTCGGTGATTTAGCGTTCCGAGAATTTGCGAATTTAGGGTTTTGGAAATGCGGGGAATTCGGATTTTTAGGGACTTGAATCTCGAGAGTACGAGAGAAATAGAAATTTGGGATTTTAGGGATTTGGGGAACTAGAAGTTTGGATTTGTAGGTGTCGCAGAGTGCAGAAATTTGGAGATGTGAGAATTTAGAGTTTTTGAGATTTGAGAATGCAAGAAATGCAAATTTGGAGATGTGCGAATTGAAGGTTTCCAGGATTTGAGAATACAGGAATTTGAAGATATAAAAGTTTAGGATTTTTGGGATTTGAGAATGTAGAAATATGAAAATGTGAGAATCTAAGGTTTTCGGGATTTAAGAACACAAGAATTGAGTAATTCTGTTGATTTGGAAATTTAGAGACTCTGAAATTTAAGAATGTATGAATGTACAGAGTTCAGATATAAAAATCTGTAATTCTTTAACGCAAAACCTTGGAAATGTGAAAAAGTATTTCAAAATATAGAAATTGATAAACTTCCAAATTCTGCCAGTTTAACGTTGCAAGAAATCAACAAAAGGAATTTACCTACTAACGTAAAACATATTTCAGGAATCATCCATCGAAAATCCGTATCATATTTTCACGCGATTAGATCAGCAGGATGTAGCTAACCGGTACAATTACTGCAGGGATTACCGGAGGATACTGGCTCGAGTATCGAGACAATGTTTCGTTGTTTGAAGCACGAGGCCAAGAGCTCGCTGCGGACAATGCAACGAGGAGCGATAAATAATGCGAGGCAATAGGTGGAACAACGAGAGGAAAGGCGAATAATGGGGATACCCCATGGTCCCCATGGTGCAACCTCTTCCTTCTCGATTCCCTTCGTTCGTCTCCTCTCGATTTTACAGTGTAACTCGCCACGGTGGTAAATTTCGTGGGCCCTTGGCCGATTCGAGCTCGCGATATTATCGGCTGCGAGTCCCGAGTCGAGATAGAGGATTTTATTGCCGTCTTTATGCCCTCCATGGGATGCCCCGAGCCCTTTTTCGGGCTGCTGGACCGAAAATTCCGCGAACCAACCGAGCCGCGAACAACGTCGTGTTTCATAGGTGGACAGAGTCGAAAAGGGCTGGTGCTTGTTTCTGTCATTCGGCCAAGATAGAAGGTTTCTCGTGTCGTAACTCCACTTGGGATGTTTGATTAATAGAGGTGCGTGGACGCGGGGGGATCATAATTTAGAAAAGTCGGGTGTCAGATGCTTTTTAATGATCATTTCAGCTGGCTCATTAATGCTCGAACGGAGATAGCTATGGAATCTTGGGTGTTCCTTTTAATTTCTTCTTTTATCTGTTCCCGATATCCTGTGCAGTAAAATGAACAGTTTATATCTGATTTAGATCTTAAGGGAGAGGTGCAATAGTACGATCATCTGACTGTTATAGTATAATAGTGGATATTATACTAATTTTATAACGTGTATAAGTATCATTGCCTTCGTTCTTGCAAATTTTTATTCAACGAAATTCAATGTGTTGCATTTATTTTCTGACAGGTCTCTTTAAAATGATGTAGACGTTTATGTATATGTACAGTGATTACATAATTATTGAAATCGTACCTGTGACACGGCTGTTATAATAATAGTTATGTTCATAATTATACTGTTGCATGCAGTACTTCAAAGAGTTCAACTCTTACAAATTTCATTATTATTGTTACAACATCGATCATCGCGTCGTACTACCTATATAAATACTTTTTATAAAATCGTTAAGCGCTCGTTGAAATCGACTGCAACAACAAAAAGCGAAGATAATGTATTATGCACCTCGAAGCCAATCGATTCGTCGGACTGTGCTTATTACGAGATACAGAAAATCACTAGATGCCTGCCAACACTCCAAAGCCCCCAATCACGCCGTACAAGGAAACTGCATGAAAATTCAAAAGAACAGAGACAAGTCACAATTACGAAACTTGCGACTGGGAATTACAATAGAACATTCCATGATAGAGGGTTACAGTGTTCAACTATTTCTCAATCCTGCACAACCTTCGACTTTCTATCGTTTTATTTCCCACGCTTTTTACTCGATACGCATTCATTTGAAATTATACTTCTATCTAGCTAACTTACTCATTTATCGATTTATCTGTAACGACGGCAAAAGATTTATGGGATCACTTTTCGCAGATTTTTAGACTCTAGTTAGTATAACACAAGTACTATTTTACGATACCATTAGGTGAAATGGGGACAGATTTTTATTGTTTCGAAATCAGGAATTTGATGTTATATGATCGATAACTCCCCGCGTTTGGGGCTCTAGAGGCGGGGCATCATAACGATTGCTACGAACAGTTAGATTATTCCAAACAATTTAATTTGAGCCAATCATTATATGTTTAAATCGAGCTTTCAGATGCTCAGTATGATGAATTCTGCCATGTGGAATGCAATTGCATAGAATTGATATGGGTTGAACCGGCGCGTATGCATCATCGTATTAATTATCATCGAATTAGCATCGAACTGAAACTCCATTCAATCACGTAGTATCGATTCACACTAAATTGAACTACCCCGTCACAAAATTTTTTGAAATGATCCTGCTCCTCTCCTACCCCTTTCACCCCAAATAATCGTCCATTAATTGTCGTCGTGGTAGTTCGTTCAACAAGATCCACTCGTGTCCGGTTCACCGCGTTAATTACGCGGCTCCTAATTAACGCAATGAACAGTAGACAGGACGCGTTCGAGTTCTCCGCGCGCGTGAATAAAGAACGAGGGTTTCTTTACCGTGCAAGGTGAACGCGATTAATTACGTCGAGCGTCGGTTTACACGCGTCTCGTAGGAAAATACAAAGCCTCTCCCATTACATAGCCATGATTTACGGGGCAAATTTCATTCGTTGGCCTCTGAACGCATATTCTTTCCATTCCTTCCGACCGCGTGCCTTTTAATCACGTCTACTTTTCGTCCCTCTTAATTATTCCTAGAGAAACAGTCGGCCCCGTGTAATATCTCCAACGTGCCACCCTCCGTGTGTGTATCTCCGTATCGGTGCACGTTCGCCGTCTTCAGGTTACGCTTTGTACATTTCTTTCTTTCTCCCGGTGATTTTCTCGGAGTTTCAGGGCTGGGCCGCTAGGAGGTCAGGATTTACGAGGGAAAGCTAATTGAAAATTTGTCTCGGGATGCCAGCCACGAACATAGATCTCTCGTGGCTGCCTGTGTTATCCTTTATTTTTAGATTTCGACATCGGACGGAGAGGCGCAAGACGAGATTTAGTGAACGGACGAAAATTCGGTTGCCGGTTGAGGAATTGCTTTGGGGATGCTGGAATGGGGTGTGGACGGGTCATCTCGTGTAACGTCGACCTCATGAGAAATCGAGAAATCGTTCTTGTTGCCGGGAAATTAATGAACGTTTCTAAACTTAACCCGACGGTAGCCCGATCCTTTCTTGGGGTTAATTGATAGTATTACGCGATCACCGTACAAAACAAACCCATTAATACCGATACACGTACAGCATATACGCATACAGCAAGTACTGTCACGTATGCAATAGTGATGCAATCAAGGTTTATTAACAGGATACTTGAGAACGTTTTTATTGTTTACTTCGTACAACTGTTTGTCGTTGTACAATCTCTATCTTTTTTTCAACTATTTCTTGGAACACTTTTTAACTTCCAAAGAATCAATACAAATATTAGTCCTTTATCGTGATGAAAATCAGCACAGATTTCTTCATTTATTTTTTTACTTCATTTTTAACTACAAAGTAATTGTGCATTATACATTGGTAGTTTTACTGTTAATTTATCCAACTCAACATTCAAAGGATTATTTATCTAAATGTAAACCAAACGATTTTAGTCACGAAGTTTTACCTCTAACAAACAAGTTGTGAATTAAACGTTGAATTTTCGATACTTCGTTCATTTAATTTTGAATATTTCAGTCATTTAATTTGGGATATTTCAGTCATTTAATTTGGCATATGTCATTCATTTAATTTGGGATATTTCATACATTTAATGTAGGATATCTCCATTTACCCCTTTAATTTTGGGGTAGTTTTCTGCGATAACGAAATGAAGGGTCGAAGCGAGCGTGGTTGCAAAAGGCGTAGGAATCGGAATGGATTTTGTCATGGGGTGTGAAAATTCGCGTTGTAAAGCGATTCGAGATTGCCTCTCGTCGATTCTCATCCTCTCTCGCGGCTATTATTACGCGCGACGAGTTAATTACAATGTTTAACCGGTACTTTCACCTGGCGCGATCCTCGAGGCCGCACGTGCTTAGATCGATCGATCGGCTCGGTCATCGATCACGCCTTTTCTTCGGATCCTTAAGAGGGATTTGTCATTTCAAGCGGACGAGTTGACTGATCACGAGCTGACTGTTCCGAGGAGACATTTATCGAATAGCAATTTGTACGCTCGTAAATGAAATGGTTTTGTTCGAGCTTCGGTCGTGACTTCGGCATTGACAATGATTTTGATGCCACATCACGGTGCAACTTGATGAGATTCGATCGAAAGCGATGACCTTTTTACGGTATTCAATTGTATCTGACACAAAATGGGGATCACGATGATAGATGTCTGTATCAGTAGTATAAGTCGGTGTTTAGCACGATCACTTATTTAGGTCATCGTTGATTTATATTATAATTTTAATATATGTCTATTTGTTCACATATTTAAGTATGTTTATTTCGAGCACGTAATGTCAGTGCTTTTAATTAGATACATAACAATGGTTTCAATGTCTGATTTTTTAAAAGAGATGTTCATATGAATTATCAATGTATGGTTTAGTGAAAGTGGCTTCATAAGTGTATATTTACTCTGAGTATACTAGTGCTTCTAATTAGATAAATGAAAATTTAATACATGATTTTATATATGATCAAATACATGATTCGATAACAAGAAAGTTTATGCTCACATAAAGTTAAAGGTTCGATGAAACCGGCTTTGATGAATTCGTCTGATAACAAAACTTGATATGTTATAGATAAGATATACCTTGAAAAATAATTATAACTTCAATGCGACATCCTATATAGTGTAATATTAGCGCATAATTTTATTTTTTAATCGTTTAATTCCTGTGAAAATACACGTGTGTCCTACATGTACACCCGTATACAACAAAAATAGCCCAACTTGAAGTATAACACAAATTTGATCTTCTATAGTTTTTAATCATATCAAGTCACGAAACTTCAAAAATACAAAAACTGATATTACCACACTCTTGGATATAAATAGTTCGCAAAAGACACCCGAGACATCGCGTTAGAAAAATACGATCGAATACGGAAAAAGACGTCAAAAAATTAATTTTGAGCCGTGTTTCAGGCGAAAAATAATATCGATCCAAAACAGTCATCGATTGGTGACTCCCTCAAAGTTTTCACGGTGTTTATACGTGGGTTATCGTGACTAGAGCACCGTTAGAACGATTAACGAACCACTGGCGGACGTTGCATCGCGTTCGCACGAAAGTATTAATCACACGGCCGATCGCCGACCGAGAATAATCGTGCCATTATTTACGATGAGCACGCTGGAACCAGTTTAACTTCACGGTTATGTGAATGATAAACGTGCTCCAGATTGGGCAGCCTTTTGGAATCTGACTTTCGTTCCAGTACGGGCCAGCCGCGCGCGTTCTCGCTCCTTTTTGCCTGTTTTTACGTAATCCCCTTGGCCAGGTGATTTTTATCGGGGAATTTTAATCGTATCGTTCGATCCGTGTCGTTGCGTCACTCGTTTCATTGGGAACCGATCTCCCGGCATCGGTTGTTGCATCACCAGATGCATTTCGGCTCGACTTTGATCGAGTCCAACGTCGGTCTCGAAACTTTCGTAGATTTACCGGGCAAACGGTGGGGAATGAAAAAATTCTGCAACGAATATGATTGTGTCGATCGGCTACGTGTTTTTTTGGGGAGATTGGATTAAGTTTGCGTTAATATAGGATGACGTTTAGTAGACTTTCTGCACTTTGTTTGTGTGTAAGGACGAGCAGAGGCGTTGGAGGCCAATGTTTAATTTCCAAATTCACGGATTTAGAGATTTCGAAACTGGGACATTTGAAAATTGAGAAATTTGAATGTTGGGAAATTGAGAGATTGTGAAATTGGAGAGCACGGAAACTGGGAAATTGAAAAATTGCGAAATCGGAAAATCGAGAAAATGGAAATTTAAGAAATGGGAAAAATGAGAAATTGGAAAATTTGAGAAATGGTGAAATTGCAAAATTGAGAAAATGTAAAATGAAAAATTAAAAAAATTGAATGATTCGAAAATTAAAAAAAAAAAAAATTGTAAACTTGGGAAATTGCAAGATTGTGAAAATCAGAAATTTTAAAATATAGAAATTTAGAATTTTGAACTTTTCAACTTCTCCAACTTCCAAATCCCTGTATCAAAAAACTGAATAATTACAAAATTTAAAAATCTGAATATTACAAAATGTATGAATATAGATGTTCTGTGGCGTAATTGTGTACCCTAAATATATACAAGGATACAGGATTACAATGGACCGTTATACGAAATGAAACTCAATGAGACTAGTGGAAACAAACCGTAGGTCGCGAGATCGGTAGATACTTTTCCAGAATACGACCGAAAGTGGTGACCCAGAAGCCGAGCGAATTGATTCCCAGAAGAATGTCCCGTAAAATCGGCCGATTAGCAGAGAACGCCGTAACGAATCCAATTATATCAGACGTTGAAAATTTCCTCGAAGCTAGTGAAAGTAACTAAGGGAATTATTGTGTTCGCGTAGCTTCTCCATCCGATTAAATTATTCGGCATTTTTCTTTTTCCTTGATCTTCGTCCGAAATCCCTCGTTTAGGGGATCATAGTGCAACTTAACTCGAATGAGCTCGAATTTAATCGGTTCTCGAAGTTTAATCGCTTCTTTGACTCCTGTATTTCGTTCTCCTTATTTTTGTCAAACTTCACAAACAAATTTTTAATAAAATAAAAATAAAACTTTTCTCTAGTGTCTTTTGTGAAGTACTCATAACACTTCCTTTTTATTTCGCGATCGCGAGATTCAGTATTCTTGAAAACACAATCGATTATTATAGGTGAATATTTGAGGGGGTTCCTCGAATCAAGCTATCGAAAGAATTCCCAGATCGATCGTGACATCATCAGCATGGTTTCGATCAGATTCGCTCTTTTATTCGTCGCAAAAATAAATTCAAAAGAACCACACACGTGGACCGTCCCAGGCTCGACCAGATCGATCTCAATAATTTCCTTTCGCAACGAGAAATAGCGTGCGTGGGTGAGGAAATATGGAACTGGTCCGCCCACCGTACTTAAAAAAAAAGGAGAAGGACAAAGAAAACAACGGCATAAACTGCGTGAGAATTATTATAAACCAACTTTGTATCGCGATTCATGCACTGATTCCTCTTATGTGCAACCTGAATGGAATTTTAAGTATGTTTACGCATCAGGATACGTTTAAGTCCGATTAGTTTAGGTTTATTTTGCAAAATTTTCATGTTTTTAATTTTCTATATCGACAGATTTCTGCAGTACGAAATATTGAATTTATATTTCTAAGTTTCCAAGTCTGTCAATTTCTAGTTTTCGAAATTTTTGAGTTTGCAAATTTTCAGATTTCTCAAATTCCAATTTTCCAAGTTTGCAAGTTTTCAAATTTCTCAAACTCCAATTTTCAAAGTTTGCAGGTTTCTGAATTTCTCAATTTCCAATTTCCTAATTTCCAAGTTTTCATGTGCCTATTTTCCCGATTTCAGTTTTCTAAATTTCCGGATCTGCGAGTTTCTGAATTTCTCAATCTCCAGTTATCGATACTTCCGAGTTCGCGAGGCCCTAAATTTCTCAATTTGCAATTTTTCAAGTTTCCAAATTTAAAATCCCCTGAATCTCCAAAATTTCAATTTACCAACTTTCTAACTCTTCAAATCGCAACATTTCTGTACATCCAAAGTCCCAAATTACCGTACTTCCAAATTCCAAATCCTCCGTAATCTCAACTCACCGAACTTCCAAATTCCCGAATTCGAAATTTCACTCGCAAGACCGAAGGGTCTCCCGATAGGTCGATCAAGCATCTCTCTCCGCCGGTACAGCGAAAAAGTCACCCAACAAAACGAAATTCCCTGAAAAAAGAACTTTCATCCGTGTAAGCAAGAAATTACAGCGCGTCCGAAAATCTCACGTATCTATCGATCATTTCGATCTTGTTAATGAAACGTTCAGTCTCGTGGAAGGTATCCAACCACGGAGGTAATTAAGACGGAACGAGCATCGTGAATTGCTTCCAAATTATACGCGGACCGTGTAATCGTGGCATCTGTAACGGGGAGGATAGGTGGTTGAACGCTGTAATGCCGATTCAGCCGTTTCACGTCTAATTGACTCGCCGTTTCGTAGAGGCTCTCCACGCGGTTTAAACTTCCGCAACGATCCACCGTGAGCACATTTATGGCCAACCGAGTTAATCTTTCAATCTAGCATTACCTTATTAACTGCGGCTCGGTTAATCGGCCGATGTGGTCGCGTGGAAGCTGTGTATACCGATCGATTCAATACTGGAAGCGATAATTCCGCGCGCAAATTAGCTACCTCGTTTTAGCGACAGATCGTGCCGATCATCTGGAACCGATCTCCTTCCTGTACTTTGTCGCCCGTTTTACACCCTAATTAATATCGAGCGCGTTAAGCTTGTTTGTATTCATTGTCGTTTAATTACGAACGAGGATGCGATTAGTTCCTCGAAGCTTATTACGGGGATTTATACATAAATCTCTGGCACCAAGATGATTGATCGGATTTGTGGATCATAATTGATTTTAATTCGATATCTGATTAATTGGATAATTCGATAGCTGCTCTGATTGTTATTTTGTATTACTGCTCGGTTACGTTGGATACGGGTCTGGAGTTTGGTTCGAGACTTAGGTTAGGTTGGATTAAAATTTAGTTTAAGTTCGATTTCTGAGAATACTATAATTAGTATTTTAACCCTTTGCATTCGAGAGGCGATTCACATTCGTTATTAGATTTAACGTAAGAATTTTGAATAAGTAACTTCTAACTAAATTTGTAGTATTGTAAAAGTTATGTTTGAACATAGTGAAACAGACAATATTAGCGATTAATGAGAAAATAATAATGATTTCAACAAAATTCATGAAACCTTTCAACTAAAAAGTTTTACAGTTTGCCGACAATAATAAATATTTCCCAGTGCAAACTGTTAAAATCAAGTTTAGTTAATGGTATGTCAAGTTAGAGTCGGTTGAAGACACGTTATGTTAGGTTACGATCAAGCTGCGTTGGATTAAGGTTAGATCAGTGTAAGGTTACGCCAGAGTTGATGCCAGTATTTATGACGGACTGTATTTTATGTTCCATACGCTTTATAGTGTTGCACTCTTCAAGGACGAACATATGCCTCTTTCATAATGAAAAAATTACAATATCTAGTATATTTAGTATGAAAGTTAAAACTTTCCTGTCTACGATATTAAAATCTGATTTCTTCTCTCTGATTTATATTTGCCGAAAACAATTACAGTAATTCGTACGTGCATTACGGTTCGTATCATGTTGTAGATCAGATTGTTGTACAGAGTGTATGAACTCACCGCCGGTGCACAGTGCTTCTGTGTCACTGCAAACATGTCTGAAAGCATTTTCTCTTTTCTGGTAGAAGGCTGCCACCATCGGCAGTTGAGTAACGAGACAGTGTGGCTCTGTGCGTGTTCCAGTAATCGTTACGCCGCTATCGATCTTGAAAATGTACACGTGGCTTTAATTTTACCGATCGCACGAGCCTTTGCCTTTATTTTAAGAGCAATTTCGTATACACGCAGATTTCTCGTCCAGAAAAGATAAAACAGAACCGCTATTGCAATCTTCAGAAATTATTCGACGATTTAAAAGTTCTGTAATTAGTTTCAAGTTTAATTTCAACCTTGATTTTTATTTTATATTCAATTTTAATCTTAATTTTCATCAGAACTTCAATTTCAATCTTAATTTTCATCTGAACTTCAATTACAACCTTAATCGTAATCTTAATTTTAATCTGAACTTCAATTTCGGTCATAATTTTAATCTTATCTCCAAACTTAATCTTAATTGTAATTTTAATTTCAATTTCGATTTCCATCTTAATTGTAATCTTAATTTCAATTCCAATCTTAATCTTAATCTTAATTGTAATTTTAATCTTGTTCTCAATTTCAGTCTTAATTGTAATCCTAATTTTAATTTCAATTTTAATCTTAATTGTAATTTTAATTTTGAGCTTAATTTTAAGCAGAATTGCAATATTATCTTCGATATTAATTAAAAACGATAGAAATACTCCATTCAAGTGCTGTACAGAATTTCTTTTCTGAAAGATATGATGCATCGGAAACTGCAAATAAATAGAGGTTTCTATTGTTACACCGAGTCGTTGAATAGAATAGACAAGTTTTTCATTAGGGTTACGTAGCGCTCCATGTTGCTCGTGACGTCTTCATCGATGTAGGTGTAATTCTATCGCGTGACCAATTCGTGATTTCCTCCGGTGAAAGTATTCGATGCGGCGCGTGTCCTCGACGTTTGTGTTACTGAATTAGGAGGTGCTTTTTACCCGACAGAAATTTTAATTAGGAAAACATTTATGGAATCTTTTCGAACTGCATTGCTACCGCGTTACACGTATACGTCGCCTCGCTATATTGCTTTATAGGACTCTATTAACGGTATTTTTTTTTCATATTACTCACTCTATGTCGTTGTTGTAACCCATACATGTTTTTACGGATTTATTGATTTTCAAATTTACAAGTTTAAGAAAAAGTTTAATTTAGGAGTCTAGGAATCGAGGAATACAAGCCTCAAATGTAGGAATTTTTAAATATAAATTTTTTAACTTTGAAACATTTCAGGTTCAATTTCGCAGATATAAATATTGGAAAATTCTCGAAGTTGGCAACATCATAATTTCGAATTGTTTCAGATTCAGACGTTCCGAAAATCTCGAATTTCGAAGTACACAGTTTCATATTTTCAAACATAAAAGTTAACAACTATTCATAGTTATTAATAGGACAGATGTTTAAAAATTACAATGTTCTGAGACACTGTCCATCGCCTCACAAACTCTATTCCTTAATTTTGCCTGCCCTCGCGATTCCATCTAGGGCCATATATCGAGACTTTAACATACGACCACGATTTCTCACATATCAGAGAAAGAATAATGATCTCGACGATCTACAAACAAAAAATTACTTCATAAAAACGGAGTAGTCCCCCATCGACAGAACATACGATCACGTGTGACATCGTAATATAAAGTATGCATTTTCCCAGTTTCTAGTGCGGTCAAACGAACGTATCGAGATTCGCGCCGATCTTCGGATCGTTTAGGAGCGATAGATCACCGTTGTTTTGATCATCGAAAACGAAAAGCAATGGACGGAAAGTGGCGTTGGTCGATCGGTGTCACCCAGTGATCCTTGAGCAGCGATCGTGCGTGCACGCTCGATCGTGGCACGCACTCGCGTCTCGATCGTCGAAGATCACGCTGCTTCGTGCTCGTCCGTTACCTGCGCGCGCGTGAAACACGCGATCAGTGATCATTCCGTGTGTTGTTTCGTCGTTGATTGAGTCGTAATCCCGTCCCGAAGACAATGGAGCGAGTTATCGCACGCAAGATGTGAAAACTTTCTAACGTCGCGCTGTAACGCTATCCGAAGACCCGAGTGAGTAATATACCGATCGCGAGTTAAAGAAGAGTGATTTACCCGATCATTGTTCTCCGCTTATTATAGTACGAAATTCGTTTTTACGATCGGTGTTGCTCGACCGAAGTGTTAGATACCGATCGATCGCCACGAACGGACAGGTGTAAACACGAAAGATTGCAGGAGCCGATAATGGGAATCGATATTATGGCACAAATTGAAGGATTATGCTCGAAGAATGTTAGCTGCCTTGACATTTACGACGGATCTTTTAATCTTCTGGAATCTCACGTTTTTAATGACGCGACGATAGTTCCCTCACCGGTGACTTTTATCTCGTTGTTTCGCCGTTTTAATGTATCGCCGCGCGTTTTTTTGTCCAATAAGACGTTTAATGGGCACGGAGTCGATAAAAAGACCCGACACGTGTTGTTCCCGTCGAAGAACATATATGTCAAAGGGGTGAAAGTGACCCTCGTATTTCGAGTTGGAAATACTCTTTCATCGAATATCTTGGAAGCTAGGCGTAAACAAGATATTCGAAATATAATTTTTTAAGCGGCAAATTCCTTAGTATAATTATCTTTGATTTTGTACATTCTTTAGGATATCCAGAAATTTTTATTTCTGGAAGCAGTATCGCCTTCAATATTATTACACTTTCGGTATTGCGTGACTATCGTTAAGCCGTATAATCAAAGACGTGCCATATTTTTTATCTTTCACACAGTAATAACTTTAAAGAGCATGTGTGAACCCATATGTTACTCTATACGTGAACGTTGTATTTAAAAGTACGCGAATTATCGAGTCGCGCAAAAAACGTACAAAATATTTATTTAAATTTTACATTGTATTAAAATCGCGTAAAAGGTCGTATCCATTATAGATAATACTATACATAAACAATCAGGTGACGTCAATTAGGAATCGAAGTTAGAGTCCACGTGTGTAAAAATAGATATGTATTTGTATTCGTTGCCAGTTGTCGGACACGCGAACAAAAATAGATTCAATTACCAAAATGACAAAATTATTCCATCATAAAATTCGCTCCCCTGTTATATCGGGCCAAATAGTTCGAGGCTCACCTGTGCGAACGTAACGTTTGATCGATTGTTCGTACGTGCCGCAAAGCTGGTTGCCACGAGCGATTCCTCGGCCGATCGATTAAAATATTTCGCGTTTTAGAAATTCCAATCGCGTTTCGCAGCACGACCGTCGGCCGAACACGTGTCGATTCTCACGATCAATCGTCGAGATGCAAACGTTTCGAAGCCATTCGATCGTGGAACGCCATTCGAGCAATTACGGAATCGATTATCCGTCGTCGATGGATTCATTAATAATAAATTGCCGTCACGTCGTTCAAGAAGTAGGTTTGCGGAGATTTTCGCCCGATAAAACGATCCTTTGAACCTCGTGAGGTAGAACGACCGTGTAGAACTCGGTCGCGTGGAAGCTGTACCGATTCCTGACTACCTCTCTGTTAATGTTCCGTTAAGGCGAACGTTTAATGAGCGATTCGTGACGAACTTGGTTGCGTTTGTCACTTTTATACCCCATTTGTCATGATTATAGTTTTCCGTTATTTTAGAATATGTTGGGCAAGCTGACAGGTGCCTTGCTCGTGTAATATCTTAATGTTCGATTATGTGTTGCTGATAAACATGTGCTCTATTATCGAAATTTGATACTTATCGTTGAAACATGCGGTGTTATAGTGACAGCTATGTTTTCGTATGTTTTAATTTGCTAATTGTCAAATTTTTGAATGTTTAAGTTCCCTGAATCCCGCGTTCATTACCTCTCAAGTTCTTATATTTCCGAATTACTTAGTTTACAAGGTCCTTAGTTTTCTAATTTCCTAGGTCATACATTTCCAAATTCTCATATTCTGGTGTTCTCAAGTATCACCATTTTTCAACAAATTTCCTATTCCTCATATTTCCAATTTCCCAAACCCCAATTTCCAAAATTCCAATTTCCCAAATCCCAATTTCCCAAATCCCAATTTCCCAAATCCCAATTTCCCAAATCCCAATTTCCCAAATCCCAATTTCCCAAATCCCAATTTCCCAAATTCCAATTTCCCAAATCCCAATTTCCCAAATCCCAATTTCCCAAATCCCAATTTCCCAAATCCCAATTTCCCAAATCCCAATTTCCCAAATCCCAAATCCCAATTTCCCAAATCCCAATTTCCCAAATCCCAATTTCCCAAATCCCAATTTCCCAAATCCCAATTTCCCAAATCCCAATTTCCCAAATCCCAATTTTCCAAATCTCTACTTCCTAAGTTCCCTATTCTCAAAATTTTTACTCCCAAATCCCAATTTTCCAAATCTCTACTTCCTAAGTTCCCTATTCTCCAAATTTTTACTCCCAAATTCCCTATTCCCCAAATCTTTATCTCCTAAATCCCTATTCCCCATGTCATCAAATCCCCAAATTCACCTGCAACTTTCCAAATCTGCATATAAAAAAATTCCAAAGCCCCAAAATTCGAAAACTCGATCTTGCCAGAGATCCTAAAATAGAGCAATGAATGCAATATACCAAACAATTGATCTGCACGAATCAAGGGTGTCTTTAATTCGAGAAGCGTTGATGGGTAATTCCTCAAGCGCAGCACCTTCGGTACGGTGGTAGACTCGTCGTTAATCGCGTCGAAACTCGAACGGGGAATGTTTCACGGCCAATTAAAGGTGAGCATCGGCTTAACCGCGGTTTCGTTCAGACACGCGGTTGTCGCGGAGGCGAACAACATAAATCTCGTCCTTCGTGGTTCCAGTTTCTCGAAAGGAGTGAGAGGCGATCGCGATTCTCTCCTTCCGTTCTCCGGCATCCCCGCTGGCCGATTTACCTATTCATCGATTTCGCTCGCTTTCCGACGCGTTTCCACCATATCCGAACGCTTGTGATCGTTTTTTTAACACGTTTCGCTGCGCTCGATGCATTTTGTTAATGCTAGTTACGCCGAGACATTTCGAAAACGGATTCCATCGGTCGACCATTGCTGCGCTGTTGGTTAAATGCTAATTCTGTGTATCTGTCTACGTAGAATTAAAATGCTGCGTTCAGCTTTGTTCGGTTAGAGATTTATGGGAAATCCGGTTGAATTTGGTGTCCGTATCGTTTGTTGAAATAAATGTTATAAATTGGAGATTGTTCAGAAATCAGGTACAGAGTATTCTCATTAGTATATAGAAGTCTGTGTTTTTCGTTTGTATATACACAGCGTCAAATTTCGTTTAAATATATTCATTCAATATCGTATTTGTGGAGAAATTTAATATGTAAAATAATGTGCAGTGACTTCGTATAGGTAGTCAAGTATTATACGTTTCATAATTTTAAACACGGTGTAATTTTTTTAGTCCTACTATAAATTACATTTCATTACGAATCTGTAGATCGATTAAAAGTTTATCTCTTATTGTTATCACAGAGTCTCGTTGCCACGATTCTTTGTTTTATTTTTTTCGTATTTTGTCATGTGCAAATCGCTACGTATTTCTAATCGATTCAATTAATCGAACTGTGTCGCGTCATTAGTTGTTTGTTTCTTACCTACAATAATTATAACGCACGCCGAAGGAGATCTATTTATCAAAGATAGCGATAATCGAGTTACCTCGTCAAGTGAAGCAGAAAATCAATAATATCGAGACTTTTCATCGCGGTGAGTAAGTGAAAATTCGCTGAAACTTATAAATCGAATGCCGCGGTATGAATCGTTGAAACGCGTAAGCGTTTTAAGGTTATCTTAACCCGTAATTACAGTTAGAGCTATAAAACGCGAAAAAACGGCAATAAAGGCTATCGTAATACGGCGCAAAACATCTGCAGGAAGTTCGACGACTTTCTCAGAAGTAAATTACAAGCTTATCGCGTGAAAACGGAATTGTTTTCGCTCGTTGTCGAAACGCCGAGCGAAATATTCGATTCGGACGACATATTTAGCAAACGATCGCGAATAAATTGTTAATCAAACACGTTGAAAAACTTCGTCCCGTGCATGAGCGTGGCTAGTCACCTTAAAATATCGCTATGCCATTTGAATTCTGCGTGGGTTTTCGATTCGACTACTTTGTTCGTTGGTATTCATTAACATTTGTAGGTGAATATACAAGATAGCGAGGGGCGTTCATATTTAATATTCAGACTTCTTTCTTTCGGTGAAAAAATGCGATTAGAAAGGTGTATCGGTTTCATCGATAAGGAATATGTAAATATTCTGATTTCAATACTTCGTTATCATTTTTTTAACATCGTGTGGAACTATCGCATGGATTAAGCGAGCTGTTCTATTTTATTGCATATCAAATTGATGATTTAGGAGCATGGAAAGTGTAGTATAATTTTATGATAGCATCATTGTTTACTCGTGGTACATCAGTTTGAAGCTTAAAGGATTAATAAAATTGATTACTTGAACGTTTTATTAATATTTTATCTTTTTTTGCAATAAGTAATGTTTAAATTAGAGAATGTACATACGTAAAATGTGCGATAATTTATAATGTAAAATATCACTGACTGAATAGCAATGATAGTTATGACGTAATATTCATTGCTTCGTTCTATAACTAAGCATCTAAACCTTTTATTTGTATTTTTATTTTTTATCCACAGTTTTTTGAGTATTTCTTTCCTAAACCTTCCGTGCACAAATAAGAATTTCCATGAATGTCATATAAATATGTGTAAATTACAAATTCGTTTTGCTCGTGTATGACAGTTTCAATGCTTATGATAACTTAACCAGATGTATACACACCTTATTCGATGTATCAATAATATCGCAGTTATGATCAATTCAATGCCAGTAACAGAGACTAAAAAATATTTGGTCCGAGAATAATTTCGAATGACTTGAGGTCATTGGCAGACGCAACGATTCATTAAACCAATTAAAATGGACGAATTCTCGTCTACTGACGTCATTGTGTATTTTAATAGTCGTTCCCAGTTTCCAGCAGTTTTCGTTCGTGGCTACGCAACAGCATCAACGTACGGCAATAAATCAAAATTAAGCGAACCAACGGGTCCTTGATACGTTCGAGCTGCTGCCCTTTACAAAGAACCGTTTAATTTAAAAGCGTTTGTTACGTTTTCAAATTGCTTTTTTTTTCTCTTTAGAAATCGAGTTTCGATCGGGGCTATTAATCGTTCGCGTAGCAATTTGTCTCTTCTATTTCACGCTAGACGATCTGTATCCAATATTTCATACGAAATGGCTGGGATTTTAGCCCCGAGCTTTGATAAACCTTTGATATCGGACTTCGTTTATCTTTGTAACGATGAATCGTTCCCATTTTTCATGTTTTTGTTAAACGGAGAGAGGAATGAGCGATGGTAGAACAGGGTAAAATTGAAATAGTCTGTGCTTTGTGGTCTTTGAGGAACGAAAATTTTGAGGACTTTGAGGTCAGAACCACACATTCATCTTCCATTCTGGGGATCAAATATGTGGTCTCGAAAAGTTTGAAATTTTCACATTTATTGCGGCTGCAAATTCGATGGTTTTCGAATTTCTACAATTTCAAACTCGAAGATTTCCAGATTTTTACATTATCAAATTCGGCAAAATCGTGATTTCTAAATTCGACAATTTTCGAATTTCTACACTTTCAAATTCGAAGGTTTCCAGATTTCTGCATTTTCAAATTCAACAATTTCGTGATATCTACCTTTCCAAATTCGACAATTTTGTGATATCTACCTTTCCAAATTTGTCAATTTCCAAATTCGACAAGTTTCGAATTCGTGCACTTACAAATTCGAAGATTTCCAGATCGCAACATTCGAAAACTTATAATTTCACCCTGTTCCGACAAACATTCGCAATTGCACGAATCTGTTTCCCTTACTTCACCGTTTTCTATATCGCAACCTATCCCAGTTCCCGGTAGACAACATCGGCCGTCTACCGTGCTTTCACGCCGTGAAAAAACGGCTATAAATCACGTATGAAATTAATGGTTAATCGAGTGTCGGTTAATAAATAACGGCGTAGAAACGTTATCAACAATTCATTCTTAATATCTTCAATAACTCATATTATCACGTGCCATACTAGGCATACTTGTTTCGAGTGTGGCTGTCAACGTGTTAATGGGTCAGAACCGCGTGTTCTTCGTTGCACATATGAAGCGCGTCCGTGTACGCGTATGGTAAACGGTATCTTATCGTTTCGAAGCCTTGGTGCATGCTCGGAGCAGTTTAAACGCCGACGCCTCGCGTAGAACAATGTCCCTCGTTAAAAGACTTTCACACGGAACTTTGTGTCACGTATGGAACAGTGCCTGGACACGAATAAATCATTGCTTTCCACGGTACGTTCGTGGAATATCGTTCTGCTACAGCATGCCTGGCCTGGATTAACACGATCGGTATAGTTAGACGATAAACGTGCGCTCTTTATGTATGGGTAACATGGGAGAAACAGATCGATTTTAAATTATAATAAATTATTTCTTATTACGGATTTGCCCGTTTATCGTCGCGTGGATATGATTTAAGTACAATTCGTTGCATTTGTTTAGCTGCATATTGTCGTGTATGGGGAGTGGACACTAGTTGATCTATCGTGTTTGTACATTGTTAAGATCTTGTGTTCTCAAATTTCCAATATCACAAAATTTCTATATTTTTAAATTTTATAGTTCTCAAATTTTTGCATCCACTAATTCACAACTTTTTATATTCCTCATTTCCTAATTTTTCAATTTCTCAATTTCTCAATTGCGAAATCTTGAATTTCTTTAACTTTTCAATTTCTACATTTCGCTATTTTTCAATTACACATTTCCCAATTTACCGATCCACCAATTTCCCAATTTGCCAATGGCCATTTCTCCAAATTTCCAATTTCTCCATTTTCCAATTACAAAATGTTGAAATTCTTAGTTCCCCAATTTCTGAATTTTTCTGTTATTAATTCCCCAATCTGTCAATTTCATAATTTTTCAATCTCCTAATTCGCCAATTTCTTAATTTCTCTATTAGTATTTATAAATTCTTGGACATATAGTCTCAAATTTCATAAATTTTCCAAGTTATTCAAATTGTCAAAATTTTCAGTTCTCCAAATTACTCAGATATATAATTCCCAATCTCACAAATTTCCCAAACAACAAACTTGTAATTTCCCAAACATTCACAAAATCTCTACAACCCTTACTTCTCACCCTAGCTCCACAAATTTCAATCGAAATTTCCCCAATTCGATTAAAGCGCAGCGAACTTGTCCCAAAACCATCGCAGATTCCTGCGTCGAACGCGAAACATATTCGAGTGTAATATATCGGTAAATGTCTGGCCGCTTATTTTCGCTCGAAACATCGACGAAAAAACTGCGTACGCGACACACGGTGCATAAAAGGCCCGGACCAAAAACACTTTCACGCGGTGAGGAATCAAGAACGATGATCGACCAATGGTTCGGTCGTTACGCGGGCAGTGAAGGGTCGATGGGCGCAGCTCTTTCAACTTTCTATCGGCCATCGACGGAAATTACATGTTGCATTCCCTTGTGTTACGAGGCACGCCGGCTATAATCGCATTACGCTTCTGCTCCGCCATCAGGCGAACCATTACGTGCAACCGGGTGCGCGAAGCGGATCGGAAAGAACTGGTATGATCAAACAAATGTGTTCCATCCGCGAGAGTATGTTACAAATTCTTCAAACCGATACTTTATGTCCGATGGTAGAAATGGATGATTTAAACTGGACACTGTTATTATTATACCGAATGAAATGTTTATGGTGATTCTTATCGATAGTCTCGCAACGCTTTTGATTACATTCCGGAGCTGATTTTGATCATACTCGAAAGAATTTTTAACACTAACAAAGGATCAAATGACCCATTCACAAATTTCCTACGTCGAACGACAAAATTTGTTAAGATGGTTTTC
Organism: Coelioxys conoideus; assembly: GCA_947623535.1. Taxonomy (NCBI): domain Eukaryota; kingdom Metazoa; phylum Arthropoda; class Insecta; order Hymenoptera; family Megachilidae; genus Coelioxys; species Coelioxys conoideus. Next base: position 14,263,609 of record OX392457.1, on the reverse strand, counting down.
TTGACATCTGTGCTAATTGTTATCGAGACAAAGAATCAATGAGTGTATTCATTTATGTTTCATCGTTTGTTCATTTGTTTTTCAACTTTATTTTTAACTTCCATATAATTGTACATTATACTTTCATGATCATTTTTATCCAATTTCATTTTTGTCACATTTTCGGGAGACAATCACCAGTTGTGAAAAATAATTGAAAGTGTTAGGTCCGAGAGTGCAAAGTGTAATCAAAAACATGTTAAGAGAGACACTAACTTAACCTGATATCTGTCACTAGTGTTAAAGATCACTAGGTGGAAAAAACTTTTACGAAACGTTGAAGCATGCTTTTAGAATCGATATCGAAACGAGCAAAAAGAACGTTCGAGTTTTGCTTCGTCGGTTGGAGTGGAGTTGTTAAAAACTGTACAGATTTCTTGAATGTGGTTTGGTGAAAAGTTTCTGCTTTCGTTGGATGATGTTTCAATTTGATTTGCATTGTCTCGGAACTTTTAATGAGATTATAGAGAACTTTTATGAAACTATAGTTCGCTGTATCAAGTTCCTTTTACATGATTACTTATGTACTAAAGAGAAAAACTCCATTGTGATATATTTTGCATTCAACAGTATGAATCAGTGCTTATACATTATACATATTATGACACATTTATTGATCTGTAGGTAATTGTAACCCTTAGATGTTACATATTATGATGTATATTGCAAATACTCTTTATACAGATTATTTTATAACGGATAAAAAATGATATTTTATCTGTAAAATGTAGTATAAAAATCATTAACATAACATCACTAAAAAGTGTGCTTTTTGTCGCAGTTCCAGTGTTTCATTGTATCACGCAATGTTTAACATGTCTTCACGTGTTATGGTTGAATATACTCATTCTCTCCTCGCGCAAATTTTTCTTCATTCACCTACCACCAGTCACCGATATAAAACTAAATTGAAACTAAATTAGAATCATAAATTCAAATGAAACGTACACGAAAATCGTCTTCGGATTGTTTTTGATGTCTCCAAACCACGTTATTCGTGCATCACCCTCCTTATCAAACTTTCACGATAATTTAATGCACTGTACCCGGAGCATCGTGAATATGTGCAATATATAAAATTCCAAATAAGAGAACGCATTCAAAGACACGGCGAAGGTACATTTTAGTTCATCCGAAGACCTGTCGATGCACTTCCATCGGAGTTCCGGTTTGATACGAGCGCGCACCATCCACATATGAGGTCGTTTCACGACCGGAATAGCAATAAAATATCTCGTTATGACAACTGGTGAAAATTTATTGACTGCATTTTTTCCGTCCACCTCGGACCGACACGAGAGTACGATCTCCTCCGCGTTCCACGATGTAAAAAGTCTCGGACGAGGAAAAAAATTGGTTCCACGCATCGCATCGTGTCGATGGGTCACAGATCACGATTTCATCCGGTCGAGAGATCGCTTTCGAGTGTATATCGCGGCTACGGGGAGAAAGGCAATTTTACCGTGCGCGGACGATAATTCTGTAATCATGCAAATTAACTGTACGTTTCGGTCCGCTCAGATTAGCCACGCTTCAGATCGTTTTTTTTTTAAGAACCAACACGATGCGTTTGCACGATCTGCTATCGGCAAATTGTGTCACGCTACGATTGATACGTGCTTTCGGGGATAATCATTATCACGGTTTATAGACTTCTTTACAATATGGTGAATCACATATTACAGATTCACTCGTAGGAACCGAATAGAAATGATACAATAAATTCACTAAATTCGAGATCCAACCCTTTGCACTCGATAGGTGACTCACCATTCTGTTTAATAGAGCAATTTGGAATAGGTACTTTTTGACAAAATCCATAGTGTCGTACATTCATATAAGCATCATTGCTTAAATGAGACACCAAACAGTAGCAAATAATAATAGAGACTTAATAAGTTCGATTGAGTTTATCAAACTTTTCAACCAAAAAACTTTAAAGTTACTATCTCCTTTCCGTGAAAATACCTTGGAGTGCAAAGCGTTAAAATAGAGTTTTAAAACAAGGTTTAGCATAACCTGAACCTTTTCAGATACAAATTTTTTTTCGTTTAAGAAAAAATTATGCTATACTAAAATTAATTTCATTCATGTGTGTGATAGCAACAATATACTTTATACAAAAATATTTATTTATTTATAATTTGTAAATGTACATTAGATAGGTACATTAGATGTTGTAACTAAGTTCGAACCTATACGTAATAAAATACAGCCCGGAAAGTATTACATTACAATGTGCACAGAGTCCATAGGGTTAAATAGAAATCTATAGTATTGCGGTACAATCTCATTGATAGAAATACAAGAATTACAAAAGAAATTACTTTTGTTTAATTTGCATTGGACTGTGCTTATCATCATCGCAATTTCCGTTGTTCTCCTATTTCTCCGTCGAAATCCGCGAATTAATCGGAGTGTTACGTCGATTCGATTCACAGGTGAGCGATATAATGAAACGGCAAAGTAAAATCCCATGGAATTTTCGCCGGCCGTGAATTGCACGATTTTACTGTGTTCCAATAAATCCGTTTCTGTTATCGAACAGCATTTCACTTTACAGTTCGCCTATTCTTTTAGCCCGATAACGAGGATGATCGAAATACGGAACGCGGTAACAATTTCAACCAGTTCCGAACCGAATCTCTCTTTCTCTCTTTTTTTTTTAGCCGTTTCCTTTATGTTCATCCAATTAAAACGAATCTGTTTTAATGCGCTTTATGCCGCGTGGCGTACAAGTGGATCACGATATTCATTCAGAGGCGCAATTTCAATTTAATGAGGAAAGATATTCTTCGATTTAACCGTGAAATAAAATGTTAGGAAAATCAGCTGCAATAAATTTCCTGTAATGAGCCTCTAATTACACCGTATTTAATCTCTAAACATTTCCTATAATTAACTTACAGTTCTAATGCAATAAACCTGAATCGTATCCACGGTGCAGTTTAGTTTTATGTACCCATTTTATCTACTTATGTGTGCCATAGACGGAGAATGGCAATTAGCTGATCTATTTGAAGATTTATATTGGCGAAATTTATCGCGATTTTATGGCGAAATCGGCGTATTTGCAATACCTTGTTTCGATTTAACTCGCATTAAGAGTGTCCGCGAACACGTCTGCGAGTTCGGATTATTATATTAAACATACTCGTGTTTCTGTCTTCATACAAGTAGCTATTTTATGGCACCGCTATTTAACCGTGCAATTAAATTAAATACGTAATTTGGTGATTTTCATTAACGTCTTATCGAGAGTGCGCGAGGTGGCAGGCGTGTCTTTCACTAGAGAAAATTACCGGAAATTTGTTTACAGATTATGGACTGCGAATTTTCACCGGATTAAAGTCACCTATGAATTTTCATGGACCGTGAATAAATGATTCGTGTTTGTAAATTTATTACTTTCGGAGGATGAAATTCAGGACCTTACACGAGTTCAACGAGTTTACAAATTTACAAACTCAGCTGCTTATAAATTTGAAAGTTTCGATATTTAGATAGTTTAGGAATTTAGGGATTTAGAAATTTGGAAATATAGAAATCTAAAAATATAGAGATTAGTAATCTAAAAATGTGGAGATCTAGAAATGTAGGAATCTCGAAATGTATAAATCTCGAAATGTATAAATCTGGAAATGTAGAAATCTGGAAATGAATAAATCTCGAAATGTAGAAATCTGGAAATGAATAAATATCGAAATGTAGAAATCTAGAAATTCAGAACTCTAGAAATTAAAAAATTTATAAATGTTTATAAATTTATGAATTTTCGAATTAGACAATTTAGAAAATTGAAAAATCGATGACTCAAGAACGTAGAAATTTAGAAATTTAATAATTTGACATTTGACAATTTAAAAATCTGTAAGTTGAGCCATTTTATTCCCAGATTTGAAAGCAAATGGCGGTACATTCTTTCGCCTCCGTTTGTCCTTAATCGATAAAAGTCCGTATCGAAGCGTACACGATCGGTTACATAACGAACATCGATTTGCAGGATCGACTTTCGCACAGATCGTCGAGATCTCGAATCACGATGACGCAGCTCATGTCCCCGGAGTAAATCGCGTTCCAGTTTCGTTTCGAGATTTAGAACAAGTGCAACGAACGTCCACGATGGCTTTTCTTGCATGGCGCCCTGCATTTAATGATATAATCCGTTGGTCGACTGCTTGGTCGTCTTGCATTCTTTTCCCAACATGGACGATTAATGTTTGCACTCGAGCAAACCTGTGTTCACTGATCGGAATGCGTTTTACATTTCGCAATAGATTCGAACGAGTTTATATCTCCGCTGAAAAATTTCGCATCCGTCACCGCAACACTTTTAATCCAGTCTTCAATTTCGCTTCGGATCGGCATTCGATTCTTTCGACACAACCTCACTATTCAAATACAAACTACTTTTGAAATGTTTAATTGAAATACTGCACCCGATACAAACATACGATACTCATTTTATTTTTTAACGCAATTCTTAACCATTTCACTGACAGCCAAATTTAGAGTGTTTTGTCCATATCACCATACACGAAAACGTATAAATGTTCACAAGATACGATCATATTTAGTTGCAAATGTAGTTCTAAAATGAATTTACATTTCCATCTCTATTTCTCCTTTTATTCATATTAACCCATTCGCTGTTAACAAGGAGATAAGTCGCAGGAAAAGGAAAACACACATAGCTATAAATAAAAAATCTCATCATTTTGACGCGCAATTTTGAAACTATTTGCCGGTTTTATTCGTCTTGAATTAATTCAGATAAACACGAATTTGTTTCGATTGCGTCGAAGTTCGTTCAGCTCCAAGTTTGCTAAACTTCGAGTTTGGTCAGAATTTCATCAATAACGTAGAACGCTGAGACACGCTCGACGAACAGACGGCTTTCATCATGGAGTGGAGAAAAAAATTGTAAGCGTTGCAGGTCACATGCTGGCTCGACGAGTCTCGACGATGATGCTCGTGTCCCTAGAGACCGAGTAACGTCCCAGTTTCCAGAAACGACCGCGCAGCCATGTCGTTCGTACGCCCCTGAAGGGAAAAGGATTCCCTGATTGAAACGTATGGTTCGTTACCGATGCAGGAGAATCCATCGCAGAAGAAAGTACTACGAAAATCTCGTTTTCCGCCGCAAAATCTTTGTCTCGATCTTTCCTTCTTCCATCTCGCTATTTAAATTTTAGCGATAAGCGCCCGACTGCGTACCGTTTGATCTATTTTACTATTTTGTTATGTTACGGCGTGTTTTATAATCGCCCGTTAAATATTCGCCTGAAACATTTTCTTAGGTTAACTATGTATTATATGAATGGTTAGACTGTCACATATATGTTTAGACAGTGATTCGATATTCAAGAATTAAAGTTCTCGTATGTTAGAATTTCCACGCGTTATATCGCCACGCGTTGACATTCTGCGCATTGTATCGCCAGCTGTGGAGATTTCTACGCGTCAAAGTTGCTATGTGTTGTATTACCGCGGATCGAGGATTTATACGAGTTGAATCGTCATACTTTGGAATTTCCACGCGTTATATCGCCACGCGTCGACTTTCTGTGCATCGTATTGCCAAGTGTTGAGATTTCTACGCAGTAAAATTGCTACGCATTCTTATTATCATGAATTGAGAGTTTCGTGAATTGCATCGCGGTGCATGTGAATGTGTACGCGTTATATTGCCACCCATTGAGATTGTTACGCTTTAAGATTACTATGCATCGAGATCTTTACACGCTGTATCGCCACCCGTTCAGGTTTCTATGTGCTGAAATGTTACGCGTGCGAATTACAGCGTATTGAGTTTACTGAGCACTGCAATTGTTGCGCGTGAAGATTGCTATGCGTTAACATTGCTACATTTTGAAATTGTTACTCATTATATCACCTATCGATATTTCCACGCGTTGAAATTATTACGCGTTCAAATTGCAGCGCGTTGTGATTACTGCGCACTACAATTGCTACTTATTAAAATTACTATACTTCAACATTGCTATGCATCAAGGTTGCTATGCGTCGAAAGTGTTATGCGTTATATGACCGCCTACTGAGATTTCCATGCGTTAATCATTAACGTGTTCAAATTGCAGCGCGTTGTGATTACTGCGCACTACAATTGCTACTTGTTAAAATTATTATACTTCAACATTGCTATGCATCAAGGTTTCTATGCGTCGAAATTCTTACGCGTTATACAGCCACCTACTATTTTCATGCGTACGAATCACATCGCACATTACTATGCATTACAATATTTGTATGTTGAGGCAGCTATGAAGTATAGTTGCCATCTATTGAAACTGCTACGCTGTATTGTCATCCGTGAAGATTACTACGTTACGAATTTTTCACGTATCGCCATGCCACATGTTATATGCCCACGTCATATCAGGTACGATGCGATATCTTACAATGAATTATTTCGCTATGCGTTAGTACAATTACAGATAGTATCGTCGTGGGTTAGATCACCCCGCGTAATATCCCCGCGTATTAACTCGCCACCCGTTCGTCGTTACGTAACATTCACATTACCAATAATCAATCGTCTAATTTCACCCGAAGATTTACCTCCAAGTTACTTTCTAAAACGTCAACAGCCGTTTCGAGCGAATGTCGCCGCGGAAGAGAAAAAAAAAAGACGGAACGCGAAATAAAAATCCGACTCTCGTCAAAGTGCAATCTCCGATCGATCAAAAGCGTTTAATCAACCGTTCTCCTCGAACTAATCGCGACAGATGTACCGTTTTACGAGAATCACCGTAAGCGTATCCGCTCGTTTTAACGACCGCGCGAATGTCTCCGCGTGCGTTGATAAATACGCTAACGAAGCCGCTAAATTAGCCCGTGAAAGTAAATAAATTGTGCTAATTGCCCAGTCCGCAGGTGTCTCGCCATGGAAAAATCGAATTTCCGTGGGGTCGAGAATGGCGTGTCTTTTTTTTTTTTTGTCCGTTTCCGCGACGTCGTGAAAGGTGGAAAATTTCACGGCGACCGGTCGAACGATCAGTGTCATCAGAGACACGCTGTCTCTGTCCCCGTGCACCATCAATAAAAACGATAATGGACCGGTTGACGTGGTATATTAGCGACTTTGATGCGCTCCTCTTACATGGACCACTATTCGCGACCGGATTCCTCTTCTTCATCTTCTAACGAGCCTCGCCGACGGTTCTTTATTAATTTTTCTTCTGCCGGCGTGCGTCGACAAGGTAAAGGAGGCCGATTTGGCACACGGTGAAATCACCAGGATGTCGTAAGGTCATTGTGAGTCTTGTCCTCCGCTCGTAAAGCCGGTAATTAATTCGTTTGTACTTGAATCGCGTACCGTGATTGATGCTTCACATTGAGCTGCAGGTAGTACACGCCGCATTCCACGACCCTGTTTCGAACGCAGAGGACGTGTAAATTTCTTGCAACACGCGTTCACGTTGTTTATAATCGATTTTCAGAAACGCTTCTCGTTTGTCGCTCGTTCATTTTCTACGTATCTACCGTTCTCTTCGAATTTCATCTTAGAATTTTAACCGATATCCTTAATTTTCAATTTCAAGTTTCGATTTTGAAACTGAACATTTTGATTTTAATTTCATCCGGATACTTCATCGAGGTTAAATTAATTAACTGGATAGTTAATTTTCATGCCACGATAATTTTATCGTAATGAAGTTTAGTTAGGTCAGAACAGATTTTGTTAGTCTAAACTCTTACTATATTAATTTTTACATCGAGATAATTTTATTATGCTCGGGTTAGGATTCTTCGATCGTTGTTAGGTTACGTTCGGTTATTTACGTACTCATTTACTCTTCTTTTGCATATTCATTCGCTTGCTTCTGTATTTGTTTATTTCCTCGATGATTCATCGTCTCTCATTCATTTATTCATTTGCTCTTTAATTTACGATCGCGGTTTCGGAATACAATCGAATATCCTTCGCGAGAATACAAACCAAGTACACTGTCTATTTTAAGAAGAAAATTTGTTCCTTTGCTTCGCGGGTCAACGACATCGCAGAAATTAATCTACGTTTCAATCAGGAACCGTGACAAAGGTAGTCGCCGTCAGTGAATTTGACTCATCGATTTCGAGCCGTTCAATTATTCGCCTCCGACGGGTCAAATATTTCTCTTCATTTGCACGGGATGCAGCTTCTTCGTTCGTTGACCGACTCCGACGCGTGATCATTAACGAATCGCCGACAAACGTTTCGAAGATTTCGTCCAGCCATTCATTTTGCCCTCAGCTACCGACGAAAGGATTCGAGCACCCTTACAACATTCGATGAAGGGATACCTGTGGATGCTCGAGGGATCGTGGAAATGCGAAGGGTTGCTTCAAAGGAACAGTGCATGATCAAAAGACTTTCCTCTTCCGTGTGATCTATCATTTCTTCCTGGTATCAATTAAAAGAACGATACTTTAGTTTTTGGAGTGATTAATGTTTTTTATAAAAATAATTGCAGTTTGTAGCCAAAACCGATGCGTAATTTTATTTTTAGACAATTTACAAATTATTTTGATTACTTTAGTGAAACGTTGTAGATCAGTATTTCTTAAATTTGTTGGGTTAAGTTTAGATCACATTACATGTATTGCCAAGCGTTAGGATTTGCATGCGTTCTATTATTACGCCATTGAGATTTCCATGAGTCGAGATTGAAACACGTTGAAATTGCGTTGCGTTCAGATTTTACTGCATTGAGATTGCTATGCGTTGAGTTTTACGCGTTGTATTACCACGCGTTGCATTGATGCGTTTTGCATTTCTACGCGTTGTATTCTCCAATGGTTGTATTTTCGACATATTTTATTTTCACGCGTTGATTTTCCTACGTATTGAGTTTTCCACGCGTTGTTTCTTACGCGTTGAGTTCTTATGCGTTGTATTTTCGATACGTTGAGTTCTTATGCGTTGTGTTTTCTACGCATTGGGCCTTTCATGTGTTGTGTTTTTATGTGTTGAGTTCTTATGTGTTGTGTGCTTGATAAATTGTGTTTTCAACACATTGAGTTTCCACACATGATCTCCACAAGTTGTTTTCTTCGCCCGTTGTCTCCAAAGTATCTAATCATCTGTCTTATATCACGCATCTACTACTAAAACGCCCATTAGTCGATCCAATTACGTCTCTCCACGAATAAATCGATTCCCACGATAAAAAAAATTACATAAATTGTAATTCACATCGGTGAACCTGCGCGACCGAACTTACCAGTTAAAACTGCGCACAGTTTTAATTACATCGTCGCGGTTAATTTACAAGCTCGTATAAGTCGGATCATTGGTTGCCGCGCATTCTCGGCGAGCGTGTTAAATAACGCTTATGTTAATGGTCATAGGTGAGCCAATATCCTTCGAGGGAGGTTAAGATATTGTCGGTTTCGTAACACTGGCGACTTTGTAGGCGTCTCTCATAATGGCAGCTTGGCTAAGGATATATCTCTATTTGTGGCCGAGCTGAGGCGGAAATATGCACGATGCGAGGAGAAAAAGAAAAGTCGTCAGAGTCGTGAGTACGCCAATACATGGTGATGTACGAGCGAGACGTGGTCGCTAATAGCGATCGGGACAATGGTGTATTTAAAATTTTATCGTTTGCCCGACGAGGACCGTTATGAATCACGTGCAGTCGTGATTTAATAACTGAGCTCGGCTATGGTCCTCGATGAAGCTCCTCTGCCATGTTGTCTTGTCGCCATGAAAATATTTCGAGCTTTCTTATGCACTTTTTATTGTAATATTCGCGTCAAGTCCCAAATAATGACGATGGTACTTCGATATACCCTCTCGTTTGTGCTAGATAGACAGTTAGCGTAATAGAAGTAGCTATATCATTTTTCATGAAGTATGCAATATGTTTCTCGTTAATAGATACTTTATCGATACAACGCTGAAGAATGTTAAACAAATTTATTCGGTGGATTTAATATGTTATATCAATATGCAAACAAACTAGTGACCGATATACTGCAATTGGTAACACGAAAAATGAATTAAAAAAGTAATCAAAAATTATATCATTAAAAAGGAAAGGAAATCAGTGATTTTTAGTGCACCGTGGAAAGAAAGAATGTTAAAATACGGGTTATTTAACGTAGAGTGTAATTGATATTAATCGTGTCCGCTCATTGCTTTAGTTTACTGCTTTCCCTCGATCGAGTCGAGGAACTCTCGTTTTCACTTCACATATTTGTCGAGAACGAGTCGAATTTATTATCCATTGTTAGAGGCAGAAAGAAGTTGTACAATTCCGTGGAAGTTGAGCGTTTAAAGTCGCGTAAGTTTATAGCCAGAACTTCTTCGATTATTACGTTTCATAAAGCTCGCAGCGCAGTGAAAGTAAATGCGAGAAAATCAATCGAGCCGAGCGTTCAATGGCGGTTTTCTAATCATCGGTCATTAAAACACTTTATTGCTTTGTACGTGTAATTTCTCCAATTAAGATTCTGAAAACTTTTCAGGTTTCATTCGATCTTATTGGATTTAGATTCGTGCCGCATTCATTACTGCCGTTTCATGAAATCGTGGCCGATGAATCGTCGGTCACTTTTATCGCGTCGAATTGGTTACGTATTGAATTTTCAATACCGCAAGATTAATGAAGGGGCAATTTAATCGGGAATCGAATCCGAACCTCGCCCAAGTGCATCTTTTCGAATCAGGCTCGATTGCGAGAGACAATCGAAGGAAAGTCGGTCGTTAAATCGAGCGAACTGTTTCCATCAGCTGGCACGGAAGTGTTCGTGAATCGTCTTGATTGGGATTGCATTTAATCTCGACCAGATGCGCGTCTACAATCGCGATCTCATTCTAGTATTCCCCATCCATAACGCTCTGCCGCGTCGCACAATTTATCAAACTAATATACACGCGAATGCTCGCGCACTTTTATCGACCGTCGTCTACTTATTTAGAATCTGTCAAACTGCTATTAAATTTGAACTTGTTACGCAAATTCAGCTGAAACTTCTTACTAAAACTTATCCCAATTATACACTATTGCATCGGAGTAATCGTTACAAGTTCTGAGAGATTTAATAGAAATATTTATTAACAATAAGATTCTTCTAACTGGCCAGATGTTTAACTTAATTTAGAAGATTTTATTAGATAATTAGTACTAGGCAATTAATAGTTGTTTATAGAATGGACAGCTATTTGGATGATAATTACCTAGCGGTCAATTATCTGACGTGCATATTATGTGATGTGGATATTTTCTGACGATTTGTCTGATATGTATTTATCTACTAAACTATTATATTCAGAGTGTAATTGTGATTGTATGGAAATTTGATAGAGACAATAATTTCTAACCGATTTTTTATCGAATCATGGTGTATAAAAGGGATGTCACCAAGCATCTCCCATTTCATCGAGGCGAAATCTTGTCTTCGACTTTCAATCTGTCCGTAATAAAATCCCGGTTACGTGTCCGACTGTGGATCGGAGTTATTATAACCAGCCAGCCGATTAATCATCGAGCACGAGCTTCCCATTGTCCTGACACGGTTGTTGCATTGTGCGCTCGAAGCTAGGTGGTTGACTTACGTGGGACCACGGAATATAACTATCCAGCGGTTGTCCATCGATCTCTTATCGGTGACTAATCTGTGCCTCGATGTATCTATCTTTCTACCGTTCGAACGATCGCTAATTCTCCTCACGTGCGTTGGTGTCGCAACGGAAATCGCAACCGTTTAATTCGTTCTCCTGACTCCAATTATCTTTTTAAACGAATCTGCCCGAAAGGCAATGAAATTAACCTATTACCTCGAGACCTTGATGTCGCAATCGCACTACCGTTACGCGAGGATCGATCGCGCAAATTCGATATACGATTAATGACAACTCGGTCGAAAAGTAATTTAACCTTTGACGAACCAATACCACCGTATTATAAATGTTCCTAAAGAATCGGATGCCGCCATACAGCCGACATGACGTGATATTTCAAGATATAAAAAAAAGAGTATACATATTATAAACGTATAAATATATAAGTATAAATATTCATAAATATATAAATATACAAATATAAATTTGTAAATATTTATGTAAAAGAAGTTATTTATTTTTTTCCATACGTTTTCTATTTCGTATAAATCCATAAAAAAATCAATGTATAAATATACACAAATCTGTACAGTACATACATTTATCTATTCGTTTATTTCAACCCTCATTATTATTCTGTAATTATCGCTTCAGTATCTTCTTCTATTTTTCTAGGCACATATCTGTTCACATACTATCTATTATTACTGAAAATCTCCAAGAAATTCAAAAACAGTGACCTACCGATCATTGTTTTAGAAAAATTTGCTCATTCGTCGATGGTTAATCCCTAAGAAAATATAACGTGTCAGAAAAATACGAAAACGAATGAAGTTGTACGAAAAGAAATGAAGATATCCGAAAGAGATACACAACCGAAGGGCAGCTTTCGAAGAAGAAGAATCCGACATGAAAGACGCGTTAGGCGAACAGAAACGAGGGTGCAATTTTTCGGTTTCGCCTCGGTCTGTATCGCAAAGCGTTAAATATTCTCGCCTCAAATGGTCCGCGCGTACGCGAATAACATCCACCGTTTGATTAATGATAGACTCCGGTATCATCGTCTCGGTATCTCCCGTACAGGATCACAATTCGACCTAGCCGGCTAGGTTTAATCAAGCTTTTCATTACGTGCAGCGTGGCAAAACCGCGGCTGCTTGATAGATAGTCGATGCGTCGAAGGTGATGCGATCTTTTGGTCGTCGCCATCATGCGTGAAACGCGAGTCGGTCGAATCGGCTTCGCTTTATGTAAATTCAAATTGAACGAACAAAGAGGATCCACGGGACAGGGAGACAGACGATGTAAATGAAAATGTTGCCGCGGAAAAGTGAGCAACTGAACGTGCATGCGTGGCGGAAGGAGTAACGCGTGAAATCAACGCGACGATTTGTAGAAGCACGTGGATCCGAATGATAATGATTGATGAGCCCGAAACAAAGGTGGGTCGTATCGGTGTTCGCCCGTTGTACACTCGTTGCAGTATCCTTCGCGGTGTTTCGACCGGCAACTTCGAGTTAATCTCGGTAGCTTATTAATAATTTCGCGCGTTTCGTAATTTATCCTTTGTTCGGCGTAATCAGCCCCGATCCCGTGAAAGTTAACGCGGTGAAAAGTTACGAAACACGGTGTTTTATTTTACGAACGACCCTACCACTGACAGCCTGAAGATTGACGAAGTAGTAATAAGATTGAACGTTATGGATCGTACCTTCGAAGGTCGGCCTTTCGAAGGTTGTCACCTTCAAGGTTTCTTGAAATAACACGAAACGATGCGATCCCGCGATCCAAACGGTGCTGCAATCTTGTATCTGTTGGACCGCTGTTGCAACTTTTGATGTATCGGTTTGAATAATGTATTTGTGAATGTAATCCATTTATTTTCGCTAATATCCATATGATATACAATTATTAACCCTTTGTATTCAAATGGATTTATGTTACTGACAAGTGGTATCTTGAAAACTTTCTATCTGAAATGATTAATCAATTATTAGTTTCTGTTATTAATTGTCACTGTTGCCCATTTCACTATGATTCTACTAACAAATATTCATTTAATTTGCTCCGATTAAAAGGGTTAAATATTTACAGTAATTTACCTATCGAACTGTAAAGATACTTCACTATTGATCAGCCATTTTGTATTCAAACCATTAATGAAATTTGTCCAATAATTTTCATTGAATTTGGTAAAAATGAAGAAAAGAGACAGTCTAAATAATGTAAGATTTTCTGTTACATCTTGTGTTAAATTTCGTAAACGTTTCGTGACAGAATGATGAGTTATCGCTCGCGCGAGATCTTCGCTCAAAATGGACACCGTTACAACGTTGCAGCGTGAAACTGAATCAACGATCGGTAAAAGCGGCAGCAGTCGAGTAGAAAAGTCGAACAAGTGTCGTACGAACCGAACAGGTTTCTAAACCGGTGATCAAGGTTAATTGACCCTTGTCTACAGGAAAGATCTGCCCATAAATTAGAGACATCACTTTCTATGGTCGGTCGCGGGCAAGCGAAATAATTGGAAAAGGGGATCGTTCGAGTCGATTTTTCATTTTATCTTGCAAATGAACGAGTTGTTTGGATCGCGTCGGTGCTGTCGGCATCATAACTGCTTCATTATGTAGCATTTTATTAAGGAGATCCCTCGATTGAATCACGCGTGAACACGCCGCGAGTTTAACATTTCTTTCTTCTTTTATCGGGAGAATCAACAGCAATTGTTACAGGGATTTTTGTTGGCATATACTGACAACAAAAAGCTAAATATTAGTAATAAAATTATTTTCTATTTGATTCGCTTCACCCTAATATTAATTATAGTATAAATATCACAAAAATAATCATGTTCTATTCCGTTTTTACAGTTTATTACGTTTTATTAAATAATCAGGTGTTATTTTCTACTCAAGAAACACTAATCGACGTAATAATCGGGAAAGTACACAAAAACTTAACGATTTTCTTATTTAGAACCGAAGAAATATCACGTTTTAATTAACAGCGTATGAGATATTGCTCGTACTCTGTTAATTATTATACCGCCTTATAGAAAGTTGCATTATGTACTGTTAGGTCTTTTAATATTTACATTGAAACCTGTAGTCGATTATGAACGCGTTAACTGGCGTTTTAGTCCGATAATCTAGCAGCTGCTGTTATTAAGCTGTGAAATGCATCATTTCTCAAGACATGTTGTTAATATCGCCTCCTGACGATATAATCGAGCGAAGCAAGCTTTTCTTGAAAGCAATCGAAACATCAATGTCGCTCCAATCGGCTTTCGCACAGGTTATAGATTAAATCGCGGAATAAACTAGTCAGTTTTATGCATGACACAAAGTTTATGAGTTCTGAACATCACCGTGATAAATCATGATACGTAACACACTGGATGAGTGATCGAGTTAACCCTTCGTACTCGAAATGCGTAAATAAATAACTGTTACCTAAATTTATAGTATTATACATGCGATGTCTGAACGTACTGAAACAGACAGTATTGGCGAATAAGAATAAAAATATAATAGTTTAAAAAAAATTCGTGAAACTTTTTAAGTAGAAAGTTTTACAGTTACTATTTGCAAGCAGTAAAAATGATTTCGAGTGCAAAGGTTTAATAATTGCTAAAGACAACAATATGTTCTAATATAAAAACAAATAATGTACAACATTTTCAATGGAATTTCAACTAGTTATTTGAGATTACTACGCACATTATCGAGGTAATTTTTCTGCCGAGTGCATAACCTACACATCGCTACTGTATACCATGACGGAAGAGTTAAAATTTACAGAACAGTAATCATATTTATTAATAATAACAATCATCATTTTTTTTAATGAGTTTACAGAATGAGTTGTACACGATTCTCTAAACAATCTCGTTTTTTCTGTCCCAACAGGAGGAGATCGGTGAGATCATCGAGTCAGCACCGAGCATTCCGCTGCTCATTACCGGTGAGCCAAAGTACCCGTCGCAGTCAGCCACGAATCAGCCTGAAAAGCAAACGAACGAGGTGCACGGTGGCGTAAAGTCATTACCGGTGAAAAGCTGTCCGCTCAGACGACAAAATTCCGTGGGCAGAGGGTGCAACGGCGCGGAGGACATAGGCGATTGGTCAAACAGCATCCTGGCCGAGTTCAACACGCTGATCGCGAACGAGATCAACGAGCTGACGAAAGAGCTCGAGCGGGACCAAAAGAAGGAACCGGCGGGTATCGTGAAGTACAAGCAGCTGCTGAACGAGTTCGGCATATCGGACAGCGAGAGTTCGATTGGTAGCTCGTGCGAGGCATCGACCGATCGATCATCGTCCCGGCGTAACAGGGAGACACATCGTGACCGACGAAATGGAAAGTTGTTCCCCGACGAGATAGCCCATCGTTTCCTTCTGAACTCCGATTACGACGAGCCGCATGATCGCGTGGTCTCGCCGGGAAACGGTCGTCGGAAGAGCGGAAGTTTGCCGGAGAATCTGCAGGACGTTATCGCTGGTCGATATCCACGCGGCGATGCGGTGAATTCCGATTACGACGAGCCCGAAAATAATTCGTCGATGAATTTCATGGAGTGCCACGGCCAGATCGACCGAAACTCTTCTAGTCTACCGTCGAAGTTGGATCGCAAACACGCGGACGACGGTTCGCGAGCCAACTACCTCGATAACAGTTACGAGCAACCAAAGAAACGCCTAGAGATAAGCCCGAGGACCAATGACGAAGTCGGTGCTGAGAAACCTGTCGCGTCGTCCCACATCAGCATCGTCATCGACACCGATAAAACGACCGATGGATCGAACGCCAAATTGCCACCCAGGCAACGTTCGGACGCTCACAGGAAGACTAGCCTTCCGTTGAACCTGATGAGCCAGAAACGAAGAAGGACACCCAGGTTGGCCAGACTTCGACGCAATGATGATCAGATGGACGCCGACTACGACCTTGACGAGCCGAAAAAATTGCTCGACATTAATGGGGCGAAGTCGGCACCAGTTACCCCGACCGAGGAGAAGAAATCTCCGTTCTCGAAGCTGCTGTGGAAGAAACACGCACCTGTCTTTCGCGAGAACGCTGAGGACGTTGTGCTCGTTAGAGTGTCCTCGTTACCCGATCAAGACTTTCTTCAGTTGGACAACGAGACGTCGCAGGAGGTCAAAAATGGCAGGGTCGGTTCGAAGGAGGGCTTGTCGAAGAAGAGGGCCGTTTCCCCTTTGACCTTGCGATCGGACGTCTCGGCCAAGAGGCTGTCCGAGTCCGACAAGGATGTCAGACAGATTAGCCCGGTGGATCTGAAAAAGTTCTCCCTTTCGAGATCCAGGGGGAACGACGTGGGGGTCAGCTGCGATCTTCCGAAAGATGATCCTGGCTCTTTCGGTAGCGTCGATAGCGGAAAACTAGAGAACGGAGACGTGAAAAAGATAATGGATGAGCAGAACTCCAGATCCGGTTCGGTGAGGACGTTTGTTATATTTAATGCAGATTCGATAAACATATTTTGACATTAGAACTACCAACCGGTCGAAATGACTAGTTTCGGGTGTGATATTTTATACTGCAAAATTTTATGGCCGCTTTTTTCAAAATATATGTCGTATTTTATTGAGCTCATGAATTGTTCTGTATATTAGGTGATGCTACAGTATTTATTCATTTATTTGTTTTTCTATTTTATTTTCAATTTTACAATAAGCATTAATACCGGTAATTCTAGTACTAACACTTCCAAGTTACTCATATGTGAGTGACACTTAAATTTCAATATAGATTTAACATCTACATTATTAAAAATTTGTTCATTGCCCTAACTAAAATTACTCGCATTAATTATTCGGAACTATAGAATATAAATATAATAAAATATTGTGACAAATTTGATGACACTAGTTAAAAATGAAAATACTGCCTAACGCAAGTTTCACTTGTTTCGGTGTGGCAGTCAGTGTGTTAATCAAGATCGGTTGTATCAATTTTACGATAAACAAATTGGAATATTTTCAGTTACCGATTTCTCTTCAGTCCTTGCTATCAAGGATCAGGAACGGCTCTGGTTCATGTTGTCCGAATAGTCCACCGATGGACACGTTGACTTGCTCCGACATAGCGATCCAAACTTCACCAGTTATTTCCAGAAGTTCCAGCTTCACTTGGGTCAGCGATTGCGAATCATCTCGAGGTAACTACCGTTTTTTTTTTTATCACCGGTATTAATATTCGGAATGTATAAACATTTCATCGAGATACTTCGTCCATGCTAAAAAACATTCATCGCAAAGAAAACTATTTCACACAATTTTCGTTTACCTTTAAAATAAAAACAAGTCCACTGACCATTGTAATAGTTCGTCAAAATGGGTAAAGGGAAGCTTGCTTTGGCACAAAGGTGGAAGGAGAGGTCGACAAACGTTCTTCGACGTTCTACGCGAATCTCGGCAAATTAATTAATTGCATCTCGACGAGTTTAGTGTTTGTGAACAACGCGAGAACTTTGAATTCCGCGAATTTCGTAGTTGTTCGCAAACGTATTATCCCCGCTTTGAAACGAATGTTCGCAGCGGAATCGCGAATGGATTCGCAGTCGTTGCAAGACGAAAGCACGTTGGATCCAGCATCGCCGCAAGACACCGTGGACGACGACAATAGATCCTCGTCCTCCTCCCAGGACCTTCTGCAAAGCATGGACGAGATTTCCTCCGGAAGTCTGTCGCCGGATACAATCGACCGAGCATCTCCTCTCGAGAGCGGTATCGGCACTGCTAGTCCTCCTAGAAGCACAGACCGACGAATAGTTAAGCGTAAGTCGATTATCGTTTCTCGAAATGGAATCACGGCGAAATTGCCGCGAGCCGTTCCTTCCTGCAACCATGTTCTCCGCCCTTTAACCCTTTGACGGATCAACTCTTCTACGTAAAACCTTCCGTGCACACGCGCAGTGTAATCTCCCTTCGAACTAAATGAGATCATATATTTATGCACTTTGCATTTACATATTACGCATTCATAGTGCATGCCATGAACTTTTATGGTGTATGTCATAAATAGATAAATAAATGCGATATATTATACTATTTATTATCATCAATAATAATTTTAGAGAATTTCTATAATGCACATTTGTGGTATATGTCATATACGGTTAAATGAATTTCATGTATTATATTATTCATTATCATCAATAATAATTTTAAAGAACTTATATGATGCACATTTGTGATATGCCATACTGAGCTACATGAATGCTATGTATTATATTATTCGCTATCATCGATAATAATTTTAAAGAATTTATATGGTGCACATTTGTGATATATGCCATGCATAGTTGAATAAAGGCCATGTATTATTTTATTCATTATCAACAATATTAATTTTATAGAATTTATAAGATGCACATTTATGGTGTATGCCATAAATAAGTTCATTATAGTGTAACAGATATTGGAAGTTATTCAAGTGGAGAACCGTATTCGACGTTTAGTTGTAAACATAACTCACTGAATACCTCGTCGGTAAGGTAGGGAGAAACAAAACATAAGAACGCGTCAACCAACAACACTCTAATCAGTTAGTCGCGACCTACCGGCCGTGTCGGCAAGTATTCGTGACATTAAGAAAAGCTAGGCACGTTAATAGATAGATTTGTAAAATTTTCTTAAAAATAGTATTGATTCAATAAAACTGCAGCGCTTTAAAACTGTACATGTACGTTTACACAATTCTCTTAAACTTCTCGTAAATTGAACCATTAAATATAATTCATATTATATCGTGTTTGATTTCACTTTAATCAGAAAAATGTGAAAACCCTGTTTAATTAAAAGTTCAACATAAAAATTAAAAATAGGAAAGTTTTATATTTGCATCGTTTTGCGTATCTCGTAATAATTCCTGGGCCCACGCACTGTATTTAATAATAAAATATATTTTAAGTCCATATTTCATAATATTGTAAATGATCAATACGTTCGAATACGTATTGATTATGCAAGTCGGTTAGTACATAATCGTGAAAGTAATCCGTGTAAATAATTTGATGTTTAAAAATCAACGCGAGATGTCTATTAAAGAACAATGTCTACAATTTGGTTTGTCGTCATTTTACCGCTTGATTAACCCCTTGTACTGCGATTCATTTGGCAAATTGTAACTAACAACATTACGGTAGCTAAAGAATGTCCGAATGTCACGGTTGTCTTGTATTTAGTGATCCTTAACCGTGTAAATTGCAATTACACTCAAATTGAACATTCGACCGTATTAAAGATGTATACGTGGTTTACCTTATTTGAACTGCGAGTGCGTCACGAGTGTAGTTCGTCGTCATAGCGCAAAGGGTTAAATCGTTCGAACAACGAGGATACGCGACACCCGTGCGAAGTATAACGTAAAATACCGGACACAAAGGACTGATCGAACGTAAAATGTCTGTCGAGCAGCCCCGTCGTCGAACAAGTGTCATCGCAAGGAGACGTGGGAGAGGATTCGGCGGCGACCATCGAAATTGAGCTCTCGAAACGACAAACACTCGCAAGATGTGTGGATCAAACGCGAAAGCGTGCACACGCAAACGAAAGAAAACGACGACCATTATTCTCAGGACGCGGTGGACAGCAGCAGCGGCTTGGACGACACCCTGCCGAGGATCAAACCACTTCGTCCGACGAATCTGCCTCTGTGTAAGTTTCATTAAAGTGCATCGATGCACGAAAGCTTGCTAATCGCGCGTCTAAACACGCCGCCATAATACACGGCCGAAGAGGCACGCGAATTGCGCCCGGCTCGAGAGGCAACTCGTTCGCTAGGACAATATTCCTCGAAGTCAAACACGCCACTTTTGTCCGGCCCGTTTGCGAAGCAATTAACTCTGTCCCGCGTGGTTTTGATCGCAGGCAACCCTTTACCGCGAATAGAAAAATCGTTGTATGGCAATCAATGTTATCCTCGAGCCGATGGAAACGGATAAAGCGCACGAAACAACGCGTTCCCTCGAGAAACGTAACGAAGGAAATGGCTGACAGCGGATCGTGGGCTTTATAAGGATACGAGTAACGAGATATCGTGGCTAATAATTTCGTAACTATGTTGGGAGAAGGATATTTTCGTCCTGAATAGAATGCACCGAGAGAGTTTTTCGTTTATGTTCATTAATTTTGTTTCGTGTTCGACAGTGAAACGCAGTTAGGTACGATAACGAGGAGGGTAACTTCGGAGTTCGAATTTGACCCCAATTTCGTGTCATTTTAGAGGATTTCAAAAGTGACTTCACGTCTTTCGAATTTCTAACGAATATAATTTTCAAACTTCCAAATTTTTAAGCGTTTAAGTATTCAAATGTACGATTATTCGAGATCATAATTTCTTACATCTTTCAATCGCCACTCTTTCAACTTTTTACACTTCCATATTTCCAAATTTTCCAACCTTCGTATGTGTTAGATTTCAAATTGTCTAATTTTCATGCGCGTCGGTTTTCAAATTTTCTAATTTTCACACGTATTGGTTTTTAAATTTACCAATACTCAAGTTTTCGCAATACACTGTTTTGAGATGTATGAATTTTCCAATTTTTAAATTAAACAATTTTCAAATATATAAACATGAGAATTTGAGAATCTGGAAATGAGAACGATTTGTATCATGACCACGGACCTTTATACGAATCGTGGTTAGATTTCAAATTGTGGATAGAAATTGTGTCAATATAATTTACATCATTATGTTACTAGGTCTGTCCACTACCGCGAGCAGTTCTTTAAGTTCTGGAGAATTGTTGGAAACCCCTCCACGTGCACCCTCTTCGCCTTCGGCTGCGAGCCTTCAACTAAAACCGGAACCCCTCAGCGTTGAGATGGGCGGAAAGAGCAGCAGTGCGCCATTGCTGGAGAACAACGACGCCGGGAAAACGATCGGGAAGGTGCCGGTAAGTCTATCATTTTTATTTATTAATTATGTAATTTCTCCCACAATTACAGACCCATATTTAAGTTTAACAGATACCATAAATTGAGAGTGCAATTTCCCTTTGTGCAACTTGTTAAATCCTGATAACTACAGGCTAGTTCAATTAAAGAGTAATATATGTACGCTTCTTTTTTTTTTATATATATACTCATTTTACAGTGAAAAATATACTCAATTTGTAAATTACATTATTGCGTTCACAAATTGTAATTGATCGGGAGTATACTATATGTATACTATCAGACAAAACATTAATTTATTTCCTGCTATTACGTGTATAAGACTGAATTAAAAAGTGAATATTAATCTCTGATTAGACGCAATTGAATTAAAGGCGAAACTGCTAATCTTGATCAGAAGAAATTCTAATCAGCGATTGAAAATTCTTCGTCGATTGGAAAAGTTCATGTTTAAAATAAATTTCTAATCTCTGACTTTACAAGTCACAATTAAAAATTAATCTTTAGTTTCCAACTGGTTCATTCAATCAATATCATTTAATTAACAGTTTTATGTATTTTAATTCTTCATTAAACATTAATCATCAGTTGAAAGAGTTCACACTTAAAACGACTTTCCAATCACCAACTCACATCTTCAATTAAAAATTACACTCGAATTCCCAACTAATTTATTGAATCAACATCATTTAATCAGCAGCTGTATTTAAGTCACGATAAAACGTCGTGATGAAAAAACAATCGCATGATCGATAACAGGTTGATCGTTAATGGGGCAATTAAAAATTTCGAAACCATGGAAGTTCCACGGACCATTTCACATCCTTCGTGTCCGTATCGATCAACGCTACGATATCAATGATAAATAACCGTAGCCTGTCCCGAACAGACTGACAACTGTCCGACCGGTACGAAGCAACAACGTGTCTCGGAGAGATATTTCTTTAAATATCGATAACAGAGAGACGAGCATGACTCGAGGAGCACGAACGAAGTTCGGGATTTAGCCAAGAGTATCGTCCTAGGTTCAATAGAGTGCATTAATCACGTGGCAGTAAAGCGTGTATGGCATTTGGCATCGAGATTACCAAGCGGAGATACGTTGCTTCGACTGTTAGTCCGTTCGGTGATCCGCGCTTTATGGGCCACCATTAGTCTCTGCCCACGTGAAGCGTGTACGTTGCGTGGCATTGACCATCGCGAACACGGTATTTGTATTTCACTCGGCGTGTTGTTGCGGTGCGTGTACGGTACGTGTGGGCCGGCTCAGGGCATCGTAAGATTGACACTTTGTTGGCACGATGAACCTTAATTTCCCTTTCATGACAGGTATATCTACACCTGCTACACGAAGGCAACTCGAATATCTTGCAAATTAACCGATTCGCGGTGAATTGAATCGCTGGAACGAGACCTTCCTGATCACGAAATGTTGTTTCTGCTCTTAGTACTCTTAGTGTTTGTATATGGTTAGTAATGAAAACGATAGTTTTTCGATCGAATGGTTGCGATTGAGATTGTAACTGTTAGAATGACGATGGAGAATTATTTTACTTTGGAAATAAAAATATATGAATGTGCTTCCCGACAAAAATATGACACGATGGCAGGTGAAACACGGGGTGGATAAGAATAGGGTAAGCTTTGGGTAAGAATAGGCGTAGGGTGAAAACTGTAGTGGCGTTTAACTTTCATTTTGGGAGATTGAATATGTATTTGACAAATTACTGTATAAGTAGATTTGACAGTATGGGAATTTACAAAATTGAAGGTTCACGAGTTTGACGAAGTCTACGTTTGGAAATTTGAAAGT
Organism: Coelioxys conoideus; assembly: GCA_947623535.1. NCBI lineage: Eukaryota > Metazoa > Arthropoda > Insecta > Hymenoptera > Megachilidae > Coelioxys > Coelioxys conoideus. The sequence continues at coordinate 14,240,262 of OX392457.1, read as the reverse complement.
CTGTAAATTGAGAAATTGTGCAATTGAGCAATTGAGGAATTGAGGAATTGAGAAATTGAAAAATTGAGAAATTGGGACATTGAGAAATTGAGAAATTGAGAAATTGGGACATTGAGAAATTGAGAAATTGAGAAATTGAAAAATCGAAAATTTGAAAACTTGAAAAATTGAAAAAGTCGTGGAATAGTGAACCTGGTAGAATTCGAAACTTAATATCGTTCACTCGACGAACATCCATGGTCACTCTCCCCACTCCGTATTGTACGAAAATGAAAAATTTGAGCGTATGAAATCTTAAATTTGTATTCTCAGCGGGACACCATGTCGCGTATTCAATATCTCGTAAATAGATCGGATTTTTGTTTATATAAGGTACATGTACCGTCGATTGTACAACGATTGTACAACTGATATTTAGTGAACATGATGAGCTTAATCTTTCTCGTGCCGACTATCTCTACCTACTTTACGAATCAACAATGTACCATTCGAATGATTCGTAAGATCACAGATTGATCGAGGACCGATATCTTGTTATTGTAATTACTATGGCTGTTTCGTCATTTCTCCGTGGCTGGTATTTTGACCACGGACCTTTAAATCGCGAATCGCTTTAATACTATTACGGATTTTTATCGCGGTACTCGATTGTAGATTCACATAATTGAATGACTCACTCATTAGAAATTAAATAGTATAAAATTAAACTATTTAACGCGAAATCCTTTCACACACCTATATGAAAGTTTGAGTTTTACGATGTTATAAACGTTCGTAATTAAATATCATTAATAAGGGACGATTAACTGGTAAAAGTTTAGTATCCTTTGAGGATGTAAATTCAATTTCTATTCGAAAATGAGGAGAACGTGCAGCGAATAGAGAAGATCGATACGTGTTAGACCTGTTCGCTAATTTTAGACTCTTCGTCAACAATTTTCACACTCAATTAGTTGGTTGCAGTTTCCGTGGTCTCTTTTTACACTTGAGTTTAATCGCAGTTTGCTCGTCGTTGGTCGCTTCGGTTTTATTTCTTTTTAACTAGAAAAGAACTTCCTCTTTACCTCGTGTTATAGACTTTCCACCATAACATGTACCTATTACATTTTTTTTCGAAACTTCAATTAATTCTGTGCGTTATTTGTCACACATTATTTTGTTATAAATTAAATTCGGTAATGCGATGTTTTGTATCCGATATTTCTGTAAATGTATACGCGCTTTTGTAAAAACTTAAATTGGTTTGTCAAGTTACTGTGATGTTTGTCATTGAAGTTGCAGAAATAATATTTTATATCGAAAGTTGCAAAAATAATATTTTTCCATGTCTGGCAAAAACGCAAGATAAATAACCCCCGGAAACGGCGAGTTTTCTCGAAAAATAAACTTTCGTTTCCTCGGTTTTTCTCGTAAAACACGATGGAGAATTAAAAAACACGAAAAGGAAGGAAAATTAGCAACTTCTCTTACGTAACGCCGTGTCTCATAGAAAATTAATAACAAGACGAGAGCTGAAAGCTTCGCGCCTGTTTTTTCAAGTGCACCGAATGGGAGATTAATTTTAGCCTCGGCCGAAATTAATTATTCGATCGACGGAAACTTTTCTTGCGTTTCATATATAGCATCAAGTGCAATGTTCATTTTCCGATATTATTTTTGTTATGTTGCAAAGGTACCAATTTCTGTATTACAAAATTAATTAAACCACTTAAGAAAATGAAAATTAGTCCTACTCAAATTCTTCCAAATTTTCAGTCATTTCACTAATACAATTGCATTTAAGAATCGAATCGATTGAACGACTAGATGATTTCATATGTTAATTGCCTGTCTATTGAAACCCTATTTTCACCATCATATATCGTTTTTACAACTATAATATGCTTTCCGGTTATTAATTATTGAATTCTATGAAACATTAGGAACAAAGAATCACTAAACATATTAACATTTCTATAAACACGATCTTGCGTGGGTTTTTCAAATGTTATATTATTTAACCCACTATGTTTAAATGGATCCCACTGGTAGAATAGCATAGAGTTTCGTTATATGGCCACGAATGGGTTTATAACAATCAGAGAGTCACTCGTGAACTATGTATTTAACATGTTTCATCGGTACAACTAAATAAGGTAATATTATCCAGTATTGATTCCTATCATAAAGAACAAAGAACAAATCAGTCCTAAAAAATTTTTCCACTATTTTATGGCAGCAAGGAACGACGAAAAAACGGCGCTTCGTGTAAACACAGAATATTGGTTATGTTCAGTTGTGCATCGATACGAAGGGTCGTTTTTAGCATCAAAGCGTTCGAGTTGACCTTGAACGATTTACGTACACCGGACATCCACCGATGACGTTACGATGTTAAATGCTACCAACCGGGACGCGTTGAAATCCCCATAAATTACACGGCCGCCTATTACTCAACGCTATACACAACGCGAGAACGAGGGGCTTTGATTTCGCGCAAAAAACAATTTGGCCCCTGGCGAACAAAACCATTGATATCAAAGATAGATAACGCTTAAATATAGAGCTTTCACACGCCACTTGTCCATATATAACGTCGACGGACGAGAATTTGTTACATCCCTCAGGAGCGAGTTCTTTCGTGCAAGAAAACATTTTCGAAAGTGTTATACGAAGGGTTCGAGTTCCAAAATAATCACATTTCTGATTTTCAGGTACCAAAATTTTTAAAATTAAGATTTCTAAATCCACTAATCTTTAAACCTCTACGTTCTCAAATTTCGTATCCCCGAATTTCTAGGCTTACAAATCCACATATTCGAAAGTTCGTAAATTCTCAACTCTCCAAGTTCCTAAGTCTTCAAATCTTCAAACACAAGTTACCACAAACTCAAAAATTCTCATGATTCCAAATTCACAAATCTCCGAATTCCTACATTCCCAAATTTTTTAACACCGACTCTACAAATTCTCAATTTCCCCAAATTTCAAACCTTGAAGACCTATCGCAACCGTGTCACGATTTCTCTGTAACAAAAAATATCTGGATGATCATCAAAGTACTTGAACCACATTTGAAATCCGATAAATCGAATGTGTATACAAGGACGAAGAGCGTTACAAACGAGAAAATAAAAGTAGTCCGCTGAAGATTTATCGAGTTCGATCTCGTGAAGGGTCGTAAGGGGTAGAAGCGTTGCTTTTGGAGGTCGAATTCTAGAAAAACCGTTTATCTGGTAGTTTTCGGTAGAGTTCCGCCGTTGAATGCGTATTATCAATGAAGTGTCGATACACGAGGTGGCAGTTCGCGCACGAGTGAGCATCATTGCCTTGGTAAACACACGTTTTCATGATGCACACGTACGTGGGCTCCGGTGTCTCTTGGTGTTGGCGAGTGATCAAAGCTAATGGGGTATCGAGCCATGCCGGCATATTAATCGGTTGGCATCTCTCATACCTGTAATAGCCATCGCGTGTGGGTGGTGTGTGCAAAGGGGCCCTTCAAAGTGTGGCACAGAAACTTCCGTCGAGCGGCGAAAAAATCATTGCACCTGGATGTAACAACAAGGTCTCCGGTTAACCGGGTTTCTAACGCCGCCACTTTGTTATGGGGTTGCGTTTCTACGTAACTTTCAACGTGCAGTCTCAGATTTAGAAATTTGGAAACTTTCCAATTGGGAGACGTGGAAGTTTAGAAATTCACGGATCGGAGATTAGTCGGTGGAGAAAATAGGAGTTCCCGATGTTGGAAATTATCGGATCGATGAATTTAGGAATCTTCGAATGTGGAAATCTGAGAAAGTAGAACGTTTGGGATTTATAAACATGGAAAGTTGGAAACAATGAATACTTGGAGAAATTAGGAAATTTACGAAATTTCGGAAATTCGGTCTAAGAATTGAACAGTGTAGAGATTCTACAGACATTCACAAATTTTATATTTAGAAACTCAGAAATACACGAATTTAAGAATTCGCAAATTTAATTTAAAAATTTTCAAACTCCAGATTTCAGTTTTCAGATATGAAACCTCAACCTGCTTTTGACGTGCTACTTAACATTATGAGTAAATGATATTGCATTCTAAAATACTTTTCCAAAATATAATTTGCGCCGTTGACCACGAGTAACTTCCTCAATATTCAGCCTGCTAAATATTCCCTGCGAAGAGCTTAAACACGTACACACACTTACCTCGCAATTACTTTCAAAGCCACATGCTTTGCGTGAAAATCTAAATACCCTCCCACACGTAGGGAATTAAAAATAGCCGGCGGCATAACATTAACACGAGGAGCGTTCGCATGCCTTCATAGAGTTAACCTTTTAATTTCAACGTTGCAATTGCACCTTGCGCGTCCAAATAGAGCAGAGCACAGTTTGCATGATCGAAGTGCACGTAATTAGACCAAGGATGCTTTGTTTTCATGATTCAGTCCGTTCTTTGGCGCGATTGCGCGTAGTTGGTCGGGTCATAAAGAAAACAAAATATTTGTCGATGGAAAGCGATGAAGAGATATTTGTCGAGTGAAACCGATGAAAATTTTTGCGATCGCTATCGAGACCAAGGAACAATGACGGCGTTCGACACCCGTCGAGAAGCTTTTCACCGTGCACCTTGACCGAAGCACGAGCTTGCGATTGTGCGAACGCTGAGAAATAGGAGGAAACGGGTTAACGAATGAAAAAAAAACAAGAACCGGCAGAGGAAATAAATTGTACCGCTGGTGAGTTTTATCGAGATACCTCTTTGAAGTTATGCAGCTCGTCGAATGCGAGCTACCCGCCTATTGGCTATTGTCCGAGAAATATTTGCAAAGTTGTTTGCGTTCTTTTGTACATACTGCGCCAATTCGAGGGGTAATTTCGAGGCGTTTATAGTCCGATCGCGATTAACGGTTCAACTTTATTGCTTCGTATCTCGTGGCGAAGGACTATTGATTTCATCAATTTCGACGTCATCCGTAAAGCTTCTTAACATCCGTTCGCTTCTTTTATGATGTTTGGACAGAGATTTCAACGGGGTCGTTTTATACAATTTAACGAAGTTCGACATATGGCGATTTGTATCGTGAATAATTACAACAACGAACACGATTTATCTCAAGAATATTTCGATTATTGTGTCATTTTCAAATAATCCGTAAGTGATGGGTTTAAGCAGCTATGTGAAGGGTTTCTCAGTTAGTTTAGAGTTAGATCGGTTATTTTTTAATATTTTGTCAAAGTGACAACCCTAAGTAGTGACAAGTACCTAAAACAAGATACTACGACAGGTTAGGTCAAGTTACAGTTTGCCTAGTTTGATAACTTTTTAATATATCAAAGGTCAGCATTTAATATGTCAAGGTCAGTATTCTTACTAGTGTTAGGTTAGATTAATTGAGATTAGGATTACGGTACGCAAAGATTACAACTGCCTTATGAAGTTTATAGTCAAATTTGTGATTTTAATAGAATTGTTTATTATAATTCAACGTGATTTAATTTTTAATGAATTTCCAAAAAAAGTGAGCATCGCAACTTCAGGTTATATTTTTAATCATTTTTTTATTCGTAACGGAGTAATGATTACAAATTGTTCTACTGGGTATTAACTTATCAAGATACTAGACAACATACTGATGGTATCAAATTAAATTAAACTATCCAATTTTTAGAAATCGTTTAAGTTTTCGAAACATTTTGTTGGTAATAATTCAACATCATCGTGAGTCGGAGTTTCAATAATTTTACATTTTGATAATAAGCAATTGTAGCTTATCAAACTATATACCTCAGTGTGTATGATGAAATTATGCATTAAACTAAATTAATCGACCAAATATCTAGGGATCGCGTTACCGCAACTTATTATTAGTAATAAGGAAACATTGTTTGTCACCGTGAGTCACAATTTCAATACTCTTTCATTATGTTCGTCATTATGAGGCGTTATGAAACGCACCCTCGTAATGTTACCCCGGATAACATTTACTCCCACGTACAAACATCGGCTTCCATCACCGAACCACCCTAAGAGCAGACGTTTCCTCGGATAATCCTTGTTCCCGAAAACTTGTCAGTCAACACGTTCGAAACTCTATCTGGTTCCCTTAATATCGAGGCAAGAATCCAGTTTCAACCCCCGGCATCTTACGTGTTGGACGTTCATTTCGCAGCGTGGATCGCCACCGTCCCACGCGTTGCCCTTTTTATGAAATTATTTGTACACGGAATTAATCGATGAACGCGCTTTTGCAGCGGCATTGCGTGGATAAGGTCATGGTCGTTCGTTTCGACATTGCTCGGAATTGGCTCGATATCGCATGTAGGTCATGGTACGATCTCCTCGCCGGGTCGTTTTTCCGCCATTGCCGAAGAATTAACCCCGTTCGTTTCTCGCTCGCCACCCCGTCTATTATTTTTCATTCGCTTTCTGAAACACGCCCCCGCGAGCGACGGGGCTTTAATTCGATACATCGCCGAGAAAATATGATAATAACGCGTCCGCCCACGGCAATTTCGACGACGCGCACGTCGGCCAATTAACGGGCGCCATGACCAAGTGATTTGAATGCAATTTGAGACGAGCAATCATCGGCCATCAAGCCTCGATAATTTTATAGGGAAAATCGGCCAGCGATAACCGGGACGAGTGATTTAATTAATAAGTCCCGGTCGGGGTTGGAATACGGCGTTGTTTGGAGAGAAACAACCGCGAGCCCCGTTCGACGATGGATTAATTAAATTTTCCGGATTTCATTCGACGGACACGCGTCCGAATCGTTGGTGGGAATTTAGATAAAAGTATCGATCGATGGCGGTGAGGTCGGAAACATTTATAGCGCGATCGAATCGATGATAACGCGATGCAGCTAAGGGTGATTTTTATGGTTGACACGCGATTCGCGCGTTTGCACGGTCTTGAATCAGCATATTGATCTGGAAATTGTTACCTGAAACTGAATAGAAATGAAATGTTCTATATTTCTTCTTAACCAAATGGAAACGATTTGTTGACAGTCTCTTGCGGTGTTCGTTGATTATTCTTTTTCATTCACGCTAGAGGTTCTCAGCTTATGATACACGAAATTGATCTGCGAATATTTTATGTGATATATAGAAATATATATAATTATTATTATGTATAATTGATTAGTAATGTACTAATGTTTCTTTTCAATATTTAAGACCACATAAGATTTGATCAATAGAATAATTGCACATAAAATCAAATGTACCTGCAATTGATTTTTATCCGATCATTTCAATAATTACATTTAATTTAATCATCTAGCTCTAATCGTCATAATATTTTGATCATTATCGTTGTCATAGTCATATTGTTTATCAATCGTAAATACGTGTCAATCTTCTTCGTCCAATTATTGGCTTGCATACAAAATTAAAGTATATAAAAATAATCGCGTTAATCGTATGTCTTTGAAATCCAAGCTATATTTTGTTTCCTGCTACAGCAAATTTTTAAATACAGTTCTCGTTGAATATTTCTGAAAATGTTGAGACCGAGTCCGGCTCAATTGTTTGATGTATCGAGTATTTGCGTCGATGATAAAATTAATCGATCGTTTTCGTTTACTTTCAGAATTTGCAGCAGCCACGCTCGCAATCGGAACGCCAGCTATCAGGTGAGTTTCTTTAAATTAAATTTCATCGTACAATTTAGCGAAAAAACAGTTCACCCGTGTTAGTCAACCCGATGAACATTAATTCATAGAGAATGAAGAGTATTTTGTCTATACACGACGATCCTAATAGAATCAGTACTTTTCTGCCGATGCTGAGATTTTCGGAAACTCTTTAACCCGGATAATTTTGTTGTCCAACGCTCACGAACCGACGCTAAGCATTATGACGTCCATTACTCGCCTTTTTCCGGTCAAGAATCGTATTATACCAATGGCCCTTGCACAGAAAGCTTATTTTGGATCGGGGACGAAGCGAAAACGAACAGTCACGCTGTCGGATCAAAGATCAAAGCTGCAAGTGGCGAAAACGTACAGGTGGAACGTTTCTTCCACTTTTCCGCTCTTTCGTCGGCGACATTTCCGTCAGCTTTCTGTTCTCGGAGAAATCGCGACTGTATCCCGAAATACGCGCACGGTGAATGAAACCGTTTCGAGAAAACAACGGCGCGATCGATCGGGAAAGTTCGATTAACTATCGACGCGTTCGCGAACAAATGCTAATTACTTTCTCCAGGCGACCACGAGTCCCGCGAGCTTCCGGTGCGATCCACGCTGGCTCCAGGGGCTAAAATTAAGAAATAACCCACCCGCCCTGGAACGACAAATTGCCCGGGTTTCGATCGAATAAATCACTCGACAACGGAGAGGAAGCTCGATAGAAATAGAATGTGGGAAAAGAAAAAGCTCGCTGGACCACCGGTTCCTTGGAAGTGTGCTTTAGGAAAGAGTTTTGCAACTTCTTTATGGTGACATAGTTCCTTGCTTGGTCACACCCTTTCTTTTCGACGTGTCAGTTATTTGGTTGAACTAACCGACTTCGAACACCCCCCCACTTTGTGCACATTATAGTACTACAAAACAGGAATCGATACATCAATTTGATGCTTAAAATTTGATGAAAGCGATTACGTAAATTTTGCACAAAATTTTTTAATATCAACTGGTTAGTTGGAAAATCGTCTCGTTGAGTAGTAACAATTTTATATCAACAAAATTAACCAAGTTTCGCGGCTGTATAACGAGAACCGGTTGTACTTCAAATTATGAATTAATTCTTAAATATCTAACTTTTGTGTGCATTACTTATTACAGTGATAGCTCGATAAATTGCATTTTGATAAATCAATGAATTGTCTTTTAAACGAATTCAATTGAAATTAGATTGAAGATTTGGTGTATTTATACACGTATCCGCATATCAAATATTTGATGTATGCATTCATAATCACAAAAGAACAAACTAAAATTACACAAAATGACAAAAGCTCTCTTGAAACGAAAGAGAAGACACTCGATTCATTATTTTGAGCGACGCATTACAATAAATTGAATAAACCTGATTTAAACGATAAATCAGGGCTGCTTCTTTAAAATGGGGAGCATGAAATGCGTTATCCCCGTTCTGCTTGTTAACGAAGTATACAAATTGCCGTGAAGCGAGGCATTTGCGTTGTAAACGAAATTATTGAAGATGCTCCCGTCTGTTCGACGTAGTAATTAAAAATCGATACGACGAAGCACGGTGTAAATATTTGAAGTTTGCGCGCTTCCAGGATTTCAGCCAGCCACTTTACATTCAATATTTCCCCGTATTAAAAAATGATCACTCGACGTTACGAGATTAATGATGTTCCTCGAAATCTTTTTAAGGAACGATTTCGCGTAAATTGTACGCGAGAAATTTTGGTATGTACGTGTCTTTCGCGATGAAACCTTAAACGTTTCTTTCAAAAAAAAAAAGAGCGGAGGAAATTGGAACATCGAGTGTGGCCCAAGTATCGATAATCGAATCGTGAAGACAAGTACCATGTGGAAGAGTACTTCTTCCTTTAGTCCGCTTTTTACGGTTTTACGCCGTTCGAAAGAAATTAAGCTTGACCCAAAATATTTCTCTTTTGTGAGGTTGTGAAACGAAACTCCGGACGTTGCAGTTTACGCCTGTAACAATTTCTCGTAAGCAATTTTCATGAATTTCACGGATATCGTGTCTCGAAATTACAATTTAAATTTATTACAACAATTAAGGGAGCGAAAAGTAAAACAGTTAATTATCTTTGCTTGTTCGTTTAGCGTATGCGACACTTTTTATTTTATGATTCTTTTAAAGGACACAAAAGAAGTTAACGAAAGAGGTTAATCCGGCATTTTTACCCGTTCGAGTAATGTTTCCGCGATAATATAAAAACAGATACGAAGGGCTCAAACAATATTGGATATTGTTTTAAGTAAAATATGATGGATGGATCTAACATTACGTCGGCCTAATGCACTTGTCGCTCCGTGTATCGCATAACGTCTCAAAAGCTTCGCAGGAAAATCTACAATATTTCACCTTGACATTTTCCTAGTCAAAAGCGTAGGGCGAATTTTCCTTGCATCTAGAAACGAAAAGGGATATAAAAGGATACCGTTTAACCGGGATTGCTTTAAACCGACTAATCGTGATCCTTAACCCGATAAATTAATTAAGGGACGAATTAATCCGCTCGAATTCGCTCGTTGAAAGCTGTCGCGAGTAATTCTTTGCGTAAAATTAATTACGAATACGTTTATAAGCCCTAAGGTTTATTGTACGTATAGAGATTGAAACGAGAAGTGGGTCAAGTCTACTTCAATAAACCTCTGCTAGTACGGTTTGAAATCCGTGTACAACGAACATTCGTACGTTAATGAATTCAGTTGCCGCATTCGTAGGCTATTAATCAATGTGTGATTTATACAGTTGTCTTGTACGTTCATTAGCTCGTACATGGAATAAGATGTGTCTTTTTTTATTACACAGGAAGTTACATAATTAGTTGTCTCCCGTTCGGGGAAATTCGCAATGAAATCGCGATTGAGTTATCTGAAGAAAAATGGCAGTGGTATCGTTGATAAATTTTACATCTTCAAAATTCAAGATTAGTGCATTTGGTATATAGGGTAGCTTCGTTATATGACCGTTTATTTGGCACATAGAGGGAGTTATTATAATATTGATTGTCATTTTGGCTTTTATGGATTCTTTTGTTCTTTGGTTTCATTTTTATGGATAATACTCTGTTGGAAGCAAATACAAATTTTCGTTTAAGTCATCAGTCTTTCAAATTCAGAGATTTTTATATTTTCGCGTAGAAAAATTTAGAAATTTGGAAATTGGTGAATTTGAGAAGTCAGGTTTTCAGAAATTTAGAGATCTAGACGTCTAGAAGTTCAAAAATTCTAGTTTCAAAAAGTTCGAAAATTTCTTAATTTTAAACTAGAAAATTACAAAATTTGAAATACACTTGCTGTGATTATCAATGCAGCCACGGAAGAACTTCCATCTATATGGCTCATTACTTACCGTTTCTTCCATTTTCACAGTTTCGTCCAGGGCCATATAGTGAGACTCCACCCTTAGTTTACTTGCTATGAGAATTACTTTTATCAATATTGATAAAAATAGTTATCAATATAGTAATCGATTCTAATAATCGATACCAAAGTGATACCATTACTGATACCATCGCTGACACCGATACAAGCAGTAAAATTTGAAATCGCCGGAGCAATGTGCACCGACGCAAAATGAGCAAGTTTTCCATTGATACATCGTCGATCTCGATCCGCTATCGATCGTGCTCCGGAGGAACGCTATAGGAAAGAGTACAGGTATCGGGCAGGTGATTTGATCGGTTCCGAAGGAAAAAAGCTCGAGAGACGCTTGCGCTGCAGCGGTGACGGCGGCGGTGGCTTTCGTCCCATCGGCCAATGGAACACGGTGCCAGTCGTCGCTATCACGGGCACCGCGGCGCTGGTCGCAGTTCACCAAGCGGCGTCCACGCGACTCGCGACGCGCACGACGCTGCATTCGCGCCCGTTCGACGATACTCTCGATCATCGACGATCCGTCGTTTCGACGTGTGCGCGATTTATCTTCGTCGAACGATCGAACACGTCCGTCGTGCAGTACCACTCGAATTACGATTTTTTAGGTATCGATCGCGGTGCTCGAGTTCACGATCGCGAACAAAAGGATCGATCGTGCGAGTATGCGGCAGCATCGAGTGTCTTGGATTCATAAAAAAATACCTTCGATCTGGATACGTTTTATCCCGACAGTATGTTTCAGTGAAATTTCCGTCGACATGCTTGAAATTCGCGCGCGATTCTGTGTCCATGAAACTTGTCATTCTTTAGTTAACTAAGTTTTTGAACGTAAGTTAATTGAAGTTATTGTAAAAATGTATCAGTTAGCTGGTAATTCGAAAATAAATTAGTTAGGTGTAGTTAAAAAATGAATTAGTTAGGTGGTAGATCAAAAATGAATTAGTTAGGTGGAAGTTGAAAAATGAATTAATTAGATGATAATTCGAAAATGAATTAGTTATGTTGTAATTCGAAAATGAATTAGTTAGGTGGACATTCATGAATGGATTAATTAGGTGGTAATTCGAAAATGAATTAGTTAGGTGAAAGTTCAAAAATGAATTAGTTAGGTGGTAATTCGAAAATGAATTAGTTAGGAGGTCATACAAGAAGGAATTAGTTAGATGGTTATACAAGAATGAATTAGTTAGATAGTCATACAAGAATGAATTAGTTAGGTTGTAATTCGAAAATGAATTAGGTGGGGTAAGTTTTAATGCGGAGTAGATATTAGGAAATTTTTTCGTGGATCTTTTAAGCTTAGAATTTCAACTTGTTATACCTGGTGATAGTGTTCGAAATTGTTTCTTTACATACATTTATGTTTGTTTTCACGGTGTAATCATCTCACCTGACTCTCCGACAATGTTTGTTATCGCAAACTAAGAACTTTAGCAATAGTCAAGATTGATCCAAATTCAATTATTTTTTTAGCCAGGAATTTGTTCTCTCATTTGGAACACGAATTTTTTCAAGGAGATTTTTAAACTGAAAGTTTGAACGGTTCGTGCCTGGCTTTACGCGCCAATTCTTTCAAAACTACTCGCCCCGATGTTTACGCGTGGTCTGGGTTTTTGGGGTAAACAGAGGGTTGAATCGTGGGATATTGTTTTTCTGAAAATTCCTACGTACTCGCTCCTGTGAATTACCTTCCGCGAGGGTTCAGAAATTCTCACGTTATGTAAGCATGCACCCTCTTTACTAATTCGAGATCGCTGAAATTCGATAAAGTAACGCATAATCCGTCGCTGCCCCGAATGATCCTTTTTGATGAAATTCGTGAGATTATTGCCGTCTTCAAAGTTTCCCAACTCAATATCTTATCGCGGGGAGAATCCTTGCCAGCTTTCCACCAGCTTCGCAAATGTTGCAACGCTTTCACGCTCCTTATGTCATAAATTATTCGCGCTATAAATGATAACCATAAAAATTATAAATACTTTTATTACAACTTTGTCGGGTATAAATACACGCAAGCTTGTCCAATAAGATTTAAGCTGAATATAAAAATACTTTACATTGAACCTCGTTATAAAAGTTACTACATTTCATGAAAATAAAGTTACATACTAAATTGTCCATGATTTTAGCATAACACGCAGAATGTTAGCAATGCAACAGAGTGACCATATTTTCAAACAACTATATTTCGGTCTTTCAAAGTTTCCTTAATTACTGAAATTGCATGGGTAAAGCTTGTTTCTTTTTCGTACGATATTAATTGCTGCACGATACACCCACTTAAAGTAGTATATCGATGTGAAAAATTGTCAGAAATATATGTAAAAATGTGAAACGTACGATAATATCTGGCGAATGTTAACAATGTCTGGTTCTGTTTGGGCCCAGTCGCGTTCGAAATATTGAATCAGCTGTGTGCAGAAGGAAATGATTCCATCTCTGCTGATTTCGTTTTCGCGACATCATATTTTCGCTTCGAGAACGAGAATAGACTTTGTCGAACCTGTCAATTTAGTTGCAAAACAATTTCACGCGATGCATTCTTAAAAAGAGCGAGACTCAATGGCAGCGTGCTCTGTGACACGTATCCGATCATTGATTATACGTCGCTATATTTACAGAATCATTGCGCAATAAGCCGATTAATCGATTTATTAATTAAGAAACCCTCTTTAATTTTAGTCGATGCCTGATGTCCCGCGACGAAAATAAAAACCCGGTTATGTTTCTTTCGTTTCACTCCACAGAAATAGCTTCCATTTTGTTATTAATTCTCTTATGAATCATCCGTTAAAACGGGCCGTCACTCATTTTTTTGCGAAACATTTTAAATACCCACCCTCGAACGTACATTTATGACAATGTTTTGCGTGGAAAATCTGTACGTGTCTACAGAAATATAAAACTTGTATCTGCTAAGTTAGTTAGTTAGGTTCAATACTGGATGGTTCAATAATAAATAGTTTAATAACAGTTAACAGTAGTTTCGTAATTCAATAGGAGATTGATAGATTGATAATTAACGACAATTCAGTAATTTATTCGTAGTTAATGATTTGAGTTTATGGACACTTTAAAATGGAAGAGTGCATTCAATTTAATGTAAGAATGCAAACAATTATGTTCCAAAAGGAGAAACGATTCGGTGGCTAATACTTTACGAACAATTTTTAAAGATAGAAGAGTTTGCCACACGGAAGCAATTGTAGTATTTTTATTTTAAACAAATCTTACCAAATATTTTCACAGTACTTTGTTGTATTTATTTTCCATAGTAACTAATGCGAGTAATGTCAGTTAGAGAAGTGAACAAATTATGAATAACATAGCTGTTGAAACTGTATAGAAATTTGAGTGTCACCCATGAACGACATGGCAGTCAAACTGTTAATCGAAAAATCCGAGCAATGTCGTTTGCATAAGAGAGAAACAAATCGGTGGCGATTTCCCGATATTCCACACACACACGGACGTCGATATAAATTTTTCCGTGGTCCGTTCAAAAGACGAATTGCCGACACGGCTAAATATATTCGCAACAGCCGAATGGCAGCTGCCCGTTCGGTTATAAAGTATTATCACTTCGGCGTGACAGCGAGTCAAAGCGGCAGACTTTATTGACAGACGAAACGAGGAAAGTTTACAAAATTCATACACCGCTAATTCCCGTTCTGCTACACCGTTCGCTTTTCCGTCCAATTATTCACCGCACAGCGGCGATCCGCTTCCTGTTAGGCGGCCGAGACTTTTATCGAGTTTTCTCTCAAGCGGTCTGTCACCCGGTGTGTCATGCTCGTTTCGTTTCGGGAAGTTAAACGCTTCCTGAAAACCCCACTGGATATTCCTCCGTCACTGTCCGATCGGCTTTCAAACTCCGGCGAAACCTGAACTTTTTTCTACGGTTCACTTCGCGTTTGGACACCGTCTGCCTTCGAATCCATTTTTCTTATCACGCCACGAAAAACAAGGGTGACATCCATTGCTCGCGATTCCCGTCACACGTTGAGAAGTTAGTCTCGCTCTGGGAATTCGTAATGTTCGTTCAGTTTTTAGGTGAAACTCGGGAGGTTCGTAATCATTCGTATATTGTAGTGTTTATGAGAATTCAATACGATTATGTATATGTTCATGACAATTTAATTCGATCAAGTATATTTTTATAACAATTTAGTGAGACCAAGTACATGTTTATGAGAATTTATTGTGATCAAATATATGCTTATGACAATTTAATATCATCAAGTATATGTTTATGAGAATTCGATTCGATTAAGTACATGTTTTTGACAATTTAATGTGGCCAAGTATATTTCTATTTAATGAGATTAAGTATATTTTTATGAGAATTCAATACGATCGAGTATATGTTCATGACCAGTTAATTCAATCAAATATATACTTATGAAAATTACACGCGATCAAGTACATGCTTTTCACACTTTATTATGATCAAGTACGTGCTTATGAGAATTTATTGTGATCAAGTATATGTTTATGAGAATTTAATGTGATAAAGTACTTCATATACGAATTTCATACGATCGTTTTTTCATTGCTCAAATTTAATGTAATACATATAAAGGATTTATACGGTATACGAATTTT
Organism: Coelioxys conoideus; assembly: GCA_947623535.1. Classification (NCBI taxonomy): domain Eukaryota; kingdom Metazoa; phylum Arthropoda; class Insecta; order Hymenoptera; family Megachilidae; genus Coelioxys; species Coelioxys conoideus. The sequence continues at coordinate 14,224,636 of OX392457.1, read as the reverse complement.
TATTGTCAAATTTGTACAAATTGGGATTTATGTAATTTATACAAATCAACATTTATGTGAATCAATTTTTCTCACTCGCTATCGTTCAGATTGATAATTAAATTCATATATAATTTGGTTCATGTCTCTTTGAAAAACAAGACAAATTTTTAGTGAAATCGATCCACAAATAGCAATTATTTCTGTGCCGTTTATCAATTATTATTTTGAAATTTGTATTTCAAAACTTGTATTCTCGTGAGAAGTGAGAGGTTTAAGTACCATTTTGAAGTGGCTTCGAAACATATAAAACTTCGATGAAACGATAGAACATCATAAATTTTTGATTAATTGTATCAAGAAGCCAACAAAAAACGCTCTATTGAAAATCGTGGGTGTTTGCAATTCCCATAATCCGCGAAAAGTTTAAACAAATCGTGCCACCGTCGGTCGAGATTCTTTCGTTCAAAGAAACGTAATTGCAGATTTCGTTAAGACGTTTCATTTTTCCGCAGCAATTTAATTTCGTCGGGTACGTGTCCCTGCAATTTCATATCTGCGTTCGGTTATAGCGAGCTCGACGTAGGCGGGAAATTCAATTTCGAGGAGCCGTTAGGTGGCCCTATAGAGGCGTGTTTCAAACAAACGTCTTGGCAAAGTTCAAAGGTTTGCCACGATACCGCCGTGACAACGATCACCTATAGGCATTTCGACTTCGAACCACACTTGACTAAATATCGAATACTGTCTGTATTAGGTCCTCGTGTCGCGATATCAAGGGTAACTGCACATTTAGAACGAAGAATGCACTTTCATTTTAGACCACGAATTCGATAAACGCGCCTCTCCGTTCAACTGGAACTGTTCCATTTTCTTCCTCGATTAAATGTCCCAGATGAAACGTTCACGTCTATTATTGCAGTTGTTGAACTGTTTATGTAACCTGGTCGAATTAATTCGTAGTACTATGACGATATTTTACTGAAATTACTGAAAGCGTCGTGCTTCTATATGAACAGTTGCATTGTTCGACAGAATCGAGCCTAAGTTCAACACCGGGTTTAATCGCATAATTTAAATGTAATCGTTCCACGTTCTGCGATCGTATGTTCCATTTGCGTTTTTACTTTGTGCACTTTTTAAATGGTGCTAAATTCGCGGCTGAGTATATTCGTTGAATACATTGTTTCCTAACTAATATATTGTTCGATCACCAATCACTGCTGAATTAGCAAACTGATTAAACCGAGCTTTTATTCGAAAAGTGTTCACATTTAGGATTCTCAAAAACAAACCCCGTAGACGAGAACAGTTTGTTGTACATTTTTGGCTGTTTTTATACATGTTAACATAGAAAAATCCTTTCTTAGCTTTTTAATAATAAATTGATACAACACATAATATTTAATCGACGATAAATTATGCAATGGAATTATCGTTAAGATAATTATACTTGTTACTGATCTACCAGAAAATTGCACCGTTTCAATTGCATTTCGTTTAAAATAAGAATCGAAGAAGAAAGAGTCCAGCGTTTGACCATCGAGTCGATTAAGATTTAAAGCTGGATCTCGTGTCAATTGTTAAATTACGTGTAGCAACAATACCGAATTAAGATCGATCTGTCGATCGTGAGGTCAAGATAACGTCGTTATTGTTCGGCCGGGAAGTGTTTAATCTTGCCATTAACCGTGTTTGAGCATGTACTCTAAGCAGACCGTCTCTGCCATGGCGGAGAAAGGCGTTGGATTCGGTGTTCATCAGCTTCGTCTCATCGTAAACCTATTTCTGTTTACGATGAGAGAAGAGTCCGTCGATGCTTAGAGAATCCGGTCGCAGGTGGTGAATTGAAAATTAACCGATGAATGTCTGAAAACAATCATGACATTGTCTGATGAAACACGGTAACGGTAACGGTGCCGATTTCGTGCACAGTTTCTAAGCAACGGTTCCAGGAATTTTCCTCCGTAGATTTAGGGTAAAGTTAATGTTGCTATTGTTGTTCCTTCGTGGAAGCAATTCTTGCTAATTCGAGTGGCGTTCGTAATAGACACATTTCCTTTACAACCGCTGGATAAGATCTTTAATTTTTCTCTTCTGTGCTGTTACAAAGAATATTTGTAGACATTTGAAGATTCGTATTTTCCCTGATGGTCCTAGGTTGGCTTTGTGTGAAATTACACTTGCAGGAAAGCGGATGGGAAATTAATTTTCGGATTAGAAATTTGGATCTTTGGGGTTCAGGAATTTTGGAAATCTGCAACTTATGGATTTAAGTAATTTGAGGCTTTAGTGATTTGGAGATTTGCGAATTTAGGGATTTGGAAATTTGGGAATTTTGGGATTTGGAAATTCGGGAATTCTGGATTTTGGAAATTTGGGAATTTTGGTATTTGGAAATTTGGGAATTCTGGAATTTGGAAATTTTGGAATTTTGGTATTTGGAAATTTAGGAATTTTGGGATTTGGAAATTTGGTAATTTTAAGATTTGGGAATTTTGGTATTTGAGAATTTGGAAATTGTAGTCAAAGATTTATAATTTTGAGCTCATGACATGTTAGAACTGCTGTATTAAAATTTGTCTATATTTCAAAATTTCTTCACTTCCCAAACTTCATTAATTTCTCCGTAACATTAAAAATGAATATTTTCTGATACTCGTAAATATAATATTTTACTAAAAATTAAACAAATTTAATCAGCATTGTGTTTTTTCGAATATATTTCACGCCGTTGTTCAAAAGACTTGTTAACTGTTCTAAACGCTCTTCTAAATATCAATGAATCAGCATAGTCTAATTTTACACCGAAGGGGCTCGGTCCCTTCGAAATGATTACACTTTCAAGAAATTTATATTTTCGGCGCGATGGAGGGCTATTTTTATCCCTGTTTGATCGTTTCGCCGGTTTAAAATCATTCGACGTTCTTAATACCGTCCTCGTTAGCATGTGTTGAACCCGAAACATCTTGAAATTTTCAAAGTTTCCTTAATCTTTTAAATCGCTCCACTTTCATATTAGGTCCCATTGCATTTCTAAATTTCTACAAAATTTCTATTCATTTAAATCAATTTATTTCAATATTATTTAGTATATATGAAGTATATATACTAAAGTATAAATGAAGTATATACAACTAAAATATAAATGGAGTATAATAATATACTACCTAGTTAGCTTCTTGGATATTCGTTTTCTTTCCGTTCGAATGTTCTTAACATGTATCTATTCATCTCGCACTCGTTACATCCAATTTTTCTTAATATGTAGCTTATCGAGCTATTACCAGCGATATACAACTTGTAAACCCCGCTGTATTATCACCGATGCTTGCTTTACCTTTTACTTGTACTCATTTCACGAATACTCGTTTCTATAAGGGAAATTAATGGTAATCCACGAGATATTTCCAGCTACTGCGTTTAATCAGCGCTCATTTAAATACACCTCGCTATTATATGAACAGTCCATACATGATTTACTGTCAGATAAACTGACGATGGATATTATTCGAACAATGGTGCTTTATTCATTCACAATATGTATACAGTGTATTAAGAAGTGAAATGAAATTCAATCTCTGTGGTGAATTTAGTGACGCCATCTCATATTTGGAGAATCATGTTTAATATTTGAGCATACGTTTTTGGACTGTTGTTAAAATTTCAGCGATATCATGTGTGTAGTAGATGTATTTAATTTAATTTGCATATTTTCAAGTTTTCAAGCTTTTTATATTTTTCACTCTGCACCAAATTTTCAAGTTTTCAATCTTCCGAGCCTTTTCTGTTTTTAAGATTTCAACTTTTCAAAATTTGTATGGCCTTAGGTCTTCGGGTCTTCAAGTTTTCAAGTTTTCTATCTTCCAAGCTTTCTATGTTTTCAAATTTTCAAAATTTCGAATTTCCAAGCTTTTAGATTTTGGAATTTTTATATTTTCACATTTTCGAACTTACGAACTTACAAATTTACAAAATTTCAAATTCTTATTTCTATCTACCGCCATATAGCATGGCACTCGCTGTGAATTCCGGTTAAATTGGATTTTCGATACAGGATGCATATCGGTCGGAAAATTCAATTTTCCGTTTCTCGGCAGAAAAATCAAGTTGTCCATTTAAGACGGTGTCGATAGCCATGCAATTTGTCAACAAGTTTCTGCTTCGACACACAGCGCCGACTGACGATTTCACAAGCGTGGCAGATTAGACAACCAGTTGGACCGGCTTATAAACAATTCCAACGAACGATAACGCTAATCGAGCGTTCCCGACACCTGCTTCGATCACTAATAAATAACGAATGTTAGGAAAGTCAGTATTTGGCGCGGTGCAACCATCGACACGACGACACCACCATGAATATTAATTGCCTCTGTCGCAATTAGTTTCACTTAAAATTAGATTTCAAGGATTTCGCGTGTTCGTTAATGGTCGCCTTCGATCTGCAGTGGCCGTGTAAATATCACGTTGTATTTTCTTCCTTCGTAACACTCCAATTAATGTAATGAATCCTAATTATAAATTTATCATTCTTTATAAATAATCGACCATTTATTACAGTTCATCACGAAAGTGGTCGATCTCAAAGTTCTAACATAATTGAACCTCTGGCTAATTATCATTATCCAAAATGTAACTTTGATTTTCTTCAATTAGGTTCATTATTAGCTCAGTTCAATGTTATAAACATTTTTTTAAGACTTGGAAGTAAAATACGGCATAGTGAAAGATGTAAACAGTGCGTGAATTGCATTATGCACTTTTCTTTCTTCCTGTTCGTAATTTTTTACAAGTTTTTCCAGTTAGTTGTTTCAATTTTTTTATGCACTCAAATTAATCGATATGATATAAATATATAGGAAGTTCGATCATTTTCGAATTTTTGTCCAAACCGCCTTCATAAACTCGGATACAAATGTTTCATACATATGAATTCTCTAAAATTCATACAGTTATTCATTGATTCGTATGAACCATCTAATGAATCGATGCACTTGTTCAAAGTGAAGCTTAGAATATCTGTTACATCGAGGAGTTATATTTGCCATAAATGTGCGATATATGAATTCATAAAAGCGCGGTACTTTAAGAATCTTTATTTAGATTTTCATGATCATCTACGCGTATATTCAAGATGTATCATACATCGTTACTGTGGGATCTGGACGAAACTACGAGTCGATGAGTTAATCCGTTATAGTCGTCGCGATTCCAGCAATCAATTTCGATCCCGATTTCTCCGGGATCGCGTTCAATGCCGCGTACAAGGAAAAAATCGATCGATCGATAAAGAACGATTACAAGTTACGCGCAGATTAGCTTATCAACGCATTCGTACTTTTCTTTCGCTCGATATTCACGGTGGACCCGCGACACATTTACATACACGCAAATCGCGTTTTCCCAATAACAGTCCTCGATGATAAAAATCCCGACGAGAAAAGACTATTTATTTCCGTGAATGGCCTTCGGTATTATCGAGTTCGCACCGAACTTACGAAATCGATCCGTTCTAATCTTAATTGCACCGAAATTTCCACGACTACAGATACGCTATTTCCTATTCGGTTATGTTATAAATAACAGTTTAATGGGTGGCAAACGTTTACCATTCAGTAAGAACTCCACCCATTTATCCTGATTAACTATTCCACTTCTTTTTTCGTCAATCGAGGCACCGCGCAAAAGTTGTGAGCCTTGAAGTACATAAATTCTCTGTTTTATGCCGCGTAAATTAATTCGATACCGTAGGTAAGGTAAAATTGTAAGAAACACATAATAAAGCTTGGATTCTCGATAGTATCTCTAGATTTATCCCTACAATTTAACATTTTTCTAAAATCATCCCTAAAATCTTCCATAGTGACACAAGAAATCCGATGCTTTCAACTAGGAAATATATTACACAAAAATTGGAATGAAGCATTAAGATCGTATCAGTTCGATCAAATTCAATTAAAAGCAGCAGCGGTGACCCGTGCAGTCGATACAGATCGATACAATTAGAGTTCTCGTGATTCCCTTGTCAGCCTAATTCAGTGACGAGGTGACAATTAGCGAGCCGGTATCGGACAGGCGTAAGCAATTAAACGGGGTGATTTTTCGGGCAAGTAGAATAGCCCCGGAAGTGTCAGACCGCGGCGAACAACCGCTAATAGCTTCCTCAGGGCTGTCGCGAGCGGCGATAATGCGACAAAGACTTGTTCAGCGACTCGTGGCTCGTGAAAGTGACGGTAATTTGCATAAACTAAGCGGGTCGTTTTGATTTTGTTTCGTTAGATCGTTTCACCGCGGTCGCGATGAAAATTGAACACCGCGAGACCCGCGTTTCAGAGCTGCCGGGAATGGAATTGCGCGAACTTACTATGAATTATTCAGGGCATTAACGGCGACGATATTACCGATATTGTCGATCTACGCGAACGTGTCCGCGTGTTTTATACGAACGATCCTTCGCGACGGTGCACGTCGAGTGTTTGTATGCTAATCCGTCGTAATCGTTCTCTTAATTTCCAATCATTGTCTGCCGCAGTTTTTTCTTCCCTCGGGTTAATACTCTTACGCATTTAATCTTGCGTCGGTAATCGAAACTTAATCGACGACGAGTGACTCGCGAAAGGAAATTCAGGGGATATACCCGGAACTTTTAACAAATGGGGTTGCTCACATTTTTTGTGTGACGATATTTGTTTCTTTTATATTTGGAACACCGAAGAGGCGGATTGGAGTATTTCGGGTTTGGAAATGTTGGGATTTCGAACGTCGGAAAATTGGGACGGAATGACGAAGTGCACACTGGGACATCGTAGGGATTTGAGAATTTGGGAATTAGGAAATTTGCAAATGTTTGAATTTTGCAGATTCGAAGATTTGGACATTTAGAAACTTGTCGACAGGGAACTTCCAATATTTGAGACTTGAGGAATTAAAAAGCTGGGAGTTTAGACAAGTTTGAACTTTGAGATCTCCGAAACATAGGAACTCGAAAACTTAGAAATCTATAAATCTGTACAAAATTTAAGATTCATTGGATTTTCATTGAAAATTCAGATTCATTGAATAAGAAAATTCAGTATCAGAAAACCAAGGTACTTCCTCATTTTTGTCACTTGAAAAGCTACTAATTGAACATTTCGTTAATTTGAGCTGGGTTATTTTGGAATCCTATGAACATCGATCATTTATCGATTTGGAAGTTAGGCAATTAAATATTGTCGCATAATGCCGTTAAAGACTGTGCTAGTAATTTGTTGACAGAGACTGTAAAGGATGACTAGCAAGGAGAGGAAATATAACGGTTGAAGCTAAAATCTGTTACCCAAATTAGGAGAACAGCTTGGTAGAAGTTTGTTAGCCTTCCAGCCAGCTATTCACTGTGAGAGTGCATCGCGTTAACTTTCGCGAACCAGGGTTAGCTTAAACCGCCTCTGGTGGTCGACTAAAAGTAACGCGGGAAAACGAGGAAACCCCGGAGGCGTGGCTGTTTTCTTTTCCACTTTTGCGCGAATCCGACTACATTAATTACCGGCTGCTAGAGAAGAACCTACTAATCTCTCCTTATTTACGCAAAAACGTTGCTCGAGACTTGGAAGTAAAATACGATACAGCAAAAAATGTAAACGGTGCATGAATTACATTATGCAGTTTTCTTTCTTCCTGTTTGTAAGTGTTTACAACTTTTTGCAGTGATACACGAGCAAAGAAATTATATTTCAATTGTAATCAAGTTATTAACGTATGTACGTGCATGGAAATTTTCTTTAAATTCGATGAGGAAATTGCAGCTCGTACTTCGTTCTGAGCGAAAAATACATTGGTGTGAGTACGATTTTTATTCGGAATAACTGGGGAAAAATAGCTTTTGCAGATTCGGGAATGTGTATTTTTGGAAAATTAGGAATTTGAGAATTTAGAGATTCAGTAATTTCGGAATATAGAAGTTTACGTTCTTTAAGGGAATTTGGGGATTTAGGAATTTGTTAATGCGGAAATTTATGGATTTGAAGACTTGTGGGTTTGGAAATATAGAAATTTGTGTATTTGAAAATTTGAAAGTTTGGAAATTGGATGCTTTAGAAACTTAGTAATTTGAAAATGTAAAAGTTTGAGAATTTGAGAATGTACAAACTTGGAAGTGTAGAAATTAAAATATTTGAAACTGTAGAGATTTGATTGTGAAATTGAGAACGTGGAAATTCAGAAACTAGAAAATTGATTAACTCGAGGATTTGCAAATTCGATCCTTCAAAAATTTCTAAATCTCTAATAAGAGGTGTGTAGAGTATCCTCCGTCCTCATAAAGTCGATCTTCATTCCAAATGACCCGGACTAACCTGAGATCTCCACAGTTACACCAATACCTAGATAAAGCGAACAAGAAAGCGTGTACCCTACACACTATCAAATCGAGCGACCTCTAAACTTATCCAAATTATTGAACACTAACTTTCAGAACACGAAAGAAGGAATTCAGGTTCGTCCCTCCCTCCCGTTATTAAAATTTATGAAGGTAAAAGCTCGCGTTATTTCCCCGAATACTTCCTCGAGTTTATTACATAATATCAACGCAATTAAAGCGTGCTCCTGCACCTCAAGCTTCCATCAAAGTTACCCATAAAAATATTTCGCGATACGTATCGAAATTCTTCATGGAACCATTACGGACGCATTCCGATAGATAAGCATCTGAAACAACTATATTTTCTGAAACACGAGCGAAAAATTGGCAAGATCGTTAAACAGTATCGATTGTGCAAACGAATGTCGGTGCTCGATGAGGAAAAGTAACGTGTGAGAAATCGAATCGTAGCCCGAGGAAACCACTTTGAAATCCGCAACGGGTCGGTTGACTCGGTGGTCGAATCGAAAGTTCGATATCGCGATCAAACAATGTCCTGGTGAGATATCGCGACAGGACCTGTTGAAGCCAAGGGTCGCCGCTCCAAGTGCAACAAATCGCTCGTTAGTCACCGTAATTACCGCTTTCCTTCGACAATCTACACCGCTCCTTCGACGATAAATCTTTCCCGCGCGTTCATCGAACGCTGTCGAACAAAGTCGATCGACGCCGACATTTTTCGCGTTCACGCGCGATCGAATTCCCCTAAAAGTACACATTTTTCTCCACCGTCCATTTATCTTTCATAGAACTTTCTCTGTGGATCCATTCATTTTTTCTGCTCCGTGAAATTTGAAAGGATTCAAACGTCATATTAAATTCTGTTCGAGTTCAATCAGTAAATTATCAAATAAAACTTTGATGTTTTTTCTTCGAGGTGATTTCAGCTTAAGTACTTCGAAAGTTAAGAATTTTTTAAGCTTTTCTTCAAGAAGGGTGTTTTTTTTTAGAAAACTTTCGGGTTTTAGACATGTGGATATTTGGAGAATTAGAGTTTTGAGAATTTAAAGATTGTAGACTTTGAACATTTTTTTCAGAAATTTCGAGATTCGGAAGATTTTTGGTTGGAAAATTTCGGAACTTAAAAATGTGTAAATTTTCAGATATAGAAAATTGCGAATTGTGAATTTGGAGTGAGCTTGAAGATTTTGGAAACATCATAAATTTGAAAATCACGTTTGGTAATTTTGTAAAATTTCGAAAATTTTCAAGTTCTCTTATCGAGTTTCTTGAGTTCTAAAATTTCAAGTTTCTTCGTCAAATTTCTTGATTTCTAAAATTCCAAGTTATTTCCGCAAATTTCTTGCCTTTTAAAGTTTCAATTGCCTTCGTCGAATTCCTAAATTTCTACATTTTCTGCAGCCTTCATCAAGTTGTTTCATCGAATATCTTAATTTCTAAAGTTTCATATTCCTTCAACAAAGTTATTGAATTTCTAAATTTTCAAGTTCCTTCACTAAGTTTATTGAATTTCCAAAGATTCAAGTTCTTTTATCAAGTTTCTTAATCTCAAGATTTGTTTCATCAAATGTCTTAATCTCAACAATTTCGAATTCCTCAATCAACTATATTGATTTCCAAATCAAAGAAGCATTTCCGAATGCACATATCCGTCGTAACAACATTATGCAAATAATGCAACATACCAAATGCAATGCATCTTCATCATATAGGAAACTGTTGTTAGGCAAATTTCGATTAGAATCGCTTGGAATTCTAGAGGTTCGACATTGAACAAATTTGGCACGGTTCGTGCATTGCTGCAGTTCCGCAGTCTGCGCTGGAATTAGCAAAAATCTCGATGAGCGTCTGACGACCCCGACGTCTCGAGTTTCCGCCAGCCTTTTCCGGTGACGAGTCAATATTTGATCGCGAGCAATACGCCACCATATTCGTCTCCTCTAACGGCTCTAATCCCTCGGGCGTAGTAAATTTTCTGTCGCAAGTCCGTTTTTCGATATCCTACGACTCGCCTCATCGTGTCTACCTAGTCAGCAAATAAACGTCTGGTGTATATTTGCGAAGTTCAAAAGTCTCCATTGATCCATAGATACGAAGTTGGTTGACCTATCTGTGTGTAGTAAAAATTTCTCATTGTCGTCAAATATCTCTTTGTTCAAAATTTGTCGTATACGAATTAATTCATGTAAAATTAATATCGATAGAAAAACAAATAATTGAGCAAATAAGGGTAATATTTTATTTCTTGATGCGTTTAACGGATTCGGTGTCTGCGCTGCTGCATAGTCTCGTCTCGCACGATCGATCATTGACAAAAATTTTGAAATACATTCAAAGTATTTCAAATGAAATTTCATTTATTCTGACTGCAGTTCTTCCGAGTTTGTTGTGTTCGTCGATCATCCGCAAGAGGAAATTAGGAAGAACACGAGTGAGGAAGTAAAAGTAGTCGTCGAAAGTGCTACAAACGTTGAGTACGTAAGAAATAATGCAAACTAGTTTGTTGAAAACCATCGTGCGTCTTTGTGAATTCGTTCGAAGTGTCCTTCAGATACTGGCGAAGGGCCGTGTTGAATTATTACGAGAATAAAGTTGCATCAATCTCTAACGAATTCATCGACGAAGTTTCGAAAGAAGAGAAAAGTATCCGCGTCTCAAAAGCGATATTAATATTGCAGTTTTAATAACGATCGATACGCAAAGAAATTGCGAGATAAAATCTCTATTCGCGAGGGAAAGTTTTTTCATTAAAAAACCATAATTAAAAGAAACACAAAATTTTAAATTAATCCTCGACGAGGACAGCTTTAATTGTCGACGATACAGTTTTAAAAGTCGTTTAAGGAAACGGGATAGAGATTAAGCGATTTGCGAGCGTTTCGATAGATATTCGAAATTGAAACTCGAGGGGAATCGAGTTTGAAGACGAGAAAAACGATAATGTAAGATTACGCGAGAGTCCGCAACAAGTGGTTCATTTTTTAAAGAAGCACGTGGGAGGTGCACCTACGTCTTCGGGCGGAATTCTTTCGACAAGAAAAATGGATCGAGCGCGTTCCGAGAGATAATAACACGTATCTACCCCGACGAACCATCGCAAATATCGATAAAACTCGAATATTCTCAGTTCTCCAAAACTTTTCGCTATCGAAAATGATTCGTATCGCCTCGTGTCCGATCGTCTGGTGAAAATATCGTGAAAGAGAGAACTCGACGGCGAAAATGGAGTCTCTATCGTAAAGGTAAAAATTCTCCGGAGAAGTGGAAACAGAGAACGATAAACCTGGAGGGAAAGAAACGCGTCACGGAGAAGCTTCACAAGATATACCGGAAGATGTCGGCCGGTGAGGGTCGATCGGCAACGTCAGCGAGTTCCGGTGTGATCGACGAAACCGGACACGCTGGTGGCAGGAGGATGTCGCATTTCAAGGAATATAAATTCTTTCGCAGCTTCAGCGCCAAGGTGGAGAATTGGCCGATGCGAAAAGCGGAAGCTCTCTGGCGGAGAATGAGAGAACGGAAAATCGCAGGTAAGCAGTTTCCGCGAATTTTCTTTCGGTAATTTTAACACTTTGCACTCTTTGCACTTTGTATCCAACATTTGGTCTAATAGAACAGTTTGAATAAATAATTTTTAGCTAAATCTACAGTATTATACGCATGGTGTTAAACATGGTGAAATGGGCCACAGTGACAATAAATAATAGAAGATACAAATTTCGGTAAAAGTTGATTAAACTTTTCAGTTAGATAGTTTTCGAGATAGCACTTGCCAATAACGAAAATGTTGTCCAATACAGATTATGTATAGCCACATAAATACATACATTGAACATGTACAACATGTATATACATATAAATATATATTTATGGTATGTATGCAATATATATTTATTATATACAAATATATATTTTATTGGGTCATTCTGTACTTATTTCTTGCTACATTGTAACCACATTTCGTTTCAATTTTAACTTTTTAAATCAATTTTGACTTGTCTATACATATATTATGTAATATACATTACATACACTGCATAGATTGCATATTTTGTATATATGTATATATATTATGTATGTTTATTTTACATGTTTTAATTCAAACATATAAGATGTTAACTAAAACGTGTGTTTAATACATTGTGGTTCGATGTGCAGAACTGCTTATTGGTGTGTGGAGTAGATTAGGATATCAAGTTGTATCGAATTCGACATGCACGTGTGACTAGATCACTGTTTCGTTGAATCGTTAGGGAAAATTGAATTCGCACGGTTCATCGCGTCCACACCTCCCCATAATTATTGTCCTGAATAATTGCCAGAGTTAATTATCGCGCTTAGCGAAGCGTCATCGCGTTTTGGCGATCCAACACGCCTGCGTGGACGGTGGTACAATGACGTGAGCCGAGTGAAATGTCATATAGGAAATTAGGAAGCTGCAAAGTTTGAAATCTCTGCAACTACGGATCCGGAAAGTCCAATTATTAAAACATAATAATCATTAACGAACAGATATTGTTTTTGGAACAAACTGTGATTAATGCCATGTCGTTAAAATTGAAAATTATTAAACGAAATAAATTGGCGAAACAGAAGGCCAAGAATTCGCGAAGGTACTCAATTTTTGGCTTCGAAACTTCGTAACTTCGAAATTGAGATGTTGCAAACTTAGAAAATTCGAATTTCGGATAAAAATTTGAAAATCTAGAATACCTTGTGTATTGATCCGATTACCGATTATTATGATCGTGTTGTTCCTGCAGTTATAAACGCGAATATATCCAGTTTTCATCATGTCGAGGAGAGTGAAACGCAATGCTGTTTCACCGCAATAGACGAGTCGATCCGCAGATAGCGCGAGCGCGTTTTCATTTTAACCGCGGAGCAAAATCTGCCTGCCACGATTGTTCCCGATTGGCGCAAAAATAACAGTAAATCGTTGCGGCCGTCACGGAACGGCGAATTGATTTTTAAAAGTGGTTCATAGTCGCACTTGACCGCAGCTCGTTGCCGTCGTTCACGACGCGATCGATCGGCGACGAGCGTTGAATCGGCTTCGAACAACTTGTCGCGGTTTCCGTATGCACTTTTCTCTTCACAACTGTACATCTTTGCTTCGATTCGATTTTCACCGAGAGTGCAATCAGGAATCGTTCCAAACACAATATTTTTTTTTAATATGAATTATAGTAACGTGTTCAGTATACAAATTGAATTGTCTCTTGCTGTAGCAAGTTTTTAGAAACATTTTAAAAAGCTCTGTACTAAATTAGTATAAAATTGTTAATATAGATAATAGTGATATGAACTGAGTGCAAAATTATTTATCATCAAATTCGAATGTTATATTGATAGATCGATTATTGATTTATGTAAGCTGGCGTTCGTACTTTTCCGCGTTGTATTTCTACGTATTGTAATTTTCACGCGTCATAATTTCCACGCGTTATCTTTCTACACGTTATCTTTATACTTCTATGCATCGGACTACCTCGCGTAGTATTTTCACGTGCTGGAATTTGTACAAGTCGTATTCCCATTCCCGGTATGTCCATGCGGCTTATTCTCGCGCTTTGTATTTCCACGCGCCATATTTCCTCTCACAGTATTTCTACGTGCTGCAATTTCTACATGCCGTATTTCTATTCGCTGTATTTCTATGTCATATTATCGCGCTCCGTATGTCCACGTGCTATATCTCCCCGCTTCGAATTTCCACGCGCCAGAGAGCGTATATATATCTCACCGAAATTCTGATGTGCACATACAACGCATACTGCCTCTACATGAAAAGTACAATATTTGTAATTACTATAATTAATGAATTGCAAAGTCCATAATGCAAGGAACATAACGCCGTACACATCTTAGCGACGCATTTCATCATAAATACAACGAAACAAAGGAACGAATAATTTCCATAACGTCATACAGAACCATCTGCCATGTTAATTAATACTCGCGTAGTTATAAGATCATGTAGATGCACAATGCTCATTTGTAGCGCGGCAAAGTAACAGCAGTATTTCGCTGTAAATGCGTTACCTAAAGTTTGACAAATTTTGAGATCGATTTGTCAGGATGCCTGGGGAATACAATATCCGATATAAGTTTGGTATCAGTCAGGTCGTAAACTAAGCATGACACAATCTCCGTTGAAACGAGGTACCGTTGCTGAGACATACGTGTTACCATTGTTACGAGGATGCTGCGTGTCTGCCGCGAGACAAATGCAATTGTCCCAGTTTGAAATTAGTTTGGCTTAATGGCTAACACCGTCCCGAGGCCAATCAGGCTGTTCCACTTCGAAGTTGATTTCTTGTTAACGTCGATTAATTTCGCCGAATCGCGTGACAAAATTCCCCAACTAACCGCTTATGGCTGATCGATGATGCATCTTCGAATAGTTATACTCGCGGAGTGCGATGGTAAGTGCATTGCTTGGTCGCGTTTAATAGAACACTAATGAAACATGTGCGTATTTGCATGAACCGGGTAGATATATTTACTTGTGAATATTCAGATACTTGGTGATTTATGGTGTGAAAGGATTGATTCACGGGTTGGATATAGTTATTTCGAGATAGGCACATCATTTGTTTTGTGTTGCTATATTATTATTATATGGTACACGGCTGTATTTCTTTGCGTTTTTTTGCTACATATCGTACTTCCACGCACTGCAATTTCCACGTTTCGTATTTCCACGCGTTATACTTTCACGCGTCGTACTTCCCTGAACTGCAATTTCCACGTTTCGTATTCCCACGCTTTGTACTTCTACGCACCGTACTTGCACGATCCGTATCTCCACGCGCTGTATTTGCACGCCCCGTACCTCCACGCGCTGTATGTGCACGCAACCTATTTCCACGCGCCATATTTTCGCGCGCTGTATTTCCACACGTTATGCTCCCATCGCACCGTATCCTCACGCGTCGTGATATTAGACGTTATGTAATTTTTCTCAATTTCATAGTACCCGAATCGATCGAGAGTTAGAAAGATAGAATCGTTCGGCATCGGCAGACTCAAACGACGAAATCATAAGGGTCGTGTTAGATCACATCAGGATGAAGACGATATTCTCGGTGTCACCGATGACCGATAAGATCCCATCTTGTAAGCTTCCGCCATTGTTGGAGCGGAATAGCAGCAATTACGTTGGTGTGCTGATGTTATCGGGGATCATATCGTGGTCACGGAGGAAATATAACTTTGAATTGCGCGCGTTTCAGGAGATTTCAGTGTGACCGAAACGTTTTACGGAGTGTAAAGTTTAAGGAATTATTTGCTGCAGTTTCTATCTCGATATTATGACGGTGTGTCGAATAGTGCATATTGTATTCATTTTATCGATAAACGGTCGATTGAACGAGGTTATTACTCGAATTCTTCCTGTAAAATCTAGTCTCAAATTCGTAGATTAATAAACGTCGAAGAATATAATTTACGTTTCCAACTTTCACGTTCTCGGACTTGTTCAACTTTCTCTGTTGGCAAAATTTCTTGTTACCTGATCGTTCGCGTGTCTATTCCATTAATAATTTTGTATTTATTATATAACTATTTACTTCGATAGAAATTCTTTTTTTCAGTTTTGGAATAATTTGTACGATAAATATGATCGAATTTTAATAAAAATCACGCACAGAGATTTAAATATTATTTTCGATATCTAAAATAATATTTCTACCGACGAAGGAACTCGAATATTTGTTTCCTTGCATCGTGTCGTCGCGAGCATCTTGTCTCGTCATCAAAACCGAGAAAGAAACTTGGGCTCCTTGCAGAACTTTTTCTCTATAAAGACGCATAACCTCTGTCGTTTGTTAAAGTGTATAGACGGCTCTTCGAGGGTCTCTACATCGTACGCATTCGGGCCAAGAAAGCTCGAAAAATCGAAGGAAACAGAAACATTGACGCGTTGCAAAGCGAAATTGCGATGTGCCACCTGCAGAAAGATGAAACGCGCGAGAGGCAAAGAAAATGTTGGACGGCGAGGAGCAAGAAAAGCAAAGACGAAATAATATGAATCGGAATGGGACTCTTTGAGGAGGAACGATATTAAGAATCGGTGAAGTGCAATCCACTGGTAACACATCGGTGGAGAATCTCTAATTTAGATTTTTAATCTCTCGGTTGATAGGAAATTTAATTTAACCTCGAAAACGTTGCTCCGAGAATTATCATAAATTCTGTTTCTACGTAAACTTTTTAATTTCGGTCATGAATTTCAGATGTGCTTAAAGTAGTAATTAATTTATGAATTTATCGACTATTCGTTGATTGAATGTATTTTTAGATCACTATTATACAAGTTCTACAATTTTCAATGTTCATACAAGTTTTACAATTTTCAATGTTCATACAAGTTTTACAATTTTCAATGTTCATAGAAGTTTTACAATTTTCAATGTTCATACAAGTTTTACAATTTGTAATGTTCATACGAGTGCTACAAATAAGTGTTCATTTTTCATCCAAGATGTGGTCAATGCTCCGATATAAATTGTTTAATTCTACAACACTAAAAAAGTACCCGCGAAAATAATGAGAACTTTTTCATATGAATCATAAGTGTTTACAACTGTTCGCCCCGACAGTGTATTCGGTAAACAAATAACTTATCTATTTTATGAGGTAGCCGATTGTCAGACAATTACGAAACGACCTGTACCATGTTAATCAAATTCCATTATTTCGCTAATAAATACCGTAGCAAATATTTTAGTTCCGATACGAGGCGGTAAATAAAAACGGTACGCGAAAAAACATGATTCGTTCATAAACACGAAAACACGTCGTGAGTTGTTCAATCTGGACCGTGAGAAAAATGGCAACGCGAGCGTGATCGTCGAGCGTAGAAAAACATTTCCTTTCAACGATGGCCAGCCGGATGTTGGCATCGTTTGACTGTTATTCCGACAGGGCGTACGAAATCGCGGTGAATTTTCACGGAAATCGTGTTTCCCGAACGGCCGACGGTTATCTCGTGATCTGAGAAAAACACACGTTTCTTTTACGATGCCATAGATTCCGGACACTTGCCATGTGTGAAAATACTTTCGGAGAGAGCGTGGCTCGGCGTTAAACGAGAAGGCGGCTCACCAAGATGATTTATTTGAGGAAGAGGGAAACACTGCGAGGCGTATCGATGCGATTACATTAACACTCCGAATGCTTAGAACGCTCCAAGATGATGTTTGGTACCGTTCCAAATAGGCTGCTCGATAAAATCATTGTATTTTCGTCGTTATTGATAGCCTCTATCGTAGCTTCCATTTCAATGCTCCCCAATTTTTATTCGATACACGCTTCATTCTTTTTTCACCGTTAAAAAAATACACTGGACATTATTTTTTGAGAATTTTATATTTCCACGGCGGATGACAGATGGCGTTCGTAATTTCACGAGTCATGTTTTTATGCGCGGTATTTCTACGCTCCGTATTTCCACACGTTATACTTCTACGCGCTGTATCTCCACGCGGTATATTTTCACTGCGTGTCGTGTTTCTATGCACAGAATTTGCACGCGTGGTGTATTTCTACGTGACGGATTTTCACGCATAGAATTGCTACGCATCGTAATTTGGACGCACCGTAATTTCCACGCGTAGAACAACTACGTGACGTATTTCCACGCGCTGTATCTCCACGCGCCGTATCTCCACGCGCCGTATCTCCACGCGTGGTATTTCAATACTTAGTATTTCCACCCGTTGAACTTTTTCACGTCGTATTTCCACGCTTCATAATTTCCATGCGTAGGATTTCTACGCTTCGTATTTCCACGCGTGGGATTTCTATGCTTCGTATTTCCACTCGTGGTATTTCTACGCTTCGTATTTCCACGCGTGGAACACCCACTCATCGTTTGTCTGCATGCCGTAATTTCCACGCTTCGCATCTCCTCACGCAATAACTTCTCACGTCATATTTCGATGCATGGCATTTCTGCGCTCCTGAAATACAATTATAAATATCGTATTAAACTGTAGAACGTAATTATAAATGTCGCGTTTGGAAACAGAATATAATTATAAATATCGAGTTTGAAAACAGAATACGATTATGAATATCGTGCACGGGGACAGAATGCATTTGTAAAAAGCAACGTCGGGCTCGTAAGCGAAATTTATGGATACGTAGTACAGAAGGAATAATGGCGACCGCGGGTAGACAGCTTTGTGGAAATTCCATGAAGCTAAAATCGTTGACAAAGGAACTAATAATTACACTTTTCCGTACAACGGGTATATGGGTCAACTGGCTCCTGGCAAGATTATTGTTTGACAATATTCGACGCTTCGCTGACGGCGCCGCGCTCCAATGAGAAGCTTTATTCGACTCATTTAATTGGAAAGTATCGAACTTGACCGCTTCATACGATTCAGAGACGAAATTGTCGCATGTTGTGCGCCAGGTGTTTGCAATTTCGTAATTAAAGAGAAAAATGTCACCACATCGCGATGACCATTCGTGCGGTACAAGCTGGTCATTCTTAAAAAAAAAACTGGGAATTTCGGGATTCGGAGAATCGTTATTTTGAGAATTTGGGATTTTAGGTACAGAGAAATTTGAATTTTTTCAATTTGGTTACTTGGGATTTCAGAAATTTAGAGGTTTGGGTATCTAGGTACCTGAAAAATTGTAATTTTAGGGATTTAGGAATTTGGGAATTTAGGGATTTGAAAATTTGGAAAGTCGCAATCTTGAAAATTAAAAAATTTGAAAATTAGAAAATGGGAAAGTGAGAAATTTAGAAATTTGAAATTTTGATTTTTCGGAAATATGAAAATTTTCGAATTCTTAATGCAGCAATTCCAGATTGCACCCAAAATCTGAAAATTGTAGAATTTGTAATTGAATAATTATATATTTACAAATTTTGAGTTGTGGACCCTGAACTTCAAAAATTGATGTCTGGGAAATGTGTATTTGATAATTGAAAATTCGAGAATTAAAAAACTTGAAAATTTAGAAACAATAATTTAAAAACTACAATATTATAACATTCGAAGCTAAAGTATCGTAAACAAAACCATTTTTTAAACGAAAGATGTAATCCGATGTACAAAGTATCTGCTAATTGAATCAACTGCGTTAACAAGATCTCGAAAGCGAAACATCCTTCAATTATACCGCAGCCTTTCCAATTCTAAACAGTTTTCACGATATTGACTAATTCATCGCGTTCGAGATCTATGTTCGCGGATATCGAGAATTATTCCGACTGTTCCATTCAGTCCGTGGCCTTCACGGTTCTGATCACGGTTGCTTCCACAGCACATTGGTTAAACCTGTTACGAAAGTGCTCGTTGCCGGTTTCCATTGTTCAAACTCGTGTTCGCATATTTTTCATCACGACAACCCGCAATTATTCTCGCCGACTTTGACGCACTACGTTTTCTGGATCGAAATCCATGATTTCCCGTTTCACGAATGTCAACCGTACGGCTACCATTAATTGTACGAATAGACAGCCTTTCACTGCCAATGAAAGTCCCTGTCACTTAGGTTGCTATAATAACGAGAAAATTTTAGACGGTCCCCCTTCGATTCGTCCGTCGATAAACATAAACGAACAATTAAGGATACGCAATTACTGTGGCTACCCCTTATGGAAACGGACCGAGTTAGCGTATAATAACGTTCTCTAATGATAGACAAAGCACCGCAATTACCTCGATGAATCCCGATAGCCTTTTAGCGCTTTTCACGTGGGCACAACGCCGGTCGTTACTCTTTCGTGATTTTCCTTTTACTCCGTTTCGGGAAAATCGTGACGCGAGTAACGAGCTGCGGATTCGATAACTAATTTTAGATGTGGCCAGTCGCGAAAGGAAAAGCTTTTCGATCGATTTGGGTCAAATTTAAACGTTTACCGGCAAAATATAGCGGGTTGAGCTGACGTGAGAACTTCTACATTTTCTGAGTTTAAAGTTGCCATGATAATAATTATTGACCTTGCTAAAAATTTCACTTGCCAAAACTTCTACTTTCCAGACTTTTATGTATTAAAATTCTCGATATTCCTAATCTTTCATTTCTCAAATCCACATATTTTTGAAACTGTAGTTGCTATGAACCAGACTCTTCAAATTGTCACCACTTCAAATCTTCAAATCACTAATGACCAAATCCCCAAATGATTGATTACCTAAATGAATATCCCCCGAGTGAAGAATTTCTCAAATGATCAAATCCTCAAATGACCGAATTCCAAATGAACAAATCCTCAAATGACCAAATTCTCAAATGACCAAATCCTCAAATAACCAAATCCTCAAATGACAAAATCCTCAAATTCCAAATCCCGAATTGTCAAAGTTCCGAAATTCCAGCATTCTATCAGACAGTTAAAACATTAAAAATGCCCAAATGTATGAATTATAATTGAAATTATGTCACTGATACAATATTTTACAAGCATAAAGCAATCAACGTACCATGCGTACAAGTAAAATTTCAATTTTTCACTGCAATACCAATTTCGGAAATTGCACGCTTAATTGAAAATAACGAATTCACTTCAATTTAGCAGAATCAATGGATTCCGAAAATATTCATCAATGTTTGCCGAATTCTCCCGGCATCGTTAATTGTGTTCTCTGATCGCACAAAATGAACGTTGATTGAAATTTACGTATTCATGTCGTCATTCGGGTGACGTTCGTGAATCTCGATCACTTATTTCCGATCTTTTGCCGATATCTGTTCAACTGGAAATAAACTTCTGTTGAATAATTAATCGTTTTGATTGTTTGGAACAGTAGTGAATTATTAATTGAGACGATAATCCGATCGCGATTATTTGTCCGTGCTAATAACGAGATAAAACTTGTTAATTATACAGGACGTCACAGCAAATATAATAATGGTGGGAAGATGCAAATTACTTCTGCGTGTATAATTTGACGATATAAATAATTAAGTTAACAAAATACTTAAATGTGTTAGCGCAGCAAATTTACTTGTAACAATAAAAATGAAAGTATCAACAATTCATTTATTACTTCTATGAGGAATAAACATTCTAACTCGATGAATATAATCATTAATACCACGAAGATATGTTATTAATCAACGTCTTTGTTATACATGTTATTTACAAGAAAGTTATTAAAATTATTATTTTTTTGTCGTAAACAATCCTTTTTACAAATAGGTATATATTATTCAGATCCACATTTCTTCAAACAAAAGTCACACACTTAAAAGCTCACATTTCCTATTTTTACATACATTTGATACTTCCTATTACCTATCCTGATTATTTAATAACTACTGGGACACCCGGTACATTCAAATTGAAGTTAATTATATACACAAACCATTAAAGTTCCATAAAAGTGTTTTCGAAATAAGAATGTTTATCGTCCATAGAATCTTTTCAATGAACAACTTCAGACATGATTCTACCGCTTTCAAATCCCTTGGAAACATCCTTTTAGCTGGTGAGATGGCCTTTCGACGGAATCGTTGATGCTCAAGTTGTCCCGGGTAGCGGTTCCGGCAGGATCAAAAGATTATATCGTGAAATCCTTGCAGAAGGCAACGACTTCACTCGCTAACAGCATCGCGCTAATCCTGCGCGGTATCTGTGTACTCGTAACGGAGCTTTCCGTTCTGTGCTTTCTTAGCCTTTTTTCTCTTTGCAAATATCTACGGGAGTAACGGATGAAAAATTAGTGGGATACAGACTTGCCTGACTCGTTCGTGTATCCATCTACCTTTGAGGGGCGAAATGGCTCCTTTCGATGCTCGAGAAATTTAAATTTATGATTTGAGAGTTTGGGAATTTGGGAAATTAGGAATTTAGGAAGTCAGAAATTTAGAAATCAAGGAATTTGGGGTATTGGAAACTTTTTAACCTGGCAGTTGGAAAATTTGAGAATTTGATAATTTGAAAATTGCAAACTTTGTAAATTTGCATATTGGCAAAGATGTAAATTACTAAACTTCCAAATCCACAAATTCTCAAATTTTCAAATTTCCAAACTCCCATGTTCCCAAATTCTCAAATCCCAGAATTCCAAATTTCCAAGTTCTAATCTCCCCAAATTCCCATGTCCCGAAATTCTCAAATCCCAGAATTCCAAATTTCCAAGTTCTAATATCCCCAAATTCCTACGTTTCCAAATTCCCATGTCCCCAAATTCTTAAATTGCCAAATTCTCAAATCCCAAAATTCCAAATTTCCAAGTTCTCATATTCCTAAATTCCTAAGTTTCCAAATTCTCATGTTCCCAAATTTTTAAATTGCCAAATTCTCAAATCCCAAAGTTCTCAGATTTCCAAATTCTTAAATTACTAAAATTCTCAAGCCCCAAAATCCCAAATTGCCAATTTCTCATACCCCAAAATTCGCAAATCTCCAAATTTTCAAACCCCCGAATCCCTAAATTTCCAAATACACACAGAAATAACTCAAAGTGCCATATAATAATCAGTCACATATTCCGCTCTCGTATTTAACATAAATGATTTAGACAACATTATTCCTAACATTCGATGTTGCTTCGCACGATCCGCAATTGATAGACAAGGCACGATCAAAGGTGGCCGGTGAACGCCTGGATTGCGCAAGCCTGGATTAAACAAGCGATAAAACCGTAATGGAAAATGATTAATCGCGAAACTGATGTTTAACTCGGCGTTACGATCAGTCGAAGGGAAAGAATTCGTTGATTTAGGTAAGACTGTCTGCAACAACCAGCACGTGCCGAAGGCTATTCACGAGCAGCGTAGCTATAATCACGCTGAAGCGGAACGTAATTTCCATCAACGGTTGCTACAATCCCTGGATAATCGTCATTCGGCTCGAGGCCAACCATTTACGTCCCGATGAAGTCTTTGCTTCAAACTGGACGTTTATCTTCCACTGTGCTAACCCTTCCGAAATGTTTTTACACCATCTTCCAAACTGACTTAGAATTTCGCCATGCTTCACAAGTGTATCTGGATCTCTTCGTCATCAAAATTGTGTACATGTTGTGAACACGACTATTTGCATTGTCGAACTATCGATAATGATCAAATTATCAAATTGCCAAATTATAAAAGATCAAGTCTCACTTTTCGACTATGGAACTCGACGTACGAAGACTTTGATATGACAAACAATATTAACAGATATTATCCGACACGATGAAAATGCGGACGCGATGCAATATAATAAGCTATAACGATGATTTACATAATTATACGTCTTAATAATCGTCGTACATTAATTATATGTATGTTAATGTTATTCGCTGCTTCCTCATCGTGATGTATTTTGTATAAAACTCTCGTGATATGTTTGCCTTAAGGATAATTTTAATATTTGTATCGTATTATCAACGACAGATTATCAGCGATACAAATTTTATCTGTGTTCCGATATACAGTAACGGGTACAATAAAGAAACGTGGAGCGTCCTTGAACGAAGATGATGATGATGGGTTGAAATAGGTTGAGGTATAAATCAAACCGAGTAGAATAGCATAATTGCGATCGGAGATATGTAAACCATACCAGTTCCGTGATTTATAAGAGCGCGAATCATTAATTCGCGGGAACATATAAAACACTTTCGTCGAAGAATCTCAATCATCCGACGTTAATGAATCAGTGCGTGGTATATCGGGAACAGCATCGGAAGAAATCGTGTGTTCCCGGTCACGTGGGACCGATTTTTCATACGCGTGCGGTGTAGAAAATATTTTCGTCACACATCTGGGACCAATGTCGTGGTTTTTCTTTCGGCCGCGTAACACTTTGAAATATTTTGCGGCATATATGCGTCGTTGGTGGGAGGCTAAGCACAACGCCACGGGAACGCTAATGATCACGATTTGTTTATCCCCGATTCAAAAATAGAGCACCATTTTGAATACGGACCGCAGTGATTCATTTTTGCAACTCTGACCTTTTTGCTGACTGCACAACAATTCACAATCTGCGCAATTCACGAAATGTACGTAATAAATGAGTATGCCTTCGGTCGAATTTATTCGATGATTCAAACGATCATTCGATGAACAATCAAGCGAATGACTATAGTGTTGATGGTAGGCAGATAGTAAACTAAGTTTACAAATTGAGAAGTTACATAATGACATTCTTAAATAATAAAATCTTACTAATGTGGCATGTCTGACCATATATGGACAATTTCTACTGCGGCAGTATCTGCCATCTTAGAAACGAATTACGCTTTTTCTAAACGAACGAAAACACTGTGAATTTTGTTCCAGTGTATTCGTACAATGCAATAAAAGAAAATGTGGAACTTGTAAAAATTAAATATTAAATAAAATGGCTTATTCAAAGATTAACGACGAGATCGAAGTTGAATGCGAACAATGTGTGATTCAAATCCTGATGATTCACAAACTCATGCAATTAAATTAGCCTTCGCAGGATACAGTTTATGTAAAATTCGTTTTGCTAGCGGTTTGAATTATTATACCGTCCTCGCTAAAGACGTTTACGCAGAAGGCTAATGGGGTAGACGATGGTAGTAAAACAATGCTTCGCTTGTATCTTTATCGAAAGCCTTGGCAAGCGTTTAGCAGATTCAGCGTCGCGATCAAAGCTGCTTTAAGCTCTCCGTAAACGGGGTATACGTTACCGTGCCAAGTTACATGCGGAAATTGCACCTGTCCGTCGCAGACAACCTGCAACGATCGATTCCCGTCGAATTAAGGCGACCGGCGATTAGACCCGATTTTATTTCTACCGCGTAATCGATACGCTTTACGTTAATCCTCCATTAGTTCGGTTACTTTGTCACGTCGGGATCTCGATGTTTTTGGTCCTTGGATTTAAAAATTTTAGATCAGCAAATTTAGGAGTTTTATATTAGTTGTATATTGTATATTATATCTGTTCCATGTTATTTTTATGTTAGTTCGTTTGGAAATGTAGGATATATCAATTTGAAAATTTAGGTGATGCAAGAATTTTAAATTCATAAAATTTCGAGTTTGGAAGTTTAGGAATTACGAGTCTAGGAATTTTGGAATTTCACGTTTACAAATTGTAAAATTTACAGAGATTTTAAAGATTCACGAGTTTTGGAGATCCAATGTTGAGAAATTAAAAAATTTACGAATTTAGGGATTCAATGTTTACAAATTTAAATGTATATAAATTTGGGGATTCGAAGTTTACAAATTTAAATATATATCAATTAGTGGATTCAAAGTTTAAAATGTTTCAAATTTCAAAATTTAGTGATCCAAAGTTTACAAATATAAAAATTTACTAATTTGGGGATTCAGATTCTACAAGTTTTCAAATTTAGAAATTTAGAGATTGAAGGCTTACAAATTTTCGACCTCACAAATTTAGAAAGTTTAGAAATATAAGAATTTTAAGTTTCTAAATGTCGAACCTCGCGAATTCAGGAGTGCGAAGTTTACATATTCTCGAACGGTGTAGCAAATTTTCGAATTTTCGATCTTCCAAATTCCAATTTCAAAAATTCTGTTACACCGAAATATAATTACGAGATTCTGAAATTCGTCAGTTTCGAACGTTCCGGCAGGAAAATGGCGAGTTATCGCAACCGGTAGAGTCTCGTTAGCGGCTAAAAAGGCCGACTGGAATTACCGGCAGTCGCCGAGGGGCAATAAGTTCGTAGTATTTCAAATTCCACGTACGAAGACCGCAAGGTTACGGTATATAATCTCGCGTTGCGCGGGAATTATGCCTCGCGTTAATTTAATCCCGAGGCGGTGAAACCACGCGGATGTTTGTCGTTGGTTTATTATCGTTCACGGCGATTTTTCCGCGCGAGTTTCCATCCGATCGGCTCGTTCGACGCTGAACAGCTGCATTCCCACGAGCGCACACGAAATCCGCCATTGTCCCAGACGCACTTAGGGAAGGCCAGAACATTCTCAGGTGCATGTAGATCGTCCACGTTGCATCGGGACAAACGTTTGACTTTCTAAACCGCAATTTGTCACAGTGTATCTCGTTTAACTGCGTGCCTCGCCTCTGTGTCATCGACGACTAATTAACAGTCCTCGTTGTCTCACCTTGTTCCCTCGTTTCGAACGTGCTGCCGATTAACGAGCGCTCGTTTTGCGCGCGGCCGTTCACGAATGGTCGTTGGTTTATGCCTCTTGTAATCCAGCTGCTGTTCCTTGATTGAACCTGGCTTTTTTCCATTTCACATTGTATTTTGTTTAATTTTTTGATAGTTTAAATACGTTTGACTTTATATCATTTTGATTGAAGCAAGTATATGGAAGTCTCAAACGATAAATGAAACAGTGTTTCATTTTAATTCAATTGTCTTGTCTTTATAAATTGCACATTGTTTCAAATAATTTTGCAAATAAAACCTGTCCTTAGTGTTAGAACTACCGACTGTTGAAGGCCACTCAAAATCATTCTCATTGTCATTCACAATTTATTTTTGTTGAATATTTATATAGTGTTTCTTACCTAAATTACTTTTAAGTAATATGAAGTTCAAGTTATAATATGTGACTTTCATATACAATATATGAATATTATAATATATGAATTTCACACATAATATATGAATTCTATATTGTATAATACATGAATATTTATACATGATATGAAATATTGACAAATAATCCATTATTAGGAATTTCCACAAAAGATTTACCATACTTGTATTATTTTAAGTCCATTGCTGACTCGGTTCGCTTAAAAGCGTAGGCAAAGCAGGTAGCAAACGTGGCGACCAATAATAGAAAGTCCATTTAAAAGAACTTGATAACCGAACACATTACCGGAGCGTGCATAAGATACGTAAACCGTACGTTACGTACAAGGAAACGAAATGGATCGTTCAGAATGTGCAAAATATGCAAAACATGCAAATTAAGATAAAACTGCCCGAGGAAAACATAGTTTGTAATGACATGTATTTGCATAAGCGTTCGCGGCCCGGCGATAACCTTCCGCCGAGTCACAAAAGTCAATACTTTGCACGAGAAAAAACAAAGGACTTTTACGTAACAATCGTGTTACAGCGTGTAATCAAACAGTCGGTAAAAAAGCCGGGCATATACGAGTGACCTGCGAATATCGAGCTGGTCCACCTTCTCGTCCCAGATGCTTATCCGGATTATAATTCACGGCAGTTGTAATTCGTCTGAAAACCGTAACGTTCACTTTCTACGCCGTTGCCCGTTATTATACGGGCTTCGATGCAAATCATCGGATTTATCGCCACATGGGATACGCGCGTGTGTGTGCACACATCGCGTTTCGTGAACCCCGTTCATTACCCTTCTTCCGTCTGTTGGCTGCCATTTTCTCGCGCTGTCTCCATCGGCTTTTCAATTTCACGCCATTGTTGTCCGCGAACGATACCGTCTTCTGCTCTTCGTGAACCGAAATTATTCACTTTTAACGCTAAAACTTCCAAAGAAATCAAATGACCCTTTTACAAATTTCCCATGGCTAATGACAAAATTTATCAAGATGGTCTTTTTAACATCTGTACTGATTGTCATCGACATAAAGAATCAATAAGTATATTCATTTATGTTTCACCGTTTGATCATTTATATTTGAACTTCATTTCTAATTAATTGTGCATTTTTACGTCTATATTTACGGACGTGCAATGACCATTTTTAATTAACCGAAGTAAAAATGAAATTAAATAAAGAATGATATGTAAACTGCCTTTGCCACCCATTCCATTTAAAGTTTATTTCAGATATTTTTTATTGACTCACCCTGTGTATGAAACAATGGTAACGACTAAAGTAAGTCATTCGACGAATCAATTTTGAACAGAAAAAATTGCACTAACCGACAGACTTAACCTTCAACTGTATCGTTGCATTTTTAAGTGCAACGGTAGAAATATAATACAACGTTTTTGCATTTACTGACAGGACAAATCCACTGGTGTTTATTTTCTTATCGGGCGTGTAAATTTTTCACAGTTATAAAATTACCCTGTTGATGAGTTAAAGGTAAATTAAGTCTATTTCTTAGAACAATAGAATGTGTTATGTAGTATGTAGAAATGACTAAAATTTTCGTCAATGCTTTCTTATGCGTAGGAACGTAGAGACTTGTCGAACGCGTGACCGCGAAATTTATCGTTATTACAAGTGTCCCGTTTACTAACGCGATGCTATCTCGTTTTCCTTCCGTGCGCCTTATCATTACCGTTCCAAGAACTGTCATTTTCTGCGCAAACGTGGGAGGAAGGACGAAGTGTAGCCTAGAAAAGCGTTTTTCCATGAAAGTGAATCGAGGACGATTAGCTGACAGGTCAGATAAGAAGAGGATACGTCCTTCGGATAAGAATCTCGCAAATAAAAAACAGTACGCCGGAAATTAAGAACGCCTTAATACAGGAGATCGAAATCGCTTCTTTTAGCATGCAATATCCGTAACTTTCTTTTCGTACGCCGGAATGATCAAACAGAACGTGAACGAAAATTTCAGAACATTAAAAACTGTGACGCGAATTTAATTAGCTATTTCCGATTTAATTAGATATTGTTAATTAAATCGTAGCTGTACGTTATGTATGTCATTTGCTCTATGACCGTATGAACATTGTCGTACGAGCATCATACTCGATGTGAAGTCCACACATCCCTGACAGCAGGCAACACATCATGCTGAACAGCACACTCGGTTCGATGTGAAGTGTACGCGCCTTTGATACACACATGCATATATGTATACTTTGCGATGCATTACGTTGCCACCTAGTGGAGTCGCCTTAAAGCGAAAATTACTCATTCAAATTTGCATATGTATATGTAGAACTCTCCGAAAACAAACAGAAAATGTTGTATCAATATTTTATTATGAAATATCACGATGATATTTTTCAAAAGCATAAATTTACTTCATATTTCACTTTCAATCTCTCTATTTTGTACATTTAAAAATCTTGAATTTTAATCTCCCTATCTGGTACATTCAAAAATCTTTCATTTCAATCTTCCTATTTTGTAGATTTAAAAATCCTCAATTTTAATCTCCCTATTCTGCAGATTTGAAAATGTTCAATTTTATTAATCTTAAATTTTGGTGTTCATTGTAAATCCATTCCTATTTGTATATAATATTTAAAAAAATAATAAAAACATCAAACATTCGCTACGATAAAATTGTAAGAATTGTACAACAGATGAGGCGCGAACAAGCCGAAGTTAGTTTTACAACATTTTTTCAATTCAATCAACAATGCAGTTGATTTCATGTATAGCACAAAAAACGAGATGGAAGAAAGAACTAGTTGTTTCGTGTTCCTGTGCATTACTTTTACAAAAGATTCGAAAAGACTCGAACGACTCGGTTACGTCGATCGTGCATCGAGTAAACTCATTCGTCACCGATTTACCTTGTTTGTTTTCTCGCCAAGAGAGTTACGCTCCCGTACCTGCGTCAAAGCTCGTTCCGATTATCGCGAAAGCAAGATAACCGTGCAATTTTCACGTACTCGACGTTACCTAACGTCATTCAAGAGCAAACGTATCAACGAACGATCGCCGTGGACATTATTCTAGACGGATAACGGCGGCGCTCGACCGAACAAAACGAATCGTTTCCGAATCGAAGGTTCTCCCCTCGATTTAATTATATCCCGGTCGAGCCAGACTCCCCGATAGCTCGGCAATCACGTAATCGATCGTAGCCTCGTTAAACGACCGAACCTCTTACGGCATTCACTTAGCAACAAGCGGCCATTCAATGAAGCGTTACTTTCCAGCGCTTTCGCAAACGCAACGTATCGATTCGACGTTTCGTTCTTTCGCTATCATTAAACCGAACCAGCTTCTAATCGTTTCCCCGATCGATTATGGACACCGGTCGCGTACACTCGATCGAACTTTTTTTATCCGTTATACGGTCCAACTTTCATTCATAACCCGCTCACGGAAACGAACGTTTCCTGGGGACTGGTTTCGCGTTTCCGCGTTCGATCGCCAACACTTCCGCTCGATACTAGCCTGTCGAGAGGATGCACCATGCAATTCTGCATGCACCGGGGTTTATGGACCGTTTGCGACGTTATTGACCCATTATCGAGGGACGTCCTAAGTTAATTATATTATTTGCATACGTAACAATTTGTGTCGTTCCTTTACGCGGTAATTCAATTATATTGTCCGGTAGTCACGTGGTCATTCTGATATATTGAATCTCGGTTTCATGGTCATTCATTTATGCTTGTATTGTTTTTTTAAACTGTACCCAATTGTGCATATTATTCTTGAAATGTCCCAAGTTATAATATAGTCTTGAAGTATTGCAAATTATACAGATTATGTTTCTCTGAAACACATTTCAACAGACAATTATGTATTTGTTATTAATCATAATTTTCCCGTTGATATTAATCGCGAGACCAGTCATAACGTTTGTATTCCTCGTATAAAACTCATTTCACGTATCGCGAAGTTGTAAAAATTGTACAATCACTCGCGATTTATAATGAAACCGTAAAAGCAACGGTTGAATGAAAGTTGCCGGCTGGAACCTTTCTAACTTTATGTCGTTTCTCTGTGTTTCAGGTAAGCAATAAAGTATTACAAGACACCGGAGCGTAGCAAGTGAAACTACTAAATCCCGGCGTAAGTACGCTCTACGTTTTCAGGCTGATCCAATCACCATAAAATAGTGTCCAAGGGCGTTCGTGGGGATATACAATTTGCATTTTCATGGGGCTACGTACGCACGGGTTATCCACCTTCAAGGTGGACTGCATTTCGACCCGGACTCCTCGCGATCGAGATCACGAAAAATCGCGATGCGTACACGCAGGTGCGCCTTTATCTTTCTTGCGAGAGATCCGGCGACGAAATGCCGGCTAGCTTTTTTAACCGTTTATTATTTCCGAAGTTGGTATTCTATCGGGACGACGGGGGTTTCTACATTACGCTCCATTTCGTGGAATGGCCATTGAATCTTTGCGATGATAAAAGGCATTAAGGAAATTGAGATCGCGAACGCACGACTTACGCGATACTTCGAACAATATAAATTTTATTCCTCATTTACTCCCGTGGAGAAAATATAAATGCATTTTTACAGTTGAGACGTTCGAAGTATCGGAGTTGAACTTGCTAGCAAATTGAAAATGAATCGGGTGAATGAAGAAACGAGTAGTGAAACGGGAGTACGTTTTTGTTTTATTTCGACAGTAATTTTCATACAAGCATCTCGATAACTTGTTTTATTCGAGATATGATATCTGGAATACGTGATTTTGTATTTGTTCTGTTGCTACGTTTTCGATTTAATTTGACGAGTTTTGGAAATTTTCAAACATTTAGCCCTACGAGTTTTGTTAAAAATTGGCCAACTAACAGATTGAGTTAAAAATTATGCATACAGGATAACGTGATTTAGCGGAAATAATTCTGTTATGATTTACAAAACCGTAATCAGGAAAATTCTGAAAATAATTCCAATTTCCATGTACATCTCGCGAAGTACCGACACGAGAAAGGTATAACAGAAAATTTCCATAAATTCGTCGTAGGTTTCGAGTTACGTTCAACCTGTCACAAGTTCTACGTGCTATTACTGCAATTTCATTAACACACCGATTACCATACATTTATAATAACGTACTGCATCGAAGGTAACAGTAAATTTCAATATTAAATAGATTTTCATGATGCCGCCAGATTCCACGAATATTAGAATAAATTATGCAAACCCACGAATTTCGATCTGGAATTAGCTTCCATATACGATTGAACGAAATGATACAATTTCCGAATCGATTATGTGATCTTTCGTGTCGTATTAGTAGTTTTATTTCCTGTCGTCGATACGATCGGTACTATCGAATTTATACATATATTGTTCGATGCGAATTCTCTATCAGGAAGGTTCGATGATCACGTATCTCCTATTCAGCAATCGTATAGGTATTAGTTGATCAATTTCGAGTTACGATGATTACGGTGTAACGATCAGTTTCCAGCGATTCGATCATCCTTTGCCAGGAAGAAATTAATAATTTCACTTAATCCCTCGTGATTAATGGCATACGGTGGCTTCCGTGAGCTTCCGAGTCTCCAATTTCACGACGCACGTGTTCTACACAGCGTTTCAAACGACGCTGCATTGAGTTAAAATATATTAAATCATAGATTTATATGTTGCTATGGACTGTGACAAATATCAGTGGTGTTACCAATTTATAGCAACGCAAGTATGAAGAAAATTTATATTCAGAAATTTTAGGATTTTGGAATTCGGAGATTTCAGAAGTTGGATATTTAGGAATTTGGAGATTTAGCAATTTGAAGATTCGAGCGTTTTGAAATTTTGGAATTTGAAAATTTAACTATTTAAAAATTTAGGGGATTGAGGAATCGGGAATTTGGAAATTTAGCTATTTTAGAATTTAGAGATTTAGAGAATTGGGAAATTGGAGACTAAAGAGTTTGGTAATTTAGGAATTTGAGAATTTGGAAATGTAGGAATTTGAGTGTTTGAGAATTTGGAAATGCAGAAATTCGGAAATATAGAAATTTGAAAATGTGAGAAAGTGAAAATTTAGAAATTTCGGTATTTCAAAATTTAAGAATTTGAAAATATAGCAATTTAGATACTAAAAATTAGAAACCACACAAATTTCCATCTCCCAAATTTCCAAATTTAAATCAAAATCCCCAGAAATCTCCACAATGTCAAGAAATTATTTTGAACTTCGGTACATTGATAATTGAAAATTAAATTTTATCTTTCAACTCGTATTACGTCAAATTGTTGCATAAATCCCGTCTGACGCATTTTTCGTATCTTTCGTTCGTTTCAACGAACCTAATCTGGAAGATAGAGCACAGCAGCGAACGATGCAGTAATCTCACGAACGTTCGTGGCACGAGCGTTGATAAAAAAGAAATTCAATCGAGTTCGCTGCTAAACTTGTCACCTGGTGGCCGCGTTTCTGCGTTATCGTACGCGTGTGCATCGTAATCCAAACACTCTTTAAAATCTCCGGTTGCGCAGGAGGTTACCGGTGCAGCTGATACGATTTTACAACCATATCCGCCGAATAAAAGTGCATTCTTTCGTTATCTCTCACGATGCACTTATCATTACCGCGTTTCGACGTGCAACGAACTTGCCTCTTCGATTCGATCTCGTTTCTCGGAATTTCATCCAGTTTCATTCGCAAAGCGTTAATTCTTTCCATTGGAACGCGTGACAAGATATCAAGAATGTATCATCTTCATTACAGTGTGTATTTCAGTTCTCTGGAAAACCTTGCGAGTGCTGTTTTGTTTCCATATGTTTAATACCATCGATTGAAACCTTTAATTCTTCCTATACATTTGATATTTTTCATTGAAATATTACATGGAAATATACATTTAATATCTTTGATCGAAACCCTTAATGATTCTATACATTTAATATTTTTCATAGAAATATTACATGAATTTATACATTTAATATCTTTGATCGAAACCTTAAATGATTCTGTACATTTAATACCCATAATTAAAGCTTTTGTTGATTTAATATGCTCGATATGTTTAATTAAAATCTTCGACGATTCTATACATTTAATACCCACGATTAAAACCTTTGACGATAGAATACATTTAATACCCTCAAATATTAGTTCTCTGTGAATCACTAGATCGATAAATTTTTTAACAAACCAGCTACATTTTTTAGAGTAAACATTTTTGAAAGTAACGTGTCACAATTTAATTTCAAATATAAGATATCAGAAATTTGTGTGTTCAGGAAAATATAGAAATTGGTAATAGCTTCTCGTTCGTTCCGAGTGCGGCATACGCGCAATTTCAAATAGCGACGATAGCGGCGCATTAATTTCACGATGATGCCGCGACTCCCACGATTCGCAGCTAAGAAACCGATAGTCATCTGCGGGTATAATATTACACACAGAGGGCCGGAATTATTCATTCTATTAAGAATCATTGAAATCCGTGACTACCGGAGTCGAGTTTGCGCGTGGAAGAAGAACGACGCGTCCGAGGAGACTTTGTATTTGGTTAGCGAAAATAAACGCTAAATAATGGAACAGAGAAGGAAAAGGCGTATCATTGAATCGCCTATAATTTAAAGAGACACCGATTACCGGTCGTGGATGGAATAAGAAAAATTGTTCGTTCAAGAAACGCTCGAGACGTGGATATTCTACTGTCTGACAATAGATATACATGTTCCACTGAAAATTGTTTTGGTGCGTGTCACCAGTTGCCGTTGTGGTACTTCGTGTTGCAGTTAGCTTGAAATTGATTATTTTTATTTTCCTTTGCACGTTTTGGATATTAGCGATTTTCGGATCTTGCAATTTTGGGTCTTCAATGTTTTGGAATTTCAGAATTTCGAGGTTTTGAAACTTGGGAGTAACTGGTCTTTTAAAGTTCGTGATTGTGGTATTTGGGAACTTTGGAATTTTCGAGACTAGGGATTTTCGAATTTTTATATTTTTGGGACCTGGAATTTTGGTACTTTCGAATTTGGAAACTTTAGAACCTTGGAGATTCGAGATTTCAACTTTATGTGTTGGAACTTTAAGATCACGAAATTTTGAGATCACGACCAATCCGAAGTTATGAACATTGAAATAATGTTAAGTTTAGGAAACTCAAGTTTGAAAACTTCGAAATTCGAATCTCAAAAAAAGTTCTCAGTAGAAAAGTCGCACACGTCACAATCAAACCAATCGTAACTTTCTCGAACCATCAACCAATTCTTCGAACCTAATCAATAAAACTTTATTTTCCACAAAAATATGTAATATCGTAGAAATCAATTTCAGAATCCGGAAACTCGTGCAACTTTCTAAATTCCATCATTTTCGCTTCCGAAAATTCCGCTTTTCCGTTTAAAAACCGCTCGACCGGTGTTTGAAACTCGCTCGACTCATCATTTCCACCAAAACAAAAAACCACTAGAAAACCGTTAAAACCAGGGACTTCCATCGCAACGATATAAATCCCGATATGCCAGCAAGTTCGAAAGCGGCGCGGCCAGAAAACTTTCAAGCACCCTATCGCGCATCGCATGAAGCTCCGTCTCGGTCGACGATTCTGCGAGTCACCCCGTATATCGCCGTAATGAAGAAAAATTAATAAACTGCTCGCTGTTCGCAGACAGAAAACAAATATCCAGACCCCGTAGACCGTGTTTCGTGCACGCACATAGAGGAGCGTGCGAGCGCATTAACCGGCAGCGTGCGTTGTGATTTCGAGGCATAAAGTTGGCGCTGATAGCATGGCATCAATTTTGCAGGATGATCCTGAGCACCCCTGCAGCTGCCGCGGAATGTACCCACGGGACCCACGTCGGATATCTTTATCCGTAATCACGGCCACGTCCGTACAATTATTCATCCTCGCTTTCTCGAGCTCCTTCCAGCCGGCTTTTTCGCGTTCCGCCTTCTACATTTTCCCCCTTTTCGCTTTTCCCTTACAACACCGCGGGCCAAGGGCTCTGTGTAATCATAATTAGCGACGTTATTAGCGACTCCTGCTTGCCTCCTGCCTTAATTGGCTTACTCCTCCTGCCGTTCTTTTCCTTTCGCAGTGAATCAAGAAACTATGGGATCAGACCCCTTTTCTTGTACTCCCGGTACTTGGACGAACAATTCGCTTTAGTGCAATGATTTTTGGCTTTGTGCGATGTGGGGTGAGGTAAAAGTGAATATAGATGAGGATTTCACTAACGTTATTTACTTTAGCGAATGACGCAGCTCGAGTGTGATTGGAGCTAGATATGATTTAGATAGTTCGTCCTTATGATCTTTTACTCGGATTTTTATAACAGACCGTAGCAAAAAGGCTAAATAAAGTAAAACGGTGATATTGTTGATTATATTCGTACACAAATCTGATATTACTCATGTTACATCATAGATACCGGATTCAATCAGATATATATTTTATCAAGTTTCCAATTGTATCGTGTGTCTCGATCCATTTATTGAATCCATTCCCCAGTTTTTCTTGACATTCGATATTTTAAATTGTAAGTGCTGCAGTGATCATTTTGTATATCGTGGAATTGTTAAGGACTTTGTGTGGAAAAACGTTGTTACGCCGCAATTATATCAAATCTAAATAAAATTTTGTCCCTGATTCCTCAATCACGATGTAGAATTGCATATCTTCGTTGAAAATAGATTAAGGCTCATATAACCCTCTAGGGACGTGATTATTAGAAAATAGAGTCTAAACGAAAAAATTACAAATTATAATCTTGTAAGATTATCAGAAATTATATTAAATTAAATTCGACAGACTCCACCTAAACCTCAATCTCAACCATAACCTCACTCTTAACGAAGAATCATCCAGTAATGTAACTGCACACCTAATCGTTCCCGTCCAAGATACTTCTGTTGCTCTTTCCACTCTCGTACATTCTGTCAGCGATGCTCATATTTGAAATAAGAGTACGTAGGTACAACACAAGGACCGTAAAATTCGGCTCTGGAAATAAACATTGATCGTATCCGTCAATCGATGCATCCTCACGATCGTGGAAAGATCATGATCCGCTCGTAATTATTGACCATTCGTGGCGGTAATTACATTGACCAGTTTAATTACCGGCAGATGCAGGTTTCCCGCTCGAAACGAGCCCGCGATTCGCGGCAGCGCGTTGTCGCGCGGCAAATCACCCGCTTCGTACACGGATCAGCATTTGCATAATATATTTCGATCGTAAAACAGCTAGGCGAGTTCTGTTTAAACGCGACCAACCACTCGCGGGAACTCTAACGAAGCTCG
Source organism: Coelioxys conoideus (assembly GCA_947623535.1). NCBI lineage: Eukaryota > Metazoa > Arthropoda > Insecta > Hymenoptera > Megachilidae > Coelioxys > Coelioxys conoideus. The sequence goes on along the minus strand of OX392457.1, from coordinate 14,187,543 downwards.
GAAATTATGGGCCTATAATAATCCTGTGGTGGCTGCGGGCGAGATTGCAACACGACTCATTGTTGAGCTCGTCGATCCGCTCGCTTCCGATCCCCGACTCCCGGCTCGTTTCCCTTCTTTTACACGCGATGAAGATATCTCCTAGTCGCTTTGGCAACGAATTGTTTCGCCCAACAGTTTACGACCCCGACACGGCTGTCCGATTAGAATGTTTATTATCAGAGTGTGTGCAGTTTATTATTCGTATCGCGCCGATTCGCGGAAAGAGAGGTCGATCGCACAGAACCGTTGACGATTCCGCCGTCAGATCATTACCGATCCGCGTAAAATTTATTCTTTTCTGTCCGACCTGTTCCTGGAAGAATCCTTTCTTTCGTGTAGGTCGACAATTTATGAAACGGCACGCTTTCGGAGATGTTTCCTGCGGTTTACTGTTGCTCGCGAATCTTCCTAACAATTGGTACATTTGGAATTTTGTGCGCGGTCTTCGGGATTCTTTCGATTTAGTGTTCAAGATATTTTTCACGATACTCGTTTCATAAAATTGTCTTGCTATCTGTTTGTATCAACGACTATTCTAAATTTAAAGGATGGATTAAATTGATCAGTTTATAACTTCGTTTTAGTCATCATGTATGAACCTTTAGTAAGTCAATTGACATAAATTGACTCGATAAAAATATGATCAATTAGAAACGAACTGCCAACTGTTTCCACGATCGTATGCAGTCATAAAGAATACAAAATATTTAATCATCAATTCAAAATGTTAAGAACATTAAGTAATTATTTCAATGAAACATTAAGATAGTTAATATCTGTGCATGCAAATGATCATCATATTTTTCCTGACTATTAAATTGTCATAAAAGTAAAAGAAATACTGCACTGCATCAAATGCATTTAAATCGTATAAAAACTACAGGACACAGTTAAACTGAATTTAATTGCAGTACACGTACGTTACTTTTCTTCCGACTTTGTATTAAAATATATATTAAATTATATTAAAAGTCTGAAGAAATCGACATGGACAACATGTATCAAAACGAAATCACCGAGATATTTCTCGAGGAAGATGATTGCAATTTTCATTGAGACATAAACGAATATATATTTCTGACGAAAATAAATAAAAGGACAAACGGCAGGAGAAGAGAAAGCGTCAAGAATGGTCGCACGAGCACGATCGGTCCTCAACCAGCTTATTGCGCCATTAGTGCCCGTCCACGGGGTTTATGGGGTTGCTGGTGCCTCGTGTATCTATGTATGGGGGTTCGACATGTGCGATGCGTTGCCGGCATAACATTTGCCCCGGGTAATCTCGTTCATTACAGCCGAGGATGTGCCGTAGCTGCTATCCTTAATTTCTAATCGTGCCTCGTGTCTTTGTTTCCTTTTATCTTTTCGCCAGCTCCGTGTCGTGCCATAAAATTAACGATCACTTTGAGAGAGTTTTTGAGCATTGCTAGATTCGTGAAATTTACAACGCTTTTGAGATTTTATGGTCGAGGAGGGATTTTTTAGCTGGAAATAATTACACAAATGGCGCGCGAAGGTTAATCTGTAATTTTGAGGTTAAGGTGAATGATCGACGTTAAGGTTAAGATTAAATTTGAGGTTAGGGTTAAAATCAAGAGAGAAAATATGTAACATTTTAACTTAACACTTTCGCAATTTTATTCGATGCAACAATTTAAAATAAATAACTTTTAATTTTTGTAATATTATGTATGCTATGTTTGAGATAGCGAAACATATTGCAACGATTAAAAATAAAAAATTAATTTCAAGAAATTTCATCTATCTCCTCAACTAGAATGTTTTACAGTTGCTATTTGCCAACAGTAAAAATGCTTTCGATCGCAAATGGTTAACATGTCCCCTGATTTTAACTTTATTTAGCTACGCAACTAAAATACCTAATAGTCCCACAGACTATCGATTATCCCTTTACGAAAGAAAACATTGCACAAACCTTTTCAAAGACTTCGTTCAATGAGCACTTGTTTTTACTCGAGATTGCTTCGTACAATGAGAGAATACAACTCGCCCGTGTCAACTATCTCGTACTTCTTCGCGACAAATTATCGAGTTCCTTTTATAAAGGTGAATACGAGCCTCTCGAGGCACTCTTCGTTCAATAAATGTTTTCCTTTACTAGAAATCGCTCTAACCAGATGCATTAGTAAAATGGCGAGTGTACGCGGCATTAATTACACGGTAATAACGCGTGTAAGGTAATTCGGTATCGAGGATGAAGTTTTATTCTACTTTACAGCCGAACGAGAGGCACAGACACGGTCATAAAATCGAAAGTTTTATAAATGAGGCTATAAATGCGCAAACTTTGCACCTCGTACGTTCATGCACACAATACTCTCAACGCGCGGATTCGACGAAAAATTGTTCGCCTTCTACCTGATCATTAACGTCGAATATCTGATTAAACGCTGTTGTCGTGGCTGTGATTTTCGCCCGACACGATCGTTCACGGCTTCGCCGCAACAAATGAGCCGGTCGTTTATCAAATAACGCGAAAAGATCACGGACAAATTAAACGATACGTAAAAAATTGTTTATCTCGGTTTTTTAATAAATAGAGACAGAAATTGAAGTCATTAATAACTGGTCAGAATTGATGTGTTATGCTTCCGAAACGACTACGTAATTAAGCATTCGATCATGTATGTTCCAATTAATTATTTCGTTGATCTTTATCACCGGACCAGAAACGATAGAGGTAACACGTACTCTCGGCGGTTCCGGAGACTTATTTATAATGTGACCGATTAACGCGGAGGTCTTGATAGCAAGAAATACCTGTTGGGAAAAATGGAGTTTTAATTACGCGTACACGATGACTCAGCGATTTAAATCGCGCACGGACAGGTGGAGATTTTAAGGCAGCTGAATGCACGACGTCTACGACGCCTTCTTGCCAATTAAGGATTAAGCAATCATTGCGCTTATGCCGGATGATTGTTGAAAAATTCTTAACGATACGAGTAGAGTCACGATTCGTACAGAGAATTTTTACGAATCGGTTTTAAATGTCTTTCGGTGAGTTTCTGGAAATGCTTGTAGCTCGTATGCATTCGTTTAGTTTGTAAAGGATGTCTACTTATTTTGTAGGGGAATTTTTGGAGAATTTTTTGTATTTTTATATTTTGCATTTACGAAGTTACAAAATTGTTCATTTGCAGATTTGCAGATTTGTAGTGTTCCGGATTTTGGATTTCGATGTTTGCAAATTTTTAAAATTCTGGATTTTACATTTGTAGATTTCTGGATTTTGGAATTTGTAGGTTTCTAGGTTTCCGGAATTTTACATTAGTAAACTCCTAGATTTCTATTGTTCCACATTTTCAAATTTTCAAATTTCTAGATTTCTAGATTTCTAGATTTATGGATTTATGGATTTATGGATTTTGGGATTTCTAGATTTATAAATTTTTTAGTCTCTAAATTTCTAAATGCGTAGATTTATAGATTTATACATCTCTAAATTTTTTAATATGTAGATCCCTAGATTTGTACACCTCTAAATTTCTAGATTTCTAATTACTAAAGTTCAAAATAATTCATTTACCCCATAATAATTCAATTATCATGAGCCTTACAAATTTCTATAACAGCAATCGTCGCGTTAAAATTAGTAAACTGTTCATAGCGCAGAAAGACAGGCGAAGTTGTAAAGTCCAGTGTCACATAACGAAACAAGAATTACGTAAAAGAAAAAGTAAATTTTTCTATGGTATCGCGTCTTCGGCTCCCAGAAACTTGATATCATCCCCTACAATGAAATCGATATATAATTCTGGTAGTCGAAAAACGAAAGGTAAACGGTGAAGTGTAAAACGGCGTTCCAGCCAGTTCGTTTATTTGCATTCGGTAATATACGATCGTCCATTATCCATGCAACCATTGGCTGCATTCTGAGATACCGTAATCGCATTTACAAGAAGCCTTTGCCAATCTACACGGACTATGATAATAAGGTTATTTAAACAAACTCGCGTGTTCCGTTCCGGTCCGTTGTTTCGATCTTACTCAACCACTTCCAGGAAAGATTCAATCGTCGAAACCACCCTCGTGGATCTATAACCGAAAATTTACGGAACATTGCACCCGCGGAATCGAATCGGGTCTCGAATCAAGTCAGATACCGAATCGAATTAGAGACTGAATCAAATCGGACGAGAAATCGAATTAGAAACGGATCAAGCCGAATCAGAAATAAAATCAGCAATCGAATCGAATTGGAAATTGAATGAAATCGAATTAGAAATCGGATTAAATCAAATTGGTAATCGAATCGGATCGAATCGGAATTAAAGCAAATAAAATCATTTGAAACTTTGTGAAAAATTGGTTCCTATAGTCTAAAATCACTAGCATTTATTACTCGATTATAACCACCGGTGCAGGTTATAAGTACGTCACTATTCGGTTGAATAAAATTAGTCACACTTAAAATCAGATTAGGAATTGAATTAAATCAAAGTAAAGATCGAATTGGATTAGATCGGAATTAAAGCGAATGAAGTCATTTAAAATTCTGTAAAAAGTTGATACCTAAAATAGTCTAAAATTACTAGTACTTTTTACGCGACTATAACCATCAGTGTAGGTTTTAAGTACGTCATTATTCGGTTGAATAAATTAGTCACACTTCCAATGAGATTAGGTATTGAATTAAATCAAAGTAAAGATCGAATCGGATCAGATCGGAATTAAACCAAATGAAGTCATTTAAAATTCTGTAAAAAGTTAATACGTAAAATAGTCTGAAATCACTAGTACTTCTTGCTCGGTTATAACCATCAGTGTATGTTTTAAGTACGTCATTATTCGGTCGAATAAAATTGGTCACGCTGGCAGAACGTATCACGGTATCAACGATGAATAGAGCTGGAACCAAACGAAATTCAGTGGCAAGGATTTCACGGCGGCAAATCATAGTAACGTCGTTCCGATTACACGGCTGTAAAATAGCTCGTCTCGAAAATGGATGCAATTATGAACGATCAGAAGCGAACGGGCGCGATAAATCGAAGGAATCGAGCACGGTACAGGCTCGTAGCCGATTTCAACGAATCGTACCCTCGCGATTCTGCGAAGTCATAAAGGATAGAGAAGTATCGTAAAGTATCGACGGTGCTTAGCATCACGTGCACACGTTCATTAATTAATGCAACGACGGACCTAGCTACGTGGAACGGTGATTACGCTCGATGGCGATTTAAACGGACATGCATAATTTACGAGTGATTTTTCGTGTAAACGATACGACGCCCTATAAATAAATCTATCGCGTTTATTAATATCCATGGACGATTATTCTCTGTTCGATTCAATTTGACCGTGGACCAGCTACGCCGTTTATTCAAATCTTTGGTCGAATGTTTATTAGCCGTGTAAGACATGTATTTGTTATACGGCGTTCCGTTAGTTCGCTCTATAATTTTCGCGACACACTTCGATTATCTTAATAGCTGTTTGTCAGATGCGTTTTATGCTCCGTCGGTGATTTGTGTTTCGAGAATGATTCGGATGAGTTACGCCATCTCGCGTTATATCGCCACGGATCGTAGTTTCATAGGTTGCGGTTGTATGATCAACGTGACTAGATCGCTAGGTATGGCGTTCGTATTCATGAGAAGTTCGAAAATTTTCAAATTCTTAGACTTTTAATTTTATGACTTTCCGAACACTCTTGTCATCAAATTTCCAAATTTTCAAATGGCTACATTGGCAAATTTGCAGATTCCAATTTTCCGAAGTTTCCAAATTCCCAAATTTTCAATATCTTGAACTCCGAATTTTGGTATTTACAAATACCAAAATTTTCAAATGCCTATAGCCCCATACTTCGACATTTGTGAATTTTCAAATCCCGAAGTTTAATCTTCCAAATTTTGAATTGTCAAATTCCTAAACCCCAAATTTCAACATTTATAGATCCCTGAAGCCCAAATTTTTACATTTTCACTTGTCTAAACCCCCAAATTTCGACCTTTACAAATTTTCAACTCCCGAATTCCTAAACATCCGAATTCTCAAATCTCCAAACTTCTATATCCCAAAATTTCGATATTTGTAGGTTCCTAAATTTTTAGATCTCCAAACATACAAATTTCAACATTCACGAATTCTCAGATCACCAATTTCCTATTTCTCTTAATTTCCTTATGTACCAAGTCCTCAAATTTCCGAATACCAACATCCTTTAAACTTCGACACTCGCAATTTCTAGATTTCCTGTTGGAATAATATTATTTAAACATTTATATTCAACAAACATTTCATTCGATATCAGTTCATGTATGAGTAAAGACGTTCCAACAGCCTAATAATAAATTCCATTTTTAAAAAAGTAATTTTGGTGGTTTTTATTAATATAAACATCCCATATCCCAGTATTTCCAGATCTCCGAATCCCAACACTTTGACATCCTCAATTTTCCAAATCTTCATATCGTCAAACCTTCTTTCAACATTAGCAAGTTCTCGAAACCGCAACTCCCAAATTTCCAAGTCTCCGAATTCCCCGACTCGCGAACTTACTAGAAAACCGTTTCCCCGTTTCAAATAGACAAAAGCAAGAACAGGAGTCACCGGGGGTCAGGGTGTGTGCAATGCATCGTCGGTGTAACACGAGCCGGGATGCACGTGTAACGACACTGCACTCGATCCATGCAGCGCGGTGCACACACGCTGAGACCCGATGCATGCGTAATGTGGATCGCGTTCATTTGGTACGTGCTCGATGCACGCTCGGTATGTTAATATTTCGCCGATGAATTAGAGGCAATCGTGTGCGCGAATAATTTCCGTGTACTTCATACGTGATTGCGCGTGTAAAAGAATCATCGGGACTTAATCGAGTTTGACGGACGGGGCGTGCCGGGAACTGATTACGGTACAATCACACGTTACGGATTGTCGAGGAAGCTGTTCTAGATAATAGTTACGAGCTTTTTCTTATTTCTATCGATTGAAAGAGGAACCAGACTCGATGTGAACGCCATTACTGTAGGATGATTGTCATTTGTGGGATGATTGGGTATGATTGCCATCTTCGTTTAATTCCTTGAATTCTTTGATATTCGCGTGTGAGTTTTATTGTTTCACATACTGATAAGTGTTATCTGTTATTTCGTATTAAATTGTTTTTACTGGACTTTATGTGCCTTTCAATCCTTTTTCTCGATGGAACATTTTATTGTGACTGATCGGAAACATGGTTTATTGATTGTACGTTTTGAAGCTTACGATATTCGTATGTGATGCATGTGTTTCATATTGGCTTCTATACAGATGCATTATGTGGAACTAATTTTAAATTTATGCAAATTGCCATATTACCTTTTTGAAATGTTTACGTCGCTTTTTAATAAATTATTTTTACTTAAACATACATTTTTCTTCGACTTCATAAAACCGATATAACTAATTGTTGAAGAAATGAATGTTACGATATCCATTTATATGGAACGATTTCTGAACGCCGTTAATCGATATCGATTATATCGAACCCCCATCCGGGAAAGCATCAATGTCCGCATTTATAATGCGATACAAGGATGTAATACAAATATAGTGTACGAGTCTTCATAAAATGTTGAAACATAGGTCCGAATAAAATATCGATCCACTTCTACGGTTCTCTAATGAAATTGGAGCTTCAGTAAACCGCGGTGAGTAAAATGCATCGAAGACAAACGGCGCATGATCGATCAGATCGGAAAGTGAAATAGTTCCGAGTAACTCCTCGATAAAATGCCCTCGAAGCTGTAACTTACATAACTCGGAGCAGACGTGGCGAATTCTTCGGCAATGACAGTCTCGTTGTTCGTTCACACGCACGAACACGCGGCGCGAGTGCGTGCGGACGGAACAACGCGTTCATTGTGCGTTCGCCGACTGGACTGGGAAGCCGAGACTTCTTTGCCACTCTAAGAGATTGAAGGCGCACGAATAAAGGGCTGGTGATTCGGAATGCCGATTTTTAACGGTCCCCTCGCTATTCCGAAAGGCTCCACGTCCTTTCAGAGGTCCTCTGGAAAGCTGCTTCGATAAAATGGAACTCGATAGCGCGTTTTTTAGGGTCGAAACGGGGACGGATAATTCAGACGCACGCGTGCGTTTTTTATCGTTGTACGATCTGCTATTCGATGACGATATAATTCGTAAATTAACACTGAAACTACCAAATGGTTCAAATTACCCTTTTACAAATTTCCTATTTCGAAAGACGAAATTTGTTAACATATGTTTCTTGGCATCTGTGCTGATTGTCTTCAAGATGAAGAACCAATAAGTTTTCATTTATGTTTCATCGTTTGTTCATATATTTTTCAACTTCATTTTTAACTTCAAAATAATTGTGCATTATACATCGGTGGTTTTAGTGTTACTTAACGATCTGCAATTCGATGGCGATGCATTTCGTTAATTAAAGCGATTATAATCTTTTGAAGTTTTGTAAAAAATCGATGCCTAAAATAGTATAAAATCACCACTATTAATCATCACAGTTAACTACGTCGTCGTTCGGTTGAACAAAATTGATCACTTTGATCGAATCGAAGCGAACTTTAATGAATCAGCGAAGGAATTTTCTTTCGACTTTATCGAAGCAAAATCGTATCAGGGAATTATTTTACGAACATTAAGAAGTCTGGTAATTATTCATGAATTATTTATTCGTGCACGAATTAATTAGTTATGCACGTAGTTTTAACAATAATAAATTACTAGAGTGGTTCAATAATTTAAATATTATACGGGTGATTGCGTTTAATAATTTTAATCTTCCGAACGACATGTCTTGTGCAAATTTAATGATCCGACGGTGCGGAATCAATTATCCATTTTGGAACTTTATGTAATTATTGTATGAACGATTGTCATTTGCAATTGACATTTTGGTGTCACGTCAGCCATATATGTTACGTATGATGCCTGAATTTCATGAGGAACCTGTCAGTCATCTGATCCGCCTATGCATGGTTTCATTAAACGATTGAAAGTGTAATTAGTTGAACACATGTATCATAGAAATGACACACTAAATTTGTGAAAAATAAAAACGATTTTTTGGTCGAATTTTTAATTTAATTTAATTTTTTTATAATAATCAATTCGTTAATATTAATAGTTAATATTTAAATATGGAAATATTACTATTGAAATTTTTAAATAATAGAACTAGTAATATGTTAATAATAATAGTTGAATAATTAAGTTCTAAATAACTTCAGGACTTAAGGTCTAAAATTATTTTCAAGACGTGGAATTTTATTTACTGTATCAAATTCCATCATCGACGATTTCAAAAATGGCATCTAAATGACACTTACAAAAAGCGGATCTAAGAACTACTCGTAAATCTACCAGTAATTTGTCAAATAATTTATCCGCGGCTTCGAGAGAAAATGAGGTGTCGAAAGGGGAACGTGTCTGCTGCAAGGTGTTTTTATCGTTCGACTCATTAACTGGAAATTCTGATTAACCTGTCGCTTCATAAATTATGCATTTATAGCTAGTCGCGTGGCGAACACGAGAAAGAAACTCCTTGGCTGACTCCGGTTCGTTACATTTTTAATTACGTCGTCGCTGCGCCGGTCGTCGAGCTGACATGCAATTTCGAGTAATCTGAGGTAGGAAATGTTCATTGTTTTCGCGTTAACGAGCAAAGTCTGGCCGTGTAACACGCGACTAGATAACGTTAACAAGAATCGCGACGCGGTTGTTAAAGTAGCGAAAAGGGGTGGCGGGTAATCGTCGAGCGGGTAGCTTTTGTTTTTGCTCGTCGCGAGCCAAAAATGCTGACAAGGGTGCTGACTCGCGGATATGCTGTGAGTCATTAAGTGGGAACGCGAACTACGTGATTATTCAACGTCGTAAATTAGATAACGCTTCTTCTGTCTGGAAACGAGCCGATCGCTCAACCTTTTGTGACGGACAAAATGCTATTATTATTAATTGCAGCGATCAAAAGACAACACGTATGTCGTTCATCTGTACTTCATCTTCGCAGACAATATTTCGACAAAAAGACTAATTTTTGTAACTGAAAATAACTGATCTACAATGTTCAGATTGGATATGTAGATACGAGGTGTCTCACATGGTTGTTTTTAGACATTTTTGCGGTTTGGAAATCTGGGAGCGGAGTAAGAATTTGAAGAGGTTTGAGCTTCGGTATCTTTGAATTTGCAAACACCGGTATTTGGAGACATTGAGGTTTGCAACTCTAGGGATTTCGGGACTTAGGTAATAATTTTTGGATCGACACATTTGGCTATCTCGGGATTTGGGAATCTGGGGACTTTGGGACCTGGAAATTTCGGGGCTTAACTATTTGGAGATTCGACAATTTTTGAGAATTTTAGGAATTTGGGAATCTACGAATTTCAGCACCCAGAAATTTTGGGATTTAGGGCTTTTTGAATCTAGAAACTTATGAGTTCGGAGATTTGTAGATCTTGAAATTTGGGAAACTTGGAAAAGGTCAGGAATTCGAAATTTGAAAAACTGCACAATTTAGAATGTGGCAAACTTAAAACCCAGCAAGTGTGAAAATTTTGAAAATCAATAATCTAAAACTATTAATATTCCCGGATTTGAAGATTTTTGAATTTGTAAAGTTTAGGAATTTACTGCTACGCTGAGTCCGAGTGTCCCTCATCGATATCGCAGTGAATACACGATTATTCTATATCTCAATATATCAACCCATAAAGCTCCTAAAAAAATGTTCAATATTTAAATGAATAAATCTGTGACGTCGACGGGTTCGTTTAATCCGGAGACGAACGGTAGGAATCGCGGCGTTTCAGCCGGTACAATAGCAGCCCTTCAGGAACAATCTTAATCTTAATATAACATCGAGACAATCAAAGTCGTGCGCGACAAGAGGCCCGTGCACCCTTTCGAGCCGGTGCAGGCTTGAAGGGAGCGAAAAGCTCTTCTGCGAGACGAGAGAGCAGCCAGCTACGAGTAGACACGAACAAAAGACGGATCCGCTTCTTTTCCATCAAAGTCCAATTACCACGATAGAAACGGGAGGGTCCGTTAAATCTCGTTCTCCAGCCGGTGCAACCCCTTTTCTCCTCCCCCCGGGATCGTGCTGCACGCAAGTCAGTGGCTCGGATTGATCCCGACAGGAACGTTTCTCGCCCTGTTGCCCTTCGAACAAGTGAGCTGTCAGCTCGCGGAACGTTGTCGACCTTTTCGCTTTTCGGATATTCCATTATACCTTCCAAGGTACGAAGTTCGTGTGCAAACTGCAATTTTTCGTTTCTTAACGATAGTCGATTCGCTGCTTCGAAGCAAAGGTTAAACATTAAATTCATGGGTGGGACAATATTCATAAATGATTGTTTAAATATACATATAAGATGTACCAAATTACACGCATGTCGCAATGTACATATACACGTATATCAAAATAAACGTATACTCGTAAATCACAGTGTACATATACGCGTATATCAAAATGAACATATACTCGTAAATCACAGTGTACATATACACGTATATCAAAATGAACATATACTCGTAAATCACAATGTAGATGTACACGTATATCAAAATGCACGTATGTCAAAATGAACATACACACGTGTACAACAATGTACATATACACGTACATAAAAATGTAGATATACACATATACAAAAATATATATGTACATGTACATCAAGATATACATTAAAATATACATACACATGTGTATCAAAATATATAATCGTTTGGGGGAAAATTCGTTTAACTTGTTCCTGACCACAAATTGTAGTAACAAAATGTTTCAAAAATGTCGTCTTCTATTAAAATGTTAAGGTCACTGATTTTTCTCATGGCACCACTTTACCGAAGCGTAAACTTCAAGTCGAATTTAACGGCCCATGACTTTGTAACGACCTTGAAATATCAAATTACGAGCGTATCTCGTAGCGTCCGAAGTGGAGCTCGTAAAGGTCACATAACCGGCAGCGAGTTTAATCGAAAAGTCACGTTCTAATGTTCCCACGATTGATCGATCGTTCGAGCCTTCTTTCCGGTACATCACTAGGTGATCCACCGAATCAGAAGGGATATACCGTTCATCTCGGAGAATGTCACATCCCGTTCCGCGGAAGTCGAATGGCTAGCGATCGAGATCGTCGATGCACGACGATGTAATTTCGTAATTGGGTCGGCGAACGATCATGCTCGATCGTGGCTCGTTGTTTAATCGGCGACAAGCGGAGTCAGAAGTCTCGCGTGTCCGACAGGTGGCCGTTTCGGTCCCCGCGAAATCTCTTACCGATCTCTCGCGTTCTTTCGTCTTCGTTCCGCGCCAATTACCATAATCACGTAGATTATATATTTAAGCTAATTGCACGTTCGTACGCGAGCGCATATGGCAGCGAACCCGCCGCCCTCGATCGACCACGCTCCTCGCATTAATTCGATCGGTTGCCCGCGCCTTGGAAAAAGTCATCGACCGCGCGGAATGCAGCCGATACCTTGCAGAGGACGTACATCCTGCGGAGAGGGAAACCCGTGTCTTTATGGCATAATTAAATAAAGCCCGGACAAGCTTGCTCGGCTGTACCGATTCCAGGAATCTCCGCGGTTATGGAGATCCGTACGGAGATCGCGCAACGAGCCCGGATTCCTAGCGAAAACGAAACGAACTTTCGCCGCTTCCGATCGATTTTTAACGATATCTCGCTGTTGCTTATCTCGCTGAATTTATTTGCAAATGAAGGAAACTTTCTCGTATGCCCCGCTTCGCTCGTTCAATCAACACTAGATTTACGGAATCCGTCAAAATGACGAATCCTGCATTTTTTGTTTTTGATGACGAAAGTTATTAAAAAGTTTATGACAAAATGCCTGTTAACCTTCATCGAGATAACAAATCTTTCTATAAACTTATATATGTATTATCCATATTTACTTATTTATATAATTCATTTTGAATTTAGACACTGGCCATTAAACGTCCGTAAATGTAGTGTTTCAAGGATCTAAATCAAGGATCAATGAATGTTGTGTGTAGTAAGGTGAGCAAATTATAACATTTATTAACAGCAATGATAGTGAATGTTTCGTTACACTATTTCGTTCGAGCAATATTTTGGAGATTTCCTGAATTTACTTATTTATGTTCCTGACCTAGGATTTACGACAGGTCAGCGCGTTTGAATATTTTTACATACCCTTTTAAATTCGTTGTTACGCCGTAACACAGCCCTCCGAAAATTGTGCCAGGCGCCACGATGCACGGAAACGGGTTGCACGATTTAATCTGCCCGCTTCCGAATTTATCGGCGCCACACGCTATCACGCGATGCATAACCGCTGTCACGTCCCACTTTACGCGCCGGTAATTGCACAATTTTATTCGGATAATTTGCACGAGTCAATGGCATATCGCGGAGGCTGGAATGCTTGCGGTAGCCGCGACGGTATTACGATATTAAATCGTGTGCCGTCCATCGGTCTGCTCATCAAAGACGCGTCTGTGCAATCCGTCGTGTCGATGCGTGCATCCGAGTTCGCTCGTGTGAGTTACACTTGCATCACTTCCTCTTGCACAGCCTTCACATTGTTGGCACCGGCCTATTGACAGACCGTAGGTTAGAAGCTAACACACGATGGGACTCCGGTGAGTTATTTACACGGCAAACGGAGCGAAGCGTTAGAATCCGTGTACGGTGAACCGGCTGCTGAATATTGTTGAGAAACTATTAACGCGGCTAAAGATCTTTTGTAATCTTCCACCTTTTTTAACGAAATAGATGCGTGATTTTTATAAACCTACACCGCCGAGAAGTTAATCTCTGTCGGGGGAGTACTCGAAAATTAAGAACTCCAAGATGTTTAAAATTTGCATAAAATAAAAATCTGAACGTTACTCCGTTCACGTATTTATCTCCGAATCGATTCGACACGGTTCATCAAGAACCCTTGCCCAAAGATTAACATAAAAGGTCCTGCAGCTCCACCCACAATGAGGATACTCCGTGCACCACCCTCGCGTCGAAACGAAAACGAAAGAAAAAACCGATCGATTCAGCATATATGCGAGTATATGCATACTTATTAATCATGCTCCGCTTCCTTCGCGTGGCTCGAGTCATCCTCGATGGAGAGCCGAGTGGATAAACGACTAGGACGAGCACAGAAATGTGTGTCACTGGTGTCTATGCCGCCTAACGGCACCTTGTCCCGCGGCTGACGCTGGGCCACTATAATAAATAGTAATATTCTATCCATCGCGATGCATCGTATAGCGCATATGCGTCCTCATGCATAAATATCAGCCGTAGGTCCGCGTGATGTGTTCCAGGTGGACGCGGTCAAACCAGAAACGACACGTCTGCCTCCTCCAGGATAAACTGCAGCCCGAGGTACACTCGGATGCAACGTGCACTTCTCTTGATTAATAGGTATAAGCGAGATGACCCCTCTGTTATTGGTCCTGGAACACTGAGAAAGGTCTATGGAGTGCATATAGGAAACTCAAAGAGATTCGGAGATTTCAGAAAGATTTTAGACAGTTTTTAAGAAGATTTTGTGAAGAAAGCAGGAAGCTTTTAAGGAGATTTTAATGAGGCGCCAGAAAGTGACTAAGGTGTAAGAATGACACTCGGAAGATCCTGAGACTTGGCAGATCATGAAACTCGGAAGATCCTGAGACTTGAAACTTGAAACAACCCGGGACTCGAAAATATCTAGGGACCAATAAGATTGTAGAATGTACGAAGAGTCTAATACCTTGATATATCCTTGGAACCAGTTAGAACATTGAACTTAAGATGACCCTAGAGACTCGAGATTATATGGAACTCGGTCAATCCTTGTATGAAATAGAATTCTAGAGATTGTAAGAAGCCTAGGAACTGACAAAAGCTTAGACCCTCAGAAATCCCTAGAAACCAGTGAGACCCTAGCAGTGTTGGTCCTCCAAAACTCTTGCCTATGATGAATCTAGCCTAGCATGAACCTTGTCTTGGATAAACCTTATCTAGGATAAATTTAGTTTAGGATGAATCTAGCCTAGGATGAACCTTGTCTAGGATGTACCTTACCCAGAATGAACCTTGTCTAAGTTAAACCGTCCCTAGGATAACCTTATCCAGAACGAACTTCGACAAGATCAAGTTAGTTCCACAGCAAAACTCGACTATGACGAAGAGTCGCTGCAAACTGAAAGAAGGCTGAATTGTAGCCGACTGTACCAGTAGGTAGCCCGCTCTGGGTGATTTTGCACGTACGAACCTGGTCGTTGAGGCAATCAATGGAGGATCAGAAATACCGCGTGATAGTCGTTAGAGAAGCCGCGAGATGCCCGAGACACGATATACACAACGGGTAATTGAATTTCCGCTATTTCTGATCTCGGGCCGGACCGCAGGACGAACGGGGATGCTTGTACTTGGTGTAACCGCGTGTCCATAGCGGGGACATTAATTCAGAGGTCGTGTCACTGGTAATTCTATTGTTTCAGCACGACCATTCTGTGGGAAGGATTCTTTTCATTCTTTTTCAGATGGTTTGTTACTGGTAGTCGTGTTACTTCTCGCTCGTGTTTCGCTTGATCTTGAGCAACCATGTTTATGGTCGTCGCATTTCTTATGGACTGAATTAGGTCGACCTCTTTATGTGCCATGTTGTTCTTCGCTGCTCTATGGGTAACTAAATGCACGCTTTCATTTACGTGTCAAGCTGTTGCGCAAATCGACTTTTTAATTTAACGAGCGCATTGTTAAATGCGAATCGATCGATTTTCAATTTATTTCTCGAGAAAATTATTTTTGAGAGAATTGTGCTGGTAAATGTATCACCGAAGTGGACGATTGGTACATTTCGAACTTCATTTTTGGAGCTAACATTTTTGCGATACTTATATCATAATTACATCAGGGGGATACTTTATCAATTATGATGTGGTGTTAGGAGGTGATGTGAGTGTAGTCAAATTTTAATGGAATCTCTGGTGACTGTATTTTATTTCTATAACATTATTTGTAATAATAAAATGATTAATAAAATGTTTTATTGTTAACGAGATTATTGCTATTACTTGATCTATTTATTTGATCAGGACAAATTCAAAATAAGTTTAATGAAATATAACTGATTTGTTTTTATCGCCTTCAAATAAAACCGATGCAAAGAGAAAATTTCATTACCAATAGTTTCGAATGTCGAGTTTTTTTCATTCGCAACCTAAGTTCGATAGGATATTGCATGAAGTGACAATCTGAGTGGCAATATTTTCAACTGCTCTTCCAACGAATCTGGTGATTAAATTCGGCCAAATTCGTTGACCGAAAATTTCATTTTCCGCTGCGTGAACAGGGAGCTTGCAAATTTCAAAGGAATGTTCAAAGCTCCGCTAAAATCGATGCATTTCCCGATTCACTTCTACGATCTACGTTTTTCGTTCTCCATTCTGAATCGAATAACGAAATTCGCTTTTTGCGTTACGTACAGGTATATTTCAAAATATTTTTTTCTCAGCATCAGATAAAACGATCCGCATTCTTTTTCTAAAAGGAACATAGTTGATTGAATACATTTTAACAACTAATAAATACATAAATTATGATACACCATTGAATAACAAATACTTGTTTAAAATTCAAGTGAAGAATTCTGTAAAGTTTCAAAATTCGACAGTCTCTAAGACTGTATGTACATTTGTTTCCCTGATTAGCAGTTATTTCGAAAGTCGGTGTCGAGAATACTACTTGTGCGATCGCGATTGGTGGACGGTATTGCACGGAGAACGCTTTTTGTGTATGAAATCTTTTTCTCGCATGAGTTACGTCCACTTCTACATATTTGCTCGAAGATACGGAAGACTTAACGGGTCCCGTGGTGGCCACTTGTCGTTTCTTGACGGGTTTTCACAGGAAACACAAGTGGTCGACACGGTTCATCTGTGGCCCCTGTTTTTCTCCCGGTTTCTCACCTATCGCTATGAACTGGCTGTAACCGTGTTTCTCGTTGCTTTTTCGACGATCTTTCTACTTAACGGTACATCCATCTCGTGAGATACTTTATTAGTTGGCCGAAGAAAGGTGTGTACCTTTCGTGAGGATGTCCAAACGAATATTTGAAAAGTGAAAGTTTCGGTAGTGCAATCGTAACTACACCTCGTTCGTTCGAACTGATGAAAAATTTTAACCCTTTGCACTCGAGAGTCACATTCGCCATTTGTTTTAATACAGTAATTTTAAATAAATAACATTTAACTCAATTTATAGTACGCACTATGTTCCAGCATAGTGAAACAGAAAATATTAGCCATTAATAGTAAAAACTAATAATTTCAAAAAAATTCATCAAACGTTTCAACTAGAATATTTTGCTGTTGCTATTTGCTATAGAAGAAAAGGATTAACCCTTCACACTCAAACGGCGACTCGACATTCGTCATTTCACTTCATACAACAATTTTAAATAAATACTTTCAATCACCTTTATAATATCGTCCACGTGATGTTTGAACATACAGAAACAGAGAAAATTAGCCATTAATACAAAAAAGTGGTAATTTTAAAAAAATTCGTCAAACTTTTCAACTAGAAAGTTTTACAGTCGTTGCTTGCCAACAGTATGAATGCTTTCGAGTGCAAAAGGTTAAACACATTTTGCGAATTAAATACATTCGATAAATTGGCGACTTTCAAAAATATTCCGTCGAGAATTTAAGCCCATAATCCGAATACCGATGCCAAATTCTATCGCAAACAAACGACTTCGTCGTTCGCCGATTGAACTCGTCTCGGGTCCTAAAAGACCCGGGCACTGTCGCACGAGGGTCCGTAACCCATAATCTCTAATCTGAAGAACATCCGAGAAAATGCATTTAGCAAAACGAGCCGTGCGCCGTAGGCACCGTGCAGTCCACTAAAAACGTCCGGACCTTAATGCAACAAGTGCTTCGATCCACCGACCTCGACAACTTGCTGAAAAATTGTACATTCACCGATGTATTACGATAAGGACATTTCCAAAAACCGGTTCTCGATTTTCGAACGCACCTTGCATTCGAGGAGATTCGCGATCGTTCTCGATAAAAAGAAGAGGAACACGTACGCTGCTG
Organism: Coelioxys conoideus; assembly: GCA_947623535.1. Taxonomy (NCBI): domain Eukaryota; kingdom Metazoa; phylum Arthropoda; class Insecta; order Hymenoptera; family Megachilidae; genus Coelioxys; species Coelioxys conoideus. The sequence goes on along the minus strand of OX392457.1, from coordinate 14,169,422 downwards.
AGAACGGCCAGACACTAGGGAGAATAAACGTATAGCACGTGTAGGTATTGCCTATTGTGCGTGATATTTCCCGTTATATATTTAAAGGAAAGTATTTGTAAATCGTCGAAAACGTTTGATTTCGTTTATGGATATACTTGGTTGCGGCTGAATTTGCATCTTCTTAGATATTTCAAATATCTATTTGACTATGCGAATATTCATTGTTCAATTGTATTCACAGATTATGGGGATTCTGAAAAATGTTATAGGTATAACGGGGATATAGGGGATATGATATATAGAGATTTAGAGGTGTGGGGATCGAAGCAGACAGGAAGAGGTTTGAGGATGTGGAAATATAGAAATCAGAAACTGTAGCGATATAGGGATCTAGGACTTTGCAAATCGGGGAATATAGGGATCTAGGGTTTTATTGGCCGGGGGCGTAGGGATGTAATGATATAGATACATGTATAGTATGAATTTGGGGGTATAGGAACTCGAAGATGTGTGATTGGGAGATATAAAATCTAGGGATATAGGGTTTAGGGGATAGAGAAATTTATGGATATATGGATATTGAGATACAGCGATCTCAGTACGTGTGGATTATGATATGTAAGAAATTGGATATGTAGAAGTGTAGGATTACAGCAATCGGGGGGTATACTGATTTCGGGATGTAGGTATTTGAAAATGTAGAAATTTAAGAATGTGGATATCTGAGAATATAAAAATACACGTGTACATAGAGATCTACCAATGAAGCGATAAAAAAATACAAGAATTTGGAAATATGTGTACCAAAAAATACAGAAATCTACAGTAATCCAACTAAATCTTCAAAATCTTTTAACAAATTATCTGTCGACCCAGATTTCTAATACTAATACACGAATTAATATAAAATTCGACACCGCGTACCTAAAATTTCGGTACCTCCCTGTATATTGCACGGGGTATATAATTGTTCGAGTATCATCAGTATGTATCGTATCAGTCCCATCGCTATTAGACACAAGGTTGTTTCGCAGTCAGACAGGAAGGCGTACGTGTGTGCAGAATAAATGGCCGTTATCGGTTGATGGATTTTCAGCGGAAACTCAAGTAGTCATGGCGGTTCTCTTTGGTCTCTTTTGCCGGGGTTACTTACGAGCCGTGGCTCGCTATTCGCTATACTTGCACCTCGTGCAACGGGACCTCATGTACATACAAATGTAAAGGAAGTACAGTTATCGTTCGCATGAATATTTCAGAAAATCTCGTAATATAGAAAGTTCATGGGACAGCGCCCGAGGGAGGGATTTACACGCGTTCGCATCATGGATACTGTTCTTATTGCCACGCGTCGTTTTACCCTACACGCCATAGAACCCTCGACTAGCTGTTATAATCTTTTAGCGGGATGAATACGGCGCGATACTTTATTAGTCGTCGCTGCATAAATTGCGCGTATAATATGAGCCATCGATTCCGCTCTTCCGGCGAAACGATTCCATTTGAATTAACCCCTACGACCAGAAATAATTTCTGATTTGTGCGTTACTGAATTTAGAACTTTCGCTGCATCGGGTGGTAAAAAATTATTTCGATAAAATCGAACGATTATTGTCACGAGTTAATTCGTGGTTGTATTTGCATTTTCTGTTTCAATTGATGAAATCCAGTGCATAATAGAATATTTTAAAAACTTTGTCCGTTCTGTTTAATTGGGACCACTCTAATATAAAGAAACTACTTTTCCTGTTATTTAAGCTAGAATTGTGATAAAAAGAAAACTAGTATTTGCAGAGTGCGTTCTTGAAAAGGAAAGCGCAGTGAAACGAGATATATTTGCACAACCTGTTTGATCATAAAGATCAAAGGACAAACTAAAGCAAATTAATGAAAATATAAATCATGAAGTCTCATAATAAATCACCTAAAGCAAATATCATAAAGAACGTATCATTCTGGCTCAAAAATAACAAGGGAAAATCATCGTACCTCTAAGACAAACGATACAAAAATCTAGCGAAATGAATCAGTCATGAATATTTACAAAAAGAGTGTTGGTACACGACGATATTTAACGAACTCCAAACAGGAATAAGATGTTCGAATAATTAATTACCCTGGCGAATATACGCTCTGCCTAATAATCGGACAAAAACCTAGTTTGTTCGTGAAATCACCACCCTGTTCGGGGAATCGTGTCCCTGCTAATAGCGTATTCACAACGTTTTATTTAATGAAACGTCCTTCCTACCCTTGGCCACGTAAATCTGTCGCGTCTATTTAGAGCGCCCCTTAAAGCTCGTGAACGCGACACGTTCGCACACGAGTTTTCGGTGGTCGGTAGTTCCCGCGAAATATTCAGCGTCTAAAATCGCACCAAATAACGGAGCATCGAGCGATAAACAGCAAGACACGGCTCATTATTCATGAGAATCGCATCAGACGTGGTCGGTGAATAATTTCGAGCGACACGCATCGGCGCGCCTTCGTCGTCGGCAATTAATATCGGCTGAATTCTCAGAAATCGTAGTCAAGACGTGCCAGTTTTCTTCTTGTTGCTCGCATTGTGTCCTCTGTGTCGTTGTGACTGATGAAAAAGAGAAGAGGAACGGGAAAAGACACTTAAGCTGCAAAAAAGATGTTTTAATGCGTTGATATCAATTTTTCTGTAATAGGTAGACTGGGACTATTTTGTTTCAATAAGATAAGATGACGTGATGAGATATTGACGTGCGTTTTATTGTTAAGGTTTACGTGATAGAATCACTATCCATTAGTGTATCTACACGTTAGATCTTTGTACACTGTGTTTTCTCACGCTAGATTGCCACGTGCCGTTTTTCCACGTGCCGTTTTTTCACGTGCTAGATTGTCTTGCGTGCTGTATTTCCACACGTTAGACCTCTCACACGTCGTATTTTTACACACCGAATTTCTGTACGTAGTGTTTCTACGCGCCGTACATCCACGCGCTGTATTTCCACACACTCTACTTCCATGTTATACTTCCACGCGTTGTATTTCCACGCGGCATATTTTCACACACCGTACTTCCACGCGTTGTACATCCACGCGTCGTGTACTTCCACACGCCATATTTTCACACGTCGTACTTCTACGCGACGTATATCAATGAGCCGTATTTTCACGCGCCATACTTCTACACGTTATACTTCTACGCGTTGTACATCCACACGCCATATTTTCGCACGTCGTACTTCTATGCGTTATATATCTATGCATTGTACTTCGACGCACCGTATTTTCGAGCGCCGCACTTCTACACGTTATATTTCCACGTGCTGTAGTTCCACGCGTCCTATTTCCACGCTCTCTATTTCCACGCGTCCTACCTCCGCGCGTTAAATCGTCACACATTAGATCTCCAAATTCCATAACATCACGCGTTACATCGTCACACGTTGTACTCCCACGTATCAAATCTCTATGTGCCAAATCACCACGTGTTGTAATAATTTATATCAGCACTCGTTACAACGTATCAAAGAAAGATACAATCACCATACACATTTTACAATACGCATCCGCAAAAGGGATTTTTCTCGCACCTATAATATTTTGGGAGTCTAAGAAGAGTAAAAAAAATGGAAGGAAGAAAGGGTAACGAGACGCGATATAGAAATCGGTATGTGGAGATCGCGTTACACGTGAGGAGTATCAGGACAAGTTTGCGTTTCGATTCTCGCCCTGGCAAATAGAAACGATGAGATCGAACGACGAGAACGTGACCTATATATGCGTTCCGGTAACAAAGCCGAAGGTGTATATGGTGGAACGCTCGACGGATCATTCGGATATTAGTTTACCGAGCGGACAGCTTACACTGCGGACTTTCGATCGATTAAGGTTACATCCATCAGCGAAGCACGCGCCTTTTGCCCTACATTCGACAAAAGCCGTTTCATTAAGTATTATTGTGCCCCTAGCGTTGCGTTCCCGTGTATTTCCTTCTCCTATTTGGTTCTGGTAAATTGACAGCCAGAAATGTTGCCAGTTTACATCCTGACAATTCCTGTTCGTTGACAAGTTGCTCCTCCGATGGATCCTATTTAGTAGAATGTTTTTGGGCGAGTTTAAATGCGATTACTATTGATGAGTTTCTAGGAAACTCGGAGAAGATAAATATTGGACAGGTCCTAAAAAACCTTGAAGCAAAAAATTAATGTTTTGATAAAGTGGAACAGGAAAATGAATATTTTAATAAGCTTCAAGTAGAAAATGAATATTTTAAGACATTTATAGAAGAAAATGAATATATTAATAAATTTGACGAAGAAAATGAATATTTTAATAAATTTGAAGAGGAGAATGAATATTTTAATAAATATGTAGAAGAAAATGAATATTTTAATAAATTTCAAGAGAAAAATAAATATATTAATAAATTTGAACAAAAGAATAAATAATATACAAAGTTCGAGTTATATTACTATCAGCTGACAATGCGATGTACCAAACTGACGGCTTAAATTGAAATAATTAAATGGTCACCCCCTTCATTGTTGATATTCATTTAATAAAATAATACTTTTGAGGATACTTTTTGGAACATACTCGTCAAAAAATAATCCCGTTCTGTATAGCGGAGAAATTGCAAAAGAAATTAAAAAATAGTCAATCATTCAGACATCCAAAGAATGGCACGAAGGTTAACAATTAGAGCTAGTTATCGTTTATCAAACGAGCGATCCAGATTCCGATCTGATTCCAGCAATACTTTACCAGGTGTGCATGTCTACATTACTCGAGCTACGAACGTCGTCACATAAAACCGATTCAACCCCTTCGAACACCTTGCATCGAAATGCAACGCGTGCAGCGTCCGAAAATTCCTCCGCTGTCAAATTCCTAAACAAGGTGTTCGAAATATTAAAAGGGTCGCCCGGCCGACAGAAGTTGATATTAGAATACTAAAAAAGAGCCATGTTTTCGAGAGGTGCCGCACACGTGCAACCACGGAGGGAAGGAAACGTGAGTGCATTCGAGTGCATCAAGATGCGCGGCCGGAACCGTGCAGCTAACCTACGCGTCGATTATCAAACAAAGCGTGGCGTCCACAACGAAGAAAAGAAATGGTCGGCCCTTTCTTGTTCCCCGTGGTGCACGTAGTCTTCGTGGTCGTTGGTATTTTATTCGTCCCTGCTGAACGACCTTGCACGGCACGCAGGTAGAATAACAGGCGTTCAGGGAACATCCGAATTCCATCGTTTCGGTCCTTTATTCACGCCGGCCTGGTAGTTCGACGATCCGTAAAAAAGAAGATCCCTGCCCCCGGATCCCGTGGGATCTACCGGTCGAATCCCCCGGTTAAACGATCGTATATCATCGAATTTTATGCCCCGAGTCTTTCCTAAATTCGGCGCCGGGTATGATAGTCGTGGAACGGGGAGGAAAGAGGTTTATCTCGCGTACTGTGCGTTCACGCAAGATAGAAGGTTGCTATTTAGTTAACGCAGATGAGATAACGTTTATCGAGTTACCGGTGTTTCGGCGGATTAAGGATTTTAGAGGGAACGGGCCGCAGGGAGAAGCGGATTAACTGTGAGCTGTGGGACAGTCATGGGCAACTGTGCCGCGTGAGGGCAATTGGATGTGCATTTTTGTTTGCAGATGTATATTCGTACGGTTACGTGGGGCGGAGAGATGTTCTTGGGTTCCAAATATAAAATTTACGAATCGGTTATTGTCAAATTTTTCACACTTTCGAGTTTCTAGGTTATCGAACTTCGTTTTCTAATTTAAATTTTTAAACCTACATATCCCAAAATTCACTAACTCACAAATTGTTAAGTTCACAAATTCACTAATTCACAAATCCATGAATCCACAAACCCTCAAATTTACAAATCTTCAAATTCATACATTCACAATTTCACAAATCCTCAAATTTACAAATTCGAAAATCCATAAATCCTCAAATTTACAAATCTGCAAATTCACATATTCACAAATTCTCAAATTAGAAATCCTCAAATTTACAAATCCGCACATTCACAAATTTACAAGTTTCTAAGTTCCTAAATTCCAAAACCCTAAATTAATATTGTATAATATAAATGAATTTCTGCTTCATCCCCATATAATTTCAAATCACTGTGAATCATTTATTAAATCTAAATGCCATAAAGCATGCGACTCACCAGTCATTGACTTGCATCACTGTATTCGCATTGTATTTTAAATTTAACCTAAAATCGTTCTATTAATCAAATCTTCTTTATAATCATTGCCCATTATTCAATTTAAACTTGGTATCTCCTCTCACAAATTAGCAACGAATGATCTAAGATTCAAACTCTGCTCTAAACATCAAAATCTCAAAGACAATTCTACTCCTTTTAGAAAAAATTTGATTCCTCGACACAATGAATTAACTGATCGATAAATACTACCAAATATTTCTATAAATCTACTATTATAAATCTGCTATTTTCACGATATACTATTTTCAATTGATTAAATAAGAAATCTAGCTTGAATTAGAGACAAGAATCTAAACAATAAACGTTCGATAAAAATGTAATACGAGTTATTTAAACAATCGTGTAATTAATTTCTAAAAAAATTGCGACTTAATTGCGTGTGATCATTTCGAAACGATAACTTCACGAAGAAGATTGTGCTTTTAGATAGTAGAAAGTAATTGCTACCATAATTCGGGGTTGTATAGGAGTAATTTAATCGAAATGACATTGGAGACATCAGTATGGCGAAAGTGAACTTTTGAAATGCAGCCTAGAGAGCTGTCTCGGGCTCTTTCTAATTCATTATCGCTAATTACAGCCGGAGACGAGGAAAGTCTTGTCGTGTCGCATGAACGAAAGGCTCTTAATTGTGAAATTAATTAATTAGACAGAACGTCGCAGATGCAAGAGTATCTTGAGGCTAATTCGAACTTCGAACGAGACTATGGCTCTCTTACAATCACAAATTGTTCTTCACGTTCCCTTTCGAAACGGATAGAACGATTCGAGTGACGGTTTACTCACCGTATCATTGTTTTTAATCGGTTTTCCTCAACGATCTCTCTGCTTCGTGTACATAACTTTTATTAATTAAAAAATACCCCGGTTAAGTGATTACGGTCACGTGTAACAGCTCGAAATAGAATTCGATGTTGGTACACTATGTCCGGAGTTTAATGCAAATGAAATGAACCCATTTGTATTTTAGTTCTACGTTCGTAATGTAACTTAGTCTCCAGTTATATCGACGTAATAGAAAGTGACATTGTTAAATCGTGACATATAAATATAAATTAAAAATAACTTTTTAATACGTTAACTACTTTGCTAGGTATCAAAATATCTATATTTTCAATTATTCGAATCGATATTACAGTTTCAGGTGATACAGTTTGCGAATAAAAATAGGTACAAAATGTGTGACAAGATTATAGAGTAAATTTTTGAAATTTGCAAATTAATCTTAAAAAAAGTTGAATAAAAACTCTACACACGAGAATAGAACCATTTAACAAACACAATATTTACGATTTTATGTTTGTATTCGATGTGGAAATTCATTTCAGTTAGTTCAATGTGAAAAGTATCTTCCAAATACGTCAATTAATTCCACGAAAGCGTTTCTTTTCGTAGTAACCTCGCTTTCATCGCATCTACGATCAGTTCCAAGAAAAATGATGGTAACCAAGTGAATTACAGTAACCACGATCGTTTAGTGTCGAAATTGAGAGCCACTGTGGGTAGAAGCTCCCACGCAGTGGGACATGGTCGAAACATAATCTATCCGACCGATCTTGCATGATTGGCCAAGGAAATCCACTTAGGGTCAAACTTTCACTGGAGGATCCACCTTCATATTCATATTTTTCTCGGGCTCACCTTCCATATCTTTTCGGTCGCTGGTTCGATGACCATCTGCAGGACAAGCGTGACACCGGTAGGGTCAATTGATGGCTCCCTAACTGGCCCAATCATTATCGTATTAACATGAAATACCACGTCGTTTGACGTCAGTCCGACGAGAGACAACGATCGTCGATCGAATCCCGATGATCACGTAGGCTGTGTTCTTCTCCGAATATGTGGGCTACATGCTTTGTCATCGTGAGTCTGCTTCGATATGTCTTCTTTTATAGGGAATTTTGGCATTGGGGGATTGAGGTTCGAGGATCTAGCCATTTTGGGATTTGGAGATTGGGCGTTTGAGGGTCGGGGAATTCCGGGTTGCAAGTTTGGAAATCTTGTAAATTGGGAATGTGTGAAGTTGGAGATTTGGGAATTTGGTAATTTGGGGATTTGGGGTTTTGGAAAATTGCGGTCCTTTGGACTCGGGAATTGGGTACTTGTGAACTTGGGGATTTGGGAGATTGGGCACTAGGGGATTTGGGGATTTGGAGAAATAGGTACTTGGGGATTTGGAGATTTGAGAATTTGAAAATTTGAAAATTTGAAAATTTGGGGAATTAGGTATTTAGAGATTTGGGAATGTGGGGAATTGTATACTTGGGGATTTGGGGGATTGAGTACTTGTGGATTTGTGGAGTTTGAGATGTGGAAGTTTGGGAAATTGAGAACTTAGAGGCTCAGGGGTTTATTAATTTGGAAATTTGGGAATTTAGGATTATGTGAAATTCGGAAATCTGATAATTTGGAAACTTCGAGAATTTCTGGATTTTAGAAATTTGGGAATTTGAGAATTTGAGAATTGGAAAATTTGAGAGTTTAGGAATTTGAGAATTTAGAGATTTGGCGACGTCTGAAATTTAGGAATGCGGAAATGTGTAAATTTTGTGATCTGGGGATCGAGGACTTGGAGATTTGAAAATTCCCAAATTTCCAACTTACATCTCCCCAACTTGTACAAACATCCAAATCTCGACATTTTCAAAGTTCTTCAAAATTCTTCAATTCCCAAATTCTCAAATTTCTAAATACTCAATATCTATAAATTTTCAAATTTTCAAATTCCCAAATCTCAAAATTCCAAAAACCTCGACCATACTGCACAAATAAAAAAATTCACCGTCCATTAAAGAGGACTCGAAACATATTTAAAATACGATATTTCGCAACGAAAAAGTTTCACTGCTAAAGAGTCGTAATTAACAGCGATCCTTTTACCGAGTTCTGAAAAATGTTTTCACCGAGCATCGAGCAGTTTCACAACTTTCATCCGACAATTTTTCATCAGTAAAGTACAAAGTTTCTATTACTGCGTTCGTAATCAATTGTAAATGAAGATATCCCGGCAGGCGCGACACCATTAAAAATCGCTGTCGAAGAAATTTATCTTCCCCGAAGAACTCTATCCCACAGTGCGAGACTTTCTCGAATTGGTCGCTACGTCGTCGGAGCGTTAATTCTCGCGGATTGCCTGTTTTACATCTTTAACGAACGTCGAGCCGAACGTTTCTAAACAGTCGCGCAAACGTATAAGTATCGGCATTCTTCGGCGACGAAAGAGTCGTAAAATTATCGTTCCATGCAAATAACCACACTGCCCGAGAGCTATCGCAAATTATCCAGTGAAAGTTACACACCGGTGTGTTTTAAACGATCGGTTGCACTTGTTAATTACCGAAAGCGTGTAATTTGCGTTACACGCGCGTGGGCGTGAAATCGTGAACACAAAATCACCACCGGCAATTATCTTTCTTTTTCTTTGTCTCCCCCCCAGTTTCACGTATCACGGTGCATATCGTTTCAGCGAAATTGAAAGTGAATTTCTTGGTTTCGTAACGATTCCGAGTATCCGATGCGACTGACAACGATTTGCGCCACTGTCAACGCTGCGAAAAAATATCGAAATTGACTGGGTAATTTGAATCGAATATCAGTTTCGACCTTTCGCACGACGGACACATTCTAATGCACAATGTTCGCGCGAAGGTTTATATATTCCATGATTGTCTACGACTTCTGGAAACGCGTTTTTATCCGTCGGTAGTCCGCGGAGATAAATTCGATTTAGAATTTGCATTTACGACGCGTTTATAGCGCGAAAGGCAAACAGTATCGTTTAAGTACCTTCTTGCTTTGAGTTGCCATCAATTTCGCTTGTATGAGTAGGTTCTGTAGCGAGACAAAAAGTGAGAATACACTCGAGCGCGCTTGTGTACGAGTTGTATCGCGAGGTTCATCCGGGAATGGAGTATGGCTGGCTCAAGTATCTGAAGTTTAAAAAATTTCCAGAAATTCTTAAATGTTCAAATTTCAATGTCGTCGAGTTTCTGTGTTGCCGAATTCCTAGATTTACAAATTTCTGTATCACCAAATTTCTGCATCTACAGGAAGCTAGATTTACGAATTCCGAGATTTTCACGTCCATGAATTCCCGAGTTCCAAGGTCTGCAAGTTTCTACGCCCTCAAAATCGTGGATTTACAAAATTCCAAGGTTATCATATTCGTGGATCTCCAATTCTCCAGACCTTCGAATTTCTACATCCCCAAAATTCTGAATTTTCAAAACCCAAATGTCTCACATTCAGGAATTTCCAACTTCCAGGCTTCTCAAATATCTACGTCCCCGTATTCTAAATCCCCAAATCTCCAATGTACCATGTTCGTGGATTCCCAATTCCCGAAGTCCCCAAATTTCTACGTCCCCACAATCCTAGGTTCCCAAATCCCAAAATTATCATATTCATGGATTCACCATTCCCAAGTACCTTAAATTTCTACGTCCTCAAAATCCTAGACCTTCAAATCCCTTCACTGATATATCTATAGGTACCTAATGAAAAGCAACTCCACAAATTCCAACATCGTCAAATTGTCCACGAAGAAGCTATAAATCTTCCTGTCTATCCAAGAAGCTATAAATCTTCAAATTCCTAAATCCCCAAATCTCAAGTTTCTACATCCAAATTGCCACATCAAATTCTGAAACGATCCTCAAATGACTGAAAGTCTGAAAAATCCTTGAAAACCAACTGGTCGAAGATTCTCCCCTCTCGATTGTCATATTTCGCCTGAGGAAGTCTGATTCGCTGCGGAGCGTACGACGATCGTTGCTGAAAACAATTATCTAGCCAAAGGCGGCCCACGAATCGGTCGTAACCGTTTATTCAATTACGCGTCCCGTTCACCTACGCTCTGTCGCGGTCGAGTTCAAAGCTCGCAGTGCCACCAACTCGATGAATTAACAGCGGTGATCGTTTCATCTCGTCCAGCCTGTAGAAGAGTTCTCGAGAGGATTTCTCTCCGTCTTTCTCTCTGTCTGTCCAACCGGCCGGGATCAAAGCGTAGCACGAATCCATTTCGAACCGCATCGGAGACGATCGACTCCCGTGGCCGGCCCATAATGGATTACATAAAAAGCACGAAAATAGTCTCGTCAATTACGAGCCGGCTGCTGGCCGTTGGTCCGCGGACTCTATTGGATAGTTTCGAGGCGAAGCTGGAGCGCATCCTGCGTCAGAGCGACGTCAATGCTTCTCAGGCTCGGTCGACGAACCCGAAGAGGCGCATCCAGCGTTATTTTCAACGACCGACCATAAACCCCGGCCACTTACACGCGGATCTTGCTCTCACGCGGAATCTCTCTCGTCTAGCGAAATCCCCGCTGTGTTGCTTGGCCCGCTACGAAAAGAATCCGCCCGTGAACAATACGATTCCGACCAGCCACAGGGAATTAGGGAAAAACTCGCGTTCCACGCACCGATTTAGACCGGGCCAAAGGTGCACCGGGCCTTGTTTAGGCTGCAGAACTATAGTCGTGATCGGTGAATTGCGCGCTCGAATGGTGAGCCGCCATTGAAATCGAATCGAAACTTTCTCGCGATCTGTACATTGCATTTTTTTATTTTTAGTTGCTTTTGTGTGAGAAATATTCAGGAAATGGTGTTTGATGATTTATTGGTTGCTATGGGTGGGTGAGCTTGATTTGGCTATAACTTCTATTAATCATTTTATAATAATGGAGTAGTGATACCGTATAACAATTAAGTTGTAATATTAAGTATGTTATAATAGAAATAGAACTGAAAGCAAAGAAGAACGTTATTGTCACAATACGAAGAACCACGCGTGGAGGCAACATGCATCATAAAAATGATAGTAGAAATGTTAGGTAACTGCAGTGTTGATGATGTAATGACAGTAATGATAGTGTAGTGTTGACAATGATTATTTTGAACGTATGTAATTTTAAAATAGCTAACCCAATATCAACCTAACCTGTGTTTATTGCATAATACCAATGTAATCTCCGTTCATTACATAATATCAACCTGATCTTCAATTATGCCTATTAAATTATATAATAGTAAAGGGTGTATACACTTTGTTGGCACACCCTGGTGTCTTTATAATGGGGTTCCATTAGCTGCGTCCTAAAGGAGTGCACCATCCTACGTAGAATCAATACGTGTGTACAATCTAATGTGTGACTACATCTGGTTCACATATATGTTTGGATTGTATCACTTCCATTGTGTTATATCAATAAGTTCTTTCCAGAATAACCTATTTTACTATTTGTTACTGTTATGACATAATGTAATTATACGTAGGCACCTTATAGTTACGAACATGCATCTTGAAAGCATCACATATATTAACATACGAGTGACGTCTTCAATCATCACTTCTCCATATCGGTGATATGATCCAAACTTATATTATTTCGTACTGTATATATTGTTCAAAAATAATGACCTACGATGAAAAAATCTGACAGTGCTACCTGCATGTTTATCTCTACAATCATAAAGAACAAAAAACATGAAGAGAAAATAATCGTCCAATTAATTTAAGAGTCATCGAGCGATAATGTGTACACTTATTCTTAAAATTTGAATTACGTGTAAAAGTTGTGTCGTTTTCAAACCTGTTGCTCGTTTCGACTGTAAGACCTTGCATAGAAATGCGACTTTTCGAGGCTGTGATTCTGACGAATTATTCGAGAGGAAGGATTATTGGCTAGAGGGATTTTCCCCGGTATCGTGCAGCATGATAAAGCACAGCCAGAGTTCGTCAATCGCGTGGCTGGCTGTTGGCGAGATTCAAATTTAGCCGGTCCGTGTCGATTCGTGGAAAAACCAGAGCGAGTCGTGCGCGCGAAACGACCGGTGCTGAAATAAAAGTTTCTCGCGGATGGTTTCGTGCCGGCGTCTTTTTATGCGACAGCGAATGTATATAGAACGTTCGTGGAAGCAATAATAATTCGGTGACGCAATTGGGTCTCGGCTGGCCAATTCGTTTGCCCGCTGCGACAGCGTGTCGTCGCTGCTTCGAGTATCGTGCGAGTCACATCGTTCATTCTCAATGCTTCCATCTCCTCTTTCTGTTTTTTACCCGTGTGAAAGAGGTTACGTTGACGTTGGATACTTCAGCTAGCCCCCGATAATTTTTCTCAACGATTTGCAACTGATTCGTTGTTGTTTTGCAACTAGATTCGTTGTTGCTTCGCAACTCGATTCATAGTTAGTTTGCAACTAGATTCATTGTTGTTTCGCAACTAACCGCTCCTAAGCATTTGGACACTCCTCTTTTCTTGTACTATTGATACACAATTAAGTTTAGCAAAAAATATTGCAATAAAGTGAAATAATTATACTACTATTCTCCACCTCGCATTTTTCCTGAGTTTTTACATGATTTATACTTTTATTGAGAGTGCCTACACACTTATGAGCAGTAGTGTAGACTCATTGTTGCAACTAATTTCATTCGTTGATATGCAATTGATTCACTATTTAGTTTGCAACTGATTTGGTAATTAACTTTTGTTTATCACTTTATGACACAATAGGTTATGTGTGATCAGGTTAGGTTAGAGACTTCCACCAATGACAACAAAAGTTATTATTTTATAAATATTGACTAGTCTTGACAAATCAGTTGTACAAATACAAATAGAACAGAAAGCAACAATCTAAAATAATCTTATATTATTTATTATACGAATAACGTACTTTTATATAAAGACCAATGAATCGTATAAAATAATAGCGAATCACTTATACATATTAATTTATTATCTGTAATAAAATATAAAAAATAATTTTTATTGCGTGAATTTCAAATGACTTACTTTATTGCTACGATGAAATAAGGTTCGCGTGAGAGGGTTGCATCAATTGCCGGTTCGAGAATGTGACAAAGAAACAATTACCCCGTAATTATCACGTAATCCCGACGGCGGCGAGAATTTCCCATCGTAATCAGCGAACGTTATCGACGGAATATAGTCATCGAAGCGATTGCTAAATGCGTGTAAACGAGCAGTACCGTAAACGGAGAGATTTAAACACGAATTTGCGAATGTAACGGTGATGCGATACACACCGGATTTCTAGTTAGGGATTCGTGCTATCCTCGTTACAGGACCTTTCGACATCCAAATTATACAGAAACGTTAGAACGGAGTCCATTTATACCTACAAATAACAAAACACTAATATCAAAAAATAAGATAAAGCAAATATTTACTTATGAATCGTGCCGTTTGATCCGAATTTTGAATCGTTTGACGCAAAACGAAACAAGTGGTGGCCAGTTGTTTTTGGAGTCTGCCGAGTACCTTGTAGATGTTCAGTGTTCGAATTAACGGATCCGCTCGTATTTTTCGCCGGGTGAGGATTTATTTTAAAAGCGTGATTTATCACGCCACCATTTTATATAGACTGGTCGACTCGTATATCTCGGGGCGATTTTTGTAACTGAAAGGCAGATATTTTCGGGCGGACTTAGAGCGTGGGTATAGTCAAGCAAATCTGCAAAATTGCAACAACATTGTTTGCTTCCTTGAATATTAAATACTATGGAATTAATTACATCTAAGCAATTACGTTTGCTTAGAAATTTGCAAATGTAATTTACAAACTTATAGATTCAAAATTTTCAAATCTCAGCTACAATGAAATGGATTCATGCTAAATCGAGTCAAACGTAGCAAAAATGGTAACAACGACTGACCAGGCAATTTCGCATCGAGAGATCGAACAATGCGTTCCTATTCCGTCAACCACGATCCTATCAATGATTCCGACGAGGAAGAGGACACGGTCCAAGTATGACGATTACCAGGTTTTGCCAACCATGAAACGACAGTCGGCATTTCGCGTGGCTGAACCTCGCCACGATCTTCCACGATGCTCGTAAAAGAACGAACAAACGCTGACACGCTTTCCTATTTCAATGTTTTCTTTTAATTTTATTTTCCAATTCGCGATACACCGTATCGAACGAACGTTCTGTGCCAGCGAGCGGAAAAAAGATGCGCGGCGCAAAAATTGCAAGGACTTTTCGGGCGAATCGTGTCAGGGCCAAAATCGTAATAACCGTTACATTTTAGAATTTGCCAATTATTTTAACCTCAGTGGGACGTGCGTAAATACGAAGACCGATATATTAAAGCGGCGAAAGTATTCTCGGATGTAAAATGTAAATCTCGTTTTGCTTTTATAAAATAAAGAACCGGCGGCCCGATAATATATCGGCCACATTTTACTCGCCGGATGTAACGTTCTTAATTTTCTTATTGCGAAACGTAAACCTTCTGCCACGGTTAGAGGGCGTTCGTTCTGTTATTTCAAAGTCTAGCAGAAAATTTCGAACTTTTTCTATTCCATCATATTTCACGCGAACAAACGGAGGATTCTTTTGTGACGAGATACGGTCGCCTAAAAATTCTAAAAGTCCTAAAATTCCAAACAGACCCAGACATCTAAAATCCCGAAATCTAAAAAATTCCAGGATTCCAAATCTTCGAATCTCTCGAACCGGAGTTGCAAAATTCCAATTCCAAAGTTACAGAAGTTCAAAATCTTTAACATACAAAAATTCTAACCTTACATTTTATTATCGCGAAATTTTCTTACTGCGAAATTTAGACCTTTTAACCTCGGTCAGAGGGCGTTCGTTCTGTCGTTTCAAAGTCTAGCAGAAAATTTCGAACTTTTTCTATTCCGTCGTATTTCACGCGAACAAACGGACGATTCTTTTGCGGTGAGGTACGATCGCCTTGAGCAAATATTGAATTCGCAGCCACAGGTGGATCACGGTTGCTTACGCGGTTCTCCGCGCAATAAATCATCGTTACACGGCCGACGTACGCGCGCGTTGCCATAACCGATAGAAATTATCTGAATTTGCGCAAGAGGACAGTAATTTGCGTCAACGAGTGTTTTGCAATCGTCACTGTACCGCCGTGAGTGACGCGAATTGAAATTTTCGAAGACAATTGCAATCATGAACGATCTTCTTCAAGAACCTCGTATTCATACGGCTAAAATTATTGTAGCTTTATTGGTAGGATTGAAGTTGTAGTAAATGTTCATATTCGTAGGGCTAAGATTATTTAACGTACTCATATTCATTGAATAAAATTATTTTACAGAGCGATACCAATCGGATTAAATTATTCTACGTGTTAATACTTATTTGATTAAGTTATTATAAGTACTTATTTTCATAAGTATGCATATTCATAGATTTAAAAGTATTGTACTATAAATGTCACTGAATTTTCTCTGCTAAGAACTCAAATACACAAAAAAACTGATAATTCCCACCTATAATAAATTTTAACCCTTATCGCTCCTATGTCGAGCGTTGCTCGACGTCGCGTTTTTCTTTGATCGTAGAAATAATTCAGATAAATACTTGCAATAAATTATAAATATATTTGTTACTCTTAATCTGCACCATTGCAATACATTTTATTGCAAACCTATTCATTGATTTATTTTGTCAATTAATTAAGGAGCTACAGGTAAACGAAATTAAAGAGTGCAAAGGGTTAAAAATTCGAGAATATGATATAAGCACTTCATAAATACAACTCTAAAAATTTTAAGTTTGCTTCGATTATACAAAAGTCCACATGTTCCACATATACATACATATAATTAAATAAAATAATGATACAAAGTAATTAACGACAGCAATAACTGCCTGGTTATTAAACCAGGTCTGTAATTCGAAGTTTGTAGAACGTAAGCTTTAAAAATACCATCCTCCAAGATGCACATTTCTCGCGCTGAGCCAGCAGCGGTTCAACCATTGTTCGTATTCCAAGTTCACCGAAAGAAAGCAAGAAAGCTGGATGTTTAATCACCGAAGAACCGCACGTTATAAACTGCACCGTAGCCACCTTTCATTCCTCCCATTTCCCCGTTCCTCTTTATTTTATGTACTAACAACGTTCCGAAATATTCTCTACGGCTCGTTGTTCTAATAATAGTTGGAACAAAGGGTTCCATCTCGGCCGTTTTCGACGCCGAAGAAGCCGTTGACCACTCGTCGGATTCTTCGGTACGTCCCTGAGAATCAGCAATAAAATAATCAGGAGCTTAAGGGATGACGCCCTGCGAATGGACCGGCAACCTAAACAAACAGGCGTCATGATCGTGCGCCAATGACGTCACATCGCGTCTCTCGGGGTATATTTTCTCAACAATGCATCAAGAGCGGCATTTATACACGCCGTTTGTTTCCGTTAAACGGTTCCCGACTATTTCGGGATGCCGAAAGCTCTCGGACGTGCCGTAAATCACTCTCTGAGGGAATGATTCGCGCATCAGGAAGTACATACGCCCGAGGAAGCATCCCGGCGCCAGAACTTCGAGCCGGGAACTTCAACGTACCTCGGCTACGATCAACGTTTACAGTTTATTGCTTCACTGGCGATCCCTCCGCGGTTTTCTTTACGTCAATCGTTCTTGACTTTTCGATCGGAAAGCGGAATTTTTTGAAACGGTTATGGTTAGCGCGGTACGTGCGAATTGCGCGGAAGGTGCGGAGTATGCAACGTATGGCGTTTGGCTGATCGTGTGCTTGTTGTTGGAAATACGAATAGGGTTTTAGTTTGAAATTTTTTAGCGCTGTTTGTTTTCACAAATTCCAAGTTTTCAAGTTCCTAAATTGTCAAATTATCAAATTTCAGAATGTCTAAGTTCCTAAGTGTTGTTTTGGGAAGTTCCAAATTCTCAATGTGATAGACTTCTAAAACACCAAGTTCGTATATTCTTAAATTTTTTAATTCTTACAATTTCTGAACCTGTACATACATTTCTGAAACCTAAGTTCGCAAGTTCTTAAATTCCTACAGTTCTAAATTCTTGAATTGTTAAATTTAAGTTCCTAAATTCATTAATTTAAATTTCTAAATTCACAAAATTCCTAAATTCTTAAACTTTTAAATTCTGAATTCCAATGTTTCTATATTCCTAATATCTCAAAGTACCGAATCTCCCACTTCTCAAATTTCCAAGTCACTAAATCTCTAAAACATTCAGTTCCAAAATATCTATTTCCTAAACATGGTTGTTCATTTTTATCTTTCCACTTGTCATTCGCAACAAGATGACCATGTGAATCTCCCAAAATCTGTTTTTTAGCATTTTCACTAAAGTTTCGATCTTCGGTAGACCAGTTGATCCCAGAAAACACGTTTCAACGGTAAAGAGTGAAAGAATGACGGGCAGCTTTCGAGAAACGATAACAAAATGAAAGGCGAAACAGATCTCGTGCACGATAGAACGCTCTGAACCCTCGGTTTGCCACGATTTCTTCACAATCCGTTCCCCAATGTATCGGTTAATCGATTTAACGGAGCGGTTTCATAAATTACCGTGCTCGTTCGGCCCAGAAGAGCCTTGACCCAAATTCCTAAATCGTCCGGGAAACTTTTCGACAAAGCTTCGAAGCATCGGAGCGACTGCACCCGTGCGTGCTCACGCACGTGCGCCCAAATCTTCTGATCGCGTGCAGAGCCTACAAAATGGTCGTCGCTCATGAATATCTGTCCATCTTGTCGCGAAGCAACGGCGATTCCATAATCGAACTACATCGTTATCCGAAGGCTTATTAACTTGATTAATTCCTCAGCTGTCACTTGTCTTTCTCTCTTTTGGCAACTACGCGGGTTGACGAAGATCTCGTTCCAGAATACGCGTGCACGCGTGAAGATGTACATGGTGCACGTGCACGGGGACACCGTGCCAAAACGAATCCCAATTTACATTTAACACCGCGGTCATTAACGGACCGCTCTGATCGTGAACCTTTGAAGATTGCACGAGGGTGCAACCTTCAATAGGGAAGTTTACTCGTTATAGACACTCCTGTAATTAGGGTGAAACTTTAGGGTGCGCTTTGACTATACTCGATACAAACGAACGTGCGAAATATATGTGTATATTTTAATATGTTCGTAATAACATTTTTGGTACAACTTTTCTAGCTCGATGATGTTTATACTGTTTTTCAAATAAAATCGTATAATCAAATTTACTTTTGCAACATACGTATCGCGGCGATCAATCAGGGCAGGCCATGTGCCTTTCATCGGCGCTCTTCCTTCCTAAGGGAAATTTCAAAATAAAGAAGCGTAGTACATATCTTGAACGAGCCCAGTAAATTCATTCGATAGAATCTCGCACCTTCAACAAGCCATTTCGATTAGCTTACAGAATACAGAATATTTCTACAAGGAAATATCTTTCGGGTGCAGAGACTTGATTTTGTCAAAGTCAATAAAAGCACAAGTTCGTTCGGTGTAAAAGTACCGTAAATCTTGTTGTTGGCAAAATAGGAAGGAACAAAAACGGTGAAGCGCTATGAAAATTCGAGGATAGTTATCGTTGGAAGTGTATGTCACGTGTGAATCGATGGAAACTCTTCCTGCCGCTCTCGGTATCCTCGAGGGTCCGCGCGATGTTTACGGCAGAATGAAATGCGATCATCCGTGTGACGATAGGAAAAGGCACCCGGGGAGGCTTTGTCGAAGGTCCAGGGCATTGATTTTCAATAGGTCAATGGTGGAACCGGCCGATAGCGTTGCAAGATCGCGCGATGGATCAGCCTACACCTACCTTTTGTCGACGGATTTTCGTTCGCCTCGCTTCGATAATTCGAGGCAAACTCGTGGGGTAAACAGAACACGTGCGGTATGACAACGAAAGGTTACACGCGTCGTAAATCAAAATGCTCGTAAATGCAAAATTTCGCGAGCTTTCCGTGGGGCACCAGAACGACGGGGGAAGGAAAGGTTCGCGAAAATCACGCGATCGAACGACCACCGAAATTCTTTTAGAAAGACTCCTCCTCGACACGACGGCGACCGTACTCAATCCCTTTAGGCTCGTTTTCACGACCACGTGCGACGAGGTCAAGTCGCGGCATTCGATTTTATAAATATCTCTTTAGTAACGTAAACATTCGCAAATCGCTCGAGGAATTCTATTTTTCTTGAACCCTTCTTTTCTTAGGCATCGACTAATAACGTAAAATCGTGGACACGTTGTTCGTTTGATCCGTTGATTTTTATTGAGTTTCCGTCTTATTTTTTTTTTATCGTGGCTCATCATTTACGTTTTATTGATCGTACGGAAATTTGGACAAGCGCGAGGATCGAACCTAAAAAGATTTACCGCGACAGCTTCTATGACGGTGACTCGCGGGCAATTCGTAAAAATAGGATCTGATTTGTTTTGAAATTTTATGAAACCGGAGACAAGAAGGATGAGAGTTATTTTTGGGGAGGAAAAATGATTCGCGGCTCGATTTAAACGTCGACGATTTATACGCTTGATACTCGCGGGTAACGGAGTAGTCGACGTTGCATCATCGATCGGAGTTTGATAGCAAAATGCATTAAAATGCCGCACAATAGCTGTCCACTAGCTCCTGGAACAACATTAAACGGTATTATGATTCGCACGTGTAACGCTACGGAGAATATTATACGGTGGCCTCGTTTCCCGACGCAGTTCAGTCGATGTAAATCGAGTCGTAACGTTGTCCGATCGTCCACATGAAATAACAACCATCATGTCATAAAAACCAGCGGTTCGTATCGATTGAAATGAATTTTTATAGGTGGCTATTTCTCGTCATGCTCCTGTCTAGGAATTTCAAATAAACCATTCGTTGTTACGTTCCTCGTGTAGAACAAATGGGTCATTTGCCCCGGGCTCCGGGTCTATACACTCAAATTTTTTTATTTACGAGCTCGAAACTATTAGGATCCTCTAGTTTAGAGATACAGATTTACAGATTGTTTTAACTCCCGAATATTAAAATTCAATTTACAAATTCCTAAGTAACTACATTTTGATATCAAAAAATTTTTAAATTTTTACTTCCTCAAATTTCGAATTCCTGAACTCAGAAATTTTTAAATCTTTAAATTCATGGATCTTGAAATTACTAGATCTTTAAGTTCATTCACCTTCAATTTCGTAGATCCCCAAATTTCTATATATTCTAATTCCAAGATTAGGGTTTTATAATATTATTGTATGTATGATTAAAATTTTAATGTCCCATTAATATGTTTTCTGTCAAACTCTTCATTATACTCATAATTAGTTCTTCTCCTATACACCTGGAAATAAATGATTTTAATTCATCAGTGATATTCAAAATAGCTTTGAAATTGTTTTTCTAGTTTTTAAGTAATTGTAAAACTATCTTCAAACTGACATTAATGTTTAGTAAGAATTCATATATAAATTATTGATGGCAGAACGAAAAGCTTCATCGAGTGCGACGATTTATTGAACAAGTATGAATGCTGCGAACGTATCAGAGAAACGGTATAGTGTCATCGTGGACGCATATCGAAAGCGTAACAACCCTTTCCGTTCTTTTTCTAAAATTAACCACGTGTAAACAAGCGGGTGATCAATGATTCAGGCGTCGTTCAGTCTCTTTGTGCCAAGTGCACGTCGGGAAGAGATGCTTCAAGCTTTACAAATACATCTCCCGTGCCACGTCTTCTATTTTAACTCGGTTCCGAACCCTTTATTTAGCGCCGTTGCCAAATAAAATTCGACTAAATACGCGGTTTCTTCTGCACCTTCCACGAAAGAGAGCAATCAAGCTCTACGTCCAGAATTTTAACGAGCTTTTACTCCTTAATCCACGCTGATCGCCGCTTGCAACAAAGCTGTGAAAGGAACACTTTCCTAGTTTGTTTGGACTGAATTTCACATCAATCTTTTGTGATGCATTGTTTTTCGATGTCTCTATGTTGCGAAGTTGAAAGAAGCGAAGTTTGTCAACATTTCTAAATAATATTCTGATAATTTTCTAACATTTCTAATATTTATGATATTTCAAAATTACAAAGTTTCATAGTCGCTGACGTTGTAAAGGTTCAAGATTCAAAAATTATGAAATTACAAATTTTAAAAGACTTAAAATTCCAAAACTCCAAAGTTCTAAAGACGCAAAATTCTGAAATCTAGAAATCTCAAAAGTTCCAGAATTTTTAAGCCTCGAAACTCTCATACCGGAACTGCAAAATTCAAATTCCAATGTTACCAAATCTCGAAGTTTTAAAACCTTAACATAAAAAAATTCGAACAATACAAAATTCAAAAATTTCAAAAATTAAAATGTTCCACAATTCTACAGTCTCGAAATTTCAATCCCATAAAATCCCAAGGTTACCAACTTCTGAAGTATCAAAATCGCAAACTTACAAAGTATAAAAAATCCCAAGATCCCACGGTTCAAACATTCCGATCTTTCAAAGTTAAAATATTATCAATCCTAAAATTTCAGAGAATTAAAATTAAAAAAAAAATACTAAAGTTTCTAAAACACAGAAAATTTCAAATTGCAACAGTTGTTTGTGCCAAAGTGCCAAAGTTGCAAAGAAATTCCAAACTAAGCAAAAATTACGAAGCATTCGGCCGATATTCCTGTGTGGCAGCTGCGAATGATCGGAATGAAGATGCCAGTCCTATATAATTATCCTGAGGGAATTAAAGAAATTAAAGAGGATCCATAGAGACGTGTTTGCATGGTTCGCTGGTCGGTTTGCGGCAAGGCTCGTTCTGGCAGCACACCTTGTTGCGAACGTTGACAGGCGTGTTTTGCTCGCACAGGCTTTTGACGCTTCTCGGTTAAGCTCTGCATAGACGAGCAAACATGCTGACAGCGCGATACCGCAAGCGTGACAGCTAGATCGTTGTCAAACCTTCGGCGAGAATGCACCTTTGCAACATAGCTGGAATTCGCTCGACTTAGCACATCGTTTTCGATTCAAGTACAAACCTTGAAATCTTCAATGAAATCCTTTGCATTCTTAACCTATGTGATCGTGCGAAACATTTCTGTCGTTGAGCAGCGATATTCATATAGAGTGAAAGATAGAATTAGTTAATTAATCTGAGGTTAGGTAGATTAGAATTGGATATTGTTTGGATTATGTTTGGAACTTCTAAAGTTCCGAAGTTCTAAAATTCCTATGTTCCAAAATCGTAAAATTTCAAATTCCCAAATTGTAAAATTTAAAAATTTTTAAAGTTCCAAGATCGCAAACTCTCACAATAGCAAAATCCCCGAAACTTAAATTTCTGAATTCCCGAAATTCCAAATTATGTTATCTTAAATTCCCAAAATTCCAAAGTCTCTGAAATTATCCGAAATTCTCAAAATTCTGAATTTCCAGTATAACAAAATCCCCAAATCTCAAACTTCGAAAGTTGCAAACTCCCCTCGTCACAAATTTCGAAAGATCCAAAATTTCCAAATTCCGAACTTCCAAAGCTCCAAAACTCCCAAAAACCCCTGAAATCCCCAAACCCCCAAATCCCAATCTGCCAGAGTTCCAAAATCCCCAAATCCTAAAATTCCAATATTCCAAAGTTCCAGTTTCATCACGAAACGCAACGAACCCCATTTCGCTCACGATTCCCGAACGAATGATCCCGAAACGTATCTCGATGATTGAAACGAATTCTCCGATTCGTTTGTGGAGCACGTATCTCGCAAAATGGAGGACGGCTCGAAGGATTTCCTGGAAGCTGCATCCCGATGGATCGTGGTTTGAATTCTATAGGTTTGGGTAGTTTCTTGCTAGCTCGGAGCGATTGCCGGATGCTGCAAAGGGAGTTTTCAGCATACGAGAATTCATTGAGAAAATACACGAGGAAGAACAGTGCTATCCAGCGAGGTTCAACGAACGCCCAGCCCATTACATTAGAATATTGGCTCGTTTGACGCCTCCTCCTTCGTCTTTTTCTTCCTCTTCTTCCTTCTCCTGCTCTTCCTCTTTCCTTCCTTCTACATTTTACCCTTCTTCCGCACGATCCCTGTTTACCTTACTACACCGTGATTTCTTTCGACCGCGAAACCTTTCACTGAAAGAGAAAGGAAGAACTTCACGATGCATATCGAACATCCTATTTGGCAGACTTCCATTTTATAAATAGCCACCCTAATCCGATAGTGTCATTGTAACTATTAATAGACTATGATCGAATATTCTATATTGAAGGGCGTCAACTTTTACCAATTTCGGATATCTCGAAATGTAACGTTTGATAGAGGTATCTGTGTTTGCATACCTTTACGTTAATGGATTTCAATTAGTATCTTAACTTTGAAGAGTCTACGATATTTGAAAACGCGATATTTGGTAGAGTCATCTGTGTATCTTTATGTAATGGATAGTATTTCCTACCCTACTTTTGGCTGATCTAAGATAATTAGTCTGATTTTAAATATGTATAATTTCTGATAGTACTATCTATGTCGCGTACATTACACAACTCGCGTTAATGGTATTTATTAGCATCCCGATTCCAGATAATCTCAGATATTTGCAAATATGATTTCTGATAGCGATATCTGTGCTTTACGTGCCCCTATATTAATTTTTGAAATTGCTATCTACTTTAATGGATTTCGGTAATTAACTCCCATTAAAGACACAATAGTAATTTGAGTAACCTAAAATATTTGCAAATTTATTTTTTGATAGTATCGTCCGTATACGTGCATTAATTTATGGCGCAAGCAAAATGTTTAATTAGTGAGAAAGTGGTATTTTGAAGTCGATATCGCAGAACATCCCCCCTTTTCCAACACAGTGTTTCCACCGCTCTATAGGTTTGTTTGGGTCCGTTTATCTCGACTCTGTAACGGCGCATTCATTCATTCATCCATACGTGCACGAGGATATTCACGTATACCATTCACTCCACCACCCACACATGACGAACATTTCGCGCGATCGTCGATGCCAATGTCATCCAGGAGAGGTTCACAATTTCCTCGGCGATTCGAGCTACATCTCTGCGGCCACCTTTACGGCCGCCGTAAATACGCCACGAACGGTATTCACCATGGGGAGGAACCGTAAATCGCCGAAAAATTGTATAATTCCATCCTGGCTTCCAGATCGCAATTTAATTAATTGTTCATGCTGCGAGAATCTCGGTCTATTGCTGCCTCGAACTGCAAGTCCGATGTTTCACTTTCCGCTTTGATCCTGGATATTCGGTTTCGATATTCTTAGTGTGGCAAAGTTTATATTTATGATTTGACAATTTTTATATTTCATATTTGATCATTTTTATTTTCTTAATTTGGCAATTTTTATTTTCTTGAGTTTACAATCTTTGTACCTTCATCTGTCATTTCTGATTGCCTCGACTGGTATTTTTGATATTCTCATATTTTCCTTTCGTTCGTTTAGTATTCGAGGATTACTGCGTATACAGTTGAAAAATTGAAGCTCTTTGTTACGGAAGGAAGATTAACTTCTTCAAACACAGTGACACATACATATGTACATTTACATTTCGTTCGAATAAATACTGAGGCCTACACATGATAATATTATCTTCTTCCACATTTTATAAACACTTCCAAAATTGTTTTTATTGAAATCGAGTCGAGATTAATAAAATATAATTAGCATATACTCCAATTGCATAATACGCTAAAGAAATTACAATAATAGGAGATTGTGTAGTACAACAAAGAATCTCGTACAATAAAAGATTACACAGAACAATACAGTCCAATGAAATGAAATGATGAATTTAATCGACATAAAGGCGATTTAATAGCTGAAACGCGTAACTATTCAATTTTCAGAGCAACGAAACTCCATTTTCGATCCGAAAGGACCTAACGGTAGCAAGAATCGAACAATGCAGCGACGTGTGTCGGAAAGTTATACGATTTTCCAGTTTCCATTTCTTTGTCACCCTTTCGCGTAAAATTAAAACTGTGTTAACTGCACGTGAACTTCGCTCGAACGCGAAATTGCGTTCAACCCGGAAAATGGTCTCTCGCGAGCGTATTTTGAAATCTATTATTGTGGTATACGTTCGAGAGTACGGATTGCGCCATTTTAAAGGGTGCAACCCACGCGTGGCAGAACGATAATGATCCTTTCGCTAGAAACCGCAAAAACGAGAAAAGCTATTGCGTATACGTCCATCAACGGGGAATATTTTAAATAATCGGTGTGGGTTCATGATGTTTCTCGTGACCGTTAACTTCGCTTTTCAATGACATGATTGGTGCTCATCTTGAATCCTAAACGAAACAGTATCTCTGCTGCATTCAGTTGGAAATGTATAATGATCGAAGTATACTCACTAGGATTCTATATTTCTGAAACAATGCTACGTGCAACTTGATTGTATCTTGATTGAAACGAAAGAAATTACTTGCATTTAGTGCAAAATGAAATAATATTACCATTTATTTAAGTAAAAGGAATCCTATGACTCTTACTCTAGAGAAATATGAAAGATCTCAAAATTTTAACTCTACATAATAAGCAGTAAAAAATAAATTAAAGTAACACATTTTAACATCAGACATCTCGATGCTCTTAAATAAAATTTTATAACTTGAAATGATATCTAATTACAGATTGTTTTTAAACAAATATTTATGCATAATTCGTTGCGATTTCGGCCCTGAGATATTCGTATAACAAAATTTTGAAATCTTTTGATACCAAAGAAGTTTATCTTTATTTTGCTATCAAGATATGTTATACTTAAAATTATATTTGAACGATCCATGCCAGTGAATCTAATTAATAATTGTTCTATAAATCAGTAAAGCACGATTCATCACGTGATTGCTACCATTTCGAAAGAAAACAAAGCACGAGACATACTGAGGTAATTATAGTAATTAGTAACTGCAATTGCATGATACACTCACGCCGAACGAGACGGATCGCGATAACGAAGAGACCGATTGGTTAATTAGATAGTTGGGATCCTCGATAGATAATTAGAATGTACACCGATCGATCATAATGTTTAGCGACTATCATCCAACTGATCATCCAGCAATTATATCGCTATTAACACTTAATTTTTTTTTTTTGTTACAGGTATGTAATTCCATAAAGTGCATCTACTTATTGAACGAAAGAGTGCTACCATGTGAGTAACACAAGACTTTTTTTTCTTTACAAGTAATTTTGATTGAGTTTTCGATTAACCTTATTAAAATGTTCGAGTACTTTTGATAACTGTATCGCAATTGTTTAGGATGTAGCAGATTTTTACTCAATAACATTCATTGACTTTATGTAATTTTTCTACTCTTCTACTCTTTGCTTTTTTAATTGAAAGTGATTTTAGATACTGGAACAGTATTAAGGTGATACTATCCTCGATTACTTTCAATGTTTTCGAAATATTTAATTACCTATAAACAAACTTTAGTTTCTACGGAAATTCGACTAAAATGTGAACTTTCATAAGATACGTTTCTGAATTAATTTTTTCCATATATCCAAAGTTGTTCATAATAGACATTTACAAATTATCCTAAACAAATGTGTCGTACTCGAATCAAATTAAATCGTGCTCAAATACGGTTCGTTCCTCTCCTCACAGGACCCGCGGAACTTCCCATAGAATTTTGCATCACCATCTTTGTGTGCACCCGATTTCTCTGAAAATATGATGAACAACGCGGTCAACCGGCGCATAAATCTCGCAGCTTCGTTTAAACGTCATTCTTGACCAATATATTTATGATCGCATCAGGAAGAGGGAAAAGAAGCGACGTGCAATTGTCGGGCCGTTTCGTGCCGCGGAATTAATGCCTACGTGAAAATTGATACCGTGGCTTACCGGCGTCGTTTAGAAATTTATGCGCGATCGCATGGTCTCTTGTTCGTCATCCACCTACGAATTTCGAGGGAAAGCCGATCACGCAACGACCACACGCCGTCCCGGTCGCGTCCCACATATCGCCGTCTTTTTTTATCGCGGTTCGAAAACGAGAGCATCCTAGTACCCATCATTGTTCTTCGGGATTAGAGAGTAACTGCGGGGTGGCAGGATGTTGCATACGAGACGAGGTTGCACGCGGAAGGGACTGGAATTGTTACCTATGGCGAACAGGAAATAACGATGAGATGGGATGGAAATTACGTGTTAGAAATTTTTAGAATTTTTACGCGCAGAAACCGGTTTCTGAAAATGATACGGTTCTGTGACATTCTTGATCGCGGCGCGTTACTTTCTGAACACTTAAGATTCTATGGTTATGAGGATTCTGATTACTCGAGATCCTATACTTTGGAATTTCTGGAAGATAGATTCCTTCATTTACAAATTGTCAAAATTTAAGATTCTTGAATCGATAAATTTCCACATCCTCGAATTTTCAAGTCTACAAGTTTCAAATTACTTAAATTTCTAGATCTTTGAATTCCTGAATCCACAAGTTCGTAAATTTCGAAATACCTCACTCGCCAAATGCCTACTTCTTCAAAATGGATTTCTACATTCGTAAATAAAACAGTTTCAAAATCTCTAAATTTCTAATTACCTGAATTCGTACATCTGCAAATGTATCAATTTTTCAAATTCCAACATCTACAAATTCTAATATCTCCATATTCGATCATCCTCAAAATCTACATCCCTAAATTTGCACATTCTCGTGTTCCCTGATTGCCAACTTTCTACATTCCCAAACTTCCAATTCCTGAAATTGTACATCTCCAAATTCTTAAATCTACAAATTTAAGTTCTATCTCCTCGAATTCGTACATACAAAAATTTCTGTACTACATATTGCCTAAATTATCAAGTGTCAACAACCCTAGTTCCTAAATTCTCAAAGTCGGAGACCTCCAAATTTCCAAAGCTGCGGAGTCTCAAAATCTCAATGTCCCAAAGTTCAGAAATTCCAAAACGACAACCTCCCTCGTGCAAAAAGCACATTTTCTCGCTCTCGATGCGTGTTTTGAAAGCGCAAATCGACGATAAAGCGTCGTGCACATCGCTGCGAGGATTGTGTTGCTTCCGCGAAGCAACTTATTCCGAGGCGTGAGAAAAAAGACCACGAGGATTAATAACACCGCGAAAGTCTGTACGTGCATGAATTTGGTCTTTATGGGTTCGCGAGGTTCGAGGGTTCCCGGGTGGTCCGAATTTTAGCAACGCCCGGTTACGTGTCCGGGCAACTGCGTCAGTGTGCCCGCAGGCGATACGTGTTATGCTAATTGTTCCGAATACTCTGCCATAAATATTTTTTATTACGTTTCATCGTTGGACAAAGAAAAAGTATCGCGTGCCGTGGTTACCCGACGAAACACGTAATGGTACACACCGCGTTACCATTTATTGCACCCGGCCGAGTCTTCCGCGAAAAGTATTGCCGTCACATTGTTCTCGTGCCGGTTACCTCGAAAATTTATTCTTCATCGTAATTGCGTTCCGTAAGGTGAATCTCGTCCCGGTGAGAAAACTTGTAGGTTCGTTCCTTCGACTCGTTCGGTTTTCTTATTCGGAAAAAGATACCGCGTCTCCGAAACGTTGCCCTTTTCGCTCGCGTTACGAAACGGTTATGACACGAGCAAAAATACGAGCGTGTCGGTCTCGAAATGAAATAGAGACGCGTCCCGTTGACTGTTTCCCCGGTATTTTCTCTGGTATTCCGTTTTCATCCTACCCATTGTGCATCTCGCGTGTAATAAAGCCTCGGCCCCACCGAAGAACATTAAACGTACGGTCTCGTACACATTCGAGAACATTGCAAGTGTCAGAGTTCAAGGGTTACTGCAGAACTGTGCGAGACGTTTCCTCATCTCCGCCTTCACATAACTTCTCTTTTGTTCCTGAATATATGTCGCGTCGAAACGGTACACGTATGTTGGGTGTTAATGAAACCGGGATATGTATAACTTACATTCGTATGTTGTCCGTTGGTACGCGCAGTTTATGTTTCGAATAGATACAAAGGTTGCGAAAATTCTTTACTGTTGCGAGAATCATTTACCATTTCAAATTGTGATTGTTCTGGCACCGTGCTCGGAACTCTTAATAAATTTGCAACGCTTATAAATTAATAAATTCAGCTGGCGAATAGCGGAGGCATTTAATTTTGTTTCGTAACGAGGGCTGGGATTTCTTCATTTTTTACATTTTTTCAAATTTGTGCTTCAAGGTCTTTTCAATTTGAATTACGAAATTAAAACATTTCTAGATTCTTATAAACGCCTGAGTTTTCAAATTTGTAAATTTCTAAATTTCCGAGTACCTGGATCTCAAATTCCAATACCTCATATTCCTAGTTCCTCATCTTCTTGAATACTCCACCTCAAATTGTCAAATGTCAAATTTTTACAATTGCCTGTTCTCAAATCTTCAAATCTTCGAATCTCCAAATCTTCAAATCTTCGAATCTTCGAATCTCCAAATATTCAAATCTTCAAATCTCCAAATCTCCGAACCTCCAAAGTATCAGAAACCCGTGATTCCGCGCCGTACGAAACTCTTGTCAGGAGAAACTACGTAAAGGAAGGGGAAGAACAGAAGATAGAAGAAAGTTCTAATTCTTGGTGTAAGCATGTCGAACGTCGGTGGCGCGTATCGTCGGATCTTACGAGTGGACGGCGCACGGTACCCGCATAGTAGCGAACTTGTATCTAAATTAAGCGTCGTGTCGTACAATCGTGTCCGTACGCGGAAACGTAACATTTGTCGCACTTAATTTGCCGTTGGCCGATCAACGGGCAACATTTCAGCGGGCCGTGCGGTTCGTTTCGCCTCTTTATCGAACGAAGCCACGGCTAACGAGCCGAGCGTTGGCCGACCGATACCGTTTGAATTAGAAACCATAGCGCGGCGAGGGATCAGATAAGGACACTTTATTGACCGGCAATTACGGGCCCTCGAATATGGTGGCATTTTACCGTTGATCTTCAATTAGGTAGCCGATCTGGTGTATCCGGTCGATTTCGTGCGATCCCGACCGACGACAACGAGACACCGCAAAAATCGCGACCACGCTCGCGATACGATATGCTCCATATACTATCTGACCTTCTAAATGCATACGAATATTCAAATGCATGCGTAATGAAGATGTAGATACAGACTTCGTAAGAAGTACGGAACGTTAGGCTGCGGCGAACGAAACGCTAAGTGTATGTACCTGTTTGGACGATCGAAAAATGATACTAGAATAGACTCGAGTACCGATGAAATTATAGAAAGAAGGTGAAACACCTAAATGAACGTAATTTGTCTGTTCGAGTTGGGTTCGAAATTACTCGTGGATAAAGTTGCGGGGACAAATTCTATTATGAAATGGAAACGTAATCGGTGTAATACGTTCTTGTGAATGGAGATAAAAAATATATTCCTAAATGCATTACGCGTGGGTGGCCTCAGGGCCGAAATCATAAATGTGGGTTTAGCTTCGAGAGTGCGACGACCTCATCAAAATTCAGCAAACGAGAATATGCATAAGATACCGGTAGATCATTCATACGAGTACGTAACATGAGTTCGTTCATTGATAATCACTGTGATTAGATGGTAATTGTATACGAGATTTGGATTGATGAAGCTTTATGGTTGAATTAATTCCTTCACGCTGCTGCCCGCGTTGTGTAATGGCGCCGTAAGCGTTATATAAGTTCCCACTTGTGTTTTTCCGTGTGTGTGCGTGATTAATGATGGGGTGATTTCGATTGTATTCCTCTCGGGTGAAAGTTTTGTCGTTGACTGCAATTAGCATTATTCTTTTACGGATTTTATTTGGACGATTCAATTCGGCGCACAATGCTCGTTAAGACACGGCGAGGGACCATTAATCAGTGGGATTTTACATTCGAATGAAATGAAACGATTTCATCGTGTTTCGTACCACCAGAAATAACGTTGACATTTTCTAATACATTTTAATATATTTTATTGTTTTAATATTACTTTCATATTTTTTTATTGTTACTGTTTTGCGATTTTCATATTTTTATTATTCTATGATTTTAATATTGGCTGATTCAGTTCTTACCGTTTTAATGAATAATGATTCATTATTTTGATTCACGAAATGGATCAAACGATACTAGAAAGTTTAAATTATATCTATATTTATTAAAATTCAGACTTTCAACTAGAGTTTAATATTCGTTTTGTCCATGACTGTTTTTCATTCCAGTTTGCGTATACGCAAATTGAAAATCAGAAAATGTAAAAATTATAGAACTTTTTTTCGTATCTGATATATTAATATTTCGGTACTTTTAGTACCAAAAATTCTTCCTATATCTTTTAATATTTTCACAAACGCCAAATAATTGACAAGACGAAAATATGGAACATCGAGATAAAATTTGCATTTCGAATTCGATATCGAATGAAATTTTCGAACGAGAAAAGTGATTTTCATACGACTTTAAGCCACCAAAGGGTATTTAAGGGTACCGACGTTGAATCGGTATCCGAAACGTTTAAATGAGGTTCTCGCCAATCTTATTACACGCTGCACGGACAATTTCATACAGAAACCAGCTCTCGGCCCGCAAATACGAACTTCATTACATTGAATAATTACGAGCTTGAAGGAAATCCGGTTTCCGAGGGTATACCCCGAAAAAAGAACGAGAAAAAAGGAAGAAAAAACGAAACGAACGCAGATGAAGAGTTCGATATCGGGATACCGGGCGTTGCTTCGCTTCCCAGGACTCGTTCTCGGTGCCGTCGAAAATATCGGAGCTTTAATTTATGCCTCCGTAATAGTACTGTGTCTCTAATTCTGCCGCTGCATTCGAGAATGCGGTTCCGCCACGATCAGCAGCTCTTCGCTGTTAGCGAACGGTGGTTGCGTGCGGGTCAGCTTCGTGAGCGTGAGCCGGCAAGGTTCTTCGGGATAGCAGCAACCTCTCGCAGCGCGTATATTCGCACGAGGAACACGATAAGCACGGCCACAACCCCGTTGATTTATTTAAATCGAAAGCGTGCCATTAATCTAGCGCGAAACGGTGCCGTGCCACTCGTAACGAGCCCTTCGCCGCTGGTACAGTCAGCGGCAAATCTTGCCTTTCCTAGCGAAAATATGCCGACCAACGGCATACCCACCTTCCGTTTAGTGATTTTTATGAATTTCCCGATTTTGTATTGCCCGGGAATCAAGTAACAGTTTCGGAACCTAGGAATTTCGCGTATACGCCATCTTTTGGAATTTCGACGTTTTAAATATTTCACTGATTGAGAATTTGGGGACGTAACACTTTGGGGGCATAGGAATTGCTCGTACGCACCATCTTTTGGAATTTCGAGGTTGTCAGTATTTGACTGATTGAGAATTTAGGGACATAACACTTTGGGGATCCAGAAATTCCTTGTATGCGACACTTTTTGGAATTTCGATATTTGGAATATTCGGCCAGTTAAGAATTTAGGGACATAACACTTTGGGGACCTAGGAATCCGTTGTAAGCGGCATTTTTTGGAATTTCGGGGTTTTGAATAATTTACTGATTTTTGGAGACCTGGGGATTTCGCACACTCGTTAATTTGAGAGGCTCTCAGGTTGTGAGAATTTCGGGATGAGTTAAGATTTGAGGATAACGGCATCGAAGGCTTTAGAGATCTGGGGATCCGGAGATTGAGGAACCTAAGAATTTGGAGATCTACAGATTTAGAAACTAAAAAACTGGGGATCCTGGAAAGTGATACATTTAAGAATGTTGGGCCCAGAAATTAAAAAATGTCTATAAAAATAATGGGGATCTAAAGATTTGCGAGTAGGAAAGTTAAAAAATTTGAATATTTACGAATTTGGGAATTCGAAAAGTCAACGATTCGGAAGTTTGGAAATGTGCGAATTAAAAAATGATCTATAAATTTGTGAATGCGAACAATCAGAAACTTGAGAATTGGCGAAATTCTGTTCCGGTGGAACTTGCAAATTTACAAATTTAAAAAACGCGAAAGTATGAAAAGTAAAAATATAAAAATTTGAGAATTTTTGAATTCTTAAGTTTGCACATTTATTCGTAATTGAAGAAAGCCTAGGATGCGTCTGAGTGTACACGGTCCAGCGAATCGATAGATATTGAACGGCGTCATCGCAGCGTCGTTCGATTATTGCACGACGGTGGTGTGTTCGCCGATGATTAATAGAAAGGAAAAAAGAGGCCAAGAACGACGGGGGATGGTGTTGTTGCGCGGTACAGTTCGATGGAAACATTGCGTTTTGTTCGCGGAGAACGAATGGAATGCCTGAAAGCTGAAAGGGTGTACAGAGAGTGAAATTCAATTAAACTGATCCGAGATCGCGGCTGGATTATACAGGAAATTGCTTGTGCTCAGATTGTCGGCTGCTAAAGTAGTGTAAATTATTTTGATCGGTGTGAAACGCCTACAACGTTTTTTTAGCGCCGCGGTGCGCAGGTTTAGTGCCTGCCGATGATCTCACGGACACGAACGTACACACTACAAATCCAATAATCGTATTTATAATTTCCAGATTTACGGACTCTCTTAGTCATAAATTCTCGAGTTTATAGATTTCATTAATCTCGTGTACTCAAATTAAAGAATTGGCAAATTCTTCGTATTACTAGAAGAATTGTTATTAGAAACTCAGATATCGGGAAATTTAGAAATTTTCTAAATCATGAGCTTGTAAATGAAAAATTGACTAGCGCACCAATTTTCTAGATCACAAAGTTTCTCATCAAGAAACTTAAGAATTCAGGAATCTAGGGATATTTGTATTTTTAAATTGATAATAATTTATAAATCTTCAAATTAATAAATTCATAATCTTCATATTGATAAATTTATAAATCTCACATTGATAAATTTATAAATCTCACATTGATAAATTTATATAATTTACAAATTACCATAACATTTTTAATGACTTTTATCTTCCCTATAAATACAACTACAATTCAAAAAGGAGTAGTTGAACAGCGTACATTATAAGGCAAACAGGAGCAGCAAAGTCTTGCAAAAGTTGCAAAAGTGTCGAAGACTGCAAAAATAAAAAATTTCTTTCAATTACCAAATTGTTAATACTCGCAATTTTCGAATTGATCGAGTAATAATTTTCAAGCATAAGACGTCCGATTATTCAATTACACAAAGCGTATTTCACCGCACGGCAGCAACCCCCACGCCGATCGATCTATTATCCAACGAGCAGGTTGAACTTCGAATCCCGCATCATCGATCCAATAAATCAGCCCCATTTTTCTCCCTCGTCATCACGCGAGAACGTCCAGTTTAACGGTCGCTTAATTATACAGTAGCCCGTTCCGAGACAATACCCAAGGCGTTCCTGGATTCCAGACGGTCTACTGTCCGGATCGTAAAAATCGGGATCCCCGTCGGTCTATCAGGGACGACCATAGGCTCGCGTGCTATTTTAAACGGTACGTTACGTGAGACACGCGGCGTGTATATACACGTGCACGTGTATATCTCATTTGAATATGCGTACACGCAACTACGAAGCGATCGGCGGTGAAGCCAAGCAGAGCCAGGAACGTTGAACGCGACACGCCGAGTACGTTTACTAATGAACTGTATTATTCGAGATATATACCTTCGTCGGATTTGCATGAACACGGCTTTTATTGCATTTCATTAAATCGCCTTTTAGGCACGCCGTGGAGTACCGACGATACGGACGCCGTGAGTTCGTCGATCTTCGAGGCGTTACGAGATTCCCTTTAATCCTGACTAATTGCATCTGAACCGATATCGTTCGAACACCGTTCCTCGATTTATTTGCCTTCGTCGTTTCGGATTAACGCGGAAAGAGTCGTTCGGAACGTGGAAATAAGACGTAACGCCACGCGACGATACAATTTACGCTAATCGGTGGAAATCGGGATATTCGTTATTGGGTTTTACGAAAATATCGTTTCTGATTTAAAGTTGATGGCCGGGACTAATGAATGTACGGTGCACTTGTTAGAGATCCGATAGGAAATTTGTTAGTACTAATCTGGAGTCAAAGATGAAATCTAGAAACAATAATGGATACAGAAATACGGGAATATAGGATTTCGAGATATATTATTTTTGAGACATAGGGATGTGAGGACGTAGCAATTTGGGGGTGCAGGTATTTAGAGATATGTACAAGGTACATAGTAGAGTATGTAGAGATGTAGAGATTTTGTGTGTATGGGTTTTTAACTTGGGGATTCGGGATATGGGTATCTGGGACATAGCGATCGGGGTATAGAAATTCGGGATATAGGAATTCGGAATATGGGCATTTGGGATATAGGAATTCGGGATATGGGTATTTGGGATATAGGGATTCGGGGTATAGGAATTCGGAATATGGGTATCTGGGACATAGGAATTCGAGATATAGTGATTCGGGGTATAGGAATTGGGGATCTAGGAATTCGATATATAGGGATTCGGAATATAGGAATTCGAGACATAGGTATTTGGAACATAGGAATTCGAGATATAGTGATTCGGAGTATAGGAATTGGGGATCTACTAATTCGGGATGTAAGGATTCGGGATATAAGAATTCGGAATATAGAGTGTCACTATATAGTAATTCAAAATAGGAGGATTTGTAGCCTAAAAATTCGGACCATAGACAGTTGAGAAATAATGGTGTTAAATTTTAAAATTTTTGCTCAAAGGATTTGTAATTTACGAATTATTTATCTATAATCCTACCATCCATTGACTTCGTATCTATAAATTTTGCCCCGCAAATTTTAGATCAACGAATTCGGGAGAAGTAGATATCCCGAGGCACAAGCACTTAAAAATCCATGGATCTGAAAGTATAATGATCTAGGAACATAGTGATCTACAGATATCGAAGTCCAAATAAAGCGTCCGAAGATATACCGATTTGGAAATACACTCAGAAACCTGTATATCCGGTATAATTTCCATCGAATCCCTCGCAGTTTTCAATCCAGCCATTTAAAGGTTTAACTCTAACGACGAATTAATGCGATCGATTTCACAGGTCCGTGATCGTTCCGCGTTGTTAGCCGAGGCCCGATTGTTCGTTTCTGCCGGTGAACGGTGTGTATCGATCGGCAAGATCGGCAGGGAATTAATCATTGTCAGTGCGGCGACGTCTACTTGTCGAATTGTTCGTCGGGTCTGGTCGCTTGGACAAATTCGCGGCGAGCTTTCATGCACCGTTTGCCGGAAGTACGAAAGTATAGTGGCGGTTACGAGCGATCCAGCTGGTTTCGATCGTGAAATCGACGCGTTCTCGGATCCGTGTCAACGCGGGCTCGCCATTTCGGAAAAATCCGTGGCGACAAGTACCGTTAAGCCTCTAATTATCGGTCTAGTTTCTCATAAATCAACCGACCGCGGCCCTGTCACGTTACGTAGCGCCGTTCCCATGTACCTTGGCCGCAGAAAATTTCTTTACAAGTCCCTGTAACTTGTGACTCATTAGAGCCACGTACGTTTTCACGGGGCAGCGCCGTTTTCAGCCGATGCGCCGACAGAGTTCCTCGCGCTTTATTTTGCGCGCCATTGTTCCGCGAGCCTTGAGCTGTCTCGTTAAATATCGATACCAGTCGTAGAACAACTTTCAGCGTTTCTCGATCTGCTAAGGGTGGCTTTCTTCGCGCTCTTCCTAGAAATATTATCCTCCGCTGTTACGATTTATTCGAGGCCGATGATTTATTAATCTATACGCTCGATCGATATAAAGATCGATCTCTCTTTATAACGCTAATGACTAGTATTTGTATCAATACCGACGGTGTTGTTTTCATTACGATATTTTTCTGTCACCGAGAGGGTCCTTTGTCGCTTCAAAATTTTTCCACTTCTCCAATTTAGAAATTCTTTCTTTACTAACTTTTTGTGTTTATAAATTTTGAAATATATGGATGTTGTTATTTATACATACTGCGTGTATACACAATTAGCTGTTTATACAGTATGTATACACAATCGTCCATCTACACATACTGTGTGCATAGAAGTTATCAACGCCAAAACCACCCATTCAGCTAAAACATCCTATGAGTGTTGTTTGCTGTACAATAACACTCATCCTGTCGGTGTAGCAGCTTGGTAAGAATTAACTTGTGTTATGTTAAGTTGTATTGAGTTAATACTTCATAGTTTGTTGATTACTTTATTGAACAGCATTGTGAACGAACTTTAATAAATATTTCATTACCATTATTTCACTGTCTTCATTATAATTCATAATTTATTAATTACGTTATCGAACAGCATTGTAAATGGACTTTTATAAATAAAACTATAATTATTTATAATTATGTACATATTTACAAAATATTAATTCTAATAATACTGTACACATACTGTATCTATAAATAGCCAATTGTGTACACATACTTTATGTATAGATAGCCTCGTCCGAAATTTATATTTTATAGGTAGATATTTAAGTAAAAGATTTATATTTTCATAATCAGAGAAGTTTCTTAAATATTTAGATCCACAAATTTGGGGACATATGTTAAAAAAGTAAATGACGGAGCAAAAGATTAGTATTTTGATAATCGAGGAAGAAAGTTGAACGAAACAATAGTTATTGTGTTTCCTCGGTGCTGCGTGAAATGGGTAGAAAACGCTTGTACCTTCCTTTAGTTGTCTGCGCATATAGGTTGGTGGATCCTTCTTGAAGATATTTATCGGACATTTTTATTTTTCCGCTGTCACGTAACCGCGCATTAATCGACACGTAAATCATCGTCTTGTCGTTGCCTCGTTACGATTGCCGTCATATTTTTTAGCGTACAACGAGCGGGAGAGAAAGATGGCGTGGAATCGACGCGCATGGTCCTCCTTGTAATTTCGGCCTGTCTGTTTCGCCCATGAAATACGATTGCCGTGTATTTCGGACCGAAAGTTTCGTGTCTTAAGGCGCGTTTAGATCGCGATACGTCCGTCGACTTTATGGCGAATATACTAATGCAATGTCTTCTTTCCGATACACGGGACAGGCTCGAATAACATTTTATTTCGCTCAAATATATTTAACTCGAATAACATTTTATTAAGACATTCACAATTGCTTTGGAAATAGACTCTGCAATTTTTACTGGAGAGGACACAGATTGATTACCATTGCTGAAATATTAAATAGTGAAATAATGTTAAAGAAAAATCGAGTTTAGCACTATCGATTTAATTATAAATTTTCTATTATATATTTCAACGAAGGATGCACGAAATTAATTATAGAGGAACTTTGTTAAAAATCATAATCACAAACCATGATAATGACAGTGTTATGGTAGGATAGGAGATTAGAAATAATAGTAGGTGTATGTATAGAAACGACAATTATTCGCAGCTGATGAGATAAGATCTATAAGAAATGTAACTTAGTCTCTAATAAAGGTAATAAATTTAATTTACAACCTAGTCCCATTTTTTCCCCAATTGCCTGTATAGTTTCTAACGTTACCGCGAGACCCCGGGACTCCATACTTTTCGAACAAGCACCATAGCTAGTTAGGGTTAAAATATGATTTCAGGATCGTGTGCCTTAATGCGCGAAACTAAACGCGTAAAAATGTTCAACTCACGTTTGATTTATCGCCGTTGGCCGGCCACGTTTGCATTCAATTAAACCGCATGAATTCTCAGTCTTCTAACATTCGACGGACAGCATTAAAAGGCATAAATCTCGGTTCACTCGGTATAGTCGATGGTTGGGGCCGCGATCGAAACCGCCCCGTACCCCTGGCTTGCTTTGCTCATTAGATCGCGCCGTCTAAACGCGCCTTTACTCAAAGAAATCTCAAGTCGAAATATCATTGCGCACCGTCGTAAATCATGCTGGCACGCACTAAATTGCGCACTCTGGTCTCCGGTGACGTTCATTTTGCCGGGTTAGGCGCCGAGGAAACGACAACCAAGTCCGCGGTGGTTCTCCGATGATTTATGCGCAACGAAATTTCGCGAAAAACTTCTCCCGCATTCCCAAAATCCTTATTTATAGGCCCTTTACTCTTACCCGCACGCATCTCGACGGATAGCGTTGAATGTACTGAACGGTACTGGAATGGCATTGTTGTAACGAGTTTGGGGAAACGTATATTGTAGATGGACGTTTTTGTGGATCAGTCGTTACAGTGGATCATTAGTTTTAGTGGATCACTCGTTTCTGTGGGTCATTCATTTGATAGACCATAACACTAGATTCACGGGCGACGAATGACCATTTATATTTAAGTTGAAACTAAGGTATAAAAATAAGTAGATAATATACAACGCGAAAACTAACTCCCGCAATGATTCTTTAGTTTGACGGAGGATAAGATAAAATACATTTTGACGAAAGTTTCTTACTAATTTTTTTAAAATGAGAGACCTAAGGTGCGTCATTTTTACAGGTTTCGTGAATCTAGTGTTAAAGGCGATGTATGTTTGGAGTACTTTTGGAGTAATTTAAAATTGTTGAATTATTATTAATGCTAAAAACTGCTCAACGTTTATATATTTTAAACTGAACAAAGATGATAGATGGACAACCGAAGGGATCCGGATTGTATCACTCGGAGTCAAGAGACTCATAAAAAAAAAAAATGGGTCCCAACTTTCTTTTGTGTGTTCGACGTATTCGCATTCGAGAAGTCGCAAGAGCTAGACATGT
Organism: Coelioxys conoideus; assembly: GCA_947623535.1. NCBI lineage: Eukaryota > Metazoa > Arthropoda > Insecta > Hymenoptera > Megachilidae > Coelioxys > Coelioxys conoideus. Next base: position 14,128,826 of record OX392457.1, on the reverse strand, counting down.
TTCTTAAAGTCGTCATAACAAAGTCACGCAGTAAAATTACAAACTGCTTCGTTATACCATCACCCATTTCTAATAAAAATACGTACTTAAATCCTCGTCGATCGGCTTTTTCTAAGATCATCATAATCGGTAGAATTTGCTTTCTTGTCCATCTATTTCGGTACACCTTCCGCGTCTTAAAAGTACGACTCGGTTCACGGAGGGTACAATATTTTTAACTCGCGGTAACATTCCGAGCAAGATATTAGCGTAGTTTATCGGTTACGTCTCGACACACCCTGTATGCTCGCGTCCACGCATAGCTCGCGCGATTCCGTGCGCGCATAAGCTCGTCTCAACAGCAGGGAATCGTCTCTGTTTCCCCGGAATAATGGAGTTTCTCCTCGCCGATGTTACAATAATGATACAGCGATTCCGCTGGGATGTGTTTATCTTGGCCGATTGAATTCACCGTAAAAAATGGCATAAGTACGCGAAGGGTGTTCGAAGGTGTTCAGGGCGGGATACGGCTGAACGCGTGTCCGGAGGCCCCATTATCGCGCTTTATTGTCAATCCCGTGGCCGGAGCGTGTGCCACGGGAAGCGTTCACGTCGGCCAGGGTTACGTCCACTTATGCTCGTTTCATGAATGCCGTGGGAAGAGAAACATACATAATAACGAGGAACGCGGTTAAGCTCGCGCGCCTTTCTCGCGTGTTCCGTCGATTCCTGAGCTAGCTCGTGCGCCTCTGCAGTATCCGAAATCATTCGTAAGCAAATTTCTTTTCCTCCTTTCAACCGGTCCCGTTCCATTCTCCCTTCCTCGCTGCCCGGTTCCTTGAACCTCTTCGTACATCTCCGCTTTTGCCAGCGGCGCTTTACTCTTTCCGCTCGCGGTACGGTCTCGTGATTGGGGATCAAAATGATCCCCTTCGAAAACAATCCTTCAGAACGGAACCGTATTTCGGGGAGGTCTTTACCTTCACGACGAACGGGCTACGGAACGGGTTGAAACGATGCTTCAGGGGTGCTTTCTTGGAGTTGTTTTTGGACGGTGCAGGAATTGTTCCGAGTTTGGGAGAGTCTAACTTTGGGATTCGAGACATAGGAATTCGGGGTATAGGGATTGGGGATTTAGGAATTCGAGATGTAGGGATTCGGGATATAAGAATTCGGAATATAGGAATTCGAGGATATGGGTATTTGGGATATAGGAATTCGGGGTATAGGGATTGGGAATCTAGGAATTCGAGATGTGGGGATTCGGAATATAAGAATTCGGAATATAGGAATTCGGGATGTAAGTATGTGGAATATAGGAATTCGGGATGTAGAGATTCGAAGTATAGGGATTGAGGATCTTGGAATTCGGGATATAGGAATTTGGGATGTAGGGATTCGGGATATAAGAATTCGGGGTATAGAAATTCGGAATATAGGAATTCGGGATATAGCGATTCGGAGTAAAGGAATTTGAGATATAGCGATTCGGGACATAGAAATTCAGGATACAGAAATTCGGAATATAGGAATTCGATTGCAATTGCAGTTGTGGAATCGTTCGGTACATTTTATTGTCTGAACCCTCGGATCGGCAGATCGCGGTTGAGAAAGTAATTCTCGGTATTGTTAGTTACGATTCAGAACTCGTCGTTCCAGCGAACCCTAAACGTTTCGTCTTATGCTTCCGCTAGGAAGTTTTTCTCGGACTCTGGAACTGGAGCACGACAAATGCCACTTATTTCTTTCGTCCCTCAACGGACGAGTTTCCGGTACGATGGAACGCTGTGTCGCGAATTCTACGCGTTTTTGATACGTGTTCTCGTAATTAGAGACATACACTTAACCGATATACGATACATTTCTTAAATTCTATTTCCAATTCGTGCTACAAATTTGTAATTCGATAACCAGCTGATTCCTTCATTCGATAAATTTATAACTAAACATTAGTTTCAATGCATTTATATTCGATAGATTCATAACATAAATAATACAAATTTTAGTTTATTAAATTATTCGACAGTATTCATTTTATTATTTACAAAATCGAAACATATTACTTATTTTACTAACCTATGTACACTTTAATTCAATCGATCAAGTTAATCTAGTTTAATCATATATATTTTACTTTAAAGAGTCTATGCAAATTTTATTTTAACCTATCCTACTTGTTTCGTTTCTAATCTATAAATGCAGCATACATAACGCGTTAATTTTCAAAAAACTTCAACGATTCGCTATTTTTGCGTGGATAATGTTGGTTGAAATACCGATTTGTTCATCTTCTGACTTTTCATCTGTCGAACAGCTCGAAACAACGAAATATTTATCCGCACACACGGTACCGCTACGCAGCGATAAAAAAAGATGGCACAATGGCAACGAAATCACGATTGCTTTCACTGATATAATCAATGCACGTGAAATTGCAAAATCGAAATGATACTTCACGATCCTGTCGATTAAACGAGAATTACTATGTTCGCGTGGAAAGATAACATCTTTAGCTCGAATAGAACTCTTTTATGGTTACCATTGTGCGCTAAGTAGTTACGGTTTCTGGGTAAGTCATTGTAGCGGTCCATCGAAAGTCACGGCATTCCCACGTTGGCACATTCGAGTTAATAGTTTTGACAGACACGTCTGTGAGCTCAAAGTCTCGTGACCGCATATTTCCATCGTCTTTGTAGGATAACAGGTAGATTGAACCTGTCCAAAAAGAACAAGGTTCCAGCTCGGGCCGTGTGATTGACTGTCTCGCTGGAGACAGTATTCGAGACCTCATTTTTCAGGGAAACAAAGAAATGATGGATCGTCTTTATATTCGCAAACATAGTAGGTTTAGAATGGCCATCGACTTAACAAACGTCCGAGGAATAGTTTTGTTCCTTTCGTAGTTGTATATATTTCAAGTAATAGCTTGACAAAAGAAATATTGTTTCTGTAGATGCGGTTCTTCAAGCATTTATTTATTTCTTCAAGTTTGGAATATTTTCAAATATTTCGCCCTCCATTAATATGTAAGAAAATAATTTTTTAAATAGTATATTTACGATATATTTTCTGAAAGTGGCCAAGAAACGAAAAATCATGTTTGATGTATAACGGTGTGCCATAAGTTTCTTCCTTTTTTGATGTAACATGAAAATGCGCATCAAGGAATATTTTGCACGTAAGACCTTATAATTTTAGAACAAGTAACGATGATTTCTAATGGATGGAAGAGGCTGATAGAGCAGAAATGTTCATACTTAATGCAACAAATCAACCTTAAACAAGAAACATTGTGTATTCATCAAAAGAGGAATAGAGGATAAAGTATATGACATGAAGTGAGTAACATAAATGAAATGTATCACGACGATGTTGCACAAGTGCACAAAGGGTGAAATGAAGTTTTTAAGCAGGTTCCTGTTAGACCATTCGATTCCTTGAAGCAAACGATACTGTATGCACACGGTTAGCGGAACGTAGCACGACTGTCACCGTGAATAATTATTCAGGACAATGGAGAGAAAGCCTTGGCAGCTGCCTATAATCGCAATATCTCCGTGACAAACACCCACATATTGTCGTCAGGCGATCTACGACGAGGCGGAAGTGCGTGTTGCTTTCGCGGTAATTATCGTGTTCATAGAAATTCAGCACGACGAGCATCCAGCTGGAAAATTTCCTACGGTTCCTTCTATCGCTAGTGCCTCTGATCGATCCTCTGCTTTTTCTACTTGCACATAACAATAAACCACCGTACACCATAAATCACGAAGATATGCGGGGCTGATAATAAAACGACTCTGGGAAGCAGTCGCTATACGTATCGAATGGAGAACTATTAATTTCTCAATTAACTCGTGATGTTCACTGATTTAAAAATACGACCGGTTAGCGATTTTGAAATTTTTTTATTTTTTTGTTTCATAATTCCTGGGCTTTGATATTATGGGATTCTGAGTCTTTTTAGGCTTTAGAAATGTCGGTTTTTAGCAATTTTTGACGCTGGAATTTCGGTTCCTAGGAATTTCAGTTTTGAGAATTTGGAAAATTTGTATTTTGGGAATTTTGAGGTTTTTGAGCGTTGGTTTACAATTTTGAGAATAATGCTTTGAAAATTTGGGGGTTTAAGAACACAGAACGCTGGAAATTTGGAAGTTTGAGAATATGGGCCGATTGAAATTGAGAACCATACAAATTTGGAACATTGTGACTTTGGAATTCAGAGAATTACAATTTTGAACATTTGGTATTTAGAACATCTGAGACTGTTTAAACTCAAAACTTGAAAATTATTGGTTCTTCGAGACTCTGCAATGTTGCAACTTTCAAACTGATTTAAAAATACGATCGGTAAGAGGTTTCGTGGCTCGACTTCTTAACCTGAAATGTGAAAGATATTTACCTTTAGAAATGGTTGAAAATTGTTGAGAACTCTGGGCACATTTATTTAACTGAATATTTTATTAACATTCTATAACTTACAACTTTTGTCCATTACGAATCAGACTCCATGCTTAATTCGAATCTGATTAATTGTACTTTCAATTGGAATTGATCGTTCAATTCTGATTAAATTTGTGTGAAATGTGTATCATCTACCCTTGAAATTTACAGTTCTGAAGAAAAGAAAATATTTTTAAAGAGAGTTTGTGATTAAAAATTTGCGACATAAAGTTTGTAACAAAAATAAGTAGATGTAATAAATGTGTCGCATTGAACATTCCATTTAGAGGAACGCACGTTTTATTTGATAACTCTTGTTCCCGATATGGGGTAAAAATCGATAATTCTGCAGAATCGTCGCAACCGGATAAGGAATCGAAGAAAATCGTTAAGTCGTGCGATCCCTCGGTCGCATTACGTAAGTTCCGTCCCACGGACCGGAAACGGGGACCTCTTTCGTGCTAGCTCGGTTTATCGTTCACGTGACTTCTGGCTGTCAGAAGTATCGGGCCACGGTGCGATAAAAATTCTTCTGTACGTCTCATCGAACACGATATTCCGATAATTCAAGCGTGGAAATACCAAGCACGCCCACGCGAACGATCGCCGCTATTCGCCAAGAGATTTCGCGTGGACACGTTCACGGGCAGGTGGGACATAAAAGACTCGACACTTCCTTGCATTTCAAAGAGGCAACGCGACATTTGAAATTCAATAAATTCGACCGAATCTATTCTCTGTCGTATCCTCCCATTAATTTATCATTCAGTTTCTTTCATCCGAATAAACAAACTTTGACTTTCGTTTCGAAAAGCACGCGTTCTCCTACGTTGTTGCGTCTGAAGAAAATTATATTTGGGAAATATAATAATATTTAAAAATTATTTACAATGATGGCTAGTTTCGTTCATCCTGGGTTAAGAGAAAATTTTCTCCGTTCAAATGTTTATCATTCTTAGAAACGCTGTTTGTGGTCACCGCTCTCTATTTTGTGCTCTCACTGAAACGTTCGATGAGATATTTAAAAGGAATCATTATAAATCTATTACATCTATTTTACTATCGCTACATCTATCGAGATGTTCTATATATGCGTAAAAAAATATTTTAATCGCGAGAAAGGATCAAGTTTGACCCACTCTTAGGCTCCTTAAACATACATAACCTTTCGAGAAGAGAGAGATCCATGTTCTCGAGATGATAAATTGTTTCTTTTCGAAACAAACGGGAATATATTTAGCAAGTAAATATAGTATGTTTAATGAACGATCCTCGACTTTGATAAATGATCGGCTAACGCCATTACCCGGAATATAAAGGTCGATAATTGCGAAAACGATCGGCCATCGATTCAATTTCGAGCATGTCATTGACCAGGAGCGACGATCGGGCCGAAGTCTCGTAGCTCCGGTTGGGCATTGTCCAAATTCGATTATAAACTCCGTTACACGTTGTCGACCCGTTGAAAATTGCCATCGTGGGCGTTGTAATCGTTCGCGTGTTTCGAAAAGCAAGGTCTGCCATCGACAGACGTGTAATTTTCCGCCGTTGGAAAGCAGCCACGGACCTTATGTGGCCAGTATGAATGGCGAACAGGAAAAATTGGCTAACACCTGCGATTACGAAACATTCGTGACGTCGGCGGTTAACCGTGATCGATACTTCCCGACTAATTTATTTGTTTACCTCTTTGCATAAAAAAAGCAACACTTTGTTGTAAAACGTCGATTACCAAACGGAGAAATACGTCTTGTTATTTTCTGACATACGAACACTAAATTTACCGACGTATAGTGCACAATTATTTTCATGCTAAAAATGAGGTTGAAAAATAGATGAACAAACGATGAAACATAAATGAATACACCTGTAGAATCTTTATCTTGATGACAATCAGCATAAATGTCAAGAAGATCGGCTTAACAAATTTTGTCATTTGAAGTAGGAAATTTGTAGAAGGATCATTTGACCCCTTTGGTAGTTTTAGTGTTAATACAATACACATTGTTTTGTAACACGAACTATCGAGGCAAACTTTAAACGAGAACGACGGAGAACGTGTAATATATTTGCTGGAAAACACGTAACATATCACCGGGGAGCATGTGATATGTAAAATTGTAGACACTGTAATAATAAGGACAAGAGTTTATGGATGTATGAGGTTTCAACTGACGAGGGGGCGGATGGAAAAGAATCGCATGCATTGTTTGGAACATGAAATTCGGCACGGTCACTTCGTGCCAGATAAATGACAGCTAAGAAGCTTGTTTACGCAACAAAGGTTAGGCTAGCTCAGGTAGCGTATCGTTCCTGGCTCAGCATGAGGTAAGGAAACACCTCTGCTTTTTTTACTTGCCGTTCCTCCGTAGGGCTCGCATTTGACCTTTAATTCGCGCTATCGATTTTTCCTTCGTCCTTTCTCTCTCCTGGTTGCTCTTGTTTTTTTTTGTAGTACGATATTAATAGGGATAATATTAATAGCGTCGACGATGGTTGCGTGAATGAAAACTTTACAGATGATAATGTTACATTATTTGTCGTTGTTGCAAGTTAACCTTTTGCATACTTTGTTGAAAAAATTTCACGAACTGACAAATTATAAACGTGACGAAAGGTTACTTGTTCGAACGACGCTTACTTCGGTTTAATTTTAACGAATTATTCTGTAGAAAATAAATGCGGAGATCGGGGAATGTAATCGTATTCGTATCGGCATTACATATAAGTGTTACTTTGTTGAAAAGTTGTCTTTGCTGGCTGTGCGTTGAATTATTTAAACAATTTGTTTTTCATCCCTTATTTACGTCGCCTCACGATTGACTGAACATTGTACACGGTATGTAAAAATAAATGCAGTAAATGCAGCAAAAATAATACCGATTATAAGTTATTTATTTACGCGTTTACCTGTCTGCGTTAGGATATTTTCTTGGTGCAAACAAAGTTTAAAAATATAACGTTTCGTGACGTATACGTACTTTGAACGTTAACATCGTGTACACGGACGATAGAATGTTACATATCTCTTTATTTGTGCAGCTATTTTGAACACGTGTAACTTTAAATTAACACAGTGATACATCAATATCTGTGTATTTTACTTATTAAAAATATTATACGCACATATTTTATAAATTTTTTAAAAAATTATCATTTTGCAACGTGCGTATATGTATTTGCAAATACATATTAAAACTAAATAATTTTATTCCAACTAATTATATTTGTAAATTCGGTAAACAAATTTAAAAAATTGCAAGTGCAAGTAGCTATCAAAGCAAAGTTAATTAAGATGTGAAACTTCAAACACAATTCGTTCATTTATGAAATTGTAAATCCATGTCTCCTTTCTCCGAGCCTTCTGTTCGCGTAAGTAATGATACTTTAGAATGTCTTGCTGGTAATTACCGCGAAGTTATCGTATATTTTTTTAGAATAATAACAAGTAAAAGTTCAAAAATGAATTTTCCATGCATGAGAAATAGCGAGAATCGCCTGTACGCTGCCAATTAACACATGCGTTCCGCGAAGCACGATCCACTTTCTCGTTGGATCAACATTTCTGTCATTATGTCGCTTCAAAAACAGGCAAAGTCTCTACCTTGAAGAGGCAAAATACTCGTGCCACCGCAGACAAAACATAGGCCTTCCCTCTGGTACCAATTAACGCGACTAATTGCGACAACGCAAAATCAACAAGAGAACGGCCATCCCGTTCGGTGTCACTCGTGTTTCTATTCGAGAACGTGGAACTTTCGACGAGGTTTGCATCGCACACGATGGATCCTCGTTGCATAAGCAATGGCCGATTCACCTGGCCTATCGGTAACAATGGAACGTCTAATCAGCCAACGCGATGGCACGATAATGAATTAACGAGAAACCTAGTTGAAATTCTACGATGTTAATAATTTTTTAGAAGATACATCATCAACACACATTTTTCGTTCGCAATGTTAACCTTTCGCGCTCGAAGCTATTTTTATGGGTGGCAGAAAACAAATTTAAAAGTTTTTGGTTGAAAAGTTCCTTGAATTTTTTCGAAGTTATCGCTCTATTATTAATTGCCATTATTAGCTGTGTCATTATGTTTGCATCTCATATGTGAAACATTATAGATTTAGTTAAAAAATACGTATTCCGAATTGCTATATTAAACAGGGTGGTGAATGTGAGACTTTCGAGGTCAAAGGGTTAACTCCTGTGTAGATAGACAGATAGATATTCAGAAATTTTTAATATTCAATTTATATCCTCAATATTTAATATTATTGATATTATATTATTTGATTATTGATATATTATGTTCCATTTTAATATCCCATTTTTTAATATTATCCTCAATCTTTAACATTTTATCTAGTATTTTATTTTGAAAGTGTATAAAGAGCTGTTTCCACATCCGTAATGTGGATTATTGCGAACAAAATCTTTCAAGAGACTGGTCTATTTTCGCGTTCTCTATTTGTCAATTTAAAATAATTGAAGCTATCGGATGATCGTTAACGATGTACCTCGACCATATAGACAGAAAGTTGCTCTCGACAGAACGGATACGATGAGTAACAGTACGAGTCATTAACTGGTAATAGCTAGAGACACGCAGCACGACCTAACCCACCTTTGATGCATTGAGGTTAGGACAACGGCGAAGGAATCGTAGGTGGTGAACGTGCTCATTGATATTATTTTCGTTCTAACTAGATAGGTCGTGGTTTTAACGCTTTCATGACCGGTGCGTGGATTTTAATTCTCATCTTTATGTGACAGCATAATATATTTAGTTTTCAAAGCGGGATTTTGAGATTTTGGATTTTGGGGCTGTGGGATCTTAAGATTTTTTAAATTTTAGGATTTTGCTATTTTGGGATTTTGGAACTTGGCGATTTTTTAATTTTTTAATTTTTGTGTTTCATAATTCCTAGGCTTTGAGATTATGGGATTCTGACTCTTTTTAGATTTTAGGAATGACGGTTTCTAGCAATCTTTGACTCTGGAATTTCGGTTCCTGATAATTTGAGACTTTGAGAATTTTGAAAATTTGTGTTTTGGTAATTTGAAGATTTTGGAAAATTTGATGTGTCGGAAATTTGTTACTTGAAGAATACAGAGCGTTAGTTTACAATTTTGAGAACATAAAGCTTTGAAAATTTGGGGCTTTGAGAATGCAGGACGCTGGAAATTTGGAACATTGTGACCTTGGAATTTAAAGAATTTGGTATTTAGAACATCTGAGACTTTTGAAATTCAAAACCAGAAAATTAATGGTACTTCGAGACTCTGCAATGTTGCAACTGTCGAACTTCAGTATTTCAGAAGATAATTCCTCGTAAGTCAGTATGTCACAAAAAAGATAAGATTTCCAAAACTTTGTCTTCGCTCGCAGTTTGACCCTAATACAAAGCACTTCGCATCAAATTTATGTTTCAAAAGTAACCGCGCAACACAATCAGTTCATACAACCTAATACAATATTATTAACATAACAGACACAGTGATCCCTAAAAATCATTATCTCATAATCTTTTTTACTATAAAAATGAAAGGGCGTATAACCAAATTCGAGTGCAAAATGGCTTCCTAAGACCATGAAAAAGGTTGATATTAATCGTGAGCACGGTAGCGATGCAATTGGCCGCGATCGTACGTGAGTATATACTGTGAATAGCAAACGGGACATTCGGCACGGCAAAGACCCGTCGTGAAAAGGGAACACTTGCGTGTCATTGTGGGCTGCTGTGTGTACGCGTACACGCGTCCCCTTTGTGTCTCATTGTTGCCAGGAAGAAAAGGAAGGCGAGCCGGTACACTCGATACGAGTCGCCAATGCGAAACGGCCTTTACTTCAGGGACGGTTACGTGGACATTCGCCCTTCGTAATACGGGCCGCTATCGTTAAAAATGCTGTCCTTATGCACCGTGTTTCGTCACCGCGAACAGCGAATCCGATTCACCCTGTAATCACTTTTTGCCGGAACAACTTCCTTTGCCGCCCGATGGAGACGATTAATTATGTTTTCGGCGACGATGATCGATGAACTTGCCGCGTTCAACAATGTGAGCCGTCTTTTTGCTCGCTGACATTGAACGCGGCTAGTAATGCGTGATAAATGATGTAACTGGTACGATGAGGAAGTACTGTATCAAGATTTTACTGGTAATCAAGTTGCTGGTAATCGAAGTGCAAAGTGGTTGTGAAATAATTGTGGAGACATTAGAAAGTTGCACAGTTATGAAAATTGCATAATGGTAGCATAATATTACAAAATATATGATACATACTGCGAATGTTGCTGTTGCCGATGTGTGAAGCTGGATGCACACTTTCATTAATACACGAAATGTGTGTACCTACCTAGGTACGCTATAACGATAGTACATTACGTAACATGCATACATTTATTCATGCATCTATAATATGCATAATATACGTATACACATATTATAACATTAATGCATATACATAAACAATATATGCCCATGAATATTATAACATTGATGCACATATACAAAATATACATATATACATTATGACATTATTTGCACAATATATTGTCTAACATTAATACACGAATTTTCGTTTGAACTATGAAATTCCAATAGATTCGGAAGAAAAGAATAAATCAATTTTTAACTTTCACATAAAGATCTTTATAATAAATTGATCTTCAATCACCCAATCTTAAATCATCGATCGAGACCAAATCAAATCTCGAGTAGATCAGACCAACAAATCCTACATCATTGTTAACCAATAATAAAATGCAGTATTACTAATTCCACCAATGCTAATGCCACCGACTGAGTATAAATTCCCATTTCCGTGTGTTTGTGTGGAGACACGGCATCAAGATAGATTCATCCGGGCTTTATAGTCGGTGTTCTTCGAAGGACCTCTAATTTAGTAAGTGCCGCGCCATTAACCTGATGAAGTACTAAGTATATTCATCTTCCCAAAGCTGCCTCGGCGTAGAGATGCAGTGCAAATCGTCAAAAAAGGCTCGGTAAACTATGCAAAGAGGCAAACCGGTTCCATGAGTTCCAAATCTCCATAGGGCAGGACCGAGTTTCGCTCTTTCATTCTTTTTCTTTTTTTCCCTCCACCTCTTTCTTTCATCTTTGTCACCGCGATGACACCCTCCGCGTTTTGCTGCCTTGTCCTAGCACAGCGAGCGGTAGTGTCTTTTACACCCTGCTGATCCTAGTGCCTCGTTTTCCAGACAATCGACACTTTTACCTAACCCGATGCACGTTTATCTCCTAACAGAATCGTGAAATATAAAAAAGTGGGCGTTTCTCGGGCGCGTTTAGCTCCTCGTATATTACGATCCAAGGGATTCGAGATTTAAGAGACTGGTTCGAAATAAATTTTAATTATGCAAGGTTTTGTTGGATGAGGGTGCTATCGTAGGGTGAGATGCAGGTTCGATGATGAAATGACTCTGTGGTGAGACGTTCGTTTGGTGCATTGTTGTTCAGATTCGAAGTTTCACCATTTTTATGCTCACAGATAACATTCATAAGTTTCAGGGTGTACAGGTCAAAAGTTTGAAGATCTCAAATTTCGTGGCCACAGGTTTGTAAAACTTCGAGGCTCGAAAGTTTTTAAACTTCAATATTTCCAAATTTTTTAGTATTTCAATTTTGAAGTCGCAAATTCTATCATCAAATTTTTCAAATCATGTGTTAGAAGTACCAAACCCTCAAAACCCAAAATTAACAAAGTATTCCAAGGTTCTCGAAATCCCAAATATACAATGCCAAATTTCTTAAATCGAAAATTTTCAAATATCCATATTTTGCAGACTCTAAGAATCCCACAGTGGAAACGTTTCAAAGTACCAAAATTCGTTTAGACCGAACAAAAATCTGCCGCCTCGTGGGAGGGTGTGTTTATGTCGGAAATGTCCCTGGCTGCACCCCGCTGATCAGTTTTGGATCGTCCGTCACTGGACTCCCGGTAAAATACCGGTGGAATTCGTATTCCGTGGAGCCGAGGAGATAAATCTGTGCAACCGATGGCAGCAAGGATGAGCCAAAAAAAGTGGAAGACGAGTAAAAAGAAGAGCGTTAGACACGAAGCGAGGGGTAGAGAAAGAACCACGCCTTTGTCCTGGTACGTCCACCGATCTTTCACCAGGAAGATGAAAGAAAAAGAAGATTGGGGTCTCTCCCTTGGTCCCTGAAGAAGAGTGCACGTTTGCGCTGCTTCGTCGATATGCTTGGTCTTGTTGAAATGCGAAATGTGGAAAGGGTGAACTTCTTGTTTAGTCGAAAGGGAGTTCTCCATCTTTTCACGTGACCGTAGTCGTCGTTCGCGGATCTTTGAATATTAAAAACGTAAAGTTTCTCGAATTCGCTCAACGTCGCAAATTGAACACAACCGGGTATCTCAATAATTTTATACAATTAAGGTACATCGGTTGCAATTACGTGGAAATTTTAATTGGAGCGCGACACGGTATTCCGGCCGATTACAATTACATGGCTCGCAAGCGAATAAACATTTCAGTTACCGAAGGCGGGATTAAGTGTCAGGCTTAAAAGAGTCTTTACACGATTTTACGATCGTTTGTAAAATCGTCTAACGTGTGCGTAACGGTGCATAAACCGTAAGTATTGTGTATAAATGGTTTCTGCGAGCGGCTGAAAGCGGGTTAATTAGCTGAATAAATTAAAAGTAAGAGTTGATTTTCGCCGTAGAAAGCCGTGGGCCGCTACTTCAGAAGTTTCTTAATTTTCTCTTGGAAGACGGGAACCGCGAAGTTTCCATCTCTCTCGCAAGTTCTTTCGACCTTATAATCGTTTTATAACAAACCAGAACTGCCTGTTTTCTTTCATACCCCGACAAATACCCGCGCCTCTTAGCTCGTTCAATATTTGTAAATCGAGATTGAATTTAACCCATTTGTTTTCATTCGCATCTCGCGATCTCGCTCGCTCTAACGTTTTTCACCTCGTATTTTATTGTTCGCTCTGGTGCGTTGCAGTGACTCAGCACGATGCAGTGCTATTTAATCGTTCGTGAATTATTATACCGAAAGATTTGCTTCTCCTCCCGGTTCCGAGTTTACGATTAAATAAAGGGTAACGGCGCGTTGCTTAGGTCAGAAATAGTTGAGAGGCAGATTCACGGATCCCTAAGTGTTCGCGATTTCAGGGTGAACGAATGTTTGCATACGAGGGTAATAATTCACCCCCGGAGAGGTGTAAATCATCGACCGACACACCCACATCGGTAATGAATTTCGTCGCCCGCGAACGCATAATTCCGGTTCCACAAATGATAGCTCTCGCTGCAACTAGTTGGTAATCAGGGATGAGGTAGCGTTGATTTCAAGGGTGTAACCCACCATCGCCGTTCAAACTGCCTCAGAAATCATTTCTTCATTTGGTCGTTTTCCTGATCGGACCGGTTTTCTCCATTTTAGACTAGCGGCCCAAATGACATACAATTAGAACACACTTTTTTTGGACCTTTCTCGTGGAATAAAATGATCAAAACATCGGGAGGTTATTTTCGCGCGTCTAATGTGGACTGTGCTCCGTTGGTTTCTAGCTCCGATCTATCAGAAGCTTCGGCTGAACTTCAGGGACAAATTCCGGGACTTTAATATCTCGAATTCTGAGAACATCAGGAAAAATACCTGAGTGCCAGAATAATCCAAGTACATTTGTACTATTTTTCAAAATAGCAGAAAAATAAATTTCACAAGTTTCGGAAGAAAAAGTGGTGCTATGTGATTATTCAGATAGAACGAACGGGTGCAGAAGTACTTGATATTTCTTGTTATCATAATTGAAGTATTCTTGTATAGTGAAAAAATGAAAATTTTATCGATAGAATGTATGATCGAGGTGACTCGTTAGCATATCGCAAAATCTTAGTGGAACTGAGTTCAATAGTGTTGTTGGAGTTCTAGCGTAATCGGTTTATACTTTCAAGTCTATCGGTTGGCGGAAATCGAGATAAATGGTAAACATTGATCTAAGCGATTGCACTTTCAGAATAATATATCCATGTTGAAAATAAGCGAAGCGTTCTTCGTGATCGAGAGCACGTCAGAACGTTGGCGCACGCGAGAGGTGTGGCAACCACGAAGAGGAAACGCACGTTCACCGACAGCCCATGAATTTCCGGTCCATTTAAGTCCTTGAATTGCTTTAGAACAGTATTGTTTCGCGTCGTCATTTTACGCTGCTTTAAAATTTGCATCCTACCCGGCCATCCTTTTTCTCTGTCCATTACTTCGATGAACAACAGTGAGCAAAGTGTCTCTTCAACTTTTTAAACAAAATACAAAATGTTGCGTTATATATATAAAAGACAATAATCGAGCAACGAACGCAGTTAAAATACAGTCAAATGAAGAATTTCGTGATCTGTCATCGAATGAAAAATGTATGGATTGTTTTTGAGTTGCACCGATTTTGACACACCCTGTACCGAAAGCAAAGGAACTCATTAGAGTAACGTTTATGCAATGGAAGGTCATAAACGGCTCACAACGTTGCTATATATCACTGAACAAAGGTTGAGTTGTCAGGAAACGGGGACGAATTGCAAAAGAACTTTCAGTAATGGGCACTAATAGATAATCTCGCATTCTAGAAACTCGCGAATAAAAATAATAACTGAATTCTATATGGAGCACAAACGATACGACGACGATTCGTGGGTATCGCGTGCCATTCCTTTTGTCCCGTTCGTGTTCTAATAAAATTCTCGATCGAACGGACAGCTTTTGGTTCGGCGGATTTATTTGTTTTCCTCGTTAACGTCGAAACTTCGTTGTCTAAATATAAATTTCAAAGCGATACAGTTATTGTTGCTCGAAATAAAACGTCGAAAATATGATTTGGAAATAAACGGAGAGGAAAGAAACGGGATATTTGATTATGGAAGTTTAGGGTAATGGAAATGAAGAGGAAATAATCGTTCGTGGAGATTTAAGACTTTTCGAAATGACAGGAGACCACAAAACGCTTGAGCGTAATTTTCTTCTTTTTCTTGCCTGTTTTATGTGTAAAGTGATTTCTTCCCTCGTTTTTTTGCGGAGATCCGATTCCTCGCGTCATTAGGGAAATTACTGCGTGGCGAAGGGTGAAACTTTTAGAGCTTATATGCGCGTTTGATCCCATTGTGATTCACCCACGCTGTGGAACGAACGTGTTAATCGTCTTGATGATATGTATTTACGCAACGCAAAGCCTCTTTTCTTATAGCCTATTGCGGTAAATAAAATACACTTAATACAACAAAATTTGCGTAATGAAAAATAAAAACTTTACGTTCAGTCAGGAATAAAATTGTGAAGTAATGGATCAACATATGACTTTTCCTTATCGCTGACAACGATATTTAAATATTGTTAAAATAAGTTTTAATTGATATTTTAAGTTAAAATGAAGTTAAACTTGTAAAAAAGAATTTAGGTTCGAATAAGTTCGAAATGATATGGATCAGAATATAATTACTTTTAATTGTCAATCGAAAGATGTATTTAATAAGAAAATATTATGAATTCAAATAGTAGAGATTTTTGTCATGATCGTAATAATTTATCCAGACGGAAATAATGTTACGTGTTTTCTAAGGTTGTTTAAGGTAACCAGTTGAAAATTACAGTCACCAGGAAGATTCTTCTGAATGAAGAACGAAGAAGAAAGCTTGTACCTCCTTCTTTATGTTGCTCGAGGATTTAAAAGCAATTGGAGGGCATTTAGAACCGAGACACTTCATTTGCATCTCTATAAGTCGCAGACGCGCATCCATATGCACACGAGTTCGAGACACAGTATAGCAACATACCTCCTCGTTGTATCCCTTCTATAATTCTACGACAAGTCCAAGTGAATGAGAAACTACGAGGATGATTTTTCACGATTTTATTAAATAGAGTCTCGTATTTCAGAAAATTTATTTTATTAAACTTGCGCGTGACAAACATTACTTCGTGCACGGTGTATAAAATACGACAACAAAAAGATTTTTATTCAAAAATGAATCTGATGTTTACTTTGAAAATTTGGAATCTTAGCAATCCATAATTTGCAAAATTTCGAATTGTACCAATTAAATATATAGAACTCTCGAAACATTCAGAATTTAGGATTTTTACAATCATGACTTTGAAAATTCAAAAACTTGTGAACAAGTTTTTTAGAATTCGAAATTTTAAATAATTGGTACGTGCAGAGTTTGAACAATACAAATATACTACAGTTAGTTATTCGATTGCGAACGTAAAGTTCCTCTTCTTCTGCTCTCGAAGAACAGAAAAGCATGTCAGTGATGCATGCAAATGTCTAGCCGAGGAGAATCGACATTGATCTGGTTTCGATCGGCGGTATCGAATGATCTCCGTGGCTTTTCGTCGATTCTCTGGACAGACGTTAATTAAATGACCCGGGTCGGTGAGACAAGCTGATCGACAGCGGTCGCTCGTTATCGAACGAGCTGTGCAGACTTCTTACATCGCGAGTGTAGCTGGTACGCGTCGTTGATTAATGCGGAAGTGTGAAAGAGAGGACGGTCCATTCAATTCTGTAGTACAATCATTTCATTGATTCCTGTTTGCCTTTGTACTTTGTTAACGGTTCAAAAAAGTGTTCCCTGGTCTTCCTCGGAAACCTGCAACTTCTCATTAATGTCACTGATGCTTTTTCTTCAAGACTCTGATATTTAATCGAATCCGAATTTAAAATTATAAGTGAAAGATGTGGAATCTCACTTTTACTGTTATTCTATTTTTCTCAAGCGTTATAATCATTATGTTTTTTATGTTATTATAATTTTTGGTGTACTTTGCGCGTGTATTATGATATTATATTATGGCGTGCGAAATTTGAATCAAACTAACTTACGTCGCTTGTATAGTATCATATTTGCTGCAGAATTGTATTATAAAAATGCTCGTCCGAATTTATCAAAAACATCAATATAATAAGTGATAACGATTGTGAAGTGTATAATACATTTTTTCAAAATCGAATACAAGTCGTCTAGATTTTAATATAATTACACGTTGAACAATTTCATACACAAATATTGTTCTATAACAAACATGTTCTATCAAATTTACTCAAAGTCAAGATCGATATGATACAATGGATCAAGTATACAACAAGTTTCGTCGAAATTGAGCAGAACAGGCTATCCAGGTTTTGATGAAACCTCGCGCTGAGTGCACCGTTGGACAAAAATCGAGCACGACGTTGTTGAAAGCGTTTAAAAAATGAATCAGCCGGCTTGTTTCAATTCCGGCGAGGCTGTATCGATTCCCGTTGCAGCGAATAGCCATCGAAAAACAGCGGTCGTAAAGGAACGGTCGTTAAAAGCGAGCAAACGAAGAAATTTATAGTGGCGGCCGCGCGGAGAAGGGGGGTAAGGCAGAACGTTGCTTGCGTAGGGAAATATTTGGAACGGCTCGTGTCTACGTTTTATGCAACGCAGGGGTTAAACAAGATTTTATGGTCGACTTTTGACGTCAGAATCGAAGTAGGTCGGACGTTTTAAAAGCTGTTTCGCGACGAAGGAAGAAGTCACGGACGGAGACGTGACGCGTTTTACGCGACAGATCGAGAATCGAAGGGCGAAACAGAAATTTCTTCTTTTTCATTTCGCGCGTCCGTGTCCCACAATTCGCGATTGTCCGCGAATTCGGGTCAATTCCAACCCCGAGAAATATTCGTCTTTGCGCGGTTAACCTTCCGAGAATGATTCTCCGATCTTTCCGATTTGTGGAACGCGATTTTATCGTTTCATTCCTTATTTCTTTATTTTTTTTTCGGTTATTTGTAGGAGCCGCGGGATAGGTTTAGATTTTATTAGATTCAGTATTTTTTTGCTCTTTCGAACTTCGCGTTGACTCGATACGTTAGTTATTTATCGCGTTTCCGATCACTGCAGGGAAAGGCTTAAATAGGAATATTAGTCTTCCACGACAGACGGTGAAATTACCGTGTCAAGGGTTAAATTACAACGCTACAAACTAATTATTCTCCCGAACGAATCATATTCGTCAACACATGGACTGCCATAGTGAAAACGGTTGTACGTGTTGCAACACTATTTGCTAATGTCAAATTCTTTAATTGGTCACATTGTACGATTTGTATAAATTTTATTACGTGTCGGAATCTTAGGGATGGAATATACTATCCTCTTTTCACATTTTACAGAGAATATAAAGGGTGTGCAGATTTGAATACAAGATGGGGATATGGCCGTCTCAAACATGGAATCACATTAAATGATATTCATTTAAATTGACCTTCTTCAATTTCTTCTGAGTGAATATAATTTATATGCATATAAAAGTTCTTCTCTTAATCAATAAAGAACATGATTTTATTATGTTCCCAAGATTGATTGATTTCATTACATCTATAAGTTTAATTGATTTTACTATGTCTACAAGATTCATTGATTTTATTAAATCTACAAGCTTGATTCATTTTATTGTATCATCAAGATTGATTAATTTTATTACATGTACGAGGTTGATTTAATTTATTGTATGTACAAGTTTGATCGATTTTGTTATATTTACTGACATGTTATGTTCATAAGGCGAATGAAACAATATTGTGCTTCCATAATTGGTACTGTAGTTTAACCCTTTATGCACGAAGGTATATTTTCTATCAACCTATGACAGTAGCAATTAATAACAGAAAATAATAATTGCAAAAAGATTAATAATAATAAAAAGTTTAATAAACTCTTTCGAAGTTATTATTTCTTCGCTATAATTTATCGTCGTATAGCAGTATCCAATTCCGGTCCATAAATGAATCTCTAAAACACTCGCCATAATCGACGTTCGTTTCTTTACGCGTACCCTCCTACGTTTCTGGGTAATACCAGTAGCTCGTTGGCGAGAACACAATCGGACATCGAGTATCGATTAATTATTATTTGCGGCCGGGTTGCGATTTTCGCGGGTTCGATGATTCATCGTCGAGCACCGCGGATAAGACGGATGGCACGGAAATCCACGACGTCGGAATAATACGGCTTTGCGGTAGGTCGCTGGCCAACAGTTCCAGCAACGTACCGAATAAAGCCAGGCACACGTAGGTGTGTCACTTCGTGCGGAATAAAAGGCTGGGGTGTACGGTACCGCGGTCTAGTAACATGGCCCTTTCGTAAGGCGATTTGCTTTTACGCAATTCAGGCGACAGAACGGCCAGACGCGGCAATCCAGAAACCGGCAAAGCGGCTGCTGCGCTTTCCGAACGAATTGTCCTCGTCGAGCCGTCACGATCGCCGACAACCGGATCGTGATTTAACCTTCTGTAACCCGAATTATGCATCGTTGCGAAAATAACTGACGAACTCCTTAAATGGTACTCGGATCTTTAATCCTTTCGGCGCTAAATACATTTGACAAGTAGGTCGCGCGGATACCGAGCACCTTACTGTCTTTGGTGTACCTCAGGGTTGAAAAGAAATTGTGTTCTCGAGGTGCTACGATCGATTATGTGTTTCTGTGAGGTTACGATTTATCGAAGTAATAGTTTCGCGGGGTTACTGAGTTTTGATGGTACAATGATTGAATGTTTCGTAGTCCTGAATATACTGGAGTCACGAATTTCTGTAATCATTCGCAGATGTTTTAAGTCAGGAATTCATAGATTATCACAGTTCTATATTTCAATGTTCGCAGTTTTCTGAATTGTCGAGATTCCAGTTTCTCAGATGTTCATGATTATGAAGTTTGAAAACTTTAAATTCCTACGGTCCTCACTTCCTGGAATTTTAAACTTCCAATGTCACAAATTTCCAGAGTTCCAAATCCTCAAAATCCCGACTTGCTGTGACACCAAATTCACAAAGACCCAAATTTCCACAAGTTCAAAATTCAATATAGTCCAAATGTCTCATAGACCCATATCCTAAAAGTTTCAAATTCACATATACCAAATTCCTAAAAGTTTCAAATATACTTAGACCCATATCCTCAAATTAAAAAATTCACTTAGACCTTGATCGTCAAAGTTCAAAATTCACTTTGCCCCAGACACTCAAACACTCAAATTCACATACACTCAAAAACTCAATCTTCCAAATTTCGATAGATTCAAATCCTCAAAGATCCAAATCCACAAAACTCCAAATTTCCACAGTCAGACCAATGTTCCAGTCTTGGATTCCAAATACAGCTCCATTCCAAATAAAATACTTCATTCGATCGATCTTTCTATCGATCTTTCCATCGATGTTTCTATCGATCATTCTATCGATCATGCTGTCGATCTTTCTGTCGATCGTTCTATCGATATCATTCGCATCGATATCGAACGAACAAGCAACCGATTCTCGTAAACGACATAGAAACACGGTGTTCCTGGATCAGTTTCGTATAATACTCGCCCCACTTCTCGAAACGGGCCGTTCGACCTAATGGAAGTCGACACGAACGCCGTTCCGTTCCGCCAATTAATAAACTCCGATCGACACTTCGAGAGTGAAAGGCTCTCGATTGAACGTCCTTGGAATTGTCCCTGGTTCACTCGTGGTCCCATAGAAATTCACCGTCGAATTTCGCCGGCTCGCATGCATCAAATTCGCAGCTAACATTCCTCGCGAATCTCGACAAGGTAGTCGTCGATAAAGACGCGATAATACACGATAATTAATGTATCGTTCGGCTGAAAAGCTTGCAATCAACGCGAATTATCGTGCGGTGTCGTACATGGTTGCAGTCGTAACTCGAACATTGGCGTAAGTAGGATTTTTGGCTAGGTTTCACGCTAGCTGAGTTTAAACGATTTTTCGAAACTTTTCAACTTTGCGATTCGCAGAGTTGAGAACTTCGACATTCGGAGATTTGAGAAAATGGAAATGTAGAAGTATAGAAATTTGGAGACTTAGGGGTTTTGAGGTTTCATAATTTGAAGATTTGTGAACTCGGCGACTTGAGAATTTGGGGATCTATGAATTTGGATATTTGAGAAATTGGAACTTTAGTAACCAGAAAATTTGAAAATTTGGTGATGTAAGAGTTTGGAGGTTTTTTGAACTTGGAACTTTAGAAACTTGAAGACTTGAGAATTTGGTGGCGTAAGAACTTGGGACTTTAGGAACTTGAAAATTTAGGAATTTGGAAATCAGCAAACTTGGCGACATATGGATTCGGGAAGTGTAGAATTCAGAAATTTGAAAATTTGAAAATTTGAAAATTTGAATCGGGTCCATCATAGTTACGCCAATGGACAGACTCCGCCATCATAGGAAAATAAAGACGTTTTAACTTCTCTACTTCTATTTTCATCTTTCTCTGGCGTAAACCCGAGAGCAGACTTCCCGCTGCTTGGGAAATCGATAAATTCAGCTTGGCGATATCGATAGCGATAGGTAGGTACGTTTTATCGTGCGGCGATGCGCGATCTCATCGATATCAATGCTACGAGTCCTCTTTTTGGTCGCGGCGGGTGGTCGATAGCTGCCCGAGTATTTCTCTGCTAAAATTATCTTTGAAGCAGTAATAAAACAAGGTTAAAGTGTTTCATAAAAGTTTTAGCGAATCCCTTAAGAAGAAATGCAACTCACTACGTACATAATGTATAGTGTGTATATATACCACCTGTACATGTACCAACAAATCGTTGTTAAAAATTGTACCAAATTGTTGAATAATCTAATTCACTGAAACACAACAATTAAGAGAGCCTAAAATTTACAAAAAATTAAGTGAAGAAATAGAATAATGAAGTGAAGTCTGAAATTTCTGAAAAAATTAACAACCAGGTGAAATTATAATGCACAGTTAAAATTGTACCTATTCCTTGAATATCCTATGCCACTAAAACAGAATAATGAAGCGAACCCTGAAATTTCTGCAAAAAATTTGCGAAGAAACGAAATGACAACAACCGAAGTCGCGGAATCGCAAGAACGAAGCGATGCTCGAAATTTCTGAAAAAATGTGTAACGAAATGAAATCGAAATGCGGAGTAAAAATTGTAGCAAATTTCTTAAGGAGGTAAGCGATTGAAACGGTGGAACGAATCGAAGTCTGAAATTACGTATATGGATCCGAGGAACGTGGATTTACGTGACCGGTGTTGCAACACAGCTTCTTGCTCGATCATCGAGTTTGATAAGACCCGACGGTCTTTCACTCTTTCGAACGTTTCAATCGGAAAAGTTATCGGAACGAGCAGCGTATCTAATCTTGCGCGTTAGGCAACGGGATGCCAAATAGGTTATGAGTGAGCATAGTTCAGTAGCACTTATTTCTTATCGTAAAAACATTCCATTGTTGGCGCTCTTAAGAATAGATCTGTCGTTCTTTCGTCATTCATCCTCTTCATTCATACGTCGCCGTGTTTACGCTGGATAAACGCGACATGTTTTCCTAGACGATATCTCCGATACATTTCGCACGGAACGTCAAACTCATTCATGTATTTCAACAAACAGAACGATCATCGATTCTCTCTATCTGCACGAGAGATATGAAACCACTGTCGAGAGCAAGTCGGACTTCTTGAGGAAAATTTGATAACCGTGGAGACCTATTGTTTGCTCATTTTTGGGATTTTTGGGGGTCATAAAATTTGGATCATTTGGAAAATTTGGTTACGGGGTCGAGAATATATGAATTTGGGAATTTTACAATTTTGAGATATGAGAATTTTAGAATTTAAGATTTCGGAATTCTGGGGATTTGGAGTTTGAGGATCCAGGAATATGTAAATGGATTTGGGGATTATAGGACTCCCGATCCTCTTAGATATTTCTCTCATTTAGATATTTGGGCATCTAGGAATTCGAAATCGGGATAATTTGAAAATTTGGATATTTGCAAGAGTACTTCGAAATTTTCGGAATTGGGGAACTTAGGAATTTGTACAATTGGTAAAAATAGAAACTTGAGAATTTATGATATTAAACAAGGTGCAAATTTTAGAATTTGTAAAAATTAGCAAAGTGCAAATTTGGAAATTTGTGAATTGTAACAAACTATGAATTTGAGAATTTTCTGAAATGTAACAAACTGTAAGTTTGAGAATTTATGAAATTTAACGAATTTGTAAATTTGAGAATTTCGTGAATTAAAAAAAAAAAACTCAGAAATGTTTAAATTAAAGGCTTCGAAATGTTCCTGTCAAATCATAAACCAGCCACTCCAAAGAATGACTGAAGCGTAAAAATAGCGTTGTTCCCAAAAATCCACAGACACGCAAATTTATCGAATCACCGAACATTCTTCTTTGATTGTGGTCGCGAAATTAATGAGTTGTACTCGGTCGAACAGTGGAATCATTATCGAGGATGATGGCCAGCCACCGCGATAGACTCGTTCTCAGGAGGCACGCGAAGAAAAAACGAAGTGGGTTTCGCATTTACATGTACAAACATTCTGATCATTAGTGGCCGAGATTCCTGCTGTATCAAGGGACGACCCCGGTTGTTCCTTTTGAACGAAGGTCTCGTCAGAAAAAGCGGCGACCGCGGCGAAACTGTGCCCTTCATTATGCGAATGAGGTGCACCTTGGCTCACTGTAAAAGCGAAAAAATCGCGCGAGTGCACCTTTCATCGAGTTACAAACGTGATAATTCAAGAAAAATTTACACCGGAACGTGGGATTCCTTTGAATCGATAACAGATGCAAATTTTTTAATTCTTGTATTACAGAACTTTTATATTTGCAAATTTTGTTATTTTTAATAGAGAAATTCTGAAGAACTAAGTTCTCAGTTTCTCAAATTTTTTACATTTTATAGTCTCGAAATTCTAGATTGTTGAAATTCCAAATTATCAAAATCCAGAATTTCCAAATATCCAAATTCTTGCAGCACTAAATTCATAAAGTTGAAAATTCTCAAAATCCCAAATTCCCAATCGTCCGAATTCTCAAAGATCCTAGTCCCAAAAATTCGAAACTCTCACAATCCTAAATTCCGAAATGTCTAAATTCTTGGAGCACTGAATTCATAAAGTTGCAAATTCTCCAAGTCCCAAATTCTCAAATATTCGAATCCCAAAAATTCGAAATTCTCGAATATCAAAATTCCTAAAGTTCCAAGTTCTCAGATATCTCAATTTCCAAAAGTTCCAATTCTCTAATTTTCGAAGTCCTAAAGTCCCAAATTCCCAAATTTCAAAATTCTCAATTTCGCAATCCTCGAAATTTCAAAATCCTCGAGTACGATTTTCACTTCCCAAATCACCAATATCCTCATTACTAACTCGATTCGTCTTTTTTCTTACAGAAATCGAAGCCCAAGAGGCCTGCAAATGGCTGAGAGCTGCCGGTTTCCCGCAGTATGCGCAGATGTACGAAGGTAAGTCAAATTTGCACATATCGTCACATAAAACAAAATCGTTAAAAATAACTTCGAAACATTCACCCACCTAGAATATTATCCGATATCACGAAATTATCTCGAGATACCGTCTTTCTAAAGCCCACCCTTTGACTTCAACGCTAATTCTATGCATAGAAATGATATAAATTTTCATTCATAACCACTGTATCTAAGAAAATGAACTTTGAAAGAACAAACAATATGAATAATGTACGACCTTACTGGACCGGGTAAAACATATCCTACAGTGATCTACCCTTTAGGAGTTTAGAGTCTAAACTTTCGAGCGATGAGAATAGAATTTGGTTCGATAAAATCTGAGTGTAGGTCGCTTATAATGACCTCGACCGAAGTGAAATCCCTCTAAAGCACGTAATTAGAATGAAATGTCGTCCCCGCAGGGGCGAACCACGCGTCATTTCGGTCGTTTCCAATTTATTTTCAATTTACTATGCAACAATTGACAAGATCGCCGGCGAAATCCTCTTTGGAGCCCCCGAGACTGTACCGTGGATCACCACGAAATGCACGGAACGTGAACATGTGGAAAATCGTGCAGTGTTGTGTCACGGATCAGAACAGATTATCGTCGAAACCCGAGCTCCCTTCTTTTTCTCACCTTCGTGGCCATGTGGTTCTTTTCAAGCCACCATTTTCCATTCTCGGACGGTCACGTATGTGGCGAAAAGTGCATCGCGGTGTCTGTTTACTTAGAAGGGCTGACTTTTCAGTGGGTGTCAACTTTCTGGGTAAACGGTGTTATTAACTCGCGGTGGTCCCAATTGTTGCGGAATACTGTTAGGTTGAAAACATGGAGGGTTTCCAGGCTCCAAATGTTTTCGGAGCTTTCCTGTAGCATTAGCAGTTCGCTGGTGCGAAGAACTTTTGCAACTTCTCATCGTTTTTTGCAATTTTAGCACTTTCTGTTCTTTGTCCATTTTCTGATTCTGCTTCCGACCCTTGTTTCTGTCTTTTTGATCTTGATGTATAGTTTCATCGTAGACTTAATTTGTCTACAAATATTTAGATAAATAAATTCGTCATGTGGTTAACATTAGTACAAACAACTTAGTGAATTTCGTATTAATTGAACGTATTAGATTCATGAAGCGTTTATAAAGTAGAAAATGTTCATGTAAATGTCCAAATTACAGCCTGAACCATTCAATGTATAATTTTCTCGAGCTTTTTTCATCGTAAGTGATGGAAATAAGAAATAACTGTGAACAAGTGTTGCATATGCTACAAATGTACTTACAGAGAAATCGTTCAACGTTTCAACACTTGCTAACATGTTAGCAAATACGAACGCGAAGGTGGTTAAATTAGAAAAGGGAAGAAATATCTTGTATAATAATGAAACACCCGGTTGATTTATGTTTGATAAGACACAATAATCGCGTCGGCTGATTAATTTTATATCGGCGCGCAAAAATTGATCGGAACAAATACGAGGGTCATTAAATACACGAGCCGTTAATTACAGCGATCGAGGCATAAAAAGTGCCGACCTACCCGAACGCAGTGATTAAACGCAGGATTTTCTCGGCAACGGGATAGCAATTAATAAAAGCTATCCGTCGTTCGCGCCTAAAATGGTTCATTACATTATAGAGGAAGGTTGTGCAAAGTGTGTCGCGTCATCGATCACGTAGACAAATTCGAATCGTATGAAAAATCGCGTGTGGTGTGGCACACACGCGGCGCCGCGGGTCGCTCGTGTGGAAAACGATGCGAGTTTCGAAAGTGGAGAGAAAAAAAGAAAACAGTCTTGAAGTATAGGCTTACCGTATATCCTTTTAAATAAGAAGAATCGTCAGTTCGAGAGAGGGTGGTCCATGGACCACCAAAGCGGTCGAATGAGTATATGTTTTCGATGGCTGTCCCGTGTACGTGAGATTTTTACTAATATCCACGGCCTCGGAAATAAAGGTCTCCCTGTTTCGGTTTTGTTTCTCGCCGGCTGCCGTGCCTCCATAATATTAGAGTATAAATTTCAAGATCTTATTGTTCGACAGCCTTGAGCGGTCCGTTTCATTTGCAATTCATCGATCCCGGGCAAGTAAAGAAATATAACGAGGTTCGGTATGGTGTTTCCAATAATAATAACTGAGATAATCGACGTCGCGGGTATTCTTTCCACGACGAAAAGGGATACTTCCAGCCATGGCCATCGCTGGAATATCTTTCTTACAGTTTCTCTTATCTGATTGCAACCAGTTTAATACCTTTTTAAATTAATATACATATGCGTGCAGCGTATTGAATTAAACTTTGTGTCCACCGGCGTGTAATCTGCACACCGGGTGATTTATTAAATTTTTTTTACGAATTATGGATTCTCGTCGCGCAAACGCGTATATAAACTTTAGATTAACCGTGTGGCACCTATTTGTGTCACGTCATTCTGTCTGTATTTTCGTGTCAGATTTATGATTTGACTCCTTAATACTCGGATTGTCTGCAGGTTCATAATTGAAAATTGCATAATTAACTAGTGCGTGCAAAATGTAGGCACGCGAGACGGATCATGACACAGATCATTTTATTTCGAATATTAAAATAAATCACGAACGCGATGAAGAATATTAATAACGATAAAAATGTGCAGCACATTATAACATCGCAGGCGCGAACGTTAAATTACTCCACTAATTCAACTCGTATTAAAAAAAAAAAGTATTCGATTTTAATTTGATTCCCCATAGATGGTGTACTTACTCCAGTAACCTGAAACGAAATAATAACAATAAGATAGTATAACATAACATCTAAAACAAAATTATAATAACGAGATAGTATAACATAATACATCAAACAAAATAATGAGATAATATAATATAACACCTGAAGCAAAATAATAATAATAATGCGACAGTATAACATAATACCTGAAACAAAATAATAATAATAATGTGATAGTATAATGTAACGCGTGAAGCAAAATAGTAATAAGATAGTATAACGGGTATTGTGCTATTACATTACAATAGCTGTTATTATAATATAATAGCTATCATTATCCATAACCGGTACCGAGTACTAATTATCTAACACGATCGTTTGTAGCACTAATTATCCAGACACCGATTAATTCAGCGATCGGTATAGATCGAGCAAAAAAACCGGGCATTTAAATACAACGGTAGAAGAGGAGCAAATAAACAATCGAATGAAACAATGGCACGTTAATGACCCAGTAAGAACGCCACCGGTCGCCTACCAGCAGCGCAAATGCAACTGCAGGGCCGTGCAATAACGAACGCATTGTTGGCAGGCGCCACGACAAAGGGCCCATTATGATAAGTATTAACACGTCCGGACCCATCATGCTGCCCTCTAATAAGTTAACGCGCTCTTCGAGCTGCGATTCGATCCGCTCTGCCCACGTGTCACTCGTTATCGTTCTCCATTTTGCTAGCTTTTCAGCCAGGCTCGATAGCTATCCGCTGGAAATTCTCTCCGTTTTCGAGGGCGCGACGAAATTTGAAACTTGGAAATAAGGACTTTCTTTTAAAGATATAACAGGGTCATTCTCAAAGAGTTATGTGCAACGTTCTTGTGAAAGGATTTGGGTTACTTCTAGATAAACGTTGTTTAGCGATACATTTATTACAAGATTCTTAGAAAGTTTCGTACTTGAAATTCAGTGGAATCTCATTAGTTCGCATTGGAACGTTTCTATTTTCTTCGCGTGGATGTACTTATAGTTCGTAATTGTGTTTGCTTGCAAATTTTGTAATTTAGATTTTGAAGTTCTTGTGATTTATAATTTTTTATTTTGGGATCTGAGAAGTTTTGCACGTTCAAATTTTTGTTGTTTAGGGATTTAGGCATTTTTACTCGTCCAGATTTTCGAATTCGGTGTTCCGAAATTTTCATACCATAAAATTTCGATGTGAGCGTATTTAGAATCTTCGAATTAACATGTGATTAAATTCAACAATTGTGGGACTTTCGGATTTGTAAATTTTCAGCTCTTGAAATTTACAAAATTATAGATTCCGGAATCTTTTTGAGATTCCTCAAATACTCGGTGTTGCATTAGCTCGTTCCCTAGATCCTCGAAGTAACGTCACCTTGAAATTCTCTGGTACCTCTAATAACATCACCTCGAAATTCCCTAGATCCCTCAGAGTACCAATCTGCTCGAAATTCCTTAAATACTCAGAGTAGCGTCAGTTCGAAATTGCTTGGATCCTCGAGGTAACAACGCCTTGAAATTCCCTAGATCCTCCAAATAACATCGCATGGAAATTCTCTGAATCTTGGAAGTAACAATCTCCTCGAAATTCCCCAGATTCTGGAAGTAACAGTCTCCTCGAAATTTTCGAGATCCTCGAAGTAACATCGGCTCGAAATCCCCTGAATCCTCGAAGTAACAACCTCCTCGAAATTCCCTAGATCCTCGAAGTACCGTCGGGTTGAAATTCCCCGCGGCATCTGAATAACGTTGAAATTTATTGGATCGTCAAAACGTCGCATCGAAATTCCGTATATCCTCGAAGTAACATAATTTTCTCGTCGGATCCGTTCCATATCCTCCGGACAAATATCGCGGATACAGGACCCACGGTATCGTGTTCGAGGTAAACGAAGTTGCTCTCGTAACTGGCATGTCGACCCGTAACATTGAGCCAGGTGTACAACAAGGGAAAGGTCTAATAACTCGTGTACCGTGGTCATTAACGTCCTTGGTCCAACGTAGTAATTCCAGGTCTTTCTTCAATTTCAAGAGCTAATGCGGGAATAATAATCGGTCGTACGTCACCGTACGGATGATTAACGAGACCGCCACGGGTTTTTCGCGTGTGCACAATTCGCCGTCAATTTGCCCACGGACAAACCATCGAAACAGTGCTACGTTTAAACGATACAATGTCCCGTGAGATTTATGCGAGAACGGGCCGAGATTTTAGTCGACGAATTACACGCTCGCGCCACGATGTCGGCATAAATTCCGCGCTGTCTCGTTACCGCGTTCATTTAAATCAATTTCGATCGATCGAACGCCGCCACTCTGTTAGGGTGCTAGCAACTGTTAGGCTACTATTTTACTGCTGTTTGATCGCGCGAATGGATCGAGTCCGGTTAACGCTAGAACGCTGGAGAACAACAGCTACCGAATACTCTGTTTTGTGGATGCTGATTTCGATAGCGATTTGTACACCATTGTTACGATTAATTTGATACGTTGACCGTCACGAAGATTTTATAGTTACATTCGATATATGTGATCGAAATTATGATATGCGTACAAGTGGATCGGAAAGGAATTGACACATATACATTCCATTAAAATATTGTTATAATATAATATAAACGTACGATATTTCTTCTATCAAAGAGTTTGAACAATTTTTAAATAATCATTTTAATTACTTCTGTATGACGTAAATGTACAGGTAATTAACGTTATGAAGCTTATTTACGACTTGTGAATATAGAAATGTGGCGTTTGGAAATTTTCGACTTATAAATTTGGAAATTTATAACTTCAAATATTTTATACATACATACATGAATCCTCTTTAGATTATTCAAATTTTCTGAAGACTCCTAAAACTTAATATTCCACGTCCTGCATCCCTAATACTTGTTAATACTTCCCAATCAAAAGTTCAGCTTTTTCACTCTAAAAAATCTCTCTTAAAAAAACCAAGTTCACCGTGATCCTCCCAAGTTACGCCAACGTTCTTCTCTCTAATTCAACTTCTTTCTCGTCCCTCGCTAAACGCTATCGCCATACACACCTAAACGTTCTCTATCCGATTCATCGAATACGCGTAAATTATCGGGGACATATCTCATTGTGGGGTCGCGAAAAAAACGATTGTAACCTCCCACGCTCGGTATCGCGGCATATCGTTCGGGAAACGAGGCGAAATACGATGTGCGCGTTAGTTGTTCGCGAACAGGCTAGTTCGTTGCGTTTCCTTTCCCTCGAAATAGCGTGAGTCGAGGAACGAGGCGAGGCGCGGCCGAGCGTTCAGCCGTGCGATGAAAAGCGGTCTGTCAGACGGTATCCATCCGTCGCTAATTAGTACACACGTGGATTAACCGTGGATCGCGTGTAACTGCGACGGATTGTGGGCATAAAGTGCCGAGTCACGCCTGTCCCGCTCGCTCCTTCCATTATATTAATCAAACGAGCCGAACGGTCACCGGACGAAGGTGGAAAAGGGACGGCACGCCGGTTGTCGTTGCGTTTGATTAACGTTGAACAAACGAGAGCGGACTTGCCGGACGCGTTTCGTCGCGGCGCCGAAACGTCGTGACGCGGCCTGGTGTGAAATCCGGCCCCGAGGGAAATTCGACGGACACGCCGCACGGATTGGAAAATCGTGCGACATTTTCTTAAGGAAATCGATATTTTTTAAGCGCATGCTGTATCTTAGATGTACGACAGTCTCGGAAACGAAGATATTTGTACGATTCGATGTAGTCTTATAGCGGCAATAACAAGTTAACACTAGAAATACCGTCATTAAATGCATACTTACTTTAGAATTGAAAATGAAGTAGAAAAATAAATAAATGAATATTGCAGCGTCACCTAACATATACAACGATTCATTAGTTCAATAAAACATGACAGATATTTTGACAAAAGGTCGGCCAGAAAATTTTATTACATAAAATGTCAAACCCGAAACCAGTCATTTTAACTGGTTGATAGTTCTAGTGTTAAAGTCGATTTTTTTATGGACAGTGTTTTTATCCACCAATTTTTTCGGAAAATTTAAAAAATATGCACTGGATACGGGTAAATATTATGTTCAAATTTATGGATGGTTTTACATGCCGTCTATCATAGTACATGAGGTGGAAATTATAGAAAATGCGTTGTTCAAGATAATCGACAAACGAAGATATGCTGAATCGTCTTCGTTTAACATTCGGTCAATACATACACAGTATTAAAATAAAATCATACCGTATAAAAATTAGGCAATTAGAGACAGAGGCTTCAGAATTCATAAATAATTAACATTAAGCATTTCCACGTTATCGGGTTCGCATGTTAGTATCACAAACTGTTTGAAAGCTGCACGAAAATGTCACACGATTTTCCAATTCGGCCGACTGTGCACCACCTAGATTTTTCGTATTCGTGGCCGAACGTCGCGCGTGAACCAGGCAACCGACGATTTCTCGATACGGAAATTAGGCTAATGAGCGGATCGGCCACCGACACACAGTGGTTCAGATCGGAAAATCGTGTGACATTTCCTTAAAGAATCGGCTTTCACAAATCGATGTTGTTTGTGTACGCCGCTTATTAAGAGAGAACCTCTATGAAAATGAAGATATTTATACGATTTAATGTAGTCTTTTAATCGCAATAACAAGATAAAATCGATTTTTGTGTGGACAGTGTTTCTAATCTACAAAATTGCATTTTTTCTTTCAGACGTTCTGATGTTACTATTCACTATTTTCCTATTCTCTTTTTTTACAGCAAAGGAGGGTCTTTTATGATAGGAAATCCCTTCTCACTTTCGTTTTTAGTGGCTTAGGTTCTTTTTTTTAGTGTCTTTCCGTGGGTACCATGAATTTGAACGGTTCATCACTATAATCGTTTCGATGATGTTTTTTCAATGTCGTTAGGCGAATATGTATCAAGAAATCATAATTTATTCATTTGGAATTCTATTCCGACGCAATGTCGTAGTGGAAACTATCATAAACTATCATAAATATTCTTAGTGTTGCATATAAAAGGTTAATCATTGTTATCCTCTCATTAATTTTTATCGAACAAAGCTTGAAATATTTATAAACTCGCATAAAATAACACGAGCGTAACCGCGACGCTTGGCCTTTCTTACAATAAAGCCACCGGATGTGGCCAAACTGTTCCAAGTTGTTTTGATCGAGTCGGAAATAGGATTCGAAGTACAAAAATCACGATTGACTGTTCAGAGTGTAAATTGATCCATCAAAACAAGAACTGGCTGTACCAAAATACGAACTGACCGTCCGAAATGCGAGCCATGACATTCGAAAATATAAATTGATCCTCGAAATTGCCGATTAAATGTTCAAAATGTAAATCGGTCGCACAAAATGAAAACTGGCTGCTCCGGAATACGAGCTGACTACCTGAAATGCAAACCGTGACGTTCAAAAATGTG
Source organism: Coelioxys conoideus (assembly GCA_947623535.1). NCBI lineage: Eukaryota > Metazoa > Arthropoda > Insecta > Hymenoptera > Megachilidae > Coelioxys > Coelioxys conoideus. The sequence goes on along the minus strand of OX392457.1, from coordinate 14,095,937 downwards.
AATCGATCCACAAAGGTGTGAATTGACTCTTTAAAATGTAAATTGATCCTTCAAAATGAGAACCAGCTTTCCTGGAATACAAATTGTCCGCCCAAAATGCAAACCATGACATTCAAAAATATAAATTGGTCTTCAGAAGTGCCGATTGAGTCTTCAAAATGTAAATTAGTCAGTTAAAACGAGAACTGGCTACTTTGGAATTGAACTGACCTGAAACTGAGGTTAAACCTGAGGAATGCAAGGTGGTGTTAAAAAATGCAAAGTCACTGCTTTTAAAATGCGAACAGGAGCCATAAGACATAAATCTGTTGTCAAAAATAAGGATTGTCTCTAGAAAATGCGAATTGACTTCGAAGACTTAAATTAATTCACTGAAATGAGAATTACCTAGACCAAAATGTGAATTGGTTCTCAGAAATACAAATTAGCTATACAAAATATGAGATAGTTCTTTAAAATGTTAAGTGAACATCTAGAATGAGAGCTAACTCCCTAAAAACCTGAATTTGATTCAAACTAAAAAAGTAAACTATCAAAAATTAAAAATTTTATTAAATACATAGTATTTTTATTTTAACAAATGGTGTATATTATTTTTCCAGTATCATATGATTGCTAAAAACCATAATTTCAAGTATCTAATGCGAGTATTTCTAATTAAGAAAATAAGAAAAGCCGTAACAAAATGAGCGACATACGACTCCCATGAAAATTTAAGTGATGATAATGAAAGTGTTAAAAGTATTTCGGGTTTCTACCAACTTTTGTTCTACTAAAGTCACCATGCGCATCGATTTGGAATAGAAATAGAAATGAACGGTTCGAATCTAGTGAAAACCTTGCAATACAATGTAAATTTTTAAACTCGCGTGAGATACAACGATATCTCTTAGAAATCATCCACGAGGATACAATGATAGCTCTCAGAAATTTTTCTATTCGAACGGATCTGATGAAGAGAAAGTTAATTTTTAATGAATTAATTGTTCCGTATAAACGGTATCACTTATTAGAGCGAGAGTAGAACTCTCACCCAGCATTGTAAAACAAGAAAAGTTTCTAAGAGGAACGCTAGAAAATATTAAGACAAGTTTAACGAAACGGCAAATTATCGTTGTGCGCTTAAGGAAAACGGTGATTATTTAGCTATCACTCAGTTTCCAGTTTCAGGGTATAGTTATTTTACTACGGATCGTTGAAATGATTCATTTGTCAATGAAAATGTCTAATCGGTGAAACTCAATTTCAGTTGATAGATAGAAACATACGTGGTGAATTATGATAATAAATTACTCGGTATTAGGAGCGACCACGGTAGGGAGCGATTTAATCATTAGGATTTGATTAATCGAAGATGAAATTTATCCAGGAATTCAGACCGTAGTTTCAATAATGAATGATTGCAGTTTGTGTTGTTCGTTCACGATTTCAATCCGATCGCTTCAACCTGAATTAATGGATAACCTAATAAAGTTGCCCTCGTTGGCGTTCACCCAAATGAGTCATTTTACTATGGAACAGTTTCATCTGCATATCACTGTTACCGGTGTAAAAATAAGAAAAGAATCTTTTCTTGGTATACGAACTTAAATCGATCGAAATCCTGAATTAATTGAGTATCGTGGACGTGATAAATTGTACCTTTATTAGTGTGGGCAGATATCCCGAATCATAATTTCGTCAGAGAACTTTGTGGTTCTCGAATTTTGCAATTTTCGAACTTTTAAATATTTAGATGACTAGTTCCTTAAATTTCCTAATCTTATAATTACTGAATCTCCAAATTTCAAAATTTTCAATTTCCCAAGCTTCCAAATTTCCAAATCCCCAAATTCGCAAGTTTCCATAGTTGCAGAATTCGAAATTCCCGAATTCCCAAATTCCTAATTCTACAAATCTTCAATTCCCCAAATTTTCAATTCCCCACATTCCTAAATTACCAAATTTTCAAATCCCTAAATTTTCAGGCTGCCAAATTTGAAAAATTCCAAATCCCTAAAATCCCAAATTCCTGAATTCCCAAATTTTTAAATCCCCAAATTGCAGAATTTCCAAATTTAGTTTTACCTAAACTCCATATCCCTAAATTTCAATACCTAACTTCTGAATCCTAAAATCCTAAATTCCCCAACTTCTATCATAGAAAATGCGAAATTCCAAAATTTTCCAATTTTCGCGACTTTCTCCAATCACCGTTTCTCTTAGAAAAACCAACCACACTCGTCACTATACTACACAAACAGTGTTAATAATCTGTATTAATGCTACATATGTCGATACTACATACTCATCGTGTTAACGCGTTGAGAGGTCATTCAGACCGTTTCCACGTGCATAAAATCCTGTTAATATCAACTATGACGACCGAATTAGTAATATCATAGTGTTCAAGATGTTTGCGTTGTGTTTAAAAATAGACGTTAGGACATAAAAACGGAACATCAATCTTTTTTTCTAGCCTGATCTAGCTATCTAAATTCTAGTATTCTAAACAACGTCCTACTTCAGGGGGATAACGTGTCAAAATCGTTCCGGGGAGAAATTGCCGTCGTAAATTAGTTAATCTCGTTCTATCGGGAGTCGAATATCAAACCCAAAGTGATTCTCCATATTTCTACGTGTTTGCGTGTGTTCCGGGAACAAGATACGTTTCCAAGAACGATACTTTCTTGCCTGATTTGTTGGCCCACAGAATGGAAACCATAAAATTAGGAAAAGTACTTGTGTTTATGTTCGGCGGAGAACGGGATTGAATGCAATCAAAATATTTTAAGATGTAACTTTTATGCATCTTGCTGCCGTTCCTTCTGTTATGAAAATCAACGTGAAAGCGCTTTCTCCCGAAAAGCTTTCGATAATTGTATAAACACCAAGCATTATTATAAATGTGGATCTTTTAATAGAACGAGAGAATATGAAACGGTCAGATGAATTATTAGAGTGAATAGTTCGACACACATTTGTATGCACACTCGTGTGGAACAAACGTACGTACACGTACGTACATTATATTCACATATGTACATAATTTATCCACATCTAATACATTTAGCACACACGATTATAGATTTATCTACGCAACATTAAATCTATATGTGAATATAGATTTATCTATACTTCATCCATGCACATCTAACACATTCGACTGTAGATTTATCTACACAACATAATAAATCTATTCCTGAATATATGTTAGATTTACATATACATCATCTATATCTGACGCGTCCATTTATACATCGTTTATACAAATCTAACACATCTGTGTATATAGAACATTTATACCCATTTGTATGGAAATATTCATTTATTTTGCTGAATGTTTATAACGTATGATGTCCTGTATTGCAGTCATTCAGGTCACAGTTTTTCGCGCTGCAATGCATGTGTTAATATCTTAATACTGTAACATCTCAATACTAACATGTTTATCGTTGAGATCACTATTTTGCACATGCATGTAACTTAAATTCAAAATTAAATAATTGAATAATTTAAAAGAAAATTATTTAATTTTTAAATTCAAAATTACAGTAATAAATATTTAAATTAGAAATTAAATAATTTACCTATGACTAGGTAAATTGAATTCTTAAAATTAAATAATTTTCCTATATGTCCGAATGCAATGAACATTTGAAGATTGTAGAATAGTAGGTCGTTGTATTCGATTGGACAGCAAGAACAATGCGACGAAAGTCGAAATCGCCGGGTCACAGTATTAAATACCCCAATTACATTGAAAAATATGGTTCCCAAAAGTAAAACGCCATTCCGTGCGATTCGTTCCGGGCAATCATTCAGCCATCATCCGGAGCATATCGGCATTGTGTACCGTATGAGAGATACGTGACCCTTATTAACTTTTTACCTACTTAGGAGGAAGCGAGGATCGATCGCGGATAACCCTAATGTCCGTCGAACTCGTTACGTCCCAATTTCGTGAATCGAGAGGCGTATAAAGCGTCTCGTAAGCGTAATCCTTTCCGGTCGACGAGAGGGGAACGGCACGCTGTCAGGTGGTTTCGCCGTTTCGTTTACCGTCGCGAATTTACGATCCGGTGCCGGTCGAAAATAATTTCGATCGGTCGTTCACTAAAATTACACGCGCGTATCTTGTCGCGGACGTGTGGTCACGATTCACGAAATGCCGGCGTGTCGGAAGCACGTGCTGCTGCTCTTTCTGCTCTCTGAACGGAGCTTTTTGGAACACGGCCAGTATCACGGCCCCCGTTCTGTCCCTTTATTCTATTCGGTTTCCCGTTTCGTCTCCAATTTACTCGTCCCGTTGTTCGCTCGTCCATCTTCCAGCCGGCTGGATCATCGGCATCCGTGGACCGTTTCTTATTTCGCCGCGCGCAACAAGACGCAATAAAGAGGTTTACCCGGAATCGTGGACGGTCGTTTCGGAGCTCAGATTTTCCGGCTTAATTGGCCGTCCCGAGGAACAACGGGAATAGAGGCACGCTTCAAGGAAACGTTTGCAACCACGAACGATCGCTGTACCACAGAGGTTCATTAGGTTTCTGGGGTATTTGCGCGACCAGAATATTCGGCGATGATTAAGTACCGTCCCGACGTGTTTCTTATTCTGCGACGGACAGACTCGTCGCCGCGCGAAACCCGAATGAAAATTAGCACGTGGATGGTGCACGGCCTTTGTGGTACCGCTGCGAGAACGCCATCACCATTAAACGAGCTGCGAGGGCAACGTTTAATTCGGAGTGGAGCTGCCGTTGTAATTGGGACACCTGGTAGAAATTGCGAAATAAATTTGCTCGCTCTAGTTTCGAATTATGCGCTCGTCCGCTCGTTTATCCGCGCTGAATATCTTATTAGCGGCATTGTTTCGCGTTAATGTGAACTGTTCACGTACTTTTGTGGCATAAAAGTTTTTTTTATCTATGGGACATCTCTTCATATTTAGTCTGATGGGAGCAGGTTTCCCGCTGGCCGAATAATTGTATAGGTTAGGTTTTTCCGTAAATTATTTCTACTCTTGGTAGAATATTGTATCCGTAAATTATAGTTAGTCTTTCTAGGGATCTTTTACCTGGTAGTTTCTGAGGTACACGATACGTATTGTCGAGATTCTGGAGTGCCGGATGCTTATTGAAAATTTCAAGATGTAGGAACTTGGGAAGTCGCGAAGTTGGATATTTGAGGATTTGGGGATTTGGTGACACGGACATTGACAGATTGGAGGATTTAGGAAGTTGGATACTCGAGGATTTAGGTTTTAGAGAACTGGAACTTTGAGGATTGGCGGTTTCTTGGAATTGGAGATTTGTGGATTTGGGATATTGATGATCCGAAGATTGGTGATTCAGGAAATTAGAAATCAGAGGATTTGGGAATTTGGAAATTAGCGAGAGCAAAAATAAAATTTTTTTTTAATTAGTCATTTTTAATTTTGTGGATTTTCAGGGTTCATGATTCTGAGAGCTGAAAAGTTGGGACTTTGGAATTTGGAAATTAAAAAAATGTATGTACTTTGAGAATTTGTGAATTAAGGTAGTTGATAAGTTCAGGATGTGAGGACTTTTTAATGCGAAAATTTGGGAATTTATGGGTTTGAAAATTGAGATATGTCAAATGTGACAGTTTGAACATTTCTAGTATATAATGATTGAAAGTTTCGACAGTTGCAAAATCAAAGATTTGAGGTTCAAAAATTCAAATTAAAGAATTTAGAGATCCGGAAATCTGAAAATTTGTAAATCTTGTAAATTTTTGTAAAACCTATGAAAATTTGTGCTTTAACAAATTTTAAATTTGACAACTTCAAAACTCGAAAATTAGGAAAAACGTGAATTCAATAATTTAGGAATTCGTAAATTTCTATTCCTCCCAAATGTCTCTCGTCAAATAGAAAAAATATTGAAACACAACACACTGAACCCTACATAAGACCGTTTTAAAATTGGCTCCGAAATGACATCATATTCTATCCATCCACATGATTTCGCAATTCCGTAGCGTTCGATAAATCACCAAAGTTAGCAAATGAATCAAGTCGGAGCGGGCTGTGCCGATTTTCAATGGTTTCGTGGAAACGCAAAGATCTCGCCGGTAGTTTTCCCTCAAGAGACGGAAAAGTGGGTGAAGGTTCAACATCGGCGAAAATTCTTTCCGTGGGAGATTATTATTGTAGCCGTGGATGTTTGCGTCTCATTTTATTTCCGACAAAAGTTCGGTGTCCTTCGGTTCCTTTGCTGAATTGTGATCTAAGCATTCTTCGTCCCAGTTTCAGACAGCATCGATATTTCCTGGTAAACGTCCATTCGTTTTCTTCGTATACTATTTCCAGTCGCGATGTCAAGTATTACAAGGTTCTCGTGCGAATCGTCTTTTCGTCGAATGTTTCGTTTTAGGAAGATGCTCGTTTGGCAATGATTCGACGCTGTCGGTATTGACACTGATAAATGGCGTTGAACTTTCACGATACGTTTGTTCGAATCCAAACCGAAACGTATTACGTTCGCTGTACAAATAATTGACCCCGTAAAGAGGACGTCATTAAACTTTGACCGCAGTGAAAAGGTCATGAACTTGCAACTAGCATGACAAATCGAGTGACGTTGCTGTTACTTAAAAGTTTGTAACTGCGATCAGGGTGCGTACAGATTATCTTGTGAGTCGGGCGAATAGATTAGTGACCGCGACGAGCGTTTTAGAAAATGTGCTGGATTCTGAATTGCGTTTACTCGTACGTGTGTGTTATTCCAGGACAGATGTTCCTACTTCCTAGGTCTTTACATTTCTGGACCCCACTGGATCCTCATACTTTTAGTATTAGGTATCTCCGTAGCTTTAGATTGCTGAATCTTTAAATCTCTCGATCCTTAGACATATGTACAATTCAAATTTTTATACAGCCATATTCATACACATTTACTTCACTATATGATCAGATTTCTGCTAATTTTGCTTCTTGTAGATATCTATATTCCTAGATCCTTATATTGCCAGATACCTATATCTCCATATCTGTATATCCCCAGATTCATACATTCTTCGATTTCTGAATCGCCAGGTCTCTACATCCCCACATTTCTACATTCCCAGATTCTTATATTTCCAAATCTCTACATCCCCAGATCCTTATATTCCCAAATATTTGTATATCCAAATCTATACATCCCCATTTCTCTACATTCCCAGATCCCTATATTTCCAAATATTTATATATTCGAATCTCTAAGTCCCCAGATCTCCACATATATCGTCAGTTACCCATATGCTCAGATTTCTTCATCTCAGATAATTGTACATTCAAATTTGTATCCCCATATCCCTGTATCGCCAGTCATCCATATCTCCAAATCTCTAATTGGAGTAGATTCTAACAAATTCGTTAACTCATACAATTATTCAAGCATAAAACTATATTGTCCGTATAATATCGTCTATCGTGTTGCACTTATCTAAATTTGATGATTTATTAATTCGGTTATAATACTAACCAATCAGCAATGTGTTAAGAGGAAATAAACATCACAATTACAATATATCTGACGTCAAGAAAGTTAAACAGTGATTCAGACGATTTTGTTCGAGCAACAAATCAGGTGTTATTAAAGTAAAGCAGGTGTAAGATTTTTTTGCTAATGACAATTCAATCTCAAAGTATACGATGAATCATATCAACGTATGGATGTTAAATTACACGTTGGTGTAGGGCAATTGCATCAGTGAGATCAGTGCGAACATATTCAATCATAAACAATCGAAATAGACAACTAATAATATTGTTAGATCGATGTATACACTGCAATATCTGTGTTGCGCGTATGTGTACGCTAACGAACCGATAAAAAACGAGAATAACATGTATTGCAAGGAGAAAGAATTCAGGTCACATCCGATAGATGCTAATTAAATTGAAAATTCTATAAAAACCGATACTTTTTCCACGTGTTATAATCGTTTCGCGCCAGCACTTTGGTATTGATCTCCGCGTTAATACGCAGCGAATGAATTAATTATATTATGCAAACTCATTCTGCACAACCAATCAGTCAGATGCACCTCGACACAATCGTTCGCGAATTTCAATATTAATCGTTTCTGTCGCTCTCTCGCTTCCTGTTAATCATTATCGTTCTTTTCAGTCTTTCTGTGACGTTTTGGATTTTAAACCATGGTGCGAGGTGCCTACGTGACCAGCTTTTAAATTCGAGTCACATTTTGTCTGATTTTCGAGTAAAGACGTATCGGAGCTATCTCGAGCCACCGACCTTTCGTCATCCTTTGACGTTAAACAAAACGGTGATAATGAGAGATAGTGCCGGTACAAACCTAACCCAAAGCTGTCAGCGCATGTAGGGCTCTCCGTGTATACGTAATTAGTCATATGGAACTAGATTGGCGTCCGTGACGTATTTCGTTTCCCCTGAAAGTTGCCGAATTTCGTCCCTTGTCATCGACTACGTCACTCCGTGCGTCCCGAAATAAAACACGGTGGAACGAATTTTTACACGCACGCGGATACTCGGGGACGCACGAACGCGAAAAACAATGTTCCGTCGCTCGTTTTATTCGATACTCTGTACAAATATCGGAACAAATTGAACCGTAATAAAAATGTTTTCGTAACGTCGAACTCATTCCGCGGAATGTTAAATCGAGCGAAATAGAGAGGCTCGCGACGAACGTGTCTGTGTTTGCGCGTCGCGTTACCGCACGATCGAGAAAGAAATCGATTTATCTGCGAATCGCAATCGGCTCGCGGTGTTTGCCGGCGAGCGTTGTCTGTAAAAAGCGCTGCAACAGGAACGACATGTTTTGCAGCAAGGATTTCAGACGTAAATATTTGAAAATCGTAAAGCGATAAAAGTCGCGCGATAGAAAGATGGCCTCGTCATCGACGATTGTGTTCGTATCGACCAAACAAAACCGCGGCGGCGATATACCCGGCTTTGTACACCGTCGGTTAAGCTGTACCTGTCGATTTCGGAACGCGGCAATTAGGCCCCTAATGGCTTCCTTACGTTTTACTGGCCGATTGTATCGCGCGAAAGTGTACTTTGACGTCAGTGAAGAAAATGGAAAAGATATACGGAAAATTTGTACCTAATTAGTTCGATGTGTTTACGACGTTTACTGCTCGGGTCTTAGAGTGTTTCTTCGAAATATGAGAGTTGTTACGTCATGTTTATGGACACTTCGACTCCGGTAGGTACAAAATTATATTTCGTACAAGTATTGTGAGATCTTCTTTCGCGTGGCACATTTTGGAGGATTGATTCAGTTGCACGGGTAATTATTAATAAATAGTAACTACGGTGTGTCTAATAATAACTGTACGAAGGACTATAACAATTATAATCGGTATTCACAAAATAGATCACTATATTAATATCTCTGTTTTTGGTGTATTTGATAAATTGACATACTATATTAATTTATTTAAATGTCGTATATAATTAATATCTTCAAGTTTTGTACGTAATTAACATTTTCAATTTTTGTATATCAATAATATATTCAATTTTAGTATGTAATTAATAACTCCAATTTTAATTTGTAAATAATGTCTTCAACTTTACTATGTAGTACAAGTACAGTTGTGTGAATATTGTTGCTTACTGGAGTCAGTAAATTACAGTGTATTATACGTTAAAAGTACACTAAATTTTATTGTACTTGTATAGCACTCGTTGCACCGCTTTGTTTATTAACTCACACCGCGTGCTGCAATTAATGTGACACCTATTATAGAGTGGACGATATTTTATACGTTGAACAAGATGCAAGTGCACGTTACCTTACGTTCGTCGAAAAGAGATCCTGAGCGAGTGTCAGACTGACAAGAAAACAACTTTGTAGACTCATTTCTGACTACGCGTGGGTGTCTCTGTAATTTTGTTGAGTGTAAATGAGGAGACGCGAGATCAAGGTGAGATTGGCAGAGACGCAAAGAGACACGCGTGAAAATAACATTGACACTGAGGATTCATTTCTGGGAATTCATGGCTAAGCATCGTGACAACGTCCATTATCAAGATCTGTCTACATCGTTGTACAACTAATAGCATAATCGAGAAGAAACGAAACAAAAACGTAGAACAAAATTTCTATACATGGGGCCTTTTTATTTTCAAAAATTATTTCCATATCTTCTCAAATGAACTTATCCTCTTTTTACAGTTAGTTATACCAACACCCTAAGTATGTGACTCATATATGTACCAGTTATCTATACTATATAGTGGTTGTTGCTGTACAGCGTGGTTATTATTGCGTTGTATAATTGTACAATATAGTTGTAATTATGGAGTATAGTTATGCAATACAGTATGTCTTGTACAATGTAATTGCACAGCATAGTTGTGACTGTGCAGTATACTTGTGCAATGCAGTTGTTGTTGTACAATGTAATAGTACAGTTTAGTTGTAACTGTGCAGTGTAGTCGTAGAACATAATTGTATTGTGCAGTATAAATGTACAGCAAAATTGTTATCCACATCGCAGGAATAAGAATTATTAAAATGAATATACTACGAAATTGAAACCTACCGAAGCGAATACGTATGTGCACATATGCGTGTTTGTACATACGAATTGAATTCTGAAGTGCATATATTCTCATAATTATTATTTTTAACGCTACCATTGTTTAATTGACCGCCATCAGCTTTGACCCACTGTTTCCCTCACCAAACTCATATCGAATTAACGAAATCGAGAATTAAATTGCAATTCGGCGAAACTGTCACGCGAGAATAAAGCAGGCGCTTCATACCTCGTTCGCGTATAAATTCGTCTCTGCTCGGCGACACGCTCGTCAAAAAGAAATGAAAAGGAAAAAAAGCAAAGATTGGCCGGTCGTTAAAGAAACCATGGCGGTTCGTGGAACGGCGTTGAAACGAGCGTAACCCAGTTTCGCGGAGATTAAATTCACGAATCGTGATCGGTCTTCGCGGATATATCAGGCCGTGTTTCCCGTCTTCCGGGTGTGCTCTCGCGAAAGAAACGCGGAAAATTTATACACATCACCGCCTTAAGCCCGGTTTCTCGGCGACGATGCCGAAGAAACGAGGAACAGATGCTAACGCCGCTAACCGAAATAGACGCCTGTAACGGCCGTACGATACGTACTCTCGTTCGATTCGGCGTTAAATCGCGAGAAACAACCGACGAGAGCTCGTAGATTTATCCATAGAAAATTTGGGAAAAATCGAACATTTCGAGGAAGCTCGATATGCAAGTGAGCTCCTGTTTCTCGTCCGCGCGCTAGCCGCTGTTCTTTTTCATTAATCCCTTTGATCTTTGTTAATTTAAAACGCCCGCAGGATTTCGCGGGCGGCCACGTTTCTTCTCGATCGAGAAACTTTCGACGAACACGCGAACGTTAGGATCTCCCCGGGGATATTTCCGTTCGCGCGATTATTTTATTTCTAGTCGTTCCGCGGGGGCTGGAAGTTTGTTATATCATCGCGATGTTTGAGTAGTAAATTCTGCTGGAATTTTCGTTGCCTGGATAAAAGATGTTTTAAAAGTCGTGAAATGATTTATTTGGGAATCGGGAATACCGCCGTTGCGTGGATTAATACGTTGCAAGAATGGTGTCTTTGATAGAAATGATGCTACTATACGTCGCGGAAATTGTTATTGGATGTTAAAGCGCGCGGCAGTGTGAATGATACGAAAAGGCATGCGCAGCCAAGTTATGAGTGGGTGGAATCGAACATTTGTGCAATAACAGCGTGAGAATTATCGTGTCACGATAAACACTTCAATTTATTGAATCTTCTAAAAATATGGTAACTGGAAGTGATATTAAAAGAGAAATTAAAATTTCCATATATAACTGTAGGTATAAAAAGAAAAAGTAGTTTTCCCGTTTATGTCTGGAACATAAAAAAGAATTATTATTAACTAATAATGATATTTAGTTTCATAATAATACATTTTTTTTCCCTTTAATAAAATAACAAGTAAACATATCATAACTTGAAAAATTTTAATATAAAGATGTTGTATAAATTGCAATATAAATTGGTTGAAAAGGAGTACAAATAATATAGTCAGGAACAAAAAGATACATAGTCAACTGTCGCATTTTGTTCTTAATAAATAAGACAAATATTTTAATCAATTAGAATAAATAGTACAATATGCTACACTATAAAATTATTAATAACCTACGAAAAGAAAGAGAAGTTCTAGACCGTCGACAGACAACAATGGCCTAATATTACTAAAAATTGTAGTCAAGATTATGCTAATTTCATATTCACACATAATTATAAAACGCTTTTCTACACTATTTTCACTTAATCACAAAAATGACCATGAATCTTCCAGCGTCGTTTAATTGTACTAAATGGAAACTCGATAACAAATCAGTTAACAATTATACCGAAACCCCCTTTTGGTCACTCCCCAAAGAGGACTCATATAATTACCATAAAAATCGACTAAGAAAACGAAACAAAAAGATTGAACTCGATCTAATCCGACACTTAAATATACAAATGGCTCTTTTCCAATACGCCCACGACGAAATTATTTTCACAATTATTCGATAAATCAATATCGCCGACACGTGAACGACGAGTTAGCTCGTCGGTTAGCAGGTTAACTGCCAGGAGGGGTACAAAGGAGGGCAAAGGTAGAAAAAAGCCGGACATTTCTCGTCGGACCGGCCGCGTCGTAAGCTGATTAAGTCGTCCTCGAGGCGGAGATTTCCATCCGTGTCTGATCGCTCGCGAATAATTTCCCTCCCCCACCCCCCGACACCACACACGCCCTTCGAGCACATATATATATTTTTTTCTCGGTCCCACGCGTGGTTCTCGCACCGCGACAAAGTAATCTCGCCGAGATAAATTATTCGATGCGAGGCGAAAATGCAAATTCGTCCCGGTGGGCGAGGGCGGCAATTTATACGCGGCCCGCCGGATACTTTGCCGGCACTTAAGTGGCCAATCTCTTTCCCGCACACGCACCGACCACACTAATTTATGCGGCTGCGTTTTGCGGCTGTTTCGCGCCACCGAGACGTTACTGCATCTTACTGTGCACTGGAAACTTGATGCGCGATCGGGATTTAACCTCCATTGTTTTGACTCGCGCGAACGGTCTTTAGTCATTTTTGTTTGATTTAAAGAGCTTCCGGTTGCTTTCACGGACGAGACACGCATGTGACTGAACTGTCGAGATTAGGGTCTTCCAGGAATGTACTTTTATGTTTCCATATTTTCAAATTTCTTCAATTTTCAAACGTATGAATTAGTACGTTTTCTGAAGCTCGAACTTTTAAGTTTTCCGATCTTCGAGTCACTATTCGAGAATTAAAAACTTGTAGATCTGCAAATTTTTTAGCCCTCAGAAGCTTCAAATTTATAGGTGCTGAAATTCTCGAGTTTCTAAATCTCCGAGTTCACGAATGTCCAAATATACGAATGTAAAAAATTCTCAAATCCACAAATTTTCAAAATTTTAAATTCACAAATGCTGAAATTCTCAGATCCCCAAATTTCCGAGTCTTCAAATTTAAAAGTTTCCAAATTCTCAAAATCTCAAATCTACAAAGTCCAAACTCTCCAATCTTCGCAAGTACCAAATTTTCACATCCCAAACTTCAAAAATTCTAACGCTTCCAAATTTCCAATCGTAAAAATGTCGTAACTTCGGTAGATATTACGGTAGATAACGCTTAAAGATAATATATAACATATTCCTTAAAATCAGCCAGATTGTTAATATTGACAACTGCTAATAAAATCGAAACCAAACTCAAACGTTCTGTGAAATTGCTATCGTGACATTAATACTAAGAAACTTGTCTTGTATCATAGATTATCGCGTGTTTTTAGCGTTGTCCAATAATGATTCATAGAGCTAAGAACAATTTTAAGTAATTCCACGTAAAAGCATGAGTCGAGTTGCAGCATGATTGTTTGCGATTGTTTTGAAATTATAATTCGCAGCGTCGTAGAGAAGCGTCGAGTATCGACTGAAACGCAGTCACGTGCTGCGAGACGATGTTTATGATTCTTAGTAGCTTTGAAATTAAAATTTATTTCACGGTATATGATGTAAGGTGACGTAGTTTTCGGTTTTAAGAACCGAGAGTACGAACCACTCGATGTACGTTTACATGAATATTGAACGATGTTTATAGTCTCTGGTTTTTTTTTGCAACCGATATTTACATTATCTATATTCTGTGAAATCAGAAAGTGCGTACATACATTTGCCGCGGTAGTACTTCCTCGTTTTCATTAACACGTCGGGCTGTTAATAGATATTTTTGGAAATCAATTTTAAGTTATAATGCATTTAAACGAACATGATTCAGCAACCAACGAATCGTGATTATACTAAAGGTAATTTAACCTGTAATTTATACAGGTAATAATCCAATTTTAATTATCAATTTTCTATATGTATACATATATTCAAGAGAATTTATTTATAGAAAGGATGTGATTAATTAAGACAAATATGTCCAAATATATTTATATAAAATTCAAGATATATGTAAAATATATCGTATGATCTATCACATGTCGTATATAATACTCAAAATGTACTTGGAATTCAGAAACATAAAATTCAGTATACATATATATGCATCTAAATTTATAACACATCCAAGATATTGTATCTAACATTTATTTAGAGTTACAAAAATTTGAACATACTTATACAGACCTTCATTATTCAAAAACTAAAGCAGCTAAAATATACTTATTCTGAATGCAATTGTACGTAGTCTTCAAAATATTTAAGTAAACCTAGAATATGATTACACAAAACTCAGTGTCCGAAACATACTTATCCAGAGTCAAGCTATATAAAAATCTGAAAGATGTTCAAGTATACCTATCCCAAATCGCTCGAAAATCAACGTATTCAAAACACGTTTATCCAGAGTGCAGCTACGCCATATCGAAATATAGAGATTCCCGATCATCCAAAACCCAAAGAAATCGAGACACATCTACCCAGAATTCCAATTATCCAGAATACGAAAGTCCGTTTCCCTTAATCCACGACGCATTACTCCGCCATCCAATATGGTACAAAGACGATCATGAATCGCGCGTAATCGTCTTAAGAGATCCAAGAAAGATCGACGCTCGTATCGCGGCAGCGAGTTGCAAGAAAGGAATCGTGATCCGCAAGAGAGGATAAAAGGTCCTCGGCGGAACGTCACGTTTCCTTATTAGCTGAAGTTCCGTCTGGCCGTGATACGACGATTTTTGTCCGATCGAAAGCGACGCCAAAAACGACGAAAGAACGCGTCATCTCGGCGACTCGTTCATCAAAATGACGGCGATGCAAGCTCGATGACTCGATCGTCGACGCGACGCCGAAACATGTCGCTCGTGTGCGCACACAGCCATCGATGACGATTCCTCGAGCGAGAAAACGCTCGCAAGGTGAAAGGTTTGGTGCTCCGGTTGTTCGCGAGTCGCGTGACTAACGCACCCTTGAAAGTCTCGTAAGTCACGTGAAGCTGCAGACACACCGTCAGCCTTTAAGGCTACTTGGAAACGGATCTTGGTCTTGAAAATACTTGGCCTTGGCTCGAACTTTTGTGGCGCCCGGCGTGTCGCGGCGCAGCAAGTGCATCTATGCGACAGCGATGGGCATGTCAGGTGCCCGCCGATGATCTCACCATCGCGAATGTGCCCGTACCGTGCATCCCGTGTCGCGCAGATTCCGGGAGATCTCAAATTTAGCACCGCGGGAATTCGCGGACCCGGCAATCGGGAGAAGCGTCGGAAATCTAAGAAGATTTCGAATTTAGATGCTCGGGGATTTAGGACTTTGGGGAAGCGCTGGAAATCTGTGAATATCTCGGGTTTGGAAATTCGGGGACTCGAACGTTCGCGGATTTAGGGATTCGGTAATCGAGAGTTTTTGGAAACAGAGAATTGTGGACTTCGAGGATTTGGAAACTCTAGGAGTCGGACGTTTTGAGAATTTAAAGAGGAGTTTGACAATTTAAAGATTTTACACTTTGAGAAGTTGGGTATGCGAGAATTCGGATCATGAGGATTTGGTAATTTGTAAAGCGAAAATGAAATTTGTAATTTGAAATTTGAAGCAAAGATGAACTTTATGACTTGTAAACAAAATTTACAATTAGAAAACTTGAAAGGGAATAACATTTCCCTAAAACCTTCTTCCTGGACTACAAATACTGTCCTACAGTGAATGCTCTCACTTGATGCAACATACTCCACGTTAGATTTAGATGCGTACCAAAGGAATAACGCAGTTTACGAGCAATTACACGCAACACGTTACACGAAGTAATATCGAGTGTCGAAGAAACGAAGGGCTTCCTCGTGCCGAGAATATACGAGGCTTCAAACGGCCGGCGAACGTCGGTGTTTTCGGTTCACGCGTCCCGAAATACGCGAAGTTAAATTGTATTCTTCCTGGTAAAACGGTGCTGGCCAACCGAGGCGGGAGGCAGCCTGGTCGATCAAAGGAAAGGGAACACGTTTATAATTACAGGATCTCCCTCGTCCAGTGGATGTGTCGCGATCCAGGTGTCTGTTTTCGCGTAGCTGCAACGAAACCGTAATCCCGGCTGGATTAAACGCGGCACCGGACACGCCTTCGGAATTCCGGACAGTCGCGATTTCCTAGGCTCAACGAGCTTGGACCGCGGCCAAAGTGGACGAGCTTTTCGCCTCGCGAATATCCAAAAAGGTCTTCGACTGCGACTTTACCGAGAAACACGCACGGTCGCGCGTGATCCAACGACGCCCGAATTATGAAGGGAATATTTTTACGACCGTTCGTCGGGTTTTTATTCGACGCCTCCATGGATTTAATTCCATCGAATGGCACGTCCGTGAGCCGCCATTGAAATGCGAGCCCCGTCGAGCACCGCGAGCTGAAACGCGGGATTGATTTGCGAACACGATTCCGATTTTATGTAGTCGGTTAAGAGCGGCTATCCGTTGCGATTAGGCGGGATGCGAGAGGTGACAGAGTTATGCGCTGAACGGGACGCAGGGATTTCGGACTTCTTATGATTTATGAACTTTGAGCTGCTCGTTTGCGCATTATTTATCCGAGTCGCGAAGTTCAACAATTTGGAAAGTGTTAGCGTTCGAATATTATAAAATGTCGGAGTTTCCAAGAATTTGACTTTTCGAGTCTCTAGAGGTTTCAGAATTTCAAGATGTCAAATGTTCGAACTACCACGATCTTGAAGTTTCATAACGTGAAACTCTCCGGGTTCAATAATTTCAGAGTTCCAAAAATTCCGAAGTCTTTAACTCTTTCCACACGAAAGCGTTTTTACTATTAAAAATAGCAACTATAAAATTTTCTTGTTGGAAAGTTCGATGAATTTTTTTCAATTTATTATTTTTTTATTATTTATAATTTAATAAAGCAATCGCGCCAAAAATTAAATAACTTACTAAAATCCGCAATAATATTCCCAACACTCCAGTGCATCAGATGATAGCTAATTGCGTAAGGTGGCCCGATCCACAAGAAAGCGAATTAAAATCTATTATGTCCATTAACAACGAGTCTACACTCTGTCAGAACGTTAAGCAACTTATTCAAATGATCTCTAATTAAAATTCCTACAGAGCAGCCTGGTACGTCCTCCCAATTTACTCGATTCTTAACCAGCCGTCACGGTCGTCCCCGTACAAAGGAATCCGTTCATGCAGGATACGTCGAAATCGAATAAAGCCTGTAAAAGCTCCGATATTCGCTCTAATTTGACCGGTGGTTTCCACGAAACAGCCATCTAAGGCTTTGGTCGTGTGCCAACGATACAAAGTGCGATGGGTGAATTTCGAACGTTGCAAAAAGGGGTGCGTCTTTGTCAGTGTGTCTTTGACGCATCTGTTGGGGGTGAGCCAAGTTCGAGAACGCGTGTCCGGCAGCGTAACTGCACCTGGATAAACCGTCTGCTGTACAAAGCACTCGGTGGAAAATTACTGTTCCGAATCCACGGCTGGTACGATCTACGGTGAATGCTCCCTAATGTATTTCGATGGAAACGCTATCTTCCTGGAACGATTCTTTGTCGCGTGCTTCGTAGGTGGTCATCGGATTGTGGGGCAATGTTACGTATTGTATACTTTGGCAACTGGATTGTATGACTATGTCATGTTGCCGAGAGTGATTCGCAGAGATTGTTATATTCTTCAAAATGTATCGTAACGTGTTGGCGAAATGAAGACGAATCTTCGTTCGACGCAAGGGTGAAATTTACCCTTTGCGCGTTTTAAGTATCTTGCGTCAAACTGAAATAATTATTAGTTGACAAAACAGAATTTAGATACCAATTGTTTATCTGGAATACATATTTGATGGATTTGCCAATTTTTGGGTAACGTTGATCATTTCAGATTGACAACTTCATAAGTTCACGAACTATAGTTTTAAGTTCCATATACAATTCGGATTGTATTTCTGTATCTATCTTCTAATCATTATCTATAATGTGTCTAATAAATCTGTCCATTATTTATGTACAAAGTTGTAACGTTAATAACGACAGTAATATCAGAGAAATATTTTTCCTCCTAAAATAAATACACCAGCGTGAGGCGTTTAATCGGCCCTTGAAAATTTTCGAAATATAAAATACTTGCATTCTCTGCTAAAATTATTATAACAGTGCAAAATATATTTGAAATTATTAGTAACCTACTGAAAGTAAAGTAGAACGATACAGTGCCATTTGTTGGAGCGTTATTATATCAAAAGATTGATTTACTGGAAAATATTGCGTGACATATTTATACACTCATGACCTTAAATGTTCAAAATGGTGTCTTAATGTGGGTAGCTAAAAGTAGACATATGTACGTCCGTGAAAGGTTAATGGGTACTGTGAAGATTGAGTAAAATTAATGAACAGTTAGGATATTAGAAAGTTTCAATGTCAATGGAAGGACTTTCTGTGAAACTTCAAATTATTTCCTGTATCCTGGTAGAAAACTTGATAGAATTGAAAGGTGCAGCGATATCGTGATTTAATTATTTTTGAATACAAATAAACAGTTTCAACGAGATATAAGAAGATTATCGCAAATTTAATCTGATTATGTAAAGCCGACATGGAGAACGAGTCAGGTGATGTCTAGGTAATGATATTCTTATGTCATCTCAGGATACATTGAATAAAGAACGAACAAGTGTTATATTTACATATTCACGAATGCACTTATATGAAGTTATTGAAACTTCCATAGGTTATGTAACATCGTAGAGGTGGTTACTGTTGGTTAATCAACTTTTTGGTGCGAACATTTGAGAAATTGGATATCTAAAATTTCTGTATTTTTTGATATACGGAATTTTCATACTCTTACAGCCACAAATTTGAAAATCTTCAAATTTCCAGATTACTATATCCCAATATTCCGAAATTCACAAATTTTGAGATTTCCAAATCCACAAAGTCCTGGGTTACCATACCTCATAATTTCCAAGTTCTCGCATTGCTAAAATTTTAAATCTATTAATTTCATAATTTTTCCGAATCTTCATATTTCCAAATTCCGAAATATTCATGTCCACAAATCATCAAATGTCGGAATTTGTCGATGCCAAACTTCGAAACCTTCAGAGTCTAAAATTCCTTCCTCAAAGTCTTAACCCTCCAAATCTTTATACTTCGTAATTTTCAATTCCCAAATTGCGAAAGATCCAGTGTCCAACGTCCCAAATCCCTAAACACTCCGACTAAGTTAGCGTACTAACTCATGGAAATACGAAGCAACTATCGCTAGAGAGGCCAGTAACTAGAATGGTGTTATTGGATAACACGAACAACGCGTAGTCACGTTGTCACGAAGGTCGCTGATCATCCTTGATCACATGTACTATCTATCTCGCCAGGGAATAAGATTTCGTAGCAATCGGAAACAAACCGAAAGTCCCCGAAGGCTCGTCTAACTTTATCATGAATAATTTATGTGGTTATCCCGACGTCGTTGCGGGTGTTCGTTTTCATCGAGCCTAATGTTTTCGTTGGTTCGTTGGCCCGAGTCTCGCTGAAAGTTCGGCGAAAGTGACGACAGGAATTATTGTTGTCCGGAAAGATATGATTACGTCCGTCTGGGAAGCTGGCCTTTGAATGAAATCCATGAAGGAGCCACACCATCAACAGAGACTGCCTGTCTTAATCCCAAATGGACGCGTGGAAGATGGCGTGTTTTCCGCGAAAATACGATAGCAGTCGGCCGCGAATAGCCAGCCCCCTTTGAGCGTTGTTCGTGACGAAAATCGCGTGTCATACAGCGTAATCGATGGCTCCCGAATCGAGCATAAATCCCGCCGGCGAGCGTTCGCCAGAAACGCGGAAATCATCGGCAGCGCGGAGGTTATGTTTGTGATTTGTTAGCCGCGTGCTCGTTGTTCCCGAAGAGTTCGCGAAACGAACGCGGGTCACTTATTAATCGCCGTGAAGATTATTAAAATTCCTGCGGGCAATTTACGAGCCTCGCTCGCACGCGGAAATCTTCGCGTTTCCCGGAAAACTTTGCTTCTATTTCGAAGCTTCCAATCGATCTGCCCATTAATCTAACCCGATATGATCTTTGTGGTGAATGCTGCTCGCCCGGCACGCACACGGTAGTCTTTTGTGCTCCTGCAACAGCCAGATGTTTGTTTCGATACTTTTTAATTCGTTCCTTTAATTCGCAGGAAGCGGAGATGGTATACTCCGTAACGAGAAAGTGATTCTTCATGCTTCGGTTTTTACGTAAATATTCGTTTGCGTGACGGATACGTCTTGCGATGTTGAAAATTCATTGATATTATCTGGCTTTTGGTGGAATTACGTGATTTAATGAGGAGAGAGGAGAATAAGACTCGTTGGGATTGTTGGAATATGTAAAAATCAAGTCCACGTTATTTCTTATATCTTGTTCAGAGGCAAATAATAAACATCCTGTCCCATTGAAGGTTCGACGCCATTTGGAGTTTTTTTAATTTATGAATTTGGGATGTGGGACTTCGAAAACTTGATAACTAAGAAATTTAAGATCTAGAAATTGAGCAAGTTAAGAATTTAAGACTTTGAATACTTGGTGGGTTAGAAATTCGAAAATTCAATTTCAATGTAATTTAACATTTTAAAATTAAAAATCCAAATGCAACTTCGGACACCTGGAAAATGGATGTAAAAATTATTGGACCTCTTGAAGCAAATTGTTGTGACAAAGTATTCGTTCTCCTTACGAAAATATTCTCGCTCACCTGTCTAGGCAGACATTGTACGCATGAAAGCGATAAAGAACGTGAGACCCGATGACCGCTCTTCCTATTAGCTCATACAATTAGTCGGGTCTTAAATTTCGACCTTTAGCGGCCTTGAGGCACCTTGAATCGTAGGTTACCGGGCAGACCCTGAGAATCAACGCAACGTCACTAATGTAAAAGATACACTCTCTCACAAGAGGAATATTCCCTTCATGAAATGACAAACATTCAACGCTATACGTACGTTCGCATGTGGTTCTAAAAATAGACGAATTATTTATTCATAGGATTAAGCGGAGGGAATTCAAATTGACGTGTTTATCGTAGTGTCTCCATGTTTCTTATCTATGACGTCAGGAACATAATCCGTCGCTCTTTGGTGTCTCGGTTTCTAACATCTGGTGAAAAGAGAATTTGTTTCTTTTTGTATACAGATCGCTGAATCACTTTCGTTAATTTTAAGGACCTTCACCTTATTTCCATGGTCGGGTATCTTGTTTTACACTATCGGGCATCCTACTTATGGCGCAGTTAAACGCAGAGTGTGTCATTGTACACATTTCCCCCGCGAAATACCGTAAACCTTAATACTTTAACCGGTTACATATTTTCAGTCGACGTTAGAGGCGATAAATTTATTGCCTGTAGTATCGTCGAGCTATCGATTACTTTCTAATACATATTTTTCTGTATTGCCGCGGCGAGATCCGCGTATAAGCGTGCTTCGTCGCGGATGCACTGAATTTCCAAACTTCGCTCGATTTAACTGAGTCCTGTGATCGAGCGAAAAGCACGAAGGAGCGTGTCGTTCTTCAGGGTCTCTAATGTCCCGATCGGTGATCGCGTCTCGAAAATAGTGTTCCGCGTACCGTGAATGTGGAACGCGTAATTAACGAGCAGAGGAGACGAGACGCAATTTCAAAGGCTTTGAATTCCGCGAACGAACAACCGCCTCGACTCGTTCCTCTCGCGATCTTCGTAGGTGGGCCGCGAACAGCTCGAACGGATTCCCGTCGAGATGGAAACGGATGCGTGGATGTTGCACTTTCCGCCATGGAATATCAGTCTTACTCGCGATGCGAACACAGCAGCCACATTCGGCCGCTGATGGAGCGAGAAATTCGCGCGGACATGTTCAGCGGCTGCTGCGTCTCTCCAGGCGAACACTCGGCCGCTTCTTGGAGGTCGATCCGATCTACCCAGATCCTCTAACGCTGCTATATCGCCGATCATCACTAACACTCGTATATCGAATCGTTCTTCAGTCCATCTTCATCTTCGTCAACATCCGAATGTTCAAATTCGTTGTCTTCGTTTTATCGAGCAACCTTGGGAATGATCGGAGATCAACATTTTTATCCTCTTCGGGGACGAAGAATGATTAGCATTATTTCTCGATGTTTCGGAGAAATTCATTTTTTTTTTTTTTGGTATCTCGTTTAAAATTTATATCAAATATATTCATATTTTCATATATTAATATATGAAAGAGTTTGTAATATATAAAAACAGTATGTAACCTTCCATTGATGAATTTAAAAGTTACATGTTCACGGATGTGTAAGTAGCCTTGAAGAAGTCAAGATAAATTTCCACGTTTTGGACCTTGGGTCTGTTATTACGCATCAAATATTAGTTACTAATTATTAACTATTGTAATTCAATTTTTTTCGTTTAAAAAGAACCACGATATAATCTTTTAGAAATAGGATGTAAATCCTTCTTGCTACACCCATGCATAGAGTGTATGTATAGAGCATATGTATAGAGTTGTCAGTTTTAATAACATGGGGATTATTATACTTATTAATACGAGTTCGACATTCTCTCGTAAATAAGAGTCAAGTATCAATGTCAAGTTACGTATCTAAACCTATTTTATATGTCAAATGTTTCGTACTCTCAGTTTCCGTATCGAAACTTACTAATTTTAATCAGTGTTTATTTTCATCGTTATTAGTTAATGGAAGTTGGAGTATTTTAAGGAATTTTATCACTGTTATTGTACCTCATTCGATGTACAGATGATGCAAAATACTACACTGTATAAATGGTTGAGTATGAGATTGAATATCAAATACGAAATAAACCAGCTAGCGAAGATATTTATTTGATATGTTTATGAATGACATTATTTCTTATGTAGAGTCGAGCAATGTCTACGGCGTATTTCTCGGAAAAACTATCTTGTCAGTAATTCTTACGGTTCAGGTTTCTAGGAAAGCTTGTTCGGTTTTCCTCTCGAGAAAACCGTTTCTATTTCTTTTCTTTGTGTGATGGATTGTTATTATTTGGACGAATGATTTGGTTCTGAAAAGTGATAATTGCAAGACACACGATGGGCGTGAAAACTTATTTTTGGAGTTATTGGAAAGGTATACAAATTAAACAGATGTACAGAAAAAGATGTTCAACATTTTCTTTTCTAAATTTCTAGTACAACACATTCTGTGTAAACGCTTAATCATCCTTTTTCTTACATTCTTAATAAAGCATCTGTTCTTTGAATGTTCAATAAAGCCTGACTTGTTTTAATTTTTAAACGAACTTTTAATTAACCAACGTTTACTATGTAATGAACCAAACTTTGTTCAATTTGTATTAAAGCGCCTATTTTCGTACAACTTTTAACGAACCATCTATTTTTTCACTGTTTAATAAAGCCTTGTTTTGCTTCAATTTTTAATAAGCGTGCATATTTTTACTGTTTAATAATACATGTTTTTTTTAATTTGTGATATAGTATTTCAAAAAATTGTTGATAATAAATCATCTTTTTAGATTTACAACGGAAACATCTCTAGATATAAGTCTCAGGATAATGAAACCTATCATTTGAACGCTCGTGTTGCTCGTTTTATTAACACCATGCTTACAAACGTTTAATAACAATTTATATTTAAATTGAAACTAAGACATAAAAATAAGTAAATAATGGTAAAATAAACAAACTAAGTCACTCAATAATTTTCTATTTCCATCAAAAATAACTTACATTTTCACAGAAAAGTTTTACTAATTCTCTTAATTTGAAATAAGAAGTGTGAGATCCGTCATTTTCACGGGTTCTGTAAATCTAGCGTTAAATAAATTTGGCCGAATCGATTGCGCGCGAATGTTTCAATTCACTCGCGTTCGAAGAGCAGCCGGTTCAAGTCTCTTAATCGTCGAACATGGAAAGTCATCCGCGAACAATCCAATATTCACGTCGACGGAACAGGGTGTCGATAATCTTTGGAAGGACTCGTAGCGGACTGTCCGTTGGAATCGCTTGGCAAGGCGCGAGTATCGATCGCTTATCGATCGTATCGATCGACGAAGTGGACCTCTCCGTGTGTATTTACCGCGAAATGCCGGATGGCTCGCTGTAAATCGTTTAATCGACACCTCGCGTGTCCGGAGACGATCCACGAAGGCACAAGGTGGATCTTTAAGGGCCATCGATCAGAGGCGAGTTGCACGGACTAACAATGGATCCCGCTATCGTTCGATCTCCCGGGATGACCTGATGGATCCCGTGTGCGAGCAGCGATGCATACCGACCGGTGAATCGCGTATCGATATCCTGGCGAAAGATTTCGATCTTGCTGGTACCTACGTGAGCACGAAATTTGCTTCTGAATCGAGACACAGCCGTTCGTCGCTAACCAACGCTGAATGTTAACGAACATATTTTTTCCTTTTTTTTGGGGAAATTAAGTCCGAACGCGTTCTTCGATTTACGCTTCCGGCGTGATCGGCCGATAGGACGCCTGACAGACTGAACTTCTACGTCTCGCGATCTTTCCGCGAACGATAAAAAGAGAATTTTTAATGAAAATCTCGCGAACGATGGCGTTCCGTGAAGTTCGTAAGCGCGAACATTCCGACGTTGTGATCGTTCTGTTAGGTAAGTTTAATACGATTTACCCGATCGCGGATACACGCGGTTGCATCACGCTCGCTGGAACCATCGAGGTTTCACGGGAATGTAGTTTGCTGCATTCTTCGTGAAATATTTACGCCTGATTGCGTGAGTCGTCGGATGTAAAATGTAATAAGAAGCCACCGGTTTCGAGGGAAAGGGAAGAACAAACTACTGTTTACTGCGAGAGCGAAGATTTTATGATCGGTATGATTACTTTGAAATTGTACTATCTACCGAAGTTTAAATTCTGATGGCAGATATTTTCACTGGGTATTTCTTATTTCTTCGATTATACAGTAGTTGGTATGTTTTAATTTTATGTTATTTATTTGTACG
This sequence comes from Coelioxys conoideus, assembly GCA_947623535.1. NCBI lineage: Eukaryota > Metazoa > Arthropoda > Insecta > Hymenoptera > Megachilidae > Coelioxys > Coelioxys conoideus. Next base: position 14,070,477 of record OX392457.1, on the reverse strand, counting down.
TTGCTACTAAGTAATATAGTAGACAAGGACCTTTTTCATGCTTAATTAACACTTTTGTATTTGTTTTTATGGTTGCACACTCTTTAAATTTACCCATTTCTGTGTATCTTCTACAGATAGTGCTCTTTATCGACACTTATCAGTCAATAAATAAAATTAACGTACTTAAATACTTATTTTGCAACTATAACTAGAATTGTGTACTTACAACCATTCTATAATTACAAAATGGCAGGAATAAAGTCTAAGAAAAGAATAAGCAAAAATTACTCTGCTATAACGAATTAAATTATAAAAAAAAGAGAAGAGCGTTGAATATATGGCTGAATAAAAAATTCACGTGTTTCAATGTGTACCAAGCTTGAAAACATATGTTCAGTATCGTCTTCGTAACGAGATTACAGCTTCCAATGGGTTTGAGCCTCTTCGCCCTGATTCCATTCAACATTCCGATGCAACTTGTCATCCTAAGCCGCAATTACCAAAAACCCTGTAACCAGGTATGAACGTATTCCTGTTCCCTAGGGATGGAATCAAGATCAATATCTGGGGAGTGTGATATAATTTGAAGCAAACAGCTGTATTCAGGAACAGGAATTCCTGCGTGTTCGCTTCCAATTTTTAAATTTTCAAGTTTAGAAACTTAGGCATCTGGAAGATTTTGAAAATTTTTATGGACTTAGACATTAGGGAATTTGAAGAGTCTTTACGGATCCGAGAACGTAGAGATTTGGTCATCCAAAAATTTGAAAGTTGGAAGATTTGAAAATTTAATGATTCGAAATTTACAGTCTGTGAAAACATAAAAATTAAAAAGCTTTTAAATTTAACAACTTTTAAGCATACATGTATAATACTCCAAAATCTGAGGTAAGTGAATGAATGCCCTCCTCGTTAGCCTTATTCGAAGAAACCTTAAAATCTCCAATGGTTAGCTATTTTCTGATCAAAAATCAATTTTCAATAACACTCGTGTACAAAACTCGAAAAGTGCAAGAAGACTTCTCCTTAATACCACCGACCATTGACCATAAAAAAATCTTCTTTACGTTCTACATGAAACATCTATACTTCACGACCTGCACACATGATCATTGCAATGTGCAATATGCACAAAGATCGTTACAATTAAATGCTTTCTTCTGGAACCATCAATTTGCTCTTCGGGTATTACTATCGCGTTCGAAAACAATCCAGATTCGACTTCCCGATATACTCGAGGTTGATTCGTACGAAATTTGTCACTAAGCCCGTGACGTCTATATCGCGAGCAGAGTTTCTGTTCGTCGCGTTGTCGGTGCAGCGAGCGAGCGAGTGCGGTCCGTGTCGAAGTCGAGCACAGGGCATGCACCCGTGAAATGCATCGGTTGCATCTCCCCTCCAGCGTGTCGGTGGTTCGGTGTGCCCTCCACAGGATACACAGTGCCCCACCACGGCTTGACAAACACACATTCGTATGTACACGTTTTATACACACATAGAGCGAGGCAGGCCGGCTTCCTCCGCGCGTCCCTCTTTCAAGACAGCTGCCCCACGGGTACGGGTATCCCCACCTTCGGCATCACGCTACGTTTCGTGCTGCTGTGGTTTCTTCGTGCTGCGAGCTTCTCTTCTATACCAGTGCTACCCGCCGACGACCGCTAGTCGACAGGCAACCGGTGGAGGAGCCGTTTATGCTCGCACCGATCGTTCGCACGCACTTCAGAGTCTCATAGCCGCTCCACATTTCGAGTTTCTCGTTCGATCTCGATCGGTCCGTCATCGAACGCGATCATCCGGTGACATTTCAGAACCGCTTGTTGCAAAGTGACCGTGGACGTTCGAGTGTTTCCACACGCCGGTAGCGAATTTGTCCTGTGTTAGATTCGATCGAGCGTTCGATTACGTTCGATCGGTTTCGAGTTTGGGTTGAATCGGTGTTTCAATTAAGAGGGCCGTGTCGGATGAAACTCGACCGGTGTCGCGTCAAATTCGAGTTGTGTCGTGAATGGATGCAGACATAGACACCGATCGCTTTGACATTGGCGACGCTACTTTGGTTGTGATCTCGGAACAGTGCAAACTGATCCCGCGTCGTGAACATAAATTGTGTGTTTGTGATACGATAGTGTTTGTTGAGATAGATAAAACGGTCGTTAGATCACGTTCGTAGGAGCGGGTCAACGAACAGAGCCGGAAGCAGCGTCAATTACAGCCGCTCCGTTTGACAGTAATCCTCGCCGGTGTTGGTAGTCCCGCGGCCTATCTTGGCTGCCAGCGAAAACCGACCGAACAGAAGTGTTGTTATTCGAGGGAGTTGATAAACCGCGAGTTTCGACGGCGAAACATCGTATCGTTGCCGATACGAGACCCGGTGTATATTGCATATCGTTACGTTAACATATCGTTATTTTTCTGCGTTGTTTCGCGCTTGCGTTTTAAGCACGCTTTATCGGCGAAGCAGAACTTTCTTGAAGAACCGGTGCTTCTCGCGATATTTCGCCTCCTCAGCTGATCGAGGGCGAACAGGTGGAAGACGCGCGTTTTCCTACGGGAGAGAGAAAAAGACTTTTCTGGAGGATCCTCGAAGTGGTAAACATCGGGATACACGTAGCGTACAAGTACGATCGATCGTGACACGAGGCACAGCTGTGGTGGGAGTTTCTTTTTCAAGGCGAAATGCGGCGATCGAGCCGCGGCAAGTTTGTCTTGCAGACGATCAATAAAACCGAACAGCAACGAACGGCGTGGCCGATTGAACGCTCCGAGCGCATGGTAGCCATGAGTCGAATGGGATTTTTCACGTTCGCGTGCCACCGATCGGAGTAACCCCGGACGTTCGAACTACAAACTGCCACGAATGTGCCGACATTGTCACGTAGGAAGCATGAAAGGTAAATGGAATCATTTCGTAATTGACCGATCGTACGGTTTGTCAACTATGATTTACTACTGCGTTTGCTGTACTGAATTTCTGATCGCGTGTCGTATCGTGCTTAATGCGGGCTCGCGGATTTATCTGAATTTGCGCTCGATTGTGTCGTCAGGTGACTACGTGTTCGATCACCACGCGTTACGTTGCTACGTGTTGGATCACCATGCGTTACTGCACATTAAAGTACAACGTTGAAGTAACGCGTTAGATCACCACGATCTGGATTTACGCTGGATTACTACACGCTGTGTTACTACATGCTAGATTACTGTGCGGTAGATTACTGCGCGCTGGATTACTATACGTTTGTTTACTGCGCGCTGGAATACGAAGCGTTAGATTACTCCACTCTGTAATGTCACATGTCATATTGCTACGCGGCAGATTACCACGCGTTTGATCTCCATTTGCAAAATTACCACGCGTGGTAACTCCAAACGTAGTAATTCCACGAGTAGTAATTCCCCATGCGTAGTAATTCAACGTGTAGTAATTCCACGCATAGTAATTCTACGTGTAGTAATTCCCCGCATAGTAATTCTTCACGCGTAGTATCGTCACGCGTAGTAATTCCACGCATAGTAATTCCCCATGCGTAGTAATTCTACGTGTAGTAACTCCACGCATAGTAAGTCAACGTGTAGTAATTCCACGCATAGTAATTCAACGTGTAGTAATTCCACGCATAGTAATTCTCCACGTATAGTATTTCCACGCGTAGTATCTCTACGCTTAGTAATTGCATGCGTAGTAATTCCACGCGTAGTAACTCCCCACGCTTAGTATCTCGACGTATGGTATCTCTATGCGTAATATTACCAATCGCAGTATTGCTAAGCATTAAATCGCAACGTGTGGTATCGTCACGCATTAAATCACAATGTGTGGTATTGCCGCGCATTAAATCGCAACGTGCAGTATCTCCACGCATGATACTATCACGCGCAAAACCACCACGCAAGAAATCACCACGCGTAGAATCTCGACACATCGAATAGCAACGCGTTAAATCGCTGCGCGTAGAGTCGACACGCGCAGTGTCACCGCGCGAGATATCGCCACGCGTTAAATCGCCAACAGCGGTACGTCGCGTTGTAGTTCAGAGCTAAACTCCTCTGTAGGTATTATGTCTATAGACCGATACGATATTCGCGTGTTGAGACGAGAGCGTGTTTGGCGAACCGATAAAGTCTGGCAGTCGTTCGTTCGTTTCCGATGCTCGTTCAGTGGCTCCCGCCGTACCTTCTGTCTTATCTTCGGTCGCTTTTTTTTCGTAATTGAAGTCTGTATTTGCATCGCAAACAGCCGAGTCGTGAAAGCGGCCTGGTATCCGGCCTCCTCCGATGTTTCCGACCGTGTTTCGAACTAATTTTACATTATCGACAGAAGCGTGGTCGTGCAACGAAGACGCGGTGTTTCGGATACGAGTTTCGGTATGATTTTTTTTTAATTGTGACACGTTCTACGCTTTTGTGACGGTTCTATGATTTTCATCGGCAGTGTGGCATAGCTATTTACGTTCGGTGGTAACTTGATAAGTTGTATGGTCGTGTTCGAGTGGACGTTTCCTATGATTTACTGACGTGCTGCTATTTTTGTCGTTGGGATATATAACCTTCGCTGTATCGATTGGGTGTGATTTTATTTCTACTATCGTCTTGCTAATAGTTCTTATGGGCTTAATTTAGTTTTTTGTCCGATTGAAATTTTACCGAGTTCTCAGTTTAATTTTTTTGCCGTTTCATTATAATTTTTTGTAACTGTCATTAGATAAGGTAGGGTATTGATGACTTATATCATTTCAATGGATGCTGGAATGAAATATCTGTTGTTCAACACTTTGGCAGACTAATGAGTGCCAATATTTAATATTCAGTTTCATGATTGTAAATACTCGACGTTTCTATATTCAGTTTAATTGATACGCGATAAATTATACTATGCAAATTATCGCGTGGTTCGAATGTCATTGCTGTTAGATTTTTATTCGGCTCAGTTTCAATTACCAGAGTCTTTCATAAAATATCGAATAAAAAATGGGATCAAAAAAATCGTCATCAACAGTCGATCCGAACAATCATCTTTCACAAACGAACCAAACAACGGGTTCTTTGAAAACAAGCTATAACAAGTGGTCGATATTGTTTCTAAAAACACGATAATCATCAGACGACGAAGACTGTGATTGAATCAGATGTCACTTCGATAAGAGAGCAACAACCGGTCGATTCGGCCGAACGATACCGCGCTTTCATCGATGTTCCCGATACTTTTCGTTTCATTCACGATCAGTCTTGGTGTTGTAGCTCGTTGTAATTCACACCTGGTTCCCCAGTGTACACGTGTCGCTCCACATGGAAATCGATTTACGATAGCGTACCTCGTATCGCGTTTTTATCAGCCGGAGATGAACGACACGTCGATATCGAGATTCGATAAACAGTCACCGGGAAGTACGATACATGTGACGTCGAGCATGCAACAGAAGACATCTCCAATGGTTTATCTGTTCGTTATCACAATTTTTGCGAGATAAGACGCATACCTGAATCCGTGCGAACTTCTTACCTCACGGTAATTCAAATGTTTTACGTATAACTGCAAGAAAAATATTCTTACAGCCATTTTGTTACAGTTCTACTGTAATTGATACACTATAGTTGTTTTATGACTTCATAAAACAAAGTGGCATGAATATAATTGTCAAACTGTGATTGAGACGATCTTGATCCAGATGTATATAAGATGTGCAATGTATTGACAAAAAATACACACGAAAACACAATAAAAATTACATTGAAAAAAATGCACACTCACATAGAAAGTTTATTACGTATTAACAAAAATCAGGCACTAAATTCGCGAAAGAAAAAGTTTCATATACTCGCTGAAGAAATATGAAATAAATTAGTTAAATTTTATGTTGACGCCTAAATAAATGAAATATACATTCAATTCTATGAATGGTGTACACTAAAATTATCGAATATAATTTTATTTTGAAACAAAATTCACGATAATAGAAATCCCCAATTTCGGCATCTTGAACATCTTTTATTTTGAACCGCAATTGCGAAATTGTGCACACGTGCACAGAGGGCGAAGGAGAGTTCTCGTAATAATGTCGTAATCGCGCAGAAAAGTCACGGTTAATTAAATTGGTCAGCTGGTTTAATAATCGTGAAATCATCGTCGGCCAAAGAGATCCGGCGCGTATCGCGTGGGCGTGAGCATGCAACGAATCAGAAGCTTAAAAACAACATGTCGACCTTCGTTGGCTCGTGTTTTCAAGATTTTCAAGTATCCTACGATCGCCCGGCATCTTCTCGATCGTGTCCTTCCGTATATCGATACTCGCAGGTGCGTCGGTTGTTACGCAAACACGGATCGCAACACACGATATTATCGTTGCTCCGTACACGGCCGTGAGAAAACTGCGACGATTCCGTGCTTTGATGGTTACGAATGGCGGATTTCGCGAGATTCACAAACGAAATGCGGAATCTTGGACGCGAATTACCGCGGTAATTTGAACGCTGTCGCTGGAGATCTCAATGACCGCGTAAGAACGCTCGAAACTATTCAATTTGCAGCACAACTCGTTACCATTATAAATTTTCTTGTTATTGTCTTATTTTATTACACGTGTACTTGGAATAAAGTTTTTGTCCCGAACGTGTAGTTAAATATCCATTACACGCTTAAACATTGGCTCAGTCACAAACATTTGTATACATTCAGTAGAAGCGAAAAATTTTAAGATCTTTTTTTATCAATGATTCTTTGCCATCTTCTAGGTAATTCCTTAATCACATTTAAGGTGTGTTTGATTTAAGAATCCATAGCGAATTTGTACGAATATCTGTATAACAATTTGTACTCCGTCTTGAACTGCGAATTTATATAACGATACACGAAGGAAAACATTAAGTTGCTGTGGACCTTGGGAAGAAAAAAAATTTGGATGGAAACTAATTAAGTTTCAAACATAGTACCTCTTAAATGTTTTATAAGTGTGACAAACGAGTGTAATTATGAAAAAGTGGTAGTGACTGACCTCGCGCTTGTGTCCACAATCTTCCTCTTCACGCTCTTACGTGTATACCAAATTAGCATCTAATACATACACTCTCATAGTCCAGCAATAGGAATAATTTTGGTAAAGAAAGCAAACTTAAAAAACGAGTAATAAATCAAATTTAGATGTATATTTGACCTCCAAAAATAGTACATAAAATCTTTTTCGTAGTAGTTATCGCGGAATCAACCTGAAATTTAGTAGAACAAGGTTGTAAGCTTCAATTTCTGAGTCATCGTCCGAAAATTCGCATACTAGAGGTCACGGAACGCACAAATATTAACCGCATGAAAAATGGAACGTTGATTCATGCGACGTGTGATGCAACGATCAATCGATTTCGTTCATAAGCGAATCCGTGACTCATGGGGACGTGTAGTATTACTTATCCGTTTTGTAATTACAAGAAATTCGGCTTATCTGATTTGTAATCGAAAAAAATTATTAGACCGGTCATTGTATCTGTCGGTTGATAGAAGATCAGCGTTTATTCGCGAGTTCAGCGTGGTCATTTAAAAAATCGTTCATGTTTAAACACAAAGGTCGATCTTCAGGGTTGACATCGACAATTTGTCGAGCGAATAATCGCGTGACCTCGATTTGACGAATCGACGGGGTATCGTTTAGTGATCTTGGTCGATGATTAATGGACGCCAGATCCAACGGGCATGTAATCCTCGATCGAGTAGGGGAATATTATTAGCTCGAGATCGAAGGATCCCACAATTGTTGTTTTGAAACTTTCAAATTTGGAATTTCAGGAAATTTGAAAATTCGTGTAAATTTTGGAATTTCGGAGTTTGGCAGCTTGGAAAATTGGGAATAAAAGAATATTCAATTTTGGGACTGCGGGAATTTAGAAATATTGGAGTTTAAACATTTGGGGAATTCAGGAAAGTGGTAAATTGAATATTTGAGAACTTCCAAATTTTTAAGTCTGATAATTAAGTAATTTGGAAATTTAGCAATTTGTATAAATAGGAGTATATGAATTTGAAATATTCTGCATTTACGAATCCAGAGACTCAGGCATCTGAGAACCTGGAAAAATTGAAAATTTGATGAACTTGCAAACTGGAAAATTTTAAGATCTGAGGACTTGAAGGTTCGGGTATATGGAAAATTCAGAATATAAGAATCTACAATTAGAAAAAAAAGATAAATAAATTTCGTAATACAGAAATTTGAGAGTTCGGATGTTTGTGAATCTATAAATTTAATCTAACGGTGCTCCGTCTAACCTAACCTAACTTAAGCTAACCTATCCAAAGCTCCATTGTACCAAGGAGCGATCTAAGTGAAATTACTGATCAAAGTCCGGAATAGTTTATCTTTACAAGCACTCCACGTCGTTTTCACCGAGTGTAGCTCGTCTGTACGCGAGGTAGCGGCTATATGCGACGAGGAATTTTTCCACGCCGCAACGTTAACCTTGGAACATTGCATCACGCCACGAGGACGTTTGTTACCTGCCGTGCAGAATGAATGAGCTCAAAGAACGACCGCGTGCATTTGATCAAGCGTGAAATAGTTTGGAAAATGCTGTCCTAATGGACCGATATAGCAACTGACCGTCAGAATTTCATTGCATTGTAAGATTTACGAAACGCGCTTGTCGTACGAACGATCTCTGGAAGTGCTTTTAGTACTTTATATTTTGAGACGAATTATAAATACCTTCTTACCGACTGCTGGAACTAATTTTGAGTGATAGATGTCTGATCGAGACGCGCGTTCGATTTTCGATGGTTGTTGCTCCGAGCGAAATGGACGGGACGAAATGGAGTGCATAATCGAATGACCAGTTCACTCGTTTGATTTAAATCATTTAAGATTCTTTGTCCTATATTATTCGTTACACGGTGCATTTTTACGGTTGATCATTACGGTCACGTGTAACACGCGAACTGAACGTGTAATAGCAAGTATCACTAAACGTAGTCTCGTTATGTTCGACGCCATAAGTTATATAATAAGTTTCTGCTCTAAATAACGAAAATGGCCTTCGATCGAGTGAAAGCCACCAACAAAAACACCTTTTGTGACGGAGTCGACACAATGGGAATAATCGATATTTGAACACGTGAGGTAAGTATATTTGTTGGGGGCATTTGTATAGGGTTATCCGGATGCGGGTAATTAGAGGAGAAATTTTATGATATCGTTTATATTTACTGGAAGTTTTTATTTTTGTACAGTTAGATTCATCAATTTTTACATTTACGAATTTGTCAATTCTTATACTTACGAACTTGTTGATTCTTATATTTCCAAATTTTTTGAGTCTCAAATTCTTTGTTACGGGGTTTCGAGATTTTTACATCCACAATTTCTCAATTTCTCTAATTCCCAAATTCCAGAATTCCTAAATGTCCAAATTCTCAATTTCTCAAATGTGTAAATATCAAAATCCTCAAACTCGCAAACTCTCGAATCCCAGAATTTTCAAATACTCGACCCCCAAATATTTAAACCCCCAAATTCTCCTTTTCAACCACCTAAATTTCCAAACATGGAAATTTACCAACAAAACCCCCCTGAATAATAACCCCGACTTAATCTTCCTTAGAGAAATTAATAATTCATAATAACCAAACCCATATTGTACCCAAGTGTATACTTCGTCATCCATACTTAATCATCCAACACACCCCTAAGAAATTGCTAGAGCGTGAATCTCACTACCTCGTATCCGGCCCTAGTTCGCCCTGCAATCTGTATACGTCAATTAATCAAGCACTATATCAATCCTTATTAAATTTTCATCGATTCCGCCGCAATACACGCTGATAAAATATCGAGATGCCCTGAATGTCCCATGGTGCTACCGCATCAATCGCTGGCGCCACTCGGTTCAGATTTACGGGCGTCCTGGTAACATTTTCACGAAGCGTGCGGTCAAATTTACAGGGAGACACGTCGCAACGTTTGAGTCGTTAGAAACACGCCCGTATACGACATTAGTTTCGCACGGTGAGTCAGTAGAGCTGACCGTTGCTCTGGTCGAGGCACCCATAAACATGTCCTGGGCAATGCAGCTGGACAGGCGACACTGCGGTGCGTTGCAACGACCCAAATGCCAAAAGTGGGAGAAGGTATGGCGCGAGTTACTAAATAACAGGTTCTACCCTAACCGCAGAACACCGCAGCCCTATCGTTCGCGGGAAACCAGCGATCCACGGGTATTAATATTTATAAATGCCACCTTGAACGGACTCCGCAACCGCTTCCGTGCGATCACTTGGTCGACGATGCTTCTGTTTCTGTAGTTTTTTCTGGAGGGATAAAAACCTGGAGAACCCGAGGCGATATATTTCGGGTTCACGGGTTTTATCGAGCAGCACTTAGGTTACGTTTCGTATGTTTGTTAAGAAGTTGCGATTTTTGAATGTAGATGGGGAATTCAATTATCAAAGAATTGTTTCTTAAATCTTCAGAATTTGTGGACTTCTGAATTCTTACATATTCGAATTTTTAAGTCTCAAAATTCTTACAGCTTCCAATTTTTAAACCCCCAAATTCCCACTCCTTAAATTCTTAAATCAACAAATTTCTACATCCTCAAATGTTTACAACACCGAGTTCTTGAACAGCAAGATCCTAAATTTCAGTTTTCACGTTTGTAGCATCTCAAAGTTCGGACATTACATACCTCCGATTTCTAAATTTCTAGGTTCCTAAATATCTAAATTTTGAAGTTTCTCAAATTGCTTAGCCCTAAAATTCCCCATGTTCGTAAATTCACATATTTCTAAATACTCATATGCCCAAGTTCTCAAATTCTGAAATCTCAAATATTTCTAAATTGCCAAAGTTCTACGTTCAAAATTTTTCAAATTTCCAAAATTCCTAAACACTAAAGTTTCTGAAACCCTCTCCTTCTTGAAGTTCGAGAAAATTATTATGAGCAATTGGATTCAATGATTTTTAGTCGATAATATCGATATGACGTCAATGACATAAATAATACCCGAAAACTTGAAGGTATTTGATCAAATATCGAATTACTTGGATCAATATTATTCTTGAACTTAATTCAAGCTGCATATCAAATGATTACACTTTTTACCGTAATAAAATATGACTGGCATGATTGACAAAATTAAGTTCAATCAGAAAAATAGAAAATTTCCATCGACAAATTAAATCGACATTAACAGTTAGCAAACCACATAACAGATCGATTCGAAACTCATATATTAAACATTAAAGTGTCTCGTAACTTCGAGCCTCTAATTATTCGTCGTCTATCTGTCGATTTCCGAACTTTTCTCGGAAATCAATTTACACCGTTTCCGTTAATTGCAGCAACCGGTTCGAATTCCGTCGAGCGCATTCGTCAGTTCGAAAGTTGCGGTCCGACGAGCGTGAAATATTTCAGCAACGAATATTTCACGGCGCCGGCCAGGGAAATCATCGACAAGAAATGCCGATAAATGATCTTACCGAGGGTAACCTCGCTGGAAAAATCGTGTCGTAAGGTTAACCAGGAATCGTAGTATCTAGTATCTAGCCGATCGGCTAAAAATAGTCCGCGAGTTTCGTAACTTTTTATCACCGTGCAAAACATTCCTGCGGTTAAGGTACACCGGCCTTTTATTTAGAAACTTGCGCCATTCTTTCCTCTGCATTTGGCATCTGGGTTGTTGCAACACGCGCCGCGTGTCTTGTCCAGCTGCGCTCCGCTCCGCGGCGAGCGTGTTCTGCTCGCTCTCGGTAGCAACAGCCGTTTATTTACATATTGATTACTACTGAAAATAATGCTCGATACATCAGAACCACGTGTCAGTACGAATTTTTACTTTAAAAAATATTTCGAGCGAAACCGAACACTTAACACCCGAAACAAACACCCAACTCAATCACCTAACCTACAATTTTCTATGCAGCTGGATCATACGTATCTAACTATTAGGTTATTCAGAAAGTAATTTCGTTTTTTTTGTTATGAAAATGAGAGACGATTTTCTTTCGGATTCTCTTTTTCTTGCTTGAACAGCATTTTTAAAGAAGTAAAATGTTCCGAAAATGCTGCTCTTCACTATCCATATTTGATAGAGTACCAACCACAAACTACTGTCACAAACTTCTTCACAAGCAAGCCTGTTGAGACAAGTAAAGAAAGTTAGTGTTAAATGGATTTGTATTCTGCGATCCTTGATTGTGCAGATTGTAATTCGAATTTAACACCATTGAATTGCGATGGAAATACGAATCTGGTTTGAAGTATGGTGCGCGTCACGAGTGGTTACATGGTTACAGGAAAAAACACTCGAAGCTATTTTTACTGTCGATAGCGATTTTAAAACGTTTAGATAAAAAGTTTGATGAATTCTTCAGAAGTCGTTCCTTTATCATTAATTGACACTGTTATCTATTTCGCTATGTTTGTATATCCCGTGTGTAGCATCATAGATTTAGTAAAAAAATTCTTGTTTCAAATTATTGTATTAAGATTTAGTTAAGAAATACCTGCCCCGAATTATTGCATTAAGATTTAGTTAAAGAATACCTGTTTTCGATTGTTGTATTAAGATCTACTTCAAAAGTACCTGTTTTAAATTATTGTATTAGAATTTAGTTGAGGCAGACCTGTTTTAAATTATTGTATTAAGGTTCAGTTAAAAAATACCTGTTTCAAATTATTGTTTTGATATTTATTAAAAACTACCTGTTTCAAATTATTGTATCAGAATGTAGTTTAAAACATGCATGTTTCGAATTAATATGTTAGGATGTGGTAGAAGAGTACATACTTCAAATGTTGGTATTAAAACGGACGTTGCATGTGAATCATCACTAGTGTGCACAGAATAAAGAATCGAAATCACAGAGTTAACAGCCGCAGGTACTTAGCAACAAGCCCGAAAGACACGTACAAATGTAAAGTCGATATACAAAGGATCCTAAATAACTAGAGAAAATTCATTGGCCGCCTAAACGCATCGTAAAGCCAGAAGAAAGAACTGTTCGATCATAAACCACCCGGTGTGCAACCGGCCTTGCGGTTCTAAGGTTAACGATGGAACGACCGGCTACCGTTCCCCGGACTGAAACATCAAACCGGAGGCGTCGAAACGACCGAACCGTTTTGCTCGCAGCGAACCAAAGCCGCGATCTCCGCTCGAAACATAATTCCACGAACAGAACGCGTCTGCGGCTCGAATCGACCGACGAAACCGATCGACGATCCGCGATCGCGTGAGAAAATCCGCCTGGATCTGCGCCTTGACGCGCAGACTATCCGCGTGTGAAGTCCGTCCGGTTGCGTTTATACACGGGTTTCAGCAAAACAAATATCCGACCGGCGAACTCCGATGGATCATAACTCAGTGGCTGGGGCTCTCGCGATCGAAGCGCACTATGAATAGTAGCTAATTGACCCAGTTGAACCCCGGTCGGGCAGCGCAAGCAGCGATATAAATACGATACCGATACGATGTAGAGTTCGATCTTTGTGGCCGGCCTAACAGCACACGGGGGTCGATAGCGGCTTTCACGCTTTCGAACTAGAAATATCGGGCATAATGTGCCGGTGCCACGAAACGATGGGATCACCGAGCGACTGTAAATCTGAGTCCATTGTAAAAGTCGAGTTTTAGGTCGCGGGATTTGTGATATGAAAAATTTTTAGAAAGCGGCACGAACAGGTCGATTTTGAAACTTTATTCGAAATAGGTGGACCGTGTCTTCACGCCCCGTAAACTAGGTCGTTTATATCGGTTTATTATCTTAGACATCAAAAGATCTCGAAGCCGAATTTTATGTCATCGATTCGGGTTGCTTATGGAGGGTTCAAATACAGCTCGTTAGATCGTCCTTGTGATACTTTCGCGCACACTAATACCCCTTATCTTTAATCCTTTCGAAAATTCGGGGATTCGAACGTATTTTAATTCCACGTTTCTTACGCTATTGTTTAATGCGTGTCTATAATTAAATAGTTACACTTGATCTGTATATCGTTCTACGAAATCCTTGAGGTTGTTGAAAGGGTTTGTGCGTGAAGCAACATGCGCGTGTCCACATTTCATTGGATGTGTCCTACGTTTTTTTATAAAATGAGATAAATTTAGGATAATGAGATACGTTCAGGAATTGGAGAGGATTTTCTGATTTCGAATTCTGATATATCGATGTCTACATATGTATACGTATATTTATCTAATAGAACCGTGGAAGCTCGAATAGATTTGTACCGGAATGTTCAGTTTGTATCCGCCTCATTTTGTATTCACTCGATGAAATATGCAGCCAATACCTTTTAATTTGTTCGGCGCATATCGATGAGAGCATCTTTAAATGAGTATTTGATGAAGTGGGTATTTTGATGAGAATTGGAAGCGAGAGTTTCGAGTGAAAGTTGAGAAATAGGGACAGGAACAGTGCACTTTAGTGTACGTATTTAGAAAGTTATTTGTATACATGTACTTGTTAATTGCTTTTGGTTTGGATCCGTCCGCAAACATTTGCTAACATTTGTATACATCAGAATGTAGAAGTTGCAGTTTGCTTTACACTTTGTTGAGGCACTTCGTGTCTAAACATACGAATTTCTACGAAAGCGTTTGACATTAAAGATTCTAAATGATTTTGTATTTTCGAACTTGTCCAATAAAAATTATGTAATTGTATATCATAATTAAATATTATAAAAATCGTTTACTTGATACTACGAAAATTGTGTACAGAATTCTTAGAAAATAATCGTTTAAAATAATAGTCGAAAATTACAAGCTAAATGAACTTTCTAGTGATTGCATAGCGACACCGAAAGTATCAAAGAATGAATCATTCGACACAGAACTTAAATGTTAGACTCGAATGAAGTTGACGTATGAAAGCAATCGTGTTTGTAATATAGTCCCTTCTCGGTTGATGCATCATAGTGAAATAGTATCATAAACCATAATCTAAAAAAGAAGATACCGATATACGAGAATTGAAACAGATGAGGGTAAATTGAATCCTCTCTGGTTTTGTTTGAACAACTGTGTACTGCAACGTACAACATTCTATTCAAACACGGCCAACTCGTGTTTCTTTTGTTAAAAGTGAAATGGAATCACGGCAGGAATTAAATTACAAAGTTAACCCGATGACAGGATTTATGGCATGCAACCGAAGGTGAACATCTACAGAAATAGAAACCGACCATCGCGTGTATAATTGAAAGGGTTTATCGATCGAGTTTCTATCTTTAACTCCGCTATTTTTTAATCGTCGTCAGGTCTATACACCGCGTTTATTTTTACCGCGATCCTTCATATTCTTGAATACATTTCACGATCTTTAGCGTATCAAGATTTCCAAACAACTTATGAATTTTTCAAACAAAAACCGGCCTTATTTATTTACCACAAATTCAAGATTTACTACGACAATAATTCACGTATCAAGTTTCTTCGAAAATTGAGTGACGTAGTTACTGCTGTCAGATAAAATCAAACACGTTCATTGGAGAATACTAATGTAATATCTAAAGATACGATGAAAAATTTCAAAATAATTATAAATTTTCTATGGGTAGATTTTTTAAATAGCACACAGTTGTAGTGTTCGAGGATAAAATTATTAATCACCGATGCACTGTCAGTTACCGAGTCCATCAGATAATTTCAATTACGAGAAAAAGTGCTTCTCCTAGAGGCATTAACGAGTTCTATTATGTCAGCAGTGATTTCATAGATCCTTCGCTAGATTTCAAATCGATAAATGGCAGGTTGAAAGGATCAAGAGATCACGGGGTCTGAACACGCACAAACTAAAGGTGAATAGCAGGCGTACAATTCTCAAGTTACCGAAGATTTATGTTGCTCATCCTCGCGTTGCGATCTCGATGACCCAGTTTCTTGGTTGCATCGAGAGGATCGATAGTTAATTAAATTACCATCGTAACAATCTCTCGATAGTGCACGGATGATTCACGATGCGTTTGCGAACACAGCCTTAGAATGATTTCGGTCGCAATCATGAAGCGTGAATCCTCCACGAAATCGACGACGTCCATCGATTTTATTCCCTCTCGAAAAGCGAGAGAGGATGTGCCAACGAGTTCGGCGAAAAATAAGCATCGTTGAGTGATGGATGCTCGTCGGAGAGTGGTAAAAAAGAAGTTCGTGTTGCGTAAAACGATTGGAAATCACGATGATGCGTATTTTCGAGGCGCACGATACGTCCGTCAGACGCGTTAAATCGCCGATTAACTTTCGAATATCTTTAATTCGATTTAAAAAGCTACGACGTTTCGTTTGAATTCGTTTAACGTCGAAAAAAGAAGTCCGAGCGTGTTCATTTTTTTGCCTCCTACGTTGACGGTTATGCTGTTATCGAGACGTGTACGATTTTTGTTATATAAGTAGAAAGGTGCTTATTATGCTCGTAATTGTGCTCTGAGGCATGTCACTCAAAAACTTGGAAAAAAATGCTTGAAAAGTAAGATATAGAAAGGACTGATCACGGATCGATTTTTCATCTTCGAGCTGCCTGAACAATTTTTAATTCTCGTTCAGTAAAACACATTCTTGTTGCACGTCGTAATTTATTTTTATACCGACAAACATATAACATTATTTATATATACTGTATCATACCATGTACATAACCATCGATCATTTACTTGATTATTAAAAATGAAAACAATAAAACTACTTATAATGAAACTAAAATGATGAATTAACATCGATGTATGATAAATAAGAGCTTCGAAAATTAGAATGAAAAATTCCAAATAAAAATTGTACACAATTAATCAAATAAAATTTAAAGAACATTCATAAATTTTGACCTTCGTCTAAAATCAAAGCTTAAATCTATGATTATGGATCGATATCCTCTCATTTGGTAACACGAATGTACAAGTTATGGTGGTTGTAAACGATCTGTTTCTCACGAGTCTCTTTGAGCTGAACAGTTAGATACCGCGACGGAGTTAGACATTTATTGAAGCGCGCGATTATCTGAAATTGTTAACTCTAATTATCCCAGCTGTCCCGTTAATATTTATTGATTACGCTAATAACGGCGGCAAGTAAGTGAAACCCAGTCCCACGAATGCTAATTGATACGTCAGGCGTGCCTGTACGAGGGTTTGCTCGCGGAACGTTGGCAATTAGTACATCCAGGAAGCGAGCGTAATCGGCAATCGTTAACGTTAATCTATCGATCGCGGAACAAGAGTAATCGGGCTACGATTTCGTTACAATCCATGGCGCCGGGATGCGCCTCGTTTGTCCAACCTTTAATCGAATCGTGCCTCTACGCGCGAGTCTAGCCCCAGGAAAAATAAAAGTGGATACGCGAAACGGATAATGAGCCGACGCGTTCATTAAGTATAAATGTCGTCCGATACACAAGATGGATCATTTTTCTGGTATTGTTAATCGTACGGCAGTGACAGCGAACCGTTCGAATGATTTAGAAAGCGGAACAATGCCTGTATCGTAGGTGAACTCGATTTTTGAGGTTAGAACCGAGTTCAGAAGTGTTCTTCGGGTATAGGGATTTTACATCTAATACATTTTTCGGTAGAGATCTATGTTTGTCGGTGATATTTCTATAGTTAAGGTCTGAGGGTTATGGAATTCTAACGTATCATGTTTAAGAGTTCAAGAATTTCTTAGGTCCCAAGGTTTTGGACATTTAAATGTTTTAGAATGACAGAGTTCTAAAATCTTAAAGTTCTTAAATTTTCAAATCGGCAAGTTTCCAAATTATATAATTTCTAAATTTACAAATTCTCAAATTATATAATTTCTAAATTTATAAATTCTCAAATTCTACAATTTTAAAATCTACGAATTCCCACAGTCTTCAATTTTAAAATCTACAAATTTCCCAATTTAGAAATTCTCAAATTTTCAAATTTCTAGAATTGCAAATTGGTAAGTTCTCAAATTTCTAAATTTCTGAACATCCAAATCCTCAAATTCCCAGAATTTCAAATCACTAAATTCCCAAGTTGTTAAGCTTCTAAAACTTTAAATTCGATAATTCGAAAATTCTCCAAATTTCCAGAATTTCCGATCACTAAATACCCATTACCCTAGATTTCTACAACACTATACCCTAAAATTCTCGATCTTCCTTATTACCAAATCGCCAAATTCCCAAACAGTTAAAATCCCACATACTTCAATTTCCAAATTTGCAATGTTCCAGATTCCGAAAGTCTCGACAAATTTCGCAATTCCAAAGTTCCAAAGTCCCGAGACTTTAAAACACCGAAGTCCCGAAACTCCTTAGTCTCGACTTTATCGGTCCATCTAAAATAATCACCGATTAAATCAATTAAGAGTGACCAGGGTGCCGATTGTTCTCAGTTTCTAATTGAATTTAAACGAGTGCTACCGTGTTCTGTAAAAATAGAAGAACAACGCCGGGCCCCCGACAATGGCCACGGCGAGCGTTTTATGGGCCCATCGGGTTTACGAGGAGATTAATGCCCGCGGGCCTCGTGGACACCGTACGGGACCCATTCAGCATCCTTCGTTTGTAAGAGTGGACGCATCTACGATATACACGATGGAAAATCGAGCATCCTTCGGGCTGTCTCGACGTACAAACGACGCGATCACGATACTCTGTGTCCCGATTATTTGATTAACGATCCGTATAAATCATGCCCTGGGCAACGTAGCGAAATTTCATCTGTGTTTAGAACGTAATTCGCTTGCTAATGACGGGATCTGATCGATCGACCATCTTCGAACGGAACGATCTCTCGCTGGCTATCTCGATTTTCTTGCGAAATCTGCCAAGTTTGTTAACGTGTCGGCGTCTTAGTTGAAGGAAATTGAGACGAGGGCAAGTTGATCGTTGCAAGATAGTTAATAATTACGTACTACAAGCTCCCTTTTTATTGGACACTTGTTTGGCATTATGGTCGACAAATAGGATAAACAGGATCGATAGATCGCTTCAGGTTGCCAGGATAAATAGGATACTTCAAGGAATCTGTATATCGTAAAAGTTTCTGTATGAATATTAACTAAATAATAGTATATAGAAATATTGACGTTGATTTGATAGAAACGAGGAATATTTAAACAAGATACAATAGAGACACGTATCGACATTTGCAATTGGAATAAGAGAAACAAACACGAAATGAATATTCTATATCTATTTATTAACTTACATTTTTCATTATTTATTAACATAAACACTTATTAATATAATCGCATTATGTATTGAAATAAGATTGGCAATATAAATCCTACAAAATTTGACCTTATAATTTAATGGATCTGTAAGAAAGTTGGCAGTGTCCACTGAATATCGTTATCACACGGATTAAAATTTGAGGTGTGACCAAGGGTAGAATTTTTAATACATCCATCTTAGAGAAAGTAAAGATCGATCTTGTGGAAGCGTGTCCATATTGATGAGTTCATCGAAAGTGGTTCCAGGTTAATATGTAAATCCATTTACGTCACGTGGCCAGTGTTACGCAAATAAAGTACAAATCGCGTGGCTTAGTTCCGTGATTATCGCGGGAAGCGTGGTTACGAAAGGAATCACTACACCTAACTCGAAACGTCCGTTACCATTGACAGCGATCAGACTTTTACAGAGAAAGTACCGTTAACGCACGATACGACGTCATAATTCGAATAAAATATAGTGACTAATGTGACAGACGCAGGGACCCGGCTACACCAGACTTCATTAAAATTCAAACCTGACCGAGACAGCATGTATTTTGATCACCCACTTCAGCTTAATTGACGAGCAACAGGATGTTAATTTAGCAACGCCTACGAATTTATATTCTGCACGCTATTGCTGTAAATTAACAACGCTAGTGGACAGCATTTTTTATGCACTCTGTTATTTTAGGCATCACGCGGATGAGGTTGGTGATAAATATTCGGGTAATTAGGATTTTTATTCGTGGAAGTTTCACTTCGCTGCGTGTGTAGACAGGCGTTGTAGTTTCATATTTTGATATTTCTACGCGTTGTATTTTCACGCGTTGATACTCTTGTGCTTTGCATTCTTGCGTGTTGATATTTCCATGTATTGTATTTCCACACGTTGTAATTTCGTGTTTCGATATTTTTACGGATTGAACTCTCACGCGTCGTATTTCCACGCGTGATATTTCCACACGTCGTATCTCCACGCGTTGGGTTCTCATGCATTGATATTGCCACGCATTAACATTTCCACACGTTGTATCTCCACGCATTGATATCTCTATGCGTTATGTATCCACGCATTGAAATTTCTCCGTGTTGTATTCCTACGCATTGATATTTCCACGTACTGTATTTCCACACGTTGTACTCCCACATGTTGTATTTCCACACTTTCATATTTGTATATGTTGTACTTTCACGCATCGATACCACAGCTCATGAACATTTCCACACGTTGTATTTCCACAATTTGCATCCCCACGCGTTGTATCCCGACGTATGATACTTCCACACATGCTACTTCAATGTGTTATACTTCCACGTATTGCACTTTCTTGTGTACTTCTATTGTATTTCCATTATTGGTTGTCTAACATATAATTTTTACATGTGTTGCATTCTCTGTTATAGAAAAGTGTTATAGTCTTCGTCACTACCGAAGATAACCGTATTCATATCAAATTCTTGTGTTCCATATTTCTTTCCCAAAACGTATTAGCTTACCATAACACGTTTTCACCTATGCCTTATATCATTTTATTACACTTAAAATTGCCACGTGTTATACTTCCATTCAGACTATAATTCTCAGGAACTAGTCCCACCCTAGTCCCCCACTTAGTTACGCCAATGACAGACTTTCCATATGATAGACTTTCTAAATGATAAAGGGTCACGTTAAACTAAATTGAATATGTAAATACCATATTCCCCGTATAATGCATCGTTCCAAAACTCCAAATGAAAAGTACAGCAGAGAACAGTAGTGGAATTCCTCACAACTAATATATCACACGAACAATCTGATAAAACTGTTCGGTCATTTTTTCACCGAAGCACGTCACGCAGATGCCGAGCATCAGCAAGAAATTAATGTGTGTCCTACTAGCCAAGAACCTAATTCTTCATCTCGTACGAAGCTCCGTCGTGTACGGTAAGCATTTTCCAAGTTAGAGGGCCACAATACGTAACTTTCGTAATCGTTCTAACTGTAAAGTCAAAGAACCATCCACGATCGATCCGAAAACAGTCCACTCGTATTTCCGATTCGATCGTATCGATCGCTTGACAATCGATCGAACGTGGTCGCGATGGATGGTCGTGAATCGATCCATGGTGTCGGGTTGAGATCATAGAGATCTGGTTCAGAAAATCTGGGTCGATGTTGGCTTGCGCAAGCCGCGATGGAGGCCATTCGAACTACCAGAATGGTATATCCACGATCGCGTATTCACGATGGCCCGCGACGGAACAAACCGAGACAGAGATGAATGGACTGCTTTGGTAAAAAGGAACAACTGTCAACCGGTGCCGCAAAGCTGCACGAAATTTCGGGTGAAAGCTGATAAGGGATAAAATAACGGGGCCCAGAGAAATGTATCGATGCCTCGGTTCCGCGAGCCACTTCCAACAAAAAGTCGTACAAAGAGTTCCTTTTATGCCGTTTCTTCGCCTCGACGGAGATCCTTCGAGGTGATCCCATGCTTTTGTGGATACACGTGCACACAACGATACCCCGCAGTTTCGTTAAATGTACTTCGTTCGTATCTTTAACATTTTGAACGGCCATTAAAATTGTACAAGATTTTCAGATATTTGTTCTCTCGGATTCAAACTTTCATGTTTTCATTACATTCAATAGATCGTTTTTATATTTAGATATTTAGTTGGACAAGCTTTGAAACACTTATTTGGTGATATCATTCTTAATTGAGTAATTAAAATTGGAATAAATGTCGAACGCTTATGAAAATTCATGCGTTCCACGTGTGCGATATCCACATATGTGAATATGAATTGCAGAGTTTAATGTTTTACAAATTTTAATTTTTGCATATTTTATATACGATTCTATTTTTATATAAATATACCGATGATGTATTTGTATTATTCCTAATAATTGTTTATAAATCTTTATAATGTAATTCATCATAATTTTCATATTATTTTTGAATAACTTCGTACACTCAAAAGTGTGATTGGTTACATGTCGATGTTATGACTCGCGGGCTCGTAAAGTTTTAATTGAAACGTTAAGTTAAACTAATAGTTAAGTTTTCTTATAGTAATGTATTCTAACGTTACGTGCTCTTGTTGTTGTTACAGATTACCAATTTCCAATAGATGTTTCCGGCGTAGCCAAAGACCATCCCTTCCTCGAAGCTGATTCTCTTCAAAGTCTCTTCAGAAGATTGCACGCCCTCAATCGGTGTGCTAATATGAAAATTGACACGCATCATACCCACAGCACAAGTCACAGCAAAAGCGTAAGTAGATTTCAGTTTTTTTTTAAATACAATCCTTCCTGTTCTAAATATTGCTGATTCATACCTTATCGTTAACAAATTTCCTGTATTATTTCTACAATGAATCAATTTTGCATCAATTTCAATCATCTATCGTATGAAGAATGGACGTTTTTACAAAATTAAAGATCATTTACATATGAACAGCAATGGTATGTATTAACCCCTCGCTGCATGATTTTATCAATTTTGAGAAAAATTAATATAAGTCTGGTTTTTCTTAAATTTGAAAAGCCGCAATAAAAGTTAAGAGACGTTTTTAAATCTCATCGATTATAAAATTTGTTGCTCATTCATATTGGACGAGATATAAGTCTATTACTTTAATGCGTCTTATCGATAAATCAATGTGTTATTAAATGCACAGTACTGAATACATCTTATGTAGCATATTTACATCAGAATGTAGCGAGGGGTTAAAAATTCCCATGCCTATCTCCCATCTTCTTAATTGGAAGGAAATTAATTATTACCTAACGTACGGTCGATAATTCCTATGACTATACCAAATAGAATGCCCGCCGATGAGTTTGATACAGCACATCATCGTTAAATTATTCCGTTATCGCTTGTTCCTCCGTTTCCTGTTTGCTACATTCCCGAGTTCGCTCGAAGGACAGAAAACACGAACCTACGCGTTCACGGTATTAAATATAGCTAAAACGCGCGATGGGATTAAGAATAAAAATTCTTAATGGTCATTTTTGACGTCATCTACACTCAAGGAGATAGCCTTGGGAAGACCAATTCATTTCGGACGTAGATCGGTGAGAAAAAGTATTAAGTTTCAACCCGGTTAAGCTGTTTAGAAACCGAACACGTCAGAAAAATGATGAGTATCGAAAAATTGAAGTACCGTTAAAAGGAAAGTTACAGAATGTATCGTGACAATCTTCTTGTAACGAAGATTATTAATTAGCCACTAATGTGCACCTCCTGTCACATTATAAGCACATTGACCCATATCGAAGTTACTGCATTTTAATGGAACCAGAAATCGTTCAGGAAATAAACACCCAGATTTGAAAACATCGAAAAAATTTTGTAAATCATCGGAAAGATCGCATTAACGGGAGGAAAATTTTCGAGTGTTCGACGAGGTATCGATTATTTAGCGATTCTTTCGTGTTATGTTTCTTTTGTCCCGTCATCCTTTTATGGGGGCCGTATTGTCGGTACTTTTTGAAACTCGTTGCTCGTTTTCAAGTACGACCCTTTTCAAGTCGCGGTCGGAGATCCAAAGGACGATCTCTGAAGACGGAAATACCGGTGTAGATCCGAAATCGCAGGGTGACGACGAGGTATGGCGTTTACCGCGACAAGGGACCTCCTCTACCTAAACACTTCCTAGAATCCCACGGTTTTCGTGAGCGCTCCTTTCAAGGATCACGTTCTTTACAGAACTTCCGCGGTTCGTCGAGATTATCTGTTTGTACGCGGGCTCCTTTTTCGAAGTTTCGGGAAACGGACCCGGCCGTACCTGTATTCCACTTCCGAAAGGACTCGTCATCCCCGGCACTTCCTTGCAAGTCACCGAGGAGCAGGCCTCAGGATTCTTAAACGATCCCGTGGAATGTCAAATATTTGATCTGATTATTCACTCTGGAAAGAGGGACGAGAAAATGGGTTTTGACATTTTTGACATTCATCATTTTTTATTTACCGTATCTCTATATTATTCAACTTCCGAGTTTCCCAGAATTTCATTCTCAAATTTGCACAGTTTCAAATTCGCAGTTTCTGTATTTATAAATATGTAAATTTTAAGAATTACAAGTTTCTATAATAGGTAGTCTCCAAAATTTTTCTTAAATTTCCAAATTCCCAAATTTTGAAGTCCTTCAGTTTCTGAAATACCAAATCCTTACGCTCCCAGATTTCTAGGTTTTGAACATACTGAATCTCTAGATTTTCAATTTTTCAAATTATCATGTTACCAAATCTTCAATTTTTGATCCTCAAATTCATAAACTTTTAAATCCCCGAATTGTCAATCTCTTATAAATCCCAAAATTTCCCGACTACAAAATCGACAAATTCCAAAAATTTTAAATTCCTAAACTGTCCCCCGCTGGGACAAACGAGTCTCACAAACCCATCGCTCATCCCCGCATCGAAACAAGAAATCTCAATTCTATCGAAAAGAAGAAATCGAATTTTTTAATAATTGATCGTCCAATTAAGCGGAGATTATATTGAGATTAAGTCCTTCCGCGTGTTTATCATTTCGCTATCGGGGCATCAACGGTGAAAACAATTTACGAAGATCGAATCGTAGAATGGATCGATCTATCGGTTTGCAGCGTCACGAGGATCAAGATTACGCGGATCGATATCCCCTGTCGGGGTGAATAAAAAAGCAGCAATCACGATCGGCCGCGATGAATTGAATCGGAGTTGCGTTCCTCTCCTTTTGTACGATTGTTACGAGGGTCGCGTGAATGGATCCGAGTAATTTTTCTCTTGTGATCGCACGAATTGATCCTCGTGATCTTAATCGACGGGCTCGGAAAGTGCGTATAATTGATTCAAGCTCGCTACGAAACGCTTTTAACTGTGATTTGCGAGACGGCCACGTTGTCCCCGCTGACCATTGTGCACTTTTCAAACACTTCCTGCTCGGCCACGGCCGAATAATAAATCATCACCAATTCCTGCAGATTGATCTTTACGAGTTCCGTGCCGGCGAAAAACGCGTGTCAACGACACGCACGTGGTTAAACAATGGGATCGAGAAAGTGTCCCATCGTCGAAAGCAGAAGAGACTCGTTCTTACGATTCAATTTCTTCGATTGTTCCTACATTTTGTATGGCGTGTTCGCGATTCATGTTCGGTGATGGATGACCGTTCTCCTCATGAAAGTTTATTGTGATTCATTGGGCAAATTTGAGTGGACTATTTACTCGAACTGGGCCGCGAAGTGTTTCTGGATACTTATACTCCTCGTGTAGGTGTTAATTCAAGAATTTGTAATGTATGAAATTATTATCTGGGTGGTAATTGAATTAGCGAATTGTTTCATACTTTTTTTTGAAGTTGTCAAAATTCGCTTGCGAAGAATAGAAAATTATTCCACGAACAATACATGTTTAACAAAATAATTATTAATTGGAATGACACTCGATTGCAAATTATTGTTTAGTAAATTTTAATAAATTGATAACAACGCATAAGAATGATTTCGTGCAATTGTTTTGTTACAAAATCACTCCAGTTCCAGCACAAAGGGGTTGGACTCGAAAAAGATTGCTGATTGTTACTTGTATTGATTAGAACCTCTTACTCGTTGCATTTTTCCATAAAACTTGGAAAATATTTAGGGGCAGTGAACTAATGATCGGTAATATTCATTTTCAATTTAATAAAACATTACAGTGAACTCGTTAAAAAAATTGCTGATTAATAAAATCGTGTAAGGAACACTGATCGTCGCGAATCAGATTTGGTTTTTCATGAAAGTAACGAGACAAGCGAGCTTCCATTTCATGGTCAGTGTAGGGACGCAATCTCACCATGCCTGGCATCACCTCTCGCAATAATTAACCACGCTCTTATCCCGGTCACGTGACACTCGTTAGTTGTTATTCCATTGGTAGATTCGTCCTCAAGCAAATCGTAAGAATAGCGCAAGAAGAAAGAGAGGGTCGTGCATAGCAATGACCATACGCGTTGGGATACGTGTCATAACTCGTAGAATTCCGATGGCTCGAGCCTGCAATTAGTTGTCGTGGAAAGAGATTCGAGATAACGAAGCCCACGATATGCCTTCGGTGTTCGATGGAACGCCGACGAACAAATGACGAAATACCGTTCCAACGACGCTGGAATTTTACCCGACCCGCTGGAAAATGTTCGAGCAGGAATTAGACTCGCGCGGCTCTTACGTAAACGTATGCGGATTTATGAAAACCCGACAGATTGTACGATTGACGTCCGAGATGACGTTCGTGCGATACAACGAATAAATCTGCTGACGAGAACAATGCCCGCTGCGAATTCTATACGTTCGTTTCAAGCATGATTGACGCTCTGAGGTCTTTGCTAATTGTCAATTAACGCGGGATAAATATGCCCTGTTACCCACCCTATGTTTCGAAGATTGAACTTAATTTTGTATTGTTCAATGTTTATCCTTTTTGATTCCTGTTATTCTTTTATTTTTTACGATGCAAAAAACCGTGTTTAGATTCGAAAAGTTGGAAAGTTGCACTGTAGGAATTTAGGGAGTTGGGAAATTAGGTTTGGGATTTAGAGATTCATGGATTGATGAATTTAGGGATTTCAGCAATTTGAGAATTTACAACTTTAGGTATTTGAAAAAATTAAAAACTCAAGAATTTTGAAATCTGAGACATTCTGCAATTTGAATATTTGAGAACATAGAAATTTGAAAATTCACAAATCTAAAAACTTGAGGTTCTTAAAAAAATGTAAGAACAGAAAAATAGCAAACTCTCGCATTTACAAATTTGCCAGAATTTGATGTTACTTTTCAAGTACACTCAGAGAACTTACAAATTTGAAAAATCATAAATTTGAAAACTTACGTCTTCTAAAAGAAAAATGCAAGAGCACAGATGTATCGAACATTCGTATTCACAGATTCGCCAGTATTTTATGTCGCGTTTCGAGTATACTATATCCAAGTCAACAACGACGAACGCGTGAACTAATCTCAAATATGCTCGGCCGTAACAAGAAACAATGTACCAGCGTTTATCATAATCAAAGTCAGGACGATTTCAAGTGACCACATAAAAAAGCGATCCGCAAACATGTCGCGAGACCGCTCGCAATATCGTATCATTTCATATGCCGAGCGGTTAATACCATAAATGCTCGAACGTGCTTTCTCTCCATCTAGGGAGAGACGCTCGAAAAATGTTCCCGCGTGTACAGGAGCGCTTTTTTCCCCCCACAACCTTTCTACACGGTCCACGCTTTACACAACCCCGCGACATTTTCTATTTATTAAATACACGAGAACGCATAACGCAGCGTCCACTCGCTTCCGGTGAGAGCCTCGACACTTGTTGCAGCTGCGTTCGCGTGTCTACGCACGTGTGAGCCCGAGCTAATAGCGAGTAAACGCTCGCCCGTGGACCGTTTATGGGCATGAAAGTCCTCGATCCCTGCGTACGCGACGATCTATCGATCTTACCGAGACCCGAAGTGGACTTTGAGGAAGAAAATCTTTATTACCTGCCATCGGTGCTGTCCTTTCTTCGACACTCGATCAACTAACTCCACTTCACCTATACATGTTTGTTCTCGCTGTTTGCATTTTACGCGATTCGATGCGTGGAATAAGAGTAAATAATTCTTAACACCGAGTTTATGGGACCCGTAAAAATGACGGATTTTAGATTTCTTATTTTCAATTATGAAAATTATTAAAAAGCTTATGTCGAAATGAATGTTAACCATCATCGAGATAAAGAATCTTTCTATAACCTGGTATATGTATTATCCATTATTTACTTCTTTTTATAGTTCATGTGCAATTTAGACGTAAGTGGTCATCGAACTCCCGTAAATCTAGTGTTAAACAAAATTAAACATTTCCTAATGTTCATTTTTGAAAATTGAACATTTTGTGACGTCTAATTTGGAATGAACATACCTTTGAACAGCAGTAAAAAAATTTAACATAAGGTTGGATTTGAAGAGTTCATTTAACTCGTTGCTGAAGATATGCCTGATAGGCATCTGCATTATTGTACAAGGATGAAAGTATACGATAGCACACCCATGAATTATGGATTCTTGAAATCATGCAGAAATCGGAGACACGCATATACCATACCGATCAATGTCAATTATTTTTTTATATTCTTCTCGGAGACTGTTTTAAACGGAGATTAATTAACACGTATGGTATACATAGGTGAAATTTAAGATATTCATGTATGTACATATACCTTTTGTGTTCATTGAAAGGAAAATTTGAAGGTTCTTAGGGTCGAGACAATTACTCTCATAGATTGAAAAGAGTACTTGAAAGTCCAAGTACCATTGTTGATAATAATCTGTATTATAGCGTGTCTGACCACGAACGTCGGTTTTCACTGTAGCGGTCACCGTGTTAAATTCATCTCAAGGTGTACACGTGGTCGGATCAGTAAATAGAAACTCGAAAATAAAACAGAGTAAAGATGCTAAAAAATCGTTATTAGTTCCCGCAGCAACTGCAGAAGCTTAGTCAAAGTAAGTTTTCGAACGTAATTTACTTTACAAGCATGCCACATCTTTCGTTTCGTAGAATCGAAAAATAGAATTTGCGCTTTGATATTGATTTACTGACCCCCAAAATATCTACAGCGTGAACAACCCAGAACCAAAAATGAAACACAGTAAAATTCCGTCAAAGTCAGGCTCACGTTTAATTATAACCTGGTCTTACATTTTTAAATAATTGTCCAAACAAACCGTATGTAATTGAACAATTAAGGCAACGACGTCGACCTAACGCAGTTAGGTAGATGATACAAGTGCAATAGCGCTCATTTCCGAATCTAATTTAACAGACCCGTTGAAACTTCAACAAACAATGTTTTTTATTTCTCGCATCTGGATCTTACATCGTTTGTAATAACAGCTCATCAATTGTAATCATAAAATTCTCTGTAATTTTCCTGAAAATAGATTCGCGTTGTATCATGATCTACTACATCGTCGATCCTCGTTTTCTAGGAATTTTATTCCTGATCTCGACATAATCGACAAACCTCCCGCTAGAAGTTTCTTTAAACTTTATTTTTCATCGAATCGTGGGTAGAATTACGTGCAGGGACTGTTCAGTATCAGCTAATCAACCGCTTTCGTGAAAAAACGCTCGTTTCGCGGAACGATTCACGGCAGGATCATCAGCGCCGGAGGATGGAACTTTTTTTGCTTTCTCAAGGTCCTCGATTCGATGATGAATCGTTACGTTTCACACGTGCACATCTCATCGCCGGGTCGGCTTTCACTCGATAGGGCTTCCCTCGATCGCGAGTGCAAGGTCGAGGCGAGTTTCGATTGTCAAAATTAATAGGAAGGATGGTGAAAGTTAGAGATCGGGGATGTTCCCGGCTACTTCCGGGAATAGTTTGGATCCACGCTGAAGATACGAGAGAAAGGATTTGGAAATTGATATTCGTGCCGTTACGTTCGGGTGGAGGCGTGTCCGTTCATAATTATGATTAATCATGGGAGGATACAGTAATTACGAAAATTATCCTCAACGTCAAACATCTGAAAGACTTCGAGCACGTTGATATAATTGCTTACGGAATTCTACTAGTAGCTTGTGTAAGTTTGTAAATTAAGGTGCTACTTTTTTTAAGGTATCGCGTTACGTGTTTAATTAACCCTTTGGCATACTTTGACGAGTCTGAGTCGTCACGCACCCACAGTTTAAACGTAATGAATCATACTAAAATCTTGAGTACGCTAATACGTAGAGTTTATGTCCAATTAGAATCTACGGTATCAGCGATTATTGAACACAAAGTACACATAACATTTTCACTATCTGTGAAATTGTATAAGAAAGGATTCACTCTTTGAAATCAATTTTTAGAATAGAATTGGCATTGAGTAAAATATACAAAAATGGAACTTAATTTTCTGGGTTTGAAATTGTCATAACCTTTCAAGGATGGATGAAGGAAATAGTGGATGAATAAAACCCTGATAGGTTATCAAAGAATATTTAAACATTTTATATTTAATTGTAAATGCTGTATGATGTATTTCAAAATTTATATTATATGGTTACGAATTTGTTGACCATCATTTACTTCTTATCGTTCGATTAAAAAATAATAGAGTTGAATAACGAATTTTCTAATATTTAAATATTAATTATGGCGCGATAAATGAAAGGGCGCGATTAAAAGAAAGCAATTCCTTTCGATACGTTCCAAGGATGGTCCGAATCGATCTCCGTGAATCATCGAACGTACTCGACCGCCATGAATCACGATAACGCGAAACATGCTGTGAAATTTCGTTCCATGGAAAGGACCCAATAAATTAACGGAGGCTCTCTCGCGCAGATCTCATCTGACCCACAAAAAACCGTGTAAAGTGCGTTCCCTTTCAAATTTTATCAGAAAATCACCGGCTGCCCGTATGGATCACAGGTTTGTCTCTCACACAGATGAAATAGACGTCGAATTCGAGACTTTCGCCATCAGAAAGTGCACCTTTCCTTTCTTCCTGTTGTTTCAACCCTGCGATCTTCGGACCGGTCCCAAGAAATTCGAGACGAATCGAACACGTCGACGGTAATTACCGGAGAATGGAACAGGAAACGATAGCTCGATTCGTGGACGTGTTATCGATTTAAAGCGTCTCGTGTCCCACTTTTGATTCGCTCTTGAAAGTCATTTAACGGACTATGCGATTTCTGGAAACGCATAAGTGGACCGCGAGATATTGTTCGTCCAGAACCTTTAACCTTGCACTTTCCTTTGCCTCGTTTCACATTTTCGGCTAAATTATGGAGAACATGCGGAAGTTTTTTTCTTGGTTGCCATAGTTAGTGTTTTCTCGAACGACAGGTGCCAGATGTTGTTCTGGTTGTACCTTGCTGAATATTGCCTCCAACCAATGACCTTCCGTGAAGACCAACATTATTTGTACTAAATATTTTACTCGGTTGGTGATTAAATTCATAAACAATTTTATGACATATTTCCACATGTAACCACTCGGATTTTATTACAGAAAGATCTAAAAATTATTACAATCATAGATTTCTGATCATTTGTTCCCATTAAAAATTATTTGTTAAGTTTCAGTAAACACGTGAATTTAATTGTCAATCTTTTTTTTTTTAATTTAAAACGATTCAACAATCGTTGAATACGTCAAAAATATTTATTGTAAATATTAATCTAGGGTCGGTTAATCGAGTTTAGGCTATTGATTTATTCATCAATAACACGAACAGAATATATTCGACAATTGACGAATACGATTATTACTAAAAAGTGGTCAGCGACAGATATTTGCAAGAAACGTGTAAAAAACGAAATTACAATTAAACCGAGAAGCCATCGTGGCCGTTTATTACTTTCATTCAGCGCGCGTAACGCAGTAATATGTTCATAAACCTAGCCGCTGTTAAAACGTCGTGTAAAAATTCAATTTCACTTTTCAGTGTCTGCAAAATGGCGAATGCTCGCCGATCTCTCGATACCCAATTAAGAAAACCAGTTCTAATCTCGGCATTCCTTGAAACTCAACTTACTCAATCATATCCAATTAACAAAACTGCAGGATATGCAGGAAGATCGTGGAATAATATCAATTTCTGTGTTTCATAACCCGCGCCATTTACATTTACCGAAAAATCCTTATTTTTGTTTCGATGTTACCGCTTCGAGCTTGACACATTGCAACATGGTATAATATCAATTTTGGCGTTGTATAATCCGTGCCGTTTGTATTTAAAAGTTTACTGATTTTTGCGTTACTAATGTAATACGGCGATTTGAATTTCCTACATTAATACAAGTTAGATAATACTGGCATAACCTAATATCGGTATTTCGTAACATTTGGAGGAAGTAGGTGTTTAATGATCTATAAGTCCATTCGAAAGTTTTTCCACTTTAAATTTAGTTGTGTATGTGTCGTAATTCGTGTTTCTTGAATGGTACTGTTGTTTTTTAAAATACTGTTGGAAAGGAGTATAAAGGTGTCTTTTTTTAAAGGACGGGTAAATTTTGGGACACAATTTTGAACTGATTCATCGTAGACTCATCATTGATCGCGCAATGGTCGCATAGCTAATTATAATAGCATTAACCTAATTCGATAATCAAGATTTCTGTCCACGTGTGCACCCAGTAATAAATATTATAGCTAAATTATCTCAAAGTTTATTTTAAAGATACTTTTCAAACTATCACGATACATGGTACACGTGTTCATGTAATTACGTGCAAAACGTATTAGATCTTTATTCTGTCGCATATTTTAGTATATGCTCCTAATATATTAGGAAGTTTAAAAAAAAAATCTGTGAATGTCTGCAACGTCTTTTTCGCAGCTCCTCCCTCGAATCTAGCTTTCGCAATTTTTCGCCCAAAGTTCGTAGGGTGCATGGAATTTCGCGAGTGGTGCTCATTAATTGGCAAACTGTTAATTATCGTGTGGCTCGTTACAAAAGGTGTTCCGTGCAAGGAGTGGCAGGCAGTGTCTCCGTCACGTCGCATTCTACGCACGTTTCGCGCAAGGACACGGGGGAACAGTGGTAATTGCACGCGTGCACCCGCGTCGCTCTGTAGGAAGATGACGAGCGGAAAGAGGCGGAGAAGGACGAGAAACGGTGACAGACTCTCCGGTTGTTGTCGTCGCCGCGTAAAAGCTGGAAACTGGTTCGGTACACGCGAGAGAGCCCCTCTTTGAAAGTCATGACTGGCAGACTGCGCGGCACGGCTGCCAGTTGCACCTGCACCGGCCGTGTTCGATTCGATTGCGCAAATGCACGCCTGCTGCATACTAGAATACCATGAAATTTTCTCGGCTCTTCGCGATGAAAACACCGCTTCCTCGCGGGTTTTTTTCTTTCCCCGCTCCGTGCTCGTCGCGCGAGCACACACGTGGACGGCGTCGCGTCGTGCGTTCATCGCCGCGTTTATGATCCACCACGAACCTTTTATGGCAGCTACGAAACCGTCGGTACTCATTTGTGCGTTCGCTAAGACCGGGAACACGAGGCTGATTTCGTCGGGGACGTCGAAGTCTTTTGATTTCCGCGACGGCCATTCGTTACGCTTCTTAGGAGAGGATCATAGGTGTAGATCTGGCATGCGAAGTGGAACGTGACACGAATTTTTTACAGAATTGTACCTGTTTCACGCGGAGATTCAAACGAGAGACGCGTGATAACGGTACCGCGGATGGTTTGCCCGCTGAAAAATTGCGATATAAGTTTTTGTTATTTCAAAACCGACGCTGTTCGTTTCACGTGTAAAGAACGATATTAACGAAGTTGTATCGATCTTATTCATGGGAATTGGAGCATGAGATAAAATTCCCGCATTCTAAGCGGCGGATATTGCACGTTCGGGTAGTTTTGTAGAAGAATAAATTGCATTAATAAAATTGTAAATTGTCCTAGTGTCGATTAGTAGCGTTTCTGTGTTAAATGTTAAAATGTGAAGTATTTTGTCCGAAGATTGATCGAGAAAGTTTTACGAAGCTTCTATTGTACGACGTTCGATTAGAAGGGACGGAAATTTTTACCGTTTCCGGTGTTGCGTCCATTTTGCGAAGCTACATCCGCCGCGAACGAGGAAGCAGATGCGCAGTTCCCTATACTTTGTTCGCATTAACTGGAGCGGAAATAATACACCCTATCAAGCAACGGAACAAATGAACGTGTACAAGTTTAAAATATGGGGGGAACCTTCGATCAGAAACTTTCGGATTGTTGCTTGGCGACAAATTATCGATGAATATTCATCAGGTCATGAGAAGGTGTCCGGTTAGCAGCGACTTTAAAGTACCACGGTGATTAAGTATCGACGCTTTAGTGATGACGTAGATTAATGGAGTCTCGCGAGCACCTTGCATACCGATTTCAAAGAAAGAACCGAATGTTCGTCTTTAAACAAAGCGGCTTAATAGTTGAGAGACGAGCGGAGAGGAGGGATATTAGGATTTTGGAATTTTGCGATTTTAGGACTTTAGGATTTTGGGATTGTAGAATTTTGGGAGACAGCACTTTCGGGATTTCGCACTAGTTGTGTGTTAGAATTTTGGGCTTTAGTATTTTGGATTTTTGGCAATCCGAATTATTCAATTTTGAGATTTTCAGATATGGAACTTTCGGAAATTGGGTGTTTCAAATTTTGGGACTTTGAGATTTCGAAAATTTCCAATTTCTGCACATTAGAATATTGGTGTTAGGACTTCTAACTTTGTGATAATGGAAAAATCAAATTTTGGGGCATTGTGATTTTGCATATCTTTGCAATTTTAGTACCCGTAGATTGAGATTGGGATTTTTTAACCAGGAAGCTCGAAAAGTTTTAAGTTTGGAAGTTGTTGAAATCGGAGAATTACGAAATTTTGCAACCATGGACCGTGTAATCTCACGGAGCGTTCGAGCTCGAGGAGTTCGGAACTCGCGGACGACGAAAAAAGTGATTTGATCGCGGACAATCAGCCGAGGCCCGCGAATTTATCGCGATATAATGCAGTTTTTGTCGACGGGGCACGATTTATGCCCACGATCGTGGTTCACGCGTCACATAGCCGTCGTCCCAGGCTGTACCGGGAGAAAAAGTAGTGGAAGCCGGCAAGCGGATACTGGTATCGCCGGCAGAGAACGCTCGAAACGGGCCACGGGACAGTCGCGTTCGTTCGCGCGAATTTATGGCAACCGGTTTACCCGATTGACGATGGAATGTCGGCTGCCGTTGCGCTTGTCAACCTGTGCCGAGAACCGCCTTCGTTTCTCCTTCGTCTGATCCTCCTCGAGCAACTCGAGCTTTCGTCCTCGACAATCGGCACCGCTTTTGCCAATCGGCTTCGAATTATGGATCGTCGCGATTAATCCTCCTCGTCCTGTCGAATTCGAAGGATACCGGCCCTTCACACTGATTTATTTAATTCGATGCTTTTATGTCAGGCCTTTTTCTACCGACGTTGAATCTCGTGGTGGTATCTTATGAACGTACCCGTCTGCCGGAAATTGGGAGAAAATGGTCGCGTTGGGAATACAAACGTTACAAACAACGGTGCAGGGGATATGGTGGACAGACGATAATGGTGTAATTTAGAATATTTACTCTTGTGTCCCACTTTTGACTTTACGTATGCGACGAGAATGTTACAGGAACTATTACTTCATATCAAATTTACATGTATCGTCGGTACATATATATAGGCAGTTTTGAGTAACATTCAAAAAGTGATTGTAAATGAGGAATACGCAATTGATTGCGTTACATTATAACATGTTATTCGAATTTGATAAAAAATATTGCGTCAATCATTTTTGTGTTACTTGATTCAAGAGATTACATTTGCATCTGCACATCAAAAGATGACGAATGTTATTTTTTTAATATCAATATAAAACGTTATAGAATAGCACATGTACATGTATTTCATCAGTGTCAATGTTACGTTTAATTAATGACAAATATATGCTCGGGTTGTTCCATTAAAAACCTTGGGGTTTAAAATCTAATTAATTGGATGTGCTGAATATAGTAATCGCGAGCTAGTAGAATTCGTCGGAAGGTACGAGTGTAAAGTACGTTTCTGGAAATCTTGGATGTAACTTAAAAGTGAGCCTTCCTCCGTAGATAAATTCCATAATTTATAAACGCGAAACACTGACAGGTGTATCTTAAAGGATTCACCTGCGATGTTCAATAATGACATGAAATATAGAGTGGTACAAGTAGTATCCATAGTAGATATATCAGATCGTTCCACGGGCAGTATCGTCGCTCATTTCGAGCACATTTTGAATCCACGAATAAAAATCAAGCAAGGCGGTAAATCCTCGCGGGATAATTTCTCGTCCAGAAACGGTACAGGCATTCCAGAGTGACAGTAATATAAATGTACTACTTGGCTCCGATATTATTGTCCCTCTAACGAAACGATGCTGATATTCTGCTCTTTTTTCTCGAAATAGATCTCGTCGAGTTCCTTTTCAGAATTCAAATTACCGTCGAGCGAAAAGAGCTTGAAGTGAGTCACCTTGTGCGGAACCTTTCAGTTCTGAGAACGCGAAAACGCGCGGTGTGACGCGTAAGAAATGACTAGAATATAAAGATGCGTGATTCAATGGTGTCCACTTTCGAAAAAATTAACTCGTAGGGTGTGCAGGAATATGAATGATACAGGATTTAGGGATATGGAGATACAGAAATACAGGAACACGATGTGAATAATTGAGGTGTTAACTGTATACTTGATTTGGAGATATTGGGAGATAAAGATGGAGAATTTAGAGATAAAGGCATGTAGAAATCTAACAAACTAAGGATACGAAGATTTAGAGTTATAGAGATCTATGAATCTAGATATATGTGGATACGAGGACGTAGGAATCTGTAGACGTCGAAATATAGAACATTAGAGGTATAGGAATCTGGGGATATAGAAGTTTGCAAACATAAGGTGTCTAAACCTACAATTTACGATTGCGTATATCTAATAACAAAAATCTAACGATGTAGGTACCTAAAGATAAGAAGATTAAGGGATGTGAGAATGCAGAAATGTTTTGTTTCTCGAACGCAGCTTAAAATAGAGTAAAATGGTAAAAATAGTCGTTCGATCGGCGTACAAAAGTGGTGTACCTTCGCCGGTTGCGAACGGTCATTAACGTGACATAAATGTCCTCGCATGGCGCGAATATACGCGCCCATTTCTATGCCAGACCGTTATAACGATCTGCAATAGACGGCTGGATGGATCTAGTTTTTAGTAGTCCGTTGCACAGGTTCGCACCTGTGCTATCTCGAGATCTCGCGACCTCTCTGAATCACCGCGAGAAATTTAAATTACCGCAGTTATCGGGTCGCGTGTAATTCGATTTGCTACACCGGATTTTCGCGCGAAACCGACATTTCTACGATTAATTTTCTGCCCACGGTACGGACAAAATTAGAAAGCTCGGTCAGCCCGATCGTGATTGCTTCCTGTCGGCCTCACGATCGTAATTGACTCGATGCTGTCGATACTCTTCGACCTTATTTTAACATCTCACTGTGTCCCGGCGAAATTGTATCGTCGACGGTACATCGCGTAAAAACGAACGACACGAAAAGAAAAAAAAAAAAATGGCTCTGCGCTTCGATCGTTCGAGTTAGTTCACGTTTTTGTGCCGAGGCGGTCGTCGATTTCCTTTCGTCACGTTTGTTGCCGGAGATAATCGTCTTTCAACATTGTACCGTAGGTATTTGGGTTCAAGAAATGTTTCCCGTTTGATTTCTTTCTTTGGAGAGAAAGCTTAACCGATTGTCGTTGCCGAACACGCGAACAATCGGATACACTCTTGACACTTTCCAAAAAGCGGCCCGCTGTTCCTCATAGACACCTGCGCCGGAA
This sequence comes from Coelioxys conoideus, assembly GCA_947623535.1. Lineage (NCBI taxonomy): Eukaryota > Metazoa > Arthropoda > Insecta > Hymenoptera > Megachilidae > Coelioxys > Coelioxys conoideus. The sequence continues at coordinate 14,032,961 of OX392457.1, read as the reverse complement.
AGAATCGGCGCCATTCTTCCGCGGCACCCTTTTCGACCACTCAGCATGTTTGACCGAGTATTGATACTTTCCTTTTTCTTAATTTTTAAAGTATGGCGGTCGTGGAAAAATCATGACTTAATATTGGGGATTTGGTACGGATTTTATTAGATTCGGAGGTTTAGGGATTTTGGGATTTCTGGTTTTCGGAAATTGGGGATTTGGGAGTTTAGGGATTGCGGGATTCAGGGAATTGGGGATTGGTAATTTGTGGTTTTAGGATTTAGGGAATTGAGAATTGACAATTGGGGATTGGGGATTGGGTGTTTGGAGATTTGGTGATTTGAGAATTTAGGTATTGTCGGATTTAGAGAATTGGGGAATTGGGAAATTGGAGATTTGGGTGCTTAGGAATTGAGGGATTTAGGAAATTGGGGATTTGGAAGTTTGGGGATTTTGGAATTTGTGAATTCGAGGATTTGAAGATTTCTGAATGTAGTATTTTGGGGATTAGAAAATCTGAGCATTTGGCAACTTAGGAGTCTTGAAACTTCAGGACGTGAACATTTCCAGTTCCCTAAATTCTCAAATCTCCAATTTCCAAAACCCTAACTCACCACCTGCCCAGACCTTAAACTCCCAAATTCCCAAATGCACAAATCTAGAATCTGATATCAACCTCATCTTCGAAAACAGCCCCATACAAATCACGTAGCTGTGCGTCAGTCGAGATCAAAGCAACGAAAAATAAGCAGTTTCGATCAGCAATTTGCATGGAGACCTGTATAACCATCGGGTTCGTCTCCCGTCAACCTAATTCGCCTAAGAGCAGCTAGATCACCCTCGGGATCACGAGACGATCGGTGTCAGATGTTCGCGAGCACGGGCTCGCACGCGTGCACATAAAACAAACGTGTTCTCGCGGCCGTCATATCTCACTGCTTTATTTAGCCGCTGTGCAGTTATCAAGTACGATACGCTCGGTACGCAGACATACACGCAAGCGTACGTTCTGTAACTCGGTTGGCGAGCATGCACGAATCGGGACGACGTTGTGGTGTCGTTAGTGCGCTCGCGGGCGAGCCGGTGTATTACCATAAATTTCCATCGGACCGTTCAGAAGCCAATTAGCGTAAGTCACAGCGAGATGAAGACCGCGATACGCGCTGGTTTTACTTAAATCAACCCGACCGCGGAGAGAGAACCGTTCGCTCTGGCCACCGTTTTAATAGCGTGCAATCGCCGCGGCGCGTACACCGCTTTAAGAATGCCGCGCCGGATAAGCTTGCCGCGATATTTTCGCGAAATTAAGTTGAACCTGTTATATCGTTCGGCCGTTTGACACGAACAACCATCGGCCGATACGTTCACTTGCTCGTGTTTGACGCGCGGCCGAGAGCAAATCTGGTTTTCGCGACGAACGTGTCGCAACGACACGGAAAGAGCCTCTCTACCGATCTGACTTCCTGCATTTATAGGAATTTCAACATTTCAGGACCCAGGCATTTGAGAATCTAAGGATTTTTGGTGGTTTAGGAATTTCGGGATCTTGGAATTTGACAGCGTAGAAATTTGAGGATTTATGTGGTGGAGAATCATTGGTATTCGAGGATGCTGATTGCAGGATCCGGGAATATGGGAGTCTAGGGATTTGAACGTTTAGATATTTTGGGATCTAAGAATTTGAGGGGATGCGATTTTTCGGATGTAGGAATTGGACAACTTAGAAATGTGGGAACTTAGGAACTTGGGAATCTAGGAATTTGGGAACGTAAGAATTTGAGAATCTAGGAATTTGGGAATATAGGAATTTGGGAACGTAGGAATTTGGGAACGTATGGATTTGAGAATCTAGAAATTTGGGGATGCAGGTGCTAGAGATACTGCCGGTATAAAAAGATAGCAACTCAGAAATTTGGGGATTTAAAAATTTGGAGAATTACAGAAGAGAACTATAGAATTCCTATTACGTCAATTTACGAAACCACTTAATTATATTTTATAGATTGAAAATGAATCGACCGTGATCGAATGCGAATGAGAGAACGTGATTGAAAATCGAATCGAATAAACCCGTAAGGTTGTCTGTCTAGCCAACACGGAGACGCTAAATACGAGCAAACTCCAGGAACACACTCAGTGGCCCCGTTATCCGCGTCGAATAAAGTTGTCGACTTACATCTGGATGGAGTAGATAGATCGGCTCTTTATCGTGCGGTAACTGACTGTGACCCCTTCTGGTTTATCGATTTGGTCGACGCGGTTTCCCGTGTGTACTATCTTTTTCACTATCGGGATTCCCGTGTAGCGTGCCGTGTTGCGATAACGGGGGCTCGTTTCGTCGGGGACGCAGGATCATTATCGTGCAACCGTAGCACGCGTCTAAGTGACTCCGCAACGGAGTTGAACATTATTTCAAATGATCTTATGACCCAGATTTCCAACGGAACGAACACGTTTATGAATCAAGAAGCAATTATTTATTCGAATCAATTTTTATGTGGAGCAAGAAGCAATTCGAGTAACTAGAACTATAAACGGTTCTGAGTCACAGTGAATTATTCGGAATAGACACAATGATGAAATTGAACTTTACTAATAAATGGTTCATTTGACTCATTCGCAAGTTTCTTCTACTAAATATCAAAATTTGTTCAGATATTTCTCTCGTGATCTATGATCTTCATCTAGACAGAGAATTAAAGTGTACATTAATTTATGCTCTATTATATTACTTCTCACTTCATTTTTCTATTTTATTTTTCATTTTAAATTGCGTGTACATTACACGTGATATAGAGCTAACAATTATTCGTTATTTCTAAAAGATTGATTTTATTCACAACTTTTGCTACAAGAAACATTTTCTGTCAGAAGATGAGATTATTCCTGAATTTCGAATAGTTTAATTTTATTCGAAATTTTTGTGTCGAGTTTAGTTCAAATATTGCGTGACTTCACCGATTTTCGTCCGATCGAGGTTAGCCCGTTCACCGAGCGGAAACATATGGTACTCGTTACGTGTCTTAAGCGGAATACGGTGGTATGCGCGAAATTCACGGCTCTATTCCGTGCGATTTCAAGCTTCGATAACGTTGCGGTTGGTATCTCGACGGAATTCGAGGAACTGAGAGGGAATTAATCGATTTCGCGACGGAGTATTCGCCTTTAGGTTACGCGGCAGTATTTTCAACGCGGTGGGCCGCGTTCGCTCGGACCAGAAAAATGAGAAGTGTTAATGAAGTGGCATGTCGAGAGATTCCGAGCTACGCCTGCTAATTCCGGTGTTACGAAATGTCAGTTGCTTTGGAAACGACCTGTGTTTACTGGCGGCCATTGTTGCTTCCCCAAAGAAAAATGAGTCACATCCGCAAGGAACAAGGACCTTTGACTTCTTAAATTAAAAAGATTCGAGGTATTTAAATATTTGGGAATTAGGTAATTTTTAAGTTCGACGACTTTGAAATCTCGAAAATTGAGAGTTTGGAAAATTTGGGAATTCAGATACTTTGGAGTTCGACGATTTGACAATTTGGAAATTTAATAATTTGGAGATATATAAATTTCAGGAGAAAGAAATTCAGGGAAATGAAAATTTGGGGATGTAGAAATTTAGAAGTTGGCGAATTTGGGGATGTAACAATTTATGGATGTTCGAATTCAAGGATATAGTAATTTGTAAGTTGAAAATTTGGTGATGTCGGAATTTGAGGATGTAGTAATTTGGGGAGTTCAAAATGTGAAGATGTAGAAATGTGGGGGTTTGACTATTTGGGGATGTAAAAATTTGTGGATATTGGAATTCGAGGACGTGGCAATTTAGGAGCTGAAAATTTGGAAATATATGAATTTGTGGACGAAAGAATTATGGTATCTGAAACTTCGACGAGACCGAAGTACAGGAAGTTAGAAACTCGAGGAGATAGAAATTGTAGAATTGCAAATTTGAAAATTTAAAACTTCGAAATCTCAAAATCTGACAAATCTAAAAAATCTAGATATCGAAGCTTTATCGAGTTGCCTGTTTAATATCCGAATATTGAATACAAATGAAAAATATTCCTCTCGACCTCATTAACCGAAAGTCACCTAAATCATGCAAACACTACACATTGTACAGGGTACAAGATTCTTTCACCTGTACTAAAAAGGGAACATCAAAGATCCGTCTGTGTATCGATCAATGTTATCATGGCGATACTTTGACAGCCGTCCTGTAAAATTAAGATGTTGCTCAATAAAAGAAAGTTTATCTTGTATCGTGCCTTTTACAAGAGTTCACATGTTCGAATTAATACTTTGGAAATCATCGTGTACAATCAAAGGACCGCTCGATCGGAGAAATTACATTGAACTTATCGTCGAGAATCGATGTTCGAACATTTCTCCAGTGAATGTATCACCTTTTATTGAAATTAACCGTTAATCCTTTGTAATTGAATGTTGTAGTTGCTACAGCGTACAAGATATATCTTCCGAGTTGCTATTTTGCGAACTGTGTTGAGGACGTTGAGAAATATTTGTTCCTTTATTTGGTATCAAATATGAAGGACCACACAAATACTTTTTCGAAAGTTCCAAGTTATTGTGATGCTTAAAGGAGTACTCTATTAACTTATAGTATTAATCTTTTAGTGTTTCCAATGTTACTTTTCGTTTGGAAGAATTCTCAGACAATAAAAGGACCGTTGTCAATATTTATGAATAATTTGCATTTCCCTCGTGTACTCAATATTGATTTATTGCATTGAAATATCAGCAATATTTCTCTGCAGATATTCGAAAGGCTTTATTCGTTCCTTAAATATTTGTTGACAATATTGAAATATTGACATTAATTATTGACTAACTGTATTTCCTCATACGTTCAGAATTTATTGCCAACACCTGCTGAAATATGAGCAAAAGTTATCGACAAGCTGCAGATTCTTCATACATTCAATATAGTGTCCACAATGTAGACCATACGTATATCGATGATCCGAGGGTATGTATACTTGTCCAATAATGTTATGAATAATAAAATATCGGCGATATACAGATCGTCAAAGAATCCCTCATAAAATCGCGACAGTCCCCATTTTCGTGCAATTTACGTTAGAGCTAATCCTTCAATCATGCTGAACCGCATCCAGTTAGAGTCGCTCCTAACTCGTCGCGCGATGCACATAAAACCGAAAGACCGCTCAATCGAGGAAATCCCGTTTCACCTATCTCCAGGAATCGCCATTCAAGCATTCCCCGATCCGAACGCCCGCCATCGTTCACCGTCCGCCGATTCAAAGGGAAGCTTGAAAAGGTTTCACTCCAAAACGGCGCGAGTCTAGCGAATAACGATCGATCGACGACAATTCCCGTTTCGAGTTCATTTACATCGGGAAAACCGTTCGCGGTTCGCAGCTTTCCCCTCGCGAGGATTCCGCGACGGGACGAGCCGCGTCTCTCTTCCGTTTTGGCATACGCCGGCTCTTCATGCGTGGTAAACAAGTGTCACGCATCGCCCCGGGCGGAACAACGTGCACCAAGAAATGATTTCACCGTGAGAGAGTCGCGAGAGAGCTCTCGAAGAGTCGAGAAACGTGGCTGCCAGACAGCGTGGCGTCGCCTCGGAGCCTTGGCATCGCGACGACCATGTTTCTCATGAATGCCGGCCAATGTCGTGAAACCGGAACTCCGAACCGTCCGAGACGCTCCTGAGCGCGGCCGTCTCGCAAAACACCACCATTTTATTTGTTTGCGAAACATTAAGTAGGGTGGATGTTCCAGTTATGGTTATGCTGCCTCCGTATTGAAATTATCGATAATAATTCCTGTATAAATTGGCATGAACAACTTTTTACCGGTTCAACGCGCGTGCGCACCAGAAACTTTATTTTCGTTTAGTTCGCGTTCACTAGTTGTTTATCTCCCTGCAAATAAAAATGTATAATTTTTCTCGTATAATTTTTTATGGGAATATGCTCTTCGGGATCGACACTTATGTTCGTTACTTGAAACATTTATAGAAATTTATAGACAAATTTAACACTTTGATAGCCATGTCACCCATGTATGGGTGACACTCAAATCTCTACGCACATTTTAACAGCTGTATCGTTCAAAATTTGTTCAATTTTCTAACCGAAGATACTCGCATCAGTTTCTTGGAACTATTGAAAATAAATATAAGGAAGTATTGTGAAAATATTGGGTAAAATTTATTGAAATTGAAAATACTACCTAATGCAATTTTTAATTGCTCCCATGTGGCAGTCAAGGAAAGTAATATTGTGAATTATTATTTTATGTACACACTGGTAAAGAAATATATTCCAAAGAATAAACAATTGGAGTCTGGTGTACCTAACCTTTCCAGTCGCGGGTTAAACTTGAAAGTTATTTGGTTTTCCTTCTGGAAAAAAGCTTTCGCCGAGAACGTTTGCATATAGAATTTCAAAGCAGAATCCATTCGCTTTTAGTCGTGTCCATTTCGTCCGGTATATAAACAAACCTTTACCGGAATTATGCATGCACGCTGTTTAATATTTGTCGAGAGGAGTTCGATTACAAACAGACGCATCTAGATTGCCGATCATTTATTTACACTGCTATTCCATTCGCTCTGTTAATGGAGCAATTAAATGAAAAATCGACGCTGAATCGGACAAAACGCATCGATCGTCGACGAATAACGAAATCCGCCATTTTGATGCGCTTTGCACTTATATAAAATTATCGGTTGTACCTCGATAAACATTTTAGACCTTTTATATTTTTATTAATTTGACTGTTCACATTTCGGCGAATTTTTGTCGAAATGGTTAGTAAATTTGTACTTAATTAGTATTTGCAACGTAGAAAATCAACTTGCAAGTTTACCAAGTTTACCGATTCCGTTTGACTTTAAACAGACAACTACGAAACTCGGTTCACACGTTCCTCGATTTTAATCGAATGGCGAACTTAGGGGAAACGTATCCTCTAATCTTGGCTTCAATATCGTGTCGGTTTACACGGAACTAGTGTATAGAAGATAGGAGAGCATGGAACACTGGCGTAACTAGGTTGGTCCCGCAAATTAGAAACTTGGAAATGCTCAAAGAGATGGTCATAAATTTGTAATTTTTCATATTTCTAAATTTTTCAATTTTCACTATTTCAAATGTCTGAATTATTGCATTTTCATATTATTTTTATCACGTTTGCAAATATCTATATTTCTAAATTTCCAAGTCCTCGCATCCCCGAATTTCTATATTACCAAATTTCTACATTTCCAAGTTGCCTCATCTCTCAATTCCTACCTCGTCAAATTTCTAAATTTCCAAATTTGTCATTTTGGAATTCTTAAATTTCCAAATCCTCACATCTTCAAATACCTACAGCTCAAAATTCCCATGTTCTTTCATTTCTGTATTTCCAACTTCTTCTTCTAAATTTGTAAATTTAAATATCTGAATCTACAAATCCTCGAACCCCGAAATCAACCCCCAATTTTCAAACACCCGAAATTCCGGATTAGCTAACGAACACAGGGAACGGTAATCTCAACGGCGAATCCCAGTTACGCCAATGGTATGGATTTCTATTTTCGACGAATAAAACAGGTCAGATACCAGGAGCGTCGCGGAATTTTGCATGAACGTATAACCGTCCAAATTAGCAAACTCATTCGCCGATATCGGGGAAATTTGCATGCCGATACCTCGGCCGGCGTTGGCCTGGAAGTTGTTGGTTCGCTTGTGATCGAACAGACGATTAACGTAAAAGCATCTGCTATTTACGAGGAGTGAACAAGCTGCCGAGGGACAGATGGAAATCGACGTGAAACGAGTAGAGAAAAAAGGAAGGGGAGGTAAGAGAGCTGAACGATCCGGTCGATCCGTCGATCAAGTCGGAGATCTAGATCTCGTAAATGAGGATTTACTTCTTGCGAAACCGAGGTCTCAGGGACTGCGTGTTCATTAACGAAAGCTCTTGTGAATCAATGACTCTGGAGAATCTTTTCCGATCTGCTCCTCTTCCAGCGTCTCGATTTCCTGGTCCCACTTCAATGCCTGAGTACGTTCTTTCGTTCGATTCGCCCGACTGAGGTGGCATTGGATGTACATTGCAGATATTTTTGCGGAAATGCTATACTTCCTTTAATAACTATACCACTTTAATTTTCTCTCTTCGAAGTTGTTAGTAATTTCTTATATTCTTACTTAGCAGTAAATTTTATCTCGTTTAAATGTAACGTATGTGCATTGAAACATCATTTAAATGTAGTGTATCATGCATTAAAATATCATTTAAATATGACACATGCAAATTGAAACATCATTTAAATGTAACATATATACGATTGACGTATCATTTAAATATAATATATGTGCACTGAAACTTCATGTAAATATAATATATGCGCGCTGAAACATCGTTTAAATATAACACATGTTGTAGCATTGAAATGAAAATTTATTTGTCGCTTTTACGGACATTTTCTGATAACACGAAAGGAAACTATCCTTTTCATAATTATTACAGTTATTTATGAGGTTTCATACGTGCTTTATGTTCATGTTAACAACTGACTACAAAAATGTTTCGTTTTGCGCTGGTAGATTTATTTATAAGAATTTATGACTTGGAATAACTATGAGACGTATCAAATTTTGTACATACGTATTTCATGCACTCGTTTCAAATTATTTTAAGCTGTTTTTTATTTTAAGTCTAGTATAATCATTTTATGTATTCGAATGTGACCAAACTTTGATATTCTGATCGATTTGGCGACAGTGTTTCGGTACGTCGCTGCAGCAAATAATTTTAGATAGAATCTGAATATTCGATGAGGTGAACGAGGATCGATTAACGTCATTTAATAACCGACTAAACGCCGTTAAAGCCGGTCGCACGAGTGCCGTTAATCGGCCAATCAATGGCTGGTTCTTGGCAGCAGGATTTATCACTTATAAAAGTTTCATGATCGACGTATGGCGCGTTTTCATTACTAGCAGAAAATTGTGTCGATTGTCGGTGTCGCTATGCGATTATTAATATCGGTTTATCGCTATTTATTTTACTCGTCGGTACTTCCGCAACGTGACTTCATTAATAACTAGATATTATCTCAAGATATACCGAACTGAACTGTATAGTAATTTTGCCCCACTTTTAGTAAAATAAACGTTGCACCTTCTCATCAAACATTGTTGTACATTTTTTAAATATTTTACACAAAATTGAAGTGAAAATTTGTTTCCAAATTTGTAACTGTTTTTAAAAAGGTACATGTAATTTGTAATTTGTACTAGATACTTTTAATTCTTAATAACTGACCGATAATAGTATTAATTACTGTATCTAATTTCGATGCTTACTCTTCTACACCCAACAATAAATAATTAATGAAATACTTGGAAAATACATGTAATGAAAAGAGATAAATAAGATAAGTTGATTAATCAATTGCTTCGGAATGAATAATCGGATAACTTAATCGATCCGCTCATTCAAAACAAATAATCGCAATTAAGCAAAACAGGTTCGCGTGCAAATAAGATCACTATGCATCGGATATTAGGTGAATTCAAGTCGAGGGTCAAAGTATTAAAGTAGTATAAATTAATTCGAGATAAATCGATGTTCGCGATGCTCGGCCGAGTATACTTTTTAAAAATGTGCATTCTGGATTTCGTTTTTAATTTAGAAACACGAACGTAGGCGAAGCTCCAAGAGTGGAAACAACGTGACAGCCAGTCTGCATAATGAACGATATCCTTCAGTCATACTGGAATTCATGTCTCGTAAAAGTATTCTCGTGTTGACGCAACAGTTAGAGCAAGAATGGTACCGGATGTGTGAGAAGTAGGCGAAGACAACTATACCGAGACAATTAATGACATCTGATTAAGTGGTGTCCGAAGCTACTCTGACGCGAGACAAAGGCTTCCGTTCTGACACCGTTTCTATTCGGACGGTGCGAATTTTTCTTTCTTGTCAATTATTTTTACGTGACCGAAATCCGTGCTCTATTTTGCGCCGAAGTATAGCGTTCACGATCTACGATGTCCATCAGCTGTATCTTCCATCTAAGAAAATTTGTCTTCGGTTTCGAAATCTGCCTGCGGTTCCAGAAATTCATATATCACATTCAGAAACGTTTCAGAGATGTTCAAAGAGCGTCGTAATTTTCTTAAGTAACCCAATTCATTTTTCTAGTCACTTGTTAAGATCGTGGGTGATACGATTTTCTATTTCAGTAATGGTTTGGATATCAATTGGGAACGACTATTCCTGATGTGTGCGATAAACAGAGATGCAATCTCAGCAGAGTGCTGCCAAAATTTGACTGCGATTCCATGACATGATAATATTATAAATAACGACATAACATTAACCCTCTGCACTCGAGTATCATCTTTACAGGGACATATTAAGTGCTACAATAAAATGACCAGTATAGAGAGTTTTTATTGGTCATATTGATTAAACATTCGGTGAAGTTTACGAAATGAACGTCAGTAGTTTATAGAATAGTTTAACAGTCGATTTCATTGCAGATAAATCCCTGTATGAATAAAGAGAAATAGCGTTCCACATTCTTTGCGCTATAAGAATGTCAAGTGAAATCACGTAATTTCACGTGACACGATGTTAGCGTGTTTTTGCCTTTATACACTTACAAGTTTAAACATCCTTCGTGGGAACGGTTTTTATCTAGCAGCGAGTACAGTTTATAGAAAGCACCAGTGCAAACGTTCGAAAACCTATTTTAAATGGAGTATTGCAAAAGAGAGTGGTCCCTTTCCCTTCACCACCGAACGTAACAGCCTAGAAACACTTTTTGTCTCGAAGGTGTACAAGAAAGAGTTACGAAACGAGGGTCGTTGAGAGACGCAAGCTCGAGGCGTCGAAACGCACGCGTGTCGAAATCTGGTACAAAGAAGTCTGGTTAGATCTTTTTGCGGAACGATAACAACGGATTTGCTGTCTTTTTTATTGATGGTTAAGTTGGACGTCTTTTTTTGCTACACGTTTTATCGCTGTGTTCGAAGTTAGGTTCAGTGTTGTTTCAACTACATTTTGTATGGCTGTGTTAGACGTTAGGTTGAATGTTTTTTTAGCTGCACGCTTCATTGCTCTATTCGAGGTTAGGTTACACGTTGTTTCAGCTAAAGGTTATATCGCTAATTTGGAGGTTAGGTTGAATGTTGTTTTAGCTACACGCTGCATTGCTGTGTTCGCTGTTCATAAATATACAGAAGTACGAATTTTCGGATCACCAGGTGCATGACTTTTCGAATCCCTAAATAGTCCAATTTCCCAACTCTCCAACTTAGTAAATTTGAGAAGAATTAAATTTTCTCGAATTCCTAAATTTGAAAACCCCTATATCTTCAGATTTTCAAATTCCACGAATTTCCGAATATTGAATCCCCCAAATTTTTAGATATTCGCGTTTCTCAAATTCCCAAATTTGTGTAACTCAGATTCTTAAATTTCCAAGTCCGCAAATGTAAATTTTCTTTGTATTTTTACTTTTTCCATTCACATTAATGTAAATTTTCTCCCCATCTATCTCACCGACCCTTACCAGCCGTTTGTTTCTTAACCCAAACAACCTCGCCAAATGAAACGAATGACTTACCGAATCTCCCGAACTGTTTCGAGAAGCCGTCTCGACAGATTCGTTCGCCCAGTGCCTGCCTCTCCGACCCGTACATTCAACCTGATCGAATAAAACATGTATTAAAGTGAATCGCGCTTTTTCCATCCGGATGCAACCGCATCTTGATGAGAGTCGAAGGAACCAGACAGGGTTGCGTGGTGTATCAGCATTTTAAATCGCGTGGCTCCGGCGATGCATCGTCGGGTGGGACGATGCCGAAGTGAATTCGTGCGTTCGCGTTGTCGCGTCGCGGCGGAAAACAAGAGCACCGTCTCTGAAACGAATTGTGAGAACAAAAACGGCGTACGTTTCTCACGAGCCTCATCGATTCTGCCGGTTGAAATTCCCCCGTTCGAAAGTATGGTATCGTTTGTACAGGAGAAATACCACGAGCAACCGGCCAAAGAAATAGAGGAGGAAGATCGACATTCCATGGATTTCCATCGCGGTCGATCGGCTCGGTCAGACCGCAGATTTCTTCATTGACAATCGTGATTCAGTAACGAGCCTCCGGGAATCGTACGGTGCCGGGTCTTCTCTTTCCCCTTTTTCCTGAACCCCCCCGCCCCGAATCGATTCACGGGCCGAACGATCGATCGTGCCGCAATTAACCGGATAGATCGTGTCGCGGACCACATCTTGTTCCTTGCATTTCTAGACACGATCTTCTCCGCGCTGCACACTTTTCGGAGGCTCGAAAGAGTCGAGACGCTTGAGAACGATCGAAGGGGTCTGGATTGTGGATGCGCGCGGTTGACGCTCGTTATATTGCCGCGGATGTATCGCATATTGCTGCGGAGGTTTACTGGGCTGTCATAGCGTATTGGGGTGACTAACTGACTTTCGGTGTTCGATGTTGTTCGGGGTTTGATATCAGCCAATGAAGTGATTCAAGAATTTGGGATTGTGAACAGTTTGAAAATTTTGGAATTTGGTGGTAAAGAAATTTGGGAATGTTGAGATTTGGAAATTTAACGAGTTGGGAGTTTGAAAGTGCGAGGATTTGTAGATTGGAAAATTTGGCGATTTGGGAATTTGAAAGATTGGGAATTTGAGAAACTTGACTGTTTGAGGATGTGAGGGATTTGAAAGTTTCGAAATTTTTAATTTAGGAATTTCGAGATACGAAGAGCTGAAAATTTAGGGACCTTGTGTTTGAAAATTTGTAAATGTAGAAATTTGGAAGTTTGAAAATTTGTAAATTCATGAATGCAAACATTTTGTAATTAAAAAATTAAAAAATTACAAAGGTCCGAAATTTCAAAATTTAAGACCTCCAAAATTAAAAAGCGTGTAAATTCAAAACTTGCTTCTGAATATAGCGACGAAAAATGACATGTAAACGATTTAGTTCAGAAATATATTCTCGGTCGAAAGGGAACGATGCGTTGGTCCGGTGGTAGCAATTACCGGGAGCCACGGGATAGGGAACGAAGGCAAGAGGCGACGTTTAATTGAAACTTGACGCGGGAGAGCTCCTCGTACGACTGATTCGGTCTGGGTTCTTTTAACGAACGTGCCACACAATCTGGGTCATTGTACCGACATCGCACTCTAAATTCGGAGTGCAACGGACGCGTGCACGCGTCTTTTATCCGCGTGCGAGTTCGTTACTCGCGAGCTTCGCTATTTGCGAACTCGACGGGGATTTTCGATGTCGAAACATCAACGGTGAACGTATTCTGAAATGTCATTTGTCTTCTTTGAATTCGCGTGCAGGCATGTCCCGTTTTATTGCGTTTCCTGGATAATGCATTTTTTGCGGGTCGAAATGTATGACAACCGTGTGTCGAGCGTGCTCATCAGCGTTCCTCTTTTTGATACATTTTTTTTTTTTTGGCAATAAAATACCTTTTCGATAAACTGAATTTAATTAAATGTACCGAACTGTATAGCCATTCCACTGCGATATTTTCATCCTGCAGTACAAGCGTACTGCAACACATGACGTCCACATATGTACATCTATACATACGTGTGTACGATATAAACGTAACACAAAAGGAAGTATGTAAAGTGTTCAATATGTTATTTAGTATGATAAGATTCGTGTAATCGAAAGTGGGTCACGGGTTAACATTCCTTGTTAGTGGAGATGCAAAAGCTCTCGGTATTTACAGAGGAACTTTGATGGCTGCTCGAGTTTAGTTTGGATTCTCTGTTAGCTTTCCAATGCTTCTATGTTTAGTTTGCGGAACAAGGAGAATGTACACCGTGTATTTGGCTTGAGTGCATATTGATAGATCGCATTTAAAAATAATAATATTTAGTCAAACAGAATATTGATCCAGCTGTGATGCATAGAGAGATATTCCCTAGCCGGAGTGCACACAGATAGATTTTATTCAAAAATAACAATATTTATTGAAACGGAGTATCTATCCGGTACAGTAACGTTAGGCTAGCGACAACTATAGTGAACGAACTGGATGTCACGATAATAAAACTGGTAAAACATTTATTTTGTTCGATCGTAGTGCAAATGTAATGATAGGTTAGGTACAATAATAAAATGTGACAATTGTCACAATCATAAAATTAGTAGAACTTATTCTACTACTATTTATTTTCTTTGGATGTTGTTTAAGTATAGTGACGGGTTAGATATAATCACAGTGAAATAATTAATACACAGGAATGAAACTGACAGAAAATTAATTTTATTGGAGTGATGGGTTGGATACAACCTACGCACGGAGAGCGAACAAAATGGCCGTAGCAATAAAAACTCATAGGAAATTTATGTGATTCACTTGTAATAATAGAAAACAAGATTTTACAATTTTATGAAAGACATCTGAAAACATCAAAGCAACTACACCGCTCGGTTTTTCAATTTTTCTCACAGTGAAAATAAATAGCGGTATCGGACGTTCATGCGCTATTAATCAAACATCGAATCATCGGCTGCCAGGGATATATTCCCCGGTCCGATGTAATTTTCTAGGTCGGAGGCGCGTAAGCGGTAGTTAAAAAGCGAAGAATAAACTAACATTCGCTTTAAGACCTCGCAGAATAAATAGTAGAGGCTCATAAAACTCGCACGAAACACTGTTCGTTTTACGAGTCCATTCTTGAGCCCATTGTCACGCATAAAACATCAGGGTTTGTTCAACCTGCCTAGACGGAAGTGACGTGGTGGCGAACGTGGGGCGACACGGCTCGTTGAACCGCGCGAGCCCGCGCGCGGAAATAACTCACGTACGAGAATCGTCACGTCCCGTGGTAACACGTTGGAACGGAAATGCAGATACGTACGAGGAGTATAAGTGGCGAATCGCCGATAATCGCACGTGAAACACGCGTTCTCCACTCGACTGTCCTTGGGGATAAGGTTCCCTTCGAAACAGTCCAGGTTACATGCTGTGTTCTTCGTCTTCGCGTATGAATTATCGCTGCTGCTACAGCTTTTCGATAATTCGGCCTCGAGAATCGCGCGAAGGGCTCTTCAACGTACGATGGAATACTGGGCAACTGGAATAGATTATGTAGGGTTAGTTTGGATTAAAAATGTAAGAACATTTCGTGTTAATTTATGCACTTTCGAATTTTTTAGTTTTCAAAATTATCAGATATTCTTATTGGTAGTTGGTAAAATGGTTAGGTCCGAAATGACTACATTTCTAGTTTGAATATATTGAATTTTTCAAATTTACGCAATTTACCAATTATCGATTCTCTAGGTTTACGATTTCCCGAATCGCTGACTCTCTCAATTCCTAAATTCCCTTAATTCCAATTCTGGAAATTCGCATTCCTCGAATTTCCAATTTCTCAAATTACTAACTCTCCAAATTATAAATTTCCCAACCATCCCATCCTCCTAATTCTCAGTTCCACAAAATTCCACTTTGCCAAATTTCCAGTTCCCCAAATTTGCACTTTTCTAAATTTCCAAATTCCTGAATATTCACTTTCCTAAATTTACAAATTCTCAAATTCCTAATTCCCCAGAATTTCCACTGTCGCAAATTTACAAATTCTCTGTTCCTCAAATTTTCAAATTCCCAAAGTCCCAAATTCCCAGTTCCCTAACTTTCACTTTCCTAAATTTTTAAATTCCCTAATTCCCTATATTTCAATCGCTAGAATTCATGAACCGTCAAATTCCCAAATTTTTTCCAAAAAAAAAAAAAAGAACAGAAAACGACAATTACCCGGTGACCGTAATAACGTTCGGCAGCGGGAAACTTACGGACTCGGTGAATCTAAAAGTAATCTTTAGAAATGACATCATGTTCGCGACGTCATGAGCGAATTATAGTTCACGTTTGTATTACCGAGCGACTATAACCAGCGAACTCAAAGGGACAAATAAAAAAAATCTAAAAAAATCTATTCCGGTCGTGATGTCGGCTTATTCTCGACGGATATCCCATTTCTGCAATGCCGGGTATTTTTATCCGTGGCCCACATACGGCCACGTTGATTATTTCTCCTCGCGTAATGGGGGATGGCCCCTCGGTTTGACTTCGTGACGTTCATCGACAACAAGGTAGGAAAAGAGAGCTTTCTGCCGTTCGTTTTATGCACCATGAAGGACGCGATTCTACTTTGCATGTCATTTTGCCCGTTTCCTTTTCACGAATGGCTCTGGTAATTTTGTTTAAAATGCCCCGGTACTTTGCTACGCTTCGCGGCGTTTACCATTCAAATTTACCGCCGGAATAATAGCCGCACCGTAGGGGAAAAAGTGTTTTAAAATTGCAAAGAATAATCTCAACTATTGTAATCTTTTCAATTTTAGTTTACATCTTTTAGACTGTTTCAATTGATATACGAGTTAAACGTTGTTGTTAGATTTTTTTAATTGCTTTTTGATTAAAAAGTCTATTAATAGATATCTAGCTGATAAAGTGTTAAATATCGATGAAGATAGTCCTGTGAGTGCATTGTACTACGTGCAACGTAGATACTGCATACTATGTACATACTAGATTCCACATGCTATATACTTGCATGTAATCTTCACTGAACATACTACATACGTGTAATCTTAAATGGACATACTACATACGTGTAATCTTAACTTCCAACTTGTTTATAGGAAACCGAAGAATTTTTCGGCGACGAATGCTACGATATTTTATTAAAAATTATTCAAGATGATTCGTTTCAAAGAACTCCACGTTGTATTAGATGTCAATGTGTGTTCAATTAGTACAAGAAATTTTTAAATATACAAGCTGTTCCATTTCTATTCTTGAGAACCAGTCTAACCCAAATCCATCTTGTTATTTATTCAATCAATTTTCATTCAGAAAATGTGCAAGACCTCCTATCTGACAGTTTTTTTCAGAAAACAACAAAAATGGACACGGGCGAGTCAGGTACATAATGATTCTGCCCCATATCTGTAGATCCACAAGTACGATTCAGAAAACGAAAAACAACGATCGTATTATAAATGTCGTACCTCTCGTTCTTGTTCCAACAATGCTGTTTTCCGCAGCCCGTTCCCGGTACGCATTTTTCCATATTTCCAAAGAAATGATCCCGTGTAATGGCGCGTTTTTGCCGTCCCACGAACGCGGCTATAATTTTCCACTCGGACAATTAACATTCCTCCGTGCAGTTCATTAAGATTCCTCGGAAAGTGGAAGCACGCTGCACGACGATGCCCATTGAAGTCGCAGAATCTCGAATTCGCGTTTATCCGCTCGCTCGCTATCTAGCGGGACAGCATCCATTATGCCCTGTTCGCCGACTTTGCCGCGAAACGATGAAAAAGAAAAGGGGTGGAGGGGACAGACAAAAATTTGCCGTACGAGATGGTTAGGTCGTGATGCCGGCTCGTTTTCTCGGACGATGAGCGTAGCACAAGAGTTCTGCCACCACGGTGTGTGCCACCGATGGAAACCGTGCGAAGCAACGCGAGGTGAAACCCGGTCCATTGTCATGTGCCGAGGATCACGTAAGGTCACACACTCTCCTGACTCGCTCGCGGAGCCCTGCCGGTGTGTGCCCTACGTGGAAACAACAAAGGCGTCAAGTTTCGTAACGAGCGACAGAACGTCGTCGGGGCTTATTGTTAGAAAACGAGAACTGCCTTTTGCCTTAGGGCCCGTCGCGAGAAACGACGTTTCGGTTTAGTCATCCGTGCCCGTTTCTGTTCACCGATCGTTCGTCGAAACCTTGCATACGATCTTCTTTTAACGATCGGACCAAGGGGAACGGAAACAATGACGGGATCGAAGGTAATTCAGGTCGATGGAGATGCCGATGTTTTACACCGGTAACGGTAGAACTTGAGGTCGTCATGTTTTTCGTTTCCTTTTTTTTGCCGTTGTAATTGCTTTTGTGGAATGAGGACCTTCGGCTGCTTCCTTACGCACGTCAGCACAGCAGCAAGTCGACAGAAAGACAGTTAATCAACCGGCTACTTATCTATACATAGATTCTAGCCCCAATTCTTAACGATGTTTCGCGAATACCTGCAATTATGCAAAGCGTTGTACACCCGAGATAGTGCGGCCCTGATTCTATATTAGATAAGACAACTTGTCGATTGTGTCGAAAAAATGAGAGTGTGATGAATAGAAGGATTGTGCCAATATCGTATTGGCTTCCTAAATCGTGCCACACTCAAATTTTGTATGCATGTGCCATGCAATGGCACCGTCTATAAGTTGAAACGTAAATATTTCAGCATAACCTAAAATAGTATTTTGATAGCATCGTTTAGCACTGTCTACGGCGAATTGAAAAAATCGGGTTAGAATAATGTAATGTTTTAGTTACGTTGTGCTGGTGCCCTCTTCTAAAAACAGTTTAATCGTACGCATTTTTATACTTATGTAACCCTACATTTCTTATGTACATGTGAAAATTGCGAAGGCACGTTAATATTCACTTGGATGTTCAATATAATAAGATTATAAGGTAACCGGCAAGCACCCGTACGAAACAAAACATATTTAAATGGTATTCTATAAAATTGCCGTGGTAAATTCTCAGACAAACTTACCAAAACTTCATATTACGGGTACTTTGCGAAGCGGTATGATTTTGACACTTTTCATGGTAAGCTTGCATAAATAATTCTACAGATTTTCGTCTTGCACTTTCACACGGAAATTCTTCCGATTATAACATCGGTTACGCGATATCTCGTACATCTTCATCGACGCTACACTTTGTGTCAGAGAGGAAGAAAGTTGCTTGGGAATTCCGTACGTTGCGAACATAAATTGCATAACGTCGAGATGCAAGATGCAACTGGTTAATGGAGTAAATGAGAACAACGCGAACCGAATCTTATTAGACTTCCCATTGCGTGCAATTAAGCTGGGAAATCGTTAATTAATCTATTCGTCGAAGTTAATTAGAAAGATCTTGGGAAGTTGATGAACATTGCATGAAAACAGAGAGCATACGATGTACCCTGTAGTTTTCTATCCATAAAAATGCATCGGTTTTTCGTAGAACCGGCGCGGTGTCTTTCTTCTCACGGCTGCCGGAAGTGACAGCCATCTTTCTAAAGGTAACGTACGCGTCGGTAGCGATCGCGGTACGCCATAGGTAAAAGCGGCCGGCACTTTCTACAATTAATTACGACACACGATAGCGTCCTCTTCACGGTGGTCCTTAATTTGTCGCTACATCAAACGGAAATTGATTATCAACCGGTGCCACCGGTGGCCGCTAAACATTCGCTACGAATCGTTAATCTCGGCACGAAAACGTTTCTCCGTGGTCTCCGTTGTGTCATGAGTCACGTCTTCTCTGAATCACGTCATTAGCTCGTTGTAATCTTTCGAGGAGTCTCGCGCAGCGTGTAACGCGGTAAAAATGATCGCGTTTCGAGAACCGTCCGGGTTATCCGTGTAATCCGAAATTTATTGGTCTAGACGTAGATCAACCTGGCGCGTCTGTAATCGGTTTTAAATACACCGTATCGTCGCGAAAAAAAAACGAAAAAGAGAGGAGTCTCGCTCGGAGACGGGTACGCTTATGCAAACGAGTGGCAAAGATTAAGGTCGAGCGTCCCGTAACTTTCCTTTCTAATTGACGGTGTACCTTGAAAATTCGCTCGTTCGTCAACTGATTGGAGTGTCATTGTGGGTTTACAGGGTGGCGGAGACGACTCGGACGAGGATAATCAGTGCGCGTGGAGCGAGAATTGGACGTTCGAGAATAAGACCAGACGTTGGTCGCGCGTGTGCGACGTGACGCAGGCGAACGTCGAAAGGCTGCCGGCGATCGCCGGTCAGAACTTGCAATCCGAGGAGGACTCGCTGGAGGATCGTCTGGAAGCGGAGGAAGCCGAGGACACGATGTTGGACACGCTCAGATACAGCAGCCTGCCACCTGGAACGCTTCCCGATGACACCAGATTTCGAAGAACCGGCTCCGAGAGGTTGAGGGACGGCGCGAAAGCTTTCCTCAGGCGGGTCGAGTCGCTCAAGTCCCGTCGACGGAAGCACCAGAACCGCGACGGCATCGTTATCAGCGGCCCGCAAATTTTGGACGTGATGTCGATGCAGCAGAAGATGAAGGAGCTGAACTGCGTGGACGTGTCGCCCACGGGACCGGCGCCGGTCTCCTTCAACGATATCCTGTCCGGATCGCCGCTCCACGTGCCCAGATCTCCCGTCACCTTGCCCGCATCACCTTACCATCTTCCACCCTCGCCGCTGACGAACGCCCCGAGCCCATTCGGCGACGATTCCTCGAGTTACTGCTCGGACGGATCGCAAGGAGGTGGTCCGACGCCTACGCCGACGCGCACGAAGTTGAATCGCGCGAGGTTCTTGCATCGTGGCCGAGAGGATCAGGGTGCGCTAAGCGATTCCGAGTGTCAGCCTACCAGTTGGAGGCACAGGTACTTCCGTGACGCGAACTGCAACCATGCTAAGGTGTTGGAGTACGTCGCCGCCCATCCCAAGAGCCCGAGGGAGTCCCCGAGCAAAACCGCCTCCATAAACAGCCGGGGCGGGAGCCTGAACCTCGGCAAGGAGTCGCAGAGGTACAGGGACAAGTTGTCGCAGAGTCAGGACAGGCACAAGGAGGACAAGGTAACCGCGCTGAAGAGGGAGGACAAGATGCACAAGAGTTTCAGGCATCGGGACGACTCGTACAGGGAAGGCAAACCCTTGTCCAAAGAGGTGACGGTCTACAGGGAGAAGTCCAGGTCCAGAAGTTCCGAACTTGCTGGAAGTCAAGAGAGCAGTTCCACGGTGGCCAGCCGTGATTCCGACCAGGAAGAGGACTCGCCAAGACACAAGGGCACCGTTGTCAGGTGGCACAGCTTTCAACGAGGATCTCTGTATCCTGAACCGTTGGATCCCCTGTGTTCCCGAGCTATGGCTTCTATGTCCTGCGGGCAACTGTTGGTGCTTAGGAAACTCGCTTTGCTGAAGTTGACCGCTTGCATGGAACGTTACTGCCCCACTCACCGAACGGGCTGGAACTGGGAGCTACCAAAATTCATCAGGAAGATCAAGACTCCCGATTACAAGGACAAAACAGTGTTCGGCGTGCCGTTGCTGTTGTCCCTGCAGCGGACGGGACAGGCCTTACCAAAGTGTATTCAGATCGCTCTGAGGTGGCTAAGGGCCAACGCCCTGGACCAGGTTGGAATCTTCAGAAAGAGCGGGGTCAGGTCGAGGATACAGAAGCTGAAGATGATGGCGGAGACGTCGGGGGATAATATCAACTTCGACGGTCAACAGGCGTTCGACGTGGCCGACCTGGTGAAGCAGTACTTCAGGGAGCTACCGGAAGCTCTCCTGACGAACAAGCTGTCCGAGACGTTCATAGCCATCTTCCAACGTGAGTATTTCCATACGCGTTTACGTTACTTCCACGCGGGATGATTTACGGGCGAATCGCTCGTGGAAACTGGATCGGAGATAATTGTAGGTGTTCATAACCGTTACAGATGTACCTGTGGAGCTGCGACCGGACGCTGTGCAATGCGTGTTGCTGCTGCTGCCGGACGAGCATCGCGAGGCGTTGGAAACTCTGCTCGATTTCTTGAACCACGTAGCGAACAACGCTCCCTACAACCAAATGACAGCCTCGAACCTGGCCGTGTGCCTGGCACCGAGCCTGTTCCACTTCGACCACAGCAACACGAACGTGACCAACAGGTCGAGCAGCGTATCGCCACGTAGGAGAAAGACCGTGGGCATTCCCGATCAGAGGGAACTGTCGGAAAACAAAGCCGCTCACGACTGTCTTCTGTATCTGGTCAAGATGCATCGTGAATTATTCATGGTGAGTGGCTCGATGCCGAACGTCCAGGTCGTTCGAGAGGGAGCGTCATCCGTCGTCGTCGTCGTCGTCGTCGTCGTCGGCGGCGGCGGCGGCGGCGATTGTGATCGCGCTCCTATCCGAAATATACATGCACGGGTTCGTACACGTTCTCACGAATTGGAAGGGAAATACGAGTAATCGTATTCGTTCTCGTTGCATCAGGTTTCCTCGGACATGTTGTCGCAGTGTCATTTCACTTACATGGAGGAAAGCGTACCGGTCCCGCTGGAACACCTTGGCAAGGATCTGCAGCAGGACTGGAAGGGATTTCTTCACTCCTGTACCACGGCCTTCCTGAAGGAGGCCCGTGAAAAGTGAGTTTAACAATTTGACGGTGTAAAATACAGTCCCTGGCCATCGAATTAGGATCACGTACGAAAATTTCAGTTTTACGGCAATAATATTATGTCCTAGGCGGAAAATTGTCTTAGGCCATTCAAATTATTACTAAATTTGTTGATAACAACGTATACATTGCAATTGACTTGTTACTGTCTTATAACAATCAAATTGTTTAGACGATGAACGATTAAGCGCGATAACGGGTGTTTACATCACACTCGGATATCGATATCGAGTAACATTATATTCGGAGAAACCTACTCAAAAGATTAGTTTAGAATGCTCCAAGCACCCTATTATTTGAGTAGAGAACAAGAATAGCAGGTATTTGATAAAAGAATGAGCATATTAAGTATACAATCAATGTATACGGTACATGCCAGAAAAAATGCAAGCTGTCAAATGAATCAAAGAAAAATGGTGAAAATACAAAATATTAACACGTGTGTTACGCACAGTAGTAGTGAATTACGTCAGTAGCTAACAAATTATAATTTGTATTTGTTGACGTGAAGAATGCTGAAAATTTGTATCGAGTCAAATTCGATGGCCAAGGACTGTATAATTTGAGCTCGCAAGATCCAGCCTGTAAATCGTTATCGATAATTTTTTACAGAAGTCGAGGATGGGTCAGCGTGAACAATCCAGCCGACAGTTCGGTGGAAATGGCGTACAAAAAGGTTGGAGACAGGCATCCGCTTCGATTGTGGCGAGTGTCGACGGAAGTCGAAGCCCCGCCGAAGGAGCTTCTTCATCGCGTGCTAAAGGAAAGACACATCTGGGATCCGCAGCTTTTGAAATACAATTTGGTCGTTAAGTTAGACACGGACGTGGAGATCTATCACTACGCCACCGGGAATATGAGCCCCCTTCCTGCCAGGGATTATTGTGTGCTAAGGTGAGCCTCGAGTTTATCGCTAGAAAAATGGCGAGATCTAATTTGCAGCGATCGAATATAAAGAATTACCGAACAAATTTACGAGGAGTTTTAAATTGTGTACTCTCGTGTCGAACAGATCCTGGCGTAAAGATCTCCCGAAAGGAGCTTGCGTAATCGTCGAAACGTCCGTGCACCATCCGGATGCTACTGTCATGCTTGGCGGAACACGTGGCGTTGTTTTGGCTTCGCGATATCTTATCGAGCCATGCGGCAGCGGTAAATCAAGGATCATGCATCTTTCCCGAGTGGATACAAAGTAAGTGTATTTTATACGTATGCGTGACACTTTGAACGGCCACTGGTTTCGGGCAATCTTGGATCTTGCGAATTTGCGTTTCTTTTTGAAGAGAAAACTTGAGAAGCGTCGAGGACAATGGTCCGATTCAGAAGTCATAAATATGTGGCACCGGTCGTTAAGGTACAGAATGAGTCAAAATAATGTGAACACTATTTTAGAGAAAGCATTTACTCAGAGTTTTCGTTATATATGACCTCAACCTACCCACCAGCGCGATTAATGCACCCGAATCAACGTTCAACGGTACAGTTTTGTGCCAGAACACACATTTCTTAAGTTGTTCGAGCAAAACGAAACAAAATTAAGATTGTTCACACAGTTTCGACTCACTCTGTATATAAATATTAGATTCGAAAGTCGGCCGAAATTGACGGTTATTTCTTGTTCTGTTAAAGGGGACGCACTCCAGAATGGTACAATAAAAGTTATGGCCACCAAGCCGCCCTGCATCTGAGCAAAATTCGCAGCTCCTTCAAACACATAACAGATGGTCGCGAGAGCAAAGTCTGAGAGGAGGCAACCGTGCAACGATCCCCGTTGCACGGTCCTGGCATGAATCAACCGAACCAAGATGATCAGAAGTTCCCGAAGGATGCGCTTCAAGTTCAGCCTACCATCGACGAAGAGTAAACGGGATTCGATATTGCGTCCATTTCGTCGACACCATGACCAGAACATCAGCATGAAGGATGATAGAAATTCCATCGTATTGTCGAAGATGAACCCCGTCGCGTGTTTCTCCAGCCGGTCCGCATGAAATAAGCTAGAGGAGCGACACCGTGCACGAGCTTTAATCGATGTGAAGCAATTTTCGTTGAAGCCTGAGATGTCTTAGTGTAGTCTAGTTCGTTAGATGACAGAAAGAATGAAATGAATTTATTGTTACCGTAATTCTAGACGAAAAATTTCTCTGTGTAACGCTTTATATTGTCCAAGGATCTTGCCGTCCAGTGATTTTAAAAGTCGTTCAATAGGCAGGACACCGAATCGAAACGCATGACCATCGGTACATACGTGTATTTTATCCCCCGGCGTAGCCAAGGTAACGCGTTATTTTTTTGCGAGTATATCCGTTGTTGTTGTTCGAACTTCTGACAGCGATGTTTGTTTTCAATGATAACATAGAACAGGATACACGCACGATATTTCGCGATGCCCCCGTACAACATCGCGAAAATGCCTTTCGATGGGTAGATAGTGATTTTAACAAGCCGTGTCCCGTATTAACACGTTGTCCGGAACGAACGTAAATATTTTTCGATCGTAGTCGCTGAAAAAGATGTACGTACATCGCAGTCTGTGTATTTATCGCACGATGTTTTACAATCTCACCGAACGATGAGCGAGGTTACGCGTGGAAGAAGTCGCGCACAATATTAACACTTCACGCCGTTTAGCACTTAAGGGGCCCCGATTTTGTATGTTTCTTTCGGACCAAATGCCAATTTTTCTATTGTACCATATCACGCCGCCGAGACGGCCGTTTTAGAGCGAGATTCTTTTTTAAATGTCGCGAAACAGACTGCGTAAAATAACAACGTAAGAGACGCGCGTCGCGCGTGCATCCGTTCGTTGAACGTCGACGGATGTGGCGTGCTGTTAAATTGCGTTACTAATCGCGCTCCTAACTCCCTAATCTCACGATTAACCCCGTTTAATCGAGCAATGCGAAAGGATTTTGAATAAACGTGTAAGTTTTCTCCGCCCGGTTCCGTCAGCCGGGCAACGATGTTAGCTCGTTAGTTAAAAAGCATATCGTCATTGTCGCTCGTATCGATGTTGAAACGTTGAAATTGTCATAGAGTCTATCGTTAATTGTCTCTCTGAAATTATACATGTCAAATGGAGCCGGTGGTTCGTGAAACTTTATTTTGTTGTTATTTTTTTTTTTTTTATTATTGTTTCGAGAACGTTCGTCGTTCGTGCATGCGTCGCGATTACACATAGGGACCACCTTCGTTCGGAATCCACCCTCCTCCAAAAGAAAAACGAAAACAAAAAAAATGAGGAAATACAGGAAATGGACCTGAAGAAATAATACACCTCATCGAATCGAATTATAAGTGTATTTTAACATAATACTAGTCACTTACAATTTAGATGACGTTACGGATATCATTATTATAAGTGTATAGATTTTTATTCTACGAACGTTACGTCGAGAATATTTAATTATTATTATTATTATATTATTATTATTATATTATTGACATAAAGTAATTATATGGAGAAGAAGAAATATATGATGATATTTTTGTGTCCAAAAAACGCCAGTAGGAGCACGCGAGTGAAAGTGAGAGAGGGAGAGAACGTGTCTGAATGTATCTTCGTTATTTGTAACAGACATATGATCGTCTTTATTCTTGTAATCCGTGTTTCAATAGAATGTAAATATGTATATTGTACAACAATGAAACACGATTATATACTCATTAAACGAGATCGTTTTATTTTTTTTACCATGCATTCAAACCGTTTACTTACACCTTTAAAACATTTCAATATCATCATAATGCGCGCATTTTAATATTATCACAATGCGTACATTTCAATATTATCATAACGGGTACATTTCAACATTATCTTAATGCATACATTTCAATATTGTCATACGCGTACATTGTTTGAGATTCGTCATTACAATACATACAGATAGGTGTACCACGTTTCGGGTTATTTAATCGATACCCGTTGTTGCTAGGATAACACACCAGAACGTATTATTCATTTTCATCGAATTGATCTTGTCGGCCGATCGGTGTACAAATAGCGTCGCTATTTTCACGTTGAAGAAAATTGTGGAGGGTGTTTATTGTGTCCACAACACGTGACAGATCTTTTTCTGCAGCAGCGAAGAAATCAATTCTTAATCCAGCAGAATTAACGTTTTATAAGTAAGTTTGAAGCCGGCTATCTTGTTTGGGTGCATTAGAATGCTAGGTTTCTGTTAGCAAGTAATATTATAGGGTAACCTAATGAGATATTTGGTGCAATATAGACTTCTTTTAATTAAGGGATAATGTAGACGATGGAATACTTAGATTAGATCTTTTCTGGGCTCTGTTCAGGTTCTTCTTAGACCTTAGGTTCCTCTAAGGTCTAAGGTCTTAGGTTATCTCTACAGCTTAGGTTCTACCTGATCGTAAAGTAGTTCTCTTCGGGGTCTAGGCAGACTGTAGACCCCAAATTCTTTTTGATCTTGGTTCTGTCTAAGTTTAAAGTACCTCTTAGATTCTAAACGCTAGACCCCAGATTTTTCTTAGATCTTGAATGCTAACTGAATCCTAGATGTCTCCTAGATACTAGACACTTCCTATATTCTAAATTGTCCTACTTATCTCAAATTCTCTTCAGGCCCTAGACTCGGTACAAACCCTGAATTCTGTGTATGTCCTGGATTCACCTTAGACCCCAATTTCCTTCAAATTCCACCAAAATGGAAACCAAACCATAGGAAATTCACCGATTTATATATTTTTAATTGAAAACGATCTACATTGAACAAAAATTGAATAAGAAGCAAAATAATGTAGCTAGCTAGTCAATATACGAAATTAGCTTTATTATAAAGAAAC
This sequence comes from Coelioxys conoideus, assembly GCA_947623535.1. NCBI lineage: Eukaryota > Metazoa > Arthropoda > Insecta > Hymenoptera > Megachilidae > Coelioxys > Coelioxys conoideus. The sequence continues at coordinate 14,005,929 of OX392457.1, read as the reverse complement.
TGAAGCAATAAAGTTCTGCATCTCCGTCAGACGTTTCTGGAAATACGCATTTATACATCTGTTCATTGAAACGTGAATTGCAATTACGGTCAGAAATTTATTCTCACGTGTCCCGACGGTTTTCTCCGCTCGGTTTCTTCGCGAAAGCAAAGTAACACGGGCTAATAAAAGCTCGGTCGATTTACCCGACTGTTTTGTTTGAAGCTTCCAAGAAAATGGTCCGTCTACACGTGAAGAAAGGCGAGGAGAGCCAGTTTCTGTACGACACACACGTGGAGGCCCGAGTTGAAGACGTTGTATACGACATTACTACTATTTACAATGGCCGGCTAAAGGTTTCAAGAATATGTTACGGTAATGATCGTTCACCTCGAGGTGTCCCTACAAAATGTCGTCTAATGGCGTGCTACAGAAATGGCCGCTTACCTGAGTAGTTACACTTTATTTAGGCTTAACCTGAGGACAGCGTGATCGTAATTTAAGCGACACGAATTGTCCCGAGGCAACAACGTGCGGCGCATTATTATCGTTTCTCCGTTTCTTTTTACTTTGACACGTACAACGTGAGAACCGAATGCGAACGATTTTATCGAAACATCATGAACAGATCTTTCGAATTCCGATCATTTCATCGGCCATAACGTCATACATACTCTATCATTTATTCCTGAATTGTCTTACTAATTCTTACCGAGTCTACAGCGCCGCGAAATCTTTATTTTCGTTTATGTCATCTCTCGGATCTGTTTTAATCTCGTTTAAAGATTCAGCTTGCCTTCTCGCCTACTTTCTTTATGCTGGCGAATCTTGAATTATGAAGATGAAATTGTTTTTCAAAGCTCGGTACAGCTATTCGTACCCGCATGGTAAAGTAATTTTTGCATGTCGCGTAGATTATAAATTTATTGGGATAAATGTTATTATGTTTAATGACCGGAGTAAATCGTTCGCAAACGGTCCAGGGTTCCCGCAAGAAAATATTCACCAATAACCACTAAACAATCAATTCTCCCCGCGTTAACCGAAAAAAAGTATGAACGATTTACGAGCCATTAACGCGTCTAAACCAACGAGGGAAAGCTCTATCTGCGCGAGAGGATAATTACACGCGTTTCCAAAGCCATGAATTATCGTAGCCTTTAAAACGTACGCCGCTCGTTCACGCGAGATTCCGCGCCGTTCTCGAACCGATTTTTCCCTCATTTTGCGGAGTCCTCGCGATCCTGCGTCCCCGTATAGTTAGAATACGAACGCGAGAAATCCATTAACGATTATCGGGAGAGGGTTTCACCCGCGGCTTGTAATAACATCGTGTAATAAGAAATCGAGGGCCACGTTTATGAACCTATCCATCGTGGTCGCCATGCGATATTAGTCGCACGTCGTATTATAATTACGCCGAGCTGCTTTGCTAAACCGTGTGTGTTGCTGGTCTCTTGAAAAAAAAAAAACAGAGATCGAGGAGTTAGCGAAGCACGGCACCATGCTGCCTCATAACATGATGGGCCTCACGGACGAACAAGTAGAGGAGCTGAAGCTCAAGGACGAGTGGGGCGAGAAGTGCGTACCAATGGGAGGATGGACTTTTAACAAGGACGTTATCGGTACGTGGAACCATATTAAGAAGGGACTAGACCGCAGGAGAAGCTGAAGGGGTTGGGGTTAACGATGCTGCTTGCTTTATGCAGGCCTATGTGACAGCCATTGGCGCAGCTAGGTAGAGACAACCGAAACTCGCAAATTTGGGAATTTGAGAATTTTGGAAGTCGATGATTTGGGAATTTGGATCGTTTAGCAGTTCGCAGATTTGGGAATTTATAAATTTAGAGATCTATCAATCTATGAATCTAGATATCTACAAATCTAGGACCCTAGGAACATACAAAACTGGGAACCAAGAAGTCTAGGAATCTAGGGATCTATGAATCTATGAATCTATGAATCTATGAATCTATGAATCTATGAATCTATGAATCTAGGGATCTAGGAACCGAGGAATTTGAGAATCTGAGAATCTGAGAATCTAAGAATGTAGATATCTAGAAATCGAGAAATCTAGAAACCTTGGAAGTTTGGATATATGTAAACTTAAAAGTCCAAAAGTACGTCGCGCTTGAAATTCCCAAAATACTTGGTTACGCCAATGTCGCCGTTACCCCGGGGATGTAAATAGCAGTTATCGGGAATGGATTGTGCAATACCGTCGAGGAATTGGCTCAGTGGAATTTTTGTTGCTTGTAATCGTTGCATTAATTGCATTTGCGGAATGTACCCGACGGGTTTTCACGTTTCAGGCCGTAGAAACGGCAAACAGCCTAACGCAAAGATGCAGGATGTCTTGAGTAGAACGATCGAAGATGCACGAGCTATGGTCTCGAAGGTAATTTCCCTGCTGAGTTTCGTTTCTCGTTTTTATCGACACCGAGATTGATTTTCTTGTTCCGTGCGCCGATACTATTTCGGTTTCTCTCGTTTCGCTCGTTTCGCAGAAGCTGGTACAGCAGGAGAAACTCGTGACTCAGAAAATTGTGCAGGAAGCTCTGGATATCCTGAGGGGCGCTGTGACCATAGTTTATCCGATGGGACTTCCGCCGCACGATGTTATCAGGCTGGAATTCGAGAATGCCGAAGATTTGAGCGGCACTCAGGCATCGCTTGAGGTATTTATTGCAACATTTTAACTGATTTTCACATTTACAATATTAGTCAGTGTTATTATAACACCGAATACACGAAAATTCTACAAGTAGGATTCGGTGTGTCGCATTTATGGAACGTTTAGTTCCCATTTAGTTCCAAGTGACGAAGTCCATCATAATTGATATACGAAACGTATGCAACTTCGATTGAAACTTACATTACAGTAGAAAAATTAATATTTAAGAAGTTGTCTATGGCTTGGAAGGTTTAAGTTCAAAATATATGGAATTAATAAACGCCAAATACTATTTAAGAAATTTCTAGCACAATTTATATTAATTTTATTAGTAGGAAGATACTAAAACATTGAATACAATCTTTCATATAATGAGTGTTGTTAATGTAAACAACTTTTCCATGTGCGTATTAGAAGAATTGTTGGAAGATTGAAACATGTATGATATACATGGACGCATAGCTACTTTAGCGCCACATTCGCATTGCGGTCATCTTAACAAAAGCTTGTGTATTTTAGCTTTTCGCATGTCGAAGAAACTCAAATATTTACTGTCTATTTTATAGATTTGTTTCACGTGTACAGAAAATTATTACATAATTTTCTCAAATTATTACATAAAAATTGTGTAACTTTTCGATTGCGGGTCTTTCATGTTTGAACTGTACTGGTGTCGTAATAATTTGTATTAGCATCATTTATGCCAATTTGAAATAACTTTTGAAATGGGAAGTAAATAGATTGATTTCGATAAGATATGTGGTATACAAGGATTGTTACGTATAGAATGGAAAATGAGTAGGAGATAATGTCGATATTTTATGGTTACAGGTTATCGACGTGCAATTGGCGCAGCTTTGGTTCTCCGGGAAAGAAATGTTACCGGAGAAGAAACTAAAGGATTATTTGGGAAACAACGAGAAAACTAAAATCATAGTGAAGTTGCAGAAAAGAGGAGGCGGAAGGCCTGCTCGTGAACCATTGATGACCGAAGATGAAAAGAAACAACTGATGTTGCACGCTTACAAACGCCAGGAGCAGCTGAAGGTAAGTGGATTTCCATTTCTCGATAAAGTAGTTTTCTTCCTTGCCGACATTCAACTTTACGTTATTCAAATTCAAATTATTACAAAAATTATGCTTACGAAGCTGATAGAAACAATGATTAAATGCTTAAGGACGCATAGTGAAATTATCAAAAACTCTTGACATTAAATATTTTAACTTACATTAATATTAATCAACTAATATTACAAAAAAACAAAAAGATTTCTATATTTCTAAAATTCCATTTGTATCCCTAATTTCGAAATGTGATAGGTATAAAATGTTTGACGTTGTCAACTTATAATGTGAGCATTCATAGTACTCTTGATTTATAAAAATGTAAGAATGGAACCATTGTTGGCAATAACAAATTTAAAAGAGCACTAGTGAAAATATTAATGTACTTGGGTACCAGAATAAAACTATAATACTTCGCAAATATTTTGCATGATACTCGTGGGGAGTGTTGTATAATTTTTAATTGTGATTTAACAAATGTTTCTCTTTATCAATATATTTTAATATTTGGAAAATGTAATGATCTTTCAATGCAACTGCCTGCATTAAAATATGATCTTCAAACAATTTAATTTATTCGATATACGATCACTTTCGATCCATTTTCAATTGCAAATTTGCATGTATTAATCATATCGTATCGGTATTTAGTTCGACGGGGAACGTTATCATTAACACGTCATCATTATTGATTTATTTGCTGAAAGAGGATAACGTGTATTTTATTATCGATCAACATCACTGAACGTCCTTTCTAAAGTAGGTTAATTCGTTTCAGTTACACCTTACAAAATGATGAATAAGGAGCTTGTATTTGCAGATCTCAAGTTGCTGAAATCCTTTAAATATCCACGATTTGTACAATTTTTTCTAAATATTATATTGAAGTTATGGAAATGTGTGGAGAAAGCTAACGCAAGTTTCAAATCATAACTTCAATACACTGAGTAATAAAAAAGTGTAATTGAAATATTAAACCGTCGTGGATTAAAGAGTAGAATTTTTCTGAATGAAGGTCTACAGGTACATATAACAATGTCATGGAATTCGACAGATTTTCGTGGAAAATTTTGAATAGAAATTACATGAATAAATGTGGGCTGTAATAAATAAATTCCATAAATATGCAATCTGTTTGTTCTAGTTGAACGAACTTGCCAGAATGATTCTTCTATTTCCGGTATTGATCTGGGAGACATAATTGCGTGATTTCCATTTGTGTTACGAGGTGCATCGAACTATGCGCCATCAATAATAGAATTTGTCTTCAGCAATTCCCTTTCATCGTGTCATGAATTTCGTTTCACGTTGTTCGAAGACAATTTTCCTCGCTCGATGCAAATCGTGCGTTCCGACAATCTGAAATCGATTATCGTGTAAATTTAGACGTCTTTTTTCGTGTCATTTTCAACATTTTTAATTTTCAAATCAGATTTTCAGATTTTCAAATTCCCAAGTTACTACATTCTGAAATTTTCAAATTTCAAATCAACTTCTCGAATTTACAAATTCTGATATTTTCAGGTTTCCCAATTCCAAAATTCCGAAATTCCCTAATTTTCAAATTCTCAAATTTTCAAATTCTCAAATTCCCAAATTCCTAAAATTCCTAAATTCCCAAATACCGAAATTTCCAAATTCCGAAATTCCGAAATTCCTAAATTCCTAGATTCCCAAATTTCCAAAATGCCCAAATTCCCAAATTCCCAAATACCGAAATTCCCAAATCCCTAAATTCCAAATTTCCAAATCGTGAAACATCAAATTCCCCCACATTCTCTACTTTTCGAATTCTTCAACTCTGTAAATTTCAGAATTGTCCAACTGAATCTCAATATAAGATCTCTCCACTCCGTCGCCATTTTGAATCATCGATTAAACTTACTCACGCAAATTTCCAAATGAATGATTTTGACAAATTAAAATATTAATGCACGAAGAAATATTATATGATAAACTGTAAAACATGAGCTTGAATGCTAATTTAAAATCAATCTTACGTTCTAAATTTTATACTCTTTCGAACATCATGTTAAATGTTTTCAATAACTTTATTATTAGTATAAAGATGCAAGTAATTCAGTACTATTTTTCTCCGTAGGTATTTCTTCTTAACTCGAAGAAATAACGAAAGTTTAAAAATTCCTTCGATTAAACTTTTACCAACTCTGTTTGTTCCTCCTTTTCTATCTAACTTGTTACACGCTCGAACCTTTTACACAACTATCATTGTTTCTAAAATTTGTGTTACTGAAAATCATAACGAAATCGTAATGAACGGTTTCAATTCACTCCTCTCGAAATATCCACGTCATTAAACGACATCGCAAATTCGAGACGAACATTGAACTCTGTGAATATTTAACTTCGTCCGTCGTGAATTCGCTATATTTTACTGCAGCCATAACTGACAGAAACGAGGAAATAACAGGAGAGCGATATTAAAAATTATTTTGAAAGCACGCTTTGATGATTCGGCGAAGTGAAAGATCGGATGAAAGGGTTGTAAGCAGCCATAGTGGAAAGTATTATTTCACGAACATGAACCACCTATAAAAATGACGACAAGAAAAGTCTCTTCTGCCCGTTAAGTAAAAGAAACATAAATCTCGTAGCAGCAAAAATCTTTGACATTCTCGTGGAACGAAGTACTTTTTGATTATCAAACGATCTTTATGGTATAGCACTGTGTGTGAAGATTTCATCAAGGTCTGATTACATTAGTGTATCGATCTGATGCTTTTAACCCTTCGTACAAAGTTGCCGAAGGTTTGTTCCTTATACGGCACAACGGTTCATTCTTTTTCTGCATCATTACATTAACGATGAAAATTTCAATCGACACAGAAACTCGTTCGAATTGTTAACACATTTATCCGACGCGTACGAACGAGAACGTACTCGATCTCGACCTGTTTTCGACGTAAATCATTCTCACTGGGGCTCCACCTTGTTTCTTTTTTGTTCGAACAATGCAGCCGCAATTAACGTCGAGTTCGATTAACCAACACATCGTTGTTAGACGTTTTTTGCGTTCACAGAGTGTACCGTTTGTAAACGAGAATATACGTAAGATTTTGATCGTTCATTTTTCATGGCGAACTACTTGCCGTGAAATTTATGTATTGAGAGCATACAAATGTTTTCGTTACTCTTGAGATAATTTTGGACAATATAATTCCTTCGTCAAAGGCAGTGTTAATACTGTACAAGAATTTTGTTACTTTTTAAATATATGGAATCTTTTAAAAGACTTAAAATATGGCCTTTTTTAAAGAGATTTGAACGGAAAAATGTTGGTAATATGCGTGCACAAAGAGACTCTCATTACCGGTTATTATGATCACAGGAAGCTATCATATTGAAATAAATCATCGAGTCATCGCATATAATAATTTGTAATTGTGATACTTCTGCTGTGCTCTTGTAGATTCTATAAGCTGTAATTCAAAGTTTCACGCGCTGAAAATAACTGGGAAATTCCCAGGTACTGACATTTCCAAATCCTCTATATTAAATTCTCAAATTCTCGAGTTCTCAAACTCAAGAACTCTCAAACTCTGAAAATTTCAGAATTCTCAAATTCCCATATTCCCATATTCCCAAATTCAGAAATTCCTAAATTCTCAAATTCCTAAATTCCCACACTTTCAAATCTCCCGAATTCCCAAAATCATAAAATCCTAAGTTCTCAAATTCCCAAATCCTCAAATTCCCAAATTCTCAAATTCCCATATTTTCAAATACTGAAATTCCCAAACTCTCAAATTCCTAAATTCTCAAACTTTCAAATCTCTCAAATTCCAAAAATCCTAAATTCTCAAATTCCCAAATTCTCAAATGCTATATTCCCAAATTCAGAAATTCACAAACCCTTGAATTCCTAAATTCTCAAAATACCAAGATCCCAAACTCTCAAATTCCCAAATTCTCGAAGCCCCGAATACTCAAATTCTTACATTCTCGAAAACTCGAACACCCAAACTCCAAAATTCTCGAATCCCTAAACACTCAAAGTCCCAAATCCTCAAATTCCAAAATCCTCAAATCACAGAATTTCAACATTTCAAAATCCCAAATCCCGAAAACCTCGAGGTTTCAGCCATGCAATGCCGTGAAAGTCCCGCTACCGAAAGCGTAATTTCCCGCGACTCGCACGCCAAAAACTCACCGTGAATCGTATGATAAATATTTAATCTGCAATCGCGCGACTCGAACGTGAGCATGACACGAATAACAGGAACGATGGGGAAAGGGCCGAACCATACTTATTTATATGCATGCTTCGATTCCAACTACCGAATGTAATTCAGTACCGGGGATTCATTAACGTTCCTTGATAAATACCGGCAGCAATCGAAAACGCTCAACGAACACCGCGTTGTCGATAACGCGATATTTTGTATCGTTAAGGAGATCGATCGCAAATCAAATGACGTTCGAATCGACGCGAACAAACAGGACACGCATGTTTGTTCGCGCTTAAGAATTCCCGCGTTTGTATCACACGCTCGCGCAACGCGTTTCCAGATCGTTTAACATGCAAATTATGCAACCAAACGGTTTTCATTAGCTTCTTTGGCGATTGTGCGTATTGTATAAATACATTTAAATCGCCTGTGTAAACACGAGATATATTTCTCGATGCAGTGCGCGACAGATAATTCGATAAAAGTTTCTCGTATAGAATGTGTGATTTACTCTCTCAATGGGTTATCTTCATTATGGATTATCAAGATGCGCCGTGTCACTATTGTGCATTGTGTTTGTTTTTATGAATTTTGCTTTCGCAGTGCAGGCGATATAATCGCAAATATTTGAACCGTGATTCAAAGTACGTTCGATGCATTTTGTTTAATGCATATTATGTTGCTCTCAAGTGTTTTCAAACACAATTTAGGATTGAATGATTAATTTAAGTTGATCTTAGATTTCGTAATTTTTAGGTAATCATAAGGAGAGATGAAATAATAACAATTTGTTAAACAATGATTTTATTATAAACGACACATGTAAGATGCATTACCTCATACAGATATATTGTTACAAATATACTTGGGCGATAAATAGACATAACATAAATATATATCGTAGAAGTTTTCTTACAATGGATTTTATTGTTTATACGTTCTATACTTCATTTAACCCTTTCGCCGTTCATGAAAAACTAGGCTTCTATGCTAGACATATATCGAAATTTCGATGCCTGCTTTCAATTCAATCGTTACTTTGTTCCATTATGTACTAATTTAAAGTCCAGTGGCGCATTTTGTACTTGAGGGACCATATTATACAATGGCAATCGAAGATTTAAGTCTCAAAATTTTGTGTATTAGTCATCAAGCAATTTTTCTACATTCTTCGATTCAAGTTTAGTAATAAAATTTTGATTACTGTTTCCATGAACATAAATGACATCTTTCTGCAAAGTGCAAGATGTTGATTTTTTTAATGAAAAAATAAAAATATTCTGTCTAATTTTACCAAAATTCGCCACGGTCGTGTCTTTCGATTATGAAAGTACATTTTATATTTTTGATACTGCACGATTTCGTAGCGAAAGAGTTAGCCCGTTCGAAGACACGAGTGATTATAGTTAATCGATTTTAGCGTAAACGGAAGAAGGCACATAGAGCATGATGAATCCGAAAATGTATGAATTTGTCGATTACCGTGTATTTTACATGATACCGAGAGAAAATTCTTCCCTTCTGTCTATGATACATTAGCATCGAGTCCATGCTTACGAGACACATTTAAGTATTTATCCGTCATGATTATTATAAAACATCAAAAAAACTGGTGATCTTAAAATATATGTATAATACATCGTCGATTTTTTTATTCGGTTGCAAAAATCACACTGATTACAAAATTTTAACATCACTCTACGATACTGTATTCGATTTTAACAACCTGCCTTTCGTATTCTAAATATCGATGCGCTATTCACAGATACTACAGATTCAACCCTCGAATCCATCAATCGGGTTAATTATGACCCAGACCTTTATATATACAACGGTATATGCTTTAATTACAATTAGGCATTCAAGTTTCTAACCGAGAGATTATTAATGCATTGAAAAAATCAGATAGAAAATTTAGTAGGTGAAATGTAAAAACAGTTATAAAATCCAATTAAATTATTTAATTGTTTAATGACTTAGTCATTCGAGGGTTGAATCAAAGGAGCAGAAAATAGATTTACAATTCTACACTTTCAATATTTCAGTAAACATAGATCGAATCTGAACTTTAAGCACTTCAAAATTTATGAACATTTTATGAATCTTCGTTATAAGATCATACCGTTATATCGTAGTTTTTAAATGAAAGGATGTAATCCTAAATGTTGTTCAAATTATTTATATATTGTAAGAAACAGTTTCGTTTATGTTACATATGTTAGTATCTACATTAAAGCAGCAATTATTCGCTCGAGTATCATTCTAACCAGTAATCTACATTTTATATGTACATCAGTTTTATGAAGAGGAATTTCGATGCCAACAACGATAGAAAATATAATACTTCATTTAGACGTTGTTAGATGAACATCAGATATCATGAATGACTTTACATAAAGGCAGTTGTAGCGTTCATGATGTAATTATCACTTTGACGGCCATTGCTACTTATACATGACTTTGAGGCTTCGTTTCCTATCGATTACTTTATATTTAATTTCTGTCTATATCGATAGTTAATCACAATTTACAACTTCTTGACTCTAGATTTACGGATGATTAATGACCATTTATTTTTAAATCGACACAAAAGTATAAAAATAAGTAAATAATGGACAACAGGTATATGAACTCACGCAATGCTTTATTTCGACGAAGAGTAACCTGAATTTTAATAGAAGCTTATTAATTTTCGTAATTTAAAATAAGAAATCTGTCATTTTTACGGGTTCCGTAAATCTAGTGTTCAATTCGAAAAGAAGCGTAAAATTTATCGATCTCGCGAAGCGTATGACCATCAGAGTGTTAACTATGAATTTCTACACACGATCAATGACTATATTTCGCGTTGCAACACCGCAAATGTGATATACGAGAAGTGCACGTTCGTTGATGGTCGAAACTCGCGATCAACCGATTGCGGATCGGTTGTTTCTTGTACGCTCGAAACGGTAAAATTAAGGAATAATTTTTTATAGGACAACGACTTCTCTAATCTACTTTGTACATCGAAAGCATCGTGGTATCATCGTTCGTGTTTTGGATCAATCGCTGGTACAGAAATACACGAACTTTGTACAAGTAATCGATAGCGGAGTTTATTGTTACGCGTGACGGTGCCATTATTACCATTCTACTTTCATTATTTATACGCTTTGGAAATCGATCACGCATGGGGTTAATGGCTGATAAATCGTACACGCATATAACTACATTATGTGAATTGTTGAACCAGTGTTTCGAACATTACGCTCGTCTGTCTTTCCATATTAACACTAGATACAAAAGATCTAAACAATTTCGGTTGCACTCTGCAATTGTCAATCGTTCATAAAACCTCTTGCAACTTTCCTGGAATTTTTTCTAAAGTATGTAATTGATCAGGATTATATACTTTTTAAGTTAAGACAACTGTATAGTAGAATATAGTGCTGAGAATCATTTCGACTCCTTGAAAAGTGCGTCGTAGGTAAAATTTCGAATCTGTTAAAATTTCACGTTCTCCATAAAATTTGTGAGAGATCGGTAAAAAATGATATTTCGACGATTAAAAACCTTAGGTATTTAAGAACGCGAATTGTTAAAAATCGTGAAATCATCTCAACTCTTCGCGTGTAAATGAGTACTCGCGAATTAGATGGAAAGAGGAATTTGACAGGCATAACTATATAAACTAGATAGAAACAAGTATCTATAGGTCAGTATATCCAGTGTTAATTCTGGTATTTAATTAGGTCTCTCTAGTTACTTTCTATGTCTCTCTAAAGGCAAACTAAACGACATGTTCCGATATCAGGTTGACGAGTAGTCGCAAATTGCTCAAGGCATCGGTGACAATGTAAAATGTATAAGTATACGTATAAACATTTAACTAGACCATCGTGTAATTTTATTTTACTTTTGGCCCCTCATCTGGGTGACTGCTCCATGTATTTCCCATCACCTTCAATTCTTCGTTGGGAAGACGACCAAGGATCCACCTAAATCTTCAAATCGAACATACATATGTAATCTACACGTTTATTTACTGAAAGCGTTTGTGCTAGACCAAAACAGCCCATCCGGTTTCACTGATCGACGTTTACGGGGATCGCATAACATTCGAGACGATAAAATATTCAATTCGAACACATTTATTGTGCGCTGTTGCGGATAGTGCACGCGGGGAACGCATATTACAAATTGCAATCAATCGCGTTCGCCAATTTGTATGGGTATTTCAAATTGAACTTAACAGCGCCGAGTAAAACGTTTGATAAAATTCTGCTAGATAAAAATGATTGTATTCACCAGAGGAAAAAAGTATCAGTCTTTTTTTTTGTTTGAAATCTTTGTTCCGTCGATGGCCTACATTCTTCTACGAGAAAACTCTACGCTATAACCTTGCCAGTTACGTAATAATCCTCCGTTAGTATCGTCGCAAATGAAATATGAACAATTAGTCGACGATTTTGCAGAAAGCGTTCGGTTAATCCTCGAAACAGTGCGATGCAGCTCAAGCGTTTTTTTTTTTAATAGATTAACCTACGTCGGTGGTATGGGCAGGTCAAGGGCCCGGCGGGGATCACACGGGCACCTGTGTGCACGTTATGGTCAATCATGGCAACAGCAGATATATCTAGGTTCCAAATATTTGGTAATTAATTTGGGATATTTTAATTTCGAAATTTTGGCATTTGATAGTTCGAGAATGTTGGAGTTTCGGAAGTTGAGAGATTTGGTATTTGGGGATTTCGGAATTGTGGGACTTGGGAATTAGGGGTTTGGAAATTTAGGGATTCCAAGATTCAGGGATATGGGAATTTAGGTATTCGAGAATTTGGAGCTTGAGGAATATAGGAGATTCAGAAGTTGAAGGATTTGGAATTTGGGGATTTTACTGTTGCGGAACCACGGAATTAGGAGTTTGGAAAATTTGGGTTTCGAAGATTCGGGGAAATGGAAATTTGGGGATTTGGGAATTTGGAAGATTCGGAAGTTGAGAGATTTGGAATTTTGGGGAGTTCAGAATTGTGAGACTTACGAATTAGGGATTTGGAAAGTTATGGGTTTGAAAATACGGGAATATGAGAATATGGGGATTCGAAAATTTGGGGCTTGAGAGATATTGGAAGCTTCGGAAGTTAAAAGATTTGAAATTCGGGAGATTCGAGAATTTAAGAATTTGGGAATTAGGGGTTTTGGAAATTAGGAATTTGGAGATTTGCGAATGTAGAAATTTCGGCATTTGAGAAATATAGAAATAAGGAATTCAAGAATGAAGAAATTTAGATATTTGGAAGATGCGAGATTCGAGAGGTTTGAAATTTGTTGAGACTTTGCAATTTGGGGATCAAGAAAGTTGAGGACTTAGTAGTTTCAGGAATGTCAGAGTTAAGAAACTAGAGAAATTAGGACATCGGAATGCAGAAATGTTGAAACCTGACAATTTGAAAATTCAGATATTTCAAAAACTGTAATTTGTATGAGCGATAATTTAAGCATTTGTAATAAAAAATTCGCAAACCTGGAATCGATACACTTTACATGCTCAGAAGTGTGGCGATTTGTAAATACAAAAATTTCAAACTTAAAACTTGTAATCATTTACCTATCTGCGGTCTCGTCTGCACATCCGCACCTGCCCATCCCCGACCTACATTCACAAAATCTACCTTCGAAGTCCACATATCTTCGATAGTCCCGTTAATAACTCGCATACGTGCACACGTTGAAATCGCATCCGTGTACACCACTCGACACTGACGTGTAATCGCGTTGTTATAAACAACCGCGCACGAAGTTTTTACGATAAAAAAAGGAACAAGCACGAGGCTAGTCCAAGGGAAAACGAGCGGCACGTACGGCCGTTGGCATCGATCAAATTCACTGTAATTTTAATCGAGTGGCCGCGGTGTCGTCCAGGTTCAAAACGAGTCCTCAGCCTCGTCGGTGTCGATCAATGGCACCCTCTCGTAACGCAGCACGTTGTTAGTCCCGGGTGTCTTAAACTGCTAAAGCGCCATGCTTTTGATCTCGTTCTCGTTCATGTGACCCTGAGACGAAGACGGCGTGGCCTCGACGAGTCCCTCGTCCTCGCCTTCGACCTCCTGCTTGTCGACGCAGTATCGGCAACGCATTTTCGCGTCGTCGCCCACCTGCACCGATCGCGTGATGATCACGAGCGTGATCAGACTGATGACGAACAGCCCGGACGGCACGATTATGGCGATCAGCAATTCCGTACGCGTCTTATTCAGGTCGAAACGTGCCACCACGAAGAACGAGTTGTTCTGGAACAAATGATCGTTTCGATCGGTCTCGGGGTTAGATAGGATACTAGGGATCAGCGGGCCGAGTAATTGGCGATGACTCGCTGATATGAATTCCAGCGACGGGTAAAACCACGCGAGGAGTAGCACGCGTGACCTGCTTCGAGAATGATAAGCCCGCGGACACGCGAAAAACATGAAAATGATGATTCGGTTTGTACTTGTTGAACGACTCTCCGGTATACCACCGCGACAATGTTCACATTGTTAATCTATCGGGTGATTAGGCGCTTCTTCTGTGAATTTTTTATGTGTGGCTTTTAATTAGGTAATTTAAGAATTTCGGAGCTTGGGAATTTGGAAATATTTAACTTAGATTTGCGGAGTTCGCAATGTAGATATTTAAAAATATGAGAGTTCAAGACTTTAAGAATTTTTGCAGTGTAAGAATCTCAGGTTTTGTTAATGTTTAAATTTAGGAATTCTGAAATATTTAAATTGTATAATTTGGGAATGTCGAAATTAAAAAAATTAGTAACAGGGAAGTCTGTATGACGATGACTGTGATAATGTCCACGTTGTTAAGCTATTGGGCGATTAGAGACTTCTGTGAATTTTTTATAGCGGCTTCTTCTATGTGAAATGCCTAATGTATTGTGTACTAATATAAGCATGTCAGTCTGAGGCTTCAGGTTTGATAATTATGGTATAAATGATCGATTAATTTTCTTAATATAAAATTGCATACTGTTGTATTAAGCTATGTGAGTCTATTATACAGTCTGTATATAGTCTGACATAATTTTATGATATACAAATATATAAAAAAATAACACATATATAATGATACATATCACACGTCATATAACACATATGACATATTTATTATATCATACGTGGCATATATGAAGTTTGAAGTTTGACAACGTGCCTACATGATTGTATCATTCATGTTTTTGCTTTACAAAATGGCTGGCTGTTATTTGTATTCAGAAATAAAATTATATTGGCGTGTTGCATGTTAAATGGTCAACTTTAAAACTCATTTGTGAACAATAGGAAGTTGTTAACTGGACCGATAAAATTCTTTTCAAAGAAAAAACTAGACATTTTATTATAAAAATAAATTAGCAAAATATGCTAATGTAACAAAAAAAGCTTGCACCGATAGAATAACCTTACGGATAACTCTACATTATCATAAAAGTCACTTCAAGTGTAGAAGATATTTCAGAGCAGATAAAACGTCACATCGAGCGAAAGGACATGCAAGCAAAGATAGTGGAAAGAAATGCTTCCGAAGAAATTCAAGATCTAGGTTAACAGCGACAGAAATGTTTGATGAAAAGTGAGACCTTTTTCCATAGAATATTCTTTATCATCGATCTATCTAACAGTTATAAATATATCGCAACCTTTGAACAAATGTTTCGAGTACAATAATAGATTTTAAAATCAGATAAAGACATTTTACTTCACCAGTATCTTCAGATCAAATTTAAAACTGAAACGACGTATGAAGAATCTGTATAAAAAAAAATCCCACGTATTAAACAAAATATTTAAACGAGAATTTTATTTAGATAAAGGTTTTGTTTCACTTACACAAAAATTTAATTTTGGTTACTAAAATTGAGATTGTTATTTTTGTACCGAAATTAAATTTTACTGTAACCATAATTTTTGCGATATGGTTCACAATTTATTAAACTAATTGTTTACTGTAAACTAGTTATTGAAATGATTTCAAACACGTTCAATTTTTATCAAGCTATATTTTAGTTAAATATAAACGTACATACGACATGTGAGCGTAAAGTAGTAAACACAGCTTTGAAATATTGACTTTTAAATGTTTCTTTCGCTACACAATTTCAACACGTTCTACTCCAATTTGCACCGCGTTACACGTAAAACGCGATGCATTATTAATTGCCTTATAGTTAACAAGCGACTAAAAGGTTTGCACCCATTCCCCGAAGCCGTTCCCACGATGTTATCGTACGTAAAACCGAGCGCATTGAATAAAATATACGCTTGCGATCCCGTTTCACGAGCCACGATTCAACATTCTAGCAGTGAACCCGCGAAACGTTGCACGGTATAATTTACCGTTTAACAGAAACCGTATCGCGCGAAGTCGAACAGGAAAAAGGGCGTAATTGAATTGCAGCCCGCTTCCTCGGACTCCGTAATTTCATTCGTGCAAATACAAGAAGAAGAACGATTGTTGCTTCTCGCTACGCTTCGTTACAAAACAATCTCGCCGGAGATTCAATTAAATCAACACGAATAACCATTCACCCGGCAGCAAATTGTTCGCAAACATACTGTGCATCTATTCACTTTAATTAATTAATATTTAAACACCTGATGTTACATTTGTGTGCAGGTGTCGTTGCATTAAATTCATTTGTAACGAACTAAGTTAATACCGTCGTGCGATATGGAGGTTTGTGTCTATTTTAGTAGATGTTCTTTGTATTATTATATTACTGGTGTGGTTATAAAATGGAGAGAATTATTGGGGTTGATATTGGATAAGGGAATACTACTTGTTATGGTGTTTCGCGTGAAATTTGGAGTACTATGGTGGTGGAAGAGTGAAATGTAATGGGTTATAGTATTGTGGTAGTAATATTTGAAGGTACGGCTCGTGGAGATATAGAGCGTGGAGATACGGCGCGTAAGAGTATTCGGCGTGGAGATATGAGGCGTAGAAATATGAAACGTAAATATCACCACGCGTAAAAATACGATGCGTGAAAATCACTACACGTGAAATTACGACGCTTGGAAATTACGATGTGTGAAAATACGGTGCGTGGAAATCGGCACGTGTGGAATTACAACATGTGGAAATTGTCATGTGTAGAAATATGGTGCGTGGAATCACTGCGCATGGAAATTACCACATGTGAAAATACAGCGCGTGGAAATCGTCACATGTGGAATTACAACATGTGGAAATTGCAACCTGTAGAAACTATAACACGCGAAAATTAATAGTCATAGAACTCCGACGTGTGCAATTACGATGCGTAGAATTATGGTGCGTGGAATTACAATACAGGGAACTAAGGCACGTGGAATTACAATGCGTGGGAATATAGCAGGTGGAATTATGACGTGCGCAACTTACTAACCCTACCGCCTCATTACTTCTCTCCTAATTTCCTCCAAACATTAGCAATCTAAGAATATTTCTCGACAAATTTAGAAAGTGATTTTGCGTCGAACCACTAGGAAATCAAGAAGATAGATCTCGAAAGAGTAAAACCGTGTAAAATAAAACGGAGCAACAGTTAGGTAACACCTTTATTCGTATGCTTCGTTCGTTCAAAGACGCTATACTTTTTTCCTATTTCACTTAAATTTGACACGAGGAGTAATTGCTCGTTGAAAGTTTCATTTGAAAGAGATTCTTTCCGGTTGTGCGGTAAGTCTTGCATAATGAAATTTCTTTTCCTCGAGGTTTTACCGCGATCGATTGTTCAGTCGATTCGACCGAAACTGGAATGAAACGAAACGCGTCGAATCGGATTTAAAATTCGATCGTAAAAGGGCGGAAACGTTAGTTTTTTTAACACGGCCGTTTCACAGTGGTCGAGTTCGCTCTGTTTGCTGCTTCCTTTTGTAAAGGTTCGTGTTTTATGTAGAATATCATTTGCTCTCGCAAGACAGAATGCTGCAGTAACAGGAAAACTCGTTTCCCGTTTGCTCGATGAAAGTTTGAACGATTCAGGAATAGGTTTCTATTTCACTGAATCGAGAAGTCTTGCTCGGGAAGTTTATTAAAACGTTCCGGCTGCATTTCATCTTTTGTTTCGAAATAACTGTGCAATTCTTTTCTAACGAATAACCAATCTTTTGTGTTTTGCACTGCGAGTTTGCATTGCTGTACAATTTCTCTTTAAATACACTTGTTATGTAGACATTCATATATTATTATTTTTTCTTGAGAATGAGAATGCTATCATGTACGAATTTCATACATTATAAAAGCTTGAAAACAGAAACAGAACAAAAGCTTCCTACAATGAAAACAAATGTAATTCAATCACAAATTGCTTCACATGCTTAATAAATATATATTTTACAATTTAACTAATCATATAATGACTGGTATAGCTTAATTAATTATACAATTTACTCAATACCGAATTCTACTAATGCACCATAAGTCACTCTCGCGGACTGAAAACTTTTTTACAAAATTGTAAAACTCAAGCAAAAGATGACTGAAGATATCTAAATTTGCGTGTCATTCATAACAAATTTTAAAAAATGTTAATCCTACATAATAACATTTTTTACAAAATTAATCGCGTATGCAAATAAAAATTGTGATTTAATTAAACTTGTATGCAAGTAAAAATTGTAACAAACGCAATCGTGTACGCAAGTAAAAAAGAATTGTAAAAAAATCAAATCGTGTATGAAAATAAAAATTGTAACAAACCGGATCGTGAGTGCAAATAATAATCGTAACAAAATTAATAGTGTATGCAAATAAAACTGTTAAAAGCACTTTACTGCGTACCTTGTTGTAGTAGCATGGGTATCTGCTCTGCGCCGTCTGGTTGTCGCCGTCATGACCATAACTGACAAGGAAATCTTTACATTCCCCTTTCAGCGTGTTGACGCATCCTTCCAAGTTGATGTATAACCGGGAATTATTGTAAATTGTGAGGGATCGTTGCGCCGGCACGTAGGCGTTCGTAGGATCCAACGGGTATTGCAAGCTCTTCTCGTATATATTCAGAAAGCTCGTAAAGTTGATGTACGGTTGAGGCAGCGAGATTTCCCTTAACAAGGTGCCGTTCACGCAATCCTCCGTCCTGCCAAGTAGAATTCGAAACGCAATTTATAAAATGACTTTCACTTTATCCCCTCCGTATTTCTATACAAATCTTTCCATCCGAGAAAGTATATCCTCGCATTTTATTATCTCGAAGCCTAATAATTCCTCGAAGTACATCGAATGATGAATGAATTTTATCGAGTGTGCGAGATCATCTTCGAGAACGAACGCTTTGCTCTCGAGCTTTCAGAAGCAACGAAATCAAAACTTAAAAGTATCCATATTTCAGTGGTTAGGGAGGTTTGAGAGTTAAGATGAATTCGAGGGTCATTCTTCCCAAGAAAAATATTAATAATCGTATTTGATACAACTATTTTTATTTAAACAACAATGCCAAGCTTCGATATCATCAAGTGAAAAAATAAATTATTTCCAACTCGATAGAGCGTTCGATCATAAATAAACATCTCAAAGTATGTAACTTCAAAAATATCCTCGTGTCTTGGATTTCACTTATAGAAGCCTGAAGATCTCTACGTCCGATATGGAGTCACAAAAATAAATTTCGTCCAACAAATATGTTCTCGTAAAAAGGAACCTCAACTTCGTGAGCATTATTTGCTGCCTTCCCTTTTGTGTCTAAGCTGGTAAGTCGTTACCCGTGAACATTCGATGCCCAAGATTGTATTCCGTGCTCGAAACGAGCGGTTATCTAGGGACACGATATATCCTTCAAAAACCCCGTATCTTTTACGACCAAGTTTCCTTACGTAATCACATTTTCAGCGAAAGTTTGTTTCCCTTCCCGCGAACGTTTCGGCGAATTCACAAGCAAGAACACGAGCTTGTTTCATTGATCTGTTGTGCAAGAGACTTTTCCCCGTCGAGATGTGTTCTTCGCCAACAATTCTCCTTTCGGTCCGACAAAGGGCGGGTAGTCGTAGACGCGTGGAAGAAGAGAACGGGGTATCGAAATAAAAGAAACGCGTTGGAGAACGCACGAGCAAGAAAAAACCGAGGAGTTAGGGTGCGCGGATCGAGGAGAGTCACAGGATCAATCGTTGCCATGGAAATACCCTTATCTAGACCCTAAGGAGGAGAATGTACGAAGGAATATCACGTATCTGTGATAGGAAGTAATTGATACCGAACGGAAAAAACGGAAGTGACTCGTCGAAGTGTTCGACAGTGGAATTCCGTGCGGGACGAGACCGGGAGCTCTCGATTGGAAATTTCACGGTTATTAATTCGGTACAAATCGTTTGCAAAAGCTGCGGGAATGTCTATTGACGCAAATTGGTGCGTGAACAGATTCGATTGTCGACAAACCGGGTATCTTGAATAGCAATTGCACGGGGAAACTCGTAACGCCGGGGGTGCTCGAGCTGATCGTTGTTAACCATTTAATTCGAGATTTATTTGCGGAATTTCGGAGATTCTGATCTCGAGGTTGATAATTCGGGGTTTTGGAAATTTTTGAATACTTTTGGGACATTTGAGGTTGGGAATTTGCAAAGATTCGACTCTTGGAACGTTGGGACTGAGAGAGTTACGATTTAGGGATTTGGAATGCTGAAAATATGCAACTTCGCGAATTTGGAGATTTGAATATTTGGAGAATTAAGAATTTGGGAATTCAGTTATTTGGAATTTTGCAAATTTTGATGATTGGCAATTTGTGGATTTCGGAATTTGGGGGATGCAAATTTGGAGAATTAAGAATTTGGGAAGTTAGAGATATGGAGCTTTGAAAATTTGGAGACTCGCGATTTTCAAGCTTGGGAAATTTGGGGATTCAGGAATTTTGGTATCTGAGGATTTGGGGATTTTGGAATTTCGAGATCTGGAGATTTAGTTCTTGGAAATTTGGTAATTTGAGGATTCGGAGATTTAGGCTAGCAATTTGTAAATGTAGGAGTTCAACAATTTGGGAATTTAAGAATTTAGATATTCCAGAATTTCGAAGCTTGTGATTTGGAAATATTGAACTTAGAAAATTTGAGGAGTTCGCAATGTCAATATTTTAAAATATGTCAGTTTAAGACTTTGAGAATTTTGGAAGTGTGAGGATCTCAGGTTTTATTAATTTTTAAACTTAAGATTTCCGAAATATTTAAATTGTTTAATCAGGGAATTGGGGAATGTCGAAATTAAAAAACCCAAAAACAAGGAAATCTGTATGATCGAAAACATGAAAATTAGTAATTTTATAATTTTCCAAAATTATCCAATCTCGAATATATAAACCCTTTCCTACATATTCTTTTCTGAACAATTATGACCATTAGGAACAATGGAGGCACAAATTGCCTCGAAAAAGCAAGTACCCGGCGGTCGAGGAATATCGTCCTCCTCTTCGAGTTTCTGAAGAGATCCATTGTGTACGATTGGCCCTTACATCGAAGTTCACTCTTACGTAAGACGAAGAATCGTGTTGGGGTCGAAAAGAAGAAAATACGAGGGCAGAACAAAGATAGCCGGCCCATTTACCCTCAGAAGCGTTGACCTCTGCGTGACCAAGCGCATCGAACTCTCGTCCCTTCTCTAGTGGCCAACTGAATCGTTCCAGTTGCTCGACACTGAACCCATTCAGGACCTAATAATACAGACAAACATTGCTGTTTGCTGTTTGGCATCATAATTCCGTCACCAGACACTGAGTCTACTCGTAGGTGCTACGAGCCACCTACTCAATTTGCAGTAGCTATCCTGTGTACCTTCGCGAGGGATTGACGTCATTAATGGATATCGACTGAACGATTAGAACGGTGTTATGTAATCATTTTCTGTTACTTCGAATTGAAATTATACGTTTATTTATCAATTTCTGACCACTTTATTAAGATTTAATACGAACCTCACGATGCAGTTCTACTCAATTAATTTTATTTATTTTGAAGTCTCTTACGAAACATAATGGGTCGATTACGAGTGTAATAGCGTGTACTAATGCTTTTATGGGAAAAATTGAAGATTATGCGATTCTTCGTATATAAAATATGAGGTGAGAGGTGTAGATTACTATGAAGAAGGGGATGAAGACTTAATTCGTGAACATTGCAAAAATTTTTATGGGGGAAAAGTGACGGTAATGGGGCTAAGGGTGAATAATGTACAGAACGTGGATGCGAGGTGAAAAGAATGGATTAGCGCGAATAAGGCAGTGAAGACATAATTGGGGTGCATTGCTAAAATTTTGGTGGGGGAAAGAAGTGACGAAAAGGGAACAAGGGTAAATAGTGAAGACATGCGGCGGGGGTGCGAGACGAATGAAATAAATAAGGGGATGCGAGGTGAACGGAATAAATAAGTACAAAAATGGGAGTTAGGAGGCAGATGAGTGCGAAAGTGTGTGGACGGGTAGATTAGAATCAAACTGGGGTTCTAGGTGCTACGGGGGTATATTACTAAAATTTTTATGGAGAAGTGGCTGTGACGGGATTACGGGTAAATGGGGTGGACAGGGATGTGAAGTAAAAAGGGTAGATTGGTCTGGTGGGGTAGATAAGTACGAAATAGGGGTGAGGAGGCAGATAGGTATGAAATAGAGTAAACAGTTATGAAGGTGGAGGTGAAGAAGCAAGTAGTTACGAGAAGAGAGGGCAAAGAAGTAATTTGGACGGATTGCTAAATTTTTTATGATGAAAGACAAGAAGGAGTAAAGAAGTGATTTGGATGGATTACTAAAATTTTTATGAGGAAAACAAATGACCGGGACAGGGTTAAACAGCAGAGATAAGGTGTGAATATGAGTGGGATACACGAGATGAATAAGGGTACAAAGAAAATATTAAGTTTCGTAAGATGTTACGTCGCTGTTGTATTTCGAAGTTGCAATATAGTATTTGTAAATAACGTTGACGTAACACAGGGCAAATAATAATATAAATAGGGGTTGAAGGGTGAGATTAAAAGACTCGATAAGTGCAAAGAATAAAAAAAAGAAAAATTAGAGATGGAAGAAATATAATGTACTACAACATGTTATGGTGCGTTAAATTGCATCATCAAAATTAGAATAGCATAATATTACCAAGTAAAAGACTATATGCAGAGATGCAGATTATACATGCAGATCGTGTAAGTTAAGTACTTATCCACAATGGATTAATTTGTACAACTTGCTTATCCAAATCCCAATTTAGTTGCTACCCCTTTATTCCTTGTTTTCATAATAATAGCCAATAAAGAAGGCTATGCAAGGTCGTAAACATGAAGTGTACCCGTGCAGAAAGTATTAAATAGAATCCAATCTAACCTAATCCACTACCAACAATCTGTGTTCCACAATACCAATTTACTTGCTATCTCTTTCACCCTTATTCTCACGTTTTCCCCGTGTAATCTACCGAACCACAGCATGCGTCCATATTTCCAAGTTTCACATTACACGCAACGATTCTCTGTTTTATGTCGCGTAAAATTCCCCATACAATTATTAATACACGAGAAAGTAACATCGACTCGAGCACGTAATTACTCGGACAAAAACCCTACTTCATCTTCTACGATTTTAGGCAATCACTTAGGTACGCACATATAAAATCATGCAAATGTACAATCGTTTCGAGAAACATGTGCCAATTACAAATGCAAAGTTTTTCAAAGGTTGTTAGGGACGTGGTATGCATCACTTGCGTTCGATCACCTTCGTAGGGTATCGATTCATGATCGAAGTCCATCATTTACCTTATGACGTCGTTTTCCTTGCTGACAGCCATGCAGCTAGTGACAAGACTTCCATTCTGATCGTCCCAGATTTTCACAGGCGTGGTTAACTTGGTGCCAGGCAAATTTCCGTTGGCTCGGTTCATAGCTAAGCCTCGTTCGCATTTCGCTGCGATGACGTTGTCGTCCTGCATGAGGAACACGTTCACGTCGAATGTGCTGATGTTCGGACAATAACGATCGCAACTGAACGGATCCTTGATTTTCGTGCATCTGGAGTTCTGACAGCTGAAGAAGCCGTTCAGTTTCATGTTGTCCTTCTCGCTGTCCACCACGATGCCGTCGGCTTTGTAGTGACATAACATCAGCTCGCTTATGTTCGAACAGTGGCCAAGGCTGCAGTTAAACACCCCCGAAAGTACGCTGCACTCGCTGCCATTGTTGCAATTGTACCTTTTCACGGAAGCCATGTTCACCTGGAGCAAACAACCAATTTGAGTCGAATATGGGAATTGGCGCGAGTGATTCGGGGCGTTCTATCGATCATGTGATAGATGGGAACGATCATAGATAGAACGTAGATCATAGATCATAGAATATCTATGAGTTGTACATCAGATGATCTTTTTGTAATCGAGTTACATAATCTTGTACTGTATGTACATGTCTAGGTTAAAATTAGATATATTCAACACTTATTCTTATTTGTCAAGTTTTGGAGTTTTTATATTATTAGTTTTTTATATTTGAAAATTTGGGAAATTTAGAAATTTAGGAAGTTAAAAATGTGGAAAATTTAGATATTTAGAGATTCGAAATTTTGGAAATATAAAATTAACAAATTTGAGAATTTGGGAATTTAAGAATTTGAGAACATAAGAAATGTAGAAATTTGAAGATTAGGAAATTAAAGGAACTTGAAAGTGTAGAGATTTGAAAGGTGGAAGTTTGAGAATAATTGGAAATTTAGAAGTTTGTAAATTTGTGAATTTGGAAACTTGGGATTGGAAAATTAGGGAACTGGGAAATGTGGAAATTTCGGGACTTGGAAATTTGAGCGCTTGAAAAATTTGAAATGTTGTAATTTAGAAATTTAGAATCTCGTACCTCCTCGACTATTTATATACATAAAAAACTCGAAAATATAAGAAGTTCAAGAATTTTAAGTAGAAAGTACCAGGCATATATGCGCCTAACATTTGTCCGTTCAGGTTTCCTTTTAAAATTTCTACTATTTCAAAAATAATACTCCTATGTCAAAAAAACATAAATATTTCAAACATTCCAATTTATAATTTCTGCAAACAATAGACATGTAATTGATATCTACTTTATTCTAAGCCATCTTTATAAACTTGGTAACGAACAATGTAAACACCTATAAAGTACTAATCGATCTTGTGAATCACAGTAAATTGTAAATTATAATGCGTGACATAGCTGATCGATAAAAGGTGTGGCAGACGAGCAGGACACGAGCCATTAGAAAGTTATTCAAGACGACGAACCCGATCGGAAGCGTTATGTAGCAGCGAACGAGGTTAGGGTATCAAAGTAACCGGTGTCGGGTTATTTTCATTACATTAACATAACTCGATAATATCGTTTCCATTTCACGTGCACGTGGACTGGCTTTAACGCGGATACCACTGTCGAAAAACCACGGTGCCCGACACGACAACTTTCACTCGTGTTCGAGCGGTGGCATTAAGTAATTGCATTTCATGCGAACGAATTTATTAATCTTGTGGGAGTTATCTCCGTTAGCGACGAATTCTATATTTCATTTCGTTAAAAGTGAGATCTAATAATTCATTAAATATGAAGACCGTTAGTTCATTAAAAACGAGGTCCGTTATTTCAATAAATGTAACGTCTCTTGTTTCCTTGACCCTTTATACTCGTGAGGCGATTCACATTCGCCGTTTGACTTAATGCAATAATATTAAATAAATAACTTCTAACGAAATTTGAGAAACAGACAATATTCGTAATTAATAATAAAAAAGTAATAATTTCAAAAAAATTCATTAAACTTTTCAGCTAGAAAATTTTAGATTTGCTGTTTTCCAACAGTAAAAATGTTTTCGACTGTAAAGAATTAAGAATAAGGTCCGGTAGTTCATTAAAAATTAAATGAACAGTGTCATTTAAATTACGTCCACATCATATCAAGCTCAATTTTTGTTTGCACATTGAAACAAACCCTTTTAGAAAGTTCTTTTTTAAGAAATTTATCAAATCTTTCTAACCTAACCAAACCCTTTTGTCTGTAACGACCCGACGGTAGATAGAAATCTGTTCTACGACAGTGTCGCGTTAAAATGAGCGTCCACTGTACTCTTCGCCTTCCTCTTTGGATCCTTTTCTCCGCTAACTGGATTTTTCCCCGGTTAATTCCGTTAAAGCAACGTTCGTTGAACTACCTGTAGCTGGACTAATTAAAAACTCGGTCCGACGCACTCCTTTGAACTCGACTCGATCGATGAACCTATCTTTTTTCCTGTTCCGGAACCGTGGGCAGGAACGCGGAAGAAATGATGTTCCGGAACGGTCATCGATCACGGGAATATAAATTGCTATTCGCGATGGATTGACTGATCGGACAATAAAGTTGAAGTGGCGAGATCGACCGTAAGAAGGAGACGCATACTGCGACGCAGGGAACTCGAGATATTGGGGATATGCAGATGGGGGATATGGTGGTAGAGGAATTTAGAGATATGCGTGTCGGGAGAGACATAAAAATTGAGGAAATAGGGATTGCAACATACAGAAAACTCGACGTATAGGAATCTAGGAATATAGGAACTCGAAGATCTATAGTGTTAGGGTGCTAGGAACTCGAGGACTTAATGATTAAGGGATCTATGAACACGGAGATTTAGAGATTTAGGGATGTAGGAACATAGGAATTTTGGGATATAGGAACCGGAACACATAGAGATGTGGAGAAATAGAGATCTGTGGATGTAGGGATTTCGAACACAGGGATATATAAATACTAAAGGGATACTAAAATAAATAAGTATTCAGAAATATATGTACCTGGTAACATAGGAATCTAATAATACAGAAATCTATGGATGTAGGAATCGGGAAATGTAGAGATGTGGACACGTAGGTCCTCAGAAATACGAGTATCAGGAAATATAGGAATGTAGTAATATGGTGAACTACTAATGTAGGAGCAGATGCATACAGGAATCTGGAGACATAGAACTCAGTGAATACAGAAATCTAGTAATATGTAGAACTAGGAGTGTGGAAACCTATATAGGAATTTAGGAATATATAGATCTGGAGACATAGGAGTTTAGATCACCCGTCAAACCGTATTAGATCATTATACAGTGTCTCATATTATATCACCGCGCGTTGCATCGAGCATCTGTCAATATGTATCTCAAGATCACCGAATAAATGAACTTGGTTTGTTATACTCAAATGCAACAACGTATTGTTTCACTTAAAAAATAGACGTCTGACAGAAAAAGTTCTGTCAGAGGGTAATGGAAAATGTTTGTCCGCGGCGAAGCCTGTCACGATTATCACTTAACAAGTTCCCGCTGATCCGTGAACTTTATTTTTCTGCATGCTCCCACGGGAGGCACAGTTTCGAGGTTGTACGGATGATTTTATCCGGTTCTCCATCTCCCGCGGGAACGAAACGGCATACCGTCGATTCCGGGGAAACCATTTTGCTGTCTGGGACATTACTCTCGTGGCAGGGTTTCGGGATATATTAGACGCCGGTGGTCGCTTATTTTTATGACGGGAAAACCGATATCGCCCGCGTGAAAAATTCAGAGAACATCCAGCGATACGTTCGACGGAAAATTCGCCGCGTTCGTGTCCTAAGCGGCATGAAATACGTTTCATCGACTGAAGTTCTCGAGAATTAAACGAATTTGTTGCTTGTCCCGTGTAACAACGTACCTTGATAAATAACATTGATCCAACAAAAAGAAAATTCATATTTGATGTAACAACATATTTAAAAACATTTTTACAGAAATAGTCAAACACGCAAATCTCTCGTAAACCATTGATCAAAAAAACAGAAATAATTAAACCTTGCAGATTCTCGAAAATCTGTTCGACCTAAATGGTTTACGAGTTGTACGTGATCAATGAAAAAGTCAGCAGTTTGTAAAATCATTGAAGACTCTCAAGATAGTTTTACAGCCTGCAATGACCAACAGGCACTGCAACGAAGGGTCACCGTTTATTACCCTATCGAAACAGGCTCGTCTATGTACAGTTTCACAAATGGCAACAACGGATCACTTTCACTTACAAATCACATTTTTGCCCACGCTACAACATTAATCGGTTACACCGAATTAAATTGCAAATAGAATAATGAATATTCATTGTCATCTGACATACACTGTCAAGTATTAATATTGTCGCAAGATGTCGAACGTACCTGAGGGCAGGCTATGCTGTTGAATTTCGTGCAATTCTCGAAAACAATGTTAGTGCCGTTTCTTCTCACTGTCGCTTGTATCTGCGGGCAAAATCCCGTGGTTCTCGTCAAACACCACTCCCCGCAGCTCGCCCAGCCACAATTAGTGGCTAAGGTGGTATCAATGGTTTGGCACATGACTGGATCTGGATCGATTCCCGCGTGGAAGGCCCTGGAAATTAATTGCACCGGCTTCATTAATATTTCCCGGAGCGCGGTTTGAATATCGCATGATGGGCCACGGATTTGTTGATTCTGGATTCGTCTGCTTCGTCTCACGATGTTACGTTAAATAATTAAGCCGGTATCGTGGGAAAAGGGACCACGGAACTATATTACTATGTACCACGATAACTATATTTCTACGTGCTTCCTATACATCTGTATTATTTAACTGCGTTCCAACTCTGTGCCTTTATTTTCCACTCCATTACTCTTCTATCCTACTATATTTTTCCTAGTATCATTCGAGCAGATTGCTTTCTCATCATTTTAGTTATTTTACTGCATTATTATGTTGTTAAAATGATGTCCATGAAATTAATAACGAAATGATTCATTCCAAATTTTGCAGTAAAAATTTCAAACTGGATGTTCATAGTACACACAAATATGTACGTCTGCTATAGTACATACCGCGGCGATTGATTTACAGGGGAACAAAAACGTGATCGTTTATGATCCGACAGAGATGAAAAGTGCAAGGGCGAGGCTAAAGGCGGGAGTCATGTAGCAAGTTATAGATCTCCGAGGAAATTAAGGCCGGACGAGTGGTAACTTAATTACTATCAGCCTTGGTCAAATTAATCGATGCAGCCTTGTCGTTTACCTGTGGGACGGCATGTAGATTGCCACGCTCAGATAAACCAACGCGACGCAGCTGATGACAATAGTGAACTGACAGAAGCAGATACTGCCGCATATCCTGCGATCCTGTTCCGGTATCAGGCGACGCTTGTGCTTCCGTCCCATCGCGAGTATTTTAATCGGGTATCCCGTCGTCCTGCTTTTCACCCCTCCTGGAAACCCCCCGGCTGCTCCGCAGTAATTTCTGAACGGATTAATCCAAATCGTTTCTCATCAGGCCGAGGACTCCTTTCAGACGCGACGATTCCCCTCTCGGTTCACTCGCTTCGAATCGCTCAATCTCGCCGCGAACAAACTCTATTTGTCATCGGAGCATATTTTATTACGGCTCAACGAAGCACGCCGCATCCGTTTCCCTCAAAAACGAGCCGATAACCTGCTCTCCATCCGACTTGAATCGAACCCCTGTAAATAAGTTTCCTTCTTAATGCCGCTTCCACCGTTCGCAGAAACCGATTGCTCCCTAACCATTTATTTCTAGCAATCTCGATTTACTATGTTATTTGTCTTCGTTGCATCGGGCGACAATATGTCGGATTTGTGCAACAATTGCAATCGCATTTTTCTGAAGGGAAATTTAAAGGGTTTTAATTTTGGTATGATTAACATGTGTTTTTTATTTTCTAGTAAATACTACGGTCTTTAAGTGCCTTTAATCTGATTCGCGATTGATGATTTAAAGTAAGAAACGTGTTTTTTATGTTTTTATTATAATTTTTATTACAGTTCTGAAATCTGATATTCAATAATAATATCCATGATAACTTTTATGATAATTTTTATGATTATTTTAATTGCAGCTTTGATATTTAATAACAATTTTGATGACAATTTTTGTGACAGTTCTGACGATCATTTTCATGATAGTCTTGACAATGATTTTCATAATAATTTTTCACGATATTTTCATTAGTATTCTCATGATAGTTTGATGATAATTTTTTTTATAATTTCTGTATCTGTTATTTCGTCTAATTAAATTTTTAGCGATGTTGGTTTATACCTATCAATTTGTTAAAATGATACTTTAATAGCACAGTTATTCGAGAAACATGGTTTGGTGAATCTGAAGAAGTGTTAATAGTAAAAAGTTAAAGAATCGACATAATTTTTAATCGAATCTATGAGATAGAATAAAATAGCAATAAAATGAAGTAAAATAAGAAACAAGCGTAGAAAGTATATATTCATATTTTTAATGAATATATTATAGTCATGGTGAAAATATAAAATAATAAAATAAGATCAGCCCTGTTCTCTCCTAATTTGGAACTTGAACAATGAAATTCGGAATACGGGACGCTTGCTTGATAATTTTCGCTTCAATCCAAGACGTAAATGGAGAAAACTTTTCCGAGGATATAATTCATTTTATGGCCGCGGCGGGTATGAATTATTTTCCAAGAAAGTTGCGACATCGTTGAATTTTACAAACTCGAGCACGCTTCACAACAGGTGTCCCGGTCATAGTGTTCTCGTTGCCAACTAGCCACCGTGTTTCATCGATTTGACAGTTTCACGAACTATAAAACTTCCACGTATGTATTTAAATTCCTAAGAGCTATACGCGCGTACTCGGAATTGTTCTCTGGCAAAGTATCCTTCAATGAAACGATGTCCTTCGGTATCGACATTTTCAAGGTCCGTTTCTCGAGAGCGAAAAAAAAAGAAAGCATACCTCTGCCCCTGATTAAGCGATATCATCTGGACTGCAAAAGGTCACCTGAAGCATTGATTTTCCGGTTATGTAAGGCGGCTGATTTTACATAAGCATCGAAGGGTGACACGCGATCGAAACTCGATCGTACGCGTTTAATATGGTCGATAAAAATCGAGCGACGAGAATGGTACTCTTAGCGGTTGAGGTGCTGGGGGAATAGACAAGGAAATCGAGATTTTGCGATTTTTGGGTTTTTGGGTTTCACAACTTTGAAACATTAGAAATTTTTAGTTTTGACACTTTTGGAGCTCATGGGGTTTGAAGTTTTGGGATTTTAGGATTTTTGAATTTTGGAGTTTTGGGATTTTGCGCTTTAAAATTCTAGAAAATGTGTATTTCAGATTTAGAAATGTGGTGAATTTAGAATTTTAGAGTGTTAGGATTATTGACAAACTTTTTGATTAAAAAATTTTAGGGTTGAAAAATTTTAGGATTATAGAATTATAGGACTTTAAGAACCTAAGATTGTGTATTTGAAGATTTAAGGTTTTGAAGATTTCGGGATTTGACGAACTTAGGATTCCTGGTTTATAGAATTTTAGGATTTTAGGATTTCTGCTGTACACCTTTAGAATTTTGGGACATTAAGTATATGTGACTTTTGGAATTACAAGTTTTTAATTTAGTGCTAAATTTTTGTGTCTTGCGAATTTGAAAGTTTAGAGATTTAAAATTTAAGAAGTTGAAAATTTGCAACTCAGCCATGACAAAATTTAGGAACTTAAGAGTTTGGAGTTTGTGGATCTGGAATGCGAAAATTTGAGATTTGGAAATTTGGAATTGGAGGATTTAAAATTTTCGAGTATCTAAAAGCCTGATAATGTAATATATCACGAATAAGTGTATAACAAAGAATAACAATCTTTAAAAGTGACAATTTAAATGAATTTTTAACCAAAGCCTATGATGCCCAAAATTAAGTACCCAAAATTGAGACTGGTATTATAATTAAGCCAAAAGCCTCTATAATTGAAGATTAGTGCAATAACCCGATGCAATTAAATAAGAATTACTATCTCACCCTCTGTCGGATGTCTCGAAATATTAATTGTATCAATCGATCCAAGAATAGTACAATTTTTCGCAGTGACGCAAAACTCCCTTGTATATCACTCAATACAAACATAATTTAAAAACAGTCTATCTCCGCGAAATCATATCGCGATGCCCTCGTGACTTTTCGGAGGAATCAACGCTTGACTCATCATTCCGTGAAATCTCCAACCCCCGTTTAAGAATTCTCAAAACCGATTAGTCTTCCACAGAATGCTAAGGATACCGCTTCATCATCTAAATGTCACGAGTAAAACGTGTCTGTTCGATCGAAAGTCGTGGCTCCGTCCGACGTTCATTATAAAGATCGTTACCGATTATTATCGATCACTCGATCTAGCGTCTAGCCGACACTTTTTAGTTCCCCCTTTTTTCATCGACTTTTTTTTCCCCCCGTCTACGCCATTCGCGTATCAACGTTAATGCACTCGAGGCAATTACCTGGTTTTAACTTCATTAGGCGCAGCGCCGGTGTAAACAGGTGCACTTCGCCGGATGATGTGCAATTAGATGCTCGTAATCCTATTACAACGCGAGGGACGATCGCTTAACGGCCATTCGAAAGTAACACCTATCGATTCAGGGAAACTTTCTAGCCTCTGGTAAACCCGACGGTTAGGGGGTTTCCTGAAACTTCTCGCGACGGAGACGATCTAATGGTCTTTAAGTCGACATCAAAGGGAATACTAGAAGAGAACGGGGCTATATTCGTGCACGATAATTCTAGTGCACCGTCCACTATCTAAAGCAACAATGTTTTCCTTCGGGCATTCTACGAACTGGTTCGTTTCTTTGAACCTCGAAAGTTTCGCGAAAGGGTATAGATTCGCCGATTGCGAATACATTGATAGCGTATTTGTGAAATTGTCGGACGCACATTTAATATTCTTTTCGATTAAAATTTTAAAGCGTGTTCGACTTAAAATTGTACTGATTTTGATGTTCGATATTTTATGACAGTCTTGATGATAACTTTTATCGATAATTTTGTGATAGCTGTTATGATCATTTTTATTGTAGCTTTTGCATTTTATATTTAATAATAATTTTTATGATAACATTTATTACATAACTTTTATAATTTTTCTGATAGTTTTTATGATTATTTTTATTATGATTTTAACATTTTATATTTAATGACAATTTGAATGATAACTTTTGTCGTAGTTTAGCTTAGTTTGATAATCATTTTTATGATATATATGATACAATGTATGTAATTCTCTGTTATTTCGTTCAATTCTTAAATTTTGCGAGAGATGTTAGTTTGTACTCGTCAATTTGAAAAAATGATACTTTAATAAGATAGTTATTCAAAAAATTAGATTTGATAAATCTGAAGAAGATTTACTAGTAAAAAGGGAAGGAATCAACATAATTTTTAATTAAACCAATAAGATAGAATAAAATGGCGATGAAAAATAATTAAATCCTTTGAAATTTTTTCCGGTGTAATACTATGAATTTTTTATTAAACAATAAATATTACATAATATGTATGTTTAAACATACATTTCAATTTCCGTAAGGAATGAATACATGTTATGACACCGGCTTCGCTAACTGTAAGGTGTCATTGGTAGTGATCGAGAGTGACTGATCAGTGTTGTATTACTCAAGCTCATTAAGTATAGTGTTGATACAGTATGAAACACTTAGCATGCAACGTAAGATAACAAAAATTTCGATAATAGATAACCAATGTTACTTCATGTAAACCTTGTATTTACAAAATTCTGTACCATCTTTAAATCTTCACAAAGCACTAAATTATAACAAAATCTTGAAGTCATTAATATTTGTAAAAAATTGTCTGGCAGGTTGTCGATGAAAAAGTTTAGATTCTCGGCACGTGAGAAACTTTTCAAACTTCAGAAAAGTAATAAGTTTCATAAACCAAAACAATTGAATCGCTATTCAAATAAAAAAAGAAGATATAAAAAAATGTAACGATACGGAAAGATTAAATTCTCCGATTTGAAAAATTGAAAACACTTACCAAGAAACGCATTCGCGCCACGATCGACATCGTTTACCTTCAAGACTATCGCGAGTTCCATTAAATGTCACCGGTATCTTGATCGTGGACGGTCAGCGGGTTAAATATCACTCTTTTACTACATCAAAAGATCGATTAAATTCCACTCGGTACCCCGAACACGTTCAGTTTCGTTTAAATTGCATCAAGTAACCGGTATTCGATTACGGATGATCGATCACTGAAAATATCCTACAACTTCGAACCTATTAAATGTTCCACTCCGGTAATCTCGTCAGATATCATTCACAAAAGATGCACACGATCAAAATTCACCATTCGACTTCTTTTTAAAATCAAACGATGTTCCCGACAGCGACGCGATTTTTTCGTAGCACAAAATTTTCGTAGTGCAAATTAATTGATCGCGTTGATCACGTTCTCATTTCCATCCATGTTTCCCGATGTCATTGCTATCCGCGGCGCGTCGACATCGACGAGAGAAAGAAATTCGCTCGACGGAGTTTGAACGTTCGTCCGACGACGACGTAGCACCCACGCAATCCGGACGACTGTTTGAAAACAAGGCTTGCCGTCGAGTGTTGTATGGCTCGCGAGCTTCCCCATGCCGGGCTTGCGCTCTGAACACCACCGTGGCCGAGCTTTTATGGGAAGCTGCCACGAACCGATTGCCCGAAGCGCTCGAATCAGCCTCGAATCCGCCTACGACCGTGCTCGCCCTCGAGGATACGACTTCGCATCAAAAAGCTGATTAATCACGGTGGACGAGGAGGTTTGCTGCTGACCTATGCTTTTTTTCGTATCGCGACTTACGTATCGAATCAGCTTTGCGAACGTGCAACGTAGAATCGAGAGTTTCAGAATTTTTGCGGATGGCTATTGGGGTAAAAGGATTGCGAATGTCTCGTCGATGTGTTTTGATTGTTTCAGGTGTATGAAGGCATTTTTGATTTTTTGGATTTATTTTGCGATCGATTTAAGGATTTCAGAGACAGTACATTTTTAAGTTGTCGAATTCTGAAATTTTTTAGTACAGTGTTGCTGAGGTCGAAAATGTTCATATTACAGATTTGTTTGGAGTCGTATCTTCAGTTCAACGAATGAACAAATATTTTAGTTTTCAATTTCTAAAATTCCGAAGTACTAACTTTCCTATTTTCTCATTGTTCTTATTCCCACTCTTATGTCTACAAATTTTGAACTTCCCATATTCCCAATTTCCCAGTTCCCCAATTTCTCAATTTTTCCAAATTCCCAAATTCCGAAATTCTGAATTTCCCAATTTCCAAATTCACAAATTCTCAATTTAACAAATTACCGAGTTCTCAATTACCCCAATTCACAAATAGCAAATTCCTAAATTTTTGATTCCCTAAATTTTTAATCTCCCAAAATTTCATTTTCCTAAATTTCCAATTTCCCAATTCTTCAATTCCCAAAAATCCTAATCCTCCAAATTTCCAGTATGGCAAATTCTTACGTCCCCAAAAGGTGCAATTACCGAAATTTTCAATTTCCCCAAATTCTAATTTTATTAATTTCCATTCCCCGAATTTTCAGTTTCCCGATTTCTAATTTTATTAATTTCCGTTCCCCAAATCTAAAAATTCTCTACGCCTCCTGAATCCTCAAACACCAAAATCTTTCTATTTGAAAGTAGTTGAAGTATAAATATTAAACCTCCAATTCGTATACAATATAAAAATCTCTAAATCGTAATTAAATTAACTTCAAACCTACCACGATATATCGTATTTGTAAATAGCATGTCATGTATTTTTAGAAAATACGTATTTAGTCCTTCGAAAATAGCTTACTACGAAAATAGATTTCATTGAGAGATTTAATCGCGAATGTGGTTGTAGCTGTTCTTGCAACCACAGGCTTGACGTAACGAGCTGAAATTAAATTACGTAGAAGGTAGACGTGTGTAGAAAGAAACCCAGGAAGAATACATTATTGTGTTTCTCTGTAGCTTAACTTCTCCTTAATATGAGACTTCCGTGTGAAATAAAATCCTGGTTCGACAGATATTAGGTTACACTGACGCAATATTTTCGAAAGCCTCGGAAAGATCGAGCGTAGAGTACATACTGAAGCTTGAAAGCTTTTTAGGTGATTGCTACGGTTCCATGGTTCATCTTCGCGAAATAAATATTCGGAGCTCGTACTTTTAGTACGAGCGTGTCTATGCATTTTGATGAGACATTTCTTCCACTCGAAATTTTACGACAAACGATATTTTATACCAAAAGCTTGTCATTGAAATTGAAGATTTTTCGTTTTTACGAAATAAGTGGATAAGTGCTTAGGAAAAATAATTAGGGCTAATATGTGGAAAATAATTAGGGCTGTCAATTACCATATTTTTTGTTTAGTAATATGAATATCATACGGGGTGTAATTCCTATACTTTGGGATATATTTTTAAACCTCGAGATTTAAATAAGAATTTGTATTCGGCGAGATTTCATTCATTTTCAACTCTCGGTTAAATAGGTCATTTTAAACTACGTGAATGTATCGATGAGTTTAATTAATGATAATTTGTAGCAATTCACAGCGCGTGCTGGACACAAATAGACAATCGAAACGTGACAAATAAATCTAACATTTTTATAAATAGTATCTGCATCGCGGTGTAAAGCCACTTTTCCTAATTAAATTTTCTTGTTTTCGCGCTCGGAAAGAGGCGAAGGTGAAACAGACATGGCAATTGATTTAACAGAAAACCTGTTTCTGTATATTTCAAACGAAGTCGTACAATCTTTTATTTACAATAGTTCGTTAGTATCGCAGAACGAGTACGTTATGTATATAATAATAATTATGTACAGTATTCAAGATTTTTAATAATGGTACGCACGAAGCGGTGGACAAATACGGTGACGTTGAAAACTCTCGAATAAAGAATCGGTAAGCGTTCCCGAGATGCAGGAGAGAGAATGAGAAATCGAAGGCAGGGAATCAAAGTATTCCGAGAATTTTATCGAGAAAGGGAGGGGTAAAAGAATGCGAAGAGATTTTAACAAATAATATGGGAAGAGAATCGATAACAGCGGCTTAATTACGGTATAGTAAGTGCAGGTACGTTAGAATAATCAAATAACACGTGATAGAGCGTATTTATACAATAAGTATCGATAGAAATAGACTTTTCTTTTTATACGTTAATCGTCGCTTTCTAATCTCTTTTCGTTTTCTCATTGTCGATCGAGTTCACTTTTTTTCTTCGTTCTGAACCTACGTTTTCGATCCATCCTCACGAATGTCATCGCTTTAAGCGCGTATTTTGATTTCCTAGAATTTTCATAGGATCTATCTAAATAGCATCGGCGTCTTTTCCCGCGACCGATGATCCTAAATAACCTTTAACTGGATGATCGCTCTAATCGACTAACGAATTGGCACTAAACCGATCTGATATGAGAGATATGGAAGTGCTTGCAGACGAACGAGCTCTGCTTGATGGACTGTCGAATCGTTCCAGAACGATCCCTGATTCTCGCGAACACGTTTCATCAAACACAATTACGTCCGAGTACAGTTCGAGATGTTTCCGTAAATCGTTGTATCGATCAATGGCTAATTCATCTGTTCCTCTTGATCATCGATCAAAGAGAAATCAAGGTATTCGATTTTTCTACGGAGACAATTTTCATGTCCGATCGTGGACGAACGACTATTTCGCCTAAAAGTGGTCGATCATTTTGGTTAGTTCAGAAAATATCACATTATTGGGACGATCTTTTTAAGGTTATGTTAATAAGTCTAATTTTTTATATAATTCCATACTGCTTATTTGCAACCACTCACGTAGTTTTTAATGGAAGTGAAGTAAAAATGATACTTTTTATATATATGTGTGTGTTGATCAAAAGACGACCATACACTGTGATAGTAACCTTGAAGAGGTAATCTTATCAGAGCTACGCGTAAATGAAATGTTAGAAGAAATGAATTATTATCTTCGAGTCACCCTTAGTTTCTTATTTTTCAATAGGATTCGAACACTTCATGATATACTCTCGACCACTATACTTTAAAAAGCTCCCTCTATGCCGCCTATCTCTACTCGAAATAGTACTTTCCGATTGAAAATGATTTTCTGTTCAGAAGCTTTCTGCCCACAGAAATAAATTCCCAAAATTGTGTTATTGTTCTAACCAACCAACATAGTCAACCATTAAATTATCTCTTAATTAATATTTCGAATCCCATTCGAATAAAGTCAAAATCTGTCCCATTTCGTTCATCCATTTCATTGTCCACGTTGGTCGTTCGATCTCGCGATGAGTCGAGTGTGTTGAGCAATAATTTCGCGTGACAGAAAAATCGCAGGAGAAGATTTTTTTGCTCGTATCGTTTCCGATCTGGCTAATTTCGAGACGCGTGCTCGCGACCGATCAATCGATCGTTTGCTCGCTCGTTCACGTTAACGGAAATCGATTAGCAAGCTTCGAGTGGGGAATGAGTGCCGAAATGAAGGCTCCGTTGAAATTCGGTTCTCGTGCACGCACGAATCATGCGAATTTGGTGGACGCCTGAATTAAGGCCGAGTAAAGGATTCACAACCATTCTAGATGTATGGGGTCGCGACAATGTTTCCGTACGCTTCGAAACAACTACGTATAGACACCGTGATTAGATGTCGAATGAACTTGGGATTAGGTAAAACTACGATGAACACTATAACCGAGGCATGCGCAACGTTCTTGATACAGTAACTGGGCCGTTGTAATTTTAATAGTCGAACTATCGGGATTATTGTAACAGCCCCTAGATTTTGATTAATTATCCTTGAATTTCGAAGGTGGAATGATAATTTTCGATTGTATTGAGCGTTTCATAAAATGTGCGTTTTGGTCGAGTGTAGAGTTTCGCATACGTGACTTTTCAGATTTTAAACTATAATAATTGTTAACCTAGAAATTTCTATATTTATTAATTTTCCAATTTTTAGTTTCCCAAATTTTTTATTAGCGAATTTTCAGATTTATTAATCTTAAAATGATAGAATTTTCAAATTCCCACATATACAAATGCCTAAACTCTCAAACTTATGTTTGTTCAAATTTTCAAATGTCTAATTCTTATGTTACCAAATCTCCGAATTCCTACGTTTTCAAATTCTCAAATTCCCAATTTCCCAAATCCCCAAATTCCCGAATCCTCAAATGCTAAAACTCCCAAATTGACAATTTCTGAAATTTTCGACTTCAAATTTCCAAATTTCCAATCTTCAAAGTTTCTCAAATCCCCAAATTTTCTAATTCCCAGTTAACTTATCCCCAAATTCTCAAAATTCAAAATCATCAAACATTAAAATTCTCAAACCCTTAAATTTGTAAATTCCCTAACGTCATAGTCCAATTGAAAATTAAAAAGAATACAGTAAAATTGAACTGCTTTCGCTGGAACTCGCGTGCACATTTCGTGAAACATCTTGTACGATTCGAGTTTGACTTGATATTACAGAAACGTGATTTTGAGTGGAGTTAAAAATTATTGCTAGTTATTGCGCCAAGCATGCTCGTTGGATTACGTTGTTTCGCAGCTTATGGAACGCAGATCGCTCGTCCCTTCGAAAACTGAACTGAGAAAACCGATATCTACAGCTATAAACTACTATGCACGTCGCGTGCATGAGTGCATCTTGCGTTTTATGCAAATATATCGTCGTCTAACTAGAACCACGACGCGTCTGGCGGCGTCCGCGTAAAAAATTTGTAACAATCTTTATATATATTATCGATCTCGTTTAGACGATCGATCATATTCACAGACTTAACTTACGAGCTAAGCTTATCACCTACGTGTTTTTTTCTCTTTTGGTGCGAAGACAGATCCTACGGGCGATCGTGTCAATTCTTAAACTCACTTTCCGCTTCCGATTCCAAATTACAACGATTAGGGTAATTAAATGTTATCTCAAACATTGATTTTGTCTAGCAGACTTTTTCTATTTTTGCGGTTGCACTCCTTTTTTAAATCGAAAATATAAAATCACCCTATTAGTAATATCGATTGCCATATAACTTACTCAGAAGAATGAAAATGAATTCGATTTATATCTTTGCTCATCAATTATTTAGTAGGCACCTGTCACGTGTGATCCATATAGTTAATCGCTTTAATTCCAACTTTTAAAATGGAGAAAATCAAATTCAATAAAACGTCATGGAAATTTGAGAATATTTTAAATGGCAGTAATTCATTTCTCATGAAAGATATTAAAAAATTATTATAAATGCAGTACATCGTGGCGAAGAGTCAATTTTAATAAAGAAAAGAAGTTTGATGATTCTGTTGGATGTATAAAGATC
Organism: Coelioxys conoideus; assembly: GCA_947623535.1. Lineage (NCBI taxonomy): Eukaryota > Metazoa > Arthropoda > Insecta > Hymenoptera > Megachilidae > Coelioxys > Coelioxys conoideus. The sequence goes on along the minus strand of OX392457.1, from coordinate 13,965,859 downwards.
ATAAGCGAAGACAATATTACTTATAGAACGATCTATCTATGTCAACTTGAAATATTTGAAGCAAAGGCGCGAAAGTGAGTATTTTTATGACACGCAGCCCAGGATTTTGATTTGTTCTTTGTCTTTTTCTTTGGAACACTCTATGAATCGACAGTTACTTTCGCAAAGTACAAGCATCTCTCAAATTTCGTCGCGTCGATCATATGAGCAACAGATACACGCAGATTTGGGTAAAATGATATTTCGAACGCAATAAACGTGCCTCGTCCAATTATCCTGAAACGCTAATCGAAGCAAATCATAATCCGAAACTGCTTCGAACGAAGATAATTGGAAGATATTGGTTTCCTCGCATTACATTGCATTTTTCGCCATCTTCAACATCATATTATCCGAGTCTGGATAAATATGATTTAACAAATACACCTTACACAAGCGCATCACTTATCCTAGTACGAACTGCGTGAAAACGTGCCACTCGACGAAATATTTATCCCTTACGTTTAAATTTATATCACGTTGTCGGAAGGCGCACCTTGTAGTCGTATCTTTTGAACCTCGTTTTGGAATACTGGTAGATGATCGAGACCGAGCTCTACTCTCGAAAAAACCCACCATACTTAATTATTCCCGCACGTTAACGATCCGTCCTTATTGCGTTCATATAAAAATCTCGCGAAGTTATACGATCGAGAAACATTCGCACATCGAAATCGATCAGACAAGCTTATCGTCTTTGCTGCCGCTGTGTAAAAATATCGCAGATATCTGTTTAATTTAACGCCTTGGAAAATAGTGATAACCCTTTCGATACGCGATCTCGTCAAACACTCGATCCATCTTAACTTATTTTCAACCGGTATTGCGATTTGTCGTCGGAGATTCTTTATAAAATTCATCGTTGCACGAGAAGATTACGAGTTTGATTGATTGAAAGATAAAGGAAAGCGCAGGATCGCCGTTTTGAGTCTTACAGAGGCATCTGACTAGAAATTAGGTTGTGCCAAGTTTGGGTATGTAGACATTTTCAAATTCTGAGATTTGCAAATTTCCTGAAGTATTTTTAAATGTACGAATTTTGAAATTTTGAAATCTCAAATTTCCATATTCCTAAATTCACAGATTTAAAAATTTTCAGGTTCCCTATTTCACAAATTCCAAAATTTTAAAATTCTTAGTTTCCTAAATTTTCAATAAACGAAATTTCCATGCTCCAAATTTCCAATTCCCAGTTTCCCGATTTTCTAATTTCTCAGTTCCCCAATTTCCGACGTTCCCAAATTTCTAATTTTCGAAATATCCAATATCCCGAATTTCCAATTGCTCAATTTCCCTCTTTCTCAAATTCCTAGTTTCCATAATTTACTATACTTCCAAATTTCCAATCTCTCAATTTTCCCATTTTTCAATTTCTCACTTTCCATAATTCCTAACTCCTGAAACGCCCAACACCCCAAATTTCCACGTCTCCACATTCCCAATCGCCAATATGTTAAATTTCCTAATTTTCCATTTATCTAATATTCTGATTTCTCAATTTTCAATCTTTCCAATTTCCCAAGTTTTAAATTTCCCCAATTTTTCTACGATAATCTATTGTTTTCGATAATACTGTAACATAGTTGTTTCCAAAACCATAGTTTTTCACCCCAGTTATAAATTATATCGGCGGTACTGCGAATGCCCAAGCGAGACAAATAAACAAAGAGCTTGTTACGAGTGTTTCTTCGATTTTTTTTAATGAAAGCAATCGATCAAGCTTAAGTGCGATAAATTGAAGCTCAACATTGGTTGGAAGTAGTGAGGTTCGATAGAAGTCAGCCGCGTTGAATTAGGAGCGAATTGAACTTGTCTTCGTTGCTGGAATCTTGTTCTACCACGTTGCTATTGCTTCCGAAGGGTCGTTTGGTTTTTTAGAACGCAAAGTACGCTGAGGATTTTCAGTAATTACTTCGGCGTCACTCCCTCGCTGGGGGGTGAGCCCTTGGCAGCAGTCAGTATTCCTCTTCGTCTTCCCCAAGGATGCTGTACGAATGCAACAGAAAACTGGTGATAGAAAATACAACAGGACCTCTTTGTCGAACTACACAGAGAATTATTACTTCGAGGAACTATCTTCGACTGGGAATAGTTGCACAAAAATTTTCAACGGTTTCCAGATCGTCAACACTTTTTGTTACTACTGACGCAACCGTTGCGTCCTCGTTCTCCATTTACGTACATACATTCATACATTGTACAAGTTACACAAATAAATCGCAATTTTCTTCCCCTTCGTGTTTAACTTATATCGATAATTGACAATTTTGCAGCGATTATTAATTTAGTCGCTACTTGCCAAGAAACAAAATAGCCTTTTAGGGCCAATAATCACAGCATCGACGCCCATAGTTGAAATAATTAACCAATCAGGACTTTTAGATTTATTTCATTGATGAAATGAAATTTATGGTAATCGAAGTTTGCAAGTTTTCGATACTTCCTCGAAGCAATTTGACAGTCACAATAAGTTATAGTTTCTTCTAGCCACACTGGGCACTGCATACATACACGTTACTTACTCTTCCTTCCTGGCGTACTTGTCAATCAGATTACGGCCTGGTCCTCCGCAAGTTTTTCCCATCGGTGGACAATACCAATAACACAACACGCCGAGGGATACCACGAAAAGAACGATAGGCACCACCAACGCTAGAACAAGGTGCCTCAAATTTTCGTCCCAAGAGTACCTGATAACATCCATGAAAATCCAATGTTAATTTTTATGATAAAATATATTTTACATAAATACTGTACAATAGAATAGAAACAAAACAGATCTCCTGTTTCTTCAAATAACTAAATTCTGAGCTATCAATGAAATTCTATTACATTATTCAATTATTGCTTTACAAATGGTATGCTCTTAGATACATTCTGAGGACACCGTCATTATAAGATACATTTTTTAAGCATTATGATCACATAGTATATTTCGATAACATTTCCACACCATAATTTCCATGAAATCACCATTTTTTAAAATACAAATTTGTCACTTGATTATACTTGAAAAGCAACAAATAATATTTTAAAATAACAAAATTTCCAAATCAGTTAAGAACAATACTAACAAAAATTCGTATTAAGTAGTCTAACATAACAAGCTTATCTACTTAGCATTTTTACAAGCTAACATCTATTTATGCTATACGACTTCAATTTGAGAATAAAAGATAACCCTTTTCAAGCACGAAATATTGTTCGAAGAAAAACTGGCGAACAAAGTTTCCACCAGAGCAGACTATATTAATTTCGAGCTTATTGATCCATCATGTTCTACTATTATCAAAAATATGTATCAGACATGAGACATTTCGTGTTTGCACGGTGCTCACGAACGAGCTTGTGAAGTATATTTATAATTATACCTTGCGACGACGGTCTCGGGGTGTGTTCTGCTATAATAACACGGGAATATCTTGCCCATGTTCGAGTATCCGAATTTCTTCGCAAAATCGGAACAGTTCACCCTGGGTGGATAACCGCAACCTTCCGTGTTCACGAAGAATTTCGTGTCCGGAACGTCCCACGGGATGGAACCTAACGGCTTCGCCACGAATTCTTCAAAACTCAGTCGCGTATAGTTGACTCTGATCTGATGACAACGAAGTGCGGCGCTGGTACAACCTGCGATATTTATTTCACAATTAAAATCAACCCTCACTGACCCAGAAAACGACTTGACCTTTGCGTGAAGAATTGTCTTTAATCCGCATTCACATCTCGTTCACACTCTCAACACTCATCAACACTATTCTCATTCATGCAGTAATACTTTTCAACATTATTCTCATTACTAAACCAATTATTTTTCAAATTCAAATTCTGAAATATTCACACCCCTTCAAGAACGAATTTTCAGTTTCAGTTATAACACAGAAAATTAATTATATTTTAATCCATATTTGCTCAATGAAAAAAATGCAATACGAAAAATGAAGTTCCCAATTTATGGCACATTTATTTTTGTAATGGTATCGGGAACCTGTCCACATATGTGGCCAAAGGCGTGAAGAGGTTAAAACGGTATCACGAGATATGCTGATTGTAAGAGTTATTGACCCTAGAGTACCGGCATTAAATGTTTACTTCAAAACTGAAGATAAAGTAGAAAAATAAATAAATAAATATTGCAGCATCACCTAACATATACAACCATTCAGTAGCTCAATAAAACATGACAGACATTTTGACAAAAGAAAGGCAATAAAATTTTGTAATAAAAAATGCTAAATCAGAAACCAGTCATTTTGACTGGTTGGTAGTTCTAGTGCTGAATGAAACAAGAAAGTTTGAATAAGATGCAAAATTAGAGCATACCTTCCCTACAGCTTGCCCACGAGCAATTTTTCAATCCCTCGGCGTAAACGTGATCGGTGACAACGCAGGCCACGGCGTGAGGAGAGAAATCGGCCAAAATGGTGGAAATCGCCGGTTCCACGACAAAAGGTATTAAGAAAAGAAAGGCGAAGACAGCGAGGATGGCGGTGGTGCCCAGGCAAAGAGACGTGTAGAATTTCGCCTTTTCCACCAAAGACGCAACCTCCACCACCGGTAGCACCCCGCCCATGGTGCTGGACTTGGTGTCCTCTTCCTGGGCACCCATGATCACCGTCGACTCGTCGGAATCAATGATTGCTTCGTTTTTTGGGTCACTAGGACCCTACTTCCAAACTAGAAAAATTCTCTGCCCCCAAAGGCAAACGAGACTTTTGCAATCCGTTGAAAAACGTGTGGTGTTTGTGTAACTTTGTTTCTATGATCCGAAATCTTCGATCTTCGAGTATTCAGATGATAAAACCTTCCAACTTCCGGTCTCCGGATGTTTAAATCTTTAAACCTCCAGCCTTCAAATGTTCAAATCTTCGAACTTCGGGTCTTTAAATGTCTAAACCATCAAACTTCTGGTCATCGGATGTTTAAACTTTCAAACTTCAGGTCTCGAATGTCTAAATCTTCAAACATCGGGTCTTCAAATGTCTAAACCTTCGAACTTCGGGTCTCCAAATGTTCAAATCTTCGAACTTAAAATGTTGAAACGTTCAGTTGCTCCTGTATCACCGTAGGCCGATGTTGAGCTTCTGGATAAACTGTATAGCAGGTTCAAGGTTTCTTTTGAAAAGATTCAGGTGAAACGAAGCGACAAATCGTCAAGGAGCTTTGCTCGTACGTTGGTGTGGTGGTTATCAGTGCAGCGATTGTCTCTGATCGATCATATACCAGCGAGGCACGTCCTTCGATCCTCAAAGTGTACGGCGTGTAGAATGTGGCGGTTACAATGTTTGCTTAGTCTCGATACGCGCAGGCTATATGTAATTAGATGGTTTCTTATCTACTGTCACGGCGAATCAATCAGAAAAGGGGGACACTTAAAAAGCTACCGACGAAACGTGTCACGTGTGAAAGACGCCGAATTGTCTGGTTCCAGTTACCGTCGTAATCCGAAAAGGTAAATCTCAATGGTCGAGTCCGAAATGTTTCAGGACCTCCTTTTTGTCGGCAGAAGAGAGAAACAGGCGAGAGCTGGGTGTCGTAAAAACAGTTCGAAGCGATCGTACGATCGATCCACGTGCGTTTTATACGTTAGTGTGTGTGTGTGTGTCTCCGTTCAACACGATCTTACGTTTTAAAAAAACAAGCACGTGTGCTCTCGAATATGTATTGTGTTTACAGGCAGTGCAATTAAGAGAAATCTTTGCTTTGATACGTTTTCTCTTCACCGTTTACTTTTTATTTTTTTGGCTCTCTTTCTCTTATTTTTTTGGCTCGTTTTCTTTTTTCTCGATGCTTAGCTTTTTTTGCTGAACTGTGTTTGTTGTATGCTTTTGAGTATTTTTTTGCTTTTTGCAAGATGAGAATTTTAACCACGCGTTCCCCCCCTCCCCACACCTTAGTAATGCCCGCGCAGGGAGAATATCGACTGACGAGCCGGACTCTCCTCCAGGAGGGGAATGCCTGTGAACAAACAAATGTTTCGATTAAACATTTTGCTGCTATTTTGGAATATTTAAAAATTGCTGGGTGAATATTTGACTTGCTCGGTTGTTAATTACAATTCGACGCAACAAACTTAATTACTGCATGTATAACGACAGTGGTATAAAAAATATGAACGGCCATTTTTGTCAAACTTTTTATCGGGTCATTGTTGAGTTATGTTTCAATGTAACAACCCAAGTGTTCGATTATTAGATTAGCAGCAATGAAGAATCGCTCTTGAAGAGTCATCAGCAAATCCAAAATTCTGGAAGTCCCCAGTTAAGTCACATGACCGAAAGTATTGAAGTAATTGAATTGGAGATTAAGCGGGGTTCAAACTTGTGTCAGGATGTTTAAAATTACATGAGGTCTAGGTTTAAAATTATAGAAGTCTGTTCAAATCCTTGATTACCTCTTGCTAAGTTACGTTCCAACATCGCAGTCGTATCTATTTGACTATTATCTGTTGACTAGATCGATAATGATACAAATTGTGTTCTGTAGAACAAATCACCAAAAAATGCTAAATTATAAAAACTGCCAAATAATCAAGTATAAGAAAACGCAACCATTTCCTGCAGAGGGTAACCAAATAATTTCAGAAATATCAGAGGGGTCTTAAATCCCTCACGAACGTTATCCATGGAATGCGAAGTATCATTATTTCGAGGTTCGTTAAAGTGTCCTTACGTGACGGATCTCAGAGAGACATAGCAGAGTTTCCTCCGCCAGCATCCCCTAGGTTACCCGAAGCGCTCTTCTCTATCGACCCGTGTGCCCCGACGGTGCCCTTGAATCTCATCTTGGCATCGTCGCCGACCACAACGGTCCTCTGACAAAAGATCAGCGTCAGACAGCTGACGACGAACAAAATGCTGGGTAACAGCAACGCGATCAGGAACTCCTTGTAGGTGTTTTCCAGGTTGAACCGGGACACGACAATGCCGGTGTTGCTTTCCGCGTAATAACATGGAAATCTAGCGCGTGCGTTGTGGTCGGACCCGTCCTTTCCATATTCATGAAGAAACTCCTTGCACTCCTCGCGAAGGGTGTTGACGCAGCCCTCCAGATTGATCAGGAGGCGACTCTCGTTAGCTATGATCAGGTCCTGTTCGGGCGGAGCGACCATTCTGGTTTCGTCCAACGGTTTCGTGGCGAATATGTTCAGATAGGACAGGTACGTGAAGTTGGTCAGGTCGGTCAGCAGGTCCTTCTCGAGAACCGAGCCGTTTATACAGTCCACAGCCTCGACGCCCAGGGTGGAGTTGAATATCCCGTAGCAGGACGCCATCATCACGTCCCCGCGATCCTCGTGCCAGATCTCCCGATTCGTCTCCACGTCTATGGCCCTCTCGCACTGACTCAGGTACACTTTATCGCCGCTCAACAGGATCATATTCTTGTTCCTGGTCGGGATGTCCACGCATCTGCGATCGCAGTTGTACGGTGTTCTGATCCTCTCGCAGGTACCACGGTTGCAGTTGAACAGGCCGTCTATGTCTATGCAGGTGATCTTGCCTCGCCTGCCGGAACACTTCATGGGCGGATCGGTGTCGTGGAATATGCACTCGAACGCGTCGGTTATGTTGATGCACACCCCGGACGAGCAGTTGAACGTGCCGGTCAGGTTGCGGCACTCGTCCGCGATGCATTTCGATTTCTTCGCGTTCTCCTGATCGATACCGTAGCAGGTCTTGTTGGTTGTATTGGTGCAGTTCGCTAGCAGGATCGTGGAGCCGTTCCTGCGAAGGTTCACGTGGATCTGCACGCACGGACCGGATGTCTTCGAGAGACACCACTCTCCGCAGCTACCCCAGTCGCAGTTGTCCGCGTTTACCGCACGTATGGTCGTGCACATCACCGGCACCTCGCTGATGCCCGATTGAAATGCTCTGGTGCTGGGCATGTAGATAGCCACGGTTAGGTAGACCAGAGCCACGGATGACAGAACCGCCGTCATCTGACAGATACATATGGTCCCGCAGATCCGACCGTCTTGCGGCGGGATCACCAAGTTCTCCACTGGCACTTGCTTCGGCATCGTGCCGATTCTCTTGCTGGATCACCAAGAGGATCCTGTTGTCGAGCAACGATCGACTGTTCCGTCAGTTTACATCCTACATCCGACTCTTCATCGCCATTTCACCGTGTTTTCTACATCATGGTTACAGACTCTCGTCCACTAATCTCGACGTTTTCGACGATCTCTTGGTCGAGTTTTCTTTTATTAATGACTTAAATTATCAGTTTCTTGAGTTCTACGTACCACCGGCCATGGAAATAAGCGGTCGGGGCGTTTAATCAACGATTTTCCTCGATTACACCGTCACATTTGCAGCGTTCCAGTCGCTGTCACCACCCTAGCGACTTTCTGTTTCGATCCTCGATACGTCGAGTCCCGTCGGGTCCAGACCGGTCGCAGGAGGGTCTTGACGATCTCAGAGGCTCACCGTGGTTTGCATCGTGATTTTGATCAATTCCACGTCAGAGTTTCTCGCAAGTTCCAGCCACGGCGTTCTTTTTACGGCAGGACGAGGCTAGTCGCGCGCGTGTTCTGCTTTCGGTCGCTTTGCGCCTCGTGTGGGGTGCGCGGCCGAGAAGCTCGAACGGCAACGCGCATCGATCGATTGCTCGAGCATGCGCTCCATCGAACTGCAACGGCGCCGTACATTGCCGCATTTGACGTCATTGGTGTACCACCGTGCCATCAGGAAGATTTCTGTTACAGGATAATCGTCCAGAGATGGCGGGATCCGGCGGATCCAGCCGCAAGAAACTGTATCGTTCGAAGCGTTCCGTGCTAAAAACTTCTCGCGTTTTGTTCCGTTTCGATCGAATTTTTTCCGCACGATATCCAACCGCGATTTCAGGGATTTCTACGTTTTCTGAGTATTAACAGTTTCATCGTTTTTTTTTGCAATTTTTAAATAATGGACGTTCAAAAAGGCGGAATGGAATGGGCATGCGCGTTGAATTCCCTTAACATTCAGAAATTTAAACACTCGATAAAATGATTAAAGATTTAGAAAGGAGATATTAATGCAAAACTCACGGTTTTCAATTTTGAATTTGCAATAAACTCTTCTATCCATGGTTCTAAATGTCAACGTAAGTCTGGCACATTTTCTATTCATTAGAAATTAAAATACATTTCAAAATAATGTTCAGTGTATTACGAAAGAGATGTACCTACAAAATCCATAATTCGCGGTCTCAACTTTGCAATAAATTTTTCTACATGTTGAGTAAATTTGAATTGTTAATGAAATAATCAAGCCTTGAACAGAAGTTATGTAAAGTTTGATCCACGGTGAATGAAAAATATTGTACATTTATGTTCTGTTGATTGTAATGTTCTAATACAATTTTATACATTTCAAGCGCAGATATTTTGTACGAGCCTCGCGTTATTTGCAGCAGGAAATCGATGTTATCGTTATGTCGCATGTAAATGCATGCGGAATAAACATTACACGAATGCGTTCTAGGCGAAACTGGGTCGTACATTCAACTTCCTTTAATGAAGCTTAGAATTTTAACATGAACAGGTTGCATTTCGTTCTTGTTACGCTTTTTAGTCGTGTAAGTTCCAACATCAAAGTTTCGTAATGTAATACGAAAGAACAATTAATATTAAAATTTTCCGCATTAGCAATTGAAATTCTGTTACGGTATATTTTTAATTATATTATGTGAAATTCTCTTATGGCAAATTCTGTTTTATAATTTCATCGAGTGCTCTTGAAATTATAATACCTTCCAGTTAACGCAAATTACGTAAATATTAATTAAAAAATTTACATTCTTACAGTTTTACAATAGCTGATGATAATTAAAGTTACGTCTTTAAAACTACTGGATTCCGTTGTTCATGATGATATCAGCTGAACATTTGGAATTTACAACTTGCAAATGTCAATATTCCATAAAAATGGAACAAGACTTCAATATAATTAGATTCTGACATTTGAAAATTTTGTTATTATAAAATTACTAACTTATAAGGATGGATCATGTAATCACTTGCTGTGGAATTACAGAAATTTCTAAAACCCAACGAATGTCGAGCAGCACTTTACTTCGAAGTTATCGAACTTCTTCACGAACTTATCGAACGACCCAATATATTAAAACTTCGACTTCAAACACCGACTCCACGAAGAAAACTAGTTTATTTTCCCTTTGAGATTATCAGCTCGCGACACGAATCAACTGTGACACAGTTTCCCTCGCCATAGGTCTTTCAGACCAGGTGACACAGTTTGAAATGCAAGCGACAGTACGAGACAAAAACAGCGTACAACCGAAAGCACTAACGCGTAATGAATCGCGATTAAAACAGATCGTGCTCGTTCAATTTCCAAATCGCGTCGAATTTTCGCGCACGTGTTTCGTAACCAATTTCGAATTCCACCTAAAATCAAAAACGTTCGAGCCAAGTCGATAAAATTTCCTTCGTGAACCCGATTAAATCCCCGGGCGGAATTTTCGTAATATTCGAAGGAGCGAGTCGGAACACGAGAACCTGTAATAAACGCAATTACGCCGGTCTGGAAATCTCTCATGGGGTCGTAGCACTTTCTTGGACGTCGGGAAATAAGATTAAAAAACGGAGGAGCTCTTTTTCAGAACGCTCCGTGGTAATCGTGGAATAAGAGCGAGCGACGCGGGAACCCTGTTTGTTTTTTTGTTCTTCTCTTCTTGACAAAATTAAAGCCGGTATCGCGATAACGCGTGCTAACCGAGGAGCACCACTTAAGTATTAACCTGACATTTTCCATAACATGTACGCTCCAGTTTTTTTAATTCTCGCGAAATTGAAGCCACTATGGAGGTTGTGACACAGTTTCCGTCGCGGCAGGACCTTAACTACGGTTGACACAGTTCGATGCGCAGGCGATGGAAAAAGAGAGGACGAGGAAAAAAAGAACAAGCTGAAGAAGAAGAGGCGGTGGTAGGAAATAGAAGGCACAACGCGTTAGCGTGTAATATGGTTTATCGAGCGTTAGCCGCAGACGGTGTGGCGCCTGCAGCTTTACACCTCGTTGTTTGAGATCTGCTCGAAGCGTATCGACCGTCCTTTGCAATTCCATTCTGTATAATCGAGAATTTTAGGTTCTTTTATAACTGCAAGCAACGTGTCAGGCACGACGTTCTCCTTAATGGGAAAATACTACTTATAGCTTTGCGTTGTAGTTGACGCTTCGATGGGTGCAGGCTTTATGAAACATTTTGTGCAACGCGTTGAAAAATATTGGTACATGGACGATGTTATATATTAATTTCGTTCTTAATAACTTTAAGTTATTAATGATAGGGGGTAGTGGGAGAAGTTTAATGATTGTGGGTAGTGTAAGAAGTTCAATGATAGTGGGGGTCATGTATAATATTTTTACTGTGTATATATACTATTTGTCACACATGCAATGAAATCATACATTAACGCGTTGAGTACCACAGTGAAAACCCACGTTTGTGGTCAGACACTGTGTAATACAGAACAATAAAGAGAAGAGTTTATAATGTTTCAATTTCATAAATAATTAATTGAGATTGTTTGCAAAATTGAATTATCACCGTGGTAAGCAACGTGTTAATATTTTATCATTGTCGTGAAAGCTCGAGAATGATAATACGCTTCGTCAGAATTTACTAATTTAAAGCATTCGTTAATTAATGAAATGATTGTTCGAAATAATTATTGGTAATTCATAAATGTTTCAAGGTAAACGTTTGCAAATTCCTGTATCGCAAATGTGAAAATATGGGAATTTGAAAATTTAATCATTTCTGCGACGAGTTCTTTGTCAATTTATGAATTTGTAAATCTTCGACTTTGTGAATTTCTAAATTTGCAAATTTATGGATTTTTGAATTTGTAAATCTGCTAATTTGTGAATTTGTGAATATGTAAATCTATTAATCTGTGACTCTGTGAATCTGTGAATCTGTGAATCTGTGAATCTGTGAATCTGTGAATCTGTGATTTGTGAATCCTTGAATCCTTGAATCTATGAATCTATAAATCTATAAATCTATAAATCTATAAATCAATAAATCTGTAAATCGGTGAATGTGTGAGTATGTGAATATATGAATGCGCGAATCTAGAAGGTTACAAATCTGTAAAAATTATGTAAAACTATGAATTTGAAAATTTCTGTATCACCCAACACAAAAATGGTTCCCCTAAAATTCTCCTAATCTCTAACCATCCAAATAGAAAGACTTCCGAACAGCAAGCGAATAGTAGAAAATAAACGAAACCAAATTGAAAACGAATCTAAAATTAAATTTGAAGACAAGGTTATTTAAATAAAGATCTAGCCCGTTCACTGTCTCCAAAAAACCTCCAATCTTCTTTTACACGACGTTTTACACCTTCCGAATTCGAATCGAAGGATACAGCCCGTTTTAAAGTCGTCACTAATTACACTCGACGTTTCGTGCGTCTCTCCTTTGTTCTTGTTGGTCCCGCCTCTAGTTAAGCAAGCGCAGCACTTTTCGACTCTTTTGTTTTTGTTCACCCCTGTTCGTTTTTTCGTCGCGTCGCGGTGCTCGTTAAACGAACGCCACCCTTTCGCGTACTCCGCCGATGCCGGCATTAATATTTCGCTGTAAACTCCCTGTTCGTCTGATTTATGGCCGAGTCGCGATCGCGCCCGTGGAAATCCACTCGATCTGCTTCGTTTCTCGTTCACGCATTTTTATTCCTTCCGCAGATCGATCGCGCGAGTTCGTTCACTTCCCCGGAGAGCCACGTTTTAACTTGAAATTTTTATCGCCGGCTATTTATCGACAGAATCGGTTTTCCCGTTCGTTTCGTTCGTGCAACGAGTTCGAAGATACTGCTTATTGAAGATGAAATCGCTCGGGGAAACTCTTGGTGCGACGTGTGCCACCAGAAATGGAAGATTATATCGGTCTCGTGAATCGTTGTAGGGTCAAGAGATAGACGTTATAGAGGAAGATTGAACATTATACTCGTGCTATGGACGGTGGAGAGTAGCGAATGAATTTAAATGTTTGCAGTTGGAATTCGAAAAGATGTCAGACATTGATGATCGACGAACATGTGTCGTCGATTTATGATCAATCGAAACTGTGAAAATTTGTTAGCTGATATTGACGCAAATAATTTTACCGATTTTGTCAAGAATTGCACGAATTAACATATTTTAATATGGAAGAATAGAGGTTATGTGCTTTGGATTATGTAAAAATTGTGGTTAAATATTTTATATCATGAATATACATTCATGCTATGTTATGAAATGATGGAGACTATATATTCTATGTCATGAAAGAATTACGTATGCTTCATGTAATGAAAAAATTGTGTTTATATAATGTATACATTTTATGAATTTACATTCATGTGTATGGCATTCACTGACTGTATTAAAACAGAAACACGGATTATTTTAAACAATATTGAACCATTTGTTTTATAATAAGAACAAACTTCTTCTAGTTTAATAACGTTTCTGTTATTGTATATTACACCAAAGGATGTAATTAGTGTTCATAAATTTTATATCCAGAATAATCTACTAAATATGTTACAACATAAAATAATGTCATTTTTAAAGAAGTAATTCATCGATGTTGAAACGTGAATATAATGGAAGAAATAGATTCTTTACAGTGACTTTTATAACTTGACGTGAAATGGACAAAGTCGAACTTCCCATTGTCAAGTAACAGAAAGAAATAACACGAAGACAATGCACTTGTACCACTTCGATTTACATCACATCCAACTCGATCTAATCAGGTTTTGATGCGTAAAGAGATCACGGTCAGGTAACACTCGATACACGTCAAATAAAATAACATTAAACAGAAGCTCGAGAACCAGGAGCATCGATTTAACAGCGAACTTCATTGAATACTTCCCAAAATCAAATATGCTAATGTTATTATACGTCAATGATAATTTTATCAAATAGTATTTAACGGGGTAGAGTTTTATGTTTGCTGAATTATATTCTATGGATCAAAGAAGTTGCAGATTGAAAATAAACAGGGTCGTAAATGTCAAGGTTCGGAGGAAGACCAACTTTGGTTGATCAAAATGATTATCGACGAAATCGAAAATTTTATTTATTTTATGAAGAGTATGGATAATTTCAATAAAATTGCCATCCATCTTCACTAATTGATGATTCACACGATGTTTTAACAAACAAAAGGCACTTGCAGACCTTTGTATCTTCACTCTCCGATGGCTACGTGCTCATATATCGTTTATCAAACATCAACAACTAACACCGCGGAAAGTACCTAGACCTCATCTTTTATATCCCGAAGACACGAAACACGGATACGGTTACATATGCCCGAGAACACACGTTACTTTATCGCCACGTGCTGCGTCTAATAATAGATCCGATCGATCGTGTAACGATCATCGTTCCGATTCAGCACGGAACACGCTACACACACTTACCCCGTATCAATTCAATATTCCCACCGAGACAACGACACACGAGGCGAAATTGTCAGAAGCCGAAGAAACAGGACGATCGTCCATGAGGATGCGTCAAACTGGCGCATCGTCCGTGTCCCGCGTCCATCGGTGCACGAAATTTCGACAGAACCTCGACACCGTTAAAAAAAAGTCCGTGCAGCAAGGATCACTCGGACGGAAAACAACCACCTGTCAATCGGTGGTCGCACGTTGTTTACACGAGCCCGTGTCGAGAGACAGGAGCCGCGATGCGATCGGCGGACACGGTTCGCCGCAGTGTGTCGGTCGCGTGTCGATAAATCGTTTTAACGCCGCTCGAACGCTGTCTCGAAAAGCTCGAGCTTGAACGCGTAACCGTCAACTGGTTGTACTTACGTGAATCGGCGATGAATCAGCGACTGGAAGAAGCCCTTGAAAAATCCACTTTCCGCAGTCTCTCCCTGGCCTTCCTGGGGGAAACAAATATGGCGGTGGTACCGATGGAGCTGCGATGGCTCCACCTCGTTGTTGCCGTATCGTACCAGAAAATCAATACCACCTCCTGTTGCCACCAATACAACCGAGGCCCCTCTTCCGCGAAAACACTCTCACGTCCACGGCCAGAATGATATTTTCAGGAACGAGGACTCGGAATCGCGTATCGTCGGCCTCCACGGTGTCTCCGTCGCCGTTCGACGGAAGAGAAAAAGTGGCCTGAATGGGAATCGGAAAATCGGATTTCCTGATCCCGTTAACGGGGTGCATCGACGACTACCGTTTCCATTGTCGCGCGTCGTCGGTTGTTTTCCTTTTTTCCGCCGTTTCGCGGAAGCTTCGATCGCGAAAGAGGCCCTCGGGCGATATGTTGGTTCTTTTCAACGAACGATCATCGTCCCCGTCGTCGCGGGCGACGAAGGGTGACACGATCGATCCTCATTGTCCGGAACAGGACGTTTGATTTCGACCCCGATGAGACACAGAATCGGCCTGATTAAAGTTTCTGCAACAACGACAACGGCAAGTTAGCCTGCACCCTGTGTACTCTCCGTGGAGTTTTATCGGTTAGGTCCGCATCGCTGCCGATATCGATCCGTCCACGCTCGGAATTCGATTCTGTGGCTTCCCTTTCCGTGTTTAATTCGGCGAAGGGATAATCGTCGCTCAGCCGGGTTAATAATGAAAATTACTTGGCGCCAAACAGTCGCTGGGGATTCCTGTTTTTTTTTTCTTTTTTCTTTACTCGCAATTAATTAGCCCGGATCGCGACGTCGATCGGTTTAATTAGCTACGCGGTTTCAACTGGGTGAACCTGTTTTGCATGGTACGTTTACTCTACCGTTCGAAGAAAATCAATTTAATTGCAACGTTATCCTTGCAGGGGTGTCGAAAGTTTTGAGAATTTTTCAGTTTTGAAAGTTTTGGAGATTGCGATTTTTAGGTTTGAAGGTTGTAGGATTTTGGGACTTGGAAGTTTGAGAAATTTGGAATATTGGACTTTCTGTGTCCTGGGACTTAAAAAGTACATTTTGAAACATTAAAACCTAGGAATCGTAAAAATTTGGGATATAAGTTTGCAACTTAGAGTTTTGAAATTAGAACTTTGTTGAGTTCTAAAGTTGAACTTTTCAGAGTTTTGATAATTATGTAAACCTGAATAATTAAGACTAGAAATTTGAAAAATCAAAGCTTCGTTGCATTGTGGTTCAAAAATTGTAGGAATTTCCAATCTTGATACCTCTTGAAAATTTTGAAACTTTAGAACTTTCTCAAACTTAGAGCCATGGGATCATAAAATCCTAAACTTAGACTTAGAATCTTAGAATTTTTGAATCTCGTAGGTTTAATACGAAATTTAAACTACAAAATCAAGAATGATCCGATACCCACGTCACTGAGAGATATTTACGACCATGCTTTGTGTTTCCTCTTTAAAACTATTAACTCTTCCAGTCCTCGGCGAATATACTACAGATATAAAATAGTTATGAATATTTTTTATGAGAAAAGTTTACCAGATTATATCGTATTTCAGTAAGAAAGTTGGAAAAAGCCAACGGGGAATATTCTGAGGAATTGGTCTGGTCAGAAAGGTTGCTACTAATCTTGCGGTTTCCGCGAACGGCTACAATTTCTTCTCTCGTACTTTTGCTTCCGGTGACTAGAGAAAGAGAAAGAATTAATTCTCGATAATTTGTTTGTTCGCGCGGTTCCGCCAAGACAACCGAGCAGTTATGAATGAAAGCAGCAGGAAAGCTTTATTATGATTACCACTCTTCCTGATTTTTCTTGAACGGAACGCGAACGTACAAGAGTGCGCGAAAGAACAGGCTGCCGGCGATTAATCAAGGAGACTTTGTCGTTTATCTTTTCCGTCGTTAAAAATATACGCGAGACCTAGTTACCGCTTTACCGATATTAAATGGTTGCGGGAATCATTTTCTTCGGTGCACTTGCGAGCATTAGTGTTGGGAATCATTATTATCGATTGCTTCTACCCAAAAATGAAATTACTATCTTTTGGTAACTATTATCAGTGATTGCTTCTACGCAAAAATGATACTACTACGATCTGGTAACCATTATTATTGATTACTTCTACTTAAAACTGATATATCAGAGGTGATGGCATACGCGAACGAAGTGAATTGTATTGTAAATTTCTTAATTTTCAAGATTTTTGTACTTTATATTTTCAAACTTCGAGATTTCAAAATTCCTAAAGTTTCAAGTATTCAAATTCCCAGGTATTCTGTCACCTCAAATTTTCAGGTATTTTAATTGCTAAAAGGTCTTAAGGTTTTTAATCTTTTGATCTAACAAAAGATTAATGATTCTTGTAAGATATCCAAAGTTTTTAAATTTCTATCTCCCCGAGTTCCCCAAGCTTTTAAATTTCTACATCCCCAAATTTCTTCAGCTTTCAAATTTTTCTCCCAAATTCTCAATCATCCAAACGTCTAAAATTCCCAATTTCAAAAACCCCAAATTTCCATGCTGTCAGATCCCCAATTGTCTGCATTTACAAATTTACAAACTTCTGAATTTCCCAATGTCCAGACATTCACTTCCGCAAATTCGCGAGTTTGCGAATTCCGAGTCTCCCAAACTTCCCACCTTACTACTCTCAATAGTTCCAGAATCCTAGGGAAATCTTCTCGCAGTGGCACGAAATTTCTGCGAACAAGGAAGAAAACAAAAACCAGAGAAACAGAAAAGCATGAAATTCAGTCTCGTTGATCAAACAACCCTCGTCCAGAGATATAATAACAGCGAATAGTTCGTCGACTAGATTGGATCGTTGCCGTCGTAGTAGACACAGAAAATACAATTTCGTTAACGATTGCTCTGTATCCCCTTCTTCCATATTTTTTGTCTACTTTTTACACAGCGAATAATAATCGGCTGGCAAGGCTAGTTGCGCCTGCAGTGAGTAAATTAGAACGAACGGTTGGCTTACGTGCCAAAGAAATTGGCGTGTAGTTTCGAAACCGTCTGGGAATTGATATTTCCGCGGACGCGGTGTACAAGGGACGAGCACACACACGTGCACACACATGCAGATCTCAATTTCGAAATGGTAACCGATATACAGACAAGGTAATATACTTTCGGCGTTACGAGAATGCAACCGAGTGGAACGTGCCAACGTAGATTCGAAAATAAACACCTGTCCTCTCGTTTCTGCATCGACTTTTCACGTTTCTGATGCTATTCGAACCTTGCACGGAAATTAAAAGAGATAAAATACGAACGGACGATGAAACGGAACGTTACGATAAATTAAGAGAAATTCATTGTACAATAGTATTTTACGGAGAAATCGTATTCGATGTGGGAATGTGGGACATTGGGGATTCAAGAAGCTAGGAAGTTGGTAATTAGAACATTTTGGGACGTAGGAATTTGGAAGATTTGGAGATATAAGAATCGGGCGATTGGAGTATTTGGAAGTTTGGGGATTTAGGGATATGGAGATTTGGTGGTTTGGGAAACCTAAAGATTTAAGAATTGGAAGATTTTGGCACTCGGTGATTTGGGGTGATTTTAAGAATTTAGGATACTCGGAAATTAAAAATTGGAAGATTTAGATATTTGATAATTGGTAGATTTAGGTATTTTAAGATTCGGGAATTCGGGGATATGGAGATTTGGGATTTGAGAAATTTGAAGATTTAGGGATTTGGGAATTTGGGAAATTTGAAAATTTGAGAATCGGGAGGTTTAGATACTTGATGATTTAGGGATTTAGAACTAAGAAAATTTGAAGATTTGTGAATTTGGAAATTTAGGGAATTTGGAAATTTAAGTATTGGAAGATTTAGAAAATTTGGAATTTGGCAACTCGAAAATGTAGTAATTTGAGAATGTGAGCTCAAAAATTTTGAAATTAGGCAATTTAAGAATTCGACAATTCGCAAAGTTAAAAATTGTTTAATTCGAAAATTTATGAATCTATGAATCCCAGTCCAAGAAGAGGTCTCAAGAATCCTGGCGTATCCCATTTCAGTGAATTCTTCCTAAAAACAGAACGAAGCCCTCACTTTATGCTAAACGTATTCGTTCTGAATCATCGCGAACAATTCCACGAAACCGTGTACTTCACCGCGACGTTGCATTCGATCAACGGATAGTTTGAATTTCAGCGGCAGTCGTTTTGAAAATTGTAGAAAGATAACGACGCTGGTGCGACAGCCGGAAACGAATTATTATCGTTGAATTGCTCACTCGAATTGCAGAAAAGGGACCAACGGCGGCGTTTTCATTTGTGATTAATGAAACTATTCATCGTTGGCGAACAAGTTGTTTTCGGCATGAATTATCCTGTTCCCGATATCGTCGAGCAATTTCTGTGTCGGCCGGTGTCGTTGGGCCGTAAATGTAAATCGATAATGGCAAAACAAAAAAAGTGCTCGCCTCGAGCGTGCACCCTTGCGCGTGAAATTAGACGCGGAAAAATAAACGAGTTACCACGGCCGCGATTCCGTGTTATCGATCATGTTTTTATGGGGACCCGGATTAATTCCGCTTTGGCTGTGACGGCAATTAAAAAGTACAACCCGACCGTCGGTTTTCCATCTTCGATAAGTCAAGGACAAAGTAATTTATTAAAGATTTATTGTATGAATTTAAAAATAAACATTCCTACTTTGGGAAGGTACTATATGAATTATCGAATACGTCTGAGGAAAATTTTTTAATATTATGTGTTTTCTGCTATCAATAGTAAACTATGTAATTGTTGTTAACTTTTATGTACTAGTTATTAAAGTTATGATACTGGGTATTGACAAAAATTGAGAGAATAATTAAAAGTAGGAAATGTAAGAAGAAAATAATTGCTACAGATTCAATAATTATTGCAAGTGTTATTTCTATAAGTCTTTACTATTTATTACAATATTGTTGAAGATTTCAATATTAGAAACTGGGACTTGAATGATTCAGAATCTGGAAATTAATGAAATGTACAATTTCGATTTTGGAAATTTTTTGCAAAAATTTGAGAATATTTGAGAACATGCACGTGGTTATTTTAATTACAGAATAGTTCGTGTGATTTTAGTCTGTGCTTCTCTAATTGTAGCCGCGGCGTGCTTAACGTTGCAAATTTATCGGCGTCATTTGCATTTGACGCATCGCGTAATGTATGCAGATTTTCCGTGAAATCAGTTTCACGGAACGCTTGTACACCGGAAATAGGGTTGTGAATTCATCTTGCTTTCAAAACGATCCGTGAGATAATCTCGTACTCATTGAACACACTTTGTATGTATAAAAAACATATAACATTAATCAAATCATTGCGTTGCAAGTAAAGTATATAGACACTGGTGAAATATTTGGAAATACTTTAATAGACACATTTTATTAATGTTTACAAATTCGAAATCTATCGCTTTGATATTAACCATCGAGTCGTGTCAATCATAAGAATAAGTTGGCGATAGAGCGAAGACAAGAAACGGAGCAACTTCGAGTTTATATATTTTCGAATGTCAGATATGGTAGAACGACACGAATGAATGATCAATTACGACCGAATGGAAGACTTACCAACGCCATTTGCATCTGACATACTGTCACTCATCTAGGAGATTATCAACAAATTCCATAGAGGCTGATTTCATGTATCGTATTTGTGGTGCTCTCGAAACAGGGACAAAATTTATCTTGATGACAATCATCATCAATGTCAAGAAGACCAGCTTACCAATTTTGTCATTTGAAGTAGGAAATTTGCAGAAGGGTCATTTGACTCCTTTTGGTAATTTTAATGTTGAAATTTCGTTCACTAAAGTACATCCTGTATCTGTAAATAAAGTAGCTACAGTAATAAAGTACAATTACTATAGTAAAGTAAACTATACTACACGATGTTACATATAATATGTGAAAATAAATTGCGCGCGAAGCATGTAGGCAAATGGAGGACACGTGTGTGTCAAAAGCAAAGGGTAGAAGACAGAGAATCGATCGGGGTCAAAGGGTACAATTAACGTCGAAGATATACCGGTGTCATTTGCATCGGACGTCCTGCGGGAATGAGTGTGTGTGTATGTATGGATTATCAACGAATCCTTGGAACAACGTTCGGGGATGCGAGAAAGACATTTGGCCCACATTTTGGTTCATTGGCTGGGAGCCAATTTTTCTTGAGAAAGCATCGCGCTGAGAACAAACCCTCCTCTCGGCCCTCGGTTCTAACGTGACACCGGTTAGACTGCTAAGGTCAATCTTTCTTCCGGCATTGTGACTTCCGTTGAGAACCGCGGCAAAGCGCGATATCATACAATGGCGGCTTGTCGTCTTTGATTCGTTCCGTTTGCTACATTTGCCGACCCTGGAACGCGAGGGATTGTCGGCGGACGAATCAAAGGAACGCTCAGCAGTTCTTTAACTCTTTCATAATCATGTGAAATTGTGAATTGTGGACACTCTATGTACGTTTCACGATTATACTCGTTTCCGCCATGTCAGACAATTCAATCAATTTGTGAGGTAATTCTTTTACAAATTACTTAATTCTCCAATACAGTTTCGGGTATGTGGGACATATGTAATGTTATACATATATGTGCCACATAGTTTAATACTCGTCGACCACAGTTACAATTGAAATGTTAAAATATAGACAAGTTCACGGAGAAACTTGTTTCTGCACTTTTTAATAAGTTCGTAAAATAGTTGACTGCAAAATTATTTTTGTAAATGATGTTAATTATGTTTGGAAGATTAACGATGCTTGAAAACATCTTTGTTGAAGACGAACAATTTTGAATAATTAAAATTATTAATAATTTCAAAGATTATATAAATAGCGGAATATTAGGTGAACAATTTGAACGGACTTCTATGGTGCTCTACTTAAAAATTTTTTAATCGCATGATACGTACAAAAAGATCATAAATGTTGAATAGTTGTAGACAAGTAATATTCTCATTGACTGTGACAGTGTCAGAAATACCATAAAAAGAATTTATAAAATAATTCACTTTAGCTACTTGAACAGTTTAAAAGCGACTTGTTTGCTTAAATTGTTTGGTGCTCAAAGGGAGCGTTAGTCGTAGCAGCTTCATGTAATCAGGATCATCAACGGCGGAATATTACACCGGCATTTTAGCGACTTTGTGTGTGTCGTTGATCTTCTCTATTCTAAGAAGTGCTTCGTACTCGTCTTAGCACTCGAGCATCGAGTGCCTAAGAAGCATTTAGCTAACAACCGGCTGTGCTGAAATCGATCAAAACAAGTCCACAGGACGTTGCACTTTCAACAACGTGGTAACGAACCATCTCACGTTGTGGACGTGATTGTATTGAAATTGAAGTGCCTCTCGAACGTACTCGAACCAGCCAAGTTTGTTTCTATATTGTTGTCAGACCCCTGGTCTCGTTATACGAAATAGTCTTCGTTCTTCTTTTAACGACACGTGTAAGTACGAATCGATCGGTTTCTGCATTATCGGTTTCTTTAACCTCTAATTTGCATACATGAAGTTCTCGATTGTTACATGTTTGTTGATGAATACAGTCAATTTTAGGGGTTATTAATTATAGCTTCGCTTAAAAATTTAAGCGTGGAGGAACGCAAATTATTATCACCGCCCTTAACCCTTTGCACTCAATTTCTTTTACCTATAGATTTTTAATTCATTTATAAAACAGATCACGAAATCGGTTTTCGTTAAAATGCATTGTAATAACACAGGGTGCATAACAAGTGTATTTTTAATTTATGATTATTAACCAAAACCCGACCGAATCTTCATTCAACCACGAGCGTTAACAAAATCAGAAGGTCTTGCGTCTGTTATTGCAGGAAAACATTCAAGCAACCATAGAATCATAAACAAAAGCAGCCGGTGTTCGTATCAATTGAAAGTTGCAATTCGAATCTGAGGAAGGAGTGAAAGAAACCGGAATGGGATATCGTACGAGTTGAATGGCACTCTCACTGCGCTCGATCTCAATAAATGTCGTAATGTGTTTTCAAATAAACTAGGCTAATGAGATGTGCTCTTGCCTCCGTCTGTTTATTCTTCCCTGCAACGTACCGGGATAATATTTGGACAGGACAGGATCACTGTGGCCTCCTTTGCACGCGTGTTCCGTTAAACAGTTACCAGGATCGTGTTTGTTCGCGTGTCTGTCGATCTCGAAGAATTCGCCAGGTTATCCGAAGTGCAAAATAGCTCGTTCGTCGGGCAAATTCGTTTCACTCGAAACAAACATCGTGTTTGCCGTTTTGTCTGGCGAAAGCTTCTTAACTTCGCGTTTGGTTTCACGCAGCGAATCGCGTTTTATTACGGTCGCGCCGTGGCTCGGATATTCGGCTGTTTACGCACGGTTTTATGGTTCCTGTTATTCCGCCGTACGCGTTTCACGATAACACTTGGTCAGCTCGTGTTTCGAACTTGTTAGCGCTGATCAATACTATTTCTCGTTTCTGCGACCGCCTCTTTACGGCCTATTAGTACTGGCGTTATGGATTTCAGTAGTCTAAGAACGGTATGGTCAGACGAGAGGCTGGTAAGTCGATCGTATTTACGTGGAGCGACATTTGAGCATCGTTGAGACGCAAATATTCATGATTTCCATTTATAATGTGTGTTTTGATGCATTGTTTACTTAATTGGTCGATATTTCGTTTTATACAAATCCTATGTTCTTATATATCGGCGAGTGAACAGGTGTAAGTCGATACAAAGATTGATTCACTTATTGTGCATCATATTAATTACAATATGCAGACATTTTTATAAGTACTAGTAAATTCAATTGATAGTATGATTAATATCTGACTGAACAAATATTATGTACGTGTGCATATGTGGCATTTATGTAGATATGCGTTTATGTACATATGTGTTTACGTATGTGCACATGAATCTATGTACATGTTTGTTTATATCTATCTACGTATCTATGTATGTATGAATATATCTGTACATGTATGTACATGTTTATGTGCGTATCTATATACGTATGCATATGTCCATGCTTGTACATAGGACTTATATATTCCAAATAATAAATCATAACAACTTTTCTCAGCCACCAGCAAACTCGATCCAAAAAAATAATTGAGGCCATGAATAAAGTCACATCGTTGAACAATTTCGTCGTGAAAATAGATGAGAACAGGCACCGTCTTCAATCTATTTCGTCGCGTTATTAGTATCGTGTGCCAGAAACGAGACGGCATGGCACTACGGAACACGTTTCATCAGCCGGAAGAAAAGAGGCACAAAATCGACGAACGCTCCTGCATCCCGGTTTTGTATTAAACTCGCGGAATGGCTGACAACGGTGTTACGTTTACTCAGTAAGCACGAGAAAGCCAATGAATCATCCCTATTAGCCCCGCCAGAAAATTTGGCTCGTATTCCGTGCTCGTGTCACGAATCAAAGTTTTCCTTTCACCCCTTTTTTTATTTCGCCTCTGGCGGATGAACTTGTCTTTCGCGAACGGTGACACACTCGGGTGAAACTTGAACTACCTTTGGATAAGCACTCGTATGCGAAATTGCGAGGTTTACAAATGACAAATTTTTTCATTTTCGGTGTTGAAGTTCCAATTTTTAATTCTCAAATTCTTAAGTAGTCAGATACTTAATTTCTCGAGGTCCTGCAAATCTGAATATCAAAATTCTCAAATATCCTATTTTCTTATTCTTGGATTCCAAAATTATTAGGTATACATATTCCTGAGCCACACAATTGAAAGCCAATGGTCCCTGGCTTCCCAAATCCCAAGGTCCCCAATTATCTGTGACACGTACATTTCTATGCCATCAAATTCTAAATACCAAAATTGTTAGGTGCCAATACCCCTCTATCCTGGAATTTATGAATCATGAAATCAGTACGTCCTCAAATTCTCAGATCTCAATATCTCTAGGTCTACAAATTTCTGAACCCCCAAATTTTTTAATTTCCATGTCTCAAGGCCTCCAAATCCCAAAGTGACCCAACTACACACGGCTCTAAATTCCTACGTTCTCAAATTCCTAAGTCCCCAAATCCGTATATTCCTATATCCCCAAATACTTATACCCCCAAGTCTCAAATTTTCTTAATTTCTGAATTCCCAAATTCTTAAGTCATCAAATGTCTAAACTCCCTAATTCCTACGTTCGCCAATTTCTAGATCCCCAAATCCCTAGTTTTCTAAATTCATGTATCCCTACCAGTCCTAGTTTCGAAATTTCGTCTCTCCACAGTCCTAGATTTTAATGTTTCTATATCTCAAATCCAGAATCATTGAATGCAATACCAGAGCTTACAATCCCATCGGTGGCAATATATCGAGGGTCTACTGTACCTATTTATTACGTTATTAGCTCTTAAAATTTATTTCAATTTACAATGGAAAACATTCTACGCGTGTTTTTTTATACAATATACCTTCGACTGCTGCGAATCGACGATTTAAGATGAGAATCAATGATTATTGCATCTAATTTCTAGGTGAGAAGTTTGATTAATGACAAACAAGGCGTATGGTCGAAACGGGTCGATTAGTAATCGAGGCAGGCCGACAACGACATCAGCCACGTGGCTGAAATTCAAATGGACGAAACAAGAGAGCGGACAGCTGGTCAGAACGCAATAATATAATAGTGACCGAAATTCCTGGCGCGACTCGCGACGAATCACGTACGTGCAAGTCAACAAGGGTTGTAGGCAAGGATGCCAGGAATTTTGGTAATAATCCACGATGAATTTCGAGCATTCGCCCGTTCCTGTTATATCAGTTGCCTGTTCTCCTCGTTGCCGTAAGGAGATTTCGATCGATGATGCGGTACAAAGTCAAGCATCAAATTATCACACCTCGAGGTTCGCGAGTCTGCCTTAAACGTTCGATTTATCTCCAAGAAGCGGAGGCTCAGGACATTATGCATTAAACGATCTATCCAGACAGAAATTTGGCTTTTGGTTAGAACGGCACATGATAAGTGAGGAGTTCAATCTGAGAGGTACTTTGGGACATGATTCGTTAATTGGTTCAATTAAATCTTAATTGTTGGATGTTCCGATGATTTGAGTGGAAATCTGGAGTTGACGAGGGGTGGTTTTCTTGGAAAAGGAGGAGGAGGAAGAGGGTGAATTGGAAGCTTGGAAAATGAGAGTTTGAGATTTTTTCGTTTTTACGATATTGGACTTCATAATTTTGGAATTTTGTGATTTTTGAAACCTCGGTATTTTTGGGACTTTGATGTTTTAGAACCTCAGGATCTTGGGATTTCAGCACTTTGGGACGTCAGAGTTTTGGAATTTCGGCATTTTCGGATCTCGGAATCTTCAGACTTCGAGATTTTCGAATTTCGGTGTTTTGGGATCTCAGGATTTCGGAATTTCGGAATTTTGTGATTTTGAGGTTTCTATGCTTTGGATCCTCTAGATTTTGTAATTGCGGTATTTTGGGATCTCGGGATTTCGGAATTTCGGAATTTTGCAATTTTAGGATTTTGAAATTTCGGTGCCTTGGTCCAAGAGATTTTGAAATCTCGGGATTCGAGGACCTCGGGATTTTGGAAATTATGAATTTCGAGATTTCAAAATTTCGGTATTTCATGATCATTCGAGTTTCGAAATCTTTGAAGTTTGGAACTTCCCAGTCTTCAAATTTTCCAACTTTTTGCTCACTTTCGTTTTGACTTTAAACTTTAAGGTTTCGAAATGTCAGAAGTTTTGAATTTCGATGAAAGGATCTCTAAATTTTCTAAATTTTAAATCTCCGAATGTTGAAACACCGCAATTTCCGAAGTTTACAATTCCCAAACCTCGATGCCTCGGAATATCCGTTTCCGGTACAACACAGCACTGGCACACGATTCAAAATGCAAATGCTGCAGAACACGACAGAGAATAATAATCCAGGGGGAGTATCATCCCTCTTAATGGATCTTACACTATTTATCCCACAATGAACGACAGTGGCCTACGCAAGCCATCGCTGTAATCGATGAAATTGTTCGTCAGCGACCGGAAATGGACATTGCAACGTGTCTGCATGCTAGATACGATTGGCGTGTTGCGAGCGGGTGGTTACATTTAACCGCACGAAATAATCTTCCAAGTTGGAAAACTGATGATTCCCGGAAATTCAGACTATTCGTACTTGTTCGCGCACCAGAAACGAACTTTTGTTAACTTCCGCGTACTTTTTTGAGCTATGGGGTAATCGCGATTCGCCAATAACACGAAAACTTTTAAAATATTTTTACTAGGTCAGATCTGTCGGTGGAGACATTCACAGTTGAATAACGAGTAATTTATTATTTGTTTCGTTTTGCTCTACTTACGGTTTTTATTTGAAG
The DNA here is from genome assembly GCA_947623535.1 of Coelioxys conoideus. Classification (NCBI taxonomy): domain Eukaryota; kingdom Metazoa; phylum Arthropoda; class Insecta; order Hymenoptera; family Megachilidae; genus Coelioxys; species Coelioxys conoideus. Next base: position 13,938,564 of record OX392457.1, on the reverse strand, counting down.
TTTCAAGGCAAACCGTCAAATTATTGTTTCAATACCCGAAAGTCGTAATGCATTGAAGGTAAAAATTTGATATTTACTATATTTTAAGTCTAGAATTCCCAAAGTACAGTTTTTTAAATTTTCAGTCTTCCAAAATTCTAATTTTTTGAACTTTCAATTTTTCGAAGTACTACTCTTTGAAATCTCAAATCTTCCAGTGCCATAATCTCCGAAAGTACTATTTTCTAAAATTACTCATCTTCCGAAGTTTCAACATACTAAAGTCCCAAACTTTCAAACTCCCAATCTTCCAAAGTTCCAACTTCCCAAAATTACAATCTCGCAAAATCCCAATTTTCCAGAGTCCAAACCTCCCAAAGTCCCAATCTCGCAAAATTCAAATCTTCCAAAGTCAAATTTCCCAAAATCCCAATCTCACAAAATCCCAATCTTCCACAGTCCAAATCTCCCAAGGTCCCAATCTCGCAAAATCCTAATCTTCCAGAGTCCAAACCTCCTAAAGTCCCAATCTCGCAAAATCCAAATCTCCCAAAGCCCAACCTTCGCAAGTTCCAATCACGCAAAATTTCGATCTCCCATAGCCTCAATTTCCTAAAATCCTGCTTTTTATAAATCACACTGTCTCCAACCCTCGATCCCCCAAAATTCCACTGCTCAAAAATCCCAGTAAGTCTTCTAAAGTCTCGATATACCAAGCCCTCAACATTCCATGTTACCGAAGCCACAAAATCCCATAGGTCCAAAACTGCGACGTTCCAAACTTCGAAAAGTCGACAATTTGAAAATCAGCTCGCTGGCCGTCCATCGGGAATCTCCAAACCGCCGGAATACTTCTGATATGGATCGATTAATAGAGCTGGACGTACTCCTCTGATTTCTCCAGGTCGCCTGGAACATCGCTCGGCCTAATCTCGTTCCATCGATTTACAACTGTTCCAAACTCCGACTAGACCGGTTCTTATTGGTTTCCGTGTCGAAGCTCCGGGGCTGCATCAGCAGCATGTCATTAGGGAAACCCTGGAGGCTGCACGCGTGTTCTGGAGGGCTGTTCCCGCAAACTCCTGCAACTCATGGTGATTCTTTGCAAAGGGGATTCTATTATCCGAACGAATTACGCAGGGCATATTTTACGTGTCATCACTTAAATGATCTTCATATTGAATTTTCAACATTTTCGTAGCTATTGCCGATATATAAATTCCTTTCGTTTATATCACTTAACATTTATCTGAATGAGTTATTCATATAATCTAAGTGCTTTATCAAAGTCTGTAACAATATGTATCAAATCAGATAGAGTACTACTACGCGATTTGCATAAAAAGTACAGTTTATTTTCAAAAGAGTTTTGCATTATCAAAAGGACGTCTTAGATTATATTCTTAACGGTGTGAATGAGAATTCGGTATAGATCCATTGATCAATAATAATTCGTCGCTGGACAAAGATACGTACAGTTGCTATAAAAATCCCATCTCTATTCGATCGATCCCGTTTCAACAGTATTTCTTCAGCATTGCGTGCACCCTCGATCAATTCACCGCAGTATATTACGTAAATTAACGAGAAATCGTAGGTATCAATAAATACATCGTGCTGCGACCTTAAACGTAGGACGTCTATTAAAATTTCCTGGCTAATTTCCAGAATCAACCGAATTGAACCTACCATCGCTACGTAACAGATATAAATAGCAGCATAATCGAAATTCCACTAGAGGGTACAATCGCTCGACCTTCCAAATTTCCCTCGAATCACATAACCGTACGGGTTCGTTGCGACGTTACGAATGATTCATTTCGAATGATCGCGATTACAGCCGCGAAGGATCCCCGTTGAATCATCCAAACAGCGAATACTTTTTACGGAATCGCGAAACTTCTCGCAATAAAGTTTCGGCGAGCATTCTCGACGAGTTGAGAAAACACTTCTTACCTCGCACTTCAATCTTATTACCATCCTTCCTGTCGATCGATGCAATCGGACTTTCAACCATCTCTTGCCCGAATTTTCACCGAATCGTTGCAGTAAATGTACTCATTTTATGGTTACGTTATACGATTTTCTATTTTTTCAGGACACAGTTAGAAAGGTGGAAATAATTAAGGGTGGAAATGTCGTTAAGTGAGGCTGAAAGAGTTAATAATTAAGGCTGTATGTGTCATGATTAAATTTTGGATCAAAACAATTTTCTGTTCATCAAAATGTATGATAACCCATTGACATAGTATTTGGACACTTATTTGTAAAACCAGGGGATGTAAGTGTCGAAATTATATTTTTGGTGAACACAATTTTCTGTTCATCATAATGTATAATAACATACTGACATACTATCTGGAAATTCATTTATGAAACCCGAGGCTGCAAGTAACAAGATTAAATTTTTGATGAACACAATTCTCCGTTCATCATAATGTATCATACCTTATTGACATACTACTCGGAAACTCGTTTGTGGAACCTGAGAATAATTGTGCTAAATATATCCATAAATGACAACATCAGAAGAAACCAAAAATATTAACATTGGCGATATCAATCGGTAAAATTGTTAAAATTGTTAAAATCATCATCTGTCTTACTGCAACTGCATTTAGAATTACAAATTATCATATACATTGAATCTGTTCAAACAATTTCTCAAAAAAGAATGTATATGAATAAATTTCATTCTACATGTTCAATTTAGTTTTGCATAGAATCCCATTCTTCTCATGAAGCCATAATTAAACACCGCGTATACACACCCTATCGCATTTCTATTAATACGATGATCGTATATATTCACCCCGTTAATTTTCCCCGTAAGAGATCGTTAAGTTTAAGGGCAAACTTTCGTTCGATCGTTTTCGACGATGACTTAAAAGATGGTACGCGAAGGACCGGTGGGATCGCTGCAGCACGGGGTCACCGATACGCCGGGGTTAAAGACGTTAACCGAGGAAAGAGGACAGAAGACAAGATGAAAAGACAGCGAACAGGAAAGCTGCGAGAAGGTGAGGCTCAGGCTGCACAGGGGACGCCCTGGGTGGCTGGCGCGAGCGTCGTCGGCGTCGCGGACGTCGTCGGCGGCGGTCGATGCCACCAGATGCCACTGTGGCGCTGTCGTCGCTGGAAAATAAGCTCGCCCAAAAGCTCCACCGACTGCAGTAGCCCGGCATCCGTCGGCGCCGCGGCCAGGACGAAAATTTCCCGCGATTCATTCCACCGTGCCGCGTTCAGGTTCACCGACGAGAACTCGAGGGTTCACGCGTGAATCGGACGTGTCGATCGACGTCGCCCGATAACGTCGTCCCGTCGCGAACGATAACAACAACAACAAATAAAACCATAGAGAGAGAGAGAGAGAGGAAAGGAAACAACGTCGAACCATGAGGTGGCAGCCACGATCGGTGGACTGAGGAAGTCTAAAGAGGAGCCCTGGCCCGCTCTGACTTGACCGAGGGCAGAGTGGGTCCTTTCTCGTTCGATCAAATGTGCACGGTGGACAGTGTGACATAGTGCGGCGAAGTTGGCGACGAAGAACACGGGGAGGGAGAAAAAGGCCAGTCTGAGCAGGGAACGCGGGAAGAGGAGGAGGTGGGACAGGATGCGGGGGCACAGGAAGAGGGCTCAGAGCCCCGACGATTTCTCTTCTTCTTCATAGGGGGTACCGTTCCTTCCTTTTCTCGAGGAAACGAGCCGATTCGCTCTCTCGCGCTCTCAGGACGCGCCTTACGGAGCTTCTTCGCGCGACGGGGGCCAAAGGGGGGTGGCGGTGCTCGCGATTCTGACCATGATCACCCACGATTCGGGAGACCCTCGAGGATTCCATTCGGAAGAAACCTCTTCCTGCGGGAAATCGACCACCTTACGACGATCGCGTTGCCCCACTTTCTGAACGGCGGATCTCGTCGATTAATTGAGAACGCGAGACGGTTTCTGAGCTTTTTTTCATCGCGATTCTCGACATCGGTACATCCCACGATTCACGCTGGCTCGTCGGCTTTAATTACGTTCCGTGGTTTTGAAAGGAACGCTCTCGAGGACGTTTTCGAGGGCCAACCGAAGGGAGCACGTACAGATTGAACCCGCGAATTCGGAGGCACGTTCGTGCATATACTAATTGCCGGATAACGAGGTAGGCTCGGCTGCTTCCATTTGCGACCTCTCTCACGCGGTCTCCTCACGGATTGGATGCTTCCTTTCGTTCCGCCGTGGACCCGACATCGCAATCAACGTGAACACTCGACACAAAGCGTGTTGATTTACGTCGAGTGATTCTGTAAACGCGAAACGGTTCTGACCCCTCTCTTTTCCAGCGAACGAGGATCGGGGCGGGACGATTTGATCGTTTGGGGTGGCGAACGAGCTTCCGTCTCGTCGTTGACGTTCGATTCGGTGTACAATGTTTCTGTGAAACAAAACGGTTCCTTGAAAGGCTCCGACAATAGGGCGGAACGTTCGTCTCGAATCAAGTTCGATTTAAGTAGTTCGATATTGTTTTGGCCGTTCGATGCAGATCAAATTTCGAACCGCAAAGGGGTCACGAAATGAAACGGGTTCTCTCGGGTTCAATTCGTTTCGAATAGTTTCACGTCGTTTTAGTCGGTCATTATATATTAAATCGCGAACTTGGATTCTAAGTGCAAAGTTTGCACGGACTCTTTTCGGTCCACTCTCCTTTAAGTAGTTCGAGATTAGTTTGGTCAGCCGAGATAAATTTAATTCGAAGTTTCTGAAATACTTCTATTCGAGATAGAAAATTGCTATTGAATGAAGTCAACTGCCGTCGTAAGGGAACTCTTTTAGGGCCCACTTTAAGTAGTTCAGAATTGTTTTGGTCGATAAGTGTTTATTGAATTGCAAGATCGTGATAATTAAATCGAAATACGAAGTTTCTATGAAACGTAAGTTGTTCTTTTAGGTTCAATCTGTTATTACAATCTGGTAGATTAAATTTTAAGCTTATAGTTATCCCGAATCTGTCGAGTCAAGGTATAAATTTCCTGCGAAACAAAAGCTACTCTTCCGTGTTCAATTTATTTTAACTGGTTCATTGAATGTGCGCAGATTAAATTTCAAACTTCCAATTCGAACCGATAGATTCGGCTCACAGAATTCTTTAACAATCGAAAGTATTTTTTGTGTGTTCGATTTAAAATAGTTCAACGTTACTGTGGTCAGGCAGTATATTAATTTCGAAATTAATTCTTCAGGTTGAATCAATCTCAAGTGGTTCTGTACCTTGTCGATTGCGCGTTATACTAACAAAGTGTATTCTACGTACAAAATGTCAACGAAACGGAAATAATTCTATATTCAATCCGTTCGAAGTAGTACAAACCGACTTTGATCAGCCACGCTAAACTAAATATCGAACTCGCTGTAATTTCGAACGGTATCCGCGATAAAAAGCTCGTGAAAAGTGAAAGCAACGTTTAATCCGTTTTAAGCAGTCCGGCATTATTTCGATAGCAACGGTAAATGAAATATCGAGTTCACGGTAATCGAAAAGCATCGAACTCGCAGCAAGCGAAAATAATTCCGCGAGTTGGGTCCATTTCATTTAACCGGGCATTATTTTCGTCGATCGCGGCGGATAAAGAGCGTGAAAAGATTCCGTGGCTCGCGTGCATTGAAATCAAAACGTCTGAGTGGAGGATCCGAGTGCTCTTTAAAAGATTTCCTTTCATTACTTAAAACGCGTTTAATTCGCCGGTTCGCGTACGCGGAGTGAAGCGTGCTTCGTGCTTTCAGCGTGTCGAGGAAGTATTGAAATAATAACGTTTCCGTATCGAATGGCGTAAAGAGATAAAAACTTTGCACGAGAGACGAAAGTATAGGCAGCGTTCTTTTTTCCCCGCCCTCTGGTGTGACGCAGTCGTATAAACTAGACAAAAATGTAGAACGAACAAAGCAACGCGCCGGGGATGATTTCACACAGAACGCTTCTTTGAGCTTCCGTGTGCGCTGCTTGAGCTTTTTTTCTCGCGTAACCGAGGTACGCCGAGTCAATAAAAGTACACACGTTGCACTTTGCGGCCGTGGAAATCTGCTTTCTCCGATCCTCTGTGTGGAACGTATGCGCGGAAGATTGCAAAATGTAATTTGTCGGAACATCCATCCCCTTTTTCGAAAAACGTCTGGAGGTTTTTAGCTCCTCGTTGCTTTTAGGAAAAGTCGAAACACTTTTTATGCCCGGTACGTCTTTAGAAACCGCGGTGCTGCACACGAAATGAGTCGGAAAAAATATTGACGGACTTTATATTTTTTGTCTTCAAACCATTGAATGGCCTGAATTAATTTTCATCGTGTAACGGTGGAAGTTAATCTTTAGCCCTGCTATTTACGATTCAGTATATTCCGTGTATACTGAATTATTTGTATACAGCGTGAATAGTCCACGTACTTTTTATCGTACCTTTGATTCCGTTGAATGAAAATTTGCTTTTATAAAATCATATTAATCTTGGTTGTCGAATTAAAAATTATTGTCACCGACTTATAAAATTCACTTATCTTATCAAATTTCACCGTAATCCTAATCATAAATTAGTAAAATATGATAGTATTTCAGCAAGAATTTATATTCTTCAATATACGTGTACCAAAAAATTAGATAATACTCCGAAAGAATTTCTTAAAACAATTTCTCAGAATTTCTGAATTTTCAGGATTTCAATCTTGAGACCTTCTATATCCGTTTTTGAATAATCCTCCAAGTTCGAAAGTGGCAATGAACATTTTACAATTTCAATTTCAGGAGAATTTAAACGATGTCTTAACCTCCATCGTGACACGAATTATTCAATTTCCAAGTCTGACAAAAGCTGGCAATCGAGAGGTGTAATTCTTTCGCTTCCTCGTAATTAATTAATTACTCCACACACGGATCGTGCGAGTTAAAAGACCCGTGAGACTCGATTACATCTTCGATTGATCGCGTGCGTTTACCAGACACGTGAACAATCTCCGTAAAAGCTCGAGCATAATTTCGTGTCCTTATCGAACCGTCACATCGGTTAGTTGCTTAAATTAGATATATACAAAACGGTGGAAGTTGGTTCCTGCAGAAGGGTCTCGGCCATGCGATACTGCGGGACTAAGTTTTATCCTCCATAAACCTGGCGCTACGTAAATCAGGCCAATCCAATAAAACAAATCCGTAGTTTGCGGTCTAAAGTGCACGGAAGCGTCGAGTGTGGTTAAAGTTCCTCTTCGACGAACAGACAGAGGACGAGGGAGGGTAGGTTTGATCGTTCACGGTTCCTCGAACGACAATTTATTAGTAGGAGCTTGCGCGACGCGTTATTGAAAGCTTTAAGGGCGAACTACGCCCGCCGTGGAGGACACTGATGCGCGAATGCCTAGGAATCCAATAAAGTCTGCCAGTATTTCGCGATGTCGCGAATAAACACGAAATTGCGACCGTTTTTTTTTTAACAGCACGGTGAAAGAGTTTGAAGGACGGAAAATTTGTTCGTGGGTTCTCCGCTTCATTTCTTCCTTCGATTAGGGGATGGAAGAACGATGATAAAGCAAGTATGAGTGACGGGTATTGGTATTGGCCAATTTCTCGATTTTGTTATTTGGAAATTTGATATTGTGCTAAAAAAAAATGTTGAAATTTGTTAACTTCTTAGATTTCTAATTTCATCGAACTTCTGATGTTAAAAGTTTCTGAGTAACTCGGATTCCTGAATTGACGAATTTCTAAATTTCCATATTCTTAAATTTTTAAGTAACTGAATTGCATAGTTTACACCTTGCCAAATTTCTAGTTCTTAAAATTCAAATTCTTCGAATACCTGAATCCCTTAATTTCTAAAATTCTTTTCATACATCACCAAATTCCTAAATTCTGGAAATTAAAAATTTTCGAACTCCAAAGTCCCTACATTCCATTATTCCTTAATTCTTAAGTGTATAAATTGTTAAATCTTTATGTTCCTAAATACCCAAATTCGTAAATCTCCAAACATAATGGGTCCTAAATCTTAAAATCCCTAAATCTCCAAATTCCAAAATCCCAAACTTTCTAAATTTCTATATTTGAAAACTAGAAATCTGCAGCTCACTACCCACAAGCTTCGCGAGCACGAAACTTGCCCATCGCTACCATATTAAAGAAATCTAGCACCTCTAAATATTACATATCCCGTCGCGTTATTAAAAAGAAGGATTTCACGTCGAAACCGTTTAACTCCTGTTGGAAATCGGACTAACCAAAGCTTTGAAACTCTGGCAGCGTGAATCAAACTTCTCAAAAAAAGGCGAGGCAACGCTTCGAATACCGCGAAAGTTTGAAACGCAAAGGGATCCGAATAGAATTGCCAGTCGACATTGTTGCAGGAAGTCGTGAATGGCGAGCTCATAGCTCCCGTATCGTTGGTTCATTGTCGTGCTAATTTCTTGCGCCTAATACTACGAAATTGGCACTTGCTGCTTCAATGAATGAAGCTATGCCTTCGCGAATTACCATCCACAATTTAAATTGCTGTGCTCTATCTTACCGTGGAATAATAAGATCCGGAATATCGTTGTATCGAGTTTGAAGTCGATTCGGGAAACGAGTTATTTGGTCACAAAGCGTGGCTCTCATAGACATATACACAGTACATACATGATTTTTCTTTTATCGTTTATTGTTTCCTTGAAATGATTAATATTATTTTTGTAACTGGTTGTGTCTTTTTTGTACTGGAATAAGTAGTCTTTGGGATTGTTCTAAAATATTTTGAAAGCTCCCACAGTTTTTGTACCTCATTCATTTTATGTAGAGTATTCCTGCTTAATAATTGACAATTTCTTTTTTATAATATTTCTAATCAGCAACTTGTTGAGTTAGGTCACTATAAAATAATGTAATGCAATATAATAGAGAATATTGTTCTAAATTGTAGCTTATCTTGACTCTAAAACAATTGTTTGTATTTGAAGAATTATATAAATAAATCATTGTATAAATGACGTACACAAACCAATGTATAAATTCTGTACATGGATACTGGTATAAATCTCGAAATATTTATACAAAGTACTTAGTAAATGAGTACATATACACAAATAGTGAAATCATAGTATTATAAAGGATTGAAAATGAAAATGAATCAACGTACCAGTTAATATAACAAGGCAGTAAAGATAGAAGTAAATGATACTCTTATTCGTTTTACTTCGTGCAGAAAAGGCTGCATTTTATATAGACAATATTTTCTGCCGCACACTGTGATCGCCGGAAGAGAAGTTTCACGTTCAAGTATTTCTACAAACAGTTAAAGCACAAGAAATCTCGGAGTTGTAATCGATATCGGTCCGCGAATCGCGAAGCTCCACGGTCGATTTATTGAATCTCGGTTTACTTGAAACAACAACGATGTCCCGATGTACGCCCCTGAAGAAATTACTTTAAGATTCCAATGGTATCCCATAGGATTTGTGGAATTTTACGAAACTCAAAAAGCTCAGAAACTTCAACGTGTATCTCCTTCCTTTTCGATACATTGGGTTGAAAATTTAATGGAATTCTCGGAGAGTCTCGGATTACTCAAATAACCCTATATTTATTGATACACGTATTTATTAATACATAAATCAATGACTTAGCAAGGCCACTTAATTAACAACGATGTTTATTAATTGAAATCGCGTGTGCGATTTAAAGGAAATTATTTGCAAGTGATACTGGATAAAAAGATTATAAATTTATTTTTCATTCTTTGTTCTTATATATACATTTTCAAATACGATTACAAATTATTCAATTTGGTATGAGAAATTGTTGCAATTTACAATTTATTATTTACAATTCGCGATTACAATATGTATCTGTTACATAATTTACATCGACTTCCATATAAATTAATTCGTTATGTGGTTTTACCATATTTTTTCCAAAATTTAACGATGGTACATCGATTCATTAATCGAACTATTACACATATTTGTACAAACGAGTTTACTTTGTAATTATAATATATTTTGTTACTCGAATACGACAAATTAACTCGTTAATGCTTAAAACTTCCGATAAAGAAATGTTTCTGTAGTACTTTATACCAAAAGTGATACATATAAATATATACCATCGATGCCAGAAGGAAATACGTGACATTAAGTAGAACAACAGGAAACCGTCAACGAATTTATTTATCGTGTTCGGGGGAAAGAAAATTTGCTCAGAGCCGAAAGATCATCGCGCAAAAATTCCGAGGGGGATGAAAATTTCTGGTCGAAACACAAGTTCGACGAACGTAACGCAGAAACGGTTTGCATATAAATAGCCTGATTCGAGAAAGCGAAGAAGCTTCCGTAGGGTAACAAGGGAAGAAAATTGTCTGACGAAAGGAGAAACGAATCCGTAGATCGTATCGCCTCATCGACGTCCAACGTGACGACGAGCAGCGAGCACGCCGAGGTCGACGACGACGACGACGACGACGACGACGACGCCGACGACGTCCACTTAGGTTCACATCCCTGAAACGAGCACTGCCGTTTGTTCTCCGCGATGGAGGAGGAAAAGGAGAAGCAGACGTTCCTGCAAAAGCTGCTGTTCTACACGACCGCGTTCTTCATCCTCCTCAGCACCTTCAGCCTCTTTGCCTTCCTCTTCTTGGTCCCCTTCGTCATCGACCCCGCCTTCACCACCATCTTCATGCAGTTCGACACTCGGCCAGCCGAGTGTGTCACCATCGACGTTGAGTCCAGGAGAGGTGAAAATAATAATCCCTCATCGTCCCAAAGAGACTATCTCTTCCCGCAGATTGATGTTACCTTTCGTTATGTCGTTGCATGACCCTCTAGTTTCTCTTTTCAAAGGGCACTCTCTAACTGAATCCCCTGGGTGATTAGAGAATGTGGATCGTCGCGGTCGTTCGAAGATTTCAGATGGATGCTTGTGCTCGTTTTGCTGTCGTTGGATCGAGTTTCGGTGTGTTTCGTTCAGTTTCACGAGGTTTGCTTTGGTGATTCGTGATCGTGGACGTTTCAGTAAGTCTGCAGATAATTGTTTTCGTTACTTTTTCTGTAATTTCGATGTATGAGGTAGGTGCAGAAGAATTTGTGTTAAATGGAGTTTAAACACGATGAGATGTTTTTAATCGAGGTTAATATGCTAGGACCTTGGGGTCAGAGATTATCAAATTATATCTTCTGAACTTTGAGGTATGAATGTTATCAATTTATCGAAATCCTTGAATTTTCTAGTTTCTACATTTTCAAATTTTCAGATCTAATTCAGAAATTCCGAAATTACTTCAGTGTTGAAATTGAAACGTGTAAGATTCTTAAATTTTTAAATGAGACTCTTTAGTCTCAAGGTACTAAAGTTCTAGAGTCCCAGAGTTTCTAGAATTATAAAATTTCGAAACCCCAGAATTTCTAATTTTCTAAAATCAACTAGACTACAACATTATAATACTAACATTTGAAATCCTCGAAGTTTAGAAACTCCAAAATTTCTCAAATTCACGAAGTTTCAGAAGTGACAAACTAAAAAATTGTTTCAATAGAAAATTTTGAAATATCTGATTCCGAGGTCTTGTTGCGTTTTTTAACCAATTAGTCTTAAACGAAACGGAATAACTCATGAAATAATTAGATTTTTTAACCTAACGCATTTTCACAAAAGTTTTCCTTTGTCTTGGATATTTCTCTCAAACTCCCCTATTTTCATCATTTTCGAAACTACCTTTTCCCAAAAATCTGACAAATAAATCTTTCATAGTTATTCAAATTCTTCATATAATACATCAAATGCGTCCGTAATTAAAATTTCATCGAATTTTTTACCCTGAACGTATTACGTGTCAGTGCATCAACATGCATAGTCTCTTTTTTATATTTCACATATGTTTCCCGATTCTTTTTATCCGTGCAGGGTAACATATGCGAAAATACGAGTTGCGTTCCTTTTCTGTATATTGCTCTTCCACTTCTCGACACTTTTTCGACGATTCTCCCGTATGTGTTCGATAATGCAAGTAACGCGTGTGCATTTGATGCACATCGAAAATGGAAGGGATATTAGATATACGGTGCAAAGCGAATGCATTCGTTGTATGTTGCAAAGTATTTTGGAAAGGAACCGAATCTTTATAATCCTTGACATTTCACATTTCGCAGACACATTTATCTCCGTATTTAGCACAGTGTTTTAATAATATTTTTTTTAATCTACGTAATAATGTAGCCGTTGCATTAATGAATATGCATCGTGCTAGAATGTTTGTTGGTTTGCGTGAATTTTGCATAAAATTCTCGCGTGTTCAATTGTGCGCAACACCGTTTAAAATTCTACGAGCATCGAGCACTAATTTCGACCTAGAATAACTAACTTTAATTAAATGAATCAGAAGCTATGGTAATTAATTCCAATTAATGAATCAAAACCAATAATAATTCATTCTAATTACTCAATCGATGCTTGTAATAATTCATTTCGCGAAAATTCGTAATAATGGAGTAAATTTTACTGTGATGTAGTACAATTTATACAATATTACAGTGCATTGTTATTTAAGATGCATATGTATGTTGTATTCGATACGATACAAAATTGTCGAAATCGGGGAACGACGGTTTCGTTACAGTGCCATCGAAAACAGGATATACGTGGAAGAAATTGCGGGATATATAAATCGATTCGTTCCAATTCGCGAAATAGGGTCACAGCCGGAATATACGATTTGCATGAATGATTGAGAAAACTATTTTCAAGCATCGGTTAGATATAACGGCGACTGTTTTGATGGACAGCCGATCGACGACTCGCACGACGAAATTAATATTCTATAACCGGACCCGGACTCGAAGCCAATGACATTTAATTTAATATACAGCGAACGATCCGCGATTTCGTGACCGATAGACATTTGCCCTTTGTTAATTATTTAAAAAGAACAGAAACACGACACTGCACGGTGACACACATCTGAAATATCGCGGTGAATTAAATTTATTTGTACGAGTTCTTTAAACACTTTGACCGAAATTAAATTACTTTCTTACTGTGAGGAGGCAAATTTATCGAAATATATAATTTTATTTTAGATTGGAAAATATTAGTGTAGGTCTGTTGCTATTGCGGTTGATCCGGAGAATAAATTTAAAAATATTGTAAAAAATAGTTAATAATTTATTTTTGTAACAAGTATTGATAGCTTGTGGGGAAATCTTCTGGGTCGCTAGTTCCAAATCTCAGAACCCTAATTGTTCAAAGTCTCAGTTTTAAAATTCGGTATTTCAGAATCTCAAATTAAAAAATTTCTAATTCTTAAAATTCCCAAGGGCCAAAATTTCTAAATTTAAACATTCCTAAATTTCAAGATTCCTTAAACCCAAAATTCCCAAATTCGAAGATTCAAAAACGCAAAAATTCCTAAATACCAAGATTCTTAGATTCTAAAATTACTAAACCCCGAAATTCCTAAATTTCAGGATTTCAAAATTTAAAAATTCCAAGATTTCGAAGTTCCGAAATTCCGGAGACCAAAGAATCCTAAATTCCAAAATTGTAAAATCCCAAAATTCCTAAATTCCAAAATTATTAAATCCCAAAATTGTTAAATCCCAAAATTCCTAAATGCCAAAATTCTTAAATTTCGAAATGCCAAAGTGTCAAAACTTCTAAATCCTAAAATTCCTAAATCCCAATTTCCCAGCCGTTCCAACTTCCAAAGTTCGACATCTTCGAAATTTTCATCTCGCAAGGCCCCAAACGCTCCAAATTTCTCAGATCCCAAAATCCCAAACTTCAATCAAAGCATATCAACAGTTTCCCGTCTATCGATATGCCTTGAAACCTAATCACCCCGAAGAATACAGAAAACCGTGGTAGCGTGGCGGTTTAATGGAAATAAAATGATAATGAGGGAGCCATAATCGCGTGTAGCGTAACAAGTAACAGTAGCGCGGCATACATTCCAATATATTCCCGTATTCGGTAGGAAAAAGCGTATTTACGTTCAATTTGCATTCGTTCACCTGAATTCCATCGGTTTTCAACTCGGCCCGTTGGCGCGCTGTTGATTTTAATGGAAACAAGATTTAAACGACGTGGATAAAATCTCGGTAGATGAACGATAGGGTCGATAGGGCGGCAAAAGCTTTCTACGCAGTGAAATGTTTGAAATTGTGTGACCAGCAGGTGCACAGCCGGGACGTCAATCAATTTTTCGAGTACGCGAAGTGACGTGGACGTAAAATGTTTCTGTCCGCGCGAATTCATCGTTGAAATTATATTTGGACGAAAATTTTATTTCCCAGATTGCCTGCAAATATTGGCCTTCGAGCCGGTCACGGTACACGAGCGAACTGAAGAACATGGCTGCAGCGTGGCAGCATTTGACGTTCTAAATAATTGCCCGTTATTTATGGATATCGGTATCGATTGCCATTGAAAACGCACCACCGTGCTGTCTCTAAATGTTTGATCGACGCAAAACACGCGATCATCGAATCGTAGACGTTGACGAATTCTGATACGCGTTCAACTATCGAAGGAGGAGAAAATTTTTATATTATTTCGTGTAAAGCACTTTGAGATTGTTTATCGAAATTGATTATTCTTCCATTTTTTAGAAATCGTTTTACAAATCTCTAATTTATTTTAATTAGTAATATTCTGAATAATTAGATTGATCACTAAGTAACGATTAGACGTTACTGATCATCAAAAATTAACTCGCAATTTTTAATCGAATTCATAACAGGATCGCAAGATTGAATTCTCGATCGGTCTATAATTAAATATTGCGATTAAATTTTTGATCGAAATTCGTTTAATTATAGAACGGAAATAAATTATGACCCGGAATATTTTCGATAACTAGTTAAACGTTAATGATTCGCTTGTCATAAAAGTTAACACTAAACCTACCGGAGTATAAGGCACGTATATTTTGAAATTCAAAATGAAGTTGAGGAACAAATAAACAAACCATAAAACATGAATTAATGTACACGTTAATTCTTTACTTCGTTGAAAATCAACACGAATTTCTAAAGAAGTCACCTCACATTCTTTGCAATTGAAAATTGAACACTCGTTAAATAGACATTTTGACCGCTGTGGTAGGTTTAGTGTTAACAAAGAAGTGTCATTTATTCATGATGCCAAAGAGCTGAACGTTCTTGGCAGCTGTTTAATTGATATCCAGACGTCACGTAATTAGTGCGAGGGCCCGAGTCGATCGCGATAAGAAACGGTTCGCAAATTGGACGAGTCGTTCGCGTAAACGACACGGTTATCGATATATCGATGTAATAGTGGCGGTAAAGAGGCACTAGACGAAGACGAGGCTAAGATCGACGCAACTGGTGTCTTTATATTCACGATATTCGAGCCGGTCTCGAACGATCCGAACTCACCCCTCTGTGATACCCGTTCGCTCTTTCGTCACCCTCGTGCTTACACTTCAGGTCCTCTGTCGAATGCCAGAGGCTGTAGGCTGCAGCTATTCTCAACGTTCGAGTACTTCGACGTCTACTTCTTGATCCGTGTATGTCTGAGTGCATATGCTCGACCATGCATATACACAATCCCCTATGTTAGTAATTACTGCAACGAGAACTCGGAGTTCAATGCATGCGCAGAGCATTTCTACCAATTATTTTTAACGATTTTAATAGAAAAATGTTGCGCGTTGAAGTTTTGTGATTCAGGTGTTGGCGGTGTAACAACAGCTTTTCGAACTGCGAAATGTGAAATGAAATTGTGCTGGATGTTTGTGTAGAGTATTGGAAATTTGATATTTTTTCGTCGGCTGAGTTGTGTAATTGGATTGAGCTATTTTTATGACACCGAAAAAGTTGGGAGGTGTAAGAGTAGTTTGGACAGGGATTTCGAGGCTTTTGTATTTTGTGATACTTCGAATATCCTAGAATTGCAAAATTCCTAAATATTAATTGGTCAAAATACGAAATTACCGAAATCGCAAGATCTCAAATTTTAATGTTGCACGATTTTAAAGTTTCAAGGAAGTTTCAAATTTCAAAAGTTTCAAACTTCCGAGGTCTCAATGTCTAAAATTCTAAAATTCCGAAATTCCAAATTTCTGAAATCTTAATGTTTCGAAATTTTGAAATTCCGAAATCTCAAAAGCCTAAAGTCGTAACACTACAAAATTCTAAAATTCCAAACTCCCAAATTTCTGAAATCTTAATGATCTAAAATTCTAAAATCCGAAAACTCAAGGTCCCAAACACTAAAAGTTTGAAAATTATAAAATTCCAAATTCTGATGGGCGAAAATTCCAAATTCCCAATGTCCCAAAGATGAAAAATCCTATAATTGCACAGCCCTAAATATGCAAAATTTCTAGATCCCAATATCCAAAAATTTCAAAACCTAAAAATTCCTAGCATCCCAATTTCAAAATTCAGAAGCCGTTGACTTGACCATTCCTATTAACCTTCGATTAATTATAACATCTCTTAATTCCAACGACGAATATTTTTACTTCGATTACGTGACACAGATTTCAAGAATTAATTGTCATATTCGTATCACAAATTCCTGAATGTTTTCGAACCTCGGCGTTGATTGCACGTATCCCGAAAGTGTATGCACTTACACCAAATGCAACGTGCAGTTATTCTGTCGTCCAGGAATGTGTATAAGCGTATATTCCCTCCGAGTGCTATTCTATGTTGACTATTCCCGGTATTTAATATTCTATTTTAATCAGTGTGGTTGCCACCTCCCCTCTGAAACCACCCCGATGCACTGTTGTTCTTCTCTGCTATCTAGATGTCAACTATCCGTGTTGTTCAAATTTGTCCACGTTTCGTTGCAATTTTCTTGTTAGCTAGATTTCATGTAACCTCATAGTTGTGCGTATAAATATGCATCGAACCCTTGAATATGCATTCCAACCATTCGTTGCCAGAATTCGACAGAAAGTCGGTAAATTCATCAGACGGACGATGCGCGACTCGATATTTTAATTATTTTTCTGAACGTTTCTTCGTCCTATTTTGTGCACGATTCTACTCGCTCGAGGTATTCGTTCCTTGCAACAATGTTGTTGGTTGAAACTTATCGCAGACACCTTTGGATGCAGTTGAACACGCGACGGCGATAACTACAAACAAGATGATTAGATGTAGCTGATGTCTCGTAATAGGATTTCGACGAGAACACGAACTCGGGGGTAAATTTGCGAAGGGAGGAAAATGCAGCAAGTTAGGTTATATTGGATGCCGTGCGACAGCTGTGTCGATGCTAACGTTAATTAACAGTTGGAGTTACTTTCGGCACTGATGCAACACCCAGTTTCGGTAATTAAAATTATTATTGCGATACATGACTTCAACCGCTAATCATTGCAACGCATTTCGATCACGTTCGAAATTAATATTATTCGTCGATTTGATCAAATTTCTATTTGAGTTTTATTTCACAGGAATCTTATGTACAAAATATGTAAATTCGTAACCTTTTAATTCAGAAAAACAGATTCGGATCCACATGTTGCATACTCTCTCTGTTTTTCATTTTAAAGTAAATCTTTTAAATGTAAATATTTTTATTTCTAAACAAAAGTGCAGCGCATTATACTGTTCATGCTATTCAATGTTTAAATAAATTCTTAAGCAACATGAAAGGTCGAGGTTGGACCTACTTAAAGTTAAATTTGTATTCTTTACCAAAGATTACAGGGTTGAGCGTGTTAATCAGTGTATCTTTAATTGATAATAAGAAAGATGTTTTAAACGGACAAATTTTTGCGACTCGATTGTTTAAAAGCTCGATCCGGTGTGTCAACTACATCATTGCCGAAGCTCTTTTTCCGCGAAAGTTTCGCGGAAGAAGAAAAGGTCAGGGCAAGTATTTCGTAAGCTGCCTCGGGGACCACGTCGAGAACTTCGCTACAGTTTTGTTGTTCTCGCGAATCTACGGGAAGTCAGCCTGCATTCTTTCTTCTTCGTCGATGTTGCCCCGTTGTCTCGTGTCCTCCTCCGAAAGATTTATGCGATCAATTCCGTTGATCGCCACCACTTTCCTTCCGCGTGTATCTTTTACCTAAGCTCTCTTTGTCTCTCGTTCCGCGTGTAACGCGATGCACGTCGAAACGCCATTTGTTTCTTACCGGTTGACAAGCAATTCCGGCTGATTGAATTCCTTGGCTTCGAAACGGATGGCTGCTGTTTCGTGACACGCATTTGTCCGAGTTAATTTTTTCTTTATACTTCCTCTTTTAGAAGGGAGAGTATCACGGGTCAATAGAACGATAATTGCTTTTAACGGGGCACATTTATTTTGGCGCGGTTTGATTAGACGCGATTCAATTTTGGCGGAATTCGATTTGACGCGACTCAACTCGACGCGATCCAATTTGTCGCGATTTGAATCGACGTGATTCAATTTGGCGCGATTCATTTTGGCGTGGTTTAATCCGGTGCGACTTAATTCGACGAAATTCAATTCAACGTGATTGAATTCGGCACAATTGATTTCAGCGTGATTCAATTCCACGTGGTTTAATTCGGTGCAATTTAATTTGACACGATTTAATTCGGGGCAATTCAATTTGGTATGATTCAATTCGGCACGATTGAATTTTGAGCGATTCAATTTCACGGCGATTCGATCTCACGTGGTTTAAATGGCTGCAATTCAATAGTACACAATTCAATTCAATTTGGTGTAATTCAATTCGACGCGATTTAATTTGATGTAATTCAATTCGACACAATTTAATTCCATGTGATTTTATTCGACACGATTCAGTTCGGTGCAATTCAACTGGGTGCGATTTCGTTTAACAGGACTTTACAACTTGATTATAGATGCGTATGGGTTAATACTTTCCTTTTAAGTGTTAACAACAGCAGTGCACCACAATAATTCACGCTTGTACTTACGTTATCCACTAGAAATACTTAACATGTTCGCTACCAGTGTCATACGCACATACGTACAATATGAAAAAATTAACTATGCTCTTACCTGATTAATTGCCTCATACGTTTCAACATAAATGAAAACCAGTTTCTGTTACATAATCTCGAAACACGATATCGATCGAATACTTCAAACTTATACTAACAGTTCAAAGTTATAGTATTTCTTGCCAACGAAATTAAGTAACATATTACTTAATTTAAATATAAATTATTTGTTAATTCAATTAACTCTAGATTTACGGACATTCATTGACCACTTATGCCTGAATTGAAAATGAACCACAAAAACAAATAAATAATGGATAATACCAGTTTATAGAAAGATTCTTTATCTCTATGAAGGTTAACCTGCATTTTACAAAAAGTTTTTCCATAATTTTCGTAATTGAAAATAGGAAATCTATTATCCGTCATTTTGACGGGTTCCGTAAACCTAGTGTTAAGTAACGGTAGCAAACGTGTTAATCGTGAATGCATCAAATTATACACCGGCCCTTTAATTTATACGCTAAAATTGTAAAAGTTTCAAAAAATGCAAACAAAAATGTTCGACGTGCATATCTGTGTATCACGAATGGTTGTATCGATATATCTTCTGTCGTGTTCCCCCAAACGATATCGGTGGTTGACAAATCTTCAGCCATGAACGATCCGTTGAGTTCAGGTACGAGCAACTGCTCATGGACGTCCTGTAGAGAAGGTTGCACCAAGGAGCTGTACGATTGCACGCAAATACGCGTGAATTACAAGCTACCGACAAACACGTCCGAGGATAGCGATGAACAAGGCGAGGGAGGCGGGGCGGTAGGAGGTGTCGAGGATGACGAAGACAGCACGACGATGGGAAAACCGCGTTACGAGCGTTCCCTAAGGGAGTACGACTACGTGGAGGACCTCGACGAGGACTTCGCCGAGGACGACGAAGCTGGACTGCCGAAACCCTTTCCTACAGGTACAGGACAACGTCCTGCGGTGTCGTGTCCGCGTTTACCTTTGTCCGAGTTAAAGCACGGACAACAGCCCCGGAAAGTGACACTTGCTCGCGCTGCATGAGAGCAAACGGGGCCGAGATGTTTTTCTTTTTTTTTTTACGGGGACGCAACGGTGTTTAGATACGCGAGCGTTTTCTGTTAACCAAGTAAACCTTCAAGACGTGAGAAGCTCTCTTCCTACGGGAAGCTCTCGCGCTACTTTCACTTTGATGTAACGTTCGCATCCGTTCTCTTCTGGACATTCGAGTCCCTTGGAACCGTGAGAAGAGAAACATTTCTACGTGTTTTGGCCGTTTCTTGAATTCCTTTGATATCTCGCGAGTTACCGAGGGACCTCCGAGTCAGCAACCCTTTGAATCTCAACATTCGTGCCTATCGCGTAGAATTTGAAATTTTTGCAGATGCACGATGTTTCGCGTGAAACAAATCGGCGTTAAAGTTCAGAGGTTTCTCCTCCTGCGAAATGCCCGATACAAAGCCGAAATTATTATGTCGAGTCATAAGTAACTTCCGTTGTTTTATCGTGCATTTATTTCGCTCTCATTTAATGACGAAATTATATTAATTTACTATATCGGATCTGGGAAAAAGTTTGTGGGTTTTTTTTTTAGTAAAATTAAACTGTTTTTCTTGTTGTGTGAAAATGATTTTATTTAAACCAAATATGCTTCATTATTATTAACAGACTTCTCTTGAAACCAGCTTCATTCCATTGTGGAAGTTCTGCAGAGATCAAATAATAGTCAGAGGGTGTTTTTTTCTTAAATTTCCAAAGCATTACATGATGAATATACACTTTTCGACTCTCCATTTCAGAGGTTAAGAAAAGTTTAACGTAACCTGCATCAGACAAAACAGTTGACAAAGGGTTAACTGAATCTTCATCTATATAGTAAGAAAAAAAATTCGTTGTCCCAGTAACTCATAGTGGGTAGATACGAATAATAGATTCTACTTAGCTGCATCGGAAGTTGCTTATGACTCGACCTAATACAATGTCCTCGCGAACAGTCGTACATACACACATCGGGCGATCTTAACCCATTTGCTGCCACGATCCCCAAATGGGGATTTGAATAAACATTTTTCTTTCAACACTTCCAATAACGTTATATTAACACTAGAAGTACCGGAATTAAATTCATGCTTACTTCAAAACTGAAAATAAAGTAGAAAAATGAATAAATAAATATTGCAGTATCACTTAACGTATGTAACCATTCATTAGCTCAATAAAACTTGACAGACATTTTGACAAAAGGACGACAATAAAATTTTGTAATAAAAAATGCCAAACCAGAAACCAGTCATTTTCACTAGTTGGTAGTTCTAGAGTTAAATAAAATCTGTATTCGGTACATGCATACATTTTGGTTGTTAAAATTATTTGTTGCTTCAATGTCGTCGAACTTGCAAAAATATTTTCTATATAAATTGACAACCCACGTAGCGGAGTTGAAATAAAAATTTGGCAGTTAATGGGTTAATTTGACCCAGTTGGCGAATGTCGGAAAGCAAATTGTCCTGCAGAAACTGCATGACCGATGGTCCGGTACTCGCGACAATTACGAGTGAACACGTGTCCACCGTAACGACACACGGGTAACCATTGTCGCGTGTACCGGAAGGCGCTGTATGTATAATAGAAGTTCCAAACGAACAAAAGTCTACTTATTCTCTTATGGAAATGTGTGTTGACGGACGCGGAAAGCGACTGTGTGATAACGAGGCGAAGTTCGCAGGGCTCATGGGCAACGACTCCGAGTGGTACTTCACCGGGGCCAAGCTGTTCCCCAACGTAAAAGGCTGTGGATACCCTCCAATGCTGAATTGCAGTATTTTCTACCGGCAGTACGCCAACATAGGGCAGAACTTTAGCTGTTACTACTCGAAAGTGGACCCCGGGATAGTCATCAGCGACCTCGACATGTGGCAGGTCTCTGTGATCTTCTATATATTCTCGTCAACGGAGATTATGACTTGGAAGAAAGGCTTTTGCACGGAGGTATACGTGTTCGGGTGAATTTCATGACGATACGTGTACATTTGGGTGCAACGTAGGCTTCTGTTAGTTGGGAGGAAGTATAAGAGCGATTATGTTAAGGTGTATTTGGACTACACCTAGGTATTATGTTTCATTTGGATTCTGGGTGGTCTTTAAGATCAGAGTTACTTTTGTATTTCAGATTATCTCTAGGTTCTTCATTATTTGAGCATTAAGTTTCTTTTGGGTCATTGGTTATTTCTATGGCCTAAATTCTTTTTAGATTATAGGCTATTTCTAAATCCGAAATTTCTTTTAGGTTCTAGGTTATACAAGCTCATAGATTATCCACAAGTATTAAGTCATCTCTAGATCTTAGGATACCCCTAGATTCTAGATTGTCTTTAGCTTAGTTTTAGGTTTTGTAATTGTCTACAAGATGCTAAGCATTCTCTAAATGTCAAGATTGTTTCCAGGTCTTAGGTTTCTTATGAAATTTCGACTGTACCGTGACTCTAGGTTCTCCATGGGCCGTAGGACTTGATGAGGATCTAATCTGCTTTTGGATTATAAACTCTTGCAGTGTCCTAGATTCACACGAAGTGTTGTATACACATGTCACTAGGGTTTTCGTTGATTTTGAACTCGATCTAGGTTCTTAAGCTCACTGTAGGTCGTGACCTTTCACGAAATCCTAGACCCTAGATTCCTTCATGGGGTCTAAATTCTTCCTAAAATCTACATTTACCTTAAATCATAAGCCCTTCCTTAATCTTACCTTAATCTTCCTTAAACCTTTGTTAGACTTTCTTACATTCTAAGCTCCCTATAAATCCTTCTTCTTCGGACTATCCTTAAATTCTTCCGTTCTCCTCAAATTTTTCTCGTGTTCACCAAAAACCAAACGCAGTCTACGTTGCATCCAAATGTACAAATACGAGTTTCTGTGATGTAACCTTGAATTCGACTGCTGTAGAAGCTGAAATAATGAAATTATGTAATACCGCAGAAAATATTTGTAATCTGAACCGCGATTCGAGATTTTAAACCTAGATTGAACGCAGTTTCCGCCAGAAATTGTTCTTCCAAGTCATAAGTTCTCCTCGTCCGTATTTCTTGTTTGCATTTGGTGTCGTTGCGTAAAGTGCTTGAACCGAAACGTTACACCAGAGTATGCAGCTGCAGTATGTCTGTTCGCCAGTATAATTTAGTTGGTTTTATTTCGCGTCCCACGTTTACACTCCGAAAGTACCAGGGTATCCTCTCTATCTCTTCCCGTCTCTTTCGCTCGGCGAAACGAAACTGGAGCAAACGTCGTTATCGCCTGCTTTCGTCAATTCTTTTTTTCTTACCTTGTATTGCTTGATTCGGGGTGAAACTTTTTCCTTTCAAAGCTGTCTTTTCGCGAATCTCGATCTTATCGAAACGAAATTTGGTAACTATTGTCGCTTGAACTGTATTAGAAAGGATAATATGCAGTTTGATGAATATTTTTCAAACTGAAAGTGCACTGTATGAAGAGGATTATGGATGGAAGATGTACGGCCTTAAATTGAAGCAGTATATTAATCTGGGTCAATCAATCATTACGATCCTGTTTTAAATACAGGAAACCTAATTTGACTTTGTTTATAAAAATATACTTTCACTTTGTACAAATGCATTTAATCATAAGTAAAATATGAAGTCCATACATTTTATACGCTTATGAAATATCAAGGTCTGCTGAGAAATGGATTAAGAATCTACGAGAACTACAGTCCATAGACTTTATGATGTATATATATTTCGTAGACTTCGATATATAAATGCATAATCATGTCTTGCAACAAAATATCACAAAATTGCATACACATGAAGAGGTATAAATACGAAGATACATACTAGGCCATATTAACCTTGAATTCAGTGCAATAGTATCGAGGTATAAGTAATGAATAATAACTTCAAACGTGCAACCAAGTATACAATAATTATTATCTGGTTATTAGACTCGAAAGTCGTTTTTGAAAAGCTTCTTCGTATCGTTGTAAATCGAGACAGGAATTCTCAAAATGTTCCAAAAATTTCAAACGTGACAATTACACTGTAAATGTTTATTAATTTGTGGCAGATATCGAAATCCACGAAATAAACATAAATCGTATAATTCATAAATTGCAAGTCACATAGACTACATATAATCTATGGAGTCCGATCACATAGATTACATAGATTGCAATGTATAAATTATGAACCACATAGATTGCGTGTAATGTATAGATTGCGAATCACATACATTGCGAGTAATGTATAGATTATAAATCACGGACATAGATTGCGTGTAATATATAGATTATGTATCATATGGATTGTATGTACTGTGTAGATTCTGAATCATATGGATTACGTGTAATGTATGAATTACGAATAATGTAGATTACATGTAACATACACTGAATCGATTACATATGATTCGTAGACTGTGGATCACGTAGACTACCTGAAATCTATAGACTGGATCACATCGATCATGTGTAATCAATGCACTATGAAACGACCAACCACATATGTATAAGCTGCACAGATTGTGAGTTACACAGATCATGCGATATATTCAAACTTCGCAGAGCAGGATAAAAAATGCGTGAACATCCGTGTAATGGAAAAGTATCATCGTACGATTCGAAGGAGCTAGGAACATCCGAATGAATTCAGCGTGAATGGAGACACGTCACAATGGCCGTTCCAGTGCCGGAACGAGACAAAGCAGAAAACAAACGGCAAGAAGAAATAGGCTTTACCAGTTGAATTGGCATTAGGGCAATCGACGACGGATAAGAATCAGGGATCTCGTCGCAGTGACGTGTCCTTTGCTTTCGAGTAGTAACCCGGTTACCGCGTTCTAGACATCTCCGATTTACGCCCGTTGCTTGCACGTACGAGTCACGCGAAAAGTGGCCTGTAGTGGTGCACTCGACTTTTGTGCGAGTTTACCGCCGACAGGAACGTCGCTCCCGTGAATCGATACTGCAGGTGCATATCGAGGGCATAGTGCATTATGCAGCGGACCGAGCGTCTTACCATGCCGTTGAATGGTTAAGTACGTAACAGTTGCTCGTTATTAACGGAGATCCGTATCTGCTTTAATTGGGACACAAAGACCCGCCGGTTGCGAACTCCGGTAATTGATGACGATCGCGTTCGCCCGCTTCCAGACGTCGGGAAAGAACGAACAATGAGAAAGGGACCGTCGCGAGCCTCGAGTTACCGGAAGTTGTTATCGGAAACGCTGCACGAAATCGGACGGCGAACGAGGAGCTATTGACAAATCGCGATTGTGCGGCTGAAATTAAGAGAGATTTTTCTGATAGAACGAAACGACGATTCATTATTTCGGCGAGCCAAGTCTTTTTTCGCTACTGGTTACTAATTGTTCCGGATGAAAGGAGCGTTCGTCGATTTTTATTCCCTCGATAATTTTAAATCGCCTGTAATTTTCTTGTTGCGTCGCGTTTATTGATGAAGTCGGGGATTTTTTTTTTATGTACGAGTTATATAATTCTAGATTCCCAAATTTCTGGACTTTCAGATTCATATATTTCCCAATTTTCAGATCCTCCAATTCTTCGATTCTCGGAATCCCTAGATTTTCCAATTAACTAGATTTGCAAATTCCAAGATTTCCAAATTCTTAAATTTCCCAATTCCTAAATTTTCCGATTTCTTGATCACCAAATTCCTAAATTTCCCATTTCTGGATTTCCCAATTTCTAGATTCCGAAAATCCTATATTTCCAAGTTCCTAAATCCTCAATTTTCTAGATCCCGAAATTCCCAGATCGCCAAATTCCTGGTTCCTCAAATTCACAAGATCCAATATTACCAAATCCTCAAATTCTCAGTTCCCCAAATTCCTAGATTTCCAAATCTCAACATTTTCCAGTTTTCAGATCCCCAAGATCCTAACCTTCCATATGACTTAAATTCTATAACATTCATTCCACCGTTCAAAAATTTCCAAATTCCCAAATTTCCAGAATTTCAAATTTTCCAAATATCAGGTCCCTAATTCCCCGAGTTCTCGAATTTCACATTATCCAAATCCATATCTATAAAAATTTCCCAATTATTCGCTTTCTCTATCACCCGAAAAATCCGCGTCTCTGCAATTCCCAAATTTTCGAATTCCTGATTTGAGGAAAATTCGTGAATCACGTAAATGATACGTATCCGAATGTAGTTGCGCGGAAAAATGCAACGAGAACGGAGTTAATCGCGCGAATTGCCCGTTAATGGAAAGTATTAAATCGAGCAATTCGCAAAGGAACGAGCTCAGTGAATGGAAAGCGGGATCCGGCTGCATCCCGGCGTGGAAAACGATCTTCCGGTGTCGTGGTCGCAAGGCACACTGGAATTCCGTTACGTTTGCGGAAACGTAGCTGCCTGCACGGTGACGAACAATACGTTTCAAGCTCTCTGAATGGCGTGCCAATGACAAAGAAAGGAAACCATCGCACTCGATGGAACTCCGGCGGCGTTGTCCGGAAGAAAAGAAAATTCACCGACGCTGAATCGAATCTGTTCTGCGATTATCAAACGACAATAATATCGTCGCTGCATATTACAATTTCAGAAATTAACGTTGATCGCTGCATACGCATCGAGTTTAATGTAATCGAATACGTTACGTCCAGTAAGATCGAGATTTTCGACATCTTTTTTTTTGCGATTTTACTTTTTGTCGTTGAAATCGATGCTCAATATTATGTTTAAATCTGATTTGTTTGTTTTATTCTGGATAAGCAATATTTTCTATGCTGATTTCTATATGGTTGTATGCACTTGGTATATTCAGCTGTATGCAAACTTTGTGGAAATTTTAACCCTTTGCGCTCCTTTATTTCTTTCATCTACCAGCTTCTTGATTAACTTACAAAATAGATCAAGAAATGAATTTTCAATAAAATGTATTGCAATAGTGCAAGACACGTGACAAATATATTTTTAATTTATTATAAGTAGTGAACAAATGAAAATATATACATATATTCAATTAACCTATTCATCTGAATTATTGAGCGATTCAAAAGAAATGCGACGTTGAGCCAAGCTCGACAGAGGAGTGATAAGGGTTAAAATAACCAATCGAAAATGTGTAATAAATACCCTGATTCGTTACATAAACCCACATCCCTTCAATCTGAATGATTTCGACGCAGAGTTGTTACCTTTCGTACAAGGAATTTCATCAAAACCGTAATATAAAAGGATCTCTAATCTCGCATTCGCGTCTACCCTTTCCGTTTTGTGAATATCATAAATTGTTCTACCGCAAGTATGAGCTATCTGATCGAACTAGCAAAACAGCCCCAATTTCTCATTTACATTTACGTTTCGTCGCAGAACGCGTATCTCAAAATTCGATCGAATCTATAAGCGAAATCAGAAAAGCCCGATCATAAATCTCTGCTGCCCAATTGCAAAGATCCCGCTGATAAACTTTACCGTGCACGACACGAAGAGTCCATCAAGCATGAAAAGAAAGAATATTCGACATTCTACACTGCGTAGCATTCAACCACCGGTGACATTCGTTGCGACGTGTTCCCTCAGGTGTACATGAATCTGGTGTACGCGATGGCGATTCCGATACCGTCTTTCATAATCTCGGTGATATACCTCACCATCGCCTACTTCAAGATTTACAACGAAGACGAGGTGGCCCTCGTAGGCTCGTCGCCCACGCCGGAGGGCGAAGACGGCGCAGACGGCGAAAGAAGTAACGCGACACCGGTGCCGTTGACGAGTGGTGCCCTAACACCCGGTAGCGATGCTTTCAGGGAAAACATTGAGAGCTTCGGACATCACATGAAAGTCGCCATGGCCGATGACAACAGCAGGGAAAGTCTGGACGCGATACCGAACTCGTACTCCAATCAGGGGTAAGCGTCACGCACCACCTTCTTTTCATTTCGAACACACACGTTTCAGTAAAATATTGGATTCATGCATAGTTATCCACCGTCTACATCGGTGTTATGTCTTGTATTGTCTTTCTACAGCGTTTGACATCGCTCAAAACAATTTATCATTGCACTAATTGTCGTTTCTTTTATTGTAAGTCAATTAATCTTTTACCCGTAGCAGAAATAAGAAACAAGGAAACGTTTACCTTTGTTCGAGTCCTTTTAGTTCGTCAAAAAAGAATAATTTCAACGAATTGTGAACTGTTACGAGATTGAAGAATATTTTCACCCTTTAGATCCTCGCACAAAATGGAACGAGCTGGGGATAATGAAAGCCGGGTGAAAACAATCTAAAAATTTTATGACACTTTTTACTTCGTATTTTGTGGACTGTCATGATGATGAGAAACATTTGCACCCCTTATTTTTATTCCGGTAGAAAATGCAATGAAAGACCCGTGGAGAATGGAAAAGCGGGTCAAAACAGTTCACAAATTCTATAACACTTTCAATTTCGTATTTTGTTGGCAGTTATGACGTTCAGAAATATTTGCATCTCTTACTTTTATTTCCATAGAGATTTCAGCGTGGCGAATGAAAGATCGGGTTGGAAAAGTTCAAATTTTATGACATTTGTAATTTCATATTAGTAATGTTTAATTAATGGCACATCTAACGTGACTTTCAGTAATGTCACTACTCATTTATGTCTGTGTATGTCATGGAAAATGATAAAAATATGCATTTAATACTCTGAATTATCTATTACATACGGACCTAAAAGCTCTAAGATAATAGATTAGTTTTTCTCAGATTCATGAATTTTGTTTAGTGGAAATTTCATTTTGTGGAAACAGTACGCAGGGCGGGAAAGTTCGTCGGATAAAGTAGTCCGGCAATTCTGAAATTGGGGTTCGAATCCTATTTCAGCAATCCTATCGACCAATTTCTATTTTTGTCCTTCAATTTATATATATTGTCGTAATAAATGGTTTTATATCGTCGTATCTCTCGTCGTACAAATGTTTCTAAGTTTACTCGAGGATGACGCGAAAGTTCGGAAGATATTTCACGTATCGGTATTAAAGGAAAACTTCTAACAGGGATGAATTTATAAACCTTTTACTTTGATCATTTCCAATGTTGTAAGAAGGAACATGAATGGCTTTCGAGGCATTGAAAGGGTGTCAAGGAATCGCGTATTATCTTGTTATCTCTAGGAGACTCGACGTGTCTTTTTATTATCTGCAATAGAAACCGCCTTGAATAGTCATTGACAGATTCTGCTAAGCTTTAGAATTTCGAAATTGCAGATTTGTGGATTTAGCAGTTCGGGGTTTTGAGAATTTTCAATATTGAAAATTGACAGGTTTTAAAATTTGACAACCACCGAATTTGTGGACTTGAGAATTTTAAGGTGAAGAAGTTGGAGGTTTGAAAATTGAGAGATTTGCGAATTAGAGGGTTGAAAATTGGGAATTTGTGATTTAGAGGGTTGAAAATTGGGGATTTGAGAAATTGGGGAGTTGAACATTGGGGATTTGAGATTCGGAGGGTTGAAAATTGGGGATTTGAGAATTAGGGGGTTGAACATTGGGGATTTGAGAAGTGGGGGGTTGAAAATTGAGGATTTGGCAATCGGGGGCGTGAAAATTAGGGATTTGGGGATTGGAAAATTTGAGAATTGGAGAATTTGTGAATTGGAATTTGAGAATGTAATGATTTCAGAATCGAGAAATTTGAGAATTGCGGGATTTGAAAATTGGGGAGTTTGGAAATTAGGGATGTGGAAATTAAGGGATTTGCAATTCCGAAAACGTGACAATTTCGGGATTCGAAAATTGGAGAATTTGGAATTAAGGATTTAGGAATTGGGGATTTGAGAATTAGACATATTTGCAAACTGATAATAATGGGAACTACAAGTATTTGGGAATTGAGGAATTTTAGAATCGGAGGTGTTTAGGAATTTGGAGTTTACGAACTTTGGAATTTGAGATTTCATGATTTTGAGTATCTACGAACTTCTTAAATGTAAAAATTCAAGATTTCGGGATTTTTGGAATTGGGAAATTTTGCAATTTGTAGATTTGAGTATTACAAGTTGTGAGAATATAAAACCAGAATAATTTGATAAATTGTAACTTTACGACTGTATAACTACAGAAATCCAAATATTACCATCCACCTTTCATGACGTTGGTACCTGACGTTGCACGACTCATAAAATGACAAACCGACGTAAGAACGTAAAAGAAGAAACGAGATAAGAATTCTACTTCTGCTCCGAATGTAACCGCTGACGTCTGAATTTCTTACGAAGTCGTAAATCTTCGTGACACTTCGTACTCCCAGATTCCCATGGCGGTATCTGAAACGTAGCTGCGGTGATCTCGCGAAAGAGTTCGAGGAATTTATCGCGATCCCACGTGAACGGCAATTCGCTCATTAGACATCGAAGAACAGGTGCTTCCCTTGTTACAACTAATAATGTTACACGGTTGCTAATGACGAGCTTTCGGCTCGGTCGAGCGAAAATAAGCGTACTTAATGGAACACTTGGATGGCTTTGAGTGGTTCTCCTTGGCATTTAGAGAACCGCGTTACTTCGCCGCGGGGCTTCCGGTCAATCTGCCAACAGAAAGTCGCCAGGTTTAAAGGAATCGTTAATTCTGGTCATGTAATCGCTTTAACGGCGGGTTTCCGTTGTGCACGGACAATTTTCCGCCCGATTTACTCGTCCCCGGGAATTACAAAGCTTCTTAACGACAGTACGAAACTTCGTAACAATTTTGTAAACCGTCAGTGATTTCCGGGAAACGGAGATTTCGACGAGATTAATGATTTTTTCGTTCGACGAAAGTCGTTACTCTCGACGTTGCTTCCTTTGTTGTTCACGGGTCCCAACGATTTTATGATTAATGCGCTGCAAACTTCTGCAATGAATCGAGGATGACCGTCCCGAATAACGAATTGTAGTTGGTTTTTGGTCGTTAGGAGGTTTTTAGGCGGTGATCGATAGCGTATCGCAAAGTAAATCGGATAATGATGCGTAGAAATGTTTCGGTAAAAGAAAATGCAGTAATACTAAAATGTACCAATTAATGATAGATTGCACTGAACATACCGGCGTATAATGCATGTTTATGTTGAAACTAAAAGTAATGGCGTGCAATAAACGAACAACAAACCATAAAATTAATGTATACATTACTTCTTTATCTTGAGGATAATCAACAAGAATTTAAAAAAAGCCACTTTAACATACTTTGTAACCTAAAATTAACTTGATAAATTTCATGGCCACTTTGGTGGGTTTAGTGTTAAAGAGAAAGAAGGAAACGGGAACGAACGCTCAAGTGAAATAGATAGCATAATAAAGATACGGAGGGTACGTTAGGAATAGCTTACTATGTTGGTGGTCAGACGAGTGATATTGCTGCCGTGAATGATCAGACAAGTAGAATAGGAGTGACACAATGTCGGGCGAACAAAGTAGAGAAACAGAAGGGAGAAAAGAACAAATGAGTCGATAAAATAAATAGATAGAAGGTGTAAATTGGAAATAGATAAAGATGTATATCGTCAGATAAGTGAAATGGGTGCTGTCGTAGGCGGACAAGTAGAACAGGAATGGTAGGAAGTCAAGCGAACGAAACGAAAATAAAAAGAGAGAAATTTTGATGAATAAACCAGGTAGGCAGTCAGACAAGCGAAATATGAAATGTATGTGATTAGGCAAGCGGTAGAATGTGCGTAGTCGGTAGTCGGACAAGCTGAATGGGTAATGTAGATTGACAGACATGTAGAACAGGAATGGTGGGATATCAAGCAAATAAAATGGGAATTGTGCCTGGTCAGACAAGTAGAATAGGCTATCCAACAGAGTAAATTACGTTCCAAACTCGTGGACCGTAGATTATGCTCCATATTATATAACAAACTAATAAAACACATAATTATGAATGTTTGAATGAAGTTTAAATCTAAATTTTTCGTGAAATCTACTTGTAAGCATTATCGTCGAAAATATGTAGTCAAGTTACATGAATTAAGTGTTATTCTAAAAAATCATTTAAAATAATAATTTATATCCTTTTCAAGTTTGTTGCGTTAAAAAATTTGTAATTTTATATTCGTGTGCCATTATTTACCAAATTCAGCATCTTGTACTATCCTTTTGTGTAAATCCATAAAGGGTGGAGCACGTCTCAGTTGCACCTTCGTATCGATCCAATCAGTGTAAAACCGTGTTGGGATGCTTTCGATGACGACAAAAAACCATTCCCGACAGACATCGGATGGGAAGGAGCAAATCTGACTTCCATATCCCGAGAAACTCTATACCCCAAAATTGAAACATCCACATATTCATAGATTTCTACATTCCTAAATCAATAGACCCTCAGATTCCTATTTCTAAATTTATGCAGTATCAAATCCCTATGTGCCCAAATCTCCATATCCCTAGATTTCTGCATTCCCTAATTTCAACATTTTCAGATCCCTATATGTGTAGATTTCTACATTTACAGATGCCTTTATCCCTAGATTTCTGCATTCTCGCATCCCCACATCCTCAGATACCAATATCCCTAGACTTCTACATTTCCACAATCCCACATTTTCAGATGCTAATGTACCTAGATTTCTACATTTTCAGACCCCTATATCCCCAGATTTCTACATTTCCAGATACCTATATTCCCAGATCCCTATATCCCCAGATTTCTACACTTTCAGATCCGTGCATTTTCAGATTCCGATATTCCTTGATTTCTACATTTCCAGCTCCCTATAACCCATATCCCTGTATTTCTACACAGACTAGTACATTTCTTGATGTCTACATCCCCAAATCCTTATGTCATCAGATGCCCACGTCCCAAATCCCTACATCGTAGATCTCTACAGCCCTAAATCCCTACGTCATTACACCTCTACATTCCAAATCCCTATGTCCTAGATTTATAGATTCCCGAATTCCGATATATTTAGACCCCTGCATCGTGAGATTCATCCACCCCCAAATCCCTATATCCGCAGATCCTACATTTCTCGATCTCTATATCAGTAGATTCTTATATCCTTTGTCCCCTGTATTAGTAGCCTCCACATGCGTCGACCACTGTATTCCAACACTTGTTAAATCCCAAATACATTTTCAAATCCCTGTATATTTATATTCCTGTATCGTCAGGTTCGTCCACCCTCAAATTAGGTTCTTAGATTCGTAGAGTCGTATATTCTTAGTTCTCTGTGCAAGTAGGCCTCTACATGCCGACCACTATAACATGTGGACTACTATATTCCAACGCGTGTCGCATCCCAAATCTCAACATTTCCAAATCCCTGCATCCGCGCATACTGCATCGGTAGATCCACGTCGGTAGATCAGTGTACATCAAAATATTCATCTTAATCCATATACTCCTGGCTCCGTATACTCTCGGTTCTGTGTATCCGCGACGATAAAAAGCCGATACAAGTGGCACATCCATCGAACGGGGAAGAACGAACGAGTTCCCGGCGTGGAAACGGTTATCGGGCAGCCTTTGTGCGCGAGAACAGGCATAAAATCCGCTCGACGAACGGTCAACGTGTGTCGCAGATTGTGTATAAATATCGTGGCACGGCCTACACGGCCGGGAAAGCGTCGATATCGGATGATTACGCGGTCAATTTCACCGATGGCCCGCGACACACCGAAGATATCCGATGACCCGACTGCGCAAACACTGCGGCCTGCTCTTGGAATTCGATTAACCTCGTCGCTATCGAATCGGATCTACGCCGTCGAAATTTCCGGGGCATACGGCTTACTCCCTAGACACCATTTAACCCTTTGTGCGGAAAATCTTGTGCATGTTTTCACGGATCGGTCGCGCGCGATTTCCCACCCTGTATACGACGGCTTGTCCGACACTTCGAGGGTGCTCGATTAATTTTCCACGACGCCCGTTCACGTTTGATTTGTCGTTGTTTTTATATGTAATCTGTCCAATTTGTGATATTTTTCATTGGTGTACCGAAGCTATCATGGTGTAGGTAAGGTAGGAAATTTTCCGGAAGAAATTATTTTAGGGAGAAGGAAGATGAAAGAGAAATCTTGATTAGTAAACTGCATAAATGATAGGTTAAATATTGGATTAGTAAATTGTTTAAATATTAGGTTAAATGCTATATTCATAAACTGTTTAAATATTAGGTTAAATAATAGATTCGTAAACTGAATAAATATTAGGTTAAACACTAGATTAATGAACTGATTAAATATTAGGTCAAACACTAGAGTAGTGAACTGTTTGAATATTACAATTAAATATTACATTAGTAGTAATATTTTTCATCAGTGTAGCGAAGCTATGTCATGGTGTAGGTAAGGTAGGAAATTTTCCGGAAGGAATTATTTTGGGGAGAGAACGAAGATGAAAGAGAAATCTTATCTTAACTGCTTCGGGTCCATTACAGTTTCGAAACAAATTTACTACGATTTCAGTTGTGATGATTGCGAGTTGAGGAGACCTACAAAATGCTATGACTTCGTCTCATAGATCTTTGTAGGTTTGAGTTTGACTTAAAAGATTTGATTAGTAAACTGTGTAAATGATAGATTAAATACTGGATACATAAACTGTTTAAATATTCGGACGAATACTACATTAGCAAACTGATGAAATATTAGGTCGAACACTAGATTAATAAACTGATTAAATATAGGGTTAAACACTACATTAGTAAATTGTTTAAATATTACATTAAATATTACATTACATTAATTTAAATATTACATTAGTTGTGATATTTTTTATCACCAAGCATACAAGTACCACGTACAAGTGTGCCAACAGTAGATTCGAAAGATGGATGTCGAAGTTAGCGCATGACGTTCCTGGATGTGATATATCATTATTTCTTGTCGAAGCGTCGTAAAAATTGGTTAAATAAATTTAGACCGGGAAATAACGTCTAGCACGCAATTGTTATGGCGGAGAAGAGGGACAGCGATAAAATGGGACGACACGAACGCAATGCAGTTAGATTGCAATGGAGGAACTCGAATGCCTTTGCTTTTAGCAATCCGAAAGCACGATAACTACTTTAGCGTGAAAACTTTGCAACGTGCGACCTGTTCGAGCTCGCCCATTATTTAATGTCCTTCCGCGAAATTGTCGTGCATGGTTAATTGGAAAATTTCCTGAGCGATTTTCCTAGCTAATAGTTGTCGGCGACTTTGGACGTTTTCGAAATTATAATTGCTGTTTGTGTGCACTGTAATTCGAAACGAAGTAACTTTCAAGATAAGACCTCTGACAAATGATTGTCGATGAACAAAGTTGCTCTTACAATTATCTGTGTTTTAAGAAGGTAATCAAATTAAATTTTCTCATTTCAAATAAATCTAAATTTTGTTTAGTTTAAAATTTTTCACCCCCATAAATGATTCATTCGCTGTCAATACGCGTATGGAATTGCTCGACAAAGAAAAATCAATCTCTGATTCAATTTTTCGCTTGTGTCCACGACTTTTGATCCTTTCGGAGATAAAAATTGAATATACTGCCAAGACCAGTCAGCTGATCGACTCTTTTATTCCGATTACCTCCATCGCGATTCGTATCGATGCCGGATCGAACTCGTTGCTTGCAACTCATTCGTTTTATTAGGGGGATAAAAATGGCTGTATCGGTGTTGAAACGACGGTCGTAATGTTATAATGTCACTGTGTTACGGCGAATTGAATAGGGTAGGACAATATAGCAACGAACGGTCGCAAACATCAACTGACGGCACGCGGTCTATCAACTTTATCGGAACTATGTATCTAACTGGCGTCCGCTATCGAAAACTATCAACGCTTTTGCATAATTTTCGATCATATGGATCATGTAATTTTGTCTCTTATTCTAGTGGTACGATCACGCTTCGATTTTCGAAAAATATTATTGGAGAACTTGCTGTTTTATTTTTAGTTCTTCAATTTTTTTATTTTTCTATTTGTCCATTTGTCCATTTATCCATTTCTCAATTTCTCAATTTCTTAATTCTCCAATTTCTCAATTTCTTAATTCTCCAATTTCTCAATTTCTCAATTTCTCAATTTTCCAATGTCCCATTTTACAATTTTCCAATTAAAAAATTGTTTAATTTCTTAATTTTCTAATTTCCTCATTTTCCCCCTTCCCAATTTTCCAACTTCCCAATTTCCCAATTATTACTTCACAAATTCCACATTTTTAAATTATTAAATTTCCAAACACAAATTTTGAAATCACCAAATATGTCCACATCGCCGAGTTTTTAGATTTCCAGATTTTCGAATTCGCAAGTTTCTAAATATTTAACTCCTCTAATGTCGCAAATTGTGAAATTTTCCAATGTTCGTATTCCCAAATTTTCTATTAGGCAAATTTTCATATTTCCCACATTCCAAATCCCCAAATTTCGACGTCCTCAAACTTCTGAATCTCCGAATTTTCAACTCCTAAATTTTTGAAAGTCCGGATTAACAACTTCTTTATTTGAAACAGTAAAAATGTTTATCCTTTAAAGAAGCAAAAAATGTAGACATTTGTTTTAAATCCTGACAATGTTGACTACTGCTTTAAACTTCCGACGTGTGGCTGCAGTTAGCACAATTGATTCCACAATTAGGTGCTCATGAAAAGCAACTGCAGTTTTATGGTATCAACGGTATAAATAATTCATTTCTATGACTTACTTATAGGATCAGTTATGGTCGGACCGTAGATGTTATCCTACGTAGGACAATTTTTATAGCTGTGATAACCGTATAAAACGCGAACCTACTCTATGACAACATTCGTAACATCACGTTGAATTTCATATACGCACATAATGAAAACATGCCATGAAAACATCAGTGTGCTTTTAATCTTTAATCACTTACAACACGTGTTTCTATCTCTGACCTAATTCCTCTGGTTTTTAAATATTCAACTTCCATCTGTTTGTATAACATCCATTTAATCTTTGTTCTATCCGTATTACGTTTCTGACAATTTTCAACCATCAAAACTCCTTTTCAAATGCGTATACATCTGCTGGAAATAAATGTTACTTCTAAAAAATGTTCAGTCAGAAAACAATGTCACGATCTTCTTCGATTTGCATTCGATCGAGATGGAAAAAGTTTGCCGAGTCGATGGCAGCAAAATTTCCGCAAAATTCCTTTTTTTCAATATCGGTATTTGCAAGCGAGAAGTACTTTACACCCAGGAATTGTGTAGTCGATGAAAGTGGGTTCTTTTGTGCGCAAACGAGTGTTCGGAAGTGTGCACACAAAAGACACCCACGCGATCGTCTCACAGTTAAATACACGCTGTTCAACATTGTTGATTCACGGTGAATCGTTTGTTTATCGCCGACCAACAATACAGAGTGTTTCGAAAGAGGTGTTGAAAAATTGCCAACTTCATAACTGAAAACCAACAAGAAGCTCCGCAAACAGTGTTTCCGGTAACGCGGGCAAAAAGGTGCCTTAAAAATATGCAAACGAAAGACCATATTTAATCTCGTGGACGCGGAAACGAATTTTAATTAACATCGGGTTTCACGAACTTTTATGATACTTTAAGCGCCTCGTGCGATTCGAACGAACAGAAATTGCAACTCCCTCGGGATATTCACAGTTACCGTTATTATTTTCCATTGTTATGTTACTTCGAGATAATTCTCGAGCCATCGAGATAGATTTTCATCTGTTTTTTTGTTTGCCGTGAAACGCGAACGATTCTTCGACCGATCTTCAGCGTTTCCCGGGAAATTATGAAAGTATGAAATTACGTTCGCCGCGTAAACAACAAAAGTTCGAGCGGACGGGGAATCGGAAACTTTATTTGACAGACTTCGAGTCGCCGGAGTTTTTCCCTCGGCTCGGCTATAAATGGAAGATCGCTTTGACTCGGCGAAAGAATTATACGAGGGAGCCGGCTAGAACGGAAATTGTGATTTACTCTTCGTTGCCCGGTTATCGAAAGACTGTAGAAAACTTCGTAACGAAAACATTGGCAAACTTCGGACCAAATCGGAACCACCGAGTCGCTCTTATTAAAATGAAAATTTCAATTCCTCGCCGGGAAATTGTTTTTAGATTACGTGGACGGTGGAAACTGTACCTTGCACGTTGTCGAGGATTCTGCTAAAGCGTTCTTGTCGAATTTGTAACTTTCGATAGTCCGTTCGAGGGAGGAAAGATATCAGACAAATTTTAAACAGTTAGAATGCTGTTTCATGGTTCTTTGGATGGTTGTTTTATTCAGAATATCAATTATTGATTCAGACGGACCTTTTTTATTGTCTCACTTTTGGCAGCTTATTCAATTGGAAGGGTATTTAAATAGTACGAGTTAAATTAATCGGGTGTTCAGAAACTGTATTTTAATAAAAGAGAAGCGTTTTATGGAATGTAGTTTTAACGATTGCGTGGTATTTGCACGGTGATGTGCTTGAAACGAGGGTGAGCAAAGCGGCGACTAGCAGTCTGTGGAGAAACCGATGGATTTCTACAGGGAGTTTCAAAAGGTGTGCACAATTATGTGAAAGAAATTTTATTTTGCGAAAGCAGAACAACAGAGAATGAAAAATTACACTTCATACATGCCAATATAAATTTATTCGACTACTCTACTGGTAAATAGACTCGATAACTATAACTTCATCATTACGATCATTAAAGTCA
This sequence comes from Coelioxys conoideus, assembly GCA_947623535.1. NCBI lineage: Eukaryota > Metazoa > Arthropoda > Insecta > Hymenoptera > Megachilidae > Coelioxys > Coelioxys conoideus. The sequence goes on along the minus strand of OX392457.1, from coordinate 13,900,041 downwards.
TAATTTCAAAAGCTATTTCAAATTCTGTGCAAGTATAAAACTACAAGAAACGTCGTAAAAGTAACTTTGAATCGAATTGTATTAATTCAGTTTGCAAATTTCGAATGATCTAAATTGGACCACCTATTTTGATAAACTCTGTATTTTCTCGCGGTGTCTAGTTGTCTCCCTCTATGCTTTTGATCGGTGTAATATCGTGTACTCTCACAATGTATGAATGAATGTGCAACATTTGCCTGGCGACGGAATTAATCCAGAAATACCACATAAAATCAGACGTGCTTCGGCGTTCAATTGGTTATTGGACGCGATCAAATTAATGCGATCTGGAAATCATTTTTCCGAACTTCGTCATTGCGTAACAAGTGATCGTGTCGCGTGTATACAAAACTTTTCACTGATACTTTCAAAAATATCTCTGTTACAAAATCTCTATCTTCTTTTTTGTATTTTAACATTTTGGTATTTGTTTTAATGTCTTTCTGACTACATAAATAAATTTTGTAAATAATTTATAATAAGTAAGACATATAAACCATACCACAAGACATGAAACAAAATACTTTAATAATTTAATTTGTTAATAATTTAAAAATAATGTAATGGAGCATTAAATAATTGAAGAGGACATTAAATTATTAGCAAAGAATGATTGGTAATTCAAATTGTACAAGAATAGATATCGTTTTGTGGATGCACATATTTTCAGAGACATTCGCAGTCTAATTGTGCATAAAAAGTGAAACGGTGCTCGGTTTCTTAGCTCGTGAATTTGTAGAAGAGGAAAATGTCTCGAGGTGATGTTATCGGGCGCAACAGTGTTATTGAACGAAGGTTTAATAAAGTAGGTTGTATCGAGTTTATCGTTCCTTTTAAAGGAAGAAATATGAGAAAAAGAATCCTCCTTTCGGATTCATCGTTAGTCCCTCGGTTTTATTGAGCAAAATCTTGGTGAAAGGGAGCCATTGAACAAAGCAGGAAAAGATAATAGCGTTGTCGACCAGCCAAAAACTGCTGTTCCAGCTTTCAAAGAGGCTCTTGCTCAAGGGGGTCTCACAGTTAAGTGACTCGTCGTGCAAACAGTGTGAATAATGCAGCTCCTCAATCGTTAACTTTACTATTTCTACATTTTTCAACGGCTCCCGTTATTACACATTTTCTACCATGTACAACCGATTCAAAATTAAACCTTGTTTTAAATACAACTTTTATCGTATTGAAAATTAGTTGAAAGTTCAAACGTTCGACGATAACTTCGAATCGCAACGTTAAAAGTTTTACTTCGTTTTCGTATTAAGTGTCGCGGTGGTATTCGCTTCTAACGAAACGAGTTTATCGAACGCGAAGTAGCTTGAATTTTCTTGAATGAACCACGCAATAGGGTCAATCGACGACGCCCAGCTACATTTGCTCGCCAAAGATTCGAGTCGCTGTAATAGCAAATTCCCATCGGCTTTACGGTGTCCCACAGGCATCAATTCGGTTACCACGGTGTAATCAATTTCTCGTCGAATCACGACTCGAATCGTTCTTACTAATTATTTATGACGGCACGTGCGAATTAATCCGAAACGCGTCCTATCTTTAATACTATTCTAACGCTACTTCTACTTTAACCGCGTTCTAAATATAGAATGCTGGAAATAGAAAACCTTAAAGCATCCGAGAAATGAGAAGCAAATAAGGCGAAAGCAGGAATTATTGCCGCGTACTTTTTTTTTCGCGAACAGGTTCAAAAACACAACATAACCCAGAAACTTCAAATTTTTCGTGACGATATAAATGAAAAATTCTTGTATTATTATAAGGTATACAAAATTTCAGGCTAACAAATTTTTCTATAAGTTCATGAATCAGGATATAAATAACTGCAAATTATCAAATTTCTGTGCCAATTCATGAGTCAAGGTATAAATGATTTTGGTATAAATGAAATTTTTCAATTTTTTGTGGAAATTCATCAATCAAGGTATAAATGATTGTAGATTGAAAATATGTATTACATGATTGTACTATAAGATCGAAATTGATTCGAACAAGGCTGACATTATAATATACAACACGGTTTTTGAAGAGTATAGGTAGATCGATATGTTCTTAATTTAATTTTTAGGCAAATTATGATTATAAGGCTCGAAATAGTCGACAAGATCATGTTAGATGCAAATCAACTTTTGTACGGGGTGCGTGAGGGAGGCCACTTGTGAGGCCAAGCAAGGACGCAAGCATCGATTCTGACCTAACCACCTCCACCCTAGTTTCGAGCCTAACTCCAACAACTCGCCCCGTTTCCACTTTCAACCTGCTCTTATCCCTCCACTCCTTAGACCGACTACGAACCCTCCAGCTTTCTTTCTTCGTATACTAGATATTCGGGGTCATCCACTCTTAAATCGAACGCAATGATGCTTCAATATTCCTCAACTGCTTCGCGCCTATTACAGTTTGGAAACAAATTTGCTACGATTTCAATTGTGATGATAGCGAATCGCGGAGACCTACACAATACAATAATTTGATACCAGAGATCTTTATAGGTTTGAGGTTGACTTAATATATTTTATTATTAAATCGTGTAAATGTTAGATTAAATACTGGATTAATAAATTGTTTAAATATTAGGTTAAATTTACTTGTGTGCTGATTAAATTCTAGATTAGTAAACTGATTACGTACTACATTAAATACTAGATTATAAAACCGTTCAAATATTAAACTAAATACTGAATCAGTCATTTCTATAAAGAAAGATTCAGCAATTGATAAATAATGGCCCTACGTTTTGTTTTAATTAATATTCGATGAAGCATTATTTTCAACTGAGTAAAGCATGATAAATGAGGAGAACCCTTTTCATTTCTTCTTTACCGAAAAAGAAGTTTTAATGATTCCCCTGTAAGCTCATTCGAATATAGCTCTCTTGGAATTGTAAAGATACCCATACACATGTTCCCAATATCATAATCGATAAACTACGGATTTTAATACGCGAAATTGCTCGTTAACGTTATGCGATCGATAATGCTGTCCCCGTTGGGTGTTAGAGTGGCCTCGGTTCTGGCAACCTGCTTATATACCATCTTACATCGACAGACTGTCCTCTTTATAAAATTTTGCTTCCTGATTAACTCCTGTACATATTATATAAAAAAAGAGTAACTTCTTTGATCACGAAAAAATATTTCACTCAAAAGTAATCTGTTCCATCAAAAGGTCGTAAACTCCCCATAGAATCTTTAACTAAACCCACTAGGAAACACTGCACTTTTACCTCCAAATTGAGAATAAAGTAAAAGAAATATATGAACGATGAAACAGAAATAAGAAATACACATTGATTTTTAATTTTGACTGAAATCAATAAACGCGTTGATTTTTAATTTCGTCAAAAATCAATATACGCGTTGATTTTTAATTTCGACAAAAATTAACATGCGCGTTGATTTTAAAGTTCGATAGAAATCAATATACGTATTGATTTATAATTTCGATAGAAATCAACATATATAATTTAGAGGGGGAAATTAATATGCTCAGAAGCATCTTCACAAGTTTTATAATTACAAAGCAAGCGTCGAGGAGTAGTTATTTGATCGGTTTCGTAGGTATAGCGTTAAAAATGTTTTTAAGTTAGCGTCGCATCGATAAAGCAATAGAGCGCGATCGAGAACTCCCTGAGCCGACTAATTAACGTCGATGCCGGTGTTTCAGAAACTTGAGCAAGATGATGACGACGAGTATCTCGACTCTCCCTGGGCCGACGGCAGCAGTCTGAAGCGGCACTTTCAAGGTCTGAACAACATCTCATGGAAACCGCACTAAGCGGCCCGACAACGGGAACGAAGAGAAGAAAAGAGAGAACTCGATCCACGTAGCTGATTAAAATTACCGACCGCGAACAGCCGATATTCTCTCACCCGACAACCAAACATGGCTACCACAGAACGTCTGAACAGCGCAGAACGTTGAAAGATTATTCCACGAAGTGAACCAGAGATGCACGATGCTCAACTTCTCTCGATGCGACTCGCCACGAAATTTGTAACGAAAGGGAATGATCACGAAACGAATGATCGGTCACGCGTTCTACCACCGACACCCGCAATTCAATCCTCGTGACGGTATACGATCCCGAGCTTGCGAAACGTTATCTCCGCAAGCTTTTTACATCGACAGAGAGATATCGCGGTAACGAGATTGCTGCTTAACCAGCCAGTCCACGTTTTTCTTTCGATACTGGACCAATTTAGCGTAGTTGGTTTTGCACAGAATGCAGGGAGAAATGTTGCCTCGAGGATTCCTCCGACAACTGTATCTTGCCATAATCGAACGAGTTCGTTTGAACGGTGTACCTTTTCTACTTGTCATTCGCGATTCGAGTTAGGTATCGGAGCCGGGTAGAACGCAGTGGTAGAACGTGATTACGCGCTGGGAAATATCGAACGGAAACGGACGGCCATTTGCGTCCATGATTTCTCTCCTCGATGGAACGAAAGAGTGATCCAGAGTGTCGGTTCACGCGACGAACAACGCTTGAACACGCAATCACGCTGTCGCATAACTGTCCCCCAACACCGTGTGCGCGATAATTATTATCCGATAGAGTATATAACGATATTTTGTGACGGACTTTTTTCTACTCGATAACCGCCCGAGCGCGAGCGCCACCTCTCAACTTCTCCGTCGATCGATTAATCCTTTACTGACCTTTTTCCTGATCGATCCTGCCAATTGGCCGTGGAACGGATATCATTGGCGAGGATCCAGCGAGGAAATATTGTATTTGGCCGATATACCGCCACCTTTGGAGGCTCGTCAAAAATGGAGAAAAACGACGAGTGCTTCCGAAACATCGCGAACGAATTTTAGAAATGCTTCCGACTCCTGCTCGATGCAAACGAGACTTGGATATAGATCCTTCTTTGAATTATTCAACCCCTTCTCGAGGGGTTTAAACTGTTCCTCGATTCGTGGAGAACTCTTGTATCGTGGTTATTGAGATTCTTGATATTGTCGCGAATTAGTGCACCAGCTATATTCCTCTGCTGTGCTTCACTCGGGAAAAAATGAATTGTATGCTGTATGTCGTTTCATTTTTTTTAAAAAAGTATCTGTTCAATTGTCAGATAGATGTTTGATTTTATACGGTCTTATAGCTCTTGCAGTAATCAATGATATGAATTGTAGAATAAATTCGATGAACTAATTGGAGAATGAGAGAAAAAAAAGAATTCCGAGTGAAATCGACTGAAGTAGTGGCAGATAACAAAATTAGTAATCAGAATGTAAAATGAAACGCTTATACTCATAAGGTGTTGATTGTCACACTGAAAATCATTCAGTATGCTTGATCATATATGATCATATTCATTGTGACAGTCATCGTGTTCATGCAATATGAGTTATACTAACATAGGTCCAGGTTTCTCTAGATCTGGGTTCTAGGACATTGAGATAGATCCTAGGGCCTAGATCCAGAGTCTAGTTTTTTCTGGAGTATCCCAAAATCATCTCGAAGTCTGTTTTCTCTCTACAATTCAGTTCTAAGATTCAGATCTAGGTTCTCTCAAAATCGACTCTAGATTTATATTCTAGGATTTATATTAGGCTCCTTAAATTCAGATCTAGGGTCTAATTTTAACCACGTTCTCTCAAAATTGTTCCAATGTTCATATCGTATCTATATCTATGTTCTAGTACCTCATTCTAGATTCTAAAACCTAGATCCAGGCCGTACAGTTTAAATTCAGAGTCCAGTTTTCCCTAGGTTCTCCCAAGATTGTCTGAAATTCCACGTTGTCCCTAGATCTAGCTTCTCAGATTCAGATCCGGAATCTGGTCTCACAAAGACTCTTTCAAAATCGAAATTCTATGGTGAGAAACATGGTCAGAGCTAACACCGAGTCGTTATGTATCTTGAAATTTAATACCGTAAATGAATTGTCCCGCAATTTGTTCCCGGACGTTTCGAAAGCACCCAGTGGAGGATCGATTTTCGATTACAACGAGGCACACCGTTTTCTCCGTGCAATTTGTGTAACCATGCTGAGAAAAGTGTCCTCCTGAATACAAAGTAGAAGAGAACGAGCTATTTCACGCCTGCACGATGAACGTCAATGTCGATCGTTGAGAAAACAGTACATAGAAACTCACCTCCTTGCTCGATTCCCGAATCGAGCATAAAGCATTCCTGCCGTAAGCAAACGCGCTCGCATAATTTACTCGCTCGCGTACGCGAAAAAGACTATTGCATGCACAATAAGTTCACTCTGGTTCACTCGTCGAAACCGATGAAATAACGATGGAACTGGAACGATCGCGCGAAGAACGATTGATCGATGATTGGATATGGAATAGCGAATTATCGCGCGAGATACGGTCGCGTTACTCATGTGGACTAAAGCTTAAAAACGAGTAAATTAATGAATTAAGAGTACCGTTACCAGTTAACAAGTATTAATAAGTTAATCTGCTTGCTGTGTGATCATGACGCATCCGAGAAACGCCACTCCACGTGCATCATAGAGTATGAGTACACACTGTATCAGACACCGAACACACACGCGCGCGCGCGCGTACACACACGTCCGTTTCATTGTGTCTGGGACACACGCTTCCGGTCAGGTATATTCGATACGACTGACGGGTATTCGGGTTATTAGTGAATTTATAATTGCGCTTCGAGGGTGTAACACCCCCTTCATTCGCAGCTCCATTTGTAAAACATCGATGAAGGTGGCAATTAATTATTAGGGGGTCGTTGGGTGTTGGAATTTCTTATATCGAGGGCTGGTTTGTACTGCACATCCAATCGTTGATTTAGTTGTTGAACAACGGGATTCAATTATATTTATTTGATTCAGATTATATAAGTGAATACTGGCTTATATAACTGGGTGCAGCAAACATAATTTTGAAAAAAAATGTTATATTTAGTGAATCGACTTGTATAGTACAGTATTTTGAATTATAATTATAGTACACTTTTCGATAAATTATATTTAATCGGTTCAACTATCATAAAGTAATGGAATATTGCTAAACGTGATGTGGTGCTATGATTATAATTTTAAAAGAAAATTTTATAACTTCTGCATTCCATTTGTACATTTAGAGTTACAGTGAAGTTCAAAATTTATCGATGAAAATTTTCATACTCACAGATATACCAATATCAATAATAATCTCTTAATTCTTTTATAATTGAATCAAAATTAATATTCCATTAAAATACTAAAAAAAGGTATAATCAAGAGATAACCAAAAATTAGATGAATATTATTTCCAGCTCCAGAATGAATGAAAAATAATATTCAACTGAAATGATGGAGAAATAATATTCAACTAGACTGATGCAAAAATGTATTATCAAAGATAATACAGAAATGTATTATCAAAATCTCTGTACCAAAAATTTGGCGAATATTACGAATTATCCCCTAAAGGAATAAAAATTAATATACGATTAAAAAGATACAAAAACGTATTATCAAAGGTGAACCATAAATGCATAAAGATAATTTGTTTAAAAGCGATTTGAAGAGTATTACAAATGAGTCCTCGATCGAAACACATTGTGACACAACGATACATCGTTTCGGAAGAGTAGAATTTTTTCAAAGTCTAGCCGGGTCAAGTTTGTCAGTAAGAATAAATAAAATAAAAAAGCGATCATTTCCGCTTCGAATCTATTGAATAATGGAGAACACTGTCAGACGCCGCACGCAACATTACAAAATATAGAATTCGAGGCGATTCCGAGCTCAAGGGAAACTCACCCCTGCGATTACGTGAGGCAGAACAGGGTGCCAGTTGCGCAGAGGGTGAAACAAGTAACAGTGGTTTTTTCGCGGCCACGTTGCTGCGCTTGAATCGATACGAGTGGCGCAGGACGGGCAAACCTTCGCCCCTGAGATCGATGGCAAAAACTGATGCCAAAAGAAATTGGTTTTATTAGAAGATCCTTCAGAACGTAAATTCGCCGATGTACCGAAGCGACATCTCGAATTCGACGCTTCCTTCCATCTTTCATATTCTCAGCGCCTTGAACGTCGACCTCCTTTCCTTCAAATCTTTGACTACGTTAAAAATCTTCATTAAAAAGTAGAAAAATTTAGAAGGGAAAATGAAATTCTTGCCGTTTATAGGTTTTTTAATCGCCAAACTGTACTCGCGAACGCCATGAAAGGATAACAACTAAAAGAGTGGTATAAACGATTAAGTAAATTGTGAAGTAGATGTTCGATGCACTTTGTGGATTAAAAATCATTTATCTCCGTTGATTAAAATGGCAAGAACTTTCTGGGTTACTCGATATATTACTTCGTGTGAAAGATATTGAACTTCGTCAAGATGTCGAGTTTCGCGGAATTATGTTGTATGGTGTCATTGTTGGCGGCAATATCGATCAAACAAATGGACCTTGAGCATTAAATTGCTCAAAACTAATTCGATACATTTCGAGATTGAAAAGTGCAATTTGCGATCGATCTCCGAAAGAAGGAAAAATAGGGGTAATGTAAGTGTTTGTGGTGTACGGAGAGTTTGCACGAGAAGCAATTACATTGGTGCTTGACCCGAAAACCAATTAAACTATCTGTATATGGAATAACTTGAATATTCCGCGTTGCATCGAAATTTCCGTGAAGGGATTCTCATTCGATTCGAACTCCCATTTTACAATATGCGATCCGTTTCACGTACAAAAACAACACTCCCACACGTACACACACACATGGTTTGTTACACCGATCCACCGAGAGGACACGTGTGCACAATTGCACGGATACACGAAAAACACGTACACTATGGAAGGAAATAATAATTGAATTGTTTTTATGAATTAAGAACAAGTTGTCTGTGATCTACAATAATTAAAAGAATATTTAATAAGTATTAACGTAATAAATGCATAATTGACATGTCAAGAATGTCGAACGAATCGGTTTAGGGAATAATACTAAATAATTAATAACGATAATTAAAAATGAATTTGAACGGAAAGAAAACGGAATTTGGACAGACACGAAGAATCTAACACGCGTCTGATAGAAATCGCGATAAGGATAGAGCAATACCGTAAAACTATAAAGAAACGAAATGGAAAATGATAGATAAAAAAACGATTATCGCATTAATGACGTTGTCGCAAAGGAATTCTAGAGAAGAGGTATATTATTATAAAATACATATATAAACATTAATTAATAAAGAATAGAGATTTGAAATGGAGCACGCCACGTCTAAATATGTAATCGCTGTTGTTAATCAGTAATAATTCGCGATGTAAATGGTGAAAGAGTAAAAAAAAAAAATACAAATGTGCGTGCTGCGTTCGAAGTAAAATACCAACAAGAAAATTATATGAATAAAAATAAATATATAAATAAACATATATATATGTATGTATATATATACATATTGTATATATATACATATATATATATATATATATATATATATATGGCACTTGACCGTCGCGGCTAAAAAGTACATAGGATAGATAGATTTATAGAAGCGCAAAAAGATAAAAAAAAAAAACACCAAAAATCGTTCCTTCCACCCGCTCCGGCCGTGTATTTGATTATCGATTTTAAAAATATATCGCATCTCATGTGAAGTCGAAGAAAAGCTCCGCGAACTTGTACACGCACCTCAGAATGCAATTTAGTATGAAATTTTACCGATGCAAGATAGAGAATCGAGAGGGAGAGAGAGGGAGAGAACGTGAGAGTGAGATAGAAAAAAAAATAAAAATACGAAACAGTTACCGGTGAAGACACGAGAGAATCGAAAGCGGGATAAAAGAACGAAGACAAGAAACAAAAAAAAGAATATAAAATGGATATAAAATATGCCACAATCACCGAGTAATAAGTTGTTCAACGAGCGTTGCGAAAGATGTTCGAGATAATTTTTGTACAGTTTTGGCACACACGAGAACGTGCAACATCGTCGTCTTTATATTTATGTACAACATTTAATTATTATAAATTTTCGATATTATTACAAACTATGATCGATTTCGTGTGAAAGTGTATATGGCTTTTTCTGCGGTTAACAATAAAATGTTGTCAAAGCTTTTTCACGAGATATATATACATACATAATTTCACTGAAACAATCGAATTATCTTTGATTGTCATTCCTGTTCTTCCTTATGATATTCCGACATAGAATCAATGATTCAATTCTGAGATTTTTTTGAAATGCATTCGACTACTTTAAATTTCAAGTATTTCTAGAAAAGTTTATGAAATTCATTTGTAATTACAATTTCAACGTTTTAAAGAAACATTTATAACGTGAGCATTACAAAATATATACGCATATATCTAAAATTTCCAAATATCCATATTGTCAAAAGCCCCAATTTCTAAATTGACTAGTGCTAAAACCTTCTAATTCTAAAACATCTAAATTCCTGCACTTACAAATTATCGCATTTTTAAACTATCGAAAGTCCAAGATTCTAATATTCTATATTACCTACTCCCCAAATCCTGAATTTCACAAATATTTTAACTGCAAACTCATTGGATTTACAAATTTTCTTAATCCATAATTTAAAGATAAGTTGAATTAAAAAGTACACTATCTAGGGCATTGCAAATAATCCTAGAAGTTTATAAAATATCTAAGGCTACCAACCCACAATTGTAAATTCGTCTATTACATGCAGTGTCGTCTTTCAAGAACATCATTTCCATAACAAATTATTTTGAGAAAATCAGAATTTCACAAACATATGACGGTACTATCGGACACTTAAAAAATTCTACTTTCGTTATTACCGACGATAAATAATACAGACATCTACATTTTAGTAACACCAAGTTTAACTACGAACGGTAACTGTACATGTACCACCTGTAATCTGATATACCGACATCACCAAACCCTTCTTTTTATCATGCACTTATTTTATTACACGCTCTACGGCTACTCCAAATTATTTTATTAATTACATAATACATAACGAACAGCGATTACGATTAAAAACTACTTACCATAGAGCTTAATGTCCCGTGTTAAAAAATACAAAATTTCATAGTAACGCAAATCGTAGCTCTTAGCTCGATATCGCTTTCTAAAGTATTTCTTTCGAAAAAATCTCTAGAGAACAATATCGATTACCAGGTCACACCACGGGGAGGTGACTACGAAAGTGACCCGCCCTATCTCCAAGTCCCATCCACCCTCCAATTGCAACTACCTCATTTATCTGAAGGATAAATGAGTGCTTACTCTACTTAAAACTAAACGCTTCCGTGTTCTAAGTTTGCACCCGTGCTATCTAAAACGGTGTACCAAGCAAAGGGGAGAAGAAAGTTAGAAGAACTTTCGCAAATAAGTAAAAAAAGAAAGTTAGAAGAACTTTCGCAAATAAGTAAAAAAAGAAAGTTAGAAGAACTTTCGCAAATAAGTAAAAAAAGAAAGTTAGAAGAACTTTCGCAAATAAGTAAAAAAAGAAAGTTAGAAGAACTTTCGCAAATAAATTAGAAAAGAAAGTTGGAAGAACTTTCGAAAAAGGGAGGGACAGCGTTGTCAATCAAGTGAACCTCGCCCACGCGAATCGAACGGTGATTGCATCGTGACTTACGTGAACCTCGGGCAGAATTGAACCAAAAATACTGATAAGAACCAGTGAGACGTCCGAGGTTTAGCCTAGGGAATACCCTAGACAGTAGATCGAGATGGTACATCAATCAATCTACCCCACTAGACGCCTCCATGGCGCTACACCAGCATTTTCAGCCCAAAACTTACAGAATTGAACCTCGAATACCGATAAGAACGAGTGACACGTCTGCCGTCAGGAAACCCAATCATTCCTGCCCCCGTTGAAAGGGGGTCTAACAGAAAAACATGGAATACCCTAGCCGTCAGGCGATAGATGAGATGATGAGGCATCATTCAGTGCTATCCACGCAAGACGTGTCCCACGCGCTTACCAGCATTTTCGGCCCAAAACTTACCCGGATTCACCGCATTATACAATCCACGTTCCATCCACGCGAGTTCGGAGCAATCGACAGACAATCACCGTGAATACTACACTCTATCCCGCGAACAAATTCACGACCGGTCGTGAAAATGGGTGCAACTTAGAAACGAAAGCGCTTCCGCACGCACTTAACACTAATACAATGGGGCCCCGCGCTCTATTCTAATCGCACGCATACTTATACTAAACGCGAATGTACCTCTTGTTCGAAAATTACACTCGTATTATTTACGATGAAAAAAAGCAAAGGGGGGTTGGGGGCGAGGGAGAGGGGCGGCAGAAAGTTAGAAGAACTTTCGCAAAAGGGTACTATAAGCATTCTCTGTCAAGAGAACCTCGCCCTCCTGGACCAAAAGGTAATTGAAATTACATGAATCCTGCGACAGAATCCAACCAGGAACACTGGCAGTACAAGGGACATGTTCGCGTTCGGGTTCCCATTTCTCCACAACAAAAGGTAGAGAGGACACCCTAGTCCCAAGGACGACGGATGTTGCATTCAGGTTCCCGTTTCTCCCCCGCCACCGGGTTAGGGCAGACCAACCAAGGAGAGGATCCCTAGTCCTCAGACAACGTTCGCGATCAGGCTCCCATTGCTCCACAGCCGTAAGGGTAGAGAGGCCGCCTCAGTCGTTATACGACAGCGTTCGCCAGCGCACCGTCACGCATTACATATCCCAAGAACTGACCAGTACTCCCAGCCATCATCCGCCACATGATCCCTGCAATATTCAATCACCTATGGCCATTCGGGTCCGGAACAATTGACAGAAAATTGGATGACTCTACTGTTTAACGCGGAAAAAATTCACGACCGGTCGTGAAAATGAGTGCAACTCCGAACAAGAGGCACGGGGACCCACCCGCCCGCCCACGAACTTAATACTAAGATACAAATGAGGTTCGCATCCCACGATGATCCCACGATGATCCCACGATGATCCCACGATGATCCCACGATGAGGTACTCTTCTATCTTCTTTCTTCGGGTATAACCCATCCTACAACATAAAATAGAAATTATACAAAATAAAATATAAGTTAAAATCTGAAAATAAAAGGTATTACGAACGGACTTTCGAGGAGAAAGAAGCCGGATCACTTGAAGTGAAAACCCATGAGCTCCCATCCACCCACCCACTAGCTCAATATTAATAAATGAAACCTGAAAATGAAATAAAAATTAGGAGCGAGATTCGATAAGAGAAAAGCCGGATCACTTGAAGTGAAAACCTATGAGCTCCCATCCACCCGCCCTCTAGCTCAATATTAACCATAAATTAATTGCAATCTGAAAATAAAAAATTTACGTGCGAGTTTCGAGGAGAAAGAAGCCGGATTCACATGAAGTGAAAAACCCATGAAGTATCCACCATCCCACTGGCTCAACATTAAATTGGAATTAATTAAAACCTGTAAATAAAATAAAACTTAAGTGCAGGTCTCCATGAGAAGGCAAAACGATATATACATAAAAGTATCACAGACAATCGGAAGTAAGGAAATCTCAGGCGTCCAAATAAAATCATAGTCTGATAGCACAATCTCGGAACACAAAATCAAATTTTGAAAATGTTTGAAAGATCAAGGAAGCTTCTTCATAGGAAATGAGATTTCGAGTTTTGAAAATGTTGTGGTGTCCACAGAATCCCACGCTGATCCTACAATAGCATGAATAAGATTCATACTTACACTTCGCTTTCATAATCACACATACTTACGCTTTCATACTACACGCATAGTACAATTTATACTTATTTTAAGCACTGTACATGATCCCTCGATGATCCCACGATGATCCCACGATGATCCCACGATGTATTCAGCGTTCGCATATATTATACGGATACACTAACGCATACTACAATCTATCGCTTATCGGACGTACATACGCTCTTATTATAATTGCATACTCTCCCATTCTCACGCATACTTATAAAAACGCTGCTTATTCTAAACGCCGCAAATGTACCACGCGTTCTAACATTGCACTCATGTTATCTAAAACGAAACTCAAAGCAAAGGGCAGAAAGTTAAAAAGAAAGAAAGGTAAAATGGAATAAATATATAAGAAAGAAAGTTAGAAGAACTTTCGCAAAAAGGTAGATCAGTATCTTTTGCCGAGTGGACCTCGCCCTCCTGAACCAAAGGGTGATCGAATCCTGATACACGAAAAACACAAAACAGAATCGGAACGAGAGTAACAGCCAGAACGATCGATACATCAGCGAAAGATTCGATGCAAAGAGGATACTTTTGTATAAAGAAGACATATCTACACCTCGCAAGACATATTCTAAGAACTGGCCAGTATTACCTGCCCTAATCGGCCCTATGCCTCGCATCATACAATTCCCTTTGGCCATTTGGGTCCGGAACAACCGACAAAAAGTAACTGAATAATACTACGATCTAACGCGTAGAAAAAATCACGTTTTGTCGTGAAAATGAGTGCAAGTTAGAAACGAAAGCGTACTCGCACATTCACTTAATACTAACACTTTGAGGTCTCGCACTCTATATTAAAATCGCACTCACGCTCTAATCACGTACGCACTCATACTTACATTACATACCGCGATGTATCTCCTGTTCTAAGATTGCATTTTTGTACAATCGAAGCAGATGTAAATTTAGACAGCGGTACGGAAGCAAGTCAGAAGGACTTTCTTTTGGATTTGTACCAAGTGATAAAAAAAAAGACAAATTATTGCCACAGAATAATATGACAAAAATTGAGAAATTGTAGTAAATAAAATCAGTGTAAGTTAGAACAGGAGACACTTACAATTTGCACAAGCTTTCCGTCACTATGTTGTGACGGAAAACTTGCGCCCGAGCCCACCCTTCCTCCCACAAGCTCGGGATTGAAATAAAACTAATATACGCATAAAAACATAATTAACACAGGACATTGGGGTATAGGAAACGACAGTTTAATTTATTTGAAATAAAGTACTTGAAAATACATAACGCGTTGCAAATATTTTTCAATGATAATTTCTTTTATTCCTGGATATATAATAAGGAAGACAATTATTTTTGAAAATATTGAAGAATACACGACATTATAACTTCAACGTAAATCGTAGCTCTTAGCTCGATATTGTTTTCTATTCTTCGACTCGCGAAAAATGAAACTTAGAATTACATTCGTATTCGTGAACGAACTGCAAATTCAGCAATTTTCATAGATCATAAATTTTGAAGTTTTGATAAATTACAAATTTTGAAATTTAGAAAAATAATAAATTTAGAAAACGATATCGATTACCAGGTCACACCACGCGGAGGTGACTACGAAAGTGACCCGCCCTATCTCCAAGTCCCATCCACCCTCCAATTGCAACTACCTCATTTATCGGAAGGATAAATGAGTGCCTACTCTACTTAAAACTAAACGCTTCCGTGTTCTAAGTTTGCACCCGTCCTATCTAAAACGGTGTACCAAGCAAAGGGGCGAAGAAAGTTAGAAGAACTTTCGCAAGTATATAAAAAAAGAAAGTTAGACGTACTTTCACAAATAAATTAGAAAAGAAAGTTAGAAGAACTTTCCCAAATGAGTAAGAAAAGAAAGTTAGAAGAACTTTCGCAAATAGGTAAAAAAAGAAAGTTAGAAGAACTTTCGCAAATAAATTAGAAAAGAAAGTTGGAAGAACTTTCGAAAAAGGGAGGGACAGCGTTGTCAATCAAGTGAACCTCGCCCACGCGAATCAAACGGTGATTGCATCGTGACTTTCGTGAACCTCGGGCAGAATTGAACCAAAAATACTGATAAGAACCAGTGAGACGTCCGAGGTTTAGCCTAGGGAATACCCTAGACAGTAGATCGAGATGGTACATCAATCAATCTACCCCACTAGACGCCTCCATGGCGCTACACCAGCATTTTCAGCCCAAAACTTGCAGAATTGAGCCTCGAATACCGGTAAGAACGAGTGACACGTCTGCCGTCAGGAAACCCAATCATTCCTGCCCCCGTTGAAAGGGGGTCTAACAGAAAAACATGGAATACCCTAGCCGTCAGGCGATAGATGAGATGATGAGGCATCATTCAGTGCTATCCACGCAAGACGTGTCCCACGCGCTTACCAGCATTTTCGGCCCAAAACTTACCCGGATTCACCGCATTATACAATCCACGTTCCATCCACGCGAGTCCGAAGCAATCGACAGACAATCACCGTGAATACTACACTCTATCACGCGAACAAATTCACGACCGGTCGTGAAAATGGGTGCAACTTAGAAACGAAATCGCTTCCGCACGCACTTAACACTAATACAATGGGGCCCCGCGCTTTATTTTAATCGCACGCATACTTATACTAAACGCGAATGTACCTCTTGTTCGAAAATTGCACTCGTATTATTTACGTTGAAAAAAAGAAAAGGGGGTTGGGGTGCGGGAGAGGGGAGGAAGAAAGTTAGAAGAACTTTCGCAAAAGGGTGGTTTAAGCATTCTCTGTCAAGTGAACCTCGCCCTCCTGGACCAAAAGACGGTTAAACTTATGTGAAACACGAGAGAGAATCCAACGAAGAATCCTGGTAGTCCGAGTGACGTGATGGCGTTCGGGTTCCCATTTCTCCACAACAGGAAGGTAGAGAGGACACCCTAGTCCCAAGACGACGGATGTTGCATTCAGGTTCCCGTTTCTCCCCCGCCACCGGGTGAGGGCAGTCTAACCAAGGAGAGGATCCCTATTCCTCAGACAGCGTTCGCGATCAGGCTCCCATTGCTCCACAGCCGTAAGGGTAGAGAGGCCGCCTCAGTCGTTATACGACAGCGTTCGCCAGCGCACCGCCACGCAGTCCACATCTCAGGAACTGATCAGTAATCCAAGTCCTCATCTGTCTCATGATCCCTGCAATATTTGACTACCTATGGCCATTCGGGTCCGGCACAATCAACAGAAAATGACTGGGTGACTCTACTATTTAACGCGATAAAACATTCACGACCGGTCGTGAAAATGAGTGCAACTCCGAACAAGAGGCACGGGGACCCTCCCGCCCGCCCACGAACTTAAAACTAAGATACAAATACGGTACGCATCCCACGATGATCCCACGATGGTCCCTCGATGATTCCTCGATGATCCCTGGATGATGTATTCTTCTATCTTCTTTCTTCGGGTGAAACCCATCCTACAACATAAAATAGAAATTAGTTAAAACCTGCAAATAATATAAATTAGTTAAAACCTGCAAATAATATAAATTAGTTAAAACCTGAAAATAAAAGGTATTGCGAACGGACTTTCTAGGAGAAAGAAGCCGGATTCACATGAAGTGAAAACCCCATGAGCTACCCATCCACCCTTCCACTAGCCCAATAGTAACCAGAAATTAAGAAACGCCTGCAAATAAAAAAGATTAAGAACGAGTTTCGAGAACAAAACCGGATTCACATGAAGTGAAAAACCCATGAACATAAAATAAAAATTAGGAGCGAGATTCGATGAGAGAAAAGCCGGATCACTTGAAGTGAAAACCTATGAGCTCCCAACCACCCTCCCTCTAGCTCAATATTAACCATAAATTAATTGCAACCTGAAAATAAAAAAATTACGTGCGAGATTCGATGAGAAGGAAGCCGGATCACTTGAAGTGAAAACCCATGAGCTCCCATCCACCCTCCCACTAGCTCATTATCATAAATTCAAACCTGAAAATAAAATGAAAATTAATATCGATTTTCCTGAAGAAAAAAGCCGGATTCACATGAAGCGAAAACCCCATGAGCTCCCATCCACCCTCCCACTAGCTCATTATTATCAATTCAAACCTGAAAATAAAAGAGAAAGTAAAATCGAATTTCGTGAAGAAATAAACCGGATTCACATGAAGTGAAAACCCCATGAGCTCCCATCCACCCTCCCACTAGCTCATTATCATAAATTCAAACCTGAAAATAAAATAAAAATTAATATCGATTTTCCTGAAGAAAAAAGCCGGATTCACATGGAGTGAAAACCCCATGAGCTCCCATCCACCCTCCCACTAGCTCATTATTATCAATTCAAACCTGAAAATAAAAGAGAAAGTAAAATCGAATTTCGTGAAGAAATAAACCGGATTCACATGAAGTGAAAACCCCATGAGCTCCCATCCACCCTCCCACTAGCTCATTATCATAAATTCAAACCTGAAAATAAACGAGAAATTAATATCGATTTTCCTGAAGAAAAAAGCCGGATTCACATGAAGTGAAAACCCCATGAGCTCCCATCCACCCTCCCACTAGCTCAATATTAATAAATGAAAACAGAAAGTAAAATAAAAATTAGGAGCGAGATTGGAGAAGAAAGGAGCGGGATTCACTTGAAGTGAAAATTCCTTGAGCTATCCCAACCACCCACCCACTAGCTCAATATTAACCAGAAATTTATTGAAACATGAAAATAAAAAAGAATAAATTGCGAATTTCGATGAAAGAAAAGTGTAATTTATTTGAAATAAAGTACTTGAGAATACATAACGCGATGCAAATATTTTTCATTCATAATTTAATTCATTCCCGGATATCTACCAGAAAGGACAATTATTTTGAAAAATATCGGGGAATAAATAAAATTATAAATACAACAAGAATAGCAGCTCTTCGCTCGATATTGTTTTCTATACTTCAATTCGCGAGAAATGAAACTTAGAATTATATTCGTATTCATAAATGATGTATAAATTTAGGAATTTTAATAAATTATAAATTTAGAAAACGATATCGATTACCGGGTCACACCACGGGGAGGTTGCTGCGACAGTGACCCACCCTATCTCCAAATCCCAACCACCCTCCAATTGCAACTACCTCATTTATCGGAAGGATAAATGAGTGCTTATTCTACTTAGCCCGTAGGCTCGCGTAAATATACAAGTTCCTTACTGTTAGTTAGCAAACAACTTGTATCTCACGCACGCAACTTAAAACTAAACGCTCCCGTGTTCTAAGTTTGCACCCGTGCTATCTAAAACGGTATATCAAGCAAAGGGGAGAAGAAAGTTAGAAGAACTTTCGCAAATAAGTCAAAAAAAGAAAGTTGGAAGAACTTTCGCAAATTAGTAAGAAAAGGAAAGTTTGAAGAACTTTCGCAAATTAGTAAGAAAAGAAAGTTAGAAGAACTTTCGTAAATAAATTAAAGAAGAAAGTTGGAAGAACTTTCGAAAAAGGGTGGAACAGCGTTGTCAATCTAGTGAACCTCGCCCACGCGAATCGAACGGTGATTGCATCGTGACTTACGTGAACCTCGGGCAGAATTGAACCAAAAATACTGATAAGAACCAGTGAGACGTCCGAGGTTTAGCCTAGGGAATACCCTAGACAGTAGATCGAGATGGTACATCAATCAATCTACCCCACTAGACGCCTCCATGGCGCTACACCAGCATTTTCAGCCCAAAACTTACAGAATTGAACCTCGAATACCAATAAGAACGAGTGACACGTCTGCCGTCAGGAAACCCAATCATTCCTGCCCCCGTTGAAAGGGGGTCTAACAGAAAAACATGGAATACCCTAGCCATCAGGCGATAGATGAGATGATGAGGCATCATTCAGTGCTATCCACGCAAGACGTGTCCCAGGCGCTTACCAGCATTTTCGGCCCAAAACTTACCCGGATTCACCGCATTATGCAATCCACGTTCGATCCACGCGAGTCCGGAGCAATCGACGGACAATCACCGTGTATACTATACTCTATCGCGCGAACAAATTCACGACCGGTCGTGAAAATGGGTGCAACTTAGAAACGAAAGCGCTTCCGCACGCACTTAACACTAATACAATGGGGCCCCGCGCTTTATTTTAATCGCACGCATACTTATACTAAACGCGAATGTACCTCTTGTTCGAAAATTGCACTCGTATTATTTACGATGAAAAAAAGCAAAGGGGGGTTGGGAGCGAGGGAGAGGGGCGGAAGAAAGTTAGAAGAACTTTCGCAAAAGGGTACTATAAGCATTCTCTGTCAAGAGAACCTCGCCCTCCTGGACCAAAAGGTAATTGAAATTACATGAATCCTGCGACAGAATCCAACCAGGAACACTGGCAGTACAAGGGACATGTTCGCGTTCGGGTTCCCATTTCTCCACAACAAAAGGTAGAGAGGACACCCTAGTCCCAAGGACGACGGATGTTGCATTCAGGTTCCCGTTTCTCCCCCGCCACCGGGTTAGGGCAGACCAACCAAGGAGAGGATCCCTAGTCCTCAGACAACGTTCGCGATCAGGCTCCCATTGCTCCACAGCCGTAAGGGTAGAGAGGCCGCCTCAGTCGTTATACGACAGCGTTCGCCAGCGCACCGTCACGCATTACATATCCCAAGAACTGACCAGTACTCCCAGCCATCATCCGCCACATGATCCCTGCAATATTCAATCACCTATGGCCATTCGGGTCCGGAACAATTGACAGAAAATTGGATGACTCTACTGTTTAACGCGGAAAAAATTCACGACCGGTCGTGAAAATGAGTGCAACTCCGAACAAGAGGCACGGGAACCCACCCGCCCGCCCACGAACTTAAAACTAAGATACAAATACGGTACGCATCCCGCGATGGTCCCACGATGATCCCACGATGATCCCACGATGATGTACTCTTCTATCTTCTTTCTTCGGATAAAACCCATCCTACAACATAAAATAGAAATTAGTTAAAACCTGCAAATAATATAAATTAGTTAAAACCTGAAAATAAAAGGTATTACGAACGGACTTTCTAGGAGAAAGAAGCCGGATTCACATGAAGTGAAAACCCCATGAGCTATCCATCCACCCTCCCTCTAGCTCAATATTAACCATAAATTAATTGCAATCTGCAAATAAAAAAATTACGTGCGAGATTCGATGAGAACAAAGCCGAATTCACTTGAAGTGAACAACCAATGAGCTCCCATCCACCCACCCACTAGCTCATTATTAATCAATGAAACCTGCAAATAAAATGAAAATGAGGAGCGACATTCGATAAGAGAAAAGCCGAATCACTTGAAGTGAAAACCCATGAGCTCCCATCCACCCTCCCTCTAGCTCATTATCATAAATTTAAACCTGAAAATAAAAGAGAAATTAAAATTGAATTTCGTGAAGAAATAATCCGGATTCACATGAAGTGAAAAACCCCTGAGCTCCCATCCACCCTCCCACTTGCTCAGTATTATAATTTCAAATCTGAAAATAAAATAAAAATTAATATCGATTTTCCTGAAGAAAAAAGCCGGATTCACATGAAGTGAACAACCCCTGAGCTCCCATCCACCCTCCCTCTAGCTCAATATTAATTAATGAAACCTGCAAATAATATAAAAATTAGGAACGAGATTGGAGAAGGAAGAAGCCGGATTCACCTGAAGTGAAATCACCTGAAGTGAAATCCCCTGAGCTATCCCATCCACCCTCCCACTAGCTCAGTATTAATAAATGAAAACTGAGTATAAAATAAAAATTAAGAGTGAGTTTTGAAGTGAAAAAGCCGGATTCACTTGAAGTGAAAAAGCCGGATTCACTTGAAGTGAAAAAGCCGGATTCACTTGAAGTGAAATAGCCAGATTCACTTGAAGTGAAATCCCCTGAGCTATCCCATCCACCCTCCCACTAGCTCAGTATTAATAAATGAAACCTAAAAATAAAATAAAAATTAAGATTGAGCTTTGAGGAGAGGAAAGCCGGATTCACTTGAAGTGAAAAACCATGAGCTATCCCATCCACCCTCCCACTAGCTCAATATTAATAAATTAAACCTGAAAGTAAAATAATAAATAGGAGCGAGTTTGGAGGAGAACAAAGCCGGATTCACTTGAAGTGAATAATCCTTGAGCTATCCCATCCACCCACCCACTAGCTCAATATTAACCAGAAATTAATTAAATTCTGAAAATGCAAAAAAATTAATTGCAGGTTCTGATTAGAAGATAAAAGCACAAATACATAAGAGAATCTTAGAAAATCGGAGATACGAAAATCTCAGAATCCGAAATAAAACAACTATGGGGTACGAAAATCTCAGCCGTTGAAATAAAATCAGCGAGATACGAGAATTAAGGACCGATAAGAACATTTCAGAACTCGAAATAAAATTCGGGAAGGGTTCGAAAGATCGGGACAATTTCCATGAACGACATAAAATCTCTAAGAGTTTTCAGAATCCTAATTGACAATTATTGTAGCTCCATAAAAACTTACCAAAAACGAAAATCTGAAAAATACAAAATATTATTAAGAAAGGAGGTTGAAGGAGAAGTGGAATTTTTCTTTATTCAATACAGAATCTATTACATAGAAAATGCAATGAAAATTGCGGATTTTGGAAGGATGAACAATGTAGAAATTTACCAAGAATCAAAATCTGAAACGTATAAAATATTATTAAAAAAGGAGGTTGAAGGAGGAGTGAAATTTTTCTTTATTCGATACAGTACAATTTAAATATGAAACGCAATGAAAATTGCAGATTTTGTAAGAGTGAACAATGTAAAAACTTACCAAAATCTGAAACATACAAAATATTATTAGGAAAGGAGGTTGGAGGAGAAGGAGTGAATTTTTTCTTTATTCGATACAGTACAATTTAAATATGAAACGCAATGAAAATTGCAGATTTTGTAAGAGTAAACAATGTAAAAACTTACCAAAATCTGAAACATACAAAATATTATTAGGAAAGGAGGTTGGAGGAGAAGGAGTGAATTTTTGCTTTATTCGATACAGTACAATTTAAATATGAAACGCAATGAAAATTGCAGATTTTGTAAGAGTGAACAATGTAAAAACTTACCAAAATCTGAAACATACAAAATATTATTAGGAAAGGAGGTTGGAGGAGAAGGAGTGAATTTTTGCTTTATTCGATACAGTACAATTTAAATAGAAAACGCAATGAAAATTGCGGATTTGGAAAGGGTGAACAATGTAAAAACCAAAATCTGAAACGTCCAAAATATTATTAAGATTGGAAATCGACGGAAGGGGATCGAAATTTTTCTCCATTCGAAGCGAAACATTCGAAAATAGAAAACGCAATGAAAATTGCGAACTCGCGAGGGAAGAAATAACCTAACGACCTGACAAACAAAATCGCGAAACTGAAAAACGTAGAAAGCTTGAATGCAATAACCATCGAAGCAAAGCGGAACATATCACCGAAATTTGAAAGGAAAGTGCAATTACCATTCTAAAGGGACTGCATATTTCTTTCCATTTATGATATACAGGGATCTGGGAAGTAAGAATAATTGATATTTTTTAAAATAATGAGTAGAAAGAAGAATATAAAATCGCGGAGAGTTCCGGAACTCTCAAACTCGAATAAAATCCCGACGTGATTCTAAATTTTCAAAGTTTGTACCAAAATCGCGACGTGAATCTATACTTTCAAATATCGTAACAAAATCGCGACGTGATTTTACATTTTCGAAGTTCGAAACAAAATCGTGACGCGATACAATATTTTCGAAGGCCGTAGCAAAATCGTGAAGAGATATGAAAATTTCAAAGTTAGTAACAAAATCGTGAAGTGATGTAATATTTTCGAAGCTGGAAATAAAATCGTGGCACATTTTGAGAATCGCAAATTTTGATCAAAATCGCGAGATGGTATGAAAATGTCAAAATTCGTAATAAAATCGCGAATCGTTGATCTTGTGCTCGTCAAGTTCGAGCAAAACGCGTTCGACGATACTATAATTTCAGGGCTGGAAATAAAATCGCGGCATGTTCCGAAAATCGCAAATCTCGATCAAAATCGCTACGTGATTCTACATTTCCAAAATTCATAATAAAATCGTGACGTGATTCTATATCTTCAAAATTTGTAATAAAATCGCGACGTGATTCTATATCTTCAAAATTCGTAATAATATCGCGACGTGATTCTATATCTTCAAAACTCGTAATAAAATCGCGACGTGATTCTACATTTCCAAAATTCGTAATAAAATTGTAACGTGATTCTATATTTTCAAATATCATAATAAAATCGCGACGTGATTCTAGATTCTCAACGTTCAGAATAAAATCCCGACGTGATTCTAAATTTTCAAAGTTTGTACCAAAATCGCGATGTGAATCTATACTTTCAAATATCGTAACAAAATCGCGACGTGATTTTACATTTTCGAAGTTCGAAACAAAATCGTGACGCGATACAATATTTTCGAAGGCCGTAGCAAAATCGTGAAGAGATATGAAAATTTCAAAGTTAGTAACAAAATCGTGAAGTGATGTAATATTTTCGAAGCTGGAAATAAAATCGTGGCACATTTCGAGAATCGCGAATCTTGATCAAAATCGCGAGATGGTATGAAAATGTCAAAATTCGTAATAAAATCGCGAATCGTTGATCTTGTGCTCGTCAAGTTCGAGCAAAACGCGTTCGACGATACTATAATTGCAAAGCTGGAAATAAAATCGCGGCATGTTTCGAAAATCGCAAATCTTGATAAAAAACGCGACGTGATTCTACATTTCCAAAATTCATAATAAAATCGCGACGTGATTCTATATCTTCAAAATTCGTAATAAAATCGCGACGTGATTCTACATTTCCAAAATTCGTAATAAAATTGCAACGTGATTCTATATTTTCAAATATCATAATAAAATCGCGACGTGATTCTAGATTCTCAACGTTCAGAATAAAATCGCGACGTGATTCTATATTATCAAAGTTCATTATAAAACCGCGACGTGACGTGACTACATTTTCAAAATTTGCAATAAAATCGCGAGTCGATGATCGTGTGCTCGTCAAGTTCGAGCAAAACGCGTTCGACGATACTTTTCGTACCGTTAAAAAAAAACACACACATATAAAATACAGAAAAATAATAGCGAGCATAGTGACAAAATGACTCTCCATCATAAGATGGACAGCCATTGATAGTTCCCCTCTTCTTTGACAAATTTTGCCGGGGCTCTTCGGCATATAGCCTCTTCTTTCTTCGGCTGGCAGCCTCACAAAAATTCACTCGCGAAATTTTACGGTAACTCGGACATTCTTTGGCTTTGATATTAATTACATAAATTTTCGATTTCGTTGCCGATCGATCTCGAGAAACGGACAGCGGACACTTTTATAGAAATAAAAATGAGCCGCTATCGATTTCCTTCGATCGTCAAGAACGAGATCAAAATTTTACGTAATCATACAAATTAGTTACTTTAAGAAAGGAAAGAAAATTGAAATTTATACGACCAGCGATTCTCAGAATGCGCTGTCCGTAAAAGAATATCCGAGCAGAATATTTATTTAATTTCATTGCACTTCACTTCACTTCACTTCACTGTATACTTCATTTTTGCAATCGGGTCTAGCACCACGACTACGACTTACAAACTAAAAGGCTTGGCCTTACGAACAATCGAGTTCAAGAGAATATTAAATACGATTAAGTCGTATTTAGATTTTCTCTCTCGATTTTTCGTCTTTTACACTCCAGATACAAGCATCTCACGTGTATTTTACGGAGGAGAGAGAAACATGAATGCTTGCTCCGGCCCTACCTACTTAAAAACTAACTCAATCACACCAGAAGTATGCTACCTGCCTGCCTGATGCTATATTTAAAAAATTGCAAAGACCATTCTCACAAAAACACACTCCACGGTTCTCACACAACCACCCGGGTGCAAAAATGCCTACTCCTAGGGAGTACGTCCCGGGACGTCTCCGACACCCGAGTTCAGTACAACATTCACACTCTAAAGTTTCATACCTTTTTCGCTGAAATCGATCGACAATCGACAGTGAACATAAATTGAACATTAACATATTTCATTTACTTATTCTTTCGAATATTTAATGTAATATGTGCATGTCGTAATAATTTTGTAATTACTCTACTTGTACAATTTTCAAATTCAATCTTGTTCAGTTGATATAACTTTGAAACGTGTTCTGACTCTACTTGTTTAACTTTGTAATTTGATCTTATTGATTCTATACGCATCTTTCGATAGCGTTTTGCAAATTTGTGATTTTATAATAAATCAATGTAATTTTTAATCGACACAAGGTCCACGACCTAACCACACACACACGTGTAACTTGTGTCGAGTATAATTCACTGTCAAATTGTCGATCGCCGAAAATACCTTAAAACTAAACCGTATTCACCTGCCCTAACTCATGCGAGTAGCATCTAAGCACGCGTATGAGTTTAGAGCATAAAAATGAACACGGCCAACTGTATTTTGACCTACCAGTTTTCTTCATGTGTGCTGAAAATCCTGAGCTAAGAAACGTGATTAATAACATGCTAATAAAGCGTTCTCCTCAAAAAATGAACTTTAATATTAATGAATTTAATTATTATGAACTGAATTTTTCAAAAAAGAAAATGGAGAAACACTTTGCAAAAATATCTACGTATATCGATTCTTTCATTCTCGACAGATTTCCGATATCAAAGTAAATTCGCTAAATAACTAAAAGTATTCATGATAATCAACTTTGATATCGAAATCTGTTCTTCGCGAAACTTTCTTGTACATATTTGTATGTTTGAAAAGAGTTCATGCGTACCGAAAAATTGAAAATGAATCGATTATTAAACTGCCACGAAATCGGAGGGTCGTCCGACTTCTATGCAATTTTACGTTCGATTCGAAAGGAAGTTAAAACGCGATGTACAAGAAAACCCTATCCTGATCTAATAAATGATATACACAAAAATACAATTTGTACGAATATTGCACGATCGTACAGTCGTGGTCACTATGCTCGCTTCAAATAATAAAAATACAACCAGTTCCCGTGCCGTTTCGGACCATTCGTCCTACGACATGATGGGAACCGGAGGAACCGTAAAGCATGCGACTCACCGATCGCAGACTTGCACCACTGCACTCGCCTCATGGTCAGCGCATCTCGGGGGTTGATCCAAGGTTGGCTGTTGAATCTCGAACGATCATGTTGTAGCAGTTGATTCATCAGGGTGGCAGGAAACTGGCAGTTGATTCATCAGGGTGGCAGGAAACTGGCAGTTGATTCATCAGCGTGGCAGGAAAGTGGCAGTCGATTCATCAGCATGGCAGGAAAGTGGCAGTTGGTTAGTCGATTGGCAAAAACGTGACCTTCTGAAAGCACACAAGTCACAAAAATTATTACGCTTCCTTTATCAAATCATATTTGGATCAACGTATTCTTATTGAGTCATGCAAGCATGCAGTAGACAAGTTTTTGTAATTTTGAAAATGATCAGTAAAGGAAACAAACACAAGGCATGCACACGAAATTACGTTGAATTAATTACACAACTAAACACGGTAATAAATTTGCAAACGTATTTTAAAATGCACAAGTAACCACACTAAAACTCTTGGAAAAATTTCAGAAAACTGGTATGTAACTATACCACGAAACACACTAACACGTTTGCAAAATTTTGCCAAAACACTTGTGTAACTATTTTATATAGCACTTTAAACGTTTGCAAAAATATGTCAATGCACGTAATAACCACTTCGTTAAACACACCAAAACACTTTTAAAATTATTCCACAACACTTGAGTAATTACACGATACAATACACTAAACCGTTTGCAGAAATATGTCAAAACACGTCATAACCACTTCGTTAAACACACCGAAACACTTGTAAAATTATACCACGGCACTTGGGTAATTACACTATACATTTCACTGAATCGTTTACAAAATATGTCAAAACACGTCGTAACCACTTCGTTAAACACATTAAATCACTTGTGCAACTACACTTATCAATTACACTAAAGCGTTTGCAAAAATATGTCAAAGCACGTAATAACCACTTCGTTAAACACACCAAAACACTTGCGAAATTATTCCACAGCACTTGTGTAATTACACTACACATTACACTAAACCGTTTGCAGAAATATGTCAAAACACGTCATAACCACTTCGTTAAACACATTAAATCACTTGTGTAACTACACTTATCAATTACACTAAAGCATTTGCAAAAATATGTCAAAACGCTTAATAACCACTCCGTAAATAACACTAAAACACTTGCAAACTTATGCCCAAACACTTAAAACACCGCACCACAAAACACACTAGTGTATCCGTATATGCATGCACAATCACTTGTAGTAACACACTATTAAACACTGTCACACTGGGCGCACCACACCACAAATCGCGTTAATACACCCTCGTATTTAATTAAGAAAAACACTATAAAACACACTTATGTATCCGTATATGCATGCAGAATCACATGTGGTAACATACTATTAAACACTTCGACACATTTAGAACCGCACCATAAAACGTGTTTATATATCCGTATATGCATGCACAATCACACGTGGTAACACACTATTAAACACTTTGTCACTTTTAGAACCGCACCGTAAAACGTGTTTATATATCCGTATATGCATGCACAATCACATGTGGTAACACATTATTAAACACTTTGTCACTTTTAGAACCGCACCGTAAAACGTGTTTATATATCCGTATATGCATGCACAATCACATGTGGTAACACATTATTAAACACTTTGTCACTTTTAGAACCGCACCGTAAAACGTGTTTATATATCCGTATATGCATGCACAATCACATGTGGTAACACATTATTAAACACTTTGTCACTTTTAGAACCGCACCGTAAAACGTGTTTATATATCCGTATATGCATGCACAATCACATGTGGTAACACATTATTAAACACTTTGTCACTTTTAGAACCGCACCGTAAAACGTGTTTATATATCCGTATATGCATGCACAATCACATGTGGTAACACATTATTAAACACTTTGTCACTTTTAGAACCGCACCGTAAAACGTGTTTATATATCCGTATATGCATGCACAATCACATGTGGTAACACATTATTAAACACTTTGTCACTTTTAGAACCGCACCGTAAAACGTGTTTATATATCCGTATATGCATGCACAATCACATGTGGTAACACATTATTAAACACTTTGTCACTTTTAGAACCGCACCGTAAAACGTGTTTATATATCCGTATATGCATGCACAATCACATGTGGTAACACATTATTAAACACTTTGATACTTTTAGAACCGCACCATAAATCGTATTAATTTACTCCCGTATTTATGCACAAATATTTATTAAAACACACTAAACACTTGCAGGGATGCGCTAGATAACACAGGGATAAAGATAAGATCCGAAAACTGAGTCGACGACACGTACCGGTACGTGACGGTAAAGTAGATCCACACTCCGAGGCACCTTCAGTAAGACTGATGAGGATTGACATTGCTCGAGACAAAAATATTGGGCGAAAGAATCAACCAATCATGCATCGGCCAATCACCTGAACGGAAATTAAACTAACTACCGACACTCAAATATAGTTGTTGTAATTACTTTTTTTTTATTGTACAAGTTTATATTTTATAAGTATTTGTTTATGCTTTTGTTGTTATAACTATTCATATTTATTATTTTAACTACCTTTCACGGGCCGCATTTCGGTTTAATTTGAATATTTTCGGTGATATTAAGAGATAATTATTAATTATAAATTCGTTTTAATTTTTACTATAATTTTATTACAATTGTTAATTAACTTATTATTGCGTTTATTGAAATTTATGCTTTTTTTTTACTGCTTCGTGTGAGTATGCTATCAAATCTGTTTTATATAATATTGAGGGATCTTTACATTTCTTTTTATTCATAAATGCGTTTATAATTTGGCTCGAATATTATACTTTTATATAATATTATTAATTGATAACAAATGTAATATTTTCTTCGTTCTATTATTACTTTTATCGCTACATAATTATTATTATATCTAATGATTATTACATTTTGAGTAACTTTGATACATTAAACATGTTCGTTAAATACTATTCTCCGTTATAGATCGGAAATGAATTTATAAAGATTCTGAGAATCTTGCATACACGTGTCAAGGAGCACATGTGCGTTTTATGAAATTACAGGCACTAGGGCGCAAACGTAAATTGCCACATCTCTGTTATATCCCGGTTATTCAACTTACACTCAGGTGCAACGTGGATTTTCTTCGAATCTAATAAGTAAAGTTAAAAAATTTCGCACTATCAAATTTTCATGTCTTAAATCATCAAATTTTCAAATTCTCAAATTTTAATTTTAAAATTTCCGTGCATCGAAAATTTTAAACTCTCAAATTTACAATGTTTTGATTTTACAAATTTCCATATTCCTACATTCTCAAATTACTACATTCCCAATTTATTACATTCCCAAATTACCACGTTCCCAAATTCCAATATTCTCAAATGCACAAGCTCTCAAATATCCACATTCCCAAATTTCCATATATTCAAATTTCTATTATCAACTTCCAACGTTCCCAAATTCCTACATTTCTAGTTTACTAAAAGTTTTCAAATTCCTATATTTCCAAATTTCTACATTTACAAATTCTCATATTCTTGAATTTCAGCACCCTTGAATTCCTACATTCTCAAATTTCTACATTTTCGAAATCCAACACTTACAAACTCCGAAATTCTCAATCTCCCACATTTCCAAATCCCTATATTCCCAAATTTCAATATTTACGAGTTCCTAAATTATCATTTCCAGTTATCCAAATTTCGAACATAAAAATTCTGTAATCAACGATGCACTAATTATCTCTACGTCGTCATTTTCCCTAAGAAACCTTAACGACCGCGGGTATACTTGTTGTAATACGAGGTACGAAGCACAGATGCCGATCCGCCATATTGATCGATGAACCAAATTATCGCTCAAATATATGATATGTGATACGTGATATACGATATATGATACACGATATGTGAAATACGATAAATGATATACAATATATGATACACGATATATGATATATGATATATGATATATGATATACGATGTATGGGATACCATACATGACGTGCGACATATCATATACGACATATAATGTATGATACTTCATAAATGATTTACGATATATCATATACGACATATAATGTATGATATGTGACACATTATACACGATATACGATATACCGTGTACTTTTTCAACATCGAGTATAAAATTTCATGAATGCAAGAATTTTCAAATAGAGAATAAACTGATTGCCCCGATGCCGCCATTTTCCCTAGGAGAGTGTGCGATGGCCGCGGGTGTACATGCCGCAACACGAGGCGGGAGGCAACGACTGCCTACCCGTCATATTGATCGACCTGGATCCGCAGTTCTCCTCTATCCGATTGCGCGACTCGGGGTGGCGCTCGTCGTAGACCGCGCCGCGCCACGACGCGTCGCGACGCTTTTCGACGCTCAAACGCGCTAGCGTAGTCTCAACAATAACTGCACTCACCGACAACCGCATCGTTCTGCCATACGTGGAATCGTCCAGCGACATGCTGCTGACCCGCAACCCGGATAAAAACGTTGCTTAGTCGACGACGGTTAACGTGATTCGCGAAAAAACGCTCGACTGTTCGAGGGTCGAATTGTGTCCATTCTCGTCCAAGTCCAATTTCGTATGGTTGAGTATTCCGGATCGTCCTATTGCCTGTGTATGTATCGACGTGAATCACAAAAGGGACTTTTTTCCGTTCGCGTAACACGATTAATTATTTTCGTGATAATGTGGGGTCGATTTGAACCCGAGTGCCTAGGAAATGCATAATAACCGAGGTGATCGCGGGGTCACTCGATACGCAAAGGAACGTTAACGATGGTGTATTCGTTCTTCGTGGATTTGTTGTTGTGCTCCATTAAAATTAGCAGAAATTTACTTGCTTAAAGTAAATTAAAGTTCGAAGTTATAATTCGTCCGTTATCTTGTTCTATGTTATCTTATTGGCACGCAATGAATAATTATCGTGACTCAGGTTTGCATGTATATAGTTGTTTATGATTGCTCAATTATGCTTTGGATTTGTGTAATTGTTTCTGTGCTAAACGAGTGTTGAATGTCCGAGAGTGATGATCTAATCTTTAGACTTCTCGTCTAAGAACATACAAAATTTTTTCGTCCCGTGAAAGTAGTATAATCTGTTATCAATTTAGCGACACATTTCGCTTACGTAAGGTTCCTCCAGTATAAATAATGACGTTACCTTGAAGAGATAATGCTGTTTTTCTGGACTGTAAACGTCGAAGCCAGTGGTTGCGACTGGAAACCTATGAAAATACAAGTTTACTATTAATCGACGTGCTTGAAATTCTATTAAAGGCATCAGGAAACGTGAGCAAAGTGTTCGGATCTCTATCGTTGCTACGAACAATCGTTCGGCCCGTTTGCTTGTTTTATAACTCATGCATATTTGTTCGTAGTCGATAATGTGCATTGCACGAATTCGTTGTAGAGAAATCTAAAGGGCAAGCCTCTAAAATTCGTACAGCATTTCGCACGCTACTTTGAGCAACAGGTGTTCAAATTTTAATCGTCATAAGGACCACTCCTAATAAAAATTATTTGCATGTTTCGTCCGTTTAACGAATTGGCCAGAATTACGCGGAAACTTGTGACTATCGACGAGATGAACTTTTAAGAAGTTCAACATTTTACACTGATTCACGTAAACATACTGTGATGGCGTAACACTTGCACGAAACATACACTATTAGTTTATCAAGTCGCACTCCGTTTCCAAGCATTTCTTGTTATGCATTTCGAACGTTCTTTTACTTTTATGCGAACATAAGAGCAAGAGAGTGAGTTTAATTTTTGTTAAGTGATCGTTGCATATATTCTCAAGAATATCATTTGCCTTGTGGTGCATTCGTATGGAAACAGTTAGAATCGAACGTTGAAGTAGCACTTAATGTAACGAACAGTTTTCTAACGTACACCGGTCCTGTAAGTTTGATTTTAATTATTGGTGATCATTGTGGTAATCAAAGTGGAATATTTGTCTTTGTTTAATTTATGTTTTGCTATGCAATTAGAGTTAACGTGTGTTTCGCTTCGTTTTCTATCATTTTCATTTAAGAGTAAACCTAAAGGTAAAAGTTCTTCATTTGATTGTCGAAAATTATCACAAAGAGAAGCTCTTAAAAACTGTCATGGAAAGAACTTTAATTGTGTTGAAGGTTACAGTCATTAATGATAATCGAACGCTAATAAATGTCCATCGATATAAAATATTAACGTTTTAGAGAATACATAGTACTATTTAATATTAAATAGAGAGTATAAACATTGTTGTTTATAATGGTTACGAATTCATTCCAAGTAAACTTTTAACCACAACAGTGGTTGTAAATTCGCACGGAATGAAATTTCACACATAACCGTCTTCAAGGATTAAATTCTTCGTGAAATATGCATATCCGCCTGGACAGTGTACATTCCGCTCGCGCTGCATTCGTTCGTCTTGTGCAAATTCTCGAAATAAACACGAAAAACATGCAAAAATAGCAATTAGGTCAAACTGAAAAATTGCCAAGTCCAATTGCTCAATTCAGGCCAGGTTGAATTACTTCAAATGACATACATCCGTTCCTACTCGCCTTACACGGTAGTTACTAACGACAATTCTTGGGAAAATGAAATTAATATGCATCACGATATTCAGCGAGGAAGCGACGAATGTTTTCGCTTAAAATTATTTCAGGATCGTCAGTCTCGTCTTCGCCTACGGTGACTTAAAGTCGTGGTGTTTTTCTAGCGGGAGAAGATGAGGTCACAACATTTTGACGGAGAACACGGCTCGAACCTGGACGATCATTTTTTCTCGTAGCAGAATGACGAAGAGATCGAATTTGAAAGTTTGAACCACCCGTTACTTCAGTGGACTACTTCTCTGTTTGAAAAAGTTGGACTTATACTTCGTGAGTGATCGAGGACCAAGAAAACTCGCCAGCAATTTCAACGGAGGTAATTAGATCAATTTTTATACTATTTGGAATTTTCACCTTTATTATCAGTATACACTCGTTCGTTTTTATCATGGGAATGTGTATAAATAAAGGTATCGAAATGCGAATATTTGTACGCGTGAAGATGATGTGGAGACAGAGTATATAAGTAGAGATGTGGGAATATTGACATATGGTGAAGTAGAATTGTGGGATCTGTAGGCCTAGGGATATACAGAGATATAGATCTGGCGATATAGAAGTATTGGAATGTAGAAATTTGGAGATATGCAGATCTAGTAATATAGAGATCTGGCGATGTAGAAATTTGGCGATATAGAAGTCTGAAAATGTAGAGATCTGAGACTATATTATAGTTATGAACATATGAGGATCTAGGAACGTAGAGTCTAGGGTTATAGAGATTTAAAACTTTATAAATCAAGAAATCTAGAAATTTAGGAATCTAGAAGTCTAGAAAAATAAAAATATAGTATTCCAGAAATCTGGACAACTAGAAGTTCTAGAAATTTGGGAATACTCATCCCATTGGGAACATATTTTGTTTTCTACAACACATATTTTGTTTTCATAACGTAGATTATCAAATATCAGGAAACCGTCATAATTACTTATTTATGCACTTGAGCGTAGTTCCCTCGAGAAGTGTGAATAGTTTCCTTGAGGACTACTTAAGCTCTGAACAAGTTTCCTTAGTTTGCATTTTTCGCAATAAACAGGCAAAGATCTAGTATCACGACGGAATATTAAGTAAAACGTGACGTTTCGAAATTTGCACGAGATCAAACGAACTCCACGATTGAAGTTTATTCGATAATGACATCCACGTGTGTGCAGGGATCGAACCCGCACAAGTTTCAGAATAAATGATTCTCGGGACAAACAATCACTATGGAAACCTTAGGGTGCGATGCAAATGAAAATCCTTTTTAATGGATTAAACGCTTAACGTCTCTTCTATCGTCAAGTACCTCGATGTACGTGCAAACATATTCCCCTTGCCACATCGATGTTGTATAAAGAAGACTGTATCTACGTGAAGGTATCCATTATTCTAGGTTCTATTATGCCAGAAGGACCATCCATTATTCTATACGAATTGAGATCGATCGTCAAATCAGTTTCACGGGTAATACGATGTCCGAAGTCCTTTGAAATAACATTACATCTTTTTGAACACTATTTGGGGTTCCATGTGTTCCTGAATTCGTCATTTGTCAATCTTCGTATCGAAATAATTAATATTGTTAAGATTTATAAAATTGATATTGTTAATTTGCATAGAAAGTCAGCTGGTTTATTTTCAGTATGTTTTGATCATTATTTTAGCTTAGATCAAGTTCAACTAACACATATTTGAAAAATATATATATATATATATATATATTTGAAACTTAACATATCTGTTAAATATTATAACTTTGATAATTAAAGTACTATTTGCAATAAATTCAGACATAAATCTTGTTAATTAATGTTTTATTTTGTACACGAAGTCCACTTTGTTATCGGAATCTGATGTTTGATGATAAAATGATGCAGTAAATTGCTTTATTAGATCAAGATTAATTGCAATTACTTAAGATTGGATGACGCCCAATACATGCATAATTTCTTGTCGGTATTCAATGTTATTCTGTTGTTTGCCAACTGAGTCTTGACAATACGTTGCACAGACCAGACCAGTAAATCGTAGAAAAGGAACATGCGGTATTTTGTTGGCTCAGTAAGTTACTGCAGTATTGTTTGCCGCAAGATTGCGTGAAAACCAGAACACACTGACCCGTTTACTGATTTTAACCACCGGAGTTTATTAACAGGTACATTATTACTGTGAAACTAGCCGTATCTTGTATCATACATTATTATGACAATTTTGACCAATTCGAGATTACAATTTGTTACCTCGTATTATTCTTAAAACAATATTTTATTAACGTCTTCGAGATCCGCCAAATACGCCTAAATACCAAAGATCAAGAATTCTATAATCCCAATTCTAAATTTTCCAAGATCAAAGGTTCTAAAGTTCAGAAATTTCAAACTTCCGAAATTCCAACATTATTGCACATATTTCGCAGTCTGAATGCCCTCACGCTCAAACGATCTAAAATTCCAATGTCGAAAGTTCCAAAATACCAACAATCGAAAAATTTCAAATACTTCAAACTGCTGGAATGTCATTTTCAACATGAGTAATTATTCCCCCATGTTGCATTACATTTTAATAATTGCAATATAAAAATGTCTACATCGCAAAATCGAGAATGAATTGAGTTTAATAAATTACATCATTTTAACTGTTTAAACTTTGTATACTTCAATATTCGACGCAATCCAACATTGCACAAAATAAGTTATCCCAGACCCATAACTAAATAACTTATGTTGGTAATTCGTAATCGAGGCAGACTCGCGTTAATTTCACAGTGAAATAAGCATACCAATTAACCTTTCGCTTGTTCACGAAACACCTACATAGATAGATCCATTCGGAATATTGATTTTCTAAAAGAGGAGATTCTATTTCAGCTTTGATACAATTTGCCTGTCGATTACGTTCAATTGCGAGTAATTAGAAGCGGTCAGCGGTTAAGTGCGAACTAGAGCGAGGGAACGAGATGTTCATTTTTGTTTCTCTTTTTCAGTCGAATGCAACTCCGAGAATTGCATCCGGTGCACATTTTTACTGTAGGTGTAAGCTCGTGACACGGCATGAATCTGAACAGAAAGTAAGAAGAAACCGTCGAGGAAAACATGGGGACGAATCATTTGATAGTGGGTGAGTTTCAATAACGATTTTTCTACATTTTCTTTTTACGAATCCGATCTAATGTCCCGAGTAAATATAACTTATTGTTCGTGTTCTTTCAATCGTTTTTATTCGCTTTTGAAGGAGCCCCGAACACATTAAACCTACATTTTCGGCACAAACACTTAAAATATAGAACTTAAGCGAAGATATTGTGTATTTTATAATTTATCTACTTTATGTGCAATTACTATTTGTTCACACATTCGTGATTCAATGTCGATACGTCTCTGTTAAAATATTAAATGATTCATATTTGCTACATTAGTTTACTAGTAGTTCACTCGTATAAAATATCCTTCGTTTCACTTCTACCTTACGTAACAATTAGATACTGTACCAAATAGATCACGTCAATTAATTGAATTTGGTCGTAGATTTGAACGTAGACTTTAACTGCAACGCAAATTGATGTTTTCGCGAACAGTTGATCACGTGTTATTTTCATCAACTGTGAAACTGGCGTAGAGAAACTTCTATTATAAATTTAACGAATCTATCTTCGTTTAATTCAAGCTATACACCGCAGCCATAGTAGGCAGATATTGTCTATAAGTATAACACATTAGTGACCATTTGAATATTTGGTCCCATCCTGTTCCGTAAAAGTATACAGGTTTCAATATTTTGTTTGCACTGTGCTAACAATATGGACGGCGATATATTGCACAATTTAGAATCCACTCAAAGTACGAAATCGATTCGAGAGCAATTAATCGCTTCACCGGTTAACGCAGTATATTTTCGTCCGAAGTGGTACGAACAGTTTAACGAGTCTCTTGAGTATAGTGGGAAAAAATAGTGACAAAATTTGTTACGCGTCGCGATGCCGTGTCGTTTATCGCGTTACGCTCTTTGAAACCGCTAGCACTTTTTACCCTTGAAAGAATAATTGTTCCTGAATAGTTTGATACGAACGGGACTGTGCTTTATCGATTGTTTCGGAGGTGATTGAGTGCACTGCTCCGGCTGTGTGTGCGAACGACGAAAACAAAGAAGGAAACGATGCCGCACAAGTCGATCTTACTATTAGTGTAGATAAGGGTGGTTTTACACTACGCGTCTCTGGCGACAGATTTTATGTTTTATGAGGAGGACTTTTGCATTGGATACACTTTTGATTCATAAATTTCTATGTTTCTAGATTCCTTGATTCCTAAATTCCTAGATTCCTAGATTCCTAGATTCCTAGATTCCTGGATACCTAGATTCCTAGATTCCTAGATTCCTAGATTCTTAGGTTCCGAATTTTCTAAATTCCTGGCTTCCTAGATTCTTAGCTCCAAAAAATGTTTAGGTTTCTAGATTCCTAGGTTCCTAGGTCCCCAAATTCCTAGATTTGTAGGTTCCAAAGTCTGTAAATCCGTAAATACTTAGTCCTCGACGACCCTAGATCCATGTATTCTTAGATTCATAGATACCTAGATCTCCAAATTTCTTAATCTCTGTATCTCTAAATCCATGAGTATATGAATCTCCAAATTCGTAAATTCTTGAATCCCTAGATACGCGGATACCAATCTCCAAATCCATGGATGTGAAGGTAGCTAGATCTCAAATCCACACATCTGGCATTGATACCTCTTGATTAGAGTTCCTACCGTCCAAAATCCTAAATCTTGAAATTTGTAGATATTAAAATAAAAATCAAAGATTTCGAAATCCCCGCATCCCTGTAACAATAAATTTCTACATTGCAAAATTCACAGTATTTTTAAATACAGCGGGGTTCAATATTGTACAAAACAGTATATGAGAAGAAAGTCCGAGATAATTAGTACAAGAAAGACTTTGGGCTGCTTCCTTGTTAGCAGTTTCAGCGTTTTCTAAGTGGCTAGCCGAAGGCCATTTCTGTCGCCAGCTACGCGTTGTGGATATACGACTCCCGCTCATTATTATTCTTTCCATGGACTACCTATTCGTAGATCGTTGAGAAAAATAACATTTTAGAATCAATTACATTGGTAGGCACGCGTACGATCGCTGCACCTGTGCACGAGGTACGTACAAATATGTTATTAAAGTTGATGAAAACGACGTGTACTCTCGACCGATGATCATTTCATCACACATAGTTTCCATAATCACAGTCTATAATAGTTTCACGAAATTTATGGTATCAATCGGAGATCATCGTGTGTTCTTGTAAAATCGATTCGAGGTATCCTGTCGCGTTGTAATTCGATTTGTAAAAAGTCAAACGGTCTGTTTCGATAGTCTCGTTGTTAAACTCGATCGAAACGGGAGCATACATTGCACCAGAGACCCTTGACGTTTTGCAAAAAATAGAGGCGAGAAACTCTCGACGCGTAAGTCGGAAATTATTGACTTTTCCACTTCCACGGGTTACGACCGCGTTTACAGAACGTACGAAACGATAAAACACTAAATACGTGTGAGAACTGTACAGACCAACGCCACATTCGATCATCGATGCTCTGCAATCCTATAATCGTGATATCTGGATATTTTGATCTCGAAGAACCGAAAATGATCACGTTCGTTGAAAAACGGGATCATCGAACGAATGAGAATAAGAAAGATATTTTTTCCCGAAACGATACGTAAATAAGAGATAAAATATTTAGATATCAAGATACTCTGTGAACGTGTATAGTTGCGATCGAATTTAGATGCAACCACGGTAAATAGATTCGTTGCAATAGCGAAGATAGTAGAAGTAGGATCGATATAATAGTGTGGTAGT
This sequence comes from Coelioxys conoideus, assembly GCA_947623535.1. Taxonomy (NCBI): domain Eukaryota; kingdom Metazoa; phylum Arthropoda; class Insecta; order Hymenoptera; family Megachilidae; genus Coelioxys; species Coelioxys conoideus. The sequence goes on along the minus strand of OX392457.1, from coordinate 13,860,689 downwards.
TCTAGCGATGTGCACCCCTTTCTTTGTTGTTCGTGATTATCATTTCGTAGACATCCTCAGCTAAGATCATCGTTGTCATCGTCTAAAACAGTGGCCAATGTTTCGTTTCAGCGGCAATTGTACTCGCGGTTGCCACCGTCTGTCGCGCGGAGTGCCAGAGTGAGTGATCAAACCAGCTTCTCTTCAGTGTCCTTCTTGTCATCGTTGTCTGCCAACGTTATTCTGCAGGGCTTGTTCTCTGAACATTTTATTCGATTTTTTTTCCTTTGTCTCTTCACGCATTGTTTTTTTATTTTATTTTTGTTTTAATAATTCAGTTGCGCAAGATGAACAAAATAATTTTGCGTTGTTCTCGCTCGAATTTTCATTTACAAGTACTTCGCAATTTATTTCTTCTTTTTTTTTTTTTTGTTTGATCTTTTATTTGGTTACGCGTAAAGATATTTACGAGCTTTCATGTATTTTTACAAGCATATCGTTTCGCACATTTTCTTTCGGAAATCGCAAAAGGAAGAGCACGTTGTAGTTCATTATGCTCGTATTTTGCAGCTCGTTCTGTTTACTGCTACGAATGCGACTCGTGGACGGATCTCAGATGCAAGGATCCATTCAATTATACCGCACTTCCCAGGGATCAACCACCCCTCATGACATGCAATGGTTGTTGCGTGAAAATGGTTCGCAACGCAAAGTCGCGTGAGTGTCGTTTGATATTCTTGTGAAACATTTCGCGAAACTGCGATTCTCGATATCTGTACCACTGATAATACGCGAGAACTATGTGCCACTTTCTGCATTGTATAATTTCATTCTCTACAACTATATCTTCACTCTTAAAGAACAAATAGAGAAAAAACTTCAATTACAAATTGAAAGTAAAATTAAATTTGACTTAGTTCAATATTAACTAAACTAGTTGCAAATGTTGAAATTTTTATGCAAATACAAATATCATATAATTATCAATTAGGTCCAAACGTTTTATCAATTAATCACATCATCTACTAGTATGCATTAACTTATTCCTTTTTATGCAATCAATTTACGAGAAGCGAAACATGAAACATATGACAGTACTGTAATTAAAATAATTGTTACTGGATTTCTTTAATTCTTGATTTGATGTTATGCATACACATATGTTCCAAAATAGTTGCATTATTTGTGGAATAATTGAAATCAAGATTTGCAATAGTTAAATAAATAATAAGTTAAGTTACGATATAATTTACTGACAGTAATTTGTGATTTGTTTGCAGCGTATGAGAGCGTGAGGCGGACCTGCACGTCGCAGCTACAAATAAACTTATTCATGGTGGACCACGTGTGCATGATGGAAAGTACCGGCACTGGTCACATGTGCTTCTGTGAGGAGGATATGTGCAATCGTGTCTCCCCGACCTCGTGTTCGAATCCCGCACTCCTGCTGATCCTGTCGACCATCCTTGTACTACGCTCGGTCATCTTAGGGACCCCAGCTTGCTTTGTAGAACGTTGCAATGGTTATGTCGTATAACACTGATTTTACTCGATTCACCCGCCAGTGGTTTGCGTCATATCCTCGTAGAGTTTTTTTTAGTTTTGGTCGGTGACTAGAACTACCTTCGGGACGAACGATTCTGCCTGTACAGAGACAGGTTGCATACCCGCGAGCGCTCATACGCGTCTTTCTTTCCACGATGATAACGAGCGAGAGGTAAGATACACGTTTCCTTCGCGGAAGGAAAGAGGATCGATCGATCGGCACGAATCGCGATTACTCGATCCATGCAAACTTGTAAATCGCGAGAAACTCGAGAAATTCTATCGCTGGTGTCGAATCGGTGCTCTTTTCCTCCCGAAAGAGGACTTTGCACTCTATTTCGCTCATTCCGACCCTCTCTTCGGCGTAATCAAGTAGCGAGAAACTTCGATCGTGTTTTTCTCTAGATACATCATTCGACTCTATCGCTCTCACGATTTTACCGCGTACTCATCGATCGGCATCTCGATCGAGCGTTAACATCGTCATATGTTCGTGACACGCGCGTTAGAGAGTTTACATAGTTAGCTTCGAATGAATTTTGCCTACTTTGACGAAAAATTGTACATTTTTCAAATTGGAAATCGCGAATCGATCAAACAGAGGAAAGTATCAAATTCGTACTGCCAGAAAGTCATGCTTCATATGAGTAACTTTTACCGGCGTTTCTGAAATCGTGTGATTTTCTATTTGACGAAATAATGCTGCATGTATTCTAGAATTACGATCGAATACCTTCACTTTCCGTTTTTGTTTTGTACCTTTTACTTTTGGTTATCTTACTCGTTGGAAAAGCATCGTTCTGTAGTTTTCTTAGGCACTTGACCGAATCGAATCGATACCGATACCCGCAAGACGTACTTAGAATAGACCGAGATTTTTGTTCGATGTTTCTCATCCGAGTTTCATCGGCTTGTTACTCGTGTTTCGTATCGGAATCATGAAACGTAACATAGCTACGGTATCTGCAACGTTGTTCGATCACTGCAAGAGCCAGGAGTACGTATGTTTTTAAGCTGTATCGATTCACGCATCTTCCGCATTCCCATTGTGCACACATACTGCACTGGGAGCGACGGACCTTGAAGAGAACCTCGAAATTGCGAAGGATGATCGAATAGAAACAGAGAGACGCGATAGAAATCATTCGATGCATAGAAATCGATTGTTGGAGACATAGTATCACTATCGAAATTACGACGTTAGGTAGAAGTTTGATACGCAGCATTTACTGCTAAAGTTACAATGATTTTAGATGTTTTTGCAAATGTGAAATGCAGAGCACCATTGGGTAAGGTAGAATATGGAGAGAAATGTTTTTCTACATTCTCCAGTCATCAAATTCATACATTTTCGAGCTTTCAAATTCTGAAATTTGTATGATTTCAAGTTTCCAAATTTTCAAATTTATAAACTAAATTTCCAGACTTTCGAGATCCCGTATTTTCCAAGTTTATAAATTCCCCAAAACCTCGAATTTCCAAATTTCTCAATGCTCAAATGTTCGAATGCTCAAATTCCCTACTTCAGATATCCCAAGTCCCTGTGTCCTCGAATTTCCAAGTTTCCAAGTTTCTAAATTTCAAAATTTGTAACATCGAAAATCTCTAAACTTAAAAACTTACAACCAAAGCGATGCGAGTTTATCTCCGTGCTACCACCATTCACCTTAGGGAAGCCTACCTAGTACATATCAATCATTAAAAAGTGATCACGTGAATGTCCAACGTGACTCTCTGCTACGCTAATTTTGGAAGAATTTTTAATATCGGCTTAAAACTTTTCATTCTTCCAATAAGAAAATCCGTAGATATAATGCATAACATGCGACATTCGAAATCTATGCACATGTGTTGATTCTTAACCCGTTCTGTCCGCATGAAGCTCGTTACGTCTTCGCGTATTATTTTATTCGTAAAAACTGTCGTTAGTCTCTCTCTTTCTGTTTCTCGTAACACGTTTGTATCGTTATTATCGTACATATAATTTTTCCTGTTGCTCTATGTCATTAATGTCCCATATTGTGTTTATCCATTCGCCATTCTTAACGAGACATTAGTGTTTCGCGTGTCATGCACCATACGAAAGCGAAACGGGAATGGCCCATAGTACACGGAGCTTAAGGTAGACAACAGTCAGGCATGGTTTCGGCATGTCCATCCGACGGCAACGTCATGAACAAAAAAATCAACGACTCCTGAAGCCGAGCATCGTCAGTCAGCATTTTCGAGTTCTACGTTCCTCGACTTGCTTGCGTGCGTGTCCTGCGAGAACTATTACCGTTCCAAACGATTTCAATGTTTTTCAACTCGTCGTCGATCGCTCTTCAATTTTTCCTACAGAAATTTTTGTGAAAAGACGCAGCGAGAAAATTTAACATTTGGAACGGTAATAATGCAATTCCAAATAATACAGGAGCTTCGTTCTTATCAGTACTCGATGGGAACACTGTGACTCTCGCGCAAACACGATCTTCCTACAATGTTTATATTGGCTGTCGATATAAGCACGATTATCGTGGTACGTCTTAAAGTATAATCAATTTTTATGGAGTCGAAGAAAGTTCCTGTAGTATGAATGCTCGAAAGGCACGCACGCGCGTGTGTGTACCATTGTAGAATTAGTGAGTTCTGCAGTCACGTATTTAGCAGAATTGTATTCACATGTAGACAGATGCGAATTCGAGTGCATGGATTGTAGCACTTTCAGTAATTACCGGTCGAAAGTCACTGCAGAAGATCAGATATTTACAGATCAGCGATTCCACGCAATTATTTCCTGACACGATCAAAAGTTTCATCTGTTCTATCTGTTCGACGACTTTTGACTCGCCGTGCAACACTTTGCATGACACTTGCATGAATCTGTTGTTAGTACATTTGCGAAAGACAAAGGATTCCAAGCCCGAAGCCTGCCTCGAGAGAGAAATTACCTTTTCTGAAGTCCCGTTTTCGAAGTCCCGAAAACGGACGTGTTTTTCGCTCGTCTTTTATGACGACACCAAAAGATAAACATAACAGAAATAATATCGGAAGGAACACAGGGAGATTCTTGATCGAGGCACGGCTGAAAATGAACAAACCCGAACACGAAACCTTCCACCCTGACGAATGCAACGCGAGGCAGATCAAACAAACAAAGCACAGCGTGGGCCTTCAGCTTCGAACGTGCCACGCCAATAACGAAATTGCGCGAATGCGTTTATTGGGACGCTTTAGGCTTCCGATTCTAGTGATTATCGATGAAGAGGGTAAGTGAGGGGCACGCAGCGAGGAACTCGATCGAGGAAAGCGACGTAGACTCGCTCGACGAAGGTACTCGTGAACCGAGCTTTCGACCACGCGATTGTCTGAGGATACGGCTGGCACGGCCAAGTTGAACGCGCATGTCCTCACAGAGAGGCTTCCTACGTGAAGCCTCTTGCCAAACAAGCTTCGGTGCTTGCGATTAAAAGCGAGCTACCCGATGTTTCTCTGGCAAGCCATGCGGCTCGTGTCGCGTCATTTGTTCATTGTCGCACGCGCGGCTGCGAGGCTACATCTATCGGTTTCCCTCTAACGCGGTTTTATTCTTTCATTCTGCTCTTTTTTTTTTTATTTCCGGTCAGTCGTCGCGAAGCTTACCAACGTTGTCTGTTGTGAAATTAAAGTCGAAATTGACGCTACGGAAACGAAACACGGGCGTGTATTGTTAGAGAGACGTATATTTCTTCTTTATATTAATATTTCCCTAGACTTTATTGCTCCAGATTTTATTTCTTTAGATCACACTTACCTAGATCTTATTCCCGTAGATCATACTCACCTAGACCTTATTCCTTTAGATTATACTCATCTAGACCTTCTTCTTGTAGATCCTACTCGCCTAGATGAAATTTCCCTAGATCTTATTGTTATAGGTTTCAGTTCCCGGGTTTTTATTACACCAGATTCCTATATCTCTGAATTTCTGTTTTTGAAGCTCTGTATTCCCAAATTTCTACATCTAAAGATACCATTATCAGTAGCCTATGTTAATGGAGACCTTTGCTACTAAATTTCTGTTTTCCTAAATTCCTAAGTCATCAAATCTCCTAACTTCCTAGATTCTTATATTTCCAGATTTCTCTGTTACCAGACTTCTATATTTCCTGAATTCTATGTTTCTACATTTTTATATCTCCTGATTTCTGTATTTATAAACCCCTCAATTTCCATATATCTACAATCACAAATTGCTATCTCTCTAGATTCTCATATTACTAAACACCAACAGCCGAAGATTCCTATATCCCTGAATACCTATATTTTCAAATTTCTATATCTTTACATGTTTCATACAAGTAGATTCCTATATTCGTGTATCCTTATATTCCTAAATCTCTACATTCTCGGTTTACTATATTTCTAGATTTCTTTATTTCCACACCTCTGTGTCCCTATATGTTTATAATCCCAAATTCTTATATCCTTAGATTGTAGAAATGATTTCCTGTCTAAATTTCAATTATTATGATCACTATGCCTAATCCCAATAATCAATTACAAAAGTCGCAAAACAATCAAAACTTCATGACTACGTTTCTATTAAAAATAGAAAAATTTGTAAACACAAATGATTGATCAACGGACTCCGTGATGTATCATATACTGAACAATTTATTGACGAATGATATGTTTTTACAATTCGGGAACATAATAGGCACGTTTGGGACGCTGCAGCAACGACGCTGAATCAGCATGTGACACGAGTGAATCTCATTTTTAAGTTTGGCCTCGCAGCTGGATAGAATCCACGTATTGCTAGCGAAACGAGTACCATGCGAAATAATGGCGAACTCGCTGAAATATCAAACAGTTCGATCGAGCACGATCTGGATCTGATATAAGCGCGAATCGTTGCAAACGCTCTCTGTATATGTGTGTGAAACTCGTTATTCCGCTATATTTTTGAGCATGTTTTATATATTTCAGGATGTGAGATGTCGGATCTGTTCGTCTCGATCGCGACAATTATGATTTGAAAAGAAACGCAGGCTCGATAGTTATTTTTTGTTCGCCTATCTACACAAGCGCTTGCATAAGAGCCGAGCAGATTATCATCGATGTACGATTTGTTTGTTAAAGATCGATGTTTATACGCGCCGAGATATCAACCTATGTATCGATATGCTCTATATATTATACTTTTGATCTCGATGTTGGTGAGCATTGGCCATAATTGAATGGTTATATATGATGAATATTTAACGATGCAAGTGTCAAGAACCCATCTGTCTTTTGCGTGTCGATGTGTATCGATTGTGTGTCGTTGCCCCGGGATGTTGATGACCCATTGGTTCTTCGTTTATGTCAGTTCGATTGATTTAAGACGATTCTAGAGTATATTTGATAGCATGAAATGATGTTTCGATGGTTAAGTAGCGTTTCAAATAGCACGTAACTACGACCCTTCCCATTTTGTTCCAAGCGGACGCCATTTTATTTCAAGCTTCACGGTCGGTGTCTACGAGAGATTGTTCCATGACGATTTTATTGTTCCGAGCGTGTACAAACAGAGGAGATACATATCTAGTTCGTAAGGAAACGAGAAATATTGTTTTCGATTGAGTTGCTTAATTGCCGCGTATTGGTTTAACCCTTTGCACGTTGTACTTTAACTCGTATTAAATGTTGGTTAATTGATCGAGAGTATATTTTTAATGGAGATCAGTGATGGGCAAAACTAGCGAATGTCTGAAATTTCAGAATTCGGGCATTTTCAAATTTGGAATTTTAGTCATTTGGAAACTTACAGACTTGGGGATATAAGAATTTGAGCAATTTAGACATTTGGATGTTAAAAAATTTGTGGATTTAGGAATTCGAGTATTTGAGGCTTTCAGAAGTTTGAAAATTTATGAATTAAAGAATTTGACAACTTGAGATTCTGAAAGTTCTGGAGTTTTTCAATCTGGGAATTTGAAGATCCATACATTTGACAGTATAAGAATTTGATTTTTTGGGAATTTGAAAATTTGGAAATTCGAAAATTTAAGAACTTGATAACTCGAAAGTGTGAAAAATTGAGTACATAAAAAGTCAGAAATATTGACAATTCGATTATTTAAATAGTTAAATCTTTGAATGCTCAAATCGAATGCTTTCCTGTGCCCACGGGCAGTTGCCCATCACTGAACTAGACTTTTTCAAGCTCAAAAAACTGAAGCTTACGCTCTTTAATTCCGTCAAAGGGTTAAAGCACCGATTCGATTCGAAGACATTCCGCAACGTTAAATCTTTGCTTTTTACAGTGTATAATCGATAAGATAAATCTAATTTTCTAATTATGATTACACCCTTCTGCGAGGAGGAGGGTTATAATCGCAGGTGATAGAGTAAAAATAATTTTCCTTAATGCACATATCGTTGCCTTCGCGAAGTAATAATAATTTCTCGATAATAGTAGGATTATTGAAGGATAGGATTATAACGTTGAATAGTTAAGCGCTGTTTAATGGCAAGCGTGATAGTAAGAATGTCGATAAAATCAAGCTAACGATAGCTCTAAGATTGTTTATCGAGGCGAAAGCTGTTGACAATGAATTATTTGCCCTAGTGTTTATTAATTTTTTACCAGAAGTAGTGTGATAGCGATAACAGACCATGGTAATAGTGTTAAGCAGTGCTTAGCTATAATTGAAACGATGACAATTGAACACGTTAATGTTGAACATGTAGCGTTAAGCAAGTATGTACCATGGTGCAAATGCGACGGTGAATTTTTCTCATTGATCATTGAAAAGCATGGGTAATGAATGTTTCAAAATCGAAGCTAATCGATAGAAAAATCGCATAAACAACCATATTGTCAAATAATTCATATTGTCGAATAATTACATTCTCTGTTGTCCATTCTTCTAACAACGTTACACTTTGATGCAAATTGAACGCAAATCGTTCGATCAAATCGAATCGGTATAAATAAACGTATCAAAATTTCAAGGACAAATAATATTTTCGCGATGTTTTCCAAATTTCGACAAATAACGAGGCGTTATCCATGCAAGTGTTTGAAATGTTGAAAATGTTTAAAGTGGTGCAATGTTGCTCCAGTTGCGGTTAGAAATGTTCAAGGAACAGTATATGAATGTTAGGAGCAAGCGCACGGTTGTAAGGGCATATTGTAATTTAACGATTGTTAATACAATTAAAAGTGGCGTATCGGATCGCGATTTTATTGTTAAAGGCGAGTATAATAGAGTACCAGATACAAAAGAAAAGTGATACTTTGTTGACTTACCTCGATACAAAATATACATATATGTGTACATATACCTTTCTCTCTTTTTCTTGCGTCACTTTGAAATAATTATAAGCAGACTCATCGATCATTCACTGACCACCATATAGTTAACTCTGTGCAGAACACATTTTTGTCATATATTGGAAATAAAGATACGTGGCCTAAATTGGCCTGACCTATTGTCACATCGTACCACGATTCACAATAAACTTTATATGGTAATGTCTATTTGTTTTATTTGTGAACCACATTTAATTTTTTAGGTTATATCATCTTGAGGTAAGGGAGATTGACGATGGTGAGTTTTCAATATTTTATACTCTGGTAACTTGTATGGAAGGTTTTTCGAAATGACGCGTTGTTGAGAGAAAAATTGGTAGATTTATATATCCCCAAATTCTGTGTTTTCCAAATTTCTAAGTCCCCGCATTTAAAAATTCCCAAACTTCCAAGTTTCCAAATTTTCAAATTTCCAAATCTTCAAATTCTTAATTTTCCAAGATGGAAAATCCATACGTCTGAATATCCGAATTTCTAAAATCCTAAAATTCTCAACTTTACGAATTCACAAAAATCCCCTAGTCTCTAGAATCGTGAAATACGGAATTTGTTATATTGAAAATTGTCAAGAATTCAATTCTTTGACGCAGGGATCGAACGAAATGAAAGACAACAGAGACATTAAATTTATATTTATTATCGCAGCTGATTACTTTCTTTCCAGCAAATTACGTGACCAACGAAATGTCACGGAACAACATAGAATCCATCGAGAACACGAAGGAATACATTCAGTCGGGAATCGACGTGATTCCGGTTACGTTCGCTAATTTTTATTCTTTCTTCATACAATGCCCGCATTTTCTACAGTAAACGTCCTCCTCGTTGATCTCCTTTTCACCGGGATTTTTACGTTGATCGTGGATCATCGACAGATCACCGGTGTACGGACGATGACCGATCGCTCCGATTGTTTCGCTTCTAGGTAAACTAACTTCCGTCGCGATCATGGACGTCAAATCGTTCGAGCAATCCTGTGAGCCGTTTACGATCCCGTAGTTCGATTGACATTTAGAAGTTTGCCTTTTCAATGGTTTTCCCATTTCCTCGGTATTATGCGCTTCATGAGACGTGGAGCATTCGGCATAATTACCTGTTGATGAAAATTTAAGCAGAAAGTCATGGATGTCGCGATCACTGTTCTTTGCAACGAGTTTAGCGAACACCGTATTATACTCGCGTGGGAAAATGAATGTGAAGTACTAGCATTAATTAATGTTGCTTGCCATTAGATGAATTATTAGCGTCAGATGTTTCACCGCTGCCTGAAGGATCGTCGTCTTCCTTTAATGGAAACTCGGAAGACATTTCTATGGCTGGACGGCAACATGCGTATCCCTGAAACGTTATTATGAATTGCATTAATTAATTAAGGAGTAAGATTTAAGGTTAATTAATAAATGATTTCATTTATGATTAATAAATATTAACAAAGAACTAAGTAAAGATATTAATAAAGAATTGAGTAAAAGTATTAATAAAGAAGTTTGTGTATATGTTAATAAATAGAATTTAGTATTAGTAAATAATTTATTAAGTAATGCATTAGATTGTTACATAAATTGTCAAATCAGATTGTTACTTAAATTTTCATAAAGGACGAAGAATAAGTATTTATAATTTTATAAATACTTGAGATTTAGAGAAATGCTACGAACTTGTTCCATTTTCATTTACCTGTACGAGATCCATTCGTGAATCTAAAGAGAATTGTTTTCCTGACATGAGAATCCCTCGAATTCGACGACGCATTGCTGAAAATAAAATTATATCGAATTATCGGGTACACTTATTTGAGAAAAGTTGATTGCTTTAATTGTATATAAAATATGCTGAATGTATAATATAACATGTTTAATAATATAAATATGTAAATGAACATCTGTTTGTATTATAGTGTTGTGAGGATTTGGAAATTTGGGATATGAAAATTTCGGGATTCAAAATTTTTGGAATTTTGGAATTTTGAGGGGCTTAAAATTTGGGGATTTGGAAATTCTGGGATTCAAAATTTTTGGCATTTGGAAATTTGGGGTTTTGGAATTTTGAGGATTTAAAATTTGGGGATTTGGAAATTTGGGATATGGAAATGTGGGGATTTGGAAATTCATGGATTCCAAATTTTGGGGATTTGGAAATTGGGCATATGGAAATTTGGGGATTTGGAAATTCTAGGATTCAAAATTTTGTGGATTTAAACTTGGGGATTTGGAAATTTGGACCTTTGGAAATTTCGGATTCAAAATTTTGTGATTTGGAAATTTGGGATTCGGGAATTTGGGCACTTCGAAAGGTTGAATAATTGTTTTAAAATTTTCTAAGGTTCAAAGCGTTTTGATTACTGGATAGATTAAAATACGATTAATTTATTAATTATTCAATTGCGTAGTAAAAGCTAGCTGATAAAAATTGTATAAATAATTTGCTAACTGATAAAAATTGTATAAATAATTTGAGAAGCAGTGAAGTATCTATTTGAATAGCGTTCGACTTCGTATTTACCGCGTTAAGCCGACCCGCAACCGACGAATACCGAACGTAACGAAAAACGCTTCACCGATGGACCAATCGCTGTCGGTTTCAGAATAACGGTAGCGCAAAACGCGGGTAGATGTTACTCGAAACGCATCGTGAAATTGAAATCGCATATTCCTCGATTGTGCGTGTCTGTTGAAAAGTTTGTGACATTCTGTATGTGTCTTCCAACTCCATACGATATGTTGCCGATCTCGAAATACTGGTAAGCCATTTTAATTCTGTTACACGAACGATAATATTTGACAATAGCTTTAACCGAAACGTTACCTAATGCGAGGAATTTTATTACTGCATGCCAGTTCATGAAACTGTCGTGTTGTAAAAAAGCTTGTCTCGAGCAAAGTGTTATAGCTGTAATTACTGTTTATCGTTCATTATCTTCCTTTATTACAATATTCGGACGATAAACCTTATCTGTACGTATTTGGGTCACAATAATTATAATGTTGTCGTAACCGAAATATCGTTATGAACGAGATTCTAATGTCCGTTTATTCATAGCGTGAAACATGTACATTTTAATTGGAATGCTCTATTTGTAGAGAAAAAGTATAGCGTTAAATTCGAGCGAAAGGAACTGGAATTGCGCACATTTTTCCTTCGTAGTATTTCGTGCGTGGCGCTAGTGTTACTAGCTTTTGGCGGGGAACTTGAATTATTGATAGGTTTTAGATACTTTCGTGGAATAAGACTTACTTTCGGGAAAAATAATTTTTGGTGCTCCATACGTTTGTAATGTACTATTTGCCAAAATTTCAAGGCTTCAACATTCTACAACTGTAAAGTCTTAACATTCCACTATTTTAATGTTCAAAAATTTGTTAATTCCAAAACTACGAAATTCCTACATTCAATAATCCAGAAACTCAAAAATTCTAGTTTCCTACCTTCAAAGATTTCAAAACTCAAAGACACAACAATTCCTAAATTCACTAATCTAGCAATTTAAAAATTCTCCTTTCCTACCTTCAAAGATCTCAAAACTCGAAGACACAAAAATTCCTAGATTCAATATTCTAGAAATTCCAAAATTCTACAGTTTCGTATTTTCAAGGATCACAAAATTCAAAGACACAAAAATTCCTAAATTCGATAATCTAGAATTTTTTAAATTTTGAATCCCTAAAAGTTTGAGATCCCGAAACAGTAAAATTCGAAAATTCCGCATTTTCGAAACTCCAAAGTCCCTAAGTCGAAAAGTTCTAAAATTCCAACTTGATTTACCTGGACTATCCCGAGCTTCGAGTCTCAGTTGACCAAAGGCCTTGGTGCATTCTTCAAATACGTCTGCCGTATCGTAAATAGCAGCAAAGCTGCCGTTCACGATTTTCGGTGACATTGGTGAGTTAGCCAGTAATAAACTCGAGCCAAAATTTTCGTTCTTTTCTCGAGTATCTGAAAATCGAAAATTTCATTTAATATTTACGTTCTTTCGGTGCAGCACAGATACTCGAAATATTATGATCGCTTTTATGTGATCGCCTATGATTAACCGTTAAAACGAAAACGATTTCAACAAACGAACGAACTCAAGACTCGCGCGACGAAATAATAATAAACGAAAACAAAGGATGTCTTACCTGAACTTTCTGTACTCCGATAACGATAGAACGGTTTTACAGAAAAGAAGGAACAAAAAGAAAAGAGAAAACAAAGTGATTAATACTAGAATTATTTATTGTTGTCTGTACAGTTTGTTCGATGTGTGTGCGTGTGGTTGCAAATTTTGATCGATAATAGAACAAGAAAAACTCAAATAGAATACCATAGGCGTGTATATTATGAATTAGGTCCGAAATGTTTTCTTGCCAAATCTCGACGATTTAGCGTTAAATATCAGTTCTGAAACCATCAGACCTATAACTTTTACAATGATACTAATTTCTACGATATCACAAAAGTCGACTATATCGATCGCAATAGTGATTCTTGGCTTTTTTAATTCGATGCACAATAGGTTCTCCTTCGACACAAATTTTGATTTGTGTTACCTGCTGAACGGTCATAAAAAAAGCAAGAAAAAACCTCGTTTGTCTAAGAACGCTGAAACAAAATGTTGTTCTCCGTCAAATAATAAGCTCCGACGATCTATAACACGTTTTGTCGAAGAATCAGTGTATTCGGTGTTTACCTTCGGACTCTAGAAATTGCAGGGTATAACTTGTATCAAATCGGATTGTTTTTCGTCTTTGTTACCTGCTAGTGGTACTCTGGTTCGCACGGGAGAACCTGAAGCGTCCCCTAGGATCTCGTTCGCTGTATTTCGAATTTCTGCCCAGTCTCTTAAAATATCCTCGTTGGTTGTGCTGAAAACATTGTCACGTGTAACAGAATCCTCGTGGTTATCGTTGAAAATTGTGGGAATGCAAAGTTTGGAGTATGGAAATTTAGGGATTTGGAAATTTGCAGCTTTGGAAATTTCGGGATTCAAAATTTTTGGGATTTGGAATCTGAGGGATTTGAAAATTTTGGATATGGAAATTTGGGGATTTGGAAATTTCAGGATTCAACATTTTGGGGATTTGGAATGTGAGGGATTTGAAAATTTGGGATATGGAAATTTGGGGGATTTGGAAATTTAGGGGATTTGGAAATTTGGGGTTTTGGAATTTAGGGATTTGGAAATGATGAGCTTTGGGAATTTGGAGATTTGGAAATTTTGAACTTTGGGAATTTGGGGATGTGGAAATTTGGAGCGTTGAAAATTCGGAAATATGAAAATTCGGAAATAACGGAATTCGCTAATTTGAAAGTTAAAAAATTTGGTTATTAAGGTTTTTAGGAATTCTCGGATTTGAAAATTTATCTGGGAATTAGGGAATTTAGGATCTGAGAAATCCAGGAATTGCGGAATTTGAAATTATGAAGATTTGAGAATGTTAAAATCCAAAAATGAGAAGCCCAAAAATTTGAAAATAACGAATTTCGAATTTAAAAATTGAACACTTTTAGTTTCGACAATTTAAAAATTTGAAAGTATTGAAATGTATGGATATAGAGAGTTGAAAATTTAAGAATTTGGTCATTGGAGAATTCAGAACTTTGAAACCTCGGAATGTGAAATGCAAGGATTAAGAACCTCGAGAATCTTGAAATTTGGAAGATTGTATCTTGGATTATGCAGATGATATAAGGCGTTAACTTACTTGGTAGAAGTGACAGTGAATCTAATTACGTATTTTCCGTGCAAAGCCGCTGGCACACAATGCACTCGACCCCTCGAGTTCATTTTCTTCAACAAACGCTCCGTTAATGTATTTTCACCTCGAAGACGAAACACGACGAGTCCTAAATGCCTCGTGGCAGGAATTTCGAATCGCGGATCAGCTAAAACCAGTGCCTCGAATTTTTGTGCCAATCTAACACCCTGCAATTATCGTTAGATTATAATTACAAACGAATAGATTCGATATTATTTCGCCTAAAATAGATCATAATAGAAACCTCGCGAATATGTTTCTGAAGACCGGTGATTCCATAGTTTCTGATGACGAACCACAATTTTAAGGCTCTGAATCTCTTGGACAACGGAATTTGCCAGTGCTGCAACCATAATTAACGTTAACAGTAATATGTTATAGAATAGTTTTAACAAACGATAATATATAATAATCGACCGATGATATAATCGAATTCGTTATTAAGTTACCATGTAATCGATGGCAAGTCCTGAAAATAAAAAATTCTCGTGAGTTAAATATTGAATTTGTGTGAAATCTGTGTTTGTTTAGATGGATTACAAAAACTATTGATTTTTTACCTGAATTTTCATGCTTCAAATACAGGGGGTCCACGTTAAAGGTTCTGTGAAGTGCTTGACTACTTTTCACCCTGCAAGTATCACAAAAATTTTGAATTATACTTCATTTCAAAGTTCTGTATCAGATTTCTATATGATCAATCACAGTTTGAAATATTGATTTTTACATTGAAAACATCGAATGATGCCAATCAGCCTGTATCATAAAATAATTTCTTTTCAATGTTACTTTAAATAAAATAGTGTAAAATAATCAGAAGTTTCTTAATGTTCGAAGTCCTTTAACATGTCCGGTTAAAATGTGAGTTACAGTCGTTAAAGATTTACAGTAACATGGTGAATGCTTAGATGTGTTAATTATTCGCCCTATCGGCTTTAACACTCAAACATCGTTCCGAAAGACAGTGAATTATGCAGGGTCGACCGAACGATTCGACGGAAATTACAGGAAGAATGAAAAAACCGATTCTGCATCCGCAGTTGAACCTATAAGTTATGAGAAAGTGGTCGATAATGTTCCCGATTTATAAATTTATCGAGACCGTAGAAAGTTCGTAAGTTCGTGTACTTATTTCGTCGCTTGCATTTACATGCGTTTGTTTCATATTTTATCGGGGACGAGGTATTTAGGTCGAATTCGAGAAGTTTAAAATTCCTTTCCATTTTTTCGCGACTCACCACATCGCGGTGCAATCGAAATGCACCATCAGCCATTTGCTAGGATTAAATGCAATTGAATCGGCGTATTCTATTCCTTGAAGCCAACCGCGAAATTCGGGACACACGAATGCACTGCCTGCATAAGCTGCATCCACGTGCACCCAGAGTCCATTTTGTTCACCTGTTCGCGCAAAAATTCGTCGTTACTATTTGGTTAACATTTATATTCCTATTTTTCTAATAAAGAATATTTTTCTACATTTCTAATCAAGAATATTTGATTGTATTTCCGATAAAGTATATTAGGATGTATTTCTTGTGAAAAATGTTCCTTTTATATTTCCGTTCGAGAACATTTGAGTAAATTTATAATAAAGAATGTTTCATTGTATTTCTAATATAGAATATTTTCGTATATTTCTGATAAGAACATTTGTTTATATTTTTGATAAAAATAGTTTCTTATATTGTTAACAAAGAATACATTTTAAAATATTTCTTTTAACATAGTTTAGATTCGATGAATATTTTTATACAGTGTCAATTTTTTTTACATCTCAATCATTTTTATACATCTCAATTATACAATTATGGTGCAGAATGATTTAAATTACTGTTTATTTATTACTTAAGAATAAATGTGGTGTATTACACTTTACTCACACACTTGGCCAATTTCTTTTAGATTGTCGAACGAACATGCACCAGTTGTACCCAGTGTAGCACATACCTTCATAAATAAACAAAATTGTATATATATATATCTTATTATAATTGCTATAATTGCAATCATTCGGAATAAATTCTATTTTATCATGATCGGTTTCCACCCCTTAACATTTTAAATAAATAAAAGAGTACTAAAGTTGATTTAACATTTCTTTCATAATTTTTACTGTCAATTATTGTTCAAGTACTCATAGTAAATATGTAATCCTTCGCATTCACTTGGAGCTAATTTGTTAATTCATATCCGAATGCATACTTTCCTACAGTTATTATTTCCTGAAGTAACATTCACTGAATTCATAAGTCAAAATTACTTTCCACCACGATGTTAAAATAGTTGATAAGGTAATAGGTGTTCAAACGGTTATGCTATCAGTATCGAAACATATTTATGACGCAGCTGCCTCTATAACTCTAAACACGACTAACGAATGCCTTCTTTCAAGCAATAATTCTAAATTCAAGTAATAATAAACTCTAAACTAATCATTTTAAATTATGGTAACAATTAACTCTGAAGTAACAATTGTAAAATAAAATAATAATTCTTCTTCGTAAATGTAATTTCTCTGATAATATTCAGTCTCATCGGGGATAATTGATTTTCTGCAAGTATCTGATCGAATCGTTGCGTTATTATAAACTGGAATCTACTTTTCCATACTTTGTATTTGTTATCTTGAAAAATAAGGGTTTGATAGTCTAGGTCCTCAGGGACCAACTAGCGAAAAGACAATCCGCCTTGCAACGTCATGTCCGCCCTCTTTTCTACCCTAACTACTGGCAACTCTCTGGAAGGTTAATTGGCAGGTTCATCTTTTTATATTGCAGTACCATCCAATCAAATAAGGCTAACTGATACCATACAATTCGTGCACCATTTTGTAAATTAAAATTATTTTTTAAGGCACCATATATGATAATATGTCAATGCTATGAACTCTCATAATGTATTTTTTCTATCAATAATTAATGTAAAAACAATTTCTAATCAAACACAACGTGATAATTCGCACGAAGTTCAATACGTTATAATTTCAAAGCGATGATAAATATTAAACTCATCGAGAAATGTGTAAGAAAGATGTTCATAAAGCATATGTCCACTTAACTCGAAAGCAAAAAAACTATCTCCATTTAAGGCGCGTGTTTTTTGTTTGCATAATTTTCATAGATTCGAAATCAAACCTGCAATAAAGAGAAAAGTAAATGTTGCAGATAAAACTGTGTACAGCTTTCTCGGTGTCGAGATAACTGAAATTCGCGAATCAAATGATCTGTTTGTCATAAGCTGAAGTTGACGCGTGCATCATGTTTAAATATTTTCATTGCGATCTCCAAGTATAACACACATCCAAATTATTTGACTAGTGTATAGTTACTGAACCGACATCATATTAGTAGCTTCATTACGGTGATATTCCTTTTCGTTTATGAATAGTTTATGAATAAAAATATGGTACTCACAAAAAAGGGAAGTAAACCTTCGTCTCTGTCCTGTGTTATCGCGTCGAGTAACGCCTCCCCTCTCATACTAAGTTGATCATCGGCTTCGATGTATCTCATTCGTACCAAACCAATCAGCCCAGCTTTTTCCACACTGGAGTGAGCCTATAATGTACGCACGTTCGTCATATTTCATCAAATTTTATACGGCAATGTTACTATTTGTGGATTTCGAAATCGAAGACTTTGAAAATTTGTAAAGTTGGAGTTTACAGATTTGAGGATACAGATATTTGGGGATGTAGAAATTTGGAGATGTAGAAATTAGAGGATGTAGGAATTCGGAGATGTAGAAATTAGAGAATGTAAAAATTTGGGGATGTAACAGTTTGCAGATATAGGAATTCGGAGACGTAGAAATTTGGAGATGTAGAAATTAGAGGATGTAGGAACTTGTGGATGTAAGAATGTGGGGATGTTAGAATTTATGTATGTAGAAATTTCGGGACGCAAAATATTTGTACACATAGAAACATAGGGATATAGGGACTTGGAGATGTAAGGTTTCGAGGATGTAGCAATTTGTGACTATTAGAATTCAGGGTTCAGGGAATATAGGTATGCAGCAATTTAGGGACGTGCAAATTTAGAAACTTAGAAATTCGGAAATTTTAGACTTTGAGGGGGTGAGAATTCCAAAACATGTAGATTTAGAAATCCATTCAAAAATCTCCGATCATAATCGTTTAAAAATTCTGCACCATGAGCAACCCTGAACTCTAAAGGCTTAACGATATCATCATTTAACAACTTTATAAACATAATAATTTGTAAATCTGAAAACAGTAAAATGGTGTTCGAAATTCAACTAATCATACTTAAGCGAACAAAGCACACGTGAGCGAATCATTAATCACTTGGATAATAAGTAAATTCCAAAGAAATTACTCAACGTCATTGCACACAATTGGTATTCGAGCAAGTATTTAGTAAAAAAACATACTATAATAAAAAAGGAATATGATACAGCACGAGGGACGAAAAGGTTCTCGGGAAAAACACTTACTTGATCGGAACAGTACGCGACAAGACGCGAATTAATCTCTGCTGGTAAACGGTCTGGCTCATTTTGTTGAACGTCTCTAATGGCTCGGGCTCTTGCTGCTAGTAAGCAAACGAGGGTGGCTTCTGATGCGGTTGTTTGTATCACGCCACCACCCCCTGATCCTCCAGGACGATGCAAGAAT
The DNA here is from genome assembly GCA_947623535.1 of Coelioxys conoideus. NCBI lineage: Eukaryota > Metazoa > Arthropoda > Insecta > Hymenoptera > Megachilidae > Coelioxys > Coelioxys conoideus. Next base: position 13,841,464 of record OX392457.1, on the reverse strand, counting down.
TCTTCTGGCAGGCCAATCATCTTGCCGAGCCAATTCATTACTATGGTCTCCAATTCCGTGCACGCAGGGCTGGAAGCCTTTTAATACGAATTTGGTCAATATTTATGTTTATTCTATCAAAAAGATAGAAAAACAGAAAGTAATAATTACAGTCACAAATTTTTGTTAGAACGATTTTGGAACATTTTTCGACGGCTACGGTTTTTAATAGATTATTGTTAAATTATTCGATGTTAAATTAAATTGGTTCATCGATACTCTTTTACGTAGTTAATATTTATGTACTTTTTTAAAATTTGGTTAAAGTCATTTAATAATATAAAAAGGATTTTATTTTATACTTTTGTAATTGGTCATCCTTCCACGTAGCATGTTTTTGTTTTATGTATTGCACATAGTATATTTCATTCATTTTTATTGTATATAGTATAGCAGTCATAAATTGATAATATTTCTAAAAATTTCTGAGTTTGTATTATAAATTCGTTTGCTATGGTTTCAAGACAAAAAGTTGTATCAGTCGTTTGGTATGATTTGAATATGACAAAGTCTATGAAAGGGTTAAATTTCATACGATTCGATATCGTCAATGTGTCAAACTTGTCTTCCTTGTAATGAAAGACCTCCGTTTTCAACAAATGATTTCCGTCTGATGACGGAAACGAGTATTAACAGTAGCAGACAATACGTCGAGCTTGAATAGTACAACTGACGAAGTGCATTCAAGATAAAGTTTCTTATCTAAAACGAGATCTGCTGTTCATTTACATCGTACAGAATTACGATAATACTAAACATGTTTCAAATATTCTCGATATGTACGTCTTGATTATTTTCATTCGTCATATTAGAATATGTGTTATCTGTATGTGTGATTGTCAGTACTCAGGTGGAGACTATGGGTAAAATATCAAATTTTCAAAGTTTCGTATTTTCAAATTCTTAAATTCTGTAATTACTGAAATACACGATTCTTAAATTACTGAGTTTTCCAGTTCCCACCTTCTTAAATTCCAAAGATCCAAATTTCCAAACTCCCAACTTCACAGATTCTCCAATTCTCAAAACCCAAAATACTTAAATTCCCAAACTCCCAAATTCAAAAATTCCCAAATTCTTAAATTGCCAAATTGCCAAATTGCCAAATTCTCAAATTCCCAAATTCCCAAATTCCCAAATCCCCAAATTCCCAGATCCCCAAATCCCCAAATCCCCAAATCCCCAAATCCCCAAATCCCCAAATCCCCAAATTCTGAAAGTTCCCAAGTTCCTAAATACCCAAATCCTGAATTGCCAAATTTCTAAACTTCCGATTTTCCAAATCATCAAATTCCGAATGTCCAACTTTCCAAATAATCAAACTCTCATACTTCCATACTTCAAAAAATTTCTAAAACATTGATTACCCAATACACTCCATATCAGAACCATCTTATATACCAACCTCTCTACTCCACATTGATTCCCACAAGATCCCAATTAGACCGGAAACAATCGTACTTAATTAATTTCAAATAATTAATACCTAATCAAACGTACGATATAGTGAGAAATCCACTGCTACATTTTGTACTTCCGTAGGTAAACAAACTCTCGAAAATGAATGTGAGAAACAAATAGCAAAATAATGTATGGGATAATAAACGATAATTACAGTTAATAATGCGATAAAAAATATTGTAGTTATTCTTACCCAAGTGAATCCAAGACAATTGATCGCGTCAGCCAACATGTCGGCTAGGAGACTAGCAGGCGAATTCAGGGCTGGAAAATAGGCATGCATATGTGGACTTTGCCAATGGGTCACTCCAGGCATAATGCATTTTTCGATGTCCGCAAATATGTCGTCCCACGGTTCACCATCCACCGGCGCAGATGCAGGTAGAACATTTCTCAAGTAACCCGGCGAAACAGCCGGATAAACTCGTCTTGATCGAATGTTCGCCAGATAATCGGCGATATAGTCTACCATTTCTTTTCCTGGCGACGTGAAACCGTATCAAGTGTCGTATTATAATTTATAAAAAGATTAGCTCAGTAAAAGGTTTAGTTCAAATCAAGTTTCTCCTAACAACCCTTCCTGAGATCACTTCAAGAATTTTTATCAAAAATAAAACAGTCATTTCTAACTAACCTTGACTATTTCACCAATCAGTCATTTATTTCTGATAAATCTAGCCAATGATCTTTGTGATATTTGTTTGAACCTATTACAGAGACTTTCATGTATTCGACAAAATTTATTTGTTATTAAAAATAAAATTAAAGTTAAATTCAAAAATTAAAAATTGTTACAACTTCAGTATGTTGCTCTTTCTTTGAAACAATTATGAAACAATATACGTATGTAATTGAAAATCAATGACAAAATTTGGTAACTACTTCGATCGAACGATTTCGACTTAACATCGATAGAGAACCTTAAATCGATTATCTCTTTCGATTTACTTCATACAATGTTGAGTGTGTCGAGAAAATACTTTCCCCTGTGCAATCGTCACTTCGAAAACCGTGATTCTTTCTTTCCCAAATCGTTCGCTAACGTCAACGAAATTCGAGTCGCATTGTTAAACGTTTCGTGAAAGCACTAAATCAAACCGTGCTTTTCGCAAACCTGCAATTTCTTCTTATAAAACAGACTGTAATTGTTGAACGGTAGAATACGATTCTAATTTTCTCGAATTTTATTGATGATAGAAGCGTCGAGTAAATATAGGGACGATTTTTCCGCACGAAATTGAATCTAAGGAAAAGGGATGTTCCGTTCGGAACCTTTTGCCTAGGATACAAAGATTTAGACTGCGAACTGGGAGTCTAACGTATTGGAAACTGTATCGACACCATAAAATTCCCATAGACTTACTGCCGTTCGGTGATCCTCTCTATTGGCACCATGACTCTCTTTATTGGCACCGTTTTAACGGCTAGAAACGTATCTGTCGGTGTATTGTAAGCTTTTTCGTTCGTGTGATAAGATTACAAGGGTTTGTAAGAATCACAAATATTCATCGCGTTGCAGGAGATTGCATTATCGGATCGATACCAACGAAAATTTGTTACAGTCGTATCTTTTTTTGGAATAGATCAATAAATTCTTTACGAGTAAAGTTGTCTTGAACCATTAAAATTATCCATAAACAGTCTCAAATATCTATACATTTTTGTAGATGTTTATATTTTTCCAATAAATTATTTTGACTTACCATGTTGACGGTACTCCTCTAGATTCATGTTATCTGCAAGGAAAACGATGCAACAATTATGGTAATAATACTGAAAAATTATTTATACTATAATTACTGAGGACAAGCGTATAGATATGTAGCGTCACAAATTTTTTTCATAAATACAAACTTACAAACCAAAGTATATACCAAATTTTGTTAATTTCGTAATGTTTCTCATAGTTATAATTTCAATACTTCACTTTTATCGTTATAATCGTTCTTTTATATTTCCTATTTTATATATATATATATATATTCCACATATTTTGTACTTTCTATTTTATATATATTTCACCAGATATTAATCAGAAAACGAGTAATTTAGCAATGAAATTCGGAGTGTTACATGAAACTATAAATTTCTGTTTGAAATTTGCACGTAACCGAGGCATATCGACGAAAATGTTAGCGATACTTGCAAGTTTAGTCACGTAAGTGTTTGTCACTGGATGAGGTACGAGTTTGCTCACCGTCGAATCTCACAATAACCAAATTTCAAAATTTCGATGGCACCGTATCAGGCGCATGTGGTGACCCTTAATTGATTTCACCGAATGGAAGATTCGCCGGAGGAATCGTGGAATTCGCGGAAGCTTAGCGCAACGACGCAGCGGATTTCAACGAGCGTGCCAACTAGATACGCTTAGATGCTTTATGCGTGTTGACCTAGCATCAAACTTTAACGCTACGATAGGTACTCGCGAATGATTTGTACGGATTCATCATCGATCGCTTGTCACATGGGCCCAGAGCTTATTAGGCTAGTGTCACAAGGCTCCTTACGGCCTAGAACTAGATCAGCTTCTTTCGATTCGACTGCTCTGACCTTTCTGTCCGTGTTTTTAATTGCCCAAATATTCTCCCCGAACGCCTTAGTAGCCACAAGTGAATTAACCTAACAAGCTAATTCATGGTTAACGCGTTGACTGCCACATGGGAGCAATTGAAAATTGTATTAGTTAGTATTTTCATTTTTAACAAATTTTACCAAATATTTTCTTGATACTTTGTTATACTTATTTTTCATAGTTAAAGTAACTTCGTCTATCTTCAGTTAGAATATGGAACAAATTTTGGATAACAGTTAAATGTGTGCAGAAATTTGAGTGTCAGCCATATATCGCTGACACGGCAGTCAAAGTGTTAATGTCTATTCGAGATACATAAAGTAGTAGGAATTTGTTCTTTAGTACGGTATGCAGGCTTGTCTACTGCCGGGTCAAGGGATATTAATATTAGCCGGTTTAGGTGAGCACCGTGCAATTAAGTGTCCTGCTTAACCCAAACCGGCCTCATCATAAAGTTCTACCCCAAGTTCCCGTTGAGCTATGCAACTCAATGACGGTATAGTTTCGAGATATGGTTTATTACCAATGGTTTTTTCAGTATCTCGGACATGTGTCCACCAGCGGTCAAATTGCCATCCCACCTAGGAACTGATTAGTTATTCGCATTTTTCAAGAACCGCCTTGTCACCCCCGTCATCCTCGTGGCAAGGGTGGGATGTCGACGAAAAGTCGACAAGGGTGGTTCTGGAGTAAAAAGTATTCAGATACAAGCAAATAATTAGAGACAACAAGTCAGCACAACTAGAATCAGCTAGACAATCATTAGAACAAGTTAGAATACTCAATTAGGAGTAAATCAGTTTGTTAGAATCGCATCAGCTCATCGGTTATAATAAATAAGTATTAGACCAAAACCTTGGCTTTCCTTGGAATAAGTGTTAACCATCTAATTGTAAGTCAGTATATATTGCAGCGCATTTGGAGGTACACGTGTACACCGTGCGCTAACAATGCCAATGCTTTCGCTAGTTGGGATAATTATGCGATCGTCATTATTATATGTATGAGTATGATATATTCATGCATCACTAGGTACAGATTATTATAATTGTGCAAATTGGCAAACATTTACGCTTTGCACTTTACGTAAGAACGCGTTTATGAAGAATTACTCATTCAACGTTCGCGTTTTGTATTTGTAATTTGAAGCGATAACACTTGAAGCCATAATAAGAACATGTATACGCGCATTTTTCTGGAAAATTTGTCTCGGTCGGTAAGTGATAAGAATTATCAAACAAACGGGCATTTCCTGTGAAAGTGTTTGACTTTCAGGGAAAATTCTAACTATGTTTGTCCAAAAAAAATGAGCTTCAGCGTAAAGATACAAGCAGCTGATGACGTAGGCACGCTTTTAAGGGTGAAAGTTAACTTATGCTATGTTTGCAAGAAGTATCGTCGTAAAAATCATTTTTTACAATACCATTTCAAGTTTTGTAAAATGAACAACATTGTAGAATACAATTACGTAATACCTTCAGAAGTGACGTTTTTGAAATTAAAAATGTAATCTAATTTTTTTGTATGAACATGTTTTTCTTATTTCCAATTGACAGAAAACGAATAAAAAGAATTGTAAAATGATCAGTGACATAGTAGAAGAAAGGGTGTGCGTATATGTTATCGGTTATTGAATTTAAAAGAAAGAAACATATACATACTTGTCAATCGCGAAAGAATTTAATTAATACGAACAGCCTGATTCAGAATTACGTGAAAGTAGTGAAGTTTAAGTAGAAACGACGCGTTTAACGTATGTCCAAGACATAATCCTGTTTGGAGAAACACAGAATCTCACTCGCGAGTATCGCGGAAATCAGGGGTTGTTTGCGTCTTCGACGGCGATTGGATCGGTCAACTTGTTCATTTTCGAAATTCGGAGAAATCTCGAACTCCGTTTACTGCTCCGAAAACTTACTAAATTTCTGTATAATGAAATTTCAAAATGAAGCACGAAAGATTTTCAAAAATGATGAAATAGTAATAGCGACTTCGATCTTGATCTTCTCTGTTTTTAGCATGTAAGAAATCGTTCATAAACAGATTTTATTACGTTCGATGATCCGTGGTTCGTCTCACGCGTTTCCCAATAATGTCTTGGGTTTATGAAAAGGTTCTAGCCGTAGGGAACGATCAAGACGTTATCATCCACTGATTACACACAAGAAAATAAAAGATCCGGCAGGCCCATACGGGAGTAAAATGGAAAATCGAACATCGACAGTCACAAGGATCTCGTGCTTAAGCCAGAATGACGCTCGACGATATTAAAAGCTCGTCCTTCCACCGTTTCCGTTTCCGACTTTTGTAATTTCCCGTAGCTTTCAGTATTCGAGCGTGATTCGTAGGATTTATCAGCGATGCCTGCTGCTTATGCACAACGCGGTGAGTCACCGTGTTTGATGCCGATCCGCGATCTCCTCGAGAAATACGGATTCACCCGATACAAATCGGACAATTTATCGTTTTGCCCGTTTCACGTGCGTCATATTCACTTTTTCAAACATTCAGCGCGAGAGAACGCAAAATTTTCGTTTCTGAGATGAACGATTTCGTAGGATTACTGATCCGAGTCAAAACTTGAATTTGACACGTCCCGTGTGAGATTTGATTGTGAGTTCATTCGGTTGTGAGTAGGCCGAGGGTTATGGATATTTGCTGGATAAATTGAATTGGCAATTATTACTAGTATTAGTAATACGTATATTAAGATTAAAATTAATTCTGCAAGAGCAACATTTTCATCAACCTTGAAGGAGTTATGGGTTGTGATCGATAAGGGTTGAATTCACTGATAAAATATAATTTTTGAATACTACAAATATATGTGACTAATATTAACAAGATTTTCACATAAGACATCAATGAACTACTGATTATCATTAAATAAATTTACAAAACCATAGGTTAATGACAACATACGAGCAGAGCCTATGAACAGGGAAAGCGCGATAGTACGACTATTTTCAGATTCATGAATGAAATTATACGATATTTCCGCACATTGATATTCTATCCCTGTTAAAAGGAACTTGTAAACAGTCAGTCACAATTTCTCAGATTTTCCGACTAAAAAGAACATCGCGAAACCTTTGCACAAAATTACCCTTATCGCTGCTTTTCGATAATTGTCATTTGTCAAATAATTCCTAAGTTCGAAAAGCCTCGAAACCCAAAGTGACATACGCGAAATTGTAAATTAAAGTGTACAGAATATTTGTAAAATGTCTGACCTGTTCGAAAGTTTGTGGTTTCACGACGATCAAGAGTAGCCGGTGCGTTCGAGAGGATGGAAAATTCTTCTCGCGAGAAATTCGTCGGGATCACTTGAATATCGTCAACGGGGATGATTTTTTTCGGCGATCCGGAAAACAGATATATCCACGGTTGAGGAGAATCGGTGGAATGCAAGTCGTTCAACAAGTGGCCGCTTTTATACAGAGACGCGCTAAGTAGAAGCTGTTTTAGCGCAAGCGTAGTCGAAGAACAAGGAACAATTTCAGTGACTAAGCTTTGTGATCTTAAGGGACTACCGACCAACATTTTTTACGATTCTCTGCGCAATCTCGATTAATCTTTCTCGATGTTCGTTAAACGCCTCGAAACAGATTACTCCTGTTCTTTTTTTTCGAGTGTCCAAGTTTCCTATGCTTTTAAATCAACCTGTATCCTCGGCCAAGATAACGCACGAACAATAATTATTTTCCTGCTGTTAAACACGTAACGGCTTTCCGCTGTGTTATTATTGTAGATTAAAATACCGATGGAAATTTTCGCATTCGAATGATCGTTTGGATTTTTATAACATTGCCAGATCGAGATACATTGACGAAATTTGAATGTTAACTTCTTGGAAACATTATGATTATCTTTTAGTATTTTGGGTGAGAAATGCAGTGTCTTTGGAATAGATACGTAGAAATATCGAAATTTGGGGATAGAGGGATGTTGGAATATTGGAACATACTTTTGCTGATAATGTCACCGACTTTTTATATTGCATAAATTATTTTCACATATTTTTATTTACATATTTTTGGGTCCTCTGATTTGTAAAAGTTCGAATTTTCAAATCCCTAAACTTCTAAATGCTTCAATTCCTAAATTTTCAACTTTCAAAATTTCAGACTTTGAAAATGACAATAATTTAAATTTTCAGACCCTCAAGATCCCTAAATATCCAAATTCCAAAATTCTAATGATTCCAATTTTAAAACTAAATTTCTAAATTTTCAGATCCCCATTTGGTACATTTCCAAATGTTCCAAAGCTCAGATTTCCAGTAGTCTAAATTGTCAAATCCCCACACTTCCAAGTATCCCAAACTGCAAACTTTGTAATCCTAAATTTCCAAGAGTCTAAATTCCCAAATTTCCAATAGTCTAAATTCTCAAATGCACAAATCCCAAAATTTTCAAATTTCGGATAGTCTAAGTTACCAAGTCTCGAAATCCCCAAACCCCCAAACCCCTAATTCCAAATCACCACAAAGAAGCTAAATTAAAAAATTCTCGATTTTATCAAATGTTGAATTGATCCAATTCTCCTACCGGAACACGTGCGTTATCATGGCTGCTCATACGACTCATCCGACAAATTAAACTTTATGGTAGCCGGAGCAATATGCCCATGTATTTTTCCACTTTATACGACAGTTATATGTATATGACAGCCATCACTGGTTTTTTGAAGAGAAAACATTTGTTCTATAGGCATTAGTTAGCTTGTCAATGTCGAGCATAACACGGTTACCGTTCCCAGAACCAAGTATCGATAGCAGAACCATAAAGCAATTTCCAGATGACTCGTACTGTAAAACGCATGTTTATTGGTATTATCTGATTAATCAGGGTTGTACATGAGCGACAAACATGTTTGTCGTTTTCAAAAATGTAGTTACAAACAGGTGAAGCATGCGCACGACACTCTTTCCTTTTAAAATTTATGCACTTTCATTTTGTAGTTGAGTATATTTCGTGTTAAAGGTTTTGTCAGACTGACGCTTATTTTGTACGAAATCGCTTTGAAACAATAGATTTATCTATGAATAGAGGAGAAGTAAAACATTTTTGCATGGGAAATAAAAGAATAAATTATCTAAAAATTTGAAAATATGAAAGTATAATAATTTTACAACTTTACAATTCTGAAATTGGTAAGTTTACGTTCTTTTCGGAAGATGAAAATTCCAAACTTCGAGAATCTGTAAATGTCAAAATTAGAAACGATGAAAATTTCCAATACAAAATGTTAATTACTAAGGCTAGAACCATAAGTTGATCGTAAATAGTGTAAAACAACAGAATTTCGGTATTCCTAAATTATCAACGGCTGATCAAGTAGATTCTGAATCTACTTGAGCGAGAGGTTCTCGAACTGCATTACCTTCCACTTTTGCATTCGATCAACCATCGTTGAAATACCGTTCGCTACCAACTGGCGGCAGTAAACTGCACAAAATCTTGAAAAAAGTAATAACAAACTGCTTACAAAAAGTGAATAATCGATCGATTTCGATAAAATTCCTTTATTCGACGAAAAATCGAAAGTATTCAAAACATTGCGCAACCGATATTTGTATTACGGCAACAGTATAATTACCTTATCAAGTTGATTACGCTACTATAATTGACGATAATCCGCGTTCCCTCGCGTTATCAGAGTATCAGAGTTAAAATTTGTTGAATGAAGAAGGCCGAAGCAACGCCCAGTTGCCGTTGGTGTCAAAACAACGTAAGCCTGCCAAATCATTTCGCAAACAAATATAAATAACACTAAGCCGTACATGTATCGTGATGTACACGCTTGTACACGCAAATACATGATTCTGTATCTTAACCGTAATTTGTTAGAACACGATTTGGGAGCGTGGATGTTTAATTCCGAAATCACCGCAATTTTCCGCAAATTGCAAATAAACCGACAGTAATGATCGCAAACGCGCGTGTACCGTGTTATGATTTACGGTTGATTACAAGACCGAAAGTTCCCAATTAATCACACACGAAGCACGTCAGATTACATACTCTGGTTACATTAATTTGCATCGGTTCATTGAAACCCGTTCGTTAACCGCATTAACGTTCCCTAATTATTTGTTTGCCGAAGGCCTCTAATTAATCTGCGTCTTGGACAAATAATCGAATCGGCTCGAATGTTTGTTTAACGAGTTATTGAGCCGACGCCAATCGGGGAAAACGAACATGTCCTGTAAAAAACAGCATTTGGTTGTAAAATGCGATTTTAATCTCGCCATGAACCGTATAAGAGACAATAATAAAAGATTAAGACGAAGAAAAATGTGCGAAACTCAAAATAACATAACTTCAATAAAAGACAATTTAACGAATTACAGAACACTTTATTTGTTACGATAAATTCAGTCTGTAATGGTAACAGGCGGGGTAGTTTCGATAACATTTGTGTTTTCCATGTACGTTCGTTTTGTAACAATATTTCCCTCGGTCTGAAATAGTAGAACTGGAAGGTTGTATAAAAAATGTGGAGAAAGAAAAATATAAATTGTTAGCAGTTATAAATCTAATGTTTTTTGTTAACCTAACTTGAACGAAAATATTATTCATCCGACGATGTACAAATATTGTTGATCAAAGTATTGAATATATCAGCGCATTTCTACGGAAGCAAAAAATATGATACTTTAAAAGAACTATGTGATGAATGATTACGAATAAAATTCTTCAATTGAAGTGTCATTGAAACATACCGATGGAAAAGTGTATTTCCTAGTATTTCTTCAGCAATTCATCGATGAAGTGATTGTATATGATGTATTTAATATTACTGTTTCCCTACAAGTAAGTACAAAATTACATTTCACAAGTGTTTAAATATTGCACCTACAATATGTCTACCCAACATTTGTACATAGTTATGTTGGTAATAAAGTGTGTTAAAAAATTAATTAAAAATACGTAAATTAATTAAGACGAGATAAAGTTTGTGTATATTTGTGTTTATTTTTTTTTAGATGGATTATTACATTGAATTATTACATTTACATATTAAACGAAAATATAAAATATTACAATTTTATAAATTAATTAAAATACTCCAAATTAATTACTACATATTAATCGCAATTTCCTTGCAACCTCGAACCACTCCACTGAGAACTCTGAAATGATAGTATAATTGCAGTTACGGCACAATAGCATTTGAGCATTTTGATACCGGAGCTAATTTTTGATAAATATTATTAATTTCCTGGAATCGTGTATGCATCGATACCGGATGCAAATATGTCGGATCGGTGTGCGTAGCTGACGCGCTAAAATTGCGCGAATAACAGGACAAGCAATCAAACGTTTCTTCTCCGTTCGATCCGCTCCGAGTGAATTTCGACCCTTGTACGCCTCTCGACTGCCGAACTCCGCTTGTTTATTCGTAAACCTGTTATTTAAGGTATATTGTTAGGTGTACTTACGCAGTGCAGGGCATAACCAGAGAGTGCAATGTACCGTTGATTGCCGTGGGCGTCCTGATCCCCTGTTCCTCCCCTCCCGTACCGCATATCCCGCAACGTTCGGATATTATTCCTGATCGATTCGAAGAATCGAACTCATCAATAATGTAGGTCCATGCACGAAATTACACATCGCGATCGCTGTCCGCGGTTTCGCTTCTATCCACGTACGCGTACTTCCCTTTCGAATTGATCCGTGTTCCCTTTCTATCCGCTCCTGAATTTCGCAAAATTATCGATGTTCCGATCGACGACGCTCTGTTTCGAAACTGTGGAACTTTGGCACTTTTGGGTTTCTGGTACTCTTTTTGGATTTCGGGATACAGAGATTTGGGGATTCCGGAATTCAGACTTGGTTAATTTGGGAATTTTGGAATTCGGGGATTTGGAAGTTGGGGAGATTTTAGAGTTTAGGATTTAGAATTTTGGGGATTTGAGGTTTTAGGAATTTGAGAACTTGAGATTTTGGGAATTTGGGAACTTGGGGACTTAGAGACTTGGAAATTTTGGTATTTGGGGATTTTGAGATTCAAGGATTTGGGAATTTAGGAATTTGAGAACTTCTGAGGATTTGGAAATTTAGAGGTGATAGTTTGTTAATTCGAGAATTCGTAAATATGAAAATTTTGAAATTTGATATTTTGAGACTCTGGATCTTTCAAAATATGAGAATTTGAGAGTTTCAAAATAATCAGTTTATATAATTTTTAAGAAGTCAATATTAAGGACCCAAGGTCTAAAAATTTCAATGTTCTCAAAGTTCCAAAACTTCATAATTCCAAAATCTTCCCATCTTTCACAATTCCAAAGTCGAAAAGTCTCAAAACTTAAAAATCCCAAAGTTTAAAATTCCCAAACTTTGCAAACTCTTAAAATTCAACACTTATAAAATTTCACTGTGTCAAACCCTCAGTCTCGCAAAATTTCAAAATGGAATCGACGTCTGTCCGTAAAAATTTGACGATAAAAATGAATTCCTGCAACTATCGTCCCCATACTTTGCAAAGTATGGGATCGCGTTTTCAACTGGTCCATTACCTATCGCATTCGTATTATTTACAACTTCACAACCGTTTATCTGGTTCGTGTCTCCACCTTTCATTGATATGTAATATCAGTTATTACCAATAAGATTCATTCATGCGTTGACCAGAGTGTCCGTGGAAGCTGAACAATTTCCCGAATCGTTCGGCGCCATTTTATGGCTCCTTTTACGCGAGAACGGACATAAATCAGGGGCAATAAGAGGAAACAAATAATCGGTTCGTGAGCCATTTAATGCATAGCATCCTTGCTATAAAATACCGGTTTCCTAGTTATTGGTTGCACTGCATCAGAGAAATGAAAAAACTGAATTCTAACGATCGTTTTGATCGAAACTATTCACCGTATTACAAACGAAGGGATGCGTTAAGGACCTGATCAAATTTATTACCGGACTATCATTTTGAAAAGTTTTATGGAGGAATTCCGATCGCCATAACCTTGTTTATAAGATTATGGAGATTATTGGGACAGTCGTAATTTAAATCTAATCTTGAAATTTATTTTTATTTCTCGTTTACAAATTTTTACTATTCCTTTTACAGTATTTTCGATGTTCGATATAGTTCGATGATGGTATTTTGTAAAATTGTAAATTTTATTTTAATGTAATGTAAATGTAGAAACTTATTTTAACACTAGATTGGAGCGAGCCAAAATGACTCATGACATGTTTCTTATTTAAATTACGAAAACTATCAAGAATCTTGTATCAATATGTATGTCAACTTTTGTTAAGAGGAAGGATCATTGTATTAGCCAGTTTACGTATCATACTTTATTTATATTATTTTCTACTTTAGTTTTAATTTAAAAATAAATGGCCATTACATGGTTCTTAAATCTAGTATCAGTGTAATGTAATGTAAATGTAGAATTTACGTAAAACTGTAAATTTAAAAGCTTGATCATTTTCAATTGTTACATGAATTTTTTCGGCTCTACTATTACACGTTTTTATATTTTCAAATATCCGGTTGTTACGTTACTAAATTTCCGAATTCAACAATTTGACATACCAATACTTCTAAATTTCTAACTCTACAAATGTCCAACTTAATAAATATAGCAATGTTAAAATCCCAAACGTGAAAATTTGAATCGACATTTCGGTCTCACACGAATGCACGGCGCCCTTCTCCGAGCCGTTCGGCGGGCAGCCGATGTGCCCGTGGCCACTCGAGACAAAGCAAAGAGTCATAACCCCGAAGAAAACCGGAATCGTGAACAAACGATTCGAGGCTCTCCGGCAAGGTAAAGAGACGATCGTTGGCAGCCGACATCCTACGTTCGGTGGACAAAGTGTCCACGTGAAAAAATGCATGATTCATCGCGTCCAAAGAGCACGATGCACGAGCGGACGCGAGCGTATCGGTGATAGGACAAAACAAGCCGTCAATGTATCGACCGCTTTAATAGATAAGATGTCCGGTATGAGAGTACCGGTTCTCCGAGGGCTGTTGCGCGATAATACCGGTCGCGGTGTTCCATAGAAATTCAAAAAAGAATGAAACGATCAGACACGCGGCGAGGCGGGAAAAAAGGAAATCGGCTACGTACGCGCGATAGCCACGAATTACGAGTGTCCATGAACCTCCGAGGATGATTTCGCGAACGGTGGGGATGCTGTACCGCTATGTGGCAGTGTTACATCGTCGATTTCCCCCACTCGCTGTACTCTCTATCTGTCCTCCTGTCTCTATCCTCACGCTCTCTCTTTCTTTCTGTCTCTCCTTCTCTCTGTCTCTGTTTGTCTCTCTTACATCATCGGGATCCCTCTCCAGACCGCTCTCACGGCGGCCTCTCGCAGTCGGGGGCACAACGGTTACGTTTTACCGTTGCAAGCCGTTCGTTTGCTCGCGAGCGCGGTATTCGTATAACACGCGTCCGGTACATCTATTCTGCGATACACCCACATGCGTGTTCACGCACGCACTACACGTACGCGATATCGATACATCGAGAGGGTGATCATGGGGCTGACTATTATTCCTCTCCGTATATGCGACACTCGATCTATGCCCCGGTTACGGTTTAGCCTTCTTTCGGATAGCGGACGCGTGGACTTCACGATTTTTTCTTTTCCGGACTTTTTGAACTTTTGGGTTTTTTCAGTTTTCGGATTCTTTCGTTTGACAATTTGTAACGTTTCAGATTTTTTCATTTGACAACTTGTAAGTTTTCGAATTTTTTAACTTGAATATTTTTGAGATTTTTAAACTTCTAAGTTTCAAGTATTCGAGCCTTTACGTTTTCAGATTGAAACATTTAAAATTGTCCAGTTTCGCAAATTATCTAATTTACAAATTTTTACAAACTGCCGAATTCTTAAACTTTATAATTCTCAATTTTCCAAAAATTCTCCAATTCCACTATTTTTAATTATGCAAATTCTCAAATTTCTGCATCCTCGGATTACTGAATAGATTTTCACATATGTAGATCCCCACATTTCTTATCCTCCAAATTCCTAAATTTTTATATTCCTAGATCCTCAAATCCCAAGATGCGAATATTCTATGTCCCGAAAATCCTAAGTCTCAAAGCATAAGATTGGAAATTCCGATGTTCTCAAATTTGTCGAATGACAAATCCCCACATGTCCGTAGCCCTTGGGTCGTCAAATCTGAAGAATCCTCTATTCTGAAGTCCCGCCAATTTTGGTTTTTTAAATCTCTAGATCACGATCTCCCTAGATCACCAAATACTGGTATCCCCGTATTCCTTGATCGCCAAATCCTCACAACCATGTATCCCTATATCATGAAGAATATATGTCACCTAAATCGTCCAATTCTTCTATTGCTATAACCTTAGCTCCCCAGATTCCGAAATTTCGACGTTCCCAAATGTCAGAAATCCTAGGTAACCAAATCCCAAGACCCCTGTACCTTTAAATCCCAAAAATCATATTTCCCAATCTCTAAATCGTCAAATCTTCATATGCCTCTACAATTGGTTCCTCAAATTCTGTGATCTCCATATTTGTATGACCCGGAAATTTCGTAAGATCCCTAGATTTGCAAGTTTCCAGATCCAAAAATAGGGAATGACGGTGAAGCTACGTAAAATTTTATCGGAAATCGAATATCGCCGTGTCCCGTCAATGTCGTTTCTTTAACTTGGCTAAAGTTCATTCTGTTGATGCATCACGCCCTGCTGACTGCGAACTGCAACCGGTACTTTCATTCTGTTGCACGCCCACGTGTACCATCGATCGTAAACATACCAGCAACACAGCAGCGAGTCTAATGAAGAGACCTCAGGGTCCCAAAGCTTCCGAAGTATTATAATTAAATTGCGAACCATTACCCAATACAGCTGAAGGCATCAACAATGTCAAGAATTTTCATTTCACTTCCGTTTGTTCGACGTGTTCGTGTAAGCATAGACGATATGCGACAAGTTATAGTTTGAAATGCGGTTTATATCATCTAGTAAGAAACCAGTAATTAACGGATCGACAACGTCATTAATAACAGCCTTTCCTGTTTCCTCCATAAATCTGAACCGGGCCAGCAGAACGAATGCTGAAGGAAATATTTAAAGAAATCGATTAAAGTAACAGTAGGGTGATAAGTGTACGATCAATTTTGAAATTACATGAATTTTGAAATCCGGAAATTACAGTAATCGAGCATAAATACCGATTACGTAATTCAATTCTATTATCGTGCACACTGCTCTTGATAGCGACGTGCATTAGTAATTCACACGTACCGATTTTGATTAACTATTTCATAAAAAGTCTGCGTTCAATTGGTTTTCAACACTAACAGTAGTACGATTATTTTAAATATGTTTGAATTTTCAACCGAGGAAGTTTGGTTTTTATACGATGAAGGAAATACACCAGAGTCTCGATATATTGCCACTTCTACATATACAGACTTCCGAAGATTATAGTGACCTTCCCTCACAATTGTAGTGATCAGAAATCTTCAGCGTGACATTAAAGAGTACTTTCAGAATTTCAAGAATTTTAACTACAACTTCCTTCAGGTTGATATAATAAAAGTCTACTGCATCAGAATACAGTCATTAGTGACTACTGAACTTCGAAGTAGTACACCTCTACCCGCTACTTCGCTTAAAATGTTACCTTCGGTTGCCATATGATTATTGAAGTTAGCAGTTTAAATACCAAACTGCAAAAATTGATAGTCTCGTGATATATGGTATGTCTTCAACAATGTTACTACCTTTACCGTATTTCTGTTTGTCGTAGAAAATCGACGAGTTACTAACGGAAAGAAATTTACTGGTAAATGATTTTTATGAAGACTAAAGCGCCGGTCGCGCACGAGCAGCATGTTATTAACAGATAAATGCGTGAAACATAAAAATTTCGTTCCCAAGCAGAGACAAGTAAAAATCCAGTATTTACGACTGCGTTGATCGATCATCGATCAATGAAATTAAGCATTGTATGGAGCATTACGAGGACAATGGGCAAGTTACAAGAATCAGTCGCGTTCGCGTTGTAACTCGGCAGAAACTCGAGATCAGCGTTCGATATCAAAAATGTGAGTGCTGCCTCAACAAACAATGGGCTACCCATTTTATCAACACCTACGCCCGTGTACGACTACGTGTATACACGAGCGTCGACGCACTTGGACGCACAGTTGTTAGTTTTATTCGAAGGAAGATGGAGTACCACGCGGTGAACGAGATTATTGTCGAAAAGAAGCCTTCGGGTTCCTTGCTCTTAAGCTACGTGCGATCCCGGTGCACGCAACAGCGCTTCAAGAGGTTGATGATGTAATTTGAACGATACCAGAAGCAACGTAGCCATGTTGAGAAATTGTTGTCTGATGTCATCGATGTATCGATTTCGAGGAGCACCTCGATATCCGTTTACTGATCGCGTAAATCGAGATGGGGTTCAATGATTTTAGCGCTTGGGATACTTTATTAATGATCAATCTTGAGAACTTGGTCATTGGTACTTCGGGGTGTCGTGGAATTAAGGGTATTCGAAAATTCGGGGAATTTGGTATTTTGGGAAACCGTGGAATTGGGCATATTCGGGAATTTGGCAGATTTGAGAAATCGAGGAGTTGAGAATATTTTTGAGTTCAGGATTCGGGAAAGTGGAAATTTGGATCTCTGAAAGCTTGGGGCATTAGCAATATTAAATGAATTTGAAATTTGAGAATTTGAGAATTTGAGAATTTGAGAATTTGAGAATTTGAGAATTTGAGAATTTGAGAACTTGAGAATTTGAGAATTTGAGAATTTGAGAATTTGAGAATTTGAAAATTTGAGAATTTGAGATTTTGAGATTTTGAGAATTTGAGATTTTGGGATTTTGAGAATTTGAGATTTTGGGATTTTGAGAATTTGAGATTTTGAGATTTTGAGATTTTGAGAATTTGAGATTTTGGGATTTTAAGATTTTGAGATTTTGAGATTTTGAGATTTTGAGATTTTGAGAATTTGAGAATTTGAGAATTTGAGAATTTGAGAATTTGAGTATTTGAGTATTTGAGAATTTGGGTATTTGGGGATTTGGGTCAAGTTGAAACTGTAATCTTTTTGGAACTTGAAATATACGAGAATGTAAATAATTGAAAAAACGAAAAATGAAAAATGTTGAAATGATTTTAAAATTTGTCTAATGTTCACAGTAAGCGTTTGAACATTTATAATTTGATAATACTTGATATTTTCGAAGTGCGATTTTCTAAATAGTAGTTGCATAGCTCATTAAATTTAGTTTATTCTTATCCTACAATAGAACAATTATCGTGCGTCTGAAATCCAGCGAATCACTTCGCCGATACGCTCGACTTCTTCGACACGCTTCAACGATTGCTAAACCTTTCCAATCGTACGGTTTTGGATGTTCGGAATGCATCACGTATTGTATTTAATCCGCTGGTCGATGAAATCAGTCTCAATTATATAGCATTTTCCACGCCAAGGAATTTCAACAAGTTGTTCAACACGATCTTCAAAACTGGAAATATAAACGAAACACATAGCACTAGTAAGATTAAGAACAATCATATACAATATTTACAAGTCCGAGTCAACATCAGAATTCGCGTTTTAATTGAGATACTCCTGATACTAAGTTCTCATTAAAATAATTACAGTTATATGAATTATTTATTATTTACAGAGTATCCAATGCAAGATGTTTTCAAATACAAAAGTAAATACTCATAAAAACTGACACTGAACTTGTGTCGTCGAATAACCGTTGAAACCTTGAATACTATTTCCTCCATACTAAACGATCTTAACGTCACTTGAATTATTCAACATTTTAATGATCCACTTAGAAAGGTTCGATACGTCCGATTTTACAGCACAGACAGTTATGATACTTCTCATAAAATTTACACGGATACACAAAAGTTACATAAACCCTTCAAAGTAATAAAATTTAAGAGTGACAACATTCGAACGACTGTTAAGTTGCTAAGTTAAAAATAGAGAAATAGTAACTTAGAAACAGTTACAGTTAAGAAAACATAACTGTTTTCGAAGTATCTGTTAAATGGTTTCAACGTTCGTCAACCCATACGTCCGTTTCTGTAAAGATTTTCGTCGAACAGTGAACGGTGTAAAAGAAAAGAATTAGAACAACAAGAGTAAAGAAGGACGAGTTGTTATTTTTAGCAACGTACGTGGGAGTAGAAACGCAGAGGGATAGTCAAAATGTTGCTTGGATTACAATGCGGAAGATATTTACAGCGGAAGAATAACTCTTCTGGTCGTTTAAGTAGGCGAGCAAGAGGATCAGGCGACAAGAAGCTCGACTGGATTACAAACCGGAAGGGTGGCCGCAGGAAACTGCGTTTCTCGTGCAAACCAAAACACTGCTCCAAGGATCGTGGAAAGTTTCTTGTTACGACCACGTTAACAGCCGAGAGGTTTTGAAGATCAACGACGCCACCGAAACAATAGAGCTCGAAGTACTTTATCAGCGTTTGCTCGATTCTTTGGTGGTAAAAAACGCGGCAAGAATAGGAAAGCGGTAATTACTCAGTGACGGAATGTCTTTTGAACGACAGGAAACGAAACGCCTAATCGTCGAACGGGACGAAATATGTACGCGTGTACATTTCGCTTATTAACACTTTGCCATGTCAAATTTCTACAATGACTTAACACCTATATTATTCAAAATTTTTACATTTTTCTAATTGAAAATCCTCGCATTGGTTACATACTTGAATCTATGGAATATAAGTACAACAAAGTATTGTGAAAATATTTAAAAATGAAAATACTTAATGCAATTTTCAATCGTTCTCGTGTGGCAGACAACGTGTTATCAGAGATTATGAAAGAAGGATAAAAAAGGAAATTATAGATAGCTATAAAGATTGACAGTAATGAATGTTTGATTAGACAGAAAATTATTAATAAGATATGTGAGGTGAAAATAAGATTTTGGGAATTGTTTTGGTATCATAGACTGCTATTTTTGAACCTCTACACTCAAAAGCATTTTAATGTTGGTAAGTAGTAACTGTTAAACTTCCTGGTTGAAAAATTTGATGAATTTTTGAAATTATTTTTTTTTTATCCATCGTTAATAATGATTCATTATGTTCAAACATCTCGTATATAATACTATAAATTCAGTTAGAAGATATTTTGTTAAAATTGTTGCAATGAAGAAAATTGTTAATGCGAGTCGCCTCTAGAGTGCAAAGAGCGAGACCACCTATGATAATTAAGTAAAAAGCATATCAACAATGCTTAGTAAGGTTAATTAACCCTTGAAGTCGATGATGTAGAATTCACATCGTTGTTTGGTAAATCGTTCTACACCGAGGATAGACCAATAGAGTGTCGCTGGGGCATCGTGATGAAGTTGCGCGCGGTTAAAATCGATTGTCGTTTCCTCGCCGCTTCCGGTAATATCGTCAACTGTACTGGCTTTATCGCAGCCGACATCGAAGATTGTCGCCTGCTATATTATTGATCCATCAACGTGCAAAGTAAAAATTGCCTATCCGAAATATCGCAAAAACTCGTGTAACGAAATTTTGATCAACTCATATTCTTGAACGAAACACTTTCATTTATCAAAAAAATAATACCTAAGGAAAATTCAGTAGACTTTCGATATATCGCCACCTTCACGCAACTATACCCACGTACCCAATACTCATTTATCCAATTATTTCAACAATTCACGTTCCTACAAAAACAAAAATGATGTATCCACATTTACGCATCTGTACGTATTCAAAACAAACATCGACCCGCTGATCGCAAATATTAAAGCTTCAATGGTACCCGATTACCTAATTGCCCATACAAGAAATAAGAGATTATAGCACTTTTTGCACGGCGCAAAGATCAAGAATCCGACACCATATGGTACGTTCGATCTATAATTACAAGAAACATTCTCGTCATGGTTAATAAATTTCCAAAACGAAAAAGAAAAAAAAATGAACACGAGCTGACGAATACCTAACGGTCCGGAGATATCTTAGAATAGCAATTTCATCGGAACAAAATACGATACCCGGTGTGATCAATTGTACCTAATGGACACCCTGACACCCGACTGTCTTTTTGTGCGCGAAGAGAATCGGCAAAGAAACCCACCGGCCGTTAATCAAACGATCTGTTAATCCTATCGATAGAAGATTTTGTCGAAAATCGCTGAACAGAACGTTCTACAACTAAATACCTGTAGCTCCTACCTTACAAGAGCCAAGCTAGCCTTGGGTTCGGCGCCAAAGACCGGCCCGAGGTCAATGACCATCGGAATATTCACGTTCGGCCGGCAGGCAGTCAGGCTTGGCCTCAGCGATTCCTTGCCTCTTTGGATTATTGCAAATCGGCGGATTTGTTCGATATCTTGCCACGCGGCCATTAATTCGATCGAAATTAATTTCAATTTTTGGCTGCGCTGTGGGACCGGATTTCACGGATCCCGTGTTAACGCGATCTTTCCGGTGGGAGCAACTGGTATTTTTGTTTGGGATCGCCCAGGTACCATAACCTTGGTGCGAGGTTAGAGACGCGTTATGTCAGGCGTGATCGAGTAACTTTCGAATATTTGCTAATTTGGTAAGTTCAGATATTAGACATTTGGAAATTGGAAAATTTGGGATTTGAATGTCTTAGCATGTGGAAAATTGGACGTTTGAAATTTTGGGGTTTGAGAATTTTGAAATTGAGGAACAGAGGAGTCGAAAGGTAGGGACCTTTAAATAGAGAAATTAGGAAATTTTGGAATTTGGAAAGTAGGGAATTCAGTAATTTGGAAATTTAGAAATTTAGAAATTAGAAACATTGTAATTTGGGATTTGGAATTATAGAGGTTTGGAAATGTAGTGAATTTGGGATATAGGGATTTTGAGATATAGAAACTTCAAGATGTAAAGATTCGAAGGTGCAGAAATTTGGAAATGTCGAGATTTGAATAGAAATATTTAAAGATATTTAGATTTAAATTATGTGCAATTTAAAAATTCGAACCTTTATAAATTAATATTAGAAGATATAGAATTTAAAAAATCGAAAATTTCGGAATGGTAATTTTTAAATTTAAGAATCTACATATTTGAAAATTTATAAATTTGTTAAATTCAAAATTCAAAAATTTATATGCTTGACTACGTAGAAATTTAAGAATTTACAATCATACAAATGTGCAAATTGATTAATGTTGTACTAGGGAATTTGGAAATTTAGGAACTAGAATATTTCCAAACAATTGAAATAGTGAATAGTGAAATCTTATTTTTCGAAAATTTGAATATTTCCAAATAATTGTAATGATTATGCAATAACACAATACAGTATCTTCAATAAATTGCAAGGATCACTTGCAAAACATTCGTCACACTACGACACTCTAATTGTTCCGAACAATGATAATTAAACTCAGAAAATTATAATTGACATGATTAATTGGAAATTCAGCTGTGGATTCATGCGAATTGAGGAGTGACTGACTGCGAGGAAAACGCGATATTATATACCACTTTTCAAAAAGACCTGTTATTATTAATAATATAATGAAGATTACCTCTACGGAGATATTAATTAAACATATGCTCTCGAATGATAAAAATGCGAACTAATATCTCCAGAGATATCGCGTTTCGTATTTAAAAAGCATCGTTACCTATTAAATTACCGAAGCTCGCATTTGCAGAAGCGGTATCGTTTCGTGCGCTCCGCGTTAAAAAATAAAGCCATAAAATTCATCGAGCAATAATGATTATGTAAAATGATTAGGGGAAAAAGCAAGCAGACGAGGAGCCCGTTCTGTAACACAGTATCTGGCGAGTACAGCTTATTTAGATCGAAATCTGCGTGTCTCGTTCCATATTTTTTTCGCAGTGCATGATTTTGATACCGCTAAGATTCTTCACGCGGCTAATTGGCATTGCGCGAACAATTCATTAGAGGGAACGATGCGCGCTCGGAATTAGTCGGTAATCAGCGTGGCCTTCTTTAAGAATAGTATGCTTGTTTTGCAATAACTGTACACCGTCGAGGCGTTGACTCGAAAAATCCATCGCGATTAGCCGCCTGAATTTTAATCCCTTCGCGTAATCATTAACTCCGCTCCGTACGTTTAATTAACCGTCCGGTCCGACGGAGTCGATAGCCCGCGAAACGGAAGAGTCTCGCAATGAAATCGCGAAGCGAAATAATAGTCCGCGGATACGGAAATACGCGTTCCCGATCCATAAATCCGCCCGGAGCCGATCGGCGATCGAACGAAACGATTTAACCCCGGCATCTCGTCGACGCGTTCCCTTTTCAAAACGACATTCCCCGCCGTACGACGCGAACGAGGGTTACGGTGCAGAGCCGCGGATAAAACGGGGAACCCGCGCAGTAACCGTGGACGAGGGAGAAGCAGGGAGGAATGCGAGAAGAGGGTGCCGTACGAGGCGAATAACGGTGAACGGTGCAGCCGAGTGACGAGCCCGTCGCGGAAGAAAGCCGGTGTGTACCGTGAAGAAACAGAGGCAGCATCGGGGATAAGTAAAAACCGGACGAAAGGGACGGGGAGGACGACGGAAGAAGACGAAGAAGCGGAGGAGGAACGGAGAGAAAGGAAAAAGGTGGTCGAAGAAAAGGAAGAAGAAACAGAGAGGGGATGGAAAGAGAGACGACCATGGCACTATGCGAAGAGGTCCGTCGCGGCAGAGTAGGCTGGTAGGGGTACGAGAGAGAGAAGGTGGTGGAGGCGGAAGAGTTGGTTACAGAGCACTGGAGGGGTGGGGGTTGATGGTAGTGGTAAGGGTACGAGGCACCGTGCGAGCACCTGTGGATCTCCGCGCCACGGTAGAGTCACTCACCGGCTACCACCACCGGACCACCGCCGAACCTTGGTTCACAGGTAGAGGACAACACGGAACACGGTCACTCGTGGCCCGCGAACTCGAAGGAACTGTCGAAACGACCAAACTTTCGTACCGGTTACGTCACTTGGCTCCGTAGCTCTGGACCAACATCCGAACATACTCGCGCACGGAGTACGCTGCACCCGAACGAACCCGCTACCATCGATAAAAACGGTCTACGAGATCTCCAAGTTTCGGTTACCACTCCACGACGAGATTACCGTAACGAGGTTGACGCATCTTCCTGATAAGCGGACACCGTCGACTCGACGTTGAGGAGCTAACGTGTTCGGGTCACAGTTACACCGTTGACAGTGGATCCTCGGTATCATCCGGCCACGTTCGATGATCATCAGATAACAGCTATAAATCGGATTTTCTTCGACGGGAATAGAACATTCTTGAACAGCCACGTGTCTCGAACATCCTCCGAAGAACGGTGCCAGCACGGGGGTGAGGTGGTTCGAATCAGTGATATATCGATCGAAGTGTTTAGGTAGATTGACCGATTCGAGGACTATCCTACGAGGTTGTCTGCTCTTTTTCGTGAAAGACAAAAGTGTGACGGGTAATTTTGATACGTTCGCGGGGAAAGGCATACATTGGACGTATGAATATAAAAAGAAAGGTCGAGATTGTCGATCGATGGACAGGGTTTTGTAGTGAGCGTATTTGACACTCACGATAGCCACGGATGTGCGAAAACGACGTCGTCTGGCGTCGTAATGCGTGTTGGAAGCGTGTCGTTTGACTCTAGGTAACACCGCGAACGACGACGCTTCGCGGTTAGGAGGGAAGAGTGATAAAATTCGGTGCGATTGATGCAGTGCTGGAATCAGAGAAACACGGTTTCGATATCAGATTGTGATCAATACGGGATCAGTGCTAAAGATATAGTGAAGATAGAAAAGACGTGTGAATCCGCTTCGAACGTGATCTCGCAAAATCTCTCGTTTTGGATACCAGGATATGTGATCTCGGACAAGATGCCTAGCACCATAAGAGGTGAGTCGCTTAACTGTTATCTGGGTATCAACGATCGTTGACGTTTTCTTCATTTCGATCGTTTTAGGATTTGTTCACGAGATAGTGCTTACTGTCTTCACTTTTTCGTCGATTCGACATTTTTCTAATACTCCGACGATTTCATTTTTTTCTATAAATGTGCGACGATTGTATATTTTCATAATTCTTCGACAATTGTATATTTCGATAATTCTTTGACGATTTTATATTTCCATAAATCTGTGGCGATTCTATATTGCCATAATTCTTCGACGGTTTTATATTTTCATATTCCTTTAAGGATTCTCTACTTCTATAATTTCCCGACGATTCTATATTTCTATAAGTCTGAAGATTTTATATGCCCATAAGTATACATATTTGTGAATTCAATATTTGACTACGTTTCTGTACGTCAGAGCAGTTTTATGACATTTCGATTTTATGCGTGAAGAATGTCTTCGCCCTGACCAAAACGCGGGAGCACGATCTCGTATTCCTCCATTTCGATCGGCTAATTCCGCATGCACGAAATCGGCGATACAGCCCAAAAAGAGTGACGGATCTGTGTTTCGTACGGTTCAGATCGAAACGATCGTCACGCGGCTTGAATAACAAATACATCTGCACGGGGTAACAGTACGCGGTGTTGTGGCCATGATGGCAGGGTCACTCGAGGTCAGTAACACACTGACGATTAGAAGAGAGTCCGACTTATCTACCTGTTTTCCTTTTTTAATCAACTTTATACGTCTGCACTCGATTATACGTACGATCAATTCGTGTTTCTAAGCGCTCCTCAATAATTCAATAAATTTCTCCGGTGAAGTAATTACGCGTTATTGTACGTGTACAACGGTACGTACATGCTTAACTGCTCCACTAAACTCTAACAAGTTGTAATTCCTATATTTCTATGTTAGATACATGTGTATACATGTGCACTGAGACATATGTATATGTGAACACGTGATACATATGCATGTGTACATACGATACATATGCATGTGTTCTGACTTCATAACAAGTGTTACGCTCGCAAATTTTAAGGAGTATAAAAAGTATTATAATATAACAGTCTTTTCAAAAACATTCCTTGTTACCGTATGCGATGCTTCTATAAATAAATCCTGTACAGTCTGAAATAAATTCGAAATTCATAATTCCTTGAAAACGTAGAACGAGACATGGCTATAAGTACCATTATAACTTCGCGGTTATACGAAGTGCCTTTTTATAAACTTCCTAGAGTAATCGTTAAAACCGATTTGAATTCTAAGATCAATCTTGTATTTCAATTGATACTCGTGCTAGCAACTTTTGCATATAAAACGCGAGTTTGCGCCAATATGTTAAGAGATCGAAACAAAATATGCGCGCGAGAAGGAAAATCGTATAAAAATTACAGGTTGATAGGTATCGGACGGTTTAGATGATTTGAGTCGGTAATGGCGGTTCGAGCATTATTGACCTACGAGGGAAATAAATATATTTATGGAAGCTAACAGTACGCGAGAGTTACGGTCGCGATAGCAGGGTCACTCGAGGTCAGTAACACACTGACAACGGGCACGGGTCAGTCATCGAGGCTCTTCTGGTTCCTAGACGCGCCGAAGCGAGCGTTTCTTTTCCTCGGTCTACGGCGGCACACTTTGATCCTCGTTTTCCGCGGAATCTTCTTCGAAACGATCGCGTTTTACAACGCGACAACGCAAAACGATGTCGAACCGTGGGTCGTATTTTCCCCGTTGGTCGTAGAAAGAAAAGGGAGCCAAGGGAAATTGAAAGTTCTTGGAATTTTTTTTTTTAAATCGGTTACACCGTGCGATCACCTTGAGAGTTGGAAAACTCGCGACGAGCAGTTCCCGCGAAGGATAAAAACAACAAGGACGCGGTCGAAGCTGAAAAATTTAATCGGTCCGGGCAGCTCGGTTGCACGAATTATTCAACGACCTTCGCGAGCGCGTAACCGCTAGATCATCGACCCTGCCGATCGATCGCAGCCTTTCGACGCGCTGAAATGTCGTAATCGGTGGGATTTTCGTCGGCGAGCCGTTCCGGTTCCCGTGAAATCTATCCAGGAAAACGGAAAGAGAGGAGGGGAGTCTCTCCGGGGAAATAGAAGGAAAGAGCCGTCGGCCGAGGTAGTAGGGGATTAAAGTGCAGACAGAGAGAGAGGGAAGGGCGAGAGGGATAGAAAGAGAAAGAGGAACCACGGCGAGTGGAACGGGAGAAGGGGGAAAAGCAGGTAGGAAAGCGAGATACTCTTCCTGTGACAGGTGGCAAAGACCTTGGTAAACGTAAGGGCGTTGCGATCGATTACCTAACCGGACGATGGGAGTGGATTTTGGTTTCTGACGCGGTTCGGCCCTCGGGAGCCGGCGCCCACTGTCGTTTTTCGAACTAAGCGTCGACGGGCTCCTCGCCACTTGGGACACGAACAAAAGCTAAGGTCGACGAACCCCGGCGTACACGTACGGCTTTAACACGCGGGCCGGTTCACGCACACCAGCATCCAGCACGCCTCTACGTACACGCGTTCGTTCGTTCTCTCACAGGCCACCAGGTACTACTTTCGTGGTACCAGTGATGGCACGGCCGGTCAAGTCCGGATTCCGGTGACTAAAGTACCAAAGCCCGCCCGCGTCATTTACATGAGCACGGACTTGACGAACTGCCGTTTCGACGAATTTCAGAATCGTCGATGCCGTTTTCTTGCGACGATACCGGTTCGAAGCTCGAATCGGACTGATACGCGTTCGATGAAACGCGATCAGCAAGATTCGATGGTCGCTGGAAACGCGAACATGAGAAATGTCGCTGTTTTTTATTTATGCTTAAACTCGGTACTTGGATAGATATTTACTTGCTAGGGTATTCGAATATGTATGAGTACTTGAACGATCGCTTTATGTAGATCCGATGATACGAATATGTTCGAGTACACGAATGTTGATGAAGTTTAGGTCAAGATACCTGTTTTGGACCTGAATCGCTACTATTTTTTACTATTTTGTTGTTTTACTTTTATCTAATTTCCTATTTTTCTGTTTCACTGTTTGACCACTTTACTATTTTTATAATTTTATATTTTGTTATTTTATTATTTGACTACTTTACTATTTTTCTGGTTTACTATTTGACTTTTTGACGGTTTAACTCTTTGATTACTTTACCATTTTATCAGTTCACAATTTTACTATTTTCTTATTATACTATTTTACTAATACTAATTTTCTATAATACTAATTTTCTATTTCATTATTCCGTCACTTTTTTTGCTAGTGTTTTCTTATTATGCTATCTTATAATTTATACTATGAACTTTCCACTAAAACCTCAAAATAAATTCAGTTAGAGTTCGAACACAATTTTGTTCCAAGTATTAAGTGACATATTGAACGAAAACTCTTTATGTTCGCCTGAACTCAAATACGTATAAAAATGCATAGAAAAAAGCTTTGTAATCGTATAATCACGAAAGAAAACTTGGATCTGAATACTCGAGACTTAGACTCAAGTTCGAATATTCAAGTACACATATTCAAATCAAATACTCAAATACACATATTCAGTTTTAAATACTCAGGTATACATATTCAACTTTGAATATTCAAGGATAAATACTCGAGTTCGAACATTCAAGTGTCCAACTCACATTCGAATATTCAAGGTTACAAACCCAAGCCCAAATATTCAAATATACATTCTCAAATGCCAATATTAAAGGATACATACTCAAGCTCGGATATTTAAGTATTCATACTCAAATTCGAATATTCAAGTATACCCACTCCAATTAGAATTCTTAGATACCGATGTTCGTACCAGGTCCTTGAACCAGACTTCAAATCATTAAAAGTACTCCAGATACTTGGATACCCAGTTTAGTCAGACCTCCAGTATCAAAAGGTACATTCCTTATGATTTCTCCATGGTTGGGTTATACGTCACGCGGAAGGTCTATTACGTGGGACACGGTTTTATGAATTCTCGTAAGATATTATGCAAGATACGTGAGCGAGCCTCTTGTGGTTCTTGACTTTGGTACCATCAATGGTATTCACGTACACTCTGTACACACGTCGATAGCTAGGCGGTTACCTCGAACGTGAACGAACTTATTTACGTAGACGTGAGTTACATCGTCGTCGTTACAGACGTGTAGGTAGGTCGCCTTGGAATGCCGTAATCTCGATTCTGAATCCCGTAAGAGTTTCTTCATGACCAACCTGACATTTCGCCCCGCGATACGAATTGTATCGCTCAGATTAATTGCGAAGACGACAGCGACGGTGACGAAAGGGTAGACTTTCTCGAGATTCTTTTCAAAGTTAACCCATCGCCTTCTAATATCGCGTCTCGCTCGCGACGCACGTCAAACATTTGTCAAACTTCCACATACTTGCGCCACGATCGAATTTTATTACCATCTTCAATTACAATCTCTAATTCCAATTATCATCTGTGCTGTAATTAATAATGTATGCTATCTATATGTATATATCTATATACATATATATCTATACGTATATTATTTAAAGTGTAATATATGAAGTTTATAGTTCATTGTACAGTTGATTGTAATTCCAATCAAAGATCCTCGAATGCAAAGTACGTCTGACGTTTCTGTGTTCGTTCTTGGTCTTAACAGTGCTGTAATAATCGGTTAGGTCCGATTGACGCAACTGCTCGAAAAAAATCATAGGTTAAAGGGTTGAACCGTGATCCTATCAAATCGACCATTCGGAGTTAGTTGTAAGTTTAACCGGGTACGTGATCATTATGCAAATACGACTACGTAAAAATAGATTTGGTCTCTCGTGACTCGGTTTCGAACAAAGAAATCTATGAAAGGAGTTAGAGGAGGCGCAGGAAGGGAGATAGGCAATGAACCGAGGTTGTATAAGTCGTTGGGTGGCTCTACCCAAATTATGCTCCGAGGTACCGTTATGGTGGAACCATGATCGAGGTGACCGTTCGCAAATGTCGTTACGTCGAATTTTAACTGTCCCCACCCTGCCGTAATCACGCATACAATACATGTCATCGGCATTGCTGACGAAATTGTTAGAGTATTTTAAATAGTCCTGAACATATTGAGGGATGCTCCAATAAGATTCTAAGAAACATGATGTATCTTTATTCTTTTCGTAGTCTTGATCTTCGCGTTTCAATTCGTTAGGTATTAAATTTACAAAAATTCTGAAACTTTATTTATATAAATAAAGTGGGTCTGTGACATAAAATATAGTGAATCCGATTAAGATTAGAATTTTTAGATAATTATAACTGTGTTAACACGGATGTGGTCATCAACGAGTTAATATCGTGAGTAGCTGAAAGGGTCACGTTCGAGAACGGATCAACAACCTTGATATACGACTATGTTCATTCGGAGATTACCTATTTGATAGGTTATTGTTCTAGGCACTTAAGAGCATTAGAACTTGCAAAACTCTTTACCGATCTAAGTAAGAGACGAACGATTATGGTTGTCAGGTTGTGTATCTGCGATCCAACGAATTGACCTTAGTTCAGGTCTTCAGGTTATAATGTTACACGAGATGGGATCTACACGGTGGAAAAGTATACTCGACTTGTTCGTACGATGACATTCCACGTTAGAAGACAAAGATCTGAGCGATGCTGACGCGCGTTCGTTTTGGTATTTTCGAGGTAAAATCACGGGAACGCAACGGCAATGGCCATGTGCGCGGGCAACGGTAATTCGGTTCCGTGTCAGCGTAAAACGAACCAAGAAGGGAAATCATGAGTCACGCGGAATCCGCTGTTCCGAAAGTCGACGTTACGTGCATTGGCGTAACTTGTTAGGGACTAGAATGGTTCGGGACACGGCATACGGTCATATAACGCGAGGTTCCCCGTGCGTTTAGCACATTTATCGTTTTACTATTTTACAATTTTATGGCTTTACTCATTCACTATTTTACTATCATTTTTACTATGCAATTTTACTTTTCTACTAACTATTCTAACACTCACTATCATTATAAATTACTATTTCACTATTTTACAATTTTACTATTTTAGTTATTAATTAGGAATACTTCAAAAAGTTTAGTAATTTTTTATTTAACTCACTATTCTCTGTTCTATTTCTTTGTCAGCTTGCGTTATACACTACTATTCTACTTATATACAGTTATACATATAATGGTACTATATCTTTATGCAACTGCTACACTGTTGTACTATACTACTACAGCTCAATTTTACTACACCGCCTAGACTAGTAGAATAGCAAAATAGTCAAAATAATACGATTATAGAATATCAAACAGTATAACGGTATAGTAATAGAACGATGGGTGTGGTAAAAATGATAGAATAATTAAATCGTAAAATAACGGAACAGTTGCATCATAAAACAGCAAAATATAATAATAACGACATAAAATAGTTAAACAGTAAAATAGAAGGACGGTGATGTAATTATATAACAAACTTCCGATGTAACTTCAGTACTTTGAAAAGTTTGTGCATGAAAATAGAAGTACAATGTAAAGTTCGCTCAAGTAGGACAATAAGATACGAGGACATATATCATGCCGCCATTAAATGCACGGATATGAAACACATGGTGGTCTAACGTGCAACAAACTAACTCGTCGCGAACTAACGCGTGATGTACAACACATAGGGAACTAATTCGTACAGAATTAATTTGTAGCGATTTAACCCATAGATACTCTAGGAATGGCCTTATAACATGTGAATATACGACACATATCGTCCTAACACGTATAAATACAACGTGTAGCAGTTTAACACGTGACTATTTAATACATGGATATACAACGCGTTGATATACAATACATAGCGTTCTAAAGCGCGGATGTACAACGCGTAGTGATCTAACGAGTAGATATACCCTACTTGGGGACCTAATACGACTATATTCAATGTGTATCGATTTAATGCGCGACGTGTGGCAATCTAACGTGTGGATATTCAACATGTAGTAACATAAAGCGTGGATATTCAACGCGTGAATATACATATATAACGTGTGGGTACTCAGCGCGTGAGTATATAACGTACGGTCATATAACGCATATTCAATATGTGAATACACAGAAGGTTGTAATTGAACGCGTAAATCATGCACGCGTGGCCATATAACGAAATTATTCGAAGCTAACCCTCCTCCTCCAAAAATCTGAGTTACGCCAATGACTACATTCATAAACATGCTGCATACGGATTCACGCATGCTATACATTAAAAGGATCGTTTTTTATCACGCATACTCCCGCATCCGCGGCGGCACGACAAGCGAGCGAGTCTACGCAGGTAAACGTGTCTCTCCCGCTTGCCTACCTATCTACCTACCTACCTACCTACCTACCTACCTAACTCAAAACCCGGCTTGCTCCTTCGTTCTCCAGTCATTGAACTCCGAGCTCGTTCAACCCACCAGCTGTTTCTTACTACTCCCCCTCTGTTCTCTTCCTACTCCCCCTACAAATATTCCCCACCGTTCTTCCTGGCCTAACCGTGGACCCATGCCTCTTCCGACACCTCTGCGCCTTCGTGTCTATGCTGCTCTCGCGATACTCCGCCGCGCCGAGCGAAGGTAGTTCGATCTATTCAAGGAGAGCCTTGAATATCGATTCGGTCAAACGACAGCGGGGAGGAAGGTCGAGTTTAGGTTCAACGATCTAGCGAACTTGATCGACACCGAACATAGGGATTCAAGGACGTTTTTTAAAAGCACAGTCTTTTTCGGGACGCTGATGGATCTCGTCATTTCGGGATTCGGAGGCGTGCACGAATTTGGGGATCTTGCATTTGGCGATATCGAATTTGGGATTTCAGGAACTTGATGTTTCAGTTGCATACGTGAATTTGGAGGTTGAAGACGCGGGATGTGATAACTTTGGGAATTCGGGGATTTGAGAATTTCGAGACATACGGGAATTTGGAAATCCTGGATTTGGTGATGTTTAAGTTGGAAATTTTAGGTATGGGGAGCTAAGAATTTGGGAATTTAAGGACGTAGGAATATATAGTAATTTGAGCATTTTGGGTTTGGCGATTCGTGGATTTGGACATTTGAACATCTGACAGTTTGGATATTTGGGCATTTGGGGATTTCTGGACTTGGAAATTTAGGGATTTGGAGTTTCAGAAATTTTGGGCCTTCATAATTTGAGATTTGGAGATTTGGAATTTAAACATTTCGTGTTCAGTGATTTGTGACTACGAAACTAGGAGTTGGGAAATGGTAGAATTTGAAAATTAGAACTAATGGAAATTAAGTATTATAATTAAGAAATAAGTATTTGTGTGTTTAAGGGCTTGGATACACCGGCATTCAAGAATATAAAAATTTGAAAATCCTATAAATTAAAAAATGTATTGCTTTACAAGTTCAAAAATTCGAAAATGTAGAAATCGAAAAATTGAAAAATTATGAAACTCGATCATTCAAGATTCGCAACGAAGTATGTAAAGTGCCCATATATTGAGGGCAAGACGTACCCTATTGTCTACGAACTTAAACTTGAAGGTAATCTAATTGCATGTTTATCAATCAATAAATGTTTGGCAATCGCATCGATTACCATCGAAAGGTTACGATCAATTATACACTATTCTTTTTACTGTCCCGCAATCGTCATGCCTTAATCATGATTCACCCGGCAAAAATAATCCGCTTACTCGGAGATTGATGCGGGTTTTTGAACCCGAACAAGGGAAAGGTCTAAGCGCAGGTTCAATGATCTATACATGCGATGGCCGTTGTAGTTGAAGGACCGAGATCACCGCATAGATCACTGCTAAGAATGCTAAAGACCGTTGTTACGAAAGTGATGGTACCAGAAGAGAATTCAATTGTCATCCCAACAATCTGCAACGTTATTTATGTGTTTAAGCCGGCGAAGAAAATCTGGACGTTCAGTATCCTTTCACTCTGTGCAGCATCTTCACAGCTTCTAAATCATTTCAGCCTCGACTATGCGGGAGTCTCTGCTAGGTGTATTCGATCTTGATCGTGGGTCGTTTATAAAGGGTAGACGTGTTTCAAGGTTTTCGTTGGTTAATTCAGCTTCTCGAATCTCGAAGAGGGAAGATCGAGCTGGAGTTCGTTGAACCGAACCCGTGCATACGTCTGTTAGCAACACGATCGGTTGAAGTTTCCCGAATACCGCATATTCGCTGACTTACAATAAATATTCCTTAACAAAGTCGTCGACGAACGAAGAGGAGAGGAAAATTCAATTTGCCGAAAGATCAGAGTGACACATTATAGAATAAGACGGAAGTATTGCCTGCAATATGATTATACATTTATATTTGACATTATCTAATTTCCTAAACTATCCTGATCGAATTACAATTGAATCTGTGTACCGCAATCTCAACCTCTGATCAATTTTACGAGGTCGATCAATCTTCATCGAATCTTATGTTTGCTGACACAATGGTGGCTGTTCCGATTCGAGGATGCTTTCCTTGGTGTTTCGCGTGAGATAACACTTTCGAAAATCGCCACACAACGAAGCGTGTTCTAATTTTGAACTTGATGCAACTTAATTGCGCATTAACGAGGTAATGCCCGTAATCGAGAACAAATCCGATTTCACCGGATATACGCGTTAACACACGTAGTTCTATCACTTATTAAGAACACGAATATTTTAGTAATAATTATGAAGTAGTTAAGTAATTTGAATTTAATTAAAAATTTTATTTTATCTATAATTTTTGCAATGTTTGTTTTCTTTTATAAATTCTTAATTTGACGATGTTGAAATAGTTCGGTGATATCTTTTAGTCAATTTATATAATTTATAATTAATGATAGAGGAGAATAGATACACATTGAGTAGCTTCATATTTGTACACATGTATTTATCATAATTATTCATATTAGTACATTGGTACTTATCATAGTTATTCGTATTAATACTTATCGCTGGGGGATAAATTTTAAAATCGACTGTTTTTACTTTTATTAATTAAATCAATATGTCTTATTATATGCGTTTAATTTCACTGCATCAACGTGATCATGTAAAACAATTTTGCCGCGTTGACAGTGAAGAAATAACTAATTCAGCATTCTTTGGTATAAAGCGATGATGAGCAATTGAGCACGTGAGGGCAAATGGTATGCTCACGTGGGCACTGGTAGACGGTCAACTTGAATACCTGAAAACATTTTGGGTCGAAAACTTGAAATTTTTACATCTCTCGACTTCTAAATTTTTTATATAAAAATTTCCAAATTTCCGAATTACCAAATTCTCAAATATCTGAATTATCAGATTCACTAAGTTGTGAAATACCTCACAATTACAAATTCACAAATCTTCGACTTACAAGTTTTCCTATTTTTCAAATTTATAAATTCTCAAATTTCTAAGCTATCCAAATTTTCAAATTCCCAACATCAGCAAATTTCCATATTTTCAAATTCCATTTTCCAAATATCCATAGTTCAAATTTCCTAAATTTCTAAATCTATGAACTTTCAAATTCCCAGTTTCAAATTTTCAGATTCCTAAAATTACCAAATTTCAATATTCTCAAATGCCATTTCCAAATACCACAATTCAAATTCCTTAAAATCCGAAGTTTTTGCGTTTCAAAATTCCCAAACCTTCAAATTTTCAAATTTCTGAATTCACCAAGTTTCCAAATACCCAGGCTGTCAAATTGCCAGATTTCTTGAATCCCAAAGCCCATACGAATCTCAAAAGACGCTGATAAAAATTCGAAACGAAAAGCCCATTCCAAAACGCTATACACATTGTATCCCAAAATTTGTCCATTCCTTCGGGCAATTTTCGGGGAAATTTCCCGAAAGCGATTTCCTCGAATTTACGATCCACGTAGACTTCATCGCCGAAGCCCGGTATAAAATCGTTTTTACGACCCTTTCACGCAGCGCGAGCACGGATTTTCCTTTTGGAATCGAAGACGAATCGATGGTAATGGTCGTACGCGGCTCGAGGAGGGAAATGCTCGATGGCCCACCAAAAGAGCAAAGCGATCGCGAGCGAGCAAACGAGCGGATTGTCGTGTCGGCAGGTATTCGATAGCGCCGCAAGGGTCGTCGACCGCAGGTGCTACACGCTCGTTCGCTCGCTCGTTCGGCTCGCTTGTTCGTCCTCGGCCGAAAACTTAACAGCACACTGCCGTCTCTATCTCTCGTTCTGGAAAAAGATTCACAGTCGCGTCGGCTCGTTTTTCTGCGGGCGTTGTTCCACTATCCGCGCCCGCCGATAATGCTAGCCGTAATTGGTTAGGAATTTCGGCGCTGAACACCTGGAAACCTGCCTGTGCACGAAAGCAACAGTAATTCACAAAATCGAACCGAATACGACTCGAACGATTAAAATTGTAACGATTTTAACACTAGAACTACCATCCTGTCAAAGTGACTGGTTTCGGGTTTGGCATTTTTTATCACAACATTTTATTGCTGTCCTTTTTCCAAAATGTCATGTTTTATTGAACTAATGAATGGTTGTACATGTTAGGTGATGCTGCAGTATTTATTTATTTATTTTCCTACTTTATTTTCAATGTTGAAGTAAGCATGCATTTAATGCCGGTACTTAACACGTTCCGTGCCAAGCCATTTTTGCTTGACTTCTTGTTCAGGCCATTTGATATTTTGACTAAAGATATTTTGATATATTGTCACACAATATTTTATTACATTATCAATACATTAGTAGTTCTCTTGTTTGGAGTAGTCATAAATTGCGTTTTGTATAATGCCACATTTTTTTGGTAGAAATATATTTTACAGAATTACATTTGTCATGAAATACATGCATTCAGTGCATTAAATAAATATGTATCACTGCGTGTACCACCGGGGGTACACATGGCACGGAACGTGTTAACTGTACTGATACGATTTCGATTTTATCGAAATGAACCATATCAGACAGTGATCACTTCAGAAATAGTCAACTCGAGCTAGAGACAGTCAACACAGATGTGGTCAACGGGTGTCAAACTTAGTACCGAATAAAAATTAATACAGAAAAATGGACAAGTAAATGGACACAGTGTAAATGAACAAGTTCATAAGATACATTGAAGTCTCAATTATAGAATACAACCGAAATTTTGTCTTCGCGTTAGGATAGTACAAATGACACGTACAAAATACAGGTGTAAATCTTACGAATATCTCCACGTAGGATCTATACGTGGTTTCGTAAAGATTGAAACAAGAAGTTATGATTAATTCGGAAGAGCAGTTGGCATACTTCAAAAAGAGGATTCCACATCGTTCAAAGTTAGGTGTCGTTAGAAGAGGGGGTGATTATTCCAGGAAGCGAAAAGTTCAGAAAAAGATAAATCGACGGATATCGATAAACCAACATCCTCGTTCGCGGGAAGCGCACGGCCGGTGTTTGACGAAGGAACGAAACGAGACAGGTTTCACGAAACGTGGCCGTTCGGAATCAAATGTAAATCGACGAAGATTAGACGGGCCTTCTAACGTATTCAAAGTGCGCCGAAAGGAGCGGGAACATTTGAACCAGTGCCCGGTTCCCGAGGCCGATTCACCTCGACAAAGCTCAGCCCGCAGGACAATGACCCCTGAGCTACCACGTGGCGAGTGATGTCTCTTCCCCGTCAAACCACCTTACCTGCCTGATTTAAAGCAACCACCCGGCCGTGAACCTTTGAGCCTTCCTAGGGTCTCCACCTTCTCCCTTCCCTTCGAGTCTCGTTGTCCTTGTCCTTCCTGGTCCTGTCGATATTTATGTCTACGCGCGAGCGGATTGGCCTCGACGACGTGCTCGACTTCACGAACACGCGGTTGAACACGCGAGGATGGGATTGTCGCTATTACAACGCTGCCGCGAGGTGCGAAAATAGGGTTGGGTTCGGAGGGTGTCGATCGAAGGGCGGAGACCGAAGTGGATTTTAACTAGGATCTCGTGCGACGAAACGGGGTTAATGGCGTGGTTGCTCCGCACGGAACTACGCCAATGTCAATGGCAATAGGGCATTACGTGTCGCTAAAATTTTCTATTTATAGAAATCGGACTTCTTTACCGTTAGTAGCGTACAAGGTGTTTCGCGTAGCATCGCAGTATTTTTTAAATATTTTCAATGGAGTTCTCGAGCGAATGGCAAACTATGTCCACGTAGCTTCCGTAAATTAGAACTGCTATCGGTGATATGCTTTTGGATGTTTTTCAATATGACCGAGCTGGATTTTAATGTTTTCCGTAAACTCTTCACTAAATTTTGATTACATGTGTATTATGATTTCTTTGATTATGTATATATCTATAATTAATGATTTGATGGGAAACTTAACGTTATTCGGGTAGACGATGATTCCCATAAATATCTGTGGAAAATATATATATATATATATATATAATTTTAATTTAAAATATAATTGTTATATATTTTATATTATATATTATATATTGTATACTAAGATATAAATATTGCATATTTTTCAACATGTAAATAATACCTCTTTCTGTCAATACATTTAATTATTTCCATGTACCAACAAAATTGCTAATGTTTGATAAGATTATTCACACAGCATAACCATTTGTGTCGATAATAAAGTACCGCACGTGGGTGATGGCAATTACCTAAAGAAGGTGGATGCATGATTAGTGGGAGGATGATATTTGAATTTCAAATAAATGAATGTCTAATAGGTATCTAAAAACAGTAACATGTTTTTTTAGCAATATTTCATATTCGTTTATTCAAATACATCATAGTTATAATTTGATTTATTTATTCGATCCACTGATTTATTGATCGATGTTTGAACCATTTATTTCTTGCAAACAAGATAACGTTCGACAAATTCTCGTTTTATTCCCCTACGTAAAAATTATACACTATCATGGATACTAAATCAAGATTCCCGAATGGAATTTCAAAATTTACATACGAAAGTTGTGGAGCAAGACGGAAACGCAAGATGAGGTAACATTTTTTTTTGTGCGACCGAAAAAGGAGGATCAAGTTTTCTTTGAAACACGGTGAAAAACGAGATGCAAGTTCAGCGACTGCATCTGCACTTTGCACTTCCGTGTTGTGAGCCGAGCTAAACATTCCATTAACACGTGTCATCGACACGAAGATCAGACGTTCATGCACATCGGCGCTGTATCAAACTACAGGATGAACAATCTGTGCTCGCGAGCATTCTTTGTCACCAATTTCATTGTTTCAAACGTTCCGAACATGCATCGTTTTCTTGATGACTAAGCATGTTTAGGTTTGACTAATACGAGATCTGCGTCACATACGACGAGTGTGTTTTCAACGAAGATTTAAAACTGAACTTCTATGAACTCGGATCGAATTCCGTATTGTTCAGCGCGTTATGGTGGTCATAAGTGTCATGGCCGTCTTTGATGGTGAATATTTCAAACGTAACAGAGCTCCACAGAAGAAAAGGGACGACAAATTCTGAATATCACTACCATAACACAAATCACAATTAGTACAATTGTAACAATTTGGAAATGAATTTGTAACAATTCTGAAATTGAATAATTTGGAATAAAATTATTGAAAATTAATTTACAGCGAATTCTGAACATTATAATATGGGCATACTTTCACATCGCAGTAGTAATTCGTTGATATAATAAATTTTAACGCTGACATGTAATCTTCGACGAGTAAACAAATTAGTGTTTCGATTACACGTTGATTCAACTGAGTTGACTTAAATGATAAAATTATTTTATACATATTAACTCATATTAAACCATAACTCATTTAAAGTGTTATCCGTTTTCAATCGTTAAGCATTGTCGATTCTACAGCAAAGGAACAGTCAAGAAATTTGAAAAACGTTGTTGTGGAAGTAAAGGAATTTTTCCGGGGGATGAACAATCGGATTAATAGCGCTGTTGAAACATTAGATGGGTGTAAAAATTCTGTGGACGAGCAACGGGCATCTAGTACCCCGATCTCCCTTGGCCCGCGACCATTTCCCTAGCCAGGCCGGCAAGGTCGACGATCCTTGGGAGAAAAGATTATTAAGCACGGTCGCGTTACGTGGACCTTCGGTAAATGGCCGCGGTTCGTGCAGCAAGGTGCACTGACCGCAGATAGAAACACGTGGACGCGGACCGTGTCGGTGACGGTGGTTCCATGGAAGGGAAGTTAAAAAAACCGTGAGGGCGAGGGGGGGGGGGGGGTTTGAAGGGCTGATGATTTCACGTGAAGCCTCAACAGTCATTGTACGTGACGAAATAAACGTATACCTCTTACGAAATGTCCGGCAAGCGTGCGACGATGGGCCGTTTGTCAGTTTCGGCGAAATAAACGGGATTCCGTTCGGGGAGTTCCGCGGCAATTCGGTTTCGTCAAACTGGTCTCACGAAAAATATGCTTATTGGTGTCGTTTTCTAACGCAATACTTTACCGTAAACTTGTAACGCTTCGAACGATGAATATTTTGTCTTATGTCCGCTACATTTGCATACGTGTCCAAATTAGTATCGCTAAAATTAGAATCCTGTAAAAATGAGGTTACAGGAGGTACAAATTTTCATGTTGTTGATGAAAGTTTTATTCGGGTTACGATATATAATTGTGACTTTTAGTGGGATTATATTGTTGAATTTTTGTAAATGTGATGCGGAATGATAGAAAGACCAATAATTAGGGACTGAATTGGGTTGAGTTTGTTTAAGCGTGCAGCTCGGCTTACAATCACTTAGCCCAATTTACACCTCTAAATTTACTGCTAGCCTCTGCAGAAAGCTGATTATTATAACTTCGCACTCGCGTGTCTTATTTTAGACACGGATGATCACGGTTGGACAGTCACTTTCAAATTTTACTCTGTTGCTCTCAAATTGCTACAATAATATAAAATCTATTTGCATAATGAGCTACATGATCAAAATTATTATTACAAGGTCGTGTGCTTCAAAATTATTTGTCTCTAATTACAAACAGATTGAATTAGAAATATTAAATTAGTAACATACATTTTTAGATTTATAGAGACTATTGAAAGCTTTTAAAAAATGATTTTTAAAAAAGTACATAATAAATAGGAAAATCTGTTAAAAATAAAAAATATTTATTTTTAAAAAATCATATAGTATCACTAATAGTCAGCACCAACTAAAAATGGGATACAAAATTGTAATTGCAAAGGACAAAAAATTAAGTCAACAATGATACACGCAGTTTATGTATAAAATACAAGATTTTGTGCTTTTAGAGTACAATATTATTGGAAGAATAACATATTTATTACTCATAGAATATTATTGTATGTAACATAAGTGTAACATATTACCATGAAGGGTTAGTACAAACGGAGTATAAGGCTAGTATTAATAGCATATAATGTATAAACAGTATATACAGTCGGCATAAAATGACTATAAAATTAGTACGAACTTAATATAGGGTTAACATAAACAGACTCTAGAGTTAGTATAAAAACATCATAGGACTAGTATAAACATAATATAGGGATAGTACAAACAGAATATAATGTTAGCATAAACAGACGATAGAGTTAGTATAAACACATCATAGGTTTTGTACAAAGATGATATAGGGATACACAAACAGACTATAAGGTAATTAGAAGCACACACTATAGATTTAGAATTCTAGAAAAGAGAACATAGGGTTAGCATAAACGGACCATAGTGTTAGTATATAAACAGACCGTAGT
Source organism: Coelioxys conoideus (assembly GCA_947623535.1). Taxonomy (NCBI): domain Eukaryota; kingdom Metazoa; phylum Arthropoda; class Insecta; order Hymenoptera; family Megachilidae; genus Coelioxys; species Coelioxys conoideus. The sequence continues at coordinate 13,799,810 of OX392457.1, read as the reverse complement.
ATCAGCATAAACGTACCATAGGATAAGTATAAACAGAATATAGAGTTATCATAGACGCATCATAGGGTTAGTATAAATCGACTATAGAATTAGTAGGAACACTCTTCACATAAATAGAGTACCGAAACGAAGGAAAATAAAAGCTGAGAAAGTTGAAGAGAAATTATGGAAGAAGATTAGGAGAAAAATGAATTTAATATGAAGAAATGTCCGTGAAGGCAGTAGGAAGATGCGTGGTGCCGGAGGGCACGGTTCCTGTTTTCTGCTCTCCCTTCTTGTCGGTATCCTTTTTCTCCTAATCACGCGGCTTCTAGTGACGTAACAGCAAGGTCTTACGGTACCTCCGGGAACGGGCCTACATTACGTGAGTATCCCTACACGCGACCCGCACGTACGTGTACATTACGTATATACCTGCGTAGAAGATCCGCTACACGTTGTTTCACTCGTATCAGCCGACGTTCCTTCACCTCCTCCTCCTCCTCCTCCTCCTCCTCCTCTTCTTCTTTTTCTTCGTCTTCTTCGTATTGTCGTTTCGCTCCTCCATTACTCTTTGATCGCCGCTTCGTTCCGAGCAGCTCATTGAAGCGGTATTCTGAAAACGATTAACGGTTTAAGCCGTCTCCCTTAATCTTCGATCGTTATTTTAATGCATGCCCGATTGTTTCCTAATTGTATGCAAGGTTTGTACCTTCCACGATGCTGACTCGGCTCGTCTCATTCAGCGGAGATCGTTGAACGATGAGTAACCGCTTCCTCCTTGATTGCTGTTCGCGCACGAATAAATTGGTACCGAATTAAAGACTCCTTGCTGTCTGAAAGAAATTTATTCTATGGCGTGTTATTATACTGGCAACTATCCTCGTCGACACCGCTGAAATTTTATTTCTGTACAGTCTTACATAGGAAGTTTGCGTTGGTGATTATTCCGATGGACTCGGTGCGGAAATTCGGGATTTGGACATTTATGGTAGATATTTTGTATGTTAGGGATTTCGGTATTTCGAGATTCGGAGAGTTCGAGATTTAAGGTATGTGGTGATATGGAGAATTTTAGGTTTAAGGAATTTTTGAGATTCGAAGAACTGGTAATTTGAAATTTGGGGATTTGGGAATTGGAAAAAATTAAGAATTTTGAAATTTGAGTACGTGAACATTTGAGGAACATGTAGATTTAAGACATTTGGGAATATCAATATTGTGGAGTATTATTATTGTGAGACTTTGGTGTGATCTGAGAATTTCGATTCTAGGTGTTAAAAATTTGAGAACTTGGAAATTGTGAAACATAAAAATTCACGGATTTGGAAATTTGAAAATTTTTAGATTTGGAAGCTGGCGAATTTAGATATTTATAATTTTGGAAATTTAGAAATTTTAGTATTTCAAGATGAGACTTAGAAATCTTTGAATTTGATTTAAAAATTGTAATTTCCATTATAATCGAGTTCCAATTATAAACGTCAGAAATGAAACAATATAAAAAAGAAGATATATTCCGAAGATATTTCGTTAGATCTCCCGAACCAGGCCTCGGAAAATTCGATTCAATCTAACTGGAACATATAACGTACCTTGTTAATTAACAAGGATCTCTAAAAACGGAGTGCGTTATCTTCACCAGCTATCAAAATCCTTCGAACAATCATCTACGAACGATTCAAGCTGCCGAGATTCGATCAAAAATTCGTTCCACCGTCAAAAATTCAAGTCGAGAAGCGATTTTCGGAACCTGTGCGCGTGTGAATTCGAAGATCGAACAGTTCCCTCGAATTCCCTGGGAACCGATCGTTAATTCCGCCCGTAGAATTCGTCATCTCGTCTAGGGTCATCGACGCGGTTGTTTTCCCTTGTTTTCTGATCGGTATGCGCGGGTGCTTAGTCGGGATGTCGACAGGTGAGCAGAAACAGACGTATATACGTGTATATACGTATATACATACGTATGTAAGATACAGTTAGGAGTACCGTTCTGAAAATGCAACGGCTCGTATCGGGCCGAAGAGAGCGAGGAGAGTGTTCGGTGTGTAGTCTTTGCTTGTAGTCGGCCCGAGCGACGCTTTAACTCAAACGGACACGGTGAGAGGCGGGGATCCACTCGAAAGGGGTATAACGGTAGCGATAAATTCAATGGCACGGACACGATGAAACACGGAATATAAGCGTTCCACGTTACGTGCAAATAATTATAACCCAATAAGGCTCTATCTCCGTGCGATCGTTCGATGCTCGGGGCCAAAATATTCCACAGGCTGCGTCGACGTACCCAAAATCGTACCTTAATTCATGACCAAATATATTTCTAATCTTAAAAAAAAATATTCCAACTTGTAACGAAATATTTCGATTAATAAAAAAATATCCGATTCGCGAGAAAAATCCTCGAACGCGTTCATGAAAATCGTCGAACCGATCGATCTGTAACGGCAACACAGCGACCCAGTATACGGATGGGGTAAAAAATATACACAGTTTAGTCGGAAGGAATATATTATTGTAGAACTATCTCACCTTAAAGGGGCACGATCCTTCGCGTGCACTGACAACCCCTTCATTTCCGTTCCCCGTTAAACGGAAGCCTACAGTTCGACGGTGGCGAAAAATTGATTCGGTGACCCGAGGAACGAACGATGCTCGATCGGATTGGTCGTAATCGATCTCAAAGGTAGAAATACGAGTGTAACGTTGTCGCTTCGAAGACGGAACAGTCTATCTGGCTGACGAATACAGGCCGGTAACGGATCGAACAAATACTGGCCAGAGCGCGCAGTGGCGGCGCGTGCGCGCCCCGTCCCTGAATCGCGTTGAACCAATGAAACACCCTCTTAGACTGGCCCCGAGGGGTAGAAGATTCCGATATATTTCGGGCAATTTCTATCGGCGAGTCGATCGCAGGGAAATTCGCCGTGAAAAGATGCGAGAAAGTGCGAGGGCCTGCACGGTGTCGGCGGGCAGGTTCAGTTGGCAGGGGATGCTGTCGGGTTGGACGATCTGCGAGGGAAAAGAGCCGTATGAATCAGTGTAATCCGGGGCGGGGTGGTAGTAAACGGTGGCTCAACACTGGCTGCCATCTGCTGACGGTCGGTTCAAGCTCGAGCCACTGGTTCCCCGTGAAGTGCATAGCCGAAACGAGACGTTCGGCACCGAAACGACATCAAGCACTGGCTAGTTTTTTTCAACGAAAGGGATCGACAGTGGGCCACGGTTCGTGTCGCGAGCCAAAAAAGTAGCCGCGTGTCGGCGATGACGCGAGACACCCCGCGCGAGTGAAGTTTTATCGTGCGGTGCCGTGTTGTGTTCCTGCCAGAAAACGGGAGAACGGAACAACCAGCCAGGATGACGGAGACGACAATGACGTAAAACCCACGAGGCTAAGTGGATCCGACCGACGGTCTGCCTCGTTTCGCGCACGTCCACGCTGTTGACCGAAATCCTCGTCGTCGAACGTGATCGAGCACTCGCATTTGGCATGTGATCCAGGAGAAGTATGCGAATCAGGCAGCTCCCGGGTCCTGGTGTCTCGATCGAAATTTCGAACGACCCGGACGATGATCGATGCCGAGGGAACGACGTTCGCGGGTGCAATGATCCACCAAGATAAACCTCTGTGCGATCGTAAGTGCGTAGGCAAAAGGCGTTTGGTCGACGATTGAATACTGCTGTCGGACTCGACGGGATCGTTGGCGTTACCGTTTCCGCTGGTGAACGAGATTCGCGATATCGGTGACCGTTGTTCGATCCGTACCATGTAAAATTCGAGTTCGGACGAGTGATAGAAGCTAGGACGATCGGGTGGTGGCGATGAAAGATGAAACGCGAACGCGGGCTACGTATTTCGCTACGTCGTACGACATCGTGTTGAACGACGAGGCTGGTTGTTAACGGAATATCGACCGAAAACCGTAGCTACCGAATTAGTGACGAAGGTCGCACACGAACGCGTGCAATTCGCCCTTCGAGGTCTGGACGACAACCTCGGGTCGAATCGTTCGTCGAGAACTTCGCCCTTCGTTGTTTTCTTCCGTGAAATTCGTGGACGAACATCATCGAGTTATAACTGGAATCACGGTTGTGACGCGTGTACGTCGTCGGTGAAGAGACCAGACAGATTGAACGTCGATAACCATCTAGACCCAGATTAACTGTCCAGGAACATTGAAACCGAAAGTGCGAGCTGGATGCAACTCTCTCGAAGAACGGTTGTCCGAAAGAGACCTACTGACCTATCGACTCGACGTACCTGTTCTTCCATCGTAACCCTTATTTCTCGTTACTTTTACCCCGTCGTGTTATCGAGTCAAACAGATAAATTGGCACGTCAAGAGGACAGCGACCGGTGGTGGAAGCGGTATTTAGAAGGCAAGGGGGCGATGTTGCTGCGCGTACGAACGCGCGGGTGAATCGAAGAGAGTCGTTCTTTGAACGAGACCCACTGACCTATCGACTCGACGCTCTACTCCTACCCTTCGCCGTCTTTCTTCCCTCGCTCTACCCTATTTCTACCTTTTCCTCCCTTGTGTTTGTTGGCGTGCCGTTACCGGGACATTCGTAATTCCATTCTCGAACTCTTCAGGGGTAAAGTTCGAGGATACGCGACGGACAGCCGCGCTGAATCTCTCTCCTAACACGCGCGAGATACGAAGAGTGCCTAAAGTATTTTCAATCGGTACTTCGACTGATCATAGTTGTACGATCTCGCGATTCTATTCTCCCCTCTTGCCTTTTCGCCGACTCGGTTCGCTCCGCTTTGGAGATTTTTTACTTGTGTTTTTGTAACGATAAGCTCGTGTTCAGGGTAATTGTTCTGTATCGTTTCCGTGTTTCGTTGTAGCTCGTCAAGTATATTAGGATATCGATTATACAAGGTGAAGAGTGCCTAAAATTTTACGCCTTCTCGACTGATTATTGAGACGGCCGCGCAACGATCGTTGCGTATCCGTTCTTGTTCTCGCGTTTACCTCATTGTTTCGACTTTCCGTTCTCTTCGTCACGGGTGCCGAAGTGGTTTTCACGAAAACGGTCGACAACGGTTGCGATCGATACGATACAGTGCCTCAGATTAATCTTCTCTCGACTGATCGACGGAGAAACATAGTAATCGTACCTCGTTTAACGCGGTTTTTCGCTTGTCTTGAATTTCGTTCTGCCTTACGGCCACCATAAGAACTTTACACGGATCCGATAAGCACGGGTTCCTAGTCGCGTATCTTTCTTTGGAAATTTTTATCGAGTCGGAGAACTCCTTTTCCTTGCTCGTCTTAACGCCTCACGATCCATTCGAGATCACCGATCGCGAACTGATAACGATCGATCGTGCGCGAAGAAAACGTACCGGAGCCCCGTTAATATTTATCGTTCGACGATTACCTCGTCGCATCCGCGTCGTGAACAGAATCATCGAGGCATCGAGTGCCGTACAAGTTCGAGAGGAAAATAAATCCACGTTTCCCGTTCAGCTCGTTGCCAACTTAATCGAACCGTCGAACTTTAATCGGGTCGAGCGTGCGATCGATCGAACGGTACACCAGCAGCCCTTGACAGTGCGTCTTTAATCTCGTTGGCGGAAGAGATGGCATCCAGATCGCGTTTCGAACTCTTCGTGATATCCTCTGACGTCGAACAAGATTGCACGCCGATGCTCGACGGATTCTCTTCGAAAAGCGTTACGTGCTGGAACAGGCCGTCGTCGGAGATAGCCTGATCGTAAGCTCGTGAGCATCCACAGCAATAACACCAAGGAAGGACAAACACCGCGGAAACGACTCTAATTCGCGATCGATCTACGTCGACGAATTTGTTCGACGAACGAGAAGAAAGCTCGAGCCTCGTCGACGATTTTCCACCTGCGAGATCGAAACGTGTCCGATCCGACACGTTCAAAATCTACTTGTCTGGTCGAATCGAATCATCGAACCATCCCGAGCAAAAATCGGGACAACGTGGCTCGTTGCGATTGTATCGATCACCCTCGTTCGTTTCGTCGAGTTGCGGAAATGTTGTGATTGTGATTCCGTTAAAGAGAAACTACGCACAGAGGACGATAAAAACGTAAAAAGAGAAAAATGGCGGAAAGCGCGGCGAGTCCGGGCACCGTGCAAGTCTCTGCGAACAGTCCGCAGCAGCAACAACAGTCGCAACAACCGCAACAAACGCAACAGAATCAACAACCGCCGGATATAAGCAGCTCGCAGCTGGCGTCACCACCGATCACGGGCACAGGTACGAATAGGAAACGATCGAGATCTTCCGGTAGGGTTATATTTAAGATCTATGGGCATCTCAATTTTTAGATACTTTTATTGTTCGACTAGATGTATGGTTATTTTCGTAGCTTTCTTTCTTTCTTTCCAAAAATTTTCATTCATCTGTCTGTGTACGAGATATTTCATATTTGTGATTTTGGGTCATGAGACATTTTATTGCTATATATCCGATATTTTGTAATGTAAATATCAGACATAAGGAGAAGTATAATTAGTATACCGAAATATTTTTCTCGGAGAAATATTATTCGCTTATTAACAAGTCGACAATACATCGCGAGGCGATATAAGGTACATTTGGGTGCAAAGTATCTGGGTTCCGGTAATGGCGCTTGTAGGAAGAAGTACTTTTGATTTTGGAAGATGGTACTTGACAACTTTTCATCCTTTGAATTTCTAAATTCCGAAATTTTGTCACTTCTGATTCTTGAAATTTTTTGATCCAGAAGTGTAAATCCTCAAATTTCCAAACTCTCAAATCTCTAAATCTTTACATCCCCAAATCTCGAAATTTCCATCTCCAAAAATCCCCAAATTTTGAAATCTTCGAATTCCCCACTTTTTAAAATCCCTAAATTCTTCAACTTCTAAATTCCCAATTCCGTAAATCACCGAATCTCTAAGTTCTCAAATCCCCAAAGTTCAAAGCTCCTGAAACTAAAAAATTTTCAAGTTCCCGATCTCTCGGTACACAAAATTTCCAAATTTCTAAATATAGAAGTTTTCAAGCTTCAAACGTCGCACATTGATGGTACCTCACTGGCCTATATCCCCAATTTCCCTTAAGAAACCCAACCCCTGAAGGAACTCGCCAACATTCAACACATGGCGATACAACATGTGACTATATCTACCGCCCGATGCCGTATGTTTCCGCAATTAGCAAAGAACAGCGATATAAAAATTAAGCAAGGTGTTACATCTTTTGTTCGAATTGTGCATACAACAGGCTCGCGAATCGTTATTAAGGTCTCTCGTAGAAGAAAAGCACGCCGAAGTTAGAACTTCAACAGGCTTAACGAACGGAAGACAACGGACGAGGTTATACTTCTCTTTCGTTCTCGTTGGGTCACGTTTCGTAGCTGTAACGAAGGGCCATTACATCGTGCTAAAACGGATCAATGTTGAACGTATAATGCGTTCACGTGGATGCTTTTGGTGTCGTGCGACACCGCGTCGTGCTTTAATTAACGAAATTAATTCCGGCCTGGCCGACTGGTCGCGATGCAATCGATTCCAACGAGCGTAAAGATATCGTGCGGTTAGAGTTGTTTCTCTTGCTCCCGTTAACGCGAAATTTTACAGGGAATATTCAATTTTACGTTTTCGTAATTAAACACCGTGCGTCCGATAGCTCCATAATCGTACATTCGCATTCAATTTACAAATTGATTTTCATTGACGATTATTATTATGTAAATTACTCGGGCTCTCGGATCAAATTGATTAAACGAAATCAATTTGTTTAAAAGAGGGGTAACGTATTTTTAGTGCATCGTTCGGATTAATGTATTTTTTGTGCATCGATAACTGTAATGGAAATGAACATTCTGATTATTCTTTCGTTTCGTCGCGATTCGGAGTACCGTGTTTTTATTAATACTTCGATTACAAGTTTGTAGTTTGACGATGTACATAAAACATCGCAGCCTTAACGGTAGATTCTGTTTGCATAAAAGGATACATAAAATCGCAACGATCGTATAAGTATGACGTTTGCGGTCATCAAGGCATTAACGCAGTGGCCGTCACGAAGGAAACATACACAGTTTTCAGTTGGAGATGAACACATCTTAAACATTTACAAATATAAATACATATAGTACGATACCTCAATTTGATATTTCAAACCGTGAGCGTGATCTCATTTATATTCACAATTGTTCTACTGCCGCCGATTTGTATTGAATCGAATTCGTAACATCGATGATTCATACAACGTTGAACGCGTTATGAAAAAATGAAGTACGGGCAAACAAATAATCTCCAACTGAGAACTGTGTAGACAAACGAAACCTGTCTGAGACCCTTCTATATCGGTACTATCGCAACGTAAACTGTTTCACGATAACCGATAACGATGGCCGGCAGTTTGGTCTTTCATTCGCATAACCGATGCTGTTCACGCAGCACAGCCACTCCTCGCAGTAATCAGGAACGTACAGAATTCGCTATTACCATATCGATCGACAAAGTCAGCATTAAACCATCCGATCGACGATCATCCTTCTGCTATGATCACGTACGATCAAACATTCCCTGTTTCCTGGAGCAACCCAGGTTCCTCCTCTCGCAATGATGCTTCTGATTCGACATTCACGAATTTCGATGAGATTTCACGCGATAATAGTCATCCGTAATTTTGATCCAGGGTAGATAATTGCGAAGAAGTTAGATTCGGAATTCGAAAAAGTTGCATTTGACGTTTGAAACAATTGCATTTGACGTTTGAAATAATCCCATTTGAGGTTTGAAACAATCACATTTGAGGTTCGAAGCAATTACCTTTGAGGTTAAACAAAATTGCATTTGAAGTTTGAGAAAATTACATTTCAAGTTTGAAACAATTACATTTGAAGTTAGGAACAATTACACTTGAGGTTTGACAAACTTGCATTCGAAGTTTGAAGGAATTGCAATTAAGGTTTGAAAATACTACAGTGGAGGTATGAAGAAATTGCATATTGCTAGACGTTCAAGAATTGGAGCGTGATTATCTCTAATAACTGTGCAGCAACATTACGCGCGTAAGTAGAGCTATACCGATATTTCTGGATACTTCACTATCATTCTGAAGACATAATAGGTCAATTCTCTGGATATCCGGTTGTCCTGCAGATTTTAGGATCGACACATATATTTGTGACTACTGAAAATTAAGCACGAGCGTTAAAATTTATTTCACAAGCATTTTGAACATACTTTTAAATACTTTAACCTCATAATACCCACTTCTACTTTTCTATTACATCACTTTAAGAATGAACCTTAAAAGTCGTCTTTTAGGTCACTTTAAGTAGTAGTGGTACTTGTACCATACTTTCAAAAATGCATATATTTATTTTTATTTTCACTACATAACTTTTGTTCCGCTCATCTTAACCTTGTATTATAAAGTAAATATATTTTGTATTCTCAATGAAGCTGAAATATATGCATATTTTATATGAAACGAGGTATACTTGAAATACACATTTTCCATCTAAAATATGCATTATCTACCTAAAACTATATATCCAAAATACGTGTATATTTCGTATCGAAAAGTGAATGCCTAAGATATATATTTTCCATTTACAACTGTACCTTAAATCATATATTTTCTATCCCGAACTATATATCTGAAATATACATGAATTATCTAAAACTGTGCATAGAAAATATACATATATTATCTAAAAACGTACAAATATAATATACAGTGGAGCGCAAAAGATTCCGGCCAATGCCATATGGCATATGTAACTAGTCATTATATATACTTACAATCATAAATAATATTCTTTTACTATATTATTTTGTTTCTCATATCTCACAATGACATCTCATAATAATTAAAAATCATTATCTTTTTTTTAAAATAAATTGGAGAACGAAATGTCACTAGCCGGAAACTTTTGCACGCCACTGTACATCTATTACCTAAAACCGTATAAGTGAAATATACATATATTATCAAGAACCGCACATCTAAAATACACAATTTCTGCTTAAAACTGTATATCTGAAACACAGCCACACATCGAGTCACGCCCGGCAATACTTAACAAATGAGCCCATATTTAGTGCATCGTGGTTCGCAAAAGTTTGTCCCGCAACAGCGCGATAAATGGAGAAACATCGTCGGCGTAACGATGGCGGCAACTTTCATTGAGACTCCTCGAGGACCAGGTCATACGATTCCCCCGTGAGAATGATCGTCCGAGGCGTGGAATCCTGTCCGGCTGGAGCGTAGTCCTGGCGATGCAAGAAAGGGGTCATAAATCAAAGTTGAATTAGCGAAGGAGAAACGTTGGTTCGAGGTCGGTTCGACGAGCTGGCCGCGTCGTTCGCGTAATGAAGGGCCATTACTCGTCGCGGGTTGTACATCGAGAGACGGCGCGTTGCAGAGCGGCGCGAAGCGGGCGGATTTCGTGCACGCTTCTCATCCCACGGGGCGGACAGAGAGAGAAAGAGAGAGAAAGAGCGAGCGTGTAGCGTTAGCGGATCTGTCGGTCGAGTAACGGAACGCTTTCGAGTACCGCTAGCACCGGCTCTGACGCGGTTACCGGACACCGTTACTTCGGTGATCCGCGAGTACCCACCACGTGCTGCTGTCTCACCGTTCGTTCGTTCGTTTGCTTTTGAAGAGCGCGACGCGTTCGACTGGAAGGGAAACGTGTGCAACAGTCGGCGTGAATTCGACGAACCGTGGAAAAATCGACGAGCCCCGGGGCCCGTACGGGATCCGCGACGGGTTTTACGCGTTCCCGTACTATCCCCGACCGATCCTTCGGTTCCGTTTACATTAACTCGATTCATTGTTGCGCCGCGCGAATAACCGTGGCCGCTGGGTCTCATAAACGTCGCATAAATTAGCGACTATCGTATCGCCGCCATTTCGATGCATCGCGAAACCACGCATTTTGCAGAAGACATTTTTGACCCCTTGAACTATGATTTTTTTTCGACACTTGCGTCGGTCAAAGTTAACCACTTGCACTATAATAACGAGTTACACTCGTGACGCACTTGAAGCTCAAATACGGTAAACTTCGTTTATATTTTTAACACGGTCGAATGTTCGATTTCAGTCTAATTTTGATTTGCACAGTTGTGGTTCGCTGAATGCAAAATGGTCTTGACATTCGAACTTTCTTCAGTTGTCTTATAGTTATAGCAGCAAATACATCGATATGTCTGACGCATTTGCCAGATGAAACATAGTGCAAGGGGATAATGCTAAAACCACCAAATGACCCTTTCACAAATTTCCTACTTCGAACGATAGAATTTTTCAAGATGGTTTTCTTGACATCTGTGCTGATTGTAATCGAGACAAAGAATCAAGAAGTGTATTCATTTAGGTTTCATCGTTTGTTCATTTATTTTTCAACTTCATTCTTAACTTCAAAATAATTGCGCATTATACATCGGTAGTTTTAGTGTTAACACTGGATTTTCGGAACGAGCCAAAAATGACTCATCACACATTTTTTATTTTGAATTAGAACCATGATGAAGAAGGTTTTATCAGAATTTATGTTAACTGTTGACAAGATAAAGGATCATTGTATAAGCCAATTTACGCATTTTCTAAACTTCTTAATGTAGAATTTTCTATGGCACATCTTTAATTTCAAATTAATCACCGCACAAGTTGGAACATTACAAGAAATACTTAAATTAGCATTAAATGGAGAATATGGGTACAGTAGTTACAAGGACACAAAAACTGTAGTGTAAAGTCATCAAAAGAGTGCAACGAAGCTGTGCTACCAAGGTGGTAATCAATCACTCGAGCATGATCAAAAATTAATCGTCGTTTATCAAGTAGCCAATCCAATCTCTAACACGAAATATTACTTAACAGTATTGCGGCAGCACGTCGACGGGTTTGTTATCGTAATATGTTGGTCATTCCATCGCACACACGTAGAAACCCTTTGGAAGATAATGGAACCGGTTACGACAAAGGTGTGGGTCACTAGCAATGAACGATAGAATCACATTTAACCGTATAACTCATTAATCTGACCATTACTACGATAATATGTACCTTGTTGCTATCAGGCATTAAGGTTATTAACGAGTTCTGAGATACGAGAGTTAGAAGTTCGGAACTTGCGAATTTGGAACCAATGTTGGGATTTGGAAATTAATTGGTAGGGAATTTGGGGATTTGGAAATTGGGATATAGGAAATTTGGGGATTTAGAAATTAGGATATGTGAAATTTTGGATTTGAAAATTGGATGGTAGAAAAATTGGGGATTTGGAAATTAGGCGATAGGAAGTTTGGGAACTTGGAAATTAGGATATGGAGAACTTGGGGTATCGGAAATTTAGGGATTTGGAACTTGAGATATGAGAAGTTTTCGGGTTTAGAAATTTCGAAACGTGGAAAGTTGGGAACGTAGGAATTTTTTAACCTGGATATTTTGGGACGTAGAAATTTAGGATTTGGAAATCGGAACATGGGAGATTTGAAGATTTGAAAATTTGAATATGAGAAATTTGGAAACCTGAGAATTTTGGGATTTTGCAATTGGGACATTGAGAATTCGAAGATCTGAAAATTGGATAATGAAAAATTTGAAAAATTGAGAATTTGCGGACCCGAGAATTTGAAAATTTAAAGATTTATAAACTGAAATATAAGGTATTTGAAAATTAAAAAATTTTAGAATATACGAATATAATTTGATTATTTGTATCAAATACATGCAATAAAAAGATAGTTCCGCTCTCCCCTTGACCCGAACCACATTTCCCCGAAGCCCATTCGCACCGATAATATCAGCTACTAGTCCACGCGCATATTGCGCTGCTTTATCATGTTAAAAGCGCCATTATAATCATTTCACCGGAACCCTGAGACGAACAGTGCACCGTCATGCACGCGTAATACGCATAACGGAAAAGGAAGCCTTGAAAGAAATCGGTGTTCACGCGAACACGATCTCTCTCAAACACATCTCGGGTCTAGAGGTTAGGAGGCCAGGCATTTTGCAGTTTACAGCTTGTGTCCGGTACCATGGGAAAATTTACGAGGCAATATGTGCATAATAAGCGGCATTCATTAACCATCCATCGAGGTTCGTTTTTTTCTCTCATTCGGAGGCGCGTCGCGAGGATAATGTTTGTTCAACGCCGAATCTACGAGCGTACATCTTGTTAGCATCTTGTACCGTTCTTTTAACGACGGTTTCGTTCGCTCGTTAATTGTTACGCGCGTGCATCTCATTAACGCTCGTTCGTCCGTTTCGCGTCTTTAAATAACGTTGATTTCGGATTTGCAAAAACACCAAGCTGATCGGTATTTTTCATCGGGCGATTTATTCTTTTTCGTCGACGCCGGTGGCAAACAAATTTTCGAGGATCCTCTCGGCCGGAAACCAGAGACGTTTCCGCGCAAAATATTTATTTTTCTCCCGGCATTTCGCCCCACTCGGTGAATTATTCCGACCCCTGTTTTGACGGAAGTCGAAACGGTATCCGTTAGTATTTTTGTTTTGTTTCGTTCGCGGCGTGGCAAACATTTATTCTCAACTTCGACCTTTGTTACCGGGTCAACAATTTTGTCGCTTGCCAAAGCGTTCGACGATATCGGGTTCGACTATCGTTTAATGAGCAATTAATTTTCGTCCGTCTCGACAGAGTAATTAACGAATCTGGCCGTTCATCGACACGCTCCGATGATTATTGATACGGTGTCAACGATTCGCGACACAACGCTGTCGCTGGTTAGAGTACACCGACGTTTGCCCGGCTTTATCTTCATTGGGCGCGTTTCTATGTCGTCGAACTACCTGTGCATGCATCATGCTGCGATCGCGAAGCACATCTCTCGGATCTACAGGTTACGAGGTCAGGCAGTTTGCTATTTACTGCACGTGTTCCGTACGTACCGTTGATATGCGATAAACGGGGGTTGATGGTTTGTGGCTTGCACACTTTTTGGCGCATATCTGCATACAAATTGCGTGCTTCTGTTTTTAATAGACGTTTGAAATTTTTAATCTGATATCCACTACTGATATTTATGTATTTGGGACACCCTCACTGGACACTCTTTTTATAAAATATAAATTCATCGAAATTTCGAGGATCGATGACATCAATAATTTCGGTGTTTGTATCGAATTGATCAATATTTTATGTAAAACTTGTATATTTAACGCTAGTTTAGTATCAGTATTATTCTTTCCGTTTATTTTCCTAAATAAAACCTAATTAACAACTAATCTTATTTTGTTGAAAAGTACGTTCATGTTTAATTTATGAATGTTGATATTTAATTATTAAAATTAAATATATTACCTAAATAAATTTAATTCGTTTAATATCTTTCCTAAAATCGAAAGTTCTTAAACCGTATTTATGTATTATATTTCATATAAAATTCGATAACGGTAATACACTAGTTCATATCTTATAAAGAATACAAAATTTTATATTACGTTTAATAAAATGTGAGATGTAAAATTGCACCGGAATAATTGATTCCGTTTAATAAAACTCCGTTCCTTCGGACACGCGATATTAGAACAAAGATATCGATGCTCACGAACTCGATGAACGCCGCTTTCCATATCGATCGAGCTGGTTTTTAAATATCCCCGGTGCCGAAAGAAAGGGAGGACTGTGATTTATGGTCTTAGCGTTTAATACGATACCGCTCCGGAGCTTAAATTAACATCAATTTGTGCGGTTTAACGTTATTAACGCCAGGTCGATAAACGTGACCGAGTGGAGGTTTTTACGGCGGGGTATTAAAAGAAAATTTCAGATTCCCGCGAATTTTCATAATTGCGCGAGCACAGATTTCTCCGCTACCGACATGAAAATAAATTCCTGGTAACCGTAAGCTCAATGTGTTCAAGTAATAGAACACTATTTACGCTTCGTTAAAATTTCATTGCTGCAGGAAAAGAACGTGTAATCTATGTACATTGGCATCTGCTTCATCTCGATTCATAAATTATGATTAATTTTCGTCGATCGGAGTGTTTGCACTGGCCGAAAGCCGGCCAACGAATAAAATTATCCCTCCCGTCTCGCTTTACATACATGTATATGTATTGATTAATGCCTTCGGCGATTACGTTACGATTATATCACACGCGTGTTTCTTGTGCACCATTTTTATGGCGGAGAGAGACTTGGAAGTAACGTGTCCGGGCATTAATCACGCAAGGTACATCCGCCTGGGTCTGAGGGTTACCGGGTCAGGCACTTTGCCATTAACCGTTTTGTGCCCGACACGCGGGGCAAATGCAACTTATATATTTCGTCGATGTTTGCTCCTTTATCGATTCCTGGCATCTGCTACATCGTGCTTATGCTCGCGGCAAAAGCGGTACACTTGCTCACGATTGTGAGTAACAGTGTTGACCAATAATTATTCCAAACTGTTTTCTTGCGTATATTTCGTCGAAATTTAGGGCAACAGGGATTTGGAAATACAGAGATGTAGGGATATAGGGATATAGCGATTTGGGAACATAGGGATTTGGTAATATAGATTTTTGAAGATGTAAGAGTTTTGCGATATTGATATTTGGTAATATAGGTACTTGGAGGTGTAGGAGTTGTATGACATAATAATTTGAGGATTTAGAGATTTGAAAATGTAGAAATATTGAAATGTAGGGATATTGACACTTAGAGATATTGGGATATACGGATAGAGGGAAGTAGGGGTTCGGGAAATAGAATTCTGCGAAAATAGGAATCAGGACAAGTAGGAATCTGGAGAATATGGTTCTTGTGAAATAGCGATCTCTGGAAATAGGAATTCAGGATAATTAGGATCTGAAAAAATAAAAATCTAAAAAAATGTAAATATCAATATGCAGAAATTTTGAATTTTTGTACTTTTGCAATTTTTGAATTTTGAAATATTAGACGTAAAAAATCACAAAGGAGATGAGGTAACGTAGTAATTGCAAGATAAAAAACCTTCAGTTTGCGACGCCCTTCGATCCTATGTAGTACACATTTGATATTTGCCATGATATCAGTGTCCAATACAGCACCTAATGAGGAAAATCGATTTATCTATCTCCAATTCTTTGCACAAAAGATATAATTAGTACTTTAAGAGGTACTCGTACAGTACGGATGATTAACATTCAATAAAAATCTGGTGTATTCCAATTTCCATTGTTTGATATCGTTCCTAAGGTTCTTCAGCATTCAATTACGGAGCAGAAAATGCAGCAATTTGTGAAGCTTATTGGTTTATTAAAATTTCCGTACAAAGCGATGCAAATGTAATTAACGAAGAAAAATTCGTGAGAGTTTTTTTTTTCGAAATACTAGTCCGTGTAACAAAATGGTGTAGTTTAATGATTTAAAGTTCGTGACACAAAAGAATTCCTCTAATCGATATCCGACGCCTATGGAACGTTTCCGCTTCATTTTATTGCGAGGGTTAGTTCGGTAGGAGCTCGCCATTTCCTTTGGGACGTATCAAACAGTCGGATAAGCAGAAACATTCAGCAATTCGAGTCTACCTTAGTAAATAGACATAAACAGATGGAAATTGCTAGGAGTGGAAATTTTCTTGAAATAGAGTGCATTTTCGTGTACCGGGCTTGTTTACAATTCGATTATATTCAGTTCGGTAATGTTATCGCCAAAACCATTCTGTGAATATAAATCTTTTCATAAATGTATGTATAATATCACAAATTCGTAAAATTACATAACAGCGAAGAGAAAAGTTGCGATCAAATTTTCGATAATTTTAATAGCAGATAAAACAGAAAGTTCATTTGTGTTTTATGAAATATAGAACATTGTACAGTGTATTATTTCATACATATTTTCAGTACAATGCGGCGAACGATTCAGAGAACAATTTTTGGTAACAATTTTACAATGTAAAATTTACAAACTCATGACACAATTCTTTTTGTTACATCGTTATGAAAAAATATTCGATTGCATAAAAATGGAAATACGTCGCTGTATGTCGTTTCAAAAGGGATTTCAAATGCGCGGGGAAATAAAATATCAAAGGCAGAGGGTGAAAATTTCTAAAGGGAAACGCGATTCATTCGTCAGATAATTTGACTCCCTTTTTTATAACTATTCAAAGCACATCTTCTACAGTATTATCCCATAAAGAAGATCGCTCTACTAATTGCAGTATTAAATTCTGGTTGCTACTAAAATCACTAAATTGTGAACATATGGGAAAACCTTCGTGCAATAATTATACAACAAAATGTACAAAAATAAAGTAAAAAATAGTGTCAAAAATCACATTAACCCTTATAGAACGTATATCAAACAATTACATATAGTACAAGATTACTCTTCAATTTATAATAACGTCTAATAAAATAAATAAGAACGACGTACAAAAGTAAACCCTATAGTAAACCCTATCAATCCCTATAAAAACATTTATCAAACAATTAAATATAATACAAAATTACTCTTCAACTTACAATAACATGTAATCAAATATATAATAAAGATGTATAAACTTAAACACTCAAGCACATCATCCCTTGCGAAAACAGGTGTCAAAACATCGAAGACAGAAAATCACTATTCACCTTACAATAACATGTAATAAAATAAATAACGATGCGAAAAATGAAAGACGCAAGCACATTATCCCCTAGGTAAACATGTGTCAAAATATCAAAGACAGAAAATCACTATTTGGCTAACAGTAACATGTAATAACATAAATTATTAGGTTGTTCGGAAAGTAATTTCGTGTTTTTTTTTTATGGAAATGACAGACGATTTCTATCGGATACTTTTTTTCTTGTCTCATCAGCATTTTGACAAATATTCCGTAAATGCTGCTTTTCACTTTCAATATTTGGCTGTGTACCAACCACAAACTACAATCAATCGCACTGTTTCACAAGTAAGCTTGTTGGGGAAAAAACGAAATCATTTTCCGAACAACCCAATATGATGATGCGAAGAACGAAAGACGCAAGCACATGATCCCCTAAAGGAAAACATGTGTCAAAACATTGTAGATAGTAAAAGGGTGAAAGTAGAAGCGTTGCGAACGTGATTCTAACCCCGGCAATTTAATTCTTGCCGTGAATCGTGAAGTTTGCGCGCGAGATTCGTCTCGTTAACGAGCTTACAGAACGATGTAGGATAAAAGTGCGTCCGACAGTGAAGCCCTGCTTCGAAGTGCGACCGTGGCACGGTTTGGCCTCCCGTGGTGCTCTTAAAACCGACTGATACCTTGCATTCTAGTTATATGATGAAATTCCTCGTGACGACGTCACCACTTCCTCCCCTTTCCGGCATACCGCTTCCCCGTTTATAGAACGGATCTCCTCTTTGACTGAAAGCTTTTTTATACGCGTCACAGGAATGCCACTCAGCCGAATGACGTAGAACATTGCGAACAACAAATAACTGCGGGAAAGGGCGTTTTTTGCCTCTTACTTTCGACGCGTTCTGCATTTCATAATGGCGGGGTGGTTGTTTTCCACGGAATTCGATTGATCTTATCGCTCGGACCATTGCGTTTTATTGGGTTCTTCGCGATGAAATTGATGATTCGAAACTTTATGCGTTTATGATGCGTTCGGTTGTTTATGCGTGGCCCGTTACTGCTGCAGCAAGCTTCTCGGCCCATTTGCTCTTCATGAACGTGTTAATCCTTTGTTAATTGCTGCGCTCTGGATATCTAGAATCATAACGCAGCGTTTTACTTGTATTTGTGTTTTTGCTTACGTTTGTGGAATGTTTTTCATTATATTTGCGAACAATTTTGAAATATGTCGATATTTGGGTGCTTCGAGGGGAAAACCGAATTTAACATTTAATAAGAAACGTTACCACATCAGGGTTAAAATAATAATTGTAGAAGTATACTATAATAATTGTAGTTAGAGATCAACAAGAAATACGGAATATCCAATAGAAATTAAAATACCTCTTTTAATAAATTCAAATCTTTCAACTAAATTTTCTCGATTTTAAATGATTAAAGATCGTAATTAATTGAAAAGTATAAAATTTAGAACCTCTCACATAGTAGTTGCTTCAACTACTGCTGAAAAGTGTATTGTTTCAGTAGAAACAGCCATACATTGCACGGTACAAATAAAAATGAACTATGGAGAATACTGAAGATGAATTTCTCATCTACATTTCTGATTCGCTATGTTGAATCACCGATATAATTTCAATAAAATACAGAATCGGTTATTCGATCTTCGTCGTTTAAATTACCCGGCTCATTAAAATCACAGCATTCATCTATTTTCATATTCTGGTACAATATTGATTTATTAAATTGCTATATTATAATTAAATAGTTGTAATGAAATGATCATACAGTCTTAAATATTAAGTTTGAGCTTTAAAATTTATATACTACGAGCGTCATCTTGTTTATTTTATATGTTATCGAATCGTGTTCGATATTTCAGCCATGCCTAATCTATCTCACAATTGTATGTATCATAACTTATTACTTCCTTGTTTCATATTACAAGCAGGGTAGTAATTATTTGAAGTAAGTCAACTCGGATTCAAATTTAAGTGTACTAGCAGCAATAAATGCAAACAACGTTACAATCACCCCTCTCGTTTACCGAATGAGATCGCTGCAACCCCTCGCTTTATTTTTAGGTTGCTCCTTGGAGGGTGCGAATGACACATGTGTGAATAACGGCACTGCATTAGTGCGGACTACATAATCTAATATTAAATATTCAACCACAAATTTTCCATCGAGACTTTAATACCACTACTAAAACTCTCATATCAGAACCTAATAAAATCCTCGTGCAACTTTCGCGTGTTATCGAATCTCTACGAACGGTAATCGGTGCTGTGCCTATAAAAAAATCCCGTTGAAATCTGTATAGCACGCTTTACGCGTTTCCGTTATCGAATACTATAAAAAGTAACGCCTATTCATAAACTATCGATCATTTCTATTTTCAACGTATCCCGTGATCTTCGCACGCGTGTATTGGTACAATGAAGACCCTTTATCCGCGATCTTTCATAACGTTCTAAAATATAGAAATATCGGGGTTAAGGGGGTGTAGGTACGTAAGAATTTCGGGATATAGGGATTTAGAGATACGAGAATTGGGTATGTCAGGATTTTTATATTTGAATATGTGGATGTTTGATTATGCGAAGATACAGATATGTGGAGGTTCGGGGATATAGGGATTTGCGTACATAGGGATTTAGGTGTCAGAATTTAAAGATATAGGGATATAAATAGGAAATTTGCGAATATACATATTTAGGGTTATATGAACTTGAATACGCGATGTTTCGAATATGTAGGGATTTTACTATGTGTAGGAATGTTGGTGTGTAGATATTTGAGTATGTAGGAATTTGCATAGGAAATCATTTGCAAATACAGAAATTTAAGCAATTATGAATTTGTTCATGTAGGAGTATTGAGATACAGGAATACCAAAACGTAGGAATATTGAAATGCAAGAATATTGGAATATAGAAATACTAGGACTTATATCAGTATGCCAAAAATACGGAAGTATACGAAATCTTAGAGACATTAAAATCTGGGAATACTAGTATCCACATATTTCCGGGCCATGAAATATTTGCATCTGAAAAAGCTCGAATCCCAGTACATCAGTATTCACAAATCTAGATACACGTGGTCTAAAAAATTTCCGGACATACGACTACTTGTTTCTGTGACGATATTCAAATATCTCAAGCGAGTCATCCCGAAATTTTTCGAATTTAGCAGAAGCGTCGTTCAAATAATTGCACACTCGAGCCTATCCGCAACGAAATTCCTTCTAGTGGCCCTGGTATTTGGAGTGGTTGGACACCTCGATGGTACGGCACTGGTGTTCACCCCTCTCACAGGTTTTCAGAGTTAGACCGCTCCCACCGGATCCCGCGTCCTTTTTCCTTCTCGCCATGCCGGTTATCCTCGTTCTCGCGCATCGTATACACACGTATTACGTGGCGCGGCAGTAGGCCAAGAGTTCGATGGCCTGCAGCCTTGCAAGGCCGGTCATCACGATGCTACCGAATACCACGTCAGATGACGCTGCCGACGCCGCCGTCGGCTTTTCTCCGATCTTACGACGTCCGCTTGACGTTTGGAGAACGACCGTTCGTATCGACCGGGCCCGTTGATACCTTCAACCACGTTATCGTCAATGTTCGACCTTACCGACCAGCCTCACTCCTCCTGCTCGGATCAGTGGCGCTACTGTCGGCCATTTTCTTTCGATCCTCCCCATTGGACGATCCGGCGATCCCGCGCTCCGTTTCAAAATTTAAATCTCGCGGTATTTTTCATCCACCGTACGAACGTATCATGCATGCGTGTATCGTCTTCAAAGATTTTCCTGTCATTCGATCCATATTCGAGACGTACTTACGAACGATTCGAAAGTTGAGCGAATTGAATTTTTACTCGAATTAGCTCGAGCGGAACGGTCGAGATTTATGACCGTTCGATTTTGCGTAATCGTTATCCTCGGTTTCGTTCACCAGGTATTTAATCGAAATGTGAAACATAGTTTGTATTGTCGGTGAAATGAAAGAAGGAAGCGTACTACGATTCCTTTATCGTAACTAGCTTGCTAGGATGTTACTCGTCGAAGACTGTTGTGTCTGGTAGATTGTAAGCTAATCGTTGCGACTTTCCCTCGGTCGTATACTCGGCAGCATAAAACGCCTTATACGCTCAAGGACTCCCGACTGGTTAACGATCCGAGACCTATTTTCCATTGGCTTATAAATCAGGGCAAAGTCCGATTAAACTCGTATCGAGCGCGCCTATTTTGAGTTTAACGATTTTTATTAAAAGCGTAACGGACTGTCCGCATTTAGCTCCTTTCCGTTTCCATTCTGTTCGTCCGTCAATTCTTTGGATTTCTGATGCAAAAATTATCGCCTCTGTTGCGGCCGGCTCGTTCAGAATTCTATTATCTGCGAGCTACTCGTCCGTAATCCGATCGTACAAACATTTTGCAAAGGCGAAAATAAACCTATTGATTGAATGGTCGCGAGGGTTCAATCAATTAAGCATTATTGCATTTGTTAATCTTGGCTCTCGCATTTTATTGATCGTTAGGCAGATGAATGGGTGTACGTGTGTACAAGCGATTTGCGCTTTAACGTGTTTAAACCAATGACAAATTTTTGGTAGTTCATTAATTATCATATTCTGCTATTTATTATTTATACTATTTAATTACTATTTTTCATTTTTGATTGTTGTCCTTTTCTGTTTTTTATTGCTTCCCTTACTATTTTTAATATGTAATTTAATTTTTATATATTTTTATATACAAATAGTTTTATATATTTTTAATGTAGCTTTTCTTTATATTTCTTTAGAAGGGATATGTATACAAATTTTATTCTCGTAATTTTTTGTTTGTGTTTTATAATTTTATTTGTTGTTTGTGTAATTTCGACGTATTTCATTTCATTTCATTCTATATTTCATAATATCTAAAATACACTTTATTTTGTAAAAGGAATATTTATAATACAATAGTTTCACTTATATTTTTATTTTCAAGTCAACATTATTTTTCACCTTGTTTGACAGTTTTATCATTATTCTCTACAAATTCAGTAATTATTACATTAACAGATTCAACTTCAATAAAATTAAATTTGACGCTACAAAACCATGTTTTTCTTAAGTATCTTCATGCATGATACGGAATTAAAGATTCCACGCACAGATTAAATTTGTCAAAACTCCCAATAAATAATAACTCCTTCAAGTATTTATTATCGTATAAAAAACGTTCTTGACAAAATTCTGTCTAATTCAAGCGTAAATTCGTGCGACACACAAGTGCGAGTGGCACAACGATCAACAAGATCAAAAATCAGAATTCACAGATCTGGAAAAAATGCTCCCTCTTGTATTTCTTCCGTGGAACCGATCAGTTCCGATCACTTAGGCAAACAACTCGACCGACACTGCCGTTTAGTCACTATAACGGCCAATCAGATCCACGCGCATTCTTTCGAGTTGCGAACGGTACAAATCCGTATCCGATCGATCGTGTCATAGGTCAATAAGTGCACGATTTCCATAGAAAAAAATACGTCCGAGAAGATCGGAGATGGTCTCTCGATCGTCGAAGCGGTATTGTCGGCGTACCGAAGCGAAACGGCCAAGCGGCGGTTGCAAGACGAAACTTCCGATTGCGAAAGCGTATTGCCGACAACAATCGTTCCTTACGTTAAGAGCGTGCCGGTCTCTCGGCCAGCCGAACAAACGCAAAGAAACGAGAAGGCCTCGCGATGCACGTTGATAGCTGCATGACGCTGCCTTTTAAAAAAAACTCGGTTTCACATCGACCGAGACGTGAACGGCTTGGCTTGTTGGCTTCGCTCGGCTCGGCTCGGCTCGGCTTGGCTCCGCTCGCCTCCTAGCGCTAACTTTTTCTTGTAAAAGACCCGAGCTTCCGTTTTGTTCTTTGCGCGACGCGAAGGGGTGGGGGGTTGTAAATGAGCGCGTAATAATAGCTCAAAGCTGTATTTGCGACGTGCGACTATCTTTTCTTCGCGCGAACGAGAACGGCAATGAAAGGAACGTTTCGACGGGGAAACGACTTTTAATGGCAGCGATTTGTATCAGCAACTCACGCATCGTACTGATTAGTCGGGTTGTCTGCACTGAGGGGTGGAAAATAGCGACGCAATTCGGCCGCATCAGGGTTGTTCTTGAATCGATAGGCAATTTTTATATTTGGTCTTTTTATTTTTCAGTCTTCCCAATTATTTATGACATTGTTAATTTATTCAGTATGCGATATAAAAATTAAGGCATAGTGTGTATTGTATAAGTATTTAATATATTTTTTTATTTACATATGTTGCAGATTTGAAATATTATTTTCGAGGGGTATTTTCATTTACCAAATACTTCTGATATAGAGTTTAATTTTTAGACCGAATCTTTATATTCGT
Source organism: Coelioxys conoideus (assembly GCA_947623535.1). Lineage (NCBI taxonomy): Eukaryota > Metazoa > Arthropoda > Insecta > Hymenoptera > Megachilidae > Coelioxys > Coelioxys conoideus. The sequence goes on along the minus strand of OX392457.1, from coordinate 13,775,896 downwards.
GATACTGTGAACACTGAAAATAATTACGTAAATATAGGAGCTTCTTTAAAAGCAATTAATATATTTTTTTTTAATTCCGTATGTTAAAAATGTGGAATATTCTGTTACTAGATACATTGGTTTCATCAATCACTAATTCATACCTTAATTTTTAGACACACTCTTTTGATTCTTGATATTGTAAAATTACTCAGTACATAACAAGTATTGGAAATAATTTTTCAACTATAGTATCTTACTGATATATTATATATTCGTTATACATTGCATATGTAAAATACTAGTTCATTTTACTAATTATGCTTACATTCTATTTTATTAGATTTTTCGCACATCGTTAACAACGATGCATTATATTTTTACTGTTAACGCTTGTACATATAATATGATCTCATCTCCGTTTAACATAATCGATGGTAACATCCTTCGTCCTTATCACGTACGATACCAACGAAAATTGATCTAACAATAATCGTGGTTGAAAGTGAACGTTTCTAATTGTTGTCTGTGTTTTTCTTTCAGGTAAGTCCGACAAGCATACACGTTAAACGCAGTACGCTATCGCGAGTTTTTGGTGAGTACCATCACGGAATCAGCACCGATACATCTCGTTAAAGTTTCTTCTTCTAAGAACGCGTAGTGTCATCGTTGCTTTGCATCGTGGGCCACGCGGTGAAAAAAAAAATGTATAATTCAGCGGAGCGGATAAACACGCCGATCGAAATCCGCTCCGGTAGTCGGGTCACGAATTTATTTCACAACTACGTAACTTTCCTAACGCCTGGAACAGAGTAGCAAAACACTGTGGATTGCGGGCCCCCGGCGAGTTGTTTTGAATCTAAACGTCCCGCGCGACGTCCGCCGCTTCATTAACGTCGGATCGACAGAAATATACGATTTTTCACGGTGCGAGCATTTCATTGTGATCGTGACACGGGCGTACGTGTGTCGCAATTGACCGGTGCACTGGCGAAAACCGGCGAGGGAACGTTGCGAAACGTGAATCGAAATCGCGCGAAACTTGCGAAACGTTTATGGTTCTACGATATTGTTGAGTCCCGACGAATGTCATTCTGTGTTCGTCGTGGTTTATGAATATTAACGCTTTCACGGCCGGTTGCACGTATTTCTTGTCTTTGATATTGTTGTCATTCGCTACGTTTCTATGCAGTGACACGATTCCCACTTGCTATTTGGCCGATACGGTATGAAGTCTTTTTCTACTCGGCCAGTTAACCGCGTTCGACGTGTATACACTGTATGTGTATATTTTTTGTACGTCGGTACGAAACTTCATTCTGACGCTGTTAACATCGATAAATTATTAATTGTTTATCGAATTAAAGTGTAACTTTTCCTCGATTCTTCTTTATCTCTTTTGGTAGAATTTATAATAGAGGCATTTGTCCTATGTTCGTCGCGTGTACTCGTCAGTGGTTGATTTTAATAATTTTGATAAATTTAGTTTTGAAACCAAATACCGCAGTTAACTGGTCAAGCTTTCATCGACACAATTAGAGGGTCGAAGGTTCATGAGTGCACGAATACGTAATTTTATTTCTCGTACAAACGAATTTATAATGGTGTGACCGTTTAAAATGTGCGGCGTGAGAGTTTTGGCATATGAACGTACGATTATCCAACGCCATGTATTAAAAAAAAAAAGGAAAAAAGAATAAATTCACGATATTTGATTATCACCGCATCCACGTAACACCGCGCGAAATAAGAAAGCACTGCAAAATGAAGACATCCAAGTCACCAGAAGCTGCGAGCAAGAAACCTGCAATCCTTAAAAAAAAGAGAGAGAAAAAAACACTGAAATGGAACGCAATCCAAACACGCATACATCTCGCAAGTTACGAAATACGAGTATAAAGTCCGCAACATCTTACGTGACGAGAGAAGAAAGGAATAAAACGTTCGCGGTAAAAATCCTGCGCTCATGGTCGGGATATCGATATCCACGGTTTTCGGGATTTTGGAATTTAGCGATACGGGGATTTCGAGATGTAGATATTTCGTAATGTAAGGATTTCGGAAGGTAGGGATTACGAGATATAGAATTGTGAGGATGTAGGGATTTAACGGTAAAGAGATTTCAAGGTTTAGGGATTTCGGGATGTAAGAATTTAGAAATATTGGAATTTCGGGATATAGGACTTTTGGGATTTTTCGGATGTAAAGATTTGGAAATATGGAAATTTCGGTACACAGGAATTTGGAAATGTAGGAATTTTGGCATATAGGAATTTGGAAATATGGGAATTTCAGGACATAAGAATTCCGGGATATAGATATTTCGGGGTATCGGGATTTGGGAATATAAGAATTTTGGCGTATAGGGATTTCAAGATGTAGAAATTTCGGGATATAAGAATTTGGGTGTATCGGTATTTGGGGATATTGGAATTTCGAAATATAGGAATTTCAGAATATAGCTATTTCAAGATTTAGGGATTTTGCAATATAGAAATTCGGAAGTATAGGGATTTGTGAATTTAGGACTACTGGAATATTGTAATCTCGAAATATAGGAAAACTGGAGTATAGGGAATCTTACATCTAGGAATTCGAAATTCTAAGAATTCGAAAAGTCTAAGGACTCCAAACAGTTGAAATCCTAAAATTGATAGATTAGTACCTAGCGACATTAGAACCATTAGATATTATGGGCAAAGGATATCGATATCTACAGAAATTTATGAATATCACAGCCTCGAAATACTGCAATCTAAGGATATTATGATCCAGGGGTAGCAAGATCTACAAACCATCCCTACTTATACTGGGATTTAGTAATATTGAATACAGTGGTGTTGAGATCTGAGGATTCCAGAATCAAGAGTAATTGCGATCTAGCGATATCTGCGATCGAGGACAAAAAATCGGAGTAACAGAAAGGGTATAAACGTGACAATGCGAAGAGAAAAAGATCCGACAGTAAAATTCACGAGAATCAACGCGAACGAAGGAGGCATAAAATTTTGCGTCGATTTATCGGTCGTGTAGGTATTACAAGCGAACCGTACACGCAATCAATGCACAGTGCACTCTCACTGTCCTCGGGGACGTTACTCGAGGACGAGGATAAATTTTCCTCTTCGCGTCGGTATCAATGATTTTCCCCTCCTCATGGCGGGACTCGCAAGAACCGGCCGTTCTTTGCGCTCTCGCAAACGCGACAGGTTCGTGTTCGCGAATCATTAAACTATTACATAATGCTCTCTCAAATTGTTCGCTGAAACGCTGCTTACTTTCCGCGGCTGCAATTAGCCGCGATCGTTCATTAAGCACGAACGAAGCCGGCTACCGATCGAAAAGGTACGCTCTAATTTGAACTTGGTTCAAATACTTCTTGTACGAGCGTAATTGTTGCAACATAGAATCACTTGTTGTGCGGTTTCGACGATTTTAATTGGTGTTTGACCACGCTTTTCGCACAGAGAATCGAGGAAATTGATTTCGAGGTCGTCAATTCGAGCATCTTGTGCAATCGGAGGAACGAGGATTTGATGATTTCTGGGGTTTGGGAGTTGGATGTGTAGAAATGCGGTGATTTAGAGATGCGGAGACATAAGTATTTGGGAATTTAGAGTTTTCGAAATTCTGAGATTTGAGAAGTCGAGGATTTTGTAGAGTCACAGAGATGAGAATTTGATGATTTCAGGGGTTTGGAAGTTTGAAGTTTGGGAATTTAATAATTTCGGGATTTGGAAACACGAGAATTTGGAAATTTAAGGTTTTGGAAATTTCGGGATTTGGAGATTTGGAATCACAGAAATGTGGAAATTGACGAATTTGAGGTTATAGAAATTTTAGAATTTAAGAATTTGTTGAATTGAGAAGTCTAAAGTTTAATGGTTGGAGGATTTGGTAATTTTGGGAATTGAAGATTTGGAAACGTAAGCATTTGGAAAATTGAGAAGTCGGTGTTCTTGGAAATTTTGCTATTTGATGATTTGAGGAATCTAAAATTTCAAGATTTAAAGAATCTAAAAGTTGGAGATTTGAATATTTGAGGAGTCTAAAATTTGAGGATTTGAATATTTGTAGAGTCTAAAATTTGGGGAATTTAAAAAATTGGATACCCAAAAGTTAAGGAACTTGATAACTTGTGAATCCAAAAGTTAGAAGATCTAAAAATCTGTAGACAAAAAATTCGAAACTTCCATATCTCGGTAGTTCCAAATTACCAATCGTCCGATCTGAATATGAAAATCCGCGAACGAAGGTGATCAAAATCTTACAATAAGGAATTTCAGCAAAAAGCTATTTTATTTACGAACTTCCAGCATCGTAAATGTCCCACCGTCGGTCAAACGCGAAGTAGTCTTATATCAGTTTGTAGCATCGAGCTGCGCGATAAAAATCGCCGCTGATCGCGATAAATCAACGCGGTCTTTTACAACGCGCGTTGCACCGCGTTATGACGGCACCGTACACAAATCAAACGCATTACGTTGTCAATTGTAACTTACACTAAATTACTAACATCGAGTGTACGCGTTTGTACACTGGAGGCTTAGCCGGCAGGCGCAAAAGCGACGCGCGAAGAAAGATCGGTCAACGATAAAATGAAACAGCTCGTAGACGTGTATCAAAGATTTGCGCAACGACCCGCCATATAAAGACTTACCAGCGAGAAGAAAAAAGAAACAATTCTCTCGGTTAGATCGTAGCTAAATTACGGGGAGAAAAAGACATGGTCGATGATAAACGAATTAACACTTTGAGTACCATGTCACCCACATTCGGGTGACGTATGAATTCATACATAAATTTATCGTTAATTTTAATCGAAACATTTAACATAACAAAGTGTAAGAAGTTTTGATAAATACATTAAACCTTATTGAACAAACAAGGGTCGAATGTTGTGAAAATTGTCTATAATATTTATCCAAAATAAAATTCCTAAAAGGAATTGAAACTGTTTTAGGGTGGCACCCATGTGTTTTAACACGTTGACTGGCACAAGAAAACAATTGAAAATTGCATTAGTTAGTATTTTCATTTTGAACAAACCTTAACAAATATGTTCACGATACTTTGTTATATTTGTTCTTCACAGTTCCAAGTAACTAATATTTACAGTTAGAGAAGTGAACAAATTTTTAATAATATGGCTATTAGATCTGTTTAGAAATTTGTGTGTCATCCATGTATGGGTGACATGGCAGTCAACTTGTTAAATAACCTGTGGACGATGCTTTTCTTATCGTTAGAAAATCGTACACAATGTGTCCGGGGGCGAACGGAATGCGTGAAAACAGTTCCCTTTATAGAATTCCATTTCTATTTACGGAACGTTTGCTGTAACTACCACGGTAGACGCGTGCACAATTCTGAATAGCTCAATTAGATCGTTCTACATTATGGTCGCGGGAATCGCGAATGTTGCGTTGTCAACGCCGTGGACCTCGAGGCGTAGCTCCGAGCTGTCGAGCGGTTTTCAACGGCAAAAAATCGAGGGAGAGGCGAAATGAGAAAAAAAGATAACGCGCAATTCAACCTTATGTCGGACTAAATATTTTACGCAACGAGGGCAATCGCGTTATAACCGAGATCGGTATAATTAGTCCGATCGGAACGCATTGGCGTAAACTCGATTAATCGATGGATACACAAGCGTACGCACTTTTATACATCATCGATGATGAAATTGTAAATTGGCGCATTTAGAGGCTCCGGGATTTGAAATTAGGATATCCGGAGATTCGGATAACTGGGTAATTGGAAATTTGGAAATTTTGATATGTAGGAATTTGGACATATGGATGTATGAACATGTAAGTATATGGATAATTGGATATTTCAATATGTGGATAATTGAAAATCTAGAAATTCGAATATATAGGAAAATAATAAAATTGGGTATATGGAACATAAGAAAATTTAAAAGTTGGAAATTGGAGAATAGAAAATTGAACGTTCGAATAGTTAGAAAGTTAGATAATTGGATACTTGGGAAATAGAACGATCGACAAGTTGAAAATTAGACAACTGAACAATTTTAAAGTAGAAAATTGTAAATTTGCATATTTAGGAAATTAGAAAACTTCATATTTGGAAAATAGAAAAGCCGAAAAGTGGCAAATTGAGAGATTAGAAAATTGAAAATTGGGATGATTGCAGAATTACAAAATTAGATATTTGGAAAATAGAAAACCGAAATGAGATTAGGAAATTGGAAAACTGAAAATTAAAAAATTGAATATTTGGAAATTGAAAATCTCAAAACTGGATAATTACCAATGTACAAAATCAAGTCAAGTAGCCGAGCATCCATAAGACCCAGTGAATATAGAGTAGTTACGTGTTCACGTACAGTTTCGCTTCACCGTTTGCTATACCGCCGTATCGGCAAATTGCTCATCCCGGTACGTGCATAGTTACGCCGATGATCGAGCAACGTCGCTGGAATATCGTAAAAATTCGATCCAAGAAAGTGTACATTATCATAAATCGCAATCGGGGAAACGCGTTGTGAAACGTGCGTCAAGGGGCAAGATCACAACGTCGTTAGAGTGCGTAAAAATAGAAAGGAAGGAGAATGATCGAAGGAAATAGGGAGTTGGCGTAAAATCATTCGGAGATATTCCATTTGCATTCTCTTCGTCGCGGAACCTCGCTGACCAAAGGAATATCGATTTATTCGAGTTTTACGGCAAACAGAATTCTAATGGTCGTGTTCGGTATCGAGGACCGTCGAAACGTTCCGCGTCGAAGAGAATCGATACACTCGAATTCGATAACAAATACCGGGATGTTTGGATTCGATATCGAGTCGTATCGATTCATTCAAATTTCGAAGGTAAACAAATTCGGCTACGAAAGAGGGTTCACGCACTTAAAGGCTTGCCGGAAAAAATCGGTAAATTTGAACGAGAAGACAAACGAGACATCGGACCGACTAGAATATCGTATGAAACGCAAGAATTTTTTACGTAATCTCAAAATAATGTATAGTCAATATTTGTCGCTACATATCGACCAAATTGAAACAATTTTCACGATTTTATAATTAAACATTCTGGAGCTATGCATAAACGAGACACTCGGTATGTATCTGTTATACGATCAAAGGATCACTATTATATTGCAGATAAAATTGTTTAAGGATATGTAAATAGATCATTAGCGCAACTATATCGTATCGAATGAAGTATCAAATGAAACGTCATATCCTTTCCATTAACAGCCGATAAAAGCTTTCAGCGAGCCGGTGTGCTCACTTTTGTGACGTTTAACACTCGATAAGCTTATAATTAAGATTATCAAAGCTGTCCTTTTGACAAATGGTTTCACCAGTTTTGCAACCACTTCTATACAATATTCAAGGATATACTGACACTGAAATGCAGCCTGTATTATGGTAATTATAATTCATTCTCACCGATATTACTGCCTCGTTAACGCAATTTTTTCAAAATTCCTTATCTCTAATGCAGCGAACTTTTTCCTCGACTTCCTGCGAAAAAACATGCTATTCGAAGAAGGAGGGTATGCTACAGTAGACATGTTTAGTTCGAACAAATGATTTTCATATTCGCTCAAATTTAAAATGTATACCACTGGTTTGAGCTGCATACAGTATAATATTGAATAATGACAATACTTGAAACACTTTGACACACTTTAGCAGTTTATGTAAATTTTACAAGGATAGATAACATATCAGAGCACTACAAAGTAGTTATAGCTATAGTCATTACTTATACAGTATTATAACAATGGAGTTGCAAAACAAGATAGCAATAGTTGCAATTAAGCAATAAGTATAATAACGAAGTTGCAAAACAATGTAGCAATAATTTTAATTGTGCAATAATTATAACAATGAAGTTACGAAGCAAATAGTTATAATAACTGCAGTTATAATTATTAATTACGAACAACAAAATTACAGAGCAACGAAACAAAAAGAAAACACTTTTTGAAAATGGTTCGAAATTTTTCACCGAGGAAAATTAGTAAATTTTCACACAATCTTTTAAACAATGCACCATTTGAAGAACGTAGTAGAAAGCTTTGCGAGCGAAATTGAAAGTGTCAGCTACCGAGACAGGTACTCAAACATAAACACGTACCGCGGACTGTACCTAAATTGAAATTTATGACAGCCCCGTAGAGACCTCTCGCACAAGAACGGGAAATAAGTATATTCGATTAAAACTTGCCTAGGAGGGCATACTCGCTATGCAGAGAGAAACGGCGGGTACACGACGTATTAAATAGAACAGCTCGCCGAGTGAATTACAACACGCGAAGCAGCAACAGAGGAATCGATCTGCATAGGATAGCCACCCGCGGGTTTTGCCGATGGCGGTCGTGACGGCGGTCGAAAACGACGGTCGTGATCGGGGCAGGGAGAAAACCATCTGTCATGTCGGTCGTCACTTTCCCCGCCTGCGGCTGCCGAATCGTTTCCGGGCCTGGGCCCAACCGCGTACTCCCCTCCCCCCACCCTCTGGTTTTTTTTCTCCCCTTCTTATTTCGCCGTTCGACAGTGTTTCTTTTCATTACGAGCTTTGGCCACTTGCCGAACCTCGCTGGTCCGCGTCGATGCGAGTCCATCCGTTGCGCAACTCGCGAAAACCAGTGCTTCAAACGACCCACGTGTTCACACCGATCCACGCGTGCATGTGTGCGGCTACTTTCGAGCGGTTCCGAGCGTATCGAGTCTTGTTTCGCGCGGGGAAAAAACAGTGATGCCCCGTGGCGAATGGACACCATCGATTGAGAAATCTTACGTTGGGTCGATAACCGCTGATTTCGTTTCAATCGTATCGTGTATAATGAACACGGCTTCTTGATCGATTTTCTATCTATTATCGGTCGATTCACGGTGAATGGAGCATCGTTTGAAACGAATTTCATATTATCGTTCTACATTGGCTTTTCAGGGTTTTCTCGAATTTTTAATGCAAATCATCAAGCGTCCAGATCGATTGGAATTGTCTTTCGAAATTCGATTAATTTCTTTACCCTTTGCTTTCGAGGGAATGTGAATGGTCATTCACAGTCCATATTTAACTCGATGCAACAATTTTAAATAACCAATTTTTAATTAAATTTGTCGTATTATATACTGGATGTTTGACATAGCGAAACAAACAATATTGACGATTAATAATAAAAAACGAATAATTTGAAAGAAATTCGTAAAACCTTTCAACTAGAAAGATGTTTGGAGAATACAGGGAGTTTGGGGAACTTGGACAATTGTGGTATTAAGGAATTTTTGAGAGTTCGGGGAATTTGAGAGATTCGGAGGATTTTTGAGGAATTTGAGATATTTGCGCAATTTAGAGAATTTGTAAATTTCACGATTTACAAATTTGGAAATTTATGAATTTAACGATTTGAGTATATGAACATGAAATTGAAGAAAATAAAAGTTTAAAAATTTGATAATGTTAGAATCTGCCAATGTCTAATTTTTAATGTGCATTATGTTGTGCTCGCAAAGGAACCTCTGCTACATCACCATTTTTCCTATAAAATACCATAGTCAACACCGTGATCTATGAATCAACAGGAGAATCTGATCGATAGACTAAGATCGGTAAACCGATATAACCGATCTTATATATTGATCTTTCAATACAAATGGTTGCACGCACCTTTGCAAAAGAGCGGCTCTTACATGACACCCTTACGTAATTAGTTAATACGTTTTACTCGTCCGACCGAACGAAGGTAAAAGAACCGGTCGCCTCGTAATTATACGCTGCCTAATTACTCATCGACACACCGGCGATCTCACGAAATAAGTCTGGCTCGCAAAGCAAACACGCCACGAAGCACGCGCACAAATCGATTATTACCGAGACCTCGACGAAATTAATCGCTCCTAAATGCAGTTGCAAAATTTATCGCACAAGCCCAGGAACGAAAAGCTTTCCCCGTCTTGCTTCGCATCGTCAAAGAAGCATCCGTGGAGAGTAAAAAAAAAAAAGGAGAAAGGAAAAGAGACGAGGCACCTTTTATCCACCACCGAAATTTGAAAAACGTTTCTACCCCGTTCCATTCCCTCTGTTCGAAGCTCCGAGCCGCCCTTAAAATGGAACGAGCCGCGTGCTTTCCGCTTTGTGTCGCCTTCATCGTGGCGGAAATCTGCGTTTCAGCGAGGACCGAAAGCACGAAACAGAGAAACGTTGACGAGGGTAGGGCAACAGTCGAATTCTCGACTGGCACAGGTCGCGTGCATATATCGAGTGGACGACGTTTTAGCATCGGCGACGATCTCCGAGAGACCAGAGGCAGAAACAGCGAACAGAGAGAGAGAGAGAGATATGGACAAAGAGAGAGTGGGAGGAAAAGGGAAAGAAAGAGAGAGACCCAGATTTCATTTTCGTTGATGAGCTTGGCATCGGTCCAACTCGACTAAATATATACTCCCTTTCTCTTCCTCTCTGTCTCTCTCTCTTCGGTGTCCCGGCTCTCTCGCTCTCTTCGCCGCACTTTTCTTTCTCATTTTCGTCGGGCTCCCTCCTCGATGCGAACAGGAACTCGAAGGGATCCAACGCGGGCCAAACTCTGCTCGCGCGAAATCCACCTCGATGTTGTTTTACTCGGGAACGGCGTAAATAACGCGTACGAAATGTTATCCGATATTCGACGCGATACGAGTTATTGGTCAAAGGCCAAGGTTCGGTGAAAGTCAAGAAGGATCGTTCTATCGAAACTTAGTTACGTTCCTTTCGGTGGTGACGCGTGTACATTCGCGAGCAACGCACCATTCTCCGGGTAATTGACGATATAGGGGAAACTGGTTCCGTCGTCCGTGATTTGAGTTCCGAGAAACTCGGGAACCCGCGGATTTGGAAATTTCGATGTTTCGGAATTGGAGATTCGGGGTATTTCGAAATTGTCAGGTTTTGCATTCGATTTAAATTTCGTAGAGTTTTTAGAATTCTTCTAGGATCCTAAATTCTTAGGATTTCCTTAGGATCCTGAATTTCTGCAATCTCTTTAACACTAGAAGTACCGACATTAAATGTATACTTACTTTAAAATTGAAAATAAAGTAGAAAAATAAATAAATATATACTACAGCATCATCGAAAATATACAACCATTCATTAGCTCAATAAAACATGACAGACATTTTGAAGAAAGGGCAGCAACAAAATTTTGTAATGTAAAATGTCAAACCTGAAACCGGTCATTCTGACCGGCTGGTAGTTCTAGTGTTAAGAACCTGGATCCTTTCAATTCTTCTAGGACCCAAAATTTTTAAAATGTCCTCAGGATCCCAAATTCTTAAAATTTGCTTAGGATCTTAAATTCTTAGAATTTTTCTAGAATCATAAATTCCTAGAATTTCCTTCAGACTACGAATCCTTTGAAATTTTCTAGAATCCTAAATTCTTAGAATTTTTCTACAATTTCAAACGCTGAAAATTTCTTTGACATCTGACTAAAGTGTTCCTAAGTTCTCCTTAGAATATCCCCAGGACCTTTCTTCTTAATCAAACAAAGTGCACATTGCCCTCGGGTGTACGCGTTATCGGGAATCAAATGCTTAGCAGTCATAAAACATCAGTATTGACTAATCGTCGTAGATTTAATCTACCCCGTTGCACGTCATAAAAGGTAACAGCGCGCCAAGTTGATTTCGTACTTTCAATCGATAAAGTGCCGAGTGTGTTATTACCATCGGCCCAAGTGCGTGTGCGGAACGCGTTGGACATTAAATTCGGTATACAATTTTTGCCCACGTGGAAACTTGTTATGCACGAAGTGGAGGTTTCGCGTAAAGCATGCTAAAAGTCCGGTGGACGCCGAATCGCGCAACTAAACGAGCGACGAGGTCAGAGAAATCGTCTCTCGATGATCAAAGACGCCGTGAGTGAAACAACAGAACGAGAAAAGGTACGTAAACAACGGTGACGCGGCTTGAAAAATAATCGTGGAAAATCGGTGAACATGAAAAACAGATAAGAAATTCGCGACGTTCTCGAACGAGAATCGACGACGTGGTCTCGAAAATCTAGGGAAGCTGTTGTGTTACCGTCGTGTCCGTATTCGTCGCAACGTAATTTACGAGCGTGCTCGTTGTAAATTTCACCTCGAGCGTCGTAACGGTGCCGAAACGGTGCAATGAACCTGCGCCCGTCCACGAGAAAGCTACCTACGACAATGTCTCGATTCATTTCGCCCGAACAGGTACGGTTGTCTGCAAATGGCAATGAATTTTAGAGCGGCCGACGCGAGGTGCCTGGTCAGCCGCGGACTTTCGTTTATGGTCTCGAATACGGGGGAAAATCTCGTCGATTGGCCACGTCGGTTACACCCGACAACAGGTACAAAACGACCACGTAAACAGGAACTGACTTCGCTAATTTAACCGAAACCGATTTTTGTTTGCACAATTCTATACACATTCTTATAGTACAGGGTGTGAGCATTTGTTATATAATAAGACATATTCGTGCAAAGATCTTGCGATATATGCTGGAGGTATGTATCATACCTACATTACGATGTAGATACTTATCTGATACTATCTTTTATTTGGGGATATCACCGTTTAAAGATATAGGATTCAGGGATTGTAGGTGTTTAACATCATAAGTTGAAAGATTGGGGGTATAGAGATATGAGAACCTAGGAAGTTAGGTGTTCGGTGTCTACGAATCCAGGGATTTATCTAAGAACTTTTGAATGTAGAAATCTTGGGATCTAGAGATGCAGGTATTTTGGGATCTAGGAATATTGGAATATAAGTAGCTTGATATTAAGGTATCTGGGGATCTAGATATCTTAGAATCTAAGTATCTCGGGATCTAGGTATCTTGGTATCTAGGTATCTAGGGACTTACATATCTTGGAATGTATGTATATTGGGATCTAGGTATCTATTGATCTAGGAATCTTTGGATCTAGATATCTTGGGATCTAGGTATCCTGAGATCTAGGTATCTTGTGATCTAAGTATATGGGGATCTAGGTATCTTGAAATCTAGGGATCTAGGGATGTAGGTATATTGGAATTCGGATACCTTGGGATCTAAATATTTCGAGGTATATGTATCTGAAGACCAAGATATATAGGGATTTTTTAACCCAGATATCTTGATATCTAGATATTTACGGATCTAAAAATCCATGGATATAGATATACTGGAATATAGATCATCACAATACAGAATCATGTATACAGAGTTTTCTGAAACAGTAAATAAGTTAAGCGCTTTATGCGACCACCGATCGGTACAATAAGAGTCAATTTACCAGGACACGACGCCGGTGGAATATTGTGGGTCCTAAAAATTCGCGATGAAGTCACCGGGTTCAGCGATACGAGCCGCTTTCACGAGCAAAACGATTACGCGTCTCCACCGCGCATAAAACGATCTGAACTGTACACCAGCGGGACGTCGATCCGACCGTATGAAATATATTTTTGTCGGATCGTGTCGGCTCGTATTGTTTTATGATCGTGACACCCGGAGAATGCGTTAATTGATAGAGCGTACGAATGGCGCGTACGGAACATTTCAGATGTACAGTTAAAGGTCGTTCGATACAATTGATAATATCTAAGGTTTAACACCTTCGCTACGACAGCTTCATTTAAGATTTTCTTGCTCGGTTATATGGGTTAAGTATTTTTCGAACAGCATTTATTTAACGGTATTTAACATTTCGCGCTATTATATGATATGTATCCGTCTGGATCATCCTTCATGGACTCCATGAGTACCTATTTGGACGAGAATAGAGCAATTGTGAGCGCGTAAACTGATATCTAATTAAAACTTCCCCGTACACAATGGAGATATGATACCGGGCTTACATGTTCTATTTCGTGAATTCGGTAGGGAGTGAACTATTAGGATGATCGAAATACAACTGCTATTCGTATCCGTTACGAATGCTACGTGCTAGCAAAAATTGTTGATACTAAAATCAGACGGAACAAAGAACATCAGCCAAATTTTGATCTAGCCAAATTATTATATTCAACTTCGGACTAAAGTCAATTTGACCAAAGTACTTTTTTCAACTTTTAACCCTTTATACTCGAACAACGACTCACAGTCGCCATTTGGTCTAGCAGAACAATTTGAACAACTATCTGTTAGCTGAATCTATAGTGTTATGCACATGATGTACAAACATAGTGTACAACATAGGTCAGCAGTGGCTATTATTAATAGAAAATAAAAATTTCCAATAAAATTGATACATATTTTCAGTTAGAAAGTTTTCGAGATACCACACGCCTGTAAGAAAAATGGCTTCGAGTGTAAAATCCAGCAGAAACTATTTAAGGGAACGGAGTAAAATATATAGGGTGTGAAATGAAATTGAAATCGTTGTCGCAGCGATCGTTCACGGAAGTGCCGACATTTTCAACGAGATCCGCACGAGTTTCGGTGATCGAAGGGTAACAAAATTTTCGCGAAATGTCCACGGCTTCGTGACGCTTTCACGACATCGAGCGATTGCGCGATCTTTCTGCCGGCAATACCACGAGCTGAGCTGCTCGTTTTCGGGTGACGACAGGAATTTCAATAGGCACAGTCATATATCGGCGGGTGACGCGGCTAACGGTACATCCCTGCACGCTTTCAATGGTCTACCAACCTACCTACCTACCTACCTACGTACCTATATATCGCTCATTCTCATAGCACCTAGGCCCGCATCGACCCTGCCTATATGCATAACGCGTACATATACATACATACACATATCGATCGCTTCGTTTAGCCGCTGCCTCTCCCCGTCGCTCCTCGCTTCTTCTTTGGCTCTTCAACGCTGCCACACCATCGAGCGTGTTCTCGAAGAGAACAAGAAGGAAAGTGAGCTTCTCTTCTCTGCATCCGCGATACCAGGGTCTTCGGCAACCCCTGATCCCCTCCGTTTTCTCGATCATATCTCCCTTACTCCATTTTCTTTTTATTTCGGTTCACTTTCTTTCGTTATTCTTTGGTGGTTAATGAGTAAGCTGCTGCAACGGGAGCTTTCTCTTCGGGGAAATTCGGAGCTTCTTCGTGTCTTCTTCGTCTCTTTGGAACGGATGTAATTGTTCGTACGCATTTTCTTCTTTTCATGGTATCGATCGCTGACAGTCGATTTATGAACTTTCTTGTAGAGCTTGATCTTCTGGACGAGCTGGAAAATGTTTCGGGTAACAGAGTGTGAGCTTAATGTTATGCAAGGAAACTTTGGACGATCAATATATATTGTTATTATTGCGATATTGGTAATATAAAATGTAGACGAGCTATGTCGTCTAAATATACACCAGAGTAGTAAAAGACTACTGTTTATTTTTTACGACCACTACTATTTGTTTCTTTCAACCCTTTCTTCGAGTTCTCTTCAGGTATACAATTTTTTTAAAGCATATCATTTTATGATTGATAATCTCTTTCCGATATTAATTGTATAGTAAACAATAAATATATTAAAATATATATAATAATAATTTTCTGAGATGCTGTGGTTTTAAAACATATTAAAGTATTAGGAAAACATGAATGTACACTATCAAAGAAATAACATACAATATTAAAATAGTAAAATCAAGTGTCTACTGTTTGCAACAATAATATGCATATCAAAAGTGAGTTATCATGTAGACATACATTAAGCAAATTTCAATGGACAAGAGCCCCCGAACAAAGGGTTGAAACGGTGTAGTAAATGAATGATGGTGGTTTATTACCCCCCACGTACTCCATTAGCTATTTGAATAGCTTGATTACCAACGAACATATAATTTTCATGTTTGCACCAATTGTATCGATCAAAGTCAAATCCGGTTGTAACTTTATGCACCGATGCTACTGAACGTACTATGTGAACATACAAAGGAAGATATTAACACATTGTCCACATTCATCGACGAGCTTCAACAAAGTTCAAAACATTTTCAGTCTTTCTTCTCTTTTGATTAAACATCTTGGACAGTTTGTTATACATTAATATCATAATTACACATTCTATGACAAATATAGATTGATCGTTCGAAGTCTCCTTTGTATGACTGCATTTCTTCATATGTTACATATGCTCGTAAAAAATCTGTACGAGATACAGTTAATGTCTTATGCAGTTGATGTTTAATGTATAGATAATGCTGAATTTGATTAAGTTTCTGCATTTTCACGAGCGTGAAAGGAATGGGCGAAGTTTGTAATCTTGCGACCGTTAATTGATTCACGACGTACGAGCGTGTTAAACCGATTGCTATTTCGTGGGTCACCGGTGTACGTTGGAACCATGGGTCATTGACAGTGACCGCGTGTGAATAACTGTAATCCGTCGTTTCAGAGTGTGCGGCAGAACCGGTAAACAGAGACACGCGTCAGGGTCTCCAACCAAATTCGTTTGCTTCGACCGGGACAGGAAAAAGAATTAAGCAAACTTCGCGAGAAGTTGAACTTTCTAAACGACTATGAACGAACCGGACCCCTTATCGTACTCGATAATCAAAATTTGTTGTTAGCCTACAGACGCAGGAATTTATATACCTAATTTTCTCTGATACTTGATCTTGTATCGCTTTTATATTTATCCCCACGTATCGTTTACTTCTTTATTCAATCATTCGATCTTGAATGGACTGATGCTATTTTGTTTACTTTATTTACCATTTCCATTTCTTTATTAACCAAACAAAATTTAGATGTTACTTTTATATTGTGGAACACACGGTAGGTAGATCTCGTGTGGCATTTTTATTTAACATCTTATTATTTATTTTCAATTTCTGAATTTTGAACCGTTCCTTTTGATATTGATTTTGCATCCATAAAATTACTTCGTTTATGAAAGTGAATTTCTAATTTTAGTTTAAGTTGTATTGTATATTTGGTTCTCAAAGACAGAGTATATTTAGGTAGCCTTTGTTTTAGATAACAAGTATTTTATACTAAGTCACTTAATTCGTAATACCATCGCGTAAAAATAATATAAACACGTATTTTGATTTAACGCAGTTTCATTGCACCTTTGACATACACTTCAGCGAAGTCTAAAAGACGTGACTAAATCTTTCTACTCATACTATGAGATCCAAATACGATTCATAAGGAGATTAATATTCAATAATGCACATGCAAGGGAAGCATTTCACTTCATTACCGATGAATAGATTACTTCCACTTCTTCTGAAATTTAAAACATTCATCCTTCAGTATCATCGTCGCTATTTGCATTTCTTTGATTACGTTTTTCATTTCAACCGTTTTGTTCTATCAGAAAAGTGCAGTTGAGCCTCTCAGTTATACACACATCGTGAAAACGAGTGGGCAATGTCAGAAAAAGAAATTCCATGATTCCATTACGATACCGTACGACGTATAAACGTATTTCTTCCTCTATTCGAACGGTACAAGCCGCTCCCCAATACCTCGTTGCCCATAGACAAGCGATTCGAGGGCACAATAAATGCATCTCCTCTTCCGTTTCCCGTGTGCAGCCGTCGCTGCAACGGAAACCTTTCGTTGTTATTGAAAATCATACGAAAAGCGATACGGCGTCCCACGCCGGCGCGACGTCCTCATATCGAGCATTTTTTTCCTCACCTTTTTCCTTTCGAGACTTTTCATTCATGTGCCACGCACCTTTGCTCCAGATTTCGATCGCGTAGCCTACCTTCGTTCCTTTGGTTTCGTCCGAAACCAATAATAGGGACCAGCACCGTTCGATCGTATTCGATCGAACATCTTCCCACGTACCTGTGCCGAAATCCCTTCATAATATGCGATACGACAATGAGATCCGCTCCAGAGCTGGACGACCTAACGGTACGATATCGTGTGTCGGTCGATTATGGCTGCATGAACGGAAAAATTGTTCGATCCGAGTTTTAATAGCGTGTCGAGAGTTACACTCTAAAAGATTTGTATATTATTAATGAAAAGCGATGAGATACAGACTCTTGCTTTTTCGAATAAGTCTTTACAAAACGTTCTAAACAATTCACCTGTGTACAAAACGCTGTGTACATCCATAAAAATATACACATAGAATTTTGCACCCTCTACGGTGCTGCTCTCATAGAAAGTTTTGCAATTAACCCTTTGCACTCGAAAGCATTCTTATTATTGGCGAGTGGTACCTCGGAAACTTTCTAACTGAAAGGTTTAATCAATTTTTTGGAAATTATTACTCTTTATTATCAATTGCTATTGTTGTCCATTTCGCTATGTTAAACATCGGATGTGCAATACTACGGATTTAGTTGAAAAATATTTATTCAAATTGTTCCATTAGTCCAAATGGCGAATATGACTCACCGTTCAAGTGCAAAGGGTTAAACGCACTTACAAAAGAAGTTATAGTCAAATTATACAGCTAGTTAAGCAGTATAGAATTTTCCATTGTGATTTTTTTTGCCTTCGCTCGAAGGAGTTCATACTTCATCTCGTACGACACGGATATAAGAAAACGCACGATGCGTGTTAATATTTTATTCGATAATTTGAAATAGTCACGATTGTAATAGAAACGTAGGTGGTTACTCATTATCGGGAACGGCGAACGTCGAAGAAACGCGAAGAACAGTAAAAGCAGACATTCCACCGAGTGATTTCATCTTCCTTTTCTTTCATCCGGACGGTTGTCAGTATGCACGCGATACCGCGTGAATCCTTGATCGAAGAAAGAAGTACCGTTCCGGGTAATGTTCTCCGGTCGGTGAAAGAAGCATTGGCCGGTTCAGTGCTCCGTTCGTTTGCATTCTCGTCGACGTTGTTGCACGTCGTCGCGTCGTTGGTTCCGTGTCCGAGTGTTAATTCAGAGCGTGCGGCCGAACAACGACCGGGCCTCTTTATATTCGACACAGACTCTGGACTTTTGATTAGCGTTAACGGTGGTAGCCAGCCGATGGGTGTACCTTCCTGGCGAGTACATAACGCCTATAGGCGTCATCCCTGCCGATCGATCCTCTGTAAGATCGATCGTCGTGGCAAGTGCGTGCGCCGCCCTGCGAGCTTCCAGTCGTTCGCTCGTTCCGAGGAAAACTGCTCGACCTTGCGTGAAATCGCTCGAAAATTGAAATCAAAAGCTCAACGGAGACCAGACACACCTTCCTACCAACTTACGGAACAACCTTTAATTCGACGGTCGTCTATCTCGAGTTTTTCGTGTTCGCGTTCGATGAACAGGTGTCGCGAACACCGGTTAAACGTTTCTCCTTGTATCGTATACATTCGTATATCGTATTATTCGTTGGATAAAAAATTGAAATTCCGGTACAGGCGCGTGTTTTTGTATCCAAAGAACAATGGCACTTTTCGAGACTATCTAGATTCCTCGCATTGTGGGATTATAAATTCGAACCCGTGATTCATGCAAAGTTTTGAGCGCTTCTGAAACGTGCGATCATTTATTAATATCCAAATTGAACGATTAATAATGCGAATGATTTATTCGTATCTGGTTTGGAGATTCTTGAGATCTGTGTATAATTGAAGATGTAAGAATACGATAAGTAAATTTAAACAGATTTTAATTTGTCAGAGTTATAAAATTGAATCGCATGGTGGATCGAGGACCATTTTTTTTTCGCTGGTATTTACGATATAACAAAAATTCATGTTAAGAAAAATATATTATTTTTAGATTAATTATAGCACGCATACTGTGTGATACTATTAATATATTTATCGAAGTATCCAAATAAGAATGTCCTTCGTGCTAAGTTTATTCCTCGTGTACATCCACCCCTTCAGAAAGTGTTTACAGTGTCTTGCAACATTGTTTACTAATGTTATAACTGTAATATTGTCTATCGATATTATGTCAATATTCTCTGTCAACACTAACGCTGTATCGCGCCAATAACGTCATTTACCAATGAAATTGAAAAAAGAATGCCGCACGTGTTCTACCTAAATCATATCCCTGGTAAGCGAACGACCATCGAGGGGGTAGTTTCGGAGGGAAAATTTGAACGTCGAGGGACATCGACCGAGATGTTATCGAGGATAAGTAACGTGACGTGTCCACGAGCGACTTGAGAACACGTTATAATTATGTCAACGATGTTATAGGAAAAGCTGAAACGCGACCCACCCTTCTATGCTTTTATTTACAGTGAGCCGTAGGACATTTGCATTGGCGGTTGAAAGCTCTTGGCTCTTCCACTTTCTGGCGTCATTTTTCAGTTCTTTCTTCCGTATTAAAGAGCCAACGTCTCCATAAAAAGGGATGGAAAGAGGAGGGAAAAAAATACGTCGCGAGCGTTTACATTGGTCCGAAGTTAAGTTCATGCTAAATTATAATTCCGGAAAAGTATAGCCGTGGTATGTCCTCGTTGCATGCCACGCCAAGCACTTTTATTCGTTCCCTTTTCTTTCCGTTCTTTCTTTTTTTTTATCCTTCTTCTCTTTCCCTTCCCTTTTCGCCCCTTCCGGTCTTGCCGCTCCTGTTCGTCTTTCTCCACGGGACGCGAACTTGCATAATATTCCCGCTGAACTTTGCTATTTATCGTACATTCGTCCGACGTAATTGAGATTCTTTTCCTTTTTCCGTGAACTTCTCGCGAAGTAAGTTCACGCAACCCCTGTCGTCGGTGATTTCAGAAATTGGACAGAAATTTTCTTTCGTTTACGCGTCTGCCCATTTCAATGAACTGTCCCGCGTGAAAATTTGTGGCACGTTCACCGAACGTGTACATTAAAGTAACTTCGATCTGCAACTTCGTACAAAAAGTTGCGTTTTTAAAAAGTCACGTCGTCAGTTAGTAACTGTCTATGTAAGAAAATTGGCTTCAACAAAAGATGTCGATGAATAATTATTTTTAAATTACCAACTTTGCAGAAATGTTTTGCTCGAGTTCATCGAGATCCTCAAACATTTTGCAGATACTAATTTGCTCGTGTGTGGACTCGACAGAAATAATACACCAAAATAAAATCGATATTTTCGATCTATCAATTATGGTTTCGCTCTTCGTTCGCCATTGAACGTTCCATGAGGTTTCATATAAAGAATGCGATATTAATTTGTCGAATTCTGTGGGCAGATAGCGGTAATCCAAGGAGGGTGAGTGACCCATTCGAACGTGACCTTATTTCTTTCCGTTTCTCTAGTTTCCTCTGAGCACGTAGCGTAGCATCACGTCCTCTCGCGAATGCTCTTCAGCTTCCTGTTCCTTACCACCCCTTTTTCAGCGTCTGCTTTTCATACGCGAGCTTCCTTTTCCCCTTTTCATGCGGTCCCATGGACGGGCCATCTCTCTTTTCTGTTTCAAATTTCGTTAGTCCTCGCCACGTCTCTTTGCTCTCTTCAAAAATTCACCCTTTATTAATGTCAATTTTTCAGTACCGAGAATTCCATTTCGTCGGGGATGAGATTTCCCCTTGAAACCGCGTTCTCCTACCCCGCGATGAATCGTTGATTCGGCGGAGGGTAAGTTTCGCGAATGAAAGGCAACAGAAGTTTTTTAGTTTAACCACGACGAGTGGCGACGCTTTCAACGGCATTCAATGACGTTCTCGTCAAACGAGGATACCTTTCAGTCGTATAAAATTGCATAAGAAGGTAAATTTTCCACCTTTCATACTAACGGTACTTGCAAGCGGCCAGCAATAAATTTAATTATCATACCGCGATTTAACACTGGATCTACCGACGTTCCGCACACGTTAACCGAGTCGTCTTCATTAAATTAAAAATGACGTTGAAGAACTTATAAACACAGCGCGAGACATAAAATAGCAGTCACTATTGTTTACCTTTATAAAAGCCACTATACATTAATGTACGTACAGAAGTGGATGAAAGCAATTTGGGAAAATATTATATATATGGTTATTTGAAATGAAAACTCGAAGCAAATTATTTCCCTTCGGCGCCTTTGATGTTAATTATCGACACTACAATAGCGTATGATAATCGCGGTAAATTTAAGATTCGACTCGATCGAATGTGGATTTAGAATAATTTTTGCGAATCCTTTGGTATCGGGTGTCTAGTGACGCGTCCCTCAACTTATTTCAAAGTTCGCGTCTTTTTCTCCATTTTTCCACCCTTCGACATCCAGCATCCCTCCGTCGTACAAGTTTCCGCACTTGTGTATTCTTTTTGATCTGCTTACGACCCTGCTCCATTTGTTTCCCTTTAAACGTCTTCCCCGGTTCTAAAGCTTCTTCCGTGTTAGACTTATCTAAGAAGAATTTTTTTTATGGGATAAGCTGAAAAATTCCTTATTCCGAGTTACTCTTCTTCTTCCTCTTCTTTATTAGTTTTCAGAAGGAAAGAATGATCTTAGTTTTCAGAAGGAAAGAATGATCTTGTTCTTTGTAGCCGTCAGGGCACAAAGGTTATAAATTAAACGTACCCTTTCTACATTCGCGAAGGCGAATTAATTTCGTTCTTGAGCAGCGACAGCTTCGTGTTCGTGCCATTGTCGAGATTACGGAATCCTAATGAACTCAAACCGATCGGTAAAAGGGACTGACCTTTCTCTTGAACTACTTACTTCCTTTGACGAATTTTCCTTCGAATTTTATGAATCTTAACGAACAGTATCGTTTTTTTTCTATGAACTACAGGAATAATTTTTGTATACTTCCATCGGCTTGACTTGGATTTTTGTTTCGGGAATGTAGGTTCAGATTGCAACGAGCTGAATGACAATTTAAAAATTTCGGCACATTTTAAGTTCGGATATTTGGATATTAGAGAAATTCTTGGAATTTGAAGTATGTCGGAAATTGGGACATTTGAGAACACTAAGATCTGGAAAAGTGAACAGATCTGGGGTACCTGGGGATTTAGAAATATGAGAAAATTAAAAAATTGGGGGAACTTTGAGAAATTTGGGAAATAAGAAATTTAATTGAGGAACTAGGGAATTTAGGAATTGGAGAATTTGGAATTAGTGAAGTAAAACATTTAAAATTAGGGATTTGAGAAATTCAGCATTGTAGAAGTCTGAAAACTTAGAAATTTTGAAAATTAAAATTTGGGAAACTTTAAGATTTGAAAATTGATTACTCGTACATTTGGATTTTGCAAGTTGAAAAATTTGATAATTCGAACTCAAGCAGTTGGACTGCTATATTACACCTCCGTATATAGCCACGCGTTATATGGCCACATTTAAAAGTGGTCGCCCCGTAAGTAGTCCGAATCCATTCTGGCCCCTACCTAGTTACCTCGATGCATTAACCCTTTTGTCACTCGTTTAAAACGCTTTCAAGCTTTTTGTCTTACACAACTCGGTGCCTAGAGATCCATTATACCGTTCTCCTGTCCCGATGACAACTTTCTCCCCGTCTTCGGCCAGGAGCTACGATTATAATCGGAACCGTGAAACGCGACATCGCGCAAACATTCGCCAGAGCATAAGCATATATCGATCTCCCGTTCGCGCCAACGAACCACGAAACTCGAGCGATCACATGTACGGCGAAAAGGAGGGCAGGGTGGCGATCTACGGCAACCCTTTCCTGTTTACAACAATCGCTCGCGAGATTCGTTGGCGACTGGTCGAAAAGCATCCCCCCGGTGTTTTTCCCCGTTCATCCCTCTGTCCGTGTGTGCATCCTCAAGGAGGGACCAACAACCGAGATCCCGCACACAACGTTGTCCCTCCCGTTCGTTCCTCCGACTCGTCGGTTGTATCGTTCCTCTCGTTTTCTCTCTCACCCTCCACGTCCCTTTCGATTCACTCTCCTCCCTCCTAGCGGAGTTTCCCTATCGCGACCCACTACCCCACTCCGTTACCCTCTCTGTCGAGCCCTCCTCGCTGCTGCGCTCTTGCTTTCTCTGTCTTTTTCTCTGTCGCTCCCTTAGGCCGGCCGGAGGGAGAGAAACAGTAGGACAGAGCGAGAGGGCGATAGCGAGACGGTGGGGCTGGCTCTCTCCGGTCTTGCGCGGCGCGCACCAGTCAACCCGGAGCCACGGTAGCGCAAGTACTGTGTTGGTCACGTTAAGGGACAAGTTACATCAGAACGGCGCGGCTCTTTACCGGTTCTTTAAATAACGTTCCAGTGCCGAGTGCGAGTCGCGACCGATGTAACGACACGCGACCGAGAACGTCCGTCGTAACGCGCGCCCCATCGAGTGTTTCGAATTCGACGCGCCCCCCCGTGCACGCGACCCCCGTGAACGCGTGTACGAGAAGGTACATATATACACACACATATATATATATATACATAATCGCGAGTGGCAAGTGAAAGAACCGGTACCGGCGTAAATCGTGGTGAACCGATGGCACGCGAGTCAACCGAGTCATCTCGGTGGTCGTCGGTTCGCACCCTCCGCGATCCTCGTGCGTGCACAGTCGAGGGGATGGGGTCGTGACTGTCCACGAGTGTCAGTCGACGCCCCGGTCTCTTCTCGATCGTCCGTTCACCAGAAGGAAGATCCTGGTCGCGAGCCTAACGAGCTGTTAGCCGCGTTATCGGACAACACTGGGACTAGCCGAGCGGCCGCACAAAGTGGGGGAAAAAAAAAGTATCGACGTTTCCTCGTCGGAGTGTGCTCACCCCTTTGCGTGGCGAACGGTTCGTGCGGGAAACGTGCGGCGACCACCCGTGTGTGTGCCACACCGTGGTCCCGGTATCGGTGGCCGGTTCGCCAGTGAAAGTGAACGATGCGTCGAGACCATCGGCCTCGACACGCTCGACGTTGTTGTGACAGGGTTGCGTTTCTGTGATAAGGGAGGTTCGATCGAAGTTACGTGCAACGGCCGATTACCAAACCGAGGGCTGTTCATCGCAGTGGTGGGTTTTACGACGATTCACGTGTTTCTCGTACGAGTGTTCGTCGTTTCGCTGGGACCTGATTACGGTGTTAACGACCATGCTGTCTTTTTCATGGAATCGTAGTCTCGAACGATTCTTTATCGAATATATATACGTATACCACTGAAAGGGAGGATCGCGTACCGTTCGGAAAACTGTCGCGGTATCTAGGACGCGGTGATCGAGATGCAAGTGACGTTTTCGTTTCGTATTTTTAGCAGCGATTACATTCACCGACTAATGATGCAGGGATCGGAGAGCCTCTCTCGATAGAATCGCGACTAAACGCTACTCGATTTTATGTTTGTTTACTCTGCGCTCTCCTTTATCCCCCGCACACATGTGGCTGGAATTTGCAATTTCCTCTGTGCAGTTTTACTTATTCGCCCTCTTTCGATTCAAAGCATTCCATTCTTGCTCGCTTTTTTCTTTAGTATCTTGCTTATTTTTTCATTTAAAATTTCTGTATTTCCGTCATTCTTTTCGTCGAGAATGTCTATATTTTCAGCATTTTTTTCATTCGGATCTTGCTGTCTTTTCTATTTCAAGTCGTTTTTATCTGATTCTCTGTCTCGTTTCCACGCAGTTTCATTTTGTTCCCGTCATTTTCAGACATTTTACTCCGTTTTCCTTTATTTTGTTCCCAGTTTCGTTTTAAATATCTACAATGTGGTTTTCGATTCAAAATAAACGACGAATAAAAAATGATATCAATTTTATTAGACGGTCTTCGATAGTAGTTATAAGGGAATTTCATTGATGAGGTTTTCCAACCTCTTTGAAGTAACGCAATATGACACATATAATTAACACATACTTTTTACATACGACAAAAAAGAAATTTACATGCATTTCATAAACAATAGTATATTATCGATATCACCGGACATAATATAATGATAATGATAAGAATATACGAATGCGTTGATGACGATGCTGTTCAGGTGCTCCGCTCATAATCAGGCGTAGGCTTAATCTCTTTCGAAATAATCAACTTCCTATATAAAAAATCTATAATAAATTCATACGAATACGTACAAATTAATGAACTCGATATATCAAAAATTGATATTTCAAATGATTCCCTTTTCTTTAAGACATTAATCCGCCATCTGATGGACAGATAGTCCGCGTCTTCGAGAAATGTCGAATTAAATATATTCTCAAGAAACGATCATCGTTATCAACACCGTTATCGTCCCACGGTTAATTTCATTTTCGTAAAAGGAAACGAAAGTTTTGCTCTCGATCCAAAACAACCTGTAACGAGTTCACACGAATTTACGGTGCGACCCGAATTTTTTCAACCCGAGATAGGTGTCTTAAACGGTACATCCTTAATGAAAGACATCTTGTATAATAATTTGTTTTCTCCGGACTCGATGCTTCTTTCATGTGACTGTGAATGTTCCCCTGTTTTCTCTTGCCCTCTTTCTCGCTCGCGGTGTCTCTCGTTCTCTCTCTGTCGCTCCTCTCCGCAGTCTTTCCTCCGCCCGTCTCGCCCACACTTCCATTTACCTCCCGGTTATGGATATTATTAAGTAATACCTACATTGCGCGCGCGGCGATACGCTCGTGGTCGGCTTATCGTGTGAGTGACACACCGTTGTGTGAAGCGTGCACGCGCGCACGCGTGCATGCGCGTTAGTAACGCACGCAGGCGAACGGGAAAGCGCGGGTTCTCATCTCGATTTTCGTCGCGAAACGAACACGCGATACGAACGCTCTCCGCTCGCCAAATTACGTCCCGCAACGGATCTTTGGGAACGGATGTACCGTTAACCGGAAACCGAACTGTCACGAAGCGTGGAATCCTTTTCCTGCGATTTGCCACGCCGCCAATTCGACCATGCTCTTTTCGGCCGCGATTGATGCCTTCGTTTCGAGCTCTGTCCAGGTGTTAACCGCTTGACAAAAAAAGAAATTCGAGATCATAGTCGATTTCGTCGAGTAGGAAACTAATAGACTCGATCTTAATAAATTGCGTTGGTGCAGAAATAATTGTGATGTCTAAATTCTGTTTTGGTGCATGTATTTGTTTAATTACCACACTCCTGGTTTCCTAGAATCACGTTCATATTAATTACGTGGTCGCGTAACTTTGTGACTAGGTTCAGCAGTGATTAAGGCTGACAATGTATTAAGTTTATTACCACAGTTTCTTTATTGTGTTTTATTATTGTGTCAGCTATGAATATTTTTGGAAAAATACTTCGTGTTTATTTATTTGACAAATATTCTTATTAATGTATACATACTTTTATTTTTCATGTAATATATGGTCATTTATTTTATAAAACACTTTATGTTGATCAATAAGGATAATGACGAAATAAATAATAGTACAGTATTTTTCGCGGATATGCAAAACTGGTGCGAAAATGTAATCAACAAACTGAGATAATGAAGCTAAAACATTGTTAGTATATACATATTAGTGTATATACGTATGTATATACATGAACATTTTGCTGAGTATAAATATTTACGTAACAGTGTCCAATTACATTTTGTCAGTAAAATTGTACTTCTTTAGCATATGTAATTTCTATATAATGTATAATACGCATGTATATAATACAATACAATTTTCTATATAATATATCGTAGTATATTACATTTGAGTATAAGGTATCTACTACACTATTGGTTTATTCTTGTTAATCATCACTATTTTATTATAATTTATAATTCAAATGGTCAAATTAAAAATTAAAAAATGGAATTCGGCCATCAAGTGCTTGCCATATAAATCCTGCATTTGACCTGGAGAATAAATAGACTTATCTCGTGTTGTTAAAATGCGTCAATTTCAATAATTCCTGTCTGATTTAATAAATGTTATTCTAAATTTAAACATAACATTTTACAATGGATATATAAAAATGCAATTATTCTTGCAATGGCCGAATTATGTCAGCGCTAAATATGCAGGAGCACCAACGATATAAAAATCACAACTGCTTCTGCTCCAATTTAATTATGTTACCATCAATCGAGTAATACTGCCAAACGATATAAAGTACAATTAGTTTTTACCGGTTTGTCGATATTAGCATTAAATAAACCGCAGAGGTATAGCAAAGACACAAAAGATATGAAAATTATAATTATTTCTGCACCAGCCTAACAACATCATCGTCGAACGAACAATATAACAAAGATTAATAACAATAATCGCAATTATCCTATAATTACAGTTTCAAATATCGATCACGCAATCGCTATGAGAGATATTACAACAGTGTTGAGCGGTTACGTATATAATTACATATTACGTGGTACGATCGCTGCCTAATATCGCGAAGAAAGTTTCGGTCCCGAGTATTAATATCGGCAACATTTTGTTTGGAATATCTAAGCAGGTATAATGACGTGATAGAGACGGGCATGTATAGAGCACACATCGAGGCAATTTCTTTCCAAAGTATCTTTTAATTGGATACGTTAGATCGAGAAGTCGTTAGCCGTGTTCCCGTTTCTGCTAAACATTGGTTGGCCCACTTGTTACGCTGCTTCGTGGTCATTGACTTGCGAACGAAAGTCCACAATAAAACGCCACGTGCGGTACAGTAATTAAGAAAGCATCATTCACGAGCATATTAATGCCGAGAATACACGTAATTCTTATCTTCTAACGATGCCCTCGTGATGCAAGCGGAAATACCCACGTGTCGCTATGTGAAAACAAGAAAAGTTGTCCCCAACATGGCCGCATTAAACTTTCCGGTGGCCCGGGGCTACTCGATCCGTGAATGCCTGTTTCGTTGAAAACGCGAGAGAGGATAAATTCGTACGAATACGAAATGAATTTTAATTACGTTAACCCTTTGCGCTCAAAAGCATTTTTACTGTTGGCAAATGGCGACCGTAAAACTTTCTGGTTGAAAAGTTTGGCGAACTTTTTTGAAATTACTATTTTTGTATGATTAATATTGTCCGTTTCGCTGTGTTCAAACATCCGGTATATGATACTGTAAATTCAGTCAAAAGTTATTTAGTTAAAATTGTTGCATTAAGTTGAATGGCGAGTCGCCTCTCGAGCTCAAAGGGTTAAAAATGTCTTGGTACGCAAAAGTTGAACTCTGTTAAATTCAGTAAAATACAAGGTCCTCTTTAATGCGGGTTCGTCAACGAAACTAAATAAACCGTTAAATATTTCCCGACGAAATAATGTCGGTTGTTTCTTCCACTCGAAACGATGTGGTTACATCTGTCATTATTGATGTTCAATGAAGCTTATTGACGCACATCGTTCGTGCTCGAATTAGCGAGTAATTCATTAAAATCGCTCGCTCTACTTTGTTCTATCCAATTGAGATTGGCAAATATAAAATACCGACAATGGTGGCAATGTGCGAATGGCGGTGGTGGTGCGCGATCGAAGGGGCCTAGTGCTATAGCAACGAAAAGAAAGTGGAGGGAAATTTCTAAAGGGATTGGAAAATGCACCACCTACTTTCATTCGCTTCTTTCAAATTGTCAGCAATTATCTTTCAACGCGAGCCATTAAACTTTTCGAGTTAACGGACTCGAATTGCTTTTCGAGTGCGTAAAAACTTTTACTTCAATCCCGATTGTTGAATCACGATCGCGGATTTCGATTATTATTAATGTCCAATTTGCTTGCAATTCGTATTCGAGTTTCGAGCGACGTGAACGGGAATAATGCGCTTTCGAAATTTTATTTATTATCGATTCAATGTGTCGACGATTTAACAACAGTACCTGTTTCGAATAGAATGAAAACGTATACGCGATGAAAACGCATTAATTTATCTGCAAATTAGTCAGTATTTTCGTTTGAATCGTGCAACGCGCGGCAGATGTGTTCAAATTTCGACATCACGTTTCACACTTGTTACGTTCGGGTAGAATAATTATTCAATTACCGTTTTCTGATGGCGATGCAAAGAGTATTCTAATAAGTTACGAATTCTGTCTTCGTCGTTTCAATTTCCTTGCGAGCTCGTTTAGATTATAGTGTACTTGAGTACTTTCCAATACATTAGATAAGAGATGCAGGGTCGTTTCGACCCAACTTATCTTAGCTTAAACTTTATGTGCCATTTAGAGATTGATCGCTCCCATTTTATGGTTCAAATTCATTGTATACTTTAAAATCGATACAAACTCGGTGTATTAACAAACTGGGTGGGTTAAATAATATTATTAATCGCTATTTGGGCTTCTTACAATTTTTTTACAATACTATACACTTTTAGAACTATCATTCGTATCATACATATGTTGAACCATATGATGAAATATAGTGTTTTCATAATTTATCTTCGTGTTCGGTTACATAAATCAATAGAAAGCAATAAATTATGTCAATTATATTAAATTACGAGACTAATAAATTCATTAAGATGAAATTTAAAATTATGTACAATGTAATTTAAATATTTTTCTGTAAAGACAATTACATAATTAATTATTTATTCTTTGACCACAATTTCATAATAATTGTTTAAATTACATTCAATACATAATTTGAATTACAATTTACAAATATGTTCCCTAATTAGATTCGAAATCTAATAGAACTATTAATAATTCTAAAGAACTATTTGCATTCTATTAATTAGACTCTA
This sequence comes from Coelioxys conoideus, assembly GCA_947623535.1. Classification (NCBI taxonomy): domain Eukaryota; kingdom Metazoa; phylum Arthropoda; class Insecta; order Hymenoptera; family Megachilidae; genus Coelioxys; species Coelioxys conoideus. The sequence goes on along the minus strand of OX392457.1, from coordinate 13,745,565 downwards.
ATTAAAATGGCACAAAGACCTGGAGATCTAAAGCAGAGAACAACAACATAGTTGCATGCGAAACCCAAAGATTCGCGATAAATTAAACGATCTTGATGTATAGCCAAATCTTCGAATTAGTATATGATTTGTGATCCAAAATGGCGTCTTGCCTCATCCGTCACGCGGGAACCATCTTTCAATGAATCTCTCTTAATTTCTCGCCCCCGTAACTTGAACCCCGGTAGAATGTTTATGTAACTGAAAACATTGTCTCTGGTAGCGCGAATTGTCGTTGAAGAAACGTTTTGGAACACGTTTCTGAAGATCGTGTGTGCAGAAACAGAGTCACCTGCGCCTCTCTGTCGCTGTTAGAACAGCGGCAGCAGCAGCAGTGGCAGCGATGCCGTAATAACGCCGGCACGCTCGTGCCAGAACCAAAGTATACGCTCGGTGTACACGACCTAAATAAGATGCGATGCCCCCCGGGGCGAAAGTAATTCACAAACACACTGGTGCAACCGGGGATACACGTATACAACGGCCAGGCTCTCGGGCTATAGTTTACGAAGTGCCGCAGGAACGCGACGACCGACCGCTTTAGCGCAACTTCGACCCGCGTTTTTAAATTCGCGCTCGACGTCCACGCGACATCGCTTCGGGACCATCGCGATTCCTCCAAATAGAAACGCACACGCTCGCGATGCTGGCTACATCGATGGGGACATGTATCCAAAGGAAACGCGACAATTCCTGCATTCATAAATTTACATATTTGAAATTTTTTAAATTTGACATTTTGATATTTTCTAAATTTGACAGTTTGATACTTTTTAAATTTGACATTTTGATATTTTGAAAATTTGACATTTTGATATTTTGAAAATTTGACATTTTGAAATTTTGAAATTCGTACATTTACACATATCCGAATTCCCACCTTTTCCCATTCTCGAATTCCTTGGTTCTGATATAGACCCCCTGAATTTCAAAGCGTTCACACAGAAAGGAACCGGAGTACGTCCGGATCCATTCATGGATCCACAAGTTTGTCTCTAAATTTCTCCATTTGATAATTCCAATGTCTACAAATTTCTAAACCATAAAATTTAGAAATTTTGACCGAAATTTGACCCGCGAATATTTATATTCATATTCCCCAGATTCTGGGTTCGCCCTCATTCGTTATACAAAATCATTAGACCTTCTGAACTGCAAAGTCTCCAAATTTGTCCGTCTACAATAATTGTATCTAACAAATATCTAGTATCGTGGATAAATACATGACAATATTGCCATTAACAGTAAAACTATCAACGTATAATGCACAATTACATTGAAGTTAAAAATGAAATTGAAAAATAAATGACTAAACCATGATACAGAAATCAATTCTTTATCTCAATGAGAATCAACATAGATTTCATGAAAATTTTTGTCATTTGAACTAGAAAATTTATAAGACGGTCATTTGACCCTTTTGGTAGTTTTAGTGTTAAAAGTGTTGATGGAAATTCGTAACCGAAATATCTTTACATTAAAGAATAAACTTACAAAGGTAAGTTTATCGTGTAACGAAGTTAAGAGAATCGCGTCTAAAATAAGGAAAGAAATAGAATTTGGACCGAAATGGATTTCGAATCGAGCTCGCTTGAATGCGAGATTTCATTTTAGCGAAATGGAAATGTTAAATGAAAGGATCAGGAGATTGCCTCCCAAAGGCTGGAACGATGCAATTCAGAATATCAGAAATCGTTTCAGGGAATAACTGCAATAAACTGCGATGCAAATGTGTTCCTTTCTAGTTGCAAAGACACCGATTTGGCCGCGACGAATGGTCGAGATACACCATTTTTCTTATTGTTAACGAGAAATCGAATCTAACACCAGCACATTGAATTCTAATTCTCCTGGATCTGTTACGTTACGCGCATATTCTTGGGAATACTTCTCGTTATTACGTTAATGAACGCTAATGTGAAAATATCCCTCATAAATAAAGTATAGGTGAATGGTAGCCGAGTTGGCTGTTCGAAGCGTTAAATCGTTCTCAAGAATAAGAGATCTAGAGAAAAACTTACCGTCGTGGAAACGTTCCTTTTTTTTCATAATTGAACTACGTCATCGTAATTACGAGTCCCTTTAACGGAGATTTTCCTGTTGATTCGGTTTCACAATCCAGTCGATAGTGTATAATAGCAGCGGAAAGGTTAAGTGTAGATAGTAGAACTCGCATTTGTAAGAAAACATTCAGACGTAGAAGTGAAGAAATTTCGTAATTTGGTAATTTAGCAATTCTGTAATTTTTTAAATTGGAAATTTAAAAATACAGAAATGCCAAATTTCCAATCTTCTAATTTAAAAGTTTAGAAATTTACATTGATCAATTTTTCAGTTCTTAAGTCTACAAATCCAAAATTAAAGCGTTAAAAGATTTAACAGCAGAAAAAGTAGAAATATGGAAGGTTTAAGTTAAAAATTTGCGGAAAATTTTCGGCTTAAAAAACGAACTATCGCTCGGTGGCCATGATCGCAAGCCCACGTGCACACCCGCGCGGTAGTTCATTATCAATCTAAGGAAGCGATGTTCAAAATAGACACCAAAGGATTCCACGCTCGACAAGTGCATAATCGAACAGAGCAAAACAAAAAACAAGTGTCGGGCATCCGATAGAGCAGAGGTATTCGTAAAAAGCCGCGAACCCGCGTGCAACGAATCGCGAAAGGGGTTAACGGTTCATTATCACCCCATTTGATCGACAGAGGCGCAGCACGCTGGCGTGGAACACGGCATAATCGAGCAAACACCGGGAAGGAAATATGCGGGAACACCGTTGTATATAAATGTATATCGCTACACGGAGGCGGTGTATACAGGGTGTCCCATATCCGACATACAAGCATTATGAAACATAAACTTCACCAATGTGTTTCATAAACGAACAAAAAGAAGAAAATAATATACATTAAATTATCTTCATCCGTTTATTCGTTCGTATCTGAGTACATGTATGTACATTATTTCACGTGATGTGCATACGTTTACTCACATGTATATATGTACATATGTATGTACATATGTTTATGAACGTATATTTACTTGTTTATATATATGAATACGTGCATATATGTTCATTCATATGAATATATATACATATGTTCATTCACATGTATGCATGTATATATGTTCACTCATATGTATGTACAAACATCGATTCGTATGTATGCACATACGTCTCTTCATACATATGTACATATGTACATGCACTTATATTACATACATCGATGTATGCGTCAAAGTTGGTGAACACCTTGAAGCGCGAACAAACATGCATCGTATCTTACTACATTTACCAATTGCAATCATTTATGAACATTTCGTTAAAAGGTTTTGTAATGTTGTCTTTAGCCAAAGAATGAAGTGAAAATGCAAGTTTAGAAGGTAGGACACCCTGTATAGGTGCAGTGTAGCGCGGGACGCGTGGCGAACGAGGAGGGTCCGCTAGCCGGGGAGGAGAATAGAGCGAGAAAAGAGGGAAGAAGAGCGAGTTGAGGAGAGGGAAAGAAGGAACGAGGAGTGCATCGAGTCAGTGGGCTAGTGGGGCCGACAGAATGTAGCCCATGCTACGGTATCGTCTCCCTCTTTATCTCTCCCTCGTTCCTTCCGTTCTTCCTTCCTTCCTTCTTTCCCGTCGAGTCGACCCTCTCCTTCTCGCCGACTCGACTACACTTCGTCTCGTCTTTTTCTCTTCTACTCGTTCGACGTTGCAAACCCTGTGTACATGTATGTATAATAGCGGGTTCGCTATTCGATTCAAGCGTGTAGGTCGCGTCGCGAACCGTGCAAGGGTCTGCGTGTGGTACTACACACTTGTTCCGCGTATGTGAAATTGCGGTGTACACCTTCGTGCAATGTGGGCCTACTTCAGTTAGGAAGGTGCGCAGCAATTTCGAGGTTTTCTAGTTATATTTTGCATTGAAATGCGGAAAATTTCGAATTCGGAACTTTAGAGTTGGGAATTTGGGGTTTTGAAGTTTTCGAGACTTGGGTGTTTGGGGATTTTGGGATTGGGGAATATGAAGTTTCGAGGACTTAGGAATTTGAGATTTAGAAGATTTGGATATTTGGAGATTTGAGGGTTTGAGGGTTTGGGGGTTGTTGAAATTTAGGGACTTGGGGTTTTGGCGGTTATAGAGTTTTGAAATTTAGGAATTTGAGAATTCTAGGATTTAAGAATTTGGTCTTTTGAGGATTTGGAAATTAAAGAATTTAGGAGTTCGATTATTTGAAAATTTCGGGGCGTAAAAATGTACAAATTTGAGTATTTAGGAGTTGGAGAATTCGAGGGTTAGGCATTTGGGTAATTAAATATTCCAAACTTTGACAATTTGTATATTTCAAAATTTGAGACACTCAACCGTTAGATATATTATTCTAATTATAAGAATCCAGAAGTTTGCAAACTAGGATATTAAGATACCCCAAAATTTCCAAACTTCAAAAACGTCTATTTATACAGACCATAACGTTTCCGATAGAACCCAATTCAGAAAGTACCTATCGAAAATCTCTAGATCGTCAAAGAGTGTCTAGAAGGATCCTAAAAAGATCTAACTTAGATTGTCCGAACTTCCTGTTACTCGAAGGTAGCCCACATTGCACCCAAGCGTATTCGCGGTATACATACACGTAGAGATACCAGATGCACGTAGATGTGCTTATGTACAAAGTTTCTTCAGTAAACGTTTGCATGTAAAGAGCATGTACGAGCATCGGTCGAGTACACGATGCAAGGTGTACATCGGCAAGATGCGCATCCAAGCGAAATATGTACATCACATTCGTGTAATGAACTGTGTCAGCCGTGATTTCTGCGCCGTCTGCTTGCACGCGTGTGACGCGCATGTGGCAGCCGGTGCACGCAAGTTACGCAACCACTGCGACGAAAGTGCAGGCGAAAAAAAAAATGAGAAAAAAATTGCGGCACTTTTCCTACACATGCAAGTCCTGTACATGGAGGTCCACGACGCATTCGTTCAGCGACTGCGCTAATGAACCGTATCGCTACTATATTTAGTGCGCGAGTAAACACGCCAACACGCTAATCCGTGGATATCACACACTACCGTATCATTGTATAATCGAGCAAAAAGTGCGAGGGAGTTCGTGCGAGCTGCACACGGAAACGATATGAATTGATTCCGTATTTCACAGGGTGCAGGGATGGCTTCCTCTGTATCGCTGATGAAGGTTCCACTTTCGGAAATTTTGCATTTTTCAAGTTTTCGAGTCGTGAGTTCGGATTTCATTCCGATTTAGTCGAACTTTCGAATTCTCGACCTTTTCTTATTGCAGTATTCCTGTATTTTCAAATTCTTCGAATTACTAACATTCATGAAAGGCCCAATTTACAAATTTTATTATTTTCATGTTTCAAGATTTTCTAAATTCTGAAGTTTCCAGATTCCTAAATTGCTAAATGCTGGAATATGTAAACGCCCATATTCCTATATTACTAAATTCCTTAATTTCAAGTTTCTAAATCCTTGAATTCCAGAGATCCCAAGTTTCTACAATTCTAAATACCTAAATCACAAATTTAATTCTTGGAATTTCTAAATCACCTAACTCTCGAATTATCAAATTCCTATATCCTCAAACTTCTAAATCCCTAATCCAACTTACTCAATTATCAAACTTCCAAATTTCCTCAACCTTTCAAATCTCACAAATTTCTTCGATTCTCCGGATTACTCGAATTTCTCGAATTCCTGAAATTCCACAAATTGCTGAAGTGTCCAATATCCCCAACATGGAAGCTCCAAACGCGGAGGTTCGAAAACAAGCTACTCTTACCAGCGTCCTCAGGCAGTAGCTAGCCTCCTCCGAAACCGGAAAACAAATGTCGGAAATCTTTCCACCCCCCACTTATTCTAACCCGAGGTAAGGCTACGTTGCAGCGGAGTGTACATAGGGGCGAGTATGTATTATATGAAATGGCGAATGTAGGCGCATCGCCACGACGTTTCCTTCCACGGTGAATCCCAGCCTGTCCCAGAGAGGCACGGGCACTGTAAAGCGGCATGAAAGCACGGAATAGGCTGTCAGTGGATGGTCCATCGTCTCTGTGTGCACATTCACACATACGTACTACATACACACGTTCATGCAGTCGGTATATAGAGAAGAGTGGGTGGGTAGGCAAGGCAAAGCAAGGCAGGCTCGGCTGGTGGTCGCTCGGTTGCGAAGTTCGCTCGATAGCAAAGTGCGGTTCCCCTCGACACGAGCTCTCGTGCTTGCAACGCGGTAGGATTAAAGGGGAACAGCCCGTGTACGGAAATGCACGATCGATGCGCACATGTCTGAATTTTCGTGTCAAGTCGTGACCGATCGACCACGGTCTGCGGCTAAGGGTGTCGCGTTTTGATTTTTCATCACACGACCATCTTCTGTTCCGTTGCGGCCCTTTCTCGGCTTTTTTCGCTTATTTAGACACTCTCCCGCTTCCGTAATTTGTTCGCTCACTATCTCCTGCAGAGAACGCTGTCGCAATTTATTTGGCCACTACTTGTCATACAAAATGATGTCGCAATTTATTTAGATACTATTTGCTATACTGAACGCTGTTACAATTTATGTTCACTCTATTCGCTCTACGAAACGCTATTGCAATTTATGTTGACTTTATTCGCTATATAAAACGCTGTCACAATTTATTTTAACTATGTTTTCTATACAAAACGCTGTATCGATTTATGTTGACTCTACTCGCTATACCAAACGCTGTTACAATTTATGTTGGTATTATTTCCTATACAAAATGATGTCTCAATTTATTTTGACTCTATTTGTTATACAAAATGCTCTCATAATTCATGTTGATTTTATTTTCCGTACAAAATGCTGTCACAATTTATTTTGGCTCTGTTTGCTATAGAAAATGCGGTTACATCGTATGAGTGCACTGGTAGGGTCATACATAATTTCTTTTTCTTCGATATAAGGTTACGTGTCTGGTTATGTCAGAAAGAACGTCTGTTACATTTATGTAATATGATAATTATATGTAATAACTATGGGATAATTTTAGTATTTTCAAAAACGGGGCTACTCAGTAGCAAACAGTGATACGTAGTTACATTTAGAACGTTGTAATTCCCTTCTGATTGCTGTTGGAAGAAAACGAATACTTCAAAGTGAACTCAGCTTTCAAAATCATACTTTTATTCATATACCTGTTCCACCTTCATCAACGAAGCTCAAACTTCATCTTGATTTTCCTCTATGAAGTCATTAAAGAAAAAGTTTCCTCAGAGCCTGCGTAATTAAAATGCGGCTACATTCGCGTTTACAAGAAATGTACTTCTAATACGGAATGTCATATTTGAAAAAGATACGACTAGAAGAGATATTTTGTTTGAGAAGAATATTTGTTACAAATATCTGAACTTATCCTTTCCGAATCGCTTTGCCCAAACTCGCCTGACACAAAATTATGTCAGATTTATGTGAAGATAGAGAGCAACGTAGGAAACAGGAAAATAAATTTTCTTTAAGCCGTATAACCGCCATTCAGGATTTTTCTTCGAGACATCATTATGTTCAGATGACAGTCGATCCGCATAAGCGCTATAACTAGCGTCGCCGTCCATTTCCTTTTTTCTCACGCAGCTGCTACGTTTTGTCGCAATGGAGTGCAACGTGTTAATTAGATTCTCGATTTAACGGTGTCAGTCGTTCGTGTGGCAAGTGCACGGAGCATACGCGGGTAGATGAACACGTCAACGTGCCGAACACGATACCCATCTCGAAACACGTGCGTGTCGCCTCTGGTTTATCCTATCCTCTTACGACTCTCGCTTCGCTTCTCGCGTGACTCTCTTTTTACATCTCGTACACGTGGCTCGTGTAATTGCTGTCTTTATTTTCCACCTTCCACGATCCTCTTTCGTCCAAGCTTCGCTTCTCTTTCTACAAAGGGACACCGTCAACCTTTCTGCAATCTCATTCGTTGCTCCTGAATCAGACATCGAAACCATATTCGATACAGTATATTGATACATAGTCGACATTTTTTAATAGATTGTGAATATTGTACTCATATTATATATTTTCAGTATCTCATTTCATATATTTCGAGTATTTCATATTATTCAATGTTTCATATTATATACACATTTTATATTTCAACATTTCTTTCCATATGTACACATTATATTTGGCCATTTTATGTTGTATATTCAATCATATTTTGTACATGTTCCATGTTGAATACTTCATATTGTATACATCTTATATATTCAATATCTCGTACTACATATACATATTATACATACACAGAATGAATTCGATATTTCATCGCGTGAAAATAATACAGTACAGAAATAAAGTGATGAAAATTTGAAAATGTGGAAATATAATAGTTTAAGAATCTATAAATGCAAGAATATGAGGATTTGCGAATTTGTAAATTGACAAATCTGAAAGTTAAGAAATTTGAAAATTGGTGAACTTCGGTGCACGAAATCGATGAATGTCAATTTGAAGAAAATCGTACATTTGCTAAAATCGAAAGCGTCACGGTTAAAAAGAACGAGAAACTTTGTAAATGTTCGTGCGAATCAGCAAATTAGAAATCGATGATACGGAAAGTGTAAGCACGCCCGAAAAACGGGGTAGTGGAACCTCCCCCTGGAAGTGGTATATGTTCAAGGAATATGGTCCCGAAAGATGAATCAGTGCCGAGCGGAACGATGATCGCCGCGAGGGACACGAAAGATGCTGACGAAAGTGTTTGCAGATCGAGGATCTCCGTAGGGAAGAGCGGCCCGTGGCGCCATGTCACGCGAGACGAACGCACCAAAATCGACAACGACGACGACGACGACGACGAAGACAACGACGAGGACGAGGACGACGACAACGACGAAGAGAGCAAGAGACCCGATCGTAACAACGACGATCACGACTCGCCTCGTTGCGGTTCGACTTGGCGGCGATTAAGAAGGTTGCAGCTAGTCGTACCGTTCATTAGCCAAGGTGCTGACGATACTAATAACAGTAGAGAGGTGATAGGCGGTAAACCGTGTCACGCAGTGGCGTAGGGCGAGTCGGGGTGGCGTGGAGGAGGCGGAAGAGGAGGTGGAGACGGAAGTGGACGATGACGGACACGGCTTCAACGCGAACCACCTAAAGCCAGGAAGCTAAGCGTTCGTTGCTTTTTTTTGTCATTCGAGATCGGTTAACAGTACCGGAAGTGATATATACGCGGCAACGGTGGATTTCAGTGTCGTTCGCGAGGTGCATCAAAAATATCGAGCTTAGTAAATAATCCAGAAAGAGGGTAACGGAGAGATATAATAGTTTTGTTAACGTATCGCGATAGTTAAGCCGAAGCAATCTTAGCGTAAGCAGCGAAAGAACCACGAAGTGAAGTACGTGTCGGTGGTGTACGATACAAGGTGTACAAGGTAGTAAGGAATAGAAAGACCAACGACAGGGGTGATCGGGTAGAACGCGTGTCGATTAAACGCGATTCGATACGAACGTGTGGACTTAACCTCTGGGCGAACGCACGGAGGAAGAAGTCGTCCTTTCGGGGTGGCGTCGGGGTGCGCCGCAGCGGATGTTACGCCGGGCTGGTAAAGGGCGCCGGGTGATCTACGGGGGTAGCAGCCTGGAAGAGACGAAAGGCCATCACCACGGCGTTCAACATGTTCGAGATGTGGAGCGCGGTGAGTTCCAAGCTGGAACACTCCGCGACCTCCTCGGGCTCGCCGTTACCTCTGACCTCGCACGCACCGCAAACACCTCACACCTCGTCCGGGAGCATAAAAGGTAACGAAAGAGCTCCGTTATTGTGTGTAGAAACGTATGTTCCCACGGCGATTGTGTATGATCCTTAAGGAAAAAGAATCACGCGTACACCGGGGCCGGTTCGCAACGCTCTAACGTGCATTTTCTAATTCCGCTCGTGTCGGAGAACCGTTGTACGGGCCCCATGGAATCGTCGTGAACCAAGTTTACATAACGTCCTTTTCAGAATAATACGTTCCGTGCTTGCCGGTACAGTCTACGGCAAATATGCCCTCCCTAGACTATGTACAGCTACTAGGAGACCGATCATTCGTCGATTTTTAACATTAGATATACGGAACCCGTAAAAATGACGGATCTTAGATGTTTTATTTTAAACGACGAAAATTAGTGAGAAGTGTCTGCCAAAACGTAAGTTATCCTTCGTTGAAATAGAGAATCATTACGCGATTTAGTTTACATGTGGTCCATTATTTTCTTATGTTTATACCTTTGTTTTAATGTAAATACAAATGATCATTGATCGTCCGTAAATCTAGTGTTAAGGAGTTTCGGGATGCGGAAAGTTGGTGACGAGAATTCGGGCAACTTGGGATTTTGCAACTTCAAGATTCGGATATATACGGATACGGGAATCTAGGAACTTTACAGACTATGAATTTCGGGATTTGGGGACGTAGAAATTGACGGATATAGAGATTTGGGCGGCAGGAAACTTGAAATAATAACATAGGTACGGGAAATCTTAGAATTTTGAATATATTAGCTTGCTAATTTAGGAATTTGATGATGTATGAGTTTGAGAACATCGCAACTGGGACCTTTGGATCTAAAAACCCACATATACGTTAATCTGGGATTCTGGGAACGTAATTTATGACTCTAGGTATTTAGAAATCCAGGAATTTGGGAATTTAAAATTTGCAAACAAGGAAACTTGGAAATCAGAATATTTGAAAATTTAGAAACTTAGATATTTCAGAACTAGGAAAATTTGAGAAATATAAGATGTCGAATTTCAAAATAAAATTAATTTCGAAATATCGTACCTCCGAAACTTCGAAATGTTAAAATCGAGGGGTTTGAGCATTAAGAATACAAAAATTGAAAAATTGTAGAACTGAATAATACGAAAATTTTATAATACAATACGTCGAAAATTGTCGAGTTTACATGCGAGTTCTTATTCAAAGAAAAAGCCCGCGTTGCACCCGAGTGTACTTCATTCTATTTCGTCCGTATATGTCACTTCTGTATGTGTCATGTTATCTCTGTGTGACCCATCGTGCGTATGCGCACGCGTGTGTGCTCTTTTGTGTGCCTGTATGTGTCTGTCCTTTTTGTCGTTTCCAAGCAGGAACAGTTAGTTCGCGGAATCACCGAGTACTTTTTCCTGCTACAAACATTTTTTTACCTCCGCAAAGCTTGCCGTGAATATCTTCGTTTCGCGTGTATGATACGCGAAATGTTTGCGAACGAGGAGACATTAACAGTACCGCATTTCCAATTATTTGCTGTCGTGAAAAGAACGAGATCAACCGTCCGTGAACGTAAAGAGAATTTGCGTCTGTTTGGAAGATTTAATATGGAGCGCGGGAGAATCCTCGTTTCGATATAGTCGCCGAAGATTTATGGTGTTTCCCGGTTACGAAACGTGCTTTTCGCCCGTTGGAAGTTCGCGAACTTGCAGAATCCACAGCCGCAGGAGTGGGTGGGGATTCTTCGATCCGCACACGTCTGACCACTTGGACACACGTGGATTTCACTCGCAGTGGATTAGATGGTCAGACACGCGCGTTCGAACGAAAACACGCGCAAGTTTTAAGCTACCTTCCCCGTATCGTTTATTAAAACTATAATTATCCGATACTACTATTTAAGCTCTTTTACATTTCATATTGTAATCTCGTAATAACTTTTCTCAACATTTTTCCTTCTTTTTTAATTATTTTATACGTACAACTCCACTGCACAAATACTGCAGATCACTTTTGAAAAACACAGAGTTACATATTCAATGATATTATGCTTGTATTTATTATAGAACGTAACAAATTTGTGACGGTACAGATAATATTATATTAACTAATACATGTGTCATTGCACAGTACTTTTTTCGATTATAAAATGTCAGAAATCGTATAAACGAACAGTAACTGCTAAAGAGAATTCAACTGATATCAAATGTCTGCATTTTTTTTTACGAAGGCAGTGAAGAACGTTTAATTTGAAAACAAACTTTACGAAATATACAGTCACGTTATTCCATACGTTATATAATCATATGCCCGAATAATGGTATGTACCACGTAATGAATGAAAAATGAAAAAGATAAATATTCGAGACGATTAATTACTTAACGAAACGGAAACAAAATGTTGATTTCCTGTACCAGCGACAAACGTTACCGTCACATACTGACGTAGACGGACGTATTCATAAAACGAATGCAAATTTCGAGCCGAGTGAAAATTTTCGAGCTGGCTCGCGGCGAAACGTCGTTTAGCATTATTTACACGGTGCTTTCGTTGCGAATTAATTCGATTCGTTGAAACGTGCGCCGGGTTATGTCACGGGGGAGTTGTTCGCAAAATTGTTGGAATTTTTCGCGGGCAGTTACGCACCGTAAATGTCACCGTGGTGCCGCGATATTTCAACTTTAATGCCCGATAAACGCGTCTAAATTGTCTCGTAGCGCGGCTCGCTCGTCGCCATCGATTATTGATCTCGTTATCATGCAAGATTGCTAGAATTGATCTCAAACGCTGCCCGCCTGATTGATGTTACTTCCAAAACGATCGGACAACCAGATAAAGCTGATACATGCACGTGAACGCGCGCCGATACGCACGAATGTATGACGATTCGATCGATCCCGTTATCTAGCGACCGATCGTATCGAAACATTCCTACAAAATCAGAACTTTGCCGAATATAGGACGATCTAACTTATCAATCGGAGTACATACTAATTTATTAGCATCTTACAATGTATCATTATTTTATAGACGCACATCCCCTGTAATCTTACATATGCATGGATCTTATAACGCATCATGTTATTATGTATATGCATATGTCGCGTAATATATCATAATCTCATACGTGCACACATCTTATGATGCACCGTAATCATGTACAAACATGCATCCTATAATGCAACATAGTATTATACATCCATATATCTTATAATACGTCATAATTTTACACGTACATACATTGTGTAATACATCATAATCTTACACGTCCATATATCTTGTAATGTATTATAACATTATACATATTCATTTATGTATATTCATATAACTTAAATTTTAATATACGATCTTATATATTTATATATATATTTTATAAAGTAATAAATCATTTTGCATGTTCATACACGCTACAATGCATCGATGATACACGCTCGTCAATTGTTTTATCAGATAATTTAAAATAGACAAAATGGTATTGGACTTTGAACTACTGTACTGTTATAGTGTTACTTCTGCTTTGCAACGGAGATAAATCATTGATTTCGGATGAATCACGGTTTTGGTTGACGAGCAAGAGAGAGTTCGTTTAGAAACCGACAACAGGAATAGATATCGTCGAAACGTTTCAAAATTGCTTATACGATGTCGCGAATCGTGCATGTCCTGAATAACAAATACAACAATGACAAGCACAAATTTGCCGGGCACGTTGAAAGTGATTCTAGACGCTTTTCTATTTGAAACTTGAATTTCTATGAAAGAATTCACTGCGACGTAAAAGAATGTTATACTTCGGCGAGAAGAGACAGATTTTGGACGTGATGTTTTGCGATTTATGACTTCCGCCACTTTTAGATCTTGAACTACGAAATGATGAAGTTTTTGAATTTTCGAATTTTGAAATTTTGGGAATCAGAGGAATTTGTGATTTATGGAAACTTTGGAAGTCGAGGATTTAGGGATCAAAGTATTTGGCGAAATTGGAAATTTGGAAAATTGTATACTTTGGTTTTTCAAAATTTCAGAATTCGGGAGTTTAGAAATTTTTCCATCCGGGAATTTGGGAGTTTAGGAATTTAAGAATCTAAAGATTTAGGAATTTGAGAATTTGGGGATTTAGAAATTTGGGAGTTTAGAAATTTAAGAATCGAAAGATTTAGGAATTTGAGAATTTAAGAGTTTGGGCATTTTGGGAATTTGAGGATTTGAGAATCTGAGAATTTGAGAATTTGAGAATTTGAGAATTTGAGAATTTGAGAATTTGAGAATTTGAGAATTTGAGAATTTGAGAATTTGAGAATTTGGGAGTTTGGGAGTTTGGGAGTTTGGGAGTTTGGGAATTTGGGAATTCGGGGATTTGGAAATTGGAGAATTTGGGAATTTGGGAATTAGTTAATTTGGAAATTTGAAATTTTTGAAATTTCAGATTTGACGATTTGGGACCTTGCAATTCTGGACTTCTGAAAGTTGGAAATTGCTAAATTTGGAAGTTTCAGATACGCAATTTTAAAAGTTCTAAAATTTGTGTATATTTCCAAGCTGGATATTCAGAAATTCATAAAACCATAAACAAGCTCACAAAAATCTTTGATCCACAAAGCTTGCAAAAATAACGAAACCATGTATATGCGACATTTAGCGTCCGCTGTTGAAGCGTCAGATCGATCGGCGATAATACTAGCAAAAGTCAATGATCTAGCCAGAAGTCGAGCAGCACGAGTGCATAGCATAGAGCATAATCAACTCGAAGACACGTTATAGAAGCTTCGTATCTCTCCGCTAGTTTCAGAGAAATCGTTTAAAAGCGAGGCCGACATAGCGAGCGGTTTCCACGAAGCCCAGGGAAACGCTTGTTTCGTTCGAAATAGCCAAAGGACGGGAACGGTTTCAAAAGCAAGTGGACGATGTCGCGAGAGTCATAGCCGTCCCGAATACGAATACGCGATCGAAACGCCGCGAGTAAATTATGCAAAGCGAAAGTACCCACGTAAGAGCGGGTTGCGCAAACGCTTCGTAAGAAGAACGCCCGTAACGTCGCTCGCTAATGTCCTCTTCGATTCTCGATGACGTGAAAATAAATTTCTTGCGGGTTCGTCGATCGAGCTCCGACTTTTCCGCCGTTTCACCCCGTTAATCGATCGTGGTGAGCCTCGCATCTTTGACTTAGAATTAGTTAAAATATTCACATAAGGGTAGGTTACGCAAAGGTTCATCAATTGACCTAATAATTAGACTTCTCTGTAATTTCACCCAGTTAACAGTAACACTGCCAAAGGGGTCGAATAACCCTTTTATAAATTACCTTCTTCAAATGTAAAAATTTGTCAAGATGGTTTTTTTAACATCTGTACAGATTGTCGTAGACATAAAGAATCAATCAGTGTATTCATTTATGTTTCATCGCTTGTTCATTCATTTTTCAAGTTTATTTTTATTTTCAATTAATTGTGCATTATACGTCGATACTTTTAGTCTTAATCGATCGTGGTGAACTTCGTATCTTTAATTTATAATTTGTTTGTTGTCGGAGACAATTTGTGGGACGGAGTTCAACGAGTTATTGAAAAGTAATTAAGTTGTTTTCGATGGGTGAATAATTTCTGTCTGTTTTTGATGCCTTGGGGATATGACTGACACCGCAAATTTAATATGATGGAATAATTGAGAGGAGTTAAGGAAAATAATGTACTGCTCTGTGACATGTACTGGAGGGATGGAAAATGTTGGTTATACTTCTAGTATCATCACATACGAGTTATAAATATATTTTTTAATTTTTTACCGGAGTGATGACGAAATTTGTGAATTTGAAAATTTGTAAACTTGAGTTAAAAATTGTCGAGGCTGGTATATTTGAAAATTGAGATTTGAATAATTTGTGATTTTTTTGAGCGATTCCATTTTCGAGCTTCACCCCTGTGGAATTGTGAACTTTGACAATTTAAATATTCATTAGATAGTTTGCTATCGTATTCATCATATAATTAACACTGTATTAATTTACATGTTCAATGCGATCTGCATCCACCCCTCGACAGCCACAGTAGAAATAGCGATATGTGGTCAGACACGGAATAATATCAATTATCAAAGAACATGAACCACTATTTTATTATTTGTACAACTGTAATAAATTTCTGTCAGTTATTCAGTTCAATTAAGTCCATAATATCGCTGGTAATCTCCGAAACAATTAAGTATCGATTATCTTCTGCTAATTTGACACGTTCCACGCGAAATCTTGCACCTCGATGTACAAGATATTTCTGTCCACACATTTAGATACAGAAAATGATAGCATCTTCACATAGAAATATTTGCAGTGTTGATTGTGCAATCGATAATTATTGCAACGTATTTTATATCAATGTGAAACATTTAACAATTCTTGGAGAATTCCTATTCAACCTATTCCTTCTCTTTGCGAAGACGCGCGTCTAATAACGACCGGTTATTAATATAACGTTGCAACGTTTCGGGAACGATGTTCAGGAAATTAAGTAATTTTCTTCGCCAGAGAAATAAATTGCATTGTTTCGCAAGTGGCTCTTTGTGCAGTTTCCATTATATCGTCGCCATTATTTGCGATAGTGATTGTTAATCTTCGCATCGCTTATCGATTGTGTTCGTCACACAAAAGGGGTTAAAATTAAACTTCGTTATGTTAATAGGTACATGTAATACAATATACAGATTTACATATTATAATTTTGAAAGAATCACGAATTGCAACGTTAGAAGTGGTCGATTTGAAGAGTGAGAAGATTCAATGAGTTTTTATTTAAAGACTTGATACTATTTCTAGATCTCTTGATTCAAAGACTTCCAACAGTTTTAAATTTGGCGACATAAAATCTTGTTACAATGTTATAGATCTCTCGATTCAAAGACTTTATATAACTTCTAATTTATCGACATAAAATCTTGTTACAATTTCTACATTCCAGGATTATAAAAACCTGTAAATGTGAAAACCTGTGATTTTGAAGATGTATAAATTTATATGTTTCTGTGCGTCCCAAATAAAAGTTCCCAAATTTGAGGATCTCTGTTTGAAAAGTTTTAAAATAGGAAAACAGTAGCAGTCATTAAATATGGAAGGTTATGAGTTTTCCAATTCTTAAAATTCTCGATTTGATAATTCGAAAGCTTGCAATCTTACAAAGTTTACAACTGACAAATTTTAAGATTCAAAGATTCAGATCTCAGGAAATATTGAAAACTGATAATTTCGAAATTTGAAAGTTCATAAATGTAGAGTTCGAAAAGTGGAAAAATGTAAGAATTGCAAAACCGAGAAATAAAAATATAGAAGCATCGAAAACCTGAAAAATGAAAGAATCGAATAACTGAATAATCGAACAATGTACAAATAAAAAAACAGAGAAACGTGAAATTCGGAAACGGGAGAATTGTGTAAAATTTGAAAACGTAAAAATGTAAAAACATGAAAACACGAAAAGGAAAAAATTCGACAATGTGGAAACAAAAGAAACGGTGTACCAAAATTGTTCGACACCCTGCCGCGCGCTTCGTGAATATAGGTCTTCTTTAAAGCGATCCGGGATCATTCTTATCCCGTTTGGAAACGGTCAAATATTTAGTTCATGTCACCGGCAGGGCTTCGCGTATTTTTTTCGCGAGTGAAAGCCAAAGCAGCCACGCGAGTCTGTCAGTGAGCGGTGTTCAACGATGGCAATACTTCGTCCTCTTGGTCGGCGTGTTTTCAGAGCCGTCGAACGGGTTCGAAGGTTGCCGTTACGAAATCAATCCGCGTCTCTCGTTTTATCGTGATCACTCTCCGATTCGTACTTATCCGGCTATTATGATCGCACGGTTACCGTCGACTCTCTGTCGAACTGTCTATCCGTTCGCCGGATCTCGATTCTCCTTAAATAGTAACCACCGCGGCAGATATTCGAATTAACATCTTCACAAAAATATCCATCACGCCGAATCGACGTCACGGTGTTACAAGCAAAATCCATTTCGAACATGTGCAATATTGAGTTTCACTGAACGCCGCTACTATTTTCAAACATTCTACATTGCCTGTTTATACATGAATAAAATCCGGCTCGTGTCAATCCGTACCTGATGGATTTGCACAATTCTTTAAATATTCAGATGCACTTTTCTGAAATTGCACGTACGGATTTGGACTCGAACTGCCTCGAATTCGTCGCCAGTTACGGAACCGCTCTGAAACGATACGTCGTTATTAGTTATGCGATAAAAAAGAACGATATGCAGGTAACGTGCACGTATACCTCCAGTCATTCAAAGATCATCGACCTTATAGGCGTCGCGATACGATAAGATTGTAGTAATAGGTACAACTATCGTAAGTAGGTAAACGCTGCTGTCTTTACACAATGGTGCATACTGCATGGACACACTATCGCTTTAAGGAAAATATGAAAGGCTTGAAAACGACGACATACTTTCTAACGACGTTAAAAAATAGCACTATATGATTTTCAACTTTAAATAAATTTTCAATATGTTTTCTTGAAATGAATTTTCAGTATATTTTCTTTAAATGAATTTTCAATATAAACAGCGATCTAAACATCGCTGTTTCCGTATTATAATTACTCGCCAAAGTTCGAAAGCGTTTCTCCTTGAAAATCGGTAAAGCGATCGACAAAATAAAAAGTCGTGCAACGAGGCGCGAGCCGACATCAACAACGGCGCAACACCATGAGAAGCAACAACAATCCGTCGTGCGACCAGCAGCGAAAAGCGTTTTAAAGCCGAGGCGGGTATCGATCCGTCTCGACGTCAATCAGCTCGCGTCGTCGACGAAACATCCGCTTCGCTGAAATTTTCGACTCGTTAGAGTCGCATCGAGCGAACAAGGCGTGTCCATTAAAAGGCACCGAAAAAAAAAGAAAACGAGACGACAAAACCGAAAAAGAAGGAAAATGAAAATAAAAAAAAAAAAAGAAAGAACGGGGAATGAAAAAAAGGTAGAATCGGACGCGGACGAAAGAGCGGAGAGAAAGGGGGAAAGAAGCTCGACCATTGTCCGTCGTTTCGACGATAAAGCTCGCGCTTTCGAACGATGAGAAAACGGTGCACGTGCTAGGGGCGTATCGAGCGTCTGCGCCGCGGTAACGTCGTATCATACGTCAACGATGACGGCGCCGACGACGACCACGAGCACCGACGACGACGACGACGACAACATCGTCGTCGTCGTGGTTGGCGACGCGACGCGAGTCGAGCTTCGGTTGCACGGGCGCGCGGCTATCGATCTGCGAACCCACGCTTCCGTTTCTCCTCCTGTACCGCGCCTCACCCTTCTGCAACTGCAACTGCAGCTGCAGCTGCAGCAGCGGCAGCTTCACGACCCAACCCTCGCCACGCTGATACTTCGACACAGGGCCGCAGCTAGCGACGCTGCAACACGTGCACTCGCGTTCGTTGACGAGTATTTGCGAACGACATTTCGAGCGAGTATTTCTATCAATAGCGTTCGATTATGGTACATCATCGACGAGGAAACCGTTTCATCCCCTATCGGATATGTGTATCGGTATAACGTTGGGTAAATTTTCGTGCGGGGAATGTTTTAATAGCTGTTTCAGTGGAGGCATTAAACGATACATTTTATCGACTTTTCGAAGTTCCTTAAAATTATTCACGATGCAAGTTGGTCAAGAATTTTAGAATTTTGAATGTTACAGAATTAGAGGATTTCGAAATTAAGGAATTAGGAAGATCGAGTAGCGAGGAGTTTGGGAATTCGAAACTTTCAACATTTGTGAACTGGGAACTTGAGAATATTGAAAATTTGAAAATTTGAACATCTGGAAGTTGGGTTATTTTGGAATTTGGGAATTTAGAATTTGGGGAATTTAGAGTCTTGAAAACTTTGAGACTTAGGGACTAGGAACTTGGAATAGTTGAGAATTCGGGAGTTTGGAAATTTGGACTTGGGAATGCCGCGGGATTTCGGAACTAGGGACATGGAAATTTCCGTAACTATGGATTTGGATGTGTGAAAATTTGAAAACTAGGGAATTTAGACATTTCGAAATTTGGAAATTTATAAACTAGGCAATTGGGTATTTCGAACTTCGATAACTAGGGAATTTGAACATTCCGAAATTTAGAAACTAGGGGATTTTGCCGTTCGGAAATTCGAAAACTGGGGAATTTGGACATTTGGAAATTTGGAAACTAGGAAATTTAAAAAGTCAGGAATTTGGGCATTTGGAAATTTCGAAAGTAGAGGATGTGGACATTCGGAAATTCGGAAATTTAGGGATACATGAAAATGGAAAAAATAGGATTTGTGCATCTTAGAATCAATAATTCACTAACAATATAAATTTATAAATACCGAATTTCACTATCTCAGGAAATTCGATGCTTACTTTAAAGATCAGACAATATTAAACCTCACGGGATAAGTGAAATGAAAATTTCAAAATCTAGAACGTGAGTAGTAAAGTATATAATGTATCGCCCGTGGCATAAAAATTACTATAGTCGTCCCTGTTTCAACCCCTACCTTGCACTGTATCTTTCTCCCGACTCACTCTCATTTCTCTCATTTCAACTTCTCGTCTCTTTCTCCCTCATTATGTACCTACTTCCGTCTATCTGCCTTTATTTTTGTCTTTCTCCCTCATTCATCGTCCCTTTTCTTTCTCGGCCATTCACTGTCTTCTTTTCGCAGCTTCTAACTTTTCGATTCTTTCTTCGTCTCCCACTGGCCTATAGGCGCGCACCTTTTAAAGAGGTAGGTGTTCCTCTTTCTTTCCTTCATCCTCGTCCCTCCACCGTGCAATTCTCTCTCTCTTTTTTTTTTCTTTTCTTTTCTCTTCGAGGCGTATTCCGGGCTCCCGTGCACCCGGAGTTCCAGTTATGTGAATAATGAAGGGCTTAGAAGTCGAATAATTAATATCTCTTTAAGCGGCGTCGTTGAACGGATCTCCGTGCCGTGGCGAGTTTGTTTTAATGGACCGTATTCTCGAGAAGACGTTTCATCGTTTCTCTTATAAATGATTAAGGGATGATTAACCGTCGCTGAATCTCTTACGAATTTCGCCATATCGTTCTACCGGTACCGCCCTTAGCGTTCGGTTAGGCGACGTTTACCAACCTCTGTGTATGTGGCCTCCCGCGTCTGAAATGTTTAACTTCAGAATTTGAGGTTTTAGATTATGCAAGTATTCTACATTGGGAATTTTTGTATTCTTACATTTTATAAATTCTCGATGGACAAGTTTGGTATTATTTGCATTTTCAGGTTCTGAAGATCGCAAATTTCTACATTCCTGAAATTCTTAAAATTTCTATAATTTCTAACATTTATAATTTTCCCAAGATTTCTAAAATTGTTAATATTCCTAAAATTTCGACATATCAAATCTCTAAAAAGATTCTCAAAATTACAAATGACTAACTCGCAAAGTTTAAAAATTTTATATTACAAAAATTTCCAAATTCCTGAATTCTGAAATATTCATCCCCCAAAATTGTTCAAAATGCAAAAATTATAAATTATCAAATCTGAGAACCTGAAACTCATTAAATTTAAAAAATTCTGAATTTGTAAACCCTGCTCCGAAAAACTAAGTACTAATACTTCCCTCCACATTTTTCCTATAAAATCATGCTTCCCGTCATACATAATTGTGTACGATCAAGATATGAAGAACATGAATACAACGAATATGCAAAATTCTCAAAACAAGTTCAAAATGTAAAATGTTAAACAGAGGATACATTTATCCTTCGATTTAAAAAAATGTTGATGTTTCTATAATTAATTAATGGTACAACGTTCGCATCATTACCGAGAACGATTTTTGCGTCGCGTACACGTTCGGTTAATAGTCGATCAGAATCGATCTGTCGGATTCATTGTCTTCGGGAGTAATGCAGTGACTTACATGCATCGAGATGGTTGTTTGTTTCGTAACAGATAAAAACCGATTGAACGACGAGGCGTGCATAAACGACGGAGATAATTGAACGATGAAACGAATGGGAATAGATGACTCGACAAACTGAGACACGAAGACGTAATAGGACGTTGATATCGTACAATGGATATTTATAAATATCCTCGTCCGATATCAAATATTTACCACTTTCGTGGTTGCTTGAAAAATATTAACACGCTGTTGTGGCTACGTTATATCCATGTCAAATGTATCGTGACGGATTATGCAACTCGCGATGTAACATCATCGAAATATTATGTTATCGACGAAAAGGTACATTTACCAGTAATTGTTAGGTTATGCAATTTTATTCGATACATCGCGGACACAGATGTGCTTCTTCGAACAGTCTATGGATCTTTCAATAACTATTTGCCCGATATAGTGGCAGTTTACTTCTAATTATATCCACTGGTAGAAGCTTCTTTGAACGACTTCTATTTACCAGCGCAAATTTTCAAAGACTCTGTTATGGTTCTTGGAATTATTGAAGTTTCAAGTTGGGAATTTCCGCGTTTGCAGATTTCAGGATAGTGAGACGAATATTAGGATTAATTTGTAATATTTATTATTAGAGACCTAGGTGTGAATTTTATATTGGGCTCTCATAGACTTTTATGATTTGAGACCAATTTAATTTCAGGAGTGATAGTTTCCAAGGACGCAAATTTTCGAAATTCTTAATTATTCTAATGCTAAATTCCTATATTTCCAAATTTTTATTTCGTCAAATTCCTAAATGCTTAAATTCCAAAATACCCGAATTTCTACATTCCCACATTTCTACCTTGCCAAATTTAAATTGTTAAATTCCTAAATTGCCAAATCTCTAAATCCCAGAATTCCAAGATTTCCAAGTTCCTAAATCCCCGAATTTCCAAATTACCAAATTTCTTCACTACCAAATCTCTAAATTCCCAAATTCAAAGATTCCCAAATTCCTACACCCTAAATACCAAAATTTCCAAATTTTCGAATTACGACATCCCAAATTTTTGCACCTCCAAATTCCAAAATCCACAATTTCCAAAACTCCAAATTTCTAAATTTCCAAGACTTTACGTTTCCGAATTTGCACATTCCCAAATTATAAGATTACTAAATTTCTTGTGTTCTTAAACGCCACTTCAATCACCCCGAGCTCTCGAGCCTCCCAATTTCTGAACCCCGAGATTTCAAAAATGCAAAACTCGGGCAATAGAAATCGATACGATATCGACTCAGCATATCGCCGTTTCTTTAAGTTCCCCTCAACGTTCACCAATGCGATGCATTTATGACTCTTAAGGCTCCCCATGGTCTCACGGTGCGCACTCGTAATTACAGAAATTTCTACGGAAACGCGCGGCCGTTGTCCACGAATTCCATATCGATGTTCCCGAGGAATGTATTCCCGTCGAATGCCAAAGGAGAGCCGCACTCGCGAGTGCACACGTAGTCGAAAGCTCAATACGTCGTTAACGACAGGTCAAACGATATTGCCCGTTTAAGATGCGAATTCGCAAAAAAAAAAAAACTCCCGTCTTGCCACGTGTGCACGTACACGTATGCGAACCGTTTAAGAGGTACCAGGAATTTCTTCGCCATAATTTTCTGCGGACATTAACGTGGATGAGAAAGTTCATAGGAACAGTGATATATTAGTCAAC
The DNA here is from genome assembly GCA_947623535.1 of Coelioxys conoideus. Lineage (NCBI taxonomy): Eukaryota > Metazoa > Arthropoda > Insecta > Hymenoptera > Megachilidae > Coelioxys > Coelioxys conoideus. The sequence goes on along the minus strand of OX392457.1, from coordinate 13,722,178 downwards.
TACTTTCCATCTCCATTGGTGGGAGTTCGATTCACTGATATCCATGAAAGGCGCCTTTAAATCAACCTAATCGTTCTATAGATGCGTTTAGAATGTTTTCGAATAGCGTATGAAGTCGGGAGATATTGTTTATCTATAGCTTAATCGCTGTAGAATGAAATAGAAACGAACGTGGGTGATTTAAGAAGTACGATAGTGAACTATGATTGTGGTAAGAGTGTAGAATAAACAATCTTTTGGTTAACAGGATTAACTTGTATATTTGTTAAATTATCAATTTACGGATTTTTTAACTCGCGGGTTTCAACATTGCAGAACGTGTTTCTTCATTTTGATATTTACGAATTTAGTCATTTTTGATCTCGTGAATCTCCAAATCTCCTGCTTCTCAAATCCTCAAATTCACAAGTTCTCAATTTCTCAAACTATCGCAAGTTCGCAAAGTTTTTAATACTCACATTCCCAATTTCGCAAGGTCCAAATTCTCAAACCCCCAAATGCTCAAATTTTCAAATACTCACATTCTCAATTTCTCAAGCCCCAAATTAAAAAATCTGAAAATTGTCACACCCCTTTTCCAAATTTCCAATTCCTCAAGCCCCCAAATTTATAGGTTCCTAAATTCTTAATTTCTCCATTTTTCATATCCCCAAATTCTCAAATTTCCAAACACTCAAACTCCCAAATTCAGAAATCTGAAAATTCTCAAACCCCTCTCCCAAGTTTCCAATTCCTCAAACCCCCAAATTCTTAATTTCTACGTTTCTCGAATCCCCAAATTCTCAAATTTCCAAACACTCAAACCCCCAAATTTTTAAATTTCGAATTTCTCAACCCCCAAATCCAGAAATCTGAAAATTCTCAAACCCCTCTTCCAAGTTTCCAATTCCTCACACCCCCAAAATCACAAATTCCCAAATTCTTAATTTCTCAATTTTTCAGATCCCCAAATTGTCGAACCACCGAACTATCAAATCCTCCTATTCTCGAATTTCGAAACGCTCAAACCCCCAAATCCACAAATTTCCAATTTCTCAGATCCCCAAATTCTCAAATCCTGCAATTCTCGAACCGCCAAATTCTTGAATCCCCGATTCTCGCATCACCGCGTACCAAAAAACTGACTTCGGCATACTTTCGAGCAAGATGCACGTGGCGTGTCGATTAGTTTGACCGGTTCTTTTCTGTCGAGAAGGAAGTTGCAAGGATACACGTGCACGCGCATGGCTGACGGGTTAACGCTGAATCTCCTTAAAGCGGGATATCTCGATATCTCGAAAACCATTGTCGGGCCAGCACGGTGCGCCTCCACTTACGATCACGTTTCTAACCTTTGCACTTCAGGATGATCTCGCTGTCGATGCTCGACCATGCACACAGGTATATTTACCTTAGACCTCGCGGCAAAAAACGTGGGAGCGGAGAGAGGAGACGGTCGTACTGTTGATTTTTAATCTTTTAATTATCGCTCCGTGATCCGTTAATGGTCCATGGTGTGAAATTACGGAGCACGTTGCCCTCTCGGCCTCAAAAATATTTCTTCTATCGAAGCGTTCGTGCATTTCATTAACGGGATAGAAAGACTTCCCCCTTTTTTCCTGTTTCAAAAGATACATAAGAGAAATTATTACTGAACTTGAATCATTGATGAAGTATTGCTAATATATTAGCTAATATATTGCTGAACTTTTGTAATTTTAATTTCGATGTCCCATTTGTACCTAATAGGTAATCATTTTTCTTTATTTGCCCTTATCTCTGACATGAATTGAGAAAAATTTGAGTCTTGATGTTTACTTCACTATATTGGAACTTTCTGTTGTTTACTTTATTGGAAACCATTTCACGTTATTAATTGTAAATAATTTTGTCGAGCATGGGAAGCGTTGCACACAATAAATGACCATGAAATCTGTAAACTGTTCGATACATTTATTGAAAATAAAATTAACAACTGGAAAAACTTCCCATGACTTGCACGGTCGTACTCAAAGTGTTAAATCGTTACGACATAAACGCATGTTCGCGAGCTTGTTAATTGTTCCGTACAAAGTATCTTACTTCTTTCTCAATCTACTTCAAATCACCCGTTTATCAAAACGATCTCTAGAAGCGCTTAAATTTCCACAATTACGAATATCCTCGAAAGTACACGGTTCTTTCTTAAGTACGCAAACTCTCTCCTCATATTTTATCTGAGTTTAATGTAACCATTTTTTACCAACATTCAATTATCGCGGATTTCACTTTCGCAACGTGTCGGTAACAGGTGAGTCACAAAAAAAAGGCAGAGGTTCCGTGCGAAACTGTCGGTACGATTAAAAATAACAAGGGTCGCTCGTTATCGCGACAAGAGCTCAATATTTAAGTACAGCAGGAAGACGTCGCGATAGGAAGAAAGATTATCGACCGGTGATTCCTCGAGTCGGCCCATTGCCATGTTGCGATTCGATGTAGGACAGCATCGCAAAAACGGCACTCTTGGCTCGTCACACTCGTTACCAATTTAGATGTGTCCATTCGAACGCGTTTGTACGCGCGGTTCACTCGTTAGACTCATTAGCGAGCTGCTTGTAAATGTATCGAGTGGAAAACGTTCGATTCGATCCACTAATGAGATAGCGGATTATTTTTTTTCTAAATTAATTCCATAGATGGTCGAATCGCTACCGTTCAGCTTACACGTACCCACCATCGCAATTTCTGATCTTCGAACTGTGTTCTTCGAAAATCCGCTCCTTCCACTTTTGCATACTTTCTGTTCTTAGAGATACGCATGATTCTGCTATATGATACATACGTAGCATTGCTGGGATATAGGATTGATTGCGTCATTGAGGACTTGATGTGTTAGTGTAAGTATTTGCAATTACTTGCAAGAATATATCATAGCAATTTACTATACGATATAAGTTGCAACACGATATTTTAATAAATAGTGTAATGTGAATGTGGAAAGTTGGTTCGATCTAAGGGCAGATTTGAAGATTCGAGGAAATTGTGTATTGGAAAATTCGAGAATTTGATATTTGATAGTTTGAGGATCTAAGGACGTGAGATATCAATATTTAAAATTTGAGAATTTCGTGATGTCGAAAGTTAGAATTTGACAATTTGGTCATTTGAAAAGTTGGGATTTAAGAACTCAGGGTTTGTGAATCTGCGAATCTGAAAATTTGAGATTTGAGAACTTCAAAATTGGTGAATCCGAATATTTGTTAATTTGGGGTTTGACAATGTAGGAATTTGAAAATTTGAAATCTGAGATTTGAGAATTTGAGTACTTGTGGATTTTGGAATTCGAGAATTTGAGAATTTGAGAATTTGAGAATTTGAGAATTTGAGAATTTGAGAATTGGAAAATTTGGAATTTGGAATTCGAAAATCCCAGAATGTACAACATCATAAATATGAAATCCAAAAAATTCCAAAAATTGCAACCGAAGTTCAAAAACTCGAGAATGAAAGATTCTGAACGCGTTGAAATAAAGAAAAGTGAAACGCAGTATCAGTAAAAGTCGCTGTTAACAGGTTCGCACGAAACGCGATCGGTGGGTCCCCAAAGGCCGCGATTCTCACAGACAGTCGTGAAAAACTCGTTGAACCGCGTTCCACGTCGCAAATTACGAATTCGCACTTGTCCCGAGCAATTAATCGCGCTCGAATTCTTCAGCAAATTGTCTGTCGGTGTTTTCTTTTTCACTTTGATTCGAGCGCGTCCCGGTCACCCGGCCGCTTCCGTTGAAAAAGAAAAAAAGAATAAAATAGACAGTCGAGCCGCGGGAAAGCTTTTCAGAAAACGAAATAAAGGCTGGGCGCGATTCTGTGGAAAATGTGAAAATGGGCTTGGTGGACGGTTGTAACGATGGCGAGTGTGAGCCGCAAACGGGAACACAGAATCCTCAAAAAGTCGCGTTGCACGGATTTGCACGGAGAGAAAAAAGAATTTCGCGACAGAGAGCAGGTGTCACGTTGAAGGTAAAAGAGGACAGGGTGGAGGGAGGTGAACGAGGGAGAAAGAGAACCGGGTGCAGTGTTATGCAACCGAAGACACACACTACCTACGATATTTTCGAACGATCTTTCTTCTGCTTTTTCTGCTCGCGTTCGGTCGCTGAAAATGCACCTACGTCAGCCACCGAAAGACGGTCAAAATGTTTCTGTAATTAACCGGTTTTATGTTCTCTTCTTTTTATTCGGTTTCTTTAAATACAAATTTATTATCCTGCATTCCTGCTTTGCCGCTGCGCCTTCTTTTGTTGTTTCTTAATTACCACGAGTTGCAAAATAAAAATGGATATTAATCAATCGGAATGAATTTTACAATACCGTATTCGGTTTCGTATATAAACGAAGAACAGCGCAGAATAAAATTAATTAACTCGAATCGATGTTATAAATAAAATGTTACCGCGAAAATAATCGTGAACGTGTTAAATCGTTGATAGTCGAAGTTAGTTAATTTTGTCCGTGTTAATTAGCGAGTTCGTGCAAAACGGTATCGCGAATTTTTCTAAACGAGAAACTCGCGACTGAAAGACCTTTTCTCTATAGAACAAAGGTTGGAAAAAGTGTAGCTACGCTAGTAAAATCGTAATGGCATGCGATGGCTATTCACAGAGTTCTCGTAATATTTCATAACAGTGTATCGTTGAAAATGACCGAACGTTGAAAGACAAAGGAGAGGGCATTGCAGCTCGAGACGAACGATAAGATTGCGTAAAGCGAGTCCGGCGACTATGACTACGACTTGACTCTTGCTATGACGTGATCACCATACAACTATGATCATTAAGGTCTGCGGCGTTCCGACACGAATTGTAAAGTTAAAATAACGCTTTATAAGCGCTGGTCTAACGGTTTCCCGGTATTTTTAGCAGTGAACTGTCTGAAAGTGTGGGAAACATGCAACAAGAGAAATGAAGCTTTTTATCTAAATACAAGCGATCGTACATAAATTACGGTATTTGATATAAGTCGACAATTACTGTTCCCAGTATCGAATTTATTTCTCATAACATATGTTAATACGGGGTATCGCAATAATTTATACTGCTTAATAAAGTATGCAGCTGAATATTAATCTTTGGGAGGTGACTCACCCTCACCATATAGGTCAAAAAGTTTAAATAAATATTTTTTAATTAATTCTATAGTACCATACATGCGACGTATAAATATAGGAAATCAACAACAACGGCAATAACTGAAAAATAATAATTTTAAAAAATTCATGAAACTTTTTAGTTAGAAATTTTTGAAGTTGCTACCCATCAACAATACCAATATCGAGTGAAAGGGTTAAACATAAAAATAGAAGAAATATTAAATGGCCTGTTGACTATTAATATTAAAAACAAAAATGACGCAAGAGGTACTAAACGATATGTTGAATATTAATATGAAACATAGAAATGGTAGAAGAAGAATTGGACGGCGCAGTTAATATTAATATGGAACATAAAAATGGCAAACGAAAATATACAACGCATTGATGGAAGTGAAAATGTGTAATTTTAGTTTAATACAAACTAAAGTATAATATTCAAGATAAAATATAATATACAAAGTAAAATATGACATGTACGATATGCATAATCTGTGTGTTTCGCGTACATAAATAATTGTGCAGAGATGCAGAGATACAGCACACAGCAGTCTAGACACGAGTGTAAAACGCATACACCCGCGCGCGTGTCGCTTTTATCGTAGAAACGCATAAATATTCGCAGTCTAATAACGAGATTTTTCAAACAAACTTCCGACAGTCCCGAAAGGAAAGGTCAAAAGAGAAATCACGCGGAACCACCCTCTGAATTCGTCCATGATAGTTCGTGCCGGTTACGTAACACGCGATACACGGTTACATGATAGTGGTACACGTGTAATTGAACTGGAATCATACGGTTGGAAATGATTTCTATTTTTGCGGCCACTCGAAGATTTAGCGATACGATAAGAGCGGATAGGCGAGACTCGAAGAAGGACGAAAAACTTGAGTAGGCTGGTACGTTCAGTAGGTTGTGGGGTAGCGTGGCGAGAAGTTAGGCTGGGTTAGGCAGGGCAGGGCAGGGCAGGGTGGAGAAATCGATCGTCGTGTTTACCCGACGGCCGCGTCGCGACGCTGCGGGTTTCGACGTCGCGCGCGATTTCGCGCTCGAGTACGCGGACTTTGCGCTTTCCGGATCGCATGCCGGCTGTGACGATAGATTAGCCATCCAATGTTCGACTCTATCGGAACATCTTTCAGAACGCGACATTACGACCACAGCACCTGGAAATAAATAATTAATAACAAAGAAATAAACAGTGAATAAATAATCAATAACACAGAAATAAACAATGAATAAATCACTAATTACAAAGGAATAAACAATAAATAAATAATTAATTATAAAGAAATAAATAATGAATAAATAATTAATTATGAAGAAATAAACAGTGAATAAATAATTAAATATCCATATCTTACAAAATTCTACAGCAAACCTATTCTATTCCAAAAGTTTGCATTTTGGTATAAATTTCCAAATAGTATGCTTTCCGGACTTTTCAAAATTCTGCACGCGTCTGATAAGTTGGCAGACGAATGTATGTGATCTGCACTTGTCGACTTATGTGTCGCACATAGCTCATATGATTTGTACCACATGGAAGTTGACGTACAATTTTTATTTCAAACTGCACTTTTATATAAATGCTCGAGCAACGTTCTTCATAGATTATTTGTAATATCTAATGTAATTGAATATCTATTAAAAAACCTTGACAATACGAAAAATTTATACTCTATTGAAATTTGAAAATCCGCTTAGGTATAAATATATACGCGTCCTCCGTTTCCGGGAATTAATAATATTTCGAGGCTTCTGGAATTATTAAATTTATTCCATCGATCGAGTTCCTCGGGACGATCGAGGATTTTAAAAATGTTTGACTTCTCGAATGTCATCGAGGTGCATCGAACGTCTGCAGTTTTCTATCGTATTCCGAATAAAATATCGCTGTTCAAATATCCTTTGATGTGTCTGAATTTAATTAAATTATACAGAAGTTCTTTCGTGCGTGATATACCCGATGAGCTATGTACATACTTAACAACCGGGAGAAGTATTCGCGAAATAAGTTCATGCTGGTCCGCATAGTTCGATTATGTCGCGTAACTGGGACGCGTGTGATCGAAGAATCGAAGGAATTCCATTGGAACGGTGATTATTTATATTAAACAAGCACAGGTTATTCACCGGTAGTGCTCGAGGAATAAATCTCGTACAATCGGCAAATCAATTACGACGCATAATTTAGAAACGTCGAATAACGAAAGAATTCGGCAAAACTGTTAAATTAAGTTCCGAAACGAAGATGGTCTTCGATTCGCCTACTGAAACTCGCGTTAACGGCAGCATCATCAATCAACACGGTTTTTTCTAGTACTACATAAGAATGTTTATTATCGCGGGCTTCTTAGCCGCGAATTACCAACGGTAGGCAGTAATTACGTGTTTTATAGCCGAGATACAATTAATTAATTCGGTCGAGAACATTTCGTAACAGCGCGTTTCCATCGCGAATTTCTAATTACCATTATACGATCTCAACCTCGCACGAACACGGTTAACTGTCTATAAATAAAACGGGTAAACGATGCTTGTAACAAATTCGTCTTGCGTGTTATAAGTCGAATATGTGAAACTCAATGCTTTTTGCTTGTCACCGTGTCGCGGAGATATGAAGCGACGAAACTCTTCTTCGAGTTAACCAGCGCTACCATCGAACGACTATTTATAGTTTATAAAGTCTATTTACGATACAAACTGCACCTTGGCGAGCATGGGGCGCTTCCCTAGGGATATGACCACGTAGGGGAATGTTTCACCACTTTCACTTGGTACATTTTCGGATTTGGAGATTTCGGTTTTCAGGATTTGGGGGTTTAGGGATTTAGGAATGTAGAGATTTGGGGATTTAGGGATTTGGGGATATAGGTAATTGGGAATATATGGATTTAGGAATACAGGGATTTGGGGATATAGAGATTTGGAGATATGGAAATTTGGGTATGTAGGGATTTGCGAATATAGGGATTTGGGAATGTAGAGATCTGGAAATATAGGGATTTAGGAATGTTGGAATGTAAGTATACGGAAACTTAAGAATTTATGAATTTATAGATTTGGAGATTTATGAATTTGGGGATTTGAAATTTGGAAATTTTGGGTTTTGGGAATTTAGAGATTTCGAGAATTATAAATTTGGGGATTTGAAATTTAGAAATTTTGGGTTTTGAGAATTTAGGGATTTGAAGATTTGAAATTTGGCAGTTTTGGGATTTGGGAATCCAGGAATTTGGGAGCTTCGGAATTTGAAGATCTCAGGATTTAGTAATCTAGGGATTTTGGTATGTAGGGACTTCAGAATTTGGAATTTGGAATATTTGAAGATTTAAGGATTCAGGGTATTCGAGAATTTAGGAATTTGGAAATGGGGTGATCTACAAACTACAAAATTCGGAAATTTGAGAATATGGAAATACAGTATTTAGAAATTTGGCAACGTACAAACTCGAAATCTCGTGAATTGAATACCGACGAGTGTAAGAACGAAAAATCGAAGAGCGGCAATTTCGATAGTCGAGAATCGATAAATCTAAAAGGGTGTTACATCAGACGCGGCCCGTTCACGTTGGTATATTCACGCGGGAAATCGTTCGACGTGCGTTTTCCAACCGAGTTTTCCTGCCGGTCGCGTTGCGTACACGCGGCGCGTAAATAAATGCCGCCACGAGATCCGACTATCGTATTCACGCAGGATGCGATTACGTAAATCGACCCCTCTCTTTTCCACCAACGACACGAGAAGCCGGCTACCGATGGGCATTCAATACTCTCTCTTTTGTGAATTTTCAAGCACTTCGATCGCCGTACAATTTCGAATCACTTCTACGATACTTGTCCGCGTAAGTACGTCGGACGCCCTTCAAACTCTTTTAAACTGGATAGTTTTAATAAGTGTAATAATCTGATAGTTCGGCAACTTTTGAGACTCTTGAAACATTGATTTTTCCCGGCAACGGATAGTTAATTGCGCTCGTATTTTAAACACAGACGCTTTCGTGCTGTTTAATCGTAGCGAATATTTATTGAAAACTGGTTAAATGCAGTTAAGTACAGTATTGGCGCAATACAGTGTGTGGCAATATGATAGAACGCATAGTAATTTGTAGTAATTCGTTCTCGTTCAACGTGTAACGTGTGGCGATATAACGCGTGGCAATTCAACGCGTAGTAAGTAACCGTGTAGTGATATAACGAGTAATTCGGGGTACGATAATTCACTGCGTAGTAATTCGTTCCGTAGTAATTCAACGCATAGTAATTTTTCGCGCGGCGATATAACGCGTGGTAATACAACGCGTAGCAATTCGACGCATAGTAATTCAACGCATAGCGATTCGATGCATAGTAATTCAACGCGTAGCAAGTCGATGCATAGTCATTCTACGCGTAGCAGTTTTACTCGTAGCGGTATAACGCGTGGTAACATTACACGTTGTAAGTTATCACGTGGCGATATAACACACAGTAATTCAGGGTGCAGTAATTCAATGCGTAACAATTCGCTCCGTAATAATTGAACGCGTAGTAATTTTTCTCGTGGCGATATAACGCATGGTAATATAACACGAGCTGAGTTAACATGTTGTGATATAACGCGCAGTAATTCAACCGGTAACAATGCACCGTGTGACGATCCACCGCGTGGTAATACAACGCATGGCAATATACCGCGTGGCGGTATAACGTGTGTGCTCATACGCGTTTCATATAAGGCTAAAATCTGCAACCTTTCGTTAGCCAGTGTTCCCAGTATATGCAATCCAGATAAAAACCTCGATACATATATTTTCACTTAAGATTCTCATCGAACGTGTTACAAAGACGCTCAGAATGACGAACGAGTCCGTTTAACAGCAACCGAACAATAGCAACAACCGTGTCGTCGATCTCCAATAACGTGACGGCGGTAAACCAATAAAAAGAGCACGCTTTCGTGATAATGCACGACATGACGCAAAGTTTCTCGCTGCATTCAACGGCGCGGTGTTCCGTCTCCTTAAAGCGGTTTGCGTTGTTTGCGCGAGCCTCGTTAAATCACCGCTACCAAGGTAACCCTAGACGTGGAAACTCATGGTTAACTCATGAAAACTCCTATCAACTTGCCTACCGCTGCGTTTGATCCGTCACTTTTAATATTTTCTTGTACCATCGTGCTTTGCTACACCATCCTATTATATAATCACGTGGGAACGGTGCTTTAACAATTCGATAATTCTATCCTCGATAAAAATTTGGTACTTTCAGAAACGTGGGTGATAGTGAATTCTAATCAATAATTGCCATTTTGTCGTTCAGATTGAAATTTTTTTAAGTTATTTTATCTGAAGCGTGTTTATTTGGAAGGATATCCTTTTAGAAACTTCAGACATTAATGTAGGTAGACAACGATTGATATTGTCGTCAATGCGCTATGGTTTTCAATATTTACTGACATTACTGAAATATTCACAGCATTTGTCGATAGTATTCATATGTTGGAAATATTTTCTCCGTAATATACATTCATCGGGTGAAATTCTAAATATTGGTAATATGACTCTACAAAATAAAACTGGTACTTGTCTGTTCAATGATTCAATTTGTAATCCAGTGTTTCAATAGTGAAATCGGAAAAGATAAGGAATTTTGATTAATCCCGTAAGCTTGAGTATATTTTATACATGGATCATCCGAGACCACCATAATTGTTATAATAATACTCGATCGAGCAAATTGAATATAGATTATGCGAAAAAATCACGGTGACTCGCGTGTTCATGTTTGTAGAATCACCGCATTCGATGTTTCCCGTTCTAACGCGAATCGATTATGATTTTGATATAGAGCTTTTCAACGAGGCTCGTTTTTCGGGGAAACGTATTACGTGTTTATTACGTAATTCCGACATACAAATCGCATGTAGATTATACAAAGAAAATCGATCGCGGAGGCTAGGTATAGCCGTAGGCCTCTACGAGCCTTACGTTAATTATTCCACCGTTTCGCAGGAAGTTCTAACGTATTCAGCCAGTTGTAGGCAGTTGAAACTAGTCGAATATACACCGTGTGTTTAGGAAGAGCGTTTCGATGTCTGTTGAACGTGGAAGTCCGTTAACCCGCCTCTGTTTTCCATCCGCGGAACCGTAACCGATCTATTTATTAATCGGCGAAACCAAGTATCGCGATGGTCCAGGTGCGACGAGCATAAAAGTGTCGCGTTCAGACGATGCTAAGTAAGTGCACGCGACGGAATTCTATCACTCGACCTCGTCGAGGCGTTGCAATAAATGATTAAGATAGCCTATCAGCGGTATACTCGCGAGCATCGCAGTTTTCCCTAGGGAAAATAGTTACGAAGGCGAAAAAGGCTGTAACGCATTTTCTGTGCCTTTTGGCACCTTCGAGTTCCGTAAGAACTAAGTTCCGTAAAAATATGGATAAGTAATAAAAACGAAAATCGAGGGATTCAATGAGTTGGAATTTCGGAATTTTCATATTTGGAAAATTAGAGGACTGTAGAATTGACAAAAATTAGATAATTGAGCACGTAGGAATTCGAGAATTTGAGGATTTGGAAATTTGAGAATATGAAGTGTAGGTGATTTGAAAAAATAGGAATTTGAGGAATCTGGAAATTGGAAAATTTAGAAGTTGGGAAATTAAAAAATTTTTGAAGTTACAACATTTGCGAATTTAGGACTTGGGAAATTTGTAAATTTAGAAGTTGGAAAATTCGCGAATTTATAATTTGGAAAATTTGCAAATTTAGAAGTTGGAAGATGTGCAAATTTGACGAACGGATAACTAAAAAATTTATAAAGATCAATATTCAACAACAAAATTTGGGAATCCGACATGTAACACAAAATTGTACAAACTCAATCATCTCCGATAAATAAAAACCGTCGCGCTCCGTCCGAAAATCGTCAACTAGCACATTCGATTCCCAAAAAATCGATTTGCGAAAATCAGCCAATAATTTCCAGCGAACGTGCAAGCAGCCTGTCGGTGATCGATCTCCGGCGACATCGGCGGCGGCTAGACATCAAGAAAAACCTTCGTCCCGCCGTGTTTCTTCGATTAAACGCAGCCGGCAAAATCGTAAAGTCGCGTTTTCGCGCCGGATCGCGTATCGATCGACGCTTCTCGGTGTTTTCAACGAAACGGTTATTTTTACCGCGACACGCGTATCGCGGAACGCGACTTTCCAAATTCCGGCGAAACCTCGAACAAAGACCGTAACATCTTTCGTGATCCATTCGATTTCCACGAACCACGATCGTTCGTCGCGCTCGCGAAAAGTCGAGGATCGATGCGAGAATCGCGAGCGAAATCGCGAGAGAGCATCGTTTGAGAACCACTGCGCGAGCAGCCTTGGCTGAAGTTGTCGAACCCGCGACCCAGTTACACGCTCGTGCCAACACAAACGCGTTTCTCACCCACACCTCTCGGAGGTGCATGCACTGTGCACTGCACGCCGATGCGCGCCCTCCCCTGCCCCCCACCCCTTGCCCTATGCACTCGCTCCCCCGCCCCTCTCTTCTCTTCTCACTCCCTCTCTCTCTCTCTCGTCTCCCCTTCTTCGTCGCGTTTTTCCGTCTACCTCCCTGCATTTTCCTCCTCTCCCCCACCTCCTCCTCCTCCTCCACCTCCTCGTTTTTCCTCCCGTCCTCCACGCCTCCGTTTCATTGCCTCCTTCTTCCTCCAGCGATACTTTTATCTCTTTCCGCGAGTCCCGTTGTCCTCGTCACGCCGACGATGTTCTATCTTCGTCGCTGGCTGCTCTGTGTGTCACTCCGTGTTCCACTCCCTCTTCGTGTTCGCGGGGCATACACGCATGTAGCGTCATCGTCGTGCACTTTCCTCGACTTTCGTCGTCGAGCTCGCCTTCGACGGGCGACGCGCGAATACCGCGCGTTTCTTGCGCGATCTTTCCTCTCCCCTCGGTTTCGGGACGATTAGGGTCGTTCTTCGGGGTTTTCGGCTACTTGCCGGCTAACCACGTGACCTCTGAGACACCGAATTCGCTCGAAGCTCGTACAATCGCGGAGAGCGCCGCGGGCAATCGGCTCGCGAGATCGTGGCACGCAACTCTCCAATATACTAGAGATATTTATGCTCGAAGTTCTCGCGATGTATATTTAACTGTTTCGCGAAACGATACGAGAACGTAGCCTGGTAGAAAAATGACGCGTTTACGAAAGCAAGGGGTTGCAGGTTCGAAATCTCCCGATTACTAATGACCTTTTCAATTTTTTTTATTTTTTTCATTTTTTATTCTCTTTAACACTGAAACTACTAAAAGGAGTCAAATGACCCTTCTACAAAATTCCTACTTCAAATGACAACATTTGTTAAGCTGATCTTCTTGGCGTTTATGCTGATCGTCGTCAAGATAAAGAACCTATAAGTGTATTCATTTATGTTTCATCGTTTGTTCATTCATTTTTCAACTTCATTTTTAATATTAATATAATTGCGCATTATACGTCGGTAGTTTTAATATTAACGACACACTGCCACACCGAAGCAATTGAACATTGAGTTAGGTTGAATTTTCATTTTTAACGAATCTTACCAAATATTTTGACAATACTGTTGAAAGTGAACAAATTCTAAGTAATATAGCACTTGAATCTGTAAAAAAATTCAAGTATCACCCATATATGCGTGACATGGCAGTCAAAGCGTTAACCCGTTAGTGTAATTAATTAAAGAGTGAGATTTTCAAACTTATTTGAATAAACAGTGTTGCGAGGTGTTGCAATGTTTTTATGCCCGAGAGCCTCTGTAAAGTATACACGGTACTGACTAAAATAAACGTTTCTGCCACAGTTGGCAGCGGCAAAACCATTCCATCCACCGCAATTGATCCATCTTACAAAGTAAGAAATTTACCACAAAGCAACACAGACTTTTCTACTTCGGTTGTAAGAGCGCAATTTCATGCAAACGGAAGCAGATGTCTGGAACGGGAATTGTTTGCCAAGAGAGAAAGACTCTTCTTTGAATATTCCGGTGTCTTTTAATTCCGATCGAAGACACGATCGCGATTGGTTTGATCGCAGAACGTCATTGCGGAGGCCAACGGTTCGTTACGTTACAATGATATCGTATGCTCGTTCCCTTTACGTAACATGATCACGCGAATCATCCGCATCGTCATCCATCGTTACGAGCAGACTGTCATAACGCACCTATGCGTTGCATGAACGAATTATGTGCAACGATCTTCGGTTTATGTTCCGTTGTTGTTGATAAAACGAGTGACTTAAAAATTCTTATACGTTGAACGTCATCATCGATACTGGAGGGTGTTAATATCGATATTTTTAATATAGATATATTATCGACAATTTCATACAACGATAATGTCTAAGTTATTATTAAAGTATTACGAATTACTGAACCTGTATAAAACATGTAATTTTATTATTTAAAACATGAGCAAATTTCTACCCTAGCATAACCTGATACGTAATTCTGTCATTTACATTTGATCATTGTTGTTTGATGTTAGGCTATGTTAGATTTGTAGTTTGAACGCTAATAAACAGATTTGAATAGAAATATGATGTATCAACTTAAATTAGGTTCGATGTTTAAACATGAATGAATAGTTTGTACGACGAAATCATATGACAAGTTAGGTTAGACTTGAAGGTAAAGTAAAATTACATAGGAATGACAAAATTATGCATCAAGCACAGTTAGGTGCTGTTAACATCGCGTTGCATTCAGAACATACAACGATGTTCGTATTCATATTCTCCGTGGCTCATAAAGAAATCATGATAAAAGAAATTGTTAAAAGATTGATTAAAAATTGATTTCATAAAAAGTACACCTGCTTCTCTGGGTTCGATCTCGCCGTTCCACTTTTTAAATTTTATTTACTGTGCCATTTTAAAAATATCGTCAGCCTCTGGCAAATATTAAATATTTTAGGCAAGATCGTAGAATATTTAAGTATGTTAAGTGTTCCAATTTTGGAGTATCATAAGATATATCGGGTTGCGAACTATATGAACGCAGAGTCTTTGGTAGATAGTCTTGATCGTTTAAGGTAGTTTCTGTGGTATTAAAATCCGCATCCTCTAATGCGGAACAGGAAATCGCGTGCACGTGCACGCGTGTGCTCGGCCAGATAGAGGTCAGTCGGTCAGCGCTGAAATTTTCAAGATAAACAGTGGACCTGATTGCGTTTTTCAAAATTCATGTCCCTATCCATTCTCACCGTTTAAATGTCGGCCATTGTAAACATTTCGGAAAATGAGTCTCGTCCTGGTAAAAATTTTCGCGACAACTTTGAAAAACGGACGATCCACCCCCGTCACGCCGAAGCCAATTTCCTCTTCGTAAATTTATTTCTGCCGCGAAAATTCTGACGCCCCGACTACTTCTGCCACTATTTCGATTTCTACACGAACGATTACTGCGGTTTTCCGTCGATGGTTGAACTTCTAAGCGTTTCTGCGTCTTGGTCTGTTTTTATTTTAAAAATTTCAACGACAAGATCCTTGCGTTTTTATCCTAAAAATTTCTACATCATCGTCTATGTTTTTTTTTACCTACATAATTGTACATTTACGTACACATTTATTTTCCTGTAAATTTGTACATTTTAATGTAAGTTTTTCTTCTTCAAAAAGTTGTTACTGGTGTATACTCTTTTCCGATACATTTGTAAATCTCAATCTACGGTTTCGTTTTTAATCATTTTAGTGCATGTCAATTTAAGTTTTTGTTTCTAAAATACTGATCTGCGTTTTCTTTCATAAAAATTATACGCCCTATGATTTTTTTTTAATTTGTATATCGTTTCTGCCTTTGTTTCATAACAATTGTTGCATTTTGGCCTACGAGTTCTACCTAAAAATTACCACATTTTGATGTACTATTGTTAAAAAAATGTCTACCTCGAAATTCGTCGCATTAGCTAAGCGGAAAAGCTGGCCGGAAAACGCGTAAATACGTTAAAAACATCGGGGAAGCATGACGATGCGAGGGATGCGCTCGTCCAGCAAAACGTACAACCGGTGCATTCTATCGAAATGGTTTTTACAAAAGCACGCCAGCCTCTGAACATGTTATTCCATACGTTTTAACGAGTTTTATAATTTGATGGTTCTACGCTCTTTTTGAACGGCACACGGCTCGTCTGGCCGATGCGAAACGCGTGGAGGAAAAAGGTTTTCATTTAGCGTCATCAAAGTACTCGTAAATTAGAAAATAATTGTTCGAATTTTTTTAACGACTCTCTCGAAGTTTTACACTGGAAAACTTTTCTTCGACGCGGCTGCTTTTCGAATAAAAAAAATTAGCGAAGAACGCGAAAAAAATGTTGTCGATTCGGTCGAGCGATGTTTTGAGTAAATACGTGTTTCTTTTGCAGGAAAATTTCATAATCGAATACTGCATTTGATAAACAATACTCGATAAACATAGTAGGAAAAACTGTAATATCATGGAACTAATATTGTACGATGGCTAA
This sequence comes from Coelioxys conoideus, assembly GCA_947623535.1. Taxonomy (NCBI): domain Eukaryota; kingdom Metazoa; phylum Arthropoda; class Insecta; order Hymenoptera; family Megachilidae; genus Coelioxys; species Coelioxys conoideus. Next base: position 13,705,588 of record OX392457.1, on the reverse strand, counting down.
AATGTATCGGGAACGCGTAAACAAATGAATCGTTTCGATCCTGAAACTATTATAAGCCGCATAATGATAGATTGATGCACGGTTGACATGAATTTCCGACGTGGACAACATCGCGAGACTTCTGAATATGAAAACCACATACGCAGCCATAGGCAAGATTGACCCGTTGTCGTTCCTGCAGCGTGATTACTAAGTCCGTACGAGTTATTTTCAGATAATCGATAGAAGCACCTTTGTTCTCACCCCGTACAAGTCGGACATTTACCCGGCTCATTCGAATTACCTCTCATTTGTGAAATCGCTAGTCCCGAGGAATTATTCTTCCTCCGGCTGATTATTAATTATTGAAATCATCATTTTAACGTTATTACATTACGATCATTAATCATTCCGTTGCCGAGCACGTATTCGATATCATACTGCTCTTATAACAGATTCTAGTGAAAGGATCGAACACAGTTTTGCGCGTTCAACAGATGCAAAAATTCGTATTTTAACATTTTTGTATTAATCGTTGGATATCATTAGTGTTCACATAATTTCTCGTGAGTGTCATATAATGAGTGGTCTTTGCCGAAATACTCTTTGAATTAATCTTTTATCGAGGTAGTAATATAAACTAGCGAGTTATAAAAATAAATTTGCAGATACTGATTATAGTAATGATATAATGATGATTCGTATATGAAGAGTAATTAAAGAAACTTTGTCATAATGCATTCACAGCTGTCCGATACTATCTCTATTTTTAATTAAAATTATATTTTCAATAAATGCCAAGGGCTACCACTGACCCACATAGTACGACACAGTGTTGGCGCGAAATATTGCATTCTTTTCAGTAGATACTTCCGTTAGCCAGACAGGCGAGAATCGATATCGATCACTTCCTATGCCAACGTTATTTATTTAACCACCATCGAACGCATGTGTTCGCGTTCGAAACACGAATCGAAATACCACGTCGATGGAACGTCTGTATCGTTGAATGGAAAGAGGTTTTCGCCTGAAAAACAATAAACGTGCAGGATATACTTGGCGAGAGTTTACGGGCGTATCGTAAGCGATCCATTACGCAATTCAATATCGATATCGTTGCATATCGAAACTGACGTGTTCGAGCACGTTCGTGCTTCCCAGGGGAAAGCAACGTATCGTAACGACGAATCGAAAGAAACGTTAATACGCGTACGTTTTTTTCTTTATTTCTTTTTATTTCTCTCTCCCTCTCCGTTTCTTTTTTCTCCTTCATTAGAACAACAGAACGATTCGCATGAAATAAAGCGTGAGAGCACGGCAGCGAAGCGTGGGCGGATTAGGTATGTAGATATGCATGTGAGAATCGACTAGTCGTAGGCGAATGGTCGACGTTCGCAACGTTGATTGCAATTTTAACGTCGGTGCCGCGTGATGTTACGTTCGACTGTGTGCGCCTTCGGATAATCCTGCAAGCTTTATGGACACCTGTATGACGTTGTCATAATTCATGGACAGAACATGCCGCTCTTGTCTAAAAACCATGCTGGCGCTCGCGATCCGTGTGAAACGGAATCGTTCGCATAAATGGAAGAATTTATTTCTGTACTTTCGATTGAAATCGATTCAAGGCTAAGTCGACTCGTCATTGCGAAGAAACGTGGTTAAATGAGCAGCGTAATCGTTTTCATTAATACATCCAGGTAATTGGCTCGCGGGAAATTAGATCGAGATGAGATGAACTTTCGGAAGTTCGATGCTTAGGGTTCCCACATTTTGGAGGTTGGAAATTCTTGATGTTTGACATTTTGGAGTTTTGGGACTTTGGATGTTTGACGTATAGGAATTTTGAGTAGCTGAGAATTTGGGTCCATGGGAATTTGGAAATTTGATAATTTGGGAATTTGGAATTGGAGAATTTGAGAATTTGGGAATTTGGAATTGGAGAATTTGAGAATTTGGGATTTTAGGAATTTGGAAATTTGGAATTGGAGAATTTGGGATTTTAGGAATTTGGAAATTTGGAAATTTGGGGATTTGGGGATTTGGGAATTTGGGAATTTGGAAAGTTGGGAATTTGGGAATTTGGGAATTTGGAAAGTTGGGAATTTGGGAATATGGGAATTGGGGAATTGGGGAATTGGAGAATTGGAGAATTGGGGAATTGGCGAATTGGGGAATTGGAGAATTGGGGGATTGGAGAATTGGGGAATTTAGGAATTTAGGAATTTAGGAATTTGGGAATTTGGGGATTTGGGGATTTGGTAATTTGGGAATGTGGGAATTTGCAATTGGAGAATTTGAGAATTTAAGAATTTGAGAATTTGGGATTTTAGGAATTTAGGAATTTAGGAATTTGGGATTTTGGGAGTTTGGTAATTTGGTAATTTGGAAATTTGGAATTGAAGAATTTAAGAATTTGAGAATTTGGAATTTGAAATTTTAGGAATTTGGAAATTTGGAAAATTGGAAATTAGGAAATTTGAGAAGCTTTCAACTTTGATACTTATACAAACAATGACTAATTGTATATTAACAATAAACTGTGTCTCAATAATTAATATTACATCATTACTGTATACCAATATGTGTTTCTCGTAAATTCACAGTAATCCATGCAACAATAAAAAACTTAATTTCTCGCTCGACCAAATACGTTGCCGCCTCCAATAAATTGCGATAAATCCTAGAACTTGGTGAATTGCGATATAACGAGAATCAGCTGTAATTGCACTACCACTGTGTCTTGCCATGTACGTCCATTTTCCCTGTGGCAGTGAACGTGTTGAGAATTCGCGCTATCGTGTGGCATACTACTTAAGCTTTACTGTATCTACAGTGATAGCCAACGTGTTAACGTTAAATATGAACGCTATAAATATTCCGCATATGTTTTGTTTTATATTCATGCGAGTAATGTATTGCATAAGCCGAAGCTCGGTGGCTCGTTATCTTATATTTGAACGCATGCTTTATTCAAGAAAGTGTAATAAAAAGGTACGTTTTAATAGATGCATTGCGTGCATCGGTTATTGCTCTTAGCGTTGCATACAACGCCAGATTAATTTTATACTTGTGCGTTGTGATATTTTAAGCCCGACTTTAACGAACGATTTATAATGCAGTCGTTGATGTTGCGTTATGTAAACACTTGTATATATTTCTGAAACAAACAATACTTTTGTTCGTTTTGCCGATGCATAAATTCTGCATTCGATTCTGTATCACAGTTTAATTAATTTCATAACTCGTTGGTAACGTTTCTTCGATAGTACTTGATTGATAATAAATGTCAGTAAAAATTGTAAATAAAATAGTGTACACCTTTTTTTTTAATTGCTATAAAAAGTTCCCCTGTTTATTTATGTAAAAACCAATGTCATAAAAAACACTGTTACTCGCATTTTTCGTAGCCTTTTAAAGGCCAGGATCGGATATTTTTGATCGATTAATTACATTTTAATAAACAAACGTTGTTTTTCTCAGAGATTCAACGCTTACAGGCGTTATATTCCTTTATGTTCCGAATTCGGTAGAGCAATAGCGACAATAAATAATTCGATGTTCATGGATTCTTACTAGGTTTATTAGCAAACAAATTCACTGTCTCCGGGCCGTAATTAACGAGCAGACTACTGTAATTTCATTTGCCCTCCTCCACCGCCGAGAACTTCACCTCTGCCTTTCGCCGCCCCCTTTTATGCCAGTTGCAGAACTAGAACTTCAATTAATCACATCAGTCAGGATCATTAACTAATTTGTTTTACAAAGTAGTCGTTAGAATATACACTGTGCACCTGTTACTTAACGTCTTGCCATCCGTGGAGCCTAATTTAGATACTCTCTGGCGTACTGGTACACTTTTAACTTTTTCTCGCCTTTCTCCGACATAACTTTATCAAATTACATCCAAAAAATAGTACATGTACTTATTCAACAAATGAACTATCTGTGTATGTCTCACAAATAAATTATAAGAATTTATTCAACAAATAAATGCGTATACATATCACAAAAAAGATTATATGTATACATTCACTAAGCCAATACAACACACAATGCAACATATGGCAGTAATAAAAGCACATGTATGAGTATAATTCGAAGGTGAAAATGAAAGTATATTCCCAACTTAGTCATCCAAAATCAATTCTCACAATTGAATTTAAAAAATGATAAACGAACGTTCGCAATTTACATTTAAGTACGAATTTAACCATACTATCGAATTCGAATACAGTATGTATACCTAAACTCATAGTCAGTAGTATGCACATTAAAATCACTCTCCGTCCCAGCATAAATAAGTCATCGTCTCCGCGTAATTCGCGGCAAAATAAAGCTCTCGCGTGCGAGTGAATCATCGGGCAACGCCAACAACAACAACAACAACAGCGGCAATAACAAGATCGTGAAGGGGACACGGGTCGACGCCGAGAATTCCAAACAGTCCTGCAATTCGCTCGGGCTGGTTGGCTTTCGCGGCTTTCGTGTCCGTAGGATCCATCGCCAGGAAAAGTCTTCGTGGAAACTCGGCCTGCTATAAATACATGCTTGTTCGATGAATCGACTCCGTATGCCGTGGCCGCGCACGACCGGCTATTCCGAACAGTTTGCGCGCGGTTATTGCGTCCACGGGACCCTGCGACGAATGCGAAATCGCGAAACATCCCGCTTGCAGACAGCCAAAAAACACGGTTTTGGCTCTGCTTACAAACAGCCAAAACGTCGACGTCGGCTTATCTGAGAAACGGTCAAGAATTCGACCTCGGCTTCGCTCAGAAACGGTCAAGAAATCGACTTCGGCTTCGATCACCGATAGGTTATCAATAAACCAACTGGGTTCAAAGGAAACGCATCTCTCGAATTTGGAATTGGGTATTCATACATTTCGCAGTTTGGAGATCTAATACCTTGGGAGTACAGAAAGATTTTGAAATTGGGAGTTCGTGAAACTCGGGAGATTTGGGAGATGGAAAATTTGCATATTTAACATGAGAAATTGGAGATTTGATATCTGGGGAATGTGCAGAATTTGGAACATTGAAGATTTGGTAGCTAGTAAATTTGGTACTTAGGGAATTTGGTGATTTGATACCTTGAGAATGTTCAAAATTTAGGCCTTTGAAGATTTTATATCTTGGGAATTCGCAAAATGTAGAACTCCGAAGATTTGATACCTTGCGAAAATGAACAATTCGAGTATTCACGTTTTTCATACTTACGGAATTTAGGTATTTGGTATTTTGATACCATGGAAATATGGATGCGTGAGGTTTTGGCATCCATGAAATTTAGGTGTTTTTAGAGTTGGAATCTAGGGAATTCGGCTATTTGTGACTTGTAAAATTAGGGGATCTATGATTTCGATACCTATGGAATTAAGAAATTTGCAACTTTCGTATGCAGAGAATTTGGAAGTTTGGAAATTGGTGATTTTGAAATCATGGAATGTAGAAATTTGGTCATTTGCAGATATGAAAATTTAGCGACCCAAAAGTTTGAAAACTTGATACTTCGAGTTCTCAACGCTTCAAGAAAATTAAAAAATTTCAGTATTAGAAGGATCTCAAATTCTTAAGTTCTGAAACTTGAACATTGGAAAATTCGAAAACTGGAAATTTTTCAAATTGAAAGATCGGAAAATCAGAAAATGGAAGAATGAAAAAATCGGAGAACGAAAAAGTAAAAATTAGAAAATGCGAAAATGACTGTAAGTGATACGTCCGCGCGCGATGCTCGAAACGAAAGTTTGCGACATAGTCAAGCAGCAGCGAACGAACGATGAAAACGGACGTATCGCCCGTGAAAAAAAAATACAGACGGAAGCGTGAAACGTTTCGTCGCGTTGTGCAAGATGCGTCCCGATGGAAATGGACGCGCACTTTCCTAGATGAACATGGCCCCAGGCGGCTGAATCGGAAATATACGCGCGCGATGCTTTAGTCGATCGTGTCGGTATGAACGAAAAGAGAATTTTAGGTTGATCGATTTTTAACCCTTTCAGGACGATGAATGCACATACTGCGGCTTACATACAGCTTGGTTTGTGTATAGCGCTCTTAAACTTTTAGAGGCGTATTGAAATCATAGCGAGCTTTTAAGCTCGAAACATGATTTCGGCTGTTGATATTTCTTACTCGATACACCTTTGCGGCTTTGTGGCTTTAGAATTTTCGAGTTTTGGAATTTTTCACGTTTCTAAAACTATTTCTCTGTTTGCTACAGTCGATAATAATCTGAAATAGTTCATAATTTAATGACGATAATAGAATGATGCTCCTGAATTGTTAATTATTTCCATTTAAATATTCGCGTATTATATTATAATTCTAATATTGTTCGTAATAATTTTACGCGTACAAAGTTTAATATTACATAAACGAACATGTGAAAGGAAGAGCGTTCGTGAGAAATAAATTCGTATGTAAATGCGTGCATGTATGTTAAGCAAATTGCGCTTCTGACAGAAACACGAAGTAAACGTATCAGATAAATATATGAAGCATATTTTGACGAGACGATAACGGGTACATACTACGTAATCGTACACAAATGAACGGTTAACGCGATTCCGAATAGATTGGTGGAGCGATAATCGGATGCTTTAATTGGCGTGAGAAATTGCACGGCTTGCCGGTAATTAATTTATGGTAAAATTATTGAGTTTTCGAGTTACGAATTTTTGAAATTCATAAGCGGATGAAATTTGCATAGACAACGAGCGGAATTTTCGATTTATCGTTTTCCAATAGGACGTGGAATTATTGAAAGTGTAGAGGCGTTCCGTTCTAAATGAAATCTTCGATTATCATCGCGGTAAAAGGCTGTCATTCTCGGGCGAATATTTTTAATATCCACGCACGGACGTGTCGCATGAAAGTGTAATTATGTTCCAAGTATGTCTTCCCGATGTATCCGGTAGAGGCAAGTTCGAGACGGAACGAAAGTTGTTTTCAAAATTTTCACGCGAGCCACGATAAGAAGTTTCAGCTAAAAGCGGCCGATCTCTTACGCTCAAAGTTTCGCTATCACCCGAAAGACTGTTCGGTGGTAAAGTTTAAGCGGAGATTTCGAAAAATTTATTGTTTTAGTTTCGGAACACGGACACCGAACGATACAGTACGAGCCCACGGGTGTAAAGTTGCTCCTTCTGTTTCGAATGAATTTTACGCTTTAATCTCATACAAATAACTTTTCGCCGAATAATTCAGGCGTTTTCGTATTTAACCCCTTGTTGCATTCCCAGGTAAACGCGTTACGATATGAAATTCTTGTATTTTGGCAAAAAGTAAATATGTCCCGTGTTTCGCTACTAATGAAATTTTCGGAAACATTTCTCGTCTAATTGAAATTTTCTCTTTTACTTGGAGTAAATATTTGAAGTTAGCTGTGTTTATGCGATTCTTTTTGACTTCTTCGGGGATGATTTCTTTTATGGGTAGTAAATGATCTAATATTTGGTGGATGTAATTATCCTTTGACTATGTTATAATTATCCAAATTTAAATGGATAACAAAGCAAGTTTAAAATGTATCGACAATATTAATATAACCAAAGTCAACATACATATACAGTCATGGACAAAATTAAGTGGACATTGCAAAAATGTAAAAAAAATTGTTTGTATTATTACAATGTTTCAAAAAAAATTTTAAATTTAGAACGTGTAATGTTTTTGTAGACTTGAAAAAACATTTATTTAATATAAAATTTATTTAGTACATAATTGTGCAATAACGTTTTGATTTATAGGCATTATTAGTTAAATTAATTTAGCCGTTTCTTATTTATGATACCTGTCCACTTAATTTTGTCCACGACTGTATATTTATATGTATATACATATTTGTATACATATGCATGTATATATTTGATCATAATACCGACTATCGAATCGAAGAAACTAATCGAACACTTACTTGTCATGGTACTTGAAATAAAGTCTATTTTATAAAACTAATTTATTCATTGTTGTCCCCTTCGCAAGCAAAATAACGCATTTTCTCCAAAATCGACCAAATCGTGCAACGAAGGATCACACACATCAATCACGAAATTACAAATTTCGAATATATATTCGATGGAGACAAACATGCGCATCCGTTCGCATGCGTTCTGGAATTACGTCCCCGATCGAAATAAAAAAAATTAAAGGTATAACCCACGGGAAAAAATGCGCAAGTGAAAAAAACGGCGTTGTAAATATGTAACATCCCGTGACATGTATCAAAAAAGCGGATACAGAAAAACGAACGAACCGGTTACGTATAAATGCAAAGCGGAAATTGATTCCTACTTCGTTGACTTGCATTTCGAATCGTGACATTGAACGCTGCACGCAAATGCAGTGTGCGTTGTACGAAACCGTACGACAATCTGTCCGGCCGTCTGTCGTTGACGATAAAATCGCACGACACATTCCTATCCATGCTCATTAACGATCCAACGAATTGCATTGCAGCGAGCGGCAAGATGCACCTCTTATTCCGAATCGGTTGCAACCGATCGGGAACGTTCGCGATGCGGTAACAGCGATTAATCGGTCGAATCGCTCGACCAATTAACGTTCGAACGTGTAAAAAACGGTTCCTGATTTGTCTACTTTTTGGCCGATTATCGATTCAACGTGCATTCGCATTCCGAGCGGAAATTAAAGAGGTTTAAAAGTATTTTGGACGAGATACTGTGTAGGATAAGGTAGTTTGTTTTTTGTTGTCGATATGTGACGATATAAATCGATGGGGTAATTTTTACGTATCTTGAGTTCGAGTTTAGAGAATGAAATATGAATACTTGAAAATTTTCATGTATTGTTAGGCACTCGAAATTCCAAATTTCAAAATTTTTCAGTGTCCCAAATTTCTATATTTTTAAAATTTCCAAATTCACAAAATTTCAATCTCAGAAATTTTCAAATTTCCAAAATTTTCAACCCCTACATTTCCAAACTTCGAAACCTCAAATTTCCAAATCTGAAAATTATCAAATCCCCAAATTTTGAAAATTTTGCCAGCATCCCAAATTTCAAACCCTCAAATTTCTACATTTAAAAAATTTCCAAATTCATAAAATTTCAATCTCTGAAATTTTCAACCCCTCAATTTCCAAACTTCAAAACCTCAAATTTCCAAATGTTCCAGAATTCCAAATTTCTATATTATTTAAATTCACAAATTTCACAAATTTTCAACCCCTAAATTTCCAAACTATAAAATCCGAAATTTCTAAATCTCCAAATAATCCAATCCCCAAATTTCCAAATGCCCCAAATTATTGCACCTCCAAATTTACAACCCCCGAGTCTGCTACCCTCGAATTCCACAGTTTCCAAACTCCTAAAATCCCTCCGCAGCCCAAAATTTCAAAATCCTCGAATCCCGAAATTCCCCCACGGATAAGTTGCACAAGAAAAAACGTTAAAACATGGGAGAGATTAAGAAGCGAAGACAAAAACATCGAAAATGGGCCAACGAGAGTTTCGCAACGCGTGTCGTATCGGCGGCGACATATTTCGCCGTTGAAAAAAAAAGAGAAGAGAGGCGATTAAAAAAACGCGAAGGAAATCCCCGGGCCATCCCTCATTGTCGCTTAGCCACGTATCGACTGTTGCTGTCAGGCTATGCATATTCAGCGTGTGACACGAGATCATGCAGATGCGGGCGTGCTTTCTAAATTTCACTGCAAGCATTCCGGAAAACGAGTGGTGACGCGTGCCTGGGTCTTTCGTCAAATTGAATAAAGGCTATTGTACGCGGTGGCGGCGACGCTGGCCGAGCGACGACTAAAAATAAACGGAACTAAATGACGAGCGCGTTTTACTGGCACGATGTACATAAATCGTCGACGTTGCGCCAGTTCGCCAGAAAGACGTTTCAATTACGCGACAAGTTCGATGCTAACTTCATGGCTAACGAGTGAACGAACCGATTCTTGCGCGACCGTTGCACCAGCGCGTTTCCGTATCGATTGATTACCTATTCGCGGACAGACAGTTTTAACCCTTTGCCGGTGGGCTACTAGGAAGCAGAGGGCAACGTACAACGGACTATAATAATGCTTGGCTTTACATTGGGACGATTATAGTATCCTACGTATATCTTTCTCCCGAACTCGATTTCTAGTGATCTGATTTCGATGTTTCTGAATTTCCACATGTCTAGACACGCGAGCTTCCAAATCTAGAAAATCATACTCGAATTACTAAACGTGTAAACAGCTAAAATTCCGAAAGTTCAGATTTCCAGATACTTGATTTTTGATGTTCCTAGATTCTTTAAGTAGGCAAATTCGAAATGAAGATCCGAAATCCCCAAATTATCAAACTCCTAGTTTTCAAATTCCTCGATCATTAGACTCCTAGTTCTGAAATCTTCAAATTCTCAAATGCCCAAATTCTAATGCACCCAGTTCTCAAATTCCTATATCTCCCTGTTCCAACTTCTCGAATCGCTAATTTTCGGAATCTTCAAATTTTCAAATCCCCAAAATCTTAGGAATTTAAGAATGGCAGTTCGAAATTTTGAATTTAAATTCTTAAATACCCAAATCTCTATATCCCCAAATTTCCACATATCCAAAACCCTGTGAATCCAAATTGTTATATCCCCAAATTTTCACGTATCCAAAACCCTAGGAACCCAAATCCTTATATCCCCAAATTTGCACACATCCAAAACCCCATTTCTCCAAACTCCTACACCCCATTATTCTCAAACCTAAGTACCATCAACTCCCCAACTGCACAAAGCCCTAACTATCTCAATTCTTTCATACATCCAATTTCTCGAATTCCCAAATTTTCAAATTTCTAGCTTCCCAAATTCCGGAACATAAAACTCTCCGAATTTCAATGACAACAACGACGAAAACCACAGTCCCCCGCATCGTAGAAGAACATTTTCAGCTTGCAAAACGTTGAGCGATTACGAACAGCGGTACTAGTCAAAGGATAAAATAAATTGTTTAACCGGTTCGCTCGTTAATTTGTCCGCGGAAAAGAAAAATAGAAAGCGAAGGAGAAAGAAAGGGAAGCGAAAGAGACCGAGCGGAAAGAAGACTGAAGGATGGTCGCCACTTCAGAGGCACTCGAAATCTAAAGTCCCTTCCGTGCCGTTTCCTTGGGGACGAAATGAACTGCATTATGGATATTCTTCAAACGGTAGTTCCGCGGGAGGAGGAAAATGACAAAGCTGAAAGGAATTAATTTCTACGGTTCGCGTCGGGCTCGTGAAACGGGCCTACCGTTCCTACAACGCGAATGCCGCATTAAAATCAATATGCCGTAACTTTAAATGACGGACATTGACTGCGAGGCGATATAACGAGCGTATCCGACAGGCACGAACAGAAAACAAATGTGGTGAAACGTGTGTCCGTGTAGCTAGGGTGGAACACCCGGGTTGGGTCTAATATCTTCGAAATGGGGTGCGATCTTCTTAAATATTATTGAAATCAGAAATTTGGGAATTTTGGGATTTGGGAATCTGGAGATTAGGGGACTTGGAGATTCGAGGATTTGGAGAATTCGAGATTGAGATTTGCGAATATGGAACTTTAGTGATGTGGGAGATGTAAGGATGTAGGGATAGAGGAATTGCAAGATGCAGGGTTTACGGGATATATGAGTTTCGGAATATTGAGGTCTTTTGCTATGGGTATTCCGGAACATAAAAATCTCAGAATATAGTAATTTCGGGATATAATGATTTTGAGACATGGAAGTTACGGGACATAGATATTTCGGAATATAGAGATCTTGGGACATAGGAATGTTGGGATATAAGAATTTCAAGATATAAGGATTTCGGAATGTACAGATATCGACACTATTGAATTTTAGGTACATAGGAATCTTAAGACATAGGGATTTCAATATACAGGAATTTAGGGACACACAAACCTAGGGATATGAAGGTCCCGAAATACAGCAGACTGTGGATATGGGGATTTCGAAATATAAACATTGGAGAATTTGGAGAATTCGATAACTTATTAACTTATGAATTTAGAAAATTTGTAAACTGGTAAATTTCAAATTTTCGAAATTTATGAATTTGATAAAATTAAAAATTCAAGAATATGCGAATTAAACAATTTGGTAATTTAGATTATTTGTGTAATCCAGCCTGGTCCACTCCAAATAAATTTTACCGTGCCGATAGAAGAACGATAACATTCGACGATAAAGTTATACTTAGACGCGAAACGTAATCGAAGTCGACGATTAATAACCGCTGCTCACCAGGTTTTCTAACGATCATTGGCGGCGGTCATTTATATTGTTAACCGTGCGAGATACCGAGACGGCGTTCAAGGTGCCGCGACTCCTTTCGACATTCTTACGTTTGCAGAAACGAGCGCCGGGCAAACTGTGTGCCATTGCTAGAAATACCTAGCGCGTACGAGCCTTTCTTTCGCGAATCATGGTTGCAGGTAAAGATATAACGTCCAGATAATACGGAACGACCGTTGTTTCGAAAGCAATACGCGTACATCTACTGCGAATATCGGACGAGGCGTTGTCGTCGTTGAAAAAATGATCGATGTTCTCGATACGAAATTTTGCTGCCGTAACGGCGGGGTTGTAAATTGAAGAAAAAAAAGGTAGACACGGTCGATTTTTATTTTTATCCGTTTTGGTAATGAAATAGCTAGCATTGACACCCTGCTGCGAGCAAAAAAGGTGGTAGAATTCGGACGAGTGGTAGTCACGAGTGAGCAACGCTTCAGTAAGTCAGTTTCAAGTACGGGCACACTGTACGTGCCTTTTCATATTTCAGAGGTCCTCTTGGATCCTCCAATTTTCCTCGAATCACGAGTGGTTACCGTGTTTTGAATTTTTGAATTATCGTTATACCTACCCTTCCTGTATGATCATAAATTTACAAATTAACTTTTTCTTCTGGAAGTGCTCGCTTCCTTCTTGTAATTATATCAAGACGCGTTTCGTACATATCAAACGGACAATAGCATTAACCTTGTCCGCTGTTTGACCAATTTCAGCAATTACGAAGCGTTAGGTAGACCTCTGCATTTTAGTCAAATTACAAGTACGATCAAAAATACCTTTGTTGCATCTGATACATTCCTTGATTAATAAGTTACGAACAAATTTATCTATTTTTGAACAGTTAGATGTCTTTTTGACAATGACATCGATATGAATTCGATTATTTGTATCCAAGTTTATGAAATTTCCGAATTGAAACAGACTGCAACCAGATACGATCTAGATAATGATTCATAAATCAGTACATATTTCCTTTCATAAATATCGGTATTTTTTAATGACATCGAAGCGACTTTAATTTATCTCTCGGATTTCAAAGAATCTATTAGAAGTAGCATGATACACCTGTCCCTAGCGAGTCATATTAAATCGTTGAATTACAACAAAGCTATGAAACTGTATCCAACATATTTCCTGATGCACCATTTATACATTCGTTGCTTCTTTTAAGAACATTCGTACCCTTTTCAAAACGACATCGAAGTAAATTTAAATTTACTCATCTTTCCTAAAATTTCCAATAACGTGTCAGTGTTCCAGATACGAAAGCACAAGATCCATCAATTTCTTCGCTAATTAATAATGCACAAATTAATATCTCGCTATAAATATCTACATCCTTCCCACTTTTCGTTCCTCCAATTTCGATTAGTCTATCGTGTTTCGAATCGAATCAATTAATCTTGAATAATCGTTTGACTTTCGAGTCGAATAGATTGATCTTGAATAATCGTTCGACTTTCGAGTCGTGTCGATCAATCTGGAAGAATCGTTCGACTTTAGAGTAGACTAGTTTGATCTTGAATAATCGTTCGAGTTTCGAGTCGATTCGATTAATCTGGAATAATCGAATTTCGGCTCGAATCTATCGATCGAAATTAAAAACGGCGCGATTAATTGATCTCCCTCGAACGACAAAATTGTCAAATTACGATCGAAACCGCGGTAGGGAACAGTATCTAACGCATTTCCTAATTAATAATCATCCTGTATCGCGTGTAAGTTCCATCAAATTAACACCCATCCTCATTATCATCGAACCTATCCAATTCCCGCGGGCTGCTCAAAAGGGAATGATCGGGGAGTCGGTGCAAGGGAGAGGCGCATCGGCGAATCGCGAAAGAGAGAAGTTTCGCGGTGGATAGAGGAAGACGGTCGGTTAAAGGCGGAGCGAGAAGGAACGGCGCGAAGAGCGCGCGAGCGGCGGCGAGTACCGCGAGTAGCAGCGATGTGGGTCAACCGCGAGGCGACCGCGAGAGGCCCCGAGGGTCGCCGAGAATCGGCGAGAACGGCCGAGCGGCAATCACGTTGCGCGCATCTGGGTCACCGGCGTACCGGCGCATGCGCACTTCCCTCCCTCGGTCGTTCACCGTTGACCAAGTTACTAACCTTCCGACACCCGGTCGCCAGTTAGCTTCTCGTATTGACCGCTGGAAAAACGTTGACTTTTCTCGCACGAGAAACCCGTCATAGCTTTTCGTCGGCTTGCCAGAAGCTCGACGAAGCCGCGCTGAACGGACGAGCATGATCAACGGCCACGAAATAGCGGTTGTTGCGATCGTTAGCGCCCCGGCTCAACGCTCTCAACCTGCATCGTCGCGGCCGATAATGGACGCTAACTCGTGATCGAACGTCGTCGAGATACAGCCGTGCTATTAATCGTCGTCCATAGGATAAGCGCGGTACGCGTACGTAAAATCGAAACGGCTAGCGTTCGCCGCACGATAAGATCGTCTGGAAGACGGGAAGTAAATCATAACCGTTCTTTCGCCGCTTTCAGGAATGCTCGACTTTTTGAATAGCAGATGTCGCTGCTGGGCCCCCTTCGCGCTTACGGAGGTCCCAAATATTGCACGGATGGGGCCTTTTGGTTGCATCGCGTTTGTACGGAAATTGATACGTTTAGTGGAAATTGTAGGTTTTGGATTGGGATTCTGAGAATTTGGAATTTTGGGACTTTTGGGCATTGGAAGTTGGGGCTCTTTGAACTTTGGGTCTTTGGGATTTTTGGACTTTGGACTTGGTGGGACTTTGGGACCTTCGGATTTGGAGATTTTGGGACTTTGGGACTGAGAAGGTCCGACATTAGAATTTTCGGACTCTGGAACTTTGGAGCTTTGGGATTTCGTTGCTTTGGGACTTTGGGACCTTGGGATTTTGGGATTTCGAAGCATTGGGATTTTGAGACTTTGGGACTTTGGGATTTTGGGATTTTTTTTACTGTTAGACCTCTGGGACTTTGAGACTTTGGGACTTTGGGACTTTGGGACTTTGGGACTTTGGGACATTGAGACTTTGGGACTTTGGGATGTTGAGACACTGAAACTTTGGGACTACAAGCTTACTGAAATTTCAGACCTAGGTATATCGCAACTTTGACACTGCATAACAACCAAAACTGTTGGACTTTGTAACACTAAATTTTGTAGCGAGGAATAAATAACAGACCAAACGCGAAACCCTCGAATCACCGTGACCACAGAGTCATACGGTATAAAACGAAGCACTACAGAAGGTAACCTGTGCGATCCACGATGATGACCGATCTCACGGATTACGTAATGCTCCGATGCGAGAACGAGAGATGCAAACGGCCCTTGAGGCCACGTAGTGCGCAATTGCAAAGAAGTCTCGCTCGGACAAGAATGACCGTTACAGTTTCCTTAAGCGAATTCAGATGTAGCAACGCTTGCGACACCGCGAAGCAGTCACGGACAAGGGGTGTGCGGTGCGTCGTGTCGCACCGATCGACGTTCGTGCGGTGCCAAGATCGTCCGAAAAGATTTTTGAATTTGGGCCGCGCCGGACGCGAATAGCTCGGAAACGCATCGGCCGATTCAACCGGCTAAACATTGTCTTCCGTTTCTGCTGGTCATTCATTACGTATTTTCGTCGCACGCAGTCTGCAGCGGACGCATGCATCGCGGATAAATTGTTGCCGGTTACGTCGTGGATTTATCGCGTCTACTATAATACCTGTTAACGGGACCGATTTGCATCAGCTCGTTCGCTCGCTGTAACAGGACTTTTATCAATTTTTTTATTGTTTTTACTGACACATACTCGTTAACATATCGCAAACATTTCCTTTTTATTTCGATCGTTGCAAACGCTCAGTATACCTCTTGAAAAACGAGTAACGGGAGTAGGATCATATATTTTTCATTCTTCTTTCACGGTAGAACCATGCTCGTGGATTTAATATCAAAGCGATGTCGTACATATTTTCCTGCGCATTCATGGAATACAGTACGGGGTGTATTTTTCGTAGCTGGATATTACGAATTTCTACTATTCCGAAATTCGAGAGTCACAAACTTCAAAAATTGTGTAGTACGGATGTTCTGAAATTCCGCTCTCGTACAACCTTCGGAAACGATAACTTCGTGCAGTTCCCTAGCTTACGGCCACGGTTCACCAGTAAATCAGGACCCACACTTTGGGAATCTCTGGTGTAGCCGAAAAGATCGATAACCGAATGGTTCGTTTCGAACGGTCGTGTTCAACGTTCCTTGCTATTCGATCCATTTCTCGTAGCTCGAAGTTACGGTTCGGTACCGAATCGATGGTTACACCTGACCATATCTTACAGCTTTTAAACTTTTCTACCACTGATTCCCATATATATATGTTTTTTTTCTCATACTTCTGTATGAAAGTACTTCGTGAAATTTTTCACTGTTGTATATATATACATCGAGCGTCAACAGTGAAAAATTTCACGAAGTATTTTTCACCGTTGCATCGACGCACTTCAAACAACGTCTGTTGTCTCCGTGCGAGATAACGAACGATATGGGACGTTTTATCGGTAACCTCGATAAAATCTGGACGATGCAGCCGAACGAATCGTTCGTCAATCCTAATCGCGACACTTGCCGTATTCCGCAGCCTCGAAAAAAAAAAAAAAAATAAAACGAAACTTGCTCTGTTCGCGTATACGTATAGGTTTTCCGCGAACGCGTCGACGGAGCGGCCGGAGAAAAGAAGGGAAATATTAAAAGCGTACGGAACGCTTGCACTCGTTCATAAGAACCTACCTCCATACTGATTATTCTATAGCCTGACCTACATTCATTCCGAGATTCACGCCGCTCACGACTACCGACGACAAACGTGCGCTCGCTTCAGCACGCAACCGTCTGTCTGCGTGGAAGAAGACACGGACTAGAAAGCGATAAAGGAAAATCGCGTGCTTGATCGCGACGCGCGTTACGAACGAGACTTATTACGCGTTTATTGTGCCCGCGATGCTTGGGGACGCGGAAAATCGCGTTTTTTCGGAAGTTCAATACCCGGCGGTTCGCGCGTTTGCCAAGTTTTGGGATTTTCGGGAATTCGGGAAATGTGGGATATTTGAGGAATTTGGGAAATCTAGGATTATTTAGGGAATTTCGAAAATGTAGGATATTTAGGAAATTTGGGAAATCAGGGATATTGAGGGAATTTGCCAAAGCTAGGATATTTTGAGAATTTTAGAAATCTAGGATATTTAGGGAATTTCGAAAATTTAGGATGTATGACGAATTTTTGTAATTTAAGTATTTAGAGATAGGAAATTTGAGAACTTAGAAGTTTTAGAATTTGGAAATTTGGAAATAGTACAATTTGGTGAATTGGAAATTTAGGATTTGGTAATTTAGTGATTTGAGAATGTACGGATTAAAAAATTGGAAATTTGGGAATCTAGGAATTTGGAGGATTTGAACACTATATTTTGAAATTTGGAAATCTAGAAATGGGGGAATGCCATACATTTAGGTATTTATGCATTTGAGAATTTGGGGACTTTAAAATTGTGTAATTTGATAATTTGCAGAATTTATGAATTTAGGTATTCAGAAATAATGTAATTAGGAAATGTAGTTATTTAGAAATTGTGTAATTAGGAAATTTCAAAATTTAGAATACTTGGGAACCTCGATATCTTGCAATTTGAGAACCTTGTGATTTTGCAACCTAAAACCAAACAAAAATCACCAAAGTAAGAATCTACAAATTTATAAACGTGTGTGTAACAAAAAAATGGTAGTACATCAGAGTTTACGGTTTCAAAATTTTTTAAATTTGAAAGTCTGCGCTCACGACCTGCATCGCACTCCGAAATATGTCAACGAAAAAAGAAACCGTGACATATAGAGGTATACTTATTTGAATAAACATGAACGCAACAAAGGTTTTCCTTTCGAATGCACGTGTTTACGGCGATAAAAGTGCCGAAACTTCATCGCGGTTGAAAAGACACGAAATTTTCACTTTCCAAGAGTCGCAGGTGCAACGAGTGTGCGGTAAACCTGCGAAACGAAACGATTCTAATTACGGTGCACGAAGCGGGAAAGTTTACGGCGTCGCCCTTTAAACTGTGCTGGATTAAGTCACCGGTTACGTAACGCTGTTATTGTTTCGAACAACTTAGGGAGCCGGTAGAGATGCTGTTTTGGACGGGATTCACAAATGAAACGCCAATTTTGGAACTCGCCGGGTAACAAGTTGTACCGTGTGCGATATTTTCTCGCGGTTGGTATGCAGATTGATTCGAGTACGCTGCTAAATGGCAGCTGTATTTGGGGCTGTATTTCAAAGACGATTGAATGAGAATGATAAGAGGGAAGTAGTTTGAATTGTCGCGCGTTGTTACTTCGTTTATTTCAATTTGTACAGCAAAAATATGTCTATTAATATACCGCCGTATACCAGGTAACTCGAAAAGTTACTATGTATCTAATCGATAGAGATACATAATTTTCATTCACAATATCAAACAATACCTTAGAAATTAATTAACTACATTCGATATTATGCAGCTTACTTTTTTATATTCTTCCCTTTTTCTCTTTACTTTACATATAAAATGTATGTGCATATAATTCAACAATGATGAATAGAAATAACAAGAACTTTTATAAGTATCTAATAACCTAGCTCTGAACCGGCTTGGTCCTGGCATTCAGGTAATGCGTCTTCTTTGCAAGTAAATAAGGTACCAGGTACAGCGACTGCCTTCTTTGCAAGTATATAAAACGCCACCGTATATTGCCGCCAGCAAAGAGATCGTAAAGTCACAGCTTCAAAAAAGGAACACACAAGGAGTTACTCAATTTCGTCGTGCACCAAACACACACGCAGCACGTCGTCGAGATGTTGAATAAATGATTATTTCTTCGCTGGAGTATATAGCAGGAGACAGCAAGAATTAATGCTGTCACTTGGTCGCTTCCTCGCTGCGATGTCTGACATCATTTTAGCAGGGCCGCGAGGGGACAACAAACTTCGCGGCGAGTTCCTAAGTGTCATGGAAATAAACATCAACTTCGGTCGAGCAATTTGTGCCAAGTCTCCAGGTTTAACGGAGTTACAACCGATCGAAGAATGGTTTCGACATTCTTCTGCTTGCTAGTAGAGGAGCATCTTTCAACGACACGAGGATGGATTTATGGTTAAGCAACGTGTTTAAGGGCATTCGGAGGAGTGCATAGTTGAGAAGTTTTCCATTGTTGGATCATATTTTGCGTAATTTTAAGTTTGCGATGTTATGCAGGAGCTAGGTTTGTTTGAAGAGGGAGGGAGGTCTCTGGATGTTTTGAGTTCGGACAGTAGCCACTAGATGTCTACCGTGCCACGTTTCTCGCTAGTACTCTGACGGGTTTTCGTCAGGATATATACGAGTTCCGAAATGTAGAACTTCAGGCGCCCGGTCTCTTCCTCCTACTCTTTATGGCTAACGATGTTCCTCCACAGTTTAATGAAGTTTGTGGAAGTTTCTACTTTTCAAGTTTCCGAAGACCCCTCCTCCCCCAAATTTCTGCGAAGTTTTTTTAAAACTCCGTAAAAGTTCCAGGGTTTCTTCTGGTAATTTTAGCATAGTCCGAAACCTCTCAAAGATTTCTGAATTTCAAAATGTTCCATGTGCTTCAAAATGTTATGGAACCCATCTATCTACTCCCCCCAAAGTTCTAAAACTGCTCCTCCCTTCTCAATATAGATTATTGGGAAATCAAAAGTCTCATTCCAGATTTTCAACGTGTCCAAAATCGTCAAAATTTCGAAAATATTTTAAAAATTACAGACATCTAAAGATTTTCGAAAATCTTGAAATTCCCTGAAAAATCCTAAAGTTCCTATACAAAGAAAAGTGCCCCTAAAAATCTGAACTACGTTTGAGTGCTCTTCTCTCTAAAGTCCCCTAAAACTCTCTGAGTTCTCTAAGTCCCTGAAAACACCCCCAGAATTCCTAAAATCGTGTCCCACTCACCCAAACATTTTCAAGACTCCTAAAATCTGAGATCTAAAATTCCCATTCGTATTCTTACACAATATTCCCAAATTGAATGTCAGAGTTCCAAAAACTCAAAAATTTCCGAAATACCACGAAAATTCGTGAACTTTCCTTCCACCTTACATTCGACCCGTTCGCGAAACCCGACTTGAGACGTAACGCACGATCCAACGCGGGATATCATGTTCTGATTCACCCAGTGCAAATTTTAGCCGACAGCTGATCGCGGCGTGTTCGCGATTGGCTCGCGGCTCGGATCATTCGCGATTCTCCCGAGTTCACTCGCAACAGAATCCAACCGATTTTTCACCATTTATGGCACCAGTCATCTGACCTCGGTGGACATACATAAACGGGCATCGAGCGAGACGCGGCCAAAGCGTTACGGTGTTCTTCTGTCTTGGTAATAACACCAAAATACCCGTGGCACGGGCACAAAGGCACCAGAGAACCGAAACTGAAACAGGTTTGCAATGTAAAGAGGCTTTAAGAGGATTCCTGTTACGTAAGTTAGCCGATCTCAACGGGAACGGAGCAGGGTCTCAAACGTTCTTCAAGGATTTCGTTCAAATTGCCCAATGCATCAGAGGGAAATTATTTTTATTTAATAAAAATAATTGAGAAATTATTACTACTCATTCATTTTATTAATAAACCTTGTCACGATATCTCTTTTCGATACTATGAAAGATATACAGGACATTTTTGGATAACAGTTTCGAATTTGGAAAGTCCCGTTTATACCGAGTAGTAATGCCACACCTTTGAAATACAACGACATAGATGCACATCGATATATAACACACCCGTGTTCCACTTTTACAATACAAATATTAGTATTAGTATAATCGCGTTAAATGACAAATGAAAACGTCGTGTCGCCAGCGTACGAGCAAAACGTCGTCGAGGTAACGCCGAGCCATCAAACGTGTCATAGGGATATCAATTGAAATCTATCGAGTAAAATATGCAGCAAAAATTGCATAATGTATCAGCACCGACGAGCACCGCGAAAGAAAACGCGAACTCCGGCACCTCGTCGAACGCGTTTACACGGTGCTCGCACGAATCCGGTGTAAACGACGCGTGCAACGCGGCCTCTCGTTCGTCTACGTGCATCCTCTGGCACGCGGTGCTCGTTATCGACGAGCAGTCCCGCTTATCGGCTCCAGCTATATCGGGCCATTTCATCGTGTAAATTCCAAGCGCGGCAACGGTCCCGCCGTCGAAGCGCTGGAACGGCGCGAGGAGACATATCACCGGACCGATTATTTATTTGCGAAACGTATTTATAGAGTATTACGCGGCGCAGGTTGGCAACCTCGTGCACGGTTATGCAATAAATGAGAGAAGGAGCGAAAGGGACACGGGAGAGGCGGAGAAGGACCGAGGGAACGGCTTGAAGTGAGAGGAGGTGATGCTCGGGGCCGCGGGGGCAGAGACAATAATACGGCGTAGCGGGAGGGGGTGGCACGAGAGAGAAAGAAAGACGGGGAGCGACGTTGGTAAGGGTGGGAGAGTGTTAAGCTGGTAGGGAGAAGCGCGCGCGTGTCCGAGAGAAGGAACGAACCTTCCGAAGGAGTTATTCGGCGACGGAAGGGCGAGGGAAGGGTGACGGAGGGTGAGAAAGAACTGTGCGATAAAAGAAGGGTATGCGGAAGAACGGAGGGAGAGAGAGATGTACATGGAAAGAGGCAATAACTTGAAAATTCATGCTGCGAGAGAGGGCCAAATGGAGTGGCGTACGAGGGGTTGAGTTAGGGCTGTTGGATGAGGAAGAGAGGACAAGGAAGAACGACGATAACGCGTGACGATAATGTCAATGCAAGAACTTAAGACTGGTAAAAAATTGTGAACTCTTTTTCTCGTACGGGGTGCAGTCGTTCAGACACGGGTAACGCGTGTAAATTTCGCGCTGTCGTAGGATCAAACTGTCGATCGTCAACGATCGCTTGTACTTGAGCCGTGAAGTAACAGACCTAGCCGCATTAACGCGCGCTAAAGGAGACTGCATTTAATCAAAATACTTTCGATGGGCAACCGCGCGCACATTGCATTAAGTGCATTATGCTCGGGACAAAAATGAAAGTGACCTTGGCACAAATGCCTAAAGCGTACACGCCGATCGTGGAATCGCATTAACACTGAATATAAATTAAAACCGATTGTTACGCACCGTGTAGCAATCCTGCGTCGGCCAAGATGCAATAGTTCAATTGAAAGAGAAATTGTGAAACACGAGAAGTTATAGTTCTAACGACGGTGCTTGCATTCCATCGGTGCAACGAAATAAAAAGTTACTCTTGCGGATAACGAGCCAAGGTTACCTAAAACTTATCTTCTTCGTTAAACGTTTGTTATCTCCGTGAAACAATACAATAATTGCGATGTTTATACGATATAATGATTGTGTCATTTGAAAACATTAATATATACATCAATTTTAATTATGGCAATATGGGATTTCTAATTGATAATGAAATATGATACAGTATTGTAAATTTGTGACGTGCTCAAAAGACTCAACGTGAAGTGACAGTTATAAAAGATAAGAAGTGTTCTCAATATTTTCATTAAATATAAAAGTTGTTTTTCGGTCCCGGCCACCAAAGCATAAATCATAAATTTTATGATATGTTGTTCAGTATAAAATGTTTGGAATAAAGTCCTACAAACGGTCTATAAAACGGAAGTAAGGATGGTGTATACGATACGTAAGATCGGTATACATATTTTTATACAAAGTTGTATGAAGAGTTTCCTAATTCACGGTCGGTGATTATAGTTAACTTAAATATATTCGTGACTGCGATTGCCGATCCTGCAGTCACGACTAAAAAACACCTGAAGTTATTAAACCGAACGTACTTAATCAGTAAGAATAACTAATTAATTATGAATCAATTACTGCCGTTGGAATCCACGACAAAAATAATCTTAAAATGATCAATCACTGTCAAACTCTGGTCCTACCGTATCACGGCAACAAACTGTCGGCCCTACCGGCTACATTAAGGACTGCCCATAAAATTCTTGTAATATCAACCGAAATCTCTAAGTCCATTATCCCGGCCCTAAATCCAGTAAAGCGTGGTGACTACTTAATCAAAGTTGAAGTCGTAAACGGCGAGAATAAACGGAAAACCATCACGGTTCTTTAATTAGTCGCGGCGGTCGACCGCGGTGGCGTCGCCGCTCGTCCCCAAAGACAAACTTTTCGGGGCCACAGTTTCAGAAACACGATACGCACGTGTATTTAGGAGCCGGTGCCCTTAACGAGCCGCGCTAATAAAGTTAACGCGGCTCGTCGTACGGAACAAGATCGGAAAGCCCGCGTTGCACCGTCGGGACCGAGTTCGTGAGTTTCCGTGGCCGTTCGGAGTTGCGCAGTCGGTGATCGTAAGGTAGTTTCGACGATCGGCGCAACTCGGCCTGGTTCGGCGGTGTTCGCGCCGCGAGGGTGGTGGGGGCGTTGTCGGTTCGGCGGGGCGAGAGGAGCGAAGGGTGAGGCACTCGGCCATCATCGGCGGAGGCGCGCACAGTTCAGTGACCCGACGCAGCGTCATTCGTTTGGCGGGGAAGCGCGGGGAGTTCTGACATATTGTGAGATGCCAACTCGCTAACGCCGGTCCCCGAAAAACACCTCTCCCTCTCTCTCTATCTCTCTTGCTAGCTCGTTCTCGCTCGTTTCTAACGTTCCGACTCTCTTTCTCCGTATCCCTACCTTTTTTCCATTTCCGTCTTTTTTTATCTCTCTCCTTCCCCCCGAATCTATCTGCCTCTACTTCTTCGCCGTCTTTTTTTCTCTCTCGGTTACTCCTGGCTCTTCCCTCTCTCCTCTTTTTTTTCTATCTCCCTCGTTATATCTCTCCTCCCCCCTCTTTTCTTTGTTTCTCTCTCCGCCCTCCCCTCGGGAGGTTTTTCCATCTTCGTCCGTCCCGTTATCTTTCTGCTTTGTTCGTCCCGTTTCTTCGGCAGTAACTCGGCTCGAGCGTTCCGCCGCGAGGTTCATCAAACCCCCGAAATATTCATGCGACAGTCGCGCGGAGTTTCCGCGAGTTTTCCCGACCGGGACACGAGCAGGAAGCGCGCGTAACGCGTTTCGATTTACCGGCCGATCGTATCCGAAGCCTCAGTGAATATATCTGCGCGTACGCGGATTGGTGACCGCCGAAATTACCGCGGAGGAAGTAAACGTGGAGGCATCGTGTGCGCGCGTGTATAACGAGCACACGTGTGCACGCGTCCGCGCGGCAGTGGTCCCGCTCGTCCGACGAGTACGTTCGCCTTGGTCGTTTGTCCGCGCGCGTACGCGAGCATTTTCCTCGCCTCGGCCTTCTCCTCGTTTCTTTCTTCGCGCTGGCCATACTCCTTTCTCCCCTTTCTCTGTCTCCTGTTGGCCGTTGCTCCAGCACTCTACTCGTCATCTCTGGCCGAGTGCACCGTGGCCGGTTCGCGCGAGCGCTTCGGAATTCGTCGGGGTCCACGAAACCCGCCGCGTTTTCGTGGCTGCCAGTCGATGGTGCGCGGCGAACAAGGAAGAGGAGTAGCACGCGTTAACCGGAACAAGTTGACTCCGCCGTTGTGCGTCGCATTCCGTGTGCGTGCGTGTCGAGTGCAGCCAACAAAGTGATCGTCGTCGTGGCTGGAACGGCTCCAGGTGGAAAACGCCGCGACCTCCTGCGTCTGTATGCGTCCCGGTACCGTGTGTGCCCGCTGTGCGAACGTGCGTGCGCGAGTGCGTGCACGCCTGTTTACGTGTGCACACATATTACGTTTTGCGCGCGGCGCTTGCGCGACCATAGACGGATTCGCGCGCGGTGTGGGAGTTTCTCGTTGCCGGTGAAAACGTTCCTGGCTATTTACAAGCGAACACGCGTTCTTTTTGCACGGCCAGCACCGTCGCCTTCCTGGGTCGCGGAAACCGCTCGAACGGCCATGCCCGGCCACGACCCCCGGCGACGGTAAACGGAGACAACAGTTGACAGAACTGTCGTAGTAGGTAACACGAGGGAGATACCTCTCGTCGACGTCATCGAACGATAGATAACGATCACACGCCACGATATGACAATTCGTCGTTAATACACGATGTGATTCGATCGTGTCGTCACATCGCGCGCGTACGTGCAGGACCCGTTCCTTGTTTCACTTTGTCGCATCGCGAGTTTCTCTTTATTGGTATTCACGTGCGTAGACGCCTCGCGTTCCCAATTTTCACGCGGACGAGACACCACGTAATGGCTGAGCGTTTGAGTACTTTCTACTGAAGCGAACGTCTGCGAACCTCTTCGTGGCAGGGAGATATTGCGTAATAAATTTATCAATTCAGTGTATTTATTTGGGTTCGAACCAATCGCAGACAGCACGAGTTTTGAAAAGAGTCTTAGAAAACAATCGATCGCTTATCAGTTTCGCTATTTCTACTTCCCAAATTTAGCATCTTCCCAATTTCGCTGTTATTAATTTGCTCATTCTCCAATTTTCTATTTTGAGTGAATTTCTAAGTATCTATATCCCCAATTCTTGATCGTACAATTTCTGAAATTATTAATTTTTACGCGTCTCGAACACTACTGCGTCTATTCGCCTGAACGATATTATTGATACATCGCTAAGTATCAATAAGCCGTCGATAAGGCTTCTATAATCGATAGTCACACCTTTATATTATAGAGGACTAACCGAATGAAATATCGATCTGGTATTTTCCTTCGGCTGATTGAATATTCGTAGCTGATTTCTCTTCTCGCCCATGCGATTCACACTCCGAAGAAAACGTACTTACGTAAGGATGAAGAAATACGAGCACCTTTCGTTCCTCGTTAAAAAGGATTAATTGCTTCGAATAGTCGTAAATACGAGATCATTCGGTGGCAGATCGTTTCAATCCAGAAGACATGTTTACGTTCGAATCGTTAATTCTGATCGATTCCTCGAACCATTATCCTCGATTCCGTTTATACGGTAACAGGCAGGATCAACATTTAGTTGTATCACACAAAGTTTCCGTTCACTCTCAAACGTTCACCGTACACTCGAAAACTTTGATGTCTTCATCTTTTATCGATACAATCTCGCCGGTACATTATTCCACCGCTCATTAATTTCGATATATTCACATAATTTTACTATTTTCTGAAACGCGTAAATTCAATTTCTTCATGCCTACGCCACTGTACATAAATTTATAAAAATAATAAAATTTATTTTATTCTGGGAGAAAATATGCGTGTAAACAAGTTTATTTGTCGAAACAAATTCATATCAGTGACAAATTATTCTATTTCGTTCAACATTTCCACGAAAATGAAAATTTATTTGGGAGTATCAAAACGAATGAGCGGGATCGTTGTTCCGAGATTTCGACGAAATCACTGACAGTCGTATCAAAACACCCTAAATTAAACTAGAATACTTTTAGCGGTTCTGGTGTCGGTCAATGCGTATAACAGTCTTCTCGGGCGACACATTTTATTTCAATCCTCTCCTTTCTCCGGTGGCTCGTAAAATCCGACGACTTGTCTCAGAAGGTGTAGCTTCCTCGCTTTCCAGTTGTAGAAACAGCCGGGGCCAGAACGGGCACAAGGAAGTGGTTCGAATTTCGTTATTTCCGGATATATTAGCCGCTCCCCGCGTTACTCGCGCACCTACGATTTCAAATCTTCAATCAACCGCTTCAAAGAGTCTACGTGACGACGGGATTTCAGTTTCGAGATACGTGCTGCTCCGCCACGTCCTCTTCCGTGTCTCCCCGTCTGGAAAATCTTTGAGCAACCACTCGAAGGAACTCACGGGGCTGCGTGATTAACTGGTTTCGACTTGGTCGTCCTCGTAGCCGGTGGTATCTTTTCGCTGTCCGGCTCGATTTATTTATTCTCCGTGCGGTATCGTTCGTGACATCGAGATAGAGACGAGACACGAACGATGCTGCCATTTGTCTCGAGACCGTGGAACAAAAGTTAATGAGATTTTTCGGTTCTATTTGACTCGTGACAGCAATCAGAATTCCCATCGTATCCACGTGTTAATTTTTTGTCGAGAAGCGATAAATATTTCGAAAACTATGAGTTGGCAATCATTTCTGATTCTTTATAATTGATGGAGAGGGTAGTTTGAAATTTTTGTTTTTAAGCGAAAGATTTATGAAGAGAAAGAAGCTAAACTATGATCTTGTGCTCGTAGTTTTCGTACGGTGCAAAAAGTTATGTTATTTACGTTTATATAATAAGCCGGGGAATTTAAAATAAGAAAGTTCGAGAGGATTTTTGTAGCAGAGACGATTGTATAGAAAGACTTCAGATAAACGCGGTACGAACGTAAAAATGTTCGAAGAATGGATATCCGGAGACTTTCAGATATTTCAACAGAAACATAAATTCTTTAACATCGATGTAGAAATTCCCGGGTACGGGGTTATTGACACACGGGTTAAATTCCGTTCGATTATCATCTCCCTTTTGTAGCTGAAATTTCATCGAAGTCCACAGATATCTACTACCTCCGAGAAATACTTGATCCAAGAATGTGCACTGGCGAGCATGCTAGACTTTCTTAGTAAAATTGATGATGCAGGGCAAAAGAGTTCAGTCAGCAGTTAATTTTTGGTCGATAGATTTCGAAATTTGCTGACTTCGAAATTTAAAAGTCTTATGGATTGAAAATTTGGGGACGTAGGTACTTGAGGATCTAATAATTTCAGAATATAGGAATTCAGAAGATTGGAAATTTCGGAATATAGAAATTTGGGAATTCAGAAACTTGTATCTTGAAAATTCGAAGATTTGGAGATTTAGAAATTTGTATCTTGAAAAATTGAAGATTTAGAAATTTGAAAAACCACAGAATTTCAAAATTGAAGAAAAATCAAATAATATTTAGAAATTTGGTTATTTAAGAATTTGAAGATTTGGAAATTTGAAACTTTAGGAATTTATGAATTCGAGAATTTGAAAGCATGGCAATCTTTAAATATGATAAGGTTAAAAGTTCATGAGTTTAAAACTTCAGAACTTTGACAACCTAATGATATAAATATATGCAAATGGTAGAAAGTTGTAGATTCACAAATTTTTCGCAGCTTACCTAGATTATTATCGGAAGAAAGTCTACACTGCACCCGACTGTACTCATGTACTAAAACTACATAACTATTCGAAGAAGAAAACTCGTAGCGAAGTGATCGCGCGATGACGTCGACGTGTCAGACGATATCTCGCGAACGTTTATATTCATTTCCGTCGTTCGAAAATAGCCATAGATATAAACTCCTCTCACGATCCGACTTACTGATTTCGATAACTCCGCTAATCTACGCCGTTTTCCCGTGGCTGGCAGACGTTAGTAGATCGAACGATAATGTTGATCGAGTGGAAAAAACTCGACGTTGCGTCGTAGTCGATGGAACTATCTGCGAGCCTATGCGTGTTTAGAGTCTGTGAATCGTTGTTCGCGAATGACTCTAGTCTGGTCAACATCCAATCCTGTCCACTATGGCAAACTCAAGCATTACCTTCTTTTTCTTTGTCATTTCACAAATTATTACTCGTGTTGTACTGCCACTCGTTGTATATTCAGCTGTTGTATAGTCAAACATTGTATCGGAACATGCATTGTTTTTGTTACGTTTTGAACTCAACATTCGTTGCATTTGGTACACGTTGTATTTAGGTCGTGTTTTATTAGGTTTGTATTCCTGTATTCTATACGCGTTGCACTAGGTACATGTTGTTTTAGCGACGTGGTGTATTTGCTACATGTTGTATTTCTTACGTGCACTCTTCCACACGCAGAGTTGTCACGTGTTGTATTCTCCATGTCTGGAATTGTCACGCGTTGTATTCTTCATGTTTCGAATTGTCACGTGTTGTATTCTTCATGTTTAGAATTGTCACGTGTTGCATTTTCTATACGTGGAATAATACGCATTGTATTTTCCACACGTGCAATTTACACGCATTGTATTTTCTATGTATGGAATTGTCACGCGTTGTATTCTCCCCACATGGAATTATTATGCGTAGAATACACACACGTTGTATTTCCCAGGTGTAGAATTATCACGCGTTGCATCCTCCACGCGTGGAATCATTACTCATTGTATTTTCCACGCGTTGCATTCTCTACGGAGAAATTATCACGCGTGGAATTATCACGTACTCATTCTCCACGCGTGGCGTAATCACGCATTGTATTTTCAACGCGTAGAATTATCACGCGTTGCATTTGCCACTCTGGAAGTATCAGGCATTATATTTTCCACGCGTAGAATTATCGCGCGTTGCATTCCCCGCGTATAGAATACACATTATATTCCCCATGCGTAGAATTCCCACGCATTATATTCCTCGCTCTTTCTGTCCTATATGCGTATAACCATCGCGTCAACACATTGTATTTCTCGTATCAGCTCATATCAGTGTGTCCAGTTCGTATCGTCACGCGTTCTCTATGCGTTGTATGCAGTACGCGTCATATTACCACGCATGGCACATCCACGCGCTATATCGCCACGCGCGGTGACACGCGAGCGCGAATCGTAATCGCAAACAGTGCGAGACGCGTGTGCGATCGTCGCATAGAACAAAGTGTGTTCGATTTCGGGAGTTCCGGGTATAGTAACCGGCGCTGTGCACTCTCCTCGAGGCAACGGCATGACGCACATCAAAGATGCGAGCGTGCCGGGTGACTGTACTCTGGGTTCATCGTTCTCGGTTATGTAACGTTCGACCGTATGGTGCAAGCGCCTCGACGCTACTCGTGGCGCTAGAGTTGTCGGACGAGAGCAGCACCACACGATATACAGACACGGGCCGCATCGAATCCTCTTCGCTCCAATACAGTAGTCGCCCGTCTGTGTCCGAACGATGCCGTACACACGGGCACACAGACACGTGCGCGCTTCTTCCTCCGTGCACGTACACGAAAACGTCGGTTCCTCTCGCTCCCGTCGATGTCTGTGTCTCCTCTTCTCTCTATTCCGCTCTCGCGCACCCTCTTCTCTCCGTCTCGCTTTAGCGCCCTCGCAGCGCGATATAGACGCCGCATTACCGAGCTCAGAACGAAAATAGAGGGCAACGGGAACCGCAACTGCAGCAGCCGCATTTCTTCTCTTTCTCTTCCTTTCACGTCCTCCCTGGGTCTTTACTGGCTTGCACGCAGTTTTGTAACGTTTAGCGAATTCCGACGAAGAAATCCGCAGGATGCTGTATCATTTTCAGGAGGATCTACCGGATAGCCTCGGTAGAACTTGTGCTTTTGTTCGGGCCAGCCACTTCTACCGAATGTTGCAAGCTTTTAAAAGTACCGAGTGTCTAGGTTGCTTC
Organism: Coelioxys conoideus; assembly: GCA_947623535.1. Taxonomy (NCBI): domain Eukaryota; kingdom Metazoa; phylum Arthropoda; class Insecta; order Hymenoptera; family Megachilidae; genus Coelioxys; species Coelioxys conoideus. The sequence goes on along the minus strand of OX392457.1, from coordinate 13,674,998 downwards.
ATACATGTTGGTTCAAATACTTGCTTCTGTTCATAATAGTTGCTTTCTATTAGAATCACATTCTGTGAGCAGGAAAATGTGTTCCTGTTTATTGCAATAATTTCTAGTTGACAGTAGAGCAGTACGGGTTTTAAAGGATCTTGTCTATTCAACATAAGCTGGTCATCGGTCTCGCTATTACTTAGTGAATCATGCAGTGTCGAGTATGTAAACGCCTCTCGAGAAAAGGATGATATAAGACTCTGTCGGAGGTGGGACACCGTTAACGCTTTTACAAACTGCTGAGTCAAGGATAAAAATTGATTGAAGATGAATTACAACATTTTTGTGCAGGACACATTTTTAGATTTAGAAGTTTGGAGATTTAACAAGCTTCTGCTTTCTAAATTCAGTTCCATCCGGTCTTAGCATCTTGTTTCACATTCCTGGTAGTCGATTATCATGCTCAATAGTCTTCTATCTCTTACCCATGGAGCTTTAAATGGTTCCCAATAGTATATCAACTATCCATCAAGTATATACATCGTGCCCCCACAGAATTCGAGATTCCATGGATGAAATTTTATTGCATCTATTTCACGTTCGACATCGAGTCGAAAATCGTGTCCCACAAGCCTCGATTGATTTAGGGTTGCTCGGGGTGTATTCTTGGTCGAAATCCAGGTTAAAAGTCGTATAAATAGGAAGCATATCTGGAAATTATTTCTGGGTCCGTTTCGAAAAGCGTCGAACGATTGTTAATCCTAAATCCTATATCTCCCATCGGGTCCTCCGCTTATTAATATATTGCAACCGTTAAAACGCGACCCGGCCGTAGAAATAGGAATACCTGTAACTCAACCGGGAATGCTGTACGTTCTCTAAGAATAACTTGATTTTGCAGCGTTTTGAAGGGAAGCGGTTCTATAGTCGGTGAATTATATTCGGGAAGCTAGAACATCAGAAATTTTGTGCTCATGCAGCTTCATCGAGCGTACGGGAAACGATTACGCGTCAGCATTAATTTTCTTCAACGAACGATCCTCTTCAGGCCACGGAAGAAAAATTCTCCCCGTCTCTGCGGGACATTCCATCCTGTCCCTTTTGCGGGATACATCGTGCGACGTTCCCGACAACCAGCGTCTCGTTCGACGGGACAACGTGGAATTATCGAACTGTTCGCGAATCTTTTGGACGATCGGAACGTCGCTAAAATTTGTCCGTCGAGCGATATGGCGACGATTTGACGCGAACTGTTGCGAGTGAATCGATAAATGGTCGAAAGGAAAGACCGGTCGACTCACCAGAAACCACCGTGACGTGTTCAAAGTACAATCTACGAGTTGTTAGTGAATTTTAAATGAAACACCGAAGCGCGGAACGTAAATGGAGGGAAGTCTCTCAACATTCGGTGGGCCAAGTTGGGGGGCGGACAGTACTAGTCCTCAGCCACCGGAAACGACGAGAACGAGGGTGCCAGTGCAAGCTCCGAGTCCAGAGAACACGCTTTTGGACGATCGTAGGCTCCAGGTTAATTCTATACGAGGTACTTGAACCTGTCACAAACTCGACAGTTTATATTGTCCTGTGTCAAAAGGGTGAAGCTTTGAATACGTCGCTCTTTTTATCGTCTTTTTAGTAACCTTTTATGAACGCTTGTCACGAGATAATCGACGATACACTCTGGTGTAACGTAGGGTGCTCAGGTTCTTCTTCAAGTATTTACCGCAAAGTGAAAGTTTATTGTAACGATTCATCTTGTGGATAAAGGAAATAAATAAGAATGATATTTACACAGTATACTCGGGTTTTATTGTTGTAAATTGTATGAATTCGCATTGTATGACCGATCGATATGTGGATAATTTGGGGATTCAGATGATTTCTTCCTTTAATTTTAACCCCTGGTAACCCTACATTACACTTGAGTATACATCATATATTATTCCAAACAAAATCGTCAAATACTAAAAAACTTATTGCAAACATTGAAGCTTCGAATTATTTGCTTCAAATACGCAAACAAATTTTTAAATACATTATGAATACAATTACTAAACGCTATTAATACGGGCGTATCTCTGAATTTCGTTATAGCGTATCTGCAAAAGGTTAATGCATAACAAACATGCAAATACAATAGCAGGAAATACATTTCATTTTATTTTATATTATATTCGTATTGCGTCCGTTCTTGTTTGCAAAAGATTTTATCCAAACCGTGCAATTACGATATGCGGTGCAATCCATGCACTCTGTTCTGCAAAAGAAAACAACAGAAGCCCCGGAGGGATTGTTAGAATTTTAAACCAGTCCTTTTCCCGTCTTCGAACCATGTAGAACATCTCATTGAAATAATTTTGTTATTTTAATGATTGCATCCGGAATGCAAGACCGCGAGTCGCGGAAATTCTTGTCCCCTTATCGTGAAACTGTTTGTAACGAAAAGAGAAGAAGAGAAGTTTTATAAGGGAATTGCAAAAGTACAGAGTTCCTGTTTACCGCAAACAGAAGGATACCTGTTAGAGACGATTTCGTCGGTTCACAGAGCGCATCCGGAATATGCAATTACAATATGTAACAGGAGTTACGTAGAATATAATAGGGCCCTTTTTGTTTGATCCTATTTTTAGTAGGCTATCCTATCGCGAACAAATATTGTCACAGAGTTTATCGTTCAATATAAACGTTCACAACGAACAAATTATGTTACAACGAGGGGCAGACTCTCTTTGCATTTATGTGTAATATATTTACAAATTTTCATGTACGCGCAGAATTTAAGCGCAATGTAAATAAATTTGTAAATACAAACATGTACAATGTTTACATTCGTACACTTTTATTTTGCGCACTTGGTATTACGAATTTATGTACTTTCTCACTAAGCACGTAACATTTGTCATTTGGTACAATTTTTTTATTTTACAGTACAAATTTGTTCAGGTATTTTTCTTGAAACGTATATCAATTTTTATGGAAATAGAGAATTAATGCATATACTAGTTGATGCTCCATCACTTGTCTGTTTCTGTTCTTTTGATGATTTATTTTGTTATGGGATATCCTAGTGCACTGTGCGAATATAAGTGGTTAGTTTCTTTTTAGTGCCTCACCGTGCATTTATGGGCTTTGCTACGGTGTTGCATTCTGATAGAATTGGTAGTGTAGCATTTTGCTATGATCGAAAAGATTGTCCATAAATGCTATGGTGTGATGAACTTAAATGGGACGGGAATGAAAAAGTAACGGAGCGGAGGAGACAAACCTCTTCCTCTTTGATACGCCCCGTTATCGTGGAATGATGAAACGGTAAACAAACGTATTGACTTTAATGTGCAAACACTTTTCTGGATAAAAGAGGAAAGTGTCATAAGAAACCGTGTACGTTCACAATTTTTTATTGTCAAATGCATTTTACAACAATATCGAATTATACAAGTTTGCGTACAGCGTACAAGTAAAGTTGTGTACATGTATGTTAATGCTCAATATAATTTGTCGTGTTTCATTGATTTTGTGAATTCGATTCGCGCAGAATTTGAAGCTGCATTTATAGAACCGTCGATTTCGATTGACGTGAAAACCCTTTAGAAATTTTAGAAATTATCGAGTAATTATTGAATGACGGGGTCAATAATTTAGATTTGTGAAGTTGAAGCTATTTTTACGTATATTGAAATTTGTCGATCAATTTTGTACTTCCATTAAATTGAATAAAAGAATTGTGTATAAATTAAATAAAATTAACACCAAACGCCCAGTTTTTCTCGAATAATATGCACTTATGTATAAACTATTATAAGCAAAATGAATTAGAACCAAAAAAAAAAACAAGATGCAAATAGAAACGTATCAATAGCATTATCAATGAGTAAGTTTGAGCAATTGTCAGTCCACCAGCTAATGAATTGCCGAAATAACAAAGTTTCTTTCGCAATCGATTATTTAACTAACGAATTTGTTGCTTTCTGCTTACAGCCCAGATCGAAATAATCCCGTGCAAGGTGTGCGGCGACAAGAGCAGCGGCGTTCATTATGGCGTGATCACCTGCGAGGGATGCAAAGGCTTCTTCAGGCGGTCCCAGTCGTCGGTCGTCAACTATCAATGTCCACGGAACAAGAATTGCGTGGTCGACCGTGTAAACAGAAACCGGTGCCAGTACTGTCGGTTGCAAAAGTGCCTACGCCTCGGCATGTCCAGAGATGGTGAGTGCATATCGTTAATCCGGAGGCTGACTTCTCCTCGGAGGACCTCAAGGTTATCCCAGGACTTGCCTTACATACCTAACTCCTCTAACGAGTAACGTAACAGACTCACCGAAACGATGTCACACTCTGTGGGCAACTAATTTGCAGATGCTGCTCGATCGATTAATTATTCGAGTTGCCAGTATTCCTCGGGCATGATATCATACTTAACTTATCATTTTTAACTCTTTGAATTTGAATTGATAATTGATGAGTCGAGTGGAGCTGTTGAAAGTTCGTTACTCGGTGTTTGTTTTTCCTTTTAAGAAAATTTATTTATTATTTTTGTACAGTTTCGTTATATCTGTTACTCGTTTTCGTTGTCCAAAATTTAACACATTCTGAGTGCCTGATACGATTATTTGTGATTCGATGAGTTTTTGACTTTTAGCTATATGAGGGATTGATATCTATGAGAATTTGAGTGTACGGGCTTTTCTGTAACTTTTAATTATATGATACTTTAGGGGGTGGAAAAGGGTGATATTAAGAACTGAAAGTTCTGGTTATAGTTTTTACTCGGACCATTATTTACCAAGTTATTAATTCATTATCAATGATTGACTAATCAGATATTCAGATGATTAGGGTACGCAGGGACGAAACAAGCCAGGGATCAATTTTGCCACTGCTAAGTTTCTCAATTTAAAAACTTCTTAATTTGAAAGTTTGATAGTTTAAGAATTTCTATCTTCTTCATTTCTAAAATTCTAAATTCTTGTATTTCAAATTTTCCGAAGAATTAAATTTTGTAATCTTATGGGGATAAGTCGTATTGATATTCGTGATAAGTTAGCTTGATCTCTAACCGTGCATGACCGTTTCAAAGTTTATCAGCAAGTAACGATTTTAACTGCAACCAGGAAAGTTGCAGTCGAAAATATGTGGTGTCGAATAAAATTAATACGCTGCTTGTTTTTAAGATCTTCCATTTAAGAAAGAAGATTTATCTTCAATTAGTGATTCGAAGAAAAATGCTGATAAACGAGTGGTCAGGGCGATAATAGTCACCAGAGTCACGCTAGGAGACCCTTGCAACGATGCAACAAATCACCAGCACCGATATGAAAAAGGAATTTCTTTGTTTCGAGCATTATCGCGCGTTAAGTTACCCGACACGTGAACGTGTTCCCTCTGTGCTACGCATTTTAATGCGTATGCACTTTCAATAAGGAAATATGGTTCTAACAGCAATCGTAGATGAATATTACGGATTGATGATAATTTCGAAAATAAGCAAGTTAGACTCTTAGAAACAGGAATTTGAAATTATTAAATCTTCAGATTTAGTAATTTAGAAATTTGATAATTTATCTATTTGGGGATTGGAGAAATTGGAAAATGCACATTTTGTGACTTCGACGATTTGGCGATTCGACAATTTTGATATTTGTGAATTTGAAAATTTAACGTTTTTGGGTCTTGAGATTTTCGGCTTTTAATAACTTAGGAATTTGACAATTTCTGTAGTTAGAATGTTTCGAGACTTTCGTCGTCCAACAATTTAGGGGTTCGACAATTTCGATCTTCGAGAATTTGGAAATTTATAAATTCAGAAATCCCAAGCCTATAAACTTAAAAATTCAGAAATTTATAAATTCGACAATTTGAAGGTTTCACAATTTCATCTTGGCGAACTTGAAAATTTCGAAATACATAAATTCAAAATCTTCAAAGCTAATAAACGGCTGATCCAAAAATGAAAGAATCCTGTAATTAGTATATCCGACAAAATCCTCGGTTTTCCCGTCGTTGATATAGAAAAGATAATCATCTAAAAATTCATCGCCTCTCCGATCGTATCGATTGATTCATCACTAAATCCGGTGAGTAATTATTCTGTCTACAAATTCTCGAATTACCTACGTAATATCATCAACGATTATCTCGCAAACAAATTGTACAAATTAATGCGATCAATAATCTCGCGTTTTAAATTAATAATTAGATACGCGATCGATGTTATCACTGGATAATGATTTCCGTGCATACGCAAGGTGCTTCGATCGTTCTACATGCTTTATCCATTTCCAGGTTCGCGATCTCACGAATTTATAGCTGATGCATTACCGCGACGACGTAGCTGATAAACATTCGATTTACAGTGGCAGAGAAAGCAAATCAGATACACGGGGATAATAGCGGCCACGCGTGCCGCTCGGGGTGTACGACCCTTTATCGGAGGCTGTCCATCCCTCCTCTCCTCCCAACACCCCCACACGCCTCAATTCTCTCTCTCTCTCTATTTCTCTCTCTTTCTCCCTTCTCGATGTAGCTCTAGGCCTCTTACCGCGTTGCTGCACCTTATCGGACCGCATACACGAGCTGTCTTGGACACGTTAACGACATTCGAGCGTAAGCAAGACCCGCTTTTCCGACTATGCTTTAGCAGGTTGTTTTTAGATGTTTCGACTGTCCAAGAATTTGCGGCGAATCTCTTTACCGCGGTGTAACTCATGGAAACGGTTTTATTGCGTATTGCGATGTCACGCGAGATGGACGGCTTGATGTCTCTGCTAACTTTGAACAGGGTAATGACGATATTCAGGAATTTGTTTGAGGAAAATTGCTTCATCGGTTGTGCCGATTATAATTATTTTATTTATTTGTATCGTTGTGTTTTTTTATTTATTTATGTATGTATGTTATGACATATTTATTTACATGGTTATGTTAGAACATATTTGTTTACATAGATATGTTATAACATATTTATTTACACAGTTATGTTATTTATTTATTCATATCGTTACGGATTTATATTGTGGGCTGATATGGTGTACTTGTTTCTAGAACTGATATAATGTATTTCATTTTTATCGCTAAGGAGATATTTTGTAGATTATTTAAAAAAGACGTCGAGGATTTATACTGAGAAAAAGGGTTTATATTTTATTTAAAATTTTTTAATATTTTAAATAGTGGAACAGATAGTTGGGAACATGGAATTATGAATGTGTGATATAATACATATAGCATTGAATATGGTGTAATAATTTGTATTAATTTGAAAGGCGAACGTTTGATGGTATAATTTTGTCGAAAGCAAATTTGTTGAATATTTAGTCGGAAAAAAAAGTTGTCGTTTTATGAGACATGATTATTGTACAGTTATTAATCTTCATTCCTCGAATGCCATGTTCTGACTGAGTTGATGGAACTCTTTCTTTTATCTCTTATGGGTTTGCATAGGGTCCCGTGTTTATCTTCTTAATAACATGGTTCTTTACTTAGGATGAGGAGTAATGATTAAAAAGGTGTAAGATGATTTGAATTTTTTAATGCAAGGTGGATCGAAATGCACTGCAGTTTTCTTGATAATATTTCCAAAATTGTTTGGAAATTTGAATTTGAGAGTTTGGAAATTAGAGGAGAATATGGAGAGTGGAGAATTTCGGGACAAGGAAGTTGAGGGCTTTGGAATGTTGTAATTTTGAGAATATGCAGGTTTGAAAATTTGAGAATTTGAGAATTTGGAAGTTTTGAAAGTTGAAAATTTGTATAGTTGGAAACTTGAAATTTTGAGAATGAGAGGATTTGGGGATTTAGGACTTCAGGAATTTGAGGAATGTGCAATTTGTTAATTTAGAAATTCGAGGCTGAAAATTGCTGAATTTGAGAATTTACGGAATTAGAAATTTGCGAATTTAAAAATTTCAATACTTGCAGACTTAAGAACTTAGAAATCTAGTGATTTGTACAATTTCAAATTGTTATTTGATTTCCTAAAATTAAAACTAAATGCCGCAATACTCTTTTCCTCCATTTCTAAGTAACAAAAACCTATATTACACTCAAAGATATCATAGAGACTATTTCGTTCACTCATTTCTGCGAATGATTAAAAAGTTCCTTAAAAAACACTGTCGCCTTTTTCGGGATTTTGCTGTTAGATAAAATGGCAAGTTTGATAAGCAGTAGTCGAAAAGCAGGACGTTGTGGTCGCATTCGATAGAAATCGCAGACGTCTATATTATGTTGTGGAAAATACGAGCGTCATTAATGGTGTTATTGTTAATTGTGTGTTTGGATGATTCATGGTAGTAAAATGTCGAATCACTTCCTTCGAACTAACAGTATAAGCAACTATAATTCTAGAAACTCTTCGTGCATATCCTCTTTGCATGCTTATTCAAATACCCCCCACAATGTAAGCAATGAATTAAATTCGGTGTGACAGAATATTCCACTTTCTTCTGAAACGCGTAAATCAATTTATTTGGCAATTACTATTAATCGTGATACGTAATTAACAAAGTCGGAAAGCTTTTAATTATACGTAAATTAAAAGACATCATCGCGAATGTGAATCTCTCCGATCTTCGTTAAAATAATTATTAATTAGTCAACTGCAATAAAATCATCGAATAATTAATTCTGATAAAACGATCAAGTTAATGTTCGAAAGTCATGGCAATTGTTATCAAAATTATTTGCACCAATTCGAAAAACATCGAGCAACAAGAACAGAAATCCTGAAAAACGTTATTTTTACCGGCAGCGGCCATAAACACCGCGCACTCAAAATATGACATCGTTAAATCCTCGTTCCAGCAACGCATTACCACCGTGAACTTTGATCTCTTCATAAATATACAGTTTCTATTTTCTTTAATTGAAGCACCACGTGTCGCGATGCGAACGCAACACGCTTTCCTCCTGCGATCATTGACACCGAATCGTTTAACGACCGTTCGAGAAGACAGAATCGATATCGATTATCAATTTATCCACGGCAGAAGGGCCCCGACGTGCTTGCGTACAACGTTTTTCCTCGTCGATCATATTTTCTGGAAAGAAAATACACGGCATCTTAACAGCGTTCTCCGCTCATTCATGGCTCGTTCTTCTTCAATCTCGGTGCGAAGCGTTCCCACGCTTCTTCCTTAACCCTCCCTACCCATCTTCGAATACAAAAATACGCTCTCAAAATCCGAGTGTCCGACGACTCGTGGACGTTCCCCTGGCAGGTCATTGACACCGTAGCACTCGTTCAATTCGAGCATTCGAGCAGAGGTGAGGAACTCACCTCGTATCTAGTCGAAACCCCACGAAATTCTTGTCGAACAAGAGAACGGAATCTAGAGAGAAGCGGACGTGCAACGTGGATTCTTCTTTCTTTTGAAGAACTTAGATAATCATTGTGTATTGTCAAGATTTCAGCGGTTTCGAGGCATTTTAATAGTACCGAGATATTGACGATATTGCATCGACAATATAAATACATATACAGTGGCTCAAAGTTAAACCCGGAAACTTGCATATTTTTGTCCTATGATTAGTGTAGAGCACGAAGTAAATGAACGATTGAGTGACTTTTATTAAACTGCAGTTACAGGCACAGAAATCCATGAAAAACGAAAAGAAAATTACAATGTATTAATTAAATAAGAAACAAAGTGTCCAACCGAAGGGATATTCATAAAAAAAAATATGCAAGTGTCCAGTGTATGTATTCTGTATAGATATATTGATTACGATATTGAATGTTTGAAACTTGAGGATTTGAATATTCGAAAATTTTTGGTACGGGGATTGGGCGATTTTAATATTTGAGAATGTTGGGATCTGGAAATTGAAGAATTTTGTGATTTGAGAATGTGGGGAAATCGGGTACCCAAGAATTAAAAAATTTGGGAAATTTAAGATTTGGAAATTTTTGAATTAGAAAATGTTGGAACTGAAAATGTTCGAATTTGGATATTATGGAATTTGTGAATCTGAAGTTTTGGAAAGTTGGAGATTGAAAATTTAGGGAATTTGGGAATTTGAAATTTTTTAGTGCGGATACACGAGGGTTTTTGAAGTTTTACGAATTTGGAATCTAGGGAATTGAATACCTTGAGAATTTGGAATCTATGGAATTGGGAATTCTGGGGAACTAGGAATTTAGGGAATTGGAAATCTAAAAAATTGAAAATCCAGAGAATTAATCATTGAGGGAATTGGGATTCTGAGAAATCGGGGATCTAGGGAATTGGGAGTTTTAGGTATCGAAGATCTAGGGAATTGAGAATCTATGTAATTAGGAACCTGCAAAATCGAAGATCTAGGAAATTGGGAATGTAGAAAATTGATATTGAAGGAATTGGAAATCTGAGAAACTAGGAATCCAAGGAATCGAGTATCCAAGGAAGCGGGAATCCAGAAAATTGGGAATCTAGGATATCGGGAATGTAGGAAATCGAGACACCAGGAAATTGAGAATCTAGAGAAGCGGGATTCTACTAATCGTGTATTTGGTAATACGGAAATGTGAAAATTTTCAATCAGTCCGCACAAAAATATCTCTACCACGACGCATCCCCAAAAATTCATGCGGCAATCGTGTTCCCATGCTCTGACCCGTAAAATCGAAAAATCGATCCTCTTCAATCTGTTTTATGGTCCTTATGGCAATACGGAAATGGCTCGTTCGAAAAACTGGCAAGGGATGAATGATTGTCGATCCTTCACAGACAGATATTTCTGTATTTGCTTCGGTTGATAAGAAAGCAGGCGGTCATCTCGATGCAGCGTGCCTGCACTCCACGCTCGCACACGCTCAGCAGAAAGTGCATCGTGTGCTACCGGTGGCGCGCGCATACTCTTCCTGTTGTCATCTCTTTCTCCTTCCCTTCTACCACGTCCCTCGCCGCTCTCTATTCATTCTTCACGATCCTCTGTTCTCTCTGTCGCTCGTTCCTCATGTTCGGTCGATCACCCTCCGCTCCGACCTCTTCGTCCGGTTCGAGCTTCTCTCTCGTTTTCCTCAGCGCTGTACGCGCGCGATCCCGATAGCGGTTCAGCTGATAGCTGACTTCGCGCCTTTTCTCTACCCCTTTCCCGCTTCTATTTCGCTCCTCCTTTTCCGCGACATCCAACACCCCGAATATTGCCGCGGCCGTGTGAAATGGGGGGTGTATCACAATTTTTCGCGATATCGATCGGCACACTTGGTGGTTCGATCGATATCGATGTCTGGATTTGCGGGCATTGAGCTTTTGTTGTGACGGATTGGCGAGGAAGCGGGATCTTGAGGATGTTTGAAAATTCAGCACGCGACTGCACCATTCAATTTTAATTGATCCGTTGAAATTATGTTAAATTACGCTCCAAGATTTTTCGCGATGTCGATCGATATCAATGTTTGGATTTGCGTGCATAGAGCTTTTGTTAAGACGGATCGATAAGGAAGATCGGGATCTTGAAGAACTTGAAAATACGGAACTGCATCATTCGATTTTAATTGTTTCGCTTGAAATTATATTAAATTACACTCAAAAATTGTTTGCAATATCGATCGACACTCGCAGTGGTTCGATCGATATCGATGTCGAATTTCCGCGTTTAAATCTTTTGTTATGACGGGTCGGTAAGGAAGCAGGATCTTAAGGATCTTGGAAATTCAGCACGCAACTGCAACATTCAATTTTAATTGTTCCGCTTAAAATTAAGTTAAATTACGCTGCAAAATTTTTCGCAATATTCATCGACATTCGCGATTGTTTGATCGATATCGATGTTTGGGTTTGCGCGTTTAGAGCTCTTGTTAATACGGATTGGTAAGAAAGCGGGATCTTGAAGATCTTGGAAATTCAGCACGCAACTGCACCATTCAATTTTAATTGTTCCGCTTGAAATTAAGTTAAATTACGCTCGAAGATTAAACAGGAATATGTAGATTCAAACGATGAGGATTTGCAAACTTTTATCTGGCTTATCCGAACTGAATTCTATGCACCGCGTGCAAATGCGATGCGTGATATTCAACACGTAGAAATACAACACGTGGTAATACAACGTATGATAATGCATCGCGTGATACTGCAATTCAACGATAATACATCGTGCGGAACTGCAACTGGTCGAAATGCAACGGCCGATAATGCATCGTGTAGCAGTTCAACGAGCTGTAATACAATACATGGTAGTGCAATATGTGGTAATGCAATGCGTGATAATGTAACGCGTAGTAATGCTGCGCGTAGTAATGCAACACGTGGTGATGCAACGCGCTGAAATGCAACGAGTAGAATTACTGCGCGCGGTAATGCAACCCCTAATAGAGAAATGTGTAGATTTGCAACCCCTGGTAATAGAACCCTTGGTAATCCAACCCTTGATAATGCAATCCCTGCTCGTGTAACTTGTGAAAGTGAAGTACGTGCGATTTCAATGCCACGTAATACAACATATGATAATGCAACTTCTAGTAGATCAATGCATGGAATTGCAACACGTGGTACTGCACTGCATAGTAGTGTGACGTGTGACAATTGAACGCGTTGTAATTCAACGCGTGATAATGCTGTCGCCGGTGATACAACGCGTGGTAACACAACGCATAGTAGTATAACGCGTGATGGTGCAGTGTATGTAAATACAACGCATGGAAATTCAATCATGTGGTAACTCAACAGCGTGGTAGTTCGACGCTTGAAATTGAAACGCGTGGACGTTCAATGCATGGAATTGCGGCGTGTGGTAATACAATGCATAGTACTGCAACGCGTGACAATTCAACGCATGGAACTGCAACGAGTGGTAATTCATGAATGGAATTGCAACGCGTGGTCATACAACGCATAGTAGTGCGAACTGTGATAATTTAACGCACAAAATTACGGCGCGCGGAATTTTGATGCATGGAATTTGCGACGCGTGATAATACAACGCATGGAATTGCGACGAGTGGTAATTCAACGTGTGGAATTGCAATGCGTGGTAATTCAACGCGTGGAATTGCAAAGCGTGGCAATACAACTCCTGGCACTGCAGCGTGTGACAATTCAATTCACGGAATTGCCGTACATGGAATTGCGGGTACATAGTACCGCACTATCGTAAAAATATAATGATCCCCAAAAATAAAATACAAAAATCCTACATCCCAAGTCTGGAATTAACACAAATTGTTCTCAAAAATCTTTACAATCGTAATCTCAATCTATCGCTGACCTATGCATCTACCCTCAACCTATCGATCTATCATTGACCTATGCATCTATCGGTAAGCTGTTACTTATCCACCATATCAGTTTTCAATATCGATCGTTCTCCAATGAATTTTCATCGAAAGACGATCGACAACAATGGCTCGATGAAAAGCGAGCCCTGCTCGTCCGAACCCGCGGATGAACTTGAGAAACTGGAGAACACGGAAGAAAAAGGAAGACGTGCGCGATTCAGGTTCTAGCGGTTGTTGAACGCTCGCATGACGTATGCATCGCGATTGTGTGCGGTCGTGTGCGCACGCTCGCTAATGTTTCGCGGTAGAGTGACGTCACTCGGATGGGTGGGTGCATCGGAGGAGCAAGCGATAACGACGAAGAGGTCCGAGAGATGCAAAGAACTTCCGCGTTCTTCTTCGAATCAGAACGTGTCTTTGGAGTGTCGTCGAGCCACTTTAGACGAGACGGGAGCGAGCACGCGGTCGCGCTTCGATCTTCGTTAAATTCGCTCTTCCGAACCGCGATCGGATCGATTCGAGTTTCACCGAGCGAGTCAATTAACTCGGATATACCGATCAATTTCCGGGAATGATGTACGAGTCCGATCGAAATACCAGCGAATCGATTCGTATTCCGAGACTCTCGCTGACGCGCGTCGCCCCGGGGAACCGATCGATGATTCGGGTAAATTGATCCCGCATCGACCGATTCACCGTCGCGATCGATTGGAAACGTGAGTCAAATGTTCGATTCTTGGAAACACTGACTCGAACGTAACACGATGGAATTGATGAAATTTTATTTTTTCCTGTGAAATTTTTATTTTTTTTTTGTAATCCAATGTTAATGAAATATCTTGAGAGAGATATTCGTGTAATTATCGAGTTTTTAACCCTTTGCACTCGAAAGCATTTTTAGTGTTGTAACAACTGTAAAACTCTCCAGTTGAAAAGTTTGAACTTTTTTGAAATTATTATTGCTTTATTATTAATCGCCAATATTGTCTGTTTTGCTATATTCAAACATCGACTGTATGATACTATGAATTTAGTTAAAAGTTATTTATTTGGTATTGTTGCATTTAAGACAACCGGCGAATATAAGTCACCTCTCGAGTGCAAGGGGGTAATTGACGTTGATACTGATCTATAAATATGTTTTTTTTTTAATTCGACGACGAGCATGTTAGTTGGAGGAATGAAAGAAGTGGAAATAATAATACTGACGATCGTCAGATAAGAATTTCGCGATAATGTTGATACATGTGATGAAATGATATGGTATGATATTTTTACAGCCGTTAAATTCGGGCGCATGTCGAAGAAGCAGCGGGAGAAGGTCGAGGACGAGGTTAGGTTCCACAGGGCACAAATGAGAGCGGCCTCGGAGACGGCGCCCGATAGCAGTGTATTCGAACATCAGACCCCAAGCAGTTCGGATCAACACCACCCCTACAACGGCGGGTGAGAAACTCAACGAATTCTTCTTGCTTAAATACCTACCAATTTATCCGACATACGGGAATATAGGGACCTAATGATCTATGAATCTTGATAGAAACCTAGGAATCTCGAGATCGAGGAATGCGGACATATAGAAATTGTGAGATGTATGGATATGCGAATATAGGAAAATTAGAGAATATAGATGTTAGGCATATAGGGATGAAAGAGTGTAGACACCGATGGATGAAAAAATCCGGAAATATGGGAATCTAGAAATATACAATGTATATGTAGAAGTTCAGGGATACGGAGATCGGGAGAGGAAGTAATGTAGGGATTTAGAAATATGTGGATATGTAGAAATGTATGTGGAGGTATCCAAGAATATGGGGATGTGGAGATCTAGATCTAATGATTTGAAATTTACGGGATCTAGAAATGTAGGGATATTGAGATTGAAAAATATATGGGTTTGCGGATAAAGGAATTTGGAGACATAGAAATCTAGGGATGCAGAGATCTCGGAGTATAGGGATATACAAATATAACAATGCGGGAATATAAAAATATAACGATATAGGAATCTAGGGATCTAGAAATATGGAAATCTAGGTATACAATGATCGAACATTTAAGGGATTTAGAAATCTAGATATGTATACAAAAATGTGAAGATATATTAATTCATATATTTAGAAATCAGATAATACAGAAATCTAGGGATTTAAGATTCTTAAAATACAGAAATATCGTGAAATTATGTTCACACTTTTGTATGGTTTAGAAAAATAACCAGATTCCAGATAACTACAAATATAGTATAACCTAGTCGCTACTAATATACTGCATATTAGACTTTTCCTTTTCTTGCGCGAAGTCATATTTTTCATATTTTTCTTCGCAAGATAGTACGACAAAAAAAGCTACACAAAAATTGAAGTCGCTTTATTACTACAACTGTTTCGGTCTTTCGAAATAATAAAAATCCATCCGGCTTATCGACCGCGAACAGATAATTGTCGAGGCAAATTTTATAGAAAATTAACCGCGATCGCAAACAATTCCCGTCGAAACTCACGCGCCTCCTCAAATATGTACATTTTATCCCGTCTAGTTTCTAGCCGCACGTTAGTCACGGCTGATAATATTGAACCGCTAACTGTGCATTGTGTCATATAACAAAGGAACGTCCATATATTTATTAAACTGTGAGATATCCGGATGACAAATGAAACGCCAACAAAACCGTACGCAATTGAACGAAACGCTGCATTCGCGAACGGGCAACAACGGTGCAGGCAATCACGGTCAATTTGATACTTTAGATTAACGCGGAGTGTCGATTATTTTCAATTATAGATATTGTGTAGTTCGTAATGGCACGGTCGCACAAAGGTTTCGATCTCTCGCGATCCTACGACCCGATGTTTTAGCGCGATTTACAATTAAAGAAAAATCCCGATAAGATAAGTAAATTGCTAGACGTTCGATTCGACGTCAGATACGATTCGACGTCTACTACAACTATATTTAACTGAACAATAGATATCAATTTCTTATCGAATTATCGACAGATTCTAGCTCGTAATAATGAACGCGATACTCAACATTATTGCCATAAATCTTGCAGCAATATCGAC
Source organism: Coelioxys conoideus (assembly GCA_947623535.1). NCBI lineage: Eukaryota > Metazoa > Arthropoda > Insecta > Hymenoptera > Megachilidae > Coelioxys > Coelioxys conoideus. Next base: position 13,658,750 of record OX392457.1, on the reverse strand, counting down.
AACAATAGCCTAAAGTTTCCATACATTAGCAATATACTACGTCATGTAGGCAGTAAACGCATTTTGGAATAATAATAGACCCTGAGTTCTTAGCCCGTAAAAATGTATGAACCTACATGACTCGGCCAAATGAACAAAAAACTAGAAATCAATACAGTATCCGAAAAATATTAATTTACTTTATGCTCTTGAAATACCGTGATTAGTAAAGGAGATATTTGGCTAAATGCAGTTATTAATCACTTTTTTATGATACAGGGTGTTTTCAATTAAAAAATCATGATATTGAGATATCCAATACTGCAAATATTATTATATGTATACTCGAACTATTGAATGTATCGAGTACATAGAATATTATTAGATACTCTCATTATTAAGTTAATCGATTGCAGAGAATATTATTATACATACATACTTATATGTACTCAAATTCTTGAGTATGGAGAGCATCACTATCGACTCAAATTAGTGAGTTGTCTGCTGTTTTTCGTAAGTTGCGCGTTTCGATAAGTACATATTTTGGGACACCCTGTACGAAAAACGTTAATTTTTAAGCGATCACGTGTCAGATAATGGGCATATCTCATATGTGGATGTATTTGAGACGTAGCGTTTGTTCTGATGGTTATTTCGCTGTGTTCGCGTAGGTACCCGTATGGCGGTAGTGAATACGCTTCTCCCGGTCCCGGCACGGGTGGGTCGGGTTATTACAATCATCAAGCGATGACAAACTACGAGCTGAGCGCCGATTATGTCGACAGCACGACGACCTACGACCCACGACCGACGCAAACGCAGGTCGCGGACACTGTCGCCCCTGATACGCCCTCCGCTGTCACCGCGACTGGGGTTTTGCCCAGCGTGGTCACCACCGGTGAGTACTCATTTCTCAAAACTATTTCGTTATATTTCCTTCTTACTCTATCGCCGAATTACGAACAACGAGCTTGCTTCTCCCCTTTCCTTCTACCTATGTGGAATTTAACGAAACGACGGTGTGTGCTCTCACACTAAATTCTTACTAACTCGTACCAAATTTTACTCACACTGATACTGATTTTCATCGTTTAACGTTCGTGTAAAAATTCATTTCCCACCGAGAAAAAAATTTCGCGCTCTTGTATATGGGGTTCTCGTAGTTATGTACAATTGGATACTTGTGCACAATGAGATTCTTGCGAACAATCGAAAAACAGATTGTGAATTCTGAATATTCGAATGTAGAATCGTGATTGATAGAATATGGTTCTTCTTGAGAAATTGAATGTCGAATTTGGAATAAGATTTATTCGTGAGTAGCTTTGCTTTTGAGGAAATTGAATTTTATTACTGTGATGTTGAATTATTAATATTCATCAAACGATTAGGTTAAGAGCAACACTTATACAATTATTTTTTATAATTAAACTACGGGTGCAAATAGAGAATAGGTAAACATATATAATTACCAAATTAAACATTCAATATCTAACAAAGAAATTGTTCAAGTTCTAATAAAAGCAGTGTTCAATTTCTATTAAAGAAATTGTTAAACTTGTCATGTTTATATGGCAGTTTTATTTTACAGCTTCAATTTATTTTCCTATACAAAAAAATTGATATGATTTCAATTGTACCTAACTACTGAAACATCTCATATGCATAACACATCAGAGATGGGAAATTAAGTGATACGAGAATATTTCTTGTAAGATTACCATACAAAGCACTTGAACGATTTGCAATGTGCAGTATATCTGTTACTCGGAGATCAAATGTGGGATTTCAGAGACAGATGCGTTGATATCTTAAGATGGAGCAGAAGTAAATTCGTTCCACTTGATATTCCGCGCTCTTATGATGCTATATCATCGTTTTAACCATCACATATCTTCTAGCTTGCTTTCAAACTATCCGTTCCGTGAGTGTCCTCTGCTTTACTCATTTGTACAATCCTCTTCTTGTAAATATTAACAAGATTAATTCAATTTAGTCGCTATCGACGATGCGAGGGTAAAAATTTTGTATACAAAGCGTTACGTTGAGGTTAGGAAAGTTGCAGAGTCGTTCAAATAAAACGAATTTACTGTTGGCAAAAAATTCTTGGGTACTTTTGATACTTTTACCATCGGCGTAACATGGTAGGGACCGAGATTGGATCTGATCTTAGTAAATTGAGTGAAAATTTGAAAATTCGGAAATTTATGAAATTCGGAATTTGGACATTTAGGAGATTTGGAATATAGAAATTTAGGAATATCGGGAAGTTAGAAGTTTCAAAATTTAGAGACCTACGAGTTTAGAATTTTAGGAATTAAAGAATTTGAAGATTTAGAGATGCGGAAATTCAGGAATTTGGTGATTTAGAAACTTGGAAAATTAGAAATTTGGAAATTTAGAGAACTTGGAGATTGAGGAATTTGGGAATTTGGGAATTTGCGAATTTAGAAATTTAGAAATTTGGAAATGTAGAGTTTTAAAAATTTGAAGATTTAGAGATTTGGTAAGTTAGGAATTTGGATATTTAGAAATTTGGGGATCTAAAAAATTTGGAAAGTTATGAATTCAGGCATGTGGGAATTTCAAAATGACAATTGATAAATTAGACGTTTAGAAATTTAAGAATATTGGACTTTAGAAATGTAAAAATTTAGGATCTTAAATATTAAGAAATTTGAGGATTTAGCAATATCAAGGTTCAGAAATTTAAAGATTCACATATTTGGGTGTTTAAACATTTTGGAATCCAAAAAATTAGCAATCTAGACATAAAAAAATATCAAATTCCTAAATTTTCAACCCTTCACATTTTGTAACTGCGTATCTATGTCCACGCTCTCGATCGTCGATCAACTAAACCCATAAACATATTACGCTCGGTGATCTAACGGATAACAATGTAACCCGTACGTATGAAACGCGTGACAAACATAACGCGTATCGATAAAAAAAATGCACGTTACACGAATGAATAGTGGCTAGATCGAACGCGATACAAAGCTGCTCGACCGGCAGACGAAGCTGAATCTCAGCCAAGTCGAGAGTTTATAGTTCCATTGAAGTTTATTGTTAGCGAAAGAGCGGTAACAAGATGTCAATCGATGAACAACCAGCGCCAAGTAGTACTGGTCCCTTTCAGTAGCACGCGGCTGATACAATTACCGTGTTTATCACTGCCAGTTCACTGCACGCCGGGTTCTGGTGAATAATATTGATATTGTAGCTCGAAGTAACGCAACAGTCATAAAGATACGATTGAATTGTCGTTCAGGAAGCGTGACGGTGTTGCAGCAAACGTTTCTACAAACGAGAACGACTTCGTGTAAATCGTTTGTTGCTGTGCAACTTTCATTGACGCTCACTTGATTACGCGAGATATTTGAAGTCACTCGTGATTCATTAACACCTTAGCTATCACGCTGAATATGACGTTACACGCTACAGCCGTATTGTGTGCATTGGTACAATACCAAACTTTTTAAACTGCTACTGGCGCATTGTTAGCGTAATGCTGAGCTGTCTTATGCATTCTTTCTCTTCTGATTTTCAATTGTCGCGACATATCGATTGTTTGCGATAAAACGGAAATGAGATGGTCGTCTGATAGGAATGTGTGGCGCTCGTTTGACAACTTGATATTCTCAGTTTGACTAATTCGACTTTAGAGTTTACTTAAATTAGAATTAGTTTTATATTAATTGTAATTAGAAGTTATTCTAACTTAGAGTCATTAATTTGTCGTTAATAAATTTTAAATAGTAATGTTTGAGAATAAATAAACGAAAGCAACTTAATTTTTGTTAAAACATTCGCTTTCAAATATTTAATATATTATCGATTGAATGAATTTGAATGAAATTAGATCGTTCATATTGTACGGACTATTGATTTCCGAATTAAATTAATTACTTCATATTTGAAATAAAAGAATTGAAAAAATAACATGATACTTTATAGATGAGATTTGTTAGAATTACAGATAATATTTGACGAAATTGTTGACACTTTGAATTGGTAACAAACGTATTAAAACATGTCCTATAATTCCTGCAATAATTTGAATCTAAAATATTGAGCTGATATATTAACGTGCATTTTTAACTATCCGCCTTATATTCAATAACACACTACATATCTTAATTTTTAAAAATTAGCGTGTTTGAGCTGTGGCTATAAAAATTAGGCACGTCAGTGGTTCTTAAACTTTTTATATATAAAAAAAAACTTTTGATCATATACCTTTGATAAATTTATAGAATTCGACACTTTGTAACTTTGATACTGCAATTTTTTAATTTTGTGAGTCCCAGAATCGTGAAAATTGGTGCATCATGCCTACAAGTAAATAACCCCCAAAAAATTACCCTTTTCAATATCGGATCGCCGTCCATGAAAGTTCGAGAAACCCCAATCAAAATCAAGAAATCAATGATAGAAACGTGCGTAAACACACCTAAATTACGGATTACGTAATATCGTAGAGAGATAAAATAATTATCAATATCGTCTATGGCGATTACGTAAACGACGATCAAAATGACTCTTCAACAACTTAACACGTCCGAATCAGTCTCGCATCGATCACTCGAGCCCCGATCGACCATATCGAATCGATGATCTCGATTTCGCGAATCACTCACCCATACATACGCGAAACACCGACGTTCCCCGACCCCGAGGTTAAGAACCACTGTCGTGCCACCCATCGACCCACCCATTATCAATCTATCATCCATCTATCAAATCCTCGGTTATCTCACCCGCCCAAACATCCTCTTGACGCTCGTTTCGCGAATACCGGTTAAAAAAAAAGTATCTCACCCCCGATGTCCCGCGAGACTAACCGGATGAAAATAAAAAGCCAGACAACAAATACCGAATGAACTTTGACTTTTGGCGTATCCAGGGAAGTCGCTGTCTGCCTCGACGACTGGAAGCAGCACGGGGGGTAGTGGTGGTGGTAGTAACGGCGGTGGAGGCGGTGGTAACGGTGGTGGATCCGGTGGTGGTGGTGGTGGTGGTGGTGGTGGAGGTGGGGGCGGATCGGGTGGCGGAGGGAGCGGTTCTGGCACCGGCGGTGGTGCAACCGCCGGTGGAGGCGGAGGCGGCGGCGGCGGCGGCGGCGGCGGTGGTGGTGGTGGTGGTGGTGCCGGTTCCCTGAGCGGGGGTGGAATCGTTGCTGTGAAGCAAGAGACCACCGTCGAACTCGCCAGCTTGGGCCACGGCTCGTACACGATGGTCGACTCGACGACCTTTCTGAGCGGTCAGCAACAGAGGGTCAGCAATCCATCCGAGGACGACGAAGTGCCGAGTCTGCCCAGTATGTCCCATGCGAGATGTGAGGTTACGTTTGTGTCCCTTTGCATGGGCATGCGTCGCGCACATTTTTACTTTCCTTTTCTCTTTATTACTCGTTTCTTTCGTCGACTCGTCTTTCTTTTTTTTTTTCTTTCTTTTCTCTTGCGTAATTGCTGCTATCTCTTGTTCGTGTGTCGCTGGCACGAGGGAGTACGTTCTCCTGGTTGAGTGTGAAGGGGCGTGGACCACCGGGGCGTGATAGATTTTTCGTGTGTGCACGTTCGATTATTTGTGTTTGAGATTGTTCGCTCCCGATACCATGGCACTCGAGGGTAACCGTTCGTTAACGTTTGTTAATGCGTGTCTCAGGTTTGCTGTTAATGGACGGCGATGAACTTGTCGTTCGGTGAAGGGGTGGTTGCTCTAAATAATACGAGACCGTTTCGTGCTGTTATCTGTTATTGTCGGACCAAATTTTAGTGTATGTAAGAATTACGTGATATAATTTTAGAATATGGTGATCGGTAGTAAACGTATACGACCGGGATACTGTGGAGAAAAGTGCGTAAGAATGTCGAATCGAGTTTTACGTACCTTTGCTTTCGACAAAATTGAATTTGCAGTTTTATTGAAATATTCTTGAGGAAGATTATAATTGAGAAAAGAATATAATTATACCTTTATTGATAATTTCATTCATTCGACTTAATGAAAGATCTGTTGAAAAGGTCGTATTCTGTAGTAATTTCATCAATCAGTTAGTAATTGATAAAGTGTTAGTTAATTTTACTGATGTCTGTTAATTCAGTCATCGAATTCACTAATTTGTGCTAATTCATTCATCAAATTCAGTACACGTTGTTAAATAAAGCATTCGTTCAGTGAATAAATCCATACATTTTCCATTACGAAGATTTTGTGAAGTAAAATGACTGGCATTTTCTCATTCAAATTTTTTCAAATCTTGGGTTTCTTTAATATCTCTAAATATTAATGCAATAATCACATGAAGCTAACAAAGTTAATGACATTTGTCAAATGATTGCTCTAACTCAATAAATAAATTATTATCACTCTTACGGATTTTATGAAGTAAAATCAAGAATATTTTCTGATCCAAATTTTGTTTAAATTTTCACGAAAACCTTCAAAGAATAATGAAATAAATATACAAAACGTGGTTGAACCAATAGCAATGACATCTGTCAAATGAACGAATGTTATAAATCAATAAATATATTACTATGAAGAATCTCGTAAAGTATGATAAAAAGTATTTCCTCGCTAAAATTCATCTAATTTTCGCTAAGATCTGCGAGAAATCAATAGAGGTTTAAACGCGATAAACAGTAACAACATCTGATCCCTGTTATCGAATCCAGAGACAATAAGCAAAGGTAAGAGTAATTGAGAGTGTACTATTATAGTTTATAAGAGAAATTGAATGAAAGGGTCTGAATTTCTGGATGCTGATTCTCGGCGTTGAAGCAAAGGGTCGTTTAAAGTTCGCCGACTTAAGAGCCGAAGTCGAATGGCTCCGGTAACTATAGCCATAGTAATGTAGTTCGAAACTACGGTAATTATTGAAATTTACAACGAACTCGGCGATCAACGGTCTCAATGGTCCACATTGGCCCGCGTAAACTTAACCTGGAAAACGTGTTCTCCTCTCACGAATCGTTACGTATTTACAACAATGAAACAACTACAGTAACGAGCGATCGGCTAACTGCAATGATATTTTCTCCGCCGTTTTTGTACTTGTTGTAAGTGTTGTGTGCGCTGATGATTTTTGTCAGTCTCTCTGTGTTAATTGTCGAGGTATATTCTGCGCTCGTCGTTCATGACACGTGTGTGTAGCCACATTGCAAATTAGAGTAGTAGTGATTGTGTTTTCTTTTATTTTTCTATAAAACGTGTCGTCGATGACAATCGTGGAAGAATAAAATTTCAACCCGAACATCCTGATGGATTTTCGTAGATCCGGCACAGATCAGCGAGTTGCTCTCGAAAACGATAGCGGATGCACACGCAAGAACGTGTCTGCTGTCGACGGAACAGATCCAGGAGTCCTTCCGGAAGCCCCACGACCTCTCCAGATTGATCTACTACAAGAATATGGCGCACGAGCAACTGTGGCTCGAGTGCGCCCAAAAACTAACCACCGTTATCCAGCAGATCATCGAGTTCGCCAAGATGGTTCCTGGATTTATGAAGCTCTCGCAGGACGATCAAATTGTTCTATTAAAGGCTGGTAAGTATCTACAATCTGATTATGGACCTTTAATCCTTTGCAATTCTATCTCTACATTCAATCACCTACTATCGATGTTACGGGCATACCCTTCAATTTTGGGGGTGCAACAAACACTATACAAGGCATTTTACCAAACATATTAATACACATATTATTTCAACACCTTCTGATCCTACAAAATATACACTTTTATTAACTCGCGCTTTCTCTTTGTACGAAGTGGGTCATTTAATTGAAGGTGAATCAATTGTTGTAACGCGTTATCAGCGAAACACGGGAATATATTCGCAAAAGTTGGCGGAATGCCGGTGATAATGGCGCAGTTTCGTAAACAGGAATTATGCAAAAGTAAATTTTAGTTACCCGTTTACGAAACTGATGTAAACATTGCCGGAGCTAAATAAATACTCACACAATCGCGTGCCTTATCGTGAAGGAAAAAACAAACTGTGACATGCGAACAGATAAAACTTTAATTACTTGTACGCAACCATTCAGCACTCTGGATAGACGTTCCAGCCACTTTTATGGCTGTCCAAGTTACGTACAATGAAATGTATCGTATCGTACGAACGAAATATGTTATGTACAATTGCATAGAAATAAGTTTCGATCCAAACGACCAGTAATAAATGAATATCATTCGAAATGCAATTGATACACATTCGTAGATTAAACATTTTCGAAATATTAATTTTCTTTCACTAGCCTTAATACATAATATTTCATTTACATTTTATTTTTATTGAACTTTCTGGTATTTTTTACTATAGAAACAATCTATTATTGTTTACTGTATTATACACATACTAAATGTAATTTTGAAAATAATCTTGTTTAATATAGAAATTCGTTGAGTTCATAAAATACAGGAGGAAAAATGTTGACTTGTTGAGAATCATTTGAACTTCATTTCTAAATGTTATATTATACGTTCATTCGCTGTGTGTCCAGTCAATTTTATTTTTAGTACATAACGTTTTAACGTACGACATTTTGTCTACATACCGTTTAAGGTACACGAAATTCGGAACTACTAATATGTTTTACGATGCTTGTAGGTTCCTTCGAGTTGGCTGTGCTACGTATGAGCAGGTACCTCGATCTCCAGCAAAATTGTGTCCTCTACGGTGACACCATGTTGCCACAGGATGCGTTTTACACAACGGACACGGCGGAAATGAAGCTCGTTTCGTGCGTGTTCGAGCTGGCCAGGAGTATTGCCGAATTGAAGCTTACGGAAACAGAGCTGGCTCTTTACAGCGCAGCGGTTCTTCTCAGTCCTGGTTAGTTCGATTTCTTACATTTTTGTTAATCAAATTTTCTTTTTACCGTAAACTACCGTGACAACACCACGCATCGGGAAAGTAACAACTTATCTCATTCAGAAACAACCACTTATCGATCTAAAACAGCTTCTCGTCATTTAAAAACAACCATATCCATCTACCACTAGGAAATTACTTCACATCGCTGAAGATCAACTATCGATCACTATCGCTGTATACCATTTGCTGTATTAATTGAAAATTTTGGCACAGATAAATATTAATCAGAGATATCTTCGACTAGAAATAAATTTCCAAAAATATATTTTTTTAATTCATTGAAGTGATCCTCTTAACAGTTAAAAAACAACAGTATATAGATAAATCAGGTGTCGAAACAATCCAGACGATCATGCCATCGCTTCATCCACGATCCAAGGATTCAGCCACCGTTTCTTCTTCGTTCACGATCCATAATGATTCATAAACTACGTCGAAGCTTAATTATCTCGTGCAGACTACTTCTTCTGTCAACCAAAAATACTTTTTCGTAACTTACAGGTTGATATAAATTTCATATAGTAGAACATTTATTGAACTCAGCAGGGCGATCCAACCTCATAACAATTTTCGAACGATAATACATACATAAATCAGGTGCCAAATAATCCACTAATGTCATCGTTATCGTCTTCATTCAGAATTCAAAATTATCCAGAAATCAGAAAGAACTAGGGTTCCCCTGACAGTCTACTTCTTCCATCAACAAACCATAATACTTTCACGTAATTAACAATTCCAAATAAATTCTTTAAAAATAGGATGTTTATTGAAGCCACCAACGTGATCCAACCTCGTAACATTTTACGAACGATAATATATACATAAATCGGGTGTTAATAATGATCCACTAGTGTCATCATTATCTACTTCGTTCAGAATTCGAAATTACCCAGAAATCAGGAAGCACCCTATCCCCTGCAGTCTAGTTCTTCTATCAACAAACCATAATACTTTCTCGTAATTTACAATTCCAAATAAATTCTTTAAAAATAGAATGTTTATTGAAGCCACCAACGTGATCCAACCTCGTAACATTTTACGAACGATAGTACATAGATAAATCGGGTTTTACAATAATCCACTAGTGTCATCATTATCTACTTCGGTCAGAATTCGAAATTACCCAGACATCAGGAAGAACCCTATCCCCTGCAGTCCAGTTGTTCCATCAACAAACTATAATACTTTCTCGTAATTTACAATTCCAAATAAATTCTTTAAAAATAGAATGTTTATTGAAGCCACCAAGGCGATCCAACCTCGTATACGGATGATAATGCATACATAAATCGCGTGTCAAACTAATCCGTTGGTGGCATCGCGATCGGCTTCATTCACAATCCAAAATTACCCAGAAACCACGAAGCACCCTAATTATCTCGAGCAGTCCACTTCTTTTGTCAGCAGCCCATAAAAATAATCACGGTTTATAAATAAACGGCGAACGGCGATGATGCGTGTGGGGGCCCCCTCCCGAATGGGGGAAGCTATCGTTAGGAAGCTGAGCGAGAAGGACGCGTGAAAATGCGTGGCTGGTAACGGAAATAAACTGGATCCAAAAATAATATTTCAGATCGACCGGGACTGAAAGGGCTCGCGGAAATCACGAGACTGTCGCAGGCGGTGATCAGGGCGCTCAGGTCGGAGCTGGATCGCAACCACGTGTCGCCCATAAAGGGCGACGTGACGGTGTGCGACGCGATCCTGGCGAAGATTCCTCAACTACGGGAGATCTCGTTACTTCACATGGACGCCCTGGCGAAGTTCAAACGGTCCCAGCCGCACCTCGAGTTCCCGGCCCTCCACAAAGAGCTTTTCAGCGTCGACAGCTGAACGATCGACGCGGCGCAGGGCGTCCCGACGCTGACGAACAAAGCGGTACGCGAGTAGCGCCGGGCCTTGCTCTGTCAAGGTGAGTTCCACCGTCCGGAAAAAAAGTAGAAACGGGAAACGACCACGGAGGGAACTGTGTTTTATCACGACCATGCCCGGGGCACGGGCACGCCGCTACCTAGGAAGTGTTCGCGTAGACGTTTCTCGTTTTAGGGCCGATCCTCGAGCGACGCGACGGAGAGGTGTCGAAGGGTTCTGAGAACGTGCTGCGAGTTATGAGGCTAACCGTTTGCTTTCGTTTCACGGCTCGGTTACTCGTACGTGGTGGATAGGACAATTGATCGAGTGGATGCCTGCTTTTTTTTATCGTACTAGTGTCACTGGCGTAATTAGGTTGCGCGCAGGGTGGGCCAGGCACGGACACGTGTAAGCGAGGGTGTTGCGTGCGAGGTGCCTCTTGTATCTTCGCTTCCAGATTTACGAGTTCCTAAAAAATTCTCGATAACAGGAATTCGTTAATTCGTGAATTTATAAATTATCGAATCGTGAAACTGTCATGGTTTCAAATCTTTGAACGGTCATGTCTCGAGAAGGATCATTAAATTCTCCAATCCGTACATTTTATTATTACTAAACTCGCAACTCTTCAAATTGTTAATAAACTGTATCTTAAATTTCTGATTATTCTGATTCCTTAATTCATGTATTCTCCAACTCCTACATTTCCAAATTTGCAAACTCAAAAAGTTTCTAGTTTCTAAATTTCAAAGTCCTAGTCTAAGCAGCCCAACCTAAACTTAACTCTTCAAATTTCCAACTTTTAAACATCCGAAATCCTTAAATTCGTAATTCCTTCAATTTCTATATTTCTAAATACCAGTATCCGTAAATCCGTAATTTCTTCACCGTCGACCCTAAATTTTCAAATTCCTGAATTCCGAAAAGCAATTTAACCACTCCTAGTGAGTTGTGTGTAGGAACTAAATGAAGATGACCTGGCCCACCCTGGACAACAGTCCTAGCTACGCCAACGACTATAATTATTATAATATACCCACACAAAGAAAAGGGAACACCTACACGCGTTCGTTGTAGCTTTAACCGAAGTTATGCGCAGTGAGAGAGGAAACGACGAAAGAAAATCTGTTGTTAGATAGACGAATATTTGTTAATTTATAGAAACTCGTGTTTCGTTGTTGTATTTAATTCCGACTCGTAGCGTAACTTCTTCTTTTTTTATATATATATATATATATATAATTTAACGTAACCAGAGACATCGTTGTATGCTTAAGTACAAAAAGAGATTTTTATCGATGTTAGAAAGGAAACGAGTGTTCGAAGACAGAAGTGACAAGGTGAACGATGATTAGACGTAGAAGCATTGTTTTTCGCTCGTCGCTTGCACGATCTTCTTTCAAGCCCTTCGATTCTTTCGAACAGACAAAAGTTAAGATCCTCAAGATCATCGAAGTACGATCAAGTGCATGGTGGAACAAAATGGTCGTCGTTTGAACGCGCGGCAAATTCTATCCAGATTCGTTGCTCGGCTCGGATCAATCAGAATGTACCGGCGATAAAACCGAATTGTTTCGTAACGATGATAAAATTACGAGATCGTGAATGTTATCTCGCGAGACATGCGTGAGACACGATTTCGTGATCGTCCGAGCAACCGATCGACGAATTTCTTTTTGGACCTCGATACTGTCGGATCTTGAGTTACGCTGCAAGCGGACCGGCTTTAAAATGAAAGAATGAATTAAGCCGCCATTTCGAGCGGGAAACAAGTAACTGCTTAGCTACGAATCGTTGCAAGTTTCCTTCGTTTATGATTTATTCGTTTCATCGTTATTCGAGAGCACGTAACTTGTATTTTTTCGGTCAGAAACTACGTAGCGCTGTTATTATTATCATTACTATTGTTACAATTATTATAATTATTATTATTATTAATACTATTACTAGTAATATTACCGTTACTATTATTATACGATTTATTAATATTTCTTTTATTTTATTCGATTTTATTTTATTCTTCTTTCCTCTCTTTTCTGAAAGCTTTCGTTTTATTATTTTCTTTCTCTCGTTATGTACAAACTTCCCTAGTATAATTCGTGTTAAGTTTCTTCCTTTCTTTCTTTTTTTTTTTTTTTCATTCACCTTCCGCAAACAATTAATCGTTACTGGTTAAGTGAAAGTTACCTTGGTGTTTCTGAAAGAAAAATACAGGGTTCACGATCAAAATGAACGTTCGACGGCAAATACGATGCGACGCGGGAATGAAACGCAGTCTACCGGGTTTATTTTGTTCATAATGTTTCTCTATCGACGTTTGTTAACTTATTTACAATCTTCATTATATTCTTGTTCGACGATATTTTAATTATTAAGGAGAAGGACGCGTGATAATCGAATTATCATGATTAGGATGAATTTTGTAAGAGATAATAAAGTATTATAAGCGACCTGATCGATCACATGATTTGCTTTCTCACCTATGAAAGTTTGTAATTGTTGAATAAACATTATCAATTGTTATTGTTCGCGTTTCGAGTGTAATTTAATTGAATCGACGAGCTGAAGAACCATACCAATCTATAAATCATGTTCCTAGTGAATCCAGGTTAGCAACCATTTTTTAAATAACGCGGCAACAAGCAACCACAGTTAATTGACTTCCTTTAAACGTAATTGACAGTAAAATAAATTGTTAAATTGTTATTTACTAATAGTACTTTTTCAAGTATTTAATTATACCGAAAAAGTATATACAATATAATTTATTCATATACATTTCATTAATACCTTGAATTTTGTTTTACTCGTTAAAGTAGTAAAACAAAAAGTTTGATACAGAATATCTTTATAACGCTACTCCTGATTGCAAGTACACACCTTTTACATCTACTTACGATTATGTGAAACTAGCTGATTTTAAACTCGTCGATTCAGTTACGAACTTTCAATCTCGAATCGAGCTCATTCCAGTGTCAATTGATTGTACAACCGTGATACAATTATTTCACGCATCTAGTAATTCGATGTGATTGTATGTGTTGTAAAAATTTGCGTGAACTTTTTATTGGGTCTTCAAATAGATTTTTAAAGACCCGGTAGGCTCGTCGTGATCGTTTCGCGTCAAGTCGATCGCGAAACTTCGAGTTTATAGAGATTTTATCAGTCGAAAGTTACTTGTTTCTGGTCTACAGCGATCCTTCCTAGGGAGCGTCGATATACGATCGCGTGAAAAAATCAAGTGCAGGATAATTAGGGAAAAAATGTGTGACTACGAGCGTGTAGGGTAACGGGCGTGTCGAGGCAATTAGAACAGTAATAGACGAATGCGGAACACGATTATGTGCAATAATTATTCAAGAACGCAGAGAATAGAAAATAATGGAAACAGTATGTTGATTTATAAGTTCATAAAAATTTTCGATTTTGCACATTCATCAAAATTTCCAATTTTGTACAATCATCAAAATTCTCAATTTTGTACATTCATCAAAATTCTCGATCTTGTACATTCATCATAATTTCCAATTTTGTACAATCATCAAAATTCTCGATTTTGTACATTCGTCAAAAATATTGATTTTGTGCACACATCGTATTTATTAATTTTTTGCATTCGTAAAAATGACGAAATTCGAACAAAAATGATGAATTTCGTGCATTCGTAAAAATGGTTGATTTTGTACATTTCTAAAAATTATTAAAAGTGTAATCGACAACGAGAAAATTAGACGAGAATGTTTCATTGTTAAGCTATTCTTTGTCCAAACTGAATTGCAACTACTGATTGTATGCAAAAGAATCTCTGTGATGAAATTTACTCCTTGACACGTTGACTGTTGATGTTGAATTACAATGTGGATTGCTTAAGATATTACGCTTCATTTTCTAATCTAATACTTGTAATTATGACCAGGGATGGCACTACAGATTCATCGATTAGAGAACAATTGATTCCTGTTATGTTCGCACAGGTGAAGCTGCAGCTGTTGGCAATATAGAGGGAGGTCCTTGCATGTACTCCTTGAAACTTTGAAAATATCTGAATATAAAAATTTCTGACTTTTAAAATTCCTGATATATTTTTAATTCATGTTTTTCTGCAATTTGAAACTTGCAACTAAGAATATTTGTACTTTACAACTCTTGACTGAAAATTTCTAAACTCCTAAATTTCGGAATTGAACATTTTTTAAACATAACTATTTCTAAGCTTCAAGACTCGTGACTGAAGAACTCTACATTTCCAAATCTAAGAATTTGTGATCTTGAAAATACAGGATGCCAAATTTTTTGCAGATATACAAATTTTTAAACTTACAAATCTAACCTTAAAAATTTTAAAACTAACTTTTTATGTGCGAAAGATTAAGTCGCTCTTCGAAGCAGTATATTTGTATTTGAATTTTGAAACTCTCCTTTCGCCAGAGATTTTAATAACTTAAGCAAATTAAATACGTATCTCCTCGCGTTGCAATCAATGTGCTAATGACACCGATAGTTGGTTCATGTTGGACGGAAAATAACTAGTGAAAGATCATCGTCAATTTGCATACCGAAACAAGATTATCGATCGGTCGGCTCGAAATGTCTGGTTCCACTTGATCTGACCACGCCGGGGTAAATCTACTCGCGTTCTTAGCCTCGCTCGGAGTCGTCGCGTCCGAGGGTCACGTCGACGTACGGATGGGGTAAAAACAAAAGAAATACGAATAAAAAGCGAACAAGAAAACACTTGGACTCGTCAACTCGACTGAATAGTTCTATACTCGCGGTGCTTACGACAGGGAGCAAAAGAGGTACAAGCGTTTAACCGTATATTCGTCTCCTTTCTGTTGCAGATTATTTCCTTCGTAATGAACGTATTGGGCCTTAAATAAACATAACATTGTTATATATAAAGTATACATAAAAAAAGCAACGTAAAGTATACATATATGTACATATAAAAATTCGTATATATACATATATGTATATGAAAGATATATATATATATATAGAAGTATATGTATATACATATACATATATATACACACAGATATAAAATATATTATCTATATATATATGTATATATATATAGAAAGAGAGATCGAATGAGTGAAGCGTGCATGAAACGAGAGCGAACGTAAGCGTGTGGAATGTGTGCGTGATTAAAATAAAAGTAAAAAAAAGAATGAGAATCGCGCGAAAGTGAGACGAAACGATGATAGGGAATTACGGATAAAGAAATAAGGGAACGTGCGAGAGCGAAAGAAAGCTGCGTGTGATAATAGTAATTAACGAGAGAGAGAACTGAGAAATATCGGTTGTTATGATGATACATACATAAAGAAGTATATATATTGTATTAATTAAAGTAACGCAAACAAAATAGGGGCCCCAGCCGGGACGATCCATGGACGACGTAGATGATAATATATACATATATCTATTAAACGGGGGACTGGCGTGTACGGAGAAATTTTGTTCGCGCCGCCGATCGTCGCGTAGAAACTGACATACATTTAACAAAACATGTAAACGGTGCAAAGAAAATAAAAAAAAAAAAAAAACGACGAAAAATACCCGAAGAAAATAGCGTCGACGAGGGTTGCACTTCGACGTCGAGCATAGTCGGAGATCGCGTCGGTGCCTTTCGCGTTCGTGCAACGACACGCGATTTTTCACGAAAGCGAGAACAAAATTAGAGAATTATATTCGAGAACGAACGAAAAATCGAAGGACGATTATCGACGCTATGTCCGACTGGCGGACGCCGGTCAACTTCGCGGTAGTGGTTCGCATAGTTTCCTCCGAGCTAATTTAGACTCTATATATGTATAAACACACACGAATATATATTACGAACATGTATACATATTAAAAAAGAGTGAAAATGGAGCACGGTACGGCGGTGCGACCAAGATTCAACGGTCCCTGTTGCTTAAAGAGACGATTTAAGTAAACCGAGAGCGAGAAAAAATGAAGAAGCGCGAGAATGAAGATATAAAAAGATGCGTTAGAGAGACATATATATATATATATAAATAAATAAATAACTAAATAAATAAATAAATAAATAAATAAATAAAGTTTTTGTCCATGGACCGGCCTGACAGGCTCACGGACGCAACACGTGGAAAAAAAGGAATAAAGGAACACAGGCACACGGATACACACACGATATACACACACCTGCAGCGAGACTAAAATGAGAAAAAAAAATGAAACGATGAAAACGAAAGAAAAAAGATGACGAAACGACTAAAACGAAACACTTTTACATACACGATGCCTGCGCGAGCGCGTAGATAGAATTTAATCGAGGTAACGTTATGTGCGCATTGTAAACGTTTTGGTACTGTACGGCACTGTATGACGCGTCTCTTTATACGTAAACACGTACTTCTTAACTAAATAATAATCCATCGCCGCGGTGAAGCCTCTCGAAGCGTTTTTTACGCACCGTTACCGGCTTTCCTCGCTTTCGTCGGCCAGGCGAAATGCCGGCTGATCATCTTGTCGTGCAACATCGAGCGTACGCCAATCCGATTTTCGACAAATTCGGACGATCGGGCTGCGATCGTTTCCATAATTTCTCGTCCCGACACGTTGATCGCGTTGTGAAACCCCGGAAACGGATGGATTCTTTCAGAAACTGAGCGCTCGCTGTCTGCGATCTTCCGAAATCGTACACCTGGAAGGTGCAGCTTCAAATCGTAATCAAGGTTATTTTAAAATTTGGCTATTGCGAGTAAAATACGGTTCATGATCCATAGCGAATTGATTGATTCGATCGAATTTTGGTATGGTTACATATCGAATTTTGATTAGGTTTTGATGATGTTGCGCAGAGTCGCGGTCGAATTATTATTGTAAACTTTATGAATGTATTATTGCAAAGTGATTCAATTACGTAGTGTCGAATTATATGCATCGTAGTTTGTCATTCAGATCGAACATTCACTTTAATTACATTATTATTTGCTGTCGCAATCGAAGTACAATTTCAAAGCGTGTTTAGTTAAATCAGGATTGGAAATGGTGATTGAACTGAGAGGTAATGAAATGTTCAAGAAATCATATGAAAGCTCTTAATTGAACACAATTGCAATTAATATAGTATTATTACACAAGCACAATAATTAGTAATTGGCTTAATTGAAAAGTTTTAATCATGAAATTTTAATTTACTACAGTGAATTTTGAATCACTATGTGATACAAATGACAAGATCATGAACTCTACGTAATTGGAGTAAAATGTAATAGAATTACATAATTAAATTTTGACGTAGTTCAATTAGAACAATTATATTGTGGAACAAGTCACAAACGAGTGCTCATAGTTGTTGATAATATGAAATACGATCTACGATAATATTCAAAATTTAGTATCTGGTAATTACACGCGTCTAGCAATCGCACAAATTTGAACTCTTCAAAATAAGATCATATTTCTCCATTTTACTGCATCGGACACGTACCAATCTATTAATTTGTACCGTTGCAACAATTTCTAATTTGCAAGAGATTTCGATATCACAACACAGTCAACGCATCGAATGTAAATTTCAACTTTGATCCTTCGCATCCTTGTTCCGTGTGCGTTAAGTCTATTTTCCCTTCGATTAAATACACCGTTTACTTACAATTAGAACTGTAAATGTTATTAATAATATATCTTCTCGTCGTTAATGCAATAAGTAAGATTAATGAAAAAAGGGTACTCTCTAAAACTTCAAATTAGAAATTTAGCTTGATACACGGCTCGACAGGTGCGAAGGATCAAATCTCTCCCATTTTCAATTCCCTATTAAATTCATCGAATGCAAGTAAAATTAAGATCGCAGTCAACATCGTCTACGAATTTGCAACCCTTTCGTTGAAACGGGTGTTAATCTTAGTAAAAAGAATAAACTCGTAATCGATAACGTTAGGTGGAGATAGCGGATTTGGATTTATGTCAGTATGGGGATTTAATGTTTGGCGACATATCACGCGGTGATCTAATGGACAGCTATAATACATATACAGTAACAGTGAATTTTTTAATTCGACAATTCTAAACTTTTGTATTTCGCTATTTCTATATTTCTGAATTCCTAGATTTCCAATTTTTTAAATTTCTCAATTTCTAAATTCCTGCGATTTAGAATTTCCAAATTCCTGCGATTTAAAATTTTCAAATTCCTACGATTTAGAATTTTCAAATCTTACGATCTAGAATTTCCACATTCCTACGATCTAGAATTTCCAAATTCCTAAAATCTAGAATTTACAAATTCCGGAAATCTACAATTTCCGAACTCCTACAATCTAGATTTCTCCAAATGACCAGAATTTCAGATTTCCAAATTGTCAAATCGCTAAATTTCTCGATTTCCAAATCTCAAAATCTTTAAATTCTTAACAACCCAACATTCCAAATTTTCAAACTCCCGATTCTCAAATTGGTCCAAATCCCCGAGCTTCTCAATTCCTCAAATCTTCCGAATCGACAAAATTCCCGAATTCCGAAATTCGTAAAACATTCGCTCGATTACATCTCATGCTGTGATCTACCACGTGACCATACAACGCATAGCAATACGTCGCGTGGCGATTCAACAACAGCCCACCCTCGAACAAAAATCCAAATCACGCCGATGCTCTCAGGGGTGAAATTTTGCAGCAACGAAAGGGTTGTCGGAGATCGCGTTGGTTCGGTGCTCGAAATACGAACGAAGCAAAAGGTTTATGGGACCCGCGTGGCGGCCCCGTGAGACCCTTCGTGGATTCAATCGAACGTGATGACGATCAACGACCAATAGACATTTTCCTTTCGAGAGACGTCGTTCGTTGCGGCCGCGCGTTTCACTTCGCTGTTTAAGTCGATTTTTTGTACGCGATCAACGATTCCGATCGACACACGTTTAGCTGGTTAGTTTAGTTGTTACATATGGTCGTCAGCGTCGCGCGAACGACACGGTCGACCATCGATTCGATATTGTTGGCAATTAATAATCGTTAGACGTTGTAGAAACGCGACAACGATCGGGCGACGCGTTGATTTTACGGGGATGTTTCTCCTCTCGTTTTCGACTTTCTATATTGCGATCACTGTTTCTAGCTCAATCGAGATGTTCCCCCCCCCCCCCCGTGAGTTAGCTGCGTTCCGCGACGTTTTTCTTCGCGATTCGGAGGATGTTGTATAGTTGAATAAAATTTTATTCGCGCGATCCCGCTCATCTCCCGGGACACGGGACGAGGCGATGCGTTTCGAAAAATTGTTCAGAGTCTAACATTAAAATTAGGTGAAATGGTGTAATAAATTTGTAGGCGATTCGGTTGTTGAATGACTCGATTTTTTTATCGATCCTCGACGAATTAAATACTCTTTTAAATTAGACGAAGGAAATCGTTGAGGGGCGTAATCGCGAACGAGCGTTAATTAATCAACTATATCCATTCTGTCTGCACCGGAACATCGTTTAAATCGAATTTAACGCTAAGTTCGGGTTTCGTAGCGCGTCCGCGGTCTCGGTCGATAATTTACGGTCAATGTGTCCCACATTTTTTAGCGCAGCTTAGCAAGACCGCATAGCGTGACCGTAGTTGATAGTCGTAACAGAGTTTATAGATAAGTTTCGCCGTAAAGTATCGTCCGTGGCTCGCGCAATGTCCTCCACTCGTATTGTAATTTAGCGATGACCCACGGTACAGGTCCCTCGAGCAGACCGGCCGGAGGCTGCAAGACATTAATGTCATCGAGAATCGAGCGCATTTTTATATTTGCGAGATCGTTGTGTTAACATTTCTATTATAGACACACACACACACGCGCGCGCGCAAACATATTATATATTGTATATTGTTCATCGCGTTACCATTCATTGTCCCGAGGCTGGATACTCGAGGGACTACTCGGTTCTTTAATCATCACTTCGAATCCTTCGGAGGAGTCGAGCGACGTGTCGAATGAAAGTATAGAAAGAGCTTCGACGAATAAACGGAGACGTATAGAGACAATTATTTTTGGAATAGAGAGAAAGAGAGTGCTTTTAGGTGACACTAAATGGCGAAACTTAGTAAATTGTTCAAAATAACGGCGGAAGAGGACGAGGAGAATTGAGGAAGGAAGATTGTTTAGCTCGAAGGGAAAAAGTAAAGAAAGAAAGGAACAAGTTGATAATATAAAATGTAGATAGAGAGGAAGAAGGCTCGACGAGAGCGATGGCGAATCCGTCACGGTGCGCCGACTGACACGTTTTCGGACGGTTTAAATATACTTATAGCGAAATTAAGAAATGCATATTATTCTGCCGATTAACGAGTAAGTGCGTAGAATTCGTTTAACTGTAGATAAAGACACGTACACAGTCACGTACGCGCGAGTGCAAGATACATTACCACCTGTAATCGTTCACCCACAAACCACCCACCCAGCCACCCACCCACCCATGTGTACACAGCGTACAAACACGGATATCACACGAGACACATACACACGGACATACACACACACACACGCACACACGCGTATATACATTCACAGACACTTACACATACTTAGACATCGGAGATAATCGAGGTACGGTTAAGAGAAAAAAAAGAAATATATAAAACGAAACGAATGGAGAAGAGAACGTGAGAAGACGAGAGAAAGAGAGAGAGAGAACGAGAGTAATGGGAGATATTAAAGAAAAAAAAAATAATAAATGCAAAACACACACACACAAAGGCGCAACACGTACACGCGCACGCACGTTGCAATTAGACGTTATTATCGCAATTTGGAGTTAAATTTTATAATATATAATATATAAAAATATATATATAATAAATAAAAGTTGACGGATAATATAGAGTTATATTAAATATCGATTAAAAAAAAAAAGAAGAAAAAACGAGTGGGAGAGTTGTGTTCATTAGGGTGGCGCGGTACACGCGCTATCAACTCACCTTAATCCTCTGACTCTTTTAATCCTTTTAACACCTTCCGCTATTCCTTTCAAGGCAATCTCATGGCGACCTCATTCTCGAACGTCTTTCGCTTTCTTCTCTGCTTCGTCGCTACATTTTTTCGATGAATACCTCTTTAATTTCATAATGAAACGATTGCTTATTTGATAATAAACGAAACGGTAGAAGCTTGAGAATGTCAAATGAAATTTCTTCAATAAAATTTCTTTTCTAACCCTTCTTCGTATTTTCGATTTTAATTCCGTAAATGGTTTTCTAAGATCCTTATTTAGTTTACGCACCGCCGCAGTAGAAACAGCTATACACAGCTAGACACGCGGTAAAATGAATTCTTGAAGATATTAAAAATTAATTTCTTAATACGATGCTTTTATTTTGTATTTTACGTTATTATTGATTTTAATTTTATTAGAAGCTATTATATTCTTTTTCTTTTTTAACTATTTGAACCAGTTAAATTCGTAGTGCCGTACACTGGTGGCTGTCGTAGCTTTACAAAATTGGTAAGTGCACTAACTTAAAAATTTGATGATGTAACAAAAGATTATCTAAATTGTCAAATGTATCATAAAAGTATGGGACACCGTAGATTAGTTTACTACTTAAAGTCAGGATAGTGTAGTTTACGAGAAACTTCTTTAATTATTTAACAAAATTAAATCTACAACATCGGTCATCTCTGCAGCAAAATAAAATAATTCATGGATTCTATCGAAGAGGGCGCAGAGCTCATAGTCATAATATCAGCCGCTAATAATGAGTTCATCTGTCAGTCGTCGTACAAAGTAAGAAAATCTATAAATTGTATCTAAATTATTTCAATTTCACTTGTTCCTTATCGTTTACTTATTTGCACAATTCTCAAATTTTTGTAAGAGTACATATACTAAGGACCAAATTCTAAGATTGCTTGAATGTTTGTTCGCTTTTTTAAGGTTATGTTCATTGTTAACTTTGAATGATTTATATTAAATAGAGAACATAAATTTGAATTATTTCTACAGTCTAAAAATATCAGCAGGAGCTTTAGTATGCGAGGAAAGTATTTTGAAAGGAGATATTACTATTGGGCCAAAAACTGTGATACATCCAAGAGCAAGTATCATAGCAGAAGCTGGTCCGATCATAATAGGTGAAGGAAATATTATTGAAGAAATGGCAACTATAGCAAACAGGTACATTTAGATGGTTAAGACAAAGTTTAGATCGTCTTTTTGGTTTTAATAGAAGCGGTTACTTAATACAGATTACCAGCAGATGCTCCAGAATCTACAACAGTACCGGTGCAGATAATAGGTAATTATAATGTGTTTGAAACCGATTGTACCTGTGAGGCATTTAAAGTTGGAGACAACAATATTTTGGAAAGTAAAGGTAATAGTACTATAAAGTATCTTGTGAAATATCTATTTTTTATATATCACAGTAGAATCATATTCTTATTTATAGCACATGTTGCTCGTGAAGTCGAAATAACAAATGGTTGTGTCATTGGAGCATCATGCATAGTGACAGAACCTGAAGCAATACCTGAAAATACCATAATTTATGGTAGTCAATGCCAACGCAGGGAAATGTATGATAAACCATATGTATGTCTCCTTAGAGTTACATTTCATATTATGTATAAACTATAAGTGAATTGAAATTGTATAATATTGAACATTTTGTTTCAGCCTCAAATAGGTCAATTAGAATTCTTACTAAAAGTTCTACCAAATTATCATCATCTTCGTAAGCCTAATATAAAACCAACTAAAAGTGATGGAGGTATATAATTTTTATTAAGTTTCGTATCTCTGGTAATTTGCTTATGAACATAATAAATTAACAAATACTAATTTTGTATCGCTTGATACATGATAAAACGTATATAAATTACAAACACTGAATGATTATTAAAAGTGCATTATAATTGTTTTTATACATTATGTAGAATAGAAGTATTATTATTTAATAAATTATTCATATTTGCTATTATGACTGTATTTTATTACTAGGTACACTGTACATCCCATATTATTTGATAGAAAATTGAAGATAGTTAATGTAATTATTAATTAATATAATTACAAAAATATAAACATTTATCGTTACTGTAATATCACGTTTTTGTCGAATAAATACAATTTTTAAGTGAACACTGCAGGTCGAGACTTTGCCAGCAATCAACTCAAACTGACAGACTCGTAGTTCCAATTTCTGACAATAGAGGACACAACCATCACTAAAATTAACACGTGATCTCAATTTTTTTCATACAAATCTAATTAATTAACACATAACAACTGTTAATACTGATTCATAAATTAATATAAAATTGTTGTCTTGTGGAACCATTTATAATTTTCGATATTATTGCAATTTCATTTATGTTTAAATATCTTTTATTTTACTAGGAGTAGGTAATGTAATGCACGACTATAAAACACGTGGAAATACATGTGGCAATACAATTGAAGTATATAACGATATAACATAACACGATAATATATTGAGATTCCAGTACTCATAATAACTATCTGTACACTACGATATACATCAAAGTAATAAGCGAACCACTTTGATATATCGCATAATATTTATTTAACACAATTGCCTATAAGAATAAGATCCCTATGAAGAATGAGATCGTCGAAACGATGAGCGGTCGCAAATCCGAGCACGTTTGCGACAAGTTAATGTAACTTGATGTTTCTCCTTCTCTTGGTTCTTCTCCGGGCTGACTCTCCGGAGAATTCAGCGGCACAATACTAAACGCTACACCTATGAATATGAATTAGCGTCTCGTCGAGGGGGTTGGATGCGAACCATTTACCGTTTCCGTCAGCTTAACCGCGTACCACAGTGGCTCTCAATACGCCATCCATTTAAGCCGCAAATGTGCAAATCGTGTTATCACGTAATTTATACGAACGACTTTATCAAATATACGTTGATCAAACTTGATACAAATCTCTACAATAACCATGCAAAACAGCAATCACAGCCGTTCCTTTTAATCTTATCCGAACGTTGGATACCTTATATTTAATTTCAATCTAACAGCAATAAGAAGCACGTCGCGATAGATAAAATGAAAGTCATGGTGGAAATATTGGAATGTTATTTCGAAATGTGGAATGATGATTTGTTTTACAATCATCGTTACATCTTCGTTGTTTTTGGGAGAATGCAGTCAACAAAATTACAAGGAAAATAAAATTACCGAAGTTTGCAAAGTGCCACGTTTGTGTTGAGCGCGTTTAAAAAGTAAATAAACATTGAAAGTACTTTAACCCTGTAATAAAGGTATTATCAACGTCGGAAGTGTATTGTATAAAATTCAGTCAAGAATTGAATTTATTCAACCAAAGAATTACTATGCTGGATAGAACGTAGATTGATATCCCTTCAGGGAACAAATGTTCAGGCGATATCATTCTGAAGATAGGTTACATAAAAGGGAGACACGGTTAAAAGCCGCGAGTGCCGCTTTATTTTAATGATCGCTGCTCGCAACCCCCTTCAACGAAACTCTTGTCGCGGAAAGTGGTGACCCGAGAGAGCTGTCATATTTTGACGTCCGCAGCGGGCGTTCTGGTCGGGAAGGGGAGACGAGAAGAAAAGAGATTATTTTTCGTCGCGCTGGGAGAAGTCAGAAATCAGTACGAAAGCGAACAACGACAGGGGGAAGTCCCTAATGGCTGGCAACCATCAATTCCACCCACTTTTTCTTATCCGTGCTCATCAACAAATTTTCGGGGAGCTATTGCGTATGGATACAATTTCTTTAGATACTATTTTGCAACTTTTGGCTACTGGGACTTGCAGGTTTTGGGCTTCGGAATTTGAGCATTGAAATTCGAGGGATTTGGAGAGATGGCGATTTAGGTTGTATCGGATATGGGGATATAGGAAATTGAAAATCAGTGGATAGGGGGAGTATGTGGACATGATGATACAAGGATTTGAGCATGTAATAATTTTGAGACAAAGGAATTTGAGTATATAGAAACTTTTGTGAGATACAGATTTATAAACTTGAGCATTTCAGAATTTAGGATTTCAGGGATTTGGGAATTTGAGTTAGCAGAAGCTTCGGAATTCAGAAATCTGGAAACCTAGAATTTCGAGAATGAATTAAAGAAATTAGAATTTTTGGTATCGAAGTTTGAGACTCAATCGATCGAATGTGAGAATTTGGAGATATGTAAATTGAGAAATTTTTGAATTTGTAAAAGCTTATAACAATACTATTTATCGAATATGAGTGGCCAGAAGCAACTAGAGTAAAATCGATACTCAGCGCGAAACTTCGAAAATAAAATCCACCGCATCGCAATCGAGTAAATCCACTTCATTTCACGTTATTCCCTTCGTTAGTTTCCGAAATCGCAAATAGCGTCGGAACGGCGACAAACGCGGATCAAATTATATCGGTCGATTACGTGCACGTCAGAGATCTCGAAATGGTTATAGTTTAACGATCGGGAAGGTCGATAGTCGGTCTCGGGGGGTTGGTATCTCGATGATCGGCCGTCCATCAACGGCGTAAACGCGATCGTCAACGGTTACGTTGAGTAACACTCTCTTCGCCCTCGCTTTTAGAATCGCGACTCAAATTGACGTCCGCAGACACGGGCACCGCTTTGTCGAGTGGCAAACGAGAGTGACGAGCGTTGCGAATCTCGCTTAACGTTTCCATTGTGAACCCAGCCAGTGAGATGGCGAGGGAGAAAAATGTTATATACGTCGGCGGGACCCTGCGTTGAATTAATTCGATACTGCCGCGGTCTGACAGAGATTCGGTAATTGCTGGAGAAACACTGATTTCCGGCGAATTATCGCGATACGCATCTCTGCCGGATTTTCGTAGATCATGGACGGCGTGGGCTTCAACGCGTTATTTATCAAAACGGTTTCTCTGTTTCGTAATATGTACGTCAACGAATAATTAAAGGGAGGGTTCCGCCATTTTGGTTACAGCGAATAGTGTAGTAAGTTACGCTTTTAGAGCAGGGGCACGTGAACTGATTATTTCAAAAGTTAATTTTTGCACTATTAAAATTCGCAAGTTCTTAAATTATCCAGATGTTCTCATTTTTGAGAACTCAAATTACTGAGTACTCGAAAGTTTCTATTTCTGGTTGCCCGAGGTCATAGATCCTCAGAAGCTGAAATTTCCGAAACTTGCAAATTTCCAGAAAACTGAATTACTACATCTCTGAGAGCTCAAAAGATGCAAGTTCTAAATTTCCAAAAGCACAAATTACTAAATCCTCGAAATGCTCAGCTTCAGAAATTTCCAATTTCACAAAACCTTAAATCGTCTCACTTCAAAATACTCGAGAGTTCAAGTTTCCATTATCTTGATTTAAACGAATCCCCAAATTCTGGAAAGCCCAAACTACAAAAATTGCCAAATCGACAACCTCAAGTAATCTGATCCCCGAATTCTCGAAAGCTCAAATCTCAAAATTTGCATCGCACATAATGCGTCACTATATTGTATGAACTTGTACCTGTATACACGATACAAGTGGATCATCAGGAAACAACTGAGATGGCCGATGATTATCGAGCAACCGGTGATTTATCTCGAGTTAGCGGTTGGATCACGCGATCTGGTGATACTCGACAATCATACGTACACAGTGTCATCGAGAAGGATCTCCTGCGATGAGAATAGCAATCGAGATAAACGATTCAATACGCGACAATGAATAATACTGGAGCAACGGTTAAACGTAGCAGAGGATCGGGTCCGCCCACGAGGCTGTCCGAAGGGAAACCACCCGTAAAATCCAAAAGGGGTGCAGTGAAGCGGGAGCGGCGCAGGGGGCGCCAGGCGACTCTGTGACGCGATTATGCTAACGAAGTTATTCCATTGTAACGCTGTTTACAACGGCGCGCATTAAGGCTACACCGGAACAATGGCACCCCCTCTGGACCCCCATCACCCCCTATCCCCCCTGCGTATACAAGTCGGTGAATCCTCGAGGATCGCGCGGCCATTGTATCCTCTTTTCCGAAAGGAAATACAAGCTCGACGATGGTGAACCGGAAAAATCTACCGAACGCAAGTATTAATGGTGCAGTTTGCGAGATGGGGGATCTGATGTTAGTCTTGTCACTTTGGTTGCTTGCGATTTCTTACGAGGATCTTCCTATTTTGGTTCTCTAGGTGCGTGGATTCGAGCGCTTCGAGGACTGTTGGCGAGGTAGTTTGAAAGGAAATTCGATGAGAAAAGTGGTGAACGCAATCGGTATATTCTTAGATCTTTGAATTTTTGAACTCGCACATTCGAATTTCTCAATTAATAGTTTTCTAAACCCCCAAGTTTCTGAGTTTGGATATTTCTTAAGTCGAAGTCCCAAATTTGTAAATTCTCAAATCCCTAAATTCCCAAGTTTTTAAATTCTCAAATCCCTAATTTGCCAAGTTTGTAAATTCTCAAATCTCTAAATTCTCAAATCCCTAAATTCCCAAATTTGTAAAGTGTCAAATTCCTAAATTCCCAAGTTTGTAAATTCTCAAATTCCAAAATTTGTCAATTCTGAGATCCCTAAATTGTCAAAGTTGTATACTATTAAATCCCTAGATTCCTAAATTTGTATACTCTTAAATATACTTCTCAAATCTCAAAATGCCTAAACCCCTAAATTTCCAAATCCATAAATCCCCAAATTTTCGAATTTTCGCGTTTCTAAATTCAAAACTTTATAAACCTGAAAAATCAGTAACGACTCACTATTAAGTGCTTGAACTACTATTTCCTATATCACCACGTAACTATCTAAACAGGATATTGCAGAAAGGTTAAGGTACATACATCTCTACGTCTGAAAGATTATACATTTATTAAGTGGATTTAAATGTTATCGGAGATCATTTATTGAATGTTTAATGATAATGTTATTATGATAAATATCAATAAGAGATTTCCGTCGTCAAAACCATCGGAACACAACGAATACAAGAGGGGTGGAAGGAGCCCCGACTGCTTCGCGTCTGGTTACACCCCACCGGGGCGCCACTTGACTCGTATTTAACTTTCAAATATATTTTATGCCCTTCGCATCTTAATACTTTCATGGATTCGCGATTTCTACTCCCTTCTTTGGATTCGCATGGTGCGCGTGTATTTTCGTTCCACTGAAACGTGCATGATTCTATATTACAAAACGCTGCCACCCTCGCGAAACATTCCTATAAAACACCAACGACTGTATCACATACTTCCGTTATGTTTAATTTTATCATATATCACCTACATTTAATACTCGAATACCTCTTTCGAATATCAATAATTCTTCTTAAGGTTCTAGATAATTTTCTATTATCTGACATTTACAGATTATGGATTATTTTATAGTTAAATGCAAAATATGTGAAGGTTGTTTTAGTTTGTCACACTTTTTCATTCGTTTGTCAATTTTCGTTGTAACAACATGTAACCTTTTGAAGATGGTTACAGTTTTATAAACTTACCTTGGATGGCGCCGAGAATCGATCTTCTGTCAAATTTTGTCAAAATTCGATTTCTTTCCGATAGCAACGAAACCCACAGATCAACGTGGGCGATTCGAGACACAAGTAACTCATGCTCGAACGAACCCAGCATTTTACGTGTTCATCGAAGCGTGGCAGTGCTTCGACGGGATTATTTGTAGGATTCAGTCGTATACTCGACATTTCCGCCGAATCCTTTGTACCACTCACCCGTTACCACATCGAATATTTTCGAGACGTATTTAGGCTCGTTTTGGACAGCCGGATATTCGTCGTAATATTTCCACTTGCTTCTCGAATGAGAGAACACGACACAAATTTAGCAAACAAATAAAACAATTACTATGTTACAACAATAAAATTACTGTTATAATGAAATGATAAATGTTATAATAGAACAAGGTAATTTTAGAATTATAATCGCGTAGCAGACACGTGAACAATTTTATGCCATCTTTTCACGTTGAGTCAGTGTCACTTCAAGATGAAGCTACCTTTGAAGATATATGGTAACTACAAAGTTTGTTTCCTCATCAATCTTGACGTTTAGCTCCTTGAGTTGTCTTCTGAATCCGAATGTGGCTACTGATCGCTTTGAAGTACGCCGCCGACAGTGTTCACGTAGTTTCTTGTTAACGCGATAACCTTTGATGGGTGAAAAGTTAATTAGCCGACTGGCACAGCTGTGGACGTTTTGATGTTAACACTGATATTAGCAGTGGATGTTTTCCTCTGTAATTTCCGCTTCTCGATTGATTTATGAACGCCATGGGAGTAAGAAGACGCCTCTGATGCAATACTCTCGGTATATTGCCGTACATGTTCTTAAACCCCTACAGCTCCAGATCTTTATAACCAAATATCACATACATGAATATTACCATTATTCCAGTGCATTATACACTCTTTTAGGATTTATTTATTGGTACAAATTTGAGATAAGTAAAATTACACAAATTTTTTGTAAACTTAAAAAATCCATCCTGGATGAGGTTAATGGTAATAAGTTCGATTTGAATTGCTCAACCCATTATACAATTACCATTGTCTTGTATTATCATATTCGTCAACCGAACAATAGCGGTAACAATTCATTATCTGTCCACGTCTATTCGTTAAACCGAACATTAAAGCCCAGTTTTCTTCTCTGCGGACGCGTCAGGCACGTTAATATCGCCGGACAGTTACATAAAGCAAAAAAAGAGAAACGAGAAGAAATAGAACTTTCACAAATGTTCTTTCCTGCAAAACGTTGTCACGCATCACGGCAGACAGAGGAACGCCTACGTGGACGAAGAAGACGTCACCGTACATACACACGTGGAATCAGATAATCTTGCCACTTGGTCGACGAACAGAGGCGAGTATGCATATGTGGTTTGACGATGGGGGAGCCAAGCAGGAACGTAGATGGCATTCCTCTAATTTGTCGGCTCGACTTTGTCGGCTAATCAATCGGTTTCGTGATTACCATGCGTCGTGAGCGTTAACCATCACGAACTTCCACGATTTTCATGCCGTCTATCATTTCTGTGGGTAGGTGTGCGTGAGCCGTCCACACACGTGCACTCGTTAGAGCGGCATCATCAATCGGTTTTGTGGCTAATTTCATTCGTGGACATTTATCGAGCAGCGAGCCTTGATACGCCATTTTTAAGGATTAATCACCGGGCGGGAATGATCGCGATAGCAAATTCTCCGGGATGAAATTGGCCGATTACAAAGTACCGGGACAATTAAGGATAGATTAAATTCATTTTGACGGCTATCCGGAGTGAAGCGTTAAACGTTTTAAGTGTTGCACGGGCACACGTACAAACGGGCGATGTGTTGTACGTGCATTCACGCGGCCTGTCGGCAAGCAGATGCACGCATCGCCGCCTTCATTTCACGCATAATTGAAAACACGTCCCATTTAGCGCCGAGGACGTTCGCCACTTCGCCATCCCGGGCTTCTTCCCAAGATAGCACCCGTTTAAGTCGTGTCCCGTACGATTAACGTGATTTAGAAGCTGGCCGCCCGTTTAACGTCTCAACGACGACGACACTGCCTACAATAATTTCAGCGACATATTTTCGCGCGTTCTAACGCACGCTTTACTGCTATGCCCACGTTCTTCTCTCATATTCGTACAAACTACCAAACGATGTTCAATGAATATCAATTCCCGAATGTGGACTGCCGAATGTTAAATGTCAACGGACGAATATTTGATAGGACATCGAATTTTGGACATCAGATATCGAACATCGGGTATTGAATATCAGACATTGAACATCAAATGTTGAACATCAAATGTTGAACATCAAATATCGAATATCAATTGTTGAACATCAAACGTTGAACATCAAATATCGAATATCAATTGTTGAACATCAAACGTTGAACATCAAATGTTGAACATCAAACGTTGAACATCAAATGATGAACATACGATATTGAACATTACATAATGAACATCATATGTTGAACATCAAACGTTGAACATCAAACGTTGAACATCGAATGTTGAACATACAATATTGAACATTAGATAATGAACATCAAATATTGAACATCAAATTATGAACATACAATATTGAAAAGTACATAATGAACATCAAATGTTGAACATCAAACGTGGAACATCAAATGCTGAACATTAAATATTGCACATTAAATGTTCAACATAAAATATTGAACGCCAGATATTAAACATCAAATATTGAGCATGAGACACTCAACAATAAATACTGATCAGATATTGAACGGCAGACAGTGAACAGCAAATATTGAGTACCAAATGTTGAACATCACATACTAAACATTAAATACTGAACTCTAGATATTAGCACTAGAACTACCAACCAGTCAAAATGACTAGTTTCGGGTTTGACATTTTGTCATAAAACTTTGTGGCCGACCTTTTGTCAAAATATCTGTTATTTTATTGAACTAATAAATGGTGGTATATGGGTTAGATGATGCTGTAATATTTATTTCTTTATTTTTCTACTTCATTTTCAATTCTAAAGTACACATTTAATGTTGATATTTCTAGTGTTAAATAGCAGCTATTGAAAGTATATATGAAATATATGCACAGATATCAACAAATCGAATATCAGATTTCTAGTATTAAACATCAAATCCCAAATATGAAGTATCAGGTATTGAATATTATATCTGTATTTTACTCCTGATCGCAAAAATTATCCTGCAACTCTCGAAGTGCGCACCACTATCCTAAAATGTGTCATACGAAGCGACTCTAACGTAGTAGCCCGGTAATGTACCGTGTCGTGATGCACGCCACGAAAACCCCAACGATTACGAGACCAGCAGTTCAGCGTGTACATAATTCCTAATGTCCGGCTCTCGTAGGAACACGAAGGTGAGATTAGGCTTGGCGACAGGTAACGTCACCCTACATTCAGCGTGCACAATTTATCCTCTCGGAGGGCAACGGAGAAGCTTATGGTTAATCCATTACGGAGGGCACGGGTGTGCGTCGCCGTCTACGGTTTTCACGACGCCCACCAATTTGCTAACCATCGATTTCTTCCTGTACACCCTTTCGCACGCGACCCTACCCGCTTCCGTGGCGGACGCAAATAATACTACACCGCCAATCGCGAATTCTAGACCCTTTCCATCCGCGTTTTTCCCCCATTTACGAGCTGCTGCTATCTTTAGAAACGCACGCGCACCACCGTGTCCCTTTTGACGGGACACAGAGAGAGCACGAGCTCGCAGGCTTCGCGTTTTGCCTCCACCTTTGATGGATTCGAGTGTCTCGTGCTTGCCCCGCGATGAAAAAAGCTCGTCCTCTTCGTGGAACTGGGTTTGAAGGGATTATGGATCCGAGAATCGCGGACGCTGCTCGCTGGAACGGGAATATGAATGGGACGAAATTGTGTATGACGAAGGAGCTGTGGGTCTGATGTTAATTTTGGTATCTTTTAAATATTTCATGCGGGTGTTCTTTTTTGCGCTGGTTTAGAGATTTTGTAGGTAATAAAAGTGTAGGAAGATGCGAGTTGTAATGTTGGTAGCTGTGGATATATGGGGCACTTGTCAGGGACTCTTGTTCAGGAGGGTCTCGTGGTTAAATTTTTAGTTTTAATCGACAAATTTTGGAACTTCTTGCAATTCTCAAGAATTGTAAAGTTTCTAAATTTCTGTACTCCTGGATTCAAGAAGTGTAAAATTTTCAAATTTCTGTACTCGAAAATTTGATGCAACCCTTGTCTCGTACATCATCGTAAACATCAGTCATTCAATCGTAAATCAAAAGAACGAGCCCTATAATGGGAACCTACAAACGCAAGCAAAAGAAGGGAAAGAAGTGCAAGAAAACAGGGAGGCGGAAGAGGAACGCGAGGAAGAACAAATTGTCCAGAGAAAGTAAAAAGAAGATGTCGTGGGGAAAATAAATCGTCGAACACATGGAGTTTCATTCATAATTATTGCATTCGGTCTTCGACCACAAAATATACATAAACGAGAGAACCTGTAATTATATTACAGGTGTCAATAATTCTCATTACAGTATGTCATAACAATGTTCTCAATAAATATTGTCAGAAAATATGATATTAATGTCTTTAACAATTGTTATCAGAAAATGTGACATTAATATCTCGATGATTATTATCAAAAAATACATATTAATATTCTTAATAATTCTCATAAAAATATTATATCATATTAAAATTCTTAACAATTTTTACTAAAATATATTTCATTAATATTTAATAATCTTTATTAAAATAAATCGTAACAAAACTCTCGCAGAAGAGAAGTCAAGTTAACAGTTTTGCACGGACCACCTTAGCGAATACAAAGATAAAGAATAAGTTACGATTGTCCCGAGCGAATGATCCTGATGTAAGAGAGACTCGTCGAAAGCAACGATTGTTCTTGTCAAGAGAGTTTCTTCGGGTGAAATTCACGGAACGTTCATTCTCGTCATCGTTTTCCCCCCATTTCGCGTGTCGACTTTACAAGGTGCGGATTTTCTCGAGCAGAATCTGTACAGAGGTAGTGGAAGACGCGCAAGGAGATTCAGACACGAATGCTCAGACGGCCCTAAATCTTGTCTCGCGAACCGAACCGTTCGCCTTCTTCTCTTTATTTTGCTACGTGAAGGCGTCGTTCCGCAACCCGTAAGCTTTCGTTACGCACGTGTGAACGGAATCGTCGGCTCTTAAACGCTTCGCTTCTTAAACGTGCCTCGAAACTCGTACCTCCTTCACAACTTTTAATTACTGGATGTTTCGTCGACGAACAAGAACGGAACAATGAGTGTCTGTTATGATCTCCTGTTTCGAATTAGCGACACTGTCGCGCGTATTCTATCCAATACGTGCATAGTGTTGGTGGTTTAGTGAATTTTGACACATTTTTATGTTTAAGACGTTTCGAGTCTTCGAAATTATCAAATTTTAATCCCTGAAGTGAATTCGTAATTTTTATGAATTTTTAAATTGCAAGATTTGTATACGTCGAATTCTTACATCTTCAAATTCCTTTTTTGGCGCATCCCTACATTTCTGAATTCCTAAATTTCCAAATTTTTTAATTGTGAAACTTGTATACCGCAAATATCTAAACCCTCAAATTTTCTGATTGGGGAATTCGTACATTTCTGAATCTCCAAATTTCCAAATTTTTTAATTGTAAAATTTGTATACCACAAATTTTCTTCTTGGGAAACCCGCACATTATCGAATTCCCAAATTCCCAAATTTTTTTAATTGTAAAATTTGTAAACCTCAATTTCATAACTCCCCAAATTTTTCCATTTCTAAATTCTCTAATTTTCAGTAACCCTGATTCCCTAATTTCTAAATTTTAAAATTTACAAAATTTCGAATCCTGAAATTCTTAAGTCCCTTACTTCCTAGATTCCTGAAATTCCACATTTACAAACTTGAAAATTTTCAAACCTCCAACTCGTCAAATCCCCAAATCTCAGTACTTCCACGTATCCACAATCTCAAATCCTGAAATTTCCAAATGCTCAAATTCTGTGAACTTTCCTAATACATCATCAAACTGAAACGATGAATGTCGAATTTGGAAGCGTTCGACGGTGCCATAATTAGGTTTCCCAGCGAAAGCAACGATCGTTTCGCAATTTTTATGGTGCAACGCTTTCATGTTGCTTTACAACCCGTTAAGTGCTACTTTGTCAGCCTCCGAGTGAGCGGGTAGATCCGGTCGATACTCGTTTCCGCTTCGTCTTTACACGAGCAACTTTTGTCGAGGCTGTTTCCGCGCACGATAAACTTCTGCTGACAACCGTTCGAAAAGGAGCTCGTTCGCGGCGTTTGAAAGCCGTTAAAACATCCGAGTATAAAATGGTACCGTTCGTACATTGTTGCACGAAGAACACAAGAAACGATCACGATAAAACTTCGGGATAGAACATTGTACAGAGCGTTACAGAGCGTCTCGCTTTATTTTTTGAACTTCGTTAAAGGGTTTTCCTTGCAACGAGCTCGATGATGTATGGCCTCGTGCTTTATATAACGAGCCGCCGTTTAACTTTAGATCCTGCAAGGCTCAATTAGGCCCGTGTCGCGTTAACGAGTGCCGAAATAGCGTCACTATTAGCGTGATGTACCGATTAGCTAACTGGGAAACGCCTACAAACAGAAGAAACTCACGGGTATAACCTGCTACGAGGTTCTTTATGATAACAATTAAAAACTAATAATCGAGTCACA
Organism: Coelioxys conoideus; assembly: GCA_947623535.1. Lineage (NCBI taxonomy): Eukaryota > Metazoa > Arthropoda > Insecta > Hymenoptera > Megachilidae > Coelioxys > Coelioxys conoideus. Next base: position 13,622,879 of record OX392457.1, on the reverse strand, counting down.
ATTATTGCCTTATTGAATATTTACTGATTGATACTTAGTAGCTTCAAGCGAAAGAAAGTTATGTTCAAAATTTATTTCTGAGTGTATTCAAGATTCATGCACTCATATTTCTTGCTACAAATCTGATAAAATTCTGGGGAAATTTAGAAAAGTTCTAAGGATTTTTATGTTTTCTCTAGGATATTAGAATTTCAGTGAGATTTGCCTAGGATCTCGTTGAATTCTTCTTAGGATCTGTGTAAAATTTTCCTCCGGGTTTTTCCTGCAATTTCCGTAGGATCATCATACTACTTTTCTAGATTGTCACTAGAAGCTCCATAGGATTCCTTTGGACTCATAGAGTGTCCAGATATGCGTTGCAAAATTTGTCTAAGAACCCCTTAGATTTGCTTGAAATTTCTTTTGGTTTTCCTAAAATTTCTCTATAGGTTTTTCTTCCATATTTCTCTCTTGGATCGCACTAGGTTCTTTCTAGAATCCAAAAATTTTTCCCTAGAACCCAGAAATCTTTCTCTACAATCCTAAAACAGAATCTCTATAAATTCTTCTTATAATTTTCTGGCATTCTACGTAAACATTCTTACATTCTTAGTTTCTCTAGGATCTCCTTGCGTTCTATCTGAAATTCCTTTAGATCATCCCTAGAAATTCCACATAATTTCCTTAGGCTCTCATCAGCATTTACTTAAGCTTCCTTCAGCACTTACTTACCATTTCTTCAGCATTTACTTAGGCTCTGCCCAGCAATTCGAGTTTTCCCTAGAATCTTCCAAAATCTTGGCAAATTTTCCCCTTACCAATCTCTGATTTGCGCACATCATATCCGAGAGAAATATTATTACCCAAATAATCAAACAGTCCTAATATCAATTTGATCAACCGCAATTTCAACGTATAAGTACCGAAATGAGCGTATTGTCCATCGCGAGAGTGATCGACGCCGAAGAAAGGCGAAGAAAAGCTTCGAAAGTCCGCGACGGATGTAGCTTGTTAAGCGGGCGCAATCTCGATGACGCCGAGCGGATTGACACCGAGAAGGATACATCATTATCCTGCAAGTGGATTGGCTCGCGCCAAGATCGAGCGGATAAACGCGCTCGTTAAAGAACCGTGATGCGGGGGTGTTGTACGGCGAGGCTACCTAATGGGAAACACGTTCATCGGCGGCGTTCGCGAGCGGAGAACGATAAAAATACACAGGACACGGTTGGTGGGCTTATGGTAAACGCACGCAGCGCGATGAAAGCGAGCTGGCTCGTTAACGCCGATCGCTTTGCATACTCGTTATGACGTAAATACACCCACGTGACCGATGGGGCACATCGGTCTAATAACGACGTCGATTATGCGCACAGGTTAATGCTCGGTGTGGCTCGTCAATTCGACGGAACTTTTCCAGGAACGTCGATTTCGAAGTTTATAAATACCCGCTGAAAAATTTGCTGACAAATTGTTGACTTCAGGAGCTCATTCGGGAAGATTAATGAAATTCATGATTAATCGGTTCATTGTGGAATTCAGTTACAGAAATCTTTCATTAGGTACGTAATTGAAATCAGGCAATGACAAGTATACGTTGATTGAAGGTAAGTTTTCTTAGTATAAATTTTACGGAAAGAATCGAGCAACAAGAGGAAGAATTGTATTTTTATCGTAAAGGTAAGGAATTAACAATTTTTTGATGCGAACCGCAACAAAATAAAGTTCTGGATTGACATGTAAGTACATGCAGTGGATCGATTTCGGTAAAAATAAATTTTGAATTTGGTCATAAAGAGTGAATTGTTAATTAAGATATTTTATACAATAAAAGATAGTAAAAGGATGAAGATGTTTAAATTATAAGTCGCGGGTTCTGTGAATTTGCTGTACACGACTCTACGTTCGTGCGTTGTCTGACCATCTGGGAGTTATTATCCTAATCTACTTCGTCTTTGAAGCCTACGTAAGGTTATTGTTCGAATTTATTACACTCACAGTTTTATCGCTTTATTGTCCATTTAAACAATGTGATTTTCTTCATTTTCTTCGCAAAAAAAGTAAGATGTCTGACTTCGTCGTAAATCGACCTCTTAATTCAACATCAATTTCTTCAACTTATTAATTGAAACTTTGTACATCGACTTAATCCCATCGTTATCTGATTTCGAATTACAATCTACCCCCCAGAAAGCACTCCCAACTTCAAGACTTATCAATATATTCCTCTTATCAATTGAAATATAAACAGGTGAACAGTTCACCTAGCGCAGCCATCGGTCTATCTTCACCTATGCACTAAAAACCACCCCATCATTAACTAACCAATTCACATTTAATATTCCCCTCTCATTAATTGAAATTCTTCAACAACATCAATGTATTCCGAATTTTATTTTATCTCTAACCCTTCCTTCAAAAACCACCCCTTTATCGACCACCAAATTGAACGCAAATATCTCTTCCTCGCCAAACAAAAATCTGCTACAGTTATCTTAGCGTAAGGATCATCTTATATTGACCTATAACTCACCTTCCAAAAAACCACCCCTTTATCGACCACCACAATCAACACAAATATCTCTTCCTCACTAAACAAAAATCTGCTACAGTTCTCTTAAGGTAAGCCTCGCCTCATCTCGAACTATAACTCACCTTCCAAAAAACCACCCCTTTATCGACCACCACAATCAACACAAATACCTGTTCCTCGCCAAACAAAAATCCGCAGCAATTATCTTAGCGCGAACGTCACCTTATCTCGAACTGAAACTTACCCCCCTAAAAACCACTCCCTAGTGAACTATCAAACTCGGCATAGGCATCCGTCCAATTGAAACCCCGCAGGAGTTAACGGGGCGCAACAATCAGAGAGCCGACAAAAGCCGCACACGGTCCGGAATAAAACAGAAGGGGTAGAAAAAGGTAGCGCGTGTTGGCGATACAATTCCAGCAGGATAGCGGCAGGCCGGGTAATTAACCGGGGATCGACGCCATGGGGACTGGACATGTATGCAAGCCCTGAAATTTGACCCTTGGTCCGTGGTGGATCGTGGCTGACGGTGGATCGCGAACACGGAAGGACAAAAGCGGCCAAAGCAGCAAGATGGCGGTCCACGGATCGGTAGGCGCGTCCGGCCACGTAGTTGGCTCGTTCAACGACCAATGAACGGTGCGGTATAGCCGCGTCTGTGCGGTTATGCGACCACGCCAGCTGCCACACCGCAGCGAGTCGGCGCGGCCCAGCAATTGAAATGCGGCTCGCCGAACGCCGACAGTTTCCCGTCGACTCGTGCCAGCTACGGTCCTCTCCACGTGCTTTTTTCTCCTGTGTCCCGCATCGTGTCTCTCTCTGTCCAACCCGCGTGTTCCAGCACGCATTCTGTCGGCATGGCAACGATCGACAACTCCGGTGACACGCGTGTGGTGATTCGCCGTTCCGCGATTTGAACAGCCGTGGGATTTCGAGCTGAACAGCCGGGCAACTCTAGATTTTGCCCCCCCCCTGTTGGATATTCGCTTGGGTCGTGGATGTTCCGCGGACGTGTTTTTGGAGCAAACGCATCAATTTCAACTGACCCGGGCGGAGAACGTGACTTTGGGAATGTGACTCAGGGAAGTTGAATAGTGGAGTTCAGAAAAGTTTAGAGTCTCGGTGGAAATTGTGTCAGCCTAAGAGAGGAATCAGAGTTTGGCCCATTTGGAGCTGTGGGAAGAAACTGAAAACTAAAGTGCAGAAAAGTTTGCAACTCGGTAGATGATTGTGAATTGTGTTGGGTCGACAAAGGTCTACCTAAAAAGAAATACAAATTTGAACTGATTGGAGCTATAAGACGAATGTCACTCTGAATTACACTTAGCAGTTGAAATTCAGAAAAGTTTCAAAATTTAAGATTTGGTAGAACTTTGAGAAAAATTGTGATTTGTGATCAAATTTACAGACTGGAGTTCAGAAAAGTTTGAGATTGAATGAAAAGTAGATTGTTATCTATGTTACATTGAAACTACTATAATGAAGAACAAATTGCAGCTCTGAACTGTGGAAATTCTTGATCTGAGACCGTGAACGGTATGCAACTTCATCGCAGGTGTACCATTCATCGTTACAAATAAGGATTAGCTAAAAAAACGAGTGGTTCTATGCTTTCTATCGTGTTCGAAGAAATTTGAGATTAGGATAGAAGTATATTGCGAGTTATGCTGTATCGAAGAAGCTACAATTGAGAGAACTGTGACTTTGGAATTGTTTTAGAATATGGATGTTCGGACTGTGCTGTAGTTTGAGACATTGATTGAAGTTGAAGTTTAAGACCTGGATAAAAGGTTTACAGTGGACTATACAGTATTGCAACAGCTGCTTTTTGAAGACAACTGTGGTTATAAGTTGTTTGAGACAACGACAGAAATGTTATTCTATATTGGAAAAGAGATTCGTAACATACAGATTTGAACTAAGTTCGAACAAGTGAATCTGTGTTGAAAGACTACGAAAATAAATATCATACATTTGAAAAGGATTGATTTCTAGAGATTTTTACAAGTAACTCCTAGGTTCATCAAGCGTTATCGTCTCTAGTAATTAAAATTAAAAATACTGTTGCCTATTATGTAAACTAAATTTGAGCAATACCAGCCTTATAAAAAATAGTTGAATGCGTTAACTGGACTACTGTAAATGAAACATATATATTCACAGTAATAATTATAAACGTACATTGTTAATAAAGTAGTGATTTTATATTGTAAAAACTCACCCCTCACAGTTCGTAAGACTTTACATCAAACTACATAATCATAAATTCACAGAAAATTTACCACTGCAGAGTTGAATAAAAATAATTACAAAGTATTTAATACCGTTTAAAACAACAATTTAAAATACTGTTTGAAGACTTAAAACGAACACAATTTTTTCAAAAACCAACGGATTGTGCTTTCACGAAAACCTTTTGCAACGAAGTTGAGAGTTACGATGAAAATTATATTCGGTCACTGAGGATCATATTAATTATCGTTTCGAGAAAAGAATCGTTAAAAATGGATTCAAACATAGAGGAAACGGAACTAGATGTTGGATCAGCGAGCGACGAACTCGAATCATCGATAGCGGAATCGAAATTGACACGTCGACCAACTCCGAAACCGTTTACCATCGAAAGTTTGATAGGAAATTGCGGTGCACAGAAAGGGAATTGTGATGCAACGTCTCAAGGAGAAAGGACAAACGAAAACGAAGAGGATTCCGATAGAGACAGAGAATATCTGTATCAGAGACACTACCTGGCGACTGCGGCGGCCAGCGCTCTACCACCTGGTTGGTTTATGATTAAAAATGCATGAAATGTTTTCCTTCTCTCCATTTTATACTTTCTTTCTGTTCCTAAAGTTTGTTTTCCTCTACCTGTGCTTTCAATTGTATAACTTTATCATTACAGCAACTAATTTTTACGATTTCCTAATCTTAAAACTAAAATGACTAACTTCCATATTTCGACAATTAAGTACAAAGTAAATTTTTATAATTCTACAACGAGGGATGAAATTAATTTGTGCAACTCTGCAATGATATCTGATATAAATTTTATAATTTTATTATGAATTTTAAAAGTAATTTTTATAACTTCGTAATTAAGTTTAAAATTGATTTGTTCAACTTTATACACCTACGTTTTAAAATCAATTTTTGCAATTTTACAATTAGATTTACGATTTATTAAATTATACTTTATCCTTTCATTCAAGGAATCGTATTCACACCACAGAAAGTAAAATGAGTAAGAGTCGAACTTCTTCAAAAATATATTTTATCTACAATTATGATAATAAACTCAATGTGCAATTATAAAGAATTTGAAACGATCTATTTATGATTGATTCTAAAATAACTCAAAACTATTCCGATTGAATTTCAACTAATAATTTTACTAATAAAGAACAATATTAATCGCTGCACTTTTAGTTACTGATACATTAACACGATTTCAAGTAAAAATCCGGCCGCAAGCTATTACTATTCACTTAGCAATTCCCACGATTTAAAGACCATAATTCGTGCCTCAATTCAATATCTACAGACTGCAATATGTCGCGTCAATCTCGTTAATGTCAAGAAGCGACTGGCTGCACTTTTTCAATTGTTAATCACAGTTACATATTTTACAATCTTCTTTTCATTCTCGGATATCGCCGGTGCCGGATGTACCATGCATAATTTAATTCCTATATGTCCTACTTTCGTAGCGGGATGAAATCTTCTTCTTAAAATAAGTGTCGTTCTAGACGTCATCCGAAACGTTACATCACCTTAAGATCGCGATATCACCCGAATTCTTGTTAATCTAATTGACATATATATGTATACATCATTTAATAGATCATTCATTACAACATTCAGTTTATATTACATGTACAGACAGACGTTAAATTTAGAACGGTAAGATTTTGCGAAACTCTTGAATGAAACACTTGATCGAAATATTATTCACTTGATTCACGTGCAAAAATAGAAGGATGTACATATGAATCGCGGATGAGGAGATCTATCTGATTTGGTTAATGCAATGCCCATCGCAATAGTGATACTTCATATGCAGGATAATGCGTCAAACGGTAGCAAAACAAATTAAACGCTGGTTACCTTAGTGATCAATTATCACTATTTTCTGTCTGTAAGCCAATTACCATTAGCTGATTATTTTTTTAATTTTTCAGCCAATTACTGTTGATTAACATTTTTTCTCAATGACGAGCCATCTGCTGTTACCAAACATTTATAATTTGTACACTCACTTAAGTGCATGTATTATATCATCAATTTATTCGCGCATTTACTCTCTGACATAAATTTTACGTGAAGTATTTGACGTAAATTTTACGCATTAATTAACAGATATCGTTACCTAATCTTGATATACCCATACAATTTTTAACTCCTTTTTTACATAAATCTTAACACTTTGATTGTCATATATTGTTTCCCAATCTTGTCCCTGTGCAATTTCTAACACCATGTCCGCGTTATTTTTATCCTTTCTATAGGATAATCGTTGGTTATTAATTCGAAAGTCGATAATTTCTCGAGTTACTAATCCCTGTTAAGTAGGAAAGGAGATATAAGTTAGCGTTATGGATTTCATAAAATGCACGATCATCAAAATGTTATTTTAACGAGGCACGATCTCGAGCGCAATTATCAATGGTCATTAATTCCGACTGACAAGTTAAAATTACGAGCGAACGACGTATACCAATTTACGAAACATTAATTAACGCTCGATTCTACAGGTTTTGGTATGCCACTCGGTTTATACGGTGCATGGCTGCCGATGCGGATGTACGGTAGCAGCGGGACTTCCGGTGTTCCGATGTTACCAGCGCATACCTCCGCCAGTTATCCGTCGCATCAGGATCTCTACCAGACGCGATTATCGCAGCATCTGGGTACGGGAACTAATCATCTTCAAGGTGCAGCTTATCCGGTTGCTTGTCAGCGTGCTACCAACCATCGTGGTTCAACCAGCTTCACTGACAGCGAGGATGATGGCAGCATCGATTCGCCGGCATCACCTGCTCATGATCTCTCCAAATCGAGACAAGGTGACATTCCTCGTTTTTATTCGCTTTATTTCTTTTTCGTTTCTTCGAACAATATTCTGTTTCATTTTTTAAGCAAATTATTCCTGTGACTAGGTACGTGATCGCAAATTTTTGTAAGAAACACTCCGTGCATTTTTTATTTTTATTTTTTAATTGAATGAAATGGTTCAAGTTTTTATTTTTCCTTTTTTTAGACGAACTATTTTTGTGATTAGGTAGGTACTCGCGGATTTTTGTAAGAAACACTCGGTGCATTTTTTATTTTTACTTTTCAATTGAATAAAATGGTTCAAGTTTTTATTTTTCATTTTTTAGACAAACTATTTTTGTGATTAAGTAGGTAATCGCAGATTTTTGTAAAAGAAGCGTTTGGTGTATTTTGGGGATTCTTTTATATGTGTTGTATATTTTTGGTGGTTTGAACTGAATTGTGCAGCCAGAAAGTATTATGTGTACTTTTTTTAATTATATTTTCAAATTTCACGTATGAAATTTTGCACGGTATCGAACGGTAAAAATTACTTTGTTCTAAGTCATTTCATTCTTAACATAATAATGTAAAAATAATAGTAATCTGATGTTAGGTATGTTATAATGAGGTGCATTTCCAAAATTCCAAAGTCCAATAGTTAAGAAATCCCGAAGTTTCAAAGTCCTGCAATTATAACCTACCCGAATTCCTGAAGTTACGAAGTTACAGAGCAACCAACTTTCAAAAGTCCAAAGTTCTTTCGAAGAACTTTCAAAGTTTCAGCGTTTCAAATATTTAATAATCGTAAACACCCAAAGTTCCTATGTCCAAAAATCACAAAGACCCAAGGTCTTAAAGAATCAACTTCTGCAAAATTCGACCATACAAAATATCCACCACGAAAATATACAACTTGCAACAGTAGGTAACCTAATTGACAACAAGCACTTATAAATACGCAAATATTCTTAATTAATTCTACATTTACGGACGTTTCGTGACTACTTATATTCAAATTGAAACTAAACCATATAAACAATTAACAAATAATTCTTACAGTGACGTATACAATGATTCTTTATCTCGATGAAGGTTAATATACACTTCCACAAAAGCTCCCAAATAATTTTCATAATCGGAAATGAGAAATGTAAGATCCGTCATTATGACGTGCGCCGTAAATCTCGTGTTAAATACAGTACACGCTTGTGTGTTTGTGCACGGGTCGTACCGACCCAGCATCCTCTGTTCGTGGTTTAAATTCACGATGACGAGACGGGTATGAAGAAGAAGCTCATTAGAAAAATTTGTCCGTTCGTCCTATCGGGCATCGATTCACCGGAAAAGTATAATCGACGAATTATCAGGGGGATCGAAGAAATTTCCCGTGCGACGTCCCTGCGTTCGAGGAACAAGGGGGTTCTTCGCCGAATGGTCCGTTCTTTCGAGCGTTTGAAATTCGGCCAGGACTCGACGTGTACCGTATCCACGCACGTAAACCGTGCGTGTGCTCACGGAATGTCACAGGTGTGCGTGCACGAGTGTGTGCAACCGTGCGAGATTCGACTTTGGGGCGACTCTAATTTATGCACGCTACTGTGTATCTCTCGGGTCCTTTGCCGGCTTCGTTCGTGGCTTCTGCGACCGTAGCGGAGGATACGCTCCTGGAATCTTTAAGTGTCCATCGCGATTTTTTTCGATTCGCGTTCCTCGCGATAGCACAGCTGTAGCTTGCTCCTTTATTCTTTTTCTCTTGCCCCGCGACGATGGGAAATGCGTGAAAAAGTTTCGAATTCACTCGCTCGTCTCCTTTGACGCACGGCGAGAGGCGCTTCAGAGGTTCGACATCGAACTTTCAATTTGGTGCAGCAATTTTTCTGCTGGTGATTTTATGCTGTCACGTGTTATTTCAACTATGTTGGATCGAGTAACGGTTATGGTGGTTGATCTAACCACCGAGGTAGATGAACTAGTGTTCAACTGGATCAGAGTTTTATATTCATTGTGTAAATTATATTATGACCTGTATTAACACTAGAAGTACTGACATTAAATGCATGCTTACTTTAAAACCGAAAATAAAGTCGAAAAATAAATAAATAAATAAATAAATATTGCAGCATCACCTAACATATACAACCATTCACTAGTTCAATAACACATGACGGACATTTTGACAAAAGGACGGCAATGAAATTTTGTAATAAAAAATGCCAAACCTGTCATTTTGACTTGTTGGTGGTTCTAGTGTTAACTACATTTTATCAATTATTTCAGAATGAAATGATAGCTTCATATAGACTTTGAACATGGAAATCTTCCATAGTACAGTTTTTATGCAACTAAATGTTTATTAGTTCAATTATGAAATATATGTCTGTACATAGGTACATACCGATATTGAAGTGTTTTGACTTTACTGCATTTCATTTTATTAGATCATATTGTATTATTTATCTCATTTTATTATTTTATATTTGATGATTTATTTCACTTTATTATTTTACATTTGATTATTCGTGTTACTTTATTGGTTTGTATCAGATTATTTATATCATATACATGCTATTATTTAATTTAATAATTCATATTATTAGGGGGACCGGAAAGTAATGTCGTATCTGCCGATATTCATCTGCTATTTATCGGTTCATTATGTCCTTCAAAGGCAACATACAAAATTTGTGCAATAGATGGCAAACAGATGGTAAAAATAAAAACGTGTTAAAAATATATATGTTTGACTTTAATGCAAATAAACAACATTACTTGCCCGGTCCCACTAATATTTATTTCATTTTATATTGATTATATAAAATGGAAATGCTTATGTTTCTCCGCTGTCATATTCTATATCAATCATACTTTTTGACGATTTTATGACGAAATGATACATAGTACAGACATATATTAGAAAGTACGTTTTAGAAAAGTGCCGTGTCCGAGAATTGAAAGCGCGATCGAAGAGATAAAACGGAGAACACGATCAGGCTTGTAAACTTTGTACTATGTACTTCTGTCGCTGAAAATTATAATTGTAATTGCTCGAAACAATATCCAACTTAATGAACGCTGATCACGAATCTACCAAGTCACGCGACACGCTGCTTGCTTACTAATCATTATTCGTTCTCATTTCGAACAATTTATTGTTCCTCTCTTCTTCGAAAGTATAGCGCACAATAATTGACGATTGGTTCGTACTAATAATGTTGTTCATCGATCGTAATAGACTGATTATAGAGTCAAGGTATTTTAAGTTACTATGTATTCTTAGGCTTATTCCGTGATATTTTAAGAAATGTAAAAATACACTATTCTTATAAAAATACAAACTGCATTGAAATACACGCTTCACTATAATATAATTTAATACATAAATAGCAGTGAATATAATTTCATATTATATCGCTTAATTTAAAAGAACAAATGTTTAAAATGACCAACATCATCGGCAAAGTTATTTAATATTCCCAATAGCAGTATCGTGTTTTATTAATATTCGTGTACGTGCATATTTTATTGGTACATTCTGTATATTTTATTACACGCAATAATTTGTGTAGATTTGTATAGCTCCTTGCATTTTAAAATCCGTACCCCAATACGACGCACCCGGTGTGTCCTACGCTACAGTAGGTAATTATATCACTGGTGCCACCTACAAAAAATGGAGATTTTCTGTTGAAACAATTTATGTTAAACGACAGCTTAGTTACATCGAACTTCTATCACTTGTTTCATGAGACATTGACGTTTGTCAAATATATACTTGGTAATAATATAAACATTATCATAGTACAATACACATAGACCTACACTCGTCGTTTTTAAGATATGGATTGAAGCAGAATACAATGAAAGAGATACATTCGTAATGAATTGTGTCATAAGAAGACAATAATCTCCCTGTTTCAACCCTTGTTCGTGTCGACCCCCGATGACAAGAGCGGCTGGTTATTGACCCCTAATTGCGTTGTGTAATATAAATAGAGGCAATGATAGTTATGATGGAAGTGTCGAGGATGGTGGGAGGTGGTCTATCGAAGATGGAAAGTCGAAACTCGCCGATCACGTATTTCCGAAGGCGGCGGGGGCGAACGGACGATCGACGAAGTCGCGCGCATTTATTCGTAGCCGATCACTTTTTATTGATGTACCGCCGACCGAGGCGATTTCGTATGCGCAACGAAATGGCTTCGAGGAATCTGTCATCGGTCATTTATGACGCACCGTGCCGAACCGGTGTGCCGATCGTTACGACGAATCACACCGATCGAGACCCCTGCCCTCTCTATTCTTGGCCCACGATCGTCCAAAACCCGAATCTGTTTCTTCTACCAGTTTATGCTTTATCGATTCTTTTTAGTACTCATGCAATTAGATAATCTTGATGGACCATCGCTATTGCGAACCAACCCTTTAACACTAGAAGTACAGGCATTAAATGCATGCTTACTTTAAAACTGGAAATAAAGTAGAAAAATATATAAATATATATTGCAGCATCACCTAACATGTACAACCATTCATTAGCTCAATAAAACGTGACAGACATTTTGACAAAAGGACGGCAATAAAATATTGTAATAAAAAATGCCAAACCCGAAACCAGTCATTTTGACTGGTTGGTAATTCTAGTGTTAATAGCACTGTCGTATAGGAAATAATAGACGTAATATTGCATAGCGGTGGTCGAAAGAAGCGAACTGTTCGATTTGTGAAATACCTATGATGAAATACTGAATACATCTTCTGTTAGAAGAAACATTGAGCATATCTTAAAAAAAGGGAATAATTTCCTTGTTATTAAAATTCCGAGTGACAATTGATTCTTTGAGTATAGTTAGGTTTCACCTTTCACGAATAAAAATTCTAGTAACTAACTGTATGAGACTTGCAAAAATATATCTTTTAATTAATGAGGGGAACCTGAGACATTTTCCTATAAATTTTGGTAAATTTGAAAGTTTCCGAGTCGAATACCAGCAACATATATTTTCATTTATTTTAAATTGCGAATTTTTGGAGGTGAAATCTCTGATCTTGTTGTAAAGAAATTATGAAAATAATCGTTACGAACTTACCTTTCTGGATAGTACCTGTAGCTGACTTTTCTCATGAAAGAAATATTTGTTTGTACCTTTGAATGTTTGATATGAAGTGCTGCAAGTTTTATAAAATTTGTTTAATAATTTTTTGTAATAAATTCATAAAGATCACCTTTATTTTCAGGATTCTGAATGGGATTCCACTGTTAAATAAACGTATTGATTTCACAGTTTCCATTTATGAACTTGCTATGTGAATCTTAAAACGAACTCTGCTAATGAAATTCTAATCGTGATTCTTCGTATACGGAAAAGTGAATCTATGAATGAATCACGTTAAATTGATGATTTTACTTGATAGAAGCTCGCAGATAATGTTTCAAATGTCAAACAAACAGCATAGTAATTAACTCTTGGAGATTGTCACGGATGAAATTTCATCCTCGGCAAATTTCCTTTTGATGTACCTAAGGAATACTAATGCATTCCACATACAAATTTTCACGCGTTTTAAATACGACACTTTTCAGTTTCTAAATTTGTAACTCCAAATATCCAAACTTACGAATTTACGTTTTTCTAGAATTTCTACATTACCAAATCTCAAATTTCTTTTCCTAATTTTACAACTTCCTACCTATCTTCAAATCACAAATTTCCAATTTTTATAATCTCCAGATCCCCAAATTTCGAAATTCTCAAATTCTCAAATTTCGGAAGTCTCAAATTTCCAATTTTCTAAATCCCCAAATCCCTAAATTCCTAAATTCCCAAATTCTCAAATTTGCAAGTCCCCTAATCTGCAAATCCCCGAATACCTAAATTCTCAAATTCCCGAATTCCCAAATCCCTAAATTGTCCAATTCCCAAATTCTCAAATTTCCAAGTCTCCAAATTCGCTAATCCCCAAATACCTAAAACCCCAAATCCCAAAATTCTCAAATTTGCAAGTCCCCAAATCTGCAAATCACCGTATTCCCAAATCCCCAAATCCCCAAATCCCCAAATCCCCAAATACCTAAATGCCTAAATTGTCCAATTCCCAAATTTTCGAATTCCCAAATTTCCAAATTCCCAAATCTTCGAATTTCTTAACCTCAAATGTCAACTCAACCGACCAAATAATATTACCATATAATTCTTCTACGATTCACATAAAAAAATGATGGAAACCCGAAATTGCCTATTACCGAATGTAAGAATGAAGAATTTTCTTCCATTACGAAAATGGCTGCTACAGCTGGTTCGTTAGTAAATAACTCTAATGAAATGTTCTTCAGTACGAATCCTGCAGATATAAATAAAATTGAACATGACGAATCGATCGCGGGTTAAATGAAATTATTCAGTGAAAAGGTTCTTGCGGAGAACTCAATGAGAACTTCGTCACAGACGTCGTTCCAGTTGTCGTCCAGAGAATTTATAGCACCTCGAAGTACTCCGTGCACGTTGAGGTGTTTCAAGGAAACCACGTAATAATCACTTGATGGTGATTGATGTATGAATTAAATACAACGGCACAGTTCATAAAGATCGAGAATCGATTGCAAACCTGCCACCTCTGTTTTATGGTCAATTGACAAATGCTCTTCTCTGCTTGCTTACTTCTTTCAACGATTTAAACTATTTTTGTAAATGAATAATTGATCGTTCTTCTAATTGTTTGATTGCTCAAACTATTTTCCTAAGGTTGTATACGGTGTCATATTGTGTACGTTTGCTCTTATTTGTAGTTAAATAAAAAATTTGTTTTCTATGTACATTACACAATTGTTATTTAGTTGACGATTAAATATTAAAATTATTTAGATGTATTTTATTATTTAGAAAGTTATTTGTCATTGGTACCAATATTGATTTAAATGTTCAAAAACTAATAATGCAAATATTAAATGCTAATACAAGTATCAGTTCCAACGTGAATACTAGTATTGTATCAGAACCATAACTGTTGTTAATACTAATATCAATACCAATGTTGGTATCAATATCAAAACAATACCAACACTAATACTAATATCAATTCTAATATCAGTATTAATGCGAATACTAATGTATTTAACAATACCAATATCACTCTTAACGATCGATATTTCAAAATACATTGTCGAGCACCAAGGGCTAATACACTTTCCTCGATAAACTACAAAAGAGATAATTCGATTCCGTATTTTTTTCGCAATTTCAGCAGATTTTTTCTCATTCATTGCCCATCGCGAACCCTGTGGCGATCGACACGACAAGGGAGGATCTCTCTGGGTTGTTATACCTAAAGAGATCCGAAATTCCGTTAAAAAAAAGTGTCCCCTCGCAACAACAGGCCAGAATCGGACCCTTCGATTAATCGATACGGTTAATAGACCACTAAAAAGAATTCCCTCTCTCCGAACTAACAAACAAGTCCTTATTTTCTCTAATTCATGCACGGTATTTTCGATATCGATATCCTCGTTAATTTTAGCACTTGGGGCGTAAATATTTTGCTGCGATACGAGATCGATGGTTAACCATTATTCATTTTATTTTTAATATGATTTCCTATTATTCATAAGCTATTTTTCACTAATACGAGAAAGGATACAGATTAAAACTATTTCTCAATTACGAGCATTCGAGACAGTTTTACGGGGTGATTTTTCTTTGTAGCTTATATTGATTTATTGCCAGTTTAAAAGTTCATCTAATTTCTATCGGAGACCGACTTAATCGGATACTTAAAATTAGATCACCGATACTTGACTGATGAATAACTAATGCGCATTAAGTGCAACCGCGTTAGTATAACCTCCATAAAATTGGTTATAGCTCGGTGACAGCGTTACCGATAAAAGATGAAATCAGATTTCCTGCCGAATCATGGATTCAATTCTTAACGAGTGCCCTACATACAGAAATATTTTTCATTTTCAGTTATTTTAGCAATGTGCAGCTCTTACGTCTGAAAATTTTTATCAGCGCTGCACTCGCATTTATGTGAATCAATATATGAAAGGAAAACCGAAGAAAAATAAAATTTTGTTATTATTTTCATTAATTTCTTACACGTATTTTTTTGTTCAATTTTTAGCTTCATTCTGCCTCAAGTTTTCTTTTACGTGTTTAATGTCGATGGAACGATCTTGAGTATAAAATTCCTCAAAATCATAGTTTCTTTTTGTATTCGGATGTTTTGCCTGTTGTTAAAGTTCGTACGATTTTTAGTCAAGTGGTACGATACAAGGAAAAACAAATTTCTCATACAGGACGGTTAACTATGACAAACTATTTCCACGTACGGTCGTAAAAAGACCAACTTGCCGAGGAAATGCATCTGTTTCTATTTTTCAAGACGTCCGTCGGACAGGAATATATCACGAAGATGTATAGTTTCGCTTGCATCGCGGGCGTTCCGACGGTTGCAGAAACCGTATCGAACCTCGATTTGGCGAACGGCCAACATCTTACCGAACAGTATCCTCGAAATTGTATCGACAATTCCGTGTTTCGCATATTTTTTTAATAATTGCGAAAATAATGTACATCGAACGATAATACTCTATGAATTTAAAGAACTCATCATTCTTTCAGAAGGTGGTAACGATGCACCTATAAACAATGCAATGTTAATAAATAAAATAATGTTACGTTATGTGTGTATTACTAAATAAATATCAGCATAAATGATAAACAAATATTATTAAATATTTTATGAATATTGTTGGATAATTAATAGACAACGTGAAACAATTAATAAACAAGTAATGAAGGTATAAACAAATACGAGTAATTAAATGAATGTAAGAACTATTAAAAGGTTTGCCACTTGTTAATTATTAGGGATTTTAAACCACTTGAGAATTTGTTGAGCTAGGAATTTCTGGGAATCAAGAAATGTGATAATCTGTGAAATTAGGAATTTGGGGATTTGGGGACATACAAACTTGAGAATCAGGGTATTTGAGGATTTGCGGTTTTATAAGTTTAGAGATTTCACGATTGATGACTTTGGAAACATAGAAATTTAAGGGTGTAGGTGTTTTGGCATTTAAGCATTTAAAGATATAAGTGTACGGGAATCTGTGAAGTTGGGGGTTTAGCGATTTGAAGATCTAGGTATTTGGGCTCATAGGTGTTTTGGCACTCTAGGTGTTTTAAGATTTATGTATTTGCGGGTCTAGGGAATTTAGGTATTTAGAGATCTGTAGATTTAGGGCTTTCGGCAATCTAAGAGTTCGAGAATCTCGGTATTCGATGATTTAGAATTTCTAGAATTCAAGAATTCGGAAGTGGACGAATTTTGATATTAAAAAATCCTCATAAACTTCATTTTAAATTTGTACTAAACCTCAAATTCGGAATCAGAAAATTCACGTACTCGAAACTTTGAGGATTTGTAATTTAACAAATTCGACAACTGAGAAAATTTAATAAATAAGAAATTTCGGAGCTCGAAAATCAGAAAATTTATAAACACAAAATACTTGTCTGTCAAGAAAATTGTCAAGTCTATGAACGCATCCTGATCCGAAGAAAATTTACATCGCCCACGAGCGTACCCAATAAGCTATCATACTATTGAAATTGTTTCGTTCGATCGCCGTTTTAAACAACAGAGCAGAATAGAGATGTAACGATACCTTTTCGCGGAATCGATCAGTCGTTTTTCTTGCAGAAAGTGTAAAGACTAAGAGGGGACAACGCCCGAACGTTTGCCCGTGGGATTCTCGTGGAACGTCGCGAAGTCCATTTCGCGTCGCGGAAACGTTGCGGACGATTTAATCGAAACTCCCTGAATTAATAAACACGCGAGTGCATCAAACTCCCTCGCTGTGGCCTCGTCGTGGAATTCTAACGTACCGTGGCTACGCTCGAACAGCCGTGCGGAATACAGGGCTTTTCTGTAATTTCCGGGAAGATAGATGCGATTGTTAAGAGGGAGTTACGTTTACGGTGAATCGTTCAACTTATTCATCGTTGTATTACGGCAAGGTGAACTATCACCTTACCAACGTTTCAACGGTACCGATACGTTGATCACTTTACAATTATCACCTGGACTCTACAGTAATTCACTCTAGGTTCGTTTCGCGAGGTGAAAGAAATTTTTGATTGAAATCGCTGTATGTCGGTTTTGATCGATTGTTCATCCTCGTTCGATATATTCGGTTTCTTCGTTCGGATCGGGTGTTGTTTTGCGATATTCATTTATTACTTCTTTAATATTTAACCGTCGTGAGGGTCAAAATAACTGCGAGCTGCTTTCTCTCTGTCCTAAATTTTAGAATCTTTTTGAGGTTGTCTTGTCGACGTATACATTGATTTTTGCCAAGATATTTCTATATGCTTCGCTCTTTATGTGGACGGTTTTGAGTTCATTTTTTATTTAAAAATAAGTGTGCACCGGACACTAGTAATTTTTAAATTATGATTTGCTGCTATTGCAATTATTCGTTATTATTCCCATATGATGTAATAATGTACAAATACTATATATATAATATACGAATAATATAATCATAATATATACATAATGTACAAGTAGTATGCAATTAATATACAAACAATTTCCAAATAGTACAAATAACGCTGTCTAAATAAAATTTGACGGCAATACTATTAATGACACTTCTGAAAAAATCTTCACCGTCAGGGAACAAACGGAAATAACCATCGAGATCTTGTTTTGGATAAGTAACCACGTAAACAATTCCGCAACGTATAAATAAAGCGGTCGTTCTCGAAACAGCGAGGTACGATTCGAAGGGGTTAAGTTCTTTTTATATCTCTATCAAGCAGTCAAATCAATATTTTCTTTCATAAACAATGCCAGCAACTGGCGTGATCTTACAGTGTTGAATTATGAATAATATTCAGTCGCAGTTACGTTCTGTTATCGTATTCCTTGTACGAAGTTCTCATTTCCTTATAACTGGACGCCATTTCGTCGAAATTCCTGTAATATTTCATCCAGCTAGTAGTTGACATATACAACAAACGACAAAGTTGGAGAACGGTGTATGTAAACGTACGATGAATAGCTAGATCGTAAATGGGGGAAAGAAAAGTGCGGAACACCTGGAAAATTGTGGTACGCAAAGTTTCGAACGTAAAGCATACGTTTTATGATTAAGTCATTTTACCTGGCATATTAAATTATCTTATTCTTTAACCGAGATCGTTATTAATTGATTTTCGCAATGACGCAGCGTGTAACGCATTCGACAGCGTGTGTTTAAAAAGACTACAACCATAATCACTGCCATTAAATTCGTTACAATTTTCCTGTAATTTCCATGGGTAATGTTATATTTACAAATGCAATACTTACGATATCTTCTAATTATGCAGTACTACGATACATTTATGTGCCAGTAAATCTCTATAAATCTCGGATATACTTGACTTAGTTTTCCTCTTTAATTTACAGACTTCTACTATCGTATTCCCTTTGATACTTTCTTTCTGAATAGAGTCGACAGATGTTCAAGAAGTTTCACCTTACCAACATTAGCGTAACAAAAATCTATAAAGAAACGTTTACCAAACACGCAAGATGTTCTTAGTTTCGTCCAATTTTCTTAATCTACTTGAATGAACTTTAATTTATTGAGAAAGTTACATTATCAATGTAACTTATTGATAAGGTTACATTGTTAATGTAATAAGTTTGATAATGTAACTTATTGATAATGTTGTCAATTTTTCTGGGAAACATTTGAAGACTATATAAACCTGATAAATCTTGATGAAAATCTTCGATTGACAACATTACGTTTTAAACGATAACAAGTTTTTGTAAATAGTATTGAATATGATTTTACATGTAAATGACAAACACACGTGCAAGGAAATATACATTTCTGATGGAATTGTGAATATTAATATTTACAATGACAACATGAATTTATATGTATGTGAATAACATTACAGTCAACATGTTAAATCTAATAAATAAACACTCTGTACAAACATATCAGAACAGGAATTCATTCAGAAATATATTCAGAATATAAATTATGTCCTGAGACTACCATTTCCATTCATTCATTGTCTATTTTATGTATTCTGAATAACTTATTTCACTTCCCCGTACGTGATACAGAATTTAATACTTTCAATGTGTCAATAAAAACTATTTGCGAGAGTACTTCACTTGCAGGTACCATCGAGGTATCAATTAGCTAAAGACAGTTATCTGAAAATAATTATTCAGATCAAACAGACCAAATACTTAAAATAACTACCCAAAAATTATTCCGAATCCTTCCTATTGGGGTATGGTGAGGTTATTTATTTAAAAATAAAATAAATCTAGAATGTTCTTTTGATGAAACTAACTTTACTATAAACGACTCGGAAGGACGTCTTAACTGTTCAAGAATCGAACTAGAAGTGAAGAGACTTTTCTAAGATGCACAGTAAAACAGGCATCCATCTATTGTGACTCTCAACATAGATTTATTTTTGCTAATTATCTAATGATAATTCAACACCTCCGAATTCTCCACGTGCGTAATCTGTTTGCAGGTTCCGAAAATGGCCGCGCCTCCGCGGATAGCGAAGACGAGGGCGGAGGGTTGGGTGCAGTAGGCGACGGTCACGACCCCACGGACACCATGTCCAGCAACGCGTCCAGCAACGTGAGTCCCGGCGGATCACTGGAGAACGGACAAGGCACATCGGCGACCGGATCCAACAGCAAAGCGAG
Organism: Coelioxys conoideus; assembly: GCA_947623535.1. NCBI lineage: Eukaryota > Metazoa > Arthropoda > Insecta > Hymenoptera > Megachilidae > Coelioxys > Coelioxys conoideus. Next base: position 13,602,595 of record OX392457.1, on the reverse strand, counting down.
ACGCAGAAGGACGGCGTTCACCTCGGAACAATTGCTGGAACTCGAACGGGAGTTCCACGCGAAGAAGTATCTCAGTTTGACCGAGAGATCGCACATCGCGCACGCGTTGAAACTGTCGGAGGTGCAGGTGAAGATCTGGTTTCAAAATCGTCGTGCCAAATGGAAGAGGGTGAAGGCTGGATTGAGCGGAGGTGGCGTCGGTACCGGTGCAACCAGCATGGCGGCAGCCGGTGCCTCCAGCAGACACAACGGAACCGCCGGACAACATTCCGGAAACGGTACCAGGATCGTGGTCCCTATCCCGGTCCACGTGAGCCGACTCGCCGTGAGATCTCATCATCATCATCTGGAGAAGTGCGCCAGGCCGCCGAGAGTCCGGCCAAATAGCGAGAGTCCGGCGTCCAGCGCGTCCTCCTCGGTTCTGGGCGACGCTCTGGGATTGGTCAACTCGTCGATCAACCTCAGTGGACAGGTGCAAAGCCCTCTGAACACCGGGGTCGGAATCGGAGTCGGTGTTGGACTGAGAGCGTTCACCGTGCCCTCGCATCGAGGTGGACTCAGCTCTTCCGGCAGGTAGTGAACGGTATATGGTGAACCGTGGACTCGAGAAACTTGAAGGATCACGATGATTCGTGATTCCTCGAACGGTTTCGGAGAGACTAGTGTGGGTGGACACGGTGTATCTTTGATTAGGGTGAACGGTGGGGGAGCGATCATGTTGTGTGGAGATTGGTGGGTGATACGGCCGATTAGTGAATATTTTGTACTTGTTAATCGAGTATATACGTGTTCTTGGAGGTATTTAAACGTCTGTGAAGTGATATTGCGAACAATTTGCCTCGGCAAGTTTGGTAACAAGTTGTTCAGAAAAAATTGAAGCACAGTTTTAAGTTGCAGATAAATGAACATTAGTACAATAATTTAAATGATATGCAGTTAAATGAATGACGGAACAAAGACTGATTGCAGTGAAATAAAAATTGGAGAAAAATATACAAGTTATATCGAGTTCAATTTTAATTCATCGTCTAATAACATTGACATATAGTGTCAAACATAAATGACGTTTATAATACAGTTCAATTTCAAGTTTAATTCTAATTTATAGCTTGTACAACTGAATCATTTTGTAGACAACAAAGCAACTGCAAACTTTTCTGCTAATCAGAAAAAATTAGTCACCAAGAACAACATTATTTTGAACAACCGATTAAACCATGCGTAGTTGCACGAGCGAACATGCGAGTACCATACTTCTCTTGAAATCCACGTGTTATTCAATATAATACACGTGTCAGTATTAGCTACAGAAGATCATAAAACCACGAGACAAGGAATCAATCAGACTGACTCTTAGACCATGAAATATAGATTAATTTCTCAAACGGAGCCTAAAACAAATAAAGCATATAATTCATCATCCAAGGCCTTAAACTATTAAACGTGTGATTAGTTGTCAAGACATTTTCATTATAAAACGATTAATTGTTGTGACAAATCATCGGATCACCCACCAAGCTCTCTCGACGAATTCATTCCGATCAAGTAATTCAGGAATCGCCTGATTTTCTATCGCGCTATCGAGATCAATCGATGTAAATAAGCGTCTCGATCGTAGGTAGAACTCTGTAAATAGCTTTCGCATACAGCGTACATAGACCGTTTCGTTCGTCATAGGTCGTGTACTTGTAGATAATTTGCCTGCGTTAAGCGAGCCTCCGCTCTATCCAACGAGTACTATGTTACGGCGATATATTCTATCGATCGAGCGTGCGATTATTGCAGCTGCATCAAAGCAGCGATGAAGCGGTAGGAACGGCTCAAGTGTATATTCGAAAGGGCAATAAAACGTGCGAGTATCATGTGGAATACAGTGAACGTATCTAAATTGCACACCATACCATATAGACTCCTGGCCCTATTTCCCGCGACTTCGATATTACAAGGCAGAAAACGTTCGCGATTCCCGGACTCGAGAGTTATGGATCAAACGACCTACCCGAGGCTCTCAGCTTCATTATTCATCCGCGGGTTAAGGCGAATTAAACGCGTTCTCTATGCTTGTCGACGTCTATTTCAGGTCGTCGACAAGCATAGAGTGCTTTAATTCTCAGCGGTTCGAAGGTAAGTGATTCGACTTTGATATTGCTACGTTGACTTATTGGACGATCGACTTGATGCATATTCTTTGTGTGTTGTAAGTGTTGAGATAATTAAATAGGATCTGGGACAGGCTCGACCAGGATAGCGACATACGGATTACAACTTCACATCTTGGGGTGCGTCGGTAGCAACTGCCTGGTCGTATTAGAAATTTAAGCATTTTTAAAGTTTCAAGTTTTCGAGAACCTCGATTTTTAAAATTAGGGTTTCTAAATTCCCCAGTTCTCAAGTTGTAGGATTTCTTAATTTTCAAATTTCCTAATCATCAAATTTGGAATTATCAAACTCTTAAATTTCTGTACTTCCAAACTATCGAATTAATGAATTCCCAAATTTCGAAATCCCTAAATTCTACATTCATTCAATTCCTAAATCTCCGAATTACTAAAGTTCCGAATTCGTATATCTCTAATCCCCAAAATCCCGAATTCATCAATCGCAAATCGTTACATATCGAATTCCTATATCCCGATTCCCAACACCCCGAATTTCTAAACCCCAATTACCTAAACCCCTAATTTGTAAATCCCGATTCCCTACACCCCAAATTTCTAAACCACAGCTACCTAAACCCCGAATTTCTAAACCCCAATTACCTAAACCCCTAATTTCGAAATCCCGATTCCTTAAACCCCGAATTTCTAAAAATCCTAGTTCCGAAAACACCGAATTTCTAAATTCCAAATTTTTCAATTATTAAATTTCCAAGATTCCGAATTACTGAGTTTCGAAATCCCAAATTTCCGCGTTTACCAAATTCCTAAAAACCCGAATTTCTGAAACCCCAATCCCAAAATCCCCGAATACCTAAATCACCAAAAATTCAAATCTTCGAATCCCCAACTTCCTACATTCCCAGATTCCCAAAGTTCCGAGTCCCCGAACCCACAATCTCGAAAACATTAACATTCGCGTATTCACAAAATTGAAACCTGTCGATTCCGACATTCTCCTCGAAATCCTAAAAAAATAATAAAAAAAAAAAGCACAACCTGCTAATCGATTTTCAAGTTGTTTTGACAATTACGCCGTGCGAGACGTTTCGCAGGGGTGCGAGGGTAGCTTTTGTCAATCAGGGTCGTCTGGGCTCCCAGACGCGATCATGGTCTCCCATGGGATCACCTTGACGCGGAAAATTGCACTCTGCACACCACGGGCGTGGCTGGACGCGCGTATTTTCGCAGGCTGCGGCGCGTGCTGGCCCCGTCTTTCAAGGGGTCCCATGGAAAAAGCGGACCCCGTGTTCACCTCCCTTGAACGCCTCCGTAGGCGTGACCCCATATGCCACCGTCGACTATGCAACCTAACCGCCTCGTAGATATGCATTTGTGCATTTTGTACAGTCGGCTAATTTGTCTGCGACTGAAACCGAATGCGACAAAACCCGGAATTTTCGGGGATTCCTTGAAAAGGATCTTATTGAGGATCTAACAGATGCTGCGACTAAACGGTGCTCTTCCTTCTATTGGTCCGTGAATGATAAAATGTTTTTGTGTATTGTTTTTTGAAGTTATTGAAGGTTTGTTTATGTTCATTATGTTGAACGTATGTAGTTTTGTAACAATTTTTGTGAATCTTGTCGAGTACAAATTTAATTATTATCTTTTAATTATTTTATTTAGTATATTAACTTAAACAATAATTTGTTATAAGAGTATCATGATTGTATAATTATAATTTGCGATGATTAGTTGGAATCAAATTTTCATATTAAGTAAATTTTCTGTAATTAAAATTATTTGCAGTAACAATTTAATAACAAAGTCAGTATTAAATGATGCTGATCGAAATACAGTTATAATACATTGCTATGTTATTCAATATTATCCACACTAATATTAACCTAGTTAAATTACAGTAATTCAGTGAAATATATAATTTATATAATAATTCAATAGTACAACATAATTTTGCGATTGCGACGATAGAAAGAGATGACGATTTCTATTATTCTTCAGAATCTCGTGAAAACAATTTTTTTAATCAACGTTCAATTTTAGTCCACAATACCATACGGCTTTTTCTGTTGATAAGATTAATTTTTACTTCATAATATCTGCTGAATAGTACGAACAAATGTGTCCGACGATTCACATGCAATAATTTAAAGAGGGTGGTTTGAATTTAACTTTGAAATTAATTTGAGATACCGTTTTATTATTTTACCAAACTGAAGCATCCCTTAAATGTTTTTCTCGAATCGATTAGCAACTTCAACGTTCATTTTGTCACGAAGCAAACGAGATACAATTTACGCGGCTCCTAATCGATCAAAATTTACGACTACACGAATATCAATACGTTGGTGCATCTCACGCGCATTAAAGCAGGAAGTGGATCGGGTAGAATCATACAGTGACTTCGACCCGGGGCGTTGCGACAGGGGAAAGAAATTATGGGGGCACAATAGAACGGGGTTCACAAAGTGCACGAGGCATTTAGTTTGGTGTATCATCGTTGTAATTTTCAATACCCCTATTTGCATGATGATAATTTCAATTTCAATACTTAAGCGACGACTAATATCAATCGATGAAAAGAGGAAATTTCGTACGTAAGTAAACTACAGATTTAGTTTAAAAAAAGTAATGTATACAATTATTTCACACAACTAATTTAATAAATTAATTTATACAACTGACTTAAAAGTGTCCATCGAATATGATGTCGTATTGAAGAGTAATTAAAATTCAATTGTACGTAACACGGCCATTTATTTTTATTAGGATTTTTGTTTGAAAATTTGCTACAGAAATGAATAATTGTGATAAAGAGGTTTTAGGTATACTGATGTATAGCTATTTGGTAGTGGTGAGAATAAAAAGTATTCAAAGATGTATTATTTATATTTTATATATATCGTTTTAAACAGAAACGACAGAAAATTCTTATAAATAAATTACAAAAATATTAGCTGTGCATGTATTTCAATTTTCGTATACTTCAACGTAAGTCTAAGAAGAATTAAAAATACTTTTCTATATGTTCTTTCATCATACATGCATCATATATGTACTTTCAGAGTGTTATTTAAAAAGCCAGATTGGTTTTAAGACAATTACTAAAACATCTGAATAAAGTGAAATTTTTTGATCAATAAGAAGATAAATGAACACCTATTTAACTAATTTGTAAATAATGCTGTATATTTATATATAGTACTGTATATTTATAAATAATCCTCAATTGCATCGTTTCTCGCCTAACCTTTTCGCAAGGATTCCAAAACAATTTCGCTGACGATAAACCAAAAAGAAACTGTATCGAGTTGAATTTCTCGGGAGTTAGAACAGACAGCGACATCGAGTCTCTGAAGATTCGTGCGCATAGTAAGCTCGAATGTGATCGAGAAACTAACCAACGAAGAAACCAGAGAGAGAGAGGAGGTGACGAGGGGTTGCAAACGCGAGGAGGGTAGGTATAGTTATATACAGTGGGTACAATGGCAACGGCAGAGTGCATTACGGTTAATACACGAAGGACCGCGGTCGTTTAGCCGAGGATCTCGGCAGTTACCGCTTCGCAAAGGATAAATCATCTCGTGATTTCAACCACGCCTACCGGAGGACAGAAGCGGCTCCCCCAGAGCGTAACGTACGGCCTAGACGGCACTGTTGTCGCTCGATGAAAACCCCGGAGCCGTTCTGAGAGCGGAAAACTAATAATCCTTGGCCGCGGATATCCGTTCTGGAACAGTCACTGGCACAGAACCGGAATCGTGTATTGATAGACCGATCGTGGATCGTTCGCGATGGAAACTCGACCGCGGTTATTACGGCTCGACACGTTATTCTAGTAATATCAACTTTTTCGACTGGAAACGATACTAATGCGATTTTCCTACGATAACGATTTATGGTTTCTATTTCGACTTGTACAGGAAGCTTCTGACAAATTAGCTTCACTGCGGAAATATGATGATCTACTTTGAACGGTCGGAAGGACGGAAATAATGCTAGTATTTCGAGTCGCGTTAGAAACGAATATTTTGTTGGGTTGTTCTTCATGCATTATCAAGCATTATCCTTTTGCTCTATTCTTTTATTCCGTTTTTTATTTTCAAGGAACAACACTTTCCCTTAAAAATTTGTAAGGATATTTAATTGGATTTTTGTCACATTACATATTCGTCCAATTATAATTGAAATAATTTTGTAGTTCGTGAAATGTGCTATTTCACGAATTTTTCTCAGAAATGTGTTATGCAATGGATGCAAATTTTAGACAAGGATTAAAGGTTGTAAGGTATGTTGTTCACTTTTTGTGTTTATTCAATAATAAGGGATGAAAGTCTATTCGGAGAGATAATTGAAGATTCTCACAGCCACGCGTAAGAGCGGATATAAACGGACTAACGCAGTCTATTTCCCACAGTCGGCAGTGCGTTCGAGAGCCGGGAGATTTTCCCATTTTCCCCAAAAGGGCCGTGAAATTGGGCAGACAAATCGCAGCTCGAGAGACCGAAACGAATTTCACCAAACCGTGCCCTCTGCTACTGTATCCAACGTCTGTCACCTTCTATCCGCCAGTTTTCCCCCTTTTTTCTCACTATTAGTATAACATATTAATCCATTATTCCTATCTACTGAAAAATTCTTTCGTTTCTACGTTTGTATCTTATCGAACGTTACTCTATTGAAAATCGAAAATCATCAAAAGTTTTGAGCATTTAACGGTCTCTTCTAATGAAGAAGTTTTTAATAAATAATAATTTTCTTTTGATGAAGGAGTTTTTGATAAATAAAGTCTCTTTTGATGAAAGAGTTTTTAATAAAGTCTTCCTTCATGAAGGAGTTTTTCATAAATAAAGTCTTTTTTGATGAAGACATTTTTTATGAATAGTCTTTTTTTGATGAAGGAATTTTTAATAAATAGAAAGTCGTGATGAAGAAATTTTATTTTTCTGGAAAACGGCAAATGCATTTTCACCGTAGAACAAGAATGTTTAATAATATTAAATTATTTTCGGACATACGTAGCAATATATAGTTTCACAGAAAATTTTTAATGAAACACGAATCTATGAGATTTCATTATGTACATACTAATCAAAATAAATAAATAATTAGGTTTTCATTTCATTATACATTAAATTATCAATAACAAATACAAATGTCTGATACTAAATGTATGCTTAATATTATATTTCGTAATTACAGTTTAGATTAGAATAATGTGCAGGTTATCACGCTTTTTGCACTAAGAACTTTTATCGCGTGAAAATTTAATATCTGGATATTTGATTTGAACAATAGAGCAATAAATGAATTCTCCATAACTTTTGCGTGTCATATAAATTAAACTAATTCTACTACCCCCAAAATCTTGCCGTCCAAATGCAAATGCATGTTGTACCTCCAGAGTCACCCCTGCACAACAATACACCCCCCGCAAAAAAAGTTAAAAATATTTAGGTCCATACGAAATCACACCCATACCGTATCAACAGAACCCTAACTCTTAATCTACAAACAGCAAACTATACTACTGTTCCGTGATCCTCCATTCGATACAACCTGAAATCGTTTGGCCCCGATCAACCTCGAAACAACGAATCTCACGAAACGTCGGGCAACAGACTGTCGAAACGGAGGTGTTCCCGTGGAACACAGTTTCTATCCGGTTAATTGCTCTCATTACCACGGTCGGTCGTAAAGCGTCGAATCGGCGAAGGGTGGTTTTGCCGGAATAGGGTGGAAAAACGGAGCACGATGGAGGATCGTTTCGCGACGGACTCGGAGTCTCGTAGCCGAGCGTGCAAGCTGTCTGCCTCGGGCCAGAGGAGGAGAAACGTGGTCTCGGAACGAGCGAATGAGACCCGTAGAGACGGTGTCCAGGAGGGGGAGGGAAACGGAGTTTAATGTTCCCCTCCAGTGGGTGACTCGAGGGTGTAATTGCCGTAGTGGGCGGAACGGAGCGAGTATAGCGGTGATGGGCGTGGTTCGCTGATTACACCGCGTTGATACCGATATCTCGGCTACCACCGACGAGTTTCCACCCCCTCCCGCAACCCTAACCGCTCGCCACCGTACGCTCCTGGCTTTTCCACTCCGCGTCCCTGAAAATCCCGGGATCCATCGACGCCCGATCCAGTTCGACTCGAATTGCCCGAACGGTTCCTCGTTTTCGTCATGGATCGCGGTTACGCGGATCGTTTGCTACCGTGATCCAACCACACGACCGGGAGTGACACACTTTCAACTTCGCCGGAGACTTGATTAGGCTAGTTGAGCTTCGACGGAATGGAAGTGCCGCGAGAGCATGCGGAGTTGGACGAAGATTTTGACTTTGATGCGATGGTGCGGTTTGGGGTGGGTTTGGTGAAAGATCGTGGAAGGGGGGTGGTTCTTGTGAGCGAGTAGATGATTGGTGGAAGGGGGATTAAATAGGTGGTAGTTTTGCGTCTAGATAATTTTTTTGATCGGTTGGAAGAGGAAAATGATGTAGATAGTTCATGCTGTTGAACGTGTGCTGTTGCATATTTCCATATTACCAGATCCCTACATCCGTAAATCTCATATTTTTAGAACATCGGTAGATTTCTAACATCTCGATGTGTGGAACTAATATTCGTACGTTCTTATATCCCTAAAATATTAAGACCACAGATCCTTAAATTTCCACAGTTTGTGATATCTATACCTGTAAATCCCTAGATAAGTAGATCTCTGTATCATCACATCCTTATCTCTAAATCCCCATATCTTAGAATCTCTATAGTTCTAAATTCCCATATCCTAGGATCCCTATACTTCTAAATCCCTATATCACAAGATCCTCATATTCCCATATTTCTACACCCTGCATCCTTAGATGTTTAGAACGCTATATCGATTCCAGATTTTTCAATAGTGAACGTGTTACTTCGATTAATGTACAGATAAGTGATATTATTTATATCCGAGTGATTATGAACGATCAGAAACGAAGCTAATGTCCACATAAAAGATCGAAAGGAGTTTAATGCAGTTATCGTTTCCTTATTCTATTCCGTTTACCTTTGTGCGATATCTGGCCGTACAATTCTTCGTCGAAGTTTGAATAAGAATTTACGATATCGGGGACACGGAAACACCGAATCAAAGCTCGCCAGGGAACCTCCTCTTTCTGATATCGCGTGGACAAGTGCCAGGAGTGCAGAAATTTGAAATTCATCGCCTCGATTTCCTTTCTGGCGCAATATTATTAAAACTATATCGATTTCGTCTGGTGCAACCGAGCGTACGGTGATTCCCGAGTTCGCTTTATAAGCGTGCTATCGTTTCGGGAACTGTCGATACGATTTCTACTTCGCTTTGTCTGTTCTTGATATACACACGTATTCCGATTTATCACATCCGAGTAATAAATATTCTGGAACTCGGTATGGTGTATCAAACGCCTTCATCTCTATTTTCCTAATCTCTTACATTACTAAATTTTTATATTCGCAAGTTCTTATATGCCAAAATCCCTATGTTTTTGGGTTTCCATATTTCTATATTTCCAATTTCCCGTATCCCCAAATCCCTATATTCCCAGATACTAAAATTCCCGTGCGGGTACAGTTCCAGTTTACTACATCTATAGATCACTATATTCACTAGTTCCTATATACGTCGATCCCTATACCTCCAGATTCACATATTCTCAAATTTTTAGATTTTCAAATCACTAAACCTCAACATTACTATCTCCTTACATCTCCAAGTCTCTACATCTATAAATTCCCAGGCCTCTATATCTCCAGATTCCTGTTTCACCAGATCCTTATAACACCAAATTACTGTCATATCTGAAAATCTCTATATCTCCACATTATCATATCAACACTGCTCTGCATACCAAAATTTCTCTATCCCCAAATCCCTACATCACAAAATCTCTATACCATCAGCTTGATGCATCCTCAAATTTCATCCAGATCCCTAGGTGAGGTGCAGAAATACGTCAAAATTATCTACATCCTCATACTCCTCTACCACCTGCATCCTCAAATCTCTACATACTCGCGTGTATCTCAAAATGCTTATATTAGGGTGCCCCATAAGTTCTTTCCCTTTTCGATAGAAACTATTACACTACATTTGTTTAATGTTGATTTGTTGCATTAAATATAAACTGTGCTGCTCTACTACCTTGTACCAACCCTCACAAAAAATTATTGTGGAGTACCTACAGAACAAAAAAGGAGTACCTGTAGTGCGTTTTTATGTCACATCAAGAAAGGAAGAAATTTATAGGACACCCTAGTTCCTCCACTCTGTTACAGCTATGACGTAGTTAAAAAAGCGCCAGACATTGGATTAAAATCCCCTAGAACAGCAGGAAAGCGCGAGGTTCGTGAAAGGGGGACGCGCGAAGTGATTGGCAACGAAATGAACGAAACCCGCGGAGAAAACCGGTGCCATCGGCGATCCACGCCCCGCTGACTGGACTGTTTTTTATTGCCACCGCGCCCGAAAGATCGACCCGAGCCAGAGGACGATTCTCCGTCTTCCAGCGGAGGACACGTGGAACGAGCGACGGGGAAAAGGAAAGAGATCGTCGGGGAAAAAGCGGAGCGACACGGGACCGAGGGAGGATCGGGAAAAATCGAGAGTCCAGTACGCCCGCAGCTGTAAGCAGGGACAAATGTGGGTGGAGACATCGGCTACGAGCGAACCACGGAGTCAGCGTAGCGGATTTTTGTAAACGGTATGTGGGGGGGTACACTTTTGTCTGGTTGTCCTCGATTCCGTGGCGATTTTTAAAATACGGACTCGCGGTGAATACGCGAGCAACCGGATCACCGATAGAATCGGTGACTTCGACGAATCGTGAGCGGTGTTAGCAAATTTTTTACCCCTAAACGCGTCCTCTCGATATTTGGCAACTTACCCACCCGCGTTTGTAATGCCGTGTACGATTCGATAAGAAAATACGCACGGTGTATCAATATTTGTTTTTTATTATTTTGTGTTGGGTGCATGATGCATATGTACTTATAATGTGTTATATTAGGGTGTCCCATAAGTTTCTTCTTTTTTTGATAGAAGTAAACACACGATATTTATCGTTTAAGACTAGAACTATCAACCAGTCAAAATGACTGCTTTCGGGTTTGACATTTTATGTCATAAAATTTTGTGGCCGACCTTTTGTCAAAATATCTGTCATGTTTTATTGTGCTAACGACTGGTTGTATATGTCAGCTGATGCTGTAATCTTTATTTATTTATTTGTCTACTTCATTTTCAATTCTAAAGTAAGGATGCATTTAATGTTGGTTTTTCTAGTGTTAAGGTTGATTTTGTCACGTTAAATATATACTATTCTTTTCTGTCGCCCTCCTCCATCTTTTGGGAAACATCGTTATTTATTTTTCCTACAATTATTGGATTACTTGCGAAATATCCTACAAAATGCGTTTTTAGGTCATCTCAAAGGAGGAATAAATTTATGGGACAAGCTAATACATTCGGTGCATTTTTTTATTTACACGGATAATTTGTGGTCAATTATGGACGGCCGCGCATTCGGTTGGACGCATATTTATTATTTATAATGTTCTATCTAGAAATATCGGTTCTTTATGAAAATGTAACGGTTGAATGCAAATTTTCGTTTAAAAATTCAATGCGTCACATCCCATATACGATCGATATACATTGTCTTTTTATGTATGTGCATAAGTGACTAATCGAATTATTAGATCCACCCACGCACGGTGTTGCGTGATGGGTATCGTGACGATGTATACTATAATTTGTAATCTGGAAACTTCGATTCCTCACGAAAAAAATAGCAGTTGCACGTAATTGGGTTCGTGTCTGGAAATTAAATCTATGTAAAGTTACGAATGTACGTAAGCGGGTTTACTAATTTGGTGAGTTCCTGTCAAGTAAAACGAATCAATTAAGGGCGAACACTTTTCACATATAAATAAATGTTGACTCTCTCCCAAGAACTTCAATATCAGTTCAATTTCCTTTGTACAACCATGCTTTTCTTTAGTCTTCTCATGTAATCAATATCATGCGCTTATACTTAGAAATCGTTCTTATAACTTTACGTATGAAAACCGACAACAATAGTATAAACTATAAAGCTTTCATCGAGTGTTTGAGAAGATCCAGACCAATTTTTAATTTCCATGCAATTATATATTAGTTAAATGGATATATTTTCCCCAACAGAATTCCTTCCTCCCACTTTACATTCATCACAATAAATTTATAAATTTACTCCCCGAAGATGTCATACAATTAATGTTTTTATCTCGTCACTCTTTAATTTCCTTTCGATCATACGAAGAGTGAACTTAAGTACAGTCATATAAAAAGAATATAAAAAGAAATGTAAAAAAATATCACAGTCTGTATTTGATAATATTTATTGCGACAATAAAGCACAATAATTGTAATAACTTATAGCAGCAGCGTTCTCATATCGACAGAAAGATACTCTCGAAAAATATTTACTCAGAATATTATAATATTTATTGTATCTGTATGTTGTAATAATTGTAATAATTGTAATAATTGTAATAATTGTAATAATTGTAATAATTGTAATAATTGTAATAATTGTAATAATTGTAATAATTGTAATAATTGTAATAATTATAATAATTGTGATAATTGTATGAATCGCAATAATTGTAATTAATCAAATGAGGTTTTCAACACCGAGAGAGTGATTCTCACAAAAGACAACGTAGCAGAACACGAGAACCCGGTAGAATCGCGACGGAGCCACATTTAAACAAAACAGTTGGTAATGAAGTATTCAAGAACGGGAACAAGCCGAGAGAAATCGTGTATTCATTTCACACCGAGGAACGATCGAGTACCGCTAGCAAGAAAACAGCGAATCAGATCGATTCGACTTCGGGGATTTGTTCGTCGATCAGATCGCGGTATCGAGTGGGCGTACCGCACGAGGGTCAACCAGTCGAGATCTTGGTTTTGCCGTTTAACGAGGATCGGCCCTTCTGTAAATGAGACTCGATGACCTGGCAGAAAATCGACAAACGAGTCCGCCTCGGTTCTTGCATAGAGGAATGATATCGTAAGAAAACGAGCTATCTCGCTATGCGAACGAAAGTGCAGTCGCAGCACTCGTTCTTTTCAATGGAGCGTCGCCGATGATTTTCTTCGCGTTGCGCAATGGTGCCGACAGAATGTTGCGTGGATGCAAAATCTCCTTTTCGTATTTTCTGCGTGGGAACCGATGGCTGGTTCATTGATGAAACAGTATTCTGAATTGATCGCGGGATTATTGGTGGAACGATATCTTGAATCGATGACCGGTTTATTGGTGAAACTGAATCTTGACGATTTGGAACGTTTGGATGATCGGGAAATGTGGGACACGAGGGAACTTAGGGTATAGAGAAATTCGGGACGTAGACAAATTTAGAACGCGGAGCCCAGAACTTAGAGACTTAGGGACATAGGAAAATTTGGAGCATGGGGTAATGCGGGACGTAGAAACATTTCGGACACGGAGTAATTTAGGGTATAGGGATTTTGGGGCATAGGAAAATGTGGATCGTCAGGTAATTTGGGACACAGGGATTTTGGCACGTAGAAAAATTAGGAACATACAGAAGTTTAGGACATATGAGCTTTTGAACGTGATAAAATTCGCAATATGAGTAATTTGGGACATAAGAAAATTTCATACATGTGAAAATTCAAGACACTGCAATTTTGGGTCGTACGAAAATTAAGAACATAGGGACTTTAAGATATTGGGACCTCGTAACATATTATAAAGAAGTTGACACAATTTTGTATATTGGAATAATAGTTTACACATGCTAGTAACATTAAGTATACATCTATATGATCGTAATATGATAGTGCATACTAGCAAGTCATCTATAGAAACATATACGACAGCAACGTACAATATTACCATAAAATTATAATTTATTAATATCGTTATTATAATACAACTCAGATTACTAGTCCATTTCGTGCCATCCGAAATATCAAATTGAAAAATGGTAATAGTCAAAGATTCATATTAACACGTTGAACGCTACATGAAATCAATTGAAAATTGCATTAATTAGTATTTTCATTTTGAACAAACCTTACCAAATATGTTCACGATACTCTGTTATATTTGTTTTTCACAGTTCCAAGTAACTAACGCGACTATTTATAGTTTGAAAAGTCAACAAACTGCATATTACGGCTATTGAATCTGTTAGAAATTTGAGTGTCACCCACATATGGGCGACATGACAGTCAAAGTGTTAATACTAAAACTACGTATAACGCACAATTATTTTGATGTTAAAAATGAAGTTGAAAAATAAATGAACAAACGATGAAACATAAATGAATACATTTATAGATTCTTTATTTCGATGGCAATCAACATAACTGTCAAGAAGGCCGGCTTAACAAATATTGTCGTTCGAAGTAGAAAATTTGTAGAAGGGTCGTTTGACCCCTTTGATAGTTTTAGTGTTAAAGCGAAGAACATGACCAGGCAATACAGAAAATTCCGATAATTGTTTCGGATAGAATCGATAGTTCGTATTCCGGCTAGATAGAGTCAAAGGGCACCGCTTCCTTCGCGAGGTTCGTGAAACACGATCGTAAAGATTGAAGAAATCAATCGATGAGAGACGGTCAACTGGTATTCCTCTATCCGATCCCGTATTTCGAGAATCGTTTCGTAACCGAAGTCCGATGGTCTTTGCTCGGCAATGCCGCCGCGACGTACGTCGTCTGCATATCAAGGCGTCCCCGGTAGCGCCGTGCCTTCTCTCTCCCCGTGGCACGTACGTCGTTCATTGTCAGTCTGTTACCTTTTTGTACTTATTTAATACCGGCCTCTGCCGTTTTCCACGTACGATGAATGCGTAAATGACCGGGGTGGACGTTGGATCGCGCGAAACCCGAGGGAGAAATCCCCGCTTTTAATTGCGTCCTCGTTCGCCGTGCCTTTTCTTCCAGGAAAATCATCGCAATCCGTATCTTGTCTCGCGGATGACCCATCATCGAACATCTCACGGAATGTACGATCCAGTCGCTTAACCCCTTTCTGCGTGATTCTTGGAAATAGCTGAAAAAAGTTTATTTTGTTACTTTCGAGGTTAGCGGTCAAGAAAAGTTAAGCAAATTTCGAAAAATAATTTTTTTTTCGCGGCGCAAGTCGCCAGCGTGTCAGGAAAGGTTCATTTCTGGCCTAACAGGCACGAAGAGATTGTGGACTTTCAAAGCAAGGAATTACGGCTGATTTCGTGGTTTGACTCAATTATGAACCATCATCTAGTAAGGGGTGGAATTTAAGGTATTTGGGATTTGGGGTATTTGGGATTCGGGGAGTGTGAAATTCGGGGTATTTGGGATTTGGGGTGTGTGCTATTCGGGCAATTTTGAATTTGGGGAGTGTGAGATTTGGGGTATTTGGGATTTGGGGAATGTGCTATTTGGGGAATTTGGAATTTGAGGAACGTGGGATTCGGGGAATTTGGGATTTGGGGAATGTTGGGTTTTGGGGAGTGCGAGATTTGGGGTATTTGGGATTTGGGGAATGTGCTATACGGGGTAATTGGAATTTGGGGAACGTAGGATTCGGGGAATTTGGGATTTGGGGAATGTTGGGTTTTGAGGAATGTGAGATTCGGGGAATTTGGTATTTGTGGAATGAACGATTTGGGGAGTGTCAGATTTGGAAATAAAAGATTGATGAAATAAAAGAATGAAAATATATCGGTTTTAAATATGGTGGTCATAAATTACGTACCGCATTATGCATCCTATTTCTCCTATTGTTAAATGGATATTATATTTCAAGGGAAACCAATGAAATGTAAATGAAACCAATGAAAAGTACGCATTACGCATTCCACATAGCAATTTATTCGTTTAATTTCGAGAACATTGTCGGTACCTGTTACCGTCGCCAACAAAACGTAACACTTAATAATACGGCTAAAAATTACGAGCAACCTGTCGAGGGAAATTCGTGAGAATGGACATAAAATGACCGTGAACTCCGCAATATCCGTAGGAGCGTAATCGCGCAACTGATCGGTGTACTGCAAGTTGAATTAGCGTGCGGAAAATAATACATGAATTATCGAGTGAACGCTGCACAACGATGATTACGATTACGCAGCGGTGGTCGCCGGGCACGCCGACTCGGTTAAGAGCCAAATAAGGGTGTCGAGAACTCGCATTGCCGGCTCTTATATTATTCATATGCGAGAGAGTAAGGCGCGTGTAATGCTTGCCATGTACGCGCACGAGACATTTCATTTCGACGCGTGCACGCGCTATCGAGGGACGATCGTGCCACCCCACCCCCCTGCCAGGGGGTGGTTTTCTCAACACGCGTGCGTTGTTTCATTCGCGATTGTACATCTAATTTCCTCCATGTTCGAGACACGCTTCAATTGCTATCTTTAACGCCAAAATTACGACGAAGCTCAAAATTACTCGCTTCGAGTCTCACGTTTTAAAATGCGGAACTTTTTAAATCGCTTTTATGCGAAAATGTGTCGACCTTTGTAAAGGAGGGTAATAATATATACGATGCGTGTATCACCAATTAATTCGTTTTCAACGTCAAAATTTCGAGGAAGCTCAGAATTACTCGCTTCGGGTCTCACGTTTTAAAATGCGGAACTTTTTAAATCGCTTTTATGCGAAAATGTGTCGACCTTTGTAAAGGTAGGTAATAATATATACGATGCGTGTATCACCAATTAATTCGTTTTCAACGTCAAAATTTCGAGGAAGCTTAGAATTACTAGCTTCGGGTCTCACGTTTTAAAATGCGGAACTTTTTAAGTTACTTTTATGCGAATGTGACTTGACCTTTGTAAAGGTAGGTAATAATCTATACGATGCGTGTATCACCAATTAATTCGCTTTTCTACTTTATTTGTGGCTCAAAAGCGAGAGTACACTCACGGTAGTTCCGGTGTTAAAGATTTAAGTGCATCTGCATGTAATTTAAGTGTCTCTAACTAGGATTTCTCCTTAACTGAAGGAGAATCAGCCAGTGAGCGCCAAGAATTATATCACAGTTATACACAACTTACATGTTTCCATTAACGCTAGATTTACGCAATCCGTAAAAATGACGGATCTGGGATTTCTTATTTTAAATTGCAAAAATTAGTAAGCAGAAAACTTACATTTCCTGTCGAAATGTAAGTTATCCTTCGTTGCAATAAAGAATCATTGCGTGGGTTTACATATTGTTCATTATTTACTTACTTTATATCATAGTTTAAATTTAAATATAAGTGATCATTAATCGTCCGTAAATCTATATAATATGACGTCTGTTATAAACACTATGATTAAACATTAGTAATTTGTCAAATAAAAATTGCAGTCGAAAGAAGCTTCGTTTCTTACCCCGATTCGAACAGGTCGAACTATTTCAAATTACTTGCATAACACTAGAAATTTAATTAATAGCATCGCATTATTTACTAAAGAACTCCTGAATTACCTAAGTTATTGTTAATGAAACTGTATATTTGCAACGAGTACAGTTTATTATAAATATTTGAGAACAAAAGGGTTGGCTCAATTTTGCAAAGAGCCGTTGAATACCGATTTATCTAATTTAATTTGCTATATCGGTTCGAATACTAAACTAACTAAACTGTGTCACACCTGTTGTTCGTGATCGAATTTCGATTATTTAGATACAGGTTTCTGCGCATGAATTTTGTTTCATATTTAACGGGAAAACGTTCCTTAAACTGAAACGCAACGCAACGTAGATTGACGAACGTCTCTTTAATAATTCAATATCGAAATATTATTTACAAATTGCTCATTATTTGATAACGAATTCGCGATGTTCGATATTGGTGATCTTGTCAGATAGTATGTGGAAGTGAATTTTGCTTTGTACCAGATCACTAGTCTCGAAAATACCTTGCTGGCTGCCTCGCTAAGATGGGTGTGACCACAGTCCGCGATCGTATCGTACAGGTTTGTTTAAATAATCGGACGTTTCGGGAACGTGGCGCGTATCTCCGTGTCGGCATCTGACCAGCCAATATGTATGATAATTTTGACATGCCTACACCTCATAATGGATCCTGAGTATGTACACTCGCGTGCAATGTAGGCTTCCTTTGGTTAGGAATTAGTGTGGGGGAAAAGACCTCTTCGCTTAATTTCGATTTCAACGTGGCAACCACAAAAACCCGAAACTTTCAAGTTTTTGTCTTTATAAATTTCCAAATCCAAACTCTCCAAAAGTCCCGATTTTACAATTTTCAATTTTCTTCGCTTTGAACTTATTGAACATCTAAACTTCAACATTCTACATACCTAAATTTCTAAATTCTTGAACAATTTATTCTTGACAAAAGTGCTTTTCGTAATTATATCAACATACTAATTACTTTGCTTGTGTCAATTAACGCTCCTCTATAATTACATTTGCCAGTGAATGTTACAGTCATAATTAAATTGTCGAGTCAATTAAATATTTAAAAGAAATTACAAGAATGATGCTTCACTGTAAAGTAGTTCATTTATTTTGAGAGTCTCAATTTTAGATATCTTTCAAAACGTATATTTACGCGCGCTCTCGCTCAAAATATTACCATTGGCGCCATGTATCGGTGAATAGTTGTACTAGTGGAACAAGAAATTGCGTTTTTCTTAAAAATTGTCAACTTTTACGCTTTTTTCATACTAATAGAATGTTTTTTAACTTCCATGAAACCGAAATAGCGCAGTCATAATTCTCAAAAGGTGTTTGAAACGAAAATGAAAACTATTGCGTTTTATGGACCTCAAAATGCTTAGGCATCTAGCGGTAGAAAGGTGGAACTAATGCAATTAAATTTCACGTACCATATTTCGAGAAATATTGACTTTTTGGAATTATTAGACAATAATACGCTTCATATAGTAACAGCGAATGATTTAAAAACGTTTTAGGTAGTGACAAGCCAAGAAATACAATAAATACAATAATTACCGGGTTTCTACCGTTCGATGACTAAGCATTTTGAGGTCCATAAATTGCAATTTTTTTCATTTTTGTTTCTAATCATCGTAGATTGTTCAAGAATATAAATTTGAATGTAAAATTCAATTATACCTGCAATCAAATGGTAATTCCTTAAGAAGAAATCCCCTTTAGACTTTGGTGTCGCATGCGACATTATCGGTTCATGTTAGAAAAAGATTACAACGCTCCCGCAAATGATAGGAAAGTTAGGTATATCGATAAAAACGAAAGGACGCTTCAAAAGTAATAAATTTGCCAAGGCGCTCCATATCGAAGGTAGACGCAGTACTTTCAGGTAGTAACAACGGGAAGCTGTCGGAGTCATTTTGGTATTTTATTGAGCGTGGTTATAATAACAACAACATAGTTTGTGATGTGTTTATGAGATCACTGAAAATAGTTTCGATTGCAAGCAGTATTATTATTAAGATCAAGGAAAGAAACTTGTTAATATTAACATGTCTTCCCTCCAAAAGTCGATTTTAAAATCAAAATTACCACCATCAGGTGTGAACTTTGGAGTCAGCTCTGGGTTAGTTTTTCATACATTATATCAATCCCAAATGTTGAATGAAACATTCCAACATTTGAGCTATTTATAAGTGTGATTTAACTATGATTATATTTTTAATGTATGTTTAACATTGAATGTTACAGTAGAGTTACAAAGTCCAGAGGGTTTCAACGTAAAAGAGATTACGATCCAGTCCAGTGGATGCCATATTTTGATCAGTCTGAGGATGTAGAAATAGGAAATAATACATTTCATATTTATACTAAGGGTACTGAAGAACCCACATTAGTATTATTACATGGAGGTGGATATAGTGCACTGACTTGGGCAGAATTCACTGTAGGTATTGATTTCTAAATGTATTAAATGTATTGCAACTGAGATATTTTATATGTTTTAGAAATCTATCATGACTATGATAGTCTGTAAAGTTATGGCAATTGATCTTAGAGGTCATGGAGATACACATACAATAAACGAAGAAGACCTATCTGCAGATACTTTAGCAGAGTACGTGAAGCTTTAATGGTTTAAAAGGACCATATACATATATATTATATAATACATGTAATATTCTGATATTGCTGTTTGATCTAGGGATATTGCAGCAGTTATACAAGCAACATTAGGCAACAGTCCTGTAATTCTAGTGGGACATAGTATGGGTGGTGCAGTAGCTGTTAGAGCTGCACATTTAATCCCAAACTTATCTGGACTAGGTGTTATTGATGTTGTTGAAGGGACAGCAATGGATGCTTTGGCATCTATGCAAAGCTTCCTCAGAACTCGGCCATCTAGTTTTAGTTCTATTTCACAGGCAATAGAATGGTGGTTAGTAGCCTTACTCCCTGTACAATATAAGAATACTGCTTCTTCTTTATTATTTAAATCTAGTTTTTATTCATTAACAAGCTTTGCTATTCTAAGCACATTTTTCAGAAGGAAGGCATATTTTTGGCTCATCCTGTACAAACTAAAATGCTATTTATGTTCTTAGTATCTTACATATTTGTGTTGTATTATCAAAACGAGATTACAGAAGAATTTCTAATTATCCACATTTTAGTGTCCGAAGTGGCCAAATCCATAATATACAATCAGCTAAGGTGTCAGTTCCTGGACAAATCAAAAAGTTAGTACACGAATGTAGTGGATGAATGCTACTTATATATTATTCTTTTCTCATTCTTGTATGCAATTTTTTCTTTTACTGTAGCATCGAAACGAACAAATTAGCGACTCATGATATCGATTCTCTGTCACAATCATCGTGCCAGTGTAATTCTGAAGCTACGATTCCGCGAGAGGATATTATTCAAGAAGAAGAACCTGTTAATATGCCACCACCACCTCCACCTACCACTGCCACTATCACCAAAAAGTATGTTTGGAGGATAGACCTATCCAAAACTGAACAACATTGGTTTGGGTGGTTTAAGGGTTTGTCAACGGCTTTCTTGAATGTACCCGTTCCTAAGGTATTATTATTAGCCGGAGTCGATAGATTAGATCGAGAACTTACCGTTGGTCAGATGCAAGGTAATGCTAATGTCATATGCATACATTAAAATGAGTTATGAATGTTTATAGGTTGCATTATCGTTATATTTTTGTATTAGGTAAATTTCAGATGCAAGTATTGCCTGCATGTGGGCACGCGGTGCACGAGGACGTTCCAGATAAAGTAGCAGAAGCAATTGCTACTTTTATGGTTAGACATAAATTTGCTGAACCAGCGTCGGATTTTCCACGGTAAATTCAAGTTACAAACATTACGATATATATGTTCTAACATATACTTATATTAACTTTCTCTGGATATATTACAGAACTTTTCCTGCATGTTAGATCGATATGAGAGGATATAATGAGCAATTTTATTAACAACATAATTATACAAAATTTGATGAATTAGTTAAAATGAGCATTTTATTTATTTAAAAAAGATATATTCGCAAAATATATATAGGAATACATATGTAAATAAAAACATTATTTCGACAAGAAAAATAAACTTGTTCTTACATACATCAGTTTTTTTTATCACCTCCATGCACACACACTGTTATGTTTGTGTAATTGTATATTTATAATGATATATTGCCATGTGTACAAAAATATTAATAAAAAGTGTAATAAAAAAGATTCTATTAAAACATTCTTATGTTTGTTATACTATACTAGTTATTCCGCTTCCAAATTTATAATTCTTCAATATGTTTATACAAAAAAATTGTAGATATAAATATATACAAATTCACGATAATACACAAAAATATACCAAATTATAATACAGACATTACCGTGTCCATATTAAAATTAGCGAGTTTATGAACATGTGTTTACAGTAGAAAATAATGTTCGTTTCGTAATACCGCGATATCGATAAGTGCATCTTTCAATTTAAGACACTGAATTAAAACATTTGATTTTATGTTCGAAATTCTATGTTTGAGCATGTGCAAATTGCACCGTTAATTGTCGAATCCGAAATCGGTTAAATTTTTTATAACTACACATGGAGACCCCGCTCGACCAGCTTTCAAAGGAGCAACCTTAAAATATATTATCTCATAAAATATTTATAAAATTTATTTTCAAACGTTTTAAAGACACGCGTTCTTACCGGTTCCCATTCGTTAAGATGAGGATCGTATGCTTCGACTAGCGTAAGGTATTGCTGGCCATCGTAGCCACCTACTGCCATAAGTCTATCACCGAGTACACAGACACCAACAACGTCCCGTGGGGCACTCATTGGTGCAACCATTGTCCACGTATCTGTTTTAGGATCGTACCTAAGAATTTTTAAGCATGAAACATTAATTCGCGACTACACATGCACGTTTTTGAACATATATACCTTTCAACACAATCGAATCTCATGGCATTGGGATTAGTAGAAGGTGCATCATGACCACCTAATGCGTAAAGGCACCCATTTACTACACCTACTCCTACTCCACCTCGCCGTTTCGACATGGGTGCACATGGAGTCCACTTATTAGTATGTGGATCATAACACTCTACTGTATTTAAACATGAACTTATATCCCTTCCACCTACAGCATATAATCTAGAAATACGCGTATATGATACACATAGCTGTACAACTGAATATTTACCAGACTATTTGGAAACTTACTTATCATTTAATACAGCAACACCAACTGTGGATCTTTGTATTGACATTGGAGAAACGGAACTCCATTGCCGCGTTGCCGGATCCCATCTTTCTACTGTATCAAGAAAACTCCAACCATCATGACCTCCAACAGCATACAAAGGTCCGCCTAACACGGCTACGCCTAATCCATGGCGATGTACATTCATGGGAGATAATGTACTCCAATTAAAAGTTGTGAAATCAAAACATTCAACAGTATTTAACGTTTTTAATCCATCTCTTCCACCAGCAACTATTAATTTTTTGTCAACAATAGCAGCACCAAACTGAAGTCTTCTACCACTCATAGTGGCTATTGGTTTCCAAATATTATCTCTTAGAGAGAATGCATCTATAGAAGTAGCACCTAACAAAACAACATTCCGATAACTGAATGTTCACTTTGTCAATCATTTTCAATTGAATTACCTTTATTTGCATCCATTCCTCCAACAGCTAACATATGACCCACAGTAGCTTTCCTGGGTTTTGTACGTCCTGATTGAAGTAGTGGCCTGCGCTCAGGTAGAAGGTGATATTTTAATGCTTCCATTACTAATTCCTGTGCCATTCTTTGATCTTTGAACATTTCATTGCTTTCAATATTATCTGCTATAAACTGTATGAATTTGATAAACTTTATTCTAATCACTTGAAGCTTCAATAAATGTATAAAAGTATGTGGCTCACCGCAGGAGATAACAGAGGTAATTTTACTAGACTTAATAGCTTGCTTGCATCTTTTCGTCTATTTTCTGGATCATACTCCAGCCAAGTCATAAGTGCCTATAGTTAATAGTAACAGTAATAGTTCTTCTATCACTTCAAGCCTTGAGTTTAATCAGACATAATTATTGAACTTGAGAATTAAATTATCTAGACAATTTTTTGTTTTATCTTTAGACATTATAATAATGTAACTTCTTACATGAAAAATAGTTTCTTCTGAAGGTACGTTAAGATCTTCAGATTCTAACAGTTTAGCAACTTCGCTAGCAGACAATAGTAAAAATTCTTGATTCTTTGTAACTTCCATAAAATGCTTTGTTGTATATGCATGAGCATGATCTAATAAATCTGTACAACCCTGTGTATCCGCAAACATTCTTATTCCTAAACAATTGCTCGGATGGAGTTGTTTCCTAAGAAATTGGCAGCAAGCTTTAACGACTGGATTCAGCTGTAGCAACCGTGCTGTTGCCAAAAGAGTTTCTACGCTGTCCTCCCTTAATTCTATGCAACCTGATGCAAAAAGTTTTTATGAATTCCCACTTTTATAATATCTGCCATAACATATCTTTGTTTCAAGTTATACCTGTATAACAATAACAGACTAAAGCCCACAACGCATCCCCATCTACCTCTTTTAATTCAACTTCATTTTGTGCAGATTCCCTTAAAGAACTAGTAAACATGGCAGCAAAATATTCTGAACCTGCGCTAAGTACTAGACGATGTGCTGGAAAACGTCTGTTCCCTGATCAAGTAATAAAAAATTAAGAATATATTTCAAATGTTCAATTTAATTATAAATTCCACTTTATATTAATGTAAATTTCGATGATTTATCATCAAGGCATAAATGTAAGTATAAGACAAAGGATCTTATTCATGACTCAACTTACCAGCAATTAATATAACATCTGTCAATTGTTGCTTATGAAGATACTTCTCCATAACTCTAAGACTATTCTCTGCATGCTTTAACACGCGAAAATTTTCATCCTGTGTTGCAGAAATACTAGACACCATTCTTAAAATATTATGTTCACTGCCAGACGCCTCTTTGTTCGAGAACAAAAACTCTTGCTCGCCTTTGTTCATTCCTGTTCCGGTATGGCTTACTTTCGACATTTTCGCGCGATCAAAAATTTTGACAGTTACACACGCAGTAATACTAGGTTTGATTTCTCCAATGCACTTTACTACGTGAAAGTATTTTATTTTCACACGGCCAACAGTCTGTGGTGCACTGAAGCTTAACGGCGACGGAGTGTTGATGCCGTGCTTCACCTTGACAGTTCGAGATGTAAAACTGGATGTAAACAGTGAATCGCGCTTAGGTACGGTCAGTGACCATCTCTTTTCATTTCTTGGGTCAGTGCACTCTGCTAAACTGCATTCACTCATCAAACCAATATAAACAGAAGAACTAATATCATGTTCAATATTAAAGCAAATGGCATAGTTATGTATAAAATTACAACGAACAGTGGGTTCATGGAACTTACAAAAAAATACGACACAAATTCACGTCTTTCTTTGTTAAAGCCATCTGGAAACCATATACATAGCTACGTTCTTTTCGTACCAAACAAAGCAAAAAGGTACGTAAATGAACCTGAGCATTTTGTCGTTAAAGACTTAATTCGTGTTTAAATTTGCTGTTAATATTAGACAATGGATGGATTACAGTTAGTTTAGGTGAATGACAATGAAACATAACTTCTAGGTTATACTATTTGTGCAGAGTGCCTTTGTATCGGATGATACATACTACATTGTGTACAACAGGGATTCCCAAATATTTGATTTGTGACTAATCTTTTGAAACTGATCATACTTTATGATAAATTACTTCTTAAACCACCAAGGTACCAAAGTATTTAAGTCCTAAAATTCAAGAGTTCAAAAATCACATTTTTTAATAACATTTCGAAAATTTGTTAATATTTAACTCCGCTCGTCCAAAATCAACTCGCGATTCATCGGTTATTTAGGATTTCTACTTTGGGAACCTCTGGTGTGCAGAATTTGAAAGTGCATGTTTCATTGGTATGACTCATCAAGAGTTGTAAAAGTCTGACAAAGTAGTAATTATAAATAACGAATCTTATCCTGGGGAAGTTGCACGAAGAAAAGATATTGATTCTGAGTTGAAAAAATCACAATTTTATTGTACTCCACTGTTAATATATTATAAATATATTTCTTTGGATAACACACGAATTTTACTGTGTTCATTTATATTAATTAAAACATGTTACATAATGTACATGGTTTATCATATACAATTACAATCATTAAAATGCCAAGATACATAAAGTATTCTGTGTGTTAAATTGTATAAGTCACAGTAATATCTAATAATTTAGTAATTGTTCATATAATTCACTATTCTACATTTCAAATCAATTTCGTCTGAACATGTATAGAAAATAACAAATAATATTTATATAAATTTATATGTATACAAAACTGTGCATGATACATATTTTTTTCAACGACTTTGGCATAATACAGTTTTGTTTATACATGAGAATGTTCCCTGACGAGAAAAAATACATATTTTTTTTTACATACAGTTTGCATCATTAAATCTTTTTGGCAGAAATGTTAATTTTTCTACAACTATTTTTATTACATTAATACTTCATAAATCATACTGTATACGAACGACATTATAGCCACTATAGTTACGTACACTCGTATACTTTCTGCAGAAATATTTTCAGCAAATTTTCCGTTTCACGCCAAGTAATGTATACGAAATCGTCTATTATAAGTAATATTTATATAAAATATAAAAATGGCAGCCGACCGCGGTATTCAAAACAAAAGAAATGCAACACAACTTCATTAAAAAAATACTTTATATGACAAAATTGTCATTATAATACCCAATATCTGCCATTGAACCATAAGATTTATCTAATATATTATTGTCGATCAACGAACTATATACAGATTGCCCCCCCGCACGTGTGTTCCGACTTTGTTGAGAATTCTGTGTTTGACTCTGTGAATGACCCGTAAAAGGGCCTTTTCCGACAACAACATAATCGATCAAGCAACTCGGATAAATCGCTCCTTTCAGAGTCATCTTTATAAAGACCGCTAGATGCTTCGTCTGTACAAGCTGCTATAAAAGTTTGCAAATCATTTTTCGGGAAACCATCACGATAATAAAGCTTGATTGTATCGTAAGCATCCATTATCACAGAAATGAATAAACTTAAAATCACGTATATGTACAATGAAATAAACGTGTATAAATAGATCCTAAAGTACCACCATAGCATTGGTGATTTAAAAGATGTTATAGTAAACGTAGCGAACATATCGTCTCCATTTATCAACGCGAACAGACACTCAGAAGTCGTAGCGAGCGATCTGAATTTCATATGATACGGGCCTAATATTAACCAACCGCAGAATGTAAAACCGGCATAAATAAGAATGGCACATATTAAAAATCGTGCCACTTTCGGAGCAGCTTTTTTCAGTGTTAAAATAACAACGTTATACGTCTTGAAGAAGCCAAGGTATCGTAGTACACCGAACCAAACAAATAGGTTTCCAGTGCCAAGGAATATGCTACACACGTTCCACTGATCACTACCAAACTGTTTCCGCTCGATTTGCTCCTTCACAGCCGAACCAATAATAATTAGGAGATCATTTACAATAATCATTACATACCATAAATTCAAAAACTCTAACCTTCCCTCGAAACTTAATGATTTGCCGTACGTTTTCCTGAAGAAATTCATAGTTTCGAATTTTAGTAATTGCGCCCTATATATAGCTCTTGAACATAAAGCAAGGGATACAGTGCAAATTAAGATCACAAACAAGTTCAATAATGTTCTTAGAGCTGATTCAATGCGATTATCGACAATATAACGCGTGTCGCCTTTACATAGCAATCTATTTGGTTCAGCGTCTAACGAAAGCAACATTTGCCCATCCAAATCGCTATTATCGAAAAGAATTTTTATGTCGAATTGATAACAATCGGGTGGTGTCATAGGTCCAGCAGCTTTCAAGTTAACCGTCTTTACGGCAAATTCAAGCTCGGCTTTTACGAGGGCGGAAAAATTTACATTAATGTTTTGCGTGTATAACAAGTTCTTTGAGGTGGTAACTTTTTGGTAAAATTGATGAGTTATATTTATACAAGTTTTTATGATTTCTTTGTCGAAAATGTAACTTTCGTTAAAACCAAATATGATACCTTCTTTGTATTTATACAAGCATAATACAACTGGATCTACCGAATTATCTTCTGCGGTATATGAATATGAGCCAATAGCATTACTGAGATTATAATACCCATTTAAAGCATAGTCGATTGTCGTAAAGAAATCGTCTCGTTTATAAATTGCCAAAGGACCGGTTGAAGGTGGGTAAGCTGGTACCTACAAATTAAAAGATTACAAAATTTTTGTGTAAGTCGTTGCATTGTAATATTAACTTAAATAAGCGACTAAACTGTACATTACCTCTCGAATAGAATCCCAATCTTTAAGAAATAGGTGCGAAAAAGCTATTCGATTATCCCAAGCATAATTTACATGCATGTAGTTGTTATGAGCAAACAGGCACAATTGTATGGTGACTAATATAATTTTAACAACTTGTACAATGAATTTATAAGGAAAGCGACGTTTCGCTTGCCATTTTTCAATCGGATTCATAAAAAAGAATTTCAATTTTCGACGCATTTTTTCCTCTCCAAGTGTCATATTGCAGACTGGGTAGTCTGTTAAAGTTGACTGATGACCACTATAAAAAAAAAAGATTTTCGATAACATGTACAACTTACTTAATCAAACAATTTTATAAATACTTCAGTGTCAGTTCTATTTTCAGGAGGTGTACCGTAACTGAATTCGATTGATGTATGAACATTACAGAAATACATTTATAATTTGAGTAATACTAAACATTTTAATAGCACACATAATATAGTTATACTGTTAATAACAAAGTTTTAGTCTGGCTTTATCTAAAGTATTTCTAAGAACCTTTTTGTTTGCAACAATGAATATTCTTAAAAAACTGTACAACTTGAGATATAAAATCAAAATGAACTGTTTGAAAAATATTTACTACTAAATCTTACTATGGAATACAATAATATTTTACAAAAATACGTGACTAATAGCAAGTGTAATATCCTGTTGTGAACAGTTCGTAAAGAAGTTGGCTTTATAAAAATTGTAACACCTGTTATTGATCAAAGGTCGTACGTGACAATATTCTAAAATCGTATAACTAATATCATCACAGATTTATCAAGGACGGATTTACAAGTAATGCGATAAACTTACGAACCTTGGACTCATATTTTCGTTGAGTAGTCCATTCTCGTCAGCTACTTCGTCTTCGCTGTCAGGTCCATTACTCCACGAATGGTTCTTGAGAATATTACCTCTGGATTCTTCCGTTTTATTTTGCGATGCTGACATTTTGTGCGAATCGTACTCTCAAAAAAACAATTGAATAAACTGATATTGATGACCGATGATGTTTTATCCCGCGGAATTGTCCCAATTTCCGACGGACGATGGGAGTCCCAGTTGTTCACATGCGTTGATCTGTTCAGCAACACAAGAAAGATTATTCGATGACATCAGTCACTGCCGCGTGATCGTGTTTTGTTTCGTAGAGTAAAATCAGCGTTTGCAACCTACTGGATTGTAATACGCAATGAAAGGCAATCGCAATAATTTCACGTTGTTAGCACCGGCCATCGCAGGCCACCCAATTCACGAACTTAGCTCAACTGATCGACGCGCTCCTCCGGCCGTTCTATGAAACCAGTTGATCATGATAGTGGGGATGAATGGTAGGGACAGAGTTAATTGTTAATCGTACAGATGATCAAACACAGCCGCAAATAATATGGGAATTACAGAAAATAGCTATGTATATGGAAGGCGTAGCGAATTATCGGGTACTGTGAACGTTTCTTAAGAAAATGGCGGGGAGAGAATACCTGCCATTCGTGCAAACCAAGCGAATATTAGAAGTTTATAAATTTTTGTATCTTTTACTTTGCACGTTTTAAACTCCACAAATTTCCGAAGTTCCAAATTAAATTATAACATTTCCAAATGTTCAAATTCTAAAATTTTGCAAACGCCTAAATTCCCAAATGCTTAAATCTCAAAATCTTTAAGCTGCTCAGCAATCAAACATTTCAATTTTCGAACTGTAGGTTAAGGGAGTGCCACTATCCGTGTAAATTGTTGGCGCTAAGTTTGGTGCTGTACATGCCAGTCATTATCACAAAGTTTGACGTCATGTTTCTAGATATGTTTTTCGCAAGTTGTGATCGTTATCGTGAGCAAGTTAAGTACCGTTCGGAAGCAGTAAATAAGTACGAAATCGTAGACCACTCGAGGTTAGTAAAATTTGGTTGATAATTTCATATAATCGTAACAAAATTTCGAATCCTTACGCACATCACCATGCAGGCTAAGTATGATTTATGTACATTTTAGATAATCAAACATCAAGATTTATTATTTATTTTTCAATCATTAATATTCATATAATTAAATATCGATATAGTAATATTGTATCTATAAATATGACACTTACAAACGTATATCGAATCTAGATTTATACGAAAGAAAAATTAGAAATGCATTTTCTCGCACATTCGAAGACCAGCGTAACGACAAAACTGGCGTCGCCTTTTGAAACTTCGCGGGTAGGAATGAAGTGACCGATTACAAAAGAACGGCGTGGTTATACGAAGTGAGAAATTAGTCACGGTGCTCAAAGGTAAGTGAACAAAAGTATTTTTGCCAGTTTTCTGCCGCGTGTACGCTCGTTACCAAAACGACAAGCGTAATATCCGGCGACAGGAATTCGAAAGTACCGAAACATGAAAAATGGGATCTTGATCGAATTCGATGAACTAAGAGTTCGCATTGAAAAAGGGATATGTACTTTGTTGGCAATAATAGTCCGAGTATAAAATTTGTAAATTTCTGTATATTTCAATTTTTCAATTCGTAAATTTATAGATTTACAAGTTATTACATTTTTATATTCATATATTCGTACATTTCCGAATTGTTTAATTTTTATGTTGTTACATTTTAAAATCCCTGAAATCTACATTCTCATTTCACAAAACACATTTTCACATTTCTACGTGCTCAAATTTTTTATATTTATGAATTTCTATATTTTCAAATCTCTAAATCTCAAAACTCGTACATTTGAAAAATCTCTACATTAATAAATTTTCAAATTTCCAAATTTTTATACCTTAAAATCGCAAAATTTTAAAATTTGTGCATAATCAAATTTCAAGATTCCCAAATTCCTAAATCCGAAATTTTCTCGATCCAAAAGGTTGAAAATTCGTAAAAGTGAACAAACGGTGGGTCCTCCTTCTGCCATAGTCCTTAAGCAAGCCGTGCTCGCTTCACGCGCAATAATCGAGTCGATACGATTAATCCATCTGAAATTTCAGTAAAATCTACATATCGCTATTGCGTTTGCGATACAACGTATCGTAACGCACGAAACAAAGTGATACTCCGAAACCGACGTTCACGAAACAGGGTAGGACGTTAAAGTCCAAAGATCAGAACGCAGATAAAAGATTTTTATAGGGTTTATCGTAAGAAAATAAGAACATTCGCTAACACGGTAGGTAGTGCTTGACAGAGTATGTTGTCCGGAAAAAAAGTTGCTTCTCCCCGCACGATATTTTACTTACCCATCACTGATGACAAGAGGGTGGGTGCGCGCGTTTCGTCGTTTGAGGATCGGCGCGCGTTGTCGGTGCACCTTCTGCGCCAGCGTATCGGGCTTCGTAACACACACGAACAGTGTGTCCTGCCGCGCGCGCCAAGTGCCTAGGAGAGGAAGCGCAGCGACGGAGCCGAGCTAAGCTCGGCCTTCCTCGACCGACCGTAGGCGCAGTCTCTCATCGTCAGTCTATCTCGTCCCCAGCCCCGTGAGAGCACGCTTTCGGGGTCAGATCTATCCTCCGAGTGTGTCCACCTCGACGCAACCCTCAGCTGTCCCGCGGTCACCGACCTGACGGCCCGTCGGTTCTCTTTGTTCGCGCGATATTACCCCACGGTACTCTGTGTGCAGTGTGTCCGAGTGTCGATCTGCGTCGTGCAGTCATCGGTATCGTCGCCAGTAAACAGAGCAGCGTCGTCGCGTTTCATCGTCCTTTTTTCGTTCCCCCCCACAAACGTTCTCCTGCGCGTCCGTACGCGAGATCGTCTCACCCGAATTCGACCTGTTCGAGTGACCGACGCGCGGAGTCGACGAACGAGACACCCGGAAGCATGGTGGATCAAGAGCAGTCGGAGCAGCAACAGGAAGCTGTGCCGAGCGTGGTGGAGTTGAACGTGGGCGGTGTGTTCTACACGACCGCTCTGACCACCCTCACCCGCGAGAGCGATTCTCATCTGGCCGCGTTGTTTTCGGGGAAAACGCCGGTCGAGAAGGATGCCAAGGGAAAGTATTTCCTGGACCGGGACGGTGTACTGTTCCGTTACGTGCTCGATTTCCTGCGCAATCAGGCGCTCGTTCTGCCCGAGGGCTTCCGGGAGAAGGAACGGTTGAAGCAGGAGGCGAACTTTTACGGCCTGCCCGGGCTGGAACGTGCCATTCTGGAGAACAAGTTTTCCGGTTCCTTGACCTCGTCGGGGAAGCGACCGTCCGGTCACATAACCGTCGGTTATCGCGGCAGTTTCGCGTTCGGTCGCGAGGGTCTGGCGGATGTTAAGTTCCGAAAATTATCCAGGATCCTCGTGTGTGGACGGGTTACTCTCTGCAGGGACGTCTTCGGGGAGACGTTGAACGAGAGCCGCGATCCGGACCACGGAGCCTCCGATCGCTACACGTCCAGGTTCTTTCTGAAGCACAGCTCTATCGAGCAAGCTTTCGATATGCTTCAGGAACAGGGATTCAAGCTGGCCGGTAGCTGCGGCTCCGGCACAGCTGGCAGCAACACGGAACAGCTGAAGCCCGGTGTTGATTCCGAGGAGAATCGTTGGAATCATTACAACGAGTTCGTCTTTGTCCGTGATTAAGCAGTATTTCTTGTTCCTCCTTGGTTCGAATTAGCTGAACGAGACGGTCGCTGGGAATAGTCGGTGTCTTTTATTTCGACCGGGCCGGCGGGATTCGATTCCAACCTCGACACTTGGAATTCACGGATTCTCTCGTCCGTCGACGACGACTGACGGAGCTGCGATTGGCTACCCCGAAGACTTTCTTTCTCGAACTGATCGTAACCGGTAGGGTAAAACACAGTAGCGACGAACATTGTGCATGTAACTATTGAAACTCATCGGGCTACTAAAACGACGATGACACGTATCCCTCTTTCAAATATTCCTTGCTCGTCTCTTCCACCCGGCCGAACTCGAAAGGATCGTAACGTTGTTGTATTTGGATGAAGTTAGCGAACGAGTCTTTGTTGAAATTAGCAGACTCGTCCCGTACACGTGCACTTCGCCGTGGTGTTGAATAACGAAGGTCGGAGCACTCTCGTTGATGGAACAAAGCCGGGTTCATCTTGCTTGATTCCGCGGTAATTGGCGGCGCTGAGAGGACCGAGAGACAACGGGAAGTTCGAAGAAGAAGAAAACGATCCACTCCGAGCGTTTATTTCGACGTTCGACTAGTCGGAAGAATCATGCGTGAGAAATAGCGCTCGTCTATAAAATCGAAACGGTTCAAGGAGCACGAACGAGAGATCGAATAACGAGGAAAATCAATGTTTGATCGTCCGATTTCGAGGAAGTTTAAACGAAAGATCATCATTCCCTTCTTTTTCGATTCAAATGTATTCATTACGCATCTACGTTGCTCCTGTTTAACCGTTCGCTCGCTGAATATCGTATCGTTCCAGTTTGAATCGAGACGATTTCTCCGCGTAAATATGATCCGAAAGTTGGGTATCGAGAATCAAAGACTCGTTAGGAATGTCGTCTGCATTATTCGAACGGACTGGCGCAACGTCTTGATAGGATACGAGTTCGAACGAAGCCCATCGACAGGCACTTTTCAATTTTTCACCGGTAGCCGTGAATACGATGAAGAACCATTTAGAGAACAAAACTTTCACGAGACCAAGTAGCGTTAAATCAATCGACGGTTCGAAGTTTGACCCTAAGGTCATTTTAACGAAAACACACTTAAGAATGGAAAAACGGGTATAAAAGACGATTAAAAGGATTTAGAAGAATTAACAGGCTGTCTACCTGACGTTTCTCTTCCGGTTCGTCTCTATTCGATGCTATCGTACCGCACCACCTGCAAACAACGGAAGAACGACAGACACTCAAGATTCAACTTCAAACAACGCTGGCCGACTGTTCGAGGTTGAACTTGATATTGGACAGTTTGATCGTGTGCCACTGAAACGAGCCTCCTGTGTGTACGTATCGTGTAACGAGTCGCTCGTGTATACGTACAAGCCAACACGGTGTTAAACACATGTCGAATAACGCGTATACGTCGAACGCCTCTCGTAGCACAATTCTTTGATTCAGAGACGTAATGCCCTTTGTTTTCGCGCGCTTTCGATTTTTCGCTTTGCCGTGCCACGAGTCAGCGCGTTTTCCGCGTTTACCGGAAATAATTGCATTTTGAACGCGCACGGGCTCGGTTCGCATCGATTCTTTTCGATTGAACACCGATGGATGCTTCGAAATGGTCGACGGTTGCGAAATTTTTGACGCGAACGAATTCAACGCGTTGAACGCTGTTGCGATGTTCGTAAATTCGAGATATTGTCGGCGCGATATTTACTGGACGTTTGGTTTTATTAATTATATCGTATTCGGGCCGACCTTTGTGACAGTCGCTACGGATGCTGCATATTCGTCGCACTCAATTAATCCTTCCCCTTTTTATGTACTATCGCATTTGAATGTTCGTAATATTAATATTAGCATTGATATTAATATTACTAATATTTGTAATTATATCGACACTTTGGAAGCGAGATGTGACTGTTGTGTAGAGGTATGTTCTTACATTTGTAGATCCGTATATATAGATTTGTAGATTTTTAAAAGTTCATATCTTCATAAGATTTCTCTATGTTCCTGGTGTTCTATATCCCCAAATTCCTATATCTTCAGTCTTATATTTTCAAATCCCTAGACTCCTAAATCTTTAGATCTCGTTTGCACTACATCCTTGCACCTCTAGACCTCTATATCGTAGCTCTAGATATCTATATTCCGATATTCCGTTATCCCTACATACGTGTATTTCGATGTCCCTTCATCCCCATATCTGTGTATCTCCATATCCCCAGATTCGGATACATTAATTGAATGCAACGCGAATGCACGACGTCCACAGTGAACATGTCGATTGCAATTTCCTTACTAATTACTATTAACGTTAAGATCAACGCTACTCACTAAATCGTGGAATAATAATTTTACTAAACCCCTATAATTTTTCAACGCGAGAGCGTGGAGTTGTTACCGCGATATAGAATACCTTCGACGGATCAAAAATAGACGAAGAATGCGTTCGACGAGTCGTTTATCGCGAAACGATTATCGAGCTGTTAAGATTTCAACAGATGCGTACGATATAGATTTCCTATTAAGTAGAAACATATCGTTGTTCGAGGGAGTAAGATTGTATGTTCGAGTGTTCCAGGTTCCGACGATAAAGATAATTGCAGATAAACGGTGTTATACAATAAGCGAGTCTGAAGAGTAGCAGACAGAATGGTCTACTAAATCGTAGAGATAGTATCTATTCGTGTTGTTCCGAAATGCTGACAATTTCTCCATGATGAGTGAGCTCGATCGCGCGGAAACTAGACGCGTGGCTGTTTTCGAGATACATCAAACGTTCGTGTTCGCGCGACGACCTTCGCATAAATTTCGTTCGTGAACCTCTTGGTCTATCTTTTATTCGTTGCTGCAAACGTATGGCTAGCACGGTTCAATTGATAAAGTTTCCTCGCGACTGTTTTCCTCGTAATGCGAAATAACCTTGTCGATGTCTTATCCGAACGTAAAATTCTTTTTTCCGGCACACTGGCTTTTATTCGAGTCTGGATCGTATTATTTATTGGGCGAGGATATGGGTTTTCTAAGTGTAATTTTTTAGGAGGAGAAAGTTAGAGCGAATTGGAAATTTCTTAATCGACAGATTCTCGAATTTGGAATTGTTTAAATTTTTTAGTTCCGGGATGCGAAATTTCTGAAATTCTAAATATTTCAATTTCCAGATAAATTCTAGAATGTAGGTAAAATTTGCCAAGTTCTCGGATATTTTCGAATACTTCAATTTTCTAAATTCGGACATTCTTAATTCCCATATTCTTACATTTTCAAATATATAAATTCACAAAATGTTCAAATCTCTAAATTGCCAAATACCTACAACTCCGCGAGTAACAAGATTCTCGAATTCACAAATTTCCAAATCCCCGAAACATCTGTTCATGATAAATATTAAAACGTTTACAAAGGTCGCGCGCTCAGAATTTTTCATTTTGCCAACGGGAATCGACTTGCAAAATATATTGAACCGCAGCAACTCGCAGAGCGAACAAAACCGTGAGGATCGATGCGATCGACCGAGCGAGATATCGAAAATATTTCAATTTGAGATTCCATTTTTCGTGCCATCCCTCTGCTCCAGATTCCTGCGGATAGTGTCCTTTTTTCGAGGGAATTTTTCGCGATATGTTCGCCTCCTGGACGCGCATGCATAAAACAAGGGAACGGAATCGAGCTTGTATAATCTCTGTTCGGTTCAAGGCGAGATCTTCTCGTCCGGAACAGTTGAAATTTGGCAAGAGCGAAATCGACCTTTCGTGTTCTGACGAACGTACGGTTCATTGATAACATGCCCGACGTGTCAAAGGACCCAGAGGTATGGGAAATGGAGCCAGGAATCGCTGGAATTTGCTGACAAAGCCACGACACGGGGACACGCCTCGTTGTACTGCGAAGGTCATTCGCGTCAATTCGCATATATGCAAAATACCGGTTACACCCGTGGTACAGGCCATGAATGTTTCCGAGATCGATCGAACGATACGTGTGCATCGAAGGTTACGTAGGTGTCCCGGGAATCGTTTCCTTAAGGCGACCTCCTGTTTCGCGACACGGCAACGTCCAGGTACACCGATATAACCGATCATTACTTAATTTAAAAATTTCTTTAACTTGCCTGTTCATCGATGGCGGTTCAAATTTAACTCTTCCGTTGTCAATGATCAATCTGCATACATACATATGTAGATTAGTTACTGTGTATATCATATGTAGACCAACTACGTATATCGTACGTGGACTAGCTTCATATGTAGACTAGCTACGTATGTCATATGTAGACTATGGTTTATGCGTTTATGATATGTCGAGGTTGCGAAGTATACGTAAATCTATATGAATATACATTACGTATGCACATGGATATAAAGAAAATATGGAATATGTGTACACATAAACGTAACGAAAATGTGCATGAAATCTGTGAGATTTGCAGTCTAAAGATTGTATGAATTACGTTTACTTTGCAGACTTTGATATCGTAAGTCTAATCACAAGAAATTCTTGTAATTTTATGGAGTACATCTGACCACCGATTTAGAACCGTATACAGTTGCTTGTATTGACCAGTTATTGCAACCGTAACGCTTGTCATAAACGACAAATTGTTCTTGACTGATCAAATTATTCAGGAATAACGCACAGGTGATCGTATTGTCATACCAATTGGATTATTATGATGATACGATATCTCGTTATTCATCGCTATTGATTTACTACGAGAGTAGTAGACTCTGTTTGAACTAGAGCTAACTGGAAGGCCATTAAAAATCTGGAATCTATACAAACCATTTGTCGCAAATAAAAATTGTAGATATTTGATAAAATAATGAAGATGCAGAGAATATAAGGGATACGTACACGCATTATGAATCAATGCAAAAAGAGAAACATAAATCATTGACATGTACCGCGTGCGTCTGGTGAGTTGGCAGGTGAATCAATGAGATCTCCGTTCTTTCCGACTGCCAACTTATTAGATATACTTAGTATATGCGAAACACTTTCATAGTTAATAAACTTCATTACCAAAGGTTGATTATAAAGAATTTATGATAAAGAGTTTATTATAAAGGAACATTTTAAGGCAGTTTGATAAAGGTAATAGTAACTTTTAGGGTCTGCAAATGAGTTCTCTTTTACATAAGATTTTTAAAACTGAACAGATAGTCTCGTACATGCAAGTGGACCTTATACAAAACACGTTGTACCACAATACTATTATTCATCACGAACTTCACTTTTTCCTTCGAAAGATAAAACTGCGTTCTATATATCACTCTGTACCTGAGAATCAGAATAATTCAAGCTCTCTTTTCTATTTCATCGATTTCTCTATGAAACAAGCACCATTCTTTTATTCAAAAGAAACAGTAGACTCGAATTTCGGTCTATCGGATATAAAAATTTTTCATATTTATTAATAAATCTTCCTTTTGATCTATCATTGTATCTTTTATGAATCTGTCATTGTATCATTTGTGAGTCTGTATTTGAATCTTTTCTGAGTCTGTAATTGTGCGAATTACAATTTTTACCTATCCCGGAAGAAGGTCGCTGCCAACTATTGCGGATAATCCGTTTGGAAGTGGACAGATGCAAATAATCATTTGGTTCTGTTCAGTGTATATTGTCAGGAATAGAGATCAATGTATTGCACAATTAGCATGACGAACAGAGTTCGACGATGCACCGGGTGGAATTCAAACAGGTTGATGGCCAAGTTACTTGCCACGAAATTCCACGAATCATGCAAATCCACTTGGCCACATTCCTAAGCTCGGTGTACCTGGCGTCTCGAGCCGGATCAGACTCGGAAGGATCTTCGGTTTCTGAAGTGGCCCCGATATTGTCGGCTACTCCGGATATCTTGTACGACCACAACCTCTCCATTCCAGAAGTCGTTGCGATCGGAAACGAACGATCGAGGATATCGAGACGCGATCCTTGGATCGATCAGGGGCTCACGATAATTCGCGGGATTGAGAAGAGCGGTCCTAATTCGTAGATTAGAAACGGTACATCGCATTTGCCATAAAAGGAAACGAGTTTCCGACGAGCACTGCTCGAACAATGATTTAATTCTCGTGGGAGCAATGATTTTTATGGAACATTTCATGACACAGAGTTTGGACGTAACGGACACGACGAAGTGTGTGGTTAGCACTTTTTGATGAAAATCAAGTAACAAGGGTTTTTGTAAAATATATGGAATTGGTATTCGGATAATACATTCACAGATTTTTTTGATTTCTCAGTTTTCTCAGATTTTTCAGACTCCTAAATTTTTGTATTTTCCAATTTGTGGTTTAGCAATTCTTTGAACGATTGACTTACCGATTTGTCGAATTACCATATTATCAATTTTTCATATTATCGAATTATTGAATTATTGAATTATCGAACTACCAAATTATTAAATTATCGAAATATCAAATAATATAATTATCGAAATTCCAAAATTCCATAGTGCTAAACTTCAAAATATTCAAATTCATAAAATTGAGAATTTGGATATTTAATAATGCGAAACTTGGAAAATGAGAGATTGAAAAGTGGGAGAACTAGAAAATGAGAATTAGGTACTTTGGAAATTAGGAATGGGGAAATTGGAAAATGTGGAAATTTGGAAATGTGGAAATTAGGAAATGGTCAAATTGAGAAATTGGGAAATTGGGAAACTGGAAAATGACTAAAGTAGAAAATGGGTTTAATGACCACAGTGATCGACGCCCATAAATCTAAATAATCGACTAATCATGAACTAGAATGTGGGAACTTGGAAAATGACTAAATTCCAAAATAAGACGTACTAAAATTGGAAAAGTGCAAAACTAGGAAACTTGCAGATTAAAAATTGAGAAATCAGATACCAGGAAAATGGAAAATTTCAAACATTCCAACCTATGATCCCACAAAAATTTCAAAATCAGTTCATTCGCGATCTAAAAGTGGTAATGATACCAACAATCTCGTGTCTAAAAGGGTTGACAATATACCGAGAGTGATTATTGAGGTTCGTTCGAGATGCTCTTTTCCTTCTTTGTCGAAATGGGATTCAGCGAGTAGAAAAGCGAGAAGTTGCGTGCACGTTCGTCATGCGACGCGTTAAAACGCTAACCCTCGTGTCGGGCAGATTGCCAAGATTTTATTCGAGCCCTTCAACCGTAACCTAAGCGAATCGGTTTTCTCGTAGATTTTCCTCCTGTGAAATCAACCGAGTAAACTTCGTGCGGCGAATCTATTTGGTAAGCTATCAAATCGGAAACCTATTTGTTACTTCGGTTCGTGTATTTTTCGCCGGCGAGTTAGAAGATCGGGAATTTGAAAATTGAACAACGATCTCGTACAGTTTCATCAGCGGGACACTGTTTCATCGATCTTCTGTTTCCATTTTCTCGGGACGTTTACTCGAAACGAATTGAAATACTGACAAAAGGTACGAGCTCCCTGCCGGTTTATTCTCGCTGCCGCTGTTTCATTCGGCGAACGTGTACGCGACTTTTTTTTAAAAAAGTGTTAGATAGTCTGTAAGGTAAGACGCTACGTCGTGGCGATACTGAATCATTGTACATGTATATACATAAATCGAGAGAGGAAAAATAAAAGGATGATACGACGAGAGACCAGAATTATTTTTCCTACGGGTCTGCCCTCCTTTTACCCTATTTTTTTCTTTCTTTGTTACCATTCACGGATGGAATGTGAGCCGGCTCGTAAAGTAGGATGGATGACAGCATCGTGTACTTCTGTTATTCCTTTGAAATTAATTTTATGGGACGTTATTAGAACTTTTTTACACGCTTTATTTTTATTTTTGTTAATTAACGGTTAATCAAATTTATTGTGGTCGTGAAGTAAGAATTTTTAAGTGGTTATTAAGTGACAATTTCTTTCGCAATTTATTCTGTATGAAAATATTCGTTGAAATGAATAATTTATTTTCTTGATTGAACACGATTGATTTCAACTCCAATTTAATTTAATCCTCGGTCGCAGCAGGCATATCGTGTATAAATATCAATGACAAAGTTATGTTTTAATTTTAGTTCAGTATGTATATAGGTTCGAACGAGCGAGTGTTCAAATTCTTAATGAAATGAATTTTTATTCTGTTAAATATAATTTTTCATTGATAGATTATGCGTTGAAATGCTTCATGTTTAATCCTGTATCGACGAATCATTTGATTCGTGTCATAGAAATTCTTGGAATCCTCTGAAGTGCAAAAATAATACGCCGGATAACAAATACCCGGTATTTGTTCCTCGATATTCGATTTGCAAATTGGGAGCAGTTCATTTTTATTTTAATCCGTGTTTAAGAATCGATACATGAAAATATTGGCTATTATCGCCATTCAGTGGCGCTGATATATCTGGCCGTTGCAATATTTACACCGATAAAACGGTGGACGGAAAATAGAAAATTATCTCTGCACTGGACGCGAAATATTTATAAATTGTTATGTAATCACTAAGCGTTCAACATTCGACAAACGCTTTTATCTAGGTGCAAAAGCAACGATAAAGTCCAGTGTGTCACAAAATTATTTACATAGTCGAGAATTTGATAAAAATACGTGAAAATTTGATAAAAGATTATTTGCGATGAAAATAACGCAACTGTTAATAGATTGCATTTAAAAAAATTTCTTGACATTTAACTATTTACCAGTTTTACTAGGACAATCGTCAGAAATACAAATTCCGCGTACAATTGTACCGAAGGAATACATGCTCTTCAATCACCGGTTATAAATCCGCTTCAAACGTTATGAGATATGCTTCCTGTTAAAATACGCTGACATTCTATCATCAATAAAACAGATTTTCAACATCGATTAAAGGAGAAATATCGAATGCAATTATTTGGAAATTATAAACGAGAATGAAATAGTAAAAGGTGTCTGAAAGCGTTTTATTATCTCAACCGAGAGTATTCCGCGACATAGTCACTTGAGTAAATAATCTTGTGACCCATTTCGAATCCATCCACCGACAATGAGTTCGCGCCCTTCGTTTTCAGCACTCAAAGAATCGATGCATTTTTCATCAAGTAGCACCGTTATCGCGAACGAACAGTCGAAAACGATAATTTGTCTTGAGAGCAATGGATACGACAGCGGGATAATGATGATACGTATCCTTCTGTTCTGGGAGCGTGGAACGTTTCCCCATGGCAGCATCCCCTTCAAAGAGGAGATTGCACGTTAACGAACGTCACCCGAAGACGACGGATGTAAACTCGATTGGCCGCCGTGAATGAAACGCGTCAAACCACGGATAGATTTTCTGAGACCGTTGCTTCGAATTACAGGAAGCAATCTGTTGCTTGGTTCTCCGTTCGCGACTTGCCAACAGAGAAATAAATATTATCGACGCAAATCGCACGGAAACCGGGATCCCTTACAACCATCATTGACAGTGCATTGTTATTCCCAGTACTGTGTTTCTGTTTTGCAATAGGAACGTAGCCATTTCGTGGATGGGTTAAACAAAAGCTCCACGCGTGTTCGATGAACCAGATAAGATGACGCTTCTGCGAGAAGGGCTCTTCGGTTAGTTTTAACTCGGGGAAGTTCGAACACACGTGCCGGGTGCAAAAATATTCTTTAATTTTTTAGTGACTTGTCTGTTCATAAAATGTACGAAATGCGAGAAAATGTAAATGCGATAAAAATGACGTATATTTTATATTAAATTTATTGAAGGATTTTCTACGATTTCGAGTTCAAACTATTTGCGTAAATACGATAAAAATGAATATAGCAAAGTTATTGTGAATGTAAGCCTTACTGTGACGCAAATTGAAGTCGTTCACTGTACATTGAAAATTTGTGCCCCGTAATTGAAAATTGTCTGTAAGAATGCCGACCCAGCTAAATTTAAGCAATATGACCAGCGATTCAGTCACGATCGCCATCAGCCATCTGCCTGTCAGATTTACGACTATAATATCCGAGACTCGTTTCAAGGTAGATTTTACGCTGATACATCACGTCGCCGAGATTAAGAACTTAGTAGAAGTATCTTGTCTACGGCACAAGAGGCATAAATTTCGGTAACGAATTTCGAGATATCGAAGTTGAAAGAACCGCATCGAGTAGCGTAAATAATATAAAAATGAAAAGAAGATCCTTGTGCCACAAAAATATAGAGTTAACGATCGAAGAGAGGCTAAACAAAAATGGCACCACGGTTCGTCGGCTAATAAAGTGCCACTCCTAAGCGGCGCTCTTTCGGGAAAAATAAAAACGCGTACACACACACGCGAAAGAAAGAAAATCGCTTTTTCCGGCACGTCAATTGTCGTTCCCGTATCGTGAATATTTACAGTACAAAATGGCCCGTAAATATTTTATTAACCATTAATTGAGCGAGATCTTATCGACGATTCGCTGCACATTCGTTTTCGCAATTACGCAAATCGTCGAACGACGCCCACCCCCCCGCACCACCCTCTGTCACCCTCCCACCCTCTCGCGATGGAAGTGGAATATTCAGAATTCCATTTCTGCCGGCATCCCACGATTCATTACCTCGAATTTCCTTGGTCGACTCGATATTATCCCCCGGCATCTCCAATGCCATCCTCGCTGTTTCTCCAGCTGCGCTCATCGATCGAATCGGATAATTATAACGGCGTGGTTACCGGTTGCGGTTCGGGCGACGATTACACGAACGAGAATTTCTATGGGGTTGCACGCCAAACACCTATGGTCGCCCGTAATCGCGCACCCCGACGACCATTGTCTTGCGTGAGAGCGCACGTGCGTCAAGTACGCGTATTATATCGCCGCCTTCGATACTCGAATCGGTCAATCAAACGGTATACACTGTTAATTACTTGCTTGTGGCGCGAAACACTCGCTAAGTTAAACAGTTTTGTACACCTGATTGCGATTTAAACGTCTATTCATCTACGGCGCGGATCGTCGCTGTGGATCGCGGATCTTCCTCTCGTTGACACACATTTTGGAATAAATTTATAGTCGCTCTTGAAATGATCTTAAACGAGATGAACTATACGATTGTTCGTATTCTAATACCGTATTCGAATGGAAATTCGTCCATCGTAACTTCTTTTCATTTTTTTTTTAGATAATAAATTTTACGCTATATTCGTTGTATTGTCTTTTTTTATGGAACAGAGATTGAAATATCTTGCATCGATTATATGTTGCAAAATTATAGTTCGCGTTCGTTCGAGAGCATGTCAGGTTTCGCTGGGGAAAGTTGCAAATGTAACTTCTTTTGAATAAAAATTGTTATGTTAATGGTAATACGTTTAAATATCTCTCTTTTGTGATAACTTATGTTTTACATATTGTACTATCAGGTACTATGTCTT
Organism: Coelioxys conoideus; assembly: GCA_947623535.1. Classification (NCBI taxonomy): domain Eukaryota; kingdom Metazoa; phylum Arthropoda; class Insecta; order Hymenoptera; family Megachilidae; genus Coelioxys; species Coelioxys conoideus. The sequence continues at coordinate 13,558,611 of OX392457.1, read as the reverse complement.
AAGAACATATATTCATTGCTTGTATCGAGTTTATATTTATTATTAGATTTAACAAAATATTACATTTATTACATCAATTAATTTTATATTACTTATTACACTTCAAGAAAATATTATATATATATAATGTCCTTCAATTTCATATTTATCATTTCATTTTTTGGAAATATTTTATCCATTGCATCCAATTTTGTATTTATTATGACATTCTAAAAAAATCATTCTTATATTTTTCACTTTGAACGAATGTAATAAAAGTGTTCCTATTTCGACAACGAACATTTTTTCAACAAAAATATTTATGACAGATAGAAAGACTTTTCAGACAAACTTGAACTATTATTGGAGGCTGCCACGCGTCCTTCCACTAAAGAAAATTCAATAAACGCAGACCGCGTCCTTGTTTTTCAATTAAGCGTCTCCAACAATCAGCGTATCAGTCTGCTCGAATAATATTACGGGCAAATTGGCTCTCCAATTGCGAGTGCCCGCCGGTAAATTACTCTCGCGATAATTGCTCGCACTTCGGGCTACCACTCGAGGCTTCGTTAACAAGGCAGAACTAAAAAAAATTAGCTAACCGTACAGTTAGCTTTTCGAGAAATCGCTTTTCGCAGTTCATTTGAGCGTTTCTTAAAAACGAAGATTTTCTTCGACGTAACGAACAGAGTGTATGAATCTAGAAAGGAACGTTGAACAGTGGTTGGACGCGTATTGTCGCCAGGGTAATTGTATTTCGGTTAGCTGGATCCGTCTGGTTCGATGGTTCGAATCAGACTGAATGTTCGTTCAGTTTGATCAATAAAAGTAACGCGCAGGCGTCCTCGACGACTGGTACACGAAAGCCTCCTAGTCCTTGCCCCTGTATCTGCGTCTGATCAGGAGCGGATGGATGATAAAAGATAGGGTGAATCACGAAGGATGATGTACATCCACTGACATTCTTACCGAAACGGCGAAGAAAGAACGTGTGAACTATTCTGCAACTTCGAATTGCACATACGGCAGATGATTCACGTTTCTCCTTTTTTCTCGCGTTTTTCTTCGGGTACAGAAGAAGGTACAGAGTACCTTCTACCAGAAACGATTTGTTCTGGATGAAAAACATTATACTTCTTTTCCCTCGGTTCTTGTGGACCGGTTTATGGCTCGGTCTATGTCTGTTGTCAAGGCTGGGTTCATGATTTGTATCAAATAACAAAATTACGATTGTGGGTACGTAGGTGGGTGGTTAAGACTTCAAGGGATGGTCTTAGTGTCCCAAAGTCTCGTACTTGCTAATTCTTAAATTTTTAAATTTTTCAAACATCAAATTACTAGATATTCAAATTACTAGATGTTCTAATTCATAACTCCAAATCTTCACTAATCTTCAAATTCCCAGGTCCCAAAATTACTAAAGATTTGTTAAGTTTTATAGCCTTACTTTACTAAACAGCCAGGTCAAAAAATTCCTAGATAACCAAATTCATAATTTTCAGACTCTCAAGTCTTAAAAATCCAGAATTGTACAGTTTAAAAATTCTACATTCCCAAACTCTCAAGTTCCCAAAGCCTCGAACATTCAACTTAAATTTTTCACATACCAAAATATAAAAAACTCTTCTAATCCTAACCTTTCAAATCCCGAAATTCCTAAATGTCCTAAATTTCCAAAATTCGCAATATTTAAAAATTCTCAAAGTTCCCAAAACTTCCAACATTTCGAGCTGCACGAACGTCTTAATTCGCGTCTGAATGTTGTGATACGTCTTTCTGACTTCTCATTAATTTCCGTAATGGGAATTCAATTTGCTCGGTTTCCTGGAAAGGGTTATCGTGCTTTTTGTTTTCTACCAACGAGAATATCGTTCCGTGATTGCCAGACATTTCCGTTCCTCTTAACGACTCGTAAGGATTCGTTTTATTGCTGTCGACATTCTGCTCGTGAAAATTCTCGGAAAAATATTCGACCGTTTCAACGGCTATCTTCTAGGAGTTACTTTGTCACTGGTAAATACTTCCTAGATTCGTCTATTTTCTTCCCTTCCGGTGTGTATATCATTGTACCGACAGGTTTCGTGTTTGTAACGTTAACCATTAAACGGAGAACTTTCTACCGTTTCGTCAAGGGTGGTGCGATAAATTTCGTTCCGGTTTGATGGTATTTAGAGCACCAAATCCTGCCGCAAGATAGCAATTTTCCTTCTCGGCCGTTCTACCAGCCGATTTCAATTTTATCCCGCCCTATTTTCTCTGACTTGTGTAAATATTTTATTCCTTTACTGTTAGATAGAGGAATCATTAAAACCGTATCTCCACGGCGCTATCGTACGGAAAGATGTGCAATTTTCTACCATCGTGTATTCTTACGATACGTCCCTAAAAGGAGCAATAAAAGTTTCTTGTTCTACGGAACAAAAATGTACGGTCCCGCTATATGGCACCGAATGGAACAGCGAAAGCGAAAGCTATGAAACGGACCATATGAATAGAAATATGGTATTATTTCCATGCAAAATTTAATTAGCGACTGCAGGTGATCTCCTGTAAGAAGTTTAAAATCCTTTAACTTGTACATTCGAAATTTTTACATTGCTAAATTTGAAAATATGGTAATTTGAAATTTTATTGTACGCATTTATGTTGGTATAAATGTATGTATATCATATAATAAATGTAATCTATAATAATTGTATATTCATTGTATTCGTATATAGTAATTTATAGTATAATAATAAATTATAATTTGTAGTATAGTATCTGCATATATTTATAATAATTTACAATATGGTAATGATCAATTTATTATTCGATGATCGTTTAATAACGAGCTTTTCACTTTCATCAGTGTATTATATGAATCTGCAAATTTAGTTCAAGAAGTTCGAAGTCTTGAAATTTGAAAATTGATAAAGCGAAAACCGGGGAATCTTGAAATATCATCTTCGATCCGCAGTACGTAAACTTTTAATTAAGGCCATGGTGGCTCGAGTGACAAATTCTTTTTCGATAATCCCCTAATTACTTTTAACAGCGTCCTACAAATTAATTAATTTCCACGGTCGATATCGGAGGCGCCAAGTTGCACGTAAATGGAATTTGTATTAAGGATGTTGAAGGAAAGAGTAACAAGCGCATCCCTGGACAATGGGTGTAATTTATTTTATGGCGGTTACCTAACGTTTTATAGCGGCCACGAGATACGATCAGTTGGGAAAGGTTGTATCGTGATAGGGGTAATGGCGACGCAACAGTGTCTCGCTAACACAATGGAACAACAAAACACGTGATCTATCTCCGCGCGTTCCGAATAAACATATTTGGCCGTTTGCAAGCGTCGAGCCCTTCAGCACGATCGAGTGTCCGGCCCACTCTCCCGTTATTTACCCTTTTCCCGGAATGTTGACTTTTTCCGTGACCCCTGCGCTCCGGTGAACCGCGATTCAATCCAGCATTTTCGATCGGGAACCGGGTTCCGCGGGATTTTCTGACCCGGAAAAAGCGCCGTCTTCACGGATATCCAAGTTTTATTAAAAATTCTAACTCCACGGTACACGAAATCGCGGTCGCCGCGAATGGTTTGAACCCACGAACAGCTTTATGCGTTCGCAACTGTGGAGCCCGGTACTTTGTGTGCGAAGAACAATTACGCTTGTTGCTGATACATTTTTTGTTTCTTGTGAATTTTGACGAATGCTTTCTGTTTTGTTCCTTTGAGTTGCATTTTATTGTAGTATTTTCAGATGTTCCATTTGTCGGGAGATTCTCAGGTTTCATAGTCCTACATTCTCAAATTCTCAAGTTCTTCATCTCTCACATTGCCACATTTCTGGAAATTAGAAATTTTGAAGACCCAAAATTCCACATTTACAAATCCTCAAGTTACAATTTTTTGCATTCTCGAATTTTCAGAAAATCAAAATTCTGAAGATCTAAGATCTCACATAAATCCTCAAGTATCGACCGCATTGCCAAATTTACAAAAATCTAAAATTTCAAAGAAAATGTGGACCTTCATATTTTAAGTATCAAAATTATAAAAATTATAGAAATTTAAAAATTCTGAATATCTAAAATTCTAAAATTCTAAAATCCGGAAGTCTCCCACATCCTAAATTTCCCAATTACTCGCTTGTTTAAATGTACAAAAATTCCAAACTCTAAAGTCTCAAATTTATAAGTTCCATACTTTTCCCGAATTCTAAAGTCTCCCAGGTCCCAGAAAGCCTGTTATACATCTGCAAAAATACTGCGTATCTATTACTTCGCACAAGAAACGCATACTTTTCGAAAGTCGTCGCATGTTATGCACAGGAACGCGATATTCCGGGCGAGGTTAAATATGTGTTCCGCATCGGTTTCGCTAGAACGCTTCTCTATTTATTACCCTAAAGGCGCAGGTAAGATGCTACGGAAAAGGAAGAAAATGTTTTATGCAAGTGTTTCTGCGAAGCTATGGCGGGTTCAGCACGTTAAAACGATGAAGTCTGGTAGGTTAGGAAATTTATTTCTCTGGCGCGAAGCTTTTTTAAACTAATCCTCTGATGGATATCGGGAAACGGGAAGAATAATTCCTGCTAAAAAACATTCGTTTCAACGTAATCAGTACAGCTACCGCTGTTCGACTTTATATCGTAGCATTCGTTTAAATGGGGTTCAGATATCCTTTTCTCAACGGTTCACCTTTATCGTGATCGAATTAATTAATCCTCGCTTGCCACGATAAAGGTGAAAAATGTGCAGAAGTCGCCGACTGGTAGAAGTTCTTTTATCTTCGAAGAATTTCTTATCGTCCGACGAGTCGAACGTTATCGTATAAAAGCGGGAAGAACGAGCTCGATCGAACGAGATTAAATTGTATTATTAAGAGGTAACGGATGTACATTATTTTAATCAAAAGTTACCGTTTACGATGTTGTGTTTTAAAAAAGGTTAAAAGGTAGAAGGACACGGCGCGATTAAATATAGCTCAATGATCGGTTCTATGCATGATCGGACAGACAAAGGTTAGAAATTTTCAGGAAATGGTGGAAGGATGTTTAGCGAGCGACAATCGATCAATCGCGAGCGTACAGTTTGCTCTTATTCCTTAAATGCACTTCGATCTTCGGCTACATCGAAAACGTTTCTACATAAATTAATTTCGCTTCTAAACATGCGCGACGATAAGACGCACGTTTATGATTTATTCTGGTGAACATAGCCACGAAACTATCTCACGAGTTTCGAGGGTTAAACTAAACACCTAACTTTCCCTGATCAGGGTGATTCGATGCGGTTCGTTTAATTCGACGCAAAATTCGGGACACAGTTTGCAAAGTTACACTCTGATAGGTGTTAATGTGCGGGTTGCTCGCACACCCAAATACAATGTACTATTCTTCGAAATTATTCAAGGGGTAGTTAATCAGAGTTCATTATGCGGGAATTTAGGGAGTTCTGGAATTAGAGAAAATTGGTCAATTTGGAAACTTCGAAAACTTGCAAGAAATTTGCAAGCATTCAAATTTGAAAATTGGGACATTTATACATTTAGGAATTTGAAAATCTAGAATTGTAGGAATATTGGGACGCTGAGTTTAAAAATCTATGAGTTTCGAAATATGAGAAATTTTAAATTTGAGGGTAATCATTTTGAAACTTGAGAATTCATCTGAGGATTCGGGAATTTGGAAACTTGTAAATTTTCAAGTTTACGCATTTTATCTTCTAAAATAATATAAGGGTTGGGTCTGCAGTAAACCACTGTTCTTATAAATATTTTAACTATTTTCTAATTTAGTTCTTCGACAACCAACCTTTATACAAAAATATTTTAATTTACTTTGTCAACATACTTTTTCTCGTAAAATCAGTCACTGTTCGATCGAACCACCATCTATCAGTTCCAACAAACTCGAATGTGTCTCGAATTCAATTCAATTCAATTGTCGATCATTCGAACGATCAAACATTTCGAAGAAAAATATCGAACGTCTTCCAAGAACGATACACACCGCTCCATTATAGTATCAGCAATTTTAAAAGGCGCCATACTTTTCTTCCTCGTCGCCGAATAATAAAATCGTAAGCAGCAAAGACTACTCTACTCGGCATAAAGGCTAGCGCGCTTTCATTCACAGTTAAACTCGGTTAAAAAAAGATGACGCTTGACCCCTTTTTTTATCGACCCCCGCGTTTGTTAAATATAGGGGTGACATTCACCATGAAATATCTTCATGCAATAACCAACCAGCTGGTCGTTTATTTACGTTGTCGCGCGTCGACCAAGAAACTGCGTGCATAGCATGGTTTACCGCCAACAGCGGATGAATTAATTTTCTTGATTGTAGTCGGCAAAATATCACGAGTTTCTCTCGAGAATCTCGTTGCTGGCTCGCGTCGCGTTAACTGATGTTCGAATAAGTAAACGGCTACATAGTTCGGCTTAATCGTGTGCATCATTGAAACGTAATCAGTTATAACGCGAAATCGTAACGAAAAGAGGACCATCTCTCTACTGTGATGCTTAATTTTGTGAAATGACAATGAAACTTGTAATAACGGGTTGTGTATTGAGGAAGACTATGGATTATCTCACATTAGGTATGTGATCGATTAAAGATGTTTGGATTTTCAAAGGAAATATGTGTTTTGCGAAAGTAATATTTGTAGTAAGGTTTAGCAAATTTTTGTGGATCGGAGATTTATTTTGGAAAAGGGAGATTTATTATTTATTTTATAATAGGAGATTTATCCTTTGGTTTCAAAATTTAAATTTTCGATGCTTTGATGCTCTTAAAATTTCGATGGAACGACGTTGCATAAATCGAGAGCTTCAAATGCCTTATTCGGAGGTGTTGACATAACAAATAAGTAACTTGACAAATTCCTCAAAATCAAATCTACCGAAACTCTCAGATCTTCAAGCTTCAATATTCCCAAAAACTACAAATCCCTAAATTCCACAATCTCAAGACTCAAAAAAGTGCACGAATGTCCATAAATTTCAAATAAGTAATCTAACAAATTCATCAAAATCAAAATTACCTAAACTCTCAGATCCCCAAATCCTAATATTCACAAAAACTTCAAATCCTGATTCCACAATTGCAAGATTAAAAAATCTTGAATTGATCCTAAGAATGCAGAATTGAAATAAACAAAATTAGTCCATCTCCGACATCATAATACCACATAAATACCACATATTTCCGCGGGTGCGGAATAGAACTGTGTCGAGTAACTTCCCCTGGCTGGGAGGGTTAATGAAATTCTGGAGTAGGTGACTCATAAAAAAAATAAAAGTTTTCTTTCACGACGAAGGAGAAAGCGTCGTTTCCGGCTGACGAAGTAAAACTTGCAGCTTTCTCCGAGCTTCGTCCGGTTAAATAAGGGTTGAGAAATTGTTGCGCGACGAAATTGTCGAAAAATATGCGTACAACGGAACATAACCTCGCGTTATTCGCGCCTTTGCCGTTGATATGCGTTGTTCCAGTATCGCGAAAAAATGGAATAAGAGAGAAACAAGGTAATGGCGGACGACAATCGGGGGTGGTTTTATATACCGGTAGCAAAGATTTACAGTTTTTATGCGCGCCCCGTTCGGACCGACGTATAAAATCGAAACAGCTTGCAACTTTATGGCTATCGAAGTATCGTACACATTAAGGCGACCCACATTATACCATTCGAGGGGGATCGTAAAAGTGACGCAATTTTCGATGGTCATTTGGGACGTATCCGCTTTTTCGAGTGGCTAAATGGTCGTTCCTAATGAATATTATCGGCGATGAATCGGTGTTAAAAATGGTTCCTTCGATTCTGATTTTGTCTGCCGTTCTTGCACGTGAATCGAATGATTTAAAATATCGTGATAAGTCGCTGCCAGGTCTAGAATGTTCTCTAAACGTGTAGAAACTGGTGCTTTTGAACCGCGTTGTAAGTCTCGGTCGATTAAAAGATACGAAGTCGTCGTTGATCGAATCAGGAAAAATATGAAGATATTGTAATACAGGGTGTCGCGTTTTAAGTGGATGGTACTCGTTTCTTGAACGGTTTGTAATGCGAAAAATTGTACGTGTTGAAATTTGAAATTTCGACCCTCTGAATTTTGAAAGCTGGAAATTTGAGAAATTGGAGTGGAGATTTGAGGATTAAGGTATTTGGACTTTAGAAATTTGGGAATTCGAAAATATGAAAATCTGCAAATTTGGGAGCGTTGAAATCTGGAAATCTGAGATTTTGGGTATGTCAAAGTTTGAGACTTTAGAATTTGAGAACCTGGAATTTTAGGAACATGAGAATTTGGTAATGCAAGAATTTGAAACTTTATCATTTTGGATCTTTGGAATTTTTAGTGATTTAAAAATTTAGCAATTGAGGAGCCTGCAACTCTGTAAATTTGATAATTTGTAAATTAAAAATTTAAAGATTAAGAAATTTTAGAATTTGGTCATTTGAGAAATTGAAGATTTGTAAACTTGGAAATTGTCAACATAAAATAATTGATAACTCGGCCATTTAGAAATGTTTTACTATTTCCTTACACCTCCGGCACCCATTAAATCCTGGCTATATAGACTATAATCTTAATTAATGCGACACTTGACCTGAATTTTTTAAATACCTGCAAGGACCTTCTGTTTACGTGGTGCTATAATATAACACCTTCGTTAATTACCATAAAGAGCTCAAACCAACATAAAATTATAAATGGCTGAACCACTCGCCGCTACAGCTGAAATGTTATTAAGAATATTTCAGATTTACCACTAAAAGTAAAGGTAATGTTTTCACCCCTCGCATCGTTTAGGTTAATTTTAGCTGTAACAGAAATCCATTATTTTAGGTTTTCATGTTTTAAGAGATACGAAGAATATATTTATAAAAAAAAAATTAGCCATTGTTTTAACTACATACTTCCTTTTAACAGTTTTTCGTATCTTTATTAAAACATTGTCGAACTCCATATTCCCATTTTTATTCACATTTCACGCCCATTAACGTTTTCAATAAAAAACATGGCACAACTTTATAAATATTAACCCATGCATGAATTTTTCCGCTTTATCCTTATTCATGCGTGAACTTTTTTTACTGTACACTCACTCATGCGTTAATTTTTTTGTCGTTTTGCATTCGTCGTTTAAAATCATTTTTCGGTAGAAATTCCGCGCTTTGCTGCCCTCTGACTGTTAAATATTGCATTTAATATGTTTTTATACGCGAATGTCACGAACAAAAGTTACGTTTCGTAAATATCGCTTGCTAAAAATCGATTTACATAAATGTCCCTGAACAAACATTGTAACCTTAACGTTAACATAACATATTTACAACGTGTATCATATTAAATGTCGACTTGAGAAGGTCAAAAATAGGTCAAAATGTGCGGGAAAGGTTACAAGTTTTTAAGGTTAAATAAAAATTCGTTACTTACAGAGTAGATACTAGATAATCCTCTTTCGATGCAACAAATATTGTTAGTCGAGTACCTAGTTGTTTAAAAACGGTAAAGTTTCACTTCTAAAATTATGAAGTGTTAAATTTTAATAAGTTCGAGTAATGGGTGAAGATTCAAATCACATTTCTCGCGTGACAAAACGGATCATAGCACCATCGAGAATATTAGTCGTGTTCGTCTTTGAGATCAGTGACCACGCATCGGTTCAATGATTAACACGGTTTAAAGAGTGTTCGATTAACAGTATCAGTTAATATTATGACCAGCAAACGACAGATATACAGAGTTCATTAATCTTGATACGAAGCTGTCGCGTGCGGATAAAAAGGGGGTGGAGAACACGTGGGAGATCTTTTGTAAACACGTAGGTAAGAACACGACACTGCAATTTTGCTTGTTCGCGTTATACGAACCAGTAGCCATCTTTGTATCCACGTACGAAACAACCGATCTTACTAAAATTTTGGATACGCTTATATGTGAAGTTCATATCCAATTACAGTCTACATAATCAAGGATCGTTGAACATAAAATACGAATAAAATTTTAACTTTTTTTGTTCGAATTAATATTGTCTCTGTGAATAGTCCGTTCTGATTGACGCGCCAAGCAAATAAATTTTATGGTAAGGAGTTAATATATCTAGAGCTACCAAACGGTGTTTTAATTAGACGATAAATATTATAGCGAGATAAAACGAGGGAAAAGAGCGATCAAAGCGAGTATTTTCCGACCGTTTTAGAAAGAAATACGGATATCCGTTGAAATGTGGTCAAACGAAGAATGATACTTCTGAGTTCTATTGTTAACTGTAATTGAGAAAGACCATTAAGCGACTATACTTGCAAGAAGTATGCCGTTAAAAGTTTCGTGTGCCCAAAAACGCTTGAACTTACAGCGCGTTTGGCCTCAACGTTCCAAAAACATTTGTCTTTCATTAATCAAGATCCCGTCGCATGCTAAACGCTCAAACAATTTAAATAATTTTCAAACAAACTTCGTTGCAATGGGTATTCGTTCGAGATTAAAATTGAAACGGGCTGGTTCATTCTCTTATTCGCTGCTCGACGAGATGAAGTCTTTGACTTTCATTTACTTTTCGAAGGGTTTTGTTGATTTTAGCCCTTGCGATGTTCCTTATTATTTTGTATGCACGGTAGAGTACAGTGCAGCATTCGGATCAGGATAGTAGTCGAGAGAAAAACATTTCGCATTTGTTGTTCGGAAACAGCAAGTACATAAACTTACAAATTTTTGGGAGTTTCCAAACGATGAATTTTGACATTTTTATTGTTCTAAATTTTCCAATTTGTAACTTCATAAATTTCTAATTTTATAAATTTCCAAATTAAAACATTCATCAATTTTCTACAGTTCCAAATTAAAAGGTTCTTCAAATTTCCAAAGTCCAAAATTAATAGGTTCTTCAATTTTCCAAAGTCCAAAATTAAAAGAGTCTTCAATTTTCCAAAGTCTACAATTAAAAGATTCTTCAATTTTTCAAATTCCCAAATTAAAAAGATTTTTCAATTCCTCAAATTCCCAAATTAAAAGGTTTTCAAATTTTTCAAAGTCCAAAATTAAAAGATTCTTCAATTTTCCAAAGTCCAAAATTAAAAGGTTCCGCAATTTTCCAGATTTCTGAACTTTTGAACCAACTCATTAACAAATTTGCAAATATTCCAGTATTCAGATCTGCGAACTCATGTAGGCGTAAAGTTTTCAAATTTCATAAACATCCCAGCTACAGACTCATATTTCACGCATGCTATATCAAGCGCGTCGAAAACAACCGGGAAAGCGTCCGAAAGACTTTTGCACATCCCCAAGTGCGAAAAAGAGAGGCTACAAGCTAGATCGATCGAATCGAAACGAAAAAGACACGGATGAAACTTGCGGCCCAGTTATCTGATTGCCCTTACCTTTCCGATCGTCAAAGGCGGCCAATAATTTCTCATATCCATGGACCGTATCGATCTTGGACGATCGGAAATCGATGAAAGCTCGTTTGCTCGTTCCATCTACTTCAACTTCAAGGTATGCACGCATTCGGATACTTTCGTCGATGCGTTTCACGGGAAATTGGCTCACGTCAGGGACTACCGCGGCCTCGTCGAAGGAATTATGACGCGTTATTGGAAATAATGGATGGAGAGTAATCCATCATCGTATTACGTATCCGAAATAGCATAGGCTCGTTGATAGCCTGCGGAATCGTCACTGAACGTTCGATTTTACATCCGAAAGAGCCGATTTGCGACGGAGAAGCGGCCATCGATTTCAGGATTTTAAAACGGACGTTAATGGCGCGTTAGCTGATTGTTACTCGTTAATTACGGTTGATTTCAGAAGAATAATTAAACGGGATAGCAACGGGAAATTTAGTTGACTGTGATGCGGAGATATCCGAGAGTTATATCGCCAGCTGGTGAATTTAGCGATACGGAAATTTGTGATGCGTAGGGAATTTTTTATTTTTTTAGGGTTTTGAGTGTTGGAGAATTTGAGAATTCTTTGAGGAACTTAGGAATTTTTCTGTGACTTGGAAATTGAACTTTGGGGGTACGGATGTTCGAGTATTTATGGAATTTGCGAGTTTAGAAGTTTGGTAATTTGAGAATCCAAGAATTTTTAGATTTGAGAGGAAATTTGGAAGTTTCATTATTTGGAATTTTGAGAAATTTGTAATTTAGTGATTTGGAAAATGGAGAATTTGGGGATTTTAGCTATTTATAAGTTGGAGAATATAGGGACTTTTAAATTGAAGAATTTTGGGGGTTCAGCTATTTAGAGTTCGAAAAATATAGGGACTTGGAAAGTAGGGAATTTAGAGATTTGGGAAATGTAGGAATTTAAGGTTTTCGAAGTTTGTGGATTCTGGAGATGTAGAAATTTGGAACCTCGTGTATTTGAATATCTAACAATGTAAAAACTCGCTTTCACTTTGACAAAGTTATGTTAATATTGATACTTTCGCCGGCAGCGCCACATTGCTATAACAGTGGAATGTGTAATTCTACGCTATTTCATAAAAAAACAGATGATTTATAATAAGAAATGTTTCAGTATATTAAACTAACTCCAATATTAATAATGTTAGCTTCATTGAATTTTTGCGTAGATCATAAAAAACTGTTGATTTACAAAAAAATAAAAATTAGAAAAATTGATTAATTAATAAATTTATAAGTTGGGTATTTGACAATTTACGTTATTATTTAAAATAACAAATCAGAAAATAATCACTCTTAACCCAAAAATCATAAAAGAGTTAATCTCCCTAAAGTATCTAAAAAAATTCCAACAAGCAATGCCTCTTGCAATCTTAATCTGGAGCTTCAAAATCGCATTTCCTCTTCTATCGGAAAACAGTCATGTAATTTTGATTTGCTCGTTTCATTTCATTCCGTGTTCATAAAGATCCGCTTCCTTCAATTTACTCTCACTTTAATACATTTCACCGATTTCGCGCAACTACCATCGAACATTTATCCTCAACATATTTGATTTTACCGATCTATCGTAATTTTCCGGCATCGAATTATTAATTGAATCGAAACGTACGGTGCACCGTTCGTATCCGGCTGCCGAAGTTTATCGGAAGCACGTACCGAGAAACGTATGAAATTTTCGGTAATTTGGATCACGGCGTTACTCGATGTTTAACGTGGCTAATTGGTTAGGGTGTATGGTTCCTGATCGATATCTCTCCTTTTCTCGCGTTTCCTTCATTAACGGGGCAGATTAGAAAGCGTATAGATCATGCGTTCCGTGCATTCCCGATAAACGAGAAGAAAACGAAGCTTGAAAAGCGCAGGAACGAACAATCGGATCGTCAGATTCCTTTCATAAATTTCCAGCCTCTTTATTACAGCAAAATCCGGTACATAACGACAGATTCTGCTCTCCATTTTTGCGCGAGTTCGTTAAATATTAAAGGTAGCGTGCTCTCAAAGCGATTCGTTTCATTCGCCGCTGAGTCTTACGCTCGATTGCGTATTTATTGCTGATTCCTTTTGTTGCAGCTTTTTCCATTTCGCTCTTTTTCATCCGGGAACCGATTCAACGGAAGGTTTGTGCTTTTGAACCGAGGCTCGGCTCGCTATGAGCCATTTATGGAATCTTTAACAATTAATGTTTGCGTCTCGATCGATGCGCTCATTTAACGATGTTTAATTCGTTTGTCATCTCGACGATGCCGCCTTTTTTTCGGTTTCCGATTCAGATCGGAACTGAAATTTTCAGAATTCTGGACGATCGAATAAAGCAACGTCTCGACGAATTTCTTCCGGTCACGTAGCTTCCATGACGTTTCCGTTAAACGTATCGGTCAGTTATACGACTCCATAAATTCGTCCAAATTTATGGAAGCCGACCGCGTCCGGCCAAACATTCCAACGTTTACGGAAATTCAGAGAGACCGTGACTAAGATAGAAGATGTACCGTTTCGCGCCATGTATCTGAATATCTGAACAGTTTCCTGGTTGTCGTGCAAGTTAAATGTTGTTGACTACCATGATGTAGTTAGTTTTCGGTTGTGTATCGACTGAACTGTTTATTATTTGGTTCGTTGAATGCTGTAAATTTTCTCTGTGCTGATAAGTACACCTATAGGTACTTCAGTATGTAGATATCTTGAATTGTAAGTATGAAGATACAAGTGTACAGGTACATATGATACTGAAAAAACATATGTAGATAACTACATCCATCGATAACTGGATTCATAGAGATTTAAAATCATAGATTCTCAGGTTCATTGATAGTTGGATCCCTAGATACTTAGTTCATAGGATACCTTGATAGATACCTAGAACCATAGATACCTAGTTCATAGGATACCTTGATAGAAACCTAGTACCATAAATACCTAGTTCATAGGATACCTTGATAGATACCTAGAACCATAGATACCTAGTTCATAGGATACCTTGATAGATACCTGGAACCATAGATACCTAGTTCATAGGATACCTTGATAGAAACCTAGAACCATAGATACTAAAGTTAATTGATAATTAGAAACTAGAATCATAGGATACCTAGGTCCACAGATACCTATGTCCATACGTACCTAGACATGCAGGTACCTAGACCCACAGATACCTAAACTCCTTAATATATAGATCCGTAGAATTTTTTGTTCTATGTGGGCCTTGACGAATATATACCTAGATCCATTAATAGCAAAGTACCCAATTTATAGATACCCAAATTCACAAACCTAAATATCTAAATATTGATATCAATAGATATCGTTTTTAGATACGTCCTTCTATCAATGAATCTATTGATCATCTAATTCGAAGTTTGTATGATATTAACGCTGCTCAAATTATTCCTACATCTTCCTATTACTTATAATTCTCCGATATAAAATTTCAGGAGTTCGCTATATTAAAAATAGTGTTAATTCGATACAATACCAAATCGAAAGTTGCAATTGAAATGCAGAACGATCGTATTCGTAATATTTGAAATATAAATGTGAGCCTAACAATGCAATCATGTATCGTCTTACCATATATGGCCGTTTTCACTGTGCCAGTCACCGGGTTGAAGAACGTGAGCTAAGCATTGCTAGTATACATACTATACTTCCATTAATCATATTCGAGAAACTATGCTTACGACATTGAACATGAATCATCGTTACATCACGACGAAGAATTCGCGAGTTTTCGAATAAATATAATTGCACGTCCGAATGTACTTTTCGCTAGTATTATCTAGACAACAAAAACCTTGAAAGATGAGAGTGGGCGTGGTTAGGACTTGATTGATCGTTTGAATTTGAAGCCGGGAGATGAGGTTAGGTCACTGGTAAATTGGATACCATTTGTGTCCTTTTAACGATCATTCGGTCAAGGATTTAGGACATGTTTAGCCTTATAACAGGAACTTTTTGCCGTGCCCGATGCTAGATCCAAATCTTTTTACGCGAACAATCACGGGTTTCTAAAATTAGAAATTTCAAATTTACTGACTAGCAGGTTTACAAATGTTTAAATTCATAAGTTTATTAAGATTCGTTAATTTAGCAATTTAAAGCTTTCGAATGCTCGCATTTTGGAAATTCGTTAATTTTCAAGGACTTCTTTTCGCGATTCCGACCGATATAATCTAATGGACAAAAACGTACAATCACTTTTTCTGTTTTATTCGTCCACGAACCACCTTACGAAATGGCCACGAAGACTGTTCATGCGTTCCACGGATATTGATGCAATTTAATTCGTGGCCGGTCCGTTTAGCCGTAGAACTACGATGCAATAAGTATTTCATCGTGTATACCGTGTTACATAGGTGGCAAATACGATACAGCCAAGATAAAATCTAGCTTTCCATCATTTCCGGGTATGCGATGAGGTGTCATAGTAATTTCCAGATCTTGGGGTTTAGAGATCTATAGATATCGAATTTCTGAATTTGGAGGTACGAAGAATTAAAAATTGCGGAACTCGAAGACATGACAATTTATGACTGTCAAAATTAAAAAACCCTGGAAAACCAAGTATCTCCGTGGAAAATTTGAAAATTCTTAAACTCGCAAATTAAGAAATTTCCGAATACAAAAATTTCGTGAATTCATAAAATTCATGAAGTATTCGTGTGTGTCCTTATCTAGTGGAGGGGCTGTGCAGCCGAGTGCACGAGAACAGAGAGACGTGGTTTTCGTTCAGATACTCGAGGGACCAAGAGTTACGCGAAATAATGCAAAACACGACTTTCTTTACATTTTACATAGGTGAACAGAACCACCTGCATGCTCGTGCATCGTGTGCACTTGCACCCGAGAGGCCACGAAATGAATGGCGGCGTGGCAGAGGTCACAAAGCGTGGAAGCACATTTTTCTAACCGCGGATCGATAGAATTCGGACGAGTTAACGAGAGGTACGATAAAAGAAGGCGGAACGATAGCTAAGAATCGCGAATACATTTATCGTGTAACAAAGACCTGTGCCGGGGAATTGGACACATAATTTATCAGACTCGAAACATATTTTTCCTTACGGGACATTGTAGTTAAGGCACGCTGGAAGGTTCGGGTCGTTTCAGTAATTATACCGTTTCATCGTGCACCCTGTTACCTTTAAAAATGCATCATGTTTGTTTTTATACTGTACCCTAACGTTTTTCAGATACTTATTGCCGGATTGCCGGTTTAACCTCGGGGATCTCATTTGGATCGCTGAAATAATGATGTGTGTTTTGTATTTCGGTAAGAATTTTTATTCGAGCACATCTTTTGTTCAAATGTGTGTACATTACGTGTAAGAGACTCATGAAGGTCGTGTACGACAGAGTTACATCTGTACAAGTATACGAGTAATTTTAATTGCTATGAAACAGTGAGTTGTGGAGTATCCTTTAAGAATGAGAGTATTAACATGATACGTGTTAACCTATTTCAACTTCAACTAATTTAATCATAATTTAACATAACCAGAACTTACTCCACTCATAATTCAAACCAATCTCAATCTAACGTGATTAGTTCTAACCTATTCATAGCCCAAGCTAATTTAATCCAAGGTAACCTATTCTAATTGAATTGTATCTCTAGCCATAATTCAACCTAACCGTACCCTCATGTGATTAGTTCTAACCCATACATAACCTAACTGAATTTAATCGAAGCTAACCTAATTTAATCGAACTGTATCTCTAGCCACAATTTAACATAATCACACTCTAATGTCACGAGTCTAACCAAATCGTGATTCAATGTAAACTAATCTAAGCTAACCTCATTTAATAATTATTTAAATCAACTACAACTAATCTAGGCACAATTCAAGGAAAACATAATCTAATACCGTCAATCCTAATCTACCCATAGCCTAACCCAATCTAATCTAACATACCCAAATTTGCTCATAATTTAAGCAAGTCGAATGCAATCCTAATCTCTGCACAATCTCCACAAGCTATCACCGACAAACTCGCCGCAGATATGATCGCATTCTGAATCACTATCCATACATTTTGTTCCAACGAAACACCGGACGTTTCTCCTTTGACCTATGCACTCACGATGCCGAAATAGATCCTCGGAAAGCGACGATAATCGCGTGAACATCAGCGTTAGAACGTTAACGCGTACCGGAACACCCTCTCCGCGTTGATTATCTGCCGCGTTTCCGCTTTAAGCAACGAGAGTATAGCCAGCTACGTATCACGCGGTCTCGTATCCTTGAACTTTGCTAGCTCAGAGTGTTTCAGGTGAGCTTCGGCAAGGGCCATTTGCGTGCCTCGCGCTAATTGCCGGAGCAAGGTGACGTATTTTAAGGAACGTAAACGTACAGGGGTAGCTTGGAAACCCGGCCATACAGTCTCGAGGACTCGAGAGCCCTGTTACGAGGACGAGTTCCTCGCGTTCCACGCGTTCCACGATTTTCCTTCGACTCTCCGCCACCCTCCGCCGGTTTCATGTCCCTGGAGCAGTCGCTTCCGGCGTCCCTTGTCCTCCTTTTTCTCGCCGTCCTCGCACCCGGGGTATCTCCTTTCTTTCCAGTTCCATTATCGTCAGACGACGTCTACACACCGACGAGAAGGAGCTTCGTTTTCGAACTTGTCTCGGAATTATTGGCAAGATGAGACGGTCGGACGTGAAATTTTAGCTGACCCCCTTTAGAATATCCTTCAGGGTTTCCGACGGACCTCGTACTTCTTCACCTTCTATCGATGCTATTAGACTTCCGTGATTCGTCGCCGTTACGGTGTTTGCTTTTAATCGATGCTCCATTGGCGCAACATCTAGTTTCCTACGTTGCTTTTGATAGCGGCGCTATTGCTACGCGTCGGGGATGGGCAACGACGAGTCCGTGTTGGAATTTTGGGAATTTGGGAATTTTGGTGTTTGGAGTTTCGGGATTTGGAAATGCAGGGATTCGAGAATTTAGGGATTTTGAAATTTGGGGATATCAAAGTTTAATAAGTTGCGACTTGGGATTTTGGGGGTTTAGAGTTTAGAAACGTGGAAATTTAGTAGTTTGGAGATTTGAACACTTGCCAATTTGGAAATTTATTAATTTCGAAATATCGGGATTTGGGAATGTAGAGATTTGGGAGTACGGCAGTTTGTAAATGTAGAGATTTAGAAATATAAGAATTTGAGAAGGATAGGAATTTGGGAATGTTGAGATTTACAAATATTGGAATTTGGAAATGTATAAATTTGGGAATGTAGAGATTTGGGAATGTTGAGATTTAAAAATATAGGAATTTGGAAATGTGGAGGTTTGAGAATGTATAAATTTGAAAATGACAGAAATTTGTAAATATAAAGATTTGGAAATATTAAAATTTGAAAATGTAGGTACGAGGAAACATTAGAATTTGGAAATTTATAAATTTTTGCCTGCAGAAATTTGTGAAATTCCATATTGAAAAATGTGAGAACAATTGATTTGAGAATGTGGTACCATGTAAATTTAGCAATCGAAAAGCTTCAAAATTTGAGGATTTTAGATTTCACGATTTCGTCGAACATAAAGAATTAAAAAAATTCTATTGTATTGCGAAATATCCTACATTCTGCTGTAAAGACATTACCCTTAAAATAGTTTTGCGGACTTATCCCATTCCGCACCTAATTACGCCAATGCGAGGTTCATCTTGAACAAAATCCCTCGCTAATCAACTCGATCGATGAAAGCAATGCTAAACGAAATTAGACTCGATTTTCTTACCGGTTCTATTATCGTAATTAGATGGTCGATTAGAGTCATACTAATACTATAATGGTTTCGAACAAATTGATCCACGTTTCAACCATTACATAATTAAATGTTAAATGAACGAAGGATAAGCTTGAATATACTGTTCCTATTGATTCGCGTTCGTTGTTGTTAATATCTTCTTTTTATCGGTAAAACTTTGTTGGACAGTTTTCTACCAACGACAAGCTTTGTCGAAGTTTCATGAGAATGGTGGGCCAGCAACTTGTGAACGTTGTTCAGCGAACGTCAGCGATCAGACTAGCGAACGATTTTAGCTGCGTTTCGTGCACGATCATCAAGTATGCTCGAAAGTATACGTCGTAAACACTTAGACTTGTTCGTGGATGAATGGGGTAGCGGTACTTTGTCTTAGACAGCCACTTTCGATTCTGTAGGATGAATTTTACAAGGAAATTTGCATTGTCGTTTACAGCAGACATTACAGGAAACTAAATAACATTTGGCTGTCAAGTTAATTTGCAATCTCTACTAAATCTGTAATTAATCTATTGTTTTATATTAATGGGAATTTTTATGCAGGGGGAGTGATGCTATATTACGCATAATTGTTTAATGCATTGAATATTCTATTTAATATTTACATATACTGTGATGAAATCTAGGGTCGACGTTGTGGTTGAATATGTGAAATGAATAGACTTTTAGTTATTAATGCAATATATAATACATATTGATGATAATTCGGAACTTTGTAGTATCTAGTAATTTATTTGTACTTAAAATTTGTTGTTTATAAAGAACTGATTTAATTTATATAAAGAACTGATACTTTTATGTATCCTTAAAATTTGGTAAAGCTTGAACATCCTCCTAAGATTTAAAAGTGTATAATATCTTAATACTTTCATATATCAAATGAAGTCGCAAATTGAATATTTAAAAATCTTCACATTACCACAAAGATTAAATAATATTCAATAGAAACGAAAAGAGTATAGAATTTTAACATTTCCAGACCTCGAACGAAGTCACTAACGAACTATTTAATAACCTTCATACAGATTCTATTAATGCATGCGGAGCTTCACTGGTCGTGAATCGAATAAGATATAAATGAATCTGAAATATCGAATCTACATGAACCATGAAACAGCGATGACCTAAATTGAAGAACATTATCGTGCCGGCGTGTGACGTAAAAATCATCAATTATCACGCAGACGTATCACTTGTCGTGCTACCGTACGCGCGTTTGCATCGAACGCTGCACACGTGTTGTATCGACATGTTTGCGAAATGACAACGACGTAGAGAATATGAAGCGAGTAATTTTATACAGATACTATCACGCGAAATGACAATCCCGAAGGCATCGTGCATAGGTGCCCGATAAACGACCATTGCACATTTATTCGCCGTTTCGAAACACGAAAGCTTTTATCGAACCCGGTAACGAAAGGATCTCAACGAGCGTCTTCTTTCAAGTATTACACGCGTCTGCTACCTCTTCGCTACTAAATGCTTCCTGTACTTCTAACACGCTATTTGCTGAACTTTCTGTTTCAGACATTTTTTCGTTATTTTTGTAAACCGTAAACGACAATTTTTTGTTTATGTACAATTAATCATTCGCTTCGTTGACTTTTAAATTGCTACGTAGTACTTTTTAGTTTTTACTTGTGTAATTAGTACGTTACGTTTACATTTATGTAATTTAATTTTTCGTTGCATCGGGTTGCATATGTGGTTTGGCTGTGTAGTGATCTAACACGTGGCGGTTTCATATATAGTGATCTAAGGAGTGGAGATTTCATGTATAGTGATCTAACGAGTGGAGATTTAACATATAGTGATCTAACGCGTGGAGATTTGCCATATAGCGATCTAACGCGTGGAGATTTCCCATATAGTGATCTAACGCGTGGAGATTTGCCATATAGTGATCTAACGCGTGGAGATTTGCCATATAGTGATCTAACGCGTGGAGATTTGCCATATAGTGATCTAACGCGTGGAGATTTGCCATATAGTGATCTAACGCGTGGAGATTTGCCATATAGTGATCTAACGCGTGGAGATTTAACATATAGTGATCTAATGCGTGGAGATTTAAGATATAGTGATCTAACGCGTGGAGATTTGCCATATAGTGATCTAACGCGTGGAGATTTAACATATAGCGATCTAACGCTTGGAGATTTGCCATATAGTGATCTAACGCGTGGAGATTTAACATATATTGATCTAACGCTCAGCGGTTTAACACATAGTGATCTAACGTGTGGCGATTTAATAACATATAGTGATCTAACGTGTGGCGATTTAACATACATATAGTGATCTAACGCGTGATGATTTAACACACATATAGTGATACTAATGCATGGCGATTTGCCATATAGTGATCTCGCGCGTGGAGATTTAACATATATTGATCTAATGCTCAGCGATTTAACATATAGTGATCTAACGCGTGGTGAGTTAACGTGTAACAATATAACATATGTGAACTCGATATACGGCGATGGAACACGTTTCCGTCTATCGCAACGAGAATCAGCATGAAATAAAGATACAATTAGAAATTTAGTATCGCACGAGTATTCCCATCCAATAATTGATAAAATGTAAAATCTCGTAGGTTGCCTTTGAAGGAATAAAATTTGATCTCGCCTGCGTGCGGCATACAGATAATTCAGTGCGCTTCGATAGTTGTATCGTATTATACCCATATCGACACGACAGCGTCACGTGAAAAGAGCTCGGAACATTATTCAAAAGATTTCGAAGCTCTTTCCCTGTGGGCCATTTTTAAATTAGTTTTTTGTCAATGGGGACGCAGATTTCGACGCAGAAATGCGTCCCTGTCGGGTGAAGATAGACCGAAACATAGCCGATAAATGTACACAAAGCGGTGTACGAAGGAGATAACCTATTCCACGGTTTTATTTAATGAAATTTCCAGATATCGCGGGAAACGCGTTTTTCCGTTCGCGCGGCATCGTTTCATTTGCGAGAGAACGTTTCCATGCGAAATGTTGGCGATAGTTCGTATCGATTTCATTCTATGCGGTAACGAGAACTTTTGGTGGGTTTTTTGTCATTAACCGTGCCATTAAAGCGACGGTTTTCACGTGCTACGAGAAGAAACAGGAGTGAAGAGCTCGGGCAAAAAGGCGCCTGTTCGAAGGAGGACGACGAAAAACTTGAAACTGGGATGCAAGATGAAACGTTTTAATTATTTTAAGATCCTTGACTTGTTATTCTGTACACACGATGCTCTTTGTAGCGATTAACGCTTGCCCAACAAATTGCTCTTGCAAAGATTGCGGAGATATTGTTTCAGCAATAAAACGTCGTTATAATTTTCATTCTTTCAAACAGCGTCGTAATCATTGTAATACAGCATTATAATCTATCTTTTAAGACAATTTCATAGACAGTTTCATTTCTTAAGATATTAATCATTTTCATCTTTAAAACAGTATATCACTTTCATTTCTAAAACAATCTTGTATCAATCACTTTCATTCCTAAAATGATATATCAATCACTTTCATTTCTAAAATGGTATATTAATCAAGTGATTAATATGAAAGTCATTTCTAAAATACTATATCAATCACTTTCATTTCTAAAATGGTATATCAATCGAGTGATTAATATGAAAGTCATTTCTCAAATAATATATCAATTACTTCTATTTTTGACACAATTATTGTAACATGTAGCAAAGTTGACTTCTTATAGTACCAAATTTCTTAATACCAGATTTCAACTTCGTATCACGTTAAAATTAATACGATGAAATTTGATAAATAAATTAAGGAACAAATATGAGATATTTGGATACAGTTGACTGTATTGTTTAACATATTGTTTAATATATTAATCTGTTTATACCTAATATTAATGTCCCGCGTTTGCTAGTACGAAATTGCGGATCCGAATGATGAGAAATAATATCCTATTCGTGACACAACATTTCTGCCAAGAACTAGTGTCATACAAGTGGCTCTGGCAGAATCCAATTTTCAACTATGGCAGCCACATCTGGCGTTGCAATATACGCTTTCAGAAGCGCTATTCACGTACAATCAACGCAGGTGCTTTTATAAACAATGCACGAATAAATATCTGGCTATATTTTGTTCCACTTCAACGCATTAGAGCTACATTTCGGCATCAAAACTGCAAATTTAACTACGTGCCGCGAAAAAGGAGGTTACTGATCATTCAAACAGTAACTGGGGTAGCATGAATGCGCGTTATAAACACGAACCGTGGAATTATTCATTGAATAATTAGACAGATACTTCTGTATTCTGTTCTGTGTTTTGAAAAATTAGCTTTTGGTAATTTGGTATTTCGAGGATTTGGGGATTTAAGAGTTTGAGGTTTCAAGGGTTTGGAAATTGGAGAACTTGGAGAGTTAAGATGTTAAAAATATGAAAATTTGGGGAGATGACATTTGGAGATTTGGAAAGTCGAGTATTTGAGAATATTGGGATTTGTGGAATTGAGAATTTGATAAGCTCAGAATTTGGGAATTTACAGATTTGTGAAATTGAAAATTTGAAAATTTTGAGATTTGGGAAGGTAGGGTTTGACAATTTAGATGTGTGAGAATTTGGAGGTTTGAGAATTTGGGAATAGAGGATTTAAGAATCTGGGGAATTTGAACATTTGACAATGTGAGAATTTTGGGATTAGGGAATTTGGGGATTAGAGAATTTGAGGATTTGAGAATCTGGGGCATTTGAAAATTTGGCAATGCGAGAATTTGGGAATTTGAGAATTTAAGAATTTGAGAATCTGGGGAATTTGAAAATTTGACAATGTGAGAATTTGGGGATTTGAGAATTTGAGGGGCTGAGAATCTGGGGAATTTGAAAATTTGACAATGCGAGAATTTGGGAATGTAAGAAATTGAGGATTTGAGAATTTGTGAATTCCCAAATTGACATAGACATGAATTCACATTTGTGAAAATTTGGTCCTTTGAGAATTGTAAGACTTGAAAATCGAGAAATTTGACAATTCAAGAACTTGCAAAGTCGAAAATTAGATAACTTGAGGCTCGTGAATCCGTGAAATCGGGTACTTCAAAATTACCGTCACGATATACAACAAATTTCCAAGTGCAAATAGAGGACATACAAAGATCTAGGTACAAATATTGAAAGAACGAAGTGTACATCGATAAAGTATCAAAGACGATTAAACAGCGCGAACGTGAACGCCTTAAACGTGGTTGTACAGCGGTGAATGTTCATTCATCGAGGAAAACAGTGGCTTGCAACGATAATGCAAGCTCGTCGGCGTGGCTTTAATTCCGCAAGATTTTCAGCTAGCTGAGTGCACGTTGGACATGTGCATCGCGGCACAAAGCGACGTCGGCTGCATGCAGGAATAGTTACATTCCTCTTTGGAAAATATTTCTGACGGATGCTGGAGTATGCTCGTTATTTTGTTCGTTTTCTCGTGACACGGGAAACAACTGGACAACGAGGTGAAAATCAGGGTTTAGACGGCAAGCGACTCGAAATTAGGACGAGACACATTTCTGGATTTCAAAAAGGAAATACCACGTGCCCGCAAAAATCCTCTAAAAACTAGGTTAGGTACATCATTTCGAACGCGCTACTTTAACTGAAACTATTATATCGTTGTTATAATTATTTCATTTTGGTCTTGGCGATCAAGAATATGGATGTTAATTGTTATAGTATTATAATTTTATTACCATGTTATTTTGTTGTTTTACTGTTCGATTATTTTACTATTCTATTATGTGTACATTAATCTACTATGTTACTATTTCAATATACTATTATAGCGTTATTGTTTCAAGAAATTGGTATAATTTTCGGGAATACACGAAATTAGAAATTTGATAATTTTGAAATTTTTAGATTTAGGACTTTGCAAAATTGAGAAGTTTAAAAATTTAGGGATCTGAAGATTTTTGCGACCCGACAATTAGGTGATTTACAAATAAACCTGGAAATTCGGGCGATTTTAATATTACTTATAATATTTGTGAATTCATAAATTGCTTAATACTTGAAGTGTAAAATAAGTAACTCCATACAAAAAAAAAACAAGAGAATACTTACGATATGTTAATACTTTGTTCTAATTAATTATTTGTAATAATTTGTTCGTGTACTGTGCACTTTTCGCACAGAATCAGGGCAAACGAATATTCCGATAAGTTAAATACACCATTAAACGAATCTCCCGTCGAGAGTCCAGCGGACAATTAAAGCAACTTTATCAAATTCGCTGCAATGCCACGTTACAGCAGCGAACTTTCGTAGATTAGTTAATGCCACGTAATGCACGAGATCCCCCTTTCATTTCCTGGCGGTTTCAGGCACATTAACAACACCCCATAGTTCGCAGTCCATAAATTTTCCCCGTATAATTGAGCAAGAGTCTTGGAACGTGGACTCGTTGATACAGAAATTCAAGTAGCAACGCGGTGGATAGACAATTATTTTTGGAGTCCGACTACGGGAGCGATTCACGCTATATAATTAAAATGCAAATGCTGTTGTTGCGGTTAGGAAGTTAGTTTTTCCGCCGACGCGATGAAAATTAGCATTGCAAAAGGAGCCATTACGAAACGAATTGAAGAAGATGTTTATTTCAACGTCTGACGGAAGTTTAATCGAACAACAGCCGGGAAAAATTTCGCTGCCGCCCTTTGAAATAGCAACGTGCTTCGCCTCTATCCGCGAGTATATTTTATTTATAAGCCGAAACTTCTCTCGTGCAGAAATACGTACCGTTGCTTTCGAAAACGTAAAGAAGGAAATAGTTGAGCATACTTAGACTTGGTAATTTCCTGCTTAATACGTACGGTGCCGTGAAACTGCTAAATTTAATATCCGTCAAAATATCCGGGCGTTGGAGTTTCAACGAAAAACGATAAAATTCTACATACCCCGTCAACTTTGTTTCAATTATCGTCCGACGGAAGCATATTCGCAGATCAATTAAAAACTACTTAAACTTCACCGGGCTCTGGTTACGTTCGTTTCTGCGATGATTTTATAAAATGTAATATGATTTTATGGCCTCTTCTTGCGCTACCTGTGACACCGAGTGTGAAAAAGTGGTTTTGTCGGACGAAATATGGTAGACATTTTTAAGCTCCGCGTGAGTTCAATTGAAAATAATAGCGGGTGAAAGAAAAGGTGTACTTCACCATTTACTATTACTGTAATTTTTATAATGTATGTTAACATTCTTAGCTTATTAGAATTTATAAATACATATAATAAAATTCTCAGTTTATTAGAAAGAATAATAATATAACAAATAATATATAGAAATTATTAAACTCGAATAAAATTCAAGATGATTCGTATTATGTTATGAGTGACTCTATATATTATGTAGTATTACAGTCAACAAATTTTGTAAATATAAAAACCATTCGTCGACACTGTTGCTCGATTAATCCTGAATCAAACGGGAAAGTTCAATCGACATCAAAAGGCGCATAGAAAGTTTCTGAACGTGTAACACGTCGATAGGTTCTCGGATAAGTGGACCGCGCTTCATTTTATCTGAGTTGCAACTGGTGAATTCGCGAGGGTAATTCGACGCTTTCATTGAAGTTCTTTGCTCCGGGTGCTTAGGAAATTTCAACGACACTCAAGTAACTCGTAACGCGAGCAATATGTGCGAGAACTCAACGGTAAACTCTGCCACATGCACACAGGAACGAACAGGAGGCCGGTTCCGCGTTGTGTTCCGCAAGAGTAATAGTTTCTGCCAGCAGCCGAAATTCTGCCGGAACATATGTCCGTGGTAAACAAGAAAACAGACTTCTTTAGGAAACCGCGGATAATGGAGGAATTTTCGTGTACGTTCGAGCGCAATGTAATCTTCCTTTGACTGAAGGCATTTATGAAATCATTGACGTTTATGAAGTTCACCATTTTTTAACTCTCTGATTTTCGTACTTCTAGATATTCAAGTATCTGAATTTTGGAATGTTTGAGTTTTCGAATTCGTAACTTTCCAAATGTGGCAAATTGTTAAATTGTCAAATTATAAAATTGGCACCTTTTCATATAGTTGTATTGTGAAAATATCAAATTGTCAAATTATGAATCGCACGTCGTTCAATTGGAACTTAGTCAAATTGACACTTGGTCAAATTGTCACTTGGTCAAATTGTCACTTGGTCAAATTGTCACTTGGTCAAATTGTCACTTGGTCAATTTGTCACTTGGTCAATTTGTCACTTGGTCAATTTGTCACTTGGTCAATTTGTCAGTTGATCAAATTGTCACTTGGTCAAATTGTTACTTGGTCAAATTGTCACTTGGTCAAATTGTCACTTGGTCAAATTGTCACTTGGTCAAATTGTCACTTGGTCAAATTGTCACTTGGTCAAATTGTCACTTGGTCAAATTGTCACTTGGTGAAATAGTCATATGGTCAAATTGTCACTAGGTGAAATAGTCATATGGTCAAATTGTCACTTGGTCAAAATATGACTTGGTGAAATAGTCATATGGTCCAATTGTCATATTGTCAAATTACCAAATTATCAAAATGATCAAATTGTGAAATTGTAAAAGTGTCAAATCGTCAAATTTCTAAATTATCAAATTGTCTAACTTTGAAATTTACGACTGCCCGTCATTTGGCCGTCCGTGTTCCACGGGCATAGTGACCTATCATTGCGACACAGCTAAACGAGAAAGCTTCACCACGTTTTACACGTAACTTGCCATAAACGAGAAACAAAACATGGTCCTTGTTGCTCGATTAAACGGCAACCGCATCAAACATCAAAGTGTTCGCTTCAAATATTTCCCCACCGTCAATTTCCCTCGATGATCAAGTCGAAAAGCCTGTCGTGCTCATTTTCCTCTCCAAACCTGATTCCTGGGGGAAATAGCTGCTCGCACTTCGCTCTTCGATTCCGAATAATGCAACGAGCAAACGGACAGGCGTGTTCCCGTCGCAAACATCGTGCAAACCAGAAAATTACTAGTCTGTTCTCATGACAGCGGTGAATTTTAAACATGACAGCATGGAAATGTAGAGAAAGGTTTATGAATAGGGACTTGGGGAATTGAGAATTTGAGGACTCAAGTGTAGGAATGTGAGGACGTAAATCAAATTAAAAGCACATATATTTGGAGAACATAGAGTTTGGGGACATTGAGACTTCAGGATCTACGGATTCGGGACTTGAGAACAAGATCTAGGGAGTTTTTGATCAATGGATTTCTATGTCTAGGAATTTAGGAACAATCTATGAGCCTAAATGTCTGTATTTCTTAATTTTTAAAGTGCTGTAAATTTGCAAATTCTGTATTTTCAAATTTCATGTTTCTAGATCCCTAAATTTCTTAATTTGTAAATTATAAAAATTACAGTATTTTTAACTTCGTGATTATTTCAAGTTTACATATATTCAAATCGACTAAATATTTTAATCGGCAAGTGTAAAAATATAGGACGTACAAAAGTTCAAAAATTTGTTTGCACATTTAAATTTCTAAATTCCTATTTTGAAATTAGCAAAACTATCATACACAGTTACATTTTTTCCAGCTATTTCATAACAGAAATAACGGGAATTTTCCATAGGAAAATGTAATGTACTCTGGGAACATCCCGTGTTCTGATGCTCTCCAAAAAATCGATATTCCCGAAGCTTCGGAATTTAAAACTTTTCGTGACGTGTTCAGAAAAGTCCGATAAACTACGATCGTGGCATTCGATAGCAAAATAAGTTATTCTGCATATTGATTGGTTTCCATAAAATTAAAATATTTCGCATATTCCGCAATTCTTTCTCCAATAAATATGACAGGTATTTTAAAGTAAAAAATAATCAATATTTCTACAACGCAAAATCATCGAACTCGTTAACGTTACATTTAGTAATAATTTGCTGGAATAATAAACAGACAACCCGGTAAAACTGTTAAATAATAAACTGATAAAATTTAATGAAACTAATATGAGAAACGGAATTAGAGATCCATTTTGTCGGCAGGAAAAAACGATGTAAAAATAAGGGGCTTAAAACGAGACAATTTGCAGCGGCGATGTCTATCATCAAAGGTAGAGAAAACACGAAGAGAAGCTCGCTTTCGCGAACAAAGTTGTCTGTCTTTCATTCTCTGTCGTTTGGTCCCGTTTACAAATAAACAAAAGAGTCGTTGAAAGCTTTTCGCGAATCGTCACGTCTTTGAGGCGAAAAGGATCTTGACGTCGATCTCGGCAAAAGTGAGACTGGTATCGTGTAATCCTAAACCAGATACCACGTAGCAAAAGATATTATTTCCCAAAGGCTTCTTGGTCAGCACAAAGAAATAAAACCGTGGCTCTTGACACGATTCAAACAGCAACGGGGTGAAGTTTAGTAGGCCACGAAGCATTGTTGCGGGAAATAATCATAAATTCACAAAGGTGTTTAGAACAGATCGTTTATTAAAGACTGTATCGTTCACAAAGGGAACGTTCATGTTTTTAATTAGGCAAGGAAACGTCCCCGCGGTATATTTATTCAAACGTTGTCTGGAAACTGTGACGAGGTAACGATGCACCAGCAAGATAATTCGACTCTAATTGTTATACGACGATGAAGGTGAAACAGAGAACGCAATTTTCTGTTAATAGTGTCTGGAAGTACAGATTTTGTGTTACTCCGTGTTACGTTTCCACGCGTTATATCGCCATCAGTTGCTTCGTCAGGAATTCATTTTTGTATTCGCTAAATTATTATAACAGATCTAAAATTGTATCTCTAAATTTTTCAGATGTTTCTAATTTTTTAATTTTTCCGTTTTGTTATTGTCAAATTTCTTACATTTCACCATCTTCAAATTTCTAGATTGGTAAATGCATAGTTCTCCAATTTTCTGAACACCAAATAGATTTCCATATTGCTAGATTCCCGAATTTCGTAGACCCTAAATGACGTTTCCAAATTCCTGAATCCCCAAATTTTCACTTGCAATTTGCAGAAACGAAGGTGGAGAAATGCTCGCATGTTTTCCGTTAAAAAATTCATTCAAACAAAAGTTGAGACGATTAAAGATTGCAAAATGTATCAATACGACTTTGTCCCTGTTCACAATGATCCAGTCGCGCAAACAGCGACCATGACCACACTATTATTCGATCACCCCGTTTCTCTCGCAATTTTCTCTCCTTTTATTACCTCGAAGGGTCGAACGTAACCGACTGTCGTCGAAAACGGGGTTGTAGCGGCGGAAACACTCGAGTACTCTAAACCATCGTGGATCCTCGAGTTCGAGAAATGCCTTTCGGCGATTTATCAAAAAGGCACCGATTCGATTTTACTCTCGCCGTGGGTATATCTCAGAGTTACACGGATAATGGCCGACGACTGGTCTCCGTCGTAAAGACGATTCTTAGACGGCTACGTAAAAACGAGGAGAACGGTTCGATTTAAACGATTGATATTCCACGGGGACGCCGGCCGAAAGAGCATTATCTGTTCTGATATAGCGGCGCGCAATAAATAGCCGGCTTGATGGCAATATCGCCGGGTTATGGATGACCCCGGCGGTGGCTAGGGGCAATATCCACAGCGAAATGAAGCGACTCGCGTCGTGAAGTTCGTAAACCGCTCGAAAGCGTCATAAAGCTCCGGAACGAAAAGCTGTCGTTTCGTTCGCAAGTTCGATTCGCCGCGATAGATTCGGATCACGTTATCTGCGTGAATCGTTGAGAATTTCAACGCCGTTTCATCTACAACGAATATCAGATACCTTCGAAACCAACGACGTCTCAAATTTTCATAATTTCCAGGAGGTTCTGAATATTTCAAGACGAGAACTTCGCGAGCTCTTCGTGGATTTATGAAGCTCGCGGTTTCGGAAGTTGGATATTTCTGAAGTGTCCGTAGCTCAGGAATTTGGAAGTTTGAAGATGTTGATAGCTTTAAAATTTGCGATACCTCGGCTTTGGAAATTGGGACTTTGAAATTTGGGATTTTACGAGTTGTGAATTTTTGGTTTTCGAAATTGTGAATTGAGAACTTAGAAATTGTGTAATCGGGAATTCGGACATCCAGGAGCTTGGAAATTTAGAAATTTTGTAACTCGTAAGTTCAGAAAGTCGAGATTCGCAAAATTGAAAAGTTGCTAACCTATAAATTGAAGCATTCTTGAATTTGAAAGTTTAGCGATTTTCAAAATTTGAAGTTTTAGACCCCCGGAAACGTTTGCAAAAATCAAGCAATCCGGCAATCGAATATTCAGGAACGAATAAATCCAAAATGTAGATTTTGGACGATGAAGAATTGCTAGACGTGGAGATTTGAATATTTAAAGATTGAGGAAATTGAGTTTTTGATAACTTGAAAATCAGAGGTTCGAGTATCGATTTCGCTGTTCGCATATTGAAAGTGTGTTACGTCTGCGGGTCATTGAAAATTCCAGCGTGGATTAACCTGTCATGAATATGAAACGTTTTCATCTGGGAACAAGTCGAACCTGATCGAATAAAACTTTTTCATTCGCGCCCGAAACTTTGATCTTCCATCGGGTCGGTCATGGGGTTTTGATTAAACTCTCGTATCAGTTAAATCCACTCGTCGAGAAAATCGATTGGTCCTGATACAAGCTAAATGCACCTAACGCTGCCTACCACATTTCAGATAATTCTCATTCACGACTTAAAGGGAAGAAACAATTTTATATAAAATTAACCTCCATCGATAGGAAAGTTATTCTGTTTATTTATATACGTTGTGTTAAAACAATTAAAATGTAAAAATTTCCGATATTAGAATGTTGGATTAAAAAAATTAAACTTAAACAAACATCGATTTCTGTTTATACAATTTGATTTGATTCGATTGATTTGCGTAGTTTGATTTGTTTGATTAATTTGATTAATTTGGTTGTCTAATTAATTCGATTAATCTGCTCGATTTAATCAGTTCATTCAAGTTGATCAACTTGATTAACTCGATTAATTTGATTAATTCGATCAGCTCGATAAATTTTATTCATTCATAAAAATTACGTATATTCGTTACATTACAATTTTCGCTAGTACCGTATTTAAAAAATACCTTTATTAAGAAATCAGAGGAATGTGATAATTTTATTTTTCCAAACGATTTCATTTGCATGTTGAGCAAATAAAATTCATCTCCACAATTGCGTAAATTTCATATCTCCACCTGCAGCAAATACTGCATTAAAATTTACAACCGCCATTCGCCAATTTCCGTTTTTTCGAAAGCTTTTACTGCCTGCACCATATTTCTATATCCCTCTTTCTATTTTTATTTGCACCTATAAATTTCATACCGATCGTTTCACTATTAAAACGAAAAATCACGTTCGTTGACAAAAAATGTCAAGCATACGCTAAAGTCCTAAAATCTTTTTTTAGAGAACAAAGTGTACGTCTACGTGACATTTTGTTCACCTAAACGATCAAACGATAAATAACATTTAGGTCATATCCGTCAAGATATATCATAGTTTCTGTGATCAAGATCGAATAAATCAAGTGTTACCATGTACTAATCAATTGAACTATTCGAACATGTTCCTAATAAATAATTTAAATGTTAATTGCGCCACGAATTAAATGCCCCCAGTAAATATTCAAATTCACCTCCCGCCATAATCAAAATTTGTCGCAGCGGGACAGATTCTGATACACCATTTTACTGCTACAAATTTATTGCAATATGTTTCGCAGGTTAAACCTCGCTAAATCACCGCTATCAATAAAATACGCCCCTTCGGTCATACTTTGTACGCGAACCGTACTCAGTCACCGATTTTTGCCAACATCTTTTTCATGAAATATCTCCGGCGGGCGATATCACGAACACTTACTTTATTTACAACGTTAGCCGAGTTCTCGTTAACTCGGGAGCGTCGTCGATTGTTCGATGTGGATTATCTGTCGGGTGTTGGTGAAAATTAATGATCTCGAGGATAACGGATGTGAGTTACGAAACAACGTGATGTTGCACGAAGACACGGATCGATGGTGCTCTAGGAATTCGTGGAATGTGTATGTACAGGAAAACGTTCGGAACCTAGGGCCTCTCGTATAGAGCCGAGCTCCATTATCTCGCGCGATAAGCGTAAACCATCGATCGATACTGCCCTCTCTCTCTCCCTTCTGTGCGTTTGTTCGCGATATGCCAATTGCGTGTAGTAGACTCAGTTTTATGAATAATTAAATGAATTTGCTGATATTTTAAGTTTTTTTTTTGTATTGTCAAACTGTGTGGCTTTCGTACGTTTTGATATCAGTTATGGCTTTTAGAGTTGAATTTAGAGTTTGGTGTACACAGACCTGTTTCGGTATAAAATCGGTATTTTTTCAAATATCTGCATATAGTAGACTTCTGATATATTGCCATCTAATTTGTACATATCGTTGGTTTGAAAATTTACAAGTTTGTGAATTCTGAAAGTTTCTGATAACATTTGGAGATTTGAAGAGTACACGATTTTTGGATAATGAATTCAGGAATTATTAAAGGAAATAGGAGATTGATCAAAATTATTGAATCATTATTATTGAATCGTTGTATTACTGTATTTGAGGATGGATGTATATGGGACGTTTTGGATAGTTTGGAAGTATAAGAATTTAGAATTTGTAAATTTAGAGGTTTGGAAATGTAGGTATCTGGAATATAAAAATTTATAAATCTAGCATTTTGGGGATTATCATGTAATCTATGAATTTAGGAAGTGCAGTGACTTGAAAATGAAAATATTTAAATATTCAAAGACCTGTAAATATACAAACTCGAGAATGTAATTTCTCCAAAAAACTTGTGAATCAAAAAACTCCTTGAATCGCTGCAACTTAAAATCCGCTAAATCTGCCCAACTTATTACTTACAAATTAATCCCGTCCGGATTTAAATGCTTGAGAAACATTTACGTTACGCGAGGAAGAACAAACGAGGTCTTGGGTACGGGATTCGAAAAGTTGGCGCGACTCATTCGGTGATGAAGTTCAACTGAATGAATTCAGGAGCTGTGCCAAGAAGTTTGTTGTCAGAGACTCCGATAATTTGCACGCGAGCGAAATTAATTCGCCCTGTTCTAAATTTCGTTTGTGCGTTACCCGGCGCGAACAGGGAATACGGGATGGGGTTAAGGGATCAACGCATAATCAATTCCAACGTGTTTCTAAGCGTTTCTCACCGCTTCGCGTCGTTTTTCTTTATTATCATCAATATTTCTTTTTTTCTTTTCTTTTCATAATTTTCTTCGTGATTCTTCACGTCACCCCGGCGGCTGTTACACTTTGAAAAAAGAGGCTTACGATAGATAAGACATGAGTAGCGTTAAATCGTTAGTTTTAAAGTTTAATCAATTAGATAAATATGTTCTGCATCCCGCGTACTATCGACACGCGACGAGTTTAGGCACTTTTGAACGTATGATGCTGTACCATCGTGCATGATTAGCCCGTACTTTGTTCCATCGATAATATACTTATCTCCGCACACATTATTCTTCCTATTTACCGTGCACTATCTGTTTCACACACCGTGTGTCATCGTTTCTGGCAATATGTATCCGTCTAGCGATCCGTAAACGCCTTCTAGTTTTGGAAGCTCGTTCAAACTCCTGTTCGATTTCCTCTCTGCGCAAACTTTACTCCACTATAACTTGAACTGTGTGTAGCACCTTCACGTAGAATCCCATCGACAAGAGTCTATTACTATTTAACCACTCGAGCGTACCGACCGTTGTAACCGAATGCTCACCTTTAAACATTAATCCTCTTTAACCGTTTCGTATTGGAAGCGTACAGTGTAGAAACATAATTGTGGACATTGGCGTAACTAGATCTTTTCACTGGGCTGAATTTGGTACACCTGTCTTGTTAATCATTGTCGTAGATCGATCGACGGAAATTTCGGACATTTCAGAACTTTAGAATTGGGGAATTTGGGAAGTTTGCAATTTGGACATTTCACATGCTGAGGTTTGGAGATTTGTTAATTTTGAAATTTGGGAATTTGAAAATTTAGAAGTTTTGACTTTCGAAATTGGGGAGTTCGGAGGATAGGAAATTTTGGAATTTCTGGGCTAGGGGATTTGAGAATTGGAGAGTTAATGGGTTAGGAAGTTTAAGAATTAGCAGATAGGGAATTCAGAATGAGATAATTAAGGAGGAAGGAGTCGAAGGATTTGAGACTACGGACATACGGAATTTGAGAAGTTCCGGTTAAGGAAATAGAGACTTGGAAAATTTGGAATTAGAGAAATAGAAAATTTACGAGCTTGGGACTTGGAGTATAAGCGACGGGGGAACTTGGAACTAGGATAATGGAATTTGCGAACTTGGAAATAGGAAAATAAAGAATTGGGAAACTTCAGGATTATGAACATAAGTTTGGGAAATTTTGACAATTAAAAATTTGTGAATTAGAGAATTGGAAATCCGAAAAATTTGGAAATTTGAGATTGAAATTTTGGAAATTCAGAAATTCGAAAAAATTGAGAATTTGAGAATTAGGTAATTTTAGAATATGGGAATTCGGAAATTTGAGAATTATGGACTTTAGAAATATTGGAATTAGGGAACTATGGAATATAGAAATTTTGAGATTGAAGAATTAGAAAATCAGGGAATCTTTTATTTGAGAGCGTGGATGCAAATTGAGGGTTTAGAAAATAAAAAAATTTCAGTCCTCTTAAGATTTGCCAACTTGGATATTCGAGAATTTCTAACCTCAACAGTTTCAAAACACTTAACGCAAGATATTCTATACAAATTATGATCATCGTAAATATTTAACAAAAGATTTTAAATGTCCTTCTTACAACGCGAAAAAAGAAAGAGGATGAATCAATATTATGGTGTGGTACCAGTCTCACCCTGTTTTTTATCCATCTAATTACGCCAATGATTATGGATCGTAAGCATAGCATTTATCACAGACATCAGCTGCAGCTTCTGGACGTTTATGTTTGCAAATTATAGTTAGTCGGAAGTTTGAATTAGGATGGTCTTTTACACTGGCGATTTCCGCTATCGGGTTAACAAATGTTCCATAAAGGCGACCTCGTCCAACGCGAATCCAACGACGCGTCTTTGTACTTAATCGTTAATTAGAAGAAAACTGTACACGAAACACCTATGGTAGAAGTTTAGAAGTTTCGGATGAACATCGTAGGTGACATATGGATTAACACGCACGATTACGAGTATCATTTGAACGATTGATCTCGATGATCGATAAAGTGGAACAACGTTCGCTACTTCTTCGTACGATGCCCTAGTGTAGACATACTAGCATCTACTATGATTTCAGTCAACTCAGATTTACTGAAACGTTAATCACATTCAAGACTGCGGGTCTAAGTTTCTAACATCGACAAGATTCATTGGCTCATCGTCGAATCGAACGTGGTCACCTTGATGGACAATTTAGACCCGTTTCATGTGATCGATGTTGACTTCTTTCACGATATTTGTAACGTGTGTGGTACACGTTCACTTGTATTAAACACATTTCGTTTCAAGATTCTTTTCAGAAGATAAATTACAGTTCATGTTTGCGATTCCTCATAATTTCAAACTGTACTCTGCAACTTTGTAAATTTACAAATTCTATCAAATTTTGAATTTATAAATGTTTTAATTTATCAACATCTAATCCTTTAAGTTTGGAAGTTTAGAAATTTGGTAACAGATGAGTCGGAAGTACGTGGAAATTTAGAGATTTGAAAATATTGCAACTTGTGAATTCGAAATTAGACAAGTTGGAAACACAGATATCTAAATATTCCAAAATTTAGAGTCCCTGGAATTTCAGAACATAATTTGAACATTTGAGGATTCATCAAATCCCCCGCCACTGTATCAATGGACACATCTACTCAAACAGATTTCCCGACAAACATCCATAAAGAAGTCCTACCAAATCACATCAAACGCGTCCAAAAACCCTCGCCCTAACAAGAAGTATCAACGAAGTCATACAAACCGGAGTAGAACGAAAAATAATTATATTTAGTGCCATCTAACTTAGTCATTCATACGCGATATTTTGTCGTGGACGCTACCGTGTTTCCACGGTATTCGTGGTGTTTTATTGCAATAGGCCGCTCCTGTCGTAGCTGACAGACCTGAAAGCGTCCTCCACCAGGTCTGTCAGACACCTGACAGCTTGCAATAAAGCCGCAAGGAGAAGGGACAACGACAGGGAGATCAGTTTGCTAGGCACTAACGCGTTCTCGGAGGAGCTTTGACTCCGACTCGATATCTTCTTCCTCTTCCTTTTGTCGAAACTCTTGTCGCCACCGGACTCCTTGTCCTTGTCCTGCAGCTTGTCCGTCGAGCCGGTACCGCGTGATTTCTCGCGAGGACGCGTCACATTCGTCATCACCTCTTTCGAAAGTTTCGTCCTCTTTTGTTCGCTGGCTGCCAACACGGCGAAACATCGATTCGACGAGATGGACTCGAGCTTCTTCCTGAAATCCTCCGTTTTCGACTCCACGATGGTCCACTGTTTCTGCCTCGTTCCCTTCCTGTTCGTTTTCGACGACCTGTTCTGCAACATCTCCTCGGACCTGGCTTTCCCGTAGAAGTCCAGGAAGTTGTTGTTCGCGGACTCGAACAGCAAGTTTTGCAACGAGCTCTTGCCGGTTTCCCGTTTATCCGACGAGTCCAGATTGGAGAACTTGGAGTTCTTGTCCAGGGAGTTCGTCCTGCTGTGACACTTGTCGCGCCAGAACGGTTTCTTGTCTGCGCAGCTGGTGTTCAGGTTGTAATCGATGATCATCGGCTCCTCGGGCTCCGAAGAACATAGTCTGATGTTCTCCTTGGCTCCGCCCAGAACGATCCTCCTCGGCAGCGTTTTGTTCAGACTGTTCGGGATGAAGTTCATGGGCTTCTCCGTGTAATTCGAGTCGGTGGCCGTTTCCCGGAACACCGTCGACCCGTCCACGCAGTCCGTGTTCGATCGATCGTCCACCGATCCCGATTGATTGTTCTCTTCGGCGTTCGCAGTGTCTGAGGACTCCTCGTTGGACGCGTCGAAAGCACCGGCGCCAGCGTCGTCGTCCTCGTTGTCGTTGTCTTTTACGGTAATATTACGGTCCGTCCAAGCTTCCTCCTCTTCCTCTTCCTCCTCTTCGTCCTCGTCATCGTCGTCTTCATCCTCGGACTCGAGGGTCGACGATTTCCTCTTACTTATCACAGGAACAATACCGTCGGCGTAGAGGAGACCCTGAACCTCGTACAGGCTCTTCTCGATGCTCGGACTCTTGTACAAAAGATTCCTCAACTCCGGAATGTCAAGGTCTTGTACATGAAGTAGGTTTTGTTCGATGTTCAAGAGGCTCTCCTCGATCTGCACCAGACACTGCTCGATATCGCAGGACGGCTCGATAGGATTACCTTTCACCTCCGGCCTGGTTCTCGATTCGTCGCCCACGCTTTCAACATTTTCCGACTTCTGCGTCTTCTCTTCCGTAACGCGACTGTTCCCGAAGAGCTGCTCCCGCCACGACTCTAGCGGCCAGACAGTCGCTTGTAGCAGATCCCTCTGCTGCGTTTGGCTGTCATAGAAAACCCTGTAGTTACTGTGGCTATTGGCTACCTCGTAATTCGTGTGCTGTCTGGTGTCCCAAGTCAGCTGATCAGTCTCCGCGTTCTCTCTGAAGCTGCGTTCCCTGTTTTCCGACGATATACTGTGATCCCCGTGGCTGTTCGCCACGGAGTAATTCGCCACATCATCCCGATTGATCTCCAGGTAGTTTTTGACGGCTAGCTCAGAATACAGCTCGCTGTACCTGGCGTGACTACTCGATTCCCGATAAGCGTTGCCGTGGCTGTTAGCCAGTGGATAGGTGGTACTCAGGTCGAAATCCTCTCTGGTTCTTCTCGAAGCTGCCCGCATTGTTCTGCTGTAGATGGAACACTCTTTGCCGTGACTGTCAGCGTCGTCTTCGTCGTCGTCCATGGGTCCCTCTGGGTAGGGAACCTCCTGCGTTTCGTCGGGTACCACACCACGTTCCAGACACGTGTCGTCTATCAGGATGTAACCGTCCAGAACGTTCTCGTCCAGGTCTATCCACCTCTGCGAATGATCCTCGCACCATTTACGATCGTATTTAGGCTCTTCCTTTTCGCCGGTGGGTCGCCGTCGTTCGCGTATCAACGGATCTTGCACGTGTATTTGCACAGGGCAGAGGACGTCGGTTCTCCCCTCAAGGTCGCAGATGGCCGGCGGCGTCGATGCCACTAAAGGTTCGATCTCGTCCAATAAAGCTTCGCGGGACTCGCGGTACCTGTAACCGGGACACGGGGTGTTCACTGGAGAGTGGGAGAGGAGGTTCACGTAGCCACCGGCGCCTCTGCCTGGGAGCGATCAGGTGATCCTGGACGTACGATCGTGAGCCATCGCGGAGTTTTGGCTCTCGTTCAATGCCTCGTTGCTCAGTCTTGTATGGTTACGGGTGTACACCACCTGAAGACAGGGGAGCACCTTGTAGTCGGAGAAGAATATAGAGATTTTTGGTAATATCAACAAAAATTTGGAGTTTGAAGATTTGGAATCTGGGGTGCGAGACGATTTAGTATTGGGGTTTAAGATTTGGATATTTGCGGAGATTTGGGACTTCAAAAAGGTTAAGATTTGAAGAGTTTTGATATTTGGGGATTGGGGATTTATGACGATTTGGCATTTGGAGAGAGTTAAGATTTGACGATTTGGAGATATGAGAGTGTAGGTTTTGAGACTTGGAAATTTGGGATTTTGGGACTAGAATTTGTAAATTTTGTGCACTACGGTTTGGAGATTTGATACTTTTTTATTTGGAAATCGGAGGTATGGGACTTGAGGTTCTGAAATTTTGGGATTTAGGTTATTGGGATGTGGAGCTTTAGGGATTTGACATTCGTAGATTTGGTACTTAGGGATTGAGACATGGGCATTTGGGATTTGTAAATTTGTAAATTCGTAAATCGCGAATTTGATAGTTTGATAATTTGATAATTTTGTGATTTAAGTGTGCAGTAATTTTGGGACTAGAGTGTCCAAGTTTTAAACCACTACACTGTTATATCCCACTAATCCACAAAAGCCTCACAACTTTACAAATTCTTATCCCAAAAAAATCCTAAAAAGCTTCGACCTACCTTTGGATGTTTGACCTTGACGTTCTTAAACTCATCGCTAAACGTCAAAATATAGATACAGAACGCAATAGCGCACAGCCATTCCGTTACCGTGCTAGCAACATGCAATTCCCAGCCGCCGTCCTCCTTGTACCACTTCCTCGGATTCGTACCTAAAGAAGCATACGATAAAACTTCATTAAATCATTTCCAAGAAGAATATAATCACAATGAAAATAAACACAACGAACCAACCCTTATAGGCCGCATGCGCCAGCGGACCTGTAATGATGGAGATGATGAAACACACAGTGCAAAAGGTAGACAGTGCTGTACGAAGATGCGCTAATCTCAAGGAACTTCCTACTGGATACAGGTAGAATGTACACACAGCCTGAAAATAGAACATGTCCATAAAAAAAACAGTCTCTCGTTTTATAACATGTACGCGATTTACCACCGTGGATGAATCAGCTTTCCAGGAAATTACGCAAACCTACAGAAACAAATCAGCCTTCGTTTGGCTTGATGCAATTAGGCGGCATTGATGTTTCATCCACGGCTTTTCATTCAATTTTAATCCCCGTATTTTTGTTCGGTCGAATGAAACTTCCATTGGAAACTTTGTCACGAGTGTAAGTGAGCGTTCTTATGATTGAGCTTCGGGGAATTCGGAAAATGGGATTTGGGTGAAAATTAGTGACCCAGATTAATGCATTTGGTGGACATATGCGATGTAAATGTAAATGTGTGATGATACGACGCATGACGATACAACGCATGCTTATTTGACGCGTGGAGATATACCACGTGATTATTTGGCGCGTGAAGATACAACGCGTGGTGATCTAACGCGTATAGATTCGACGTGTGGTGATTTAACGTATAGCAATTCAACGCACGGTAATATAATACGTAGCGATTCAACGAGGGACCATATGGCGCGCGGTGATTAACCGCGTGATCTGAGACGTAGAAATGCAACACGTGATGATCTAACATGTAGAGACACAGCGCGTTGTAATCCAACACGTGGTAATATAACGCGTGGCGATCTAAAATGTAGAAATACATCGCGTAGTCATTCAGCGCGTGGTAATATAACGCGTGGCGATTTAACGTGCAGAAATACAGCGCGTAGTGATTCAACGCGTGGCGATCTTATGCGTAGAAAGACAGCGCGTAGCCATTCAACGCGTGGTAATATAACGCGTGGCGATTTAAAGTGTAGAGACACAGCGTGTAGTATTCTAACGCGTGATAATATAACGCGTGGCGATTTAAAGTGTAGAGACACAGCGTGTAGTATTCCAACGCGTGATAATATAACGCGTGGCGATCTAACTCGTAGAGACACAGCGTGTAGTATTCCAACGCGTGATAATATACCGCGTGGCGATTTAAAATGTAGAAATACAGCGCGTAGTGATTCGACACGTCGCGATATATTACGTAGGAATGCGACGCGTAGCAATATAGAGCGTGGTAATATAACACGTAGAAATACAACGCGTGGCGATCTATCGTGTAGAAATACAGCGCGTAGTGATTCAATACGTGATAATATAACGTGTGGTGATCTATTGTGTAAAAATGCAACGCGTGGCGATATAGCACGCGGTGACATAACGCGTGACGATGTAATCTACCGCGCGAACGTACAATATTATAATACAAATATAACGCGTTTCAAGCTGATAGACTACCGCATTGTTAAATAAACTATTTGCAAAAGGCACTTCTTAAAATCCTACCTGCGTCCAAAAATACACAGTGCTGCAACCGAAACAAAGAAAAGCACCGATGAAGTGCATAATCTTAACGGACGACAGTTGAAAGTTTGCTACCATAGAGAGGCCAAGTGTGGCTATCAGGCCAAAAATTAAAGACCAGTAATTCCATTTCGATAGCGATTCCTGCAAGGTGAATGTACTCGAGCATTCTTTCACTTGCGCATATCTAATGTAGATGAGGAACGACACTGAAACAGACAAAATAATACATTGAAGATAGCCCGAGTGTTTAGTATGTTCCGGTATTTTGAAGTTTTTTATTGGATCGTCCTTTGTGAACATGAATCGAGGTTACCGTACCACGTGCAAAGGGTCAATCGATTTTCTCGCCTCGACAGCGTCGAAAATTTAAATGTCGACACGCTATACTCACTCAGCATCGCTAACATGTTGATAAACTGTGCGAATATGCAGCTTTCGGGCGCATACGAAGCTGCGTCCGAGATGTAAGGGAACCCAGGGTCCACGTGACCCAATGCGACCGCTATTATGTAACTGGAAAATACAAACACATACATATGTATCCGAAAGCCCGACGATACAGTTCGTAAAGGAATAATTTAACTCCGATGCATGTAACCTTCCTGTAGTGAATTTACGGATTGAAATGTTCCGGAAAATGCAATATTCTTCGTTACCTTTTTAAACTTTCAGAAAGAAATGTATTGCAATATTAATGTTGTGTAATATTAATAGTCTAACAATAATCAAATATTTTGTGATAAAAAATATGCTTAATTTATTTATTACAAATTTACATTACTTAATTAAATAATATAATTTATAATAGCATTGCAGTTTTGCAATGATTTCAGCAAGTATAATGAAATATTATAATTACAAGACATAAGAAGTATTTTCAATTTTTTTCATTATGAAATTTAATATTTGCTTATGTTTGACAAAATAAAAGAATTTCAAAATATATTATTTTGCATATGAAATAATTCTATGAATGATTTCTTGGTGGAAGGATGAAGTAACTGAAAAGTATGTAAATAAATAAAAATTAAAAATAATGCACAAACAAAGCGTTGTAAATCTCAAAGAATGCAAATTAAGCGGACGAAGATTATGCACGAGTTAATTTAAATTGACCGTATGTATTTGCAAACGGTAGTTTGATCACGTTGAATATTAATTACTAAAAAATAAAGCAACCGTATTTTAGCAAAACGAAATTTATGACGTGACAGCCTTTGACGTTGATTACTGACAACATCGCACGTTTAAATCCAGCTTTGACGTTCATTATGGAAATTCGTAAAAATTTGCATTTCAAATTTTCAATGAAGAATATTTCAAGCAGCGTTCTGCATACAATTATGCATTATGCATTTTTACGAGCTTAGCTGGCAGCATATCTAATCACAGGTGTCTGAGCAAGCTCAAAGATTTCAGCGATTTAAAGGGAAGCTATCGAATATTTTTAACAA
The DNA here is from genome assembly GCA_947623535.1 of Coelioxys conoideus. Lineage (NCBI taxonomy): Eukaryota > Metazoa > Arthropoda > Insecta > Hymenoptera > Megachilidae > Coelioxys > Coelioxys conoideus. The sequence continues at coordinate 13,515,126 of OX392457.1, read as the reverse complement.
GTTCTTTATCATTTGGGTTATCGATGATTGACGACTCAAACAAAATACTGAACGAATGACTAATTAATTCAGTTATTATAATTTTACTAATTTGTATTCAATGATTGATTTAATCCCATGTTGTATCATTTTTACATTCCTCAAAAAGGAAATACATTTACACTAGTGAGTAATAATGAAAAGTAATAATAATAAAAATAATAAAAAAAGTAATGATAAAAATCAAGAATCTGAATATTATGAAATATTCAATGAATCTAATAATACAAATTCCAAAGTATAAACTTTATAAAAACACAGCATTGATTTAATCATGTGTATTTGAATGCAACAAATTTAAATCTTCAACAAATTATACAAATTTTTGTCATACTAATTTAATCGACATGTCATAAATCGCAGAAATGATTAAGACTCCAGAATAAAGAAGCTGCAGAAATAAAGAACTCTCTAAATAAGTTCAGGTTTCACCCCTCATTTATTTATTTGTCTCATCTGTAATCTAAAAATAATCGAACATCCCTAAATCTACTATCACAACATACGGTTCTAAATCAGATACTACGAAAAAAGCAAAGTACATAGCACCATTGTACTGCGCAGTTAGTCAAATAAATGGGTGACTTCCACGAAAAACAAACACGGAATAGGTGACGAAGGTGCACAGAAAGTTAATTCCGGCTATATCGGAGTGCTACTCACGTCAGAATAAATACGGAAGGCAACGAAACAAACAATATAATCGGCAGATAGTGTACGTTGACTAGGTAATCCCCTTTGTCCATGTTTCGGCTGTGCGTATTTGGTTACGGTTAGGTTTCCCGCCGGAACCGATGACGTCAGACGACGACGTCCGGGAACGACGTCGCTATCGGGAAGACGTACGCGTCGATGCACGCGTCGACCAGCCACGAGCACTCATGCTCGTCTCTTTCTCCCGTTTCCAGAACCTTTTATCCCCGTGGGAATCAATCGCTGCAACGCGTACGAGCGTACTGCGACTTCGATCTCATTCGCCGACCACTCTTCGGGTAATTCACGCACCTTCGAACAGAAAACGAACACAATGTCACGTGGCGAGGTTAACGTGAACGTGCCTGTATTGTCACGAACCAACTGCAATTACTGTTGTGCCGCTATTACTATTCTCCCACCGGGAGAAAGTCCGCGTACCACCTTTAATCTAGCAACCGCGCGATCTTGTCTCTCGTGCGAAAGCTCCCAAGAAGAATCCTCGAATACCTCCTCGGTGAAAATACCGTAAGGAACGTGGCGATCGAACTGGGTCTACAAACTCGTTGCCAGGAACGTGCGTGATATCGTGAGTCCACGATGATTCACTGAGTATACTTGTCGACGATAGCGAACGACGCGTGCCAGTTCTCACGCGGGCGTTGTCTACGAGAGGGATGGGGACCCTTCGCACGCGAGGTTGATTCAACAAACCCGATCGTCGATCAGAAATGCGAGAATTCTGAACAACCGGAAGGTAGATCCGTCTGTACCTTCGTAATGTCGACACCGACGTCCATGTACGGTCACGTTTCATCGAAACTGCAAACTGTGTCGGAAAAGGGATTGCACACGGTTGAAGGTCTTCCACAGCGAACACACCACACCGTTTGCTTCACGATGACAGTACCCGGAACGTGATCAGTCGTCGATGTTGTTTCTGTTGATTCGTTGATTTGAATCGTGATATCCGGGGTTTTTATCGAGGAGGCCAGGGCGAAGACAGTGGAAATTGCAGAGGTTATGGCCGACAGTGCACGATCGATGTCCCAACGAGAACGGCGCTCTCGGCAGCTGCGCCACGAGACTGACGCCGACGTCGTCGCTAGCCGACGTTCACCAAGCAACGTACGTCGTGACGTTGCTCGTGTCACGATAACGTGCGTACGATAAGTCGCTTATCGACACTGCCGCACCTGACAGTTTGCAGGATGCGGGTGCCTTCGCTATTCGGTGGCGCTCGTCAATTATACTGCCGACTATATTCAAGTCGTCAATTCGTGTGTTTCGGAGCTGATTGTACAGCGGAAATGCAGGGAGGTGTGATCGTTCGGTAAAAGTATACCTGGATGCGTAGGGGCACGTATGAAGTACGTAGGTAGGGACACATATGAAGTACATAGATAGGGACTCATATCAAGAACGTTCACAATTCTTGCATTTTCATATTCGTAGATGCCCAAATCTCAAAATTTCTGAATCACAAAATTTGCAAGTACCTATGTCTCTCAATACTTAGGTACCCAAATACTTTACCTTCCAAATTCCTACGTCGCGATATTTTCAAGTTTTTACATTTCTAGATTTCCATATTCGTACATTTCCAAATCTCAAGGTCCTCAAATTTCAAGATCTTCAAACACCTATGTCCTAAATTCCTTAGCTTCCGAATCTCAAGCTCTCCAAATTCCCAAATGCAGTAAATTCCTTAGGCTCCAAAGTCCTATATCTCCAAATTGCTATGTCCCTAAATTTTAAAATTCTTAAATTTCGAAATTTCCACACTCGTGGATCCCTAAATCTCAACGTCCCCAAATTTCGAGGTCTTCAAACACCTATGTCCCTAAATTCGTTAGCTTCCGAATCTCAAGGTCTCTACATTTCTATCTCCAAATACCCAAATCCAGTCAATTCCCAAATTTCTAAATTCCCACAATCGTAGATCCCTAATTCTCAACGTCTTCAAATTTCGAGGTGTGTAAATACCTATATCCCAAATATTCAAATCCAGTAAATTTCTTAGCCCTGAAACTCTTATACTTCCAAATTACAATGTCTCTAAATTTCCAAATTCTTCGATTCCTAAATTCCCACATTCGTACATCCTCACATCCTAAAATTGCCAAATTCCGAAATTTTTACATCCCCAAAATCTATCCTCAAATTTTCGAATCCCAAAATATCCCTAAAAATTATTAAACGAAAGATCACGCCCCCTCTTGCTTATTATACTTTTTCTAGGGAAATCAGTATCTCGACCGTATCGAATCGTACAAAAAACCGCATCGTCCGAACTGGTTGCGAGATAATACCACTCTGCATCTTGTATACTAGTTGAAATCGACTTCTTAGAAGACGTTTATTTACGGATTACTTTTATCTTCATGCTGCAATAATTTCATGTAACGCGAAATGGATACAGGTTGTAGCGCCAGTTCTTGAACACGTTTGTCAAGCGTGACTGAACAACAGGCTTCGTTTCTCGATAAACGAAACTTGAAGCACGTTTCGTCTTATTTTGTTGGTTGCCGGCTTCTTCAAGGACAATTCGAATTTGATTAAAGAGACACTGGTGTTAATTGACTGCTGCCAACGTTGGGATTGTCGGTTTTAATTGTTCTTTGTAGAGAATAGCCTTAGTGTACTCTTTAACTGAAGACGATTTTGTTCCGAGATCAGAGGGAGATAGGACACATTTGTAGAAGGTGATCATTTGTGTAGATACATTCGTGTATATAAATTATTGGATTGAATAGGTTTAGCGGTGTGGCTAAATTCATACTGTTGAATATTTTTAATTAACGAATTAAAATAATTAATCAAATAAATCAGGGAGTTGAATGGGTTAGGAGATTTCGAAAATGTGGTTTGATCTCAATTGAGGTTCGAAGTTTTCAAATTTCCCAATTTTCACCGTACCAGAATTTCAAATTTTTACAGGCACAAATCGTCAAGTTCTCAAATTTCTCGAATTCCCAGATTATCAAATTTCTCCAAATTATTCAGTTTGTCAAATTATCGAACTTCCAAATCCCCGAACTTGCCAATTTCTATATTTTCAAATATAAGTTTCAAGTTTAAAAATTCTTGCATTTAATATGTCGGTGTCAGGAAACCAAGTAAACAATATGTACCGTAGATTCTAATAATTTTTCAATGAAATATAATTTAATACAGTATCAGATTTGAAGTAGCCTAATAGCTTTATCATTCTTGGGCCTGTAAATCCAACTTGTGAGTTATTTTGATTCCCGGTTCCTTATCCAAGTATATGAGCTGAAATTGAAAAATACAAATGTGTATGAAATATCAACCAATCATTAAATAAGTTTCATTTAATCTATAATTCTAGTTTACGAAATGATACAAAATCGACTTTGAACTTTTATCTCAATTTAAAAACAAAATAGTTAATCAACCTTCTAGCTACTTCATTGTTCTTAATAAAGTTATTAACACACAAAAGAATCGTGAAGTTTCAAATCTCACTTCAATTTGCACTGTTAATTTAAAATTTCCTTATTCGCAAAAATATAGAAACGATTACTAATTAAAGTCGTAAAGTAAACTGCTTACCGTTACTACAGGATCCTCGAAATTAATTAATCGAAACTCGGGAACGAATGTGAGAAGGAAAGCACAATAGACAATCGCTAAAATCCATTCGGAAACTGCGCTAGTAACGTGCCAACCCCAGCCACCGTCCGTTGGCAGCCATTTTTTGTAGTCGTTACCTGCAAATCGTCGATTCAGTCATCGAATATCCGGTGTCTGTGCATCTGGATTGCAAATAAGAAAATGAGGAACTATAACCTTGAAATTCGAGCATTGAGATGTAGCCAGGCACGATCGTGATAATTGTTAAAATTAACGTTAAAATTGATAGGCTTACACGAACGTACACGACGATTCTGCCGTTCACTGCAGGCACCATTTTGTGACTTATATATGTCTGGGGAAATGAAATAGTGATTATGGTTTCAAAGGACTCCATAAAGCTTCTTAGTATTTCTGCATTAATTCTTATTTGCTTATGTACTTTCTTGGAGTCATTTTGAGCTATTTCAATTTTAATTTAATTGTAGACTTCTCTCATTTTTTCTTACATGTTGGTCTATTCCTTCAGATATTGCTTTAAAATATTTATTATATTAATTTTAGATATTGACTTCTTGACAGTATAGACAGTGATGTAGTTGAATTTGTATAGAAAAATTATTTGATATAATTGACTCTTATAGAGCAGATCCTTGTTATATTGCCATAAATAGTGTAGCAGAACTTGAACCTTATATATGATTCATTAAAAAGTTTTCTACTCTGTTAGAACAAAGATCTCCATGAATTGACATCGAAGTAGTCAAAGAGATTTTTCAATTCATAAAATTCCATGCGAAAGTGGCAATATATCGAAAGTCTACTGTATCTATCCCAAAATGCAATACCCAAACATGTGACAAATTTTATTCGAAAAATAACGTTCGAAGCAATGATCTAACATCGATGAAATAAATAAACGAAAATGAGTCTCGAATGGAATTTAAATTGTCTCTGTTTCAATGTGTCTTCCAAACGTTACCCAACCTAAAATCTATGTCTTCGCGTATATACACAGACTAAATAATTGAAGTTGACGTTACTTGAAGGCAGAAGTAAAGTGTTCCGGCTGTAAAACAGGTCATAGCACCGATCATATGAGCCGCGACGACCCGTGCTTCTTGAAAATTCGCCAGAATATCGAGTCCGAAACAAGCAAGTGCACCGCACCAGGCCGCCACAACAACGATTTTCTTGCTAACGAGATTTTTGCCCCTTTCCAATCGCCATTGAGAAACTTGCCGGTGTCTGATATACACGCAACAGGCGACTGAAACGCACAAATTATAGCATTCCACGTCGTTACGATAGAAATGGCCATAGTTAACTGTAACGAGAACTTAGTGAAATTTACGGAGCAACGCTGCTATGTTCAGAAATTGAGCGAATATACACGACTCCGGCGACAGGGTGCCCGTTTCCGATATGTAGGGGAATCCTGGCAACACATGGTCCCAGTGCACGGATATAGTGTACCTGAAATGTCATTAATCGGGTTTTAGTATTTAACGAATGTATATTATTATTTAATGATAATATGTAATTTTCTAAATCATCACGTTCAATGCACAAAGTTTTATTTGAACTTAGATAATGAAATCCAATAGTAAATATTAAGTAGAATTTTTTGAAGATACAACTGGACAATCTCAATTATTGATAGAATTTGTTAAATAAATGTTACAACAAAACCGTACAATTTTTTAACACTAAAACTACCAAAGAGGTCAAATGACCATTCTACAAATTTCCTACTTTAAATGACAAAATTTGTTAAGCTGGTCTCCTTGACATTCATACCGATTGTCATCGAGATAAACAATCTACAAGTGTATTCATTTATGTTTCATTGTTTGTTCATTTATTTTTCAAATTAATTTTTAACTTGAAAATAATTCTATTTTATACATCGGTATTTTTAGTGTTAAATATTCTCAAAGCTTTACAGGTCTTTTTAACGTTCGCAATATTTTGCAAGAATGTTCTGTCAGTGCAATGTATTCAGTTCTTCGTCAGCGATGGTGGCAGTCATATTTACAGAACAATATTCCTCGCGAAGTGTATACAACGAAGTGCAATGAATTGATCTGCTCACGATTTACATTGCAGCGTTGGAAATAAAACGGATGACTGTTGTTTCGAACACGATGACCTTGATCGACTGTAAACCAGCTAGTGAGCATCGATGTCCGATGTTCCGATTATGGTTTCATTTTCATCGCATCGCGAAACACTGGTCATTGTTCCAGTAAATATTCCTAGTCATTTATCGTACCAATTAATCGACATCGTTCGAATTTTGCTCGAATTTAATCAATTACGAGCGATCAAATCTTTTTGATAATAGTTCTATGGTCGAACGGCAAAGTGCGATGTCACGCGTTTATTTTTAATCTTCATATATTTATTTTATATTTATTTTTAATCTTCATATATTTATACTATATTTGTTTTTAATCTTCATAGATTTATACTATATTTATTTTTAATCTTTATATTTATATTTTAATTTTATCACTATGTCGCTTGATCATCCAATTACGGAAATAATCTTTGATTATTCCCAAACAATATTTTGCGGATAAATCAGAAATTTTGCTTGCGAAATTGCAATCTATAGATGCATATACTGGAACAATTCTCGGGAAATACACGATACTAACTACCAAAGCATTAATAATAAAAAACGAGGATAATAAACGTTGAAAATCTATGGAATGAGAGATGAAGTATCGCACACGAAGGATGTTACCGTTACGAGTCAAAGTTTTGTTTGAAGTCTATGTATATCTGAACAGACTTACGTAATCAAAAATGTCACTGGGATCAGGATAAATAGGCTCAGCGGTAGGACATGCAACTTTCCATAGGGCATCCTCCACTCGTATGTTCCGGAGTGCTGAAACAAGCGTTTCTCTTATCAGAAGTTATTATCGCGCTGTCGACTAAGCTTCCATTGTTGGATACAGTTCGCAGTCGCTGTATTTTACGGACAAAGCGAAACGGAAGAAGAATGAAATTATATTCGGAATTTGATAGCCGGGGAAGCTTTATAGCGATATCGTGTTGCATCTTGATACACTTCTCAATTTGCTTACTACGACTTTCACTGTAACTTTATGGGCTTGCATGCATTTTTGTTTTTGGTATTAATCGAATTTTGAATCGCGAAAGTCGCAGCAGTATTAACAATTTAAATCAAGATTTGTAATCGATGCACCATTTTATAGTAAGTTTCAGATGTTAATTAACTGGATTTTGAATTGTGAGCCTGATAGTTGCAGTAACGGTTTGGACTAATTAATGATGTGTAACCAATGTATTCTATAATAAATTTTATGTATTGGTTAATCGAATTTTGAGTTATGGAAGTTGTAACTACAATAGTAATTTGAATCAAGAAAATTTTAGTACGTGCCAGTGCAGTTGTTTAATTTAGAGCATGCAACTTGTGTATAAGAGTATTATTATATGAAAAATGTATAATTAATTTGCAAAATATGTAATTTTATGTTATCTCATCAAGCTTCCAAAACCAGTAAAACATTTCCGATTGCACTTACTAGTTCGATAAAATTATCCTTGTAATTATAAAATGACAGATAAGTTGTCAACTAATTTGTGGACCTAGGAAAATCATCTACATAAATTTAAATATCAGACCTAAAATTGCCACTAAAATAAACTGATCGAAACGGGAACAAATATGGAAGCGTTAAATAATAAAGCAGACAAATGTCCTTAACCTTGTCCAGCAAACAGAAGAAATTAATTTATGATTCTCTGTTCTGGAACAGACCAAGGTTATTCCGAGAAGCAACGAACGATCAAAAGCCTGGTGTTCCACGAACGTAAATCATCTCGGTTGTTATCCCTTTCAAAGAAACCTGACATCTTACCTGGAGGATTCGATCGGATGACTGCAATCGTTTTTTTTAATCAAATAATGCGATAGAGGCTACACCGGGGGGGCACTTCGTCATGGGGCGTCTTCAAGCAACTGTCGGTCAGAGCTCTTAACGTACTTGTTGTCCTACGTAACATGTCGATCACTCATTAACGCGCGCAATCATGCCAACCGACAATTAACGAACTATCTGATTACGTTCTGAATGGGGTTCATTTCGTTCGGATATGAAGTGAAATGTCCTTTCTTTTAATTCGATGAGAATGATCGACGGAATCGGTGATTCGCGTTGCGAATCAATTATTGCAAACGCGAAACGTGTGTGTTTTTAGATTCAGATGTATGTTTGCACTCCTAGATTCTTATCATTTAAATAATTTGTAATAATATAAGGAATAATTCGAGGAATAATAATTTATGTTACAATAATTCGAGGAATTCAATTTAGTTCATAGATCTTCGAATTTCTTTGTTCTTGGATTTCGATATTTTTTAATTTTTATATAACAACATTAATATATTTTCGAATTTCTGTGACTTCAGATTGTTACGTCTGCAGATTTTTTAGATACAGATATTTGTATTCCCAGGTTTCAATAGTTTGAGATCTCCAGGTTTGTGAATTTTTAGATTTCCAGATTTCTAGGTTTGTGAATTTTAGATTCCTAGATTTCTATGTCAAGGTACCTAGATTACCCTGGATACCTCTAAGTGTCTACATTTCCAGATCTTCGAATATTTCTTATCATTTAATAGCAAAAAGGTATGATATCAGCAATATTACCGTGTCATTAATAACAAAAGATTCATCTCAAATTTTTTTGCATGGCTATGTAAATAAAAATTGCAGTAAAACAATAATTCTATGCAACAATGTTTGGACTTTTCAATTTTTATCTCCGATGTTCCCTGATAAAATTACCCGGGCCACTTGAACGTTACACCGTGAAGGAAAGTAAATTATTCATTTTATGGTCGATCGTATTTCGAGATTTCAATTACGAATATGTTTGTTAAATGCGAGAACTTATGGTCGGCCGGAGAATAGTATCCGTTCAAATGCAAATCGCGGAATTGGCGAGCGTGTGGTTTACGCCTGCGGCACGGACAGATCGTGACCAAAGCGAATTAGAATTTATCGATAAAGTGTTACCGATGCAGAACATACCGCGTTCGATAATTCTCGCATACCAACGCAACGGAATAAACGCTTGGCCATCACTTACCAAGAATTCGTAATTAACGTCGAATTATCGGTATAACGAGCATATATCGATGCCGTAATGGAACATTCGGTAATTGTATGATCTGTTACGGTAACAGTTACTGGGCGCAACGTTGTTTATTACCGGAAACACCGGGATACGTTAAAGAGAGGCAGAAACAACGAGCTGGTTGGTAAAATCACATTTTTGTATTAACAACGTTACAATATTACAATATAGGCAGTTTTGTTCGGCGTTGCTGTGTTTCTTGTACAATAATAAACGGTAGTTCGCGACTTATTGTTCTTTACGTTGTATATGCAACACGATCGACTAGCAGCTTTATGTTATCGCCAATAATAACGATAATACGTATACCACAATACAAAAATTATCACCAACAAAATCGTATTCTGTCGTTGAATGTTTCTCTCGATTTCGCGTCGTTCGTTTATGACTTTCACCTAATCGAGGAAATCGAGGTTTCTTTATTCGTGTCCGATTGCACTAAATATTTTCTTCGAATATCAAACGGAACATTGTTTCGATCATTTGATGGCATCTTAAATTAAATAACCTACTTCGAAGTAGTACACGCGCGTGTACGATTATTATCGCGCACACGAGTATGTGTGTTTATATATGTGACCGTGCGTGTATGTACATGACATGCGTATGGTATAATCCTAATATAAATAATTCGTTAAATAAATAAGTATCGTAATCTCTTTGCGTTTTGTACCGTTCGCGACTCGCTCGATCACAAAAGGAGAAACGATTGCTCGATGAAAAACTCTCGAAATGTCCCGAACGACGGTACAAAGATAAATTCTCGTTTCTTTTTTTCTGTTTTGACTACATACAATTCCTATCGTTACAGTATCGTTTACCACTTAATCGCTGCGTACGAGTTTCGATTGGACTAGTTTCAATACCTTTAACTAGCATTGCCTACGTGAAAGCATCGGATCTTAAACAAATCCAGTTCGAAAAAGACTCTAGCTATCGACGGAAATTAAACGATCCTCCCTTTAAAATTATTACTAGACGAATTTTTATATTTTTTGGTTGGTCGATTTCGTCGACGCTGTTTAATTCGATTTAGGAATTTGAGAATTTAGTGATTCGGGGATTTGAGGATTCAAAAACTTGACGCTCGGGGATTTAGGAATTTCGGAATTTATGAATATGGAAATTTCAGAATTTGGAAGTTTATAAATTTGGGGATTTTAAAATTTGGGAATTTAGGAATTACGATACATAGGAATCGGGAGATTGTGGGATTCGAGGATTTGAGAATTTATGAATTTAGGAATTCCGGAATGCAGGAATTTGTAAATTGTAGGATTTTGAAGTTTGTGATTTCGAGGATTTCGAAATTTCAGTATTTACGGATTCTGAAATTTGAAGTTTTAGGTATTTGGGAATACAGGAATTTAGAAACATAGAAATTCGATAATACTAATACTTTGACGATTTGCTCATTTTTAAAATTTTAAAATTCCAAAAATTTCAAACTTCGTATTCGGAAGCTTCGAAATTCGAAAATTGGCAAATCAGTTAATTCTAAAATCTTGAAAACATTTGCACATAATCCAAAACCTATTACCGTGTACATCTCTTCCTAATTTTTTCTATTATTCACCAGACCCACAGCAGGAGGTAATCATCGTACAAACATACACAATTGTCGATTTCAACAAACACATTAAAATTCCTGATTAAATTGATCAGAATGTAGGATCGTTTAATTCTCGTATCTACGCGTGGCAGTGAACTAGCACGAAGCTTAAACAAATACGTCGACGCGAGTCGAGGTTATTTCCATTGTGGACGGAACGTTTCCGTGGTTCCTCTCGTCGAAAGCCGACGTTATTGTCCTTAATTGCACCGCGAGCAATTGCGCCGCTGCTTCAAATCAGCAGCGTGTCACTGTTCGCTAAAACTATCGCTAATACGATTCTTAATCTTACGTACTTATCTTCGATCAAAACAGAGGAACAAACCAGACAAACGATCGAAGGCGGCGCGACAATTGGAACCAAATTAGTCCCTTAGACGACTCTTTCATTCCTTTTAACTTAAATTAGGGATCCACGTTTCAAATTATAGTTACTACATATGGTACAATAAGTTGGCAGTTTGGCAATTTAGGGAATTTAAAGAGTTGGGTATGTGGAGATTTGGAACTTTGGAGATTTGGAGATTTGGAGATTTGGGGATTTGGGGATTCGATAATTTAAGAGTTGGTTGGAACTTTGGAAATTCAAGGATTTGAGGATTTGGAAATATGGAAATTCTAGAATTTGGGGCTTTAGGAATTTGGAAATTCAAGGATTTGTGTATTTTGAGATTTAGATATTCAAGGAGTTGGGAATTTCAAATTAGACGATTTGAAAATTCGGAGACTTAAGGATTCGTTGATTCGTAGATTTGGAAGTTTGGAAATTTGACAATTTAGGTAGTTAGAGGCTTGGGAATCTAGGGATCTGAGAATCTGAGGATTTCGGTGTATAGTTATTTGGAAACTTATAAATACGAAAGTTCGAGAATGTAAGGATTAAAAAATTGATTATTCAGAAATGTGGAGATCAGGTTTTGGTATTACAACATTCACTTTTGTACTATTGCAATCGGCCCATTGTACCAAAATTCCGACGACATGTTCGGTTTTCAAATGGTCTTACCACACTTAAGATAATCACGTGCCAAACTTCGACTTGACCGTAAATTTTACGAAAATTGAAACATAAGAAAGATCACATGTTGTATATACACAGTTCTGGCGCAGAAATAAAGAAGGTAAACCACCCTGACATCAGCACAATTTGATCTCCGCAGGGTGTCTTTCCCTCTTAATCATTGAATTGCACCAAATTACATCATAACGATGCTCGGATCGTTATGCAAAAAGGGTCCACGTTCTATTCGAGCTACGTGCTAGCTTCGTCGATTACTGTGATCACCCTATTGTTAGGAGGCACATTAGTCACATGCCACTTCGTTTTCGGATCGGCTTCCTCGTTTGCCGATTGAAGTGTAGCGGGTCGTTCGATGGCTGGTTGACCACCTTTCGATCGAGCTATCGACCATCTTCGACCTCGACGATCCATGATGATCGGCATCTCGGCGATCAAGTTGTTCTCGAACTCGGACAGCATCAAATAGTTCTCGACTTTGTTGCACGAGGTTATGCAATCGCCGATATAATCGAGATCCTCGAGCATGTTATCGGGCAGATCCATGTCTGCGATTCCCTCCTCCGAGATGCATGTCAGCTCGGGCTTCTCTGGCGCGAGACCGTCGATCATCTCGCCTGAAATGAAATTAGACCAACAAGTTGGGTAAGTACGTGTGTCTCGATATTGTCGTTACAAGCGTGTATATCACGCTTTTGCAGCACTAAGTGTATCATAAGTTAGTGTAACTGTGTTTCAAGGTCAGAAAAAGATTTTCGATCTTGCTGTTATGTTTATTTTAGGGTAACTTTCAGTTAGTGTAACTGTGATTCAAGGTCAGATGATTTTCGATCTTGTTATTCTGTTCAGGGTAATTTTCAGTTAGAGTTACCACTTTTCAAGGTCAGAAACAGATTTTCAATCTTGCTACTACGGTCACTTTCAGTTAGTATAACTTTGTTATTATGCAATTCTATGGATTTTGTACCTGGAGTTGGAGATATTTCCGTGCCCAAAACAAGCGCAGCCGCAGCAGCTCCAGCAGCAGCCACATGTGGACCATCGTTTTCCGGTTCTTGACTGAACGATAATTTCCGGCGTTGTGGACAATTGTCCGAGACGCAGAGGTGCTTGGTCCCATTAGACCTGGTGTGTTTGTGTCTAGACAGATTTCTTCTGTGGAGGTCTATGAAGAAGAGCGTGAAGCCACCCACCAGAACACAGGTCGAGCTGAAATAATAACCAGCTTTTCCGCCGCAGCCAACGTTCATGTACCCTAAAACAATCGTGATTCAACTGTATAGTATGTTCCTTATATTATCATCGTGCGATTTTAATCGTGATTTGTTTTTACATCATGAAAAACAAATTTTATTTTGTTAATTTTGTTGTGAAAATTCAACATTGAATGCAATATAACTTGATGCGAGTTTTACATCAAATATGATTCAATTTGATGAGAACTGTACATTAAATATTGTACAACTTTATGAAAATTTCATGTGAAACATCAACATAAAATATGGCGTAATTTTATAAAAATCTTTAATTACCAGAAATAGGAACTCCGATCGCTATGGGTATGGCTTGAGAACATTGTACGAAGCCCCATGTTCTGGCAAAGTTTCTCGCTCTGACTCTTTCATAGGTGTACATTTTGAGACTGTAGTGGTAACCACCGCAAAAGATACCTACAAGAACAATGGAATAAGTCACACAAAACTTGTAATTAGATTTATAAGTAACCTAATGTCTGAATATGTAATGAATCACTCTAGTGAACAAAAAATGTCGAAATTCATTTCTATTTATCGTCGCACTTAGCATAACTCAACTTTATCATCAAGGATATTACTGTTGGATTAATTCTTTGTGTACTAAATACTTTGACGAATAAATCATTCACAGAAGAAGTAGTATGCTATATCTCCTATCAGTTTGACGTGTCTCAGAATTATAATACATGAAAATTGCATGCTATTATTTAACATTCAAAAAATATATCGAGCTTGCTTAAATTGTTCATATCTCCGTAATTCTTGCTCATATATCAAATGAGTAGGCCAGCAACAATGTGTCAACCAATGTACCAGGTTAACATCAATTTATGTGCTGCAATGATTGTCAGTCACAACGAACAAAGTACCGAACGGTGCGAATAAGGGGCGCTAGGACGTGCAAGATTTTCTTCGCGAAGAGGTGTTTTTTACGAGAAAAAGTGTCGTACCGTAAATCCAGGCGAACATGACGTATCCATGATAATTTCCTTGCACGGCAGTGAGGGCCAGAATACACAGTCCGCATACAAATATCGCAGCTTGCGTAAGATACTGACGCGCGATCCTGCATTCGACGCTGCGATGCACGACCAACAAACCAAAGGCCACGCAACCGAGGGTCCAGGCCAAGCCAAGATAAGCTTGAAGCAGAACCACGGTGTCACCGAGTCCTTCTTCCTCGGCCTGATGTGCCTAACATCAAATAAAAGAGTCAGGACAATGTGCCCGCTTCGTAAATTTCGCTCCGTACATTCGCGAGTTTCGTTGGTAGATGAAAGTAGCAGCTGGAAATTTGACACTGGAGGTTCAATTGGAGATTTGGCCAGGTGGACACGTATTTGTGGATCTGAGAATCGGAAAACAGCAAATTCGGGGACTTGGGAGTTTGAGAATTTAAGGATTTGGATAATGGATGATTCGGGACTTTGGGGTTTGAAAATATGGATCTTTGGTATTGTGAGATTTGGAGGTTTGTGAATTTGGGGATTAGACAATTGGTGGATTCGAGGATTTAGTGTTTGGAAGTCATAGGATTTCGAGCTCTATGGATTTGGGGAGACGAAAGTTTGAGGACTTGGAAATTTGCGGGTTTAGGAGTTTGGAGATTCGGAGACTTAGGTATTTTGAAATTTGAACTTTTGGAAATATGGAAATCTGGGAATTTGAGGTTTGTGAATTTCGGTGAATTTTGAGGATTTGTGATCGAGAAGTTTGTGACAAGTTTGCGGATTTGTACATTTATCGAGGTGAAAGTTTCAGGATTTGAAGCTTTACGAACTTGTAAATTTAGAACTCCGGCGATCTGGAGATTAAGAGATTTAGGAACTTGAGAAAATTTGCATATCTGTGAATTTATGAGTTTGAAGACCTAATTTATCATTTCATAAATTCAGGAATTTGAGAATTTTTTAATTTATAATTTCAGAACATTGATACATTTAAAAGTTTGTTATCCAGCATCGAAATTTACCACTCCGAAATTCACATATATAATGAAAATAGATTTCAACTTTACAGAAAACTAGTTGCATGTTTACCAAGTAAAATATCGGTGTATTGATTCCAAAGGCAGAGATCCCAGTCGATACCAGTAGTATCCTTACGGTTTTGCTCTTCAAGGTACTAAAATCGAAGAACGGAGGCCTGTCGTCCGTCTTGTTCTTGTCTTTAATCTTCCGTTTATGGTTTTTCAAGTGCAAAATCGCTCGACGTTGTGGATGATAGAGAGATGCGCTTCGATAAAAGGTACCTAAGATGAATGTAAGAAAAACTACGCCGGTCACTGCTTGAAGACCCAAACGCCATCCAATTTTGCTGAAATTAAAGCAATAATTTCCTAATTATTTTTCTGACATTTTCTCTGTTTTATTAGTTACGTGTATTCTACTTTAAATCAAATTTAATTCGTGTTATATTCATCTTAGATATTATACAGTTCAGTTAATATCAATGATTATTGTATTTCTCTGTTAAACATTTAAATTTAACTCGTTTATCTTCGATATTAATTAACCTCGATGACTATTGTATTTCTCTGTGAAATATTTAATTTCGAATCATATAAATCTTGGATGTTTTGCAGCGTAATTGTCGTTAATGATTGATATATAAAATTACCTGATCATTCCTTTTATAAAAGCGGACATAACAGCAATACCAAGGCCACTTCCGGATACGATGAAAATCTCGACAAGTTCTCTTCGCCTCTTGAAATATTGCGCTACCATAAGAGTGCTGCAGTCCCTCGTCATGCCAACCCCTATGCCTACGTAAAATAATTAATGTCACAGAATAAACTTCTCGTTACCCTAATCTCTGGAATCCTCCTAAAGTAATTGTTTACTCTAGAAATCGACCGAAAGGGTCCTTTAAACCCCTTAAGGGCGACAATAGTGGGGGTGTGACTTATGAAAGTTCAATTGAAAATGCGTGAGAGGATAGATAATTGGAAGATACACACTACAACTTTTAATCACTGAACCATAAGTACACATAAATAATTGCTGTACAAACAAAACACATAAAATCAGGTAAATGTATTACATACAAAATATGTGAAGTCTCAAAAATGAATTGAAAATGAGGTACATAAGATCAGATAAATGTAGTCCAAATAAAATACATAAAATCAGATAAATGTAGTCCAAATAAAATACATAAAATCAGATAAATGTAAAATAAATAAATTGCATAAAGTCGGATAAATGTAGTCCATATAAAATACATAAAATCAGATAAATGTAATATAAATAAAATGCATAAAGTCGGATAAATGTACTCCAAATAAAATGCACAAGACAGATAAATATACTCCAAACGAAATACATAAAATCAGATAAATATATTCCAAATAAGATACACGAACTCAACTAAACGCATTGCGTACGAAATACCTAAACTAAAAGCCAAATGTATTCCAAAGAAACTAAACTTTTACATAAATCTTATTTAGGTCTCCACCGTAAACCGACAAGGAAGAATCGTTGTCCAAAATAATTCGATCTCGAAAGCGTCAACGACAAAGAGTCAGAGGTGTACAATTTTCACGTACAAGATGTGCAGTATTTTGTGAAACGAAATTGGAATGCATGCGGAGTTTTATAGTTTGCTGGTATCGTATCAGTGACTCACCAACAACGGTGCCATAGCTGAAGAACAACTGGTGGAATTGAGAGGCGAAAGAAGTGAAGAGGCAACCGAGTGCTGTAACGAGGCCACCCAACACCGCGGTGAGTCTCGTGCTTTTTCTTCGACAAAACGCTATTGTTACCGGCGAAACTAGCAAAGCCACTCCCGTCGACATCGCTCCCAGCCATCCTGTAACAAAATTAATAACGGCGGTTTCAAAATTGATTCGGGCAAATTGCGCATAAAAAAGGAAACCCGTAAACAGCGAACGAAAGTTTGCAAATAACTGCGACCCCTGTGTCGTCGACGTGAATATTCAACCGGCGTCTTTCGTCCGCCGTATTTTCTTCAATTTTATCGTTTCTTTTCGCTTTCGTATATATATATGTATATATCTGCCTTATCTGAGCCGCCTTTACCCCGTTTCTATTTTAAAGTTTCTTACAACGCAGCTATCTTGATGCATTCGACATTTGGGAAGATATATTTCCTGCTGTGTCCGCGAAACCTTTCGCACAGCCTTTTATCTTTCTCCTTTATCAACAGATTTCATCTTGGAAATTAATTGACGGGGGGAGCAGGTGACCGGTGGATTTATTGCAGATAAAAATATTACTTCGAGGTTTCAGAAGGCAGTCCTTTTATATTTGATATAAGTTAAGTTATGAAGTTGGGTTAGGTATATTCTTACAGGTCACTACCTACGGTCTCTTTCTTGTTTTAAAAAGTTTGTTATTTAACTCTCGTTCGAATTATGGTTACGATACTCTCTCAAATATTTCAATCGATCTGTATCGGTAAGTAAATGATTAATACAAATTTTAATGCTGGGCCCAATATAATTACTCCGCACGATGCCAGTTTCCACTTACCCTGCAAAAAGTATTATAAATATGCGATTTCGATGAAAAATGATGTTTCCAAGGAAACCGCAAGAATGACCCCAAAAGATCTTGATTTATTTAAGATCTCCGGCGCTTTCACACAGATTGCAATCGTCGAAATGGCGCATAAACATTCCCACAAATGTGAGAAACAGGAATGGTGACGAAATAAAGCAGAAATGGGAAGTTGAATCCCAATCCATCGGATTCGATACGCAAATCCAAAGAAAATATTGGTCGAAGCATCTAGGATTTCACGATCAAACACGCTGCCATCACATTATTCAGATTCGAGCCCTCTCGTGGTTCGTTCTAGGTGGCTCGATATACGATTAATGCGTTTCATGCGCCGTTCATTCCGTAGCAGTCATATTTCAGACTGGTGGTTTGCAATCATAATAAACGCTACACGTTCCCGAGGTACTCTTCAATTAGAACCGAATCGCGGCACGGGCGATATATCAAAGCTAATTCATGCTAGTCGCCGTTTCCATGACGATCTTCTCGATTCGTTCCAACGTCGTTCAAGCGAATCACTGTTAAGAAATCCGAATGATAAATCGATTCCATTTCGAGATAGCAACCGTGTTGCTTTTACTTTCTGCGAAGCTGTTTGCGAACGATCTATTAGGTCACCGTAAAAATCTCGATGCGTTTTTCACTTGCGGTTTAATTAATCCTTTAATGGGAAACATGTCGATTAACACGTTCTATGATCCGGAGGCCGTTTCTGACTTGCATAAAATACGAATTGAATGTAATGTATTCGATTATGTTAACCACAGATTAGATGCAATCAACTATATTTTCGATAAATTCAACGCAATCAATTATATTAACTATAAATTTAATATTAGGCATTGTTTAAAAGATTATAAAGTAATTTATGGAAATAGGAATAATGGAAATTTGAAAACGTGATTGTCCACAAGTTTGAACATATGAACATATGAACATGTGTGCTTGCAAAACTTGAACGTGTCAAAACTTGAATATCTGAAACTTTCAGACAACTTGTAACAAAGCTGTTCTACCGTTGTCAGAGTAACGACATCAATCGACGACGAACCTATCAAGAGTTTCGCAATCATTCAGTACCTAATCCGGAATTTTCTACGACAACCACGAGCGATCAGTCTTCCTAAGACACCTATTAATATAGGCAGACTAACTAAACAGAAGTTGACTCTCGATCCAGGTTAAAACCGTTTTAATTACAACCGCGACGTGTAGGCGATTAGCGACTCTTGACTTGTCCCAGTCGTTCAATTAATTTTCATCGTTTCTTTGCAATCTGAATCGTGTATGTCAAGTGGATCATCGATCAAACAGTCATGTAATGCTCCCCCACCCTAACTCATAAATTGCGATTAGCTTTTGTCGTTAGAAAGCATTCGTAGAATAAAAAGAACGATTATTCATTTTCAGATGAACTTTAGATAACTACGACTCTCTTTGAATGTTTAAGGACACGTGCCTTTGTAAATTCAAACAAAAAATCGCGTACTTAAATTTTCGCGAAACTTGAATTTTTAAATCTTCAAATTTATAAATATGCAAGTTTCCAAATTGTCAAGTATTCAAACGTCCGAATTTCCAAATTTTTAAATTATCAAATTCGTAATGTATTAAATTCTCAAATAATCAAATTCTTAAAGTATAAAATTACTAAATTATCGAATCCCTAAATTATCAAATTCCTAAATTACCAAATTATCAAATTCCTAAATAGTCGAATTTCCATATTTTTCTAAATTTCCAAATTTGAAAATTTCGAAATGCGAAAGCTTGAGTACTTGAAAACTTCTGAACACAAGAATTTGAAAATTTCAAATTTTCCCGAATCTCCCAAAAACTTCGAACTCACTTGCCAACTTACTAATCAATAACTAACGTTTCACTTTCATCAGATCACAATAATACTTATTGCCCTTAAATTAATTAATACAATTACGATTAACCACCATACAAAAACAAATATTATAGAACAATTTTTCCACGGCCCTATTTGCTCGACTAACGGTGAACAATTACAAACCGGTGATGTTCCAATAAGATTTATCACGTTCCACAAGAAAATAGAATCTGTCGTAGGATGAATCGGTTTTTCGATTGATAGATGCGCACGACAGAAACTAATCAACGTTTCACAAGAAACTACCGCTGGATAAGAATTTATCGATCACCTGCCCATGTGATTTTCTGTGCATGTGTTGGTCGCGCGGACGCTATATTATACGGGTGACAAAAAGGGACGGTTATTAATCTCACAGAAACAGTTGAAACACGATAGAGCCACGTGCTAAATGTTTCACGTGCGTCGGGAATAACTCATACCATGGGCATACTCACTCTCCTTTAATCTCACTCTTTTTTTATTCTTCTTCCGTGCACAATTTTGTTACTGATAAATCTTTGGATGAAATAAAATATAATTTTGTTACTGATAAATCTGTGGACGATATAAGATACAATTTTGTTACTCATAAATTTTCGGATAAAATAAGATACAATTTTTGTTGACCATAAATCAGCCGAACGAGATATAATTTTGTTATTGATAAATGTTTAGATGAAATAAGCTATAATTTTGTCACTATTAAATACTTCGTACAGATTAAGCTACTATTTTGTTACCGATAAATTTTCACACAGAATAGACTACAATTTTGCTACCGATAAATCGTCGGATGAAGGAATATACAATTTGTTACTTATAAATCTTCCGACAAAATAAGATACAATTTTTCATAGAAATAGGCTTCCGACAGGAACTGTCTATGCAGCAAATCGAAGCAATAAGATTCATTCGGGGGGTTGTGTTTTTTTTAAGAAAACACGGAGGCCATTTTGTATCGATCCTTTTCACGTGACTCCTTACCGCTGCTTGTCATCGGTCAAAATCAGAATTTTTTATCGAAAATCTCGGGGGTGTCTAGATAGCGTTACCATATTTAAATCTTGATCGCTTTTGAAGCTGAAAAGCGGCCGAGAGGGAAAGTGAATTGATGAGGGACAAGTTCAATGACCCTCAGGATCGTAATCTCATTTTCATGGTAATTTTATCCTGCCTTTCAGAATCTCCGAAGACTTCTGGCCAAGTATAATCGAACGCCCACCAAGGGGCTATTTATTCTCCGAAACTTTGCACATTTCTTAGGGAGGGACAGATTTCGATAATGTTTTTATGACGCACCGTCGGCCGTCCGCTCGACCGTTATGGCGCTTGTCACTGCCATTACAAATTTATCACTGACGGATAATTAAAAAGAGGGGTGCCGAAAATTCTGCGAAACATCACGTAAATTATTTAAATAAATTCTTCGACCAAATAACTTGTATGTGTACAAAATAAAATATTGCGTTAAAAATACGACAATCGTAAATACTTATATAATAAAAATATTAATTTAACACTAAAACTACCGAAAGGGTAAAATGACCCTTTCACGAATTTCCTACTTCAAACGATACAATTTTTTGAGACATTGACATCTGTGCTGATTGTTATCAAGACAAAGAATCAATAAGTGTATTTATTTATGTTTCATCGTTTTGTCATTTATTTTTTAACTTCATTTTTAACCTCAAAATAATTGTGCATCAAACATCGGCAGTTTTAGTGCTAAAGAAAGTATGAATTGAAAGAAAAAGTCATCAACATCTGCGCTTATCCGTATAACGTTTTATACGATAAATTGCGTGCCAGTTTCTACCCCATTGGTCGAAACGTCAACAAACATTCCAGTTTTATGTCAGTTTTATCTTTATTACTAACATTCAAGCGCCCGTTCTCGAGCAATCTTTATTTCATTATGAAGCATTAAACGGGACGAGTGTTCAGAAGCAAAGTTCTCATCCTCCAAAAACGTTCGTCGCCCTCTGTTACCGTTTCAAAGAGCCTCTCAATTCTTTACAAGTAAATTCACCACCAAAACGCGTTGTTTTCAAACAACCACGAACAAGTGGAGCGAAAGTGGAGCCCGTTAAGAAGCAGAGAAACGGCCACAGGATCTCGAGGATAAAGGATTCTCCGAGGTGGGAAGTAAAGTGGAGAAAGGGTAGAAACGAGCGAAACTGGACAAAATCGTTTTTATCCATATTGACGACAATAACGGTGTTGCTGTACCAGTTATCGCCATCGCTCTTCGTGAATAATAATAATGAGTCGGCCGAGCACTTAACCTAATAGCTTCTGATTCCGCGAAACGTTTCAGAAACGGTTATAGTTATCGTCTTGAGCGCTCAGACCATAGCCGATTGTTTCGTTCCTTTTTGCTGCATGAAATATTCAAACGTTATATTACCCGGAGCTTCTTTCTGTTTCTTAGGTCTGCCACAGGCTGGATTTCGCGAATTTCTTTCCATTTCTTGTTTATATCGTTCGGGAATTATTCAGGAGTCTCGGGAACGTGGGTGTACGAAAACTTCGTTTATAAGAATGCACGAAACAGTCTTTCTTCGATTTTGATGAAGCCTTGTATATCCTGAAATATTGCTTCCCATAACTCCATTTTTACGATCTTGGAAATTTATAGAGTCGAAAATATAGGAGCTTGAAGTATTATAATTTTCAGCTATTGAATATAGAGACTGGAAATGTGTAATGCAGAGATTTAGGAGTTTTGAAATTTAGGAAATTAGAAACCTGTAAATGTTGGAATATAATGTTTTCAAATTTAGATGAATTTAAATATTTGTTGATTCGTTATAAATATTGACAAGTTTATAAATTAAGATCTGGTAATTTGATAATTTAGTAATTTGAAAATATGGAAAAGTAGAAGTACAGAAATCTCGCATTTTCAAATTTAAAAAATGTAAACACAAAAATTTGAAATTTACAAATTTCGAAATATAGTCATTTGAAGTTTAAAACATACAATGTCAAGTATTGAACATTCATAAATCCACAAATTTGTAAAACTAAAAGCTTGCAAACTTAAGAATCCAATAATTTGGAAATTTAAAATCTTGCTTGTTAACACTAGAAGCACCGTCATTAAATGCATGCTTACTTCAAACCTAAAAATAAAGTAGAAAAATAAATAAATATATATTGCAGAATTACCTAACATATATAATCATACATTAGCTCAATAAAACATGACAGACATTTTGACAAAAGGACGGCAAAAAATTTTGTAATAAAAAATGCCAAACCCGAAACCAGTCAGTTTGACTGATTGGTAGTTCTAGTGTTAAATAGAATCTTACAGAAGCTCCGACAGTGACAACCATAAAACTATGACAATTTATTTTCCATTACACTACAACATAAAAAAGAGGCTACATGTTTCGAATTTTAATTAGTAATTACCATATAACTATAAATAATACATAACCGAGTAATATAGACATCAAAGAATAGTTATTAAACATTGATTATTAAACAGAGTGATTAATCTTTATCTGTCGTACCTACGTTACATATAGATTGTCGATATCGTTTAGTTCCTTCCAGCATCAGCCATGCTCCCACAGCCCCATGAATTCCCGTGGAAAGAATTTGCACCATAACGCCCGTTAGTACGACCACCCAACCCCAACCACTTTCCGGGTAATAATGTTGTCTTATGGTACATCGTGCGACGTATCTACAGCACGTAAAAAACAGCTACAATACAAAAACTGCTGACAGACATCATTTTACGATCGTTGCTCACTCTGCAGTAACGTTTGCTGCGTTTCGTTAAACTTTATGTTTATTTAAGTGTCGTACCGTGAAAAGATCTCGTGACCCAAAAAATCAAGGGTGGAAACACGTAAACGGAGATTTACCAATACTACTATTATAATTCTTAGCATACTTATCGGTTTGATGACGTTTATTTGTCAAAAGTCGTTAATACTGTAATAATGGAGGTTAGATGCATGTCTACTTTCAAATGAAATAGATATTCAAAAAATAATTGAATTTTGCAGTATTATATACCATCATATGTACTATAATTTAAATAAAAAATTTGGAAGTTCTTTATTTTGACTAGTTCTACTATTTTAATGCCGAGAGGAAATGAATAGAGCTGGATTTTATCAAGTTATAGAATGATGAAGGTAAAAATTTTAACTATTGCATTGAGAAATATGGATTTGAAATTGATGTAGATTCCAATTTAATTTTTGGTGAGTCAAGAGGTGGGACGAGAATTTTAAGCTACAATATACTAGTTACAGTAAATTGCCATCTGCTTACAAATTTATATCACAGCAAATGGAACCTGCTTTCAAATTTAGATTGCAGCAAATTATAACCTGTTTACAAATTATAGCAAATAATAATTTGTAATACTAATATGTATAATAATACATATTACAGTAAATTACAAATCGATGTTATTTGTTGTAGCAAATTACATAATCGCGAAGGTGTGAAATTTATTGAAGCGCAGAAACAGAGAATATAGATCGACAGTTTTTGATCGCGAGCTGTTTTAAACGAGCCCTCAGGATCTGACCTAGCATCCTTTTCTTCCTCCTCGATTTCCTTCGGTTTTTGTTCTTGAGGACAAACAATTCCTTCACACTCGCCAGAGGACGAGTGTTCGCCTAATTCACCGGAAGCAATCCCGCTGTCGTAAGCGGGACCGTGAGTGACATCCCTTTCGTTGCAGTCTCGAGCCTTCATCCCTCGATCATGCACCGTTCATGCTTGTCAATTATCGTTTATTTCCCATCACGAACACCCTTTCAATGTCTTTAGTGTCGCTATCGCTGTCGTCATTTATTTTTATGTTAATACATTTTGCATTTTGATGCTGATCGAAGATTTTATTGGAGAACCAACTTTTTGAGGATGTAATTTTAATTGCAATATTAAGCTATTTTATATGGGGATTCGAATCGAAGTTAGGACAATTACAGAGAATTTCGAAAGTAATTTTATAAAGTAATAGATTCGTCATTCAATTGGTGATAATAATTAATCGCAGGATGCACTTCTTTCGGATAATATAGACTGATGAAATGTACAAGAAACAATGTATAAATATAATAATAAACGCCACTTAATATTCAATTACTTAATTAATAAAAGAGAAAACGCTATGTGAGTATCAGGGTTTGAATGTTTAGAAAATTTGGCGAAATTGAAGCTTGAGATTTGGAAAATAGATCTATTTGTAATAAATTTTGCATTCTGACAGTTCTAACATCGCAATTAAATTTGAGATGAAAGTTTTGAAATCTTACGAACCGACGAGAAGTAAATAATATAAAGAATGTAAAAAAAAATTGTTCTCGTAATTTGCGACAAAATACATGTATGTTATTTCTGATATCGGGCGTATTTATGTATCATCGCGATTATATGTATATTAGCAAGAAAATATGTTGGAAATTTTATTCCAGTCACGTTGAAGATTACATTTCATACCTTCTGGCAAATGGAAGGTACCCACACGAATAAAGTTGGTAAACTAAGTCTCTTTTCTATTCTCTTATCCAGAAAGTTCCTTGGAAAGACTTTCTTTAAACCGAGTCGATGTTAGAAACACGACTGAATTTGAGACTAATGCTTACCTCACCAACCTGATACCTCGTTTTGTTTTTTTTTTTCCTTTTTTTTTCTCTTTTTGTTCGTCAGACGAAACAGAAAGAACAATGCAATTTTCGGAAAATGGGACAAAAAGTTGGAAATAGAATAGGTGCTAGTGTTTAGGTATAAAATTATCTAAAGTCGAGAGATATTTTCAAACTTTTAACTTTTCAACTTTATGTTGTTCAAATTTTTGAGTTTCCAGATTTACAACATTTTAAATACTCAAATTTCATAATTTCCAAACTTTCAAATTGACAAGATTTCTAAATTCCCGAATTCCTACATTTTTAAATCCCAAACTTTTTGAATTCCTACATTTCTAAATATCTAAATTTCCAACACCCTAAATATCCAAATCCCAAAATTTCCGTATCCCATCATTGCAAAATTCTTGAATTCCCAAATCCCTAACTTTCCAAATTTCGAAATTACCAAATCCCTAAATCCCAAAATTTGACACTGCCAACTCTCGAAACATCTAAATCCCAAAATTGCCAAATTTATAAATTCGTAAATCCTAAAATTTTCAACTTCCCAAATTTCTAAATCCCCAAATTCCAAGAACTCCCAAATCCCTGAATACCCAAATTCCGAATCTCCCAATTTCCAAATTTCCCAACAACAGTTTTCTGTACAAGAACCAGTCTTTCTTCCTATCACATAAAATAAAGTAAACGAGTCTACGAACTTGACCACAATAAAGTAAAATTGTGTCGCTGTAACGTACGCGTTAAAGCTCGAATCGTGCGTATCGAGGTCAACAAAAGCATTGTTCCCGATTGTATTAAAGTAAAAGCTCGGCAAACAAAGAACAAAGAACAGTCGGTTGTGTTAAGTAAAGGAGCTCAACGTGTAAACATATTCGTCGTACACTGAAATTGACTCGCAGACAATGTACCACCGACGGAAAGTAAAAGTTCGCAAATTTATCAGTGAGAAAGGTTTCTTAGCGATTTTCCAAAGTAAACGATTCGTGACAATGAAGTGTCTCGAGGAATCTAAAACTATCGCTTGCATTTTATCTTCAATTTAAATGGCTACTGCAATTTTACCAAGTGGAAGCTCAGAAAAATTAAAAAAAACGCAAACATTCTTATTTCATCTTTCGAACGTGTATTTTGCTTTTTATTTTTAATTACTTATCAATTATGCCTTTGCGTTCTAATTGCGAGTGAAAAGTCTTATTTACCACGGTATTCTTTGCATCAAACTTCAACTGCAAGCTGTGTTTAATAATTCTTAAATATATTTCTAAAATGTAAAACTTTATATGAGATGTTTGAACGAGATGTCCTCTGTGGTGTATATTTTATATTATATCTTTGAGTTAGGAAGCAACGTGGTTTCAATTTATAACAATTTTCGATTCGAAAGTTTTGCGGGTTTGATGAAATGGAGAATCTACGCGAACATATGTTTGTTCGAGAAGTTCAATAAAAGTTCTGGTACAGATGTAGCACGATTGTAAGACAAAAACGATACGAGGTAGTCAATTTCGAAAGAGGTCAGCTACGTTATGTGCTATTCAACCGGAATAAGAATACACGAAACGGCATGCTGTACCGAAACTGTCACATCATGCTCTCTTTTTCTCCTTTCATTTTGTTGTTCCACATGCTTCCGGCATTTTGCCGCGCTTCGAATATCCACGATTTCTATTTCGTTATTCGTAATACCGTCTGTCATTAATAAATATCGCTGCTCGAATTGTAACCCGATACATTCGCGCGACAGAAATTCCATGAATTTTTTTTACAAAAACTGAATATTTACAATTTCAATTAACGAACATCCACAGCCTACGCTTTTCACGATTACGTAACAATAAAAATAGCCGCGCGTTGCAGCCCCTTGACGCTTATTTACTTTACATGCTATTGTGGAATTATCGAACACATTAAAATAAACAATGAAAACCTATTTCAGAATTTCTGTTTTCGTTAGATCTTTCAAGGTTCACAGATATTTTAGGCAACGGGGTTCCATAAGCCTCGAAACAGTTTTAGCAACTAGTGTCGAGCCAAAGCGATTAACCTCTCGTTGCATAATTTGATCAGGTTCTTAAGAAAATACATTTTCAACTTCTACGAATCATAATAAACACGAACATATAATTTCTTGTTCACATGCAAAATTTTGTCCAAGTAAATAACAAGTTTTCAAGTCTGAAGAGTGCAACGTTTTGACATCCTGCGACGTTCCAGCAAAGTATAAAATTGTAATCTCGTAAGAGAAGAAATGTTTCTAACACTTTTATCGATAATAAAATATACCCGTTACTGATATATGTTCATCAAAATGCAAAAATTGCGTTTGCGACGGGATATAACGAAGGGTTAACTCACAGTGTTTCAAGCTTTGAACAAAAAGTTAGAAAAATAACGACAGCGACAGTTTTTCAACCCCTGAGGTGTCTCGCGCCACCACTGTTACCACGTGCACGATTCTGTCCGAGTTATTTGTTTCAATTCTACGGTATCGATCGCCGTTCGGTAAGCTCGGAGCTTGGTGGAGATTTTTCGAGTGCGATTGACGTTCCGTGAGAAAAATCGGGTATGCGGGTTGAAAGGGTCGCGACACGGTGGACGAGGGGCGCGTTGTCGAACGCGAACTGGATCCGGTTAGATTCACAGAAGAAGACTGTCGCAAGCTGAGCTTGCGTAGGGGAATCCGCTTGGGCCAATCCCCTCGTTCTCCGTCCTCGCCACGTGCTTTCGTGACCATACATTTACGATGGGAACTATGAATCGTGACACGGAGAAATCGTAATGTTTTGGTATTATGTTGTTAGAAATCGAAGAGTTGCAAAATTAGACGCAAGAAATTTTGAGTAATTGGAGATTTGAAGGTGAGGACTCGGGGAAGTGAAAATTCGGGGGTTTGCGGATTTGAGAGAAGTTGAAAGTCGAGGAAATTGGAAATTTGGGAATTTTGATACTTTCTAATTTTGGAATTGAGAAATATAAAAATTTAGGAATTTAGAAATTTGGGAATTTAGGAATTTAGGAATTTAGGAATTTAGAAAGTTGGGAATTCAGGAATTTAAGAATGTAGGAGTTTATGAATTTATGAATTTAGGGATTTAAGAATTTGGGGATATAGGCATTTTGAAATTTTGGAAGTTACAAATTTGAATACGTGAGTATATGGAAACTTGAATTTTTGTTAATTTGGTAATGAATGATTTATAAATTCGGGGAATACGAAAATTTAGAAATTTGAGAATTCAGAAATTTACAAATTTTAATTTGGATATTTAGGACATTTGATAATTTAGAAATCTAGGAGTTTTGGAATGTAGGAATTTAGGGTTTTGAGGATTTTGGAGCTGGAAAATTGGAAATTTTAGAAATAAAAAACTGAGCAAAAATTAGGAATTTGGAAACTTGAATATTTTTAAAATTAGAAACAGATATTTTTTAATTTTGAACAAAGGAAGTTCCAAATATCCGAATTTCCAAATTGAGATATTTCTTCAATAATTATCAAGCCGATACATTGTATCAGCCAAGGTGTTGATTCGTAATTGCTCTTCGATTAATTGCATTCAACTTTTTACACTCTGCCGTTCCGCTCCACCGAACAGATCGATGACGTGTTCTGATTGATTTCTCGCCAGACGATCAATCAACATCGAACAGACAACATTCACCGCTGCAACACTCGATCGATTGAAACAAAATGAAACAAATAAAGTCTGAACTGCGAAAGGGTGTGTTAATAATTATGAACTCGAATACGTTCTATGTTTATACGTGAATAAATCACTGTTGCGTTAAAGACAGGCTCGCTAATTTCGTTGTTCATTTAATTGCTTTCTAATAATTTGCATATACGCCGAAGTGATACGAACGATACGTTATCTTCGTATCTCCACGTGATTAGTATTCGCAGTAAATTAATCTCGGTAAAAAGAATCGGTTTCAAAAAATCGAAACGATGCAACAGAAGTCATAATTACATTTTTGACGCGTCACACCAGCTGGTCCGGGATAGAAGATTAACAAAAAGATGGGAGGAGAAAGCGAGGATGAGTTTACGATCAATAATTAGAACCTGTTTCATGTGAACGAATAAAAAATAACAGTTTTACAGACGAACGATCGATAGCGCAATTAATCGGTTACTGAGCTTTGCTGTAGGCAATTAATCGCTTCGTGTTGATCGCTGAAAAAATACTTTTCCTAAGTTCGTTATTACTTAAGCCATATATTCTTGAACGATAGTTTCACAAATAACTTGGTACTTTGGTGAATCTTGATTAACTTAACCTGCAGCTAATTCTAATTCAATATTTTTAAATGAAAAGTGGTCGAGTGTTTTCGAGCATATTTCATATTATGTAATAGGTACAGATTATTAAATCAGTGTGCATACCATGTAAGTTGGTGTGGACACTAAAATGTTATGAAAATAGATAGTCATGATCTGATAACATAAAATTGTACTTATGCTACATCAATTTAAAGCTTGAAGTTCGACGAAAATGTCTATACAATGAAACGCACCAATATTTACAACACAGTACTGTTGATCGTGAGTACAGAATACTACGATCATGTAACAGTTGTTATGCTCCAGTTTTTCTAATTTAATATTCTTAGAATTAAAGATAATGATGATAGTTTAATATTATATATTATAATGGAATTAATCTTTTGATACTTAAAAATTCTTTAAAGTAAGAGAGTTAAATATTTTAAAATGTACAACAACATGAGCTAAGAATATAGTCTGATATGAACGAGGTCTGATGTTTTTCTACCAAAATGAAAATAAAAGATAACATGTAGTTGTTCAATTCATAAACATTTTATGATGTGATCGTGAATTCGCGCGAAATACGAGAAAGCTTTAGGAATGTCGAAATTCTTCGGTGAATTATGGAAACAGGGAGTTTAAGGCGACGTAAAGCTTCCCGCGGGAACGACGTGCGAACTGCTTTCAAATCGTCGACTGAATGCATAAGTAGACATTCGGAATAAATTCCACAAACAAAGTAGACTCCATGAACAAAGTGTTGCCAGCAAATGTTCTCCTCCCTTGATCTTCCCAGGTAAATCAAGTCCATTTCTCAAACCGTGGGGAAAGTATTATGCTATAAGGGGGATAAATTGAATATCTTCGATATCGAATCGAACTGAGAGCGAAATACTGTTTGAACATGCGAAGATTTTTGTAGTTCAGAAATTTGATACTTTCAGCAATTTTGTCGTCTAAATATAATTCTTCTTAATGTTAGTTCATCCAATTGCTTACAGAAATTATAAACCAAATTAAACGTAAAAAAAATAAAAAATATTACGAACAGAACTAAACTTCCGAAAGGCGACCGCTTTAATTACTAATAAAATTACAATAATTTCTAAACAGTAGTAGGTGATGATTTCATAATAATATATGGCACAATCATTGGAATGTTTCGTACGTAATAGCATGGCGCCAGGGATTAAGAATAACAATGTCGAGTCAAATGGGTTGAAAGTATTTTTAAAACACTTATGGGATTAACCACAGCCGTGTGCGCAAATATCCCCGTGAATTTCGCAGAGCACACGACGTATCGTTAATTTAACACTCCTGCTGGGGTCTATTTTTATCATGGACTCCACGTTGCAGCTGTCGAATCGTCAGATGATATAAATCTTCTACGCCACATCCACCATCTTTATGGGGTCGTTTTTTTAAATTCCATTTGATCGAATTGGCCCATGATCAATTGCTACACCGTTGTTCTCTCATCATTATTTTGTGAACACGGAGAACTAACATGATTACAAATTAACTTTAGAGATTAAAAGAACTGGATCAGGTTAATCGATAAATTATTTCGATTTTATTGTAGAACACGTGTAAAGTTCCTTGTGGAACGCACTATATCTTCAACTTTGCTACAGAACATGTTCCGGTTAAATTTTACAGATTATATTGCAGCTAAATTTTACAACCTGTACCACTTAAATTATTGAGTAACACACGTTATGATTAAAGTTTGCAATAGGACATATTGTATTTAAATTTTCAAATAATATAGATCGTGTTCAAATTTTATAATAGAATATAACATATTCAATAAAATGTATTGCTACCAAATTTCGCAGAACACATTGCAAATAAATTTCGCAAATAATATTGCATTTAAATTCGACATAATCACGTTACATCCAAACAGTCCAATGAAACGTATTTCATAAAAATTGTGCAATTAAAAATAACCCAAATATTTTCCGTAAATTAACTAAACGCAACTTCCTGATTTCACCCCCGACGTTGGGATTGCGTTTAATCGATAGGACATAATGAAGCTGAATGAAATCCTGTAGTTGGTAGATCGTCTAAGACGCCAAGAATGAAATATATAAATGGCGGATAGGTTGTCAGTGAAATTGCCCGAAGACGCGGGCCCTTTCGACAAACGACCTTAGTTATTGGCCGTTCTTCTATTTCGTCTAACCAATCTCGTCGAATTCGTGAAGTAGCCGGCACTAACGGTGATCTACGGCCACGAAGAACACCAGTCGACAATTGGTGTAACGGTGAATCGGAAAAGTCGCAATTTCAAGGTCCGACATGATGGTAAACGACAGATTGATCGGTCTGGCATGTTCTCAGACGACGACGATGAACGAAAACTACATGACAACCTCGTTTCTACGCTCACTGCTTGGATTAGGGACAACTTAGGACAACTTTCGATATTTGTAATCAGTTGCTCAAACTTTTGTAGTCGAGTTAAGTTTCAGAATTAAGCAAAGTTTATTCCAACTGTAATATATATTATATACATAACTGTTTTGCTTTACTGTTATTGTTTATCAATATTATGCAACTGTAATGTTTATTACGTGCATAATTAGCGAGATAAGGTTTATTTTAACTATATTGTATGAGAAAGTTATTACAATTATCAGTGAAACTATACGACAGAGAAAATGGTAATAATATTTGGCAATATTAAATTCGAGTGTAATAGCAAATGCACAAACAGCTGTTTCAATGATAAAATGTACAAATAATTGCAGTAATATGCATAAATAACTGTAATAGCGCATGTAACAGTAAAGAGTTGAATAATTAATTCTTAACAGTGTATGAAAAAATTATTAATGATTATATCAATATTGAGGAAATTGTGCATGTCGTTAATGTTGATAGAGTTTCAGAAATTTAAGTAGTAAAAGAATACTGTGAAGTAGATGTAGTACCATGCGTGGATATTTGGATGGTCTTCTACATCATCAAACAGTGAGCTTGCAAGTTTTCAGAGCCGGTAAAGAAGATTCCTTGAATTTGACGTATGATCAAATTATCACAACTAGATAAACTTACTGTTTGAGTCCCAGTTCATTACCGCAAGCAGGCACCTTTTTTCTTGCGAAGCATTTTTAATTATTAGAATTTGTTAAATTAATTAGTAAGATTTTCATGTTCATTTGACATGTGGTTATAAAGTTATTTTCTTCAATGTTAGGGATTTTAGTCGTCACTTATCTATTGATATCTAAATTTTAAATATTTTCACAATTTAATTCAAAAATTTGTACATTTCCCAATTCCAATATTTCTAAATTTTAACATTCCCAAATTTCCGGATTTTCAATTTTTTATATTTCCAAATTTTCATATTCCAAAATTTCCAAGATTCCATATTTCCATGTTTGCATACTTTCATACATTTCCAAATTTCTACATTCAAAAATTTCCACATTCCCAAGTTATTAAACTTCCAAATTTCTACATTTGTAACATTCCTACATTCTCAAATTCTCACATCCCCGAATTCCAGCTCCCTAAAATAAAAATTTCCAAATTCTTAAACTTCTACGTTCAATTACCAAGTTTCTAATTTTTCGAATTTCATATCTACAAATTTCAGTGTTCCCGTATTGCCAAATTTTCATATTTCTATATTCGAAAATTTCCACATTCCCAAGCTCCAAATTCGAAATTCGAAAACTCAAAAATTCTTGATTTCCAATTCCCAACATTTGAAACCTCTAAACTCCCGAATCCTGATCCTAAACCCTAGCAATTCCAAATCCCCAGAGTCCCAAACCCCGAACTCTAAAATTCAACAATCGTCAAATTCACGCCCGAGAAAAGTTAGCTCCGCAGATTCTCGAATGCAGCTCGTAAAATCCAATGCACGTTTTCCTCGATG
Source organism: Coelioxys conoideus (assembly GCA_947623535.1). Classification (NCBI taxonomy): domain Eukaryota; kingdom Metazoa; phylum Arthropoda; class Insecta; order Hymenoptera; family Megachilidae; genus Coelioxys; species Coelioxys conoideus. The sequence continues at coordinate 13,481,515 of OX392457.1, read as the reverse complement.
GAAACTCGACCGATTCGAGCCGCTATTTCCATGAAGCAATCGATTCTCCCAGAAGGGAAGTTCCACAGATGAAACCCGTCCGTTCCATGGATGGAACATCGCGTTCGAATCTTTCTGGAAAGCGAAACGGCTCGAAAACAGTTCTCTTTCGTGTGTATACAAGGTGGTCAGCCTGATTGAGCGTTTCTTGTAGATAAGAACAGTTACGATCCCTGTCGGTGACAGCCACGGAAAGGATCTTCGCCAGTTTTTACGTCAAATATCTTTCCAGCCAGCGGGTTATACCGAGCCCTTTTTTGCCCGGGGTTCTCCTGACCCTTCGCGAAGGGACGATGCGTTGCTTTTGACAGAAGGCGTCGGTTATGTACATTCGATGACGGAGTGGACGAAGGGAGGTTTTGCGAGACATCGTCATCCCCTTCGATCTGTCCCAGAAAGGATGGTCGAACGTTCGACATCTCGCTGTTAACGGGGGAAGAATTTTTTTCTGGAATTGTTACGTTTCTGACAGATGACACCGTCTGATTATCTCGCGTGTTACTTCTTCGGTTACTCTTTTTTAACCGAAATTGTATCCAATATTGGTATCCAATTTAACAGTTATTATATTAGGATGTTCCGTAAGTTTCTTTCTTTTTTTACAGAAATTAATTCGCAATATTTAGTGTAAGATCGATTTGTTACATCAAATACGAATTGTTCCACTCTATCATTCCCTTTCATCCAACAGGAAACACTCGCTCTTTCTATAATTATTCGGTTTACTTCCTAAATATACCTTGAAGTACGTTATTACAACATATCAAAAAAAAAGAAGAAACTTATGTGACACCCTAATATACTCTATTCAGTATTCAGTTAGTGGGTATTTAATTTAAGTATGTTCCACTTTCAAAGGACTTGTCCGGCAAATCGGATTAAAACTCGATTCTCAAAGTTGCGAATCATCGTATTAATTATCGCTATCACGGCGAGTTACCATATTAACAAACTAGTGCTGCCATAACAAATCAACGAAAGCTTCAGAAAAAAAAAAATGTAAGACACAAACGTGAGTGCTGTATTGCAAAACATAACTGTTTATAGTAGTTGGAACATACTGATCTAAAATTCTATTGAATTTAATACAAAGAGTATTATAGTTTGACGTTGATGGATCGATTTCGTTCTTTTTACAAGTTCGAACAGGAAACACTTAGCTATTAACTATTTTTTCCTTGATACGCCATTGTTCGAAGCGAAACTCGCGTTCACTTTCGTTGATTCGAGGATACGATACTACGAAACACGGAGACAGTCGTATCGTTCAGACACGAGATTCGGATCAGCTGTACGAGGAGCTATTAAGTTGTAACAGTATCGTCCGACACAGGACTGCTTCTTAAAGCTGCCACTAAATCTTTTTTTAAGACAGCACTGGATACTCTCGGTGGAATTAATCCTGATGCAGAAGCGGATTTCTACTGCGGGACTGTTCATTCAATGGGTCGAGATCTCGCTGACGTAGATCGCTAAAGGCTACTTTACGATCGAAATTTCATACTGTCGGTTCTATTCTTGAACGAAGTATGAATGGAGCTCTGCAGAATTTTGGGACTTTTCAAATATTTGTCCTATCAAATTTCTACACTTTTAAATTGTTATATCTCTATACGTTCATATTTCTAAATTCCTACATTTTCGTGTCTTCAGGTTGCCAATCTTTTGTATAATATAATATTTAATGTTTTATATAATACATAATATTTAACATCCTCGAATACCAAAAGTTCTGACTTCCTAGATTTCCCAATTTTTAAATTCTCACCTGTTTAGAGTTGAAGGACTCAAAGTTTCGAAATCTGCGAATTTCTTAATTTTCAATTATAAAGTTTTGATCAAACTTGTGTCAGCAGATTTTTGATGTTCTTCTGATTAAAACAACACCAAACACGAGAGATCTGGGGCACTCCTTTGGATCTTATTGGATAATTAATAATGTGGAGCACTCGGGAGTCAGGGTCACTCCTTCTGGTCTTGGACAATGAATGATCTAGAGCACACGTCTGGGTCTTAGAAAATTAGTGGCATGAACCATTCAGGAGCCCGGGGCATTTCATTGGATCTCAGACAATTGACGATGTGGGGCACTCCGTTGGTATTGGACAATTGATGATGTGGGGCACTCCTTTTGTGTTGGACGACTAATGATGTGGGACATTCCTTTGGGTGTTGGACGATTAATAATGTGGGCACTCTGGTTTTCAACAACTAATGGCGTAAGGGCATTTACGGATGGGTTACTCCTTTTCCAGGAGTACCAATGTTGTGGAGGCATGAAGGGATGTGGGGTACTCCTCTTTTTGGAGAATTAGTGTGTGGAGTTTTTCACTGATGTGAGGTACTTCTCTGGTCTTGGAAAATTAGTGGTGTCGGGGTATTATGGTATGTGGGGTACCACATACCTCTTCTTGGAGAACGCTGTGGGGGCGTTTAAGTGTCCAGTGTGTTTTGGATTACCCCGATGGGTCTGGGACAGTCAGGTCTTGGGTAACTTGGGTGAAAGCTTCCATCGGGGTGTCACCATGATCGAGTTTACAGGGCAAGGTGTTCAGCAGTAGAATGCTTTTTGGAGGTACATCATAGATGTGGGGTGCTTATGAAACTCCCCACCACGGTGGGGGGGAATGATCCGAGTTTCAATGTAAATAAAACTTTTTTGTTTTTCGTTTTTATGTTATGGAACTTTTATCACTGGATTATTCATATTTTTCTAATTAAAATGACACCAAACTTGGCGTGATTCGGATTATATTTAGTAAATACTTCTAATAACTTAATGGACTGCAATCTTCGATATAAATAGAACGCTTGCAATTTCAAATTAATATATATCGAATTACTTTATGTTTTGTCACATTTTAATAAAGAAACTGTCACAAATAGGTTGGTAGAAGTTCCATGAAAAAAGAATCAAAAGTAAGGTTTTATTCTTGGATTACGATTGTCCCACCGGTATATTACTTTTTGTTTACGTTTGGAACATTTTTATCGCTTTTCTACGTTCAATGGTCTATAATAAATGTAGAAACTATACGATATAAGCGAAAGTTCAGGTCCGATATATTAGCTATTATCGAGACTGTACTATGATATCGTTTCAATGAACCTAACGAATAAAAATTGAATTCGTAATTTGAAGTTTTGTGAACTTCACGAGAGTCTAATAATATTGGAAGAGTGTGTTATCCCAACGGAGAATCGTGTTCAAAAAATCATTGACACTTCTCTTAATATAATAAAATATTATGGGTGACTCGTATGAGTGCATAAAGTTTGAGAATATCACGGCACATCCTGTCCAGATGCGTTCAGTTTTAAGGCGCATTCGTAAATCCTTCGGATTTCGACGAATGAAACTGCTTGCAGGTTGCTAAAGAAATTTATTTCTTCTTCCCTCGAGCACCATGCTCATTCGCGGAATTTCTTGTCGGTTCGTTCGTCAAATTTACGTCGCCAGTTCCATTTCCGTTTTCTCCTCTCACACATTATTTAAAAAATTGCGTGAAACCAGGAACGTGTGCGCGTGTTTAATAACAGCCACGGTTAACGTGGTTCTAATTTAATAATAACCAGAAGCGCGCTCGCTAATTGCGATTGTACCTCGACTTTCCGTGGTATTTGTAAGTTAATAACTAGAATAGATGTTCATGAGTTTATTGTATATTAGTAGAATTACTTAATGCGTGGGTGTTGCGGATTTGGAATATTTGAGGATATTAAATAAAAATTATGTATACTTTATGACAAGTATAGATACTTTAATTCTTAAATTACCGAATATAAAACTTTTTAAATGCAAGTAACATGAAGTTAAGTGTTTTTCATGAAAATGAATAAAAATAATTGTTAACTCCGTAATGACATTACTTTCTTCGAAAGTGCGAATTATTTTCGAAAATGGCCAAAATCTTCAAAATTAAAAACACTGAAGGTTGAAAAATTTCTAGGCGTTAAAGTTCCAAACTTTCGAAATCTCAGAGTGCCAAATTCTCGAACATCAAAAAGTCCAAAATTAAAAATCTTCAAGGTTTAAACTCTCACGGTCCGAAAATTTCAAAGTATTGAATTTCAAAGTCCCAAACTCTCATAACTCGAAAATTCGAACACCACCATACCCCGTAACTCCCGAAAGACTAATTCAGAAATCCCAAGCTATGCAACTACCGAAATCTCCAAAACCCCAAAAGTTCCAACATTCCAAATTCCCAAAATCTCCGTTTCCAAATACCCAAGTTCTAAAGTTCTCTAATCTCAAAATCCCAAAACGTTAAGAATGAAAAATTTCAAAGTTCCATTTAAAAATTTCGTGCTTGTAAAACTACAGCGTTCCAAACATCCGCATTCAGAAAGGGTAACTATCCCTATTTAAGACCTGAACACGATTAAAAAATCACTGGAAAAATGGCTTACAGTTCCCGATTCCCAAAATCGAAGCAATGGCACGTTCGAGCACTTGGTGATGTTCCCGCTGGCTTAAAAACGGGATCATCTCCGTTCTTTATTTCCTGACAAACGACAGGCTTACTGTCGTTGATTTACGCGGAACAGGAATAAAACTCGACCAAAAATCCGGCAGAAATACAGAGCGAAATATGGACGTGACGTTGCACTGGACGCATTCGCGCTCTGCGCGTAACATCGCGACTGGTGACCATTTTTAAGCGTCATAAAAATGACCGTCAACACTCGTGATAAAACGATACGTTCGCTCTTTTGACAGCTATACTTTTTAGCCGTAGTCCTGGCCAATTTACTTTCGTTGATTATACCGGCCACCGTAGCCCGTAAATAATTTTTAATATGGTTTCCCCCAGTGTGTATATTATATCTGTCCTCTTGGGCGCAGTTATGTTCATTCCGGTGAAATACTGAAATTTCCCTCTCGATGCGCCCAGGTGCTCGTATCTTTAAATAAATTGAAATGCATTACTAAGATTACGCCGCCTTCGTCTATTACTTTCGGTTACCTGCGTAATAAATATAATTCGCACGGTTTAAATTCGCGTATTCAAGAATTTGTGGAATTCGAGTGTTACGAGATCAATGGGTGAACATGTTAATATTCGCTTCGATGTTAAATAAAACAAAATTATAAAGTATCCTAAATCGTACCGCCGTGTAATTTCTCAAATCCTACCAGTACGGAAAGACAAAAAGTTGGACGAAATGAAAAAACGAACTGTGTTAGTAGAAGGAAAGAAACAACAAAAGAAGTTTTCATAGAGAACAATTAACTCAGTAGTAAATAACGGATGTGCATTATTAAATACGCATTACTAAGATTCAAGCAGTGCATCTGCAAATATTTCTGTACCGCTCAATGAAGAGGAGTGGTTCTGCTCTTCATGCGAGTTCAACTCGAAGATATGATACAATCATTTAAGATGTTCCATTGGTACCATCTACTTGGAATCCTATTCTGGTGTATTAAGAAAAGCCAAATGTTATTATTGTTCTCATTTTTACATAAAATGCTTTATTATCAGTCAGTCGAGTTATTATATCAACAAAGATAGGTACGATTTTGGTAACTAGCAAGTACGATCTGGGATACCCAAGTCGTATATTTTGTGCCACTTTTTACACATGCTTGCAAGATTATAACAACTGTTTTAAATTTACTGGGAATGTTATACATAGGCTGTATAACATAGGCTGTTTAAATGTGATCTATAAAATTGTTAAGCTAAATTCTCAGGCAAACTTACCAAAACTTCGTATTATAGATACTTTGCTAAATGGTACGATTTTGACAATTTCTTCCTACGTATTTCACAAACCCATACAAAGGAGAACATTCATCGTGCAATCTCTAAACGAGACTCGGAATTGACACGAGCACCGAGTGAAAACGAGTGTTCGGTATCAACGCAAACAGAAATTTTCCCCGTCTCCAGTCATCTCGAGTATTTTCGCAGTCTGCGAATTTCCCGGCAAATTCAAATATCGCACGGTCGTCTCGCGTTTCAGACGGTTTCCTCGAGGTGCAGCAACTTTCTCGCAATCTTCGCGCCCGTTACCCGATAAATCTGCCTTCCGTTTCTTTTTCTTCTCGGCTCGAGCGGCTCCGTTGCACGCTTCCTCAACCCTCGAGTATTTTTGCACCGGTCGTATCTCTCGTTACTTTATTGCGGGCAATTTGCGGTGCGAGGAGGAAAAAAAAAAAGAAAAGCAGCGGCGCATCGCCGCCTTTTAAAACCGCCACGCTGTTTAGCGACGCGTGTAACGAGTGTCTCGCGAATCGCGCGAGTCTAACAAAAGCGAGTTCCACCGACCGTTTTCGTCACCGTCGATATTTACGGTTGACAGTAACGTGGCTATTGTACACCGTACATGGCAGCCCGCCGTCGCACGGGCAAATGGGGATAAAATGGGGCAATGATTTCGACCGTGAAAGTAGCTCGGAATGAAAATAAGTTCAACCGGTCGAGAACCGAGGAGACTCGTTTGACGTTTACTATGCCGTTGTTCAACGTTTCTGCGAGCCGGGTTGTCGCGCGTTGTTGCTCTTTTGACTCCTCGGCGGCTTCCTTTTCACCCGGGAAACATCGGGAACATCGGGATTTTGGGACATCGAATGGTTGGGATTTTGGAAGACCAGGGAATTCGAATTTGGGAATCAGCAGACTTTGGAACTTGAAAATTTGGAGATTCGCGGATTTTTGGGCACTAAGAGTTTGGAAATTTGGTAATTTGGGGTTTTGGAACTTGCAGATTCAGGAATTTTGGGATTTTAGAGCTTTCAGGTGTGGGGATTCTGATAGCATCGGGATTTTGGTAGCTTTGGACTTTGGGATTTGGAAAATTTGGGACTTTCGGAATTTGTAATTTTTAAACTTTAAAATTTAGAAGTTTGAAAATTTGATGATTCGCGGGTTTTGGGGCACTAAGAGTTTGGAACTTCGGTAATTTGGGGTTTTGGAACTGACAGATTCAGGAATTTTGGCATTTTAGGTCTTTGAGGAGTGGGCAATCTTGGAGCATCGGGATTTTGGTAGCTTCGAACTTTGAGATTTGGGAAATTTAGGACTTTCAGAATTCAGAATTTTTTAGACTTTAGAACTCGGAAGTTTGAAGATTTCGCGATTTTGGGAAATTAAGAATTTAACAGTTTAGGAACCTGTAGATTTGGGACATTGAAATTTTCAAATTTGAGAATTCAGGAAATTCAATACGTGGCAAATTATGCGACACTGATTTTGAAATTTCCAGACTTCAGGTCTCTGGAACTTGGAATTCGTGGGAGTTAGGATCTTTAGCAAGAAACAAAATGGCAGGGCGATACATGCAGGAAGATGAATCGCGACAAAAATTTTCCGGGAGTGGTTGCTGGCGCGAGACTCGGGGCTCAGTATATTTTTTTTCTACCCAGTTCTTCTTTTTCGGCGTCAAAATCTCCGCTTGTTAAGGAGGCGAGTCATTTCGTCGTCCCGACGCCTCTTGGGGAAGTTTCTGTTCGAAGCGAGGATTATTGTAACAATGTAGATAAAGAAAGGTGGGCCTTCGCGGGAGAAAAGAGAATCCCGGGTAACAGGATTCTGGTATCAGCAACGATGGAAGCAAGCTCGTTCCACGAACGTTAACAATCAGACGGGAATACGTTGAATCCCATGGAATCCACCCCCTCCGTTATTTGCTGATTTTTTCCCTTTTTTAAAGGGAATTCGTTTCGCGATACGGTTCCGATACTGCACGTTGTTACTGCGCCATCTTGCTCGCAGAACAATCACGATAATCGTGTTTTTCTTTGTTCCGTATGAATTGGACTTTCGCATCTACCGTTTTCCCTTGAAAGTAAATTGTATTATGCTATTCGTATTTTAAATATTAGGTTGTAATTATTGAATTGTATAGTCAGTTGATTATCTTGTGTGTCAACTTATTATTTGTATGTCAATTTATTATTTGTATGTCAACTTATTATTTGTATATCAATTTATGATTTATAATATCGCATACTATGCACAATCATTGCATAATTTCTCTTTTCCAGACGAACGATTACTTCCGATTAATTTCGACTTGTTTCTAAATGCCAGCTGTAAATTCTTCAAGTTGCTCGTCGTCGATCGTTTCTTTAGAAGTTTCGCTTAATTGGCCATCTTCTCGAAAACTTTCCTCCGTTCTTGGTTAAGAACGTTCATCCCTCACGCGCATACAAATACACACCCACATACAATTCTAGTTGCGAATGAACTCCTCTGACGCACGTTTTCCTCGAATACTAACTTTCTAAATAACGTAATCGCGCTTAGTTCTTGCAAAAATAACGCTCTCGTTGGTGTATCGCGAACGATCCTGTTGCGTTTGTTAATTTATACATCAAATCTGAATATTAAATGCAATCAAAATAAATCGAAATATTGATTTCAGTTTAAATCAACCGACCCTTTCTGTGTTCCTCTCTATTTAAAAGTAACTCTTCCTTTTGATAAAGTTATAAAAGTTCTGCAATTTTAACAAGATTATAAAATCCTTCATTTTTGTTAAAATTATAGAAATCCTTTCCTTCTGACAAAATAATACAAATCTTTCTTTCTGACAAAATCATAAAAATTCTCCCTCAAGATTAATTACAAAAAATGCTTCATTGTCACAATCAATTATTAAATACTACGATCTCGCTCTCAAATAATCATGAACCATTTATCTCTCGCCAAAAATGGCTAATGTATAAAGTTTAAAAATAGTTCATAAACTTGCATCATCGAAGTATGACGAAAATAAAATACAATGCACGCGTTGTCTGTCATAAATTATTTAATACGCCAGTTTTTAATTATCCGGTCTCGAATCGATGAGTCATCGACGATTAACATTTTCTCGTATCGCTAATTAATCGAATTCTCGATGAAAGTTCCTGTACCGATCGGCTGGCCCACCTGTGGCGAATCGAACTCGCTAGCTCCGCCCGAGTACCGCTAACAACATGATTAGGAATGCGACAGCCTCGTTAAAGTCCGACTACTGCTTCGAATCTGCACACATTTGTTCCGAGCTCTTTTTCTGTAGAAGTTCTTGTTAACTGGAATTCGTTGGAGCACCGATTATAGAATCAGAGAGTCGACTTTCAGCTCTGCCGTAATTTGATCGATGGCTTTGCACCGTGGACGAAGCGTGGGTGGCGATCTGTCTTCGCGCGTGAAAGTTCTCGACAGCATTAGTATGGGAGAATTATTATGCCGAATTAATTTGCTCATGAATAGGAATGTGTGAACTGTCTGAATGAGTACCCTCGTTATTTCCGGTTTATGGCACGAAAATTGGGGAGCTACGTTGAAAAATGATGTTTCGGGTCTGCATAGTGAAATCTTTTAAAATTTTTTTATATTTGGTTCTCCGTGTTGGTTGAAACTGTGTAGAAAGATATACAACGCGAAGGGATATAATGTTTGGAACATGTGGTTGTGTCAGAAGTGCATCTCGCAGAAGTTGTAACATATAGGATGCAAAGCGTTGGGGTACCACACGATAGAAATGCAACGCGTAGAACATACATCACATAGAAGATGCAACGCGATCGAAATACAACATGACAGAGATGCAACACATAACAGTTTCCATGTGTTACGGATGCAATGCGCACGAAATACAAAGCGACAGAAATGCAACACGTAAGAGTTTCTATGGGTCACAGAAACAACGCTTAGGATATGCAAAGCGTATGAAATGCAACGCGTGAGAGACTCTACGTGCCACAGATGCAACGCATAAGATATGCAATACGTGATAAATGCAACGTGCAAAAGATGTAACGCCATAGAAATGCAACGTGTAAGAGGTACAATATGTTTGAGATTCAACGTATAGGGTACGCAACGCGTAAGAGATGCAACGCGATAGAAATGTTATGCGATACCAGTGCATAAGAAATGCAATACACTGGCGATGGAAATCATTCGTGATACAAGGCGTTAAAGATGTCATATATAAATGATGTAATGTATAAGAAATATAATATGTTAGAGATACAACGCATACGTGATATAACGCGTTGAAGATGCAACACGGGTGTCAACGTACTAAAGCAAATATAAAACAATCAGATATATTTCTTCTGCGAATGAAAAAGTGATTCAAGTGTCTGGTATCGACACAGGATTTACAAGTCTTCTTTATGATAATCGAATAGTCATCCGTTTTCCAATTCGATTTAGCTGTCCACGTTCCGATAAGGGAGCGCGTGTTTCCGTGTCGAGAGATAACAGGGACACGTGTGAGAAACATTAGGGGATAACATGCCATCTCCTTAGAACTGCGAATATTTTGTTGGCAATATTAGACCGAGCAAAACACCATCGCAACCCTGAATAGATTTTCCCAACGGTTTCATTCGAGGGCCCCTTATGTCTACGAAAATGTGCAGAGATATTGCCGAGAGAAGTCTACGATTGCTTCGAATTTGTATATTTTTGTGGACAGTAAGTGCAAGTTTTGAATGGAATTTTGGAATTTAGGGATTTGAGGATTTTGGGATTTAGGGACATAGAGATTTGGGGATTTGGGGATTCAGGATTTGGGATTTGGGGATTCGGGATTTGGGTATTTGGGATTGGGAGATTTAAGATTCGAGGATTTAGGTTTCGGGGATTTAGGATTTGTGGATTTAGGATTTGTGGATTTATGATCCGGAGATTTGGGATGCGGGGATTTGGGATTCGGGGATTTAGGATTCGGGGGTTTAGAATTCATGGATTTAGTAGTCGGGGATTTAGGAGTCGGGGATTTAGGAGTCGGGGATTTAGGAGTCGGGGATGTAGGAGTCGGGGATATAGAAGTCGGGGATTTAGGAGACGGGGATGTAGGAGTCGGGGATGTAGGAGTCGGGGATTTAGGACTCGGGGATTTAGGAATTGGATGCTTGAATATTTTGGAATTTGGTAATTAGAAAATTTTCGAATTAGAAGTTTCGGTCATTCGAAATTTGGAGAATTGTCATTTGAAAGTGTGAAAATTTGCAATTTGGCAATGTAGAAATTTGGGAACGTAGGAACCTAGAAACTCGCGAATTTGGAACCTTAAAAATTTAGGAATATAAGAATGTAAGTATTTAATAACATAAAACTTCGATAATGCAGTCATTAGACATTTTGAAAGTATTACAAATGTGATATTAACATACAAACAACTTTTTAGACCTGAGAATTTATGAATTGTAGAACTTTGATATTCAATCGTTTTGGAAGAAACGAGCTCGTTAATCAAACAAACCTGCATAATGTCCTCTCACGAAGAGGAACATTTCTCTCACTTTTGCGTCACACTCCAAGAGGGTCTCCTCGTTCGATTCTCGATATGTCGGTGAAACGATTCGAGGATTTAGTTGATATGACTGACGTCACGATAGAGCGTCGATCCTGTTCCCGTTCGAGAAAGCGTCGTTTAATCTGAACTAGTGTATACACACGTGAGATCAGGTGATCGTTTTAAGAACGTAAATCGATTCTCTCTTCGGGTAATCCAAATTCTTATTTTGGACGATTAGATTGCTCCAAATCAAGGTCGACATTATAACGACCGACCCGCTAGATCAGCTTCTTGTACGACACGTTCAAACGGTAGATCCACTTGTTACATCGAAAATAAATCGTGGGAGGTTAAATCGAATCAACGGCGAAATGATAGTTCAAAATGAATTTCTTTTCAATTTAATCTCCTATTTTTCCTTTAACCAAAGGAATTATATTTCTTTAGATTTTTATTCGGTTCCTCGATTGATTTTTCATCTGCTATTTGTCTTAGTTGTTTAAATTCTAGCCGATGTTTTTATAAAATGATTGACTTATTGCAAAGCAGACACATGCTTTACTATATTCAAAAATTTATATATTTATAACCATTACAATATCTATTAAATATGATAATATTTATATGCTATTTACTAATATTTATGTATCATAAAGTTACATAGAAGTTCCTTCGTTGTTAGATTGCTATAGCTGTTAGACTTTCTATAGATGGCACAAGAAACTAACAGGTCCGGATGCAGCACGTGTTCCTAAGCTCCTTATTCGCTGACTTTTAGTGCAATGTCGCGAAATATCGCGAAAAACCGTCATAACAATTCAGCAAGCCATATGGAGCTCTAAAAAGTATAAAGTTTTCGAACGGCAACAGCGGTAACACTTGCCAAAGGGTGTAATCGAGCGAGTCCTTTTCTTCACGCGTTGTCGCGAAGCGAAATAAATGGGCGGTAAGAAAGTGTCGCTTATAATTAGCGCGATTCATATCCCGTTTATTGGTCGGCAGATGCAAGAATACTTGGCGACACTCGGCTGTTTGGCCCGCACCCAAATCGCGATGTACACCAGGACGAACCCGCAAAAATCGGGAGAAGTGATGGGAGTCAAATGAAGGGTGCATCGTGGAAGATTCTAGCCCTGTTTTCAAGTTTTTTAATTTTTAAGTTTGACGAATTTTCTAAATCCTTAACCCTTACATTCCCAAATTTCCCAAAATTGTAATGTTTCGATGTTTTGAAATTCCAAAACTCTTAATTTTCGAAGTCTCAAATTTTCAAATTCTCAAGGTCCCACATTTTCAAATTCTCAAAGACCCCAAGGTCTCAAATTTCCAAGTTCTCATGGTTCCAAATTCTCAAATTCCCAAGGTCCCACATTTTCAAATTCTCAAAGTCCCCAAGATCTCAAATTTCCAAGTTCTCAAGGTCCAAAAATCCCGAATTCTCAAGTCCCAAAATTCCCAAGTTCTCAGCATCCCAAATCTTCGACTTCTCAAAGTTCCAAAATTCCGAGTTCAAAAAATCCCCAAAACAACAAATCCCGAAATAGCAAAGCTCCGAAATTCTCAAATTCCCGAGTTCTCAGCATCCCAAATCTCCAAATTCCCAAAATTCCAAGTTCAAAAAATCCCCAGAACTCCAAATCCCGAAATAGCAAAACCTCGAAGTTCCCAAGGTTCCTAAATTCTCGAGATCCCAAATCCCCGAATTCTCGAAGCCACGAAATCTCGACCTCAAAAAATCCCTAAAACTCCACACCTCGAATTAACAAAATCTCGAAGTTCCCAAACTTCGAGTTCTCGAACCCCAACAATTTCAAATTACCAAATTCTCGCCCCAAAATCACAAACTTCCGATTTCGCGCAATCTCAAAGTTCCAATCTCGAAAAAACCTGAAATTCCAAAATCCCGACCTTCCAATCACCCAAAAGTCCAATATTCCCAATACTTGAATCCCGACCACGCGACAAACGGTGTTAAACGTCAAAAACGAATATAGATTCTCGCGTTCATCGCTCCTAGCAATATTACGGGACAATTCCTACCCGGAACTGTCCGAACGAGATTCGGGCATACACGTGGCGCAATTTTCTGGAGAGCCGTCAATCGAAATTATTTCCCGCATGGGTGATTATGTACGCATAGCACGCGCCCAAGGTAAATTGAGTGCCGTGAAAAATCGCCCGGTGTTGTCGCCGGTTCATCGATCGTTTCGTTACGCAAACGCGTGGCTGATCAAACTTGAAGAGGACACGTATGCGACGTGCACACGAATGGATTTATTCGAAGGGGTGTTCATTCGGGACCCGGCGCGAAACGCTAATGCGTGTCGTGTTTGTGTCGCGAAGGGACGTTCCGCTTTTAGAACTATGCCCGGAATGCGAGAGGTGCGTGTTACATTCATGTAATTTGTGAATACGACCGTTTCACTGACGCTGCTCTGTCAACTGACTCTTATTTTAGCGTGGGACATGTGATCGCTTGGTTAGAAGTTAGGAGAGCAGCGCCAGGCCTAATGGATCTACTAGTGTTGCTAGACCGTGTTCTCTTGTAACCTCGTTCGAACTCTTCTCTGAGTCACTGGCGTTTTTTAACATCATTTGTCTTTCGATGATATCGACAACAATTTATAGCGATGTTAGAAATAGTGGATCACGCTGATGTAAGAATTAGTGTTATTGCATAACGGTGATATTAATTGATGGCGCTGTGTGGGCCAAATACGAAGATGTGTCTTTCTTTCCTGAACATGTGTCTAAATAAGTGTCCGAATACTTCGATAATGATGTACAATAATAGTAAACACCGTGTCTGACTAATCCGGTCATTTAACATCATTCGATTATTTTGATTATCTAAACAATGTCAGATCAGATTGATCATATTATCGTTTGGATAACTTGATCATCTTATACGATTCTGGTTAACACGTTCATCTTAATATCGCCTGAATAACCTGTACATTATAATATCATTTGACTAACCTAAATATTTGGTATCGTGTGATTGACTCGATCATCTAAACATCATTTGGCTAATTTGACTATCTTAATATCATCAAACTAAATTGATCATCTTAATATCATCCAATTAGCTCGATCTTCGGACGTCATCTGAATAACCCCATCATATATCACTTGTCTAACTTGATCAACTTAATACAATCTAACTGTCGCGATCGACTTATCGTTATATGATTGACCTGATTAACTCAGCATCATCCGAGTGACTATCTTAACGCTGTCTGACTAACTGGATCATCCGATATCATCTAATTAGCTCGATGAAACTATCATCGTACGACTGATATTATCACCACGACATCGCCTGATTAACCCGTTCATTCCGAATCATGTAAAAAAAAAACGATCATCTAAGCATCATCCAACTAACCTGATTCCAAGTACGCATGGTTCCCGAACTTGTAAGCCACCTGCTGCAGGATAATCCCATTAGATCCGTGTAATCCGTGAGACAACACCTGGACCAGTACCCCGGTGAACACCACGATCCATCCCCAGCCACCTTCAGGGTAGTAGTGTTGCTTCAGGGTGTGCAGTTGTTTCAGATCAGTCACCAGATGTCTGGTGTGCGGTGCAGCAACCGCGTGAACCTGTTCGTTTCCGCTGCACGCGACGCCGCTGTCGTGCATCGACAATCGCGGCAGAGACTTGCTGCGATACAGCAAGGATGCAACCGGGGTTTCCCGTTTGAATTCTGTCCCTCTCGCTTTCTCGCCGTCCTTAACGCGGCCGTTGTCATATTCGAGCGCATCGCCGTCCAAATACGTGGGGTATTTATGCAGATAAGGATGTCGTTCGGCGTACGTTGGATGCGGCACACCGCAATTCTCGCATCTAGTCTGGGTGTGTTTACGAACCGGCGTTGCGGATCTTGGACCAGGACCGTCCTGGCTGGCTGTACTCTCGTCGTTTATGGCCGGCGGAGAATCGGCCGGTTTACGAGCCACTTCCGTTCGAGAGGTCGCAGTACCCTCTGGCTGATGGTCGACCCTATCGACGATCAAATTCGCGTGAATCCGTGGCGAGGCTTCGCGTTGATCCCCGTTCACGACCGTGTCTTCATGGTGCTTGCCGGCTTCGACTAATTTATAGATAACCCTGGTGGAAATTGCTGTTTCGTTGCTCCCTCTCCTCGGCTTCGTGTTATTCTTAATCTGTATCGCTTTGACCCCAGGGTCCACGACCGCGTGATCGATCGATCGAAAGTCCCGTGCTTCGTTTTGGGAACTTCTCGCATCTTTAATCTCCCCCGAGGAAGTTTCTCGTCTGTCAGGGAATTCGATCGTTTCCCGCTCCTGCCCTTTATCTGGATCGAATAGCGACTTGTTTTGGTCAGAACAATCGTGGCCCATGGGTCTGTAATGGCCTCTTATCTCGTTATCTTCGTCGGTGAGATAGTTTGTTTCGTTCTGTTTGTTAATCGTTGCTTGTTCGTCGTCCGATGAACCCGTAGACCGAAGATCTAATTGTCTGGGTGATCTATGATTATCCGTGATTGATAACCTGGTTGTATGGTCGCCGATTCGCGAATCGACGCGAGAGGCAGCCATTCTACGAATCTTTCAGGCCTCGAGGTGTTCCTCAACGTCGCGTCCTCGTCTGCGCCGTCTTCGCCGTCTTCGACCTCGGTTGTCTGCCTCTTCTGCCTCTTCCATTTCCTTTCCACCGGAGGATTCCTGCTCTCTTGTTCCTCTCCGACGACAAACGGAAACGAGGGATTAAGTCAGATCGATCGCGTGACAAGTTCGGTCGACGGATTTCATAAATCATCGGGCAAACTTCAGCGGAATAATCTTCAAAACTCAAACGACTCTTCTGTCCTCTTTAACAGGTTCATTGGACGAACTTCGAATTGCTTGCCAAATAATAGAATTTATTTTACGGAACACTATGATTCAGTGTGTTTGACAATCGGAGCACGATGTGGGTGCTTTCGATATAATTGAACGATGCGAACGGACTTAGTTGTTTCGATTGATCGAGACCAATTGCATTTTCTTCAAATATAGTGTACACTCGGGGGACCACTGTACACTTGTAAGCAAGTGTGACTTCCTCTGGAGAAAGTTTAGAAATTTGGAATTTTTCAAGCTTGGAGATATTGTAGTTTGAGAACATCGGAATTTGCATATTTGATGATTTGTAAATTTGAACATTTGCGGATTTGGGAATTTGAGGTTTAGTAATGCGGCAGTGGGGGACGTTTGAGGGTCTGTGAATGTGGGGTTGTGAAAATATGGCAATTTGGAAACATAGGGATTTGGAAATTATGGATGTGGGATTCGAGAATGTGGAAATTTAGGCATGTGCAAATTTTGGAATGTAGAAATTTAAGCATGTAGGCATTTGATAATTTTAGGAACTGAGGATGTGGGAACTCAGACACGTGGGAATTTGGACATGTGCGAATTTTGGAATGTAGGAATTGAGGCATGCAGAGATTTTATAATTTTAAGATTTGAGAATGTGTGGATTTGGAAGTTCGGAAATTGGTGAGTTTGGGATTTGGACATATGCGGATCAAAGCATGTTGGGAATTTGGAAATTTTTGAATTTAGGAATTTCGGAATTTGGAAATTTATGGATGTGGAATTTGTTAATGTGGTGTTTCGAAATGTAGTAATTTTGACATATGGAAATTTGGACATGTGAGGACCTGCACACCCAATACGAAGATGTTTAATGACATGTTGACTCGGGAAAACGAAGTGATTTTTCGATTTTATGTACATGTAATTTCAAAATGCGAGTGTTCTAAATTACGAGGATCAGGAGTATCGAGTTCTAAGAACTGACCATTAAACACGTCGAAAATTCAGGGATCGAGGATTTCGGAAATTAAAAACTTGAAAAGTTCTCAAGCTTACAGCTCTCCCCAAACTAGAAACAACTATCGGGAGGCGCCTTCCGTTAATCTCGTCGTTATCCGAAGGAAGTAAACGTTGTAACCGAGTGTACGATACTTGTACAGGTGTTTGGATGAAAGGACACTAGTCGCAGAAGGATGCGACCGATCGCGGCACGCTCAGCACGCAAACTGGCCGAGAGAAGCCGCGTCGAGCAAGAATCGTGCCGCTGTCTGCGGCTACGCTCGACAGCTGCGCTTCTGGAGTCCGATCAACCGCGGTCGAAGAAATCCCTCTCTCTTTTTCTAAACCCCCTCCCACTATAAGCGTTGTTCCAACCACTTTGTGTGTTCACGGAATGTTCAGGTAGCCGTTGTGTTCCGACGTAACAACGAACTGCGATCGCCTTCGAGTCAGTACTTTACGGTTGTTGCGCAAGTACCGCGACACACACGGTTGTTGCTCATGAGGACTCGTTATCTAATTGTTCTCGAAAGACTTCTCCGATGCGTGGACAATGCAAAAATCCTAACGGATTATTGTTTTTGTCGGCTACGATCGCGTAACTGCTCGATTGCTTGGAACCATTCTTAATTTGACTAATCCTTGTTTTGGTAGTCTATTTATAGTCTCGTGTGTAGTCTGACATATCAGCTGATTTACAATCTATAGTCTAACAGTGATTTATTAGTTTAGTAAGCATCTAGCAATTAATGAAGCAATGTGTACTTAGATATCGTATTGATTGTGTATGTTCAATTAAATTAGTTTAATATTTTTAGTGAAAGTAATTTGCAATTTTTTTACGAGTTTATGTATGTACTCTTAAGGCAAGTATAATCATTAGTAAATTGGTAATATGTTAATGGTTATTTTGTAATACATTCGTGTGATACAGATCTAAGGAATTATAATGACATTAATAGATATAATGTCCTATAAGTTTCGCAAGCGTTATTTGTCACTCCAACATTTGTCTTATGTTGATTAATGATTTGCACTTGACCTCCTCTAATTCATCTGACCCCAATCAAAGTAGGCGTTTTTATTACTCAAACAAAATCTCTGAGTGCAAAGATTGTAATCACGAAAACACAGACGAGTATTTGTACATTTTATTAGAATATCTCGTATTGTATGACATTATATTGTATGGACTTACGATAAGTATTTAAAATCTATTTCAAAAATTATTTATTGAATTATATTCAAAGTTAATGGAATGACAACTTCTATAAAAATTAAAATATCAGATAATTATTATTGATTTATCTCAAATGTCGTTTATTGAAATTTGTATAATTATTATACTTATACAAATTTCAAAGAATATCAGATGAACTTCAATTATAAGTATGCTATCCTTTTAATTTAATAAAATCCGATGTTTCAATGATAGAAGATACTTTCTGATGAGTTAACTTTTAGCACGGAATACGTTTTCTTAAGAAATAGTATATCAAAATATGCATAAGACTTGATTAACATATTCCATGAAGGTAAATTAGTTACCCAACTTGGTTCATTCATTCGGCGTAATCCCCTTTGTCCGCTGAAACAAGTTACGTTTTAGTCGTGACTCGTGTAATTTCCAACTGTTCTTTAAAGATCACGATAAAGAAGTTTGCAGACATGTTTTGTTTCAGTTCGTTGTTCTTACCCAGTAACCTAAATTCTTTTCGATGTACAAATGGTTTAACTTTCGAAAGAAATGTACCGTGTATTGGACATCGGTATAATACTAATTATACGTTTAGCCAGACAATGTGAATTCGCTATTAATTGATACAGTCTACCGTCTCGTCGAGCGCGTAACGAAATCTAGAAGCGAACCAAGTTCCAAACAGAAAATGTTTCAAAGCCACGAAAATGTTTCAAGTTTAATCTACCCTTGTCGCGTTTTATCCCGTGCAGCTTTCCGCAATGTCATATGGTGTTACAGGGAATTATGCTTGTATTTCACGAGAATACCGAGTAATTTTATCGGGCTAAAAATAAAATAAATCGCCGCGCTGATACTAACTTTTTCATTTGTGTCGGAAAGCCTTCACGGTTCACAGAACGTTTTCACGCGACCCTTACACCCTAAATCCCGGCCTACTGTGGCCCTCCGTCTTCTTCTTGCGTTATTTTTTTCTTCCTACCCGTTCTTATGGAATTCGTGAACACTATACAGAGATAAAACTCCGTAAACTGCTTATGATAATATGATTACGCCATACTTTTCTTGATTAATGTTTTATATTACGGAATTTTATACAGTAGCGAAATTCGATGAAATATGATTATAGAATCACCGTCTACAGTATTTCAATCTACTTAATTTTTTAATTTTTTACTTTACCAATTTTTTGATCATAGAATTTTTGGACCCCAAATTTTCAACCTTACAATTTACTGATTTTTCAATTTTCAGAGTTTTTATACTGCTGAATTTTATTTCTTTATTTTCTACTTATTCAAACTGCTAATTCTGTAATATCCCAAATTAGCAACTTTCCAATTTCTCAATATTCTAATATTTTAATTTCTTAAATTCGCAATTTTCCAATTTTCCAATATGTCACTTTTCAATTTTCCAACTTTCAACTTCTGAATTCTCGAAATTTTCAACTACACAATTTCCGGGTTACCTAATTTCTCAATAATGTTTATTTCATAACACGCTAGACATTATTTCTACAGACATGTCTGCAATGTACAGTTATTCCAAATCAAAATACAGTAATGCTTATCTACGATCGAATATTAGCGTAATACCAGAGTCAGAAAGGACCGAATCGCTCGATCAATGATGACCGATACCCTCTTGGCGGAGAAAAGAACTGGCTGACAGCTATTACACACCAACATGACGTGTCATTGTTCAAGAATCTAATAATGTCTGCAAGAAGCCGTCTGGGTCATTGCGTTACGTTATTATATTTGCCATAGAATGTAATTTTGCTTTATCTCCTGTACTTATTTCCGTTTAATGACTATCACACAGTAATACATTTTTTCATAAATGCTATTATTATCGCATTTATAAAATAATTTATACAGGCAGATCAAAATTATATATTAATTTATAAAGGAATACTAAATTTTGGAATTAATTTATAAAGTAATATAAACTTTGTAAATTCATTTATAGAGCAATATCAAATTTATAAACTTATTTATGAATTAATAACAAATTCATAAATTTATATATATATATATATATATATATATATATATATATATATATATATATATATATACAGAGACATTAAATTTAAGAATTTGATATACAAAGAAATATCAAATTAAGAATTAATTCACAAAGAACCGTCGAATTTGTAGATACATTTATTAAAGTAATATCAAATTTATGAATCAATTTATAAAGGAATTCAATTCTCTATAAAATTCGCCACTTAGTTTATGAAGTAATATCAAATTCGTGAGGTGTATATTAATTTCGTTTGTTTCGCTACAAATGTCTTTTGAATTAGCGACGATGATAAGTCACGCGCGTCACTGGAGCCAGGCTACAATTCATGGAAACGTATTCTATTGAAGCGTTTTTCCAGCATTTTCCCCCGGTGATTCCCAGAGCTATCGTTATGTAACACTTCGAGATAATTGAATCGGGCATTCGTCGAGAGGCTTGAAATTCTTTTCTTTATTGCAACCGCTCTCCCGTCGACCTAGACGATGAGAGTTCATTTGAATTATTTAGGGCATGTTCCCTGTCAGACGTTATCTAGATGCTCCAGATATCAAAGGATAGAACCAGAATCGGGATATAATCGAAAGGACCCGTGTCTTTTTCTCAATTAATCGAATTTCATCGATTTGAAAAGCGTCGACCGACGTGTTAAATTTATGGTGAACCGCGTTTCCGCGAGAAACCATTTCCTCCTCGTTTCATCGGCCAATAATGAAATGTTACGATAAAAGGAGGAAACTTAGGTGCTTAGGAACAGTATACATTACTTATTGAGTATAAATCAGCATTTCCCTTGATGGATATCACTGACTGGGAAAAGTTTCGATCGTTCGTCTTCTTTGCTCGTGCAAACACAGCAATAACTATTTTTCTTTTGTGCATAGATGACCGAGAGGCATATCTGTCAAGGAATTTCAATTAAAGGAGAAAGTTGTAATTAGTAATAAAAAATTTTAACAGTTAAATTATGCGGGTCAATTTTCCTAATTAATTCGAAGATTAACCCTTGAACAACAGATGGTACAAAGACATAAACCTAACCTAATAGTAAATACTTTCTTGAACGTATCTTCAAACAAATTTTTATACTAAATTCCTACTTCATTGAATACTGTAATTTTGTAAATTATTCTAGTATATAATATCAGTAATTTCAATAATATTTACTACGTTGTAATTATATTATAATAGTGATTAAATCAATGGAGGTAATCATTTGTTGTACATCTGAAAAATCCTATTAGAAAATATATTACTTGAAAAATTACATATTTGTAATAAATGTTGCTGTACAAACTCGGACCTTGATATTGGGTCTTTGAATACCCGTTGTCTGAAGGTAACCGGGTAAAAAAGAAAAAGAAAATATCGACTGTCTCGAGACAAAGTTCTATTGGATTCAAGGATAGAGTGCGCTGCGATATTTCGTTAGCTTCGCGTTAGTCGGTAATTCAGACTGAAATCTGTAAAAATTCCCTAGAATTAGAACCTTCGGAGGATTAAAAGATGTCACTATGATATGCTCGGAAAGAGATAAAGTAAATGTAGAGAAAATGTATCGGAGTAAATGTAACAGGATACGATCATCACCCCAGGCTACGAAACTTTGTATGAATACTCAGCGTTTATTTTTAGAAACAACAAACTAGTCTTTACTTTTATGATGTTTTAACGTTACACGTGTTTTGATTTGTTTTACTACCGGGGAAGATTAACTGTCGTTCTTTCAATCGAAAATCTCATCGAAATTGAAGTTGTATCGTTACATTTCACAACCAATTTCATAACTTTACTGTTTCACAATTTACACTCGCTCCATTACTTCTGTATATGTTTACAAGCATGTGCGTAGTTTAATTTGAAAAAATAAACTCGATGTTGGAGAACAGAATCTTTGAAATGTAATTAGTTTTATCTATAGTTAGGCACTAGTTGATGTGCTATAAATTGTTGTTCATCAATTACACTTTAATGTAATTCTTAAAAATTACAAATTGCTATTCGACAGCTGACGTTCTAACATATTTGTGTACCGACAGTTTTTCTGAGCTTGATTTTAAGGAAAAAATTTGTGAAAGTGAACGTAAACTTTCGAAACTTAAATTGGAAATAAGGTTAAATTAAAAAAATGAGAAATTATTACAATATGTAACAATCTGTATTTTTAATATATTTGAATACTGTAATTTGAGTATTTTACAGATCAACAACTATATTGATTCACATGGAAAATTATCCGCAAATATAATTTACTGCATGCATTTGTATCCATAAATATAATCCCCGTCCGCATGATAGAACCGATATAATCGTACTTGTGGTGTTTCAAACAAGGGTGTGTTTCTACGAGTATTCCGATTGATATCGTACTAATAAGAGCGATCGAATTCGAAACCTGTGATAAATGCTCTTCCTAACAGCCATCGTAACTTTTCCCCATAAAGACTCCTGTCTCATATGTCGTCTCTGAAAGCATGGCGAAACACGAAGATAAAAGATATAAGAAAGACAAATCAAAAATAGTTGGGAAAGGGGGTCCTAAACGGAAGTCATCATATCTGATGCATTCAATTAAAATTTCTATATTTGTCATCGAATTACCGAAGACAACAATTTTCGAAATAATATTTGAGATCGGAAGTTTTAATACCATTTTAATATTAACTGATAAATGTTATAATTCTTAATCTTAAATTGCAATCGCATAGAATATGAAAGCTTTGACGGTAGTAATTTTTCGATTCTGTAATGCATAGTTAAATTATTACGTAACGGTTGATTGATACAAAGGCTGAAATTATATCGAATGGTCCGAGCATTCAAATTGGCCGCAGTGATCAGTGTTGCAACTACTAATTCTCGGTTTCACAATTTCGATGCTCAATTTCTCAATGTTATCCAAGTCGTAGTAACACGGTTTTAACACAGTGCCGACTTCAATTTACCACGTTTTCCGATTACCTATTAAATTCTAACGCGAAACCGAAACGTACGCCCCGAGCTTGCCAATTAAAAGGCCGATTCGATAGGAAACAGTACTCGAAACTTACTCTAACTTCACCATTCCGTCGCATAACCAAACCATCTGCTTCTCGTAAATTTTAGGGAACACTATTAAAACGAAACGAAATGCTTACAAAAGAGTTATAGTTTCCTTTTATCTTTACTCATCAGACACTTTGCTCCTGATCGTATTAGACCAATGTATATTTTTAATTGAACGTATCGTGTACATTCTGCATATTGAAAGTATATGAATAATTCACTTTCTATCGGGATATCAATATACAATTTTCAAATTTCAATATTCAAAACTAATATTAAAAAATCAATATTCAAAAATAATATTACAAAATCAATATACAAATATCAATATCCAAAAATAAATATTCAAATATTAATATTCAAGTATCAATATTCCAATATCAATGTTCAAATATCAATATTCAAACATCAATATTCAAATATCAATGTTCAAATATCAATATTCAAATATCAATATTCCAATACCAATATTCAAATATCAATATTCAACTATCAATATTAAAATGTCAATATTGAAATATCAATATACAAATATCTAGATCGTCCAATGTGTAAGGTAAATTCCACATTTCTAACTAAAAAAATGTTAACTTCTCAAATTCCATCATCGAATTTCCAAAATTTTCGACCACTCTAATTCTCGAATTTCTAAACACTCAAAAATTCCCAAATTTCCAAATGCACAAACAGTTAATTCTTCAAATTCCTCACTTTCAAATTTAAAATATACAAAATTTTCAAGATGGAAATCCGTCTGAAAAACCCAGATCCTCCAAATTCCTCCGTTTTGAAATTTGTAACTGTACCAACCAGAGGTCCTCCATTGACAAATCGCCCACACGCTCTGCATACTTTATACCTCCAAAAAAGCTCCGAAAACTCGCAGTTCCCCAGACATTCAGAAACTCACCAGCCGTGTGCAGGGGATGATGATAAAACTTGACGGTGGCTGGTAGAGTTAGTGTGGCCGGCGCGGACAATTGCAAACCGGGTCCCAGAAGATTCACCAAGGTGCTGACGACGGTGACGACCCATCCCCAACCTCCTTCGGGGTAATAATGTCTGGACAGGAATCGTCTGGCCTGTATCCTATGGCTGCCATTATTGGCTCGGCAATTTTTCTCTTCCTCCTTCTTCACGCCGATCTCTTTCTCCTCGTCCTTCTTCTTCGTCGCGTGATCGTCCTCGCACGCTGTACTCGCACGCGAATCCAGAAGCGGCCAGGACCGCGCTCGCGATATCGACATCACACTTCCGTTCACCTTCGGGCAAACTACGTGCCCGTGTCGTGCACGCTCGAACCTCTCGCTCGCGCAACCCTTCGTGCGTGCATTCGTGCCGGCACGCGACACCACGACTCGTCTCGCTTCGTCAGAAGCATGCTGTCGATCGTTTTGAACGCAGCTTACGTTCTGGTCGAGCGTTTCTTCCTGCCGACAAACCGCACCGGCTTCGTTGCCCCGCGTCCCGACGGGCAACCCCGTCGCCCCGCGTCCTCGATCCTACGCGATTCAGAGATGTCGCTCCCCACCCCCGCAGACACACAGAAAAATCCCGGGAACTCGGCCGATTTATCTGCCGGGGGATTTAACGCCTCTTAAAAATCCTCCTCGCGGCTCTTTACGCACGTCGCGTGCCCGTTCGCGGGACGATCCTCGCGCTGATTTAATGAATCACATTCCAACGTGCACCGACTCTGTATTCGATTCTCCTCGCTTTATGGACACTTCGGGTCTAATTATTTGGCCGATTATGAAGGGATACTCCGCTGGAACATTTTTGAGCTGTACAATTGCAACGTTTATCTTGGATTTTTGAGAAATTGCACATTCTTGGAGACGGAATCGAACAGTTTGAAATTCGGTTAATGTTTGTGCCATACTTTGTATGTATATAAAATAGTTTATTGTAATGTATAATGTTGTGTAATAAAAAGTGCATCGTGAAATTGTTGTGTATAATGTGTACATTGTGTTATTGTTTCGTGTAATGTATGTACTGTGTTGCTGTAATATTTCATGTGTACATTGTGTCACTGTAATGTATAACATTTATGTACATCGTGTATATTTTTGCATAACAGATAAGAATTCAAACTTCAAGGCTGAAAAATACCTCGAAGCATGTTAAAATGGAGCTAAAATTGAAAATGTTAATAATCCAATTTATAAATTGCCTTATACTCTTGAAACATAATGTACTAAATATACGAAGTTCAACGATTGATATCAATTATTACATCTTTTCTTTGTATATCTTTGGCTCTGGTGTGTATACATATAGAATCAAAGCACAAAATTAATCTTGAAAAGTGACTTTAATGTACATCTTTAATAGATACATCGATTGATAATTTCTTATATTTATTACACAATGTTTTAAAAGTATAAGGCAATATAAATATTCATTATTTATAAATGAAATTATTAATGTTTTCAACATTGTCATATAAAGTTTAAATTCTTCCTCAGACATTACGAATAAAGGCACGTTGATTCTTATAATTTGAACATATGCCTGTATTTATTATTATAATTTACACATATGTATGTGCATATGTATATCGACAGATACTCATTATAAAATAATTATGAAAATCATGAAATTTTTCCTTGCAATGCGATTGTGCCGGTCATGGAATTTCGGGACGTAATTTTACGCAACATTTTCGCGGAAATTTTTCGGGAAAGTCGCGAAGATGAATTAAAACGCGTGGTGGGCGTCCTCGCGAAATGAACTGTTATAAATTATTCCACGGCGCGGCGAACCTTTTGTGTTGCGACATCGATTCACCGTCGTCGGCGGTGTGCAAGCCGTGTTAATGCACTGGAACATACCGCCCTAATGTTCAATTTTAATAAATTTTCGGCTCATTGTGCCGCCCGACGATTTATCACCGTCGCAACAGCAAACATCGACAACGGCAAGTCGCGGTTTCAACGGAACACAGCTGGTGTTTAGTTATACACGCTAACAGATGTTGATGAAACCGCGTGAAATTGATTCGTATAATTTGCTTTCGATATTTTCGTGAGCGTGGGCAGCGAAGTAATTAGGTTCGGACAGTAATTAACGAGTACTCCTTCCCTGTTTTTTGTCACTCGTTCGATGTTTATATGGCAAGCCAGTAATTGAATCTGAAGATCGGGCTCGCGCTCAGATTAAACGAAGCCCGAGACAGAATTTTCTCGGTTCGTTCCTTTCTATAAATTGTATAGATTCCTATCTATAAATTGAATAAATTGGTGGTCTTGAAATTAAGCAGATTTCAAAACACGTGATCAGTGGACCGATCTTCTTTTACCAGTTGCTGTAGGCTTTCAAAACCTAAGCACTCATGACTCCACGTTGCTATTTACCTTTCAAAATATACTCACAGCTATTTTAGAACTTGATCATTGATTATAAATCGTATTTTGTCTACCTATGATCAGGTCAAACTTTTGTATAACCTCGATAAAATTATGAAAGATAGTAATAAATGCTCAGATTTTTTAAGATATCTTATTGACCTTGAATTTATGGTGTACTCATATTATACTCAAAATTGATAGTGTTTATGAAAAGGTTTTCTAGATGATATTAAACCACGAGGATGCCGTAGTTGCATAAAATTAATTCCACCTCAGCTCAAATTGTATAAAATCGTTTGACTGCTATGAAGAGCTCTCTGAACAATTTATATTTTCGATCAAAATTTTAAGCTCCATATTTATCGAATACTATCAACGTTGCCCTAACGACCATAAAAGCATACGGAACCTACATCTGACCAGTTTCTCGAAGACAGAACCGAACCCAGAACAAGATCAACCCTCGTACGTATCGTAAATCCTCACAAATCTCAGCCCACCACCCTGTTCATCAACCGAAAACGTCGTTGAGGATTAACTGAACGATTACCGTCTCCAACTTGTTGCTACAATACCTCGACTACGATTCGAACGCGTTTCTTCAGAGACAAACCGCAAGCGTCGCGACGCTGAGCGCAAAATCGGCCGAGGACCGCGGTTCAAAGTCGCATGTGTTCGGTGTTTGTGGTCGGAAAACGATCGTTCGATGAGAATGAAGCAAGAGACTGGTAGATCTCGAAAGCGTAGGGTATGGCGCGGAACCGACGACTGATGCTGCAGCGACGAAAGCCGTCCTCTCCTCCCTCTCCGTTTCCGCTTTGCCCCCTTCTTGTCGCGGCGTTGCTCGAGCATCACCACCTCCACCCGCTCGTTGTCTTCGTCCAGAGTATATCCTTGCCTGCTCATTGGTACATTCGGTTGCAATGCATGCTACATTGCGATAAGGATTCATAGAACTTGAAGACGTCAAATCTCGAAACTCCTTATCTTCAAATTCTCTACATTTTCGTTTCTGAATTGTTCGATTTCCTGATGTTTGAATTTTCGAGATGTCGAATTTCGAAACTCCGAATCTTCAAATTCTTTACATTTTTGTTTCTGAATTGTTCGATTTCCTGACGTTTCAATTTTCGAGATGTCGAATTTCACGATTATCTTACTTTGAGGTGTTTAAATTTCTTAACTCCCATATTTCTAAATTTTAGAATTTAAAAATTTTTCATCCCTAAATTCATAGATCTCCAACATTCTGAGATAGGAAATTCCAAGCGGCCATATTCTTAGATTTTTGTATCCTACAGTTTCCAAATTCTAAATACCCAACTATTAGTCCCAAATCCCAAGGTCCCCAACTTGCTATGTCCCCAAATTTCTATAGCTCCCAAATTCCTAGGTTTTCAGACCTTAAAAATTCCTGTATCTTCAAATCTCTAGATCTTCAAATTCCTGTCTTCAAATCTCTAGATCTTCAAATTCTTGTCTTCAAATCTCTAAATCCTCAAGTTCCCGTCTTCAAATCCCTAGATCCGCAAATCCGTAGCTCAGCAAATTCCTAGACTCCTAAATTCTAAAGCTCAGACGTAACTACGGTTTTGAACTCTTACTTTCAAATCTCTGTACCTTCCAATTTTACGTCCAGGAATATCTAATTCCCTAAATTCCTTGATCCTTTAACCATTAAACTCCTATTTATACTTCCTAATTTCGTGTTCATACCCTCTTCGCGTCATCATTCATATTAACAAATCTCAAAATCCGGAGTTCACGAATCTATCGGTACCCAAATCCCAAAGACTACAAATTTGTTGGTCCACAAATTCCTTAGTCCCCGGGTTCTTGGCCCATCCCCCGAATTCTCAAAGATCTCTAAGAATAAATGGGCGGGAATCTTTTTTGTGCTTGGTTGTTATGTTTTTCGTAGAGAAGGCAGATTTGCTGTTGACTGTACGGGTTTGCCGGGTTTGCACCTGTGCTCGTGTCTCCAAGACGTATGGCCAACTATCAACCCACTGCTTGGTGCTTTTTGTGGGCGATTAATGGTCCGCGGGTACGCAGGTGTCCCACTGTGCTGCGTTTACACGCTACTTTTACGCCAGTTAATGTTAGCTTATCGAGACGAATATGCGTTATGCTTTTATGTCTTAATAGGGACTGGGACTTAGGAGTCACGCGTATCATGGTTATTTTGGTTCGAGAACCCATGCTTTATGATTTCTATTAAAGACGTGCCGCTATCATCGTTTAAGGAACGTGTTCGTGGCACGTAGTCCATTGATCAAATTTTCATGGCTTTACACGATGTCACGTATGTAGTTAGGCAAATAATAGTGAAGTATACTGCTTGGTGTCATAAATATGCGTGCTATCTTTTAGTTAGCTCTTATGATGTCAAATATGTATGTCACAGAAATGCACGTATGTGTACAACGAAAATGTTGAGGGTTGTTTTTATTAATCATGTGTACACATTTTAAAGTTCTCAAAACTAATGTACCCGTCATGGAACTTCAAAGATCGTTGTATGCGTATTGTCAAGATTGTATCGTCAATAAATATTGAACATATAAGAAAAATTTAGTTTGTCAGTAGATACTGACACTATACTTGTATTCATTATCCTTGACAAGTACTCCTTGAAGACGCGAGAGTTCTTCTAGACAGAGAGTATCCTTTGAAATGTACAATAATGTCGAGTGCTCTGAAATATTTGTCGACAATAAATATTGGTCATCGAATGCAATAAACATACATCATGGACTATTGTCACAGTGGCTGATATATGTACTTATTATCGAAGTTCTTCGCAAGAGTTACCTTGTACAATAATTCACAGAAGAATTTCCGCGGAATTCGGAATAATTTCCAGGTAGCAAGTTACAGAAAATGTTGCGACGTTACGCGAGACATAATATCGGGCTGCAATCTCAAAATACCTCGCATTCCCATCCGTGCATTTCGCAACCGGTACCCGTGCACATATTTCGGGTTCTCAATAAAATTTCCCGTTGAATCCAAAATCACTTTCCTGCGTCCCAGTTCCGGCCAGTCGCGTCGGTGCAACGCGGTTTCGGAAAACACAAATTCATCATCAACAAAGTGGATTCCAGAGGCGCGATTAATTGATCGCGGCGGTCGAGGTGAACGCACAACCGACCTGATTCCGTTTTTCTCATTTTCTCCTTTTTGCCCGTTTTGTTCGAGGGTGTTGCGTGAATTCGAAAAATATCCTGGTGTAATCCTATCGGAGGACAGAAAACGCGTGTCGTCGAAAGAGCCGTGGGCAACGCGGCCGTATATTATATCTTTGGCGCCTTTCATCGCGAGGAATCGCGGCGGAAAAGGAGGGGAAAAACGAGCGGAGTACGTGTGACTCGCTTTGTACAGTCGAGAACAAATCTGGCCTCCCTAGGGAAATTTGGAAATTCGACCGTGTGGAAATCTTGAAACCGGGAGGTTTGGAAAGTCAGGAAATTTGTGATATTTGTGGAATTGAGGGGGTTTAAGGAATTTTGGGAATTTCGGAGATTTTAGGAGTTTAAGGAATTTAGGGAATTTGGAGAATCGGGGAGAATTTAAGGATTTATAGAATTTGTCGAACTCGGCAAGTTGTAAGGGATTTGTGGAATTTGTTGGAATTTTGAGAATTTTGTAATCTGATAAGTTCGAACCATGGGAACTTTTTGATATTAATGAGTTTTAAGGAATTTTAGTAATTTGGGAGATTTAAGGATTTTAAGGGAATTAGGGACATTGTAGAGTTGTGGGGATTTTAAGAATTTATAAAATTTCGCGAACCTGCGAAATGAACAAAATTTGTGGAATTTAGAGATTTTAAGGAAATTAGGGACTTTAAGAATTTAAAAAATTTGGCGAACTTGTGAAATGTAAGAAAGTGGAATTTATTGGAATGAGCGGAATTTGGAAATTTAAAAGCTTCGAACCATGGAAAATTTGAAGACTTGGGATCATCGAAACTTGCCTGGACGAAAATTTACAAATCTAAAAATTCGAAGTTTCAAGAGTTTAAAAATTTTATAAGTCGTAGCATGTGAAAATTTGTGTCTGCGACCGAATGTACTTGGCGACTTTAGGAGGATTATTCGATGCACGGATATCAGCGTGGACTTAGATCTCGATCTTTATGGAACCGGCATCGATAAAACGCGCCGATTCCAGATAGTCGGACAGGTTTCATGATTTAACGCGTGTCGCGTGCTCTCCTTTCGACGAGTGTTTCCTTTTCATCGCTTCAAACGCGATCGGCGAGCGTGAGGCCCGTTAACTGCTCCTAAAATGGTCCACGCCGAGAAACAGGTTGCTCGATGCTGAAATAGTCCGGAAATTGTATATCGGTTTGATCCTGAAGTGAAAATGTACATATCGATTATTTTTAATTTGGAATTTTGTACGAGTAGAATTTAAAGTAGAGATATGTGGAAAGTGTTTTTTTTTGGAGAATATCCTTTTTGGGGATACGTTTTTGGAAATATATTTACCTTTAATAAGAAGGAAAATATACTATTTACAAACTTTTGGAAAATTATTCCGTGTATATCTGTAGATATCTACATTTTTGCATTTTTATAATTTTATGGGTGTATATAATTTTCATTATATCTCTATATTGCCAAATCCAAGAATTCTATATTTTTAGATTTTCAGATTTCTAGATTCCTAGATTCCTAGATTCCTAGATTTCTAGGTTCCTAGATTTGTAGATTCGTAGATTCCTAGATTCTCAGATACCTGGATTCCCACATCACTAGATCTTCAGGTGCATATATTGCTAAATCTCTATGTATATCCCTACATCTCCATACCCACAGATACTCGTATCCCTACATGTCCAAATCAACTAACTTACACATTCCGACATCTTGCTAATTCCAGATGCTCGCATCCCAAGTCCCCCTATCCCTAGACCACCCATAGGAATATAAAATCCCCAAGGGTACGTTAAGAATTGATCGCATGTTTTGACTTATTTATTATAGCCACGGCTCGAGATAATCGCATTTGCAAATTTGATAGCGTCGTTATTTAATCACCTAGTGATATACGAAGTGAAATTTTAAGTGTCCCTAGTAAATCACTTTTATATCCGGCGACGTCTTTATTTATCAAAGATCATCGCGTCCGTTTCGTTTCCCGAAAATATGCCCATAAATATTCCGGTACCGTTTTAAAGGTGTCCTTTATAAATTAAACGACGGAATTCACGTCATTTATCGCCCGCAGTAAAAGTAAACGCGGCTGTTTTAAAATGCCATCGGGGCGCTTGGCTAACTTCGTTGCTCTGAATCATGCGCTGACGAAATCGTACGTGCAATCGCATTTTCTCTGGATTAGGTAGACAACAGAGTGGCAACGGTGCTTTCTAGGTGAGAAAAGATGCCCGAACTTGTCGTCGGCTCGACTTAAACGAAGCGTCACGCTGAGACGCGTGATTAAACGAAGCGTTCGTTCGCAATCGCGTTGATTAAATTTCGTGAATGAAAGCCCGCCTGTTCGTTACGTTATACTTTAAGAATATAAAGCTTAAAAATGTTCCTGTAACAAATTTTTGTATTCGATATCCTCAAGTATTTTCGCTTTGATTGCTCGGAGCGTATATGATAAATGTTGTGGTACGGCTGTTTCGTTGGTTAATATAAGTGTCAAACCCGATTTAGTTACTTTGGATTTTGTTTGATGTTATGAATTACAAATAGTATCTTCGCTGATTTATCGAAGTCTGCGCGTGATCGACCGTGCTTTAAACAGAGCCGTTTCCGTGAAACTGGGGTTTGAAGATCTCTGTATTTGTATCTGCATCCACTAATATGTATCTGTATACGAATTTTTGTGAGACGGAATTTTCGTTTCAGTTCATATGTGGAAAATAATATAATATCACTGAATATTCTGTGAGTTATAATTTTTATTAAGTCGTATGTGACAAGTCAATTGTACAAATTACCCCTTAACTTAGTAATGTTTAATAAAACTAAGGCTTATAATTTCCCAATTGCATGCTTTAACAATAGTCTTCGTTCGAAAACTAAATAATGTATAAGACTATGGTTCAATTTCATCCTCTCGTTGAAACAATTTTTCATTTTATATAGTGTTCGTTTATAACTGCCGAATTCTGTGATTAACTCCATCTCGATCTATAATTAAAAACTGGATACACTTTTCAATACACTTCACGAATGCTACAAACCGTGCCATATGTTTTTCTTAACCGTTCTAGACGCAATTAGAACACCCGTTTCCCTCGAAATAGATCTTTATATTCTTAACAGTCAGACTCTTCCGCACTTCTTTTCCGGTTCATATTTCTACTTTCAATTCTTAGGATTCTCTTTAACGACAGCACAAAGGCGCCGTGTACGAAACTTCAAAGCCGGTACTGCGGTGGCCACCCAGGCACTCAGAGTTGTAAAAACAGTGTGAGTCATTGCCATACCCCTTTGGGGGTTAATATTGTCCTCGAGAGCTTTGTAATTCAATCCTCCACTCGCGATACTGTTCCTTTCAGAATCAAATGATCAAGTAGTATAGTAGAATTAAGGTAATTATGCTCATATTTGATTTTCGAATGTTATGTCGAATATTATGTCCATACGATTTTATTTAAAAAATTAATAGTCAGTGGAAGATGCCTACATCAGCGATGCATTATCTTAATTTCATGAATTTCTTTTATTATTATATTTCAGAGTCTAGGAAGAAATCTCCCCCTCTCTGTAATCACAAGTTGAACTTAGAGACTCAGGGAGATCTAGGGATCTAGATAGAACGTAGAACCAGGTTATGGACCTACCAGTAAGTAAAGTTTAGGACATAAATGGAGTTCAGGGTCTAGGAGAGTTTTAAGATTTAGTGGAATTTAGAAGTGCGGTAGAGTTTAGGACCTAGATATAGTTTCGAACTGAGATAAAGTTTAGGACCATATTTAAGGATCAAGTAACTTGTTGGAACTCAGAATATTGATAGGAGATAGATTGTAACTCAGGTAGATATTAGATAGACGGTGCAAGAAGTGTAGAACCTTGGGGAGCTTAGAACTTCGAGAACCCTAGAATTTAAAGGAGCCTAAATCCTAGGAGAGGTCAGAACCCACGGAAGACTAGGAAGTCACATAATTTTAGGCCCTAGATAGAATTCAGTAAGGATTGTAGACTCTAGCGAAGCTGAGACTCATGACAGTCCTAGAACCTAAGGGATCCTAGAATTTCTCAGAGTCTAGAACCTAGGGAATCCTAGATCTTTTGAGAATCTAGAACCCAGTAGAGCCTAGGAACTAAGACACGCGTAGGTTCTAGGTAGACTTTAGGGCTTTGATAGAGCTTAAAACCTAGATAAAGCATAGGTTCTAAACGTTTAAACAGTGTAGAACCTACTTCAACTTTACTAGACTCTAGTCGCGAACATTTTATAATCTAGGAAAAACGGCAGAACTATACGAAGCCAATAATCCAGGAGCCTACTAGGAATAACCTAGGAACACTTCCCCACTCGCCACTGGTTCGTTTCATATTTCTAATTTCATATCCGTATAATTATTAGCATATTAGTGTTCACTATGGAACATGTTCGCCTTCTAATCGTACCTCATAAACACCCACCCACGCGGAATCAGAGAAAAGGATTCTATTCAAACAAGTTACTAGTCGCACAACGAGCGAACATAAACTCTGAACCCGCCGTGAAACTTTTTTCCAAGCCAGTGATAGTAAGTGACGTGTGTAGGCGAAGTGGAAGGCAGTTAGGCGGTACGAAGTTCTCTTCTCAAGGGAATTCGTCGAGCTGGCTCCATCTAAAATCAAATGAGCCTCGGATTAAGCCCGGTGTTGCGTTGTACGCGTCGGTTTACGTTCCTTACTCGCTCGTTGCGGTTCCAGAGGCTCTTCTTAGCAGAATTGGCCCTGATTAGGCGAGTGGAAAGCTTTCGTTTATTTAGTACACGATTAAGATTAAGTGGTCCCTTGTTTTGTGCGAGATTTAAACATTCGATCGCGGGTTTCAGACTTTAGAGAATTATAATATTCTTGTATCGTGAAGTTCATTGTTTGATTTGGATATTCAATGGAAACTTTTGGTGGACTAAAATTATGGGAAATTTCGGTAATTTCAATACATCTTACAATTTTTAAATTTGTACTTATTAGACTAGTTTATCCCTCAGTCTCTTTGTGTAGATCAGTTTTCATATATTTAATCAAAATATTTTGTAGTTCGTAATACATGTGATAATTGTGCTGGGTTAGGTTGAGTTAAACGAGGTTAGGTTCTGTTCACGAACACCCTGTATGGGTGACATCGCTCCCAAGGTGCTAAAATACAATAAATATTTGATTAGCTTAATGCTTTCACTACGAAGGATAACAGAATGGCTCGAACAATTTTTTGTTACCTATAAAAATTGACATAAAACTTCACACATAAATTGCACCGTGCATACAATTATTAAAATGTTAGAAAATTTTTAGTTTCGGTTCTTAATTTCTTACTCTACATTATTGAGAATCGTATATATTTTACTTCTTTCTAAAATATTTAATTTAACTGATTTTATGACGTCAGTCACACAGACAGTCAGTGTCAATTTTCGTTCATTTTTCAATTACTACAGTCTGATTCCCGAAGGTCCAAACAATTCTAAGCGTATTTTTCCAGACACACTCTGAAAACCGTTTTCCCGTAGCAATCTCGCATCACGACCTCCCCACGTTTGCCCAATGTCGATTTTCACCGATACCATTGTATATTAACAACTCCCTAAGGATTGTTCGTTTCCGTATTGAAACGAGTAAACCAGTTTGCAGTTCCGTTAATTCGTTTCTCGTTTTCCTCCTCCCACCCGTCCCAATTTTCTTCGAGCCACGGCGGTTCGTTCGATGGGGCCAATTTAACCCCCGATCGCGACATAATCCCCCGTTAATGCTCGAACCCGACGGTCGCGACTTTCACGATCCTCGTGGAACACGCACGAATTTACACTCGCGTTGCTTGATAACGAACGCGATAAAAAGTCAAGTTTTATTACGCGCGCATCCTGTGACCGGTTGATAAACAGGCCGGTTCACTCGTAAACCGGGGATGGGGAAAAGAGAAGAACCGTGAAGAATAAGAAAAAGCAAACGGGAATTCTACTGCGTGCAGTCTGCTTGGTCGGTGAACCAATAAGGAAAATCGGGAAGGAGAGGACGAGATGAACATCGAGCATTGGCGTAACTAGAATTTTTCCACGGGACAGGTAGGGTTGTTCGAAGCAAAAGGGGATGCATGGGAAGAGTTCGATGGAAATTATGAAATAATCGTTTTTGAGAAAAACGGTGGTACAAGGAAAATTACATTATCGAAGTTATCGTTGGGGAAAATTAGAACATTAGAAGTTAATCCACATATTGATGCAACTAGTACTTTTCGAGGGACCATTATAATATTTTGGAGAATTTTCACATGTTGGATGGATTAACTCACACTTTGAAATCATCAGTCCATATGTTGGAGGGTCAGTCTATAATTTAGATCTGTCATCCACTCTTTACAAAGGCTAATTTTCATTTTGGAGATGTCAGTTCAAGTTTTGCTATACGTTCATTCACAGCTTGAAAGGACTAGTCTATATTTGGAAGTGATCAATCCACATATTGGAGTATCAGTCTTAGTTGGTGTATTATTCCACAATTTAGAGCTGTATGTCCACATTTTGATATAGTCTGTCCACTTAGAGGATCAATCCACATTGTGGAGCAATCTGTCCACTTACAAGATCAGTCTCCATTTTGGAGCAATCTGTCCATCTAGAGGATCAATTCACATATAAATGGCGTCAGTTTACATTTTATAGAGGTTCATCCACATGTTGGTGATGTTAGTTCATATTTTGTGCAGGTCCAGCTACATTTCTAAGGGACCAGTTCACATATTGTACAGGTCCAGATACTTTTCTAAGGGACCAATCCACATATTGTACAGATCCAGCTATGTTTCTAAGGGACCAGTACAGGTATTGTATAGGTCCAGCCACATTTTGTACAGGACCAGCTACGTTTCTAAGGGACCAATCCACATTTTGTACAGGTCCAGCTACATTTCTAAGGGACCAGTTCACATATTGTACAGGTCCAGATACGTTTCTAAGGGACCAATCCACATATTGTACAGGTCCAGCTACATTTCTAAGGGACCAGTTCACACATTGTACAGGCCCAGCTACATTACGGATAGACTAGTTGATATTTCTTAGAAGGTGCAGATCGGTCTAGATTTCGTAGGGTGCAGGGTTAGTACAAGCCCCAGTAAGTTACGCCAATGTTTCGAAGACAAGAGTTCTTTCCAACAGAACGAAACTGCTCGGTGGAAACGACGTAGTCGTGGAAAGGGGGTCGAATAAGAATAAGAAAAACGGCGTACGTCTGATAAGCTTGGTACGGCGGCGACGTCGGTCGGCGTCCAGGGAGAGAACCGGGGCCACCACTTTCACCGAATGAAAGTAAAACTCGATTCGGCGTGCAAGTCCCGGCGGCGTGCAACGTAAACTCTCTCGCGAGCGCGGCGCGTGCCCCAGGAATGTCATTAACCGACCTCGCCTCCTCCGCTTCCATTTCATCTGCCGAGGCTGCTCGCAATAAACCTCTTTCGCTTTGCCTAACGTACGAGCCGCCGTGCTCCTCTCTCCTAATAAAGTTTTACGATCCGCGGATTCGACGAACTCGCCGGATACGTTCACGCGTATTCGCGGGGCCGTTTCGCGTACGTTACGTCGGACGATTGATGCGATGCGAAATTACGCGGCAGAGACTAATTTATTATCGTACGGGGATGTCGACGCAGGTCGAACTTTTCACTCGTTTGTTTTGTCAGATTTTACGAGAGTCTCCGAAGATTGATGCCTGAAATGTTGTTTAGGAAAGCAATTCCGATAAATCATTGGACACCTTGAAGTTTATATGGCAAATGCAATATTGTAGGTTAACGATTACTGTTTCATAGTTATGTATGTACTGTCGCATAAGTTATTTGAAACTACACAAATGCAATAAAAGGAGAATGATTGTTCACGTGCGTGTCAATACACGATTGTCTACCTATTCTCACATCTCAGCCAGGTTTGAAAAGCAAACCAACTGGATATTCGACAGTGTACAAAGGAAACGACGGATACATGTTCGAACCACGCGAGCACACTGTATACTAACAATCGACGGATGCATGTTATTTTCAGTCGTATCGTTTGCGAGGGTCGGAAAAATTTACGAGAAGACTCGCTATGAGATCTCCTAGCCACGGAAGGTGCCCATTTTGCGTAGGTCGATTGCCTTACTGCTATCCTGTATCGATTTCTCTCGAAATACTTTGCATAATAGCGTCAACAGTTGGAGTTCGACAGTAATTATCATATTCGTTAAGGGTTTATATTGTTATTTGTTGCTTTCCTGGAAGTCTCACTTTCGTTACAACCATAGTACTTATAATAGTGATTGGTAACGTTGGAGATCAAGCGAAAGAGATGTTGGGAGATCGTATATTTTCAAATGAGAAAATGTTTTAATATGGAAAATTAAAAATTAGACATATGTGAAGTCGGAAATTTGCAAGTGTAGGATTTTGTAATTTGAACATCTGGGGATCTTGGACTCGTGATTGAGGGAATTAGGGGATGTAGAATTTTGAAATTTGGGAATTTGGGAATGTGGGATTCGGAAATCTTAGAATTTCAAGATGTACAATTCGGGATTTTATAAATTATGGAGTGTAGCATTTGAACATTTAGGAATTTGGACATATGTAAATCGGAAATTAGGAAATTCAAAATATACGATTCGATATTTTAGGGATTACAGTGTGTAGGATTTGCAAACCTACAAATTTTGGGCTGCAGGCATCGTAAACTTAAAAAATTGAAAAGTAGAACTTGTAAATTTGAGATTTTCGAAATATTGGGTTCGAGATTGTAGACATTAGGGGGATTAGGACAAAAAAAAATTGTGAATTTTCAAATTCAGAAGTCGCGATTTTAGAGAAAATTATAGAAATTTAAGTATGTAATAATATAGAATTCGAAATAGAAATTTCTAAATTAAGAATGTAAAAACATAAGAATGAATAGATTTTAAAAATTGAAAATCCCCAGATTTAGAAATTGAAAATCTAGTTCTCCACAGACGTACAGCGTATATTACACCCCTCATAGACCCTATATAAAATAGGACTACCCCCTCGAGGGTTATAGCTGCACCGTGGTCATGGTTGGTCCTGTCTTCCAGCTACCATCAAATTATTTTCCAACCTTCTGACTACCGGTGCAAAATAACTGTACGATTCAAGTTGCAGCTTCTAACTTGTACGAGGACATGTGCTGATGTCTCAGATGTCCCATGATGCATGGTCGCGCGAGGACCGTAAAATCTTTTTTTATGGTTTACACCTTGGGTGCACAGCGTAAAAGAGTTCTACTCGCGTGACATCGGTTGAGCCTCTCCTTGAACTAGTTTCAAATCTTTCGGTAAAAAAGTTTGTTCCATGTTAAAATTATATTAACCCTTACCTTGTCGGCACTTCGTTAGTTTTTACCGAAGTTACGCATTTTTTATTGTTCTCATACTTTTTATACGATCTTGAAAACCATTTTCATATACTATTATCGCTTCTCTGATTAAGCTATTTATATATTTATTTATTTTAATGTTTCGAATTTATGGAACTGCTGAGTTCGTATACGTTTTGTGTTGAAAACAGAGATATTTTAAAAATGTTTCCCCCGAGAAAGATTTCAATCTGCACGTCGTTAAATGTTTGATT
The DNA here is from genome assembly GCA_947623535.1 of Coelioxys conoideus. Taxonomy (NCBI): domain Eukaryota; kingdom Metazoa; phylum Arthropoda; class Insecta; order Hymenoptera; family Megachilidae; genus Coelioxys; species Coelioxys conoideus. Next base: position 13,441,973 of record OX392457.1, on the reverse strand, counting down.
GCAATTTAAACTCCAATTAGGACGACTTCACACTGAATCGTAAAGTTACTACAATACGAAATAATTGATCATAAATTGTACTCTGCGTTTTCAAGTTTCAAATTAAATTTAATTGGACATAGTCAATTAAATTTTTAAAAATTAGTAGCAATGATTCTTTAAGTTTTTCTTAATTACAGTTGAAAAATATCATTTTTCAAAAATTAAATTCTATGAAATTTTTCTCTCTTTAATTAGAATCTGTAATGTATAAATTTGCAATTAACAAGGTTTTTTTTCTTAAATCAGAGGCAAGTAAATAGTGTAAATATGATCTCACAAAAGCACAATGACTCATCTGCAATACTCGCGAAATTACAGTGCAATTGTAGCGCGAAGACAAACAAGAATAACAATGGCTAGTTGGAAGAACATTCTGCAGGGATCTTATTGCATTCGTGACTAATGCTTCCTCGTGTAAAACATTTGTCGGTTCAACAGATCGATAAGTCGTTCGACTTTACCGAATCACGGGTCTGACAAATGTCTTCTAGCCACCTTGAATGCAAAGCAGCGACGCTGTAGAAATAAACCTAGTTTACTATAGTCGGTGAAACGCCTCCTCGCAATCATGCCGAATGCAGAATTCGCATGAAAAGTCGATGAAAACGGTGAACGAGATCTCATTGCTGTTTTACACCAACAAAATGTGGCGGGCTGAGATACGCGATGGAGTTTCGGCACGAAAATGAAAATCGTACAGGTTGAGATGAAATTTAGTTACCTGCTTGCATTGAGACTTTTGATAAAAGGCCTGTGATAAAAGACTTTAATATCAAAACTTTTTAATGCTATGACGAAAGACTTTTTAATGAGACTCTTGACAAAACTTTATGAAGTCTGACATTGATTGATCCATGAATTTAGATTTGTTGGAAAAACTTGAAATTTGATGGTGATTTATTATTGAGTAAAGATTTTTGACAAGATTATTAAATTCCACGTTGATTGATCTTTGAATCCAGATTGTTGACAAAATTTGATGAAATTTTGTGTTGATTGATCTTTGAATCAAAATTGTTGACAAAATTTGATGAAATTTTGTGTTGAATAATCTTTGAATCAAGATTGTTGATGAAATTTGATAATATTTTATGATAGTCCAAGAATTGCAGTTCAGTCTGACAGTCTTAAGTACCAGCACGATGTAACAGCCCCGAAAAAGATAGAAAGAAAGCATTTTGGTGGTTTGAGGATTCTATTTCTGCTTGGAATGAATTTTTTCTCTGATATGACAGTGGTCTCTTCCCTCTGCTCGCAATCAGTTCTTACCAATTTCGACGCAGGCAACATTGCACCGAAACAATTCATATTTCTCAGTCCGATGGGAGTCGCGGCTATGATGTCAATCAGATAAAAATCCACATTTCAATAATTTCTCCCTTGGAATTCTGATGGAGAACTTTGTTTTTGTACCATCGATATTGTTTGGGGAGATCTGTGCGATAGTTCTAAAGAATTTCTGTGTTTGTGCGTTGACCCTGATAAGGTATGAATGCATTGTCAGAAGATTGTTTTACATGATTCATTTTTTTTTTTTTTTTTTTTTTTTTAAGTATGTTTTAGGACAATCTTGAAATTTGTATTGTTTTAGATCATTCAATTTTGGTATTATTTAGTTGATTCAGTTTTTGATTTTTGGATTACTAGATTTGTAGATTTTTAGTTGTTTTATGTTTTTATATTTTCTAAATTTTTAAGTTCCTAAAACTCCTAAGTTTCTAGATTTCCTCCTTCTCAAGTTTCCAAACTTGTAAATTTCGTAATGTTTCGATTTCCAAATTACCAAATGCCCTAATTTATAAATTTCCAACCCCACAATTAGTTAATTCATAAATAATTATATTTATAAATTTAATTTATAAATTATATTACTTAATATAAATTCTTAGGTTTCTAATTTCTAAGTGTCGACGTTATCAAATTATAGAATGACTAAGTTTTTAAATCCACAAATCATTGAATTTGTAAATTTGTAAGTTTCTAACTTTCTCAATTTTCGAATTTGAAGTTGTGTTAAATTACCACCCGCTTCTCAAAATGTATATATCTATAAAATCTATAAAGTATAAATTCTCAATGAATATCCGAAATAAATATAAATTAATTGCAATCGAAGCATATAGTTCTTTAAGCGCCATTTTAAAAACAACAACGTTTGAAGTATCTGTACATTAATTTCGTATAACATGATTTAAATTATTGCAAGATATTCTCTTCATATAAAGAGCCAAACAAATGTTTAAGCAATCATTATTATTATCATCCTTTTCAGTATGTGGTAATCGTATAGCAATCTTATAAGAATCTTTCCGTCTGCAATCTTATTTAATTGGCCACATTGTGGCAATCCTTTCAAGCTATTGCCAAAGATCCCGTATAATTAAATGGAATGAAAGTAGAAAGAAGGGATCTCCTTCCAGTATTCACCTCATTAGCCATTTTATCGTATAGCAGAGGATTTCATTAAATCTTTTATAGAAGAGTGTTTTATATCAAGGTTATATTGACCGTATATTCTGAAATTGTAAGCAACGAAACTTTAATAAATGCATGGAAGCTTGAGTTAGGAAATAGTTGAGATGATGAATCTCAATGAGGAAATGAAATCGTTGTCTTGACTAATACGACGTAATGATTCTGCTCATAAATATTTGTGTCGAAAGATATATCTCACAAATTATTTAATTCCTGTGTTATACCATTTATTCTACATTGTAAAAAAAATCAAACGCAATGTATTTCATGAAATGAGAAACGAGGGGTGATGAACAAGTTTCATTTTAATTTACCAAGAATGTAAGAATCAGAAGAATATACTTACTTCTGTTAAAGATATTCTCAGATTCTTTAAGTTATTCCTAATTCTTAGCTATTTTATTTAACCATAATTTTGCTAAGATATTACAGGTATAATACTCGCAATGGTATGTATGCGATAGCTGAAATCAGATATCCGTAGTCTGTTAGGAATTTTGAGTATCGCTGTTGCTTGTCAGAATCGATAACGCACCGATGGTGGGTAAAGTAGAAAACCCACGTGCCTTAAAAAAAAAAGTCCAACCGAATTTGTTATTAACTATAAAGAAGCTCCTAAAGCCTGTTTTACTTTAAATATACGACATAAATAATTTTTTTTTACAGTTTCAGTGTCGAATACACACAAACAAATCTTTTAACGAGCTTCTTCAGGTTATTTGTGATCTGATTTTTTTCACAAACGTTATATCTTTGTAAGTGCCGAGTTAATCAATGTTTGCTGTTCTAAATTTCATACTTGTTCGCAGTAATAAAAGAAACTCGTTAATTCCTCGCAGGGAATGTCCTCATTTGCAAGGTAGAGTGCGCTATGCTACAAACACAATATTGTTCGTGTCGGTATTTCAGTCTGAACGCGGTTAATTGAGTTCGGTTTTATGCAAAGCATTTAGAACGCATTACCCAGCGAATTTTCTCGGAAGAAGCGTATCGGAAAGTCCACTGCAAAATATCTTTCGAATTAACAAGAAGAAACGAACACGATTTTATATACACAACATATGTATAGTATGTACACAGATTCGTGTTCATTTTCACCTAATTTAAATTTAGATTGCGGTCTCGTTAATTTCTTCCTCAAATTTCGCAGAGATCCGATGTGTTAGTTGCCCAGAGTGTCTTTCAGAACATCTGGAACTTATTTCCTCAGGTTCTGGAAAATCACAATTTTCTTTATATCGACTTGTCTTCTTTTTTTGAAAACTCAGTTGATTTAATTAAGATTTTATGAAACATGAGAAACCAAATTTTTAATTTGTGTTCCAAATATTTTTCTTGCCTTTTAATAAATGGATCTTCAAAATCCACAATTCATTGAATAATTATAGTATTTTGTAAAGTATTGAAATATCCATGCTGGGTAAATACTCCATTTGCAAATTAACTATGTCACAAAACATTTCTCAATTCTAATTATTTACCAAACTGATTTTTATCCAAGGAAGTTGTACAATAGATGCAAAATTTTCATATTAATCATGTTAGTCGAAACTGTGCAATAAAGATTCATTCAAAACAATTTTATAATCAACTCAGATGTCAGAAAACAATTTTCGAAACTGTACAATAAAATAGCGTTTAAAACAAAAATACGAATCACAAAATATCAAACAGATCTCTAAGATCCACCATCATAATCACAGTATTAATTTCCATTCAATAATATTTTCCCGTCGACAAACAGCAACGCTAAACCTTTTTATTTCAAAAATTTGACGAATACTTCAGTAAAATTCCTTCATTAATTGTCGCTCCCATCTAGTTCGCCGTGCTTGCGCGCCACACACTTACAGTCTTAGTTAAGAATGCCTTATTATAAATTACATTAAACCAAATAGTAAATGCATCAACCTTTCGAGCGCAGAAGATCAAAAATCCGCCACGAGCCGGAATTCGATAAGACCGATTAATTCGATAAAACCGACCAATAAACAAGACAAATAAATTGCGAGCGAGACGTTGATTTAACGCAACACGGTTCATTATCGAGTTAACCAACTGGATACACGTTGTAGGACTATCGTAAATATTTCATAATGTTCTCCGCATGAAATGTTCCTCCCGATTCAAAAATAGAGAAGCTCAATAATTATCCAGTTAGGTAAGTTCGCTCTCGTTGATTCGCAAGAAGCTTTTCCGCAGCTCGCGGTACTCCAGTAATCGATAAAACGATCCAACCGCGACCGTAGTTCTCTCGTTCGTGATTGCACGTGTATCTCGTCTGCCACAGACCCATGTAGGTTAAGAGTGCACGGTCGTGTGCAATATAGAACAGAACTCGTACAAGTCGCGGGTGCAAGTTACGGTAGGTAAGTACCGTTTGCCGGGACGACAGTTGCCGTGCAGGTGTATGGAATCGCTTACACGTTGCGCGTATCTCGCCTCCGAACATGCTTTGCTCCCGTGAAATGATTCTTTTCTTATCGGGACACGGCACGAACGTTACCACAAAGTGTGAACCCTCGTCGATTTTTTCGAAAAACGTCTCGGCGTTTAGGTATTAGGTTGGTGCATATGAAATGTCGGATTTTTAACACTAGACGTACCGGCATTAAATGCATGCTTACTTCGAAACTGAAAATAAAGTAGAAAAATAAATAAAGAAATATTGCAGCATCGCCTAATATATACAACCATTCATTAGCTCAATAAAACATGTCAGACATTTTGACAAAAGGACGGCAATAAAATTTTGTAATAAAAAATGTCAAACCAGAAACCAGTCATTTGGACTGGTTGGTAGATTCTCACGGGATTTGAAGCAATATATGGAGGACGTGGCAGTAAAACTGTTAAATTGTTACTTCTCACGTTTTGGTAAGTACTGTATTCGGCGATATAACGCGTGGGCGATTAGTGCGTAGAGGTTCGATGCGCCGGTACGGTTATGCGTTGGCGATATAGTGCGTGGGTATGTAATATTTTGAAGGTACAACGCGTGGGTTTGTAATGCGTTGAAGACACAACAAAGATACAGTAATATGTTTGCGATACAATGCGCGAGTATGTAATAGGCGACGCTACGTCTAGGTGTAGAATATGTGTAGAAATACAATGCATGGATGTAGAGTACGTTTGGAATGTGATGTGTGAGTGTACAACAGGTTGGTAATACAACGTACCGGTATTATATGGATATAGGATACGTTGGAATTCAACGTGTGGCGATATAACCTGCGGTGATGTAACATATAGCGATGATTTAATTTGGGATAATATAATGCGTGAAAATGTAACGTATAGCGATACTAACGAGTGGTGAACTAGCACATAAATGTATGTACCAATGCGTGGTGATCTCACGCGCAGTATTACTCATGCACAGCAATACTAACGCGTAGCAATAGTAAGACAATCAGTATCTAACACGTGGTAATTCAACGTGTAGTGATCCACCACGTGGTAATTATTACGTGTAGTAATCTAATACGTGGTAATTCAACGCAAAGTAATCTAATGTGTGGTGCTACTTTAAGATGTGGTGATTTAAATGCGTGGTAATATAACGTGTAATGATTCGCTATATAGAAATCACTAGGTTTAGTAATCTAACACGTGGTAATTCAACACGTTGTGATCTAATGTAACGTGTAGCGATACTAACCCCTGGTAATATAACGTGTAGTGATTCTAACGCGTGGTAACCTAACTCGTAGAAATATTAACACGTGATGATCCAACGCGTGACAATATTACGCACGGGTGATATATCGTGTGATAATTTATTACACAGAAATACATCTGTCAATGCAATGGCAATATAATGATCGGTATTCACGAACGTACTACGAAAGATCTACTAGTGTATGTTAAAACCTCACCGACCAACATAGCGAACAGCAATATAACAAGATTCCACCATATCTTAATAAATCGAATCAATTTCTACCGAACAAATTTTCTATTAACTATGTAAACCATTTAATCGAATGATTTATTCTTTCAATTATACAGAATAAAAGAAAGTCGATAACTGTAAAAATGCCGGTATAAAGTGATATGTTGCAAACTCGCAAGATATTCCACAAAGTGATGCATACAACCGCAACACGTGAAGATAACATATGAATCAATTTATGAAAACCGGTATTGTAGAAACACGTAAACAGATTTCGGTCTGGAATGTTTCAACTCGTTTTCAAGCATCTCGCAGTGATGTACGTGATATACAACACGATTCCAACTTCTCCTCAATAAAGAAGAAATTGCTAACTATAGCGGGAAACATCACACGTGTCTCGCTACCTGTAAGAACCTGCTCCTTGTAAGCTTATTAGACACTGATGACCATGATTGCAAACTAAAAAGACATAATCCGATAGACGGAGGTAACGGATGCATCAACAGAACTACATGTATTTTATAAATGTTAATATCGTACGTGTTTCAATCTATAATGGAAGTATTGAGATAACGCTGTCTGATTTGCAAACGTTCGTGTTGCCATCGTTCTTCGTTCGTGCTTCTTAAAACCTGGTTGACAGTAAACTAATTAATTAAATTGCGAAAGATAATGTTGTTTTTGCGCGTGGAAACCTGTCAGAAACCTGTTCGAAATATTTTTACGTTTATCGTGTAATTGTTACAGTTCTTCTGTGCGTTGATATACTAACTGTATAAATTCGTGCGAGTAGTATTATTTAATTCATTCATTTTTTAGTAATCATAAATTTTAAGGGAACTTGTGGTCGAATGAGCAGCATGTAGGTTTGAGACTTTGAGCTTTAGGGAGGTTTTGTTTATTAAATATTGAGGGTACTTCATTAAATTTTGTTATTAAAATTATTTAAAGTTCCAACTCTTCAAGAATTCAAAGATCATGTCTTTTAATCCTTTTGGACCATCAAATGCAGTTTGATAGCAACTTTATATATTCCTGTTATAGTAAATCTGTATTAAGATCTTTTGAAATACAGTGGACAGTTATGACCACTTATTCATCAACGTCTATTTTAAATTCGTCCGGTAGCAATATGGATCCGAATGACTGTTACCATGACCTACAGTATCCAGGATCAAATGTGTGCTCCATACCTGCATCGTCCATCTTCGAATGAAACGTTTGCATCGTCGGAAAGAGCAGCACTCCCCAGCCAAGTTGTAGCCCATGACAGATCACTTGCACGAGTACGGCGACCAATACGATCACATGTCCCCATCCGCCCTCAGGATAATAATGCTTCTTGAGGGTGATCCTCTTACGGGCATTTATCGCGGTGAGAGACTCTTCTTCCGCCCCTTCTTCAGGTTCCTCGACGAGGTCCTCGCAATCGTTAACGCTGCCTAATCCACCTTCGAGGATCAGCTGCTCGGAGAATCGTCTCCTCATCATCTTGGGCGTGATGGTCACGCTGCTCCTTCGTCGTTCGCTAAAACCGTCCTCCTCTCTCCTCGTCTTTTTCTGCCTCTGAGTGAGACGTTTGTCCACCAGTGGTTCCTTCGACGGGTCCGTCTCGTCACATTCGTTATGCGAAGTCCACTGTTCCCTCGGTCTGATCATCTTCTCCGGCGACACACGCGGACTTCTCGCAAGCACCGTTTTCGTCGCGTTCGCATCGTTGCTGCTGCCTCTTCTAGGACGATCGTTCGCTCCCCCGGCTAGCGTTTGTTCGGAGAATCGCCGTTTATCTTGCTGGCCGATCTTGCAACCGCGTGTCGACTGCGTTTGATCCGAGTGCCGACGTTGGATCACCTGGACGATCGACTCCTGGCCGTCCACGCGATCCTCCTTGATCTCGTGGAACAGGCTGGCGACCGAGTTCCTGCCGGAAGACGGTGGCAGGATGCTCTGGCAGGTTGACACCGAGTAGCTCGAGTCCTTCCTCCTGAAACCGAACAGGAGCGCGTGATCTCTGCTCGAGCAGGTCGAGATCTTGCGACGATAGTACTGACACTGGCTGCAACGGCACTGACAACGGCACAGACACTGACACTCGCTCGAGACCGACCATTTCGCGGCCAGGAAGCAACGACACTTGGCCAATCTGGTCAGCAGTTCCGGATGCGACAGGAACGTCTCCGGTATTTCGATGCTTTCGGTCCAGGAACGACTGGTGTCCGTGGACGGGGTTCTGGTCAGGTCACGTTTCACCACCGAACTCTCCGTGGACCAACTTTCCGATTCCAGGCTCGAATTGTCCGGCAACTTCGACTTCTTCTGGACCGCCGGCTGCTGGGATTTTATTGGAACTTCCTGATTAACGGCCTCCGTTACCCCGTCAGTTATTACCGCCTCGTTAATCATCGCCGCGCTGTACGAGTTTCGACGTTTTCGGTATGCTTCTTCGTTCGCTGCATTCGACGTGTCTGCGGGGTCCATTCTCGGTGAGAATTGTTTATTACGATCGAAATTAAACGGTTCCCTGATAGTTGGCTCTTTCAAACGTTTGCACGAAAACTTGTTTCGAAGGCGTGGACACTTTGAACATCGTTCGAACGCTGAAAATTACTACGAATCTTCGCGCGCTTTCTCGAGAATCGTTTAAAAATTCGTCTCTCGCATTTTCATGGTATCGATTAATCGATTTTAAAACTCACAAAACGATGTATTTCAATCAATTGCACAGGTAAATAATAAGTGAAAAAGGGGCAAGTCGACGAAGCAATCAAGACAAGATGAAATATAGCGTTCATTCAAAGTCAAGAATACAAGATTTTATATAAATTATTAATACAATTATGACACACCGTAAGACTTATAAACTATTCACACAATTTTTAACATTTTTATCAATTTCTTAACTTTCGTTGATCAAAATTAAAAAGTGTCATGTACCGAATAACAAACACGAAACACACCAATTGTCACTGAGAATTTGATTAATTGGCAAGAGACCCGAAAACCGTATTAAAGGACTGGATTTGAAAGAAACCGAGAGTGGCTCGACCGCGTTCGCGTACTATTTCGAACTGGCCCACGTGGCTGCATCAAAAGTCGCGCTCTAACTGAGGTGAACAAAACAAATTAATGGTCGACCCTCGTAAGAAGGTTTACCGGTCCTTCGTAGATGCATCACGATGCCTTGCACGCGTGTAATCGTACGTGATCGTCAACGGACGACGCGTACGGACTGTCGAACACGATGTCCCGATTTTCATCGCCACGCACTATCGTGCGAGTTTCAATGAAATAATTCGTGCTTGTGAAACGTTCGCGGTAATCCAGAGACACCCATCGGATTCACGCTGCTCTTTTTTAACCAGTCGTCCGATAACGACCACGCGCGATTTCGTCGTTTTAACGCGTCAGAAAACGCAACACGATCGCGTCTCTTGCTCGTTTTCCTTCGTGCCGTTTCAACGGCTCGGGGACGCATAACTTCCCCGTCTAAAATATTCCCGTTACCGTCGTTAACGAAGCGAAATGTTTCATTTGCATGCCACGGGGATTCTCCTTTGGAAGAAACCCGAACGCTCGGGCTTACCATAATTTTTCCGCGCGATACGAGGATCACCTTGATACCGCGTCTCGTATCTTCGCTTTCGTCCGGCGGATAAGTTGATTACCTTTCGAAATATTGACCATTTGCGGCAATTCATATTAACGGGACGGGCAAACCGCGACGCTGAGTCAGCGAGCGATATTTAAATGAAGCGAGAAAACGAGAATGTACGAAAACGAGCGTCTGCTGGGGCGAACTAATGGATTTCGCAACGATAAGTGTCGACCGCTGAGATGTTACGTTCTTGTTTGTGTAAACATCTCCGTTTCGGCGCAGTTAATATCGCGATATCAAACGATCGTCACAGTCTTTTTTTTTACGCGTTCTTAAAGATCTGACAGAAAATGTTATTAACTTGAATTTATCCGTACTCGATGGACAGTAAATTGTGACGGCTGAAATTGCTAAAATATTTTTTCTTCGAGAAATAAGGAACGTAACATTTGACGTTTTAAATCGCACTACGTAAGAATAACAGGGATTTGCATTAATCCTGTATATGCAAATTATGGCGAAATACTCGTATTCCTTTTTTCCTTGATTCGTTTTTCAGATCTAATAAAAACCACGAACCACTTATCAGATCAGTTCCTGAGTCGTTACGTTCTGGCTGGGATGAAATGTTGAACAGTTTTAATAAAACTGAAGTTATTCAATCTAGAACATTTCCCAGCACTTTGATTTTGTTATAATTTATTTAATCTTTAATAGCAAATCGTCAATTTGTACACTGCATAAATATTTATGTTTTCCTGCGTTTCAAAAAATGGATCACGGCTAAAAGGTGCCATTATGTAGCATAGTGATATAGTGAAATAGTATAATAGAACGAAAGTGACAGGGAGAATGGTAAAATAATAGAATAGTCTAGTATAAAATGAAATACAAATGAAAGAAATTAAAATAGTATAGTATAGTAGAGTGGTACAAAAATATATAAAATAATAATTGAAAATGATGAGTGGTCCCAATTTTTTAGTCAGATATTCATAGAATTAAATCTCTCGACACACTCAATTCGAAATCGAAGACAAAATATAGTAATGAACAAATAAACGGCAAAACATAAATCAATATTCGTAGCAATTCCTTATCGCGACCAAAATCAACACAGATTTCAAGGAAAGCGTCATAACGAAGTATCCACATTTCTCACAAAGAAACTTATGAACCGGTTGTTTAACCGGTCGAGTGGCTTCAGAAAAAAAAAATGTCTGGAAGAAGTTAGCCATAATACCCGGCAATCATCTCCATCGGCAGAAACAAATCCTTCAGCCCCGAAAATCGATTACCCGACCGCGAAGTTACCCCATGCCCGATGGAGCGTGGTCAACGTCGGCTTCTTATCGTTAAGCTTGCTCGGGTAATTTCGTATTCATACTCCATCCTACCCGCGCGGCGATCAAGCGAAAAGAGCGAGGCGAAGAAAAAAAAAAGCGTGCGCGTAAAAACCATCTGATTTATGACGGCCGTTCGATCCGATCGGCGAACAAGGTTTTCACTTAGCGCCAATCAGTCGATTGCGCGGTTCCTAAATTCTCTTCGTTCCCGAAATCGTCGGAACGAGGGACCCGAAGATCGTTTCACGATCGATTCGACGCCGCGCCACGGCAACTGTACTCTCGATTGAGATAAACGACGGGCCGGCCAATTAGGCGTCAAGGACGTTCTTACCTGCACTGTGAAGAGCAGGCTGATGGAACTTTAATTCGGCGGTGATATGCCAGCTGCCTGGCGCCGCTAACTGCAAACCGATCCCGAGTAGATGAACGAGCGCCGAACAGGTGACAATAACGTATCCCCATCCTCCTTCCGGGTAGTAGTGTCTCCTCAGGGTGGCCTCTTTCCTCGCGTCGTTCATCGGCCGGCACAGCGAGCTACCGTTCCTCTTCCGACCATATTTTTCCCTCTCCCTGCTTCTGGCGCCTCCAATTATACTGCTCGCTCCTATTCTGCGCCAGCTGCTCCTCATTTTAGCCTCCGTCGCGGAATATTTACGGAACGTTTCCGGCTTACCCTGACACCGGCCTCCCCTAACCGCGTTGCTCTTCTTGTTAGACACCGGCGAACGAAAAGGGTCCACCCGCTGCCGAAGCAGACCCTCGGGCGTGCAATTCGGACACGCGTGTTGCATGTTCTCCGCCGCTGTTATGTAATCGTAATCCACTATTTGGATGTACGGGGTTGCGCCTTTCTTCGGGGTCAACGAACCTGCCGCGTCCTTCTCTTTCTCTTCGACATTCTGCGAACGCGGTGCTTCGATCTTCACGACCGTCTCCACGGTGAGAGGATCTTCTTGCACCTCGACGTTTATCTTCGGAGGATCTCGCACTTCGATATTCGCGTTCGGTGTTTCGGCTTCTTCTGTCGAGGTCTTTTCGACCGATTTCGTATTCGTGTCGCTTCTTCGGTGTTCATCGACGACCCCGAAGTTCGACTCAAAGTTCGAATGTATCGTCTCATCGTCAACGGTTTCGTCGCGATCATCAATGTCCCTGGCGAGACGCTGGTTCATAACGTCGGGTACCAATGATCTCAGTTCAAAAGTTTCCCCTAACTCGGCGGTTCGAGCGAGTCCGGTCTCGACGGCGAATCGTCGCTTGATTCCGAGCGACGTTGGATCCCCATGATCCAGGAGCACGATCTCGTCGATCCAACCGCGGTTTCCGGAAGCTAGCAGAGGATGGAGGGTTTCCCGAATGGTCGGGATGATCGTGACGGCGCGCGACAACGGGTCCACGCGCACCTTCACCGTCTGTGGTGCCCGATCCGGCCAGGAGCTGCTGTGTCTCATGCTCTTCCGGTCTTCCTGTCGCACTGTCATCTCTCGATCGCTTCATCGGTATCCGGTGGTCGAGGAGGACGGTCGAACACGAGATCCCGAGACCGCGATAAATCGATCTATCCTTCGAACTACATGATCGATCCACTGGCTATCGGTCGAGAGGATTAGTTGGGTGAGTACGAATTTCGCCCGCGGGCTATTATCTTCGAGAACCCGGCCGAATGAACACCGTTGGCTCTCGCGAGACGACTGCATTTTTCAGCGACCCGCCGCGACTTTATGACTCACTGGAAACTCGCGCGATGACGTTCAACCCGCGGTCGTCAAGCTCGCGGCATCTCGAAGACGTTTCGATCGTTCACGAGAGGATAGTAACAGCGATCCGTCGATTACGGAAGAACGATTGTTCGAAAAGGAGGAAGCGGTCCTGGCGAGTGCGCCAGGATGACTGCTACGCACGTGCTGCTCACTCGCGAGCAACCCTCTCCTCTCTATCCCTCTCCTTTTGCCCGGCTGTCTCCCTCTTCCCAATGGCGGGCGCATGCCTGTGATACTCGACGAATCGCGAAGCCACCGTCCCGAGGGTTCTTTTCCCGTGCATTCGAACGAATTTCAAACGATCGCGTGCTAATGAAAATCGACGAAAAAGTATGCATTTGTGGACTCTGATAAGGGGACCCCCCTCGTTCCGGGGTGAAATGTGTCACCGTGGAGAACGCGGTGAACCGAGACGGCAAACGATCTCCCCGTTCGGTGTTCGCCACGCGAATATATTCGCTTCTTCGGATACTCGAACCGGCGGAATCGCGATCGTAAAATGACCGGGTCCATAAAATTTGTTTCTCGGAATGGGGCCTTGTTGCACGCGACGACGTTCGTCAGACATTCGGTGATCGTTATCCGGGATCTTTATATTCCGCTATGGAAACCGTTGCTACCGATGCTTCCGGCTTTGATAAACTTTAGTGAAATCGTTCGAGTGCCATTGTGAAGCGAACGAGTGTCGAACGCGCGTTCGATGATCGCCCGATTTTTACGATTCTGAAGGTACTTGCAAAGGGAACTTGTTTGAAGAGGATCGATTCGCCGAGATTTTAGGAGAGGAAACTTTGGAAGTTCGCGGTAGGGTTTTGGGACTGGAAGCGGAACGCTAGAATTAGGGATTATTTTTCGTTTTAAATAATGGATATATCGTTTTTATTCTGCACGGGTTCGTCGCTGTGTCACGCGAACTATACAAATAACGAAACGAGCACGAAATGTTGTCGCATCAATCTAAAAGCCAGGACAAACAATCAATCTTGCGGTACAAGCTTCTGGTACACTCGGATGCAGCACAGGTTTCTCCTGAATAAGGGTACACCTATAAACTAGAAAATTTTTAAATTCTCCGATCTTCGAGTTTCCGGGCCTCTAAATTTTCGAACACCCGAACTTAAAGATTTTTTAATTTTTAATTTTCCAAATCTGCAAATCCCGAAATTTTTGAATTTATACGTATTGAAGTTCCTAGATTTTTCAATCCCCAAATCGCCTGGTTTTAATACCTTCAGGTATCCCAAATTTGTGGATCCTCAAATCTCTATGTTCTCATGTACGTAGATCTTCAAAGTCTCTAAATTCTTGTATATGTAAATCCTCAAATCTCTAAGTTGTCATGTATGTAGATCTTCAAATCCGGAGATTTCCGAACACTAATCTTTCTAAATTCCTATGTCCCCACATTCCTTGCCCTTACGTTTCTAGGTTCCCAAGTTCCTATGTCCATAAATTCCAAGGTCTTCAAATTCTCGAGTGTCCAAATCCTTACACCCCTAATCTATAAATCCACAAACCTATCACTGACTTACAAATAACTATAAATTTTTAAGTACCAACATTCTCAGATACTCGAATTTTCAGGTTTCCAAATTTCTCAACCCCCAAATCTCAAGATACCGAAATAACTATGTCCCGAAATCTCTAGCTCCCTAAATTCCTATATTCAAAATTCCTACAACTCCAAATGTAAACTCACGTCCGAATGTTCAAATCCGTAAAAATCCTTAAGAACCAAGAAGCGGGAGATCGCTGTCCCGTTGATGGCTTTATTTGTCGCGAGAAAGATTTGTTCCCGACTGTACATCACTGACCCAACCCAAAGAACTCGTAGCCCGTTCAAGGTGGCCGTTTCGCATCAATTGGTGGTGGACGTGGCGCAACGAGGACAATGAATCATGAGAAAAGGGCGTACGTTGGGTAAATGAGGCGAAAGAGGGTGAAGGCGTCGGGAAGATACACTGCTCCACCTCCCACGACATCGAGCGACCTGGATTTTAGGGAAGGGAAAAGAGGGTCGTAAAAATGCGCTCGCCCGAGAAGATTGGCCGCGATGATGTTAACGGCGACGGAGTCAGCTGTACAGTTATTCGACGCTTCGCGTCCCGATATGTGTCCCTTGCGTTTTCGATTCCGACGAAACGGCCGACCAAGACGGTTATCGTAAAATCCGGCGACATTAACGTGCGTAGGTTACGAGTGTCCGGTTTGAGCGCTCCTTTTCTTACCCGGGTCATGAACGATCATTATTTATCGTCGTACGTTTCATTGTTCGCGATCTATGTTGCCTTTGTTTCGTTGCTTTCACTCGTGAAGCAGCTACTATTCGATTTCGACGGAGTCGGATGTCTCAGTTCGATTTGTAGATGTTCAGCTGCTCGAAGTTTAAAAACGAAGTTAAAAGTTTGAGCACATTAAAGTACTTGAAGAGATTAGAAGTTTGTGAAGTTCTTGACTTCGCGTTTGTCACGGTGACATCTGTTAAACCCTCGCACTTTTCCGCTTCTTGAAAATGTGATTTTGATTACTTTTTTGTATAAAATTTTAAACACGATTTAGGATACCATCTGTCCGATTTACTTCTTTAACTTCTTTTAAAAATTTTGAACATCTTTTTGTAGCGCTGTTTACATGTGCTCCATTTTTTATTCTCTCGAGACGGAACACGTAATATTTTAGATTATTGAAGAAGGTTTTGCATGATGGTCTTCTACTTTTGAAAGTTGTTCTTATTTGTTGCATGCGCATGCTATGACGCCACACTGCAAGATTTTTGAAGGAAAAGAAAGGGAGAAACAAGATAAAGAATAGAAAAGTGTCAAAACAATTCTTAGCCCCTTACTTATAGGTCGTACGCCATGAGCGTAACTTCCTGTGACAGGATTATCTCTTCAAAAAGGGATTCCATCTATTGCACAAGGAAAAATGAAGAAATTTTTCATTTCTTCCGTAGATTTTTGATAACGTGTAATATTGATATCAGAAGTAAACAGTTTTAAATAATTGCGCTGAAGAAAAGTATTGAATCAAATAATTTATTATATTGCATGTGCCAAAGATGCATTGCGTGTGCATCATGAAAGCATCGTCAATGCGTTACAACTATTTTGGGATGCATTGCAGTTGCGTCATGGACGCATCATTATTGCGTAACAGTTATGTGTCGAATACGTCACTAATGTGTCATGGGTGCGTTACAAGTGTTTTGAAGATGCGATTACTGTATTTTAGATACAACAGATGTAGAGTGTTTCAAATATGTCAAGGCGCGTCATAGGTGCGTCGGAAATGTGTGACAGACGTTTTAATACATCACGAGATGCGTCAGTAATGTAGCTATATTATCGTAACTCATACTAACGTCATAGTTATATTTCGAATACGCTATAGGTTCTTTGGATGTGTGCCACAGATGCATCACAAATGTATAAGAGAATGCGAATACGTAAAAAGTTAAACGTAGGTTAACACTAAACCTACCGGCTTATAATGGAGCTTCATTTTGAAATTAAAAATGTAGTTGAAAAATGAATAAACGAACAATGAAGCACGAATTAATGTACACATTAATTCCTCATCTTGGTGAAAATCAACATGAATTTCAAAAAAGCCACCTTAACATACTTTCTTACTTAAAATTACAAACCTATTAAATGGCCATTTTGATCGCTGTGGAAGATTTAGCGTTAACGCAGGTCATGTTTGTGAGCGGAGTCCTAAAGCTATAGTCCACTTAGGGGATATTCTCGGCGTAACCACCTTATCACGAACAAGCTAAAATGCACAGTATCGTAGCACAATTTACGTTCACGTTTATCGAAAGCTCGCCTAATCAATGTATTTAACACGGCTGCCACAACGAGGCAGTTGAAAATGTGACTAGGTACTGCTTTAATGGTTAATAAATCTTACTAAATATGTTCACAATATACTGGCCTATTTATTATCCACAGTTTGAAGTAATTAATACGAGTATATTCAATTAGGTAAATGACCAACTTCTTAATAATACAAATGATTAATTCACATGGAAATTTAAGCGTCACCCATGTGCGGATGACGTGGCCGTCAAAGTGTTAACCCTAGATCTACGGTCGTTTCATGACTACTTATACTTAAATTGAAACTAAACTATAAAAATAAATAGATAGTTAATAATACGTAAAGTGGTTTATACAATGATTCTTTATCTTGAAGACCGTTAACATACACTTAGACAAAAGCTTCTCGATAATTTTCATAATTGAAAATGAGAAATGTAAGATCCGTCATTCTGACGGGTTTCGTAAAACTAGTGTTAATCAATTATATCTTTCCTGTGACCACGTTATTTATTGCAGATGCATCGCAAAGGTACGCATCGTTGCGGGTGTCAGAGGATCACGATATTAAAAGTCAAGGGGTTAATTCGCGAAGAAAAAAGAAATAGCTCGACGAGCACGAATTCCGCGCGGACGGTTACGAGCGAGGATATGAAGATGCGTGAAATGGCCGCGTCTCTCCTCAGGACGAAGTAGAACAGAGACGCATCTGTCGTCGATGTTGCTCGCCGTAAATTCTATCGCGAGCCGTCCTCTAAATGCTCGTAACTAACGCGCATCCAGCTTTCTTTTTCCGTCGAGCCGATGATTTATGCGCGTTATTAATTTAAGAAGGGCCGCGCGAACGCGACGAAAACGCGTATCTCAAAGGAATTCCGTTTAAATTGAAAATGATTCATCGCGCGCGCCGCCCCCACGTTCCATAACCCTCTCGTTCTTTCGCCGGTTAAACGGCGCCGTTTGAAGCGTTGCACGAAACTCGACCGGCAAGTTCGCGCTTATCTGGCGGCGAGCAAAAATTAAGAAGGTGATTTAAGAGGGCGCGCGCGCGGCCAAATCGCGTGCAACACCGTAGTATTTGGCCGTGTGTTATATGTGTATTCACGACGTACGCGGATATCGGTCGTCGTGTTTACGAGGGCCTCGTTTCGCCGATACGTTATCCAACCGATCCGTTCCACTTGCCGCGACTTATTATTATCCGCATCTGGGTCGATCTTGATGCTTACCGTTCGCTTAGACGCGATCGCTTCGTTAACCTTTTCAGGCTCGCTGCTTTCTTTATGGCCGTTCGAGGAAAAAGCACGAACTCGTGTGCACGTCGTCTGACGAGCGTGAAATCAACCGGACGCTAAGTAGGTTCGAATTGTAGGTTGTCTGCTTGTCCAAATTTATTTTGCTCGAGTTAGTGGAAAGTGGTTTGGTCGCTCATACTTCAGCCACTGCACTCTTACTTTTTTTTTGTATGAACGCGATAGAATTGTAGAGCGATTATGAATTAGGCTGTGAGAGCCGAAATTAAACTTCTAGAGAATATAACGGTTGTATTTACAAAATTGCCCAAACAATTAGCATAATTGGAGCAATGCACGGCCAAGCATGGTAACTTGAAAATATAAATTCTGACACCAATTTAGGTTTTATCCGTGGTCTAATTTTCTCTTTTCAGTGAAAACGCATGTAAATGGATCTATTTTCCTCGGGAAAATATGTACGCACGAGACCATATGGTAGTTATAGTTTGAATTAAAGCATCAAAGATCCGTCAAGTGGTATGACGGATCGTATGCATGTTTATCGTAGCTGGTACTAACACACTGTACGTAGAATTGAAACACCGACGCGTTTAGCGTGTAGTTAAACTGTTATGCCATTCGTGAGACGCTATTTGAGACGATCTGTTATGAACGTTGTGGAAGTCGTATGTTCAGTATCGGCCGATACATTTTTCATAGCAAGTTTCTGTAACACTCGTAACGTGTGGTCACGATAAATTTCTCGTTAGAATATGTATGAAGTTCCTCCTATTTTCCAGAGGACATCTAGACCTTAAATTGTGTCATGATAGTTGTTACGCTCCGTGTTTACGGATTATTTATGAAACCGGTGTTATTTATGACCAGGACAAATAAACTGGATCTTCATCCTGCCCACATACCGTTCGTGATAATTAGTGTATAATCTGTTCTAGTGATCTTGTTTTCTGATACTTTAAGCAGTTGATTAATGGGTGTATTATTATGTTAATAATTTTCGTATCTGGTTAGAGGCTGGTTGCGTCCATCACCCTCTTCCTCGCGATATAATGATATAAAGCAATCTAACCTGTGACCATGTTTATACGCTACACTGTCGTTTATTTATTACACTATATTTTGAGATATGTAACGAGCTCGAAACTATCGTTATTATAAGCTCATGGTCGTCGCTTATGCGTGGTGGCTGCTGCTTGTAATAAATCAGACAAGGAATGTCTTAATATCCCATCTGGGAGATTTTCTTCCTTCCATTTCTTGCACTTTGCTTGATATTCCTGATTGCAGCATCAACGATTTTAAGAGTAAATTATAATTAACATTGCAATTAAGTTGTAATTAAAATTGCAAGCAAATTATAATTAAAATAACATGTAAATTATAATTAAAATTACACGTAAATTATATATAAAACTGTAATTAAATTATAATTAAGTAATAATTTAATATTTTTTATGATCGAGAGTTAGAACGTAATTATTGATTGAATCATTTTCCAATTGAAAATTTGAACATCATTTTTAGTATACATGGCTGTATGTTTGCCACATTAAATATTAATTTTTAAAGAGATTTACGTATATTAACAATTTAATCATAATTATTAAATAACGCGTTCTAATAAATTGGTGCAATGTACGATTTTCGACGATGAATTAACTTTGTCAATATAAGTTTTCATATCTTCAAATCCATCGGAATTTTACGAAGATTTTCACAGTCGTAAGTGAATATTTATTTCACCGTCGAGGAGGAACGAAATTCAAGAGGGCAAACGTGTACCCAATCTAACCGAAACGGCGTCACGTTGGAAATTAATCTTCCCCAGAGTCGTTTCGATTTCCAATTGTCGCGAATTCGCTGAATCAACAGCATCGATTCCGCATCCGTCGTCGAGGGCCAATCCATTTACCCGTCACGAAGCTTAATTTCACCCGAAGAGCTTTAAAAGCGACTATAATCGCTGCTCTTGTCCGTACTACCGTTTTTCGTGGATGGTGGTAGCCTAACTTCGACAGACCTCGGTTTCCATGTACTACACGCTCCTGACCTTGAAAACAGCGGCGAAGGATCATCATCCTTGTTGAAAGTACGTCCAACCAGGAGAGAAATAATCTGTCGGAAGTTACTTATCTCTTGTCTAAATAACGTTTCACCTTATCCTGTCGTCGTACGACAACCTCGGGACACGCTTTACTTACGAGCTATTAAACCCTGTTATGACCTTGGTGGTAGTTCCACGTCGGTTTATGGCGGTCGTAAAATTTATCTAGGACCGTAGCTTACGTGGATTTCGAATTGTGGCCGATCCGACCGTTGTTTACCGCTGCAAACGCTATCTGAGCGTCGTGAAAAGCACCTCGTACCGTTTCCAACGGATCCAGTTTTCGTTGTCTTCTTTGTTGCAACCCGTTCGCTGCTGCAACGGTGTCTTAGGAAAGCGGAATCGTAAAAGGAGGGCGATCGGTGGAGGACAGCTTCCGTTTATCCTCGATAAGGGCTTTAGAACGGAACGCAGATGTACACAATATTATCGGCGACTCGCTGGCACACGGCGATAAAATGCATCGGGAATTAGTAAGATGTACACTTTGCAGAGGTACCGGCGTATCGTAAACGGGAATACGAGGCAATAAAGCGAGATTAGCAAGGTGAATGGTTTACCGAAGTGTCTCCCGGACTTTCAAATGGTTCTTTATACGCGCAAACGAAGTGAGAATAAATTTGCTCGTTTTGGTAGCGAGAGAGTCGTAGGTAATTGAAGAGCACCGTGCCCGCAGGAGAAACAATGTAACGAGCAGAGAATATTCCCACCGGCACGAACGGCATTATCGTATCGTTTCAGACGTAAAAGTCGTTGCAGACAATTCGACGCACGTTTTTTATTCTAATTGAGATCCAGCCGCATATCAAAGGGCGACTGTGCCCGTTGCCTTAGTCGTCATAAGAAAACTTCATAGATCTTTGAATATTTTATGAGGCACGAATGTCGGCGGTGCTCGGCTCGACGCGCCACATTGTCCCGAGTGTTATCTTATTTCCCACAGGTAAAGTGGGAATTTACGGGGGGATACATTTTTGCATAAACAAAGGTATTTGTTCCCTTCCTCGTGCGCTAAACATCCCATAACTTTCGATTTTGATCGTTGTTCGTGTTAATGCCTTTAGAGTGTGTAATGTTCTTCCGTGGAGAAACATTTTTCGAAGAATAAGATTACCCTATCTAAGACTTTCAAGTTCTTTACGGTAAAACAGAATGTAATTGTATAACATGATACGTATCTAACGAAACCTTAGGAAGAGTACGGTAACGAACGGACGTATTAAAAGATCATAGATATAATGCAACTCTAAATATAACTCCACTTAGCTAAATCTTAACCCAATTCAATTTAAACTAACTTAATATTCATTTAACCTAATAATGTAATTTATTTTTAAGCAGAGCTATCCTAATCATATCTAACTTATCTTCAACCAAACCTCAAATAATTCAAACTCAATTTTACCTAACATAACCTTAACATGATCTAGTTTAGTCTTAGTTGGTCTGTACCTAACCTAGTCTACTCTAATTTAACACCAGAATAACCTAATCGCACCAGACTTACCTGCAGAATAAAGTAATCGAACGTAATTGAACCTAAATTAATTGAACTTTATCCTAACCTATTCTTAAGCCAACCTAATCTAACCTTGACTCATTTTTTATTAAGTTAGAATTATATTTAAGTTACGTACACTTTACTAAATGTAAAGTATATTTGAAAGATTATGTTCTTTTGTGTATATTTTTTAGGAGTAACTTTTTAATAAATTACATCCTCCCGTTAAAATCTTCACAACATTGTTCAGGATTATCTCTACAGCAAGTCAAAAAAGTATCTAAATCGAAAATTAACTTTTTCTAAATATGTAAAAAATCTAGGAAAAATGATTTTCAAAGTATCCCACTGTATATCCGTGATCTACGATAGTAATCTAGTAATATACTGTGTCCGATGAGAGGAGAACTACATTCGATACCAACTTATCAGATACGTAGCTCAAATCATTGAATATAAAGGACAGGAATCAGAGTAGATCTCAATACCAGTAATCTCCTCCGGGATGCTTGAACAGTCAAATAGGGACATGAATGAACGAAAGCATAATCAATTATCTGAACGTTTATTATTTACAAAATCGGCTGTTCCGCTAGGAGAATGCCTTGAGGTCTCCGTAGAACAGCCTCATTCTCTCCTTGAGTTCATCCGCGTACCTAAGCGCGGACTCGTCGACAGTGAGGTCCTCCATGAGTAGCTCGCAGTCCAAGTGTCTATCATCGCATGCCCTATGGTGGTGCTTGAGGACGTCTTCCGGGTCGAAGTGATGGGCTCTCCTCGTCGACGGATTCAACGTGGCCAGCGCGTAGTGATTATGCACCGTTAACGCTCGTCTGGTCGATACGAAGCTTTTCACGGAATCGCCTTCCGGCGAGATGCACGCTGTCCTCACCGTGTCCAGATAGTCCAGATCGTCTAGGGAATTCGGTGAGTCCGTTGTGGCGCGGTCGCTCCGATTCCTAGCCTGCAGCTCCGGAAAGAAGTAAGCGTTCCTGACCGCGTACGAGGCGAAGTCCTTGAAGCTTCGGCCGAGCTTGATCCTCTCGTCGAGCAGAAGCTCGTACCAGTTCCTCCTTCTGGCAGGGACGATCGTCTCGTCGATGTCGATCGGCAGCACGAACTCGGATCGATGGAGGTTGTCGTAGAAGCAATGATTGTACGGTATCAGCTCCATTCTTCTCTTGATCCAGATGTTCTCGGCCAGGAACTGCCTCCTGGCGTGCTTCTCGTTCGGCAGGTCGCCGGGTAGAGTCAGATTGAACCATCTGATCACGTTCGACTGTTCGTACAGCCGCAACACCTTCAGCACGTTCTCGTGCACGTTGAACACGTAGAAGTAGAAGAGCTGGGCGCCCAGGATACGATGGAGCTCCACGAATGCGACCAGCTTCGACGAGATATCCTCGTCGAAGTCCAACCCTTTGATGCACACGGTGAACTGCCGTCGGCGTTCGTCCACCTCGTTCCTCTCCCTCCCGTTTATCGCTAAACTATGACTAGCATTCTGCTGGCAGGGTTCAGGGCCCACGTACACCTTGGACGGCTCCAGTGGCCCGTCCACGGGCAATTGACAACCGACCAGAATACCCGCGTAGCTGTCCAACGTCTCGCCCCACTCGTCCAACCATATCGTCGAGACCAACGCCTCCACGCTTATGGCTCTACCACGATCCTCTTCTTCGTACCTGGCGAACGAAGAAAACGTCGGTAACCGCGGCGAACCGGGTCAACTGGGATTTTGTAACGGGATCTTGGACTTGATTTGCATAATCGCTCGAATTATGAAACGGACGGTCATGTTGTACGGGGAAAGTTTGCCCTCGAGTAAGAAGTTAGATCAGAGTTGTTGTTCGTGAACTATTTTGGGAACTGATCTTTAAGGAGTTTTATTAACTCGTTAACCAAGGACGATAAGTTATCTCGATACTGGAAAGTTTGATTAGGGTGACCGGATAACTTCATTTGTCATATTATCTGAAAGATATCGGTATATTAACACGGTTCATTGTCATTTATTATTACCGTATTGATGTGGTGCTATTGTAACCGTATTAATAATTTAAATTTTCGAGATCTTTTAAAATTTGGAAACTTGAGAATGATTTATTTTTGGGCGACATTGAATAAAACATTGAACATTGTAAAATTGGAATTTTATTGAAATTGGATAATTAATAAATTGGAAATTGGAAGATTGTGAAATTGTAAAATTGTAAAAGTGAAAAATTGGTAACTGGGAAATTGTAATATTGCAAATTTGGAAATTTAGGAAACTGAAAAATTTGAAAATGGGAAAATTATAATTTGAAAAATTGTAAAACTGTAAAATTGAAAATCTAGAATACTGGAAAATTGGAAGATCAGGGAATCGAAAAAATGTAAAATGTGAAAATCTGAAAAAGCGACAACTCAATTATCTGGAACCTTGGTAGTTTAAAAATCGTCGAGTTATGCGTGTTCGTCCACAGTAATGTAAGGTCGTGCCATGGGTTGCCCGGCCGAAAATCAAAGCGGAAAGGAAATAGCGATCGAATCGTGGAAAATGTCTCACCATACGGTGCAAAAAAGGCTGGAGGTCGGCAGAGGTCCACGTTTAACGCCAATCACCCTGAGGCTCGGATACCCGGCCACTCTAAGGTCCAAGTGGGCGCTGTACAGGAAGAGCTGTCCAGGGATTGTCTCGAGCCACTTCGCGTCGGCTAACTTGAACGTATTTAACGTCGTTCCGTACGTTCCATTACCGTCGCACTCCTTGGAGGGTCTGTAATCGAGTGCCAATCTCCTCGCCCACGAGTAAGCCACGATGCTTCTTGTGCCTGGAGGTTCACCACCTGGAAAATGTGTCAAGGAGATTGAGACCGTGATAGTCGCGTGACACACGGTATATGCCTCGCTCATTAACGCGGAAGTGGCCACGTGTGCTTTCGGTGTAATTAATTCGAGACGATCATCGCACGATACGGTGTTATTAAATGAAAAGCTCGATCGCGTGAAAGGTGAACCGTGCTTCTTCGTTTTTTTCGTAACGTTCCTGGGAACCTGAGATGAGTAAGCGAATTATACCCGTTTCACGATGTTATTCGTTTATTTTCGCGTACGAGGAAGTTGACTGACACTCTGACGCCGTTGAACATTCGCATCCTGTTTTTTACTCAGTTTTACATCACCATTTAGTATTCGCCTTTTGTTGTTTAGAATCGTATTCACCGTGAGAATTTTTAATTTGCCAAATGGATTTCTAATGATGGATTTCTGTAGGAAGTCAAATATCGTACACGAACGGATGATAGTCGGTGCGTGAATTAATGTAGTAAATACCGTGGAGTTAATAGTAGGTTCACCTATTACACTGCTGAATTCCTGTTTTATATCTCTATTGTATATCTCTATCCTAGATTCCCAGATTCATGCATACCTACGACCCTACTTTTCTGTGTTAAGTTCTACATAAATTTGACTCGTGGGAATCATTAATTTTCGGTGAAAAACATGCAAGATTTCCGGATTTGCATTAAAAATTCCAGTAAATCGAATATCTCGTTTGCGCCGAGCACCGCAAAATACTCGTACACCGTAATCTACAACTTCGTGCAATTCAACTTGTAATTCGTAACGAGGCACTAACTCGCGAATCGTATCTGGCAATCTACGCGAAGGATTCACAGGCAGAATCATCAATTTGACCAGTACCTCCCACGCAGCCAGTTTCGAGGAACTAGCATAGAACGTAAATGGCGTCGCGAGTTCATGGTCTCATACAAATTCGTTTCTCGCTCCCGATGTCGCCGCGTTACGACGCATCCCACGAATAGACAAGCCATAGACATCCATCGAGAAGAAACATCCAGGATGTCGAAGCGGGCGGAAACGTTGCGTCACCGTCTCGAAACCGGACGTGGCGTATCATGAATACGTTTGCGTGTCAGCGGACGATCAGTGTCGTATCGAAATTGTCCTTCGCCATAATTCTATCGGCGATATCCTTTAATTCCTGTCTCGAGCCACGTCGATCCCGCGTCACTGACCTCGCCGACGAGCGCCGATCGGTTATATACACAGAATTTCAATTGCACCGTTCGTTAATTGGCCTCTAATAGCGAATACGCTTGGTCTGCGTAGCCGAGGGAAAACTCGTTTCGCGAGGAGTCACGAACGGCCCCGAGTCACGACCACTTGCCGTAGCCTGGCCATATTTTAATTTCTTTTACCAGCCATCGATTCGTTTAATGAATTCAACGGTGAAATACGCGATTTATGCACGCACGATAATACGCGGACGGAATCGCGGGAGCCGGCGATCACTCGCGCTATATGGCGCCAGGGATCATCGTTTACGCCCGACACTCTCTTCCTTCCCTTTCTTTGACAAACGAACAATCGCGGAATTTATAACTTTTTAGAAATTCGAGAATCCAGGGATTTCGATTCTTCGATTTGGAATCTAGTAAGAGCAATTTGAAGATTTCGGTACTTAAAAATCTAGAAATTGTATATTTCGGAAACTTGGATCTGTACAAATTCGCGAATCTACCGAATAGGTTCCAGATATTTGGGGATCGGTATATGATAATCTAGAAATTGATTCGAAATTTGCATACCTATAATACGATAATATATAAACATTGTAGGTGCAGCATCTACAACATTATAGATATTCCGAATGCCTGAACGTTGCGAATCCTGAAACGTTGATCGTGTGTGGTTTCCTTAACATAACGCGGTGCAAACGAGGAGCAGCTCCATGTAACCCAATTAAATCTCACGGATGAGTTGCGTATACAAGCTTTGATCGCATCGATCCCGCGCTCCGACGTGTTAAACAATTTGTTCCGTTCGAACGTAACGACGATCCCGAGCGATTCATCCGTTGTAGATACTGTTGTAGCGTCGTTAAAAGTCGTGTCTACGTTTGACCCAACAACCGCGTATTACGCTGATGCGTACCATCCGTGGGCCTCTCTTGGTGCCCTTTACAGGCGCCGCTTCCTCCTTTCCCTCTTCGGCTCCACGGTTCGCCAACTTTACGAGAAAGTAAATGCTCCTGCGAGAGCCTCGCGCGATAAATGCATGTGGGCAGAAAACGAAGGAAGAAAGTTTGTGGAACGTTCAATGTTTCTAGGCCACCCACCCCTTTCTGAAATGTCTATGAGATCTTTTGTTTTAACTGTTTGGATGATTGTTTTGAGATGGCAATTATTTAGAAAATCCTACCATATAAGGGATCTACTATTTTATATTTTTATAATTTTTCATAATTCTTATAATTTATTCTGATATTTTATGTTTTCACAAATTGTATTTTTACACCTTATATTTTTATATATTTTATGTCTATATTTGTATATCTTGATATTTTTGTACATTTTATATTTTATTTGTTTATATGTTTATATGTTTGAATTTTGATATTTTGATATTTCATATTTTTATATCTTACGCTCTTATGCCATCCATTCCTATATTTTTTTAATTTTATGTATCTTATAGATTTTATAAATGTATTTCACAAATATTAGTTTATATTTTGTATTTTGCATATTTGATACGTTTCATGTTACAGTCTAATATTCTTCAAAAAAATATTTCCCGTCCTTTACTACAAATTTTTGACGCACCACGTTTTAATATCGCGAACTTGAGATACGATATGTATGCACGAATAAATTTTTGTAACGAGAAACATCAATTCCCCGTAATTCCTCATAAATGTTCGGAAATGAAATTTTTTCGAACCTGAATCAATCACGCGACGCAGGGTTGAATTCTACCTAATCTTAATGCGATCTTCGGTGATAGACCATACTTCCCCAAACGCTCCTACGTAATCCCTTAATCCCTCGATTGCCGCTGTAAGAGTATAGAAATACCTATAACCATACATCACGCGTACGGTAAAGTACAAACAGTAATCATTAAGCAACGAATGGCCGACGACTGAATCCGCGCGGCGTCAAAAAGCGTCGTACAATCATTACCGACTCCGTGACGCGGATAATCCTTAAACAGAGACAATGAACATCCAGCAAAAGCGAAAGATAATCGACCACAGTCGTCGATTTACAACTTAACTCCTTTGAAGCGAGACGAAATGACGCGTACGATAATCGCGTTCATCGGTCACGTTAATGCGAGCGGTGCTACGCAAACGTATTTGTTCGGCGGGTTTTTATCGTCGCTGAACGTACGTACTCGTGTCCTTACGTGGAAATCGAGTGGCCGCGGTCGATCGTCGGTTCAATCGGGCTGTAAATTACGTCACCTAATGAAGTTGCTACCGCCAAGGAACCGTGTAAAGATTTGTATCCACGATAAGCCGGTGTCACCGTGTCGCGGTTGATTTACGGTGTACGAGGCGAGCTTTTTGCACGCGATTCCGGCCACATTCGATTTGCACGATTTTCTGCCCGAACTCTTTCGATCCCGATTATCCGTTCGACGTCGATAACGGGATTTATGCTGGCTTAAATCTCCGGGCGCGAGCGTCGCCCGACGTCCCGCTCGAACTCGTGGACGAAATGTGTTTATGCTAATGTCGGATTGTTATCGATTAACTAGGTACACGGTTATCGAGGTTGCACCGGGAGGAAAGAAAATCGTCGAAAGAGCCGGGCTCGAATCTACACGATCATCGTTGTTCGCCGGGTTTATGACTTGCAGGTATTCGTGCGGGACGTCTGGAACGTACGGGAAACAACGGTGTTCTAAGTTGCTCAACGGTTGATTGGCATTTCAACTCGTTGCATACGGATTTCATCGATCGGACGAATATAGCGTGCATCATCGTTTAACTTCATTACCGGGTACGATATAAGGAACATTCTAATTACTCTCCCCTTGCAGTTGATAAGATTAAGTGACTTGCAAGGAGTAAGAGAATAGACAATCACTCATGCTGAATCTAATTATGAATATATTATCTGGTCGATGACGGAGTAACGCGTATTAAAAATCTGCGGAATGTTTCATTGAAAGTCAATTGTTTTCATCTTGGTTGACCGATGTTGAATTATGAAATGTTTAATGTTTATTAAATAGCAAAATTGTGTTTGATTAGAAGTATATCGCAATTTTTTTATTTTTTTTATTGTATTTTATGAAGGCACTTAATATTTGAAGATTTTTGACTGGATTGTAATGAAGAAATATATAAATATTTTTGTATAAGAAATTAGTATATATGCATATATAAAACAAACTTTGCAATAAATGAATAACTAATCATTTGGTTGGAAGTTTTGATCTGTTAGCAAGCTTAACGCAGTAGTTTAACAAATAATGAGTTTCTACTATACAAATCACCGAATGAATCTTACAAATAAAAATACTCAGTCGCAAGCTTAAAGCATTATTTAAATAAGTAATAATCGATTAGAAGAAGTTTTGTAATCACCCAGCATTGCTTAAATAAATATTAATTTTGCTACAGCATGCTTCAAATGTATTTTATAAATTAAAATGCCTATTCCTAAACGCGAACAATTATTTGAACAAATAATCCTCTACTACAAAATGCTTGTAATGTATTTCACGTATAAAAATATCAGCTTGCAAGCTGGCAGCGTCAATGAAATACAAAATGATTCTCTACAACAAAAAGCTTAAAGCATAGGTTACGAATTCCTTCCTGTTTGCAGGTATTTCTATGGAGGCCGAAAGTATGTGCCATAAGACCCTAATAACCGCTAGAATATTACTCCAAGGAATTGCATCCAACAAAAAATTATCAAAATGAACAACCACAAATTTAATCACACTTTCGTAGTTAATAACGATCAGAATGGGCTCTCGGTTCCTAAATGGTGGACATTCGAGTACATATCGTACGTGTAATTATTTGTTTAAGTACTTGTTTAAGAAGAAGCTGGTTTGCCAATTAGAATCAAAAGCGATATTAAGCGTAATCGCTCGAACTATGAATTAATGACAGGTGAAAAAGTTGCGGGGAATTTTCCTTTTCTTTGGCGGCCAGCAAGCTTAATGCTGGGAAAGTATTCGTCGGTAGGAAATAGTACGAGTAGTACGGCACAAATCTCTACTAGCCTCGGAACAGAGCCGTGGTTCTACGTGGGAATTACCGGTCGTGTAACTACCAGACGCTTCGTGTCGTATATCAATCGCTTTGTCAGCGAAAATGTTTTAACTATCTCGTCACTTTTACTCTCCTCCCAGTCTCCTTTGTCGGGGACGTCCTCGATCGGATTCGTTTTTCGTCCTACTTACGATTTCGACAAACCCTAAATCGAGATCGGTGGTGAAAATTTATTATTTGAGAAACAGTCGAAATTCACATTTCAATTAACTTTCGAATTTATCATTTGCAAAATGTCAATTTAGAATTTTATAACAGCATTGTATCCACGTTTGTATTTCAACGATTTTCTGTTGAAAATATTTGGGAACTAATTTCATTTCATTTCGTGGTGTTATCATGATTAAATTTGGTATTCAAAATGAAATGCGATGTAAATTTGGTATTGATGGGGGACTCGAGGAATTTGAAGGAATTCGATGATCAACGAATTTGGAGATTTAGGTATTTGGGAATGTAGGTATTTCGAGACTTAAGATTTTGGGAATGTAAGTATTTCGGGGCTTAAGAATTTGGGAATTTAGGCACTTGGGATTTTAGGAATTTGAAGATTTACGTATTTTTGAATTTAGAAAATTGGGGGACTAGAAATTTGAACAATTTGGAATTTGGAACTCTTATATGTATTAAGATCTAGAGATTTTGAAACTACAGATTCAGTGATTTAGAAATTTTCTACTTTAAGAATATAGAGTTTCAGATATTTCATAATTCGAGAATTTGTTACTATAGACATTTGAAAGCCCAAAAGAATGTAAGACTACAAATTTGATTATGCAAGAATCTACTAGAATGAATTATACTGTAAAATATTAGGTGGCTTGAAACGAAATGTCGAGATTCAATTATGCCTTTCATTCGTGTTATAAATTTCATGATATTCCATGAAAATCCTGAACGATTTATGTAATTCAAAACTTATCGTCCATAAATTTTGCATTCACGATGCCAAATCGAGATATAGGGTTCGCTCTAAGCTGTTTTGATATGCAAATATAAATTTGCATATTCAAAGCTGTGACTATCGATGACCCCTGATGCTTCAGGCTTTTATCCGGGAATAGTCAAGCTAAGGCTCAACGGAGCAAATCTAACAGGTGGTAGGAAAACATTATTCACGCGTTAACCCCTTGCGAACGATTAACCCATATATGGATTCCTGGAGAATTATTCCTTCACATGAACAAAAACTCCATGCATATATACACGATAGAGATTTATTATACATGCTTCGAGGAAACGTATTATTGCTTATTTTACTTCTTACCGTAGTGCATTTGTCCATCAGACGTTAAGAAAACTCATTTCAATGACAAGTAATTTATGTTCTGATTCTTCGATCAAATTATTCTAAAATTGTGCTTGTTCGAATTATGAACGGTCATTGATCATTCAGTCAAAATTCAAAGCATGAGCATTCACCATTGATTATGGGATTATATGTGAGATAAATTTTGATATTAATTACTTTCACTTCAATCAGCTATCAGAGGAAAAAATAATTGATATAATAGTTTATTTTTGAAGCTTGTTCAACGATTTCTGTCATACAAATGAAGATCAGAATGAGAGATAATTACAGGTGTTATTTTTTATACGAAGGTGACCTTCAATCTTGAAGATATTATAACGCAGTCATATTTATTTAATGCACTGAAAACATGTATTTTATGACAAATGTAATTCTGTAAAATATATTTCTACCAAAAAAATGAGACATTATATAAAACGCAATTTATAACTTCTCCAAACAAGAGAAGTACTTATGTATTGATAGTGTAATGAAATATTGTGTGATAATATATCAGACTTTAGTGAAAATATCAACTGGCCTGAACAAGTAGTCGGGCAAAAATGGCTTGGCACGGAACGTGTTAACATTTTCTATCTGCCCCAACATAACAACATTAATTACGTCGCACTGTAGACGAATTTGCCATCAAAATCATAAGTTAAGGGATTAAACGGCGAGCATGAATCAGCTGTCGGGTGCAAACGGTTAATGGCAGTGTGTCGAACGAAAGGTAGATAAGTTCCTAGGTGGAGGATACCGAGTCGAAGGATGGTCGAAAACGTAAAGGGCATTGTTAGGCGGCGGAGGCGCGTCGGCTAGTGGCGTCGTACTGTTCGACGATAACGAAAGGGTAAAGGTTACGCGCTGCTGGAGGCAAAGGAGCGTGTCTACGAAGAAAATTGCTTACCAGGCGTGGGAGGAGGATCCGCTGGAGGATCCGGGAGTTGCGGCGGCGAATCCAGCAGGGTCAACACGCACAACGCGGTGACCAACACGGCGACTAGACCCACTCTGCATAGCCTCCTGGTGCCAGCGACCGACATATTTGTCCTCGTGCCTTCGTCCCCGATCACCGTGCGATCCGAGATACCCTTTCGGCTGTGTCCATGTTCCCACGCGATTTGCAATTCAATTCTCGCCCACTCCAAATCGAACGGTTCCTATCGAAACTCGATCGAACGATTCGCGTCGTCGTACGCCGACGCTAACGATCGTCGAAAATCATTTTCTGATCGTTTCGTTGGACCGGATACGAGCGATCGTACGTTTATGTCTGTTCTCGCGATTGAAAACAACCATAAGAGACGAGTGATCGCGCGCAACGGGTGTTGGGTCTTCGGGAAATTATGCAGAATAAGCCACCTTCGATTTCCATTCAAATAGTTTTTCAACGTCATAATTCTGTATAGTATTTTTATAGTACTTTCGTGTATGTATAATCATCATTTTTCGTTCTTTAGATACTAGCGATAAATATGTACATCTTTAAACTTGTTTTAATTGCGTGATTTTTAAATGTTTTGGATATTTATTGGTGGATTTGTTGTCCTTTGTACAGTCGCGAAAATATTTCTACCATTAAATTCGTCTTAATTAATTCATCCTTGTTAGATGTATTGGTGACAACCTATCGCTGGATTATAATATAGATGTTAACTGTTCTACAACCTCATATATACAAACTGATTCCGTATCAGATAAAATTCTGACACGGTGCGTTAACGCAGAGTAAGATTGATAATTTAATATTTCAGATCTTCGTGGACTTGTCCGTTGTTAGATATATGTATTCAGAGTGTAGTACAGATATTATACATTAAAACTAATTTGTTTAGTTGTTTTATTCATTTATATTTTCATTTATTATAATTGACACCGTGATAAAAACAGTATCTTGTCTATTTATATATGACGATTTGTCCACGTTATTTATAGAAACAAGTTGTTCAGAATTATGACGTGGACTATATATTTCAAGGATATTAAAAGTGGTGCCATTATTCTGCATACTTACCGAGTTTTGTAAAGTGTAATACCACTGCTCAAAGGTATCTGATCAGTTAGTGCATGGTGCATTTTCATTCTGATATTTTACTGCAAATTGATAATTTTATATGTTACGATTGTTAGAGTTTTAGGAACAATTTCGATCAAAGCATATAAGACGTGCACAAGTAAATAAAAAACTTGAGGAAAGTTGCCCGCAAGATAAAATTGTAATAGAAAAATTTAAATGGCAGAAGAAAGTTAAAATCTTTCTTCAATTTAATCAATCCAACGCATCAGATATCTTAATTCCGTATCAAACTATCGTTAGTTGATGAAATACATTAAACAAATTCGCAATTTCCGAATAACGAAACATCCAGAAATATGCAGCAGTTGAAACTGCATTAAACAAACGAAATGATTGCAAATTAGTGCTAAAATAATCATACCACGACCTAAAAACGCCTATCAGTACCAAGATACCTGTACCTTCTTATTAGATCAGATTCGCATTAATGGAACGGAATCCCTTCATTAATAGCTGTTACATTATCGTCTCGACACGCAACAGATTTCACCGGAGATCTCGAATGACCCAACATTCGTCGTCGAACGTTTAATTGATCCAACGAGCTGTAACGTATTTATTCCACACGACGTATGATCAGATACTTTCGAGCAGCTCGCACACATCCGCGGAATGTACCTTCAATTACTCAAGCTCGATCAAGGTTTGGCGCCGAAGCAGGAAGATCCGTCGAATCGAAGTCGATCGTCCGGTCGCGCGTATCGAATCGACCCGTGAATGACGCACCGTGAACGATCAGCCTCGAATTGGCGACGGTGCAATGTGGATCGATCAGACGATCAGGCTTTTCTGGTTCTCCCGTCACGCTGCTTTGCATAACACGCTCCGCTACACTTTCATCGTTCTTAACAGTTCGGCCCGCGGAGTTGTACCGGCGATCTGTTATATACCTCGTTCGACATATATACGCGGTCAGCCGCGGACTGGTTCAGTGAAATCGCGGAAATCTGGATTTATAGGATGCCGGTGCCGGCCATAAACGCGATCCTGGCGTGCTCGCTGTGCATTCAGCCACGAGACTGAAAGTTGGCACGCGATTCCGCGTTAATGACGACGCCCGGGCCCGTTGATCGACGCGGTCGCTCTCCGAATCGAAATCAACCTTCTTTCTCGCGAAATCGTTCGATATTATCAGCGGATGAAAATCTTCTCTCAGCGTACGTTTTTCGCGAAAATCCTCGATAACGAGGTTCGCCTCCGAATCCGTCTTCCGCTCGCGTAAAAAGCGGCGTGGATGCTGCACGACCTCCCACGCGACGAACCCGCTTCCTCCGGCTCCGTAGGCAGCTGGACCATGTATGGTCGTCCTGCGAGCCTCCTTCGACGACTCCCGAGACCGTCGATAATCTAATTAACCCGGTATCTCCGTACCTTTCGACGTTTTTTTCCTCGTCCGCGTCCTGTCAATCCTGTTAACCGACTTCGTTTTCCTCCCCCCCTTTCGTTCCGCCGATTGTTCTATCCGATTGGCGATTGACCCGCGTCGAAAGCGTCCAGCAACGGTACCGAGCCGGCCTCATGCCGTCCCTAATTCATTCGCCACCCGTTTTTGGTCTCGCCTCGCTATCGCACGAACACGGTAGCCCGTTCACGGCGGGATCGCGTTTCTTTGTCACGCTGCCCGTTCGATACGAGCCGTGAGAACCGAACGATCGACTCTCTATTTACGAACAACGAATCGAACGTTTGCATTCACGGCGCGATGCGAGGCCGAGCTCGTATCTGGAGCGGCTTTCGCTAGTTAGCCGGGCATTAGGCTCTTAAGAGGATCGTAATATTCGCGTTTCTTTTTGCTCGATGAACGAGAATGGTCTCTCTTCTTGTTTTTGTTAATCTTCTCCTTTCTGGACTGCTGCTACTGGCTACGGGCGCGTAACCAGTGTCCCCTTTGCTCCACGTTGCTTAACGACCTAGCCGGATGGACGCGCGACACGTTCCCGCGATGGACCTGCCTGGACATTATGGAAATTTCGATCTGTCTAGCTTCTCGTGCTATATGGGACTCTTTTTCGTTCATATTCTTGGTGCTTTGTTCGTTCGATCGCGTTAGAAACACATGTGTCATTGATCTCTTCGAGTACGTCTGTCAGCGATTTTAGAGCCACTTTGCGTTTGCTGGTAATCACGTTGGCACTATTAGTTTGCGGAGCGTTAGCGTTAGAGTCTTTAAGTTAATCAAGTGAGTCTAGTTTCAGGCTTGCATGCACTCTTGACCTACTTGATGCGTGAACTGAACACAGATGATTAATACATCCAGAATTTGGCTACAAGTTCAATACAAGTTTGATCACTTCAATAATGATGAGGGTGCAAATTCATTTCTTCGATATTTAAAGTCTGAGTTTGATTACCATATTTTGGTAACGATACACATTCTTTAATAGTAACACATGTTCTTAATATCACATTTTCTAGTACTACCACATTTTCCTAGTAATATCACATGCTTTTAGTTGAACCATATTTTCCTAGCAATACCACATGCTCTTAGTAGAACCACATTTCCTAGTAATACCACAGCCTTCCTAGTAATACCACATTCACCTCGTCTTCTAGCAATACCATATCCCTATATCGATACCATCAACGTATCAACTTTATATGGTAGACGTCATCTCGCCGTCGAAAGTGCGAGTTTGAACACCGAACAACGATGAAAACGAAAATTCACCACCGTGACTGTGAAGTCTGAGTTCGATTACATCGATACACATCCCTTCATACGGATTTCACCTGAGTATAGCACACGATTCTACCACATCCACCTAACAATAGCACATCTCTATCGATACACATTCCTCCATACCTCATCCAAGTATAGCACATGGTCCCACTAGCACATCCACATAACAATAGCACATCTTCTCTATCGATACACATTCCTGCGTGCCGCGTCCAGGTAACCGTAGCACATGGTCCTATCGCATTCAGCTAATAGCACATCCAGCGGGTGATGCGTGTATCGATACCTCGCGAAGGTGGGAACGAAAGGTGAGTTATCGGTGGCAGTGGAACACCGGAACAGCGTGTTCGCAGCGGGACGCGAACGCTTCCGTCCGGTCGTGCGTCATAAGTGACCGAAAACACGTGGTCGGATCCCGTTGCCGAAACAGCCGTATCCCGAGGAACGTTGCGCACGTGGTCGCCGGATCGACCGAGCGGATTGGTGCAATCTCGCCTGCGCGAGAGTCCGAAGCGTACTGCGTTCGAGCGGGAGGTGAACGCGCCAGCAGAGCCTCGCCGTGTCTCGACAACTTTGGACCCGTTGCTTCAGCGTGGCTCGCCAATGCGCTTTGCCTCGCCTCATCCCTGCTCTGCTTGCTTCTACTCGCCTCGTCTCGCCTCCTCACGCCGACCAACTAGCGACTCCTTCCTCCGCGACTCGCCTTGCTTAGCTACTCTGTTCTGCTTCTCCGGATAGTTAGTTTACCTTGTCGCAACCTTGCGAACCACACCGCGTTTACCTCGCATCTGTTTTCTCCTCTTGTACGCTCACGATGCGCCTGCTACCCCCCTTCTTTCTGCTACCCGAGGTGTTTTCAGGAGACTCGGACTTCGGGGTGGTCATGATGCTCGTTTTTCGAGATGTCACGGACGATGCACGTTGCGGAGGACTTTTCAGGACTGGGACTGGTGGACACCGTTCGCGGATCGAATTCTGCAGCGTCTGTTTGCGATTTTGGGATTAGTGGTGAACTTGACGATGTTCAGGAATCGGGTGTCGCGGTGTCGTGGATTCTTTGGGCTTTTAATTTCTTAGTCGACAAATCTGTAAATTTGAATTTTATAGGGGGTAAGCGTAAGAATTTCCAAATTCTGAAACCCTGAAATCTCTAAATTTCCTAATTTTAGAATCTCTACATCCCTAAATCGGTAACTTCTACATACCTATATCCCTAAATCCTTAAACTCCTAAACTCCCACGTTCCGAAATTTCTAAACTTCTAAATTTGCAAATTCCTAAATTGCTAAATTTGTAAATTCCTAAATTCCTAAATTCCAAAATTTCAAAATTGCAAAATCCTTAAACACTCAAAGCCCAAAATCTTCAAATATTTAAATTCACAAATTTTCATATCTTAAAAGCCCCGAATCCCCATGACGATCATTAGCACACTGGATGGACAAATAGTCTTCGAGAGGGCTTTAAAATGAAGTTATTCATTATCCAATGCCTAGAGAGGTTCAAAATAAATTACAATGATGAATAACTACGATTTTCAACGCTCAAAATGCCTAATGGCGTCTATGTGCCGCTTTAACAGACACCCTTAAGATTTAACAACTTTATTATTCGAAACGTCCAAACACTGCATTAACATTATTAATGGCGTATTGTAATTACGTTTTATTTTAGAACGATAATTACATTTAAAGTTACCTACGCTCAAGTTCAATTGACTGAGTAATTAGTGCAAGGAATCTGAAATTCTATAGATTTTTATCCATCGATTAACGTTGAAGTACCAAATTATTTTGCATTGCCATAATTGTTAAATAAAAAGCGATCAAAAAGATATAACGGTTAAGGACATAGAATAACTGTTACGGAACAAACGTAATAGATTAGCGTTCGTGATGGCATAAGTTGCATGTCTGTACGCGATATGTTCCGAGGATTTTATTACCTCTTCTACATGCACACACTTGCACACCTTTTGATGGAACATTGCCGTTGTAATGAACGGATTAAACTACTCGATATTTCCTATAATTATAATTGTAATTATTATAGCATGACATAAGAACGAATATTAGCTGTATTAAATGGAGCTACGAACGAGAGAGAGAAGCAGCGTATACTAATAAAATTATGAAACTAATAAATCAGGATACTGACTGCGACACATGTTGCATTTGCATAAGCTTACTAAACTTGAGAGAAAAATTGTTTATCGCGAAGAATTATGGCTGCGATCTGTTCTGTAAATGTGATGATAGTGACAAATGCTGTATTTAGAAATTTAGGATTTTCAAATTCTTGGCAAATTCTTGAAATGTAGGAAAATTTTGTAATATTCGAATTTACGAATATGGGAATTGGAGAATGTAGGATGCGGGGAATTTGGGAATCGGATAATTTAGGATTCTGGTATTTGGGATATGGAGAATATGAAATATGAGAAATATAGAAATTGGAGATTCAGGAATCAGCCATATAGAAATGGTGAAATTTATAATTTGAGAGCCCTTAACAAAATAACCCTTAACTACGCCGCGAGCGAAGGTTGACACAACCTTAAAGGGGAGTATCTGAGAAGCGGCGGTTTACGGATCACACCGATTCAATGTTTCCCTTTTTCACCTATTTTCTAATGCAGAATGTGGCTGGAAATTTCACGACACCCTTCTGAACTCGCCGTGTACGTCTAATCGTTTCAACTTTTTCCCATGGACGTAAAGAGCTTGCAGCTTTTTCCGGAGGCGTTCCCCGTGATCGACGATACCTTTCAGATTGCGGCACGTTCTTTCCCCTTCTCGACTCGATGGGTTAACGTCTCTTTTTTCCCCAGGCACGTCGACCACCGTGAAGCATCTACCACTTGTTGTACTTGTCAAAGCGTATTGCGCGTTGACCGATGGCGACGAGAAATGCGGCGAGTTCATTTAAAGCATCCTGACGCGACTCGTTCGGCTGATAGCGGCACGCAACTTCCTCCGCAAATTGCTTCCAACTGTATCTCCGACAAACACGGAGGGTAGAACGGTTTACTATAGTCGAATAACGGCATGGATAATTGATATCGATGTTAAATTAACCCGTATACGCTTTTCCATTTGACCGACCCCAAATACAACTCCAATAATTAAGAATTTTTGAAAATCCAGTTTATTTTTTGAGGAATCGGATTTATTGTTTCAGAAATTTAATAATTGATAATCCTTCTAAAATCCAATACTTATTTCTCTAAGAATTTTTTAGGACTCTAAAATTTAAGAATTTTTTAGAAATGTAATATTTAATAATCTTTCAAATTTTTAAAAATCCAGTATGTTTTTTTAGGAATCACATATTTAAGAATTTTTTAGGAATCTGAAATTTCAGAATGTTTCAGAAATGTAATATTTAATAATCCTCCAAATTTTTGAAAATCCAGTAATTTTTGTAGGAATCTAATATTTCAGAATTTTTTAGAAATTTAATATTGAGGAAATTTTTAGAAATTTGATATTTAATAATCTTTTAAAAAATCAATATGTTTTAATCCTTTAAAAACGTAGTGTTTATTAATTTCTAAAAATTCAGTATTTACCGTGTTAGAAATCCGATATTTATTTTTTTTAGAAATCCATTACTTAATGATTTACATAAGCGCAATCTTTATTTTTCTTGAAAGCCACTAGTGCGATCATTGTTTAATTTTCTACTCCATTTATGTGAAATATATTGATGTTGAAAATTATGGAGTACATTGAGAGCCACTACCATAGGATAGATATATAATATATGAGCTACACGTGAGTATGTGTGTAGACGTTATGTCTAGACTTTTATCTTTTTCTAAATTACTCGATTCGTACATCTTTACATCTCTGTTCGTATATCCATACATGACTCGATGTCCATGATTTTCCATATTTATGAATAAAATTCATACAGGATGATGTAAAAGTTACAAACGGATTTAAATTAGTTACACTTCTGTTACTCTTCGTTACGGTCTGTTTGAAATTTCATTTTATTTCAACTCTCTTGATATATAAAAGATATTCGTCGAGAGTGCAAAAGTTATCTGAACCGAACTATCGGAATGCAATAAGAATATCGATAGTGTGAAAGGATTCAGTGGAATTCGGAGATGGGAGTGTATCTACCAGAGAGTTGAATGTTGTGAAATGATTTGACGCGCACGTCTGTTTAGTATAAGATTATTCTGCGGTTTAAATTCGTGCAAAAAATTCGATGGAATTTTAAAGCGTTTCCATGCATGGATATTAAGTTTCTGTTAAACCGTAGGCTTTATAGTAATTGCTTGAAGGATCTAGCTTGATGTGGTATTATTAAAGCATCTAGTGTGTACTGTCATCGCTTACTGTAATGGGTTGAAGAAAAAGATCTATTTTAATTAAATGGTTGAATGACAGTAGAAATTATTGACAGGTCATATTAAAGGTAGGTTATTACCTACACTAGACTGTTAATATTAGCTTTAGTTTTTCATTAATTTAATAATAGGTTTCAATTTATAAACGAAAGATTCTTTTAAACGAAAAGAAAAGAAAGTTTTTGAATGCAAAAAAATATTTAAGATAACTGTATAATTTTGAGTAAGGTAATGCAATTTAAATTATTATTGCTTCAGTAAATCATCATATAAATATTAATATTAAACAATCTTGATTATAAATTTATACAATCGTTCATAATCTTATTTAACGCGATTCAGTACGAAGGTAACTTAATACGGAGTGTCCCAACAAAATTAAGATTAATTTACTGTTTCGCAGAAAGGAAAAGAAGGAAAATGGGTAATTTCTCGGATATCTTTTCTTTTTCACTTTCCTGTCGTACATACCTGAGCTCGTCCATAATCACGATTCGCACGGTTGCAGATTATAGAGCTGGCGATGCAACAAACAGACCAGAAATTACATTCCGGAAACTCGGATCGGAAAATGAGCGAGCATGCTGCATAACTCGGTGGAAACGCGCGCGAATAAAATCAATCAGTAGCACTGAATCGATTTTCCTGTCAGCAATTACACGTTCGCCAGTAGATAACACCTGCAAAGGTCAGACAGTGTCAGGCACAATCGAATCACTGCCTAAGTTAGACGAAAGCTTATACTTTCGCGATTACTTTACCCGTAAGTAAAGGTTTACCACATTTTTCAGTCGTCGAATTTATTCCCAGCCATTAGTACGTACTTAGTCACTGTTGCTTCTACGAAATATAACACTTCGTTACTGACTTACTCGGTAGCACGAAATAAACCGCTATAAATTCAGTGATTTCGCAGGATCACAGAAATTAGCGGAAACATAGTCGCGGAACTGGTCTCGGGAGACGTAAATTTGAACACCGTAGAAAACTCCGTGTTGCTTTTAACCCTTCAATGGTCGGTGTTGTCGATTAGCAACATTTCTCGATTTTTTTAACGTCGCGGACGTACGACCGTGCACGCTCAGGCACGGTGTGTTCGAAGATTACGCAATGGCGAGGAGGATGGTATCGATGAGAGGTGAATAGGTGAAGTTTTCGTTCATAAATAGATACTAATTCATGAGCGTGTTAAATGAGGTGTAAACTGTACACGTGTACCTTCATGAGTATAAAGTGGGAAAAGTGTGCAGATGATGTTACGTCCGGAGAAAATTAATGACTACTTCGTTAAATTTATTCGCGACTTATCTCTGTGGCAATTCACGATTGTCATATAAATTTACGCATAGACACGAGTAATATATTTTTTGTACGAACAAACGTGTTCAATGAACAATGTTCGAAAATAATTGGTAATCTTTGGTCATAGATATTTCTCGATTCCTCTGTTCGACAATTTTGAAGCGCTATAAGATGCTACTTTTTCTGACGCGATGGTCTTCTATGAACGATTCAAACATTGTTAAAAAGTATTATTGGAGAGGCAGAACAATTTTGTATTTTCCTCCAACGCATGGTTTATATTGCCGGTAGCTCTTGCAGAATTATTGTCAAATTTATACTCGTATAAAAAAAATTACACGACTATCGGCTGAATTCATATCGGTGCAAAATACAAAACAAATAACAAATGGAAACACTTTTAAGAAAAACTTCATTGTTGAAATGTGACTCTGACAATGGACAGTACGACTATGAAAGAGGTTGTGCCAAAAACGAAAGTATCAGAAAAACATGGTGACAAAGGTTCACGTGGACAGAAAATTCGACATACACCAACCTAGAAATTAGATTAGGTTAGTTCAGTGTCGTTAATAACCCTGATGGTTGATACGACTGCAAACCATTACTTAAAAAAAATACGACGGACTCGAGAGGCATATAATATAGTGAAAATTAAAAGTTGAAACGATGACTAGCACGTCCTGCGAAGACGTGCGAAGAAGAATCGGTGGCGGGACACTTCTTTCTGTCCATCAGCGATGCACCGAGAAAAGAAACCGCTTCGTCCGCGGCGCGTACTCGCTAAGCGTAAGAAATTGTCCGCGAGCATTGGCAGAATACAAACGGCAATCACTCGAAACTTATTATCGCGCGTAAGAAACTCATAAATGCTTATGACTCGGCTGCTGCTTTTTATCTTAACCTTCGAGCGATCCAGTTAAAGGACCGTCCTCTCGAACTGACCGCAGCTGGAGCAGCCGAGCGAGTCGAGAATAGGACGCGAGATGCGAACAGACACGAAGTGGAAGCGAGACGGAGGAACGGGGAAAACGCAGAAAAATGCGCGGAAGAAAAAAAGAACGGGATGAATCGAGCAAAGAAAGGGGAACACTCGAAAGAAGACGGAGGGAGAAAACGCGGGAACAAGATGGCAGGTGAAGCGGAAAGATCATGCGGGTTTACATGAACGCGCGATTTATACAAGCTGAAATAATTGAACACAGTTTTTTTTTTAATTTGATGGACAGTTTTGTTTGACGAACTATTAATGTAAGTTACGAGGGGAAAAAGGGGATCGTCGTATTATCGTGATCGTAACTACTTTTTTATTTCTTTTGCCCTTAATTGGAACGCTGAAGCGCAGGTTTATTTCTTTAAGAATGCCGTTACGTGCGTGCATGATTTTTATTCGATAATCGAGATGTACGTATTTTTTGTATAATGTTTAAAAATTTCGAAGATACAAGGCAATGATATTTGCAATTGAAATAATGTTGAGGTTACGAAATATTGAAAGTAATGGAGTTAAAAGATTTTTA
This sequence comes from Coelioxys conoideus, assembly GCA_947623535.1. Classification (NCBI taxonomy): domain Eukaryota; kingdom Metazoa; phylum Arthropoda; class Insecta; order Hymenoptera; family Megachilidae; genus Coelioxys; species Coelioxys conoideus. Next base: position 13,398,841 of record OX392457.1, on the reverse strand, counting down.
AGTATTGATGGTTCGAAAATTGAAATATTTGGAAATTTAAGAGTTTTCAGATCCGATAGTTTCGAAGTTAGAAGTCCTCAAAATCTGGAAATTTGAAAATTCTGAAGTCTCAAAATTCAAAAACTTCCAAGGTTAGCACTCTAGAGCTCAGAAATGTTCGAAAGAGACTAGGACTTCTATAATTCAGTGTTCAAAAATTTTATCATTCCATAAATCTACCATTACGAAGTCCTAAAGTTTAACTTCCTTGCTCCAAATTTTCAAAGTCCTGAATTCCTAAATTTTGGAAGTCCCAACATTACAGATTTCCAAAGCCCTGAAATACCAACTTTGGAAAGCCCCAAAATGGCAAATTTTCCAAGGGTCAAAATCTCGGATTTGTAAAGTTTCAAAATCCCAAATTTCCAAAGGTCGAAAATCCTAATTCTCTATAGTTCTAAAATTCCACGTTTCTAACACGATAAAATCCTAAATTTCGAAAGCCACAAAATGGCAAATTTTCAAAGTGTCAAAACCTAGAATTTGCAAAATCTTAAATTCCCAAAATCGTAATTGCCTGTAATTCCCAAAATTTCACATTTCTAAACCCCTAAAATCAAAAATTTTGAAAATCTCAAGATTACAAATTTTTTCAGGGTCAAAGTCTGGAGTTTGCAAAATGTTGGAATCCCACATTTCCAAAGTTCCGAAATTCAAATTCTCTATAGCCCCAAAATCCCAAATTTCCAAAGTCCCGAAATCCGAAACACCTGAAATCCCAGCATCCCCGAATTCCCCAAATTATAAAATGCCAACATCGCAGCACAAAATCTCATTAAACCAAGCGACAAAAGAGACGGCCATGTGCGTGACAGAAAATGGCCTCATGACGGTCGCGTCGAGACGAAAATGGAATGTTGCGATTGCGAAGATTCACCGACGGTAATTTCTGCATTGTAAAACGTCGCAACTGCCATGGACATACGCGCTCATTTCAACTGGCTCGATTATTATCGAGAATTCACTCTCGCGAAATACTTTGCGACACGTAATGGTGATTTGCTCGATCGCAGAAATTGAACCACTTTCGCAACCCTGTCCGAGTGATTTTTCTATACGGTGAATGCCGGTTATTACCGTGGGGAAATCGTGGTCGAGGGACAATCTCGCAGTAATATCATTTGTTCGAGCACTCGATGGTTTTTTAACGCGACGAACGGAATGTCATCTCCCTGCAACCACAGACAATCGTGTTTGCTTGCTGTCCGAACATTTTTCTTCTCCTCTTTTCTTCATCCCTGAAATTACCTCTGAGTATGGTAATTTGGCAGCATGGGCTGATAATTTCGCTGACTTTAACAATTGCCCAATTATGTCACCCTCTTTCGTCTCGTTCATTATTTTATAATTTTGTCAGAAAGGGTGGACTTCTTCGAATTCTTCTTACCGTGCAATCATAGTTATGGAGGTAATGCATTTTATATGTTGAATTTATTCGTTCAGTAAATTGGGTACTTTAACCAGCTAACGTAGTTTAATTTAGTACTCTTTGTAAATTGAATGAATTGAGAATTAAATGATACCACTAAATATGTACAATTATAATATATACATATAATGATTTGTGATTTGATTTATTGTTAGTCACGTGAAGGTCTTTATATTAAGAATGATAATGAAACTTTTGAATTATTCATTTTTGAATTTTGTATTTTGTATTATGTACCTACTGTACACATACACTGCATATGTACGTATGTTATATAATCTACATATTATACATAACACTTTCGTATCCTTCACTCCGTATTCCGTATGTTCACGAACATTCCCAGCACTCAATTAATATTTGTCACGGCCGGTATTTACAAACTTTTATTATCCGTCAAACTATTAATTAGGGTAAGTGAGTAAAGAACGATAACGCGCATACCGCGAGGTGCGCCATTAATAAAAGTAAGCAACGGCTACGTGTATCAGTTTAAACAACGTTCTCGGCTGCTTATCGATGAATCAGGATTACGGGACGCGAAAACAGAGAAAGAAGAAGGTGCATACGAGCGTGTAAAGTCATGGCGATTTCAGGCACCGAAACCGAACGTCACAATGGCGTTCAAGGTGCCCCATGAATCACGTGCCGAGTACCGATTAAGAATTTCAATTCGCGCGACACGGCGGGAGATCTATGTCGCGTAAATCTCAGGCAAACTGGCCGGCGAGTAGAAAAAGGACGAGATCGTGGATAGAGGGACATTACTCACGTGTAATCGGGCCTCCGCGCTTTAAAACGTAAGGATTTATATCTACAAGAGTCCGCGTGTCAAAGGAAAGAAAAGAAGCTGCCCACACAGGTAGTATCGAATGGCGAGGGGGCTGGTTGGGGGGATTTTTGCCCGGTATGTTTTACCGTGTCACAGCGTGAAATTATACGGGCCTCAAAGGCATCATCGGTGCGTTCCCAATCGCTGAAGTCCCGTAAAAAACATCCCCCGTACCAAATGTGGAACGAATCCCTGGGATATATTCCCTTCTGGCGTTAAAGTTTACTTTACTCTGTACAGAGTGAAATTGCACTTGCGCTACGGAGTTTCTAGGCTTTTCATTTATCTAGTACTTTGTACCACCAGTTTCAATAGATTTTTGTGAAAAATGCACGAATCTCTGACTGTCGCCATAAAAGAAGTAGCTGGCACTATCACACAATGTCTAGTGATATGCTTCAGTTTTGTTAAAGTTTTACTATTAAATAATAATAGATGTAAACCAGGGATATATGTAAAACACGACGTAGTATGATTCAAAATGTAAGAACGTAACTCTGTATGTATCTAAATGTGGTCGCAAATGGCTAAATTTACTTTAGACCTTTCACACTTTGAGCGCTATATCGCCCACGTACAGTACGTGTGTTGTATGAATTCGTACATAAATCTTTCGCTAATTTTAGTTGAAACATTTAACGTAACAAAGTTTAAAAAATGTTGGTAAATAGATTAAAGCTTATCGAATAAACCAGGGAAGAATATTATGAAAACTGTCTATAAAATTTATCGAAAATAAAATTAGTTCTCAGAAGAAATTGTAACTGCTTTAGGGTGGCACCGAAGGTGTTAATGGCGATATTAAATAAATAAATGAAACAAATATATATCGTGGCTGTTAGTTCTGTCTGCCGCACCTGATAGATAAATCATAAGACAAGGGTTCTAGATATGAAACGAGCGAACATTTCGACCGGTTCGATAGTTTCAGTATGAAACTTTCGGAGCGTATATCGGACATTCGAACCCGAAAGCCTAAGCTATTGGTTCAACGATTTCGCTCCGCTAAACCGTGCAGAAAGCCGATAAGAATTCCGTTCGCAGCTAAGCGCATACCTTCCCATGGCATTCTATTTCGCGATCTCCGAACATTACTAAACGGCTAACTGCTAAAAGCATTAAGACTGGTTGCGGCCGTGAAGCATCCTCGTGGGCAATTGAATTCCGTAACCGGCCGTCATCCTTCATCGCTTCGCGGCGAAAAACCGAGAGAACCCCGACGACGGCTAATAAGTTACGATGACGCGGACGTTTTAACGAAAGCGGCGACGAGTCGTAAATTAGGCCGGAATAGCGATTTAAACGTGAACGGGTCCATCCGGCAGGCTGTCCATTCGTCAACGGGTTCGGTTACCCAACGGGGTATAAACCCGAAGCCCGGGACCACCCGTTGATTTACTATTTCGTCGACTTATCGATAGATCGGACAAGATCGATGCAACGGGCACGATGTATCCAGCCGCCGGAGCATATTACCGCTGTTAGGATCGTGGATCGCTGTTACGTGCTCGCGACTGTGAGTAATGCGTTCCATCTGGCCGAGGACGAGCTACGGGAGAAACGATGAAAAGAGGAAGGAGCGAAGGTCGTTGCGATTTTCTTTCGAGAACGCCTACGTATCGATCCATCGCGGCGAGGATGCTCGCGAACGGACGTTCGATCAACGCGGCCCGTGAAATTGCATCGACGAACGCGAAGATCGATCGTGTGCCGTTCTTTTGTGCTGCCCTTGGCACAACACACGCCGTTGCCTTTTTCTATTTTTCCGTATCTTTTCTATTTTCTAAAGATTCCTTCCGTTTTCTGACCTCTCTGGATTTATTCTCTAATTACTCACGTTTTCTACAGGGTCTCGTCGGAGCCTGGTTAACACTAGATTTAAGGTACCTTGTAAAAATGTCGGATCTTAGATTTATAATTTGAAATGAGAAAAAAATGGTAAAAAGCTTTCGTCGAAATTTATCTTATCCTTCATCGAAATAAAGATTCATTGCATGAATTGCTTCATGCGTTGTGCATTATTCACTTATTTTAAATCTAGTGTTAATGAAAATTCATGTGTTTGAGAGTTTGAGAATTTTTAGGTTTGGGGACTCGAAGGTCGTGAATTTTTGGGTTTGGAGATTTGGTATGTTGCGAACTTGTAATTTGTGAAAGTTGTCATTTTGCAATTTTGGGATTTGGAATGTTGGAACTTTGAATTTGTAAGTACGAAAGTTTGGAAATTTTCGAACTTTGGGATTTGGAAGTTTAAGAATTTGAGGATTTAGATGTTTGAGAAGATTATATTTGGAAATGTGAAACGTTGGTACCTAGAATTTTGTAACGTACGAATTTGGGGATTTAGAAGTTCGGGAGTTCGAAAATTTGGATATTTAGGAATCTTGAGATATATAATTTGCGAACATGAAAATTAAAAAATTAAAAAATTTGACAATCTTGAAATTCGGGGACTTGGAAATTGAGGAATTCGAGACTTTGATGATTTTGTAATTAAAAAATTGTGTATTTGCAGGTGCGCGAGCGTCAAATTTTCGGAATTTGAGAATTTAAGTTATTGAAAATAAAAAAATGTCAGCACTTTAATACTGGAATATTGGAATTTTGGCGTTTGAGAATATTGAATTTATCAATGTTAAAGTCTGAAAGTTTGCAATTCTAGAATTTAGAAAATAATTAATCCGCACGAAAATAATTTATACCGCAACCAATTATGAATAAATATATTGAAATTTTATAACTCACTAAATTTAAATAACATTTATTAAAGTTCCTCAAATTGTACCTTGGTCTATCTTAATTTTTATCGGATACTTTCTTAAAGAGAAAGAGGAAAGATGCATATTGATCAACTTATCGATCGGATAAATTTAGATCTGTGTGCATCCATTTAAGATTTTGATTAGGCCGAGATTGATCATCGTGAAAGTTTATGTACCGTGAAGAGGAAGCCGAATATAAATCATCCTTGATTGATTGAATATTGGCGGATAGTTATTGTTGATTTATATTAAATCCTGATTATACGACGAGGAATGCTATTAAATGATGTTAAAGATTTAAAGCCTTTTAATTACACCTCCGTATTTAGATATTTTATGTTCCTGACGTGCTTTATTCTCGAATGTAAGATGATCGTAACTCACGAGCACTCTTTCACTTTGCCCATAAAACTGGTCGTGTTTATAGAATTTATGGTCATTCAAGATACCTTGCATAACGTGAGTTATTGCCAATGGAAAGTCAACTGATCACAATAGAATGAGATACACGAGGATTGTCTTTGACATTTATTTTCAATATCTCTCACTGTTTTTACAGCACCAACACGTTTCCTTGTGACAATTTCAGAATTTAATTATGTTTTTTAGTCTTCATAAATTATCATTTACGATGTCGTACATACTTTCTAAGCGTGTACTATACTCATCAACTATCACTATATCACATTACGTACTTCTTCACTGGTACTGTTTTTGAATTGTTTAAATTAGGTCTGTCAAATTTATTTCACAACTGAATCATACATTTTACATATTTCGTACTAAAAACTGTACATTGGTATACATATATAATATACCATATTTGTGGGACACCCTGTATAATCGTATCTGTGTACAAGGTACAATAAATTTATATTGCATAATACACTAAATAAAACACAATATAAAATTAAAACCAAACATATAAAATACAATATTCAATTAAAAGATATTAAATAACTAAACATAGGCGTTTAATTTCGAGACTCTTAACTCGACTTCGAGCCAAATAAAGCATCGAGATTCGCAACAACGTTTTTCGCCCCTCAAAAATAAAAGGCAAGTTCATTTTTAAATCGGGTGCCATCGTTGAAAGTGCATCACCGAAAGGTGGGTGCTTCAGAAAAACACAGTCCCCTTGTCGTCGAAGATTTAACACCGACAGAAGACACGAGTCGACCCAGCTGGACGAGAACGCCATATCCGTCGTCCACGTGTGCACAACCGTTAATCCTCCCCACCTGGATCAGGCACGATGTAAGTGCCTTATAAAGCGTGTGCTCGTTCTCGAACCGTTCGATATCACGGTTTATATTGCTAATTAAGTAATTGAAGTTTAAGCGGGGAGGAGACGACCGAGGATAACCGCTTGTCGAGTAACATCGCGGTAATCCTTCGAACGTTTCCTGGTTCCGCGATTAAAGTCACTGGTGCAAAGTATGTGTACACTCGGGTGCAATATTGCGCTCCCCTTTGCATAAGCGGGAACGCTCGAATATTCGAATATTTTTGCAGATTTGGTATTTCAGCATTTTTACAGAACTTTTGTATTTTTTAAGTTGTTAAATTTCGAACTGATTTAATTCGAATTTGAGTTATCGAAATTTCGAATTGTCAAGTTACCGAATTTTAGAATAATCGAATTGTCAAATTCGAAATGATCAAATTTCAAAAATCTATATAAACTTCCAGTGTTATCAAATATCAATCTCTTCTCCCTTCTCTTGATCCCCATATCTATACATCCCAAAAACTCAACCATAAAAAGCAATCCAGGATTTCCTAATATCTGTATCAATATATTTCCCCGGACTCCTTTATTTGCATACCCCAAAATCGGCGCTCGAAAAATATCAAAAGTCGATCGGCACGTAGCTTCTCCTCTCGCGGGTCGTGAGCGTATCCCCCGGGGACTACGATTTTGCAGCCGACTGTACGGGATAAAAGGAGAGGACACGAATCGCTGTTACGAAACACTCGAGCCAGATACGTGACATCGACTTACGCTTCGCGAGTTACGAGCGGAATTCTTGATGTCAGCCGCTACGTGACGCGGCAAAGTGCTTTCCACTCGGTGGATTTATGCATCGGTAATTACTTTCCTATCGCGGCCCGGCTAATAGACGAGCGCATGGATGAAGAACGAACGATCGTCTCGTATCGAACTCGTTTTCGATGGCAGCTGTTCAGTGTCGATCAACCGGCCAGAGACCGCCCGTGGCGAGGATCTATCCGTGTGTTGAATGATAAAATGATCGGCGCACCTGATAATCACGGCCACGATTAATCGACCAAGATATCTGCAGCTTCTCGATATCGAACAACTATTTCGACCGAGGGATGCCGCTGAGGTAATCGGCTCGATCGTGTCCTCGATACACGGACCCCCTGCAACCCCCTCTCACCACCCTTGCTACGATGATAGCAACATTAATAAGACAGATATCTATGCTCGCCGTCGTTAATCGAACGGATTATTCTTTTTAATGCGTCATCGGTTTCGTTCACTGTCGTCAAAGTGGGAGATACGGAGTGTTTACGGGACTCTCGATTCTATGGGGGTGAAAGGGCGGTGTCGATAAATGGAAAAGGTCTGGATACAATTGGATAGCTACCTGTTAAATTTCATACGTACACTGCTATTTTATGTTAGAATGGTACGTTTCCTATCATTTCTTCGCGTTATATCGCCGTGTGATCAAGTATAATGTTCACGCGGCAGGTGACAAGCTGGACCCTGTCGAAATTCATGTCAATGAAGCATCAGCAACGAGCAACTAACATTTCTAGAGAAATACCAATGCTTTCTATAGTCAACATTATATGTCACGTGTCGCGTGTATGTCACGTGGCAGGTGACAAGGTGGACCCTGTCGAAATTCATGTCGATGAAGCATCAGCAACGAGCAATTGACATTTCTAGAGAAATACCAATGCTTTCTATAGTCAACATTTAACATATTGAGCCCAAGAAATGAATACAGAAAATATGGTAAATTCCTATAGCGGTAGTAGCAGTGAATATTTTTGATGATACGGATGATTTTGATTCTAGTGACGAGGTTAGCAATCAAGGTTCATCGCATTATCGTATCGCACTTACGTGATTGATTAACCGTCCTTCGTTCATCTCCGCTCTGCGTACCAGTAACAAGAAGGAAATTACCTTCTACCAGAAAAATGATTTATTCAACAAGCGAAAAGTTCTAAATATACGTCATCGAAAGATTATTACCCTCTCGTGATCAATTATTTATAATTGAACGATCCCGTACCTACGTGTTCTTACCGATCGCTATTTCGCCCGATTCGATGTTACTTCTATCACGATCGAATGCCCGTTGCCGCGCGCAAATTGATTTTAAAGGACTCGATTGCTTAATAACTTTCTCGCGGCGAACAAAGAAGAGGCGTGGAAGAAGAACGACACGCGCGATATAACGTGGCCGGCTAACGTAAAGCTATTTCGCTTTAATGCCGTGGCGGGATTTTTACCGCGCTATCCCCGACACGTTAAAACACGTGGAAAAAGGTAGCAGATTCAGAGCGGCTGTACGCGTCCCTGGTCTGTTTATGCACACCTGTTTTCAATTAACTGAACCCTCGTAAGGACTCGTTCGTTATCAGCGGACCCGTGTACCGGCAAAAAGCGATGTGCATACGCGATGAAAATGAATAAAAAGCGTGTCGCTCGATGGAGGCAACCGCTAACCGGTGGTGTCGCGTGAAAAACTAAATGGAGCCCTCTGGTCACTCGATATAAGTTTCAAACGCAGGCAGAAACCTGACCTAAATGTGCGAAGATGCAAAGAAGTCACATTACTTCGCGGCTTGTCCTCCTCTCCTTTTAACCACTTCGTGTAGGTGTCCCAGACATTTGCCTCGTTTTATACGCTCTTCTGTTTCACTTTATTTCGTAACTTAACATATTAAAGCGAGGGATTTAAATTTATCTATGTCTATGCACTGGTATATTCTTCAACAAACAGCAAATATGCGCAATAAGTCAACTTATTGTGCTGTTTGTCCTTCTTTTCTTTCGAGCAATTTGTGCAAGCGCTCCAGAGATATGTCTAAATTTATATGTACAAGTTCTTGTATTGTACTTTATTTCATAACTTAATATATCAAAGCAAAGGATTTAAGAATTGATATCTAATTATAGATATTATCTGTACTATATCTATACACTTGTGTATTCTTCAGCACGTACTATGAGACTGTATTTTAAGGGGACAGATATTTTTATGCAAACATTTCACTGTGTCACTCTGTTACCTTTCCTGTTATTTTAACACTTTGCTACCTTGCCACCAAACGAATTAATGAACGTGTGATAATTTTTGAGCGCAGTAACAAGCCGTGCTCATTAAATGGTTCTTAATCCTTATTAACGCGTAGATAACGATCACGAATTATATACGGTTTAATTATCTGAAAAACGAACAGATTCATCCGCATATAAGACGCTGGTACGCAATAGAATATAAAAGAAAGTTGCCTCGTTCACGGAGGAAGTGACCAACGGCAATATTAAATTGATAGAGTTTGAAAAGCGTAAACGTTGAACACGTTATTATTCCAAACCCGTAAACGGTACTCGTTCCATCAGGTTAAGCCAGATGAAATATGGGTAACGCGTGGGAGTCGCGTGGGTCAGGACACAAACACGGAAGGAACAATACGCGTAACACTTACGAGAGACAAGATCGAGCCGTGAAGACGCCTAACGGTGCCGTTTACTATTTTTTTTTTTTAACAAATTTAGCTCTTGGCGAAGTAACTGTCTAACGTTAATGCACGCGCTATCACCAGCCCGTTCGATGCTTATAATTATTCTAACGACAGGTGCAACTATCTAACGGAACCAGTCATGCTGCTTATCAAACCGTGTAACTGTACCATTAGATCCAATAATATCTGCGTTTATTTCATCCTTAGTGAACACGTGATTTGCAACTTTGTAAGGGGGAGAGGTGTAAACAGTTGTTCGGAGCGGAATTCGTGCATTTGAAGATTAAAGGATGCACAGATTTAAGGATTTAGAGATTTGGGGGTGCCGAGCTGTGGAGATTTCCCGATTTGGTGATTGTGGATTTAAGGATTTGAGAATTTGGGGATGAGAGGTACAGGGATTGGACGATGTAGAGATTTTGCGAATATAGGAATTTAGAATTTAGGATTTAGGGATGTGGGGATTTGGAGAAATAGAAATTTGGAAATTTAGGGGTGTGGGAATGTAGAGATTGCTGGGTTTAGAGATTTAGGAATGTAGAATTTTGTAGATTTTTGGATATGGGAATTTACGAATTCGAGGACTTTGGGATTTGGGAATTTAAAAATTTGGGGATTTGAGATTTGGGAATTTGGGGGGCGTGGGAATACCGAGGGTGCAGAGTTTAGAGATTTGGGAATATAAGAGTTTGGTAATACAGAAAGTAGGGAATACAAGAATTTGGAAATATAGAAATTTTAGACTATTAGATTTTTGCAATTTAGGAATTTGGGAACTAGGAATTCGGGAGTTTAGAGATTTTGGAATCTGGAGAATTGTAAAGTTGAGGAACTAGTAACGTGTTGAATTAGGTATCAGAAAAGGAAGTTTGTGAAATTTGGGGGTTTCAAAATTCTATAATTTGATAAATTATCAATCGGAAACTTCCAAATTCATACATTTGAAAGCTTAACAATTTCTACTTCTTGCAATTTCGAGTTCCAGAACTTGAGAATTTCAAATATCGAGTACCGTGTTACAAACAATGAATTACGACATTTCCGCGCTGAATCACACCAAAAGAAACCTCCGTTTCGTTGCTAAAATAAAGTATGACCTCAAGCGTGTGAAACAATCACCTCGAATCTCGCAACAATAAAATCTCACGGTAACTCCGTTACTTGTACTCTGCGCTGTTCCACAATGACGCGAGATCATTGGGTATTGTGTGTTTAAAGTAACACTGCACGTTCGATATCCGGATCGTTCGACAGCCGAGACAAATCGACCGAAAAGCAGAACGAAGCGGAATATCATGTTGCCTGATTTCTCGTATCCTTTATTTTCTACGCGTATCCATTATGGTTAACGTTAATGCACGACTCACGAAGGAAACACGCTTCCTCCTCGTTTCAGCATCAATTTCACACGTCACGTGCATGCGTCAAAGTTGCAATTCTAATCGAACACCGATAATATCGGCGTTACTTAATACTCGTTGATTTAGCGTCGAATAAAATACACGACGACATTCGCTGTAACTCGAAGTCGTTTCGTTCGATAGACCCCCGCCAAAAAAAGGGTCAATGATAATGGCCCATTGAAATTAAAAACATATTGCTTACGCGTTCGTCGTCGTTAGCTGGCGGTGTGTTCGCACGAAATAAACGACCGCTACACGACTAGCATTAATTCGCGGTAACACGATCATCAGGCAAGTATAAATCTACGTATGGTCGTTAGAATGCGCGAATGGAACAACCTATAGACGATAGTTTTCAGTTTTTAATTGATAATCGCCGCACGAAATGTTTATTACGCCGCTGATTCGTTGCTTCAACTCCGTTCGTTCGTGCACGATCGTTTTCAAGGCTGGACCGAGACATTATTATACAAGGATACTGATTTTAGACAAGACTGTATTGTACGAGAATCTGGATTTTAAACCGGGCTTTATTATACAAGAACATAGGTTTTACGCAACAATTTATTATAACATCATTCTGATCTTATACAACATTTTATTGTACCAAAATACTGATTCTAGAAAAAATTTGTCTATACCATGATGCTGATTTTAGACAAGACTTTGTTACACAAGAATGCTCATTTTTGACAAGAATTTATTATACAAGAATGCCGATTTTAATCAAGACTTTATTATACAAGAATGCCGATTATAAACGAGACTTTATTATACCATGATGCTGATTGTGGACAAGAATTTATTTTATAAGAACGTTGATTTTAGACAAGACTTTATTATACGAGAATGCTCATTTCAGACAAGAATTTATTGTACAATAATACTGATTTTAATCAAGACTTTATTATGCATATTTCAAAATACAGCACTACCTGATGAGACTTCTGGTAGCAGTCGCTTATTATTATACTTAAGTAAGGTTTAATGAAAGATCGTAACTGTAGATCATAAACATCGAAAATTGTAATCCAGGACGTTGCATTTGCTAAAACGCGAAATCGTAATTGAATTCTCTCCGTGTAATATACTTAAACCTATGAACACCTTTTCTCCCATAAACAGGTACGAATAAAATTATCGTAGCGTCGCAAGCTGTAACGAAAGCTAACGAGACGTAAAACGATAAAATTGTCAACGGAGCCACTGTGAAATTGCATAGAACGTATCCGAGGATTTCCGTACACAATTGAGCGATCACAATCGTTGTTACCGGCACGAATAACTATCATCGCAGGCTTTATTACTCCGTCCATAAATTTCCCCGCATTGCATCTCCATTGTTCCCCGAATAAAAGCTCAGGACGCGATTAAAAATCAGAATGCCGACTTGCACGGTCCAGTCGAGGACCGGCCAAATAACGAAACAGTCCAACAAGCAGCCTGCGGCGTTGTATCGCGACCAGAGTCTGTTCGAAAGATGTCTCGTCGAGCAGTGTGTCGCGCTTCCGGTGCAAAAAGGGACGCGTTTGATTTATAGCCGCGTCGTCGCCGAGGCGGAGCACGTCGGGGCGCATCTGCATCGCGTGGCACCGAGCACCTTTTTATCCCGTGGCTCGAATTGGCCAAGGTCGCGTCGGTCGTAACCTTTGTGGTTGAAAATTTATAGCCAGGAATGGCCTTGTCAGCTGGTAATCATCCTGAACAGCGAGGCTCGCTCGTAACGTTCGACGGTTCCTCGAGGAACGAGCAGAAACTCGCCGGCGATCGCGGCATCCTTCGAATCAATTTCGCTCACCCTTTGTTCCGTGGAACGAACCAGCCCTCTCGCTTCCACCCGTTTCTCATTTCCCTCGTTTCTGCCCCCCTTCTTTTCCTTCTTTTACCCGACAGACTGAACGCAACGCACATAAAACGGGACCGGGAGCAACGCTAACGAGCGCAATGGCGTACATCGTTTGGCTCCGTTGATCGTAAACCTTCAACCTCGGCCTCTCGTAACTCGATCTTCTTCTGTTTGCGAAGTTTGAGTAGACTGCTCCCTCGTCCACGCTAATTGATTCCCACAGACGGTCGTTAATTATACCGGGGATGTGTCATGGTCGACGTCAAACATCCCGGTTGATCCACTAACTATCAAACTATTTGTACGATGACACAGTGCCTACGTACCGAGCCGCTGTACGCTAATTCGAACTCGAGTACACGAACGTTGGTTATTCGTCGAGGTCAGTGTTGCACAATGCTTTGTGAGTCATATCCTCTTTTTGCGGTACTTAGTGTACATCCTACCCTTATTTACCTAAGATGAATTTGATGAGGTAGAGTGAACATATTAATGGCAGATATTTCTTCATTTTCGTAGTAGTTTGTTACAACTATTATCTGTGGTTCTAAGTATCTAGTATACTTATACTTAATGTATAAGTATAAATACACGTATAAGTATTAATTAGATAAATAGTAGATGTCACAATATGGCTAACGACTTCTCATGCAAATGTAAGCATCGATCACATACGAACAACATGATAATACATATTCCTCCTTGTTCCTTGTGCCTGTGTTAAATTCCTTGCCATTATAAAACGATTTATTCGTTAAAACGTCGTTGCGAGAGAAACATACCTTGTTTTTAACTAAATAGACAAATTACATAGTTACTTATTGATGCACTTACGTTACTACATACTTATCTTGAACAGTCAAAAGTCTTCAATGTATAAGCATTTTACATCCCTTGTGCTATGTTTTTCAATTTTAACATGAACTGGCTACAATAATCTTTCAACTATCAAAATATATGCAATATTCACGTATTTTATACTTCTTGCACTATATCTTTCAATTATTTTAACATGAACTGGCTACAATAATCCTAGAACTATCAAAATATATGCAATATTCAGGTATTTTTTATTTCTTGCACCGCATCTTTCAATTATTTTAACATGAACTGGTTGCATGTAAATCAACGTCGAATGCTCAAATGTTTTCTCTGATTCCATGTTTCAATTACTTGAACATGAACCGACATACGGGAATCACGAAAAAGTATATTCTCGATTATTAGCATGAGAACAATGTTCCATCGCAATATTGTTACTGCGAGGAAACGGGAAGAAAAGAGAACAGTAGGTTGTCGATCGTGATCGTGATAGGAATTCGCCGGGTCCCAGTTGTTAGAGGGCAATTTCCCGGGTTACCTAAGCAAAGTGTATCTACCGCGTGTTTCAGTGCACGTTTCGACCGGCATTCTCTACGATCTAAAATCACGATAACGATTGAGCAGGGCAGGCCGTTCGCGGTTCACGATCCGCGATTCATCCTCGTCCTCCTTTCTTTGAGCGATCTACCGATGCAACGGTATTCGCCTATGGCGCCCCATTCGCGCAGCAAACGATCAAACGATACAGAGTTTCCGTTCCGCTTTTTCCGCCGTGCCGCATCCACGGAATCTCTTTCGTCTTTCGTTTGATCTCGGCGAAAATCGGTACGTCGCACGATTTCAATCGATCTCCGCTACTTATATCGACGGTTATTTATCGCGCGTGATCGAGAGATTTTGCACGTGGCGAACTGTGATGTTAATGGCCTCGAAGCATGTTTCTTCGAGCAAGAAGTGTCACCACTGACGAGGGTTCGATTTCAAGTATTGAATTATTGCATAGTTTTATTAAAACTTTTATTAAAATCATTGCATAGTTTAACAAATGGTTCCGTTAGAAAGTTCTATTTCGTTGATTTTTGTTAGATAGTTTGTGAGTAATGATTTGTATCTATTAAACTATATTCTTCACAAAATATATGTACACGAGTTATATGCTCACGTAATTTTTTAATAAAATAATAGGAAACTGTTGATTCAATGAAATGGCAATTGAAGTTTTATAGACATTTTAAACGGGATTTTTGTATTTATCATATAAATGACACGATGGTTGCTGATAACAATGGAAAAGTTTTCTCGAATTTAAGAGGACACATTTATTATCTGGCCTCTTTAAAGTTTTGCTAAACTTGAACCTTAATTACTCGCTACCGGGTAGGAAAGTTTAGCAACGGTTAACTTTTGCAATTGTATCTGCATATTTGTATTCGGCTAGTCGTATAAACTTAGAAAGAGCGCACCGTTCTTGCGAGATGTGTTAAAAATTTCGAGATGGCATTATCATTCTCAGCTCTATATCGTTTTAGTTTCAAACGAAATTAGAGAATAGTTTGATAACGAAATAGTACACTATACTGGTAATTTACGTAAAAAATATCTACTTATATATAAAGATAATACTACAGTTGTTGAAATTGTAAAATTTCCCATGAACAAAAACATTGCATAATCAAATAAATTTATTAATTAAAACAAAATTAATTTTGAAGGCAATGAAGAAATAAAAATGTAAATAACAACCAGGTACAATATGTAAAGCTATTGCTCAGTTGTCTCGTGAAATCAAAATGAAATTGAAGTTAAGATTCAAACTGAAATAAAAATTAATTTAATTTCAAATATAAAATAAAATTGTAATAAAAAATTATTTTTATAGCTGGATTAAAAATGCAAAATAATAGCATACAGACAATATGTACCCGTAAAATTACTGAAATAGTAGCACAGTGATCTAGTAAAACAACAAAATGCTGGTACAACGAGACACGTTACTCTACACGACCTCCAATCCCAAAAATCAAATAGGTAATAAAAATAAAGTAACATGAATGCTCTCTGTTCTCAATGCTTCCATTCAAATGTATACATAACGTAACGTACAAGAATGCACGTGTCAGCGCGCATGTACATTTATGTACACGATCGAGCGACGTGCGGGACGAGTCAAAAAAGAAACGTCATGGGCACATCTCGGCACAGGAAACTCTCACGAGCCTATTTTCGTTCAACGAGACCTCCCACGCGGTAGATACGCGTTCCGTAGCCAAGCAACTCTTTTTCCGCCCCGGGGCAAGAGAATCTCGAAGATATACGGGTGCCGTAGAGAAAGGGCTAACTAATAATTAACCCGATCGTGCCGTGGCGCGGTAGTATGCTTCTTGCGCCTGTTCTTCGTTCCAGTTCTTCGTTCGTGGCTGGAGAGGCCAGGCTACCGATCCTCGACGATCTCTCTTTGGACGGTTGCATAGGCGATCGAGCGGAGACCAACGCCACCATTGGCCTCGCTCTTGTACACTCGAGCGCAACGTACGCTTTCTATCGAGTACTAGGCATATCTGAACCTTAGAAATTCTTGTTTCCCGAATTTGTACTATTTCAGATTTCCTAATTGTCGAATCTTTCGATTTTCACATTTTCAAGTTCCTGGGGTTCTGAATTATATCATTTTTGTATCTCCGAATTTACAGATATTGAGAATGCTTATCTCAAATTAGTCGATCTGTCCGAAAATCCTCACACTTTTGAACCGCAAATCCCTAAATTTCCATATCCGTAGATCTTCAAATGCTTAAATCATATAATAATGTTTAGTACAGATACCCACGTCTCTAATCTCCTAGGATATATAAAAATTCCAAATTTGGAGGCCAATATATTTCAAAGTATCAGAATCCTAAAATCCATAAATTTGAAAGTACTCTAATACATAAATCCCAAAATTACAAAGTTTCCAAATCCTCAAAACCCCAAATCCCGATGTCCACAAGTTCCAAAGTAGAAAAATACTAAATTCCATAAATCGCCAAAGTCCCAAATTCTCAAATCCACAAATGCCCGTCTCCCAAAATCACAAGAATCCTAAAATCCACGAATCCAAATGTCGCTGAATCGCCAAATCCCCAAATTCTAAAGACTCCAAAATCCTCAAATCCTCAACTCCCAGTCACCAAATTCCTTGATATTCATATTCGTAGACATTTAGATCCAAAAGTTTCCATATATCTATATCTTCAAATTTCTCAAATCCCTATATCTCTATACAATCATATCTAAAAATTTAAAGATTTCCAACATCCTAAACCATCAAATCTCGAGATATTCATACCCGTAGCTTTCCATATTGCACACTGTCCGGTATGCCCGAGTATCTATGTATCAAATGTCTAAATCTCCTGGAACCTCTAAAAATCGTGAAGCATGGGGCGATATTTTCCCTAAGAAAGCCAGATTTGCAGTAGACTGTACATTACACAAAGAAACACGCCTTCGCCTCGGGTAATCGTCGTGCTTTCGGCCGAACTCGTAAATCGCGGTTCGTTGAATACCGCTCGCGAGGGCAGCACGGTTGAATAATACTCGGTAGACGGCTCAAAGAAGCGTAGAAATCGAAACTGCGCTCTAGCTGAATCCGCTGTGCGAGCCACAAAGATTGCGGTGGCCACGATCGAAGCGTTACACCGAAGAGAAACCGAGATATAAATATTGTCGAACGGTGGAAAAGGACGAGCCGATACAACGTGCGGATCGTTGCGCACAGTGGCTTTCAGGTTACACGATCGTACAATTTGCGGAAACTGACTTGCACATTCGAATTTGTACGAGTACAGTGTTATTTGATATTTGAAATTTCGAGCTCGTTCTAGTTTGAAAGTTTCTTCTGGGTCACGTTTGTTCCGCAACATAATTTCTACGGAGTCGACGCAAGTAAGGACAGTGAGAGTTGCGTTATATGGCCACGAGTTATATGGTCAAGGATTCGATCGCTAAACGTTATGTCTCTATGCGTCGGATACGAATTTTCATGCATTGAGTTGCCACGCGTTATATCGCCGCTTGCTGAATTATCATGCGTTGAGTTGCTACTCGTTATATCGCTACGCGTAGAATTTTCACGCACTAGGTTGCCACGCGTACAATTTCCATGCATTGCGTTGCCACGCGTCGAATTTTCACGCATTCCGTTGCCATATGTCGAATTTTTACACATTGAGTTGCCATTCATTGTATTTCTACTTGTTGAATTATCATGCGTTGAGTTACCACGCGTTATATCGCCACGCGTCGAATTACAATCCGCTGTATTGCTACACGTCGAATTTCCACGCACTGTATTGTTACTTCTCAAATTTCTACACGTCGAATTTTGATGTACTGTGTTACCACGCGTTATACTGCCGCGCGTTCAATTTCCACACGATGTGTTGTCATACGTTAATTTCCCGTGCATTTTATCACTACACATCAAATTTCCACGTGATATGTTGCAATCAATGGAATGTCCACCCATTATATCGATCCATAATCTCGTTTCCAAGAATTCTCGCTCTCACGCATCCACGGCAACATAACGAGAGTCCATTGCAATTACCATAACTTTTTACGGTAACCGTAGTATTCTTTTTGCAATACGAAGTCCATCTAGCGTTCACGGTCGTCAGGCATTGAACGCGATAAAACGGAAAGCACTTTACGTCAAGTGTGATACAGCAGGTAACAAAGCAGCGAAATTATCAGTTTGTCCCGTTTCCTCCATAACCAACAGCGCCAGAGGCTATCTGGCCGCTTCGAGGACGGAATATGGATAAGACAAAGTTGCTCCAACAATGTCGGAGTTTCCAGATATCCTGTAATTACTGGACGTGGCAGGAGAACGAAGAAGGTTTCATGGGGTGGCAAATGGAAGATATGTTCAATTGCTTTCAACAAGTCCTCTCTATTATCTGTCGTTGCTTCGAGCTACGTTTCTTTAAACCGAAATTACACGTTCCGTGATAGTGGACGTGACGTATAGAGATTGCGAATCGTTGATCGTGTTTTGTTGATTGATTTGTTGGCTGAACATCGAGCCTGGCGTTATCCTTTGCATTGTTGTAATTACAATCGATCCGCTCCGCTTCATCGATGTTTCTTGTTTGTCGGGTGATTGCTTCGTTACTTTCGATTCTTTTTGTTTTTCCTTCGCGAACATGGGATGCGTTACCTTCAATCCCGATATATTGCACGAGGAAATTTACTTTAGCGTATTCAATACGTGATTCGATTAAATAGTGCTCTTAAACTGAGTAATAAAATATATTAAACACAGAAGCATAGAGACCTTGCAAGCATACGGAGATATAGGGACTTAAAAAGTTATAGATATTTGCAAACTTCAGGTTTTGTAAACTAAAGAGTCTGGGGATTTTGGGGTTTTGAGGTATGTGGATTTGGAGATGTTGAAATTTGGGTATGTGGAGATGTGCACATATTGAGATTTGGTGGATACAGAAATTTGAGGATGTAGGGATGTGGCGATATAGGAATTTTGGGACACAGAGATTTGGAGGTATAGGAATTTCGGGTCATAGAAATTTCTGGATGTGAGGATTTCGGGACATCGAAGTTTCGGAATTATAGAAAGTTCGAGTCACAGGAATTTGGAGACATAGAAATTGGTATTTAGTAATTTTGGGTAATAGATATTTCGGGACGCGGGAATTTAGGGACATAGGAATTTCAGGATATGGTAATTTCGGATTATAGATGTTTTGAGATGTAGGAATTGTGGAACCTAGGAATTTCGGGCTACATTTATTGCGGTAGAGATTTGTGTACATAGAATTCCGGAAATTTGCAAGTATAGAAATTTCAAAATCCGAGAGTTCTAGAGTTTTGGGAATATAGGAATTTGATAATCTATAAACACGGAGACCTAGGGACATAAAAAACTAGGATGCAGTGATATTAACAATTACGAATATAGAAATCTATGAATAAATGCCCCTAAATAACAAGCTGCAGTGAACGCTCATTAAAGTTTCAGACATCATCGTGCATACAATTTTCCCACGATCGATCAAGACACCTTTCCGTAACCAATACCAGTGTTCTTCATCCATTTAAATGACCATACACGTTCCATAAATGATCCCGAGTATTGCTACACAGTATCGAACTCGGCTCTCTCGAATCGGTAAAATTCGTCGTTTTGACGAGAGAAATAGGACTCGTCTCACGCTGCGCGCGATTACGACAGATCGTTTTACTCCAACTGGTTGAACATCCACCGTGATATCGGCCATCTACGAAAGCACGGTCATTTATAGAAGCGTGTAACTGCGGGCTACGATGCCGATGCTTCATGCCGGCATAGCGTATCGTCAAACGTGTCCGACAATTTTCAACCGTGGCTCCCTATTGCGTTTCATCGTAAGTCGGAACGTGCGACCCTACGGTCCCAGTAATTCTCAAGGGAGTGCTTAAGTAGGCGCATCCATGACGGGGCTCGCGAAGAATCGTGATGCTCGTCGCGTGAGCCTCAACCGAGTCACGACGTAATCTTTGATTCCTTAGGGACGTGACTTCTGACCGAGGTGACGCCGGAGACATCGCATCCGATCGAAAACAACGCCGTTTCCGCATTGCATGCCTTCAACGGTCTGCTTTATGGGCCCTCTCGTTAGACGCGGTACAACGGTCATAATCGTTGATATTACGGAGGTTATGGCGATTACCGAGGTTACATGGATTTCGGTCGAACATTTAAATTGTGTTCTGCTTAACACGCACGTGTTCAGTCAGTCTGCACAAGTTCTACGTAACAATGTGACGCTGTAACGTCACGAAAAGTGTTAAGTTGACGTTGGCAGATGGCAATGGTGTCATAATTGTCGATGACGTCGACACGGTTGTTGATGTCATAGTTGGTGACATGTAGGCTCTTCTACATCCTCCTGTGGGCTCTCCTCTGGAGATTCTTCGATTGCTATTCTCTGAATAAGGAATGCACTATTTAGCCTCGGTTCACGAACATATTTTACGTGCCAGATTTATTTTTGTAAAACTGAGGAGATTTTGGGATCTTTGGGGATTTAGGTAATTCAACGATTTGGAGATTTGGCAACTTGGAAACTGGGGATCTAGGAGTGTTATAACATACATTTTGACCAGCATATAGGGAATGTGGAACTTGAAGATAGACAGGAAAATCTAGGGATTTGGCGGTCTGGAAACTTGAGGAGAAATTGGAAATTAGATGAATGCATACACCTAGAGATTCGGAGACATATGAACATTTAGACCCAATAATTATGTATCATATGAATATGTAGGCATAGAAATGATGAGTCGTGTTCTGTCAACCTTGAAATTAGGGAACATATAAGTTTATAGACTCAAGGGTTTATGGTCCTTGGAATTTAAAAATGAAAATCAACAGCACAAGTATAAGGAATTCTAATATTCCCTTTTAACGAAGGCGTAGGATCATATACACGTTCTAAGGTCATTAGGGACCACATTTGATTCCATACTGTTTCGTAAACCTATGTATAACTTGAAATGAGCGTCCAATATTTTTTAGGAAGGTTAGAAGTTCTCTGCATGAATTTACATTTTTTAAGCATGATTGTTTCAAGTGTTTTATCACGCTCTTTTGACACACACTCGCCATTAGATTTGACACAACAATTTTAAATAAATAACTTTTACCTAAATTTATAGTATTACTCACGATACTTGTATACAGTGAAACAGGCAATAATGTCAAGTAATAATAAGAAAATAATTTTCAAAAAAATCCACCAAAGTTTTGAATCCGATAATTTTATAGTTGCTATTTGCCAATGTTAAAAATGCTCTCGAGTGCAAAAGGGTTAAAGTATGATCAGTGGAGAGGTGTTTAATATTCAAAATATTTCGAAAGCTCTGATTTTGAGAATCGAAGAAGTTAAAAATTGCCAAGTTTACAGATGTATCGTTATCTAAAATGATCGTCGGGGTGTAAAGTGAGTAGGAGCTAAAGGGAGATTCTAATTGCGCGACGATGCAAATGACAATGACCGCCATGAAGGAGGTTATCCTCCAATTAATCGAGTGCCGCCGTGTTGCACGTCAGCCCCGTGCCCTTCGACGCACGTACAGGCGCGAGATATTCCAACAGCATCCTCGTTCGTCGGTTATTAACGCGAAACTCGTATGCGTGTATACTCGAGACACGACCTTCTTGCTCTAATTATATTCATTTCGAGGAACCTTGAGATCGAACGATCGCTCATGCGGTTAAAAGAAATCGTAGCAGACGATGCGAGACGGTTTGTCTTTCTCTTTGCAAATCCATTTATTTCTCGCCTTTGCCCGTGGGATACGACTCTTGAAACCTTTCAGTGAGCAAATTCTGCTTCTGACGTTGAATATAGCCTCGAGCTGCGAACGAATATAATTGGGGTATGCGATTCGCGCTTAGATACATTCCGATGCAACCTGAGACTGTTCTGGACAGATGCGTGTATATGACATTGGAAATTTCGAGTTTTTATCAATTTTGAAAGCATTGAAAGTTCAAATTTCCGAAGGAAAAAAAAGTTCAAATTTCTTAGATGACATGAGTGGTCACCAATTTTCAATTTTTATATTTTCAAATTTCAATGATCGTAAATTTTGCCATTGTCAAATTCTAAATTTCCTTGTGTTCAAACTCAAAAACTCAATATGTAAATAAATTTTCTAATTCTGAAATTTCCAAATCTCCAAATCCCTAAGTTCCCAGATACTAAAATTTCTAAATTATGAAATCCATAAATTTTTCAATTTTGAAATGTCCAAATTGACATATCTCCCAATCCTCGAGTCCCCAGATCCCTAAGTTCTTAAAACCACCAATTTGAAATTGTGAAATGCGCAAACCCTCATGTTTTTTAACCCTTAACACCCAAAATCACAAAATGTTGAAAGTTTTAAATCCCTAACATCTCCAAATACCCAAATTCCTCAATCTCCAAGTCTCTGAATCCGCAATTCGCCAAATCTTGAAATATTAAAAATCACTAACTTCGAAATTTTCATGTTTTGTCCCCCTAAAAAATCTCATGCTGAAATACAATAATTTACTAAAACTAAATAGTTATCAATTAATTAGATGATTAAAGTTTTTGACATAATTTAATGATTTAAATTACATGAATGAAACTAATTAATGCGATAATTGATCATTAAGATATTTATTACTTATTATAACCGTGTGTTTTATTGTACATGACTGTGTCTACCGCGACGATCGATGTATTAATTATGTGAAGGAATCCGATGAAACGAACAAATAATAAAGAAAAACGAAAAGTATGACGTGGCACAAAGAAACATAACATTCGCCGATTAATTTATTGCTGACTAATTATAATGTCATTCATCAGTATAAATTGATTCGATAAACTTAGAAACTTAATTGACTTTGATATGTTCAATTTTGTACCACCGAGTCAGTTGTTAGCTATGATTACTATTCCTCTTTAATGACATTTTTCTACGGGGTTACATTTATTAACAACCCATAAAAATCATTGCCTTATGAAATCTAAGAATTTTCGCGCATTTCTATCGGTCCATAATTATTCGCTTGGATCATAAGTATGCTATTTCATGAAATATTCTTACATCGATCGAAACCATAAAAGCATCCGAATTGTCCCGTTATCATTTTAAAATATGTAAGATTGTTTCGCAGAAATATTGCTCTTCTTGCCCATATAATTAAGCAGTTGCACGTATTTCTGTTTAGAATGCTCACGTTACACCCTGCAATACAAATTTCACTCGCATGCCATACTTGATTTTGCGATACATTCTAAACCTTCTTCCATGAAGAACAATTTCTAAAAGAACGCTCGTTCTGACAACTGTCGTTTTGCATTCCGTCCGAAGGCATTCTGTCTATGCAAATCGGCAATAAAACAAGTCCCGTTCGAAAAACCTAGTCATTCTTCAGTTTTGCATTTAACGACCCTGGAGCGCTTATGCAAAGACGACCTTGCTTTCCAATTGTTCTTAGAACAATGTTCACCGACCTTGCCCTGTGCCGCATCTTTTTATCCCGTCATTGTAACTTGAACAACCGCATTCTGAAAGACCCTGTACGCATACGTATTGTCGACTTTAATGGAGATATCAGATGATCGGTATAGATGATTGGGGAAATTTCAACGTTCTTGCGATTCATTGATACTGTTGGATTCATGGGAATTTCGGGATTTGCAGATTTGAGGATTTGAGAATTTGGAGACCTGCTGATTTGGGGTTTTGGATAATTTGGGGACTGAGAGATTTGGAGATTTGGAGTTTTGAAGATGTAGGGGGTAGAAGTTTGCAGGTTTGTAGAGAATGTAGAGATTTGATAATTTTAGAGTTTCATGATTTGAGGATATGTGGTTTTGGGGATTTGGGGACTTGGGGGTTTCGGAATTGGGAATCATAAATTGGGTGGTTTAGGGGGTTTGATGGCTTGGGAATTTGGGGTTTCAGAATTTGTGAATGGGGAGGATTGGAGGTTGTGGGGTTTGAGAATTTGGAAATTTGCAGATTTGAGGATTTTGAGATTCAGGGATGTAGAGGTTTGAAGATTTGGAGATTTTTGCGATATAGAGATTTGTAGATTTTTGGGATATAGAGATTTGTAGATTTGGGAGTATTTGAGCATTTATGGATTCGGAAGTTTGAGAATACGGAGGGTTGGACATTTGGCCATTTCCAGCTTTTGAGATTTAGGAATTGTAGATTTTGTGGATTTGGAAGTTTATAAAAATGGAATTTAGGAAATTAGCAAACTTTCTAATTTAGAGATTTAGGTGACTGAATTTAAAGACTGCTATATCTGAAAATCAGAAAATTTAGAAATTAAAAAATGTTAATAGATGCAAATTCGATAATACTAAAATTTGAAACCTCGTTAATCAAAAATTGCACCTCCGACCAAGTCGAAAACGCACATAAAAACGATCAACGCGTACGTGCAACACGCACGAACGGCCAAAGTGCAGAAACATCACCAACGGATATACCGATCTCATTTAAGATGGACATTCACGCCACTTTGTTCGGCATTTCTCGCGCGAGAACGCCACGAAACGAAGTCCGAAGACCCCGAGACGACTGACGGTTTTTATTTCTTGCCGAAGGACGCCGCATGTCCGTAAGAAAGTCCTGAAGATCGTTCGACAAGAAACGAAGAAATCGTAGCTGAGAGTACGCGCAACCAGACGCATCGCGCCACGATCGATCGATTCCATTGATCGACCCTTTCGTTCGAGCATAACGGGCCCGAATGCACGTCAACCCGACGGACCGCGACGCGACATCTTAAAAACCGTTCCGTTCCACGACTCGACTGACTTTGAGTGACATTTTGCGATCGCCCGATCGGACGGCTCGCCCGTTTGCATACAGGGAGCGGCGTAATAACGACAAGATTAATTAAACTCGTTAAGGGAATATCGAAAGGGTACATGCGCGCAGATAGCATGATCGAGAGCGCTGCCTTTAACGGGCCGCAAACGTAAAAGTTGCACGAACGGGACTGAGATCATTTCGACCGGAATTCAACGGAATTTATTTTGGGATTTTTCTTGGGATATAAACGCTTATGCCAGATTATTAAATAATAATCTGATTCATTCTTGCAATTTCAGGCGAGCATTACAATTTAATTCGCTCGTGTTATTTCATTTAATTCGTACAATTCGATCGAACTTATACAAATTGATTAATTTATGCAATTTGATTTAATTCGTACAATTTGATTTAATTCATACAATTTGACTTAATTCGTACAATTTTATGTAATTCATACAATATGATCTCTCTCGTAAAACATTTAACATCCAAATTTAAAAATCCTCGATTTACAACTACTAGAACTATGTGCATACACTATTAACCTGATATCTTTAATTGTCCGAAATCTCCACTAGCCAGCAACAAACCTTGCATCCCAATAAAAAAATCAACGTAATTTAGAGAAAAGAGACTAGGACGCAACGAAGGAACTACCCAGGTATATACGCATGTTGCGAAACACGCAAATAATCGCGGGAGCCGGAGCAAAAACGGATTATTCGCAACTAGAATTACACAAAGAGAGGGAAAAAACGGACAAAGTAGCAAACGAAATGGAGCAAATCGACGCGAAACAAGCAGGGAACAGGAAAGAAGGCAGACAGTGTAGGTAAAGGAGACCGTGGAGGAAAAAATAGCTCTGGTTGGATCGATTTAAACGCAACCGGACGGATTCAATAACTCTCCGATCGAGTTTGCGCTCGAACCAGGGAGAGTTCCAAGGTATTCCGGTTAAACGTGCGTGGCAACCGATATTTACCCATCTCATTATTGTCGGGATTTATGTTACGATCGTACACGGCCGAGTTTTCTAGGCTGGTCTCGCTATTAGGCGGTGCGCGTTCGTCAATTATGCGGATCATTCTTGGCCGTACACTCGGCAACAGATCCGTATCTACACGGTGGTATAAATGAATGCCTAGGTTTCGAGCATAACATACGAAGTGGAGCCGGTGTGTATCGCGAGTTTACACGGTTACGCCGCGTTCCACGCGCGGACGCATTAATCAGCCCGCGATTTATACCTATTAGCCGTTTTGATAAATCAATTTGCCGTAACGGCCGGGTAATTTCAAGGTGGTACGGCGCTCGTGCAGAATTTCTACGGTGCCGGCGCCGACCGTAGAAATTCTTGCGCCGCCTTTGTGTCTGGCCAGCCACAAGTTATTTTCAGCACCGAACAGGGAGTCGGCCGACACGCGTGTATCGATATTTTAACGTCAAACCGGGATCGAACACGTACGGTAACATGCCGGTGGATGTACCTCGACCAAACGGCTACCGTGCCAACGACACTTTTTCTCCCTGCAACGAACTACGGACACGTTCGCTTCTTTTTCCACACCGTATCCAACGTGGTATTATGCGCACTTGTTCCGATACCGCGAATTACCAGGAGCGAGTAGATGTTCCACAGAGCGCGAATTAACGCACGCATTAATTGGCTATCTGAGTCGAAATCGATACGAATCTTTTGGCTTCTGTGTGCGTACGATTTATTTGTTATAAATAAATATGTCCGATGAATTATTAAACGCGTTTGTAAATACGTTCGTAATTGAATGATTTTACGGCTGAAGAAACTTGATACGAAAGAAGACAATCAAAGAGTTACTACTTACTGCGAGTGGTTCGTGGCTGACTACGACGGTACAAGCTACTTAAGATGCTATGTGCTAATGGATACTACGTGACTTTACATTTTTATGACTAGTAAAATTATCCAAGATGTTTATTCAATTTTATAATTAAAATTTATTGTATCTTCCAACTGATTGTGTGGAATAGTTCAAATTGTACGAATTTGATTAAATTCTATGAATTAGTTCAAATTGTATGAATTAGATCAAACATTAAAGTGGTCAGGAACATAGAGACATAAAAATACAGGGATATAGTTTCAGAAATATAAGAAGTTTAGAAAGTTCAGTAATGCATCAAATGCATAAATACAGAAATATAGGGAGCTGTAAATCTTGAAATACGATATGCTAAAGAAATAGAAATAAGTATCACGACACAACACAACCATCCATCTCACGCATGCACGCATCGCTCTAAAAATAGGCATGTCCTAGCATAATGATCTGAACTTTTGTTCCTCGAAACATATGACCATCAATTCTGTCTTCTGTCCTCGTGTCCCTTTCTCTCCCATTTCCAAATAAATGACGCACGATGATAGTTCTAACTAGTCGTCGATTTAGTCCACGCTCCGTGAGCGGTTACATCATACACGCAGGCGCTTCATTACTCAATTAACGACCCACGCGTACTCTGTAGTCAATCGTATAGCACACCGTGATGTCGTCGTTCAGACTGGTCAGGCAAATCGAACACGAGTGTCGAACATGTTACTTCGTAAATATGGACGATCCTGTCCAGAGATCGGGTGTGCACGGCCGGCAATCGACGAGCTACACGTGCATCAGATTGTGTACAGTCGAGGACAAATCTGGCTGAAGAAAATATCGCGAGAAATAGGTGCGGGATTTGGGGTTCTGAGGATTGATAATTTTAGAGTTTCGTGATTTGAAGATACGTGGATTTGGGGATTTGGGGACTTGAAGGTTTGGGGATTTATGGATTTGGGGGTTTGGAGGTTGTGGGGTTCGAGAATTTGGAAACTTGCAGATTTGGGGATTCAGAGATTCAAGGATGTAGAGGTTTGAAGATTTTGAAATTTTTGGAAATGTAGCTTATAAAATTCGGCGATCTGGTAAATGCGAAATTTGTTGACTCGACAGTTTGGAAATATGGACCTTGAATATTTAAATACATAGAAATTTAAGAATTGGTTGTTTTGGAACTTAGAAATGTGGAAATATAGGTGTTGGAATAATAGGACCGTACTAAATTGTTCGTAGGCGTACCAGTTTAGGGACATTAATTTGTTTGTAGGCGTACCAGTTTAGGGGCATAGACCTTGATATTTGTGAATGTAGAGATTTGAAGATTTACGAATATGGGTATGCAGTGAGAATTGGTGATTCAGGAATTTGAAGATTTAGGTATTTGCAGAATAAAAATTTAGGAACATAGAAATTTGACGAACCTTGGGATTTTGGTATATAGAAATTTGGGGACCTTGAGATATGAAGATATAGAGATTTGCTATCCACGAGTACGGTACCTTGAAATCTGGAACCCTAGAAATTTGGGGACATAGGAATCTGAAAAATTTTAAATGTGGGGAACTATGGAAACTTGGCAGTGTACAAATTCAGGTACGCTGAAATTTGAGACCCGTGGGATTTGGGGACATTGCGATACAGGAATGTAAGGATCTGGCGATCTCGAAATTCGGGAGCTTAAAAATTTAAAGTATAGAAAATTGGAGAACTGGAAACTTGAA
Organism: Coelioxys conoideus; assembly: GCA_947623535.1. Classification (NCBI taxonomy): domain Eukaryota; kingdom Metazoa; phylum Arthropoda; class Insecta; order Hymenoptera; family Megachilidae; genus Coelioxys; species Coelioxys conoideus. The sequence continues at coordinate 13,370,033 of OX392457.1, read as the reverse complement.
TAATAGAAAAGTTGAAAAATTGCAAAATTGCAAAATTGAGAAATGTAGAAATTGAAAAATTGAGATATTGGGAAATTGAAAATTAAAAAAATGCAAAATTTTTAAACTTGAAAATTTGAAAAATTGAAACTGAACAAAAATTGAAAAATTGACGAATTGAGATTCGAAAATTGAAAGGTCGAAAAATGAAATTACCGTACGAGTCATGGTATGGAATTCTACGTTGCAGTCGAGTGTACGCGTCGATGCTCGGATGACGAGTTGGAAAAAGACCCGAGGCTCCTCCCGATCGTAAAGGGGACGATTTCTTGTTGCTGCGGCTCTTATTGTTCCCTGCCATTACGAGCACATCGATCTCGTCGATGATCTAGATTCTACGGCGACGTTCTTTCATCGACGGCGATCTGCATTCCGATATCACAGATTTTTGACAAGGGAGACATTATCGATGCTCGTACGTAGCCGTCGGCGTCTGGTTATGGCTGCACGGTATCCTGCAACGCTTTAACAGGAAAAATTGCGCGAGTTTGCGTTGGCCGATGTTGGTTCGATGATACGGAGTTTATATATGTTCTTGTTTAAGAAGTCCTATTCCGTTTGCGTGTACGCTTTGTTTCACGTTGATAATCTATGGTAGCGAACGAGCTAATCTCTGTGAAAGTTCGCTCGAAATGGGGTTAAAGACTGTTTCATGTACGTGGGAGACAAAATTACTTTCTGAACGAGTTCACGTGGCTCATTTTGAAACTGATCTGCGCGAAACTGCTGCGTCGTTGAACAATGGACAAAAGCGTGGTTTGGGATTGATCGAACTTACGGGATTGCGTTACGGAATAATTGGCTCGAAGTTTTCTCTAAATCGCTCAACTTTGATTCTGAAAGATTTACCGACTTGAAAATTCGATTTCAAAATTTATTGTTTAGAAAAAATATATTGTAAATGTTACGAAAGTCAACGAGTAAAAATAATTTTACTTCTTATAAACGTAACAAATTTATCAATTTCGAGACTGAGTTTTTTCAACCCACATCTATAATTTTTTCGGAACGATCTTATCGATCATCGTTCGATCCGAAACAATTCTGTTCGCAAGACAAAAGGCACGAACACGTTCAGCTCATTCAGCTACTCACGATTTTGTCATTCCCAGTTAATTAACGCGTCCAAGGGAACATTTTTTCCCGTAACGCGTTCATTTAATTTCCCCAAGTGAAACCAGTTCCCTGTCACGAGCCGCGCTGCGACTTCATTCGAGACGATTACTCTGCAAAATAGACACCGGCCTCGTTACCCGGCTCGTTAACTCGACTCATGTAAATCATGATTATTATTTACAGGTGGACGTCTATCCGCTGCGACCGATTTTATTTCGGACAGGTGTATCATTAAACGAAACGCATCTTTGCATGTCTGTCTCGCGGAATGCCTCGATTTCAACGTGACACCGGTGATTAAATGTAATGAAGGCTGGTGATATTAAACGCGATCCTGCTTTGAATTGCGATCGAACGTGTTGCAAACTGGTTTCGAACTGGCGGCAGAATTGGACGGGCGTTTAAGAGCATTCTAGATATCGTTTACGCGATCGCGGCCATGAAAATACAGTCACACGGAGAATATTTTACAGTCGCGTTCGGATTTCTCGGCTAGACGTAAAATTCTCGTAATACCATTTGATGGCTTTGTCGAAAATTTACAAGTTCCTCGAGCTGTTTCTCCTCGTGCGACCGGTGCCTTTTTATCCCTAACTCTCAGTTACGAGACACTGCAGAAGACAACACTATTTTATACCTGTCAGGAAATGTTTCAAGTATTTCAAGATTTGAATCAATGTCTTGAGCCATTGAGATATAGAAACTTTATATCTCAATTTTTCAAAGCTTCCAAACATAAATTACATTATGTTAGTTAATAATTTATTAACATGCACATGTACTACTCGCTTATACGCTGTTGTACGAAATATTATACATTTGAGTCGGAGGTAAATAAGATGAATTAAGATGAAATTTTAAACTAGTAAACTTCGAAGCAATAAATTATAAACTAGAATTTACTTACTAGCAAGTGGTAATTAAAAACTTCCGAAGAACATGCCTGTTCCTTTTACCTATATGAGAACCTAGGAAACCTCCAAATTCCAATTTAAAACTGCAAATGAATATTTCAGATTTCACAAATGTAACATCTTTTAGCATCGCGACTTTCTATAGTCGCCATTCTATTTTGAAAGGAACAATCTATATCACTTTTACGTTCTCGGCACGATCGATCGCAAAATGACACGAAGATATTTCCATAAGTGAGTACACGATCACTTGGTGCGAAATTGCGTGTCGTCATAATTGATCCGCGTGATCCGCGGTATATGGCCGATAATTTTCCACGTTAATCGAGCCATCGAGAAATAACGAAGATCGTTAACCCTGATGTTGTGTCGCCCGTCGTCCTCTTCAATTTAACGCGGTCATGACTCTCGTCCAGCGTGAAAGTCACTCTGTGAATTCGCTCGTTGGATCTCTTCCGCTCGTTACGATGTACGAGAATGGTTTGCAATCTCTCGACGTGACCACTTCCGCCAATTCAAACCGTTAATTGTCGCTCGGTGGCTACCGCGGATAACCGGGGATAACTCTCAGCCCCATTAGCGATGGATGGTAATTTACGGCTAGAAATGATTACTGCGCGTTGTGTGAAATATAAATTAGTTTACATTCGGAAATGTATGTTTTATACGCTAGAAATTCCTTTTTTTCATTTATTTTGTTTAATATAAACATTTTGTAAATACGAGAAATTCTTGGATTTAGAAAAACGCGTTAAGACTTTTGCAATTTCAGATTTTCAAAGTTGTGGGGTTGTACGCTGTACATTCCTAAATTTATAAATTTATACACCTCGAATTCCAAAGTTTACAAATTTTCATATTTCGAATTTTCAAAATTACATTTTCCACACCACCGTTGCCACATTCCAAAATCCCAAAACTCCCAGATTCTAAAGTCCCACGCTCCCAAATTCTCCGGATTGCGAAATCCCTAATTCCCAAAGTTCTCAGTTTCCAAAGCCCCAAATTCCGAAAGCTTCCAGATCTCAAAATGCCGAACTCCCAAAGTTCTTAAATTCTAAAGCCCCAACGTTTCAAAAATTCCCAGATTCCAAAGTCCCAATCTCCAATGTCTCGACCTCTCGAAATTCCCAAATCCTAAAGTCCAAAAATCCCAAAAACCTGAAATTCCATAATCCTAAGAGACAAATCCCCAAATTTCCAAATTCTGAAATGCTAAAATCCGAAAGTGCCTGCTGTTATTCGTCAGAGCCTGTTCGACGAAACGAGACACGAACCGAATAAAACCTTGAGCTCAGTCGGCCATATTGGATTTAGGTATTGAGGTGTAGTTATTAGAGCTAGAGAAATGAAGGAAACGATGAGAAATGGTAGCAGGGCGTTTCGTTTACCAGTGTGCTCGTTAGCAAGGGCTCCATGGAGATTCTTGGCTTAGAGGCAAACACGATGGGAGAACAAACGATCTATTTGTTTGAATGGATGATCGTGTTTGCGAGAATGGAATGAAGCTTCTTCGTTACAAAACAGTGAAATACATTCATATCTGTAAGAGCGAACCCTAAAACTACACGTTCATTAAATATATCGATAAATTATCTTTTCCATTGCAACAAAATTTCGCTTATTAATTTACTGGTTGTATTAATTTTATATACAATGCGTCAATTTAAACATCATCAAGTATCTGATGATAGAAGATATAGATAAACTGAAATTCATTTTTGTTGAGATAACAGTATACTTATTGAATATAGATGATTATAAGCAATTATACTCCTTTAGTACAAAATGAAGATTTCAGGGAATGATTGTTGAGGGTTCAAAATAACACATGAATTTATTTCCATGATTAGTATAAATTATAATATAGATGATAAATAAATTGTTGAAACAAAAAGAATCGTCTCATCGACATGCATTTTCCATAAAGAAAATGAACCAAAGTCCGTAAAAAGGAGTTAAAGATATTACATAGCTATTTATATCGCTGTTCTATAGTGTTTGACGTCATTTATTACTATAAAGAAGTAGAATGCCATTTACGATCCTAAAAATACCCGGACATTTTTGTTATTTCCCGCGCACACCATCGAAGTCGCACATTAAATTAATAGCGACAATAAAAATTCTCTTTTTCTTCGTCATTTCATTCCATACCTGGAAGTCAAACCACTACCAGACTATTTGTCCTCTCTACTTAATCGGTTTTCGTACAAGAAACGCCTAAGCGTTTGAACTCTTCTGTCCTTTTCGCAATACAACTAAAACGAACCTTGATTAGCCTAGTTCTCGAGCAGGGAATTATCTCCTTACGTTCATTAACTTTCTTCAGCGGCGGCATAATAATCAGCGTATTAATTCCAGCGACGTATTAATTCCGAGCTGCTGCATTAGCTATCTGGCCGTGGTCGCCATTTTGTCCGCGCCTACTCCTTCGCGCGCGTTAAACTTTCGACCTAACTGTGTTTAAAAACACAGCCAGGCAAGAAGCCGAAGAACTAATCGCAAATTACGTCACACGCGGATGCACGAACGAACGGAAACAGCCCGCGGCTGATATTTTTTGTCGAAAAACACCCGAGCTTCCTAGAGGAGCGTAGAACGGCCGAGATCGTCCGTAATCAAGACGTTTCGCTTCGTTTCCCTTGGGTCAGCCGGTCTAATTTACCTTTCACGCGACTCGCTGTAATCGTTTCTAGCCGTAAATTACTGTCCATCGTTGATGGGACAGCGAGTTATCCCCGTGTATCCGCGGCAGCCACCAAACGGCAATTAACCGTTCGAACCGCCGGAAGTGGTCACCCCGAGAGATTGCAAATCATTCTGTTTTCTTGTCAAGAACGGACGATACTGCACTACCAATCGTGGCTATTGCGGGATTTCGAGTGCGGAAATTTTACAATTTGGTGTGTGGAAATTTGGTAATTGTAAAACTTGGAGCCTGGAAGTTAGGAGTTTTTATAATTTGAAGTGAATTCATTTGGAAATTTGAGGATTTGGAGCGCGGAAATTTGGACGTTGTAGAGCTTGGAGTGTGGATGTTGAGAAATTTTAGAATTTGATGTGTGGATATGCGGAAATTTGAAGATGTGGAGTGCGGAAATATGGAAATTGTAGAACTTGGAGTATGGAAATTAGGAAAGTTTAGAATTTAGTGTGTGGATGTTGTGAAATTTGAGGATGTGGAGTGTGAAAATTAAGAACTTTTAGAATTTTTAAGTGTGTTTATTTGGAAATTTGGAATTAATTTATCTAAACTCAACTCATCACCGTTCACGAGCAACGAGTAAACTAATGAATTAACAACAACAGAATTGGACCATAGTCATAAAATAATCAAAATTTGTACAAAACATACGACACGAAGGACAAAGGAACATGTACGGTTCGACACACGTTGAGTAACCATCGTCGATGATTATGTCGGCTCAAGAACAAAAGAAAGGTCGTAGGTAATAGCTGTGTACCCAGAGCAGAATAGCGGCAAGAAGACAGTGACATGCCTAATGTCGCTGTCCATGTTCGTCAGACATAATGCTCGGAAAGAGGTTAGCTTGCGGTTGTTCGTTCATCGTGGACACCTAACTGCTTTTGTCATCACGCGAAGTTACATTTTTGTCCAACATCGTTCATCGTTTTGTTTCTCCGTATGTTACGGAAATATGACCGTGTTAAATCCGCTAGAACGTTTTGTGCTAAATAGACGCCACTTAGGTGATCTCGTGTTTTTGCGCGCGTATTGCTTTTAAGAACTACTTGTAGGAAAGTTATGAGAGCTATTAAAATCAATCTTACAAGGTTCGGGACTCGTTCCTTTAATATATTTATACTACATTCGTTCAGCGATAAAATGCAATATTGTTTCTGTGCGATATGTATGAACACTTCGTGATCGAGGAATGTTGTATAATAGTAAAATGGGGATGTAAATTTGTACTTCCACTTTTTCATCAAAATCTACGTTGTTATACCTATGTTAAAAATATGATTCTCTGTACTTCTTTTTTCTAAAACGCCATCTTTTCTAGAAAACTCTTTTAGATATACTATTTTATGTTTCAAAGTCATCCATATTTTATCAAAATCTAATTACCGAACTAATGTGGAACAGCTTCTGTAATCGAGGGTGACGTCATCACCGCATAAGTCCGATTATAGCAAAAGGAAAATGGGGAGGTAAGATCAAACGAAGGCGGAACTAGCACGTCACCCAGGTGTATCGCGGTACGAGCTGGCAAGAAGAATAGGAAACACGGTATTCCACTTATTCGAGGTGTTATCGGTCGCACTTTCCTCCGAGAAATAATAAAGATAAGAGAAACGAACCCGCGAATTTTTTGTCACATTCGGTAAACACGAGGATTCCTCGAGAAAAAGGAGGGTTTGTTACGGGGAGAGAAAGATAGAAGGAAGATCCACGAAGATGCACGTACCTCGATGCACCCATGGAACGATGGCCGGTGTCGGAGATGGTTATGGTGGTGGTTAGCGAAGCAGAAGGGAAGAAAAATAAGGAACACGATATTCCACTTGGCAGCGAGATTCGTGGCGCGGCGAGTTAAGAAATTGGAATCGATTTAGTGGATCTCGGGGGCTGATCGGTGCCGCGGTTGCAGACCGATTTGCCGCTAATTGAGATTAATGCAACGTTCGTGGATCCTCAAGGCAAACTGAAAGTTTCGCGTGGACGGAATAATTACGTAGATAGAAATCGGATACAATGAACCACGTTGTAGTCGCCATGGTGTGTACAGAAGAATGGAATGCGGGATTCGATTGAGTTTGCGTGAAAAGAGGACGGGTGTCACCGTTTTCTTCGGGATTAAGTGTTTATGTTCGAAATGTATCGAATTTATAATTTGAAAATTTGCTGTATCGCAAATTTTCACATTTATGAATTTTCCCATTTTTACGTTTTTGTGTTTTTAAGTGCTCGCGTTTTGAAATTTTTTAATTTCCACGCTTCTGGATTTCCAAATTTCTGCAAGTACGATACTTACAAGTTCTTAGATCATCAAATTTACAATTTACCGAATTCCATAAATTTTGATAATCTCACATTCCCAAGCCCTTTGGATTTTAAATTTCAGAAATTTTGCAGTTCTAAATTTGTGCATTTGAAGTTTCCTAAGTTTGAAAACTTAACAATTCTTGAATTCAAGAATTCGAAATTTTATGTTTTCAATTTTCCAAGTTTGTAAAATTTCCTCAAATTTTTAAATTCTTAAAATTTTCTTAAATTTTTGAATTCCTCAAATTTTTTCAAATTTCTAAGTTCCTAGAATTTCCTTAAATTTTTGAATACCGAAGATTTGCTCAAATTTTTAAATACCTAAGATTTCCTCAAATTTATAAATTCCTAGAATTTCCTCAAATTTTTAAATTCCTAAGATTTCCTCAAAATTTTGAATTCCTCAAATTTTCTGAAATTTCTAAGTTCCTAAAATTTCCTCGAATTTCTAAATTCCTAGAAATTCCGCAAATTTGTAAATTTCTAAGATTTCTTCAAATTTCTGAATTTCTCAAATTCCTTAAATTTCTAAATTCACAAAATTGTGTCAAATATCATATAGTCATATCCAAGTTCGGATTCCACATTTCATAAATTGAAAAATTCTCCATCTGAAAATCGAACTGACTGTACTGCGTGTTCACCTTCTCTGACGACCATTTTCTCTACCCTATCGTTTTCGCCAGCAGATATACCCAACTACTCTGCGAGACGAGACGAGCAACTGATAACCGCCTTGAACTCGTATTTGCCCACTGTGTATCTGCCTACTTGCATTTTCAACGGAGTCTCTGCTGGAATCTCGTATCCTTCTTCTGATCCCTTCACGGAGGAACAGTTGCCTTTTGTTGCCCACGAACCATCCTCCCTTGATGCTATTTTCGTCTTCCTCCTCCGGTCGAGGCCGGTTGAGGTCATCTGGACATCAGGACTTTTGATAGACTGCTTTAAAAAGGACACCACTGCGAGATTAGTAAAATGGTACTTGGCTACTTTATGAATCACGATAATCTCTTTCCAGATAAGTGGATGCTCGTCTTCGATTGATTCACTGATTACGGAGTCGGAACATGAAGACGCATTTTTAGTTTCAAAGTTGTTTTAGCGATCACGTGCACGGTTATCTGATATGCGTCGTTAAGGATCAACGTTGTAAACGGATGTGAATAAATGGTTTTCGCATAAGTCGTTCGTTCTTGTCGACTTTATTGCGGAATTTATGAAATGTACGTGATGGCCGAGAGTTAAGGTTCTTTTCGTCATTTTTGTGACTTGGCAGCGCTGATATTTGCATTTCGAGGCGAACGAAGATTCTTGTAAATATTATACGTATTTTTCAGATCTCCGAATTAATAAATTCGCAAACTTATCAGTTCAAAAATCTCGACGTCACTCTACAGACGATGAGAAATTATATTACAAATATTCAATCGACACTCTCACACTTATTTGATTTAAAATCGTGAATAGTATGCGAAGTTCCTTTCACGATTTGTGTTCACGATCACCGGTACATATTAAATAAAAAAATCCAACGACTGTACATCTACTCTATTTTCCACAAATTTCACCCGACAACGAACATATCAAATGAAAGTCACTGTATACTCAATCTGAAGAATGTTCTCCTCCTACAACCCCCGTCCACGGCAATATAACGAGAATTCATTCTATTATCAAACATCAAAACAGTGCTATCAGCAGTCATGCGAATGGAGTATTCACACTCCTCTCCTGGGCATATTAGATAAAATATGCTATCCATACCGAATACTGAATTTCTACGTCAATTAGCATAAAAGATGACCGGTGGATGTTCGCGCGTTCACGATACACCAAAGCCGACGAAACAAACATAAATCACTTAATCCGTAATCGTTGCAGATTACAAGTTTTATTTATGACCGATTCGATGCATCGCGAACGCATAAATATCAGCGATCGAAAGACGACATTTACCAGGGCAACGATTCCGCGCGTCATTTCCTCGGTCGCCTACGGTGAGATCACGGTTGAATTCCTGCCGGACCAATTAGATTTGGTCGGGTCGATCGTGACTGAAAGCCGTGCCTCACGGTGTGCTCGTTTTTCAAAGGTAGCGTGTCTTTCTCGCGGGGCAAAAACTCGCTAAGTCGAGGGCGATTACTATTAATCACGGCGATTAAACTATTTTCCCGCGGTGCAACGGGGCGGACGCGTTGCTCGCAGCTGGGAAGCTGCCAGAAGAAGGAGGAGCTCGGTTTTAAAGGCTGACCGGAGAATCGTGACCTAAGGCTGGCTTTCCTAGCCTGGCTGCGATTACCGATTAAATCGCGGACGCGCTGGATCTCCTTCGTTCGTGTGCAAACATACGGGAAACCGGCGAGGGGTCGTGGCGGGTGTAGCTACACGATGTTGCCGGCGCAACGGTAAATTCTTTGGGAACGACTGCTCATGTTCAGTCAAGACCGACTGGTTATTTATGAGCGGGGGATAATGCCGGGTCACGGATCATCAGTGACCGTTTTCGACTGGCGGGAATGGCGGATTGATAGTACTCGATCCGAGCAGCATCGCGCTACACTGTAACTTACAAGGGAACACATCCAACTCGGATACACCGATTGCGACGAAACTTATGTGAGATATAGTTTTCAAGAAAATATTTCACAAGTATTTTTTTTTTATCGGGTATCGTGCATTTTAACGGGGTGGTAAAGAGCCGTAAAATTGGGGGTTGAAAGTATATTTATTTGAATATCTTGATAATTAAAAGGTGTAGGGCCATCATTTTTTGTTATCTATACATTTTTTAATGTTTTTATATGTTTTCTAGCTGTCTAAAATACGTCGAACACCCAAAAGAATGTTGTGGTCCGTTTTTCCATTCAAGACTTGTCTGATAATAAAGTGTCTCGACTTCGAGTAACAAAATCCAGAACCCTTTGGTTATCGTTCCATCGGCTTTGTTTAGTTTAGAATATATGAACTTTGCGCATTCCTGCTTTTACTAGCTTAATATTAGTAATAATTCAATACAGATTTCCGAGTATTTAATTTTCTGTGTGATTGTGTTTTCGGGGACCAACGCGTGATGATGTCATACGTGGTGATTTAACGCATAGCTTCTTCAGGGTGTAATTTAATGCGCAGTCATATAAACGTGTGATAATTTAATGCGTGGTGAATTAACTAGTAGTTATATCAGTGTATGGTGACGTAACGCGCAGCTAAATCAACGCGTGGTAATCTAATGCGTAGTAATTTAACGGGTAGCTGTATCAACGCGTGGTGATTTAACGCGTAGTAATTCAATGCGTGGTGATTTATCGCATAGTTACATCAACGCGTGGTGATTTAATACGTACTCACACCAACGCTTGATCTAACGTGTGGTTGCACCCACGCATGCCAATATACAACGTGTCTATAATAACATATGCCGTGACTGTATCAACGTGACTATATCTACTGTATCTTCAATATGACTAAAGGTACATATAATGATCTTATACATGATTATCACAGACTTACCAAATTTTTATCAAGAACTTACAAAGTAGTATTTACTCATATACCATATGAGTGGTATGTTATATGGCTACTACCCATATAATATATACATGTAAAACCTTGCGATGTTTGCGATAATCATATAATACATCACTATATGTTACTTCGCAAACTGTATCTAATCTACCCTCTCAGCGCTCACACAAAATTGTTCACAGTAATTTCTTCGGTGAGCAATATATCGAATGCCTACTGTATCGATACGATACCAATAACACTGAGTTAATTAAGCGAACTGCGAAGGCAGCGCAGAAGTTGAAATACTTGAAATTCTTGAACTACCAGCCGATTTCTTCATGAAGAATGTTACGGTGATCGGTATTTGAACGTTCATTAAAATATTGTAGGAGCGTGTCGTTCGTTAACGAAGCTGATCCGACAGTCGAGCGGATTTGAATACGATTGCGTGTGGGAGTGTGGTAATACGGAACTGGGTAAATTGTTCGCGTGTCTGGAGTTTATTACGGGAATCGACCTATTGGTTGTCTTGATTAATTTCATTCGCAGCGAATTTAATCGATCGAGGGATCTTGTTTCATGGTTAGCCGGCGAGCAAAAGGGTTTCGTCGAGTATTATAACGAGATCGACGTTTTAAACCCTGTTTTATAATATATAATACCGAGCAGTACTTGTTGATTTTCTCTTTCGCAAATTGCATCCACTAGTTACTTAAGCAACGATCTTAATTGCATTCTATATGGTAGTTAATACTTATCGATCAATCTCGTTCTTTTCAATTACTTCAGCATTTTTTCCTTTAATTACTTTGAAAGCTTGAGTAATTTGTTGTACTTAGTTGGTTTGAGTTGAAAAATCTTTCTTGTTCGTGCAAGTAAGTAAACAGTTCCTATACTATTAATTGATCAGTATTTTCCTTTTGTACTATTGGATATATTTCGTCAATTGATCGTGAAATGCAAGTATACAGTCGATAAGAATTGTTGATATTAAGCGATCGTAAAACAGTAATAATCTGATTAACAAATGATTAATACTTGCTCCCGAAATTTTAATATAAATTTGTCGCAATCAAATGTTACAATTATTAATTTTCTATTATTTCATAAACCGTGCACTCACATTCGATTTATTAAATATTTGTAAAATTTTCTGCTTATTTTTCAAAATATACGTCATTGGGGGACCACATTCTAGGGAATACTTGTTGATATCAATCTTTTTGTATCTCCGTCGTGATCTGTTAGACGCTTTGTTTGCTTGCGACTTTGTTCGAATTTTATACGTTTGATTCCAATATCGTGTTACCATTTACATCGAGACGTCACCTGTCACGATCACGCGTTTCACGCGCGTACCGATCACCGGGGCATTAGTAGATAATACGTGTTCCATCACTGATAGGAATCTTAAAAGCTAGCCAAGAGAGAGAGACTCGTAAATGTAAGCAGCTTAAGAGACGATGTTATCGCGACCGGATATCAAAAGCGGAGGAAATGCGACCGCTTTCCAAACAAACTTGTTCCGTCTTTACCTGGGGGACTATCTCGAACAACTTATTCTCCTAATCGCGTGCAACGTCGTATTAACGAGCTTGAAACCGATTACATGCTGTCCTCGGTTTCCGCCGCGGATTACGCGGCAATTAATCATCGTTGAAGAAACAGCCACGAAAAATAACGATTTATATTCATTAGCGAGAGAAACGCATCGGACGATGTATGGTAATGCTGATCACCCTCAAAAGAATTGTAAATTTGAATAATTTGTGTTGACTTTATAGCATGATTGAAAGGGGTGTTTCATTTAAATTGGTATATACTTTGTTATTTAATAATATAATTTTTGAATTAATATCGTTTCATGAGTAAATATTCGTTTAGAGGTTAGGTTGATACGCTGACTGCTTTAAAGTTACATGCGTGTGAAATGATTCGTTGATCACGTGAGTGATATTTAACATTCCTGATATCAATTTTGTTAGGTATTGGTATTTGGAGTATACAGTTTATTTTATACAATTTTAATATAGTGTTTTTACATAGTTGTATTATAGTTCATTTTGTGTGGGTTTATTTTATTGGGGCAATATGCGCCGGATTTAAAAACTTTCGGAACTTGAGATTTTCGAATTTTCGAATTTTCGAGTGCAGGAATTTGTAATGCAGACCTGCGTAGATTTTCAATCTAGAAATGTATGAACCTAGAAATCTGGAAATTTGGATATGCAGATATGTAGAAATTTACAAATTTGGAAATTTGAGAACCTACAAATACGCAAATTACGAAATTTGTTAATTCTACCTAGAAGTGTAGAAATTTTGAAGCCTTCGATCTGGAAATTTGGGAAAAATACGAATGCATAAATGTCGAAATTTGGAATTAGAAATTCGAACCTAGAAATGTAGAACTTTCCAAATTGTCAATCTGGAAATTTTGGCAATCTGCAAATGTAGAACTTTCCAAATTGTCAAACCTAAAAATTCTCAAATTTTCCACCTAAAAATTTGCAAATCAAGAAATGTCGAAATTCCCGAATTTTCACCCCGGATTCTATCATATTCTTAATCCAGTAATTCTCGAATGTACAGATCAAATGTTACACAATCGAAGACGATTTCAGACGTAGCTTCGGCCTTGCGAGTTTTCCATTTCATCGGCAACGAACTGGAAGAGTTCTCACGCCAATAATCGGTTTAACAGCGAAGCGTGAACCAGCGAGAATTCGAATCGTTTTCCAACGAGCGAACCTCATCTTTTTTGCCAGCTGAAACAGCGTTAAGGCGAAACTGGCATTCACCGCGATCGCATTCTTGGATTTCTTCGAAGAAAAGGAGCGGCACACACGAACGAAGAAACATCTATGCGAGTCGCATTTTACGCGAATCCGTGAACTCCGCGATATCTGCAAACCTAATTCGTTTACGCACAAATCCCTACACCCTGTGATTCTCATTTTCGTTCGCAATTGTGCTGGTCACGTTCCGCTCCTCGTACGAATCCGAACGTTCTTGCGTGGATTTTCTTCTTTCGATCGTAATTGTTGATTGATGATCGCTTCGATGGAGGATTTCAATCGCGAAAGTAGATCATCACTTCAATCTCAATCCGCGATCTTTCACATACTTTTTATTTACTCCTGATCGATTTAACCGATTGTAATCTTCTGTTTGGGATTATTTTTAAATGAATTGGAGACGTGAGGTTGTAAATAACAGAAAGAACGAAACTGTATTTGACTGCAGTCAATATTTTAATGCTTCTTTAGTTATCAGAATTTTTATTAAGCCTCACATTCTGTAAATTCATCAAGCTGTATCGTTCACTTTGGGTGACTTAGCATTCGTTGGACAATTTTTTATACTCTTGAAACATACGTGAACGATGAGTGAAATATTTGAGGGCAAATATTACTGACAAATGTTGTGAACGAGACAAGATTATTAATCTATTGTCCTCTTTTTATTAGATTCAACGTTTGTCAATAATGATCAATCCCTTATTTGGTGAAGGTGAATTCAGTGGACTCACATAGCTAATTCTTATGCGTTTATTTATAAGAAATGAACTAAGAAACGAACTACATTTATTCTACATAAAAAATGCACGTTAATACATATATACTGTGATTATTTCAATTATATATCACTGTTAAACAGTGCATCCAGGCAAGGATTAAAATCGAGGGGAATCAATGTGCATCTCTCGGAGATTCTCCAGTAATTTAATCCGACGTGCCCGATAAAAAAAAGTCCGCGGGAACGCAATAAAATCATTAATCGCCGTTCACGCGATACCCCTGATTACGTTTCAGGAAGCGTGCACGTTATATCGCGTACGTCGAAATATGCGATGGTGCCGTGCCCGTGATAGTTTTTAATCAGCGTATCTCTGAACAGTTATTCCGAGTTTGCAGGAAATTGCGGCTCTATACCCCGCTATGAGTCACAACCCCGTCGATGCCTGTTCGTTTCAGAAACGCGAGGATAATCTCGAACATCAAACATTGTGTTCGTTAATTATACCGTGCGTGATTATCGTTTCGCACGAAGCCGCTTCGAGATCATTTCACTTCGTCCTCTTCTTTTTCGTCGCGCACCACGCTCCGTACACCTATCGATCGTTTCGTTCTTCGCTGGGGAAATTTCGCGGATTAAATGATCAGTTGCTTAATCACTCGTTTGCCCTCCGTCCGCGGCTTTTTACGCGGATTCCGTCGATCGAGGCACGAATTAAATACACCTTCCTGTTCGTGATCGGCTCACACCCGATAAGATCGGCGCATCGTAATCTTCCGCGGGACCGAAAAAAATCTGACGAGTGACGGGTGAAATCACGGAGCAGCGGGTGGTCTATCGGCCGTTACAATCTTTAGATATTCAAGCTGAAATACGCTTATCGCGGCACGAATGCACGTGCATCGGATATTCGAGGATCTTGGAATTTGAGGACATTGCAAATTGGAACTATTGGAATTTGGGGATATTAGGATTTGAGGATTTGGAAACCTTAGAATTTGGGGATTTGGAAATTTGGGAACATTGCAATTTGAGAATATTGGAATTTGGCGTTCTTAGGATTTTGGGATTTGGGGATTGGGATCTTGGGTTTTGGGGATCTTAAAATTTGTGAATTTTGGGATTGGGCGATCTTGGAATTTGGAAATCTTAGAATTTAGGGATTTTGGAATTTGGGAACATTGCAATTTGAGAATATTGGAATTTGGTGATCCTAGGATTTGAGGATTTTGGCGTTGGGATCTTGGGATTTGGGGATTGCTGGATTGGGAGATCTTGGAATTCGGAGATTTTGGGGTTTGGAATTTGGGACTACTCGAATTTGGGAATTTTGGGATTGGGCGATCTTGGAATTTGGAAATCTTAGAATTTGGGGATTTTGAAATTTGGGAACATTGCAATTTGAGAATATTGGAATTTGGCGATCTTAGGATTTGGGGTTGGGGATCTCTAGACTTGTAAATCTTAGAATTTGATAATTCTGTGATTTGAGAATCATGGGACTTGCAGACCTTAGGACTTTTAGGATATAGGGATTTGGTGGTCTAAAAATTCAAAAACTAAACAATTAGGAGATTCGAAAATTTGTGCACTAGAAAATTCAGGAATGTCGAACATTAATAATCTATGTATATAGAAGTATCTTCGTTTCCCAAATTAATTGATTTGAAGGTATCAAAATCTATAAATGTAAAAAATTTAATGGTTGGAATATTCTTATCGCGGCACGAATGCACGTGCATCGGAAACGCCTTATTGGCCGACGCCGACCCTAATGAAACCTAACTTCGAGCTCCGCTACGATGATGTTGCCGAACGTGACTTACATCCGTTGATCTCGGATCGAGGTAATGGTGCGCAGGTTTTTGTGCCGCGGGCAAACAATATTACGAAACTATTTTATTGCTTTCGTACCCGATGCAATTGCTGCAAATCGTGGGCGTCGGTTTGCATCTGAGAATAATAGGGCACCGTGAAGATGGACATAGCAACTCCGTCGTTGGCTTTTGCTTAATATTTGAAGCGTTTATTTTGAAAGTGGCGTACGTACATTTATGTTCGAATAGAGACATTGAAGAGTTTCCGTTCTAAGGATGTCCTGCTAACATAATCAACACTATTTAAGAAATAATATGTTCTTGATGGCTATGAATGTATCTACGCCACTTTCGAATTCAATGAAATGACGATTTCAATTCTTAAGAAACCACAAGTGCACAGTAAAAGTAAATTTTGCTATAATGACGAACCATACTCGTGACGCACTCGCAGTTCAAATATGGTAAACCTTGCTTATATTTTTAATACGATTGTATTAAAAATAATTGTATTAAAAATATTGATTGTATTGAATAAATTCAATTTGAGTCTAATTGTAGTTTGCACAGTTGAGGATCGCTAAATACAAAGCAGTTTTGACATTAGAACAAGGGGTTAAATAACGACATTGTTATTTAACAGTGTTGTTTAACACTTTTCAGCATGCAACGCTATCAGACGAGGTTGTCATCGACTCGTCGTTGATTCTGATACAGTTGTTGGAATATTTATTCTCTAACCAATAAAATATAAATATATTTACTCGGATAAAATAGCGAAACACGTTCGCTACACTACTGTAACTTCCAACGATCGGTATCCAAATGAACCGATCAAGATCAAGTACCTAGTCCGAATATTCTGAAGGCTGCGACACGTTTGATTTACCTGCAGCGTGTCTCGAACTTACGATGCAACGAACACGTGCGTCCGCTCGCGTAAGTTATAGCATAGACGACTCAATTCAGGGCACAACTATAGCTCGTTCGAATGTCCCCGGTATTTCCCGTACACGGGCACCCATTGGCGATTCTCTGGGGGAAAATCTGGCCAGTTTACGCGAGCAGAATTTACGTCGTCCGCGAGGCAGGACAGACGGGATCGTGTAAATCATTCTAGGAAACTGCGTTGAGTATTTTACGCAGAACCTAAGCCGCACGCTCAAATTTACGATTCTTCTCTGGCTAAGATAACTGAAGATATAGTGTACCGGTGCTGAAGAAGCTTCGAACGTATATTGCGAACGCATTCGCCAGGAATATCTTAGCCTGCGTTCGTGTGTTTTATTTTCAATGCGTATTAAATTGTCTAGGGTGTAATTAAGCAACCCGCAACGATATTGGTTCTGCATACTGTTCACAATGGGTCGTCGGATGTATGAACACTCTAAAATTAGTGCCACCATCCCTGGTGATCTCTATACTGCATTTTAGAGGGAAACTTTGAAAAACTTGAAGCAAGCAATTTATATCTCTGTTGAAATTTACCTTAGGTTATGTCAAGAATAATTCATTCTTTCTTTCCTTTGGGTCTCTTTCGTTTGTTGAGTGTTTGCCTAATGTGGGTTAATTGAGATGGCAATTTATTTCGTTATTGTGATTTTTCAGTGAGTTTTGAGTTAATGCCACTAATATGGGGTTAAAGCTGTTTTCTTTTGACTTTCTAAATTTGACGGACATTTAAAATTAATTCGAGGAAGGAATTAATGGAACAAATTAGATAGAGTAACATGGAATAACTTTAACTCAATGTCAGTTAGTATACTCCTGTTCCAAAGTTATAAAAAAATCATCTATCTTGCTACTGTGTGGAGTACTCTAACACTTCCTGCTACTTTAAATTATCTGATCATGTTAACTGATCTACTGCTTCACGTTCTGAAAATTTGCACAGCATCGAAATTCAAATTGACCAATTCCATAACAACCTCTAACCGAGCCAAAGCCACCCTACCATACTTCCTCTTTTATTAATCTGTAAATTTCATTAATCTTACCAAAAGCATGGACAGTTACAAGGACACACATGTACAGATATACAGACAAACGTGTTATATTCGTCAACTGAAACGTATGTATTCATAGCGAAGATTGCTAGAAAGACCAAAGTTTTGTACGGAATAATAAACAGTGATAAAGCATTATGCATCGATCGCTCGTAAAATCGAATGCAGATTTTCGTGTTGCCGTGTATGATTGTAAGTTCGTGCGGACGATGATTCGTTGCATGCCGCATTCTCGTGAGTCAGATCGAGTCGAAAGGTCGTCAACGTTTAACGTATAGAGGATACTTGCCTTTCGAATTACATGTTCCGTGCTCGAGTCTCTTCCGTGTACATTTGCTTCTTTATGTCTTAATACGTTCTGCACCGTGATCATTGGTTGCAAGCTACCGAGCAAGAATGCACTTTCGCTTCTCTTCTATGTTTGCTTGTTTATGTCTCAATAGCTTACACTCTTCTCTAGCCTCTGTGCACGACATAATACGCCGTGAACCCCTTTTATATGTTATTATAAATCATCAAAGCGAAATACGCTTTGATTGGACTTTCGTCTTCGACTACACCCATCACGTACGTCCACATGCTAGTAAACTTTCAGAATTATGAATGACGTTGGCATAATAACTGGTATAATATTCGATGCCGATGTATTCCACGATAATACTATAATTCTTCCATACAACATTTAGTATTATTAATTTTATAATAATATATTCAGTAACGTCATTGGAGATATTAATAACGCTAAAATGACATCTCCAATGCAAATTTATTATTAACTTGTTCATCGTACAAATACATAAAAATGATTGAAATATAATATATGCTAAATATACAATACATCATATTAATATATTCTATAATAACGATGCTACAACCTCTCCGATATAACCTCCAACAAATTTGATACTATTAATCCACTCTCCATACAAACAGATTACACTTATTAAAATATGATACTAAAACATAATATACGCCAAAATATGCAGTTTATCACATTGATATAATATCGTGTCATACGAGATTAAAGTGTTTCTTGAATCGTGAAAAAGACTCGACAAAAGATCTTCGAACTTCAAAAAGATGAGGTTTGAAAGGGTTGAGGTAGGGCGAGGGAACGTATGGCGTAAACTTTGTCCCCGACATAAATAACGCATTGTTATCAGCAGCCAGAAGATGCAAGCGTTTTGCGTTGGCTGGCAAACAGTTGGTCGTAAATAAATTTCTAATTGGAGGCATGTAAGATGATATCTAATCTTACTTGTTCCATGTTGCCACGTTATTGCAACGATCTGTTCCTGTTGCAGGAAGGTTCACCATTGCTGGAATTCGAATCGTGACCATTCTTCATCGTAGACGAGCCAACCACCAGTCCACCAGAGGTTGTCGACCTGTCCTACAATTTTTTGTGCCGTTTCTTTTATGTGAACTTGTGGCTTTCCCTGCAGGACGCGCCTTCCACGTCGCGGTGTTCCATTTACACGCGACGCCGCTCGTGTTGCTCAACGCGACAGGTTTGTCCTTCTGTAATTTCATTTTCGTTTGCCCTATGGCGCAATATGTTGTACGAGTCGTTATTCGAAAAAAATTCGTCGAAACGCTGTGACATAATTTCCTTGAAACTGTATTCGCAGTGTTCCATAAACTTATTCGTTCATAATGATACGAGAAATATTCATCGAAGTACAATTTAATCTCTATCATGGAACAAATGATTCTTGAATTTTTGGTTATTTTTGACACGATTGAATCGCTTCATTCTTTACCAAAAATTAATTAAATCAATACTATAAGTATCTGTGTTCGATGATTTTAAAAAATGAAGCAAATGTACATATATGATCACTCTATGTTATAACATATATGTATATTACTGTACAAATAACAATTATATTGCACTGTAATATTGCACAGTATTATGTTAGAGGTACAGTAGGAGAGTTACGGGTATAGTATAAATAAAGGAAGCATAATTAGTTAGAAGTATAAATATGTTATTATCAAAAATACTACATTTCGAATTACATTTAATGAACCCCATATTACATTTTACGAACCTTATATTACAAGTTCATTTTGATACTCGTTCCCCTGTGGTACGAACGGGACGTTTAATATTCCAGCGATACAATCGATATTTCAAATTGCGCAGCACAGTTATTTCATTTGTCGAAATGAAAGTAACAAATACTGATCTCGCAATCTGTGCGGTAATTGATATCGTTACGCGATTAGAGTAAATGACACGGTAGATTATTGGGTAAAGCAATGGGCCGTGAGGAATTCCAACGTGCTGGCATTCATGCATTATTGCCAACTCTCTATCGTATCGTACTGAATCCGAGTAATAGAGAGCCTTCTATAGACTCACTAAGGATCACGACTTACGAATAATAGCTGAGCACTGCTCATCTATCCGTGGAGATGCATCGATCTTATATGTATACAGGTCGTGTCATAATGCGTGGCCGTAAATAATACAAAAAGTTGATGAGAAACTTTGCTCCGTCTGATCTTATCACCAAGTTATTCAAGTTAATCAACTTTTATACTTTATTTCCTTCTACGTTCGTGTTTTTGTAGCAACTACTCTGAATAGCTACTTTTGGTTCAAACGGAAACCAGATGTTTTAGATGTCTCATCATTCACCCGACACATTCAAAGTTATTTAGTCCATTGCAAATTTATGTATCTTTTATACAATTTATTACGTTACATATATATACTACATATTTATGACTGTCGCAAATGAAAGACTTTAAATCTAACCTTACAAATAAAAATGCAACTGGAAACGAATTAAAATGATCAAAGGAACTAACATTCTTCTTCTGCAATCAATTTATTCAGGATTTACGATAAAATTCATACACAGAATTATAAAAGTACATAACCTCCTTCTTCAGAAATCAACTTACTCAGGTTTTATGATAAATTAACCACAAAATGTGACTCAGAATAAGACAGTTAATATCAGTTTACGTATGTCCTACCTTCATCAATTTTTGGTATGTAACAAAGAAATTCCGAGATTGAATGAACAAAAGAGAATATAAGAGTAGAAATCAACGGTGCACTGAAACTCAAAAGGGAACAAAACTCAGGCATAAAATCATGTAAGACGAGTGTTGAAAGGTATCTTCCATGTTTGTTACATAACGTTGTATTAATATGTGATCATGCGGTTATTTGTATCGTTTGAATCATACGTTTGTCGAAGTTGTGACCACGCATAATGATGTATCCTGTATACGTGAGAGTCCCAGACTGATTGGTGAATCCTTATAAGTCGCGTACAATATCCTGCGGTCCAGGAACTCATTATCCAGCGCCTAACTTAAATCGCCAACGTTCGATACGTGTTACATGGTGCGAGAAGGTCGAAGGTCGGAGACAAAGTTACTATCAACGAGCCGCAATTGACTCCTTTTCCACGTCCCGGTGTTTTGTTCAGCACCTTCATTCGCACATATCGCACAATTTTCTGTACACTCTGTCTAACGGTTCTGCGCGTTCGTGGCACATGTTTGCGAGTGTTTCACGGAATTTTGTAAGTCTATACTAGAATTTTCGTATTACTCGAAGTCGTTGCTTGGCGGAAGTGCGAGTTTCTGCGAAATATCTGGTGTTTATCACGGGTTCGATCGGTAGCCGTTTGTGGATATTGCGGATAGGTACGAAGATTGTTGATAGATAGTGGGATTTTTTGATTTTGGGCCTTTGGATATTTGGGTGTTGAGATTTTTTGCTTGGGAACCGCGAAACTTTGGTAATCGAGGAACTTCAGAAATTTGGGATTTCGGGACTTGTGGAGTTTAAAATTTTGGAATTTTAGGATTTCGGAGGGTCTAGAATTTATGGCGGTTAGGTTTATGGGAGTTTGGGAATCTTGGACTTAGAATTTTGTTTCTGAACCAAAATCTTAGAATTTTGAGATTGGGGAATTTTGGGAAGATTGGGTCTTGAAATCGTGGGGTTTTCGAAATGAAAGATGTCGAAGTTTAGGAACTTTGGGAATTTGAGGCTTCAGGAAATTAGAATTTAGAAATTTTGGGAATTTTGGGACAATTTAACCGCTAGGATATGGGGCTTTTGCAAGCTGGTAATTTTAGAATTTGAGAACTTAGGAATAACAGACAATACAAGGTTACTCGTATTGAAGTTCAAAATATGGAGAACTCATATTGAAGTTAAGAATCGAAAATCACAGGTTGAAAACTGGAATGTAGCATTCAGTGATACATAAAATTGATCCGTTTGATGATTGCTTTACGTTCGAAGAAATGGTCGGATGGTAGGATGATATATAGAATTATGTACTACAATTTCAGCAGGCTAACGTTGAATTTTAACTCTGGGCGGTACTATTTTCATTCGATTTAACGATCCGACCTCGCACTTGCATTCCAGCACGAAACACCTTCCGATTTTATATCCTTGTATTGAAATTGCCATCAATTCGTAATGCGTGTCTTAAGGATACGTTATTTAACCGGTGAATTGAATCATATCCCATCTTTACATTCATTTTCCGCCATCTGCGAACTTTAGAGTTATCAAAACCGATCATAGTCTGTTATAAATGTTAATCATCGAATTTCCATTGGACAAGTTAATAAAACGCGTACGCAATCATTTTTATTGCAACATTAAGCTTCGTACTGATTTTAAAACGCTTGTCATTTTACGTTAGTTTCATGTCATTAAGAAAGAACATCGGCTGAAGAGCAGTTCGAGATACATCCATTCCAGAAACAGGTTAGTTCCGATAAAACTGGACGATAATCGAGCAAATCGAAATTTCACGAGCGTTTCCACTCACGATATTACAAACAATGCAGCCGTTCGACCAAACTGAAAAATCGATCGGCGCTCGTTAGAGACTTCGAAAGAAACTTCGTTTCCGTGTCAAGGAGAGCGTACAGTCAACAGCAAATATGGCTTTACATCTGGTTTTCTTTCATTTCTTTGGATTCTTGAGGATTTGAAAATTTACAGATTGCTTGAGGATTTTGATTTTTGATGTTTGGGAAAGTAATGATATGACACTCTAGGGAATTTTGCGGTTTGTGTATTTTGGGATTTGAGAATTTTGGTATTTGGGGATCTTGGGATCTTAGAACTTGTAAATCTTAGAATTTGGAGATTCTGTGATTTGAAAGTCTTGGGACTCGCAGACTTGAGGACTTTTAGGGTATACTGGCTACCGACGGAAAAGAAACCGTCGGCGGAAAAAAAACCGCGCGCGGAAAAAATTCCGCCGGCGGTTTTTTTTCCGCCCTAATAGCTTTCTACTACACGGACATCTGACGGTCACTGTTACCCGTCCCTACACTACGCCCCTGAGCGCGCGCGGTTCCTGCGCTCATATTGCTCAGTGTTTTTCCTTAATAATTTAAAAATGGAGCCTGATCCAATATTTTTCAAAGAAAAGAGTTGTTCAGAATAGCCCAACCTACCACTTTTTCCCGGCTCGTACCATATTTGTGGGACATTCTGTATAGGGAAATTTCTTCATTTCCCAAATTAAATGATTTAAAGGTATGGAAATTTACGAATATAAAAAGTTTGAGGATTGAGAAGTTTTGAAGTTTACGTGCGTGCACGTATCGAAAAGAAGGCTACATTGCACTGGAGTGTACATACAACAGGCGCGTCTGAGGCGATCGGTAGAAAGACGAGTGTAAGTACGATAACTGGATATATTTCATCTCTGTTCTCGACATTCATTGCACGTAACTACGCTCCTTTATTCGGCATGGCCGGTAACCGTACCGAGAACGATACCAGCCCGTGGATATTATTCAGACTCGGACGCGTAACGACCACGATTCCGCAACGGAGCGTAAAATCGTGAAATTCCATTCGACCACATAACACTGTTCACCGTCTTTCCACCAAGGTGACGATCAATTTGTGGATTGGTGATCGGATCTGAATCGTTGCGACCGCGATGTAAGACGGGGCAGACGTTCGTCTTCGATAATCAAGCTTATGAAACCTCTTCTGTTAGGAGAATAGCACCCATAGCTATTCGACCCGTAGCTATTATGAATTTCAGCCGATCGCGTAACTAAAAATTGATGCTACTGAAATAAATCGAAATAATGTTCAAGCTAATGATGTAACATATGTATCATAGCAAGGTTATAAATTCACTGCACAATTAATTTTTAATTAATCTTAATATCTTAACACTATCGCTAGTTTTAGTTGAAACATTTAACATAACAAATTTTTAAATCTAACACTTAATTTTCTTAAATTGCATAAATAGAAAAAACAAGTAAGGCGTGAATGAAACAATGAATAAAACAAATGAGTGAAGAATATTTAACAAAAGAAGTCAAAATCGTTGGTCAACAGACACAATTTAATTAACAATCCAATTTTTCCGCCAACAAAAATTCGTAACACCATTCATCGACGATCTTCATGGCAATCATGTTTACATTTTGACGAATGAAGTATGGCGACGACTGAGAATGCGTGTGGAAATAATGTATGAGTTAGCCAAACTGTTCGGGCAGTACTAACAGTCTAACTCCGTTGAACTTTGCAGTACAATCGCGTACGTGTTCAGCGAGCTGAAATATCGTTGTCGGAATGGAACACCATGAAGCTTCGCGTATAAAATTCGCCATCCAGCAATCGCGCGAGTGCTTCCTGCGCTCTTTTCAATGGCAGGACAACTTCTGCGTTGTGAATCCGTCTTAACACGTCTTAAGGCACGCGTTCTTTCGGGGGAGATGCGACTGAATCGCAAATGATACGCTTGAATAAATTTTCCACGGAAAAAGCTTCGAATCGTGAATGGAAATTCGGCAAGTTTACTCACCCGAGGGGACGATGTTCTTTCTTACTTTTCTTTTCTTTTTTTTTCCTGCGACGTGGTTTTTGAGCCGCGCGGAAGTTTTATGATCGATTGGCCAAGTTTAGGACGAATAGTTTGCATGCCTGAAATCGGGGGATATTCGATACGGTAGACGGGAACTTGAAATCGTGCAACGTGAGAAACGAGCTTTTCGTATTTTGACAGGAAGAATTTGAATTTTGTGCGTATTTGTTAATTCTTTATTTTTAACTCCCGAGTTTTCAAATTAATGAATGTTCAGAGTTTCTCATATTTGTCAAATCTGCAAATCTTCAGGTTATTTAATTTTCAAGGTGTCCAATTCCCAATTCCTAAAGTTGTCGAGCTTACAAACCCTGTCTTTTTCAAACCTTCAATTCCTCGAATTCCTAAATTCTCAAATTTCTATATTTCCTATTATCGATGTTCCCAAACTTCCAAATCCTCAATTCTCTAATTTCTGGATTTCTTAATTCTTAAATTGACAAATACCTGAATTATTAAACTTCGAAATTTCAAAATTGCCAAACATCCCAATTTCTAAATTTTGCAACTCTCAAATCCTCCAAATCCTATAATAATAACAACAACAACAAGAATAATAATAATAATAATCCGCAAAGCCCCAAAATATCAAAATCCCCAGATCACCATAGCCTCAAATCTTCAGATGTCAAAATATCTAGAGCCCTAAATTTCAAAACCAGAAAATCTCCAAGTCCTAAAATTACTAAATCTTTAAATTTCGAAATCTCGAAATCTGGAAATCCCTAAAACCTCAAATCACCAAATGTGAAAATCCTAATATCTCCACATCCCTAGATCCCCAAAATCCCAAAGCCCCAAATTACCATATCACCATGTCCTCAAATCTTCAAATCTCCAAATCTCTAAAGCCTCAAATTCCAAAATTTCCAAATCCTTCAATTACCAAATCTCCAAGTCCCCAAATTCCATAGGAACTGACAAGCAAGCGCATTGTGAGTAAATGCTGCATTAACCGAAGTACTGACACATGCATGTTTATATACGCAGTCATCCATTAGAAGCATTTCAATGCTCCTTTAATTCACGAAACAATCCCGGTAGCCGACAAAATAACCGAGCTGGATAAGAAATGTTCGAAGCGATCGGATTTACAGAGAACAGGAAAACTTATTGCCGACGTTCATGAGTTACAACAGCCAGCTTACACACAGATTACACGCACGTTACACTTTCGTAGAAGCTCAAAGACTTGATTCCTGCAAACTTTATCCTCTCGTTCAGATTGATCCACACTTTCGTAGTCGATATATTTACCATTGCCCTAAAACCTCCTATATCAACATCCAATAACTTCCGATTGTCGAAATCGAATATGAATTTTCTAATACTTCGATCAATTTGACAGTTTCATAGTCAGCCGTGTACTATTACACGTTTCAGAGAGGCAATGATCCATGCAATCGTTACTTCGGGATTGAACGTGTTACGATTTAAAAATTTTTCAAATTATCTTGCAACTAGAGATCACTATCGTTGACTTGTGTTTATTACACACAAAGTAATCATTGAAACGAATTTAATATTTTCAGACAAACATTTTTATTGGTCTCTTCACAAGGTCGGTTAATTATAAAATCTATAGAAGTTGAAGCAAAAGGGTTGTTGAACATTAATCGTTCAACGAACGCAACATTCTTGCGGTCGATAGAAAAAAATAGGTGACTTTTTATTGCAGCATCTTCGTCGACAGTTTCGTTATCTGGTAATGAGCAGTCGCCGCGATAACCACGTCGTCGTTAGTCTACTTTGCATTGAGTCGATATCGCTGTTCGATAATTTTGTTCGGTCGTGCGGAAAATTTGCATCGCTAATCCGCTCGCCAGGAATCCGTGTCAGTGATGATAACGATTACCAGGGAGACGTCTTGCACGTGTTACTCGAAGGTTGAATTCAAACTCGAAATAATTCGACCCTGAACACATTACCTTATCCCTCGATCGAAAGCTGTTTTTGATGCTGTAGAATCATTTGTTTGATCAGATGCATTATTCCGATCGATTGATTTATTATTTTTTTTCCATTTGCAAATTTGTGTTTTTAATAATATGGAAAGTCATGGAACTAAGAATTTGAGATCTTGACAAATTGGGGAGTTTGGCGAATTTGCAGAACTTGAGCAGTTTAGGATCCTGCAAATTTTGGAGTATAGAAGTACTTAGGTATTTAGAACTTTAGCAACTTGGAAATTCCAAGATTTGGACTTTTGGAGATATAGGAACTGTAGGCATTGAAGATTGTGACATTTTGAATTTTTTGGAACTGGAAGATTTAAGAAATTTTGATGGTTAGGGCTATTTCGGAATTTGGGAATTTCGAAACTTGAAGATTTGAGCAATTTGGATATTTAGCAGTTCCAGAAGTTGGGGAATTTGTGGACTGAAGAATTTAGGACCTCGAGATTTCGGATTTGTACATCTAGTGACATGGAGATATAGGTATTTCGAAAATTGAACAGTGATCAATTTTGATGACTTGATTGTGGAAGTTGAAAAGTAAAAAATTTGGTAATTGTAATTTTGGAAAATTTAGAGTCCTAGCTATCCAAAATTTAAAAATTTAAAAATTTGAGGAATCGGATGCGTCGTAAAAATCCTGTTGCTTCCCACGAAAAGACGGAAACAGATGTTTCTTCTCCGTCCCCTAGTGATCGTACTAATCCAAAACACCGGTACAAAAAGTTTCCAACATCCTCATAAATAAGTCGCCGGTGTCCCTTCCATCGTGAGTCGCCGAACACACGCCATAAATTTGCGGCAACAATGGTGGAACGAGTCACAAGGTCCCCGTAAATTGGCATCAAGTTCTCAACTCTTAATTCAACGTAACATTCTTACAGTGTTCCACCCTGACAATCGAATCGCGTGTGCTCGGAGCACAGGGTGTCCTTGAGACGAGTCGCCGTCGCTCGAGACTCCATTTAACAAAATTGAAACGTGAGCAAAATGGTCGAAGGTGTCACCGACAGCACGCTAAATCACTAGAACAGGTAGTCGGTTGACCACCTACAAGACACTGTCTATTTGTCTTACATCGAAGGAACAACAAAAATTTTGTTGATGCCAGCCTCCGAGTTGTCGCGGTGTCCATGTCGAAACTGGACACGTTATTAAAGCAAAATCACTAGATGCACAGGTGTGCGAGACTGCAACCGGTGACTCACCGGCAGTCATTAACATGCCTTTTTGCGGCTGTCCCAGACTACCAACTTGCTGATCCCATCGCGACACTGACAAACCAATAACGCACTGCTAAGTACGCGAATTTATTTGAAAAAATTGGGAATAATTAATGGCTGATAGCTGTCGGTGTATTCGTGATGTGTTGAACTCTGCAATAAAATTTTCTAGGTAATAAGTTGTAATAGAATATTCCGTATGTATAAATTTAGCGCTAGTAAATGAAAGGGAGAATCATGTTCAACGAACTTTGAAATCTCAGAATTTTAAATTTTATACATGTTGGAATAATAGACATTATGATTATTGAGATTATTCAAAGTGTTATTGATACTCCTTTTCATGATACGTGTTTTGTTGTAATATTTTTTGCGATTGTACGCAGAGGTTTCGTTAATTAAGGTTTCGTGACTATACAAATAAATGTGTATAATTGGAATGATTTTCTACAATTTTTTAACGATATTGGACTGTATAGTTAGTGTAATTACGTTCGACGGTTTTCATAAATGGTTTTTGAGTGGCTTTGTAAAAGCATCGTTTATGATGGCTGTGAATAGGATTACTCCTTTTGTAAGAGAAATAAAGAAGTGTCTCCTTTTTGTTTCGTTCCTTTGAACAGCAGTCGTAAAGGACGTAAGTCCTTGAAACGCGAGACTGAGAGCAGGAAATTACTGCTAATATCAAGTATCCTGGACGGTGCGTAGCTTCATTGGATTTAGTATCAATTTACCATCGTTATAGTTATACCTGTAAATTGAAGGACGTACAGTTTTAGGTTTTCGTAGTTTGAATTTTTGGAATCATTTGTAAATTTGGACTTGTGAATAGTTGAAGGATTGGCAATTTAGGGATTTAGAAATTTAAGAATGTGTGGATTCATAGATCTTGTAATTTATGGATTTCGATTTCCAGAAAGTGGAAAATTTGAGGATTTGAAGATTTGGAGAAACAATGACTTCAAAATTGAGACTTTTCGATTTTTAATAAGTTGAAGATTTGGGAATTCGAGGATTTAGAAAATTGGGAATTTGGAAACTTTAGTCCGTGTAATTTCGAGCACTTTGGGGTTAGAAATTAAAAAATTTGGGAGTTCCGACTTGCAAAGGTTGAAACGTTGAAAATATAGGGATTTCGACTTGTAAAATGTTGAAATGTTGAAAATTTGGGGATTTAGAACATGAAAACTTAAGGATTGCGACTTGTAGAAAGAAAAAATCCTTGAAATTTGAGGATGTGCTGACTTAGAAATTTGGGGATTTTGCGTTGTAGAACGATGAAAAGTTAGAAATTTCGAAAGTAGGACATTTGGAGACATAGACATGTGTAAATTTGTGTACTTCAACTTGTAGACAGTTAAAAATCTGAAATTTTAAAGGCTCGAGCACTTAGAGGTACAGTAATTTCAAAGTTTCTCAATGTCAACTTAAAATGGGGAAATTCGTAAATTTGGATATTTTAAAAATCACAAACTTCGTATTCGAATTCATTAAAATATTAAAACTACGTATCAAGGTTCACAAATTAAAAGATTTCATTATTTAACAGGCCTAAAACTGCCAATTTGATAAATGTACATAACAAACCACGAAAATGAAATTTCCACCTAGTTCCTTTGAACTGTACAAGTTCTCGGTTAAGTACATCGTCAATCCTCCGGGACTTGCCCGCTCCATCAGTTGTCATAATCTCGATCGGGGGGAAATGTAAGGAACATTTCCAGCCGCTGTACAGATTGCGATTTCACGTAGCCGTGTATACAAGCGAACGCTTCGAAAACTATCATCCCGATAGTCGGTTCACGAATGGAAAGACGGCAGAACGCCGTTGGAATACAAATGGAATTGGTATTCAACGGATACGAGTATCGAGCACCGAATGTCTTTGGATGTTCGAGGGAGAACGCTTCGCGATACGCAGACACCATGTATGGTTTTGCGTTATTGTTTCCCTGTAAACCGCGGCACTAGAGACTGGTGTTTCAACATGTGGACGTACAAACGAGTACGTCGATTCTTCGTTTGACCGAAGAAAAAAAAAAACAAACTACAACGATGCCGTCGCCTACTCTGACTACATACGTGTTCTTCTGGCTACGATACCGCATTGTATCCCGCTGCTTTATGGGACTGCTGCCTGCTTGTTCCATGGTGTTGCAGATCCGTGGCCAGATAAGCTCCGCCAGCCGGTGTCTCGATTGTTTGCATTAATTTCGAGCCTATTCTACGATTTTTTTCTCTCGACGAGGGGATAATTAAATCTTTTGAAATATATGATCTGGGATTTTTAGTCGGCTATGGTGGTATCTAAATTTGTCGGTGAGTTGTTTTATGGGATTGAAGGGTAATTCGGAAATTTGTGACTTTCGGGAGTTCTGGAGATTGGTTGATGATATTTTTTGTCCTTGCGTTTGCAAGATATGCAATTCATTCATTTTTAAGTTCAAAACTATCGAATCTGCAGATTGAATGCTTGATTAATTTCAGATTTCCAGATTCGAGAATTTTTAGTATTCGATGTGACAAACTGGGGTTTTCTAGGCTTTTTAGTCCTCAAGCTGCCAAATATAGAAATTTAAGGTACCAGGTGCACTTATTATTAACTTTGTTAAAAATTTGTACATTCATAAAGCATCGAATTTGCAAATTTTATAGTTTCCAAATTTTCAAGCCTTATGTCTTCAAATTGCCAAATCCCAAAATTCCATAACTTTCAAATCCAAGAATTTCGAAATTCCCCAATTTTTAAAACCTTGAAATTCCATAATTGCCAAATTTCAAAAATCCGAAATCTCTTAGTTCCTAAATTTAAAAATTACATAATATACAAAACCAAAACTTTCCAAGTTGCATAGTTTTCGAATCCTCGAAATTCCACAAGTTGCAAATCCCAAAATTCCCAAGTCCCAAAATCTCCTAACTTTAAAATTGTCAAAAATCTCAATTTTTCAACCCGCCCAAAATCTGACAAATAATAAATACAGAATAATCATGCAACTCTTTTATTTCTAATGTCATTCTTTAAAGGATGAACCATTGACTTTGTACGAAAAAAGTAGGTGGCTGATAAATCGTCTGTATCTGAAAAAGACACGAACCTCTGAGACCACCCTCCCATTTAATACGTTGAACGTCATACTGGCAAAGAAATTGGTGACATCTACTATCCTCCAAAGATAAATGATCCTAGACGTGCATCGATTAAGGATAAATTTTTCGATGGCCTCATTCTATTCACGAAATTTAATATTAAACACCATTTAATCGAACGAAATAAAATTTTTCATTATAATTGTCTAAATTCTGCAATTTCCAAATTTTCAATTGTCCAAATCCTAAATTCTCAAGTCTTCAAGTTTCCAAATTCACAAATGTCAAAATTTTCCCTTGTCCAAATACTTCAATTTCCAAATTTTCAATTGTCCAAATTTCGAAACACCAAGTTCTCAAATTTCCCAAATCCCAAATCCCCAAATCCGTAAATTCGTAAATTTCCCAAATTCCCAAATTCTTCGAGTTCTTCAAATACCCTAAATTCCCCAAATTCCACGAACTCACCAAACACTCTGCACTCTTTACACTCCTCAAATTCCTCGAATTCAACAAAGTCCAAAATCCCCGATTTCCCAAAAGATCGACCCTACGAAAATTAAGCAAAAAATTTCCTAGCAAAAACTCGAGTCCTCCAACTCGAAGCAGCGAAGAGTAACAAAACGCGTTCGCAAACATCGTTACTTCGTACATTACCGAATCTAGAGCCATTCAATAACAATCTCTCGGTATATTACAAGCGGAACACGACAGCGTAGCCTGTTCACTCGTAAATAAGTGGAATTGAACTCTCCGGGGGTGCCAGTAAGAAATTGTACGTTTCACGAACTCGTAATTCAGTCGCGAGTAAGATTTCACTGCGACACAGTGTAAACCAGACTCTCCTCCCTAGAGATATCCGGAAGAATAATCGATAGAGGTGCGAAAATTGATAGCTAGGAGCGGTATCGCGGAACAAATCTGTGGAATCTCGATCGTGGCACATCGGCGAACTCATAAATTCACTTTGCCGATCCTAGACACCGATCGGCACAATTCAACGCGTGCACAAGATCTACGTCTACCACCTCGAAGCGTTTTGTTCACCCTTTGGCGACTATTACGAAACGCGTTCAACATCAATGTTATCGAATAACACGTATCTGTTGGATGAATATATTATTCGCAACCGGGTTTTGTCGTTCGCGATTTCGTGGGGGTCGCGTGTTTTGTCGATCGAGTCGACAATGCTCGATCGAGCGTGAAAATCGATTGTGTTTTCGGAGGTTGTATCTGTTCGCGTGTCGATAATCCTCTTCGTCGATACTTTTTTCATATTTTCGTACGAAGTGATAATATATTTTACCTGGTGGTATATTTCGTAAGTATATTTCTGTTGATGATTAATTTTGGGGGGTACATAAATGGATTTTTAACACGTTAAAAATTCGTGATTGATTTCCAGATTTCTGAATACTTGGATTTTTTCGGTGTTTGGTTTGTATGCTTTTATATTTGAATAGTGGAAAGGATACAAGTTTGAATCTTCATGGTTTCAATTTTATGAATTTCCTGAAACTTACGAACTACTATATGGTGTTTTCAGATTTGAAAATTTAGGAATTTGCTATGTTTCTAACTTTTATAATAAGAAAATTAGGAAACTAGAAATTGGGCAGAGTGGATAATAAAAGAATAGATAAGTAACAAAATATGAAAATTGGAAATTTAGAAAAATGGGAACCGTGAAAAATTAAAAAATGGGAAATGAGAAAATGCGAAATGGGGAATTGGATTGTGGGAAAATTGTAAAGTTGGAAAATTAGAAAACTAGGAAACTAGAGAATTACAAAACTAGAAAACTAAGAAAGCAAAAATCCAGAAATCCAGAAATCCAGAGATCCAGAGATCCAGAGATTCATAGATCCAGAAATCCAGAAAACCAAAAATCCGAAAAACCAGAAACCTAGGTACATAACTGGAAAACTAGAAAACTAAAAACTAAAGAACTACAAAATTACAAGTCCAGATAACTAGTAAACAAAAAAAAAAAATAAAAAATGAGAAATTATGTTTGTACAGACACCCATCATGTCGCGCACCGAGCACCTAAATCTCAATCATCATACATTACGCCGCTCGTAAAAAGCTTATTTTCTGTTTTCCTTCTTGATCCACTCTTTATGGTCGATTTACATATCACAACATCTGCACGTTTAATTTCCCAAAACAAAAATCAGCTCACCTACATCCAGGAGATCCACGGTCAGAAATAGATTTTTGTATGAAAATATCAGCGGCAGTGGTGCTCTCCGCAGTTATTTATGAGGGTACAGCATCCCTCTGCAGTATTCAGTAACGGGCCACGTTTATTTCCACTCCGTGCATCTCGTATTTCTTACTTTATTCAGATTTCATATTTTTTCGTCCGGCGATAAAAGTGAAATCATGAATATCTTGCGTCCGGTTTAAATTATACGTCGACCGGTACTAAATGCACAAAGCCGCTTCTTATTTTATATTTTTACCCCCTGTAAATCAGTGGCCAACTGTAAAGCTAAACACGCTTTAGCCGCGAGCGTTTGCCTCTCGATAGTTCTTCGAAAAATCAGAGAAATATCAGGCGATATACAATGTAGCTATAACTCGATATTATCTTTACAGATAATTTCCGATACAGGCTCTTCACGACACACCAACGAGAGCGAAAGGACTCGGAACGTGCTTCGAGTTTTATTATTCCTGCCATGGCCATTTTTCCCATCGTTCACCACGCTGCGATACCATGCGGACATTTATCACCCGGCTCGGCGATATTATAATCCTCTCATAAATTTCTGCGATCCGTTATAAGCTTAAAAAAGACACAAACACGTAACCAACCTACGAGAATGATCTTTCATTTGGCGGTACGTTTTGTTCGAGTGAAACTTGTACGAGTGGGTATAATTTGATGGGGGAGCATTATGATCGATGGCAGAGTCGAGCGTTACGAAAGGGCAGTTCTTAACTTTTTTCGTTAAAAAATTAATGGCCTTCTACATTTTTACATGTGGAAGTTTATAAATTTTACGATTTTGAAAGAAGAAATTTTTTAATTTCGAATGTATGTAATACGGATGGGGAACTGAATTTCTTAATTTTCTAATTTCTCAATCACCAAATTTGCAAATCCCAACAGTACAAATTTTTCTGATTTCCTAATTTCTGAATTTCCCAATTCCCCAATTTCCCAACTCACCCATTCTCAAATGCTCGAATTCCCAAATTTACAAATTCTCAAATTCTCTAGTTCCCTAATTCCCCAATTCCCCAATTCCCTGATTCTCTAATTCCCCAATTACCCATTTTCCGAATTCCCCAACTAGCCAATTCTCAAATGCTCCAATTCCCAAATTGCCAAATTTCGCAATTCCTCAATTCCTCAATTTCCTAATTTCCCAATTTGCGAATTCCTCAATTCTCAGATGCCAAAATTTCCAAATTCCCCCATTACCCAATTCTCTAATTCCTCAATTATCTAATTTCCTAATCCCCCAATTTCTCAATTTTTCTATTTTCTGATTTTTCACATTAAAGTTTCCCCAAATTTTTAATTTTTTGAATACAAAGTTCTTAAATTTCTACATAACAATAATATAACACGATTTCTCCTACAGTCCTTAACTTTTTATACAATCCGCAGAATCGTGTATCCACATTCTAGAATCCTGCAGTACCTTATTCTTCAAATTTCCATTGACTCTCCAAATTCTTATACATCTTATAGCTCTATCAAATATGGCAGCCGCCTACACAATATTTTCTTCACAACTCCAACCTCTCTGTTTCTCCCTCGTATCCAACCTCCCTATCTCACCCCTATATCCACCCTCCCCGCCACACCCCAATCATTACACAATTAACGCGACTAACCAACAAAAAAACTTAACACGAATTAACCTTGTTAAGTTATCTGTCACTCGACGAGACGGACATAAACAGGTGGCAGCTTTCATGTAGCTATAATTCCCGTTTCCACGACGTGTCCGTATGGTGGCAGAACGCCAGGGGGGGTCCATGATATTCGCTCGGTTATTCCGTAGATCCTTATCCGAGGCTTTTTCCCGGCTAGCGGACGAGCCGGCACAGTATTAGTTACAATAGCGCCGCGGTCTACCATGCTATAAATTTTCATTATAATGCCGGGCTGACTCGCGAGGATGACGACGATCCTTCACGGCTGTCAGAACCGAGTCCGAGGAACGAAATCGGCGTCCGGTTGACGTCGATTTCTTGCACGGTTCGACCATGCACCGACGTCCGTTTCCTTTTTGCAACGTCTCTTTCCGTTGTATCGCTTTCTAATAACGCGATACATACTCCCGCGTTTCTCATCGGGCTGAGTACTCATCTCTGCGATCTGGTGAACGCCTCCTACGAACGAGTTCCCACTTTCTCGATTACGAGGTACGACGAAACCCCTTGTTCCTTTGCTCGAACGTTGTTTCCTCCTCTTCGGAAGTTATCGTTCGATTAAAAACTGTCTCTGGCCAGATTGATGGAACGTTTGTAGTTTCGGTGTTAATTTCAGTTGCATGCACCAGGTTGGAACGCTTGGAATTTTTGCGTCACAACCAATGTTGGCAAGTTCACGAACCTGCAAATCCACAGATGCACAGAATTAAATATTGAGTACTTCTTAATCTAGTATCTCTTATGAGAGTGTCTATTCTCCAAAACATTCGTTTGTCAAGTAGAACCTGACCGAACTGTCTCATTAACTGTTTCGCCTATTTCCAAAGTTATGAAGTTATTAAAAAATACTACCCAGATCACAAAACTGCGTAGTAGGTTCGTATTAGTATAACTGGCAATAAGAAAAAACAATGTGCATACAAATAAAATACTTAAGAATAAAAATGACTAAAAAATATTACCTGAAAGGCAAAACTGCATAGTAGATTCATATAGTGCAACTGTCAATAAAAAAAAAACAACAAGCACAAATATGAAAAAATAAAATCTATCGCAGCCTAATAAAAATTCGAGCTATACAACCTACGTGCATGGTTTTGGAAAGTGCGTAGAACCATAAATTTACGTGAGTTACCATAAATAAACGTAAATTCACGGCTCGTGCGAGTGTTGAAACGCAGCACCGACCGATAAACTAGAAAATTTTTCCGCCTACGGAAACCCGTCGTTAAACACAATTTACGCGCGGATATTCTGTGAATGAGCCAGCACAAATGAGAAATCGCCACTTCAGCCGCGACAATGTTGCCCCGTTGCCAACCTAAACGTAGCCGCGATTCAAATGTCAACGCAATCATCGCGTCTCCACGTCCCCACCCCTGTGATTAGCACACGCTTGTGCTCAGA
This sequence comes from Coelioxys conoideus, assembly GCA_947623535.1. Lineage (NCBI taxonomy): Eukaryota > Metazoa > Arthropoda > Insecta > Hymenoptera > Megachilidae > Coelioxys > Coelioxys conoideus. Next base: position 13,333,633 of record OX392457.1, on the reverse strand, counting down.
TTGTTAATGAAACTGTCGTTAGTGCGGCAGCGTGGTCGGTTTTCATCGGGGCGATTCCCTTATAGAACCATCAAGCCTCGAAAGCACGCGAGGAATCTGTCCGTGCCTTCTTCTCGGAGGACTCGAAGACAGGCCAGAGCCGATGACAAAGCGGGTTCAAACATAATTGCTTGCCATTGTGGAATCAATGCGTGAGTGCAACGCGTGTTCGCGTGGTGAGCAACAGGATATCGGGATCTCCTTTTCGCCGGGGGAAAAAAAACGTTATTCGCATGCATCGTACGTCGGTGCCGGCGACGTGATTAGTTGGTATTGTGCACCGGGACAAAGGGGATGGTCTGTGCACACGCACGTGGCGTGGACAATCATTAGCGAGATCGTTAAATCATTGCTGAGCGAGTAAGACACGCGACAGAATTGCACGCACCGTCTTTCCTCTTCTTCGCGATTCAACTTTTCTAAGGTTCTTTGTCCTCCCCTTTCGCTCGAAATAATTGGGCTCCTATGTTTCCTCGCTTGCGTTCCAATTCTTGGAAACATTGTGACTCGGTGTTCTGAATGTTCGCTTGTCAACCTGAAACTTGAAGATTCACTGCTTCGTGTACGATTTAATTTGTTATTGTTTGGGTTGGTTTTCGTGGTTCATTTATACCTTCATTAAGCTGTTTTGCAGTTAGTTTTAGATTAAAAATTGTGTAGAACGATACATACATAAGTAAAATATAACGAAAACATAAGGAAAGCATAAATACATAGTATATAAATATAAAGTACAGAGTTACACATATTATAGAAATATAATGTTGTGCCATGTATGTATAATGTTATACTATAATAACATTTTGATCGCCACGTCATCCACATATGGGTGACGCTTACATGTCCACATGAATCAATAATCTATTTAGTAAGAATTTGTTCATTTATCTAATTGGAAACACTAGTAGTAATTACTTGTACCTGTGAATAATAAATAAGGCAAAATATTGTGAACATATTTGGTAGGATTTATTAATCATAAAAATACTACCTGGTAAAATTTTCTTCTTCGTTGGCGTGACAGTCAACGTGTTAATAATGTAACTGAATTACGGTAAATTGAAAAAAAAAAACCGAGTAAAAAATAATGAGGAAATAAAGAACAATGTCAAACAATGAAGAGGTATACAGAGATATGCAAATATATACATAAAGATCGAATAAAATAGAGCCATCTGAAAGGCTAACTGAACGTTCACAAGATGATTGAAGTGTTACAAGAATAGCGATCTAGAGATTGTCAGAAACGAAAGAAATGAATTATTAATTTCACTGTATTACATCATCGGTAGAGTTTAGACGAAAAGTACCACTAAGACAATCCATGAAGTGCAAACGAACCGTGAGCAAATAATTACTTACCACAAATATTTTCGATCGCTGTTATGTTAATTAGCCGTTTAGTGGTACGTTTTGTTAACGCTGACAGGCGTACAAGTGCACCTAACCAACTAAAAAGAATACCAATCGAATTGAAACGAGGTATTACTACTTGTACTTTGCTTTAAAAGTATAATGCTAGCATCTTGTATTTCATTTTAAACATATAACGAGTGTATCACTACCTGTATTTTATCTAAAAAAATGTATGTATCACTTGTATTTTAAAACTATATTGGAGGTGCCTTATTTTTATTGTATAATGTATGTATTTTACTTTAAAAATAACATGAAAGTATAACAACTTATACTTTATTAAGAAACTAAGATTAATTTTGAAAGTAAACCTAAAATATTAGATTTTTATGTAAAGTTCATACAAAAAGTTTTAGAGTAATATTGTATATTAAATTATCTATAAAACAAAGTAATACTCCAAATACTATAAATAAAATAAGTACAATAAATACCATAAATGAAATTGTAGATGTTTAAATAAAACTCAAACTAAAATTCAGGATACAAAGCTAAAATTTCAGATATTCAAAGGGAACGAAAATTAATAATTCGAAAATGAAGCTATCATTAATAATTTGAAGACGAAACCTAAGATTTATCAAAGAATTGTAGCTGGTCATTAAACTAACGCGAAAGAATCGGAATGAAGAGCTTGGTCATTGTCTCTCTCAGATATCCCACAAATAAAGGGTGGAATTAATAAATGGAACAAAAGCGTGCATTTCCATTTGTATCCAGAACAATATTTCTCGTGCAGGAATGCAATTTTAATTTTCATGGTGTCGGTAACGCGCCGGCGTTCAATTCGTCGTGCGATTTCGTTGAACGAATCGCGGCCATTATAAAATCGAGAAACCAATAAACGCGTCGATTCGTCGTCGGTAACCTTCCATTTACCGTTTAATTTCCAACGGTGTGCATCGAACGCAGCCGCTGGAACCGTGGCTCGTAATTTCATTCTAGCACGATCATTGACACCTGGTTACCTCGCGTCACGCCGGACACCTACCGCAGATAATGACACTCGTCCGCGTGCGGTGTCACACACTTCGATATGTCTACGTGCACACACGTCCTTCTTCTGTGATCGTTAGAACGGTACCGGGACATTTTTTCCCCGGGACCTGATCTTTGTACCGCGATACCGATACTCGACTTCAACGTCTACCACGCGGTCATAAATATCCGCATGTACAGAGACTGCTTCTCTTTATTAAACGAGAACAGTACAACTATTTCGAACGCAAGACATTATCCGCTACCCTAATTATATGAAACAACGAATGAAAGACTTCATCGATTGAGTTAAATATTTTATTTAATTGCATTAAAAATTTATTAAATCTGATTAAAAGTTTGGAGGATTTAAAATGAAATTTAATTTGATTCAAACTTTATCAGATACGAGTACAAGATTATTATAATAAGAATGAACACTTATTACATAAAAAATGATCAGATTTAAGAAAAATTTATCACAGTACAAACTTAATTCAATTCGTAGTCTTGTTTCTTTTTATTTTGTATAATAATTTATATGTACGAAGTATTTCACCCTAAATGTTGGTAAATAGAAATTATTTTTATTATTACTGAAAGTGGATGAAAATATCGTACAAACTTACATACTTTATCATATAAGCATTCAACAGTTACAACATTTTTCCTGTAATAGCAATGAAAATAATTTTAATGATACTATAGAAAATAATTTTTTGCTTCAGTTCAAGCACCCTACATAATCCTATATCACAATAAACATATTTTAATTTATATTTTCCAAGAACTTAAATTATTTATTAATATTTATGTTTAATGATATATCATGTCTATAGAATGTGTAAATTATAAATGTGCAGTAACTTTTGAGACACCCTGTGTAACACTATATCACGCTAGATACGACTGTTTCGACCATAGCAGTCATCGTGTTAATATATCTTATTAAAATATGGCTTGCTGCGAGTTCACTGCGTATATCTGCTGCCATTGCAACAGTTAATGTGTTAATCAAGGTTTCCTTATGAATATCCTAACCTAGAGATTCGTCGAACAGAGTCATAATAACCATGCGAAGGCCATTTCCCGTACAATTTAATGCTTAAGCTTAATTACTGCCATCGTATTAAAAACTGTAATCTATCTACAAAGTCGTAAGACCGGCAGCGAACATCCTTGATCAATAAAAAACCAGACACAACCGTTACAAGAAACGCACTCGGTTACCTGATCGATAATTTATTCGACACCGTATACGGGTCGAATGTTCGCCATGATTTACTATTTTTTCAACGGCAATTTACTTGACGAAGCCTGTAATTAACCGCTAGCATGCGTTATTATTATTTAATTATGAGTCGGTTCAATTTTTAGATGAATTTTCAGGTTTTTCTACATTGCTATGTGGATGTTTTGTGCGTGTAACGTAGGCTTTCTTATGGGTAACTATATGCGAAGGGGAGGAGCTCATTATATTTTATTTTTTATTTTGACGGGGTATGTATATCTCAGAAATTCGAGATATTCAAGTTTATGGACTCGTAAATTTTTTCATATTCATACTTTTAAATATTGAAGTTATTAGGTTCGCGAGTTTCGAAAAATCGTGAGTTTAAAGGTTTTCAAACTCTTAAATTCAAGAATTAAAAATCTTCTCGCCTGATGCTCAAAACTAATTCTTAAGACGAAAATTACTAAATTTCTAGATTTATCAAATTTATCGAATTTGTCAAACGTATCGAATTTATTAAATTTGTGGAATTTCCAAATTCTCAATCTTTTAAATTCGTCGATTTTCAAATTCTCAAGTTATCAATTTTCGAAATCCTAAAAACACCTAATTTTATAAATTTTGAAATTTTTGAATATCTAAATACACAGGTTTCCAAAATGTTTCCAAATTTCTAAAGTTCTGAATACCTAAATCACGAAATACCCCATTTTCTACATATCGAAATTCCTAAATACCAGAATTTTTGGATCCCCAAATTCCCCGACTCCTTAATTTCGGAATTCCTAGATTCCCAAATCCCTACATTATTAAATGCCTAAATTATCAAATCTCTATACTTCTAAATCCTTAAATTTTTCATCTTCAAACTGTTAAATATCTTTCAAGTTAGTAAATATTAAAAGCTCCACATTCCAAATGTTCAAATTCTCGAATTCTCAAATTCTCAAATTCTCAAATGCTCCATTCTCAAATTCTCAAATTTTATACCCTCTAAACGTAAGAATGTAGAGACTACAGAATTTATCTCCCAAGACCCACCAATGTAGCGTAGCTCGGCATTCTCTCGCCATACCGAGATTTTCTTAAAAAAGAAGCTTTCCACGCTCTCGCTTCGCGCTCTCCTGTTTACAGCGTTTAAAAGCCCGTGTAATGTCATGTATCATGCGTGCGTTTACACAGACACCGGGTGTGTAACATCGGTCGGCGAATTCCGTGGAGTGGACAGCGATTAGATGTAGCGGTAAATCTTAAATCGGCGAACGCGATGTTCGTCGTCAGCGGATTATTGGCTAATAAAACACGAGAAAGTCGTTAATCGTCCGGCAAAAGTCAATTAACCGGGCGGCCGTTCATTATGATAATAACTCTCGTCTCTCGGATAGGTTGATTGTATCGTTGGTAGGCGAACACCGCAGAACCACCCGTGGAAGTCACCGTGTCAACCGATAGGCCAACAACACTGTTCTAACCGGCGTATCTTCTTGTCCGCATGGCGAGCTTCTGGTATCCTAAGCTGCGACGGAAAAACGAGTGTTCCAAGCGTCCGTGCACTCGCGAGTCTACTCAATCAACGCCTACGGTTCTACCACGGTTTCCATGGTATCGATCACGAAAAGATACCGAGCATTGTCGTTACTATATCGCTTTCGGTAATCTCTCTCGTTGCGGCTCGCTGGCTACCACTGACATACTTGCGGCAGCCATGTTTCATGCATGGGTTTCTTGATCGGACGCTGCTTTTCGACCCCGTTTACGCTCACTTTCCTGTTTTTTTCTATTTAACGTCGATCACAATCCAAAATCGATAACAAACATTGTTGTATCATTCGACATATTCGTATTAACTCTTTGCACTCGAGACGCGACTACCGCCATTTAATTTAATGCGACGATTTTAAATGAATAACTTTTAACTACATTTATAGTAGCATACACTCGATGTTTGAATACAGCGAAACAGAGAACGTTGTCCATTAATAATGAAATAATGATGATAAAATATTCATCAAACTCTTCAACCAGAAAGTTTTACAATTACTATTTGCCAACTATAAAAATGCTTTCGAGTAGAAAGGGTTAAAAGTGCAATGGTGGCGTCCTTTTTTTGGATACTTTGACTTTACACATTTGTTAGCTAATTTTTTGGAAAAGGGACCAATTGAAGCACTGATACGTAAAAATGTCTTCCTTAATGTATAGCCGAACCTAATGAATAACCTAACCGTAATATGATTTTGCAATTTGTTTTGTCATCATATACTCACTATATTATGATCTTTCTTTTAAGTATATACTCAAATTCGAATATAATGTATACTTCAATGTATGTACGAAATATATACACCGAAGAATATTTTAAATATGTACTCCAAAATATGTGTGACACGAAAAAGTGCATGCAGGGGAATGATAAACTACAAAACTCATTAAGATAATTTAAATATTTTCAGTTTCGTGTTACTTTCTCCTCGAAAATGTTGTTCTCCGAGGAGAATGTGAACCGTAAATGTTGCTGGTCGTATAACACCTAAACGTAACGGTCAAATGGACGGACAAGATGTAGCGTAGGCAGTTTGAAATTTATGTCCGCCGTTACGTGTCACCGTTAGACGATTAGACTATTTCTCCCTGTTGATTTTCTAACTTAACAGTATCACTCGGACTGGAGGAACGTTTCAAGCTCGTGGCTTCCTTCTTCAACGTCACGTCCGACATCGTTAAATTGTTATGACGCTCGAGAACGATCACTCTTCCCGATGTAAACTTAACGGGTTAAACTGTACAGTTGATCGGCGGTGATCTAACGCTCTTATCTCGTATCTAACGTTTCTGCCACTTCATTGCGCTTAATTGATCTTCCGCTTTTAAAGTTTCCGCTCGAAACTGTTCAGTTTCGAACAAACGGTTCATCTTCGGGGAGCATCGGTCGGATCTCGTTGCGATAAGAACGGTAGCAAATTTACGATGTTCTCGAGGCTGGTCTGTACACGTTTTGCATGTGTTTTTTCCCCCGATGTATCTTTCCAACTAATGAGTACTACGATACTGGTTCTCCGAAGCAAGTTCTTACCACCGATCGCTCGAAAAGACGTACGCGGATAGATCTTTTATACTTGTAACCGCGTATGTCTTTTTCCTGCTGGAATTAAATTAGTCTGGTAATTTTCATGTTAATTACCTACACTTGATCGAACGAAATTAGAACGAAAGTTAATATTTTCTTACCGCATGTTGTTAACAGGTTATAAAATACAATATCGCGGTCGGCACTTACGATCATAATTAATTGAGTATATTGGATGATAGATGAGAACACACCCGAGTCCGCGGACGAAAGAAACATACTAATTGATTAAAAATAAGGTTAATTAACCTGGACGAGCTGTACGTTGTAAACTCATGAAATATGAAATTGTATGTATTTATTTTTAACTGTTATACATTAATGAAGTTGATATTAACATTGATTTTGAAACCGAAATAATGAAATGGAAAATGAATAATCGTGAGGTAAATATATTATTTTATTGTTTGTTTATGATAGATTTAACATTTAAGAGTTATTACTTACAGTCAAATGCATTCAGACATCGTTTATAATGATCATACAATCGCGTTGCTATTTTTAACGAATATTTAACCAATTTTGTAATTGAAGTGGAAATTCAATGTACTGTGTACATGTATTGTCGATTAAGGAATTTCTTTTATTTTATACAATTATCAGATTCATTTAAAGATCATTGACAGTGATTGTACATACTTGACGAGGAAGTACCATTTCTAATAATGCATAGAACTATAAAACTCGGTCAAACACGGTTCACAAACAACCATAAGTGTTCAATCAACAGGTTTAACTCCTAATACGTCACGTTTACATGAAATGTATCTTAATCTAGCAATCATTGTTCTGAACCGACCACATGTACTTTTTTCACACTTAACATGTCACAAGTATTTAATCAAAAGGTTCCATCTGTATTATCCTCCAGATACATGAAACTGGTTCAAGAAGCGTTCCCAAATGACCCGATGAACCTGATTAAGGAATTCCATCCTGAACATCGCACGCAGTCATAAAATTCACTCGGCCATCGTTCACAAGAGCCGCGCATAATCAAAAAATACCATCTCGGATATTCCATAAAACCATAAAATTTAGCTGAAAGTAAATCCCTCCCGACCGTGCACGACGTTAACCAAGATGTTCCTTAATATTCCATACAATTACAAAGTCCGCTTAAACATCGTTCGGGATAACCGTGTACCGGTGGAACAAGCCGCTCAATTACCCTTTTCACCCCAAAAAAGAAAAACGTCCCGTCTTGTACCACCATCAGCGCCGATGTTCGTCCATTTACGAGGGATCTCGATACATGGTCGTGTGACAGAAACAACGAGACAGCAACAGCCACAGAAGATATCGCGGGAGTTAGGTTCTCGTTACCGGAAGTCGTAGCTATCGTTCTTGCGACTAGGTCGATGGATGTGTCGCGTTCCTTATCACGTGACTCAGACGGTCGACAAATGAACAGTTACCATCGTTCGAGATCCAGGATAAGAAGCGACCGTGTCCCGGTCACTTCCGGCGTAGTTTTACCCGTGTATCCATCGGCGACCAAGATTTTGCTCGTCCGGGTGACGTTTAACGGCACATAAACGGCTGTTTCTGCTGCTCGGCAAGGCGCGAAACGTCTCGCCACGCGATTTACCGACTCGCGAGTTGCTCGCACGCTTCAAACCGGCGAGATAGGCATCTCGCCGAGAATTCCGTTCGCAATCGTAAATTGTATTCGAGGAAAGAACAGGATAAATGCCGGTCTACGATAATGCCGGGGTCGCTATTTCGAACATGTTGAGTGCGGAGAAAAATCAACTACTCGGCTTGTTGTATACACAGTATTCTGGTCCGTGAGCAAACGCAACAGGTTGAGATATACTTGGGGAGCACCATGTTGATTCATAATCTTTCGATTTTTCACATTAAATCTACCAAAAGGACCCTTCTACAAATTTCTTAGTTCAAATGACAAAATTTGTTAACCTCGTCTTCTTGACATTTACGCTGATTGTCATCAAGAGAAATAATCTATAAGTGTATTCATTTATGTATTTATATGCCCACATCATTTTTAACGTCAAAGTAATTGTGCATTATACGTCGGTAGTTTTAGTGTTAATTAGTGCAATGTATACTTGTTACAGTCTGCACTTGAGTGCTACAAGGGATTATTGCTTTGATTTTTAGTCATCAATCAGTCAAATTTTGTTTCAAAAATGAACTTATTAAACTCAACCAATGTTTTCAAGACACCGAATTATGCTTCTATTAGAAATTATACGAAAAAGGTGAAGAAGCATGAGTAAATTTATTCTATATATCTATATTTCTATTCAATGAACAATTAATAATTTGTTAATGTTAATAGCATCGAAATGAAGCTTTGGATTATGTCCGTAGAAGCCGAACGCAGTTGGTCAAGATTTTGTTTCATTCTGAGATGGTTTACGTATGTGAAACCACACACATCGTTCACGAAAGCTATACTTAAAACTGAACGATGAAACGAATATTAACGAAACGGTTTTAATTCGACGAATTTCTCAATCCGAACATGTTTGATTACGATTTCGCGCAGCGTTCCTGGGGAGATGAGAGACCGCTAACGATCGCGTTAACTGTCCAATTAACATAAGGAAATCGGAACGAGGCACAAAAGACAACGGGATACTGAAATAATAGACTAATTGGATAATAAAGGGGTCGGTAATAAAGGTTCCCCGGCGATTCCCCGGCAATTAGAGAAATTCAAACGGTGATCAACCATCGACGATTACCCCTTTCGATTCGACCGCTCGAAGCGATAAACCGTTCAGCGAACCACCGTGCGCCGTCGTCGCTGACAACGTTTACGTCCAACCTACAAACAGCGAAATTAACACACAATCAGCGCGCGTACGCATCGAACACGCTCGCTGTCCAATTAAACGCAACATCGTCGTCGACCGAGTCCCGCGTTTCGCATGAATCGATTTTCCCGTTTCGAAACAAGCCGAGTCGATTGATACAGCTATCGGATAGAAGTCGCGTAATTAGTAGCCGCCGGTGAAAAAAAGCGTAATTTAATATGTCGACCGATCCGGCTAGAATCGTTTAGATATCTCCCGGCGATCGTAACCGGTGTTCTAATTGGTTATTAATCCTTTGCTTCGTCATGGATTCCCTCACTTACCGATTGATTTACGCGGTGCACTCTTAACGAGGCTACAAACGTGGGTCGACGTGGATTACCAGTTTCATCGTAGAGCGAGACAACGTCGCGATCTGAATAGCACGCATCGAATCAGCCATTCCGAGCCATTATCATGAGTGAATTGCGCGCACGATGATGCTTCCAAGTATCTATTACTTGTGCCTTCAATGTAACGTTAATCGCCGGCGACCAACGTCGTTGGGATACTTTTATTTGCGCCACGTCGATCGTTTCCCCTTTCGGAATTGCTTGATAAAGATACCTTTGAACGTACCAACAAGCTTACGCGTCTACATCGTGGATCATGTCCTGATGGGTTTATGAATGGATTTAATGGGTGATGATGTTTATTGATTGCGAAGAAACGTGCGGTTCAATGAGGCTCTTCGTGGTACGCAAGACCTTGGGCGCTTACATTGTGTTGGGGCACTTAAAACGTATATCGGTTTGTTACTCTCGGACACGATATCGCTGTGGGACTTCGTGGTCATTATAATATCGCCTGCCAGAGATCTGGAAATTTTTATTTTTCGTATTTGTAAAAATTTTTATTTCTTTGGGGGTGTTTAGAAACGTTCAAATTTTTTGTATTGATAACGCTCTCTAAGCACTTGAAAAACATTTGACCATACTATCGAAATAAAATAAAATTGCACGAGGTAAAAAATGGTGAATTCTAAATGAAATTGTCCGAGAGTTGCAAATACTTCAGGCGAACCCCTCGGTATCTTAATTATTCCATTAATATATCGAAACTATTTATGAAAGTCTATTATTACACAGTTTATTTACCTTCTCATAATTTCTTATCAAATTTGAAATTCTACGTTTCACACGTATCAGTTAAAAAGAAACTAGAAGTTACTTCTCTTCCAGTATTCAACCGGAGCTCAGAGCCTAGGTTTCTTCGTTAATTTACATTAGCCAACCTCGAGCCGCGGTATTGAGTGCTACGTAACGCAAATACTGTTCTCTTTAAACAACGAGTGTGGCTTTGCCGAAGAAAAAGGTGCGGCAGGAAACGTTCCACCTTCGACTGAAGCCTTTGGTCTCATTTTAAACGAACGGCGTAAAGATAACTATCATTAACCACGCAAAAATAAATTTTCACTCTTAACATCATCGGTCGGGCAAAGTATCATTTAGAGATGCGCACACGTACAATTATTTTGTCATTATATCAACCGATGGAGTAAATGTAAATAATACAATAATTTATATGTGTATATATACAAATTTATATAATGTAAAAATTTATGGATAGTATTTAATACTTTGGTAAGTATGTAAATTTATTTTTAATGTATTTGTAATTTCGTAAATTTGTAAGTTTGCTTTCTTATGTATAGTAATTAATTTATAATCATTATAATTTATCATTTATTTGATTATTCGTATATAAGCATATTTATCATTTTATATATATTATTCGATGTACATAATATTGTATGTATATTTATTTGTTTGATTATATGTGTATAAATATATTTATCATTTTATAGATATATATTCTATGTATATAATATTTTATGTACATTTATCGTTCATGTATACTTATTTATTTGATTATTTGTATATAAACATACTTATTATTTCGTATATATTATTGTATGCATATAATATTTAATATATATTTATTATACATATGTGTTTAATTACATAAGACACAGACGAGTACCAAACCATTCAACAAAGTGCATTAACCACAAAATTATGAATCTACGTAATAACGCTCGTACGAGTGAGTCTCTCGTTGCACGACGGTCGTGTATGAAATCACTTAACAGAATGTATTAGCGTCAGAATTATCGTGAAACGATCGTTAAGAAGGAATGACGAGGAGCACCGAAAATGTGCAGCGTTCGATGGAAAACGATCGATCTGTCCGAAGCTCGTGCCGGACCCGTGAGAATACTCGACGGGACGTCCGATTGAGCAAAACATCGCATTTAATTTTCTAGGAAAGATTGCCGGTCGCCATGTATACGAGCGGACCTCACAGCCTAATATTTTATTGCCGTCCCGCAAACGTGTTCTTTCACGCGCGAACCGGCGCGCCGGTTTCGAGAACCGGAACGACGTTATCGCGTGGAATCGCTCGACGACACGCTCCTTCGACCTTCTTGCCGCTCTTCTTCCCATCGTCGTCCTCGAGGAGATTCTTTCTCGCATCGCCACCAACACCGACGAGGTTCCGAGGGGCAAGGACACTTTTAATCCTTCCATCTTCTGGGTTACCTTCGTGGGTCCCCGTTGTCGTCGACGATCCAAGACGACTGGACATTGAGCTAAAAATTGCTGCTGCGTTTCTACGAGTCTACTCGTGGGTCACTCTTGCATCTCCTTTGTTGCCTCGTAGACCATTCAGGTCAGGACAATCAGAACCTAAGCCCAGAACATGTACCATCCACCATAAACCCTGACCCATGAGGTTAGGTGTTCATATACAACAATATCTACATATTTATGTAGAAGGTCACGTGAAGGCCAACATATTATACCTCGTTGGATTTGTTTTTTAATTAATTAATGTGATCGCTGCTTAATTAAGTTCCACGCATAACAGGATATATCTTATAATGCCAATTCAATTCAGAAGCACGATTATTTTAATGAAGTCCGTCAGATTTTATTGCAATGTATTTACGGATCACTCTGTACGTGTATGAAAACGTGCGAGAGGTAATGTAATATATGTGAAATCTCGTGTGCAACGATAATCTACGGGATTCGCTTAAAAACAATAAGAAATAAAATGCACGAACACATGTACGATTCAACTCTGTTTCCAGGCTATAGCGAGTTTAATGTTCCATTAATTCAGCATGGAATCGAAGAAGGCTTACGATCCGCAAATCTGATTAACACCTGCGTATATCGAAACGACAAGATCGGCGATAAGACGCTTACACCCATGTATCGAGACGCTAGATGGTCGGTATATAAGCACCTGCTATGAAAATAAATGATCGCGAGCCTTTATCGAACAAAACTAGCTTCCTATAATCTTGAGAACAAGGCCTAATATTACACCTGTTGCCGGCAATCGTGTTTCCGTTGCTTTTGGAATACTGAACTCATTCTTGTATCGCGATTCATGCGTGGTATTACGTTTTATACAGGGTGTATGGAGTTGGTTTGCAAATTGGAAACATTGGCATCTGGGAATTGTACCATTCGAGAATTTGAAGATTCGGAACTTTGCAAATAGTGGTAGTTGAGATTTTATGAATTTGATAAATTCGAGACTTACGAATTTGGTACTCTAGGAATTCAGAAACTTGGCAAATGTGGATTTGGGAATTTGAAGTCTGGACGACTTAGAATTTCGAAAAGCCGAAAATTAAGGAATTGAGAACTCCAGAGATTTGGAAATTTGGAGCACTAGAAATTTAGCAAGTTTGGGATTTTACAAATGTGGAAGTTGAGAATTTCAAGTTTGGAAATTCGGGTACTTAGGAATTAAGCACTTCAGAAATTTGGGAATTTGAGGATTTGAAGTTTGGAAAATTACGGAATTTGGCAAGTTGGGAACTCAGGAATTAAGAACTCTAGAAATTTGAGTATTTGGAAACCTAGAAATTTAGGAATTGACAATTTCGAGATTTGGAAAATTTGGGATATTGGAATTTGGAAATTATGAAATTTTAGGATTTGTAAACTTGAGAATTTAAGAATTTGGGAACGTGAAAATTTTAGAATTTGGAAGTTTGTAAATAGCAATATGTGGGAATTCACGATTGTGAGAAACTGAAGATTTCCGAATTTGCGGGTTTGAAGTTTTAAGAATTTAGGAACTTGGGAATTTCAACTTTGACAAATTTGGGGATTTCGAAAGTAGAAAACTTACGAATTAAGGACTCTAGAGATTTGGATTTTGTAACTCTAGAGATTTGAGAGTCTAGGTATTCGAAACCTTAACAATGTAAGTATCTGTAAACAAATTTTTAATTTTAGGGATTTGAAAATATAGGGATAAAGGAATCTCTAGATTGTGTTACGGTAATCTGAAATCTGAATATTCTAATAATCCTCAAAAATCTGTACAATCTAAAGAACTATCCACCTTAAGAATTTGCTAATTTGTACATTGTGCGAGACAAGAACAATTTCTAAATTTCTGTACACAAATAATTCGAACGTACTGATCGTAATTCAACGACAATCCACGTTCCCACCAAAAGTACGATGCACCCGTAGGGAAAGAATTTCGGTTCGAAAGTGACTTTCTGGTGGAAAGAATTTCTCCGCAACGAGCGATTTCGTGTTTCAACGAAACTATCTTATTGTGCGGCCACTTTGAATGTTTTCTAGCGGCGCGGTAGCGGCACTCGTAAATGAAAAGGTAAGCTTATTGTAACGCGGTACCTAATTTCGGTTAATTGTATATTATTACGACGGGCTCGGTATCCAGGGAAATTTGCGGCGAAAGCCGTAGCGGGATGGGCATTGTAGCCCCGGACGATGGCGAAGATACGTAATGGCGAGCTCGTGCGTTCTCGCGATCGCGTCCTTTCTAGCGTGCGCTTCGGATAATTGAAAAATTAAATCTTCACGATTAATGGCACGATATTTATCGCGGGAATTATCGTAAATCAGAGACCACCTGATAAATCGACCGTTACAATATAATATTTCCCATGTTTTCGCTGCGCGAGGAACGTTCGTTGTAGAACCAACGGTTAACTCGCGCATCATGATCATTTTCCATTAATCCTCTGCCCCGATGCGTGTACTGTGTGTCCCGTGTGTTATCGAGAAATTTCGAGCTCACCGCGAATGTTACATAAATTCGTGGCATAGAATCGTCGGAGGAGGACAATGTTTGCTTATATTAAATTCATCTGATCTTCTGTATTTGGGAATTTTCAAATTTTTACGATCCACGAGTTTTTGCCTGCACAAATTCTGAACTTTGAAAATTTGCTAATTTTCAAATTCCTATCATTTGCTCTCAAATTCTCACATTTCGACATTCCTGAATTCCTAAATTCCCAATTTCATACATTTATAAATTTCCAAAAGCCCTAAATACATAAATTTTCCAGTTTCCACAATCCCATGTTCTCAGATTCTCAAATTTTCAGATCTTGGAGTTTTTATAAAAATTTTGAAGTTAAAAAATTTCCAAATCTTCAAAATCCTATCATTCACTCTCAAATTCTTAATTTCATATATTCCCAAATTTCCAAACCCTAAATCATTGAATTCGAAAACCTGTTTTATTCCGAATTTTAATATCTGGAAAGGTGTAATTCTTAAGAATCGTAACTCGAGTGCGTTGTGCGAGAAACAAATATGCACGAGTTTTTTGCGGCGAGATTACGGGACAGACCCATTCGTTATAGAGATAATAAATGAATCAGTGGATGCAATTATTAGCGAGACGGAAGATTCGAATGGAGTGTTTTTATTAAACGGACTCACTGGCGCTCTATTTTGCATGAAATTTCAGGCGACGGAAATGTTACGGAATTTACGAGCGAAGTGTCGGGAGATAAATCATCGATACAGTGGAAAGAGCTCCGTGTAATTGCTTTTACGTGCGTATTAACAATTGCGTTCGAGTATAATCAAGTTGAAATACACGTTTTATGAAATAAATACGAAATTTGTACGCGAACCGTCACCAATATAATGCAGTTTTGGTGTAGTTGTGAAACTGGAAAAAATGTTTAACGTTCTTTTTTTTCTTAAAATAAATAATATGTACAATTTTCTTGTTACTGAGAAAAACAAGTAACGGATAACGGTGAAAACGCGTCATACAAATGGAGCTTAATTGTGAATATAAATACCGCGGTGCACTAAATATAAACACGTCGCAGACCATGAGTCGCCGACTTTCCGGCCACGCAAGAAGCGCAGAGCAAGGTTTAAAAAAGGCTGCTCCACCTACTAACAGAATAATTGAAGCTGATCATGTTAATTCATTTGTGTGTACACTTAATAAACCGTCGGTTCATTATAAAATCACTATCGATCGATTCTTGGCGATCATGCTCGCTTCGATCACGTCTCCTCGTGGCATACTCCGCTCTTTCGTCCAGCCGATCGGGTCGCAAAAAGTGTAATTACAAGCGCGATCGGTTCAGGGAAACGTATCGGAGCCACATCACCGCGCAGGCCACCGTCCTAGGAATCAATTTAACATTTTTCCCCGTTAATCTTTCAGAGATGGCTCGATCTTGGTCGCCGGCCGACAGCCGCGCAAGACGACTTGATAATCCGACCGAGATAACATCGACGGTACTTGCAAGATGGTACAGTCAACGGCAAATCTGGCTCCCCTGCGGCGAATATGGCAATCAACGGCGTACGTACCATCAACTCGTTGATTTTTAACGATTTTTGCAGACTTCTCAGGAGTTTTTTTTTCTTCAACGAGCTGAGAAGTTGGAATCATTGAGGTTTGGGACTTTAAACATATATGCGATTTATGAGATGGGACTTGTGGATATGGGAATGTAGAATTTTGGAGATACGGGAATCTGAGTATCTACAGAGTTGAAGGAGCGGGTATTTGAAGAATTGAGGGTTTGTGCGGTTAGGAATGTCGAATAGAGATATGGGAATTTGGGTATCTAGTTAGTTGAAATTGTAGGTATTCGAAGATTTGAGGGTTTGTGGGGTTACTAATATCTGAAGTAAGCCTGTGGCGAGTTGGGTAAAGTGAACTTGACGAAATGTAAGAATCTGGTTATGTAATTTGGATGCATAAAATTTATGAACATGGAAATATGGAAATCTAGGAATTTCATAACTCAGGAATTTAGAAATTCATCAATTTTGACGACCGGCAATTTAGGAATATAGGAAAACGTGGATGTACGTACTTGAGAAAATAGGTATTTGTAGAACTTGGCATTTGAGGACCTGGGGATTTGGAAATCTTGAAACCTGGAAATATAGAAGTTCGCTTAGATTTAGGAATTTAAAGATTCAGAAACTTTGATTTAGGAAGTGAAGGATTCAGCAACATGGACCTAGGAATTTAAGGACATAGCCATTTGCTCAACTTGGAAATTTTTTATTTATGGATTTGACATCCAGGGTTGTGGTGATCTAGATGTTTGGCGATGTAGGAATATAGTGATGAAAAAGTTTTGGGCCCCAGGGAATTAAAAATTTGGGAAAGCTCGAAAATTTACGAATTTGAGGATGGTGAAAGTGTAAGAATTGTAGAATTCAAAAATACATAGATCTCGATACGTAGAAAATTGTGCAAATGCGAAAATTCCAGTACATAAAATCTAACTGAATTCCAGAATGCAGAACCTAATTAAATGTGAAAATTAAAAGTTCCGCAAAGATGGGAATGAAAAAATGATCAAGTTGCTGTGTGGTCATTCAAAGGAAGGCAACGTTGTACCCGAGTGTACCCGCGGCGATTACGAAGCGAGCGAATCGTACGCGAGCGGAGGTGAACGTTTCCCACGACCCGCGAATCCAACGATCCTAGTCGGATTTTTAAGTCCGTGCCGCTATGAAAGCCGAACGTATAGATTCTGTACAGCTTGTATAGTATAGAATCTGACCAAACGGCCGGGCTCCAATTCGCCTTGCTGCATTGGAAATGCAGTCGCGTTTAGCAATTAGCGTGGAATGCGTGGATGCGCATCTCGGGCGAATACGAAGACGGGGCTAGAAAAGATCGAAGTCGTAAAACCACGAGACGAGTCGAAGAACAGGCGCTTCTTCGAATCTCCTACGCGCTGATGATTCCCAATTTGGATTCTTGGTTTCCCGTTAATCGCGCTCCCTATCGGATCCGCCATCATTCGCTTTTGTATCCTCACGGAAATTAATTGTCCGCTGAATATGTACCGGGAGGTACACAAGCCAACCTCTCGGTTGAAGAAACGGGTCTGGAAGTAGTCGAAGAAATACCCTCTTCAAGAAACATGATTGTTTAAAATAAATCTAGGTTATGTTCTGAACCAGATGTTAAAAAAATGTTGCTTCTCGAAAAAAAGTATTCTATTAAGTGTTCTGTTAACAACAATTAATAAACATAAATATGACATAATATCAAGCATTATAAAATAAATAACAAGAATTACGTAATAAATTAGGTAGCATTTCCTCAATTTTTACTCATTTACTGCCTCTTATTTCGTTAAATCTAACAATTAGTGTATCAAAGGCGAACAACAAATTCTTGAGCCACGGTCCATCAAATTATCCGTCCGTTATTAACAAAGGAATCAAAAACTGGATAAGGAATCGAGATAAAAGGTAGCGGTTCAATTTTCATTAATATCGCTCGAAAATAACCGTGCTCCGACTTCGAACCATAAACCGTTCGCGATAAAAAACCTGAGACAAGTTGTCTGCATAATGACCCAGACCGGTAAGCAATAAAATCACACGTTCGGCTGTGAAACTGGGCCAAATTAATGCCGTGATAAATTACACGGTTCTTTGAGCTTCATCTCGAGCCACGCCATTTTTATCTGTACATGTTTATTTGTGCACAGTCGACTTCGCGAAATACCAACTCAATTAACGCATTAATTGCACGCGGAAAAAATTCCGCGATTTTCTCTAGGTTCCTCTATCCTCAAATTTCATTGACATTACATGTCCAAATTCTTATACATATCTTTAATTTGTATAGCCTTACATCTCTACATAATTAGACCTCTATACCCATAAACTTCTATATCACTAAATCTTAATACCACTAGATTCATATACGCATCGTTCCTCATAAATCTAAATTTCTATATGCCTAGATTTTCATACTGTCCCTTTTCATATTGTCCCAGATGGAAGTACCAATATTCCACAGTTGTGTGTGGAACATCTGGGCCATATATTCCATGTGCATGTGTAGGTGACACATCATATGTGTTTTTCCTGATATCAATAATAGACGGTACACGCAAAATTCATTCTATTTTTATCATATCCGTACAGTAATATTTACATAAACTTTATTCGAATCTATGACGGTTAATTAACGTTGATTAACGTTGCACGATCTAATCACGCGTGCGTTCGAGCTCACGAAACTGGTTGATCAGATGTCGACAATTAAATCGAGGTTTATTAATATCGATCGCCGTCGTTAGCGGCTCGCGCCGACCGGATGCGCTGCGTAACCTGGAATCGTATAATAAATGTAGATATTTCCTATTACAAATTGAAACATCCGGCGACAGCTAGAACGAAGTAGGTCCTGCCATGCCACGTTCTTGAACCAGACGAGATTGATTTATCGAATGCAGCAACCATCCGGGATGAAGTAAACCGGTTCCCTAGACGAATCATCCGGGGCTGCGTTAACTTTTGTATGTAAAAGCTGTTCGTTCCAGGTGATGAGCGATTATCGAGATATCGCGATATTACAGAAGTATGCAGGCATCGATATCGCGTTGAGTGGTGCAGCGAAAATGGCCGTGTACCGCGATGCACATCGCAACATTAATTATTACCGATGCACTCGGTTGATTCTGTTCAAACCCATAAATTATTAGTACAATTTAAAATGATTAAAAGTTAAACTTTTTTTTTCGTTGAAGTACAATGGACTGCCCTTCATTATTCGATTAATATTTTTTCGTTGAGATATAGTGGACTGTATTTCATTATTCGATTATTCTGTTTTCGTTGAACCGACAGTGGATATATGCACATACGTATATGGCGATATAACGGGCGACTATTCATAAGAAATCCTTGGACAATTTCCAAAGCATCATTTAACGCGTGCACAGCACAGTCTCATCATTCTCCCGGCATCGTGGCGGATTTAAACGAGATTGCAACATGATCCGCGATGGCTTCAATTTCGTTCGAGGTATTCGAGAAATCGAGATCCTCGTCGAGCTTTCGTGTCTGCCAGTCGTTCGAAGACGCTCTTTCGTGTCGCTCCGACATAATGAACGGTCGTTCGCCAAGTTTTCCCTCGAGAAACTTTGTTTATTGGGAATTACATTACGGAAATGACGCCGACAGATCCAACGTCGCACCAGAGTTTGATCGACGAACGAAAATGTTCGGCTTACCTGGATCTTGCCGAGTTGTTTGAAACTTCGTCATGGCAGGATTACGCGTGGCATCGATTCGCGATGGGCAAACGTTACCTGATCCACGAAATTAACCCTTTCTTAAAACTCCGACACTACATTTCACGAGAGCATGTTGCAAAAATTAAACGTGAAGATTGTTCATAAAGCAAAATCTGAAGGGAGGTAGTCGTGCAACATGATCAACAATTCTTCGAAAACCGTGATACATCGTCCTGCATCTTAACCGCCGTTCAACGAAAGGATCGCTTCCCACAGTTCAAGCATTGAATTTGCATGATTTCACGTAATGTTACGTTTTTGCGCACTGCGAAATATACTGTCCACTAGCGCATACGTGCGACGTTAAACCCCGCATAATTTCACGTCACTCGTAAGAACTCTAAGCAGCGAATATGTTAATGACATTTGAAAGCGGAGAAAACTGTAATATAGAGACTGCTCCGGAATTGCCCCGAAGGAATCGCGATTAAACCGGTAGCAGGATTAAAGGGTTAAATCGGACGGTGCTCGCGGATATTTCCGTCTGAGGCATAAAGGCAGCACATCGAAATGGTTCGCGTTCGTGTAATGGCGGAAAAAGGGGCCGCGATCGAATCTAATATTTTCTCGAAGAAATTCGAGATTATGGAAATTTAGGAACTCGAGAATTCCAGAGTATAAATCTATAAATTAGCCGGGGAATTTTTAAAACTTGAAAGTGTGAATATTTCGACGATCGGTGATATACGAATTATTATAGAATAAATTATTATTGCAATACATTTTGTTGAAAACCTATTTCTTCCTCTATTTTGTAAATTAATAAAGATTGTAGCTAAAAGAAATTAAAGAGTGCAAATATATAATTATTTACAATTGTGTAGATCTTACCAAAATACTAATTGTAATAATTGTGTACACATACCGTATGTACAGTCATGGACAAAATTAAGTGGACATTGCAGAAATGTAAAAATTTTTTTATTTTGTTACAATGTTTTAAATAAATTTTAAATTTAGAATGTGAGATGCTTTTGTAGGCTTGATAAAACATTTATTTAATGTACATAATTGTGCAATAAAGTTTTGATTTATAGACATTGTTAGTTAAATTAAATCGAACCTTTTGTTATTTATGATATCTGTCCACTTAATTTTGTCCACGACTGTATATATATCCAATTCCGTGCACGTACCGTACGTGTAAATGAACAAATGTGTATATATGCTGTATGTGTAAATAACCACATCCATATTTATACAGTACGCGATGTCGTATGCGTTTTCACGGTGCCGCAACATCGCTCGGTACCGTTTCTGGATGGTTTATGTTACGATCTCGGTCTAGCCACCGTGTTGGTGGCTACACTGTCGAAGGCTGGCGGATCCGAAAGAAGAAATCGTGATCGCAGTCCGTGTCCGGAGCGGAGTTCTTGAAAAGCCCGAGCATTCGTGGAGATATCGCGAGTCCGAGCGGATTCTGCATCGAGGTCGGTGCATTCAGGCCGAAGGTTAACTCGCTTAACGTTCGAGCAACGACGGAATATAGATGCTGGGTACCGTTCCCCGCTTCATTTCCTTGAGTTATGGTCAATTACGGGTGCCTTATCTTGCCGCTCTGGGTCCATGACTACCGTCCCCGGCTGCCACGGACAGGGATAATCTACTGGCTTGTACCTTCCGAGAAAACATTCGATTCGATCGCGGCCCCTTTTCCACCATCTCGTGTGTCCAACTTTCACTGTTCTGTGTTCGTCGACGGGGTTAACTTGCGCATCATCTTCATTTTTTATTGATCCTATGCTACAACGCCCGTACTGCGCGTCCAGCACGTTGTCGAGAAACTTTCAGCTTACTGCTGGATGTCAATTCTGAAATACACTGATTTAAGAATTTTTAAGTTTCCAGATTTCGACATTTGTAAATTGCCTAATTTTTCGAATTTTCGGACTTCTAAGTTCTTTGATGTTCACATTCTTAAGTGCCTAAGTTTCCATATATCAAAATTTCTAAGTTTCTAAATTTTCAAGTACAGAGGTCCTCAAATCCTTAGGTTTCCCAGTTTCCAAAATTCTCATAATTTCAAATTCCCAAATTTTCAAATGCCCGAATTCCCAAGTTTCTAAACATCAACATTTTCCAATTTCCCAGTATCTAAATTCTCGAATTCACAAATCCACAGATTACCAAATTTCCAAATTCCTAAAGCACTAAATTCTCAAATCTCCACATACCAAATAAAATCCTCAAATATCTAGATACCAAACCACCAAATTCTCGAATCTCCGCATACCACATCAAATTCTCACATCTTCACATACCACATCAAATTCTCAAAACCGCAGATACCCAATCAATAAAATTCTGAAATCTCCAGTTGCCTGATCGATAAAATTCTCAAATCCCCAACTACCAAATAAAAAAATTATCAAATCCCCGGATGTCAAATTCCTTGCCAAACACTATAACAACGCAACATCCTGCGATCGAACGCGTGGCGATGCCGCAGATCGATCTCACGCGTGGCGATCTAGCACGTAACGATATAACACGAGTATGACAGCCGCATTTCGCGCTTTAAATCTCAGTTACTTAACGGTAACCACCTACGTGAAGATTAAACGCGAGAACTGGCGGCGATCCGTGAAACATTTGAGCATGACGGATCACGTAAGCCGTGTAAGAAACGTTTGCAATGCGAACGTATGCAAATCCTGCCCGACGGGTATCGGGTCGATCATGGCCGGCCCGATGCTAGGCCTGGTAACAAGTTGCGAAAACCAGCGTTACTGCGGGCACTATTTCGTTCATATCCCGCTGGATGTGCTGGCAAAGAGATAAATATATTGTAGTATTTCGCTCGATTCCCAACGGTCGTTGCAAGCGTTGAAAAAGTGCGATCCCGCGTCTGAATCTTCTGGGATTAGGTATACAACACCTGAGGCGACCGACACGAGAAACCTGTAATGTACCGAGGACGATGATTATGTGTCGACGAGCATTTCTCGGTTTTTGCGGACGCTGCCCAAAGCGCTCACATGCTCGGATGATCGTTCGGATGATAGCTTTTTCATGAAAATTCGAAAATATTCGCATAATTCACACGCACTGATCTTGTCAGACATTCTTACGCGATATTTATCCCATAATTTATGTGATGTTTAAGTACTACACTGTTTTGTGGCATTCATTTATTGAACAGGTTCGTGCAATTTATGTGATGTTTACTTACTTTACTAAAGTAAGTAAATAGTATTTGAAGAATATGTAAAGTAAGTCAGAAGTAAGTAAATAGTATTTCTAGAATATGCAAAGTGAGTCCAAAGTAAGTAAATAGTATTTGAAGAATATTCAAAGTGAGTTCAAAGTAAGTA
This sequence comes from Coelioxys conoideus, assembly GCA_947623535.1. Taxonomy (NCBI): domain Eukaryota; kingdom Metazoa; phylum Arthropoda; class Insecta; order Hymenoptera; family Megachilidae; genus Coelioxys; species Coelioxys conoideus. The sequence goes on along the minus strand of OX392457.1, from coordinate 13,310,316 downwards.
AATAGTATCTGAAGAATATGTAAAGTGAGTCCAAAGTTAGCAAATACTATTTGAAGAATATGCAAACCAAGGCAGAAGTAAGTAAATAGTATCTGAAGAATATACAAAGTGGGTCCAAAGTAAGCAAACAGTATTTGAAGAATATGCAAAGTAAGATAGTGGTAAGTAAGTAGTATTTCAAGAATATGCAAAGTAAGATAGAGCTAAGTAAGTAGTATTTGAAGAATATGCAAAGTGAATAAAAAGTAAGTGAACAGTACCCGAAGAATACGCAATGTTCGGTATGTTGGAATAATTTAAAAAGAGGACAACTGGCTCCGTTTGGACGAGCTGCGTTGATGGATACACGAGGAAATGAATAATCGTTTTTCTATAACGTCGATGCATCATGTTCGGAATGTAGAGTACAGCGTGGACTGTCACGCGCGAGTTATAGATGAATTCCGGTGATGGTGCAAGGGGAAACATCGTCGGACTTATTTTTCACGCGATCAATTTATACAGTTGAACGCAATATTCGCGACAACGTGACAGGATACTCTCGTGTAGCTATACGACGGACGAACACCGTATTGTTCATACTGCACGCCACTTAATCTTCTTTCAGCCTTCGAGATTTCTCCCGCTTCTCTTCCTTCAGAGTCTGTGACTCTGCTCGGTCAAATGTGCTGCCCGTCATATCGTTTAACTCTTCTAACCACTTGAACACGAACGGTGCTTGTCAGGAAGCTTACGTACACGTCAAATTGTCTTCCTGTTACCGTTATTCACATGGTTATTGCTCTCCTGCCGTATTTTTTCTCCTACGTGCTACTTCGCATTTTTGTATTTACACATCACTTAATTTCGAGATCTGCAAATCGTCTGCACTCCGTGTTTCTGAATTTTTCATTTCTTCAATGTCTATGTTTTCAGACTACTTTCTGTTTCTATGTTCAAGTTTTCGAACATTTCAATTGGTCAGCTTTTGACAATTATAACATCCAGATCAAGAGATTTGTGCTTTTAAATATTTGTATGTATCACAATTAACAAAAATGTAAATTTGAGAGTTCTTAAACGAGCAGATTGCTAAATCTATCTATTAAAAAATTTGTAAATATCTAAATTACTGGATGCGACCAGTTAAAAATTCTTAAACATAGAGTTTGGTAAATATGTCCATTAAAACATTGTTTAATATCTAAATTTCAAGCTTTGTTCATTTAAAAGATTGTAAGTATACAAATTACCAAGCAGATACATTTAAAAATGATTGAATGTCTAAATTGTTAAATTTGTACATTCACATATCTTTTAAATTTCCAATTTATCAAATATGTCCAATAAAATATATCTAAGTATCTCAATGGTTAAACTCGTTCAGATAAAAAATGTTGAACATTTAAATCAACTAATGTGTCCATTTAAAAATGACATACGAAACTTAATTATGTTCTTAAAAAATCTTTCATTTTTTAGATGTCTCTAAAATTTCAACAAAACGTTAACTAATAACTTATAATTCAAATGACTCCCAAGCTTTTATATTTTTGTAATCTCCTGGCACGTGATTTGCGCATGACTGGCGAAGATCATATTTACGGAGGGCCCGTAATGAATGCGTTAACCCGTTAAAGAACCTTGAATACGAGAAAAAAAGAGTGTACTAATAAAAGAAACTTAAGAATGTGGTTACGGAGCGAGCACGTAACGTTGTTAACTGGATGAAATATAATGTGTATTAATTTTTGTATCGTGCTTTAACGGGGACACTAAAGAAAAAAACTGGTTCCGCTCGCGCGATTTCGCGTGCGTGAATAAATTGAAGTCACGGCTTGCCAGAGATAAGATTTAAATTCATTACGAACGCTTTGTGCGTATATAAATCACCCGTGAATCGCGGTGTCCAGGACAGTCAGATTTTTCAGTCGCTCGTTATTGCGCTCATCTCAACCTTGAATTATCCTTCCCTATGTTCGCCGCTCGTTGTAATTGGCCGAGATTACTATTTCAGTAAGACTTCTCTCTGCCCGGAGAATTATGCTGGTAGCTGATAGTCTTCATATTAAATTATTCACATATTCAGATTCGCGTTTTAATTTATGATTATTTATCGTATCACTTTACATTGCAAATCAAGTCACTATGTTATATTGCATGATTTTATAGACTATGTTACAGTTAAGGGTCTATTTTGAGAGACAGGAAGCTTGATATGGTTTGACGATGCAGTGATTTGAAATTCATAATTTATTTTACGTATAATTTGCAGTTGAGACTGTGCTTTTGATATAAATTATCTAATTCTTTGTTGGAACAAACTGAGTTAATTTTAATAATTCGTCGGTGTGTGTATTCTTCCGTCCTTGCACGAGATAGCATAAGATGAATCCTTTTTCCTATTGCAATAATTGTTTCTACATTCATACGTGGATATCAGCTGGGAATATAAAGGCGGGACACATATAACAAGCATTCGTTAAAGTTGACAAATGAACTATTAGTGAATTGTGGTATTAATCACATAAGAAAGTTCCAAAACCAACTATGCAGCCCTTTTCAAAGCATCCCAAATAGTTCATTTCATCGTACACAGATGGCCACAGTGTTTTGATGTCCACTAATCCATCAGCGATTAAAAATAAAAATAAAAGTTAATTAACTAACTCTTTATTAAATTGAACCCTTTTATAGATATGAATATTGATTAAACGCCAATGAATAAGCCCTTGATTGTTTATGACTTATTTACTTAATTGAAGCAATAAAATTGAACTTCGTTGTAATAAATGTTGTGTGACCGGAATAATAAATAAATTTAGGAACACTGAATGAAAATACTTTATAAATATTTATAAATAACAATAAACAAATTTATATGATAGATGTGAACAAATATAAATATGAACATAGGAATGAATATGAATTCATAAATTTATAAATCAAGTATGTGTTAATTTCCTGCACAGTATGAAGACAAACTTAAGAATTATTTGTTGCATACTGTAAAAATGAACATACAGTAGCAGCAAATAATTACAAAACATACATTAACAAGTCATAACAGTTAAACTTTTACATTTCGTATAAAAAACACATACATCTGTACGTAAGGTTGATCACAGTCAGCGAACGTTGTAAAATCGTCGTAAACGGTGAAACCTAAGGGCATCGTCGAAATATACGATTTCTAGCATTCTCGAGGTTTCATGTTTTAGCAGTATGTTCCCCGCTATCGTTCTCCCGCGTCATAGGCGACATTATGATTTTATGACACAATCGTCCTCGCTTGTAACAATCCGCGCCGTCAGAAGGATATCGAACGCAGTAAAACGCGACGGGGCTCGTCGAATAAAGCCGGCGATCGTGTTTCACGGCGCTGCCAGCTGCCATTACGCTAATAAAGCTCTGATATTCAATTCTATCGTGCGAGTAGCTTTACGACGACGTTAATTCCCATTTTACCGTGGCATCTTCTATTCTTTCTGATTCCATTTGGCCATCGACGAACTGTCCACGAAACTGGATAGCATAAATCCGCGAATTCGGACATTGAACGCGATGAGTTTTCGAGAAACGATGACGCTCGTCCCGAATGGCCGGCATTCCGCGCGAAGGAACACGCCGGTACGATCTAAAATAAGAGGACAATAAAGAATCGGATAATCTGAATATACCCGCGGCGTCCTCGATGCAAACGAGATACGCGGTTGCTAAAAGGAGACGAAGAGGATATCTGCATCTCGGCCTGTGACATTCCTGCTTCTCGTGCCTGGAACGTAGCAAACGTGCTGCCGACTGCATCGCGTAAATCTTCCTTAATTTTCCCCCTCGGTGAACCCGCTATTCCGCTAATTTCACTCGCAGTGGCCTGGTTGCTCGACAAAAATGACGGATGAATCGGCTCTTTTACGAGTCAATCAATGGTTTGACGCTGAAACGCACGGTTTAACTCCAGCGACGAAAAGTCGCAATTACAGAGCAGCCATTTTGTAGTGCGTTTAACACGTTGAGTGCCACATGGGAGCAATTGAAAATTGCATTAGGTAGTATTTTCATTTTTAACAAATTTTACCAAATATTTTCACGATACTGGTATATTTATTTTTCATAGGCCCAAGTAACTGGTGCAAGCAGCTTCAGTTAGAATATTGAACAAATTTTTGATAATACAGCTGCTAAATCTCTGTAGAAATTTGAGTGTCAGCCATGGCAGTCAAAGTGTTAATTTTGCGTTTTTTTTTCGCCAACTTTAAGTTTTGTAATCTGAAATGTGGAGCGTGAAATAAGTCATTTGTCAGATTGGTAGTTCGAGTACTAAGCACTGACCTAAGTTGCTGGCGATTTTTCACATCGTTTACACTTTAACACTTTCTTTTGTCCGTCATTGTATGGCGGATAAGGCTATCGGATACTCTTATCGATATTCCTGCATCACCAACCACTCCCGTTTCTTTCTCCTTCATTTTCGCGCAATATAGTATAATAGATCCGTGGTTAAGATGCGTTCAAACGAACGGAATCAGGTGTTTCGTTCTCGAGATTTTATCTCGATAGTCCCTTGTACGAGGCAACAAAAGAACCTATCGGATCACCTGTAAAACAGTAATGGCTTCGTGCATGAAACAAGAACAGAAAAAAAAAGCAGCGAAGAAATTGATCAATCGGGGAAACATCGATGCCTCGAATAATTAGAGCAGCAAAAACTTGAACCTCCGAACCGCAGGTCCAGTTATCTGATATCGATTGTCGGAGATGAGAATTCAGGTCTTCGAGCCATTAACCCGACCGATCGAACGTTCGATGACTCATCGAACGTGTGTTCCTTCTTTTGCCTCCTGTTTAACGCTTCGCGAACGAATTCGCGTAATCGCGTGACACGGATGTTGCGAATGGTCAGAGATCCGCTAACAATGATGCGAGCACTTTCTACTGTTATATAACAGTAGAATTATAGTCGTATAAATTATAGCCTGACTCGTATGAATTATAGTCTGAGTCATGTGAGTTATATTCCTTGTCATATGTGACATCATTTGGGTCACAGTGATGTGCCATGAAGCATGAAAACGACGTAAGTCGACATATTAAATTGATTCTGCAATGCTGTATCATAGTTCGACATTTTTCTTCTATCGTCTGATGTAGGAACAAAGTTTTTTAGATGATTAATTGTAACCAAACTACTTTCATCTCAAGGTTAAGATCAAGACCAAGGATATGGTCAAGGCTATATCAAGGTTAGAGATCGAAGTTCAGATTAAAATCAAAGTTAACCCTTTGCACTTGGAAGCATTTTTACTGTTGGCAAATAGGTATTGTAAAACTTTCTAATGGAAAAGTTTAACGAATTTTTTTGAAATTATTATTTTTGCGCTTTTAATCGCCAACGTTGTCTGTTTCACTATGTTCATACATCAAGTATATAATACCAGAAATTCAATGAACATTTATTGATTAAAAATTGTTATATTAAGTCAAGTGGCGAATGTGAATCGCTTCTCGAGCGCAAAGGGTTGAAGTTAAGATCAAGGTTGCGCTCAGGATCGCGGTCAAGATTCAAATGAAGATCCAGGTCAAAGTCAATTCCAAGATCCCGGTTAAGATTTACACCGAGGTTAAGATCAAGGCCAAAATCAAAGTTAAAGTCACTGATCTGCGCTCTAAATTTCGAGCATAACCTCTTGTCTTATAACTTAATTGTCTGGTGCGTGAGGACTAACTAGTCACAACTACGATATAAAACTTATATAGATCAAGAAAGTTGAAATGTACTATCAAGTCTGTTCAGAAAACGATTTCTATGCAAATTATAATTGGACTTCGACTCTAAATTGAAGCGTATTAAAAATTCCAGTAAGATTTATCGTACTTGAATTGGGTGTGCGTCACGTGTGTAAGGAGTTAATTTCTGTCAGATTATATCCACTTTTATCAAGAACCTTAATCCCTTATAATCTATTGATATTTCTCTCGGTTTCTAAGCTGTACAGCAACATCAAATTATAATTGAATTCTAAATTGAGGCGTGTTCAAAATTCCAGTAAGATTTATCGTACTTAAATTGGGGGTGCGTCTCGTGTGCAAGGAGTGAACTTTTTCTAGCTAATATCCACTTTTACCGAAAAACCTAATCCCTCGTAAGTTGTTCAGGTATTTCTCCCGTTTCTAAGCTGTATAGCAACGGATCATATCGAACGAACCGTAAGCTCTTCGCACATATCTCCGGAACTAACAAGACTGAGCGATAACACGTGCTAAAAGCTGTTGGAAGCGACCTTGGCAGGCGATCGCGATGTGACGAAACTCGACGAAACGCAGGTATAGTAAACGGTAACAGTTACAGCAGAGACGGATCACCGGGTTATATCGGCGGGAGTAAACCGCGTCACCTATGAATGGCACGTGATGAAATTGAAACGAAACATAAGAAGTACGCCTATCCTCACAGTCAATCCTTCGAACTCGATACTGATCGACGATCATCCACTGCCGATTGTTTATGTTCTTTGGGTGAATTGGTGTATATGGCTGCGCGAACCAAGAGGAACCTACCATCGAAAATACGTGCGAGTCGACGCGCCAATTCCTGGGTAACAGGCTAAACGTCTAGCAAGGAGCGAGGTAGGCAAGCGAGTAGTTTGGTTCGTCGGCGAGTAGAATCGCCAAGGGTCGCGGGTATACGCACAAAGCCATATGTCATGTCGTGCCGTTTAATGGCCTTTTAATACTACCTCGGGACCAGCACGCAGAATCCTCACCCGCAAGGTGGATCTCGAATGGTGGCTTTGAATAGGCGCCTCGAAGGTGCGTCTATAAAGGTGGGCCGACACGAACGAGTGGTAACCAAGAGTCGCCGTCCCTCGCCGACTCAGGATTCCTGAGCGTCTGTGTCATCGGTTCGGCTGCAACCTCGTAAACTGGGGGCATTAAATGCACCCAGAGCACCGACCAAGGAATGTAGACCGATCGGGAATACGTTCGGTAAGGAGTCGTGAACGATGCATCGATTTTTACCGGACGATGTCGTCGCGGCTGACCTTTCGCCGCTTCTTGAATACTCCTTGCATGTGTATCGCGGTATTCTGGCCTTGATAACTTCTCGTGGGGGTACTTGCCACTGTTCCAATGTCCCTCCTCGCCACGGGAGGGTGCCTTTTTCTTCGAGCCGGGCTTGAATTATTCAGTGCCGGGGGACAAACGTACGGATTGAAAGATTGAACTCCTAAGGCTGGAGGATTTTGCTGGTTAATCTGGGTACGACGGTGCTCGGATGTGCAGAGTGCGAGATTTTGAGATCGATAGGATAGTCGAATTTTACGATTTTTCAATTTTTTAAATTGCTAACTATTTGAATTTGTAAATCATTATATTCTTAGATACTGAAATTCTGAAATTTTCAAGTTTTAAATCCTCAAATTAGCAATTTTTTGAATTCTCAAATCCTCAAGTCTAAAAAAATCACATACTTCCGAGTTTTCAAATCTCCAAATTAAAAATTTTAAATTCCCAAAATTTCCAAGTACCTGAATTTCTACTCTTCAAAATCCCTAAATCTCCAAATTCTTAAATCTACACGTTCCAATATTCTCAATTACCAAAATCCTCAAATTTCTAAACTCCCAAATATGTAAATCTTCGAATTCCTAGATTTCCAAATTTCTAAATCTCCAAATTCCTAAGTTTCCAAGCTCTTGAATCTCTCCAGTATCCTCAATCGTCAATCCCCTAAATTCTCAAATTCTGAAATCTTCAAATTTCTAAATCCCCAAATTTCGAAACTCGAAAATACCTACATCCTCAATCCTTAAATTTATGAATCTCCTAACTCTAAAATTCTCGAGTTGCTAAATTTCCAAACTACTAGATCTCCAATATCCTAAATTTCCGATCTCCTAAATTCTCAAACTCCAAAATTCCTAAATATCCAATTTCCTGAATACCTAATTCCCTAAGTCCCCAAACTTCCGAATCACCGAATTGCAAACTACCGATGTCACAAGCGGCAACATTGATCGATTAAAAGGAACATCGGGCATTAGTCTCTTTCCTCATTGAAATTCCAATGAAAGCGAAACGTTAGGCAAGAAATGGTCGGTGTGCTTGCTCATCAACAATCTCGGTTAGTCGCTTCGGAACACTTCCGACATGAATGAAGGGAGTATGTTTCATTGTAAACCGTGCCTCGAGGACTCCATCGTGAGCTCCTTAATGCGAAGGTCAGGGTTTGAACGTTAAAGGATACATGTTCTTCCAATTAAGAGAAAGATCCACGGATTCGAGAGTGTGTACGTTGATTAAACACGCCTAAGTGCTCTTTTAAAAAGCAAACTTTTAAGAAACAGTTTCAGATACAAGGAGAACTTGCAAGTTTCATTTAGAAATTTTGAAGAGACTCGCGAAGTCAAGGTGGATATTGTGGAGAAGGCACTTGTTGGAGACATGAAGAAGTTCTTCAAACTTTTCTGGTTTGTCCGAATTCGTGTCGGTAGTATTCTTTTAGAGACGTTCTAGTTGACTTCTTTTGTTTTTATAATTCTAGTACTGCAAGGAGTTGGGTGGCATGAAAACAGTTTATCACTGCGGAATTTTATTCTGTTAGTTTTGTTATTACGTGGATTTTGTTTGAGTTCGACTGCAATTTAATCCATAATTTTATTCTTATCATAGAAACACATTTTTAGGTAATAAATTCGGAAGTAATTGAAAGGTGACAAAATTGTGTTTGTACGTTTAATTTCTCTTTATTTAAATTGTTACATTTTTTAAATATAAAATGCAGAATTATTGAATAAATTCGATCCTCGGAAATGATTTCATGTAAGTTGATAATCACTTTATGGTTTTCGTTATTTGTTATTCGATATTTGAATGAATATGATTAATATTTGGTTTATTAATGAACACGTTTATCAAAGTATTAAATAATATGTAATTGCTAAGAGGGAACTGCAAACTCCTCACATGTAGCAGTTGTTAATTTATGATATTACAAACGTAATTGACTTTAACTGATAATTTTTTAGGTACACAAATGAACAAGGAAAAAGAAAGACTGCATTGTTAAACACTGTTGATGCTTTTCATTTGACATGATAATTTATGATACTGTACACAGAAATACTTGAATGACAATAGAATCGAAGCAACTTATGCACTAATGGTTTTAATCATCCTGCATCATTTACATATGGATTAGAAATGCGTACATAACGCTATTGAGTTCAGAGTGAATAAAAATCAATACTAAGTCAGCATACGAATACAAATCAATATTGAGTCAAATATGAATATAAATAAATATTAAGTTAAATATGAAAAAAAATTAATATCCGAGTAATAAAATCTAAATAAAAATCGATATCAAGTATATTCATTTCCGTTCCACACCTGCATTGAATAAATTAATGCGATAAAGTTGTAAAGCACGTAAATGTCGAGATCAGCCGTCAGTTGGAATAATAAATTACACATCGACTGATCGATGATGCCTAATTGGCGGTGTTTATCGTGAGAGTATCATCGAGATGATTCGTATCGTCGATTGAGAACCAGATTGGGCCGCTACCTTACCGATGAGACTTGCAGACGCTTCGGCTCATCTTAGGAGATAGCAGCACCCTGCTTGTATCTGCACCAGTAATTATCGAACACATTTTCGCGTTGATCATCGACGAGGAAAAAGAAAACCGACAGAAATTGAAGTGTACCGATCGCGAGACAACGAAAGAAAAATGGTATGGTGTTACTACACCACAGCGTGTCCGCGTGTAATAGTAATTTAAACTCTCCGTTCGTATAACACATTCTATTTTCCTTTTTCTTTTTTTTTTTTTGTGGTTGTGCCGATGATTGGAGAAAACTGACGATGGACGGCGGAGATAAGGCAAACCGGAAAAACCTGAATACGGTCGTGAAATTCCTTTTACGAGCATGTATCACACGGGAATAAAAGCGAAGTTTTTGTAACTTAATTTGAAACATCGAATTTTATGTGACTCGTTTGTTTTTACCTCGAATTCGATCGGTGATCTAATAAAGTATTGCCATTTAACGGAACTAACATGTTTTATTTAGCCGATTTAACGATCAATACGTGTATCCTGTTTTTCGATATTTATTACCTGTTTGCTAGACCATGGCTGCGTTTATTATACCATATCCTCGGCCAAGATTTCTGTCGTCGGTTTAATGCATTTAATTTAATCCTCATTTGTCAGAGACCCTTGCATCTCTTTAATATACCCTTGCATCTCTTTAATATATCTGCAACAGTGATACATGAACCGTGCAGATAATTGTTTCCCCTTTCCAATCAAATCACAAGCTGTAGTTGTAAAGATATTTCCATTTTTCTACTTTTCGAAATATTTTTTTCTTTTTGATGTATGAAATGAGTTTATACGAAACATTTTGTTTATGTTCCTTATAATATTCGTTAATAAATTGATTAGCTATTTTTGTTCCAATTCCTAGATGAACTATTGTTGAATGAAATAGTAGTTAATGGTAATTAATAGTGGTAATATGGATAATAAAAAATGAAGGAGTTTAGATACTTTGACAGTTACAAATTTCGATAATTTGATATAGGAATTGGAAAATATAGAAATTTGTAATTTTAGAGATTTGGGATTATTGGTATCTCGAACTTGAGACATTTAGAAATTTCAGAAGCTTAGAAGTTCGGTAATCAAGAGAGTTGGAAACATAGGTATTTAGAAATGTGGAAATTTAAGGATTTGAATATAGAAATTTATGCATCTGAATATTTACGAAATTGAAAATTATTAATCCAGAAATTTTGATATTTGTGCATACGAAAACAAAGGAATAAAAGATTTCAGAAATTTAGAAATTTGGGAATTGAAGGATTTCGGACTTTATCGCCACAAACGTATTAAAAAACTCTTGATCGATGTACTAAGAATAATATATCCCAAGAACATAGTTTCACTTTCGACTATAAAAAATGAACAACTAATACGCGAGCAATTTTCACTAATGGAACATTAATGTAGAATGTCTTGTGCGAGTTGTGAATTTAATGCATAGCGTGACCTCATAATAGGCTGCATCCAGCTTCACGCCCTTCATATTTCACATTTCAGTCGTCACACTTAATCCACACTGCTGATACGTTATTTCGTGGCCGTGAAACAAACGGAAAAGTAGTATTTGAAACTACATTTATAAATTTAACCGAACATTCTTTTATTTGGTTCTCTGTATATACTTCCAAGTACTTCGTGTTATATTCAAATGCGATTGTTTATTTGTCCTCTGAGTTGGGTATTCTGATTTGTGGTATAAAACCGTAAGGAGGTGTACAGTCTCGAGTGCTATCTTCTCTGCTTCTGTTCGACGACCCTTTTCTTCTTCTCACTGGTTTCGATGAGCTACTGCACTTTACGATGAACTTTAATTCGGCTATCAGTTCCTCTTTGAAGGAAACCTAAAATAAACGTAATTTATGTTAATATGTATCCTTAAATAATACTGAATTCATAGCGTGGAAGCTAATTGTGGAATTTTTAATTTCCTTATTTCTAAATTTCTGAAGTTCGATATTCCCGAATCTCCTAATTTTCAAATTTTGGATTCTTCAAATTACTCAATTTCCAACTTCTTATATTTCCAAATTTCCGCATCTCCACATTGCCGAATTACCAAATCTCAAAATCTTCAAATTCCTAAATCCCCAAATGCCTACATCCCCAAATTTGTACATCACTAAATTCTCAATTTCCCCACTTCCTAGATTTCCAAATTTCAATAATTTCAAATTCATATCTCTAAATTCCTAAATCCTTCAATCTTCAAGGAACGCTTAATTAGCCCACTACTGTTCCACGCTATAATTGAAATATTTGATTGCAGTTTAAATAATTCAGTGAGTCTTACGTTCTCACGCGCAGACGTGCAGCCAATCTCCCATAGAAATTCGTATATGGTGTAGAAAAATGACGAGGCAACACCTACAGTCAGTACTAGAAAAACACCACCCACGTTGTCGATACCCAGCTCTTCCGCTGCACTTTGACCACTATCTTCCTATAAATCATTAAACAACATCTATTTTATCGCGTGAATTGTATATTTCCTTTGTCGATAATAAAGATTCTTCGAAATATCAATTTAGTTAAACTCGAAGTCAAGGAAAGTTAAAAATAACTGTGCAATATGAATCGATTAACAACTGTATTATAAATGTGAAAAAAAAATGTGGATGTTATGAAATATGCAATTACCAACGTGTTAAAATTACAATTATATTGCGTAATAAAGTTCAAAGTTATTTTATTTATATTAATACGTACTCGACATTTCCCTCCTCCACGTTTTTGCGTCCACCATTTAGTCTTCAATTCTGTGATTAAACCACTTTGTTGCAGCTTTAATACGGCAGTGTTCAAAGCGTGACGATATGGTGCATCTGAAATTTTTATTTATGTTCGCACAATGTGTATTTATATTCGTCTCATAGTAATGTTAAGTAGTACACGTTTCAACAAATCCAAGAGGAAATTCATTGCTTTTTAACGTAAAAATTTCATCATTTTTCCAGAAAAAGTACCACAATTAGAAATTCGTCGCAGTAAATTTATTTACCTGAAATTCTTTACTGTCTTAAATTTTAACAATATACTTGGTTCGTATGTTATAAACAAACCCAATTTGTTGAAATATTAAAAACAAATATAACTTTTTTAAATAATGCATAAAATATTAAAAATGTGGAAATGAAATGGGTGTTCGAATATTAAATTTAAATTTAATTTTAAACATGTTAATTCATAGAAAAAAAGTCATTCATAGCGATTGAAAAGATAGATCGCACCCTTTTTCATAGCGATGCCATAACCCTTCGCATCAAGGAGGCCACCGATCTGTGTCACGTTGCAATATCTTTCGGTGATGTATTCTATGGAGCTGGACTCCATCAGAAACGCGTAATCCTCCCTCAGAACCTTCTTTAATCCCGAATCGTTATCCGAAGTTAGGACGTCCTCAGAGTTCGCCTTCATGTATTCGTACATCTCCTTGTACGTCGAGTAGTTGGAATCCTTGGAATTCGCATAAGTCTTTGAGAAAACTATATTAGAATGCGTGACTACAAGTTTTGTTTGCCTAACATTTTTCGTTGATCAGTTAGTAAGCAAGATTCGTGAGGAACTAGCGAATTTCTGTACAAATTGATTTGGATACTGTGCAACATAGACACTCCGAGGATAAAGAGAGAAAATTGAGTTTGTCACCATTTTGTTTCTCAAGCTTAAATGTTTCCTTAGATTTCGTTTTTTTTCAAATCTAGATTCTCCCCAAACTTAGGTTTCAGCTTCATCTAGCCTTCGGGTTTCTTAGGTTCTAAACTTTTTGTGGATTCTAGTTTTTTCTAGGCTCTAAGGTTTTCTACATATAGGAGTTTTATGAGTTTTAGATTTTTCATAGATTTTCTCTAGGTTTTAGGTTTCCTTTTAGATTCTGGGTATTCTCTAGATTCCAGATTTTCTCTAGGATTTAAGTTTTCTGGAGATTCTAGGTTTTCTCTAAATTTTAGATTTTCTTTAGATTCTAGGACTCTTTGAGTTCTATGTTTTCTGTACATTTTATTATAGGCTTTCTGTACATTCGAAGTTTTCTCAAGTTTCTAAGTTTTTCGAAGATTCTGCATTTTTCGTAGATCTGATGTTTTTCGTGCAACTGTATTTTTATTTCCTCTGAATCGATCTGTCCCCTAGGTTTTACATTTTTTCCAGTGTTTTCCAAAACCGAAAGTAAATGACGAAATGCATCTCCTATCCACAGAATGTCTATGTTGCACCATATTTAATAATTAAGAGAACATAAAGGCAAATTCAATTACTATGGCTGTTATTATGAGAACGATGGGTCCACAGATCAAATATTACACATATGTATATACACTATTATAAAATAATGCTGGGGACGGTAAACATTCTGATCTAAACTACTTGCAACAAGCTGATTAAAATATTTGCATAATTAATAAACTTCGTATCCTACAGTTTGGCAACTTTAATAGTGTTAACTATTACACAAGGTACATAGATTATTTTTAGTGGAAAAATAATATTCAGTACAAAAGGAGTGATATTATTCAAACATTACTTACTAATATTGTAGAGGTGTAGTTTATTAATTTAAATTTTGCAAATGACGAAATGGCCTCAATTTGCAATTTTTTGAACGTATTGATTATTTTGTTCACTAATATCAGCTATAATGGATCGAGTACTACCGAGTTTAATAGAATGCAAATTAATTACGCATCGTTTGATAGATTTAAATAGCTATTAAATGAATATTCATATCGTATAATTGAACATGGTAGATTGAATTCAAAATAATGATCGCGAGACTTGCCATTAGAATAAAAAATAGAATGATCCGCAGTGTATAATGCACTCTGAACATTGGCAGAAATTTAATAATTAAATAAATTAGAATCCAACGTTTGAGTTTGTAGTATCTAAATATGTCTTAACGTGTTCGAATGCACATTTCAGGACTTACAATTAAAATTTAGTTCGATTAAAAATTGTATAATACCACAGGTATTTCAATGTATCATCCCCGGTATATTCACCTGTCTGCATATCAAAATTATAGCACTTATAGTTATAATAAAATGTCCTAAAATAATTACGTTGATTCCGAATAATTTGTTACTGATTAAAAATAATGATTAACAAAGCAATTTGACGTTTTTGATATTGACATATTCTACAGACACAAATTTCCTTGCTTCGTACAAACTTCGACCTATAATACTATCTCGTACAGTTCGAAACTCAAATATTGATATCTTTCCCAACTATTGTACAATCAGGAAAACCACAATTCGGTATTGTAGTTCAGAAGTTAGGGTAATTGAAGCGTACATTCAGAAAGGTTAATGGTTCGAAGTAAAACGAAAGCTGTTCGTATTATAGTTTGTTCGATTTGGAAAATTAGAATAGAAAGCATTACTACGAGATTGAAAAGTAAACACCTCTTACACGTAAAACAAAGTACGTCAGATGCTGTAAGGATCCTGCAAAATTCGTTCCTACTAACGATTCATTTGAATGGTAATTTCGTGATACATATTTTACCTAATTTACTATTTTACTTTCACTGTTTATTACTCGTTGAATAATGTACTTACTTGGAAGAACAAGTACGTGGAGCCTCCAGTTTTAGCCCCGTATTTGATGGTTTTCTTCTTCGCCAGTTCTTCGACGTTCGAAAAAGGCGATACCAAAGTTTCGACGGTCAAAAACGCCGCCAGATTCGCAGTGTAGGAGGACACCATTATCAGACAGAAGAACCACCATGACGACGCCATCATTCGCGTTGATAATCCTCTGTCGATCACAAAAATTCAAATTGACATAACGCGTTACAAATTTAGAAAAAATGATTGGTGCAGTAAAAACTGTCTCTTAATTTACGCATAAAAAACATATAATTTGAGCAACTTAGTTTAATCGCGAAAGACGTAATTTCAATTATTTCGTTAAATTAATCGAAGACATAGTTGAATTATTTTGTTCAATTACAGAAGACATAGTTGAATAATTTCGTTAATTATAAAATTTGCTATTCACTTGTATCTGATAAAGTACAGTAAAAATTAGTATCTTTTTAGTGTATGTATCGTATTTGCAACAGAATGGAAGGAATATTAAAGAGCAACCTCGATCAACGGTCTCTCTTTAATTATCATTTTCGCATACTCGTTCAATCGACTGAAACGACGTAGGAAATTCAACTCACATCGGTGCAATTTCGGAACCTTGCTGCATAATACTGCCGATGGTGAACCATAACGCATTTTTAAAGGTAAACTGGTTCTCCAACTCCTCGGGTTCCTCGATGCAAGGATACGGATTGTTCCACTCCGCTGGGCATATTCTACCAATCACGAATAATGCCACAGATACGAGTATGTACGCTCCAATTAAGTACCACCAAACACCGGCTGAGAACGGTGATAAGAACGAAAACAGACTCGGAGGCGTTTTCTTCGGTTTCCGGTACAGAATACTTATTCCTAGAAACATAAATTCGAACCTGAAATTTATCGCTTTAATGCTTAGAAAATGCTCTACAGTAAAACTATCAAGTTTGTCAAATGATCAGCTCTCAAATTACTTTTTTCATTGATTTACAGAATTTGTTCTGATGCTGTTTTTGAAATATACGTTGACGTTTGTTGAATGCAAGTAATTGATGTATACACTAGCGTATGTTTTATTCTTTTACTTTATTGATATCTTATCCTTTCATTTTATTGATGTATGTATTGCACTATCTTCTTATTTCGTTGATCTGCATATAGTGTAGAGTATGTTCTGTCCTTTCATTTTATTAATATGTATGACAGCGTATCTCTGTTCTTATATTTTATTCATATGTATAGCAACGTACGTTCTATCCTTTCATTTTATAAATGTATCCAAATGTATGTTTTATCCTCCCGTGTTATTGATGTGCACACATACTAGTATGTATTTTATGAACCACACTCTCAATTAAGAAGTAAGAATATATCATGTGTCCATAATAATTTAGCTTTGCATCATCATCTACATTTATACATGAATAAAATAGAAACTAGTGTTTATAAAACGATTCAAACGTCAAGTTTCATTCGTAGTACTTTTCCTACAAGTTATCAAAACAATTCCCGACACCGTATACATTTGTACGCGTTACAAGAAATAAAATATCGACGATGCAGCATGATATCAAAGAGCCATACCTAAATTCATAAACGGCATCGTAAAATCTACGGCAGCCTCTCGTTCGGACGTGATAGTTAAGTCCGTGATCGCCAGATGCGCCTCCTGCAATAATGTTTAATCTGAAGTTGTATCTCAAAATATGCCACTCCGTTTGAACAGACTATACGATGTAGATATAACAACTAACACCGGCGATTATTTTCCCAAGCATTCCGCTCCATTTCCTTGTCTTCGGCGAACGCGATCCGTAGACGTTGTCAGATTGCACTTCGAATGTATAATTGAAGCCGAGCATTTTACTGAGCTCCTGGATAATATCGATACCGAATCCCTCGTATCGATCGTTTCCGACCATCATGTCAGCCGATTGCTTCAACATACCGTACGGATGACTCTGGAAATATGTAAAAAGAACGAGCGGTTGAGGGGTACAGTACATTTGAAATGTGCTGATCAGACATATTCATCAGACACAGATGTTTGATAGTTGCGTCGGTGATGTTCTCTGTGATTGGATGCGCATATGGAAATCGCGGAGCAGGAGAATGCTGTGATTTGACGATTTAGAGATTTTTGGATTTGGAAATTTGAGAATTTGAGAGTTTGAGCATTCGTAGATTTACGCATTTGGGGATTTAGGAATTTGGACAATTAGGTATGTGGATATTTTAGGAGTTGAGGGATTTATGGGCCTGAACATTTGGAATTTAGTTTAGGGATTCAGGGATTGGTTACTTTGGAAATTTTTTAATCGGAGAGATGTGAAAATCTGGAACGGTTTGAGGATTCATGGATATAGATTTTTGTTGAAATTTAGGGACACAATGGGAAATTGAGATTTCGGGACCTGAAGATTCGGGGATTTACGAACTCGGTACTTTAGGAATTTTATACCGGAAGCTTTGGGGGTACAAAAATTTGTAAATGTAGAAATTTAAAAATTATAAGACCTGGAAATTTAGGAAATAGGATGCGGGTATTTGGGGATGTAAGGATTTGCAAACTTGAGAATTTAGAAATTTCGATTTTGGACATTTGAAACCCTAAAAACGCGGAATCTGGAAATGCGAGAATTAAAAAATTTGAGAATCTAAAACGTAGGCATTTGGCAACATGTGGATCTAAAAATATGAAAATCCTCCAATTTGTGAACGTGCAAACTGAATTCCAAAATTTCGAAACATACAAATTAAAAAGTTTAAGAAGCTTGAAACGTAGGAATATAAAAACTTGAGAATCTGTAAATGTCGAAATTTCAAAGTTGACGAACCTAAAGATGTATGAATGTACAAATTGCTGAATCAGAAAATACGACGAATTAAAAATTAATAAATTCAAGTTCGAAAATTCAACATGTCTGAACGAAACAATTTAATTTCGATATCGAAATAGAAAATTCTTCGATCTAAACGACGAAGCTGCTCACGTACAATAGCGATGAGAACGATGAACGTTTTATTCTGCAGACTGAATTCAATGTCCGAGCTAGGGGGATGAGCTTTCGGCAGCCATTGGATGGAATTTGTGCTGTTCCACATTCCAATTTTCTCCAAACCTTCTTCCGTCACGTGTACGATATCCAACTGAAAGTCGCTGCGAAATCCAGCTGTGTCGAATTTGATCAATCCAGTCAATCCCTCCATTTCGGTCTGAAACAGCGATCGATTTTTGATTGCACGAAAACGCAACGATGATTAAAACCGATGCTTGATTCCGGAGATACTCACTAAACGAATAAAATTGCTCAAACTGGAACCGTGTTCCCAGTTTGAGGTATCGTTGCACGTCAACTGTTTTACGTCGCCTTTAACGGCGTCTTTCAGCTGTTTAAAACCTCTAGCAAAAAGCTGTACAGCATCGTACATGAGCGCAGATTCGACTCTGAGCTGCGAGGCGTCATCGAAGCCCCACTCATTTTTGTGCATTTCAACCACGCTTGTCACTACAGGATTTTCCGGATCGATCAGTCGAACTCCTGTGAAATTCACTCCTGAAAATTGATACGGTTCGATATCTATGGTCTGGAGGTCCTGTAAAAGCGAATAAGATAATAAACTTTGTTGAAAAGTTAGGTAATCTGGGGATTGAGGGAATTGGGAAGTTGGGGAATTGGTGTTTGCGAATTTTCGAATTTCGGAATTTTGGAAATTGAATGTTTAGGTATTTGGGAATTTGGGAATTTATGATTGTAGGAATTTAGAAATTTGGGGATATAGGTATTTGGTAAATTAGGAATTCGAGGATTTAGGTATTTGGCTAATTAGGAATCTGGGAATATGGAGATTTGGAAAGTTAGGGACCGAAGAATGTACGAATACGGGATTTTGTGAAATTGATAATTTAGAAATTCGAGACTTTAGGGAACAGAAAATTTAACGATTTGATAGCGTAGACATTTGGGACTTTAGGAATTTGGATATCTGAGGATTTGATACATAGAGAAATTTGGCAATTTAGGGATTTGTGGTGTATATTAGAATCTGGAAATTTAGAAATGTAGAAATTTAAAACTTTTGAACTTTTGGAACTTGAAAATGTTAAATTTGAGAATTTATGAGCTTTAGATTTCAAAGATTTTGAAATTTAGAAATTTATAACCAGAAGGGTTTATAGATTTAATAATCCATAAATTTATATCTTTGAAAATTTAGAAATGCACACATTTGAATGATTTAACTATTTGCAAATCTGAATATATAAGTATTTAGAATTTTGAGAAATTTGTTAGAAAATTAAAATTTTAAATGTCCTGCATTTAGCTAATGGCAAACATAAAACATATTCTAGTGATGAATGGAAATACTAGGAATTCATTTTCTCCTTCCAATAATACGATAAAAATATTATTTTTTGTATTGTATTCAAGTAAATTTACCAACGAAGTAACTATGATCTTATTTTTTTCCGACAAGATTCCAACTTGCTGCGCTTGCTTTAGCACCTCCTCGAGACGATTAATCGAACAATCGATAATGATGTTCTCTATTTCTGCATCCTTAATCTCTCGTATTACTTTCCTGGAAAAATTGAACACCTTGACGTTATAATTAATGTGCAATACATTCATTGTCTCCTGTGATTTATTTTCCAATTAATTCGTTTTACACGAACTATCTCAGTGTTAAATCTTAATCCAAGTATATCGAGATAGTCGGTAATTAGATATTTTATCTTCGTACCTGTAACTGGGACCTGGTCCTAAATGGTACAAGAAGATGGCATGGCCTTTAGCGTCCCAACGTTCCAGCAAACGATGAGTGCGGATTAAACTGTCCGTACCTTCGTACAATATTGCAAATGTTTTCCATTCGTAATCGGTTATCATTTTATCAAACACCTAATGACATTTGAAACATTTCGTTGATAATTGTTCTGATAACTATTTCATCGATAAGTAATTTCGATCAAAACTACTATTTTATTGACTCCATTATCCGTGAAATTATTCTGATTTGTGTCTATATCTAGTACTTATTCTTAAATCATTTATTATATCATAGTGCATTATATAAGTATCCAAATTTTTCTAAAACTCACGTAGAAGTAAATGTTTATCTAACCTTGGTTCGATAAATTAACTATTGGTGAATTTATCGTGTGATTGTATTCATTTTTATACTAATCTTTTTAACAATGTTGCACTAATTATACAATTAATTCGTATCGGAATCATTTTCTAATTCTGCTTGAGGGGATAACTGATCAGCATTTTGATCAGTTCTAAAATCGATTCTAAAATTCGTCGAATAAAGCGTGGATTGAATTTTACGTACCATCGATAAGGTTTCTGCGTGGGGAAATAAATTAATCCCTTTGCCGCGTGGTTGCGACGGCTCCCACCTGCCATAAATATGCGGCATTTCCTTGGTGTCGCACATGCTTTGCACGTGTTCCGAGGTCATCTTATTCTGGGGCCCGAAAATTGCGGCGATTTTCATGTCCAATAGTTCGCATACTGAACGTGTACCACGTGGTCGATCGAATCGGAAACGTTGAACGAATGACGTACGCAAAACAAGCTTCGAAATAGAGTAGCTTTGAACGCGAATCGTCCATTAAACTGTACCTGTTTGTGACACCTCAAAAGGGTCTGTTCCAACTTCTTTCGATTCGGCCACGAGAAACACGTTCGAGAATTCCTCGTTCTCGTGACGCTCTCTGTTAACCGTTTTCGCGGACATTTCGAACGTCCGCTGAATTCCTTCGTCATCGTCGAATAATCCTCCTGAAAGTAACGTTTCCATCTATACGCACGATTATGCTGCCTCTATGATTCCTGTCCTCTAATGTTTTTTAACGTTTTTTCCGTTTCTTAAACTTGAACGTCTGAAGATTTGGTATTTGGGTAATTTTTTAGATTCTTAGAATTTAGGATGTTTACGATTTTTTTGTATTTTTAGGATTTTTGGAATTTTTGAGATATTTGAAGTTTGGGGAATTTATGAGGTACTTAGAATTTTTAGAATTTAGGATTTGTAGGATGTTTTAGATTTCTAGGATTTTTGTAATGTTTGGAATGTGGGGGATTTTTAGAATTTGTAGGATTTTTGGAATGTTTGGAATGTGGGGAATTTTTAGAATTTTTGCAATGTTTGAAATGTGGGGGATTTTGAATAAGGACTTTAAATAGCTGCGATTTATTAACAGAACAGAATTGCATCAAAATGTCATGTGCAAAACCAGTAACTAACTTACCAAATAAATAAGTAACCAAATTGTCGCAAGTTCGATGCAACTCGTCGATTGCAAAAAATGACAAGGAAACCAAAAAAGTTCGTATAACTCTTACCTATGCGAACCCTTTTGGGAAACGCCAGGACGCAGGTGAAGAAGATCACCGGAAGACACTTGGCCAGCATCTTACAGTCATTCTGTGCACAGAGAGCGAAGATAAACACGCATTAAAACGAAACAGCTGGAGTTGAAAACAACTGCATTCGTTGATGCTCACAGCATGGCGGATGTTCGCATAAAGCTGCCCGGAGAGACTCGATTAACATCAAAGACAGCCGGGCTCGGCGGATTGACGCGAATTTATTTGCAATATGATCACACGTTGCTGAATCCGATTGCCGGGATTTGAACGAGCACTTAACCGCGCTAGACGTTGTATAAACGAAACGGAAAGCATTACGCGTCCGAATTCTTGGCCGGCGTAAATATTTAGCCGTCCAAAATCAATCCTTCAATATTGACTCCGGTTATTTATTCGGAGGCGTCGATCCTTTCGACACTGTCAAATTTTAGTCTATTCTATTTAATATCGATTTATCATTCCCTGGGATCTTTGTTTTTCAACCTTTTTCATGGTAAAAACGAATCCTTACTTTCAATTTTACCTTACTGCTAAATTTTGCTTCGTGTTTTACTTTGATACAATATTTTACCTCGAATTTTACTTAAAAAATAAGTTTTACCTCAAGTCTTATCTTAAAAATTAAGTTTTACTGCAAATTTTATTTCGGAACTAAGTCCTATTTTAAATTTTGCTTCAAAATTAAGTCTAATCTTGAACTTAAATTATACTTACAGTAAATTTTACTCTGTTCACTGTTTTTTAATCTAGTTACAGTTTTATTGGATTAGAAATTGTAAGAAAATTTGATTTGTAAAGTTTTTGGATATTTGGAACGTTTTTACGTGAAGTTACTTCACTGTTTGTTAATTTAGAAGCTGTTTTATTGGATTTTAAATTGTATATGAATTGGTTTTTGCAATTTAACATGTTACTAGATATTTTAGATATTTTTTCAGTAAACTGGAGTTCAACAATGTAGGTACACAACTTTATGCATTACTTGTATATTATCTGTACCTGTACACTTGATATGTACATTTTCCATATGTGTATTATAATTACAAACTATGTGTGCCCTCCTATGACATAGTCTGTAATATTCTACAAATTTTATTTAAGTGAAACTTTGTACTTTTTATGAACGGTTGCTTTTTTAAGAACATAAACATGTTACTGAAGAAATATCCGAATATTTTATCAAATACTTAAAGTATCAATTCAATGCTAGCAACTTAAAGATTTTTAATTTAATACATTTCACTCAAAATCCTCTCTCTCCAACGAATTTTAGTTTATTGACTCAACGAACCTACTCGCCACTCCAAACGTTGAGCAACGTTTCGAGCGTCGTTGCGCGCAACGTCGGTAAAAATGAAAACAATCGATTACAGGTAGCATAGATGGGATAATTTTACCAGCAATGATTTTTATCGATGCAGTCGCGGTGACGAAACACGAGACGAGTGGCAAAAAGTTGTCTGAACAGTCGCTTCGCTAAAACCGCACGCGGTCTGCCGCGTGCCTTTTTCGTTCTTTCGACCGCGATCCGTTGTTCTGGTAAAGTCGGCTTAGAATCCAGTATTTTCCCTGTCAACGTGCCGTATATAGCCGGTGAAAAATTGAGGAAAATTTTTGAAAGCGCGCGTTGCGACGTCCGATATATATTTAGACGCGAAACGTATACGCAGCGTCGCGACGTCGTCGTTGGCGATAAACTCTGTGACACAGTTTTCATCGAATTGCATACAATTAATCGCGGCTTCGTTTCGTACCGAGAATCGAACGCGCGTTCTAATATAATCCGAGTGTTTCCACGAATTGTCGTGCAGCACGCGTTTTCGAAATACCATGCTGCTCCGTTAAAAACTTTACGGCCTTTGCTTTAATCACTCTTAGAGCGGCCATTTTTCTATAAACCACTTCGTGTGCGAATTAATACAGCCATTCACGTTGTGACTTGTTCGAATTTTGTACTGTTATTAAATAGAAAAGAGAAAATTAAGCGTTTGAGCTTGAGAATCATATTTCTTATTAGTGTATGAAGTAGAAAGTTGTATGATAGAGTCAGAAAATTTAGTTGTATATCTATTACGAGTACACCAGTAACACAAGATAAAAAATTGAATATTTCAATGTACAAGTTAATTACTGCATTATTACTGTGCTGATAATGCAATGTACAAAATTTAGTACCATTTGGAAAATTAATTGTTATATTTAATATTGTGCAACCAATTTGAAAATGAAAATTGGATAACTTAATGTGAGAATTATTTATTATATTACTATTACGTTAATAATGTAAGGTAGTACATTGTAAAAATACTTTCAAATTAGAAGTTGAATTTGGAAGTTTTCTGTGACTATATTTATATATTTAGAATTGAGTTTGTACTATATTAAAGTACATATTATATACTGTACTAAAATTGTAAAGTTGAACTGAAGTTAAATTGAATCTGAATTTGAAACTTCGTTATTGTGCCTATGATAACTACATAAAATATAATATTATACTAAAATTCCACGGTATTGAAATGAAAGCTTAGTTTTCTGAATGTACTATCCCATTATTATTATACTACAATACCCAACGCTGTTACATCGCACTGACATAAAACTTTATACAAATTTATACTCAACTATTCGTATCCTAACTATTACTATCATACTATCATACCTATCGCTATTACATTGCAATAATAAAATAGAAAACCAGAAATTAAAGTTAAAAATGAACTATTCGTAGTCAACTATTCCTAAATAATCAGATTCCACAGTGTCCTATAACACGTATCCGTATTAAAACTTTCAAAGCAGTCAACGTGCCAAACGAAAGCGCAAAATACTTAATGCAAGAATAAAAATTCGTACAAGAACTTTTCCTATAAATGGAATAACAACGAATGCCGACGACATTGAATAGAACAATTTCAATGATTGCGAATTAGGCGAGGATCAAGTTGGAAGTACGAGAGTAAACTATAACGCGTCGAGTCGTTTCACGAAGGGGAGAAGGCACGGAGGGTCAAAACGACCATTCAACGAACATTGAAAGGAAAAAGAACTTACCTAAAATTACGATTACGCACGGTTGGTTACCTGGAACGGAAGTTTGCCAAATGTGCTTTTCAGAACGAACCTCGCGGCTAGCACTCGAATTCCGAACACAGTCGCCGTCGAGTGCTTTTTCACTGCGCACACGCGGACTCCCTACCAAAACCTCTTCTCGTTTCTACACCGTAACATGGCGAGCATCTAACTCGAACTTAACTTATTATTAGACTCTGTCGACGACTCTTTTCTTTTTGTGTTCGATGGTACTGTGCGGGGAACGTTTGACGAACGAGAAAATTCTTTGCGAGGAAATAAACTGTTGACATTGAGTTACCTTGACGTGTACGTATAAAACGAGACACGCACACACGCTTTTCCTGCTGCTTCTTTTAAACTTGTTGCTAGAATGCCTTGAAGAGCGGGAATGTATCTGTGCGGAAATTACGCGGAAGGTGATACTCCAAAATGAATGAGATTTCGAGTGTAATGGTGGGAGATAAGTAGATTCTATTTATAGGGTATCCGTCTTCTTGTTTATTTGTAGAATACTGATTTCCAGGAAATGTTTGTAAACTGAAATAATCATTTTCAGTGTCAAGAGTGCTAGGCGTGTTAACTTCTGTCTGCAACAAGTTATTTGGCACATTTTTAACATTGATTTCTAATTTCATCAGACTTAATTCTACTTACAAATTGTATTAACTTTGTGATTAATAGAAATCTATAGTAATTGTTTATTATATTACCAATGTATATCTACTGTATGTAATTACCTGTTACATTACCGACACATAATTATTATATATTAAATGTTTATTATATTATCAACATATCTTTGTTATATCTTATATTTTAATTACTGTACTGACAATGATCATACATGGACAGTATTGTATTGTAAATGTATACTATCAATATGTATTAATACAATATAGCCAATATTTCTGTAATTTGTATAAATCTTCGCACCAGATTGTAAATAAATTCTTCAAAGTTTAAAATCATCGCCCTATGAAGTTTTAATACATTCCTTTCCTCATCACTTATTTGTGTTTTTACCAGTGACAATTAAACGGAACGAGTTGAAAGGAGTAAATCGACGGTGGGTAAATTAAATTCGTAAGAGATCAAGCTAGATCGATGGAGTAAGAGACGAAAGATGAACAACGACGAAGTAAAATGGAGGAAGCACTTTGAGACCCGGTAGCAAACTAAATGAAGTATCCGCGTTAACGTCGTGGCAGCAAAGGGATGGTAACAACCGTGGAAGTTGGATACATTAGTGAATTAGTTATGTTAGCGGTTTGGGATTTGGTTCTCTAATCAAGAGAACGAAGAGTGAAGGCTGCGGCAATTGATGTAAAAGTAGAACTTCCTGGGGACCAATTACGTGGCCTCAGTTAAGGCAGAAACTTCTCTCGCTCTTTCTCTGTCTATGGTAATCAATGAGGGAATTACGGCACGGTTTAAGTGTATTACGCGTGGAATAATTTTCCGCGATAACGAAAGATACTGTCGCGTGATGATCGATCAAAGAGCATACAAAACAAACCGTTTCGCGCCCGAGAACCATTGAGAAACGATGAAGATTCTGCCGATTAAATATTATCGCTGGCACGAAGCTCGAGAAATTAAATTAAGGAGGTTATTGAAATATTTTTTAAACAAATATTTACCTTCGATGAAGTTCGAATGATCTGAAATTTAGCCGGCGTTGTACGTTTCGAGAAACTGGGTGAATTAAATTTGATGGAACCGAAGTTTGGCTAGGTTATGCATTTTGGATGAATTTTGTGCTTAAAAGATCCTGCAAGCTTTAAATAATGAATTAGTTCCTTATCGACAAATACATATAGTTTTGACTATTTGTAGAGTCATCGACTAGTGGCGACATAAAATTAATTGAATCGAATAAGTCGAAATAAAAAATAAATGAGGAATAATTCGACACCCATGATATTCTTTATTGATAATATATACATGTATGTTATGTTACCATAGCGTTGCAGGAATTTTTGGAACTGGTAATATAGGGCCCTTGTATGAAGGATTTAAAAATATCTAAATTTTTGAACTTGAAAATTTGTGACGTATAAAATTCCTAATTTTTAAGATATAATAATATGAAAGCGTGTAAATTTGAATATTTTAATATGAAGTATTAAAGTCTGAGAGTTTGTGATCTTGTGAATTCGGAAGTTCAGAAGTAAGTATAAATTTCACAGATCTTCGAGAATTTCCAAACATTCTAACTTAATAGCTCATAATTCGGCAAGTTACAAATTTGAATTCTTGCGATATTTAAAATATCGAAATTTGTTACTTTTGCAGTCCATAAATTCGAACGTTCTTCGTTGCATAAATTAGAACTTTGAGTCCCTAAGGAACACTTTGGACTCCCATAGGTTTGAGCATTTTTAATGTCCATAAATCGATAACGTACAAGATCTGAAAATTGGTAAACTCGTTTTAAATCACTTCTCATACAGCAGCAGACGAGACGGATCAGTAAAACAAGTAAATTGAGAATTTACAGACGATGAGTTTATTTCACGTATAATATGATGCTCGGCAGTAGTACACTTTACGTAAGAAGTATAATCAATAGGCTTTTAACAAACTCGTTACGACGTGAACGCAGTGTACGCGTTACAGACAATATGTATTTACAGGTGCGTCCGATACGTGGGTGGTGTCATTTATACGGGTCATTCGCGTTTGTACGATTTAATTTTCTGTACAGGCACACGCACACATACACGCACGCGCACATATTCACAATTGGCAGGTGATTCGAGAGTAAAAAAATCGTTCGTAATACTGGCAAACGAACAACGATTTAAACATGTATACACGGTGTCCTGAGAATCGTGTATGGCAGTCACGCGATCATTTGCGGAATATGGAACACTTTGAATCTCGTCTCGAGGATAATTTCATTGCGACGATCAATCTGTATCCGGAAATCGATCGTTCCGTCGACTGGACGAGCATCTGCGATACTCGATCGTGTTTGCACCTTAGGAAGACGAAAATTAATCATGGCAGTCGCGAACGGTAACGCAACACCTGCAAACAGTCTCCTTATTGATTGTATTAATCAGTTCATTCCTTCGAACATTCGGAAACTGGGTGACTCGATATATCGTGCTTGGATAATGAAATTCGTTTCGAAACTAATTCAGAAATCTGAAGTTCATTAATGTCGTTTTTTTACTTATTGAAACTGAAATGGTAGTAATATGGACCTTCACGATTTTCTGATAGCTATGGAAAATCGTGTGAAACGTTTTATAATGTTTCGGAATGAGATCTCGGAATTGTTAATCAATTAACGAATTAATTTATTCTTCAAATTCTGCATAAACAGGGGGAATAAATTATTTTATAATTTAGGGATAGTAATGATTTTAAATATGTAGTTGTATATATTTGAATTTAACAATTTTGTAATAAAACATATATGAAATTTCAGTAACTGTTTCACGTAACAACAAGAGAGTTAAATAAATTTTAACGTGTCTATATTGTTGCAAAAGCTATGAATAAAATATACGGTTATTATAAAATTAACTATATAATCTAATTTCAATATTAACAGTTCATACTCTCTCGTAGGAAAGATGAGAGATTCGTAACTTTTAAAATAAAATAAAATTTGAAACTTGCAAACTTAATAACCTATAAAATTTTAGATCATGTAATACTTGTTATACGATTTTTCGTAGAGTTACCCATTTCTTCTTTGAGCAATTTTAAAATATCTTACTTAGATAAGTTGAAACGAGTCCTCCATATTACTATCACCTCCCTAACTCAAAAATTTGGTTAATTCAGAACAAAATTGATTTAGTAACAGAAAAAAAAACAGTTTACTACAGTCAAGTAACAAATTCCAGATTATAACAAAGCAAATATATTCGGAATACTTCATTCAAGATAAAATGACAACGAAATGAAAGTTCAAACTAAAATTGAACGATAGCAAAGTGAAAGTTCAAATCAAAGTTAAATGATAACAGAATGAAACTTCAAATCAGAATCGAATGGTAGTAAAATTGAAAAATTGATCTGCTAACAGTTTCGATGTACCTAACGTCGACGAAGCGTTTGAACGAACATGTTTCTAAAATGCTCGCTCAGTTTGGACATGTCTTAAATTAAAACATACTTCTGTGAATCGAATGAACGAGCTTTCGCGATTAAAGGGCCCTCTCCGTAAACGTACTATATTACAATGCACATACGCGATCTTTTAATTCGTATTCTTAACGATTATGCTGATTATTTACACTAAGTGGGTATACCTGAACGCCATCGAACAGAGACGGAGACGTTTGTACAGCGTTGATTATTCCTTTTCTTATTCCTCGATCGCGTACTTTCTTTAGAAATGAATGGCGTGGTCGATGTTGAAATCGTGAATGAAATTTTTGTTCACTGTTCGAGTAGCGTTTTACATTCTTTGTGATTGTTTCCGTTCGTCGACACAATTGTCTGTTTGTGATATATCGTGCGGGAGATATCGGCGTCGCTGTTTCTTCATTCTTCGAATACGAGAAATGATAATTAAAATTTATTTTTATGCTTAATTTCCAACTTCGGTAAAATTTTGGCAAATAATGTGTGAAACCATTTTGGTTAAAAATTTGTATGTTTGACTGGAGTCTAACTTTATTAAATTTCGAAAGCTTGAATCACAATCGATATCGATTTCATTGTTTATGAATTGATTAATATAATAGTAAAATACGGATTAATAACAAATTAGTAGGTAATCGCGTATTATTGTAAAATCAGTTTAGTATGTAAACATGAACTAATATCGAATTAATGACTAAACACGTGTTGAAATCAAATTAATAACTAATCACATGCTGAAAGGAAATTAGTACTGTTTCATGAAAGAAGCACGCTATAGTAAATGACGTCTATAAGTTAAAATATAATTTGCAATCGAATTAATTGATCGGAAGCGTGTAAAGGACATTAAACGCGAGCCTCGTGTTTTAAATTAATGTTGGAATAAATGATAATTTATAACTATAAATTCATCGTTACTATCGGATCGAATAAAATAATTATTGGAGCACCTGTGTATGACGTTCTGAATAATCTGCAACATCTATACGACACTATTTCGCACCATGAATCTCAACCAATTTCAAATTAACTAAAACGCGAAGGGTATTAAACAAATTGTATAATCATCGAACAATTTGTAACATTCATAAATCTTTATAAAATTTAACCCTTGGCGAGTTATATATACATACGTATATCGAGCAACAATTGAATAAATAAATTACATACAAATTATTTGATTGAATAGTTTCTCACTATCAACGCAGACGACTTTAACTATCTAAAAATTAACATCGAAAATCTCTTTTAACCACAAAAACGCAGAGTCAGTTCCAAATATAATTTCAACGATATCGAGTAATCGATATCTAATCAATGATCGAACAACCCCATTAAAATCACGTATAACACTTTCCTGGTTCTCCTTATTCAAACAAACACCTTGGTGGTCTCTTATCACCCAGCTACGACAGTCACCAGACACTCCAAAAACAAAACAACTAAGCAGAATACCTTAATCTCGAAATAACAAAAAAAATACCATCTTAAAGCGAAGGCGATGCTAGTCGCAACAGGCTGCGTCGTAACAGAATCACGCGAAAAACGAAACTCGCGAGGTTTGATAGTTTTTGATCCTCTTAGTTTGAGCCGGCTTTCGAGACTTTTTCTGAACCGCGGTCCAGAACGATCCGTGGACGGTTCGCGATCCTCTCTTTCCATAAAAGACGCCCTTCCGGCACGAGTGGCTGAACGAAAGACAAAGGATCTCGAGGTCGCTCGTTAATCTTTCCGCTCAAACAGCGCGCCCCGTTGTCTCCCGCACGGTACAATAAATTCCAACGAGCTCCAATTAACGGTTAAACGACTGTAGACCCTACAAAGTGCTAGTCGAAGAACTACCTCGCTCGTGTCGCCCGCGAGAAATGAGACGAAAAAGAAATCATAACGAACGGACGTGTGTACACGCACGCGCGCACACACACACTGAGCGAAAGAGCAACGCACGCGGAGGGGTTCCGTTCGGTCCAGGAAGTCCGATTCCGCGGCTCGTTGCCCTAATCGATCGGTCCGATGGCTCATCGGGTCGACCTTGTACCGGGATTAAACGCGTTCACCATAGGTCCATGGCGCGAAACGATCCCCTCGGTAGCTTCATGTCAAGGGAGCTTTCCCGACGAAGTGTCTGTACTTGTTGCACTCCTGGTACCCGCCCTCCTCGGACACGATCGACAAATTCGATTGCTGCCTCTCCCGGCGACACAATGTCTTCTTCACCGGTTTTTTCGTCCCGTTCCCGCAGTCCAACGCGTAACGCAGCTCGCTCGCCATCTCCGAACACACGGACTTCTGCAAGTTCGACGAAACGACCAAGCTGCTGCACGGTCTTAATACGGTGGCTCTTGTGTGGCCCGCGGCTCAGTCAGCCCAAAGCTATGACGCGTACTATGCGACACGATTGTGTCGCTTCTTGTTGGAAATACTGCGTTCGATCGGTGATAGTCAATTTGTGGTGACATTAATGGGAAACTGGCAGTATAGAATATAACAGGAATTCCAAGCGAGCTTGAAGAGGGATCTACACAAAGCTTGAAGAGACGGAAAAGTTGAGCAGAAGGTAGATAGGGTTAGAAGTTTCGAGAGCATCTGGGTAGATTCTGAGGGGCATTTTGAAGGGAACTTAAGGAGATTCTGAATAATTATAGTCTTATAGGGACATGTAGGAGAAAACTGGGCGAAACAGGGTCTTAAAGAAATACGGAGGAAATTTGAGGAGAGTTCAAATTAAAGTTGAGGAAAATTTAGGTTAGGAAGATCAAAAGAGTATCTAGGGAGATTCTAAGGAAAAGCTAGAGGAAACTCAGGGAGAATCTAAGGAAAACTTATAGTGAATGTACGGTAACATCTACGAGGAAACAGAGGAAAACAGAATCTGAAAGGAGTCCTTGGAAAACTCGAGGATAATGTAAACGGAGTCTAGGGAGAAACTGGGGATAATCTAGCTTGGAGTATGTTTGTGAAGACTCTAAGGAGATTGTAGGGAGTCTAGGAAATGCCGTGAGCATCTAGGAAAATCGGAAGATTCTAGTGAAAAACTGAGTAGAATCTAAATTTACAAGTTTCATAAATTCGCAATTTTCTGTATTTGTAAATTTTGTAATTCTGCAATTTTTAAATTCTCCAATGTGAAAGTTTCTAAATTTGTAAATATATAATTTCGCAAATGTTAAAATTTGAAAATCCTTGCATCTGAGAATTTGTACTTTGTAACATTGTTGATGTGTAGATTTGTAAATGTAAAAATTTTTAAGCAGAGTTTTGTATATGACACGTCATAACTTTCAGCTGACTTAGCTGACATTTGAATAATTAATTGAACATATACATGCATTTGGAACTAACATTAATTTACATAAACTGTTAATCAGTGAAAATATCAATGAACGATCAGCCAAAAGTGTATAATAAGCATTCACTGTAACAGTCATCGATGTGATCTTTAATCAGCATTCTATAATAACATACACATAAGTTCTATTGCAAAAATGACATTGAAATCAGAGACAGGCATAATGAATCTTCAGCCACAATTTCATTTTTTTAATTATCACATTCGCTACCGTATAAAATCATAAATTTTTGTTTTAAGATACTTAAAAACCAAATTTTATAATATAATCTAAGAAGATAATGTATAACAGGTTAAATTGACAATTAAATTCACAACTTCACATTTTATACTCTATTTATTTATTGCAATGTAACAAATACGACTTTTGAGTGAAAGAAGGAGATATTTTATCATTCATCATATTCGTTACAAATGTTTTATTTTTCTGCATAGAACTTGATTAGTTTGGAAGGAAACAAAGCGTAAAGGTTGCAAATTGAATTGGCAACTTGATGGAGATCTCAGATGAAATGAATGTTTACCTAAATTTCTAGGTTATATTATATTATATTTCCGAATTCTTAAATTCTCAAATCCCCAAACCCCAAACCCCAAATTCCCAAATTCTTAAAGTCTCAGATCCCCAAATTCTCAAGTCCCCAAATTCCCAAATCCCCAAATTCCCAAATCCCCAAATCCCCAAATCCCCAAATCCCCAAATTCCCAAATTCCCAAATTCCCAAATTACCAAATTACCAAATCCCCAAATCTCCAAATTCCCAAATCCCCAAATTTCCAAATATTAAAATCCCCGATATAACGTCACTATGTATGTTACCCATCGCCCGAGATCTCCATGGTACAAGCAACATGCGTACTCCACAATGATGCTATCCGCGAGCGTGTTAAGGATTTCAAAATGACAACAGAACACTTGCAATCGTACTATTCTATATTTCCAAATCACGGTGAAGAACAATGGAAATGTATCGAAATGGACAATAAAACCAGTCTTTCCGTTTTCACCAGAAACGGAATCAACATTCTGCGATTCTCCATTAACAATTTTCCAATTTCCGCGCGGGTCTACCGTCACGCAAACAAATTCATCCCCGTTCGCGCAACAATTCCATTTTTCCATCATTGGGCGTGTTTCGTACGCGAAACGAAAAGAAAGAAACACACCGCGACGTCATAGCTCATCCGCAAAAAAGATCCATGCTTCGCGACACGTCAATCAATCAGCGAACAAACAACATAGACAAAATGGGAAATTTGCTCACCTCCTGCGTATCCATGGCGGGAGAGAAAGAGAGGCAAGAAACATTGCGACACAACTAACAATGTCATACTAAACTGTCACACATCGTGCGCGTGTCCTTTCGAAACGTCGCGTAAAATGTTCATCCTTTACTCTCGTCTTTTTCTTTTTTTTTTTCTTTTTCGTTCGTTTCTTTTTTTTCCCCCATTAATTTCGTATAATACAAGGTTTATACGAGACACACAGAATGGTCTATGAACGAAGTTCTTTCGTTCGCTCGGTAGTCCCGGGCCGAAGTTCGCGAGTTTCGTGCACCTGAAACTTTTCCGGGCAATATCTTTCTCAAATTCAATTATTCCTCGTCGCTCTTCTTTTTATTTTTCCACGTTCGTTTTATCGAGAAACTCGCCAAGTTCGGGCGGAACCCCGAGCCACGCGGTGCAATATGTACATACAAGTAAAACGTTCGCAGTCCGACGCTATACATTAATAATTATCTAATCGGTATAAAATCGTGATTGTTCGTTAACAGTCCCCGTTAATCTGCAGCACGGTAGTCAGTCACGATCACGGCGTGTCCGTCGTGAATGTCACGCCGTGTCTTTTATCAACAATCGACCGAGACACTGTCCCTTCTCGTTGCGAGGCTTCAAGTCGTCGTCGATTAATCTAAGATTTGATATGAGCAAATTGGCGAACGCCATTGACCTTTCCAATTTCATCGAACAACCGCGGAGAACGCGATCCGAATTTTCAGGTCTCGATTAAGGGGTTAGATCGGTTCGGTGACTTCGAAATACATCTTCGAAAATTTATTCGTGAGACACAAATGTTTCGATCAAAATTTTTTCACGCAGAGACAGATATAATTAATGAATAAAATAATTTTCGTTCTTCTTTCATGCTGGTCACAAAAGAACCATTCTGCACACATGATTTTTGATGAACACTTTGTTTCAAATAATATCTGTCTGATGGAACATTAAATAAATTTAAGTTTTCCTTCGTTTCATTATTTTCCTTTGGGAAATAAATTGACAACGCTTCGAAACCAGGAGTTCATTCTATCAGAAGTCACGTATTTGTCCATAAAGTATATACAAATTGAAACACGGAAACGTATCGGTCGATGGTCAATTTGAATTTATTCAATATTCCTTTATTTAAATTATATTTTATTGGCACAATCGTACACATCGCGATTTACTTCCGTCATATTTATTTAGGAAAATATACAAAGATCCATAAATATCGGTCCTGCGTATCTCCATCTGCATTGTCAATTTTGATCGAATTCTTCGAAAATAAATGTTCAAAAATGGATCACCCATTTTCTGAGCTAATCGGTATCTAACCCATGACTCTTTCGTGAAACTTTAACGACATCGTACGTTACCCGATAACGAACGATCGGCCATCATCGCATCCTCGATACAACGCAAGGTAAATTAAAAACTGGAAAGGTCGAGGATCGTTGCTCCTCCTTTTGATTATACGTTTTGTTTGAACTTTCTACAGTTAGTGTGCCTGTCAATATGGCACACGGTTCTTGATCAATGGTGGAGTTCCTCCTTACGTCCATCGGGTCAGATACGCTTTTCTCGGACTTAGGAATCGACAGTTTTGCTTTCGTTTTGTTTTGCAAGAGGATCGGTATATCGTCCGTTAGTGTAGATCGGTAAACGCTTCGCAGATCGATTTCCCCGAGGATTTCTGCTTCTAAAACAGAACACGAAAATGCTCGGGTAAGATTTCGTTCAATGGAAACAGATCGATGAATCGGATTCGGGTGCCATAGACACGAGAAGCATTTTTGTTCTTGGTTAGAAGCGTGAAAAATCGAATCACAAGGATTTCTCGATCAAGGTTTCGAACGTTATATATTCGTTTATGAGGAGAAAAAGTTTGAAGCAGAGAATTAAGCTACGTAAGCGACAAAGGTGGGTATAGGGATACAAGGTAAAAAGATGCGTTGGTATTTTTGTTAAATCTAGAGTTCAATGTACGAGCAATTGGACGGAATATTCAATTAAAGTCGTTTAATAAACTCTAAATTGCAAATGACAATTATTAACGTGAAGTAATTAGCAGCCGTCAATAGTTTACTGTATTTACAGTAACTTTTAAATTCCTCCACTACCAAACAATTTCGAAGCAAAGAGAAAGACTAAATTAGCAAACGTATTCTCCAAATTACGATACTAGTCACAACTATCTCGAATATATTTGCCTTCGATTTTGTTCTCGAAAATTTCTCTCTATCCACGTACACGAAGTTCAGAAATATTGCTACCAAATTAACCCGTTAATTGCTACGCTCCTCGGCTATCAGACCCCGTACAACCAGAATCTGTATTCATAGTTTCGTAGCATTCTGTCCACCATAATCCTTTGATCAAGCCTGTGAAGTACGAATTAACGAAGATACAGAGTTTCAAACTAATCTCCAGCCTGATCGAAGCGTCTCGACGAAGAAAACTCGATTTACGTGGCACAGAATCGAACGTGTCGAAGAGGAGGGCACTCGATTTTGTACAACGATCTTCGATCAGGTCCCGTAGAGAGCTAAAACGATTAACAGTTTCAGATTCAAGGGTGTATCGCGGCTACTTCGTTGCGGTTTGAAGTAGCGCGGTCTAAAGAGGAACAGCAATACCCTGACGTTTGTTGGCTCGTGGAATTGTTTGCCCCGAGGAAGGCGGGGTCACCTTTGCAAAGCTGCATATCCGTATTTGTGGACGAGCCCTTCTCAAATACTTGCCTGTTTGCTTTCCGCTTCAATGTACGCAAACGGCAGCTCGAATACATATTGTAGGCACGCGGCGCTGCTACGAGCTTTCCGCTCGCGTTTCTGCGCGAGAAACAACTTAATATAGGCCCGCGTTTCCGGTGTTCCTTATATTGAAGTTCGCAGTGCGCGACGGGGGTTAAGAGAAATTATACTTTGCGAAGGTGGGATTTTCGGCATTCGATAGTTTAGGGGTTTTGCTCGTCGGGTCGTCGAGATTTAGTGATTCGGCGATTTTGAGAATTTGAGGTTGCAACTTTGAGAAGGGAGCGTTTGGTGATGTTGAATTTTCGGAACAGAGACTGTGGGGTTGTGAAATTTTTGGAGTGGAAACTTTGCGGTTGTGGGATCTTTGGAGCAGGATTTTTTGGAGTAGGGATTTTGGGACTGAGAACATTGGGCGTGTTGAGTTCTGCGACTTTAAAGATTACGAACTTTGGAGATATTGGATTTATGAATTTTAGGAGTTTATTGACTGTGATGTTTTGAAAGTTCATGATTTTGGAATTCAGTAATTGCAAAAGTTTGCAGACTTTTATTTTAGAACTTTTTAATTCTGGAATGCTCGAACTTCAAAATACTGATATTTTGGGACATTGAAGTTATGGAAACTTTCAGATTTTGGGACTTTAGTATTATGAAAATCTGTGATTTTGAAACTTCAGAGTTATGGAAAATTTGTTCGAAACTTCGAAAATTTAGAACTTTTGCATTAAAAAATTTTAAGATTCTGGAATTATGAATTAAGAATTTTTGAGAATTTGCGATTATGTGACCTATGAAATCTGAAACTTTGAGGTCTTAAAATTTTCGAATCTCCGAATTCCGAGACTTAAGAGTTTTGGAAAATTGGGACCTTGAAGATTTGAACATTTTTAACATTAAGATTTTGAAAATTTGGAACCTTGGAGCTTTGAACTATTATAACTTTGGTACATCTGAATTCTGAAATTTTTTCGTTTTGGAACCCATCAACTCAAAAATGTCTCAATTTTTTAAACTTAACAATTTCGAAATTTTTTTAGTTCAAAATTTAACAATTTTAAAACTTTTTAACTGTGAAATCTAACGAGTCAAAAGCTTTTTATTCTGAAACTCAACAACTTTAAAATTTCTTCATTTTGCGACTCAACAGCGTGAGAATCGATCAATTTTCTGAAATTCTGAAGAAATAACCTTCCCCTCGTTCGAACAAGCAATATATATTTACAAAATACTTATACTAATCTTTACCTTCTAATTACGATTCTATAAGATATTATTGAATTATTACAAAAAAAATGTGATTAATTTTCCCTTTTGCAGTATGCAGGTAGTAATTTTGTTACCTATAGTGGTTCGTATAATCGGAACAAAAAGCCCCATAAAATACATTATCTCAAATTTTTTTAGAATTAACAAATTTACTCTTTCCCGCGGACAGGTTCGAGCCATAGTTTATTCGCGCCTTTTCAAGCCCATATATTTCCGTTCCGATGTAATTCATTTAACCGCGTTGAGCGGGCGGATTGGTTGTACAATATTGCGGCAACCTGTCGTTGTAACCGAATTCTTCGCGTCTATTTATCAAACGAAATTGTATTTCCATTTCCCGAGAACAAAATACACTCCGACGTTGCTCCATTTTTCAGTCTCCATTTGTTCCCGATGATCGATCCGTTTCGAGGTTCAACTCCCTCTACGATGCTGTCCGGGTATCGAATACTCGAATTTCGAGCGTTAGATCAAGATCATAAAGTGTACCAACCAATGGTGAGCCGCGATAAACAGTCAGGAATATTTCTTTTCAACGAAATAATACTTGTGGTCGAAGGACGAGTAATAACCATGAATACCGAATTAGAATCATATCCCATTTAAGGCCGCGAGTAATTACTCTCCCACGGACAAAGACACTTTATGCCCCAATATCTTCTCGCTTATCTCGCGTTCTAAATTCTTTCGACTTGAACCGAGTCGAGTGGGGATGCTGAAGAAGAAGAAAGAGATGGTGAACGCGTGTTAACGCTTTCGCGAAGATTCGCGAACGATTGAACGAAATTCTGTCGAGAATAAAGACGTACTGTTATATCTGGTATTTTTTATGCAGTGTGGTACCTTTAACACAAAACTGTTGAAACGTGAGTGCGTCACGAACCAAACTCGTTAAAGTACGGTAAAGGGTTAAAATATGATTAGTAAGAAGCTTCTGACAATACGGAAGTTATCCTTCTTTAAAATAGAAAATCATTGCGTGAGTCAGTTTACATATTGATCATTATTTACTTATTTTTATACCTTAGTTTCATTTTGAATATAAATGGTCATTAATCGTCCGTAAATCTAGCGTTAAACGCGTACGTTAAATGTGTTTTAATGAACGAGATTTAAATCAGTGTGATTAAATTCGATGAGATTCGACATGTTCTGATACAACGGAATTCGGTATGATCAAACTCGATGGGGTTCAATTCGACGTGTTTCGATTCGATGATACTTAATTCGGTACGATTAGGGTCGATGCGCTTTAATCCAACGTGTTTCGGTTAGATGAAACTTAGTTCGGTATAATTAGATTCGATGCAGCTCAATTTAACGGGTTTCAAGTCGATGGTATTCAATTTTACCAATTCAATCAAACACGATTTGATTTTCGAAGGGATTCAACTCAACGGTGTTTAATTCGACGTTGTTCAATTCGAAAGAATTGAATTCTTCGTGGTTCAATTCGAAGGGTTTCAATGCAAAGGAATTCAATTTGACGTGGTTCAATTCGAAGGGACTCAATTTAACGTGGTTCAATTCGAAGGGACTCTATTCGACATGGTTCAATTCGAATGGATTCAATTTGACATGGTTCAATTCGAGGAGTTTCAATTTAACATTGTTCAATTCGTATAGATTCAATTCGACGTGGTTTAATTCGAAGGGATTCAATTCGACACAAATTTGCAACCCGATGCAATTCAATTTCACACGATTCAATTACATAAAAATAAGTTTAACGCGTTTCGTTCGAATAGAATCTGATTCAACCAGATTCCAACCGATCGCAATTTAAATCATCGCTATTCATCGCGTTACGATACGATACAACCTTTCAATTTGATTCAATTCCAAAAGGAACATAACGAGACACGATTATTTCACGAAACATGGAGACAATCGTTCAAAAAATCGACAATAGTAACGAACAACCCTTCTGAACTCTCATCACCTGTTAAAAAACCGCATCCTCTTTCATCCAAAATGAAATTCCGTTTTCAAAATTCGCCTCATCCTCGTGGAAGAGGCGTGTCGAAGTGAATGGTCTAACAGCGCGAAAACATTGTTTATCCCGTCACCCCGAGTGTCTCTCGTGGTTCATCGATCAAAGAGAACGAGAGGACGATCAGACCCGAGTGGTTTTGTACTTGCACCGCGACCATTAAAGAGGAACTCCACCGTCGTGCGAACATCAACTGATGTATTCACGCGGTATATCGGGATAGATCGCGTCAGGATCGAGATGCGTATTGGACGATGTTACTTCAGGCGCGATCGCGCCTTCTTCGACGTGCTATCTGACCTCACTCACCCGTTCCTCGATGGCGACCTTCCGGCTCTTCCACACGAACTCGCATACCGCTATCACGCAAGCGATGCCCATCCCGCCCATCAGAACCACGAACACACCGCCGACGTTTGCCAGGCCCAGCTCGTTTGCCGTTGAACTGCTCTTCGATGTGTCATCCTATCGAAACACAATGCATTCGTCCATTAAAACACTGTCATCGTGACCAAGTTTTTAATAGGACAGGTAACAGGGGTCATGGTCGAAGCTGACGAAATGAATATCATCATTTCAGGGTGGTGGATGATGACGTGTCAGGTGATGAAATTGAAAATGGATATCGTCGTTTGGGGTGGTGGACGATGACGACTCGGGTGATGAAATTAAAAATGGATATCGTCGTTTTGGGGTAATGTATCTGTGTTTAGTACTCCGTTTAATTAATTAACGATACACGAAGATTCACCCTTTGTGCTCGAAAGATGATTCACACTCACTACCTTAATTAATACAGCAATTTGGAATATGTATTTTTTAACTAAACCTATAGTGTTGCACATATAGAGTATAAACCTAATCAAACATCTAATAGTGATAATTAATGATAAAGAGGTAATAACTTCGAAAGAATTCATGAAACTGAAAATGATGTCGTGATTTCATGGTGGTGTACCTGTCGTTGGTACTCTGTCTCATTGATTAACCCTTTGCGCTCGAAAGGTGACGCACATTCACCTTGTTTAACACAGTAATTTGGTGTATGTATTTCTTAACTAAATCTATAGTGTTACACATGTGCACAATATACACACAATGAAACATCTGATAGTGAAAATTAATAACAACTTTGACAGAATTCATTAAAATTCTCAAGGAAAAAGTGTTGCTATCTGGCACCGGTAAAAATACCTTCAAGAGCAAAGGGTTCAAACATCACAAAATTACAAAAACCTTGATATAAAGAAACTTTATTCTTATAGAGTCGCAGTTCAAGATTGAAATTCAGTGAATTTGTGTATTTGAATTATTAAAATACAGGCTGTGGGTGTTCAAATTATGTCAATCACCAAATATCGCATTAACCATACCGAGCGTACTATGGTTAATTCTATTTCGCGTACAAAAACCGCATTGCATATTTCAGCCGAGCATCGCGAACGAACGAGTCCCAGAACCACCCGAAAATAACGCTGCATCCGAAACGTACAATTCTGTCGCAGTCCAACAGGTACACCACGAAGCTACATTTCCAGCCCACAAATTTCGACGACGAACAGTGGCGAGAATTCGTTCTGGCAGAATAATGTCGACGAGCAAAAACAGCATAATAGCGGTGGGCATGATTTCACGAATTTATGAAACTGTCTCCTCGCGGTACCATCCCCGATCATCGTTATCTTTGCACCGTCTGCCCAGGGCGGATGGGTGGAGAGTCTGGAACCCAGCGGGAGCCGGGCTGGTGGGGGATAAGAATTTCTGGAGCGCATTTATAGACTGCAGGCGTCGTTGCTGGAACGTATTCGAGGGAAAATAAGGGAGGCTTGGGCCGCGTGTTTGCATGCTCACCCTGCAAGATCCTCCGCCTCGTTTCTCCTTCCACCAGCGCGTCTTCAGCAAGTGTAGCTTCCCCTCTTCCTGCAGCTTCAGGATGGCCCCGCTTATGGCGGTTCTGTACGGCGAATCTGAAGTTCCAAGATCGTTTTCAACGACTACCTCTCATTTCCCGGCTTAGCTTTTATCGCGTATGGAACTTTTCGAAAAGCACCACCCGGACTACCCCCGTTTCGCGCGATCGCTTTCCGTTCGGCTCGAAACGTGACCCCGGCTTAATACCGTCTCACGAGCTTTCACGATATTCGATGGTCGTTTTTTATTTTCTTTTTTGTATGGTCATCCGAAGAATTTGCTTTTCGATACGTTCATGGAAATAATTTTTGATACGTTCGTGGAATCAATTAACTCTCCGATACGTCGATTCGAAGAATTTATTTTTTACCACATTCATGGGAGGATTTAACTTTTCAATACGTTCACGGAAACTATTCATTTCGTTGTATGTACGTTCGTTAGGATTCATTTTTCAACCCATTCATGAAAACAATTCACTTTTAACTATGTTTATTCAATGAAATAAGTCTTCAATTCGTTACTGCAAACTTTACTTGTTAATATATTGGGCCGAAGAATTTATTTTATAATACATTCATAGAAAAAAGTTGCTTTTTGATATATTCATTGAAGAAAATTATTTTCTAATAAATTTTGAAGTCTTCGATATTGTAAATTAAATAACCTCAAATAATTAGGAACATTAATTAACGTAGAATTCATTAGATTCTTAATAAATTCTCAATAATACAAAGAATTTAATATTGTGTATTATCTTTAATAATGCCATATAGAAAATTTACATTGTGAATATGTTAT
Source organism: Coelioxys conoideus (assembly GCA_947623535.1). Lineage (NCBI taxonomy): Eukaryota > Metazoa > Arthropoda > Insecta > Hymenoptera > Megachilidae > Coelioxys > Coelioxys conoideus. Next base: position 13,268,243 of record OX392457.1, on the reverse strand, counting down.
AATAGATTTATTAAGATTCTAATTATTACTGTGTTAATTATTATGAATAATTCAGTAAGATTATAGATTATTTTATGTTGTAAAGAGTTTATTAATTATTATTTTATTATTATATATCAACTAACAACCTACTATAGCATCAGGCAAAGTGTTTAGTGAATTTTGATTACTATATTGATTATGGGTTGAAGACGTACACACAAAATGCACATTTAGACATATTTTATTCATATAAAAGCATATTGAAATATCAATTATGAAAAATTGACGTTCGAATATAAATATTGAAATTGAAATTATTAATGTCACATAAAAATTCAATTCATGTTATACCACCAGTGTAAAACTAATTCTATTAAAAAATTTTTCGATCGCAAATTAATCGACTGCAAAATAATTTGCGGTGACTGAGCCGTAAACAATTCAACGCGTGAATATTTCCATGCTCCGAATTCCATCATAAACTAACGTGCCGAAACGACGAATTTTTCCGACTCGCCGGCCATAAATCAAGAGCGCATCGATCCGTTGAAATAGCGAGCGCGTCTCTATCCCGTGCGAAAAGCCATTCGGCTGAGTGTAATCGGCTAACGGTGTATTTGGTTGACGAGTTTATACGTCAAGTATCCATATAGGTGACAGTACGTGTCCCGATTAGTGTACTTACTTGGTGGCATGGCTATGCCATAACCCTTCGAGTCCAACAGACCGCCAACTTGAGTCAGATCGCAGTTTCTCTCGATTACGTATTCGATAGAAGTGGATTCCATTAGGAACGCGTAACTGCCTTTACCCTTGATCACCCGATCTACACCCTCGACGTTGCTCGTTGTAAATACCGACGGCTTTGCTGAATCCATGAAGGACCACATGCGCTGGTACGTCGAGAAATTGGAATCCTAGATCACGCCAGGAATTTCATGGTCGAACACACGGCGCAGGTTAAACGATGGAACGCCGATCGAAATTGGTTAATCTTCAAGCTTAGGCCTATTACGCGTCTGCGGCTACGTGAAAATTACTCGTTCAGACGGAAATCGATAAACGCGTCCCTTTAGCCCTTCGATTCTTGGTAGAATCGTTGTTGCTCGAAGATTAATCGTTTACTGATTCGTGCGTTTAGTTTTTAGAGATATCTATTTTGCCCTTAACGAACTAGTGCATTTTGGTAGAACAATGATAGCTAAAGGGAATTTTAACAAATTCCTCCATTACTAGAGCGAAAAAAGTGCATAGTGAATATCCCCCTTATTGGATGTGTCCATACAAAAAGACACGTAAGAAATTTACAGAAAAATTATGGGGGTTGAAATGAACGAATAGATTCGTATACATTTATACATTTATATTTTATAGATTTTCAATGTATGATAAACATAAACGTATAGTTTAAAAATATAATATATAATCATTTATATATTATACATATATAATGTATGCATAAATATATGTGACAGAATATAAATGTATAATTTATACAAAATAGAGAATTAAAGGAAAAGGGTAAACAATACATATTTTATTCCTCTAAAGATCACATCACGCCTGTATGGCGGAATTCGATTGTTTATAATGTTATATAAAAAAATATTATTTTATATTGTTGCGAAAATGGCGGCATTCGTTCGTTAAGGGTTAGAAATCGATAAAATGTCGATGCTGCTATGTTTGACCGTGTGAGATTACCGAGGACATTCGAGTAGTGCAGACACGCCATAAAACTGACACGTTCTTAAATTTCTACATTCGTAAGCTTAAATATGAGGTATTTGCACGTTCTTGTAATTTCGCAGTTTCAAACTAGAAATAGTTTCAAACTCCGCTTGAGTTATTAGAAGTTAGTGTAAGAAGAATGAGCGAATCTACTGAAAATTAGTAGTTGCAAATTTGTAAATTGGTACGCGACAACGTTCAAATATAAATGAAAATTAACTTTGTACAATTACGTATCCTCAAAGTAACCAGACACAGTTATATGTATTTCTTCGCATCACCCAGCTACATTCCACTATTTCTTGCACTACCCCTGCCGTTACTCTTTATTTTCCCGTATTACAAGTTCCATTTTGACAGAATATTCGATGTGCATCGAAAGGCAATTCGTCAATAAAGGGAAACACGGTATGTAGCAAAGTGAAGCGATTACGCGAATGTTTGTACAGTGGGAATAAGATATTCATGCGATCTTACTCGGAAAAAGGCCGCGGTACTTCCACCTTTGAGAGCCCCGTATTTGATTTTCGTCTGCTTTGCGAGATCCTCCGCGCTCTCGATCGGCGAATCCATCCTCTCGACGGTGAGGAACGCGGCCAAGTTGGCAGTGTATGAAGAAATCATGATCAAAGTGAAGAACCACCACATACCCGCCACTATGCGTGTTGACACGGCCCTGGAAGGAAAATTTCAACCGGTGCAGAGAAACCCTTGTAACGCGTCCACGAAAAAAGCTGTTTCTCCTGGATGAATTTCACGAAAGATCGATCTTGCTGTTTTACAACCGACGCGGCTATATCTGAGATGCTGGTTCGAGAAGATTGATCGAGAAACGAAAATAGACTTCTATATCATCTAAGCGCAAAAATTACACGGGTTTTCCTACTCTTGATAAAAATACCCTGTAGATGTGTCACGAGGGTGAAATAATATACTGTCATATTTTGATATTTTATTCTCTGCCTCGCAATTCGTGCAAGAGAAACTTTCGGGTTACACGCATGTCGAATGTACGATGAGACATAGAAAGTTTGACGTAATTCGATAGCATGATTGTACGATATTTCAAAGTAACGTTATAGTTGTTCCAAATGAGATGGTAGATAAAATATGGTAGAGTTTATGAACGATGAAGTTTGATCAACATACGTGTCGAAGAGGTTTCACGAATGTTGTAATATGAATTGGATGATTTCAAGTTATAGCAAACGATGATTAAATGTGGAGTTTCAAACAGATTTTACAATATTGCAATACTTTGTAATAATATGAAATTATTACTCTCATATTTATAAGTATATTATGTTACCAAATCGTGTCAGGCTTTCTACGTTTCGAAATCGAGTATTAGATAAGTGACGCTTTGATATAGAGGAAGCTTGATATTTTCCTGCGCCAGAGGCTCTAGCGCGGGGCAGATAATTTCAAAAGGTTCAGGACCGTTTTATCGATATCTATAATTTTCATATTAGTGCAATAGGTGTGTGCACGATTAGTGTACGAATAAAAGAATCCCACACCCAAGAGTTTATCTAGTAGGAAAATATCAAGATTCCCCCGTCCTGTAACTCAATAAGGTTCCACTAAATATAAATTCACTACTCTAAATCTCTAGTCTCTACGTTTCCATGCACACAACGCATTCGTGTTCTACGCACAACAACGACAACCAAACAGTACTAGAAAAAAAAAATATGAGAAATGACGAAAACCGGACGAGGATGGGGGCCGTATCGCAGGAAGTACCGGAATACGAAAGCTCAACTTCCGAACAGGTGAAAGCGCTTTGATTGTCTCCGTCTACCACGAAGAAGTTGTTGCTGTCTCCTTGCGAACGTCGTCGCTGGTTTAAGATCGACGAAACGAAACGTTTTCGAACGTCGTCGACTCGCGTGATCTCGTTTCACCGGAAATCGTCGTTCCCGTGAAATCGAATCGAGGTTTGTCGGGCAGTTCACGGTGCCGTTACGGCCACTCGGAGGGATTCCCGCGGGACCAGCAACAACTAACTTCCATCGAGCGAAACATCGTCACCGTCTCGGCAACGGTGGCTACAACGATGCGCGTCGACGGGTCTCGATACGATATGAACATTCGATTGCAGCAAGCCTACGATATAGCATATCCAGGCTATCGTTAAGAGAAAAAAAAAATGAAAAAAGAAACGTGGCACCACCTACGGCCCCGAATCTCGCCCATTCCTTTCCACTTTTCTACGAACTCCGTTATCGCGTACACCCAGGTTAACCGACCGTGACTAAATCGTGACTAGCCGAAAGTTATTCTCGCTTTCTGATACTCCCTCACGAACTAGAGGGGGGAACAAGATTCACACCCACACGTCGCTGTTGTGTTTCGTCGCTTTTCACACTTACTTCGGCGCTATATCAGAGCCTTGCTGCATGAGCGAGCCTATGGTGAACCAGAGCGAGTTCATCAGGGTGAACTCGTTCTTGAGGACCTCGGACTGTCCGTTGCACGGATGGGGATTCTCCCACTCGTAGGGGCTGAACCTGCGGACACGTGAAAGGAGAAGGGGAAGGATTAGACCTCAGAGTCGCAACCTGACTGTTACCCATAAGCACAGGATGTATTAATGATAAGAACACTGGTATCCAGAAGTACAGGATGCACCGGCGATAAGAACACCGTTGTGTTCCCAAACATTTGATGTTCGAAAATTATATGTCATCATCACGATATTGTTACTCTGTATCTTTGAAGTCGGTAAAAATTTACAAAAGAAAGTTGACGCAAGAAGTAACCTTGATCTTCAAGTCCGAGGTGAAATAATATCATTGCCATTTAGCATGGTACTCGCAGAGAGAAGTATCGATGAAATCATCAGTTGTCGAATAGGTTTATTCCAGTTATTTCATGTTGGATTATGTATACTTTTGTAGTTAGGTGATCACTTGTGGCGTGAATGGATAGATTAACGGATTGATGGATTGACCTGATTCGATTCGTGATCGGATTCATAGAACGATGACGAGCGTGTTAAGCTTCTTAGGGAAAATGACGATATAGGAGAAGTAGATTCTATAGCTCATGATGCATTTGGGTTGGGAGATTTTCAGATTTTTAATTGGGAAATTCGAAGATTCTCCGGGCGGTTACAGCTTTAAGAATTTAGAATTTTAAGAGTTTGGTCAATTAGAAATGTTAGTTTTTGAACTTTGGGCAGTATGTGGAAAGTATCTGTATCTGGAAATTTGCAAATCTGAAAAATTTACCTATTGAAACATGAAGATTGGGAAATCGGGAAAATTCAGGGGTTGAATATTCGAAAATACGACGGCTTGGAATACCGAGACTGTGACAATATGGAAAGTTACATATTTGGAATTTATGAGACTTGAAATTTGACAATTATGGAAAAATAAAGATTTGTAACTCTCTAAATCTGTAAGTTTAGAAACTCCGAAAAAAGATTTGCAAATTTGGCAAATGGACAATTTGGAAATTGAAAATTTGGGACTTTAAGAAATTGAAAAATTGATAAGTGAACAAATTGGAAAATTTCTTAATTAAAAAATTAACAAAAACTTGCAAAATTTGTTGGAATAAACTTGCAATTTCGAATGACAAATAATTTTCCAAACGTCCTAATACTTATGGACGAAGTGCAGGTACTCGCTTCGAGGTTGCTGAAATATCGATACAACGATGCTAGAATTGGTAGTGTTTGTTCACAAGCGGTGTCTCAACGTGTCGACGACTAACTGTGAAACGTTTGAAATGTTTCCTCTGTTTCTGGAATTACAGGGAAACGTTTCCCTTGGACGTTGTACGGCTTTGCGGCGGGATTCTGGGTGATTTAGGTGCGGGTGTTAAGGAGACATTAAGGTACTCTCGAATCTTCGTTTCCTAAGTATGCTTATAGCTTCCGAGTGTTAATACTTCGATATCCTATTATACTAAATTTTGTACGCCATTTTTACAATTAACGTAGTTAACGTTCGAATCGAAATTAAATTATGTATAATTATTATATTACATCTTCTTACTATTGATCATGATTATTCATGATTAATATTCTTTAATCGCAATAATAATTATTTATTATCAAAGACATTAATTTCGTAATGTTTGATTTCTTACTGCTGTGATGGGTAATTTGAGAAGGAACAATATATCTCTGTTTTATGAAATGTGAAAATAACTTTGTCAAGATGTGTGTATTACATATGATTTTTTAAAAGTCTCAAAACATAGCTAAGACTCTGAGAATCGTCGCACGGTAGTTGATCAATATTCACTCAAGTTCTAAAAACACCAGATGTAAGGAGAGACTGCCAGTTATCCCATACAGAATCATGCTCTCACCAGAGGGCGTATTATCCCCCATCCTGTACTTTTTTTCCGCGTAATATATTGTGCGAATATCGTGGAACGTTTTTACAGATTCTGATCTATATATCCCTTTTTTGCGACAAATTGTTCCAGGAACAGAAGAAATAGAGGAAAGTTTTCGAAAGAAAAATTGTGCTCCCGTTAGATGGAATTCTCACGTTTTATCCTCGATTTTTCTGTCCTTTAATGGAATGTTTAATTGCTGGCACCGTGTCTTAACGACCAGAAAAAACTCATTTGCAATGTCGTGTTCGGGTATTAAAACCGAAGACGAATATCTTCGTTCTATAGGGACGAATTCTTTAAATCGGTCCGTCTGACAATCTCTCCCCAAGAAAATGCCTGTTCATGACATTCAAATTTTATTCGCGAAATTAGGATCTCTATCTGATATGGGGTAGACTTATTAATAGTGTCTGCATAGGTTTCAGGAATTTTTTAATTTAAGGATCTGGAAATCTAGGGATTTGGGGATTTGGGGATTTGGGGATTCGAGAACTTAAGGATTTGGAGATCTAGAGATTTGAAGATTTAGACATTTGGGGATTCAGAGATTGGGGGATGTAGGGACTTCGGAATTTAGAAATTTGGGGTTTTAGAGATTTGGAGTTTGAAGGATTTAGGGATTCAGATATTTGTGGATTTAGGTATTAGAGAGGTTACTTATTTGAAGATCTAAAGATCTGGGAATTTTGGGATTTGAGATCTTAGAGATTTGGAAATACAAGATTTGGGGGATATAGGGATTTGGGGATTCACTACTTTGATATTCTGGGATTTAGGAATTGGCAAATTCAAGGATTCGACGATTTTGATAATTCGAGGTTTTGGAGGTCTGAGGTTTTCGAGGATGTTGTGTACCAGAAATTTCTGAATTTCGTGAGTTCAAAAGTTGGGAACTGTTCGATCGAAAATATTGAGATTTGATTGGGCAATCGAAAATTTCTAAACTAGGAAATTCGGATATCGGGTAGCTACAGAATGAAAAGATCAGCCCATGTTTTGTACGTGCCTAGACCTCTTGGGATCCCCAGTTATGGCAGTTTCCAATCTCCCAATCGCGCTATTCGAGCACGATTCAGTAGACGCAGCTGCAACACACTCAAAGTATCCGATATCCTGTCGGGACTGTTGAAAGCGGTTTCACGAATTCGTTTCGCTGAATTATTCATCTATTCCGTCGTTCGAGTGAACTTGGCGCGCAAAGTGGCTGTGCGTTCGAGCGAATCGCGGCTAAAGTGGATCCCGTTCTTAATTACCGATCGTCGACGTCGATTCACATGCGTTTCTCGATCGTCGCCAACGGCGCCACAACGTACGCGACAACGGTGTGTGCGTGTATATTTTTTTTTTTGTCATTTATCAAACGCCAGCTAAGAGAAACGCGAGCTCGGAGGGAAACAAAGACACATATGGGGGATGAAAAAAGAGGAGAAAAGAAACGAGCAAAAGAAACGCTCGAGCCAATGACCGTGAGATGCCAATCTAACGGCTTACTTGGGCAGAATGTTACAGCCCTGCCGCATTAACGATCCAATGGTGAACCACATGCAGTTGAGCAGCTTGAAGCGATTCTCCAGATGGTCCGGGTTTTTGTTGCACGGATGAGGATTGTACCACTCGTACGGGGTGAATCTAAACTGATCAACTCTAGACAACGTCTGATCCTTTCAAGATGGACGTCTTCCGCGTTCATCGATCGCCATTTACGTACGAAGATTCATTCGGAAAAAGAAGTCCGACGGAATGTTACTGCGTTCGTTGCGTTCGAATGTGAACACTTTGTGCCAGATATCGTACGTGTACGCTCTCTAACGTAGTGATGTTTCACGATCGAATGTCGGTCAAGTTTCGATCGTTATTTGGACATCGACATTGTGATGTATTGATTAACATGTGTTTAAGTCTTTGACACAATGACTGCCGCAATGAGACTGCTGAGAATTTCAGTAACACCAACACCAATCAGTCGAAATGACTGGTGTCGGGTTTCATATTTTATGTCACAAGGTTCGATTTTATTTTGTATTAATAAGCTTTAATCGATTGTGATATTTTGTGGAGGTAAATAATAGTATATATCAGTTGATATTGCAGTATTTATATAGTTGTCTTCCATGATATTGTGCTGTTCCTTATAATTTTGAGTGTTTAATATGAATATATGTAGTTCGATCGAAGAATTGATATTAACGCGATCGATAGATTTCTGTGTAAATTTAACCGAAACGCGTGGTTGATATAGCAGTCAATATGTTGTAGGAATATCTTATAATTTAAGAAATGGTACAGCTAAAATTTATCGAAGCCACCTTAGGAAGCGGTTTTACGATGGTCATAGTAGTTATAGTGGAATAGGATCTATTTTACTAATTTCAATTACCTTGATATATGTTGTGAATATAAATGTTTCGAATTTGGTCATTAGGAATTTGTTACTTTAGGAACTTTACAATTTTGAACTGTAGAAGTACAACATTTCAGACATCTGGAGAAGTAGAAATTTATAAATGTTCAAATTCGGGAATGTACAAATTTGAAAATGTTGATATTTGAAAACATCGAAATGTAGAAACTTGAATATGTCTGAATCTAAAAATGTAGAAATCTAATAATATGAAAATCTTGAAATGGAAAAATTCAACAGTCCAGACATCCAGAAGTCCTTGAATACAAGAATCCAGAAATTTGGAAATTTATCATGACTGTCTGCCAAGATACTTACAATCGATGCAAATAAACAAATGTCATTCTAAACGGCGAAAAAACCTCAGTTCATTGTTCCAACTTAATAACCTCCCAATATTTCGCAAAATGCATCAAGGACAATAAAACCAGCAATTCAAATCCGATTCCACGTAATTACCGCTCAATCATTTGCGAAGTATGATAAATTAGAGCTTAGAAAGATATTGTTTCCAAAGTAATATATTATGGAATGACTTTCAGAAAATTTTTGGTTTTATAGTCGCAGAAAAAGTACGACGCTGAAAATTTCTCGAGTTTTTGACACGATGAAAGTTTATCCGAGCGGTAAAGCATATTAGATGAAGGGATTCGTTCGGATACGAAATTTCGTTGTTGCCATACAATATTTTTATGGTATGTCGGCAGAATGGATTCACTTGCCTGGCGAGTATGAAGAGCAGCAACGAGACACCCAGATAAGCTGTCACCATATAAATCCACACATCCAGACTCAGGGGGCTGAGGAACGAGAACAGATTCGGTGGCTGCTTTATAGGTTTACGGTACAGTATGCTGATACCTGAAAACGTAAAATTTACAGTTCGCAGTTTATTCGTTTAAAATTTATGAAAAATTACCGCGTTAACGATCGTCTCGTGAGTATAATTTGTAGAGTGCAAATTCTCATTTCGATAAAAGACTCGTTGTTCATTTTATTGTTTTTTTTTTTTTTTTTGCCAGGGAAAAGGAGCGTTACGTTCATTATATGCTACTTGGAATTGTTTTCATAACTGGATGGAACTTCGGATATTAAATTCTCGTGCAAATGGAACATGCAAATATTTGTTGCACCGAGTAGACTTGTTTTAATTGCAGATATTGAAATATTTGCGATTGTTCGGAATTCGTTCAAACGTGTATTACTAAATTATCATAATTTTGAATTTAGAAATTTAGAAATTTTCAAATTATTAAATTTGCAAGTTTTCAAATTTCCATGTTCTTAAGTTCCCAAGTTTCTATATTTCCAGATTTCAAAATTTGCAAATTCTTAAATTTCTAAGTTCCAATATTACAAAATTTTCAAATTTCCAATTTTCTGATTCCTCCAACTTCTAAACTTCCACTTTTTTACATTTTTAAGCTCTAAATATTCTCTCGTTCTTAAACAATCTCCAAGCTTCCAAATTTTTTAATCCCTAAATTTTTATAATTTCACGTCTCAAAATCAGCAGACATCCAAATTCTTGGCTCTTAAAACTCCAAATTGCAGTAGTCGCATTTCCAAATCCGTAAATTCCCAATATTTCAATTTTGTGGAATATCACTCTCCAAACATCCAAATTCTCAAATGTCTAACTCCCCAAGTTCCGAAACATCCGAATTTCTAAATTGTTAGACAAAAAAATTCCCCAAATATTCCAAATTAAATTCCTAGCTTCTCAATCCCCGAATATAAGAATTGAAAATATTCCTCAATTTCTATCTTCGGAAATTCCTGAAACAAAAACTCACCACTTTCCAAATTTAAAAAGTACTATCTCCAGCAACGCAAGTAACATTAACATAACAAAAATATCCGTTCCATTCAATCCTTATTAACATTCCTCGGAATTTATGTTAATAACGATTGAAAAGCTCGGTGGCTATCTCGGAATTGGTGCATCGGCAGCAGTTTGTCGGTCATTAAATCGATTTCCGGGTCCAATTAGCGCATTCGGAACGGCCCTCTTGATTAAACAGATCGCTCACCTAGGTTCATGAACGGCATAGTGAAGTCGACCGCTTGCTCCCGATCGTACGTGATGGTCAGATCGGCGATCGCCAGATCGGCCTTCTGATCGAGCAGTTCTTTCATCATGCCGTCCCACTCTTTGGTCTGCTTGTTGTAGGAACCGTATCGTCCATCTGGCACCAGATGGAACGTATAATTGAAGCCCAGTATCCTCGATATCTCGTAAATCAAATCGATGCTGTAGCCCTCGAACTGCGCGTTTCCGGTGAGCTTCTCGCTCGAGTCCTTCCTCATGCAATACGGCGCGCTCTGTGGGTTAATGACATGACGTCACGGCTCGATTTCACGTATGTGTGCACGCGTGCCACGTACGTACGAGGCGTGGAGGGCACGGCGCGAGCGGATCTGAATACGAACAGCCAGGTCGTCGGGTTAACCAATGGAATATGCGCGATATGTGCGTGCATGTGTTTGCGTAACCGCACACCACCGAACGCGTTATCTGGCCACGTTTCTACGAATATGAAAATTCAGGAGCCGCGGCTCCTTTCGCGCACCGACGCTGCTTAATTAACGCGGCCGTGATTTCCACTGGCCGCTGGAGTGGATTGAAATATGCATCTCTACGCGCGCACAATTTAAAGCCGACGGCGAGATTTTCATTATGCTCGAGGAGACGAGATATTGTGTGACGGGTATCAGAGAATGCATGCAGGTTATCCCACAAATATTGTCGGAAACGAAAAGGGGTGGTAGGTAGGGCTGTTCTGAACAACTTTTCCCTTTGCCAAAATATCGAAGAAGGCTTAATTTTTAAATTATTAAAGAAAAAGACTGACCAATTAAAGCGCGAGAATTGCGCGAGAGTGTAAGCTCGAGTAACAGTTCACTATGGTCGTGAACAAACAGTTCACGCGCGCAATTCTCGCGCTCTGATTGGTCAGTGTTTTTTCTTAATATTGTAAAAATGAAGCCTCATTCGTTATTTTGGCAAATGGAAAAATTTACGCTATCAAAGTTCCTAATTTTCCAACATTTTATATTTTTAATTTTGTACAATAAAGTCCGTAAAAATCTATGAATCAGTAAAAGAAGTTCGGCAGTGGAAGTATGAATATCAAATTCGTAAGATCTGTATATATTTCCTGTAGGTTCCGATGATAATTGACCCCTGCACCGTCGCACGACGTCTAATAATCTTACCCAAGCCCTAAAATTTCGAGACGAGCTAATAACCCAAGAAGCTGTACAAACTCGGTGAACTAACCGAGGCCCTTATTCAGGCACGTCCAACGAAAATCCGATTAATATCGTCGTAAATACAGCGAACGCTTAAACCTTCAAAGAAGCGGCGTTAGATTGTTCAAGTTCTCAGACTCATCTCCTCGAGCACCCTTATCTCGCGACCACGAAACTCGACGCCCTCTGACGCTTCTCCGGTCTGAACTTTCGAGCCAGTTAATATGCACGCGAGTGCATTGCGTTACTTGTGGCCGCAATTAGCGCGAGAATAAGTAACGCGACGGCGAAAGCTTCAATTAAATACCCTATCCCCGGCTTCCTCGGCCTCGGCTTCCTTTATTCCACGTAGACGGCCGCGGGGAGAATAAGGAAAAAGAAGAGAAAAAAGAAAGATACCTAACGAGACTGAGGTGACCGACGAAGAAGGAAAAGGAAATTTCTCGCTTCCGCGAGAGCCACGTTCGGCTCCGCTTCTGTTTCCTTTTCATTTCGGAAAAACAAACAGCCGGGGCTTTAACGATACGCGAACGATTCAGCTGGAAGGGGGGACAATTTTTAAGACTCTGCCGCTGCTGATACTCGGGGCTCGAAATGAGATTTCCGGCGGTTGATTCGCCACGGCGAAATAAAAGACGTTATAGACACAACTATCTTTTTGCAGCTGCAAAAATATTTCGTGCATTTTCTTTTGGGGGCTCGAATCTTAAGGGAGGATCTTAAGGTTCGGGCTATTTATGAAACCGGGGTTGCCAATCGTATTCTGTTTGTGGAAGAAACATGTAAATTAGGCATTTTAGTGCATATAATTAAATAACAAAATAGTAAATAATAAATTAAATAAAAAATTAATAATAAATAAATAACAATGAAATTACACGATTCATGCAACAATAGTATGCATTCTTATAGGTACATTTATACGAATTGATCTGGAAAAATAGATAAAATTAAAAACCTAAATTATATTATGATATCAATAACATCGATTGCGGTATAGGATATATGGATGAAGTTTTGAATATTGCAAATTAATAATGTTAAGTGAATTTAAAATAAATAATCATAATATTGTAAATTATAAAATGGCATAAATTGTGATTGCAATAATAATTGGGGCGGAGAAAGAATGAAATTCATCAGTCTTTACTAATTATAGTAAATATAATTTAATTTTATCTTTATGCCATGGTAGCAACGCACATAACAAAGAGTTATATTACTTTATGTATCGTGTTTACAAAACAATGCAACAAAGGGACTTCGTTACTGTACGCAACACGTTTGCAACGCAATACAACAAAGGGTTTTACTATATCAAATAACACCTCTGCAACACAACATAGCAAAGGGTTGAAATTTAAAAACGAAAATGCAATCCTAATATACGGACAACCAAATTATTTCACTGTAACACCTGTAATTGACACTCTTTCGCGTACTATATTTATAACTTCAAATTTAAGTAAGAATAACAGAATGTACGTATACTCACCAATATGGTCGTCACGATGAAAGTTTTATTCTGAAGATTCTCAACGATCTGAGTGTACTCCTCTTTGTAGCTCCTCGTAAAATTTATACCCTTGGTGCTGTTCCACGTTCCAATTTTCTTCAAACCCTCCTTGTTGTTCAGCTCGATGATATCGAGAATGAAATCCGAACGGAATCCCTGATGATCGAACTTTATGATTCCTGTCAAACCCGTCATCTCCACCTGAAAAAAAACACCGAACAATTAACAACTTCGAAACCAAATTATTAAACCGATTTAAAGAGCCACGAATCAATCGCGATTCAAATTAAACAATTTCCTATCTCACAAAATCCTACGTAGCTTCCGAACGAGCACAATTCGCCTCGCGCGCTACAAAAATGAAATAAAATAAACCAAAAAAAAAAAAAAAATACAAAATTGTGAATCGATTTGCACGTCAAAAGATTGAAGGCAGAATTTCGAAATCCGAGAATTGAATAGACAACCAACGAGAATCCAATATTCGATAATTTTTTAATAAAACATTTCATTGGTGCGGAATATGCCGGCTTTTAATAAAAATCCTGAAAAAATATGTTCATCGAATAAATATCACTGAATCGTGTTTGTTCAGTTATACGTGCATGAAGCGAACGTAGTAAAAAAAAGCATAAAAAGTGTACGGATGTTAAAATAGCTTTCATATTCTCACATATTCAGATTGGACTCGCTATTCGAGATATTTCGAGGTTCGTTCGACCGTTCGTAAGGACATTCGTCAAAAGCTTCTCGAAAATTACGTCGTTTTCGAACTCTTTGAAGCTGCCCATACGAACAGCTCGCATTACGCATTGAGATCACTCGGTATTTACCAACCATACAACTCGAAACGTTAATGCGAATCATTGACCGATGCCGAAGAAAGCGGGGAGCAACGCGAACTGCACGCGATAGGAAACGGATACACTCGAAAACGGTGGTTGGTCGTAATCGATGGTTCGTGCGGTGAAACATGACTGGAAATCAGCGTGCTGAACGATCGAATCGATTGTTAGACGCCGTTTTTCGTGATCATCGAATGAGCTGCCCGGAAATTCCGTGACCATCCAGCGGAAGACCTTGCTCTTCCGTTGGCTTCCGCTTAATCACGATTAAATGGCGGCGGCCGAATCAAACCTTACGTAGGTGTTCGTAATTTAAGTATTTTGCAACTTCACCACTCCCCATTTCTCGTATTTCCGGACTCGGACACTTTGGGATCCTCGAAAATCAGAATTTTTGAATATAACCTAATTTACAGTATATTTTCATTACAGTGGGAAATTGCAATAATTTCACACATATAATGAATTTTGATAAAAACTAATACGGAAATGGCAATTAGGAGGATGGAAAACAGACCCACAGTTTTATGGTATTTTTTTTGAAAAACTAGAGACCAGGATAATCAGGAAGGGGTCAGTCGTTCAATTTAAATTTACGATTAATGACGATTTATATTTAAATTGAAACTGAGGTATAAAATTAAATAAATAATAGACAATACGTAAACTAAATCACGCAATGATTCTTTATTTCGACGAGTGATAACTTATATTTTGACAGAAGCTTACAAATAATTTTCGTAATTTAACCCTTTGCACTCGAAAATATTTTTACTGGGAGCAGATAGCAAATGTATAACCTTTTCGTTGAAAAGATGGATGAATTTTTTCAATGTTATTCTGTGTGTATTATTAATTGCCACTATTAGCTGTTTCATTATGTTTATACTGCATATGTGCTACACTCTGGATTTAGTTAAAGAACACTTATTCCAAATTACTGTATTAAACAAAGTGGTGAGTGTAAGTCGCCTTTCGAGTGCAAAGGGTAAAAGGAAGAAATCTAAGATCGTTTTGACGTATTCCGTAAAAGTGTTAAGAAACCATAGCAAAGTGCAGTCATCTAGTTCTTCCCTATTATGTCAAAGTCCATAAAATCGATTTAAATTCTCTGCTCATTTAATTTACTATTTCTATTTACATGGTATGGACTACCACTGCGTATTTATACGAATAAATTTATATTTTTATTCCAAGAATAAATATTCCAACAATTACGATTATGGAGGATTTTCTCCGTCCTCGTAATTGATTCCCTTTTTCCAGAAACGTGGCCGAAACAGTATAACGTCGTTTCTTCCGTGAAATGGTGCATATTTTGACATGTAACGGCGATGGGGCAAGCAGTAGGGAAATTGGCAAATGCGACCATTACCGGCATAATTACCGGTCGAGCTTTGACACGAATTTTCGTCGGCAAATTACGAAGCGGACACCGTGTTCGCATATACCGGTCGGTTCTTGGTTACCGGTGGTAATTAGTAAAATTGAGGGTAACATTGCTGTTCGACAGGCTCGCACCGCCGTATTTTTACGTTACGGTCAAACATTATTATCGCTTTACGCGCGACATATCTGTTTGATCAGTAATAACAGTAACGGGGTACATCGTTAGCAGAGACAAATATTAAACAGGAAAAATAAAACGGGTGAACAAAACGAAACAGTTAGGATGGAAAATAGCTGACAGAGTAACGGCTCGTTATCGGACAGCCTGATTTTTTACGTAACCGAATTTCCATCCGTCAAACTCCAGCTGTTTACGTTGCTGTTTGCCTCGATTCCGTGTATGCTTCATTTATAGTCACCCGTTCTGTCCGCGTTTTGTTTCGTTTCGCGTAAATTCGGTTAGCTGCTGCTAATTTTGTTTGCTGTCGAACGGCAATCTCGTGTTTGTTCGTTGAAATTTTCGGATTTTAAGGATTGAAATTGGAGCTAGTGAAAAATATCTTATTGACAGTTACAAATTTTTGTATAGACGGGTAGTGGATTAATTTAAATGAAGTAATTAATATTGTTGATACAAGAATTAATAGATTATATTAATTATATTAATGAATGAAATTGTATTAACGAAATTAATGAGACGAGTTTAATTGATTTAAAATGAAAATAGGATGAAGTACTATTTTATAATTTGTTCTTAATATTTTTAATGCATTGACTACCGTAACAGCCATGTCGAACTGCCACAGTAAAAATTAACGCATATGGTCAGTCATTACGATGCCTGCAAAGTATTAAATATACTAACGATTAATTTTGTCTTAATAAAATGATTAACTAATTGTTTTTCAATTCGTGCCTCAATTTATTAGTGCACACGACAATAGATCACATTGATCGAAAATAAGAAGAGGTACTGTTTAATAAAATTTGTAACATTTCCAATGTGACAATCAGTGCATTAACAATTTAAGTTAATGTCAGCTACATGTTGATAACTAATACAAATAAATTTTTTCATAGATTATATCTTGCCCAATTTTAACAAAAATCGTTTCACCCACGTTTATTTATAAATTATAAACAATTACTTCTATAACATTAAATTACAAACAATTAGTAGCCCATAATTAATTACCGAATCAATTACGCGCAATTAATTAAACAAGCATGCAGGTAATTAAACAAAAATTTGCATATAATTAATTAAAATAATAACCTAGAAATAATCAACGAAACAATAAGTAACAAATAATTTTGTTAAACACAAAAACTGGTCCAATAAAGAAAAGTTGAAGTGTACTAAAAGTTGCGAATTAGCTGCGTTTTAAAATTACAAAGCTGGAAGGATCTGCTGCGACTTCGACGCGGTACTTAAAGTTAATGATCCACATTGGGGTGTTAATAATCCACATAATCCGCGTTAGCATTGTGCTAAATGCAGCTGTTTCTGCTGCGTCAGACTGTTAACGGCTCCGATTCATTTCCTCGATAGGGATGCACCGAAATCTCGACTCCCAAGATCGATTTCGTTTCTATTCGGCCACGTAGCGTCGTGGCGAGCATGGAATTCACGGTCGCAAAACCGCGAGCTATAATTTGTCAACGGGGCCGACGGGTTCGTTTAACCCGCCAGGTAACTTTCCATTGTTCGTCAGAACAATTGGAGAGCACAGGATGAAGCCATCCTGTGCGTCTGCTGCTTTCAGCCAAAGACGGCACAGTTTACGGTGTCCTGTATATCAAGGTCCGTAAGCTATAAATAAATCATGCAATCCACGAAGGCCACGCTCTGTACATTACAACACTTATATGCTGTAAGGTGATGGATTGTATCGCCATAGATCACACGACGATACATTGTACGATTTATGAAACGGAACATTCATTATAAACTTGCACAAAATTGCACGGTTTATTATAGATTAATCAAGGATTAGAGATTAAGCAAGGATTACGCCACGATAAGTTACATAGTTCCTCATAGAATGCATTATTCAGTTTATAGGTCAACTGTAGTCTAAATTATCAACAAGAAAACTTCAACGCCACTTTTAAAGAGAACCGTTAACCCTTTGCGCTGGTAAGCATCTTTACTGCTGGCAAATAGCAGCAGTAAAACTTTCCAGGTAGAACAGTTTCATGAAGTTTTCCTGAAATTATTAGTATTTTATTTTTCATCGCCGATATAGTCTGTTTTATTGTGTTAATATCGCGAGTGTAACGGTACAAATTTAGTTAAAAGTTATTTATTTACAATTGTTGCACCACATCAAATGGTGAATGCGAGTCGCCCTCGAGTGCAAAGGGTCAAGTCAAACCAAGTGCAAAGGCTTCCTATACCACTTTTTCGTCTCTTGAACTAATACCAAGCGATAAAATCATGATGTGATGTAGAGAAAAAAGGATAAAGCTTACAATCTTATAATGGAATATATACTATCGAATATACTAGCAGACTATGCAACTATGGTAACAACGCTCAACTAATCTTAATTGTAGCAACACGGAGCAGCTTTCATTTCAACACTGACTCTCTGGTCAGGAAAATCCTCACAGGACCCTTTTTTCCCCTCTCATTCTATTCCCAAAAACGCATCGTACCTTCGTCAACTATGTCCGTCGACGCTTTCCCTATTATTGTCCTATTCCTGCCGTTGCAAACGTCTTTAGAGGACCACCCTCATACTTAGTTCTTAAAAGCTAACTTTCCAAAAACTACGACACTATATGATTTGACCTTGAACCACCGGTTGAAAGTTGTCCATCATTCCACGGCGGATCGTCATCGATTCACAGAGGCGTAGCAACGCGATGACGGCCCGGAGATACGATTTACAAATATCATGAACCTAAAGCCGTAATGTTTCAGCGATGGCGTCGGTGTGCAGGTCACACATGGCAGCACTCGTGGCGCTCGTTAATAAGCACGAGCCTCGTGGTACGAACAGTCAGATTAAGCATATCGTTATAATGGCTTATTACGTTGCACCGACGGCCCGATCGATGCACGTAATTTCGCAAAATTAATTCCCCTCCCTGACGACCTTTGCGTGATACATTCCCGATAAGCCATCAGCCATCGTTGCTCCTCTGGCCGCAGAGATACGGGAACCGCAACCGGAAGATGGCTACCGATAACGGGCCCGGGGATCATTGTCGCATCGGTTGCCCGACGTTTTTGCCCCACTCTCGCGATGCTCCCTTTACGCCCGTTCACGTCCGCCAGACATCCAATTACGCGGATCTGCAATTAGGCTATTTGCACGCGGCACTACTGCCCCGCTTTATACGCCTCCGACACTTTTTTCCTCTTGGTTTCTGTTAACCGTTTTGGAATACCGGATCGCGAGAATCAGGTAATTCGACGCGAAATGTGTGGGCCGTTAGTGTACGAAATTAATGCGAAAAGGGCAGAATTGCCTAGGAAAATAGTGAAAAGGGGTTACGTGGAACGGTGGACAGCCGGGTATTGAAAGTAATTATAGTTGCGGGGTTTTGTGTAGGGACTTTGATCCAGATATTTTTGGGGTATAGGAATTTGGGGTCTAGAAATTTGGGGATCTAGAGATTTTTACATGGGGTAGTTTGAGAATTCGACTATTCTGAAGTGTAGGAATTCGGAGAATGGAAGTTTGGGAATTGGTAAATCGTAGAAATAGGAAATTTAGGAATTTGGAAATTTGGAAATTTGGAAATGTGGGAACTTAAGTACTTGAAAATTGGGGAATTTAAGAACTTGAAACTTGGGGAATTTAAAAACTAGAAAATTTGGGAACTTAAGAATTTGGAAACTGAAGTATTTAAGGACATAACAATTTTTAAGTCAGATATTGTTAAGAAAAGAACAGGGAATATCGAAATTTATCAACTCTTTTGGATCCAAAAGTGTGATAAGAAGTTTGACGCAAAACCTTCAAAATTGTAATAGATATAATTTTTTATCTCCAAATCGAATTTTTCGTAAATGTTATCCTTAATCTATCCTTAAAACATAGTCACGTTTCCGGCGCCCGACGCCGTTCGCCCGTTTTACGAGATCGTAATCCAGTAAAGTATGTGTACTCACGATTTTCATGTAGTTTATGAGGGAATATCCATGAGGCCAGGTGTCGGTGGACTCGCAGGACAACGGCTTGATGTCGATCTGCTGGGACGTGTCCAAATCGTGAAGCGCTTTCGCGAACAGGTGCACGGCGTCGTACATCAACGACGTTTCAGTCTGAAACGATCGAACGACGGAGCCATAAGGTTTTAGTTTCCCGTTAAAATACAGAAACACGTGGCACCCGGTGAAATTCGTGTCGAACGAATACGCGAGAGACTCGCGTGCGGTGGTCACGAGTGTGTTCAAACGAATCGATTTCAGTGAAATCGATCATTTATAAAGGAAGGGTATGGCTGAAATTCTCGGCTATAAAAGGGAATCGTATCGGGCGATTTGATCGTACGATTTTTGCCACGGTCGAGCTTGTTTCGCTCCTCGAAAGAAAAGACCCCCACCGACACTTACACCGTTTCACCTTGGCGTTGAATTTGTATTTCAAACTACCTTATCTCAAACTACCCCAAACCAAAGTTCCAGGAATTCAAAATTCTCCCAATCTCAAATTCCCCGAATCCTACGTTCCCCAAATCTTAAACTCTCTGAATCCCAAATACCCCAAATCCACCGTTTTCCAAGCCGCAAATTTCCCGAATAGCACACTCTCCAAATCCCAAATTCCCAAAATACCACACACCCGAAATCCAAAATATCATAAACCCACCATTCCCCAAATCATTCATTTTCCAAATTCCAAATTCCCCGATACTACTTTCCCCAAATCCCAAATGCCCCGAATAGCACATTCTCCAAATCCCGAATTCCCCAACTACCACATACAAGAAACCCTAAATATCCTAAATCCAATATTCCCCAAATTATTCATTCTCCAAATCCCAAATTTCCCAATTCATACCTTCCGCAAATCCCAAATTCCCCAAAAAGCACATTCTTCAAATCCAAAATTCCCCGACTACCACATTCCCCAAACCCCAAATACTCTAATTCTCATACTCCCCAAATCATTCATTCTCCAAATCCAAAATTCCTCGTATATCACTTTCCCTAAATCCAAAATTCTTCCACTACCACATTCCCCAAACCCCAAATTCTTCGAATCTCGAATTTCTAATATCACTAAATTATACCCTTAGAACCCCAAATCGGTCGCCGCCAACTGATCTCGAGATCCTCAAATCCCCAGAAGATTTCAGAGAAATCTTCTAAAGGAAGAGTATGGCTGAAATTCTCGGCCATAAAAGGGAATCGTATCGGGCGATCAAATCGCCCGATTTTTGCCATGGTCGAGCATGTTCCGCTCGTCCAAAGGAAAGACCCCCACCGCCACTTACACCGTTTCATGGCAAATCGACGCCTCCTGTTGGCGAGGAATTTGTATTTCGCGAATCGCCTGCAACGATCGCCTTCTGTCGACGCCATTCACGACGATATCCTACGATGTACCATATTTGGAACACCCAATATCCTTACTGAATTTTACAGGACCAACGTCAAGATCTGTTTATACCAAAATAACGTATGGACTTTAGGACCGATTCCGTGAACGCGGCGAAATTGATCGTGCGATTTTTATTTGGTAATTGGCACGCGACATATTCCGGGGCATTTGTGGAACTTGAAGATTCTGAGATTTTTAGGAGTATATGTTTACAGTTTACAAGCATACGAATGCAGAGATTTGCATGTTTACAGATTTGAGACGTCCAGATTTCTATATATTGTACAAATACTGAAATTTTCATGCTTTCGAATTCTTGAACTTTCAAATGCAATATTGTGAAATTGACAAATTGCCAAGTTTCGCAATTTCAATATTCCCAAAAATTCTAAATTTCCGTATCTCTAAATAATTAAATTACTTAATTTCCACGTTTTTAAGTCCTTAAATTTTTAACTTCACAAACCAACATATCCCAGAAACACTTAGGTCCACAAGTTCCTAAATCCTAATGTCTTTAATAAAAGTATTTAATAGTAACGGAGGAGTATTATCGCCGATTTGCATAACTCGCTTTTTCATTATCTTCGTTATTGCCACCTTATTAATAGTTTACAGACGACGAATTTCAAAGCTCTCTGATTAATTATGTAGCGCCCCGTAAACGTTGCGAGATTGCTCGACTAAATCTTCCCGCGGGATTAAAAGAGCTAGTTAAAGTGCAAATCTTCCGTGGAGACTCCTGCAGATTCGTTTGAATTTATTTCATTTAACGAGCTTCGGCGCAATCTGATTTTCGAGTTGTTATTCATTTTCGCTGTGCCTCGTTTGTTTCGCGTTTCCGTATTAAGAAGTTTCGCGAGAATCGTGCAATTATTGCAGATAAATTAACCATTGCGTAACTTTTAATTGGTAATTGACTTTCAAAATAAGTTCCTATCAAAATTAAATGTTGGTCAGAAAACTATCGCGTTGCACGTTTGTTTCAAGATTTCCATATTTTGGAATTTCAAGCAAAACGTGCATTTATTACAGAAGTGTTAATTATTATATAGAACTAGTTATTAATTAATAATTACGAATTGCTACTTAGAAAATTAGATGTGAATTACAAAATTATTTGATTAGAATGAGATAACATGTTAGTGTGTAAGACCAATGAATATAATTAATTCGATGATTCATGAACAAATTATTAATTTTGGTTATTAGATAGAAAAACGAAGATACGGCGCAAGCATTCGAAATATTCCCAAAGCCGAAGTACAGTTTTAACGTTTCCTGTTAATTACTCGGCCCCGAGAGGTGTAAAATTTTCGACAAGGTAAACTAGGTTGAATTGTAGTAGGGTTTCTAGGTAGAACCCCTCGGTATTACGTGCAATGTTCAATAATGTTACATAAAGCCTTACCTTTATGCAGGTGAGGTTGTTCTGCTCAGCACGTGCATGAAACAAACAACAATTACTATTTAATAAGGCTAATCTTGATTCCGTAGTGAATGTTTATTACGTTTACATTTCGCGAACGTTCAGACATTATTAACATCGAATTGAAACATAGTAATTCATCTTAAGCTGAGATTATCAGGATTTTATGGCTTTGACACTTTGGGAAAATAGTTATTGAATAAATTTCATTCGAAGAGCGTACAAGAGATTTACTTCGTTAAATTTACAAACGAAGATACTGTATAAACATTCACAAAGTCAGAGACGATGAACTTTCGACAAGATAAACTACGTTAGATCTTAGTAGAATTTCTAGGTTGAATAGCATTAGTACGGTCAAGAATTTCCCTAGGGGAAATACGGTAATTAAGAAAAGATCTTTACATTCGTTGATTTTTAGAGATTTTAGGGATATGACAATTTGTGGATGAGTTTAAAATTTGGGACCTGAAATTTGAAAGTTTTGAGACATGGGAATTTAAAGATTTGGAGATGTAGAAATTTTGAACCTAAGAATTTGGACCCAGTGTTCAGAAGTCTAGGAAGTCGAAAACGGAGGTACTTGGGAATCTTGGAGTTTAAGCAGAAACATATATGGAAACCTACAAAATTTGGGAACTTAGAAATTTCGACATGTAGAAATTTAGATGCCTAGGGAATTGATAACATAGATATCTCAGGGTTTTGAAATTTGGGGATCTGCACATCGGGATTTAGAGATGTTGAGACATATTAATTTAAAGTCCTAGGAATTTGGGAATCTAGAAATTAAGAGACCTAGGAATTTGGGGTCCAAGGATTTGTGAACCTACATATTTATAACCCTAGGAATTTGAGGACCTAAGAATCCGAGGATCTAGGAATTTGGGAACCTAAGAATCCGAGGATCTAGAAATTAGTGGTCTTAGTAATTTGGAGACCCAGGAATTTGGGATTGTAGAAAGTTGGAAATTTACCTATTTAAAATCCAGGAATTTGGAAGTTTGAAATCTAGTCAATTTTCCAAATGCGCCCCCGATATTTCAATCAGAATAAAAAAACATCAATTATCGAACGAAATCCTCTCACACACCACAAAATCATACGTAAAACACAAAACAAAAAACGATGGTATGCTTCACGCATTCCTAGCTGTTCATCAAATTCTCGGCACAACTACTGAAATTTACAATTCAGCAGTTATTATGAAATTCCATGGATGCGAATTTCATCGTCGGCGAACAAATCGGCAGTCGTCGCTGAAAAGTCAACTTCCATTTCATTAAAAAAAAATTCACGGAATTCGTCGAGCGTCCCTGGGGTCTCAGTTCGAGCGGTGTTTCCATATAATTTTCCAGCGAATACGGCGTCTATCTCGAAGTATAGCTTTCCATCGATTGCCCGCTGTTAAAAGGATCGGGCCGATCGAAGGACGATGTTCCTGTTGTCGGAAAGCGATCGGTAACACGTTCAGAAAATCGTCGTTTTTTCGTTCAGCTTTCTTCGCCGGTTGCCAAGCAAGGTCCGCCTCGTTTCTATCCGCGTTACAGGATCTTTCCTCTTTGGACGTTCCTAAGATCGGTCACGTACCATCATTTACTCACATCCGCTCAATTTTCCAGCATCCATGTGCACCCGTATTTACATACTCGTTGCTGCTCGCCTAGCTGGCGACTCGTATGGAATCGCTAATGCTCGTACACTCGGGTGCAATGTAGATTTCCTTTCATCAGGATACTTGACAGTCTTTTAGTCTGTCGTGTTGCTATCTTGTAACATCTAAATATTCGAGTTTTCGAGTTTTTGGCTTTTGCAACTTTTTAATTTGCGTATTTTTAAATTTCGCAATTTTTTAATTTTGCGATTTTTGGTTTTTGAGATTTTCGAAATATCAGATTTCCATAATTTCCACATTAACCATTCTTCAAGCCCTAAACTCCACGAATTCTCAGCCCTTGAAATCTCAAACTCCCCACAGCCTGAATTCCCCGAATAAGAAATTCTCCAAATCTCAAATTCCCCAAATCCAAAATTTTCCGTATACCAAATTCCTCAAATTCAAAATTTTCCCTATCCCAAATTCCTCAAATTTCAAACCACACGAATCCCAAATTCCCCGATCCTCAAATTCACTGAATCCCAAATTCCCCGAATAGCACATTCCCTAAATCCGAAATACCTTAAATCTGATATTCCCCAAATCCATCGTATCCCATATCCAAAATTCCCCAAATACCACGCACACGAAATCCTAAATATCCTAAATCCAACATTCCGCAAATTATTCATTCTCCAAATCCGAAATTGCCCGAATACTACGTTCCTCAAAACTCAAATTCTCTAAATCCTACATTCCCCGAATAGCACATTCTCCAAATCCCAAATTCCCCAGATACCACATTCCCGAAATCCCAAATATCCTAAATCACACATTCCCAATATCATTCCCTCTCCAAATCCCAAATTTTCCGAATACCATCTTCCCCAAATACCAAATTCCCCCAATGTCGCATTCCCAAAGTTCCAAATTCCCCAAAAAGCACATTCTTCAAATCGTAAATTCCCCAAATACCACATACCTGAAATCGCAAATACACCCCACATTTCTCCCCTAATTCTCGAATTCTCCGTCTCCCAAATTCCTCAAATCCCAAATTCATCGAACCCCGAATTTCTAAAATCCCTAAATCACATCCGTGCATCCCGAAATCTCTCGTCGCCAACTCGTCTCCGAATCCTCAAATCCCCGAAAGTACCCAAAAATCAAAGAACGACAAGTCTGTTTCGTTCTGGTTCTGTCAGACTTTCCCTAGGGGTACCAGATTTGCTATTGACTGTACGGTAGCCATCGTTGCCTGCATCGTGAATCTCTTTACCTCTTTCTCCTCTTTTTTCCTTCAGCGACTAACGACTTTCTGTTGCCGTGTAATTGAGTACAGTTACGCGACACTGACAACAAATGTGATTTCGTAGTCGTCGAACTATCTTTTCGCTCGCGTTCGTTACGAATTGGTGCATATTTTGGGATGGAATCGTACGGGCTGCTTGGAAATAAATCGGATTAATTGCACGACGGAGAGAATACAAATTACCGGGGTAATTTTGCCCCGTCTGTTTCTTTGTTAACGAGAAGCACGCCGTCCTTTTTAACTTCGCGAGTTCAATGAATAAATCAGAGTGGGGTCATTGCTGCTGCGTCCAATTTTTGTTTCTCGTTTTTTGTTTTCTCCAATCCGAATAACTCCATGTGATTGGCTTGCAAATCACGGTGAAACGATACAAATTGCAGTATTTATTTATTCGTAGAACGTTCGTACATTGAAAATAACAAACAACAGTATTCGCGTAAATAATAATAAATAACACAATATATAAATTGACAATACCGGATATATTTGTGAATTGTCAATCATTGACAATACCTTGTATGTTCAACGATAGTAATTCAATGGTAGATCGTGTGTTTTGTTACAGACTAATTAAATCAATCGTAATTTACGAATGTATCAAAACAATTAAATTATCTTCATATTCACAGGACAAAGAAACATGAAACACAGGAGATTTTCTTTTGCTACATTTTTTTGCAATTACAACCATACTCGTAAAAACCGAGGGAAATTACAAAATGTTCGAACGCGTCTGACAAAATGGCGAAACAAAAATTTGTTTGCACGAACATGCGAGCGAAAGCGCGAAAGGGGATTAATTATAAAATAATGAATATCCCTTTGCGATTTTAAATGAACGCCGCCGGTCGAGATTTCGTCGCCGAAAAAACTAAATGACCAGAGGGCGAAGACCGAATTTAACGAAGTCCCGAAGGAAAAGCGCATCTCCAAGCGCATCGAGCGTCGACCGGCTTCCGCATAGTCGTTTCCTTCGCGTTATGAACGGGTCAGGGATCAAACAAGCGTGCCTTCTTCAGGAAAAGAAATGAATGGAGGTATAGGAAAGGTAGAGAGGCCGAAGGTAAAGAGATATAAAGCTCGGCAACCTTAGAATGCCTTCGGGTGCCTTCCACCACGCTGAGCCTCCATTATTTAACCTCTCTCGGTTGATCTGGTTCAATTGTTTGCGTTTTCATAGGTGAGCCTATGATCTTATTTTCTGCCATTCTCTATCGACCTCGACTCTATTCCGCGCCGTCGCTCGAAAATTTATCGCAAACTTTTATTCTTTTACGTCGCATCTTCATTCGAATCGAGTTCGCTTCGATTTCATTGATAAAACATTTTGGACCAGAATTACTCGGTCGATGGGACATTCAAGTTCATACGCAGCTGTATAATATTTGCAACTCGTAATACGTATAGTAAATTATACTTGTGATAACTTTGTACTGACACAAGATGAGGCATAATGTAATTAAAAAAGGTATTTGGTACTGTATTGATTCTAGAATTACGAAGAGGAAAATTCGAGGAGGTCAAATGATTTATGTCAAATGATAGGATTGTTCCATTGAAATTTGCAAATTTAGAAATGAATTTAGCAAAAGAATTTGGAAAAAATTTATTTGGACCAAGTGCATTCTTAATAGAAACGCTGTCCATAAATATTCAGCTTGGTAATATTCAACTTCAAATTGAACATACCTATTATACCAACTGAATATACCTACTATAATTGGATTCATAATAGTAATATACCTATTACAAGTGCATCTTGGATACACCTATTATTAACATTGAGTATATCTGTTATTAACACTGGCTGTACTCATTATTAAAATTGGATACACCTATTATTAACATTGAGTATATCTATTATTACCATTGACTATACGTGTTATTAACATTGGATATACCTATTATTAACATTGGGTATACCTAACCACCACCGAAGAAGTACCCACCTGAATAAAAGTATAATATTTCAACGATGTCAAAAGAAAGATGAAAGCTACAGGATTTTAAAGCCTTTTCACGAACGAATTAGTGAAATGGTCGAGGGTTTCATACATTTTGGACGAGGATGGTGCACTTAGGTTTGTCTGTATCGTCGGACATCATGTGGAGCGTAGAGCATTTCCCGGTAAAAAGTATCCACGAAGTTTACGCGTACGCGCGAGATGGCCGATGCAATTTGAGCTTTTTAAGAGCCGAAAGCTGGCGCTGGATGCGGCAGATGTTTCTTCCCACGGGATGGCCGAACGTCCAGATTCGCTACTCAACTTTTCCGCGGTGGATACCCGGCCAGATGTTCGCAACGATATAATTTGTTCACGCTATGCCGCTCCAAGAACTACCAATCAGTTAACTCCAGCCGCGAACTTGTTTGAATTGCGGCGAAATGTTGATACTTGACGAAGAATCAGGTTTGGGCAAAAATTTGATATCCCGAGATGAAGCATACACTGAGACGATCGAGGTGAAAGAACAACTTTTAACATAAAATATAAGATGGACATAGTGATAAGACTGCTTCAGGAAAGACATTCTTTAATATCAAAGATATAATGTAGACAGCGATGATTGATTTGATCAGTTCAAAAGATACCGTTTCAAAGATTTACATTGGATGAATAGTGAATTGAAGTAATAATTGAAAACTATAATTATTTAATTAAATTAAATTTATGTTCTCAATGAGTCAGAAATCATGTGACAATCTAAAAGGTAGATCACCTTGAATTTTAAAAGAGATATATTCTGGAATTTATTTCTGAGTATGAATAAAACTTTCTGTTATCAGAAATATCTATGAAATTATTTCACATATTCTCTCTGAAAACATATATTGCGAATGGTGAAAGTGATGTTTGATGAATAAATATATGCAACCAAGTATGAGGAATAGAATATTGAAGAAATCTAAGTTACCTATTCTCCAATAAAAAAAATATCTTCAATATTTTCATTTGACTTATACAAATAAAGAATCATTTTAAAAAAAGACCTATGTCTACCAACATATACAATGTTATTTTTCAGACAAAAATAAAATATTAGATTTGTATAATACTCCTCCACATAATTCTGTTTCGCAGTAGTCGATCAAATAAGTCTCGTAGAATTCGATTTAACAAATCAGGGTGTTATTCCCGATCGACATATTTATTCAAACATAAAGGAAAAAAAATAAGTGAGGTTGATTAACAAATATTATCCATACGCGTCCTCATTGTAATTTTTTTTTTAAACTGATCTAGCTGGTCAACATTTCAATGCTCTATCAACAGGCTATGTTGCGATGACAGATTCTCGATAGAGTAGTAAATACGGTAAAATTGAGAGATTAAATTAAATTGAATTTCTAACAGCCGATGTAGAGTTCGATTGATCGCGAGAAATTCATCAGGGTAACTACCCACGCAATGTGACCCACTTCCGCATCGTGTTTCTCATTCCAGCGCGTATGAACTCACCAATGAAATGACATCGTATTACGTGATACGTGCTATCTCTGTACGTTCTATATATGTGCACTTGTACTTCCATTAGATATCCTCATCCTCTGCGATTGATTTCGATTAACGTTGTTACGCAAATTAAAATAATTGGCATATTCGGAATTGTGCATAACTCGATCCCTCAAATTTCGCGACTTCGGATTTTGGGAATTTGCGGACTTGGGAGTTTTGAAACTGGAATTTCGGGGTTTTTAAATTTTCAGATATTTAGGAGCTTTGAAATTTGGGAATTTGTATGCTTGAGAAGTTAAGGATTTGAGGATTCTGCAATTTGGAAACTTGAAGCCTTGGAATTCGGGGATCTGAGGATTTGGGATTAATGGAGATCTGAAAATCTAAGAATTTGAGAATTGAAGGGATTCAAGAATGTAGGAATTCGAGGTTGTAGAAATTCGGATATATAGGGATTTGAAGATATATCGATTCTGGTTTCAAAATTGATTGTATTTTCAAAAACTTAAAAAATCTATGTACATATTTCAAAATCTATGAATTTCATTTCTTAGAAATCTAGCAATTTATAGACTGCGAAACCTGAGAATGTCAAAATTTGGCAAGTGGAATGATTTGAAATTTGGAAATGAATGAAGTTTTCGTGATTTTTATTACGGATGACAATTACAACCACCATCATAAGTAAACATTTCAAACTACCAACCCTAAATACAACCAAACTCCCTACAATAACTCCATTCTCTTATAAATCGTCCTAATCGTCCGCAAACCAAATTTTCTCCATCCTCGCAATATATACAGAAAAATTCCTATTAACTTCATCTCGTTCAAACATCAAAACCAATCCACTAACCTCGTTTCATCGAAAAAATTCTCGTTCATTATCAAAAATTTAAATTTCTTAACTGCGTCACCTATCGCGGAAGAATTCAGTATTTCACAATGTCGGACGATTTTCAAACAGATGATACCTAATTACCCGTGTAAAAAGATGGGTTCGCGGTCTTGTTCGGAGAACGAGTCGATAGGTCGATCGTAACTGGATAAAGAAGATCGAGTTGTCGGACAGGTTACGCGCGAAGAATGTAAAATTAGAGTGTTATTACGGGGGGGCAGGGTGCCTTTAAATGGCCAGTCTGTTCCGTTTCAGCAAACTTCGCATTTGCATGCACGCTGGCTGACCCGATGTGTCGAGCACGCTCGTCCAACGAGAAAATTACATCGACACCGCAAGACTGTAACTGTTAAAATCCTTCGTCGTGCTAATTAAGTTCGCACGCGTGCACGATGTTTCCCAGCAACAATTGTTTCCCAGCTGTTTGCCCAGCGAAATTGAATTGCTCGTGGGCAACGGGCGCGGGCACAGTGCTGCGATTAGTTCTCGAGAACTGTCAACGAATGCCATCTTCTTTGTAGCATAACGGTGTTCGATATTTTGTAGTTTTTGGGGATTATTGGTAATGAGGAGGTATTGGTTATGTTCACTAAAAGATGATGGAAAATTTGAGACTTGAAATTTTGGTAACTTAAAGAGTTGGGAAATAGGGATTTGGAAATTTCCAAATATGGGAAACTGAGGTTTAAAGATTTTGAAATTTGGAGAGTTGAAAATTTGTATTTATTGAGAACTGTGATTGTCTTGTTTGTAGTATGGGGATGTTCGATCATTGCAGTCCATATTTTGAACTTTTTGGAGATTATTGATACTGAGAGGGAAATTTTGAGATTTATCATTTGGGTTTGGGAACCTAAAAATTAGGAAATTTGATATTAGAGTTTGGTAGATTAGAAAGTTGAAAAATTGGGATTTGGAAATTTTTAAATATGAGAAATTGGAGTTTGTGAATTTCAAAATGAAAGAGTTTGGAATTTGAAAATTTGTATTCCTTGAGAACAGTCAACAAATATCGTCTTCTCTGTAGTATTGAAATATTCGACGGATGTTTTCCATATTTTGGACTTTCGAGGATTATTGGCAGTGAAAAGATATTGGATACGTGCATTGAAATATATTGAAAAATTGGGGATTTTGTGGAGTAAAAAGTTTGGAAATTGGAGACTAACGTTTGATCGCTTAAACAGTTGAGAAAATGAAATTTGGAAATTCCTAAAAATAGAAAATTGGAGTTTCTGAATTTGAAAGTTTTTGAATTGGAAAATTTGTGAATTTGGAAGTTAAGGATCCGAATGTTTTAGAAATCGGAGGAGTTTCAACAATTTCGAACTTTCGGAACATTAATGTTTGCAATCTTAGAAATTTATGAATTTGATGATTTGAAAATTTTAGAATTCTGAATCCTTCTTTGACCACTCTGTATAACACATTTAATATAATTAACGACCCTTCACATTACAACAGGGGGATCATGCTACTTATAATATTAAATACATTACCTGATGCTAATGAATTCTCTCCTTAACTAAACTAATTAATTGATTCTAATAAATCTCCATCTTAAGTATGCAAATTAACAGATTCTAATCAATCTCCGTATACAACGAAACACTTGCCCAAAAAAGTTTATTATTTCTACATAAAGATATATAAATTAATTAATTTAAAAAAAAAAGGTAATGAAAAAGGAAATATCAATTTCAGCTTGTAAAGTTTATCTAAGCATTTAATGGTCTCGATAAAATAATAACAGAGAGCGAATCCAATTACTGCGTTATATTAAAGGTTATATATTTTCTCGTACCTTGTTAGAGCTTTGTCCCATATCGAGCTCGCGGTTATAACGTTTCTCGCCATAGATCCAATCTTGCACGACCTTTTGAATTTCCGGCTTCTCCGGGTCCACTAATCGAAAGGCAGTGATATTGGTCCCTCCGTGCTTGAATTCCTCCAAATCGACGCTGTGTAGGTCCTGCAAGGAATTTGGTTCGCTTTATGAATTCCTTGAACCCCGGCTGCCTGGCTTTTTGTATGCTGCCAGACCACGAGGGAATTTTATTGCGTGCACGCCAGAAACGTTTAATATCGGTTCGGTAACGTTTACCGTCGATTGCGAGATTTATAGAACCGTTCCACTTGTGGCCGGAAAAAATTGTCACATTTTCAATATCGCGAATTATCGACGTCGGCGATCGAACACGACTGAATATAACAGGATTGTGTAGTTCAATAATGCTACTACGTGTTGCAAACTCGGCAATACGATATCTCGAAAGGCGACTTATGGAAATTAACTTATAACGCTTATGGATTACTGGTCTGTGAAATTCTGCCTTTCTGGTGTATAAAGGGATCAATTTTTTTAATCGATTATTTTATTTAATTTATAAGTTATAGGTTTTAGGCATTTTTCATTGTGAAACTTTTAAATATTCCAACTTAGAAACTTCGAAAGTGAGCAAAGTTAAACAATTTTCGGGTTCGAAAATTTGAAAAATTGGGGATCATATATGTGTCAATTTTTTAATTTAGAAATCTGAGAATGGAAACTTCGGAAACAGATTTTCGTATTTTTAGATTGAAAAATTTATAAATTTCAGGAGGCAGAAATCGGAAAGTACAGATATTTGGTCATTTGAAAATTTGAATGTTCAAAAATGCAATAATCTCAAATTTTCTATTTCTTCATTCCATACATAAAAAAATTTTTTCACTTGAGGATGTAGTACATTGGAAATTTAATACATAGAAATTAAGTAACTTGCTAGTTCACGTAAAAATTCCAAATTTCCAAGTTCAAAAATGTTCAATTTTGAAAAGATGAAAGCAAGGAAATATTAAAACCGCGACATTGTTAATATGGCATCCAACGAATGCGATAATCTGAAACTGCGGTACTGTAAAAATAACACCAACAAATGTGATAATCTGAAACTGAAGTGATGGAAAAATGTCATCAGCCAGTGTTATCATGCAAAAATACGATATTGTAAAAATGAAATTAGTAATGTGATAATCTGAAACCGCGATATTCTAAAAATCACATTAGCGAACGTGATCGTCTGAAACTACGATACAGTGAAAATAAAATTAGCGAACGTGATTATCTGAAACTGCGATTTTGTAAAAACGACGTCAGCCAATGTAATAATTCGAAATTACGAAATTGTAAGTATACCATTAGGAAATAGTTCCAGACCGCGATGTTATAAATGTAACATTACAAAAATCGATAATCATAAATTTATGATAAGTAATCCCCGACGTGATTTGAAACTACAAAAATATAAACCGGTTAACAGTGCTTCCTCGAACATCGCGTAACAGATCGTCGCTGAAACTCCACGTCTGTAAAACGTTAATCCGCAAAAGCGAACGTTGTGTCGTTTCCACGCTTCATGGACAGATATTAGCCGTCTAGTCACGCGGTGGCTATCAGCAGAAATAGAGATATCTCCGGAATAGAATGGAGCAGCTTCTCTAGCAGGCTATCTACATCATGGTGGCAGCCGGCGTGATTTAAAGTCAGCCAACTCCAAAGCGCAACTACGTCCACCTTTTCGAATGCTCAAGCAGCTCGTCGCGGCCATTTATTATCCTTTGTCCTGTGTTCTGGTCAGGATAGATAAGTTTGCCATTCTCGATGCACCGTCGCCGCGAGTTGTTTCGATCCACGGGCACAGCGATACAACATCGAGCCAGATCGATCGACTCGATGGTGATCGACCATCCCGTCGCCTCAGGACATTCGTTCATCCTTTACCCTTACACGATATTCCTTTCTAGTGACGTTCCGCGAACTTTGCTCGATGAAATTCCGCGAATTTGAATAATTTCTTTGTAGTCTCCACGGGACACGAAAAAGCTTCTCGCTTTTCCGTGAAATGGGAGTAGAACTTTCGATCGGACGATGTGCCGATCGATCCGGTACGCGGATAATCATTTTTAGGGGTTTGGTTATTTTTGGTCGTTCACGAAATGGATTGATCGGGTTCTATTGTAAGTCTTATTCACAGTACTATTTTATTTAATTCGATGGATGAAGAATGGATACCGGATATACGTCACATCTGATATCAGACATTTTTGATTGGTCAAAGTATGAAATCTTTTCATTCACGAATGCTTTGATATGGAAATCTGTAAATTTAAAATTATCATACTCTGTATTTCCAATTTATAAATTCATCGAATTTCAAAATTTAAAAACTCCTGAACTTCCAAGTAGAAATTTTCAGAGTTCTCGAATATTCAAACCTTCATATTTTACCATTTCCAAATTCTCTATTTTTCAAAACTCCAATTCTGCAATTTCCATTTTCAAATCCCAACTCCATTTCCCCTGAATTTCATATTCCCCAAAATTCTCAATTCCCCTGAATTCCCAATTCTCAAATTCCTAAATTCCCAAATCCCAAAATCCCCAAATTCCCACATTCCTAAATCCTGAAATTCCTTTATTCCCAAATTTTTCAAAGCACTAAAATTCCCAAATTCTATAGAATTCCCAAAGTCCTAAATTCCCAAATTCCCCAATTCCCAAATTCCCAAATTCTCTAATTTCGTTATGCCCAAATTTTTCAAATATCCACAAATTTCCATATTCTCGAATTCCTAAATCTTTAAATTCCTTAATTTCCCAATTCCCCAACTGCCTAATTCCCAAACTTCCATAGTCCACCCCGATCATACGCAATATATCACCCCGATATCGTCAAATAACATAATCATCCCTGTCCCGCTGTGGGCCAAAACTCCCACTTACACGATTGTTCGCATAATATACTAAAGGATGATTGTTGACCCAACTGGAGCATCGACGAATTACCTTCTCGTTGAATTACCTGCGCTCCATGAAACACTGATTCAGATACGCGGAATTATGGTCGCGCCCGAGCACACTCGTATTTCGGCTCCACAAATTCCGACGTGTCCCCGGATTCTGCGACACCGACGTACTATCGCATCCTGCTGGTCATTATGGTTATTATGCTCGCTACGGTTATGATGATTGTTATCGTCGTCATTGCCAACGTTGCCATTAAGCTTCTTATTACCAGCGTTTAGTACGCGTAACGTTATGCTACGAGCTCCAACTTCTTGCAACTCGAGTTTATGCGGTTGTTGACGGTGTTTCTTTCTGTTTCTGTCTTTTCCCCCCGGTCCATCAGGATAAATACTTCGTTACATGGCACCTCTATTTCTTGGATCAGTTTGGATCAACAATTAAAATGAGCCAATTAACTTTATACGACAAACTTTTACTACCGTCAATTGTTATAAATCATTGTACTTGTTGCATTAATATATTTACATGATCGAATAAAATTGAAAAATCAGATCGATGGGCCCAAATTGTACAAGAAAGCAATTTAGAATTAAATTCTCAGAAGTTGACTCTAATTCAAGATTAAGCGAGTGTTTACAGAAACTATTTCGGTCGATCGATTTTATTGGCCAATCAAAAGTTGCCTAATGTGAATGCCTTTTATTCCGATATCGTAATTGTCGAGTGAATGCGCAAGTAGCTGTGAACACGAAAAGAAATGAGGGACTTAAATTGAAATGCAAATAAAATGAATAAATGCATAGTCTCCTGCCACAGGGATGAATACTTATGAAACATTGAAAGTGCAAACGATCGTAATTTGGAACAAAAATAATATTGAATTGTTTGATCGAGCGAATGCGCAAACAGTATTGCGATTCACTTATTAGGGTAAACGTAGTTGGCACATATTTGACTCATTTCTTATTAAAATTATTGTTTTATCAGTAAATTACTTTCTTTATTTAACTAGAAATTATTTTACAATTATAGCAGTTATCTTTTTCGTTTATTAGTGACTTGATTCATCATATATTTTTTAATGAATCGAACACACTCGATACGGTTCTATAATAAACTTCTGTTTAAAAAGAAGATAAAATTAACCCTGCAGACAAATAGTTGCCATATAAACATTAAATAACAAATAGTTTAAAACTTTTTGTAAATTATACATAATAAATTGAATGAGTAATTGACACGAGATAAAATATATTCTTGAAAACAACTACAGTACATTTATGATTGCAAAAAATAACTTCCTTTTCGTGATTCAAGATCGACGTGTCAGAAAGAACACATTCACAAGAAATGGATCGTTTTAATTATGAAAAATCGTTCTTTTTCTCGAGCTATGCTTTGACAGTCACTTCAGTAATCTTGAATGTCAAAAACAGCAGACAGAAAACGATTTAAAAGTTTTATAAACGAAAGGCGACGTCCCTTTTGGGAGAACTTTCGCGCATATGAAAAGTTCTTGGACGCGGAGTCAACCACCGATCGATATCTATCATATCTCGTGATTTACGTGCTTCTACACGTTCCACATACGTAATTCCCACTTGTCTTACCGCGACAGAATATCTCCTCGGGTTGGATAAAAATATCGCGAACGCGTTTTGAATGCGGGACACAGACATCAACGAGGAGCTTCTGACGTCTGAAGGAAAGTGGTGGATTTAGAACAGGTCGTTTTGTCATTTACAACTCGGATATAAACTTCGTTCAGTGTTACTGGGAATGCTCCACGAGTAATGCATTTTACTCTAAAAATATAATAACGAAATTGGTACAATTTTATGATATTCCATCTCATTGTTATATCGATATCAGCCACCGCATCTGCATTCAAGATTTAAGAATTTACAGAATTCAGAAGTTTGGAATTTTTGAATTTGAAAATTTTGGAATTCTCGAATTTGTGGAAATTCGTGGAATTGCGAATTCTGGAATTCGTGAATTGGGATCTTAGGAATTTGGGAATTTGGGAATTTGGGAATTTGGGAATTGGGGAATTGGGGAATTGGGAAATTGGGGAAAATGGAGGAATTGGGGAATTTGAAATTTGGGAATTTAGGGATTTGGAAATTTGAGAATTTGAGAATTTGAGAATTTGAGAATTTGAGAATTTGAGTTTGGGAATTAAGGGATTTGGAAATTTGAGAATTTGAGTTTGGGAATTAAGGGATTTGGAAATTTGAGAATTTGAGAATTTGAGAGTTTGGGTATTTAGGGATTTGGAAAGTTGAGAATTTGAGAATTTAGGGATTTGGAAATTTGAGAATTTGAGAATTTGAGAGTTTGGGAATTTGGGAATTTGGGAATTTAGCACTAAGGGGATCAGTGAATTACAAAAATTCGGAACTTTCAAATTTAAAAATTTGAAAATTTTAATGTGGAATGTGAAATATGAATTTGTATGCAGTGTATCGTGTAAAAAAATAATTACATTAAAAAATAAAAATTCTTTTCGAAAATAATATCCCTTTCTTACTTTCGTATGAACATAATCCTTATATTTTCAGTTCCATGCACGTGTTAAAAGTACACATCTCATTCGTCATTCTTCGCAGAAAATATCGATTGAAAGATTTTTGAATCATGTTGAGTGGTTGCCAACGTAACATTCGACGTAATTCGTTCGCTTTAACCGACGTTCAAGTTTGATGTCCATCGAAACGTGTTCAGGAAAATATTGTGTTGGCACCAGGAGAAAAATTGCGTTAATAAATTTAAAAAATCGTGAATCGGACGTTGTTTTTTTCCCTGTCGAGAATTCTCTGGTCGAATTAACGACCTCGTATATCTTCGTGCGAATTTTATTTGAACGATGGGACCAAAGGCGGCAAAATTCTGTGGCTTCAGAGATGATATGGTAATCAGTTCGTTATCGATCAGTTGTGACGCTCTGACTCAATATAGAAATATGGTAAGTGGTGATAAGTGGATTATCTGACGATGGGAAGTCAAAGTATTCATTGACTCGAAGAATTATAACTGTAGGATCGTTTATGCAGATTCGGTCCGATTTATTTGAGCGTTGAATATCGGCGTACACCAAAAATACATATAAATTCATTAATAAGTATTTTAGGAATTCACGACTTGCTGTAGAAGTTGATTCAATTTTAGATTATTATATTTCGAAATCTTCGAATCTCGGAATTCTTAAACTCAAAATTTGGCAAATAACCTAATTCTCGAATGTCGAAATCGCCAAATTTTCAACTGTCTAAATCTCCACATCCCTAATATCTTAAATTTCGAAATTTCAAATTCTCCAAATTCTCAAATTTCAAATTATAAAATACCCAAATACCCAAATTCCTGAATTTCCGAATTTCTGAATTTCCGAATTTCCGAATTTCTGAATTTCCGAATTTCTGAATTTCCGAATTCCCGAATTCCCAAATTCCCAAATTCCCAAATTCCAAATTTCAAATTCCCCATTTCCCAAATTTCTAAATTCCCAAATTCCCATATTACAAATTCCCAATTTCCCAAATTCCTAAATTCCCAAATTCCTAAATTCCCAAATACCTAAATTCCCAAATTCTCAAATTGCCAAATTCCCAAATCTCCAAATTCCCAAATCCCCAAACACCCAAACTTCCTATTCTAATATCCCCAAATCTCCAAATCCTTAATTACCAAAAATGCCAAACTCAACAAATTCCAAATTTCAATACTTGTATCCAAAAGAACTGCCTATAAATCTTATATGGAATATTTAAACCGATTCCTTCATCTATGGATTAAAATTAAAAAAAAATTGTTTCAACCTTTCCACTTCGTTAAAAGAAAAAAGGACATTTAAAAACGTACCTATTCAATTTAAAATAAACTGCGCAATTAATTACCATTTTCTCCGTTTGGGGCGCGAAAGAAAATTAATGAGACCCGATCGCATAATTTCTCTTGATCGATCGATCCATGACCCGACAATTAAATTCTTAACAACTAGAATTCCATTAATTTCGTTTGTCGTTAAGCGAACGCCAGTGAACTTTTCTGATCGCCTTCCTAATGAGATCAGCTTGATGGATGAAGGGAGATTCCCTAGCTAGCTGGATAAACGATATAAATGAAAATAAATAGCTTCCAAACACGTCGTCCACACGGTGTAGACAATATTCCATTCGGACTGCGTTTAAGTACCGCTGAAATCACGCAGTATTCGTCATAATTAATTCCTTTCGCCGTTCATTCTTCTTTG
The DNA here is from genome assembly GCA_947623535.1 of Coelioxys conoideus. Taxonomy (NCBI): domain Eukaryota; kingdom Metazoa; phylum Arthropoda; class Insecta; order Hymenoptera; family Megachilidae; genus Coelioxys; species Coelioxys conoideus. Next base: position 13,229,463 of record OX392457.1, on the reverse strand, counting down.
ATGTCACGGAATATCCTGCTCTTAATATCGCCGAGATTCTTCGCGAGGCACTAAATCATCGGCCACGTTCGTTCTTTGGGAGAACATAATATATCGCCTTGGCAATTATCTTCCAGATTCGGCGAATTTTATTCAAACGATTTAACTCGTTACAGTCCGTTACACCGTCGAACGATTAGAACTCTGTAAACGACGCCGGTCGAGTTTTGATTTACGTTTGAAGACCGAAGTAGATTAGGTCCGAATAATTTGAATTTCGACGCACCGATTTCCAGCATACATATATTTATACCGTACGGAATTGCGTCTCGTGAAATTATAGCACATGGAATTATGTTTCCTGGAATTTTAGTGTGTAAAATTATGGAGCATCGATTTGCAATACGTGAAATTATAGCGCATGGAATTATGACGTATAACATTTCGACTCGTGGAATTCCAACGTGTGAAATTATGTCGCATGGAATTGCTTTTCGTGGAATTATAACGCGTGGAATTCCAAGGCGTGAAATTATAGCATATGGAATTACGACGCACGGAATTTCAACGCGTGAAATTATGGCGCGTAGAATTACACTTCATGGAATTTCGACGCGTAGAACAACGTGTGAAGTTATAGTGCATGAAATTACGACGCGTAGAACTTTCACGTGTGGAACTTCGACGCGTGGAATTCTAACACGCAAATTTATAGCGAATCGAATTACGTTTTGTGGAATTATAACGCGTGAAATTATGTTTCGTGGAATTCCAACGCATGAAATTATAGTGCATGGAATTCCAGTGCGTAAAATTATCTTGCATCGATTTGTAACGCGTGAAATTATAGTGCAATTGTAGGGCGAGACGTACAGAATTTCGACTCGTGGAATTCCAGCGTGTGAAATTACGTCGCATGGAATTACGTATCGTAGAATTATAAGGCACATAGAGTTCCAATGCGTGCAATTATAGCGCATCGACTTATAACGCGTAAAATTATAATACGCCGACTTGTAACGCGTTGAATTCGAACATGTGAAATTATGTCGCATCAAATTACGACACGTCCGTTTATAAGACGTGGAATTACACCGTGTGCAATTATAAGGTATAAAACTGCGATCTAACACGCGGAAATACAACACGGTGTAATGTAACAGATTATAGTACCACAAATTGCTATAATTTATCACTTATGATTCGCGTACACCTGTCACGATACACTTTAACAACCTAAAGCCGACTTATTTCATAGAAACTGTGAGATTGAATATCGCGTACAAATTATAATCTATCAACGAATAGTGACAGATATAGGAATTGAAAACGAGTGATCAAAGGGTCGTGGTTGGAACAACAAATCTTCATCCCTGTCACCTAGAAAACTATCCTGTAGGGTATAAATGACTAGAAAGAACGCGGAGCTTTGAATGGCTGAACAAATACAGTCTCTAATTTACATTTTAATGGATCTAAATTGAAATCTGGTAAACGCGACCGAGATAAATCGCGTCAGGGTTACGCAGGCTATTTACCTTTTATCACTTATTGCCGATTGGCGAGGCATGTTCTGCTGTGTAAATTGTAAATTGCTAATTTCCTTTGAGATTGCTTTGAGGATTTACCTTGAAAAGATAAGCTGATGGAGAAGCGTTTGAACATGATTTACCGTGTAATTGTCTGCGTTTAAACGGCATGCTCTTGACGGATAAATTGAAATTACAGTGTTATTGTCACAGCAACGAACAACAAAACTTTGCTACAATATCAAAGCGTTAGATGTCACGTGTAATTATTTATACAGGGAATTGCTCGAGTTTTAATGAGGTAAGTCATTTTTATAAGGTTTTAAAAGATATTTCATTTCGTCTTAAAATATACTTAATCAATTTTATAGTTAAATTCCGTAATATATCTAGATTCTAAATGTATCTAAATATGTACGTAGAATTAATTCAGGGTATATCCGGTTTTAATTATTTCAATTTTAATAATGTAACAATTATAATGATACTTGTAATAATTATACTTTCATACGTGTAATGTTACAAATTTGGAATAACGCGAAATATTTATTTTTGTTGAGCGAGGTAAATTATATTTAATATTTTCAGTAATTGAAACAACCACGATTAAATTGTCAATAAAATTGTATAAAAAACGCGAATATCCACGTGTTGAAAAATTGAAGAATTCATATCATAAATAAATTTTGGTAAAATTAATAATTTTCAGGGAAACAACGCGCGTTTTACGGAAAAATCTGACAAGCCCGAAACGTGACGTTGTTATTTCACCCCTTATTTTCGTGAATTTCTCTTTGGTGGCGCGAGCATCCTACTTCTTAAAATTAACAGTGACGAAGTGGAATTAAACGAGGCGAGATATTTGCGCGACGTTAATTGCAATTACAGCCATAAAACCGGCAACAACTCGAGTAAACACAACTTTCCGATCCCTTTGGCTCCACTTTTCGCTAGCAACGGTATGTACATCACGATTATCCGACAGGGTCAACGAAGCTTCGAAGAAGCCTGCTAAACCGTGGACAACGATAAATTGCTAATTATACCGAGACAGCTTTTCCTCTGAACTACCGTGAAAGTATAGAGAATCTTTTCTCAGTGGATGTTTTTCATGGGGATTAAATAAAAGTAAGTGAGACGTTTTTCACTCAGTTGGAAAATATTCTCGACATTTTAATCGATACCTTGCAGATCGTGTCGCAGTTAATATCAACTTTCTTTTTCAGTTTGCAGATTTTTATAGTTTCCGAATTCCTGACATTTCCAATTTCTTCATGATTTTGAATCTTTATACCTTTGATTTTCATGTTTGAATTTTTGTGTTTGCAAATTTCTGTATTTTCGTATTTTCGTTTCGTGAATTTTTATGTTCTCGCATTTGTCAATTTGTAAGTTCCTAAAATTCTGAATACTTGAAGTTCAAATTTCTGTATAACTATATTTATCAAATTTTAAGTTTCTGAGTTTTTGTACTTTCAAATAGAAAATCCACAAATTCAAAAATTTCCTATGCATGAACTCATCAAATCTCCAAATCTCCAATTTTCCAAATCCCCAAATTTCCAAAATCCCAATTTACCAAATCCCCAAATTTAAAATAATCCCAATTTCCCAAATTTCCCAGTCCCTAAACTCCAAATCCCAAAATTTCTAAATTGGCGAGCACCCGGATTCTAAATCTCCAAATCCCCAAATTTCCAAAATCCCAAATTCCTAAATTTCCGAGTCCCTAAATTTCAAATCACCAAATCTCCAACTTTCCAAATCCCCAAATTCCTAAATTGGCGAGTTTCCGGATTCTAAATCTCCAAATCTCCAAATCTCCAAATCTCCAAATCTTCAAATCTTCAAATCCCCAAATCCCCAAATCCCCAAATCCCCAAATGTCCAAATGTCCAAATGTCCAAATCTCCAAATCTCCAAATCTTCAAAAACCCAAATCCTCAAATATACAAATCCCTAAACTTCCGAAATTTCCAAATTCCCGAATTCCAAATCCACAAAAATTCCTAAATTTCCAAATTCCCAAATTCTTAAATTCCTCAGTATCCAAATTTCCATACCTCTAAATCCCTGAATCGCCAAATTTTCAAGTTCCCAATTTCAATAACCACCAACTCTCTAAATTCTCGAACACCTATATTTCGTCCGTCATTTTTGATCGCGGCGCGAATTATTTTCCAACGGGCAGCAGCGTTCGCCGAATAATTGCAAGGCAGCCCGATGAACGAGGGAACTACAAATTGCTGCCGTATTACGAATAATTTATAATTACAAGCCAGAGAACAATCTGCGCCAGCGCTTTTTCCCTTCGTATAACCTGTGATTTCTCGCTCGACTAAGTGCGGCTACGATGCCGCGGAACAGGAAATCGTTGCTGAAACGTTCCTGGCTCCCTTCTTCTTGCACTTGCGACGCCATGCGAATACCCGATTTCGATCATCCGACCGTTTCAACCGAGTTTATTCGATTTAATGGAGGTTAATGCTGCTCGATAACTGGACGATTAAGGGGAGATGGGATACAATTAGATAAGCGAGCCAGCTCGTTGCTGTCGATTAATCACCGTAATGGCTCTGCTCACGACACCGATATCGTCGATGTTTTTACGATTTTCGTGCAACTGCGAGAACGATTAAAACCGGCGAACGCCGTTGCCCGGACACGGTTATGTTTCAGGAGATTAATGACTTCATTATGGTAAGGCAGTTCGTTGATCTTTATCCGATCGGTCTTCGTGTTTTTTGCGAATCGCCGGGGCGAGTTTAATTGGCGGGTTGAACGATTAGCGCGAATCTCTGGTCGAATCGGTTTCATACGACTCGATTAGGTATGATTTCATTCGACGTCATGCGATTTGGAACGGTTTGATTCGACGTGATACGATTTGGAATGGTTTGATTCGATTACGAATGTTTTGATTCGGCGCGATTCGATACGGAACAATTTGATTTGATTTGATTCGATTCGGAACGGCTCGTTTTGATGCAATTTGATTTGGTATGGTTTCGTTCGATTTGATTTGCCACGATTCAATTTCGCACGAATCTATCGAAAATGAGCCGACGCAATCCATCGACGTACTTTAATTTGATGCTATTTAGTTGGAAATAATTCGAATCGAGATGGTTCAGTTTTATGCAATCTAATACCAGGTAATTCAATCCGGCACGATTTGATTCGATGCGATTCAATTCGACCTGATTCGATTTAATATGATTTAATTTCATGTAATCTGACTGAACATGGTTCAATTCGACGAGATCCATATCGATGTGATTCAAACCATCATTGTTCAATTCCATACATTCTGACTCGCGATTCAATTGTACGGAATTTACTTCGAATTTACTTCGTGTTCCATTTCGATATGATTCAATTCGATATGATTAAATTTATTGCATTCTAATTCGAAACGATACACTTCACGCATTTCTATTCGACGTTATCCAATTTCGCGTATTTCAATTCGCCATTATCGAATTTCACGTACTGAAACATTTAAATTCAATATGATTCAACTCGACACGTTTCAATTCTGCACGATTTATTTTGACCCGATTCGACTCGACATAAATTGATCCCTTTCCCAGTTTTCGACAATTTGATCGAATACAATTGAACTCGTCAAAATTCAACTTGACACGTATTAGTTTGACACGATTTTAATCAACGAGTTTTTATTAAGCTCGTTTCAATTCACGGAGTTCAAATTAATACAATCGAACTCGACGTTATTTAATTCAACGCAATTTTATTCAACGTGTTTAATTCCGTCGTGACGACAGAGATTTAACTTTATGAGTATCACATTTGACCCCATCTAACTAATCTTGCCTTGACCCCGTTAGAAACCATCTTATTTAATATTAAAGAGAATAACCGATTTAATGGTTTGATATAATTATATGTAACTGTTAAATCACTAACAACTATACAAATAAATAAAAAAAATATTTATTACGCGCAAAAACAATGATAATATCCATACAGGTAACCTTAGTTCAACGAATGTTAAGAAATGAATGTCCACATAAATATCGATACCCTACATAACCTAAAAGAATTTATGTAATTTTTGAAACGGGAGACTTTCACGTACGAGAGAACTAATATCAGAAGAAATAACATAATTTGTAGAAAATGATGCATAAAAAATAAAATTTAAAAAATGATAGTTAGAAAATGACATTTAGAAAGTGGTACTTAAATAATGGCATCTGAAAAATGATACTTTAAGGATAAAATTTGGAAATTTTAATCTCATAAAATCACATTCAGAAAAAGAAACGAACGTGAACGTTGATTTAAATTCTGCGTCACGCAACGGGTTAGCAAAGACCCGTTTCTATCGTGAAAGGATTAAATCAGGACTGCGTAAAAAAAGGGTTAAGCGAATATCGTAACGATACAGATAGGAAAACTGAGAACGTAGAGACATCGAAGATACACGGGTGTATTTACTCGAAGCGAAGTTCCTCGTTTCCTCATCGATTTCCTCTATCACGTTTCTGCATTAATGTACGTAAGAGAGCCGTTCTCTTTGTAGTTGTTCGCGCAAAGAGAATATCCCGGAGCTTCGAGCAGTCGGCACGGATTTCTGTGATTCGAATCTAGAGAAAAGGACGGTTAGGTGGTAAAGGAACGGGGTGAAATCGTCGTACGTGTTGTTCCAGAATGGCCGGAGGCGCGATCGTTGTAATATCGTCGATCGTCTCCCGGTATTCTTTCTTTTTCAACTTTTCCCCTCGCGGCGCGTAAAAGAGTCGGCGAATAAAGTTCTTGAAAGATGGATGCCTCGAATCGACGTGTCGCGAAGTATGATCGTATCGCATCGACCAACTATGCGTCGAGAAAGAAATAATTTCATTCGTTTTCTACTTCTGAGATACCCAAAACTAGTTATTTGAGAACAATTTTCCTTTACATGAGAACTACGTCAACAAATGCGCTTTGCAACTATGTTTTTTGTTTAACAGATTACCAAATTTTCAAATTCCTAAACTCCTATATTTTCCGTTCCCTGAACTATTGAATTTCAAAATTTTCAAATAACTAAATTTCATAAATTTCCAAATTCCCAAATCCCCAAATTCCCAACTTCCCAACTTCCCGAATTCTCAAATTTCCAAATTCCCAAATTCCCGAATTCTCAAATTTCCAAATTTCCAAATTTCCAAATTCCCAAATTCCCAAATTCCCAAATTCCCGAATTCCGAAATACCCAAATTTCTGAATCCCCAAAATTTCAAATTTCGTACATTTCTAACTTCCCAAATTCCCAAATTTCCTACATTCCTAAATTCCCCAATTTACGAATTCCCAAATTCCCAAATTTCCGAATCCCCAAATCCCCAAATCCCTAAACCCCCAAATTCTCAAGTCCCCAAATCCCCAAATTTCCAAATCCCCAAATCCCCAAATCCCCAAATCCCCAAAACCCCAAATCCCCAAAACCCCAAATCCCCAAATCCTCAAATCTCCAAAGTTTCCATATTTCCGAATTCCCAAACCTCCAAATTTCTACGTCTTTAATTCCCCAAATCATCCAATTTCCATTTTCCCAATTTCGAGAACCACCAATCCCCTAAATCGCCGAACTTGTTAATATAAGAACTACGTCAACAAATATGTAAGAAAATGACACAATTCTATGTATTAAAAATTACAACCTGATATATATTATTATATACGTAAGTCAATGCAAAATTCATCGTGTATGTCCTAATGTGATATCGAGACTCGCACACAATATCGTATGGCCAGAAATAAGTTATATCGCTGCCCTGATACTATAATTTTAAGGTATATAGTATAACTTTCTTTTTCCCCGATGAGCTGTTGAACGAGTGATGGACATCGCTTTATCACCAGGAAAAGATGGTACTTGGTTGCTTTTTGTGTTCCCGCGTATAATGGGGATAAAATGGAACGAGGTTCCGTTAAGTGGAAGAGGTTTGTGATTACCCTAATGATTCCCTGGTATCAGTTAGTCTTTAGTGAAATTGAAACGGAGACCCTGTACGAATTAGTATCATCAATAAACAAGATATCGATACCTCGACGGTGATAGTAATCATCCTAATGGATACAATTGCTGCTAAATCATTTAGCTAACGTAATCACGTACGAATAACGTGTGCGAATCTATAATAAAATTCAGCTGCTAATAAACTTAACGAAAATGAAACGTGGATTGTTAATTATGAACCAAAGAGAACGTTAGTGATGTTCAGAGAAAGAAAGTCGGTACCCGGTGAACGACGAACAATCCATTGATAAAAGACGACGTGATCGACGTACGAGCATTAATTGCATCCGAGTTTAATTAAAGGACTCACCAGAGAGGTGATGAGGTAACTGTGATAGTCGCTCATCATCCCTATTTGCTGTGCCTGCTTCAACACGTCGAAAATCCTCTCGGTGGAGCAATCCAGTACAATGTGCGACTCGGCCGAGTTCTTTATCTGCTTCAGCAACGGCCTGAAACAGTGGAAGCAAAGCGTATATTCATGAACGCGAGACACTTTTCTCCCGCGTGTATTTCACGCGTACCAGCCATCCTATCTGATTTGTCATGTTAAAAACTTCGCGAAATCTCGACAAAAGGGTTACTTCGCGACCGAATCAAGAACTACTTTTCCGTCGTGCAATTTTGAACGCGCTGTTGTTGTTTTATGCAATTTGGGACGAAATAAAATGCTATATAACACGTGGATACACGGAGTTCGGATATGTGATAGGTACGTGATAATTATGCAATGGGACACGTAATCGAAATACAGTCGATATGCAGTGATTGTAATTCATACAATTTAATCCAGTATATGGAATCAATGTATAATCGATACATAGTCGATATACAGTCAATATATTGTTGATGTAGAATCTATATACAATCAATGTAGACTCGATATACAATCGATATACTGTCGATATACAACCGATATACAGTTGGCATAGAATCGATGTACAATCGATACGAAATGGCATACCATCGATAAGAAATCAATATACACTCGACGTGGAATCGATATTCACACGATTTAAAATTGTAATACGGAGCGTGAGTAATACAACACGTATGTAATACCACGTTTAGTAATATAGCGCTTGGCACTATAACGTGTAGGTAATGTAACGTATGAATGATATAACGTGTAGTAATATCAGATCTATATAATACGTCTATATTCTCGCGGGTGATATAACGCTTAGGATATATATAAGTGATGCAATGTGTGCATTCACCTATAACAGCGAGGTTTCACCAGTAGAATGCATGAAACTCTATAGGAAATTAGCAATATAAAGTTTTTCAATGCCGTTACAAATGAATTTCTTGAATTTCTTCACCAAGGTCAATTTTCAAGAATCAGCTGGTGAAGCCATGACAAAACATTTTGTTACACCCTGTACATTAAACATTTGACTATTCGCACATATAGTTTGACTTTTTCATAAATAATATAATTAAAGTCTATAATTAGTATATAATATAAATGATACATAAACTATGTATAATAAAATTCTCCTTACAAAATGATAAACGACAGATTAAACAAAAATTTTAACAAGACCTACAAATAGCATAGCAACAAATATATTAAGAAATAATTGACAGAAGTTCGGAGGTTAATGACGAAGTAGAAATTGTGGATTATACAAGAAGAATACAGAAGCAAAGAGTAGAATAAAAAAATCAGAGGGCTGATTACGAAGCAGGGATCTGACGTTTCCGCGAGGCTGTTCGCGCGCGTTTATTCACGGTTCTCCCACGGGAAACGTGGTATAGCTTCCGATTCCGGACCTACACTCAGCCACCGTGTATTTCTGATCAAAATTTCATATGGCAAGCGGCTTCTTGCTCGCTTCCCCTCATCCAACATGCACGATAATGCGAATCACCTTATGCGCTCTCTGGAAGCCGGACTCCCGTTCATTGCGGGAATTTTTCATGTTGGCTTGCATAATTTAACGGAAAGTCTCTTTTATGCCGGTCGTTCCGACAGCCTGGCTGCCATCTTCAGGGACTCGCGACGATCGCGTTCGCTATATGGAACAATGAAACGAAGTAGCACAACCGGTACAAAATGTCCCACATTACTCGCATGAAAGTGTAAGATTGTTTAGAAAATGTTTGACGGAGACTATTTTTTGAGTGGTTGCGTCCGAAGTTGCTGACACCCCGTTTGAACGTAGACGGATTAGGTTAGAGTATAGATAGATCAGATTTATTGTCCCGGAGTATAGGAATACAAGTGATACGAGTTTCACTTTCGTACATGCCCCTAATATACAATATCACTGTAATAATATAGAGTGTTCAGGTGGTTCGAAGATGAGGTGATTCTACATGAAAAAGTAAGTCGCGAACTTTTTAGAAGAGACCGCGCCAGAACAACGTAATTAACACTTTGCCATCCGCACTTCTTAGCTAGATTTTTATGTTTCGTGCAGATAGAATTAGAACAGAATATTTCCCTATTTATAGACGGTCTTTCGAAGACACTGGTAATACTTTCTGACGTTCCTGTAGTCTATTGTTATTTAAATAAAAGGCACGCAATGTTATGGCTAGTTCAATGATACTAACGTGATGCCACCGGACGTCCTAGTTTTAAAATGTCACATTAGTCTTACCTGACTTGTTAAATTCGTTATAAACGGCACTAAAAGTTGTTTTGAACACGCTGTTTCAGTTTATGCCGAAATATTTACCTTTCAACTTATAAACGTTCAACATTTAGCGAAATTTGAACGTGGTATGATTTAGGGGACGGGTACGATATTGGCAATTTCCCCATACGCTACTTAACCATAAGGAATACTTTGCATCCCTTGAAAGGCCACATCGTGCAACCACGGCATCTTGTCACCCAAACACGCCTCGTTACCACGTAAATCCAGCCTTTGCCGACGCACGACACCATTGTGTTTCTACGATCACACCCGTCGAAACCACACGGCGGACTACCCAAAGCGCGTTTAACACACAATGGCGATCTTCTCTGTCTGGCGACTTGTTTCTTGCGGCGATAACGAACCGTTGAACAATGCCGGACTCTCGTCTGGCCAGGCACGCTCGACGGTTACAGGAATTTCGTGGTTCGGCACGTTTGGTCTAGCCTCTTATTTCACCAGGCCCCGAAGCGATGACACGCTTGCTACCCGCTTCAAGCTATTCCCTTTGTACGCGTAACACCAGTTCGCGTTACAACGCCGGCGTGTTCGGCTTCTTTAAAAATGTACGTCCACTTTGCGACACGGTTCTCTTAAGTACCATTCACGACGTGTGCCCGTGCAGGCCGCTTGAAAATTGTATGTGACAACCACCGCGGTGTTTCTGTACGTGTATGGATCGGTAAAAGAAAGGTGACGCGAAATTGATCGTGACCTTGACTTCGAAGTTCAAGGGCACACCTTGGTGTCGTGTTTCGTAATATTTATTGAGGGGATATGATTTTCTGGGGAAAACGTTGGTTAGGACTCGATTGTTTTCTTGAAAAACGATGTTGGTTTCATTGTTGATGCTAGAGCGAGTTGGTAATCGAGGTGCAATCGAAGTGAAAGTATTTTTATCTGGACTATATGAGATTCTGTATATGAGTAAATCTGATGTGAAATTTCAGGTTCAAAGCTTCATTCTTGTAATACTAAATTTTGAAGATTTTCAAAGTACAAGTAATAAATGTTTTATGTACATTCAAATGAAATCACCCATCTGGTTGCACTTCAATCACTCAGTCCGAACATATTTATAGTGCACTGTGGGTGTCTATGAATGAATGATACACTACTGTTTGCTAAATATAAATAGATCATCATGTAATTAACGACAGCCATAGCCTATCGATTACATGGTCCATTATGGATCACATAAACAGAGTACAAAATGAACTATATGAATTTCAATATATGATAAACATGCATAACGAATTTCAATATACATATACATTGATGATCTAATTATTATTATCGAAATTTCAATATCACTTTTCAAGAAAGCGGTTGATCTTCAACCCATGTTTCCTTTGAAACTTTATATCCTCTCAAGGGATACTACATAAAGAGACATTAAAAACTGCGGACCTTGAACTTCAGAGTCAGACGGGAACTCAATTTTGCGATAGCCATCCTTCATATATTTTCTTCAATTTATAAATATACAATAACGTTATTGTAAAAGCGTAATAATAAAATTTTCAAGCAATTTGCACATAGCGCAAGTTCAACAACGAAAGCAGCATTGTTTTCTTTATCCGATAAACAGCTTTCCAGTGTCGGAAGTTCGAAGCGGAAGATCAGATTCGTTACTTTTCCGGCGCTGTTACGCACGATTAATCTCAGGCCTTGAGCCGACAAACAGGAAGCTAGACAGACTAAGCAGCACGCAACGAATCATCCGCTTTACTGCGTTCTCGTAAACCAACGTTCATCTGGGAACGTGACTGGAGGATTCCCGAGGGCAATCGAAGCTTCCCTCTTGTCCGTGAACTTTTACGTACTCGTTGGATACGGAATGGGTAATCCGACATCGTAAGGTGCGAGCTTATTTCGCGAGCGATACCTAAGGAACGAGGAGTATAAACTTTGTGTTGCGAATGATAAGGACTCGATTCGACTTTGTTAAAGAACGAACCTGTTCCGTAGTTGGTATGCACATTGGCGTAACCAGAATTTTTGTCCGAACAGTTGGTGTAAGATTGCTGGTTGTTATATTGCCACGCGTTAGATCGTATAATCAGTGCGTCGTCGTACGTTATATTACTTTCAGTTGCATCGAATTTCAAAATTCGAAGATAAGTGCCTTGGAATTTGACAATTTTAGGTGCTTCAATACATAGGTTTCTAGGTACACGAATATTGAGATAGCTAAATACATAAATAACCAGATACGTAGCTACCCAGATACCTAGATAACGAGATACCTTAACACCTAGATACGTTGATACGTACATACCGAGATAGCTAGATAGATAGTTGGATACCTAGATACACAGATACCTAGTTACCCAGATACCTACATATCTAGAAACTTAAATAACTATGTACACATCTAGCTTTCAAAAGACTCTATTATCTAAATCAGTAGATCTATATTTAGATACCTTGACACCTAGATTTCCAAATACCTACATTCCCACATATCAGTATCACCAAATACCTAGATATTCAAATATCTAAATTCTCAAATACCAGGATTCCCATGTCTAGATTTTCATATTTCTAATTACCTAAATCGTTATATTACTAAGCAACAAGGTATCTAGATCCTCAATTCTCTATACACTGAAATGCCCAGACCCGCCGATTCTCTAAGGTCTATACATATAGATCTCCATATAGCACTTGATAATCATCAAGTTTACGAGTTCGAAAGTCTGACCCTCTGAAATTCTCGAAGACGAGAAGTTAACAGTATGAGTGTCGTAACTGTCCCTGAATTAAATCATTACGCAGTGTAACACTCGGATGATTGCACAACGTGTTACGCACGCGTAGTAGTACAAGTCAAGTACCCTTCACGCAATATATCAATATCTTGTCACGGAATACATCGCTACGAGTTAAATCCCTAAATTCATGGCTGAACTAAACCCACCCCGGTCCCCGCTGAACTACGCCACTGTTTCAGCACCTGCTCTTGCCCCGCAGGTTTCCTCTCGTTTTTCATTTTCCTCCGATCTAGATTTCGTCTTCCGCCTCAACTTAATACCATCATCGGAATCTCTATTCTCAACAGGCTCGAGCGATCCAGCCAACGTAAGCCGAGCAACGTCTCTTATTTCTTTTCAGTTGCCTCAATCTCCACGGTTCCTTCTCGCGCCACTTCACTTGCCTCGTCATCGTCCGAGATTGCTCTTCAAGATATAACCGCGTCGATAGTCGTTCCGTGGGCCGCGACCGGAAGACGTTGTCCACAACGACATGTTCAGTCCGACGTGATTTTTGAATCCTGACCGGTGATCGACACCGGGTGCGAAGTCCGAACGTGTTATCCGACCGTTGGTCGAGATACCAACCAGATAAAAGATGGATGAATGTCGGGGCAATGGTTACATGGGTAATCAACGCGTCCGTTACAATGTGAGTAATGAGATCCTCGGGGCCATGTATTAAGATTGATGATCGTCCACGGGAAAATAATAGCCACGCCTGTTGGATACGTTTTCGTACACGTTTCAACGCGACGCGTGTATATTTGCTTGTCAACGAGGGGAGAATGATCCAATTTGCCCACCGCATCATTCAGCTGACGAAACGAATGGGCTACACACAAAACTCCCCCATTTCGCGCGACGACTAAGTTTGTTGCAGCTTTGGATCTGTTAGGGGCTTCAGTGTCCACGTAATGGACTCTACAGCTTATTATTATCTTCATTGTATGTAATAATACTTAAATTAAAAAATTTCATTGTCATTAAATATTATTCCAATTATTCTAATTAATATTTTATTCTAAGATTCGTAAAATTGAAAATTGTTAAACTTCTAAATTCGAACTATCCAAAGTCCTAAGTGTGAAAATTTGGTATTTAAACTCCAAAATTGATGAAACCCGAGATCCTGAAATTTTATTCTAAGATTCGAAAAATTACAAATTGATAAACTTCTAAATTCGAACTATCCAAAGTCCTAAGTGTGAAAATTAGGTATTAAAACTTCGAAATTGATGAAACCCGAGATCCAGAAATTTTATTCTAAGATTCGTAAAATTGAAAATTGTTAAACTTCTAAATTTGAATTATCCAAAGTCCTAAGTGTGAAAATTAGGTATTAAAACTTCGAAATTGATGAAACCCGAGATCCAGAAATTTTATTCTAAGATTCGTAAAATTGAAAATTGTTAAACTTCTAAATTTGAATTATCCAAAGTCCTAAGTGTGAAAATTAGGTATTAAAACTCCGAAATTGATGAAACCCGAGATCTAGAAATTGGGAGTTTCTAAAATGGAAATTTTAGTATCTGAACCATCCAAAATCCTGAGTTCGAAAGTTCGAAACTTGAAAAAACGAATGTTTGCAAATTTAAAATATCCAATCGTGAAAATCTATGTCTTTGATATTTGTAAGGTTCTAAGTTCAGAAAATCTTAAAAAAAAAAAATTGTAAAAACTTGTGAACTGAATAATCGGTGAACTCGAAACTTGCCGAACACTTGAACTTATCTTTGCCAACGGGGGAGTCGATAAAACCGTAAAAATTACTCGACCATCGCGGGTCATTTCTAAAAATTCATGGTTATTCGATGCGGAACGAGGTTAATATGGCCGGTATCGACCAAAATCCGAACAGCGTACATCGAGACGGCTGAAACTCGGTCGCGTATCTCGTTCGATAGTTTGAAATTCATTTTGTAGCGCCGGTAAACTTCCGCCGTTACCGGAGGAAGTTAAATTCCAAGCACAATTGTCCTAGAAATTTCAATCGTTGAAAAACAATCGGCCGCCGTGAATGGCGCAACTTCCTGTTCCTTTTCTCGTGCTTCCGCGCGGGGAAGATGATTCCCATAGCGAACGAACGAACGCCTCGTCAACGGTCAGATGCATCGAGTCGATGTTCGTTAACGGAATGCAAAACGTTCGCGAAAACGTTTTGTTTGCCCCAGAAAATGGATAGAGCAATTTTACGTAATGGAGGACGCTCGGAGTTGGAACAACATTTAATCGTTTTCGATTGTCGACCGTAACGTGATATATGACTCGTTGCGGCCAAGTTTACATTTCTTTCCCTCTATTTTTTCACTTTTTTTAATTCTTTTTTCGACGCCCTCGACGGCGCTGCAGCACTGCCATAAGCAT
This sequence comes from Coelioxys conoideus, assembly GCA_947623535.1. NCBI lineage: Eukaryota > Metazoa > Arthropoda > Insecta > Hymenoptera > Megachilidae > Coelioxys > Coelioxys conoideus. Next base: position 13,214,150 of record OX392457.1, on the reverse strand, counting down.
GTATGTCTTGCGAAATTTATACGAACAATGAAAACTAAAAGAATCCTTTTGTGAGAAAGTTTCTTTTAATTATATTGATGTTTTAAAACACTCGATTAAAATAAATGTAACAGACAATAATAAATTAAATAAGAATTGTTTGTAATTGATTTTGATCTCACTCTTTGTTACATGACGTTCACAATTTTGTACAAATGTACAACTCTTTAATGCACAAGAATGATAAGGAACTTCTTGATAAGGAAATTCTTTTTTTAAGAAAGATCAAGTTTTGTGTAGATCATTTTATAATATAATATAAATAAATAATACAAATCTAAATTATACAATGTACACTTATTTGAAGAAAAATTATGTATATGTCACTAAATTGCGTCATTGATCAGATTGAAATAGAGAATTGTAATTATATAAAACACGAAATGTATTCGATAATATTTATAATAATAAAATATGAACTTTTTGCTTGACAAAATATGAAACCTGTATTATCTTTCATATGAAAAAAGTTTTAACGTAACGCAAGATATGTTTCAAACCAGAATCATCTTCAATGAAATGTATTACAAAAGATGAGAACAAATATATAGAATAAATATAAATGAAACATGAGCTTTTCTCATATTTGACAAAATATAAGACCTATATTCTGTATCATATTTCCAATGTTTAACGTAACACAACATACGTTTCAGATCAGAATCATCTTCAAAGAAATGTATTTAAAAAATGAGCATAAATATTCGAATAAAGTTCGGAAAGAAACTTCGATCGTGCATTCTTTCAGAAAATATTTGTCCGTCAAACGAAGTCGATCCGATAAAACTCACTTTGGAATATTCGCGCGAGGACGCAACGAGGCGAGCGTCATTGACCGGTTAATAAATAAAGCCGTCCCGCTAATCAAGAATTTTTCGAATTAACGCGAAACGAGCACGGATATCGAATGAAACGATAACGAGTAATGGCGTGGCACGGGCTCGACTTTTCTTTCCACTCGAATCGTTTAATTCCGACCGATCGAGCGTCAAACAGTTCCGCGGTTTGGCATCGACCTGACGAGTTCGAGCACCTCGGTGTCCTCTCGAGACGAGGATCGAGATCGACGGAACCGGCCGTTCGCGAAGGAGAATGATCCCCGTAAAATAACCGAACTTAATTACCGACCGATCAAAACTCGCGACAGAGAGCCCCGATATTTAGCGAACTTTCCGTCAGAAAAGACGGCGGTGAAAAAGAAAGAGGAACGCTTCGAAATGCGCTACTACGCGAGACAAACAGAGGCCAACTCTTTAGAAATCGATTCGTACGGTTTGCTCCGTGATAGTATCGTTTAAAGAAAGTTTCTCTGCGTAATAGCGACCGGCGAAGTTGCATTCCGCGTTAAGTATCTCGGTACACCATCGGTTTAACTCCGCCGATCGATTCGTTTATTTTAAATTCAATTTAGAGTTCATGTTTGTCTGCTGATATCGGAGTATCGTGATTTTCCATGCAAATTCAGTAACCCGCAGCGAATGCAGGGTTATTTTGGCCCAGATAGAGGAATAACATGGGATTGCGTTCTCTGTCAAATCCGCGTTCCACGAACGAAACATATTTTCGTGTATTTGCGTCTTTAGGTCTTCGGATTTCTAGATATCTACACTCTCAAATCCCTAAATTCCGAATTATATGGATACTTACATATCCGGATATGTAAAATCTACAAGCTAGAATTTAGAAACGTAGATCTCTACATATTCAGATATTTGGATTTTCAGATACTTCAATCCTCGAATGCCAAGGTTATTAGATATTTAACTCCTCAGATGCATAAGTCATTGCATATCTAAATTCTCACATACCTAAATTGTGGGATATTTAAATTCCCAGATAGCTAAGTCATCAGATATCTGAATTCCATGATACCTAACTCAATAGATACTTAAATTTCCAGATCCTTATATACCAAATTCTGCATATATTCAGGTTCCTATATTAACAAATACCTAGTTCTCAAATATCTAGATTTTCAGATAGCAAAATGTTCCGAATCTAGGATCGTTGATTTATGATACCGAAATCCCTAGATATCTAAGCTCTCAGTTATCTAAACCCCTAGTCACATAGATGTCCAAATATCTATACATCGAATTCTTTATGTACCCAGGTTCTTACTTCGCCAAATACCTAGAGCCCAGATATCTAGATCCTCAGATACTTAAATCTCCACATACCTAGATCCTCAAATGTCTATATAAGTAGACCTCTAAAAACCCAGACACGTAGGGTGAATATGTATTTTGACTATACAAGAAATTTTTACTGAATTTGTAAATACTTAAATCTATAAATGTATATCCAAACCCCTAAATTTTCCAATGGCTCATACGCTTCATTTATCAAATTCTCAGATCACTATCCATATATCTACATACCTAGATCCATATATGTTTATTGGCACCTTTGTATAGCAAGATTATATAGACAGAAAAGCTGTACGAAATTAAAGCACGCATGTAACAATATCTTAGTTGCATATCGAAATAACCCTACATTCTTTAGCCAAATACCGTTGCAATTATAAAATTGTGGACGAGTTTCGTCGAAATTAATACTGGTATGTACATATTATGCGGGCAGTTTGCATGGAAACGTATGCAAATTCTAGGGAACCGGCTAAAAATCCCTACTGGCCACTTTATATCCACATTCGCATTCACAGTTCTCCAGGACTAAGCCGGAGAAAGACATTTCACCATGCTCGACGGGTGAAATTAGTTTTGGAGCTAGAAGAAATTAGGATCACGAGAAAGGAAATGTCCTGGCCACTTCATATCCCCATTTAACCCCGCAGTTCTTTAAGGTCGACTTGCGAGAGGGCACTTCGCTAGCTTTCATGGATGAAATTAGTTTCGGGAGTAAGAGAAATTACAATCCAGGAGAAAAATGTGTCCCGGATACACCGAAACACAGCCGATAAGTCAAATTGAATCTTCATGGGGATGACTGGATTTTATGGATTATTTGTTTTATTATTTCTAGTTTTATAGTAGGTCACATCTGATAGTAATCTAATCGTGTTCTTAAAGCTATAAATAATGTTTATTCTAACTTCTGTTAGATAATGTTGCTCTGATCATTCGTTGCATGATTGATATGTTGAAGAAAATGCATTTTATATCTTCGTATGTAATATCAATAAGAAACCGAGAGAACAATATTTTTCATCGAAATAATTTATTGCAAGAAAAATTATATGACATTTTATGCATCATAATATAATATTATATATTAATATAATGTATTATTATATATTATTATAATATTATATATTAATATAATGTATTATTATATATTATTATATTATATGTGGAATGATACGTTTAGAAAGTGAATAAAGAAAATTATCCAAAAAGTACGTCTTTGACCAATCTCATTTACAAGTCTTACAGCAGAATGTTCATTGCAATTTTCATATAAGCGTCATTTAAAAAAAATTCACTTATCCGAATGGAGAAATCGTTCAGGGTAGGATTCAGTACAAAGTTAGTATAAAATTATTGCACCGGGTAATTATACAAATTGTGGTAATTTATCGAACGACCCGGTACCCGTCGACGATAATTGGTCGGTCGAAAAAAAATTTCGATAGCATTTCCAGTTCTGTTCAGAACACTTGATCGGGTAGCTAGTTTGTCTATAAATAGTTAGTTAGGCGGGCTTAGAAATTCAGGGATGAGCGGAAAGCGCGAAAACAAGCTTTTTACTTCTTCCGTCGTTTTCCATGGTCAAAGCAACGGCACGCACCGCACGAAATGAAATTTATTTACCATAAAGAATGCACACGCGCCGTTCGTTTATTTTCAATTAACCTGTCCGGCAGGTATTACCCGCCACGTATCATTAACGATACGAGCCGCGTTCCCTTTTTCCCCTGCTTTCAGTTAAATTTATGCGAAACCCGCTGCTAGCTAAATGAGCCATACACGATATAGAAGATCATCGACTGGCACGAAAGAGCACTGACCAAAGAAAAGTGTCGCCAATCTCGTCCGGATTCTTCAATGCATGTCGCTAGAAATTTAATCTCCGGTTTGTTGCGAGCTTGAAACGGACGTAGGCGTCGATTTACATGGAAACCGTATTAAACATGATCGAAACTGACGACGCTATGTGTTCTCGGCTATCTACACGACGATGCATCGTCGAAGTCCTATGAAGAAATTGATGCTATCGATCAGTACTGCTACGGCTACTGAATACGTAAGGTTCTAAGCAATTCACACAACTTAGCTCCTAATCTGCTTAATTTAGTTATTTACGTAGGATCAACTAATTTATGATGTTACCGGTTGATGAAGCCAGTGACAATATGTCGGGAAAATGTTAGAGCGAAAGTTAGAGCTTAGAATGTTAGAGCTAAATTGATATTCAAGATCAGTATATCTTCCCCGGTATTGGTGCGTTATTCGAAGGGATAGTAATATTTTTGAAGCGATATTTTTATTAACGTCTTTCGATTCATATTTATAAGTTTCTGAGTATGAAAATTTTCAAATCTTCGAATTTTGTAATTTTTAAAAACATTAGTTTCAAATTTAAAGCTGGAAATGCGAAAATTTGGATTTTGGAAATTTTGGTACATTTAGATTAGAAATTTTATAGTTTGATGTAAGATTGAAGTTCTAAATCTCAATCCTCATAGTCTCATATCTCAAATCAATATTTCCCAAAATGTGTAGCTCTATAAATTCTCACACTTCTAAACTCATAAATTATCATCTTTCTCACATTCTTAAATATCAAAATTCCCAAATGGTTATATTCCCTAGGTATCAATTTTCCAATTTCCCAAATCCCCAAATCCCCAAAATGCCAAATCACGGAATCTACAAATTACTAAATTTCCAAATCTCCAAATTCTGAAATCCCCAAATTTCTAAATTCCCAAACTCCCAAATTCCCAAATTTCCAAATTTCCAAATTCCCAAATTGCAAAATTTAATTTTAGTTTACTCACCGATGAAAGTCGTAACGGTCTCCTTATAAATTCATTTACTACCACAGTAGAAATAACAATGCTTAGTCAGCCAATTCAATTTCACTCTCTAAGAAGATATCTTTGCATTCCCTTATAACGCAACTAGAAATTTTATTTCCTGTAAATCCTGCGCTATCCCAATATTAATATTAGTAAATTTTTCCAACATTAGTATTATGAAAAATTATACAAAAGTTAAACTCGATACCCAATTAAAATTTAGTTGTAACAAAAACAACTAACACATACATCGCAACGTTCACGAGAAAACCAGTATTTCGACATTTGATGATCATTAAAAGTTAAACTGTAAAATAAACTCGCGGCTGCGAGCGTTGTCACGATCGTCGATTGGATATCGATTCTTTTCAGCCGGAAGCGTTTTCGGATGAAAATCGTCCCGGAAATGAGTCGGTCGAAAGAAGGTTGCATCGATGCCCGACCTCCATTAAATTGCTTCCGCATTCAGCGATTCTCGACTACGCCTTTTAATTAATTATCACTACCGAAGCGTCGCTTGGTTTGTAGATAGCACGACAGTTCCATCTTGCTCGATGAAAATTCATTTTAAATTGATGAAACGAAACTCCGTCCATTTCGTAATCGCGCTGTAATGAGGCACGACGCGAGAATGGTGTCAGGTTAAACGTGTAATTAACAAAACATAGGATACAATTTCACTTGTAAACGTATGATATTGTTACGTTAACGAACGTAACGTAATTTCGTAGAAACAATTAGAAGATAATTAGTGAAGTATTCGTATAATTGGGAAAACTGGTTTCAAGTGGCTGAATATGCCTGATATTTCCAACAACACCAGTAAATGAATTTGCTCCTTATTAATTACTACTAACATAGAGAATGTGAAACTAAATTAATAGAGAGGGATCGATTTAATGCTGCCCGGCTTCCATTATAGTAATTACATGTTCTCTGAACGATACAATGATATACTTTTATGTAAAGATATAATGAGATATTTTTATGTAAAGATACAATGAGATATTTTTATGTAAAAATACAATGAGATACAAGACGGAGTATTAATTTAGTAACTTTGTTCGTCTGTTAACACGTTCGTTCCCACCTCATGCACATAGGGGTGACGTTCTGTTTCTTCAAGTTAAATAGGATTTTAAATTGGGATTTTGAAAGGAATTTAATGAAAATAAGCACTAGAATATAAATATAAAATACATAAAATAAAATTATTAAAATATAAATATAATTATATATATATAAATATAAATATGTATTTGGACCCAGCGAGAAACTCAGCGAAATCATGCTGGACAACGAATATGTGAATTCAAAGAATGATGTCGAAAATGATAAATTTTTCATCTACTACGCATGGAAATACGAAATACAGCTATGAAGATCAACATTCATGCTAGTTACAGTAAATTTAGCTACACTATTGCAGCAGAAAATCATCACCGAAGACTGTTAGTGCGCAAAATAAACATGGGGAATGCTGAGATAAGTTTCAATATTAAGTCGATCCTGAAAATTTTTCAAATAAAGCTACGAAGTAGGATACGCAATGTATGATCACAACGTAACACCTGCCACTATCGCTATAAATTTCACATTTCATTATAGAAACAAAAGAACAATTCGTTGCAAGCATATATGCAACTGCTGCCAATGAATGTTGCGACGCAAGAATTCTGTTCGTGCGGGGTGCAGATGTTGCCATAAATAGCGAGACGGTGACAATGTGGTGCTAATCCGATTGATCGATCGAGGAACAAACCGTCGAACAAGCAACGAGAGAAGTCGTTTGGATCCGTCACGGACAAGGCAACGGTGTCTCTGTTGTTAGCAGGGGTCGTGAGCGTTTATCCGGCGGGCATTAATTGTCCGTTAGCTCGTTCCACCGGTTTCGCCTTGTTTCACCTTTCATCGGTGTGTCCGCCCTGTGAACGACGACCCTGCGTGGGGAAATCGCGATCAAACTAGATAGGGGACACACGGAAACAGCGGAACAAAGAGACACGTAGCGAGGGTAGGTAACCGAGGCTTCGTTCTCGCGTTAGTCACATTTGCCTCTTGCCCCCGGGAAGAATGGCTATGTCACTTATGTCAGACAAGTCGCGGCTTCCTGTTCGCAAATCCCACGGGATATTCGCGACGGTGAATCGCCGGAATTTTCCTAAGAACCCTAAGAATTGTACGGGACTCTTCGAGATGTCTGTAGATGGAACGCGTGACACGAGATAAAGTCACTTTTTGACTCGACAAAGATTTCCGGGGAAAATTTCGCGGACCTCGGATGTCTCGTTGACGGATAACCGGGAAATTCGGGAACGGAGCTGGAAAATTTGTCGGTTCGAGATTTAGCCATGTGATGAATACTGGGTTCTTGTTAGAGCTATAAATTAATCGAACAATTTGCAAAACTTCAAACGCGGACTCCAGTTAAATATTAAATATTAATATTAATATTGTTGAAAAATTTTGAGAGACACTGCTTTCGTCCCCTTTTGATAATTTGGAATTATGGCAATTGAAGAACCTACGTTCAAACGGGATTGTCGAACTAGTTTCGTAGCCATTCGTTTGCAAACGCAATTTGTGAAGCAACTACAGAACTTCCGAACAGAATATATCGAATTTTGATTTCTCGAATAGCGGAGAATTTAATATTGTTTTCTGTCGAAATTACGAATTTGCCGTTGTGAAACGAAAGCATGTACCAATTACGTTAAAACGATACAATCGGAATTTTCACCTCAAAACCGTTTCTTGTCGAATTCGTAAACGACGGGAAAACGAGAAAAACGCAATCGAAAATATGAAAATTTCGAACATAAAAATACTGCAAGGAAACGGAGAAGTTTCAGAATGGTAAAAGGGAGCAGCGGAACGAAAAATCCGGAAAACGCGGAACGATTTGTAAGTTAAATCCGAGTAATGGCATTCAAAAGGGATTGTCCCGAATTAAAGCCTGGTAGAAAGTGGTAAAACTGTTTTTCTAAGAACGATGGCGAGTTAGAAATTACAATCCTTCGGGAGACGAGCAGACCCGCGAAAGCGGATTACCATTCGTAATCGTGCAAGAAAAATATGAACCGTCGTGGATGTTGGTCCGTCATGACAGTCGTTTTCACGAAACTTCAACTTATTATTCAACGCTCGTCGTCTCAAAATTTCTGGTCCCATCACAATACAGGGTGGTTCGAAAATTATAACGCGAACAAGAAGTACTTATGCAGCGATAACTTTTCATTTGCAAATTTTGCTTTAAACAAACTTCAAGCTTGAAAGCTTGATCGGACATTGTAAACTGTACAGTGATTAAAAGTTCAACGTTTCTTCCTTCATTTTTCGCTATACAGTGCTTCTATTACTGAATACTATTTATCAGTACATAATTATTGTCGAGTCAGTGTGTATTTAACTTATTTATAGAATGGAACAAAATAAAATAGCCATATCATTCATCATTCACAACCGGGGAATATTAATGAAGTACATGAACCGGAAGGTATGTGTGTTTAAAGATAAACGCAGATATCTGAGGTATCAATATTTAACGTTTAATTCTAACGAATTACGACAAAAGGCAAGTGCACAAATAATGAGTACATCGTTCACAGTTATTACAATTTAATCTAGCAGTTTGTCATTAAATATTCCGATGTGTAATTTCTTAACGCGAGCAACTTTACCACCACGCATTATTAGATCAATTTCAGGTTTTCAGTTAAAAGTTTTCGCGTCGAGAACGACGAGACCTGATTTGTGGTCCAATTGAACCGGATCCTTCGGTTCGCGTCCCATCCTGCTTGTGGTACAAGTTGCGGAGCAACTGTTGGAATGCACCGTCTAAAACGGGGTGAATAATTTTTCCTGTTACGTGTGGCATGCACCGTTTTAATCTAATCAAAACAACTCGACCAACGTGACACGAGGAAAAAAGTGAAACGACGGAAACGGGTTCTCTGTCCGGTTACGTGGAAAACGTTTTTGCGGCGGACCATAACGTCGACGAGCTTTCATTGTACAAACATTTGCAGAGAATTTTGAGTCAAACGAGTGAAATTGTTTGGAGCCGTTGAGTTATTGATCACACTACATTCGACGCGTTAACTGACTCTAATTGCATATCGATGATACGAGGTTACCACGAAATATCGTTTAATGGCTACAAAATAACGCTCTTATTACAATAACTTCACCCTTTGCATTCGAAAATGTTTTCACTGGTACGAGATAACAATTCTAAAACTTTCTGGTTGAAAGATTTGATGAATTCTTTCAAAGTTTTTATCTCTCTATTACTAATTGCAACTGTTAGTTGTGTCATTATGATTACACATGATATGTACATCATTATCAACTTAGTTAAAATGTACCTATACCAGTTCGCTGTATTAAACAAAGTGATGAGTGTGAATCACCTTTTGAATACAAAGAGCTAATACCTACAGTGTACAAATGATAGCTTCTTAAATATTTAATCTTCAAACTTTATAAATATTTTCACAGAGTAATACATCATTTTAAACATACTCATTACTCAATGATAACATTTCGAACTTATTAATTATTTATTTGATATGTAACCACTTTATTTCTTGATCATATATTTCTCACCTCCTGGTGGACATGAACGGCCATTTTGCAATATCCAGTAAATACCATCAAACAGTGAATTATTTAATTTCTCTTACTAAATGCAATTGATCGAGAAACAAACTGACTGATAAAATTTGTTTCATGCGGCATAGAAAATGAGAATTAATTTATCTATATAAATTAATTAATTAATCTATATTAAATAATACATATAATTTTGTAATATATAGTAAATAGCATTAAACAATAAGTAATTTAATTTGTTTTACTAAATGCAATTAAACGAGAAACAAACTGTCTGATACAATTTTTTTCATGCTGCATAGAAAATGGGAATTAATTTATCTATATAAATTAATTAATTAATCTATATTAAATAATATGCATAAATTAATTAATCTATATCAGTGAATTTAACTAAATATCAAAAAATACTCGCGTCACTGTTATTCGATAAAATGTATATTCATAGAGTATACGTCAATGCACGTGTCTCTTTACATGAGACTACACAGGAAAGAACAATACAATATTGAAGAGTATACGAAGTGTGTATTAAATTTGATTTAATGTTTCTCTCATAATACAAACCGTTTACGAGATAAATAGCTAGGACTAATAGCACGAAAGCTCTGTGTACATTTGCTCTGTGGCTCGTTTCTAAACGCATCAACCGACGTATCCAGGAGTTCGCTACACGAGCATGTACTAAACAGAGACCATAAATTATTGGGAAGTTTAAGTTGCGAGCGTCGGTTGCAATTTCTACGAAATTGATTTCGTCGGTGTATCAGTGGCCCTGCGGCAATGTACCATCCGATATTTGTCAGAGTTCCTTGTATCCTTGCATCTCGTTATATGTATGTATGTCTCGTTATATGTATACGATAGGAACCGGTGTTCTCGCGTCGTATTTATGCGCATGCACGTGCTTCCACTTAACTATGGTACAACTACTGTTGACTTGGTGAGTCGCTGATAAAATTAGGACTATAAATGCGTCGTGTGACACTGTCCGTTTTCTATCTGATACGACCTTGAGACATGATCAAACACTTGCATTCTGAAATATCGAAATATCCACATGTTCGAATACTGGAACAATTAAGTTCCTCGATTACGAAATAGTTAAGTACTTGAACAACCGAGTACTTCAGTTTTAGTTTCGATTTCTCGATCTCGGAGTCTCAAATAAATTTCAAAGTTTTAGGTTCTCAAAGTTTCCCAAATTCTCAAAGTTTCAAGGTTTCGAAAAGTTTCAAGGTCCTCTAAGACTGAAAATCTCCGTTTCAAGGTTCCGAAATCTGGAGATTTCAAAGTCTCAAACCGTCCCAAAAACCAAAGTTTCCAAGCCCCAAAGTCACAAAATCAACAAATCTCCAAATCTCCAAACTTTCAAATTTTCAAATTTCCAGACCTCCAAACCTCCAAATCTTGAACAAGTCACAAACTCTCAAACACTTAGACTTTCGAATTTTCAACCGCTCAATGTCTCAAACTTTCAAACTCTCAAATATTCAAATTCTGGAATACACGAATACTCGATCATTCAGATTCCCAAATACAAAAATATAAATTCCGAATTGCCAAAAGTTCTTATACTCAGCGCACAATGAATAACGCGATCATGTATTTGATTTCCAATTCGACGGAAGCAGCAGTTATCAGATTTATAATCGAAACTTTCTCGCTTAACCTCCATTCCTCCACATCCATAAATCACAGTTTATACATTCGCGCGTCACGCATTAAGCTCCCCCGTCAGAAAGTGAAAGAGTTTTAAAATTTCCGCGGGTTTCGTACTTCGTTAATAACAGTTTTCGAAAGAAATTTATGGACGACCCGCCTAAGAAGAGATCAGTGTCCGCGAACGAAGAAAATAATGACGACGGTAAACGATCGAAGATCCTATTACGTCCTATTTTAGACATTGTTCCCTGCACGTTGTTGAAATATTTCCTGTCACGAAATAATGCGAGATACACGGAACACGTAACAGGTAAACGAACGGAAAAGTTGGCGAAATTGCGACGGAAACCACGTTTCAGAACGAGGAAAGCAATTTATTCTGCTTGTCTACTTTGCTCGTTGCTCGGGCACGTTTTATTCGTTCGCGTTAGTAGGTTATCTTTGTGAAAGTTTCGACAATAGTTAACTGGCGAAAAGAAAACAAGGTATTCGATGAACTTCCGGGTCTCACCCGTTATTATGTCTCTATATTCCTCGTTTGTCGTCATTTGTGACTTTGCATCGAGTTAAGATCGCGTTCATTATAAAATATTCAATTTAATATGACGATGTCAAACGAACCTAACTTGAGCTATACACCTTCTGCTTCATTTTGATATCTTCAGTTGATACTAACTACGTCGTTCGTTTCTTGTTACACTATGAGATGTTCAATCTAATATTTAAAATTCAAAGCAATCTGTTCTAAATTATCCACATGTTTCACTCCATTTTAACATGTTCAATTTTAACTAAACCAACTTAACTGACGCATTTATTGTTCCACTATAAAATGTACAATGTACACATATTTAGTAACAACATATGTATGTAATTAGCTAACATAAAATGTTTATGTTATTAAATTAACACAAGTAACTCCTTTTCTTCCCCACCTGAAAATGGCCAATTTAAACAAACGTTGCACAAATGGAATTTTCTGTTTTATCTAAAAAACATGAATTTGTGGTGACGTAACTTAGCACAAATAACAGGATATTTATGTAATTTGCAAACATAACGTATTTATATTATTAAATTACAAATAGCTCGTTTTCTTCCCCACCTGAAAATGGCCAATTTAAACAAACTTAGTTCAAATGACATTTTCTGTTTCGTCTAAAAAAATTGAGTTTGTGCTAACCTAACTTAAGGCATTCGTGCTTCTGTTTCACCGTAAAACGTTCGATTCGAACTGTACAGAGCCGAAAGATCGAACAACAAAATACCGAATAAACGTCGTCTTCGGACATCCTCCCTTTTCGTCCTGCATTTCCGTTGACCAACCGATATCATTCTCGTGCCGTGCTTGCATAGAGAAGCATGATTCGGATCGGAATAAGCGAACAGTTCCCAATGGAGCATGAGCGCCGAGGCTACAGGAAAGGATAACTGGTTGCAGTCTGCCGAGCGTTTCCTCGAATATATCGCGCACGCCATCGAGCCGGCTATTGCACAATAAATATCGGCCCTTTCGATGAAAACGGCAAAAAATTGATGCGACTTCCGCATCGACGCGGTCTCTGATTTTAACGACTTTCCGATAACGTGTGTTCCGTTCGTACATGTATACCGGCAAGTTTAATGAAGCGAGCGCTACTTGATGATTTAACGAAGCCAACGCAGCGTGTACCGAGTCATCATGCTATTTTATATCGTCCGATACCATTATCGGTATAATTCTGAGATTCCCGAAATTAATTCAACGATTAACAGATATTACACATCGATATGAGTGAATTAATATCGTAAATTAATATTATTAACATTGCCAAAATTATTGTCGGATCGGATCTTTCTATGATACACATAAATACACTTATCTGTGTATTTATCACACTTTGGGTTATATTTCATACTACACGTTTATACATTAATATTATCGAGAAGAATAATTACTAAATGTCTGAGTACATTTTAGTAGTGTCAATACAGTTCATTTACAATATTCATTTGTAACATTCATCAAGTACTAAATCGTCGAAAATGTCATTTTATGTGCGATAATCAAATTAGTTACAGATTTCAAAAAGAAACAAAATTAATTTTTTTTTTCTTAATTGCTAGATTCAAAATTTCAATCTATTTCACTCAATTTGTCTCGCTTTCAGCGATACTATTGATGCTAATACACTCTTTACAAATAATGAATTAATTTTTGTATCAATTATTTTCGTTCCATATTAAACTTCTTCTATCTAAATTACTGTATATATATTGCATAATAACTTTGCCTCGTGTTGCAAATTTGGAACGAATTTCGTCCACATACACTTCACGGTATTCTACAGTAAGCTCATGTTATAATGAACGAGGTTTTAGAACCAATCATGTTCGGTTTAGCATACTCCCCTGGACTCGTTGACGTGAACTATAACTAAACTTGACCGACAGCGCGAGTTCAAGCGCAATTTCAATTTCTCGTTCGCTATGCGATAGTTTCGTAAAATACCTCGACAAATGAAGTGCCTGCACAAGTATTATTGCACTTGCACTCGATTCGTTCCATTAGGATGGAGAATTAATTTTGCGATAGAAAATACTGTAAAAATTCCATCGTTCGAATGCTATAACAAATTGAGTCGTTCGATTGCTGTCCGAATAATGAAGCGTAATCAAAACGGTATTTCTGCTATACTTCATAAACAGAGAGTTGTTAATCGAAATTATTACAGCATTAGTTCTCCATATATAGAATGAAAATATATAGTTGGATAGAAGTATGTATATGTATCGTAAGACTTTTTTTCATCAAGTTTCGTTCTAGTGCAATCTTAGTAGAAGAAATCCCAGAGTTCGTCAACGTGGTGCACAGAGCTCATTTCAACTCTATATCGAGAGCAAACGCGACGAACAAGTATGTGATCAAGAAGTCATGTTTCAACTGCGGACGAAGGTAAGCATAAGACATTACGCAAAGGAAACAGAGGGAATTTCTTCACAGAAGCCTGGGAATGGGAAGATTTAATCTCTTTGCTTAGCACTTGTGTCAGTTATAATATTTGCAAAATTTACAAAATTTATGAAATTGAAGAAATTGCTGAAATAGGTGAAATTGGTGAAATTGGTGAAATTGGTGAAATTGGTGAAATTGGTGAAATTGGTGAAATCGGTGAAATCGGTGAAATTGGCGAAATTGGTGAAATTGACGAAATTCATGAAATTCATGAAATTTATGAAATTTATGAAATTTATGAAATTATCGAATTTGTAAAATTTATAAAATTCTGCAACTTTGTGAACTTCGTCTTGTGAGATTATCGGAACTTACGGAATTTATAGAACATACAAAATTTATAGGATATATGGAATTTATGAAATTAGTGAAACTCGTAAAATCCTTTAAAGTAAACCTTGTGAAATTGATGAATCTTGGGATACTTGCGAAGCTTAAGAATTTAAGAACTTTCAAGTTCGAGAATTTTGTGAGTGTCCTTTGTTGAACTCCAAACTGTGAATTATCAAATTCTCCAATGCCGAAACCGAGAAATTTACGAAACAGTCAACGAATGTGAAAAATTTCGAACCCTTAGTAACCCCGAAAATCTGGTATAAAATAAAACCACGATTTTCCCCTCAAAACGAATTACCACCCTGAATTGAACGAAACATTAGCGTGGCGCACGATGACCGATTCGCGTTCATTCCCGTTTGACACTCGGTGTTGTAGCATCTGCGCGGACAACATTTGCCGTCGGAAACGGCCCGTTCAAGATGGCTCACGCGAAATGAGGTTTCCATCAGTTAGTTTGCAAATTTCCAAAAGTTACTTCCGGCCGAGTTTCATGCCGGCCGGATGGCAGGGCTCAAACTCCCATTAACGCGATCGGGGGTTGTGCAGAGGGTAAACTTTTCCGCGCGGGCCCGTTTCTCATCTTCCAAGTGGTACGACAAAGACATTCCTCCGAGGGTAAGGCTAAAAGGCATTCTTCCCTTGGTTACATCGTGAAAGGAGCACGTGTGCGTCCATTGCTGCCACTACGAAAACTACCTACATATGTATGTACTACACTTGGCTCTGTCTTCGCTCTGTGTTCCCTTATCGTCCCATGACAACGTTCCTTGGATACACACACACTTTACCTTTATGTGTTCCGATCTGCACTCGTCGTTCAGAGCTCTCGCGAGAGAGTTCCCTTTGAATTGGAACTCGGAATCGCATCCGCCGACTGTAGTTACCGGGTGATTGCGATGACAACGTTTCATCCCCTTTGTGCAAGAGAATGAAAGATTCAGATATCGTAATTGAAGGATCCTCGCGGAATTTATTGCAATATATCGAAACGGTGTATTCGATAATTAATATTTTACTTTTGGTTGCCTATGTGTCTCTCTAAAATTACAGAAAAGTAACAAACACAGAATAGCGTACCTTACATAATTGTATAATTAATAATAGTATATCAAATACAAAAAATTAAACACCTAAAATTACTGCATAATGTACAAAATATGATGAGACCGAACATATCGTGATTCTTATTAAATGATTTACCAAATTCCTAAATATAAAAAGAAATAAGTGTAAAGAGATATCGAGGCTGTCCAATAATTGTTCCGAATGTCTAATTTTGAACCTCGAGGTTTCTTACGATTTAAATAAATGTAAGCACTTGAAAATCCGTCTACCTATTTGAGACGTTGAAGGCACACATACTACACGAGCACAAGTTATATATAACAGCGCAGTTGGAATAATTAAAGGCATCGTACGTTGGAACAATAGTCATTTAACTGCTTAGCAGTCGAGTGTATTTTCAGTCTGCCGTCGCTTTCCTTTGATTTGTTCACACGGGATTAAACGTAATGTTCTTAACGGTGTCGGTTGCCTACACTTTGTTAGCTTTCACGATCGCGAAATAAGATTACGTACTAGTACGTGTGCGTAGGTAGCACCATTTCGGTGAGACCCCGATAGAATCAAACACGGTTATTCAGGGCCGAGATAATTGAAAGGGCGTTGCTTTGAAGCTTTTTCTTATTCTGAACACGACGGAATTGTAGTTACTCGAAAGCCGGGGGAAAAGCTACCTCGTCTATTTTCTCGTTGACGCCGTCGACTTTTTTCAGACACTGTTTCTCCCTCCCTTTGGCAACTCGAAAATCCGATTGTTTCGCGAATGGCCCTTGCACGGAAACATAGCGTCGAGTTGCGCGTTGAAAAAAGTAGTTACGAGTGCGATGGTTTATTCATGAATTTGGATTATTGTTGATTATTTCGTCAGTCGAAAATTTGGAATTTTGGAGATCTGGGGATGGGGGAATTTAATTTTCAAGGTTCACGTTATGGGGATTCGGGAATTTAAGAAATATGGAGCTTTAGAATATTTTGGGATTTTGAGATTTGGGGATTTAGAAAATTTTCGGGTTTTGGAGAGTTGGAGAGTTGGGGAGTTGGGGAGTTGGGAATTCGAGAATTGGGATTTAGGATCAGGTGATTTGGAGATTTGAGAATTTGAAAATTAGAAAATTTGAGAATTTTTGTATTGTGGGAATTTAAAAAGTCGGAATTCGGAAATGTAGAAATTTGGAATTTTAGAAATCTACAAATCTGGAAAATTGTAAGTTTGCAATTTTCGAAAGAAATGATAAATTCACTTTGATCATCATATTACATTTTATAATTTCAGTTTCTTATAAGATCGTAACACCTGACGAAGAGAAATGTCCCATCAAATAAGATGAAATCTGCAAGTCAAAGTTTCCAAATTTGTCCAACAGACACTTTCATCCCGTCAACAGCTACTGTAAATTCCTAGCAAAAATGACAAAATAGTCGTGAAAAAAAGTGAAAGACGACCACCCGGCTAGGTGTGGATTAATCGATGAAAATTCCGGGGCCAGATGATAAATGCAAGCAATATACAGCCGGTTGTTGGTACGTGACCGTGGAATTTTTGGGTTTGAACGAACGTGAGAATGTCGTGTTCACAATATTTCATTCAACCAGCAGTGTTCGATGTAATACCACGTAGAAAGCTTTTGCCAATAAATCATGCACTCGCCGCGTATTTCGATGACAATAACAATGAATTTGTAGCTGTTATAAATATAATTCCCAAATTTTCAAATTCTCAAATTTTCAGTTTCTTCATTTCCCAAATTCAAAATTCCTAAATCCTCAAATCCCCCAATTATCAAATCCCCAAATCCCCAAATCCCAAATTCCCAAATTCCTAAATTGCCAAATCCTCAATTCCCAAATTCCTAAATTCCCAAATTCTCAAATTCCCCAATTTTCAATTCTCAAATCCCCCAATTCCCAAATTCCCCACTTCCCAAATCCCCAATCCTGAAATCCTCAAATACCCAATTCCCAAATTTCCAAATTCCCAAATCCCTAAATTCTCAAATCCCCAAATCCCCAAATCCCTAAATCCCCAAATCCCCAAATCCCCAAATCCCCAAATCCCCAAATCCCAAATTCTCAAATTCCCAAATTCCCAAATCCCGAAATCTCAAAATCCCTAAATCCCCCAATTCCCAACTCCCCAAATCCCCAAATCCCCAAATCTCCAAAATTCCAAATTCTAAAATTCCAAACTCCCAAAATTTGAAAGTTTCAAGATCGTCAAGCATTACAACCCAAATATGGACCCAGACTTCGAAGATTTCTAAAAAAGATATTGTTTTCGGGAAGATTGAGCACCGCCAAAGGGGTTGTTGTTCCATTTGTACCAATGTAATCGAAAATACTAGCTATCAGAAGACAAACGGTCGCTTCGACTTAGGTTCTTGGGTATTTACCAGCTGACATACAGCACACACGAGCACCATACCGATGATGTATTGCCACATGACGCTTTCAGTGCATTGCATCCCCTTTCTCGGCGACCCTAGCGCCGATATTCTGGCCAATGTTCCCGCTGCTTGCCACACAACAACGATTTATTATCACAACTGACGCTTCCTTGGGGTTTCTCGAACAGGAACGCGAACGCTCGGTGCTTAAAAGGGTTTAAGATGTTATTGGTTGTGCACTTGCTTAAACCTGGGCCCAACGTAAAGAGGACTTAGTATATTTAAGATGCTTCTCTTTTAGAGATATTAAAAAATGATTTTGACTAATCGATATGTTCAGCAACTATCAGATTTATATGTTTAAGCTCTTGGTTGTATAATTGTTTAAATGGATAAATATGTTCAAGATTTCTACATGTTCATAATGTTTTATACTTCAAATGGTAAATAAAGAAATAATTATAATGGGTCGATGGATGAAATTACTTTTAAAATGTAGCTAATTCGAATCCGTAAACTACGTTCATCGATGAAAATTAAAACTTTTAGCAGATAATTTTTTAGAGAAATTATCTCTTGGCGTGGTTATCACGACTGTTACATTAATCTTTATTGTAAAAGTCTTATACAATTGAAATAAATAGTAATTATACAAAAATATCAGTGATACTTCAATTTTGATTACTTCGTTGATTATTTTGCATTGTACGTGTTTCTTGTGTTCTATATAGACATTGTATTAAAAATTCTGATTTTATCACCGTATAGAAGTAGAATGTATTATAATAAAATTAATAATGAACTTTGAAGAGATTCGTGGCGTGCATGAATAAAACAAATAAGGTGTAACTTACTTTGATAAAAAATTACGTGATTTGCAAATCCGTAGAAATGATCAACCTCCCTCGGCAAAGAAATTCCGGCATCGCGAAATTAAGCAAGTCTCCTTTGTTCATTTTCCCACGAAAAGCGTTGTAACGTACCTAACGACTTGGATGAAAAAGAAGTTACCATCATGCATAAACCATGCGGAGGGGGGTCGTTATGAGCCGGGTTCTGTCTGCGAGTAGTGATAAGTCCACACAACAAAAAAAGGAACTAATAATAAACTAGGAATATTTGAGAAATAAAATACCACCAACAATATTCCCCACAAAATATATGCTACCTTCGCGTTTAATATAACCTCTGGTTCAGAATATTGTCGTTCTACGGTGACGAAACTAAATTGATTTTACTTGTTTTTACATTTTTCAGCGATCCATTAACGATGGAAGTTTCAACGGCGCAATGATTGATTGCGCTAAATTAGCCTTTCGAAGTGGTGCAATTTTTAAAACGTGTATGCCATTATTGTTATACTATTCGGTATATTATTTTTGCATCGACCTAAATGCGATATTAAAAATTGAAGTCTGTTATGTACAGTTGCGAATAGAAATTCTCGAAAGATATCAATTTTTATGCTTCCTAAAAGTAAACGTACCTCTTACAAAGTTACATTCGTACATCATTAAATTCTGTATCGATACAAATAAATCGATATCGTTCGAAAGCTTATACTCGCAACTGTGTATTGAAAAGCTGCTTTCACCCAAGAGAAAGCAAAGAACGTTCTAAATTTTCAAACAGTGTTGTACAGTTTGATCAAAATCGTTTCGTTTGTTTGTATCAAATCGGGTAACTGCACTTTTGAGATCATACTATCAAAGCGTGTATTAGCGAAAACAAAACGTCGACGCAAGAACAGTCGATAAACTCGTATAAAATTAGTAAGCTTGATCGCATCGTGGCATCGAGGACAATTTAAAGTTTCTCCGGGCAGAAAGAGTCCAGCGGATCAGTCTAGTGAAACTTTTCTAATTAATCGAACGACCCGTCAAGAAATGGTGAAGCCTCGACAAAAAATTCTATCGCTTTACTCTTTTCGTGCCGTTGGAAAATCCGAGGATGTTTATCGAGATAACCGTTCGATGGGAGATTACAGGCTATATGGCCGTCAGGGCGGAGGGATAGTCGTTTCCTTCTAAATCGTATAGTTTCTCGCGTTAAATCACACCGGTCCCCTCCTCGCACCTAGGTGGCATCCTTCCCAGACGCTATCGAAAGCTCGTTAAAAAGGAATTGCCCCATAATCGATACTCTCCGAACCTCGAATCCTCGACGGAAGAAGAGAGAAAAGGTGCCATCCTTGGAAGGCTACGGAAGACCAATATAAATTAAGACGATCGCGGTATTGAGTACAGTCGAGAGCAACATCTTCCTGGGGAAGATATGGTTATCGCTGAGAAACACTGCCAGATCTGCTGGATCTTTGGGATTTTGCGGTTTTTGGATATTCGAAGTGGGTTAACAATATGGGAGAATAGGGGATTAGGCATCTTGAGATTTGGAGATCTAGAGATTTGGAGTCTTGGGATTTGGAGGTCTCGGAATGTACGAATTTAGGGACTCTGCGATGTCGGTAGTTGGGGATGTTGGAATATGGGAATCTAGGAACAGGAGGACCTGATAATTTCAAGACGTAGCAATTTGGATACATAGGTACTTAGTGACTTTGAGACATGTGGAGTTGGGGACATGCAAATTTGGGGAATTGGGTAAATTAGGAATTTGGGAAGCTCGAGATTTGGTGGTCTAAAAATTAAAAAATTTAGGGACTTTGCGATCTTGGTAGTTAGGAATGTTGGAATATGGGAATTTAAGAACAGGAGGACCTAGCAATTTGGAGGTGTACCAATTTCGATACATAGGTAGTTAGGGACTTTGAGACTTGGGGGGATTGGGACATGAAAATCTAGAGAATTTCGTATATTTAAACTGTGATAATTAAAAAATGTCTGATATTTGATATTTTACAATTCGGAAGCTAGAAAGTTTGGAAAAACAGAAATTCAATAATTCACTTCAATAATGAAATAATTTGAACGTTCAGAGAATTAAATGTTTGCGAATTTAACAGTTAGAAAACTTGCGGTATTAAAAATGAACTAACTTCAAAATCGAAAAATAAAAAATTTGTCATATTGAGACCCAATTGGGTTATAAAATTGAAAGCATACGAAATTTTCGTGTATATCCCTATTCAAAAGAAGGCTACGTTGCACCCGGGTGCACAAACGACAGAGAATCGTTGTAACACGTTCCTGAACAGGGACGAAATGGGAATTAGATGAGAAGTGAAGCAAATTGGGTGAAAAGGAGAAGGAGTCTATCTGTCGACGACAGCTGCTCTATCGAGGAAGATGTTCTTCATCACGCGATGTGATCTGTGTAAGCAATCGCAGCGGAAATTCCGGCGCATGAACCAGCAGTTTCTGGAATTATTAATCTCCATGTTGTGATTTCTCGTGATTCCATTTCCTATAAACACGCACTCAACGAGCCTGAACAAGTCGCGTTCGAAATTTCGGAGGATTAAATTAACAATTACACTCCTTCATCTTCAATATTCATTAATTGCCAAATTAACTATGAGCTTGTTGAAGTCATTGTCCCTGGTGTCAGTAATTTTTGCAAATATTTTAAGGAACTCAAATTTGATTTTATCGAAAACCAAGCTTTATATGAACGATTTTTATTCTATTTCGACTTATTTTTTTTATGCAGAATACATTCTTTCTGGTTTTATCGTAAAAGTGATAAAGAGAGTATAATTCTATACATAATATTATATGAAGCCTCTCAGGAATTAAAAAATAAAAATACTCTACTTGTACAAGAAATGAGAAGGAAGAAAAGTATGCTTCAGGAAATAAATGATTGGAGGAACATTTCTGTGTACATCAAATAATATAGTGACAGATATGGTGGTCATATATGATTGATGGCTTAGTCATTTATACTAAAAATAAAGGAAAAGAGCTTTCAATGGCTCTTAATGGTGAAACAGTTATATACATCAACTTATTAAAAGACAAGATTGGAAGATGAAGTATCCTTGTTCTTAATAATCCGTGTTATAGTGTGTCCGACCACAAACGTCAATTTTCACTGTGACGATCAACGTGATAAATACCCTTGTTCTTAATAATCTGCGTTATAGCGTGCTTAACCAAAAATGTCAGTTTTTGCTGTAACGATCAACGTGTTAAATATCTTTGTTCTTAATAATCTGCCTCATGGTATGTTTAACCACAAACGTCATTTTGTACTGTAGCGATCAACGCGTTAAATATCCTTGTTCTTCATAGTCTGCGTCATAGAGCATTTAACCACAAACGTCAATTATTACCGTAACGATCAACGTGTTAAATATTCTTGCCGTTAATAATCTGAAATATATATATCTGAACTCATACGTCCGCTTTCACGTGTCAACATATGTGGAACGTCGTCGATAAAAGTCTAACCCTGAAACTCACGATCAGATAGCCAATTCTGTGTCCGCCATCTCTCTTGCAGCTAACGACGCGAGCATTAGTCGGCGTAGAATCGTAGAATCGCATAGAGGCGTGGGTTTGACCCGCGACGCCTCGGTAAGAATTTGTTCGACGTGTGTAACGGATGAGAGGCGAGAAAGTTTGCTCTGCAATAACTCATCGTTCACACCTTATTTACCTAGTCTCTGTTACAGCGAATTCGATCGTTCTACGTTCTACGCCTCGTCGAATCCTGCAGGATTGAATTTTAACGCGCGACCCCGTTGACAGGGGAAGCTAGCTGCTTTCGAAGGACGCGCAGCATTACGGATAAAGCCGGCACGAGGGTGTTGAAAACACGGGTGGGGTGTGAGAACACGAAAATAAGCAGGAAATAAATGACGTCGCGGCGCGGCACGCCGGCTCCGTTTTCCAGCGAAACGACAAGCACGTGATTGTTATTTATGCCGTTTTGAAGGGAACGGAACAACGACGTTCTTTCCGCTCGAAATGCGATGCTACCGGGACGCAATGTCATTATTCTTGCATAGATCGTTTGCGGGTGCTGGAGGCTCGATGACGTTATCGCTGATGCCGCTGGAAATTGAGAAACCTTCCGGGTGAAATGTTACGACGCCCCGGATCTGTATTTTTTAACATTTAATCCACCGGGGAGCGTGCCCGAATAGGTGGATTTTCTGTATCAAATATTTATGAGAAATTCGACGGTGAATTTGCTGGAAACAACGTTTCATTTCTCACACGACGCCATTTCGCAGCCATTATTTAGTTTGAGCGATTTCATGATATCCGCCTTTGAGGGTTAGACGATAATCGAATATTTTCGGTCCTATTACTTGGAAGGTATATTTAGTCCTAGCTGGATCCTGTTATTAACCATCAAAGTAATATTTGAGGTTCGCGTACACAGTCGCTAGCGATGTCATATACAGGTACATACGTAGGTTAATGCGAATCGTGCACACCTTGCGGTGGATCGTGGCACTAATCTTGATGAGGTACACATTTTAATTATGTTTTAACTTTACACAACGCAGACAAATTTTATACGATACGTATAGTGCGTCACGACGTCCACAATTAACTGTCGCAGTTAAACTATTTATTTTTTTATCATTTTCTTAACACTGGATTTGCGAAACCCGTCAAACTGACGGACCTTAGAGTTCTTATATTACATTACAAAAATTATTAAGAATCTTTTGTGAAAATTTGTGATAACCTTTATCGAGATGAAGAATCATTGTGTTAGCTGATTTACATATTATCCATTATACATGTATGTATATTATAAATGTATGTATGTATATTATAAATGTATGCATGTATATTTCTCTTTATACATAGTATGGCTTCAATGTAAATAAAAATGGTCATTAAACGTCCTTAAATGTAGGGTTAAAATGTGTCAGCAGATTAATTACAAAATTATTAACTACGAAGTCTAAATGTCTCGAAGTAGCGGGATTTTATAGCTCCAAA
Organism: Coelioxys conoideus; assembly: GCA_947623535.1. Lineage (NCBI taxonomy): Eukaryota > Metazoa > Arthropoda > Insecta > Hymenoptera > Megachilidae > Coelioxys > Coelioxys conoideus. Next base: position 13,190,201 of record OX392457.1, on the reverse strand, counting down.
ATTTCAATTTCGAAGTCTGAAATTTGAGGGGTTGAACGGAGCCAATTTACGATGAGATGTAGTTGTCCGTCGAGACCCATCAGTGGTTCGGTTAGCATCGCACAGCGACCTTAGACACAATTACGTACAGCCTTCCTTATTTTACCTTGGCGTGAAGACAGGGCTGTAATAGATTCATGGGCCCTTTGGTATTTGATCTTTGTGGTGAAGAACTTAAACTCGTGCGACGTTCACTAATTAATTTACTGAACCGTATATTGGTTGAACTGTTTGAATAACAGCGAGGGATTGGAAAGTTTGAGAAACAAAACTAAACAAAATTGCAATACAATAAATATCATTTAGTACATGTTACAGCAATATATTTGAGACACTCCGACAATAAAAAAGAACAGGAAGGATTGATACCTTTCGAGAGTCGTTACACTGAATATTGTACTCAATGACATAACATATGATTGGTTACTATAATCATAAATTAAGAAATCGAGTCATGGACGATTTAATTGACTGAAAATTTAATCCATGACAGATCAATTATCAAACAATGCATGTACCAAATAATTATTATGATTAATAATAAATGAAAAGCAAATAACAACTGATTTCAAAAAATTAACTGGAAGTAAAACTATTATAGAAACACTAACACCGCATGTTCAATATACCGAATTAACTAAAAAGAACATACGGAAATTGGAATTTCGAGCAGGGTTACCAAACTCGCACACTCTATCACGCTCTTAGCAAGTTTACACCGCATTATGTGTCAATATCAAGTAGTTAATTAAATACCCGAATCAGGTGAAATAAGTGAAAATTGAAATTGAATCGTAACTTTCCCGTAACGAAACACCCTGTGCCTGAAGTCTCACACGCGTCAAACACGTTGACGTTCGAAAATGAGGTTCGACCATGCTCGCAAACTCGACACGAACTATCGTATTAAAATCAACTAAATTTCGTTACGGCGAGTGTTTAGCACGTTCAATATTATTCTTTATCGCCCATCTTCTCGATTGCGGTCCGCAGAAGTTGGACCCAGTTGTTCGAGCACCGGGAAGAAGGGAAGCACATTCAACGACTCATTTGCCCAAAGATAATTAGTTGGAAACTTCGACATCGCGAGATTGAAAATCCTTCTAGGCGCGTTGCCACTGTTTTCTGCGATAACGTTCCCATTCCGGACGACTAATTTGTCGCGATCAAATTTAATTATCCAAATTGCAGCTCCGCCGAGACACTCATACACCGATTTCACCCTCGACTTGATTAAAGTCGTCCACGTTGTTCAATGATCGACGATTCGAAGTGTGGATGCGTTCAGACGAGAATATAATCGGACGAGCATCGTTCTGGTTACGGAATGATACTCGTTCGTCGACGAAGAATCAATTTCACGAACGAAATGGTTGATAATGTTCGCGAGCGTTACATAAAGTGCTATTATCGGTAAGGAAATTGACAATCAGAATTTGATTTGCGTTTATGTGTAGATAAAGGTACAAGTGCAGACAAAATTTCTTAAATTGCTATTAAATTTTCTCAAACTATCTGAGAGACAAAATGATTGATATGGTCTTATGGAAAATTGCGCTTCCGTCTCCTTCTTCTGCATAATTTAGAATAATTAACGGTAAGTTTTTCTTAAAAATGTGGTACAATCAAAGAAATGTCTAATAACAATTTTTTGACTTCATAATAGTTCGTGGATGTCTGTAAACGTAAGTAGTAGAAACATTTGACATTTCTTATAAGTCGGCCATCATTAATTACCGAATAAGACACTGCAGTATGTTAGGTTATATCGCGCGTAATTTAAACTTCACGGCGATAATTTTATGAATTTTCTATCATTTACAGTGTACTAACTAAATGAATTATTAATATCGTTGTTAGGTATCGCAAAATGACTTAGAATATATCAATTTGAAGTTTAAAGTTAAACGAAAAAGTGTGTATAAAGGTTTCACCCGTATTTTTAATACATTATAGCTCTTCGTTGGAAAACAAATAAAAGAATAATGAATCCATTTGCAGCTTAGTTCATCCATTAACGAATATTCCATTTCCCACTTTTTTATATCGGCTGATAAAAAAATTGTTCACGCTTTATGCCACGGAGAGTCTGCAATTTTCAGATTAAGTAATCTCTCTTTTTTGGGATACTCTCTGCACGGTTGCAAAATACGAAATATAATATTTAATGTTGCTCTATATTCTGCAATCTGCCATTCGAGATCCGTTCGTAATTCTATATAGAATTTATTTCGTCACTATGAACGTCGAGCGATCATTCATCTTCACCGTGAATTTAGCAGAAAAATAAAGATCGGTCACGAAAAGCTTTTAGCCAATGCGCGGCTTTTTAGCGGAAAAAAAGTAACCATTAATTTAAACTCGTGACATTAATATTCCATCGAAAATAAGGTTTTGCCATGGTTTAATCAAAGTGTCATAATAATTTCGTGCCTCCGTATTCACTCAACTTCGTTTCCAGTATATTTTCCGTTCAATCGATTTCGACATAACACACATGCACCCTTAATGGGATTTTCCATTAAATGAATTGCTTCTCTTTGAACGTTGATCCCGAAGCGTTAATTAATTCCTTTCACGCAGCAGATTAAACACCGTTCTGCAAACAGTACTCCCGCGCGGCAACAATTTAAGAAAACTTTTCCGCTCGCTGTTTCATCCCCGGCGAAAGAATACAATGATATTCGTCGTCGCGTGAACGACAAAGCTGTCGGCGTTGCAGAACGCAATCCCGACTTTCAAGCCGCGAAACAATGTTAGCGACGTTCATTCGCAGTCGTCTTAACTCGATTTCCGTTGAATGCAGCCTAAAATCCCGTCGTCGCGATTACGCTCGCCGAAACCTGCGGCTCTCAACCGCGAATTTTCACCAGGGAACATAAACACGCGCGCACGTGTGTCGTTCCGTTACACCGTCAAAGAAAACCGGGATACTCGCTACTTATTGTCCCGAGATTCTAAGTAAATGTCGCGCCGGCACTTTGGGCTTTCGGGTTTAACGAAACGCCAGGTGACAACGGAATTATTCGCAACGAGAGGGTTGTTTCGTTGTCGCGACGCCGTTAAACAAAGATACTAATTCGAATAAAACGGCCACGATTTCAACGAAACCTGCTTTAAAAGACCGACTGTTTAATCGTCTCCTCTAACCTTCCTTTCGACGATGTCGACGCGCCTTCTGATCGACGACAAACAGAAATGGACGGGGAGACAGATACGTTGGGATCTAATCTCGATCGAACTGGAAAACTGCGGATATTTTGTCCTTTTTCAATTTTTTCCTTCGTTTTTATGTCTCAAAGTACAATTACAAACTGTAAAATAAATTGTTAATATGTACAATTAATACGTACAATTTTAAAACGTAAATTAAATTATACGTACAATTTTAAAACTTTCATTATTTTTGATTGATATAAAAATATCAACACTAATGAAAATAACAATAACTGTTACAAAAATTGAAATTTATTATAAGTGTTAAAAATAAATGGCGCAATGAAAAGATACAGACATAATGATTAGTCAACAAACTACAATATATACCAGTAATCATAAACATAGAATCATTTTCAAAAATTTGATTGGATAACTATATTACCTGAACGAATCATACAGAATAATATTCTGAAGCGCTGTAAATACTCTTATACATTCAAGCTTTAATATATTGGTATTAAATTGCAGATGTTCCCACTATGAACAAAATTTCGCCGCTGAAGCTTTAATACCGCCTAACAAAAAATATTCACCCGTGAAAAGAATCCATTGAGCGAATCGATTGATTCCTTTCACGCGAAATTTTCGCTTAGAAAACGAACGAACATTTTATGCTTTGACGAGAGCCTACCATTTCTTGCTTTTCCTTGGTCGCCTGAAAAAAAAAGGGGAACGTTTCGAGAATTTGCATGCTATGAATAGGTATGAAGCACTCGAGCATCGTGGAAGCTGACTCTAAATCTTTTTCATGGAAATTGTGACTTAGATCCGGAGAATATTCGTGCGAGAAAAGTGGGCACCACTGGAATCCCAATACCAACAGCGAAAAGTCGAACGATACATTAATCAATCCGATTGTTATCCCTCGATTTTTTGCGTTTAATCGCGTTTCAAATTATTTTATCGCGCATTTCCGTTCCGTGTTCGAAACTTATCGATTCTCGTTCACTTTTCATAATCCGTTGGATTTTCCGGACGATTAAACAATTCGCTGCGAATTCGTTTCGACGAATCGATCTCGGTTGCGAAAAATATGTGTATTTGTGCGGCAAGTTTTATAAGAATTTGAAGGATTACACGAATTATACGAATTGCAAGAATTGTAAGAATTGTAAGAATTGTAAGAATTGTAAGAATTGTAAGAATTGTAAGAATTGTAAGAATTGTAAGAATTGTAAGAATTGTAAGAATTGTAAGAATTGTAAGAATTGTAAGAATTGTAAGAATTGTAAGAATTGTAAGAATTGTAAGAATTGTAAGAATTGTAAGAATTGTAAGAATTGTAAGAATTGTAAGAATTGTAAGAATTGTAAGAATTGTAAGAATTGTAAGAATTGTAAGAATTGTAAGAATTGCAAGAATTGCAAGAATTGTAAGAATTGCAAGAATTGTAAGAATTGTAAGAATTGTAAGAATTGTAAGAATTGTAAGAACTGTAAGAATTGTAAGAATTGTAAGAATTGTAAGAATTGCAAGAATTGCAAGAATTGTAAGAATTGCAAGAATTGTAAGAATTGTAAGAATTGTAAGAATTGCAAGAATTGTAAGAATTGTAAGAATTGTAAGAATTGTAAGAACTGTAAGAATTGTAAGAATTGTAAGAATTGTAAGAATTGTAAGAACTGTAAGAATTGTAAGAATTTTGGGAATTGTGAGAATTGTGAGAATTGTGAGAATTGTGAGAATTGTAAGAATTGTAAGAATTGTAAGAATTAGAATTAAGAATATAAAATTATCAGAATTATCAGAATTATAAGAACTATCAGAATTATCAGAATTATAAGAACTATCAGAATTATAAAAATTATAAAAATTATCAGAATTATAAGTATCATAAGAATTCCAAACATATACATAATTCTGCATAATATACATCTACAGCGTCCTGTGTAAATTAGAATGAAAATAGCGTACACATACGCGGAATAAAATGACCGTAATATACAAGCGTCGACGTCTTTATTTCGCTCGTCCACCTTCAAATCCCAGAAGAGCCGCCAGTCTGACGGGAGAATAATTCAAATTATTTCGAAAAGTGTGTCAGTAGTCTCGAAAGTAGTTGAAAGGTTAATCTCGATGCTCCAATCGGAGTTTCAGTTCGTCGTTCCGCAACTTCGACACTGATAAGCCGCGATATTAGTAAGCCTTTCTCGATACTTTCCCCGAGCATGATAAAAAGACATATTGCCGAAGTTAGCGAGAAACTGAAAACGTTCGAGTTTCGAGCGACCCTCGGAAATTCTCTTCGGGGAATTTCAACGCGTTTCCGAGATTCACGGATACACGTGTTCAGACAACGGCGTAAATACTTTTACTTTCTACGATTTTATTACCACCGGGAGAAATTACCGGCAAGCACACCGAGATAGCGCAGTATCTCGAACAACCGTCATCCGCGACTTCGAGATATCGCGTGGTCGACGATGCGATCGAGATTTTCGCCCTGAAGGGTCGACGTCAACCATCATTCTCGATTTTTACGAGGAACGAGTCTCTCGTTTGATTTTGTGACCGTTCCGTTTTAGTGGCCGCGGATACGTTCGTAGATATTACACTATATTCGTGAACATTCGCTCGAAAAGCAAGTATATCTCCGTTTTATAGAGCGAGAAGAAGCTTCGAGTTAGAGGTACTCGCAAACTTTGCTTCGTGGCCAACTGGGTAACAGAAATACGAAGTTCAGTTTCGGATAGAGAGTTCGCACTAGATGTGACGTAATCTGAACATTCGAAAATTTGAGTAATTTTTTAGGCTTGAAGAGTGTAGTGAAATTTGAGAAATTAAGGAGTTCAAGAATTTTGTGATCGTTAAAATTTAGAGAATGAATTTAGGAAATGTTAGATGTTTTTGTACATCACAAAATCCTCATATCTGTGTATGTTCAAATTTTTAAATCATAAATGCATAAATCTTCAAATTCCTGAATCCTAAACCCGTAAATCTTAAAATTTCTAAACTCCAAATCTCTAACTTCACAATTACTTTGAAGTTAAAAATGAAATTGAATACGAAATATACAATCGGTGAAACATAAACCAATACACGAGTCAATCCTTCATCTTGCCAATAATTAGTATAGATTTCGAGCAAACCATCTTAACAAATTTTATAATTTAAAAGAGAAAATTTGTACAACGGCCATTCGACCGCTTTGGTAGTTTCGGTGTTAAAAATCAAACAATTTGACCCATCCGTATCCTACGTCGCAATGTTCTCTCTAGAGAACCCAGACTTGTACTTCATTTTTCGTACAATCCACACCAATATTCGAAGCTACCTCACTTTAACGAACCCGCACAGTACAAAGTGAACGAACAACCGTAACAAACTCGCTCCCGCTAACAAACTGCCAGCTGTAAAAGACATTTATCACAACCCCATCCATTTTCGCAGGTCAGAATTACACGATAAATGAAAGTCAGAAGAAAGTGAAAAGAAAACCCGCGCAGTTCGCTTCCGTGATAATGATGCTCTTCTCTAAAATGACAGGGGGCTCGCTTAATATTCAGCGTCATCCAGCAACAAAAAAAAACTTCCGGACCAGGGTAACTTTCCTAACGATTTTTCAATAATTCACCGGACCAACGAGGAGAACGAAAAGAAAATAAACGCGGGATTTCACGGTACCGTGGTCCGTGAAAGGGTCGGCGAAAGATCTTGGTCGTTAATGGAGAGAAACGAAATGAGGAAGAAGCAAGATGCCAGAAACGGCATAAGTAATTGAAATGTTTCGAGACCGAAGAGGCAGCGTTCGATTCTGCTCGTTCTAGCCGGCTAGGTATGCGGTCAGCGTGATAAGGAGAAGCAAGGTAGCAAAGACATCAAACGTGTAGCGAGCAACTTCGACCAGCTGAATCCCGAAAAGTACAAAATGGCGAACGATGCTCGCTTGCCCGAACCAGCCTTGTTTGGTCCACCGCAGATCTTGCGTCACGTTCACGAAACGGTGCTCTGATTGATCAAAGGAAATACTCCGAACGAGTATCCGGGGATACCTTCGTTTCCTAGGGCTTTTCAAACGGTTCCAATTTTCTGACGTCGATCATGCTCGTCGCACGTCGTTTCTCGGAGAAACGCGAGAAGATATCGAATTGGTGTAGTTAAGAGTACTCTAAATCGATATGTGTATCCTTGATTAAAAATTTAAATCACAAGAAATTTATCAATGAAGCTAAGTTTCATGCGTCGAAGAAAATCCGAAGTCGCCCGTTCTTTTATACCTAAATAACCCCCTCGTTCAAGTACTCGACAGAAACTAACGTAAGTGTTTACGGCCCGCGATGGCATACTGGTATCTCGAAGTTAGGCGAAAGTACCCTTGATTTCGCTACACTTAGCCAAGTGCTCGGCAATGCCTCATTGCAAGGAAGAAGATCGACAACCTACAGGAACCGTTTCGGGCAACTCTCTCAGGAGCCATTTTCCAGGATCCAGGTGGTTGTCGCCTACGCTTTGCACAGCCTCGTTGTGTCGCTTTGGCTCCGGAACACAGAACCCGTATTGCCAGCCATCAAGAATAACCGTGGCCAGTTTCGATTCGGTTAGGGTGCTTTGATTTGATGAACGACAGTGTCGATTCAACGATACCAATTGCTCCCCGAATACCAGCTCGACCACTTTCGATAGTCTATTCGCCTTGAAACCGCAAACGTTCCCAGAACTACCGTTTCCACGTGAGCTACGGTATTTTCTCGCGCGAACGACGACCACGAATTCAAGCTTCGCTGTCACTGTAAACTAACGTGACCGTGTGTTCCCCTAGGGAACCGAGTTTCATCCAATTTACCCTCACCTATGTCTTTACGTGCTTCTTTTTGCTGAAAAGAATGAGCTCCCCGTTTATATATCTCGCGGTTACGTTCCTTTCTGCCGCTACAACATGCGGCTAATTTCTAAATAAGAATTTTCTTCTCGGGACGAGAGATATGATGGTGCACGAATGGAATGGTTAATACCTTAACCATTTTCGGAGGTGTTATTTTTAAATGCTTCATTCATTTCCTCTTGGCTTAATACGTTGTGCGGTTACGTATATCAAAATATACAGGCAAATCATCAATTCAATCAGGGTAAAATGTGAAACAAACAAACATAACCTAAAAAGAGTGTCGAATATAGACAAACATTTACCTTGAACAAATAAAATTGTATGCTCCAAAGAGTATGAATCTGCAATAAACTAAATGATCGAGTCCACCGAGATAAAATGTAAAATTATTTAATATATCTTAAACGATGAAATTGTATATCTTAAAAGATATATCCAAATATGGATGATATAATTGACTGTTTAACATTACATTTCCGGGTGAGTAATGCCGATTTATATTCAAATTTAAAAGAGAGTATGAATATAAGTAAATAATGGATAGTACGCAATACAAATCATGCAATCATTTTTTACTTCAACGATATATAACTTACATTTTTCACAGAAGCTCCTAATTTTCGTAATTTAATGTAAGAAATTTGAGATCCGGCATTTTGACGGTTTCCATAAATCCAGTATTAAATGAATCTATGGAAAACTAACGTAAATGAATGTATGGAAAACTAGTGTAAATGAATTTATGAAAAACTAACCGAACCCAACAGGATGAAATATAAAATATACAATGATAACGTAAGAAGAGTATGAAATGCAGTATTCAGAAGAAGGAAGGGATAGCCTGCAGCATCCAATTCAGATGGTCAACATAGGAGACATCCGCTGTCAGAATACGAAAGGAGCATAGACGGGCATAAACAATTTCCTCGCAATACAAGGTATATTAGCGAGGATAGAGAGAATCGTACATAGAAGGAACGATGAATTTGAAGGGTGACCGGGTTGTGCGTCGTTGCGGGCCGAAAATCTAACTGAATTTATTCAAATCCCTATCGTTCCGGGTTTCGTGGCTCCAGATAGCAGCAATAAGTCAGCATCGCGGTTACCAGCAGCAGTTTATGAATAATGTAACGGACGACGGGGACTTCTTTTTCGCGTGGTTACGGACACGAGAAACGAGGAAGGCCGACAAGAGAAGAAGAAGAAGACCAGACCGGGGCAAGTTCTGTGTACTCTTAAGAGGCGAGCATGCTCGTATCGGTGGCAGGAACGAAAAGAGAGACGAAGATTCGCTCCATTCGGCCGCGTGAAGCACAGTTGACACACTTTCAGCACGATCGATATGTCGCACATACCATGCTCCCGTAAGAAGATCATTGTGGTCTTCGTCAGCGTGAGCTTTAATTTGTAATGGTGTATTCGACGAGCGTGGAACGATATCGACCGTCGTTGACGCAACGTGTCGATCATCGTGGTTGTTGTATGTTCATCGCGATATACGCTTGCTTTCACGGTAGTTTTCAGACCCCTAAAATTGTCAAATTCTCAAACTTTCAGATCGCTACATTCTCAAATCCTCAAGTTTCCAAATTTCCTAAATTTCCGAACAGCCAAGTTTTTGCATTCCAAAATTTATAATTTAAAAAGACGAACAAAATTTACTATTTTCATTTATGAAAATGCACAGAACATAGACGAACTCATTGTTAAAATTGATTGCAAACTTCCATGCGAGATTAATACAGTTTTTTAATAGCTTTTCCGAAACAATAAAAGCACGTAGCGGAGCAAAGTTCATCTTTGGTAAACGAAGTGAGTGTTTATGCTTTATCTAGCATAATCACGCCGGTATTCAAAACAATAGGGTTCCCTATGATTTAACCATAAATAATGGCCGGCTTCAAAGAGTTAAACGATTTTGTCACGCTGTAATTGAACTTTTGATGAAAGTACTTCACTTCGGTGATTTGTAGCGCGAAAATGTGCAGCAGGCAATTACCGAAGCCGATGTTGCAAAAATGCGGCCATATTTCAATGCAAAATACATCCTTGCAACAGACTTGCGTATACGTTCAAAGCACAAACTAAATCGTGCGAAATTGTGAAACTTCGATTTAAAATTCAAATACGTCACGAACAATGAAAAATATATGCTAATCGTATGTTAGACATATCAAGGTAGAATAAAATGTTGAGAAAATACAAAATATATTGTAGAACTTTTGCATGATAAAAAGCTACTTTTCGGCAAAGAAGTACATTGTGAAAATGTGGATATATTTTCATAAAAATTCATAGACCGGAAATATAGGTCTGGTGGTAGAATTTTATATTCGGCAGAAGAAAGGGATTGTAGAATCTTTAGGAAAACATAGAAAGCCAAGGTTCTACGACCAGGTTTACAAGCTTCGAGATACCATCATAGTATGGTTACTTTATGAGCGTAGCATAATAGATCGGCGCTTCTAATCCTCCCTTCGAGCCAGATTTAGATACCGCATATGATAACAGTCTGCTGAATAATAAATTCCTAAATGGAACATGCATGTACACGATAGATAGGATCTGCTCATCAAATGCATCTCAAATTTTCAAGCTAAGAGGTTTACCGTGTTTCTATTTAACACTTTCAGACACGTCTCATTTTCTACCGTAATTTAAATGCTACATCGTGGATTACATTTTAAATGTTACATATTGTAACAATAATGATATGTTACATTTAATCATCAATTAAATGAAATGTATAACATAAAATCAAATTTATAAAATAAAATTAAATGTATGAAATAAAATTAAATGTATAAAATTAAATTAAATGTGCAAAATAAAATTAAATGTATAAAATTAAATAAAATGCACAAAATAAAATTAAATGTATAAAATTAAAATGAATGTGTAAAATTAAATTAAATATATTTAATCAAATGTAACATTTAATATGTACATAGAATTATTGAGTGATTAAATATTACAACCGAATGATAGCTAAAAATTATTTAAAAATATTGAAATATTACTATCGAATAGTTGAAGAACATTATTGCATAATTAAGGAGCACTATCGACGCGAAGACGGGGTACTACATTTGTTTCTATCGAAATTGATCAGGAACGGAGAGCGAAACGCTGTACGAGCTTGTTGAAGTTTGCATTTACAGCGGCAGTTATGTTGCACGACGTATGATAGATTGACTGTATTTTATGTGCGATTTTGATGGATCGTTGGTCATGGTAGGTTTTATCGTCAGGTTCGCTCTATTGAAGCATCCGTCTAAAATTTATCTTTCGGAAGCACGTCGAACGTCGTAACGTAACAACACTCTTCGCTATAGAACTAAAATTAATATTTCCTTAGAATTTTATGGTATAACGTAGCCGAACAAAATTCATTAATATCTTGCACTAACAGTGTGATAATTTTTAGCTGTTCGAATTTATCAATATCATGTGTTAACAATATAATCTGATAATATTTTGATGATTATTATTTTCCAATATTTGATACTGATCCTCATAAATAAGTCTCATTGAATACATTTATATGTATGACAATCTAATATCTTAATACAGTAATAATATTTTCATATACACTGTACATAGTAATGGCATTTTAATATACTCTACATATAGTAATATTTGTTTATACACTCAGCATATCATTATATTTGAATCCTTCGTTAAACACTAATTACCAATTATACCGATACTCGATATTGTACATAAATACAACATTGATACTGTAAAGAAAATTAAGTTCAATAATACAGCAGAAAGTTGAAGAAAAAAGCTAGAAACACGTCGGAACCGGCCGTGACTTAACATTCGAAATTCGCGCGTAAGATCGAACGATTCTGGAATCGAATAAGAGCGGCGACGATTTAGCCGAGAGAAAAGAAATGGAGATAAAAGCGATCGGTAAATCTCGGAGAGAATCGCGGATTTCTTAAGTACCAACATTTCGTTGAAACGGAGAGGCGGAATTACGTTGGACGCGCATGCGTCGACGGCACGAAATATCGAGCAATCGCAATCGACCGGTAATTCGATTAACCTCGGGGAACACCGTTCAAATCGCTCTCGTTTGTCACGGTTGGCTCGGTTTAAAATGGGCAAAGTAATCGGCGATAATGGACCCGCGACATAAAGAACCGGGATGCTGATACGCTTCGCGGGAAACAAACAAGCGTCGTCGCATCGAGCGACGGTAAACTTTATTAACGCGATTCCTAATGAGATTAAACGAAAGCTTATCGTTTACCCGCGAAATCCCTTTGCGTTCAAATAGCCGTAGAATTCGCGGCTGCCTAATCGTCACGACACCGAGTCGTCTCAACGACGAACAACTTAACCTTTATTTCTTCATGAAACGCGGCTGTATCTCGCGTTTCCGCTCGAATAAGAGAGCTGAATCGCTCGAAAGCAACCATGATATTCATGAAAGAAACGGGGTTCCAGAAAATGAACTTTAACCTCTTCAGGGACGAATCTTTGAGTTCGGTTGTAACAAAGAAAATGAATTGTATTTCAGTTCATATGTGCTCAATAACGAGAATGCAATATAAAAAATAAAGTTTGCAATTCAGAATTTTAAGAAATAACTACAAATAAAAAATGTGAACGTTTACTATTTATACAAAACCTGTTCTAATTTTTTTGAAGACATTGGTAAATACTAGTTAATAGTATTCAAAAAATACATTTTTAGACATAATAATTACTTTTTACTCCTTAATAATCGTAATATTTCACTGTCACGAGTTTGAAGTTTTCTGTCACTAGTGACATTTATCTACGGTCGCGGAGCTGGGAGAGATTTAGACACGCCAGGATAAATATTAATCGTATTTAGTGAGTTGGTTTCTCTTTGGAATTTATTTGAGTTGCTAAAGCGAAGAAAACTCACCGATATTCGGAGCCCTCGTTGAGTTGTCTGACCGTAATAGGAAATTCACTGGGTCCGTGAGCTTTTAGGAGCTCTTGCAGTCGTACTAAACCTTCGTTGTTCTCGTAGATGATTGTGAAACTCTTCCACCCCCAGGCTTTCACCAAATCAACGTACGCCTGAAATAGAAACATTTTATTAGCTATCATTGCTACCCAACTGATCATTCATCGTTTCGAAGTACTTGAAATTAACATCTAAAAAAACGTATTACTCCGCTGCTCAAATTTTAAACACGATACAACATGCACTTCTTAAAAGACACAAATAAAAATATTTAATAAATTAGTCAGAGAATGAACTTTTCTTTCTGAAAACGTCAATCAATGTAAACGTTTTACTACTATTAAGTACTTTAATACTAATACTCTAGTAAATATGAAGTATGTTTTTTCGCGTGAAAAAGGAAATTGTTACTTGTTTCATTCCATTCTATGTTGGAACTCGATCATTTTTTATTAACGATCGAAGAAATCATTTTTAATTATATCGCTCGTGATTATAACTAGAAGATATAAGTACATATGTGTATGTTTATACACATTTTTAAAACTTAACCATATATTTATTTATTCGATTATGAATATTTTATGTTTATAAGAATAATGAGATAAAACAATTTTTTAATAAAGATGTAAGATTTCTGCGCACATAACTAGAAGATGTAAATACATATTTGTGGACGCATATTTATTTATTTGATTATGAATACTTTATGAAGGTAAAAAAACTGAGATGTAACAATTTTTTAATTGAAATATAATAAATTTTTCCGAGAAATATCATTAGCGTAAATATTTCGTGCGAAATGATTGAGACGGCAACAAGACGTTCTTGAAAATGAAGTATGTGCACGCATGAGGTTGCTGGTCAGAAGACGAGGAATCAAGAAAAATCGTCGGTCGTTATCGACGTTATCAGCAGTTCGGTAATAGAGGAAACGAAGCCCGCGTGAAAATATGACTAAAAGTAATAGTAAAGCGAAGATAGAACGTATGACCGTGATATTTTATAAGATTTCATGAACGCAATAATGGTGTCTATAGAACATTCGTGATGGCTTTCAATTTATAGGTAACGTGGCAGATATTTCAAAGTAGCAGATTGCAATTTAACATTCTAATGGAATCCGAAGTGAAAATTGTAAACGGGAATGTTCTCCCGTTCCACGATTTCGAAATTAATTTCCGTGAACGATTTAAGTTTGTGGGGAAACGACGAAGGAGAGTTGTAGTTCAATTAAAATTAATAATATCTATTTGTTAAAACACTGTGCAGATGTTTGTGCAAATGCATGCTATTATAAAATACGTTCTCCGTCGAACAGATATTAGATGATACATCAAAGATATTTTATTTAAATCGGTCATATTAAACCATTTAATCGTATAAGTTAATAAAAACAAAAATAAATCGTGAGTGAACAACCGGTCTTAATCATTCAAATTAATCTGTTATAGTCTGCAACTCCATCGGGTTAAACAAATCGGAAAGTTAAATGAATTATAATTAAAACATAATTTAAAATGAACATTCTTCCTAGAGAAATATTTATGTTAAACCATGAAACTGTTTTATTTGAAAATACATACAAGAACATTATTTATTCGATTATTTTAAATCAATTTACAGAGAACTAAACTATGTAGCAGGCGTGATTAGAAGTTGAAATAGACAAGAATAATTTGACCACGAAATTCAACCCAGAACCCAATTATTTAATTGACAGCTAAACTTACTCCATAATTAACTAAATTACCAAGGCAGACACGTTAATAGATTAAATGATGAAATCGTGTGATCTTACACATATCTAAGTACCAATAATTCAACTGATTAGCGAAATCAATTTATAATTAGCCAAATTACCACGACGGACAAGCTAAATACCCAAGTAAACGTAACTTGAAACGAGCATTTCCCCAGACGCAGTATTTGAAAAAAGGTAAACATCTTCTCACAAATATCATACGAAAATATATTTATATATATATAGAACAAAATTTATCTTTCATTTTTTAAGTATTTTTTTAAAAGTAAGCTATGTTCAAGAATCACGCACGTAAAAGAAGTGAAAGAATACGAATTCAGTTCAAGTGACACATTTAGATAAGAAGCTCGTTCATGAGTAGCCGCTGAGGGATTCGGAAGGCTGAATTAGTCGGCCACGTTAATATTACGAAAGTTGTGATCGCGTTACCGAGAGCAGGACGCGTTTAACCCCCGACATAGCTTTTCTATAGGCCAACCTTTTACCGGTGAAACTATAGCGTCTCCCATTGGCCAATTCGTGGAGCAACTTCGCGGCTGAGTTTCCACGAGGATCAGCCTTCGCAGTAACTCGCATTTCGAAACCGTTTGCCCGATAATCCCAACTTCCTAAAAGCGCCGCTGTATATTTTTCAGCGAGCAACTTTCTTCGTAACCCCTTTCTCTCCCCGCGATATTTCTCTTCCGTTTTATGCCGAAAATCGGGCGCAAGCTCATTTCCAGATTTTCCTTTAGCGCGTTGCACGAACGAACCGCTGGAAGGTTAGTATCGTCGATAAATCGACGTTGCCTTGTTTACTATCCCATTGATCGCTAATGCCATGCATCGTGCTGCATCAATCTCTTCATGGTTTCTGGCTTGTTTGACAATGAAACTCTCGTGTGGCCCCGTTTCCCAGGAAAAATGTGTAAAGACTCTTGGAACCATGCTCGCCTGATTTTGTAAGATCGGGCGTATAGTCTGCGGTTGATCTCGTTTCTCTTTTTTCATTAGAAAGCTTTCAAGCTTCTCTTGACGGGCTACGGTCTTTAATATTCCAGGCCCCGATACTGGTTAATAAATCGATGCAAGTTTTTCAGATTTTATAGATGAATATATGGAAATTAATGTTGTAGCAGAACAAATTGCGATGGTAATATTCGTCATGGAGGTAATGTTTATCCATCTTCGTTGAATAAATCAAATTACTGAAATTCTATGAAGGGTTTTGAATATCATGATATGTGTTGTATAATGATAATAAAGGTATAAATTATTCGTGTTATACTCGAATGATATAAACAATGAAATTCTCTTCAATTTTCGAATTTCCAAATTTTCAAATTCCTAAATTCCCAAATTTCCAAATGTCCCAAATCTCCAAATTCCCAAACTCTGAATTTTCAAATTTCCATATCCTCAAATTTTCGACGACTGAAATTGTTACAATCCTAAATTCTCTGCATCTCCAAATTCCCTAGCTTTCGAAGGTTTAAATTGTAAACCTCCCACATACCTAAATATCCATATCCCCGAATCCCTAAATACATAACTCCATATTTCGACATATCTGTGTCTCTAAATCCTTAAAATCCAAAAAAATTCTCAACGCAAACCTTCGTTACAACCGAAAATAAACATGTCCCAAAGCAATGAACCGCCGATACGAGTTACCAAACGTAAATCAATTCTACTTCTCTAAAAACACGTGTTTCGGCCGAACCCCGCCATTGCTAAATTTGCCAGAACGCGGTTAGTATCGAATAGAAGAGGGAAATCGGTGGCGGTGCACAGAATTCGCGATACCGAATGACAAACGAGACTATCGCGTCCTTTGTAAACGTATGCAAATAGGACCGGCTTCGTGGCAGGTTCACGGTAGCGTATAGCGAATCTCATCCGGTTCGAATGAGGACAAAAAGACTAGGAACGCAAAAAGGACCAGTTCGAGGGAGAAATCGGTGAGCGCAGGAATTGTTCAAGGGCGGACATATCGCGAAAAATATACTGTAACGTCTTATTGCCAAAAATTACTATATCGATAACTACAAAATTATAGAAGAAGATTATCTAATAATCGACAATGTTTTATTAACTGTGTACAGGTTTTTATAGATAATCACACCGTGAATGTTCATAAGATTGAAGTATGTCTACAAAGTGCGAATAAATTATGAATTCCAATCGAGATTTGTATTGTATGAAAATGTCGTTGTAAAAATTTTCGATGTTTTCATACATCGTGTGGACATTTTTGAGAAAAGTGAATCTTCTAATGGACATAATAAGAGTAGTATGTTTGAATAAAGAAATATATGTGGGTTGATTTTATCATAATTTATTGTACTTAGAACAAGGATTTCGATTGAAATTTTTACGAGTATAATATATTCCGAAATATAACGTCTATCTCGCAGATGTTCCAGTAAATTATAATTTCGCAGGATTCTCGTCTCGACGTAAATCGTCGTTCGTAATTTATTCCTAGCGATTTTAGAAACGTCTAACCGTTACAAATTCAAAGAGGATGAAATTTTTCGAAAATCCGATTATCCGGGGATACGATAAGAGGGCCGTACGTCTTGAAGACTTATCGCAAAGTAATCCATTTGACGTGTCAGTCTCATTGCTGCACGCGAAGCTTAGGTTAATTGTTAGGTGCATAAATTTAAGTCGCGGTCGGAATGTGAGTCTTTCGTTCCGAATATTTCACCAGGGTAATCTGAATAATCCTTCCGACCCCGCAATCTCGCTAATCCCTGTAACACCCATTCCGTTTCTATATTTTCCACCCACTCGTTCTTCCGGAAGTTATTCAACGACTGAGGTTTCGATTAATTTCCGCCAAAAGTTATCATATTCGCAGGGACAGGTCCTGTTAAAAGATTCACCAGTTCAGGAACCGAGTGTAATTCGAATGCAGAACGTTTCTGATTTAACACTAGATTTACGAACGATTAATGACCATTTCTATTCAAATTGAAACTATAATGTATAAAAATAAGTACATAATGGGCAATATGTAAGCTAGCTCAGGCAATGATTCTTTATTTTGACGAAGAATAACTTACATTTTTATAGAACCTTCTTACTAAATTTCGTAATTTAAAATACGAATTCTGAGATCCGTCGTTTTGACGGGTTCCGTAAATCTAGAATTAACTAGTGATCTTTCGAAAGTTACCATGGTCATACGTGGTTGGTTGTTGAAACAGGTTTTATGTAGAAATAACAACGCAATCTACGTTTCCTAATAGTTAAGAAACAATTCTCCGAGTGCGAAAGATTAATTGTCCGAATTTGAAAGGAAATAACTTTTTCGGTACAACAATAATTTTCCCAGTACAACGATAATTCTCCGAACACGAAAGAAATGATCCTCTGAATACGGCAATAATTCTTCGAGCACAACAATAATTCTCGGAACAGGAAGAGAATGGTTCCCCGTAGGCAATAATAATTCTTCGAGTTCAGCAAACAGTTTTGGAAATTTGCGAGTTATAAATTTGATGATTTGGAAATTTCAGGATTTAGGAATTTGAGGATCTGAAAAGTTGGGGATTTGGGGATTTGGGGATTTGGAGATTTGTGGATTTGGAGATTTGTGGATTTTGAGATTTGGGGATTTGGGGATTTTGGGATTCCGTAATTTGGGAATTTAGAAATTTGGGAGTTTTGGAAATTGGAAATTTGGGGAATTAGGAAATTTGGAATTTGGAGATTTGGATTAAAGGTTTTTGGGATTTTGAAAATTGGAAATTTATCAATTTCAGATTTCGCAAATTCCGGTCATCAAAAGTTTGGGCATTTAAGGATTCGGAGCACTAAAACTTTCGGACAATCACAAATTATTTTCGCAGAAATTGGCAATTTTGCAATTTGCGTTTATAGAAATTGGAATCATAGAAATTTTGGTTCATGAAAATTGGAAATATTGGTATTGCAATTTCTGAGAACCGAAAATTTTATAATTTCGGATTTTGAGAGTTAAAACATTTAGGTATTTTCAGAATTCAAAAATTTTGTATCTGCAACTTGAAAACTCCGAGACATGAATAATTCTCCGCAAGAAAACAGTCCATCGTGCACAACAATAATTCCCCGAACATAAAAATAATTCTTCGAGCGCAACAATAATTCCCGGAACAGGGAAAGTATAGTTCCCTGAGGCAACAATAATTCTCCGTATTCGGGAAACGGTTGATACGAGGCTTTGGTTGGGAATGATCGATTCACAATCGAATATCTATAAAACAAAAAAAAGAATGAGAAAACTTTTGATCAGAGAGAAATATAGGAAGAATAGGGAGGGACGTGTCCGCGAGGTGAGTACATATATCAAAGTATAAGGTAGCCGGTCACAAACGTGCCTGAAATGGTAACGTAATAGCGATGATAAATTTCGTTTCTGCGTTGCGACGGCCCTGGACTTGAATTTCACCGATACCGTGATAAAGGCAGCCCTGCGGCTTCGTCGCCGTAGCGCCAGTGAAATATTTCCACGCAATTTACATCGTCTGCGAAGTCCGCGGGCCTCCCTTGCACGCCCACGGGCAACACGGAGAATACGTAATGTCCGAGCTGGTAGCAGCACGCTTCGACCTTCTATTTTACAAATTACCCGACCGACCGTATCGCGGTACTCATGCACGGGGCACTTTTACGTTGGAAGTCAACGCACGAGACTCTGACAATATCATCGAAGCACGCGTTGATTCGCGACGACTATTTTATTTTTCGAGATAACTGGTGATTGGTTTGTTGCCGATGCGCCAGGAATGTTTGCCAATTATTTAACTTGACTCGTAAATTCTTTATGATTCGGAAGTTTCAGAATTTCGGAATTTGGGGATCAGGAAATTTGGAGATCTGGAGATTTCGAAATTGGAAATGTAATGGTTTGGGAATTTGGGGAATTGGGAATTATTTATTTGGGATATTGAGAAATTCGTTAAGTACTGAAGTGTTAAATGTCGAGTTTGGAAATTTTTGAATTCTCAAGATCCTATATTTCCGAATTTCAAGTCTGGAAATTTTCGAATTCTCGTATACCGATATATTTCGAAATGTTAAGTTTAGGAATTTTCGGGTTCTCAAGATTTCATATTTCAGAATTTCAAGTTTAGAAATGTTCGAATTCCCAAGTTCCAATATTTTCACATGTGAAGTTTAGAAATTTCTGAAGTATCAAATTCCCATATTTTCAAATATCAAATTTAGAAATTTTCGAATTCTCAAATCCCTTAATTTTCGAATGCCTAGTTTACAAATTATCAAATTCTTAAATTTCCAAGTGCCAGCTTTGCAAATGTTTGAATTTTTAGAAGACCTAACTTCTTAATTTTCCAACTTATACATATTCTAAATCAAAATTACTTAAAACAAAATATACAAATTTGTTGACATTCAAATTTGGAACTTCTCAAATGCACAAATTTGCAGACATTCACATTCACAAATTTTCGAATTCTCAAATTTCTAAATGTTCATCAGTCAAGTTCAATAATTTTCAAATTGTCAAGTGACCCAATATCTAATAACATTAAGTATTAATTTTCTGAATGATACAATGAAAAAGAAGCATACTGTTATTATTAGCGTTAGTTGCAGGAAATCTTCCCCTTTAAAGCACATTTCATTTTCACTTAGCCAGGACCAGTGGTTCTCGAGATATCGCGGTTTAAAGTGAGCCATAATTTTGCATGCGTCACCGTGTTTATCATCCTCGTGCATTCTCATCTTTCGCTCGCTCTCCATTCACTGACCTAACCCAACTACGGTAGACACGTGGTGGTACAGCAACAGATACAATCACTGTTTCTTTCACTGCTACTACTATACGCGTACGTGTTTCCGACAAAAAGAATGTGGATCACTATATTTCTAGGAATTCTAGTTGTCACTCGTGCATCCTGTATGTTTTGCAAGTAGTGAGAGATAATATTAAGATTTGTAAATTTGTAAGATTCTAAATTTTTGAACCATCAAATTTGCAAATTTTCGTATTACCTAATTCCTAATATCGCAATTTTGCAATTTCCGAATTTCCCAATTTCCAAATTCCCAAGTTTCCAATTCCCCAAATTTTCAATTTCTGAAATCCCCAAATTTCTAAATTCACAAATGTCAAAATCCCCAATCCCCAAATCCACACATTTTAAATTTCTGAAATCCCCAAATTTCCAATTTCCCAAACTCAGAAATTTCTAAATTTCCAAATTTCCAATTTCCCAAACTCAGAAATTTCTAAATTTCCAAATTTCCAAATTTTCCAATCCCAAAATCCCCAAATCCCCAAACTTCCAAATTTCTAAATTTCCAAATTCCCAAATCCCCAAATTCTAAAATCTCCAAATTTCCAATTCCCCGAACTCCCAAATTTCTAAATTCACAAATCTCCAAATTTCCAAATACCAAAAATTCCAATTTCTCAAATTCCCAAATTACCGAATCCCCTAATCCCGAAATCCCCAAATCCACAAATCCCCAAATCCCCAAATCCCGAAATCCCTTAATCGCCAAATCCAAAAAGTTCTTAAATTTCAGAATTCGCAAAATCCTAAATTCCCTAATTTCTCACAATTCAAAATTGTAATTTCTCACATTTCTCAAAATTCCCGAACACTCAATTTCCCAATTTTCGAAATTGCCAAATTTCCGAACTTAGTAAATTTGTATATGTGCCACCGAAACGTGCGCCAACGGAAAAGTCTCATTTCCCCACAGTCCCATTTTCCCTAGAGAAGCCTACGACGCTCTCTAATGTGCCTATGTACATAAGCACATATACTTGCAAAGTATCTCGTGAAAATGCATATGCTTTTATCTTTCGAAACCAACGCCGACCCGACGCGACTTTTCATAATGAAACTCCCGTCAATCTTTCTCCTCGCGGTTATTCGACGCGATTCCTTTTTTTTCTCCTCCAGCTTCCTGTAATTTCTGCCGCGTATTTGTGACGCAACATGATGAAAGTGTGCCCGGTATTTTCAGAAAATACCCGTCATCGTCGGGGAAACGGTGCCGGTGACCCACAATAACTGGACGAATTGTGAGCATCGATATAAAAAGAGAAAGAAGAATGTAAATTTTACTACACTCGCTGAAATGCATGCCGCTGCATCGCTATAACTTAACCGGTTGAATGCAATTTCTTGTTGCTACGTTATGAACGTGCACGGATAGAGAAATCCCGTATGAATGTTTGTTTTGCGGAATAGAAAAAAAATGAGAGACTGCGTGAACCGTATGTATTAGATATTCGTACTACCGCTTTATTATATGAGAATATGTGTCTACGGGTCTGCTGTGAACTACATTTCGAATTTGTTACTGAGTCGCTGTTTAAACAATTTGAACATTTCACGAATTATTTAATTTATTGTCGAACTATCGTATAATTTCTATACGTGAAATAATTTGTAGAAAAAGCAATGTAGTTGCACTGATATATGTGATGCAGAAATATAGAACATAAAAATGACAACACTAAATATTTTCCTAGTTTTATAATAATACAATATCTTTTTCTAGTTTTTAATAATAATATAATAGGATATTGATAATTGAAACAGTAATATTGAAACATCTTGTACATTTTCTGAATATCGTAATAGACGTAGAACGTGAATGCAAAGTGGAGGCCAGTAGAAAGTAGAACTTATTGTTGGAAATATTATTAACTGATAATCGGAGGAAGCGGGTTTCTTCCTTTCAAGGCTGATAGATAATTACCATAATACATATTCTGCTGTATCGCTGATGCGGTAGATGACAAACTTACGATAAAGACAGAGATAAAAGTGCTTAAACTTTCCAAGTACTTTACAATACAATGCTTTTACCTTTCAACGGAACGAAGCAGTTTTATCCTCTTTCCAGGTTGGGCTACTTGCCTCGGCAAACATGCTAGTTAAAAATCTTACGGCAAAGAAAGCGTGCTACTTCAATTAACAACGCATTTACGTAAAAGAGTTTCCTTCAGGAAAGGTTGCATCTCCTCGTTAATGCAGATGTACGTCTCAGCATGAAAAGAGAGCTACGATGAATAAGGAATGGATCGAGAAACTTAAGGATTATGGAAATTTGGCATTTGCGAATTGAATTTGGGTGTTGAAAATTTTAGTATTTGGGACATTGGGTGTTTAGAAATTTTGGGCTTTGGTAATTGGGTGAATTGCTAATTCGGCGATTTCGGAATTTTGCAAGATGGGGTTTTTGGAAATTAGAAATTTCGGATTACATAAATTTCTATCCTTGAAAATTGGGACATTTAGGGATTCGAGCCATTACAAATTTCGGACAACTACAAATTTGAAATTGTAGAAATTAGTAATTTTGGGGCAAAAGAAATTGAAAATATGGGAATTGCAATTTCTGAGAATGGGGGGTTTTATAATTTAGGATTTTTGGAGCTAAGAAATTTAGAAATTTACAAAATTCGAAATTTAATTATTTTAGAATTCGGTAATTTGAAAACTTCGTAATTAAAAAATTCTGGAATATAGAGTTATGCACCTTCGGAAATCTGTAAATTCAGAATTTTGCGCGTGTAGAAATTCGAAAATTCAATAATATCTCCTTTTGACTTGGAAACATTATAACTTTGTAACATAGTAACTTTGTAAAGTTATAATTTGTTAATTTCGAATTTTGCTGCAAATTAACAAATTTGTAAGTTTTGTACTTCAGAAATTCACGAATTTGCAATCACTTATCAGCGACTACTAAAACATCAATTAAATATTACACAATAAGCATATAAATGCCGAGGTATTAAAAATACAAACGTCCGAGGTCCGCATAGTGTTAAAGGTCTGGTGATTTCTCGGACGCTCGTCACCGCCGTGTTGTTTTCAAAACGAGCCGCTAACTTAACATGCATTCTGCTCTTACAGTCATGCATAAACCGTATGTAACAGCATCGTCGCGTTTCTCTGCTAACGAACCCCTTGGCATGGTGTTCCCAACGAGGGCTCACAAAAAGAAAGCGCTCATTTGTCTGCAATTCGTATGATTCCCCTGTTCGCGGGCACTCGCCTGTATTCGCGGGCTTTTTATTCGTCTGATGATTTTTCAAAGCACGCGACATATCATTGACCCCGATGATGACTACCGTTTGCCACGGACGAACGTTTAACAAAGTAACATCGATTTAGACTCAGAAAAGTGAAACGAACCTTCTAAATGCAAAATTATTCATCAATTCATTGAATGACATTCGCTTTTAAATCGAAACTAAATTAATAAGGAATGATTCGTAAAGTAGCTTGTACGATGATTCTTCGTCTTGATAGAAGTCAACGTACATTTTCACAATAGATAATGTAATAACATTATCTATTTGTTTAACACGATTTGATGAAAATCGAGCATGAAAACCATTAAAGATAGTGTCGCTATACTACTATTTATTTGCCTAATATGATTTGATAAATGTCGTGTATGAAATTGTTAAAAGTTGCACGTTACAAAGTTGACGGTATAAAATCAATTACCATGGCAGCACCATATCCCCAATGATGTCTCGAAACATCATTTGGGAGCATATTAAGGGAGTCTCGTCATTGGGGACACGAGCAAGAAACCGAGGCAAATCGTGTCGAAGACGCTCGAACACGCTCGACAATTGCATCACGGAGCAAACGACGCGGCACTACTGCAATAAACGTACGCCACGGCCCTGTACCGGAAACGAACAATGCAAGAAATAATATCGCGTGCGGCTGAAGCGACAACGAAGCTGGTTTACGAGGGGAAATTGCAGACGACAGGATAATGAACCGAACACCGTATGTTCGGGAACCATCCAACGTCGCGTTAACTTTGCATCGAGATACATCCACTTTCTGTGACAGCAACCACCGACGCCCTTCGCGTGCACCCACTGTCACCCTTCGCTCGTTACATTACTCGAGGACGATGCGCGTTTCCATCCACGACACGTACCGCGTCGTTCGTGGGCGTTGAATTCCTTTTTCGACTTTCGTGCAGGAAATTTAATTGCCACGATTCCGGGTAGTACGCTAATAACGCGTTTAGCGTGACTAGACACCCCCGAAATTAGTTATTTCAATTAGCCGATTTTGCGGTGCGTGTTTTGGAGAGGATGAAGCTCTCTTAAGGGCGATGAACTCGTTCAGCATTTGATCTGGGTTTAGGGTATGTGGTTGTCCTAGATTTTTGAGTTCAAATTTTACGAAATTTTGAATTCTCGAATTTTTCTAATTGGTCGATAGCGACATTTATGTTTATCAAGTTTACGAATTTCCAATGTATCAAGTTTTCAAATTTACAAACTTCCAAATTTTTACATTTCTAAATTTGCAAATATTCTTGAATTCTTAAGATTTTGAATGTCCAAATTTCATGTTCCAGATCTCCAAATACCTAAAGATCCAAATACGAAAATTTTTAATTTCACACATTCGCAAATTTCTAAATTCCAAATTCTTGAATTTCGAAATCTAAACTGTCAAGTTTTACATTCACATGTATTGCCAGATTCCAAATTATAAAAATTGTCCTTACCTCTAAATTCCTAATTTTTCAAAACTTGAAATCTCAATACTTTCCAATTATCCATATCCCAAATTTTCAATTCCTCATATTCCCTATACCTCAAATTAATTGTACACCAAACTCCTTATTCTTCATATTCCCTATATTGCAAATTCCCTGCTCCCTCAGTTTGCTATGCCTCCAATTCGTGATACTCTAAATTTTCAATTTCCTAAATTTTTTATTTCTTAAATATTCTATTCCCAAAATTCCCTATACTCCAAATTTTCTGTCCTGCATAGATACTTACAATTCTCCAATTTCCTAGTTCTTTAAGTTTTCTCAAATCTCTCAATTCTCTGAATTTCATAGAACATATTATCTAAACTCTCCAATTCTCAAATATCCAAATCCCTAAACTATCAGTTAACCCTTTGCACTCGAAGGTATTTTTACTGGTAGCAGATAGTAACTCCAAGATGTCTTGGTTGAAAAGTTTCAAGAACTTTTTCGAAGTTATTATCTCAGTATTATTAATTGTCAGTATTAACCGTTTTATTATGTTTATACATCATATGTGGAACACTACAAATTTAGTTAAAAAATGTCTGCTCCACATTGCTGTATTGAACAAAGTGGTAAGTGTGAGTCACCTTTCGAGTGCAAAGGGTTAAATTCCAATTTTCAGAAATTATTTTCTCGAACTTTGGTCAGAGCATTAACATTATCGTAACCGAGAGATCAGTATTCGCTTCGGATAAAAATTATAGTTACTTTTAACGTCATTAAGCGAGATTCTCGTTGACGAATGTACGAGGAAAAAAATTCTCCTGTGGGATTTCTAGTTCGATGGTGTTTTCGGAGCACGTTCGACCGACTGTATTTGAACTTTCGTTTCGCGATCTTTGAATTTCAACGAGACCGTGCTTCGTTCTTTTCTGTACACGTGTGGAACACGTACCAGGCTGTCGTGAAACTTGAATTTTGATGTACGGACCGGGAACACTGTTCTATAATATTGAGATTAACGCAACGTAATTTTTCTGCCACGTCTGAACGAACTGCGTACGTAAAGTTAACACTGCATATCTTCGTATTTAGCATTTTTAAACGCGATAACATTTTACAACGCCGGTTTCATGAATACGGTAATTTCATTATTTTTTGCGAATCTGTAATGCAATTATGTAATGAGACGAAACCTCGAAATTTTTTGTTCGATATTCGAGAAGGGGTTAATTTATTTCCATACGAATAACCTCGTACATTGACGTGTTCCCATTCGATTTACGTACGAATTTTATATTTTGAATATCGTGCTGGACAATCGAATCGTCGACACGAAAGGAATTTATCTCCCTGAATTTTTTCGTATCAAAAGATTTCAGAAGTGTGATAAATGAACCAGGAACATAGAACGAGAAACTTGACACTCGCACGAATATTTTATTGATTAAATGACGATAAAATATATTACCGGGTACCATAAATATGTCAGAAATTTTGCAGACATTCGCAGTTTGCCTTCGTGGATAAGGAAATATATTTAAAATTCGGGTAGAAATAATATTGTCGAAGTATTAGGGAAATTCTCTCCACCGTCGGTTAATTAGAAAATCGGGGCCCGCTAATATGTTTCGGCCGGGTCAAAGGCAAATTCGTTAGCGACTGTATGCTTAAATCGAAGTTTCCCGAACAAACAAAGTTCGTCGGTATAGCACGTTGAAGTTGTTAGACAGTACGCCGTCGAAAGTTCAAGGCCCTTATCGTCTCTTCCTGTGCGGGTTCACGTGCCAGAGTTTCTCGGATGTTTCCGGAAATAGGAAGTTACTGTCGCCAGCGGTTGTCGATTAGAATTGTGTCCGCGTCAACTGGTACGCTGTAGGCTATGCTCGTTTCATCGCAGTTTCTTCAATATTTTGTTGCTTCTCCGACTTTCATTTTTTCTTTTCACTCTTTCCTTGCGATTAAATTGGACCACCATTGTCAATGACGTTACATGAGGTACTATTGTTAGATAGGGTACCATGGTTAAATAGGATACCAGTGTTAAGTGGGGTACTATTATTAAAAAGGGTACGATCGTTAGATAAGGTAACATCGTTAGGTAGGGTACCATGATTAAATAGGATACCACTGTTGAATTGGGTACTATTATGAAATAGGGTACCATCGTTAGTTAGGGTACCATGGTTAAATAGAACCCCACTATTAAAAGTAGAGTATCATCCATAAATAGAGAAGCATGATTAAATAAGGCACCATTATTGAATGGAGTACTACATCATGAGTGCATATCAATTTTTAAAATACCAGTAAGAGGTAAATAGACGAGATTCAATAGTTTGGAGCACCAAGTTAATGTCGTAACATGAGGTACCATAGTTAGATAGGGTAATATGCTTAAATCAGGTACCGCTGTTAAATGGGGTACAATCATTAAATAGGGTATCATGGTTAGATAAGGTACCATCATTATAGAGGATATCATATTTAAATAGGACACCACTATTAAAAATAGTGTACCATGATTAAATAAAGCACCATTATTGAATGGAGTACTACATCATGAGTGTACATCAATTTTTAATATACAAAAATATCAGTAATTGTTCGAAAGCTTCGCCAAGGAGCGTAAATCGAGAGGAACGCAGGAAGAATGCAGATTTATATCGCGTTACGCGGTTAATTTATTCTTCAAGAGAAAGGAGAATCCGTCGGTTCACGGCTCTCGGACTTTATCGCATTAATTGAAATTTATCGGTGAAATTGCGCGTGGACGGTTCAGAAGTTATTCGGCGTAAATCAAATCCTTTACGGGGCGGGCGTCAGATGCAAAAGTCGTATTCTGAAACAATGCCTTCCAAGTAATGCCCTTTCATCCGTGCTCCCTAATGCCGTCACTGAAAAAAATGCACTTCGCGTTTTCCTTCCGCCGATCGATTTCCACCGAGTTCCTTTCTCTCCGCCGACACTTCGAACTTTAACGCGATCCCGAGACGAACGAAATCGAATAAAAACGAATTTACGAAGAGTAATTTTATTTGAAACATCGTATTAACACCACATTAGGGTCTATCCACTTCTGATAGGTAATTGGTGTGCATTCTATTTTGCAGACATAATTAAATGCGTAAATAAAAGTTGAAACATAAACTCATGTGTACAATAGTTCATTGACTTCATGATAGTCAAGATACATATCAGTGGAAGCATTTCCAATTTTGTAAACTAAAATTAGAAAATATGGAACTAGTCAGAACGAGTGGTTGAAAATTTTGGTGTTCGAAAAGTAGAATGAATAGCAAATTCAGATATTTTATTGAGAAATTAATGTATAATATCTTTAATAACGTGCACGGTATCTGGTGGAGTGTTAAAGTACTTGTACCGTGTATGAGAACGTGTTAAACATCTTGAATGAAGCGATTCGAATATGCTCCACTTATGTCTGACCATATAACATACATATACTACTTGCGGACTGACAATGAGTGATGATTGCCGGTAACGATCGATTCGATGCGGAGCGTGCAATATTTTGTGATAATATTCGTCGCGAATTTTGGAATTTCTGGTTTGAAAGTTTGGGAATTGGGAATTTGGAGAATTAAAGATTTCAGAATTTGTGTAATGTCAAAGTATGTGAATCTGTTCTCTCCAGAATCAGGAAATTCGAATATTTAAAAATTTAGGGATTTGAAAATCTCCAAATTTTGGAAACCAAAAATTTGGAATTGGAAACCGAGAACCTTGAAACTCCAAACTTGTCAACCTTTAAAAATTCAACCCTAACAATATTGCTATCAATTTCTATATTTTGCAACCTTGGATAAAATGCTGATAATAATATTAGAATTTATTATCTCGTATAAACGCGCTAATAATAATGTTACAAATACTAAGATACCCTAAAGTACTGTCCCTGTAATCACAGATCCTCCTCAACAAGTCCACTACCAAAAACTTCAAATATAAAATCTAAATGATTCATAAAAATGGCACACGTTTCCAAATTCCACGACCAATTTCATCCGGCAAATCCCCACAAAATGTTCAAATTCAAATCTCGAATTGAAATCGAAGAAAACACGTTCATAGCAGGAGGAAAACCTCATAACCCGATCCAATAAAGGGGGTTCATTCTTCCGTACGACGTACGAACGTCAATTACCTTATGCCTGGCCCGCGCCGAACATACGAATCGAACCAGCCAATGAAAGAAAAGAAAGAAACCGACAAAATGGTCGACAGTCGAATAAGCTTCGGCAAATAACTGGCTCGCAAACATTCCCGAAGGATAGCCGGTGCAATCGGCTTTCAATCGACCCGCAACTACGTGTGGTTCCTGTTTGGCCGGCGGTTTCTTCAATGGCGTTGATTAGTAACTACTTTCGGAAGTGAACCGACAGTGGCCGTGTTTTCGTGCACGCGTTCCCAGCAACAAAATAGAGAACACAGAAACTAACAACGACGAGGAAAGACGTGGTCGAGGAAAACCGATGAAAGGAAAGTGGAAGACACTCGTCGACATGGCGGTCCGCACATTTCCTCTCGTGTACGAGTAACTGGATAGAGCTGAAAGTTCTTATCGTTGCAACTACAACGCGTTCCGAAGGAAGAACACGTACAGTTCATGGCAACGTACTTTCTCGCGGGACGAGGATAAATTTAGGGAAAAGAGGGTACAAATTTTTGAAATTCGTGAATTTAACGACTACGTGGTTCGTGTAATACGAAAAGTTAGAGATTTGTGAAGTTAGAAATTTGCCAAGTTACGGATCTGGAGATTCGAGGAATTTGGTGGTTTTGGAGCTTTCGAAAATTTGGTGATTTGTGGATTTTTGTGGATTTTGAGAACTTGAGAATTTGGCTACTTAATGAATTGGGGATTTTGGAGACTTGGAAAATTTGAAGAATTTACGGACTTTGAAGATTTTAGAACTTTGGAATTTGAGAACTTTGAGATTTGGAAGTTTTGAAACGTGAGAATGGTGAGGATGGGAAATTTGGGAATTTAGGAAATTTGAAACTGGAGAATTTTGAAATGTAGAAGTTTGGGAATCTGACGAATTTGGAAAACTAGAAATTTGAGAATCTGAGGCATTTGGAACTAGAGTATTTGGGAATGTAGAAATCTGGGCATCTAGGGAATTTGGAACTGTAAAAATTTGGGAATCCGGGAATTTGAGAATGTAGAAATTTGGGAATATGGGAATTTGAGAATATAGAAATGTGGGAATCTGGGAATTTGAGAATGTAAAAATTTCGAAATTTATGGAATTACCAATTTAGCGAATAGGAAAGTTGGAATTTCGACAAAAACGAATTCGGAAAACTTGAAACTTGAGAACTTGGGTATCTGCAAATTTGAGAAATTCGCAATTTAGGAATTTGAAAATTGGAAATTTAAAAATGCTACTAGAACTCACACCAATTTCAAATATTCGTGCTTTACAAACCGCGATCTCACAAAATTCAACATGAAAATAAAAACTCTTAAACTGAAGAAGTCTGAAAATTTCAACCTGGCCGTACACTCTACACCCTACGGATTCTCTACTGAGAACCTAATTTATAGCACAACCTATGTGTCTCCCGCTCTCCTATTTCCTCTCAACCAATAAGAAGCCTTCGTCACAGCTGACTACACACTATGTGTGCTATATCTAGTAGATATGTGTAAGTGGAAGACCGTAACGAGGCACAGCCCGACTACGAAACGGTACAAATTGAATTTTAGCAGCATGATTCGAACTATCGCGTATCTGGAAAGATGGAAGATGAGGAAGGGAGGAGGTCGGTCCATTATCGGTCAGAAGGTGGATCGTTAAATCGTTGGCACGACGATGGTGGCGATTCCGGTTCCCGCGGTTCATTAGAGCTGCACGAGATACATCGTTCGAAATGAACCAAATCGAACGTTTCGTTGTTAGCAGCCACGTCGTGTGACAATCAGATTATCCTAATGTCAGCCTGCCAGAAGATTTTCTGCTTCCACCTGGTTGCTTTAATTCTCGATCGATTCTTTTACATCGCGAAAAATGGCGAATCTTTGCTCCTAACGTACACATGTACGATTCAATATGGATACAGGCACGTATACTTATTTATCATTACGATAAAAGTCTGTTAAATAATTATCGTCATGGTAAAGATATATGTAATTCGGTTGTAGCGTAGAATGTTCATCAACAGTTATGTTCATGAAAGTAGAAAATGTGAAATCGCGATCACTAGTTGCTGCCATTTTGGCTCCAGCCTTCATACTGCAAAGCACAAAGTT
Source organism: Coelioxys conoideus (assembly GCA_947623535.1). NCBI lineage: Eukaryota > Metazoa > Arthropoda > Insecta > Hymenoptera > Megachilidae > Coelioxys > Coelioxys conoideus. The sequence continues at coordinate 13,158,634 of OX392457.1, read as the reverse complement.
AATGCAGTAGAACACTTTTAAAATTGATCCTTTCCTATAAGCGAAAGCCAATGTCAGTAAATATGTACGAAAACGTTAGTAGTTGTTTACAGCTTTTATAGACAGTAGGTATATATACATATTTTATCGATATATAATTTTCATAAATAAAAAATTGTTTCGTAGCTTCGGTACTTGTGGCCTCATTTATTTCTTCTTTCTTTCATTCATTTATTCCTTCTTTCATTACTTCTTCGATTTTATAATTTTCCTGTCAATTCTACAATTGGAATATATTACATTAACTATATAATATAACATTGATAACTATTGTTATCAGTAATCAATGTCTTCTATGATATTGTAGTTCAGAAAAAGAAAATGAATCTTATTCTGTGACTAATATCGCTAATTAAATCAATATCGTTCGAATGATCCATAATCTTCTACAATATTATCGTCCAGCAAGAATGTGATCCATATTCAGGAACAGGCATCGTTCAATTACCCTATATTGATGTTATTATCAATAATCAGTGATCACGATATTATTACTCGGTGAGAACAGAAACGTTATCAGCGAACAATACGTTGTTTCGAACGAAGCAGACGAAAGAGTGTCGTTAACGAGGCACGGGCACGTAACGAAATTGCAACGTTATCAAACCGATGATTACATTTCCCGTTCCCAACATGTCAGATGCTGCAGAACTATTTCCAATTATCCTAGATCGCTCGGGAATCGGGACGAACTCGACCGTCCACGGCCACGTTTTCCATAATCCCGAACCGTGGCCAAGGGACCGTGCAGAATTCCATCCGGGAGAGGTCAAAGCGAGTCCCGACGACATCCAGAAATTCCCGCACAGATGAAATTTCGCTGCAGAATTTAAAATGGTTCGTTAGTATACCATCTGGCTTTCGGCGGATCCACATGTGAACCGCGAATCTCGTGATGGCCGTCTCTGGCGACGAGAGTGTAGGCGGCCGTGTGTGGTCATATCGTCTATAAACACGATGCATGCAGCCGTGTAATATCCGATATCATGGCCGGATGGACAGCCACTCGTATCAAAGGAGCTTTCCTGATCGAACGGTTTTTTGTAAGAAGATCGAGCCCGTTCTTCCCTTCGTTCATAAGCTTTCGAGACTCTGCTCGCAAACTGTGCACGAGCCTCGTAGAAGACTATCGGCGAAGTATTACGCGTAGAACGGGGGTCTAATAACCCCGTATGTCCGAAAGGCAAACAGCTTTGGCTATGGCAAACATGTTTGACCAAGATTTTAAGACCAGGTACGGTTTCTCGGAGATTATGTACAGTCTCGTTCGACGATTATGGTGACAGTTTTACCTCGGCGATGGTCCTGTCACTATGTGATTGATGCGTATATTCACACGGAGCCTCGTTCGCCATTTTGTGAGAGGTATCATTACAGTGTTTACTTTTTGTACATGTTGCAGACTGTTAAAGAATTATGAATTATTTTATTATAAAGATTTGTTTCGATTAATTTATTGTGTTTATTTTGTAGACACTATACAAAAATGTTGTCTCTCTTACGTAACATGCAAGTAAATCATTCTTAGTTCACTTCTTATTTGAGCAACTTACAATATCACGTAAAATACCGAACAAGAGGATAACGGTGTAATATGAGAAAAATATAGCAGAATAGCTATATGCTTCTATTTTACGTTCTTTATAATTAATTTCTTCCTTATTATGAATTACTTACTTCTATCTTGATAGAAATTATTTATCTCACCCTCGTAAAGAGAGGTTACATTTTATCTCGCTGTGTTACATTCAATCAATAAACCTGCTTTTCAGATAATTTTACAGAAAGCAACGTAGTTTAACGAATCAGCTAATTAATTAAAACAGTCTAAATACTTAAATAAATAATCTTACACGACTATAAATAACTAAAAATATTATCCGAATAAACTAGTATATCACCATATATTATTATATTATTACACATTATCGCATTACTATAAATTGTAACAATATAATAATTTAATGACTACTAGAAACTGATTGCTACCTGATGAGATTCTTTTTTCGAGCAAACTGTGATGCCAAAAATGTCGAGGTCGACGAATGTCTCTAAGCCGTTCACCGTTTCTGCTTCGTGTAATCGTTTTCTGGACTTTGCTGAAACCGTACGAAGGTTCGTTTGAATGTTTCGATACAACACTATGACTGTCTGTGAAACTTCTCCGTACACACTGTACCCGTAGAATCTCAGACAAAACAATGCCAATACGTACAAGCAGAAACAACCAAAAGCTGTTATGTGAGCGTAATACCATAAATACTCTGGTACAAAGTTAGAACGACATTCCTTCGTTATTTTTGATACACCTTAAAATGATATTAACTCGATTCATACTATGTTGAGTATATCATACTCTCGTTAAAAATATTCTCATACTATTCTCATTATAAATGTACCACCATTTTCCTAATTGAATTTCAATTAGGAGATGCTTAAAATCATTTGATTTTAAGATTAAGTAATTTGGTCACTCATCACATTCACTTCGTGAAAGAATAAATTTCATAAAGAATTATTATGTTTAATATTCTGAAACATATACAAATACATCTTAATCCTTTCCACTCGATTTTCACGCATGATACATAGCAACTGGAAAACTTACTAGTTGAAAAGTTCGAAGAATTTTTGTATCACTAATTGTCAATACTGTCTGTGTCATTACGTACAAGCATCGCGTGTGTAATACTACAAACTTAGTTAAAAGTTGTTTGTATAAAATTGTCGAATCAAATCAAATTGCGAGTCGTGGGTTGAGCACAAAGTGTAAAATTCGGTCTAAAATTTCGGAAGTAGTTCTAATATGTATTATCATAGCGAAAGAGAAGCTCGCCCCAGTTAACAGAAACAACGTCCCGAATCGCTAAAAATCGTCACACTCGGAATAATAAATTTCTTGCAAAAACACGCCAATGAGAGAAGAAAAAGGTTTTCTTCGAGGGTCCTCCTACGACTCCATTTTCATTCGCTGGCAATTCCCCGTCCGCCTCGTACAAGCAATTCTACGTAACGGTCTCCGAGCAACCCGTTTCTTCGCGCAGCGCAAGAAACGCGATTGAAATTACCCCCCGAAGAACGGGTTCCTTCTAATTAAAGCAAGCGTTCGTGGCCGCATTCAACGTTACACTTTCTCGCGAGCGTCCTTCTCGATCATTTTAACTCCGACGATTTCAATGAACATACAATTTCTATCGCGCGAAACGAGCACGGACAACCGATGTCTCGCCGCGTGAGCATCGACGCTTCGTTCTTTTCCAGTAATCGCTTTACCTCCGTTGAATCTTGCATTTCCGTCGCGAGCACAAATAGCGCGGGAACGGAAGCCGCCGAAGAAAGCATCGGCTGAGAAAATTCAGTCAAAGGAGTCACCTTTCGTGACGGCGACTTGAAAAGGACCGGCAATCCTACCAGCCACTTCTCTTTCCCGTCGACCCGCACGCGAAATATCTGCCCGAGACTCCGTTACAAATAAACCCTTCAGTTCGTTTTTCTTCCGTTACCGGCAGACACTCGGGCCACCGTCTTGAGAAACCGTGTCTCGCGAAACTCGTGGAATTGCCCGTTTACAGCGATACAATTTTCAACGAACGTAGCATTCAAACTCGTTGACGGGATTCACTTCGGGACTTCAAGCTGAGACTCGCTACTAATTGCACGGAAATATTTCGGGATTTTATCGCGAACGATTGTAAGAAATGAGACAGCGGATTGCTCGTTGGTGAAACATTTCGTTACGATTAAAATAATATGGTGGTTGATTGTACTTATAGCGGAGGATGATCGGATTTGTTGAGTGTTGTGGATATGAAGATTCGAGGTGTTTGAAATTTGAGAGAGGTTGGGAAAGTTAGAAAATTGAGGATTTAGGACTTTGGCAATTTCGAAATTGTGGGAATTAAGAAGTTTGGAAGTTGAGAATTATGGAGTTTTGATAAGTAGGAAATCTGAAGATGTTGAAACTTGGTAGTTTGAGAAATTTTAGAATACTGAGATTTCGACATTTTACAATTTTAGAAAATTTCGAAATATGTGGATTTGGAAATCTGAGAATTCGAAATATTTGAAAACTTGAAAAACACTGAGATCTAGAACTTTGAGAATGTAGAATATTTGGAAATTTGAGTACGTGGAAATTCAGAGATTTGAAAGTTTAGAAGTTTGAAATTTTTGTAATTTAGGAATACTAAAGGTTTAGGAATACTAGAAATTGAGAATATAGGATTTAAAATTATGGAAACTCGAGAATGTGGAACTCAGAAAATTCAGAATTTGTAAAATTGAAAAATTGAAATATTTGAGGATTTGAAAACTTAAGAATTCCGAACATATGAAAATTTGGAAATCTGCGAATTTTGAAATTTGAGAGACTTGAAAATTCGAAAAAGTACAGGATTAACAAAGTTGAAACTGCAGGACCTACTTAAATTATTATTAAAGTTTTACAATACATCACGAACGATTAAAGATTGAAAACTGCGAAAAGGAAGCAAGTCAAGCGTATAAATTCGTCAGTAGCTCAATCCGTTCGCAATAAAGTTTTCACGAGCCCGTATGGGCATGATCAATTATTAAGCTTCCTGTTAGCAGTCCGGCTCTTCCATCTTGAGCACAGTTCTCTCGGTTTCGCACATCCTTCTTTCCACCTCGATTTTCAGTAAAAGTTCAATAATCAGAAAATGCGATCCACGAGTTTCAAGTTTTTAATTAAAATTAAATTCTCCACCCGCTGTACGTTACTGTAACGCACAAAAGCAACTATTTCAGGAATGTTCATGTTTCGTGATAGTTAACTGACAACGTCAAATGCAAGTATGTGTATTCGTATGGATACGAACGCTTTTACAAAGGAGATCGTTACACCGTACTGGATGTAACGAGTATGACCCTAGTTCAGTGAACTGGAAAAGGAGCGATGATCAGTCAATCGTGCCCCCTGTTAAACACACCGTACACATAATCGGTACATCGACAGAAGAGAACATTTTAATTTCCAAATGCAAGACTTTTATATATTGAGTAAAACTCGAAAAATGTAACTTTTCAAAGCGGTACAAATTTACAAGATTTACGATATGAACTGTGTATGTATTATATCAAGACGTGTATTAATAAATTTTTATACGCCTCTATGGATGTCAGTCTCCACGATATTACATTTTAATAAAGATATTCTTAGATGCTTTACAATATGAGGTGTACACTTGTATTATAGAACTTGTAGATATTAAGGTTCATAAACACTTTTATCCCTAGATTGACACGTTCTCAGATTTCCACATATCACGCATGCCTCTTTCTTCACACATTACTCGATTCTCACGTCCTTAGAAATCCATGTCCATAGAATATTATATTCCTAGATTTCTGCATACTTATACTCCCATGTCCGTAGATCCCTACATCCTTGTATTTTCTTATGTGCCGATACATGTATGTATATTGGAACTCTAATATCTCTGGGTTATTATTTTGCTAAATCTTCAAGACTTTTAGATCTCCACTATCTTCGAATCTCCAATATTTCTACATCCGACATATCCCTAATCCTAATATTTGTAGATCCCCAATATTTTTAGATCCGAAATATCGCTAATCCCAATATCCCTGATCCCAATATCCCTGATCCCAATATCCCTGATCCCATATCTCTGATCCCAATATCCCTGATCCCAATATCTCTAATTCCAATATCCCTGATCCCAATATCCCTGATCCCAATATCCCTGATCCCAATATCCCTGATCCCAATATCCCTGATCCCAATATCCCTGATCCCAATATCCCTGATCCCAATATCCCTGATCCCAATATCCCTGATCCCAATATCCCTGATCCCAATATCCCTGATCCCAATATCCCTGATCCCAATATCCCTGATCCCAATATCCCTGATCCCAATATCCCTGATCCCAATATCCCTGATCCCAATATCCCTGATCCCAATATCCCTGATCCCAATATCTCTAATCCCAATATCCCTGCATCGTAGGATTCCTGGCACTCTAACTCTTGAAGTATAAATTGACAACACAAATGAACTTGTCTACGATTAAATATTTCTCTCAATAAATTTCCAAATTGTTCTATTCGCACGGTGTAAGAGTAACACTTTAATATCGAACGATGACGCCTCCATTTCTTCCATGATTCTTGTTCCAAGAAAGGATCATAATATCGTCAAGCGTTTGTTAAACAGTAATTAAAGTTCTGTTTCGGCAAACAGTATTGTTCTCTCTATCGGCCGCCGGCAAAAGCATTTCGACACACGGCATTCTAGGAATTCGCAGTGTCGTTGCGGTGAAATGGGGAGTCTGTGACGTCTAACGCATGGATGAAGTTCAATTTCGTCGCGCGTGTGCGTATATGGGTTATAATTGAAATTCTTACTGTGACACAGTAATTCGTGAGCTCTCTTTGTGCCGCCACATCGTATCGTCGATCTCTTTCGTCGATGTTCTTCAAAGTCGAACAACGCGAACGTTAATCATCATTTATTGCTTCGCGACGGTCCATCCAGAAGAGATTAGATACTTTTTTCCCCCTGTCTAACTCGTATCGACGAACTCTTTGTGACAGGGTCCAGTTAACCGTAGAACAATGTCCCCCGAGCGAAGCTTTCGCTCTTTGCTCTTTCATGAAAAGTGTCCTGTTTTGAGAAGGGTAGATCTCGTAGAATTCGTGGCGTTCGATGAAAACGTCGAAATAGATTTCGAGTCTCGTATACGGATACGAGGTAACACTTGCTATAAATGCTACTCTTTTTCTCGATTGCATGCCCAATCGACTAAAATCAACAATTTGATAACGCAATCGCCCATACAATTAAACAACAAACATTTATTCCCGTTTTAATATAAAACAGATTGATTCAGCGCAACATTCCATTTTATTCAAATGAACATACTGTTCGACAGACGTTGTTAACCAGAATAAACTTTATTTGCTGGATACACTGTTTCATCGAAAAGAGTCAACTAATTTTCACTGTTATTGTACCAGAAGGCTACCGAACAGTTAACACATCGACGTATCGATACTATTCCTATTCGTTTCGGCCAATGTTGTTTTCGCTCGAGCTTCAAATTTAAAACATCCCGTTTCGGTTACACTGTTCACCGGTGTCAATGTCCAGTTTGTCCTGTTGCCGATCCGTGTTTCACCGAGAGATTTATTTCAACGGCCGGAAGCATTTCTTGCTTCCGTTCGGCGGGGAAACAGCGCGCAGCCAAAAACAAAGGAACGTTGCTCTTATCGTATTCGTTTGCTGTCAAACAACGTACTTCGACTATCACGCTAAATCCGTTTATTTTTCTCTTGTTCGTTCGTGTCGTTCCAACTATGCATTTTGCAACTGTAGGAACAATGCATTACGTTGCAGTAACAGAAAAAAAATATTAACCCTTTGCGTTATAACGATAAACTATAATCGTGATGCACTCGCAGTCCAAATATGGTAAACCTTGTACATATTTCTAATACGTTTGAATGTTCAATTTGAGCCTAATCGTAATTTGCACGGTCGGGGATACTTCAATGCAGGACAGTCTTACCATTCGAACATTTTTCAGTCACCTTAACATTGAAACTACTAATGACCCTTCTAAAAATTTCCCACTTCAAACGAAATTTGTTAAGATGGTTCACTTGACATCTGTACTGATTGTCATCAAGATAAAGAATCTATAAGTGCATTGATTAATGCTTTATCCTTTATTCATTTATTTTTCAACTTCATTTTTAACATCAAAATAATTGTGCATTATACATCGGCGTTTTAGTGTTAATGTCGTAGCAATGAATAGTTATGTCTGACGCATTTGCCGGAAGAATCATGGTGCAAGGGGTTAATCGCATAAATTTGTTACAGATATCATGAAAAGTATTCTGATACTGACTTACAATATCTTAATCGTAAAACATTTTTCAAAAGCCTCCAATTCGTTAAAATTCAATTAAACTCGATCGACATCGAAATTAAAATTTAATTATTACTAAGAGAATTTCATGTCCCGTGTGAATAACACCAAACGTACAAAAAACTACAAAAATCACAAGAAAATAGTAAGAATTTATAATTTCGAGAAAGGATGACGAATGAAAGCAACAATAAACGAATGTCAATATCGCAAGTGTCGTCAACGATATATTGTTGTTCGGCACTAAAAGAAAAATCCTAGAAAATCTCGAACGAGATTCCCAGTTGCCGCAATCCATCCGAAACATAGTTACGATCTAGGGTATCTGATTTACGTAGTCGTAAGCGTCGCACAGAAATTCGTCGCGACAAAGAACCCGGGAAAAAGTCACGTTCTCGTCATAAACCGAGTCCCGTATTCACTTCCGGGAAACACGCGTAAAAGGCTCGTAGCCAGTAAATCTCGAACATCGTTCGATGTTTCCCGTAGCTGAAGATGTTCCCCTAATATCTCTAATAGACTGTTGCAACTTTCCGAGCGGGAGACGATTCGTGAACTTCGTGAACGCGGCAGGGTACGAGGGATTTTCCGGGAAACTGACGCTCCGTCGCGTCCTTCCCGGCTGGCAAATATTAATAGAGCAGAAGTCGAGGAGGGAAACACGTTCCTACAGGAATATTTCGTGAACGGCAAATATTGGACAAGGGGGGTTGCAAGATTTCGCGCAAGTCGAGACTTTCGTCTCGTTTAAGCCGAGCGAGCGGCCACTGGCATCGCATTCGGCCATTTCCCGGCTAAAACTTCCCGTTTATTAAGAGAAATTCGAAAACTTTCCCTTCTTTTGTTATAAGTTTTCCCACTCACGGCCGGAATGCAAGTACTACGTTTTCCAGCGCGACGCTAAATGAAGGCGAAAGCGTTCGTTTCCGTAATATTTTGTCTCTTTTTCACCCGCCTCATACGATTTCACTCGCAGAATACTTTTTATGTACGTCGAGGGATATGAGGAGGCTAAAAATGGAATATCGTAACCGTGACAGGAGGATTGCTACGGTAGATGCGGCGTCACTAACTAATTTTGAAATGACTTCCATTTAAAATCTGCATACTTTGAACTGTATCGATAGCACAGAGGCATAAGTGGCGCAACTTGCATGTATAATATGCATAATTATATATGATTAGACTATATTTACAGTCACAGTAAATATTCTTATTCATACATTGCAATAAACGCACTAATTCAAAGTTACATTAAGTCAAGTCAAAAACTGACTAATTGAAAGTTACAAAAAGCTGACTAATTCAAAGTTGCAATAAACTAATTCAAAAAATTGACGAATTCAAAATTACGATAAACTAATTCAAACAATTGACTAATTTAAAATTATAATAAACAGACCAACGCAAAATCTCCTTAAACTGATATGTCTACTTTGTAGACGCCTAATCAGATCCATGATACAAACATCCGATCAAACTCTGAATCTCCCCACTAACGACACACCGATACAAAAGCTTTCACGTAATTTATCACGAAACTGCAATATCAAGTTTAAAAGAGAAAAGCCTTCATCAACGTTGAAAGTAACTTGTTACACCATCCAAGTTGTGTTATTTGCTCCACGCTGCTTAAGTTGCTTCCCGGTAACTGACGTTATCAATATCGCGTTTATCAAAATCAAATAAAGCAGAAAACAATTAAACGGCAATTTAACTAAAAACTCGATCAGTGTGCAAGTATCAAACAAAGATTAAATAACAACAGAGTAAAATCACCAATGAGTCGAGCGGCGCGATGATCAGTGTTTTTATGCTCTGTTTGACAAGCGACAGACATAGGAAAAGAAGAGGAGTATAGAGTGGAAAGTTGAAGGGTGAAAGAGAAAATTAAAGGAACAACTTGTGCGGGCCACACAAATCTGGCTACCAAATGTGAAATCTGACATTGACCAGACTTGCACAATACCCTGGGAAAATTGAAGATTGCAGCATAGGCAGGAAGTGCTTAGAAATATTCAGGAAAAAGAGAAAGTTATAAAAGACAAGGAAAAGATAAATTAGAAAGAACTTTGTGACGGACACCGCCACAACTCCAAACGCGAGATCAGATTTTCGACACAACCTCGATTTATCATTTGGAGAATGTATACGTACCTTGGACAGGGTGGTGGGATGAGGATAAAGGTTGACGAGACAGCTCTGACGTCTGAGTCTGTAGTCCCATCGTGTCTCTAAATGCGGTATCTCCATGGTGTCGCATATGCTTTGCACGTGGGATGCGGTGTGCGCGCTTTGAGGCCCAAAAATCGCCGCCACTCCGCTCTTCAGCAAATGACACACTGAAATCAAACACGTAGCTTCGTGTAAACACGTTATTTACGTTTTCAATTTGTCGGTAGAGACGTTGAGTTGCGTAAATCGGACGAATCGGCATTTACCCTGGCAAGGGATTTGTACGAAAACGGCAATGTTTCTTAATTCGATTCGGTAAACTGGCACGAGCACTTTGAACGGAATTTTTACTTTGCAGTTTGCTGCAGCTTTCAAAAATTGAATTCCGCGATTTTTTGAACCGTTGCATTGCAATCCGTTCGGTGTAATGTCGCGGGATCGAGAGTCGCAATTTAATCGTTTGTACCTTTCATTCGCGTGACTTTATGCGGCAGTAAATGCCGATTGAATTAAACGATTTGGAAATGCTTTTCGAAAGCTTTGAGACTGAAGCTGGTGAACATTCTTTTGGGATGACAAGCCGGAAGAAATTTCTGGCTGATATTTAAAATTCTGTTACGTCATAATCTCTCAAATTGAGAGTTATTTAAATTCAGGTTTATTATACCATTTGTTACACCGCATATGTTATATATTCATTTAATTAATCTGTATAATAATATTATTGATATTTAAATTACTTTAAATATATGATCTCCTTTAATACCGAACAGTTATATTTGTTTTATATAACATACATGAAAAGGCAATATACTTTGCACATTCACAAAAGAAGCAGTAGATTCAAGCTCACGTTGTGCATAGTTGTAAAAAGTGCATTTTCATGAAGCTGTTCAGAGATCGTTTTTCGTTCGCTCTTTTTAGTTTCATGTACCAACACACGTAACTGACAAAAGAAACTATATCAATTTGTCTACCAAACAGATCAGAATTCTGAAGCACGTAAACCAACAGTCGCTGGAACGCCATTATTGATCACCTAATATGATATCAATCACCTGAACTCCCCAAAACTTTCGCCATGTAAACTTTCCACTATATCCTGTTTCCTATCTGCAGTAAACTTATGACTGCATGGTAGACGAAGTATCTATCTACTGCACTCCTGTTTGCTATGAGGTCAACCCATCTTTGCTGCTTCATCAAACAAACCTGCCCCCTACCATCATCTTCTATTTAACTGTCGTAAAATAACTACTCGCAAAAGAAAATTTAGCTTATAGTTTAAACCGAAAAAGATTATTGTTTGCACGTGTATTGTGAAAATAGTGTTGCCAGGATTAATATAACTGTGGACTCTCGCTATTTTGCCACGATATTGCCTGATTAGTTCAAAAAGTTCTTGGAATTTAGAAGGATGTATCGCGTATGCAATTTAGTGAGAGATTTAATGAGTAATTTAATGAGAGAAAGACATGAATGGTCCGACGTGAGGGGATGCAACACGTGGCGATAAAACACGTAGGTTGTCCAGCACAAAGAGTATTCAACGCTTATATAATCCAATGTATGGTAATGTATTGCGTGGTGATACAACGCGTAGATAAATCAACGAAAGGTGATACAACGCATAGTTAATACAACGCAAAGACTTTCAATGCGTAGGTGGTTCAACACGTGACTATATAACATATAGGTTATTTAATAGGTTACAATATAACATATAAGTAAATCAAAATGTGGTAATACAACGTAGGTGTAATTCAACGCGTGATGATACAACATACATCAATTCAACCAACAGTAATACAACGCATGGACAGTTCAATTGGGCTGTCAATATTATGGCTATATAACGCACAGGTACTTCATCCTATGGCAATATGACTCACAGGTAGTTCCACCGTGGTAACATAACACAACGCATCACAATCTCAAAATTTAAGTTATCAATTTAAACGTAACACACACATTTATGAAATTAAAGGATCGTACAATGTCATCGCATTAAAGTATTAACACTTTTGTATTGCGAGGAACGAAAAAATTCTTATCGGTCCTCTTCGCACATTACCACGAGGAAGCTCTTACAACGATCGAAATAGCCATTACCTAGGTTTTATTCGAAATAGCCTGAAAGAACATGTTTCTCCCCGAGGGAAATAGTGATCGTTAATTAACAGGGTATTAAGGTAATCGCGTTAATGCGTCTCGTGTTTAATACGTTTCATAACAACGGCGCAGAGCAACGTGAAAGTAGATTATTGAATGCCAGTCACTCGTAATTAGTCACGACAGATAATATTTTGTAATTGGATCTGCTCCTTGTTAAAGGTGTCCGTCCATGGCCGGTGTCAGTTTTCTCTCTTTTACTTGTATAATTGAAGCCCGTAACGAGTTCGCCATTTTCTCCGCGAGCTTCCTCCTCGTTTTACAATCTCAACGGCAAGTTAGTGGATTTATTCGTCTCCTGATTAATTATTTCGTAGTAAGGTGAGCTGAATCCGTTTCGCCGTTGCGCCTCGTCGTCGACGAAACATACCGCTCTCCTGGTACTTTGACGGATTTAAGGAACAGCAAAGAGAAAATGGCGAAATCAGTCATTAAGGATAAAAACATCCTTTGCGCTCGTTCTTCCGACGACATTTGCGAGTGTGATTTGGATCACGTTTTAATTACGAAAAAAGCGATAGTAAATACTACAAAGTGCAGGTACACAGGAACCGATATGATGTTTCGCGAATGAACGACTTTATTTACAAAAGGGAACGCTGCAAGGATACAAAGAGAATCTTTCATTTGCTAAAATTGTTGAGGCGTTCAGAAAGGATTCTCATTTTCACGAAAACATACTTGAAGTTAATTAGGATGCACAATACTTTCAGATTCGCTCGACCGTTCTTGGAAATATAGAATCTTCGTCGTTCGTTTCAAACGAAAATTTCTTGCTAATGGATGAAAACGTAATTGACGGCTTTTATGACGAACCGCGCTGCGTTAATTGTATGATGCTGTGAATTACGAGCGTGTCCTTATTTTTAATTCATACACGATATTTTGTGTGCAATATGAAGGCAATTCGGTTTTACCAACGTACAGCCAATTCAATTCAAAATCGATTACACGAAGAAAAGGGAAAGTTGACATCGGACAGGTCTGACTTTTGATTACAGAGTTATTAGATCGTGGATGATTTTTGATTAGAAAATTAGAACATTAAAGAATCGACGAATCCAAGAATTGAAACATAGAAAAATACATGCATTAAGAAATTAGAAAATACGGAACAGATAAATTGGGTAATCTAGAAAATTGATAAATTGTAGAAGAAATAAGAAAGTTCACAAATGGAAAAATTTAGAATATCAAGAAATTAAAAAATTAGAAAAGTGTAATATTAAAAAATGAAGAACTCGAGAAATCAACGAAGACAGTGCAGACCTGTTTTCACCAAAAGAATGAACAGTTGAAAATGGCTAGCTGATTCATCATTATGCACAGCACGAAAAACCACGCCAAACATTCGAAAAGTAGACCCAAAGAGCAAAAATCAAATTGTAAAAGAAAATGAGTCAGTTGACAAATGTAAAAATTAAAAAAATCAGGAAATTAAAAAATTGGAAAAGTGCAATATCAAAAGATGAAGAAATCGGAAAATTAACGAAAAGCAGTGCAGACCTGCTTTCACCAAAAGTATAAACAGTTGAAAATCGCTAGCTGATTCATTATGCACAGTACGACAAACCGCACCAAGTTAAACATTCGAAAAGTGGAACCAAAGCGCGAAAATCAGCTCAGCTCCCTTTCAGGAGAGAAAACAGGAGTAAGTTGTTTAACTCTCCAACCACCGCTGATACATTATCAATCGATAATCTCGTTCCTCGCAAACGCGGTACTATAACAAGCAATTATAAAAACACAAAGCTATCTGCCTTCTCCTGGCATACCGCAAAATGCATCCCCGTGTATCTCGTTTGCTTTTCCCGCGACATAACCGATGCTCTCGAAAAATTCTCGATCGCATTACTCGCGTTGTTGTCCTTCAAATATTTTCCTACTCGCGTCGAAGAAGAAAGAACGTCCCGGTGGTAAAAGTAGAGTTTCCCGTCGAACCTTCTTTCCGGATTACTTTTACCGTAAGGCATCCAGCTGCTTTCTTGCGAGCATAGACAGGTTCTCGGGCGGGGAGAAACGGTCGGTATATTTGTCCCGGGAAATAAGAGTTTGTAGGTTCACGTTGGATTTCCAATGAACGAGATAACTTTCCGGTGATTCGGTGCACCGGGCAAAAATCGTCGGTGCTCTTTCCATTAGTTTCACCGACGCTCGTCTCGCTTTTACCGGTAGCTAAATAAACAGCGGCCCGACCCCGGTGTACCGATATCGAGTGCTTTTCCTTTTCCCTTTTTGTTGACACGCGAGCGCTCGTATTTCGATACGTTCTCGCCAGGCCCCGCGGGCGGTTCAATGAAATTGCATCTGGAATTTCAATATGGCGCGTATCGCGCTTCAACCTTTAAACGCCGCCAGCGTTGTCCGCAATTACTTTGAGGTTTGTGCTCGCCCCGGCAAAGCTGACTTTACGGACCGATTATAGAGATTCCGATTGAGAGGATGCAGGTAAGTACCAACCGTGGTTATGCCGTGAACGCTCACTCTAGATCCTTTTGTACAGGGTGGTTCGCCTGCAGGGGACATTAGGTGGGTTTCCGTGGAATAAATGATCAAAAGACATCGGACCAGTCGAGCTTTTCCTGATGGTGACAGCAGACTCCGCAAACATTGTTTTTCAACGGTGTTCTCGTAAAATTCGTTCGACCGCGCTTTAAGAATCGAATGTATTTTTTATGATATACTCAAAATATATTTCTTCAAAGATTGACTGGATCCGTATTACAGTTACTCCGTAACTCATTGGATATCTAATTACAGCCCCTTAAATAAGTTATTCTTACTCCCACTGTAAGTAGCTTTGATCTCCATTGTTACATAAATATTAGACATTCTCATTGCCGACAAACCGTAACCTCAAATAGTACGTACCTATTTCAGCGAATAAAGCGTTGTATAATTTGATCATTACACGACCTAATCACAAAGGAACGTAATTACCCGAAATACATACGGTTCAGGACAATAGTATTCGTACATTCGAAACGTAGAAATAAAAACAGCAATTTCTTGTATATTAATAAGTATATTTAAACATAATATCTGGCGATTGTACATAACATTTACTCAAAGAAATGAATGATAACATAACGTCGAAAGAATGCTTACAGGAAATATTAAAAAGATGATGGTGTAACATACATAGAAACAGACTTCGTTAAAAGTTTGGTGTTATTATGTTCAACAGAAAAGTTAATTCAGAAAATTCACGTTAAAATAATTAATAAGTAACACGTACAATAAGTAAGTGTGCGAATACATTTGCCCTGGCAATTTCTTACGATCGCTCGTCATTTGAAGTTAGTACGTGATGCCACTGTCTTCATTTTTGGCTCATATCTTGTTGTAAGTGTCATGTATAATATACATCTATATATGTTCAAATAATACAGAAAATATTGTTGGTTTTATTCCTACGAACTGATGAATTGTTGAATCTGTGGATTGTCGAATAGATGAATTGCCAAGTTGACGAGTCCATGAAATAATGAATCGATGAATTTGTGACTCGATAAATTGTTGAATCCATAAATCATAGATTTTATTAACCCATAAATTGATAAATTGGCAGATTCTATATTACAGCAAGCTTCTTTTAATAATTCTTTTAAGCGTTCTTTCGACGTTATGTCATTTTCATTTATTGTTGTATGTTGTATGTATAAGATACAACTATATGTATATGGTCAAATATAATCAATAATATAGAAAATATTGTTCTTTTCATTTCTATACTCCAAGTGTACGAATGCTTTTGTCCCTCACTGTACGTTCCACGCCAACATGGCGAGAGAAAAAAATATTTCGCCAATATCGGATCGTTATTCAAATCGACCGTTCTCCATAAATTCCTTAACCAATCGATTATTCAAGATTGCGTGCTCTGTAGTTCACACCTCCGCCAATATACACAGCCAATCCTCCGGAAGTTATGTGTATGTACATCCCTCTAATTCTTATTCCCGCGGTGTCGAACGAAACTTTGTAAATCTTCATTCCCCTTCGTTCGCGACAGAATTTTATCGTCATTATTGTTGCCTCGACTGTGACACGACACGCCGTTTCCTTGTAGCTCGTGTCGCGGATTTCCTCATCGATCGATTGATCGATATCGTGCAGCGTGTTCGTGAAACCGGTCAAACATCCTTAACATAATAATCAACAATACAACCGCGGGAAAACCATTCCTTCAGGCCACTGAATATCGACGCTGCTAATAGGGTGCTCTATTTTACGCGGGAAGAGAAACCGAGGGTCGGAAAAGGGCGAGAAAATCACGGCTCGAGACGTTTATAGCTTCTACTCTATTGAGCGCCGATCGGCGATGCGGCTGATAAAATCGTGTATCGCGCGATGGAAAACACGCGAAGCGTATCGCGTTGTAAAGCTTCACTCGCTGTTGACGTGGAACAATGTAAATCGCCGTGAAAAGGACGATCCGCCATGCTGGCCTCGTAAAAATACCGGTATCGCGCACGCTGTTTGCCTTCCGGATACCTTCTTCCTTTTTTCGCGCGTTCTCCATCCGCTCCGCGTACAAAGAGATCGGTTACCAGAAATTCTTTATATGCCTCTTTGTTCGGTGGCGCTGCATTGATTGGATGGGCGAATTAACGACGTGCTATGGTTACGAATCGATGGTAGATAAGTGATAGAGAAATTTCTCACGAGGAAATTGACGAGTTTTCGAATTTTCATATTTTACGCTTTAAAGCACGTGTATCTTAATACAGTGGGAATCTGATGTGTAGCTAAAATATAGATGTTGCTAAAGTATACATATATGTATAGATATAGATATACAGTATATGCATAAACAATAAAATAATACCATATTATGAAGCTGGACATAAATCAAATATATATTAATAACATAACACCTCATATTATGAAGCTAGACATAAAGCATTCGTATTTTACTACAACAATATTACATATAATAAAACTTCGCATCAACCATGTATATCTGAATTACATAATATCTCATTTTACAAAAGTGTGTACAAGGAATATGCTTTCGAGTAAACCAATACATTACAACAGAAAGTAGAAACAAGTGTCTCGGATCGAACAACATCTCACATTTCAGAAATAAGTCTGAAGCTTGCGTCACTGATTAAAACATCTAATATTCAAAAGTAAGTATGAGACATGTGTCTGTGAATAAAATATCTCGCATTTCGAAAATAAATACGAAGTCCACGGATCTTAATAAAATAACATTTCGTACCATAAAATTAAACGTCAAGCGATATGTCCGAATAAAATAATGTCCCTTGTCACGAAGATAGACGCAAGTGAAATGTACGTCTCCAATGTAAATTCCCTCACGGGCCAAAAGTAACCGTGTGTTGTCTTTGCGTGTCACTGCGCCACAGTATCTGTTTATAAATTCCAACATCAAGCAAACCCCGACGGAACAACTGCGTTAATATTAAACGATCGAGAAAGGCACGATGTTGTCGCGAGAAAGTATCATGGCGGCTACTTCCTGGCCACGACAATAGCGTCGTCGTCGAGAACGCGAACGCAGCGTCGCGACGAAGGTGCGGTTCCTCGTTGTACGCCGCAACATCCGTGGCCAGAAAAGTTATGTGCACGGTGCGCGGTTTATGGAAATTTACAGGTAAAACCGCGATAATTTTGTAGTACGCCGGGGTGTCGCTAGACGAGGACTACCGGTTATCGCCGTAAAGTTTCGCCGGCCCCGTTGCCGCCGTTTCCGGCCGGTCGACGAGTAAATTCTGATTAAATAACAGCAATTAACGGCGGCGGGCCAGCAATTAGATCGCTTCAGATTTAATACCGCGTATAATTAATCGAACGACGCGAAATTGAATTACAACCGATTCACCCTGTTACGACGCGTGTAACCCGATTTCATCCAATCGCCTAGCGTCAAGGTTAATTTCTCTAATTTTATTAACCCGCTCGTAAATACCTCGTTCAAGCGTCTCTGTTGTTTCCCTGGTCAATTGCGTTTCGAGGAGAATTAAACTTCGCTTTGTGTTATTTACGTAAAAATTCATTTGCACTGCACATTTGCAAGAAAGCATCTTATACACTCGAAATTGGGCTAAATGTGGTATGACGTGAGCTGAATGATGAAATGTGGCTGTTAGGTCGTAATTGTTACATCACGTGTAATCGTGCGCCATCGTGAGCAATTTATGGTGTACAGAAATATGTGTATATGTGTATTTTCATACGTAGCAGTGTATAGTTAACAATTTATGAATGTTTACTGAAAGTGTAAAAATCGTGCAATTTATCGTGAGAATGTAATAATCATGAGAAAAACTAGAACTTGGATATTTAGAAATCCAGAAATTTGTAGTTTCAAAAATTCACAACTATCAATATAATAAAAACTACTGCGATATTAACAATATACACCGTGTTCCAATAAAAAGTCCACCCGTTGTTTTACCATATACAATATGTGAACAAATTAATAATGCTACAGTATCATTTTTTAATACTAAACCTACCATGCCGTTGAAATGACCGTTTAAGTTTCTAATTTTAAGTTGCGTTGTATGTTCAGGCGGCTCTTTTTTTAATTTCTGATTTTTGTCAGGATAAAGAATTAATGTGAACATTAATTTGTTCTTCAACTTCGTTTTTTAATTTCAAAATAAACGAGCAATATATGCCGGTAGAGAAAAGTCTTAGAAAAGTCTCTTCATTTTTAGCTCGATTCTCGAACAGTCCAGACGTCCTTCCGAGTCGTTCATAATAATGTTAGTTAACTCAAAAGGACATTCAGATTTATTTTATTCCTGAAAAAATAACCTTCTCATATCCCAATAGTGCAATAGTTAAATAAACATCCAACTGCAACGATGAAATAGTTAAAAATTGCTCGATAAGTTTGAATTAAGGCTGGATGGGCGTAATATTTGTAACGGGTCGAACGAATATCGGAATTCTCGAAGGAGCAAGCGATTATATACGTCATTGCTGTCAGAAACGTGGTCCCGGTTCTCTGAAACGCGGAATCGTTGTCGACGCAAGATACAGCCGGCATCAATACCTTATCGAGCGGGAGCCTTCGCGCTGGAAAAATTACACGTAGATCCTGGAACGTTTGAACCTCCTCCGTTTCGTAGCAGAAACGATATCTTTTCGCACGCTCGAATAAACACACTAACCGGAATAAATTCAATTCTGTTTCCTCGGCTGTAACTGGGTCCATCCAATTCCCGCATCCCCGTATCTAAGACCCATTTACTAGGAGAAAACCTACTGTTCCCCGACCTGAATCCAGCTGAAATCGATCACCGAGGCTAACGTGGACGAATCCAATCAGCGGTGTCGCGTTTGTTTATCACGCGAAACGTCGGATTATGCTAATGTTCGCGATACGCGACGAACGGCCGACATCCTGATATCCCACACATCCCGTAACAGATAACGCCGGTTACCAAACAGGACGAAGAGTATTTAATCCTTTCGCAATGAGGAACAAATTATCCTTTAATCTTACTCGTGCCGCGCGCACCCGACTACTGACATAACCTTCTGCGAGACGACTTATTTTCCCGCTAACGGGACACGTCGACCTCGACTTTTGAAACTTCCTCGACCGGTGAAATTCGAGTTAGCAAAATGGCTGAAATTACTTCGAACTACTGAGTTATCGTACCGGGATCGTTCATTACGCGTTTTAAGTCGAATTTCGTGTCTCGACGTTGCTAAGGATAATTGTTGCTGAAATTTTGGACGGATCATGAAGCTTAAATTGCACAACTTTGTGATAATAGAGGAGGATGATGAATCGTTGATAAATATTATAGTGCATTAATATGATAAATCTATAGGATAAATTTGTTCAATTTAATGTACACAGACATTGATCTATGCTCGTCGCTAGTATTCGAACAAATGTCTTCTGTAATCTGTTTCGTAACTTTTGTAGCTTGACAATTTGTATAAACACTTGAATGTGTATCAAATAAAAGGTGTTGGTATTGTAAAAATAATACATTGAAATAAAGTAAGCAGGTATGATTTGAAAATGAAACAAAATTATCAGTTAAGCTCTTTATAAACGATTTTATGATTGCTAAAAAATTAAAGATTTAAATGAAAAAAACGTAGACCTTCTTGTATAAACATATCGTACTAGTTTCAAAGTGCAATAAAAAAATAATTAATCATATACGAACAGAAAATGATAGGATGCACAAGTGTAACTATTATTTTGTACATTTAAAAAAGCTAAACATAATATCCCAGTACCTCAAGAAAAAATTGAAATAATCTATCCAATATCGAGTAATTATCCTGTGCTCCTACAGAACACAATCTCCGAGGAATTCCCGAAAGCAAGGACAATCAATCAATCAATCGTAAAATCGATTTCGATTGCGAGCAATTTTTCTGTAAGCACATCTTGCTGCGTCGAAAAGAGAAGGACGTCTTGAACGATAATGACTGACGGTTCAGCTTGCACGAAGTTTCAAACGCGTTTAGCAAACGAACAGCTTCGTTAAGCGGGATTTACGTTTTAAACGTCGATTCGTCGAATATTCCGACGTGCCACCCCACGGCCGGAAGATCGATACTCGAATGACGTGTCCTTTTTAAATGAAGCGGCCATTGTCGCGAGAAGACGTGCTTTATCTACCGGCGCGCGATTCTTCGCGATAAGACGGCTACGTCGATGAAAACCCGAAGACCGGAGAACGAAGGGCATCTTCAAGATGAAACTAATTTTCTTCTGGATGCTGAGATTGTTCCTCGAAACTTTTCCACTACGTTTGCAAGGAAAAATGTATGACAACTTGAAAATTGGGATTTTTCAAGAAGTCACGCAGACTTCAATTGCACTCACAGACGTAGAACGTAGGGTATATCGATTTAATTTTATTGAACTATTTTCTTTTTATAATTATATTGAAAAATTATATTTTGATACTTTTATATTCATTTCTATGTATTTATACATATTATGTATACATGTGCAGTGGTTGATTATTCGAGGATTGAAGCCAAATAGTAAGTAGGTCAGGGTTGAAGTTAGAGCAATGAAGGATGAATGTTTCGTTAAGTTCAAAAATTTCAAGGTCTCCATGTTTCAGTGCCTCGATGCCCACATTCTTTGTATTTCAAAGTTTCAAAGTTTCAATTGCCCGAAGTCGCCGATTTTTCAAATTTCAAGGTTCCAAAGTTTTAATTTACCAAAGCTTCAAATTTGAAAAATTCTAAAATTTAAATCTTTGAAAATACCAGCTTTCCAATATTAAGGTTCTAAAGTTTCAACTTTCCAAAGGTCCAAACTTGCAAGATTTCAGAGGCTTCAAAATCATAATATCCCAGAGTCCCATATTTAAAAGATTTCAAGGTTCCCAAATTTGAACAACCCAGTGTCTGAAGTTCTGGTCCTGAAATCCCAAAATTCAAAAGCTTCAATGTCCCAAAATTTGAAATTTCTAAAATTATGAAATCCAAAAATTCAAACATCGTTAAATTGTAAAGACCAAAATTTTCAAAGTACATAAAATTTAAAGAGTTCTACATTTTATAGTCCCAAAAGTGTAATTTCCTGTGCTATCAAGGTTCCAAACCTCTCAAGTTCAAAAATTTTGAAACCCAATATCCTAATCTCAGACATAATAAAATATCATCGAGCAAATGTTATCCTCCTTATAAAATTAATAATTTTTAGATCGCCCTGTGGTCATTTTTAATCGTTCTGCATTATTAGTAATCGTAGATCCTACTGATGCACCATCACGTTTCAGAGAACACAAATCTTTAAATGCAATATATCAGATGCAAACGAGTACCATACATTCTAGAAAAATGCATAATATCGCTGTAAAATATTCGTCGCTGATAAAAAGCAGTAACCTGGTTTCAAGGACGAAACAACATACCGGGAGCCTTTTATGCGTACTGAACCATAATTCAAAGTATTTTCAAAAGCGCTCGTTGCCGTTATCCCGAAAAAAGTAGTGCTTCGTCGAATCTGAATTTATCGCTGTTGATGAACAATTTTTGTTCGTGTATTTTGCCGAATCAGGGTGGAAAACACGTTCAACGAGGATTCACTAATTCGCATGAATTTCGGTAGCAAGAAATCTTTGCGAACGAAAAACGGAGTTCAACTTAAAAATCTAACCTGTACAAATGCAAACGAGCACATAAATTAATTCTACTTTCGCGTTCATTCATTCGTTATATCTTACACGTACAGCACCGCACAGCTCGAAAAGCCGAAATTATCTTTTATAACAATTATCAAACATTTTATTCGCACTGGTCACGATTTCTCCCAGAATTTCGCAGACAGCGCAGAATAAAAGTTGTTGCGAAATATGTCACGGAAATATTTGCCGGAAGCTTCATCACATACTAATTAAAATTCGAAGCTACTACGAAAGCAGATAAAACCGCATTCACGTTAACCTTTGAATACCGTACCGTTTATAAAGATGCTGTCTGGTATAAAAGTGCGTTATTTCAATTCCAGTTAAATTATACAGAAATAATAATTCTCCGTCAAGCAATTAATTTCGTTTTCAGGAGTTTATTAGGGAGTGTAAACCACCCTAAAATGTATCTCTTGTAACGCGGGCAGAAAATCAATTTGTAAGTGGAAGAAACTTTCTCGTATGCTGCACTCCATAAATTAACAGCCAGTAAATATTGTGTTAATGAAAGTGGATACTGACTTCGCAGGAAAAATTTTTAGGTTGTTCGGAAAGTAATTTCGTTTTGTTTTTTATGAAAAATGAGAGATTTTCATCCGATATTTTTTTTCTTGCTTGAACAGCATTCCAACCACAAACCACTGCGTAGATCCAATCGAACTTTTTCAAAGGCAAGGGGGAAAAACGAAATCTCTTTCCGAAGAACTCAATACTATAACACTTATTTATTAATACTTCATGTGTGTACGTATGTGTGATGTAACAAGGTTTTAGCTCCAGATGATTGTTTAACTTTGCGGAATGTATTTGTATAATTTCAAGTATGTTTCGAGGTAGATAATGTTTTGACGTTTTGAGGACTTCTAGTTTATGAGTGGGGGATGTTTGTATGGATTATTCTAATTGGATGATGCTTATATTGTGGGCGGACATTTTACGAAACTCCGATCGATCCTCTCAAATTCTGGAAAGGTTATTATCTTCTTAAATCCGCGTTTCGAATTTGTTAGGGTAACAAACGCTGACCCTTCGTTGCAGTGATTGATGGTTATCGTGGGTTGTAGAAAAATCTATTCTGGGTTGTATAAAGATATACCATATCGGCCAAGCGGTCTTTTAGAGATCTCCAGGGTTTACTTTATATTCCGGGGTTTGCTTTTGACCTATGGTATATGACAGGTCAGTGCGTTTCAATATTTTTACAAATCCTTCATAAATACGTTGTTGTTTCCTGGCGCAATTGACCAAAGTAGTTTCGGAATCGCGTTAGTCGCAAAACAGAGCATATCACCGATACACCGACGTCGTAATTTTCGTTTCACTTTAAATACCTCGCCTCCGTGTATCATTAACCAAAGCAGCTTAGCAGTTGCACCGAAACGGTGAATTCGCCGGTAGCTGTAGCCCGATTCAGCCGGTGTCTCATCGTGTGAACATGTTCTCGTAATCCGACACGACACGAACCGTTCGCGTGTGTCGGCGGATCAGAAGCAGCCGGCAAAAGTGGCCAAGAAAATCGAGTTAAAGAGCGAGGGGAAAATTAAGGGAAACTCCGAACAGCGACGACGTGGCTGGTCGCGGGGGTTAATATCGGGTTATCTAAAGTCGAGCAAACTGATTCCGGGTACATCCTCTGAAGGCCACGAACGGGAGACACCGTCTACGTTCCGGGAATAACTCCGAAGCTGTGTAATAGAACGGCCTGATAAGAATTAAATTGTTTCCGCGATAAGGTAGCGTAGAAACGGTTTGGAAGTTGTCCGTAAGGCAATTCTGACGGAGCCAGCGATATGGAAACGGAATGAAGTTTAGTCATCGTGATATTATTTAGCCCGGGGTCGTGTTTTCTTTGTGCGAGTGGTAAAACGCTTCTTGCACGCGGGGTCTCCACGCTTTTGCACGCATCGTCGTCCTTGTTGAATTTAAACGGGAAACGGCCAACGTCGTCGTACTCCCTTCTTCTATTTCTTATTACGCTCTTTCTCTGTGTACCTTTTGGATCGCTTTTGAGAAAATCGCTGAACGTTTGCACGTAGTCACGATGCTCGAATTGCACGGGCAATGGAATTTGCTGGAGGTTCTGATAACTAGAATCGCGAACCGCCGTCACCTTTCCTTGTAAATTCAGAAATCTTTCTGTTACCGTTGGAAACTGAAAACTTTCGCGAACGACGCTGACACGAATGGTTTCTCCGGGGAAAATTGCGACGTTCCGGAAAGAGGGTGTATACAATATTCATTTCAACGCGCTCGATGAGGAAAAAGGACCGCGAACGTTTGTCGAGAGAAGGGTATAAATTTTCGTGCTTCTGAAATTACGAATTTGCGAGTTTACGCACTTTTTGTTTGATGTTTGAAAGATCGTAATTTTTTTAAAAATGTAAATATATGGGACTTTTGAATTTCGGTGGTTAGGAAGTTTTAAATTTCAATCTCTTCGTAGCTGCTATTTCAGGAATTCAGAAATTTGGTCAGTTTACAATTTGGAAAACCTTCAAATTTTCAGATTTATAATTTCGAAGAGTATAAAGTTTTTATGATCTACGTCTTTAACGTTTCTATCACTATGTGTTCTAAATATATAGATTTAGGAAAACAAACATTGGAAAATCTACAGATGTACGGATCTGCAGAGCTAACCATTTAGAAACTTAGAGATCCAGGAATCTATTGTAGTTATACAAAAATCCAAAGATCTAGATGTCTTAAAATCTTGAAATCTAGAATCTAGTTATATAGTAATCTAGAAATAGAGTAATCTAGTAATCTAGCAATCTAGTAATCTAGAAATCTGTAAATCTGTAAATCTATGAACCTAAAAATCTAAAAATCTAAATATTCTAAAAATTTGAAATTCTATAAATTTTACAAGCCTCGAAATCGAGAAATCTAGGAATTGAAGAAAAATCTATAAATCTATAAGTCTGCCAGCGTAAGAATATACAACAGTAAAAATCCGGAAATAAAGAAACGTACAAAGTGTCAAACTTCCACGTATAACAATTTCGAAAGCATCGAATCCGACAAGAAGCTCAAGGCGTTAAGTACCCCATTTTTTCCACCCCTTTAATCACACAGTCCATAGAGTTATATAACTCTCTAGTAACATTATAACTCGTAGACAGAAATGTTCCGACACGAGGATCCGCGGTATATCATTCGCGGCGCGCTTTAGAATCACTCGGCCAGTAAGGGTGTGCCACTTTCTCGGCGAGCTGCAATGAAAAGAGAATAGCGTTTCTGAAGAGCGTACGTATGTATATCAGCTCGACCCACATATGAGAGTACATAATTCAGCGAGAGGGTGAACCGTTCGCAGCCAACCACTTCTGCTCGATCGAACTCGTATCGAATTTCCACGTTCGAACTTCTCGCACCTGTTCCGTTTCTTTTTTCCTCCGAATGCCAACTTTTCGTGCGCTGCCCATAACTTTTTCACCCTGTCCCGACAAAACTTCGCGAATTAGCTTCAACGCGTTAACTCGAGAAGTCTCGGCCTTTCTGCTCGAATGTGATGCCTCGAATGCTCCAGGGTTATTCCGATATCGTATTACCGGATTTTCTTTCGAGTTATGCAACTTTTCGAGCACAAATCGTTCGGCCGTCGTGCGGGGAGCGACCCTCTTTTAGCTTCAGGGGTGTATTGCGATCGAAATTTAAATTCTGGTTTGTGCACGATGTAGCGGAGGTTGGAAGTGAAATTTTTGGTCGAGGATTTGCGTAGAAATTGAAATATAGTCATGAATTTTATGGATATTGTACTTTACGCGGTATCACAGTATGTGGGTATCGTTTTATATGAGATATTATGGTTGAGACGTCTGATTTTGATAACTTAAGCATTAAATCGGTGTTTATGGGACCTGAGCTGCATAATATTCGCATCAAATTTGATATGCAGTTTAATTATCAACTGTTACGACACGTTACTAGTTTAATCTCTAAACGTTGAAATTATGACAGAAATTTGAAGTTATGAATGTACGACAACTCAAAAAAATCAATAAACCAGTCCTTTTCTTAAATTTGACAAACTTTGTGTAAATATTTGTACAGAACATATTTCAATTTATTTTGGAGACTAATTATTGATAATGAAAAAAAAGTCTTTTTTGGTTAAATAGTAAGATCGTTTGTATTCGACGATTTTTTATTTATAATTAATGCACATATACGGAAGTTAATTACTCGTGTGCCCTTTTAAAAATTCAGCACGACTTAATTGAGGTACCAAAGAAGAATTGTGATAATGAAGTCTAATCCCATTTGAAATTTCGCGGTTATATACTCTTGTATGGGCGGGGAAGATCCCAAACGGAATTACTTTTGCTGTGGAAAATATGGGGATCAACGGAATTAAGTCTTTAGAGGGTCAAACCAGAATTTATACCCACTCTTACATAATCCCGGTTTTCCGTTTTACTCGAGTGGTATGAAAATGGGAAAATAAATACTTCTTTTGAATTAATTGTTGTTGGATTAAATTTCCATATTTCCAAATTCCTATTTCTCATATTTTTATATTTTCGAATTCCTATATTTGCAAATTTATACATCCCCAAATTCTTACAATTCGAACCCCTATATTCCCAAATTTCTATATTTGCAGGTCTCTATATCCTCGAATTCCTATATCCCTAAATTCTGATATTCCTAAATCCTCGTATCCCCAAAGTCTCATGTTTTCGAACCTCTGTGTCTCTAAAACTATACATTTACAAATCCCTATATCCTCAAATTTCCATGTTCCCAAATCCCTGCAGTTCCAAATCTTGATATTCTGTGATCTCTATATCCCCAAATCCGTATAGTTACGAATCTCAATATTCTTAAATCCTTACATCCTCAAACCAGCGTACTCTCAAATCTCTACATCCCTAGATTCCAACATCTCCGGATCTTTACAGTTCCAAATCTTCCTTACATCCAAACTCCTAAAATATTTCCAAATCCTTACATTTACTAAATCTTCTATATCCTAAGATCTCTACATCCTCGAATCTAGTATTTCGAGACCTCACATCTCTAGATCCTTACACCCCCAAAATTCCAAAATTTCCCAATCCTCAAATTCACATTAAAATTAATTATCTCGATAAATATTGAAGAAAAATTCGAACCACCTCTGTCGCGAGTTGCCGATTAAATATTCACTCCGTCGTCAAGAAAGTAAATATCGCAGAGTGAATTTTGCCCCGGGGAAGTTCGAAGTCACCACGAATTCGAAAATTAGGCGAGTGGCAACTTTTAATTTCATCGTCGTTAAACCGGAAGCTAGGTTTTCACTGTGTACACCGTCTGCACGAACGAGGGACTCGTCGCTGGCCGGATAGTGCGTTTATTTTTTCCGAAGGAACAACTTCGTGGAGGATTACGGCAGCCACAGGCCACGGAAGCTTTCCTTTTAATCCATTTGCGTTAGATGTCGTGTTTTCCTTTTTGCGAACGGGGCGAGGTTTAGAAATTGGCTTTCTCCGAACGACTGTCTTCTCCTTTTCGTTTTATTTTTATTAAATTAAATTTTCTTTCCCGGGATAACCGGTGTCCGTGACGTTTTTCCTCCTCTGTCTCGCTCGCGAGTTTATTAGCTCGTAATCGCGGTCACGTTTTGATAACGAATTTGTCGCGCATTTAGTCGAAAATTTTTTTTGCATTTCACGCTTCTCGCGCAACTCCGATCCGTATCGCGTAACGAACTCGTCCCGGACCGACTAATTTTAATCTCTCTGTCTGGGATATTTTACAAGTTATCCGCGTTCTTTTGAAACTATGTAGATTTCGCGAGAAGTTCGGAGAAGGTACGAATGTCTTTCGTTGGAACTCGCGACACTTTCTTTGCGGTAATTTCTTTCGAACAAGAAAAGTCTCGTAATCCTGGCTCTCTTGTAAAGTTCCGTAATCCTGTTTCAACAAAATATGCAACACATAAGCTTGCGGCGAGCGTAAATAATCATTGCCGCACCGCATGGAGTAAATAAAATACAGGAGACTCTTGTTTCGTGTACCGCAACCGCTCTGTTTTATTTTTTAATTGAATGGGACAGAATGGTTATTATTTCATATACCTAGATACACTGTATTGGACGTTATTTTATCTACTATTGAAAATTCAATATTTACTTGCTCAGTTATATGAAATGAATATAATTTAATTGTTAAAAAATTTTATTTGTACATTTAATTTAACAAAAATTACATTGTTATATTTAATTTATCAAAAATTACATTTGTATATATAATGTTTAAAAAATTGCATTTATATATTTCATTTCTATAAAATACTTTTTTTAGTAATTGAATTTGAATATTTCATTTTTAAATAGTTATGTCTTCAACGTTTTTAAAGTTCAACATTAAGGGAGCAGTTAATGCATATTTTCATGAATACCCAAAAATAACATTGTTAACAAAGTATTTTAAGAAATCTTATTCCATTATCGAGCAAATAGGTGGAACAACATATTTGTAATCCGAAAGGAATTTTTCGCCGTTATGTGTTAACACGCTTCGCCATTACATTTTAACTATGTATTTTAAAGAGAGCAGAATGTTTTCGGGGGAATTTTATAAAAAAAAAAAAGAAAAAAAAACGATGGACTTTCTGTATTCCTTTATAACGGTCGTCCCGGAAAAATGTCCTGTTCTATTTAATGAAAAAGAGGAATGGAGACGATATCCGTTGCGGTTTCAAAGAAAACTGTACCAACGCATTGTTTGCCCCGGGCGGTATGTTCAAACGGTAAAAAAGGGTTCCGAAATGTTTGCGCAACGAAATAACGCATACAATACACGATTAAAAAAAATTATTCCCAAATAAAACGTCGCATGATCCCGCAACATCGACCGTCCAGCTATTTTATTCCATGATAATGCCGCGATGATATCGTCGCGCAAATTTCGTGCTCGTTTTTTCGCCGGTTATCGAAAAATATGTCGGTCAACGTGTTCGAAAGCAAACACAAATCGGCTGTTACGCTCGTAAAAGCGAAACGAAACCCGATAAACGAGCCGGGCATAATCGAAGCAAAGCTCGGAACTTCGATGCAACAATTTAGCCGTTGTTTGCCACGAAGTTTACTCCGCAAGCACTCGTCGTTGGTAAACAACAGAGCGAGGGATGACTATAGACGGGTTCTGAGGAAATTCCTGGGATAAAGACGGGTCACCGAATTCGGCATGACCGCCCCGTGGCTTTGATTCGCGGTCACGATAGTCGAGAATGATAAGATTTTATTGCTCGAAAAAGCAGCGAATCGTCTCGACTAACGATATCCCGGTATAGTAACGCGGTTCGGTGTATTCGTAAACATCTCGGAAATCGCTGGACACGGGATATTCGATATAAGTGGAATGAAATTTCCGTTTCGCTGCGCCAGATTCGATAGAACCGGTGAGTTTCGCTACGTATATATAGCCGTGGACGATATAGTGGAGTGGTATTTGAACTGTAAGTCATAATACTCGGGATGGTTATAAAATACTTCCCGAGGACACTCGATGTATTTTTCAAAGAGTTTCGAAGTACTTCTCGACGGATATCAAAGAATTTTCTGAGGCGTTCCGAAGTATTTTCCCGAAGGTTTCCAAAAACTTTTCGAAGGTTTTTGAGCTTCAATAATTTTTGCAAGCTAGTATAGAAAAACTGGTGTAAGAGATTCCACTATTTACTGATTTTCAGTAGGTAAATATACAAGTTTTGAAGTTTTGATATTTTCGAGCATAAATTGAACTTTGCTATATTTAGAGAAGGAGGTATTTGAACATCTCGGAAATTGGGAATTTCAAAAAATACGAATATATAAAATTTTGTAATATAGGGATTAGTGGCTTAAGAATCAGGACACACTTAAGAATTTGGAGATTTGGAAATTAAAAAATTTAAGGATTAAACTCCTAACCCATCTCCAAATATTTAAACTTCAAAAAATCATTATTGTCATTTTTTTTTTCTAAAACTGCTAAATTTGCTCCAGACTAGGGGGATTAACGAATTTCTTGTCCAAACACCGTCGTTTCCGTTTCTCTTCAGGCGATCAGAGCGTAGACCACGCAGCAGTCGGTAGCGAAGCTCGTAATTGTGGCACCTTTTCAACGCGGACCCAACACGTTGAAGAGTTCTGCTCGCAGAAACTGTTTACGACAGCGGTACGCGCGTTTAGGCGTCTTATTTGCAAAGAGCAAGGCGCAGCGAAGCGACGATAAACCCTATCCGAGACAGGCAGCAGCCGAGCGGAAATAAAGAGGCGGTCGGAGGCGAACTTTATCCTAAGAATAGCGGCGCGGTACAAGTGCTCGTTACTTCTACTTCCTACGAGCTCTACCTTTGTCTCTCTCCCTCCTTTTCTCTCTCTCTCTCTCTCTCTCTCTCTCTCTCTCTCTCTCTCTCTCTCTCTCTCTCTCTCTCTCTCTCTCTCTCTCTCTTCGTTTCTTCGCTCCGTTGCTGTAGCCTTTGGACCACGTTTCACGGTGTACCGTTCAGCATCGTGCAGTCTCCAGTTTCTCGTCCTCGAGGAGCTTAGCTTTCTCGAGCTAGCCGGCTGCGATTACAGACGAGCGCGAGAACCGTTTCGTCGTAACGACGAGATATTGCTTTCGACGTCGTATCGCTGTATCGGTTCCCCACGATCACTGTCACACGGCCTCGCGAATTTCCCTGGTGCCAAGTACATCTCGAATAAAAATAAGGACATCTCGAAGTCCTCATTTCCCAGAGTCTCTATGTCCCGAAGTGCCTTTGTTTTAAATTACCTACGACTCCACATATCTGTCTCCCGAAGTTCCTATGTCTCGAAATACTTATGTCCCCTAGTCCTCATTACCTGATTTCTCTATGTCCGTAAGTATCTATGTCCCCAGGTCCCTATGCCCCCAATTTCGTATATCCCGAATTACCTACACCTTGACTTTCTTATGTCGCGAAGTACATATGTCCCCAAGTCCCTATATCCCGAAGCACCTATGCCCTGAAATACCGATGTCCCGAAGTCTCTATATTTTGAAGTCCCCATGTATTCCTATGTGTTCCTATGTCCCGTGGTCTCTATGTCCTAAAGTAATTATGCCCCGAAATACCTAGATTCGAAGTCCATACCTAATCCCGAAGTCTCTATATGTCGAACTCATATGTTGATTTTTCAATGCCCCCAATTTCCTATTTAAAAAGTACCAAGATCCTAAAGTCAAAAATTCCAAATTTAAAAAATTGCAAAGCTTCAAAGTCAATTTCTTATCACATGAATAGTGCACATATGAAAATTCTTAATTGTGCATAAGTTTTATAATATCCCTCCTGTAATGTTTTTTTTTGAGTTGTGTCAGTATCAATTAGAAAGGATATCATGAACGATAATGTGTTTATACATTTATGGAAGTGAAATGGTGGATCGAGTTCAGCCTAAAACGCGAATTGATTTAGTCCGTGGTGGAGGGTCTAAATGTTACATGTTTGATGTCCGTGTTGTACATGGTTTTACATTTGAATAACAGTAGTCGGGATAAAGGGTAGGGCACAAAAGTTAGCAACATTGAAACAACGCCATCGGTTTACCAGCAAATTACGACTTGTTGCTGAATGTTACAGTGTTCGAGTTTCAAACGATACTGGCAATTTTGTTTTGGTACTTGTTTCACGAATGAATTGAAGTACTTCGCATTTCAATTTAGCGTGTTAACTGTGTTAAATGCCTTCTTTTTATTTTTGTTATTGGCCGTGGTTGAAATATGGAACCATAAATTATAGGGTGAAACAATCAAATTTGAGTGTAAACAGTATTGTCAACCTGGAGTGTTCTCAAATGCGATATTAACCATTTTTAATCTTCATTTCTCTACATCTAAAATAGAATTTACAAAATCTTCAGTTTTCAAATGTAGCGTTACCCAGAGTATTTCCATTTCTATTATTTGCAACAGCTGTTTGTTGCATGTGCTTTTCAATATTGAGAAAGAATTGTTTTCCAACGTTTACAACTTTTAATAACAGCAAGGATAAATAACGTTCCTTCTAAAAATGTATTAAATGAAAAATCATATAATGCCGCAAACTTGCAATATTTTCACGCGGTATGGCGAAAGCTTGTAATTGCATAAAAAGTACAAGAAGTCTATTTGTTAATTAAATCCATAACGAAGTTCGCAATACGGCAAAATACAATGATTTCATATCGTACGATGTACCATCGAGGTTTTAATAAAAACAAAATAAAACAATCGCGGGTGGATTATCGAGGGAGTGAGTTCATGCTATAAGAGGAACTTCAAGCTCATAGAATTTTCACGGTCGTGGTTCATGGATTTTACGAGCAGAATCTCGTATAACACCGGTCCCGTACGTCATAAGCAGAGTGCTTATTTATTCCACAGCTCGTTAATTCCCGTTCGAGTAAAATACAAGCAGCCACCGTGCTACCGACCCCCATATACCGGGACTATCTACGGGACTCCGTGGTGGTCCGGAATTATGACCGTTTATGTACGTATCCGATAATTTTATGCGGCATTACGCGGATATCATTGCCGCGGGTTCTGATACACAACAACGATCTGCTACCTCCCGCCACAAACGATTCGAATTTATTTGCGGTTTAAGACGAGGCGATAAAATAAATTGCAACGTAACGGCGCCGTTAATCAAGACCGGTCGACGCTTTACGGTTTCCCATTAACGATTGAATTAATTCCGACCAGTGGATCGTCCGTTTTTGGCACCCCTTTAATCCCTAATTTATACGATTCGCACTGTCGATTGTTTTATAACCCTTAAGCATCATAATGAGGCCGAACACCTTGTTATTTCTGAAGTTAATGCTATATTCTTCTTACTGTGAATTACGTTATGGCGGATTTTGCTTGCCATTCGGATAAGTGTTCGTTATCGTTTAATGCAGGAACATCATAAATTTAATGTGCGGATTTAATATACTTAAAAGATGCATAAGAATGAAAGTGATGAATCTATACATACGTATTAAAAATTTATATGGGTATATCAAGAATTTTATAATAGCGGGCCTAGAATTAATATGATTTAATATTCGAATCGTGGTATTATAAATATAAAAATAGCAACAGGTGTAATTAGCAGAACTACTGGTGAAAAATAACTTGCCTTGGATTTGTTTCAATTAGAATTTTTAAGGTGCTTTTTTCGAACTATAGCTCCATATTAATATATTGCTGTTTATAAATACAACAAACAATAATATATGACACTTGATATCTTACCACCCTATTTTTTATTCCTACTTTATTTTTAATTAATAATATGTGCACGTGTATCGGTACCGATAAACTGCATATCCTCATTAATGAATACCGAAATGATTACACGATGAATTTTCATACAATTTTGCGATATATACGAACGATTCGTTTACAGTCAATTTCATTAGAATTTCACGATGTGCCCATTATAATATTCTTGTTAGCCGGAACACAGTTTTAACAGCAATTAGAGAGGATCCTGAAACGATCGTCGATCAGCTCAATGTAATCGGCTTAACGTAATATTCGATGTAACGAAATTGATCTCGAAATCGTTGCCTTCGAATATTTACACAACTCTGAAACCTGTCGCTTACGTGTCAACTTACTGTATCGTGAAAATCCCTGTGTCACTATACTCGTACAATAAAAAACTCTGATCGTTATCTGACAACATAACCTACAAAGAGACTCGTACCTACGCATCCGGGAAAAAATACTGCAATTTAAAATACATTTACCTTCTATATTTTATCAATCTGTTGGTGGTAATATGAATTGATAACGCGGTTTAGCTTTTTTGTACCTGTTGCATAAAAGTGATTAATTGCGTATCACGAGAACAATAGTGGCGTTGCCTTGAAATAGTGATGTTATTCGTATCATATAAAGTATGCATTCTGGAATGCAATATTTTGTTTTGTAACGGTTTATATGACACACGCGTTTTTTTACATAAACCTTCGTTTATTCACCACGTAACTTTGTGTATGTACCTTTTTTTATTCATCAGACAAATTTTTTGTACAAACCTCCTTTTATTCATCATTTTATCATATAATGCTTATGCTCTGTAGTTTATTGGAGAAAGAAGTTTTTATTATATAAGAACCAAAATAGTTAAGAAAAATAAGCAACCCATAGTGATTTTAATTTGGTTCCACACTCATGGACCACTTTTGAATTTTGTTCATTCAACAGAATAAAAATTTTACAAAGTTGTAATTCTCCATATTGTACATAACTACCATCAAAATAGTAATTCGATTTTAAATAATTAAAGTAAAAATTTGAAATAACAATTTTAACAATCTTGAATAATATAAGTTCGAGTAATCAATTAGATCAATTTTAAATGAACTCATGTTATTAACTTCATATCTGGAACAACCTCTGACAGTCTCATAGTTTGGTTAATCGTATGTTTCATAATTTTATATGGAAAGTAACCTTACACTTCACAATTTCATGTCTTGAATAATTCTATATTTTATAATCTTCAATTTTCAATAATTTTATATTTCACAGCCTCATATTTTGAGTAATCTTACATTACGTAATCATGTCATAAACCTCGTATGTTTCATTGATAATTAATAGACGGTCGAGAAAAGGATCAGTACGTTTTGTTCGAATCAACTGTTCCCTCTCGACGATACTGTACCACGGAACTGATTGCAAAACGAGAAGTACTTTTGTCAGCATTGAAATTTATTCGCCATAGAAACTGTGACGCGTTCGTGAGAAGTAGAACTGTAGGGGAGCACCGAACCGAGCCGGAATTTATCGCGTTTGCTTGGAGTTTTCGTTACAAACCGAGTCCGTTTTCCCGCGGGATCCGATTCCGTCAGCCGCGAAAGCGTTTTACCCGCATTAACCTCGCTTCTCGATTATTGATACCAGACCTCAAGCGACATCGCCTCGCCCGTATAAACCGGAATTAAAACGGATCGCGCGAAACCAATTTACCTGGTCGGATTTCAATTCTATCGTGACCGCCGTTCCCAGTACCATTTGTTGATACGGCTTGAATCCAGATCCGAACCTACCCAATCTCGATGTTTCCGTTGTCCTCGCGATAAATTAGAATCCCGATGACGTATTATTCGCAAAAATTACTGCGTTTAATCTCGTTAAGAAATATATCGTCTCTTTACAATGTCACTGCAGGAATTAATACTCGTCACTTTGTTTTTAAATGTCTGATTAGCTTATTTCTATTTTGAAATCAATGATCATTAGTTTGTTCTTATTTTCGAGTTCACGTTCGTTAATTTAGTTTTGTCTTTGATTAAACATTCGTTGGTTTAGTTTTATCTTACATTAAATATTAATCGGGCCAATTTTATCTTAAATCAAACATTCATTTAGTTTTATCTGAAATTAAACATTCATTGTTTTAGTTTGATCTTAAATCAAGCATTTGTCGGTTTAGTTCTACCTGAAATTGAATATTCATTGCTTTAGTTTTATCTTTAATTAAACATTCATCGGTTTAGTTTTATTTTAAATTAAACATTGGTCGATTTAATTTTACCTTAAATTAATCATTCATTGGTTTAGTTTTATCTTACATGTAACATTCAGAGGTTTAGTTTCACCTTAAATTAAACATTCGTTGATTCAGTCTTATTTTAAAGTTAATATTCATTCGTTTGCTTTCGAATTCCAAACTTATAACGCAATCACTGGCTACTAAATTAAGCAAATTGCAAAAGTTACCGAATTGAGTCACAAAATTCCGAAGTCCAAATTGTCTTCGGAAATTAGAAAATCGATCACGTACAAATATCGATACACGAAGAACGGACAATTCGCGTACGCAATTATCGAGAATCGTAAAACCGAATCTCGCAAATGTTTTTCGCGATATACCGTAGTATCGAAGGCATCGCCGTGGGCGGAATCATGCAATTTAAGTTTCTGAAAGATTTCAGTTTGTCCGGGGTAAACTTACTCGAAACCGTATCCCATGTTACATTCGAACTTTCGCCGAACTTGTATAAAGAGGGCAAAAATTGCTTTTCTTTTCATTTCCCGAAGTTTTCGCATCAAAACGTACGGTATGGATTTCGCAAGAATTAACCATGCCCGTCCATTTAAAACTTACAAAGCCAGTTGAACACAGCGCGTAGAATTTTCCATGCAAACAGTAATCTCGATCCTGTCAGTATCACGAATTGTTAAGCAAGATCCCCCGGTTCGTGCGCCATTAAACAAATTCCGTAACATCGGCCGGATATTTGTCGTTGGTGCACGACATTTTTCGGGTGGAAAAACAAGAAAATAGAAAAGTGAACCGGCCTCGCGTGTCATCGGGCTGCGCGAGTGTAAAAGATTTACCGGATATTACATATTCAAAACGGTCGGACGATTTTTGATCGCCATGACCGATCGAGGAATGGTTTTCCAGCGGAGGCCGCGGTATGCAAATAGGGCAACGCTCGGTTGTATTTGCATACGCTGAAAGGTATGACCCGGCTCGACCCCCCGCACCGACACACGCCCTTTCCCAGATGAATATATGTACGTATTTCCTCATCACATTTCGCCATTACCCTGCTAAACATGCATCGTTGACCGGCAGAAATTTCACGGTATTACGCGCCGTCGGATGAAACGATATTTTTTTTTTTTGCCACTCGATTCGAACGATCACGACGTAACGCGTTCGCAGACAATTTCACGTTTTCGTGACATGCGCGTAGTGAAATCACCGGGCTCAATCAAAAAGTTAATTCCTATTGTACTATCGGAACGCTATTTATCTCGAAACGGGCAATTTCGAAAATGGAAACACGAGAGCACCTGGTTTCAACGGATAGGGTTCGTTTGAACGAGAACTTGTATGGAAATTTGAGGAGTCGTTAATATCTGAAATTTCATAGTTGCAATGATATTCGAGGTTGCCATGATTTCTACATCCCCAAGTTACCAAATCTTTAGATTTATAGATGTTTGAATCTCGAAATTTTTAACTGGGTAAAATTCATAGATTTTCATGTTCCTAAATTTTACATTCTCAAGTTCACAAATTTCAGAGTTACTGTGTTCAAATATTATCAAGTTTCCAAATTTTTCTAATTCTTATCTGACTGGATTCCGACATTCGTAGATCCCTAAAGTTCGCATGATTGCAAAGATACCATATCTCTAATGTTTCAAAACCCTGAAAGTTACGGCATCCTCGAGGTTTCAAAATTTCAACTATTCCGAAGCGCAGAAAACCTAAGTTCTCAGAGTTCTAAAGTTAGAAAAACGTCGATGCCCGAAAACCTTCGAAGTCTCACAGTTCCCCAAGTTCTCTAATTTCCAATGTCCGAAATTCTCGCATCCGAGAACCCTAACATTTCTCGACCAATAATCGATACACGCGTACGAGCATAATAGACCGAACACCTCCTGAAGTTTCCACAATACTCGGAACGTTTCCTTCCCCGTCGTCGCATCCCTCTGAAACATCGTCACCTTCCAGCACGACCGTTCAACGCCATCGTTCACGAAGAAGCAGAGAAACGGAGTGTGTCCATTCGAAGGATTCAATCGTAAGCATGAAAGCCGTAAAGCATCGTTTGTCGGAGCATTCGAGTATCGTTCGCGCGTACGGTCCGGCCATAAACGACCATTACCACTTGTGGACGAATTGCCGTATGAATGTTCCAACTACGCAGCCATTGTTTCGCGAAAATGGCCGCGTGTAACGCGAACCATCGGTCAACAAATCGAACGATCGTACTCGAACGTGACCGTCGTAAAACGGCGAAATAGGGCGAGAAAAGTTATTCGAGCGGCAAAGGGACCTCGAAACTACTTGTATGGGTGTGCATTAAAACATTTCCGTTCAATCGGGAGTCATAAGACGGTTCTAATGGCCGGCCACGTTCTTTTAATGCGAACAAATTGCGTTCCGGTCGGACGAACGTCAAAGAATGCTCAGCTAAATTAATCAAGAGCAGTTTCGCCGTTTTAATTACAACCCCTTTTATAGGAGCACGCCTATCTGCCTTAATGCAATCCCTCCTGCTGCCATTTCTCTTTTATTAGCTTTCCGCGCTGTCACTTCGCGGAAAAGGGACCACTCGCTTTGTCAACGTTACTCGAGCATCGAAGAAGATCCAAACACCCTTCTTGGAAAATGGAACTGATAGACGCGACACCCTTTTCTACTGTTCCGAGGGATGGAGGTATGCGTTGATACCGTGGGATAAATTAGGTAGGATCATGTTTGGTTTCGGAGCTCTCATTTTTTCGAACTTTTTCGTTTTCGAGTTTTCGAATTTTCAGGTTTTGACATATTTTTGTTTCTAAGTTTGCAAGTTTTCGAATTTTCGAACCTGTGAATTTCTGAGTTTCCAAGCCCCAAAATCCTCCGGTGTTTCAAATTGTTAATTTTCAAGTTATCTGATTCTTTAAATCTTCAGGTTTCAGAGTTTTTAAAGTGTTGAGTTGTGTTTTTGAGTTTCCAAGCCCCAAAATCCTCCGGTGTTTCAAATTGTTAATTTTCAAGTTATCTGATTCTTTAAATCTTCAGGTTTCAGAGTTTTTAAATTTTCATATTTGCAGAATTCTAGATTTTTAAATTTCCAAATCTTCTAAGTCACTTTCAAGTCTTCAAATTCATAGATTCCCAAGTTTCGGTATTTCTGTATTCTCATATCGTAGATCCCTAAATTGCAGAATCTCCGAACACCTAGATCCCCAAATCGCATAATCTTCAAATATCTAAATCCTCAAACACCTTGATCTTCAAATTCCTAAATCATCAAATTTCTGGATTCTTGCATTCCCAGATTTCCTAATTCCAAGATCACCAAATACCTATTTTCCCAAATTGCTCAATTTCCAAAACAATAGGTCCGGAAATTTCTAGGTCTTGAAATTCCTGGATCGCAAAAATCTCTAAATTCCCATATTCATAGACCCCCAAATACCAAAATCAAATAAATAGAAATATTATATACGATAGAAAACAACGTGTCTTAGAGTGAATATATAATATTATTATAATATTAAAGAGAATAATTGCCAAGGTTATTTGTAATTTGTACTCTTAGAGAC
Source organism: Coelioxys conoideus (assembly GCA_947623535.1). Classification (NCBI taxonomy): domain Eukaryota; kingdom Metazoa; phylum Arthropoda; class Insecta; order Hymenoptera; family Megachilidae; genus Coelioxys; species Coelioxys conoideus. The sequence continues at coordinate 13,119,129 of OX392457.1, read as the reverse complement.
ATCCGAATGGTCACAGTTATTCACAATTATTAAGAAATTATAAATTCAAGAATTTTGTTCATATTGCCTCGTTGATGTCAGTGTAATAAAAATCAACTATAATAAAATAACTGATTGGTAAAAATGTTATACATGAACGATTTTCGTAAGTGTTAATTTAAACGCGTGACAATTATTTCATGTCTTTCACGGAATACACCAACATTTTGTAACAGTTACAATCAACAGCCGCAGTATAATGACATTTATTTTATGACTACAATTGTAAATTCAACGAATTAAGCACCTTTTCAATAGAAAATCCAATGAAATACATTACTCTCCGGCAACAGGATGGGCTGTAAATCATTGTAACGGAACGACAGGATATATTAAAGCAAATGCAACACCAATTGTGTGTTGCATAATAAATTACAGTTTAATATGAGCCAGCGTTAATCTGACGTTAAACCACCTGGGCGCTGAAATTCCTGGCGAATCTCGTGCTGAGACCACGAGGAAGTTTCGAATTAATATGGACGCCGGAAACCGTTAACTGATTCTGAACTGATCAACTGCATGTAACTTTATCACCGCTGAGATTTTCTAATTGATCTTTACCCAAATTGCAGCCTGTCCTGTCACTTTTAATTACGTCTCCGGTTCTTGTTATAACTGAGTTCAATTTGCATTTGACAAATGTCAAAAAATTCTCTCTTCAAGCTTTCAGAGTTCACTGAAACTTTTTTGTGAATTCGGAGTATTTTTTTTTAAATTCTTTCAGGCAGATGAAAGATGTATCTTTTTTATTTAATGTTGGATTTGTTAATTTATACTGCATGTTTTCTTTCTATTCCATTTTTTTAAATCTTTTAAATTACTAGATTATTGGATGGCTAGAGAACTAAATCACTAGATCCCTATATATCTGTATCTCCTTGTGAAATTTTCACATCTCTGGATGTCTGCATTTTAATATACAGTTGTATGATAATTAAATAAAAAGGCATTGAACATCGTTCATAAATCTAGTGTCAAAATCATTGATAGAGTCTGAAGATGTACGAATCTTCCAAGAACATATAATAATTAACCCTTTCCTGGACGATCTTTTTATTTCAGACCATAGAAACTCTTCAAATGCAGAGCGCTTCGACTTATACCAAAAATATTCCAATATTTCTATCGAACTTGCAATAATATTAAAAACCTTGTTTAATAAATAAACTGCAACTTGCGGTAAATAACTTATACTACAGACATGACACACACAGCAATAAAATGAAAATTTTATTTGTAACATGCGTGGCTCGTTATTCGACAATGAACCTTTCATTAACTTATGTGAATCTTATATTGTAAATATACCTTATATTAACGGCATGTAATTAGTCTTCATGTTACACAAAAACATGTCCGAAAATTTTGACATATTTTACAGAGGTATCCAAAGCGATAATACGATCATCCCCATACCTCCATAACAAAACACGAACCGCACTCGAGTACTCGTATGAAAAGACGAACTTTCGAACAATATCGCGAAAACAAAGTATACATAGGAGCGGTCAGAAATGAACCGAGCTTTTCTGTTGAATCGCGAAGATAGCAGCGGCGAAACGTCGTTAAACTGCAACAACGTGTTCCATTGTCAGGGAACTTTCGGGTTTCGAGCAGGTTTCAAGCAGGTCGGACAGACAAGCGAATGAAGAGGTAGCCGGTAATCGACAATTTTCGAGCACCGTCAGCCTATATACGTTGTTAACACGCGTTGTAATTAAACTGCAGTCTATATAAGCCGAGCATGGTAGGTGGCGAGTATGCGAAGTGGGTCGGCCTATGAACGCGGTCCACTGCAGACACCATGGATTATTATGTGCAGCCCACGTAGTGGTTCCGGGACCATTCTAGGCATATTGTAAGACAACGTCCGCACCATCTACTACACAGTCTCGGTTAAGCACACTTCTGCCGTGGTTATCGAAAACGACGCCCCGGGATGCGTGAGATAATATTCGCGCGACAATTTGCGGCACCGCTTCCGGACCCCAAAGAGCGAAATTTCGTCGGGTATCGTGGACCAACAGGGAATTCGGGATAATGAACCATCAAAATTCATGATATTGCGAAATACCGCCGTTCGCGCTGCTTAAAGAAGTTTCGGTTACTTATGGTATCGTTTATGGACGGTCGGATAAAAGTTGAAATATGCCCGGGGATACGCGGGCATTCGAGATTTGTGTACTTTCGCGATTCCGGAAGCGCGGATTTCGGGTATCAAGGTGTTGGGAAGTAGGGATTTAAGGAATTAGAGAGTTTGGGAATTTTTAAGTTGAGAAGTTTGGGGATTTTTTAATTTTGGATTAAGAAATCGAGGGTTGAGAATTTGAGGATTCGAAAAGGTGGGAATGTGAAGGGTTGAAAATTTTGGAATTTGGGGATTCGAGCAACTGGAAACTTGAAAGACTGAAAATTTTTGAATTTAGGAATTAAGGCATTTAAATTGAAAATTTGAAGGCTGAGAGTTTGGAAATTTAAAAATTTGAGCAATGGGAAATTCGAAAGATTGATAATTTTAGAATTCGATAATTTGAGCAATTGGAAATTTTGAAAGTTGAAAATTTGGGAAGTCGAGAGTGTGGAGATTCGTAAATTACGTAATTTGAAAATCGAAAATTTGGAATTATAAAATTGAGGAATTATGACGTTGGAAACTGACAATTTAAAGATGAAAACCCGAAACCCTGAAAACATTAAAAACCTGACAGTTTGGAAGTTTAAAAATTACAAAATTTAAGAATTCAGAGATTCACAGTTTCAAAAGTTCGGAAAATCAAGAAATTTGAGAACTGCGCATTTTACCAAATATCTGTAAACATCAAAAACCCACATATTTCGACAACCTATACACATAAGAATTTTCGAACTAGATAATTTAAAAACTCGCTCGAACCTTTCACAACATTCATCCAAAACTCTCCTCCGAATCAAGTTCAAAAATATTTCTCTTCAAAAACAAGAGTAGGCTCACATTCGAAAACCCCACAAAACTCCAGTACCAAACAACATATTTTTCAGGTGAAAGTTCGTAAAAATCCGACGAAAAGGCATGAATTTTGAATAAATCGTGTGACGGCGTTCGCGATTTGAATCGTCGTCGGAAATGGCGCGTAAATTGTAGACGGTCCGACGGTATTCTCTCGCGTGTGTGGCGAATTCGTTGAATACGTATATCCGGAAGCATTGGAAGCTAGTTGAAAAATACGATAGGGTCCTGGATACTTTCATAGCTATTCGTTCTCGGTGTAGCTCAAGTATTCATATTAAATCCGCGGTCTTCTTCTTCCAGTGAGCCGATGTCTCAGTTATATTACGTTCTCTCCGAGAAGGAGATGGTTCTTGCGCGACATTATCCGGGTATCAGGAGCTTGCACGTGTCTCCAGCCTGCCACGTATGGGGTGGAAGGCAGAAGGAATGCGTATATCCGAGTATGGGGCGAGCGAGAGATGTTGGTCTCGTCTTGATGTAGAATCGCATTACTGGCAGTCACCGCATCCTGTGATACGTATAAAACGCTGCCACGTGGAAACACAGATCTTCGGTATTCGATATGAGAATCGATGCTTCCAAGTAGCCGAACGTGCAATTTTACGGTACGCGTGGATAGAATCCTTGTTTTACTCGGTTTTATTCGAGGCATTCGCGATATTTAAGCATGAACGGTCGAATATCGGAGAATTTTCACGATACAGAACGCGTATGTCAAGTAGAAAATTTCCAGATGTACACATTTTGTAGGTTTTCGGATTTTGGAATTATGGAATTTATGAATATTGTAGCTTAACAGATTTTTAAGTTTGGAAGTTTGCAAGTTGCCAAATTTCACAATTTCTTCATTTCTCATTTTTTCTATTTAGTCAAATTTTCTACTTTTTCGTTTTCTCGGTTTCACGGCGTGGCAATTTCCTAATTTTCAATTTTCCAACTTTAAAAATTTACAATTTTTTAACTTTCCTTGTTACCCAATCACCTAAGTAACCAATCATTCAATTTTTTAATAATATATTTTCGAATTTCTCGATTCTCAATTCACTGATTCTTCAGTTCCCCAAATTCCCAATTTCTCAATTTCTCAATTTCTCAATTTCCGAATTTCTCAATTTAACAATTTCTCAATTTCTCAATTTATCAACTTAACAATTTATCAGTTTTTCAAATATCCAATGAACTAACTCTCCAGCAAGTCAACTTCCTAATTTTTCAATTTCCCATCTCTCTAATGTTCCAAGTTACTAATTTTCAAATTCTCCGACATTCTATAACTCTAATTCACTGATTCTTCAATGTCCCATTTTCCCACTTTCTCAAATTCCAATTTTCTTCTATAATCATTCACTTTTCTAATTCCAAATTTTCCAATATTCGTACTTCCAAATCTCCCAAATGCCAAATCCTTGAATTCCCAATTGTCTAAATTTCTAAATTTACACATTTTCAATTTTCCACGCCAATACATTAAAAATCTTCTTTAGCACAGAACAATGTTGCATAACTCATTCGTCAAAACCAAATAATCCTCACCCTCCCTCGTATCCATTCTGTATACTTCCCCATAATCAAGAAAAATCTTCGTGGCAACTTCGTATACATTAAATAATGAAAGTGACAAGGCGTACATCGTCGTTTTTATCAAAATCAGAATTAAAAATATCAAAAACACCCCTTTCTGCTGCTCGACACTTCCATAAAGCAACTCTGAGAAAACAAGAAACCTTTTCTCCCGCGTGGGTGAACTCGCGAGAAAGAAAACAAGCACCGCAACAAACGTTGATCAATATCCACCCATATATTTTAACGCGCATAGCATAGAGCGTAAAAAATGCGAGAGGATTCTTCGGAGGATCGAACACGAGAACGAAATAACGCGCGAAAGGAGTGTCTTATCCGTGGAACGCTGCGAAGAATTACGAGGCGAAACATCGAGGCGGCAAAGTTGCGAATGGCGCGGATAATGCTGATTCGTTGTTTCGGCGTAACTTCGTAGGGAAGTCCTCGAGTAAATTCCGTGACGAGGTACGAAAGGTTGCAGCTTCGTCGTCGAAGATCGAGGAGGAAGAAGCGGAGACGCGAACAAGTTAGATCCGGAGGACAGTTCGACCGTTGAAAAAGGGGGAACGGGCATGTCGCGAGACTCCGTGGTAAAAGGATTACCTTTGTCGAACGTCGACGCGAACGTAAATTGTATTAATTATCGAAGTTTCCGAGCGGCAGCCGAGCAACACGGTCACGCCATTTCGTTAGTAAAGTAACATTTTAATTATCGGCTCGCTTCTTTCCGCTTGGCTCCACGGCTCCGTGCCTCGTCTTCGATCTTCGCGGAAGTTCCTGCCGTTTCCCGAGGGACTCGACCGCCAAACTTTCCACGGGTACTTTCCATCAAATTAATTCGGGAGCAACGACTCTCGCAACAACTCGCGCTAAAGCCGACAATCGTCGTTTCGGACCCGAACGATCATATCGATCCATTGATAATCCTTTGCACTCGAGAGATGACCCACACTCACCACTTTAACGCTTTGATCACCACGACATCCACATATTTGTAAGGATCTTAGTGACTCAATGACTCGTTTTAAACAAAAGAATATTTAATATATAAGAAAAACAAAATACAATACACGCTCGCACGACTCCTCTCTTTTAACTCTCATGCGCAACTGCCTTTCCTTTCATCCTTACAGCACTCTTCTTCTCCCAAATCCACTTATACACAGTCACACCCGGTGAACAATTTGTCCCACACGCATTCCCATTGCGAAGAACTATCACCCGATCCAAATATTCTTTATTCACATTTCTCTCGGTCCAAACACTCTTCATCCGCGCCTCGCTCAAATATCCTCATCTCGCCCCCCACATATGGGTGAAGCTTATCCCCTTGCCCTACAACTACGAGCTACACATGTGACGCACTCGCTGCTCAAATATGGTAGACATTGTTAATATTTTTAATACCGTCGAATATTCAACTTCGGTCTAATTATAATTTGCGCATGCTAGGATCACTAAATGGGAAACAGTTTTGACATTCGAAATTTATTTAATCACTTTCATGTTGCAACAATTAATAGTTGGTTATGTCTGACGCACTTGCTGAATAAATTGTAGCACAAGGGGTTAAATTTCCAGATGAATCAATCATCCATTTTGTAAGAATCACTTTCTTTATTCACAATATGCTATTTTATTTATCATCCATAGTGTGGCGGTGTCTGTCACGACGTTCTTTCTAATAAAGAGGTTAATTTGGAAAGAAATCATCAAACTTTTCAATGAAAATATTTTTTAGTTATCTGTTATCGGTGAAAATATTTTCGTGTGTAAAGGGTTAATCGTCGTTCGTTGCACGTATCGTTTCTGTGCTGTTTGCAACTTGCCAACCGATCGCCGGTAATTATCGGGCGTCTCGTATGTTTCATTTCGGAGTTAATTAGCTCTAATCGTCGTCGACGAAGTCTCTTGGAACTTGCGTCGGGCAACTGTTGCTTTTGTAACAAGTAGGCTAGTGTTTGGAGAATATGCCGGCGTCGCTGACGTGCACAGGACACATTAACCCTGACCCTGTCTCGAAACTTAGCCGCGCACACGCGAGCCTCCAGCCGTGCGTTTATCAAACGCTGTAACGTCATTCCCTGTGCGAATTAATTAGTATACGAGATGCTTCCGGGTATCTGCTGCACTCTGCCGACTGTGACGCAGTTCTTGACGAAAATTGGGAACTTCGATAGAATTATTTCGTGATATATTTTGCGAGTTGTAATGTTGTAAAATAATTCGGTGCAATTTTTGGGCCTATAATCCAGGATATTCATTGTTGGTATATATTGTAGGGGATGGCAGACGAATTACAAGGCTGGTTTTCAAATTGTTTAATTCCAAAGTTTCTGTATTTTTTAATTACAGGGTTCCAAAGAATAAATATTTCTAACTTTAGAAATGTTCGAATTTACAAATATCCAAGTCTATAGAGTCATAAATTCCTAAATATCTAAATACCTAAATTCTTTATTCTGCTAATTTCAAATTTCCGAATTCACAAAGTTGACAATTCCTAATTTGAAATTTCCCAAACTTAATATTTTCTAACACTCAAATTCATTTATTTTATAATTCCTAAAGACCTCAATTCCTAAATGCCTAAATTCTTAAATTTCTGTACTCTTTACTTCACTTCCCTAATTTTTAAATTATCCAATTTCCTAATTCATGAATTCGTCAAGTCTCCCATTTTCAAATTCCCAAAATTCAACAATTTTTAAATTCCTAAATTTCCTAATTCTCAATTTTCTTAATTCCGAACATTCAAACTAGGAACTCCCAAACTTTCAAATTCTTAAATTCCGGAATTTTGATCTCTCAAATCATCAAATTTCACAACATACAAATTCATAAATTCCCCATTTCCCTATTCCCAAATTCCTGTACTTAAAAATTCTTAAATTCTCTAATTCCAGATTTCCTAATCCTAAGATTTTAAACTTCCTAATTCCCTAATTCCTAATTTCCGAGGCCCCCCATTCTCAAATTACAAGCATTTAAAACACCTTTTGTATCAACTATTTGAAAACCCTAAAATTTCGACGAAAGTTAAGGTCGATAAAATGTCTGGAACTTGTGACACCGAAGAGACGGCGTTTTAAAGGTACATTTAAGATATAATAGAACCAGTAGCGGCAAAATTGTGTCCGCTTCTTGCTACGTTGTCACAATTGCACCAACAGCACTTCAAGTACACGAGATATCGTAGATTGTCGTCCGATGTTCGGCTGAACATTGCAGAAATAAGACGTGTAAACGTGTGTTATATACGTTGTGCACTGCAGCATCCGCCATTTCGAGGACGATGCTCCATTTTCCCAGGCGATGGAATGCTTTAGCTCGAAAATGGGAATATAGATGCAGATTAGAAAACCATCGTTGTCGAATGAAAAATGCAGCCACGCTCGAGTTTTTGTAAAAAAAAAATATGACGGCTGAAAATCGGAGAACCGTCGAGTCTTCGGCTTCCAACATTTTCGAAGTTACTTCGTGTTAAAAGATTATAATTATCGGGAGTACCGCGAACGCGCTCAACTTATAATTTTATGGGCAATGTTATAATGTTATTTTGAACTTTGTAGAAAGTTGCGCAGTAATTGAAAAGTTGTCGAGTGCACTTTGTTGAAATTCGAAAATTTATGAAGTTTGAACCATGAAGAACAGAGAAGATAAATTCGATGTAACTTTAAGAAAATTGATATCGGTAGAAGAGAAGGCGATGGGTTTTCTTTTGTAATTTCAGTTCGCTGATTTTGTGGAAAATTTTAAGTGGGTTACCATCTAATAATTGTCAGATTCGATTTGTACAGCATCAACATTCTGTGAAGTAGGAAAAGTTGTAATGTTATACCACTTGCTGTAAAGCATTAATATCAGTTCTTACGAAGTTATGATCTCGATTATTGTTCAGTTATAACCATTGCAGTACAAGTAACGTTTGTAATATAAAAAATTGTTAAATTTTTTTTCTTCGTTCATTTATAGAAAATTCTGCTTACGTAACTTTTTACCCAGTATTATCGATCACATTCTTGAAAGTTTCGCAATTTACGAAGCTACAAGGAAAGCAAGGACGGTCATTATAATTGTATTGCATCCTTAATGGAATAACTACGTAAAATCACTGGTGAATGCAAATTGTAATAGAATACACTTTGCAGTTTTGCTTTTATTTTCTCAAGTATGTAGGAAAACTTGTAAATATATTTCCTTACTTATTCCTTCTTTACGTAAAAAATATCGATATTATCAATTTAGCCTTTAGCGACGTGAACACTATTTTGCATAAATATCTATAACAAAATTTTCAATAAAATTACGTATTTATATACAATATAATATAATAGTCTATAACATCTATAATCACCGAACTGATCAAAAATTCTCCAATTTTCTTTGAAAAGAAAACATAATTCTTTCATTAGTCAAAATTAATAAGAACATATAGTATTGAAATTTCGACTAAAATAACAAGCAGGAGGTTTATGTGAGAATGCAATCTTAACTAATACACATGGTGAATTTTTCAATATCTTACTGTTTTTAAATCTCGTTTAACTCTTCGAGGTTAGGTGGATATACTTCTGCATGGTAGTATAATGGAATATTATGCATGCATACACGTGCATACATAACATACAAATAATAGTCACAATTAATAAAGGAGTCGAAAAAAATTCATGAAACCTTTCAATTAAAAATACCCTCGAGTGCAGAGTGTTGAATAATTCTTTATTGAAAAAAATTCTATATAACTTGGCGTCGTATTCCCTTTCAAATCACGTACTTGGAAGAGTTAATGTTTTAAAATTGCGAAGTGACATCTCGTGCGACGTTTACGTACTTCAAAATGGAGCGCCGTTCCACTGTCTATTTCACGCTTCGCACGTTGCGAATCGTAGCAGCAATTTCCATGAAGCTCCGCAAAGCCATCCACAAGTTTGCGACAACTCCGCTATTACAGGGTGTGCCTGAAGGACCCGTATAGTAACCGGGACAAGCCTCCCGATTGAGAACGACTTCGTGCAGCCTGAACGGCGAGAAATCGTGTCGAAACTTTCCCGGGGAATTTCAATGGATCGAATCGAATCGAGCTGAAATTATTAATGCCAATAACGTCTTTGTCTGGATCATTGGCGAGAGGAAAATCGCCGGTAACGGAACTTACGTCACGATGTGCAATCGCGGCGATAATGCTTCCCGTCCGGGCAATGTTCTGTCCCGACGAGGTAAAACGATATCGTAGATAACCGTGCCGAGAACTAATTGTAACTTTAATTTGTTTCAACTAATTCGATGTAAACTTACTCCTCCGCGCGATTTAAACGGACTGTTAGAATAATAATTGTACAACCTGTTCATTGACACCTCCTCGACCCTAATTGGTTGCGCCAGATCGATGGAAACTTCGAAAGGATCCTGGGGAATTCGACAAAGTAACTTACGTTCTGTCGCTTGCACGCGCTGAATGAATCGCTTAATTAATTTTGTTCCAACTATTCGCTTTACACCCAGAAATTTTAACAGATTCCCGTTTCATTGCAATTCGATTGTAACATTTTTTCGAATTGTTACTTTTCGATGAAGATCATCCTCTTATGATAATTTGTCCCTGTTACGCGTGCTTAATTTGGGAACTTGAGAAAATGTATAGTGAGGGACAAAAGTATTCGTACACTTGGTATATAGAAATAAAAACAACAATATTTTCGATATTATTAACCCCTTCTGCTATGATTTATTCGACAGGTGTGTCAGACATAACGAACTATTAATTGTTACCACATTAAGATGGATGGATGAAGCTAACATAGAAAATATTGCTGTTATTATTTCTCTTGTTCCTCGCGGTATATATCTCACAACTTCGAAGTTAGAAAATTTGGTAATTTGACAATTTTAACCCTGTACCGTTCATCTGCGTTCAAGAATAATATTAGTTACAGTTTCCCCAGAATTCCAGCACGAACTTTCTAATAATTCCACTTACTCCAACACCAAATAACGTGTACGAAGTGTACAAAAAATTGTCTAAAGTTCTCAATGAATCCTCGCAAATTCAAATAATCCTCGTCAAGAACCAAGCTTGATCGAGGGATGAAAAGGGCATCCACTCCCGTCACCCTGTGTTCAATCAACGAATCAACGGCTCGGTTGTTTATATATAGTTCCAGTTTCGCGGGAACACGTTCCGCCGGAACAGTTTTTTTATCATACTACCGTAGAGAAGTTCGAAAGCCCCGGACCAGTTGTACCAGCAACGAACGGCGGTATTAAACTCACGAAAAGGGAAAAGTTTTTACAACTTGCCGCCGGTGCTCGTTATGATCCGTTCGCCGTGCCGCCAGATTCACGAGCGACTTTTCGACGCGACGCGTCGACCGCAGATCAAACCGAGAACTCGAAACTGCGGAGAGAGCAAGAGAGTGAGAGAGAGAGAAAGAGGAGAGAGTGAACTACGACGTAATGGAATTTCTTCCCTTCGAAAAATTCGCGATTCCTGCCTCGATTTCCCCTTTCTTCGCGAATCCTTCGAGGATACGTCGAGGCTGATAGCGGCCTTCCGATGCTCCAACCCCGTCGTAAATTTCCGACAAATTTCAAAGTTTCCCTGGCAACCGACTAGATAAAGGAGACATTAAAACGTTGCTCGCGATCGAGGAAAGCTGCAGCAGCGAATTATACGATCATCGACGTTGCGCCATAGTTTATAATACCACCTTTCGCGTTATAACGTTCAGGCTTGTTTATAATATGCAGAGTTGCAGAACTTTCGACTACGGATGGAGAAAATGGCAGTCGAACTATGAAAAACATGCACACGATAGAAATAAAGATCTGGCTATTTATATTGTTAAGCAGTATACATTAATTCACCAAGTCAGCGGTTCACTTACAGTAGGCTTGCGTTATAACTACAAAACCCAAAAGCACTCAGTCAGCGTTCTAGATACCAAATTGTATGTTACCAAACAACGTATACAAACAAACTCCGAATTATATAGAATGCAACACACACTTAGTTTCTGACCGAAACACTTGTCATGCGAACCTTCGAATGTTTACACGTATATCAGTGAACCTCTGCACTGTTCTGGAATCTTTCTAAATAAACGTTATTTCATTGTGAAAAGTGTAATTCTTATCCACGAAATACTCCCTCCTGTGTGGTGCGGCATAACAATACGTGCAGTATGTATACAAATTAGCAATGTCAAAACAACCCACTCATTCATTTCTTAGGCGTAGTAGCTTGGTAAGAGTTAAGTTATGTTCATCGTGTAACATAACTTTGTCATCAATTGGGTATCAACTGGTTCCACGCGTCGTTTAATCGTCACTTGATATTGCTGACGCTGCGAGGCAGATACATCCATGGTTGGAAGCAATTTTCCGGGCAAGCACTCGTGTCGCACTGCGAGTATAACCTCACTCGTCTGGTACCACGAAGAATTTCCGGGGTTGTAAGAATCGAAGCAGAACAGAGCAACAAGCCACAAAAAGGAGCACCATGTCGAACAATGGAGCGGGAATGTACGAAATGCGGGAAAAAACCGCAGCAGAAGTAGATAGTCGAGGAACGAAGGGTGCAGCGGAATCCGTGATGCGGCTGCGGCGAGGACACCGCGAATAACCGCGTATGCAAAGCAGGCGACGGTCCATGGGGTGAAGCTTAATGAAAAATCGATGCACCCTGGCTGCAACTGCATAGAACTCGAGCAAGGGCGCGTTTAACGCGTTCTTCGCGAGTGTCGTTCACTGTGGCGAGGGGGTTCTACGCTAGGACACAGGGTCGTAGAGACACGGACAACGAAACGGAGGGTGGATGGCCTTCGTCGCGATAAAAATCTCGCGGCTATGCAAAGTCCATGCCGTTTAAATCCCCTGGAAGATTAACAAAGCGCCAACTGTTCGACCTTCCTTCCATTTCTTTTCGCTTCTGAATTTTTGAAATTACCAAATCTCCCGACCTCAATTTACAAATTCTCAAACTACAGAATTTACAAATTCCAACTTGTGAATTTCAAGTTTCTAAGCTCCCAGTTTGTACATTTCAAGTTTCTAAATTCCTAATTCGTAAATACCAATTTCCCAAATTTTTAATTTGTGAATTCCACGGTTGAAAATTCCTAATTCGCGAATTATAAGTTTTCAAGTTCCTAAATTGTGCATTTCAAGTTTCCAAATTTCTAATTCATGAATCCCAATTTCCTAAATTCTTAATTCGTAAATTCCGATTTCCCAAATTCTTAATTTGTGAATTCCAATTTCACAAATTCCTAATTTGCGAATTCCAAGTTTCCAAATATCCGACTCTCTTCTTCCAAATCCAAAACACGCAAAACAAGTACACGATTCTTTACACTCTCCAATTCTGCAAGTCCTGTACCACCCACATACCCAACTATCCAAATCTTTATAAATTTGTTATTTCTCTTTCGTTCGTACTCGCCTCTCTTTGTATGGCCGACCATGCTCTTTCGTTTTCGCGTGTCACGCGCTTGTGCCGAGCGGAAACGGTGCGGAAAGGATGCTGTACAAAACCGAGAGAACGCGGCCAACGATGTAAGGGACTCGCTGCTACATAAAATACGTTTCCGTGCTATGGTCCTAAGAACTCGACGCGTTTGAACATCTTGATATAAGCGAATATTTAATTCACACGTTTTGGACCATTCTATAGACGATGAAAAAAAATGCGACGAGCTTACGTGTCAGCTTTCCGTGTCGTACTCGGTGTTTTACACTTGGCAATTTATGGTTGGAGGGTCGCGAAAGGAGTTGCGAATTTTTAGGGTGTTTTAAACAGTTTACGTTATCTCGATTTTTCGTTTGAAGGTGCGAAACTCATTAAAATTTACAAAATTTCGGGGCGACAAAATTTGACACGAATTTGTAATTTAGATTGAATGAATTTAATTAACACCTTTCTCTAAAATATTATCCACGAACCTTCGTGAATATATATATATTACGTAAAATTGTAATGCAGGAATATAAATATAAATATTAATGTGAAAAAATAATCATATAATACATATTAAAAACTTGAAACGAATAATATATGCATGTTAGATACAAAAAAAATATAAAACATATAGCACGTATAGCACCATTCATGATAAATATGAAATTTATTATTCCGATTTACTTGTATCTTCCATATTAACCCACACATTGAAATTTTCCGCAGATGGACATAAAAAAAATTTCAGCAAGACCAAGAATTTTTTTTCATATAATAAACGCGCATTTTTGTTGAGAGAACCTGTTCGCAAAGCATCAACAATTTGCGAGGTACTTTAATTTCTTGCACAAACCACCACGGTTTTAAATTTGAAATATCCCGCGAACTATTGACCGCATCCTAAAAAAATATGCGGTTTCGTATCAAAAAACCGACATCGCGAAATTCGAGAGACCATACAATTTCGATATAAATTTCTGCCCGAAACACGTTTTTAAAAACTAATAAACATGAAATGATTGCACGATAAATTAACATGTGAAATATATCCGAAACTGTTCGAAACCTGCATGAACATTAATTCGAATGGAATCGAATTTCAAGTGCATTTCTTTTTAGCATGTGGCTATTTATACGTATAATATGTGTACACGATTATAAAAATTAATATTTTGTCAATAACTACACGATTTTATAATAATACTTTTATTTATTAAAGTTCATTGACAACGTTGTCCAATAAACAAATCAATTCAAAATGGCCGTAACGAGTAATAAACTTAAGGAGTACCTCGACATGAATGGAAAACTGCGAACAAAAGACTCTGCGGTTAAGGCTAAGGGTTCTAACACCCAGATATGACTGACACAAATCAATAAAAATTTGTTAGAATATAATGACTCCTTGGGTTCTACTTCTGCTACAGGTAAAGACTATTATTCTACACTGCAAATGTATCTAAAGAAACGATAAAACTGTTGAACTATTGTATTGCAGCAAACTTGGACCGAGGTTTAAACCTCTCACTGCAATATCTATTGCAAGACCTAACAATGGAGGAAGTAACTAAATTTCGTGGACGCCAATAATCTTAAATTCCAAATTTCCATACCGCATCAACTCTCTAATTTTGAACATTTCCAAAATAAAAAATTACCAAATCCCCAATTTATAAATTCGCAGACTACAAAATGTTCATACCCTGAACATGCGAAACATACTCGACTCTGAAACCCAAAAATTTTGAAAGTTCCGCACAACCTGTATACCCAACTATCCAAATAATGAATTTATAAATTTTCCATCTAGAAAATTGGTAAGTTCGGAAGAATGTATAAATTAAATAATGTTGAGGTAGCCAGAACAAAAATTGGTCATTCTGCAAGTTTTACGTAAAACTTCGTTTCTCGACCGTGGAAACTGGAAACAGTAATTCCGTCGTTAAATATTGATCCAGTTCACGCACGCGATTCATATTAATATCAATTAGAAAAAAATAAATATTTGCACGGTCGGTATAACGATACTCGGCTTTCACGTGACTGGATGAGATACGGGAAATTCTTGCAGCGGTCCACAAATTAATGACGATATTTCATTTCATATCGGGACGTATGTACAACGAATCGGTGTGTGCATCGTTACAGAATAATCTGACATCGATATATCGCAATGCGAGTGTTCTGCAAACAACGCTACTCGCTGCCGTTAGATACTAAAATTGCCGTCATTTTGTACAGTCCAACAACGGGCAAACGATACGATACGATTTACTCTCGAAGTATATCGACGTGGAACGTAATTTCGATCCGAAAACGTCGACCCTCTAAAATTACGCATTAATTTCGATTTACCGTGTAATTTCGCCTCGGTGAGGGGAGAATGGGCTTAATTCGATACTTTTTCGTTTCGCGCTAATTAAAATTACTCTTTCGGGGATTTATTGAACTCTCGCGAAATTTAAAGGATCGCGATATTCGTCTCGAGAGGAAACCATTTTACAATCATTTAAGTCAGTGGGTCACTTTGAAAATTTAATTTGCAATTATCTGCAGTTCTTTCAACGATTCACTTTCTGACAATTTCGTACCACCGAACATTCTATAAAGTCAACCATACGTAATCAAAATTTGTATGTAGCATATCTTCATTTTTATACAAGCGTCTGTAGACTTTACTTCGAGTACCATGTTTTATTTTTTAGAAGAGTATAAATTTGTATGTGAATGTGTCACTCATTTCATTATAACAGACCCAATTAATATTCCAAATTACAGATATTTCAAGATGGTTTATAAAAAGTACTTCAATATAAAATAATAAAAATATGAAAGAAAGAAAAACAGGAAGAACAGAGAAACAAAGTATGTATAAAAAATTATCCTACTTTTTAATGTAGAAAAAAATTAGGACCGTTTACCATGATTTCGGAAGGGTACCAAAGTATCAACGACACAAAATTGTTATTACAATTATTCCAAAAATATGAAAAAATAAATGTTTCCGTAAAACTTGAAAGAACTTTTTTGCAACCTCCATGTGAGATTACAGAATCGAATAATTTAGATAAAATATCGCAACCCTAAAAGATCGAGAGTGCGTGACAAATGTGTATTTTATTTAATTTTTCTCTGTTTCGTTTGGATGCGTCAACTTTACAGCGCCGCGTGACGCGCTGGTGTCTACGAAAAGGCGGGAAAAGTTTGTGCTTATTCTGGTTACATATCCCAGGGGAAAATGCCGCAGGGTCGGCTAGTATTTGCATCGGAAAATTGCGGATTAACGCTGCGTGCGTTGCAAGAGAACCATTCCCGGGGTTTTCAACAACGTGCCACCGAACGAACGAGATGGCTAGGCGGCTTCCTTTTATTCCTGTCCTGCGTCGAAACCGTTTAACGAATTTTTTTCTGCCTCATGCTCACCCATTTTTTACTATACCCGTCACGTACTTCACGCGAAATCGCGTCCACGTCACTTGCGTACCTCGATTGACTTTTGCAAAATTCTACTACTCATTAATGCGCGAGCGAAATATTATAAGGTTGACCCCAAGATTATTAATTAATGAACAATTATAAAATTGTTTATTTTATATTAATACCAACCTTGTAACTTGTAGAGGACCAAACCTAAAATCGGTGTTGAAAACCTAACCTAACATCGATATACAAAACCTAACCTAAAATCGATGTAGAAGACCTAACCTAAAATTATTGAGTTACAAAGAATGGAATCATTAGATTATCAATAAAGAATCAAGGTACTGAATTATAAATAAACGATCGAACAACAGTTTCTCATTTGAAGTGGTAAAGATAAATGACAAGTTCCAACTTCCGCATTGAATATATAAAATACTTAAGAAAAATATCCCCTAGACAAGTGTCACTAAAACGAAGTTTCATGCGTAATGAGTCGAAAATTTAATGATCGAAATTTGTTCTCGTTAAACACGACAGACTTTGCATCCGATAAAGTATTCCAAAGCATTGTCCAACACATGCTCTCGGATCTGGGTCAAAGCCCAAACCCGTTAGTTCTGTGTGAACCTCAAGTGGTCTCAGAATTAGTGTCGAATTCGAACTAACCATCGATTCGATGAGCGTGTGGAGTAAACGGTAAACTTGTTCGTTTTTGTGGTTACCTCATGCAAGCCGGAATCCTCTCACTGTGAACGAACAACAATTACTCGCCAATTACTACAGTGAAGTACTAGCGAAAGATTTCTATCCATTTATGCGTTTGTTTTTATTCAATAATGCTCTTTATTACATAGTTTTTTCAAGTTAATTCTTAAATTCTGGAGGGCCAAATTATTAGGTTAATTAACACTAAACCTACCGGCGTATAATGCAGGTTTATTTTGAAAATTTAGTTGAAAAATGAATAAACGAACGATGAAACATGAATTAATGTCCACATTAATTCCCTATCTTGGTGAAAATTAACATGAATTTCATGAAAGCCACCTTAACATACTTTCTAACTTAAAACTGTAAACTTTTTAAATGGTCAGTTTGAACGCTTTGATAGGTTTAGTGTTAAATAAATATCTAACAAATTAAATACCATGGATGGACAATTAAATTTCACTGCAATAATATATAATTTCGATAGATATATAATTAGATTTCGGAACGAGTTTGCAAATGTTTGAAGGACAGTGCGCGAAATTATGTACCAGATCGTGGTCATAATTTAAGTGAACGATAATTAGGTGCGCGAGTTCGTCGAACTCGCCTAAACTAAATAACGTTAACGACTTTAATGCCGAACAATTACGTGATATTTCGAAAGTTCGGTGGCACACGAAGTCGGACGGTATTTTCTCGAATTCCGGTACATGTTTTTAACATTAAGGGGGCCGAAACGCTAATGCCGAAGACGCGGGAACATCCGTGAAACGTAAAACCGTACGGAGCGTGCAGAAACTAGCGAAACACGTAACCGACCTTATGGTCCATAAAGTTTAAAGCATGTCGCAAGAAACGACGGTGAAACAATTTCGAAATTTCCAGAGGTGCGATTGCTTACTTTTATTCAATTCCACGGCCGTGTACGCGATCCCGTGCGTCCGAGAGACTCGCAGAATACCGGGGTCGAATCGACGATAGACGGATCGATATCGGCGAACAGTTCAATACAGTTCAGTCGGCGAAGAAACTTCCTGACAAAAACTAGCTGCCTTTTCAACGAGCTCACCGTGTATTCTGTCGACAAGACCCGTTGTCGAACTTCCCTTGCTTGACACTAATAATCCGATTAACGTCTTCCCCTTTGTGCTTTTGCCTTCCCTTCTCTTTGTCTTCGCCACCCTCTGCTCCTTTCCTCGTCAACGTTGCAATTGTAATTTATTATTCTTCTTAAGGAAACAACCGTGGCTCTATCACGGCGAAACTTTCTTTCGCTCGTTCCAAGAACAAAGATCCCCGTGACTGTGAAACCGACGGGGTTTCAAGGGGCCGGGGGGGAGGTTATAACCATTGTACTGCGAGCAATTAATGAGCTTCTTTTTCGACGAGGAGCTATCGTTTCGCGTAAACATTTCCCTTCGGGAACGATAATTAGACGGATCACGAACATCCCGATGAGAATACTGTTTCGCAGAAAATAACGAACCGATAATGCTTCCATATTTATTTGAGAGTCCGTCGGTGACCCCGTCGCGCTATCGTTGCTCCACATTTGCAATTCCAACAACGACTCGCGAATCGTTACGTTTTCAGACCGTTCCACTTTCGACTGGTCAGTCGTTTCAAATGTACCGGAATAACGTACCTTTTTTCTGATGCAAATTCGAGGACACGATCGGGGAGGATCACGGCTGACTCTAACTGCATTTAAAACAACGGACCGCGCTTCCTTCTGCCGTTGTGCGCGTTTATTTTATTAACCCTTTCGTTCGACGACGCGGCAGAGGTTATGAGGACGGTCCACGACTTTAGCCGTGCTTGATTAATCGAAATTTTTTGTTTCGCTCTGGTGACACAGCGGTAACTTAAATTCTATCTTACAACTCTTCAATTATTCAAACTTTTTAAGTATGTTAAGGGATGTTTTCAGGTTTCTTCATTTTTCAGCCACCGGATTCGCGAAGTTATCAATTTTCAGGTTTTCGTGTCTTCAAGTTTTTTAACTTTTATGATTACAAAATGGGTACGAACTTTTTAATTTTCAGGTTTTCAAGTTTTTAAATTTCTTACCTTCCTGGTTTGCGCATTTCTGAATTTCAGATTTTCTAGTTTCCGAGTCGACAAGTTTTTAAATTTCTTAACTTACAAGTTTTTAATATTTTAGCAATATTTAAATTTTTGAGTTTCTGTGTTTTATAATTGTCAAATTTTATTTCATTGCATTTATTAAAATTATATTAATGAATGGATTATGAAACATTTCTTATTATACGATTTCTGTCTGCTACACGGTTTTTCAAAGTGCTTTCCAACGAAACAACCTACATACATATGTATGAACAAGAATTATGAGATACTTTTCTCCGTAACGCTATTAACTTCATGCACGGATATAATATGTTGCCGGCAGCTGTAAATCTTGAAAGGTTCCAGATATCACGATCATTTTTTCCACACGAGAAAATATTGAGGCTGATTCTTCCGGTTTCTGGGAGTAAAATATTCCTGAGACCCAACCACAATGGTTGAAGGATAGTTTTATTAATTTATTGCGAGCTACACTTATAAAATGTGAAAAAGACGTAGAAAAAGAAATTAGAAGTTTTGATAACTATTTTTAATAATGTACATATACATGAATATTATAAGAATTAAGAAATTGTATGCCACTAGAAAATATAAATTCACGTTGATAGAACACTGATTGTATATTAGCCTCATTTTTATTTTAATCTTATTAAATATTTCTTTACAATTACATACACATTAAATTAATGGACCCACGATCCAATACTCTAGAAATTGAAAAGACTTGTATAGTTGATTATAACTTAGTAACAAAATATATATAAATTCAATATTTTTGCTATAATCATTTATTTTCAGCTAAAAAATAATCATCCATGTTTTATCAAGAAAATCTACTTAACTTGATATGTGAAATCCTAGAAACTTGATTTTAACCGATTGAGTATCGAAAAACAGTATAATTTATGAAAGAGGTTACTGAACAGTCAAATCGTACATTTCGTTCAAATTGCATTTATTGCGAATGACTCACAACGATCTACAGGAATCGGAAAAGGGATGTACGGTGATATTTGATCGGAAGTATTATTTTTCCTTTTCTTTCGGCGAACCAATAATTGTGGGTTACGTCATAGACGATCGGTTGTAGTTTCCCTCGAGTATTTTTCAATCAGCCCGCGTTTTATTGGAGATGGTGGAGAAAGAGAATTACGAAGCGAGGAAGGAAGCATGGAAAAAGGGAGGAAAAGTCGATTAGCTTCACGCACTATAAGCCACGAAAAAGAACATCAATTCTATCGTGATAATATCGATGACAGGTCATCGTACGTGTCTTTTGTACTTCGCGTTTTTATTCCGTGTGGAAAAACCTCGTATTATACTCTCAGTAATTAATTTTAATTGTAATTAGTTGTTGCACTTTAATAAGGTTTCTTTCATTTTGCTAAAAGTTAATTTTATTACAATTCGTTTTACGAATTATTGTGATCGTAACTATTTTTTGTAAACGTGTAAGTTTCGAATTTACACTTTTCGGTATTTCAATTTTTAAATTTTGATTTTAAATTCCCAAATCTCTAAATTTTTTTAATTTTGAGCTGGTACACCCTAAATTGTTAAATTTACAAATTTCCAAGTTTTAACGGTGTCAAATTCCTTAATACACAAATTTCTACGCTGCCAATTTCCAAATTATGGAATTCCAAAATTTACGAATTTCTACTTTGCCAAATTCCAAAATTCCCAAATATCCGCAATTTTTAAATTCCTTCATTCCTAACTTCTTAGACTGCGTAAATCCTAAAATCCTGGATTATTAAATCCCTAAATTCATAACCTCCCTATATTCTAAACCACCAAGTCCCCACATTCTCAATTATCTAAAAACTGATTACCTATAATTCAAATTGTCTACGTTCAAAACTTAATAAATCTGAAATCTTCGAATATTTATCAAATAATAACCTTCAAGTGTCTTTCTCCACGCCATTTTCCCTAAGCCAACTTACGGTATCCTTAAGCGTAGATCCACGAAGTGTATTTACAACCCTGCATCATTTATTGATTCCCAAAGGAAACAAAAACGTGCAACCATAGTACTCGTACACATTCTCAACTCTTATTAAATCGTTGCCGCCGTCACTTTTACCTAAAAGAAACCGCGCTACGATAAAATTAAACGAACCAACTTCGATATTTCAATGTTCCATTAAGGCAAAGGGAACAAAAATATGCGGGTCCCTCGTGAATAATAATTTCAAGGTTGGTAATTTAAACATCGTAATTAAACCGGTACAGCATAGAAAAGAGTTTCCCGTATAACTCGCGGAGTCATAGACAAATGGCTCGTAGAATATTCATAAAGGCCGGTAGACAACCATTTTGCCCGTTCCACGAGATTATTTGCGATGCGTTAATTCGAAAAATTACCACGTTCCCTCGTATCGGTTGTATGCGAGCGCGAAATGGGTCAACCACGCGCCCAACCGGCAACGTTGAATGAAAAAATATGCCGTAATAGCACGGAGATTATTCCATGTTCGGTAAACACGAAAGAATACGTGCGCGTGTATCGATCCGCAATGAATTTACGAAGTCCCCTGATGCAAACAACTTCTGGCGAAAAAAAACTGTGCCGTTTCAACGACACAAGCTATTTGAATAACCACGCAATTAAACATGCACGATCGATCCGGTATCTGACGGAATATTTCGCAATGGGTGCATGGAAATAAAAGGGCGAAACAATCGTGGTCTGCGATTAGAGATTTTAACAGGGGTCCAATCTGCACCGAGTACACACGTTCTCCTATAGAGGGTGTTCCACAAATACTGTAGGAGCCGGAAAAGAGTGGTAGGCGAGGTCATTCTGAACAACTTTTTCCTTTGCCAAAATATCGAATGAGGCTTCATTTTTGAATTGTTAAGGAAAAACACTGACCAATTAGAGCGCGAGAATTGCGCGCGCTCAGAGGCGGGAGTGTAGGCACGAGTAACAGTTGACCGTGGTCGTGAACAAACATATGGGCATTGCGATGGCAACTCAACGGATCCCATAAGTTCCGTTCTTTTTTCATAGAGACGATTACACTACACTTGTTGTTTAAGGTTGATTTGTTGAATTAATACTAGATTTACGAAAGTTCAATGACCACTTAAGTCTAAAGTGAAAATGAACTATGGAAAGAAGTAAACGATGAATAATACATATACTAGTTTATAGAAAGATTCTTTATCTCGATGATGGTTAACATTCGTTTCGACATAAGCATTTTAATAATTTTCGCAATTGAAAATAAGAAATCTAAGATCCGTCATTTTGACGGGTCCCGTAAACCTAGTGTTAAATATAAACTATGGTCCTCTATTACCTTGTCCCATTCCTCGGAAAAAATGATTATTTACTCTGTCTAAAATTATTGAAGATTTATTAGTCATCCTAATAATTCGATCCGACCCGAACGAGTCGTGTAACGCACGCTTTTTAATTTTAATCGAAACGCGATCGTTCTTTGTGACGGATTTCAACGGGACAAATATGAATAGTCGCGATTCAAATGCATCCGCGACCGAATCGATTATACGATCGAACTTCCGGTAAGTCTACTTGGTATTTCTTTCGGTACGAACGAATTCATCGAGCTCGTTGGATGGCCGGTCACGATTTATTAAGACACCATTCAAACATTCGAACCCTCTATTTCTCTGTACGTTCCTTTTCGATCCACGGACGTTCGTGACGGCGAATAAATGATCAAGATCGAGGCTGCATTTACCTGCAGCCTTTTACAGCGCTGATAAACCTCCTCAGCCGTAGTGTTCTTCGTTAAAGTAATATTCAAGAATTTTTTAGGCGAGCAGATTTGTTCAAGAATCGGGGCATTACGTACTGATTCGTTTCTCCATTTTATAACTGATTATAGGAGATAGACTTTTATAGCGACGGTCAGTAACAAAGGATGTTTACTTAATTTTATTCACGACGAACTTCATTGAGTAAGGATTTAATAATAATTAAGTAAATCAGTATTCAGGTGCAACATTGAAATACAAAAGAATATCGATTTTTTTTAATTTTCGACTGCTATGGTCATTAGCCCAAGAAAAAAAGAATACCCATGAAAATTACGAAAATTTCCGTCGACTAATAAAATTGTTACGTGACACATCACTTAAATGTCATATTTGTTAGTCTATCTTAAACATGTTAATTATATTTGCTAAATTTTGAATATATAAATTATATCTTCATAAAATTGTAAAAAGCCTGATGCTATAAAACAATCCTAAATATAAATGAAAGAATAATAAATTGATAAAAGAAAACTTCACGGAACAAAAAAATCTCTGAAATGATAAATAAAGTACTTCGACGTCGATGTTTTAAGTAGATCTTTTCTACAATATTATACGAAATAGACGGTAATTGCTCATTAATGAGTGTAGCCATTAACGGGTGCATTTACCTCATCAACCGTTGAACAATAAAAGACAGCAAGAGCGAACAATTTTCCGAGCGAACAATTTTCGCACGCTTCGTTGAGTTCATTTACACGCACAAGCGAGTTAACAAACTCGTGCACTCGCAACAACCTATAACTTCTATAATTTTCGCGTTGAATCGCAGACAAATAATTACAGATCACAGAGTACGCGACAGTAATAGCGGAAACAACGAATCGCGATATTAGCCAACGCGCTGGTCAATTAGCGTTCTAATTCGACCTCTCGATTTCGATTCGTCGATCGATCGTTCGTTTCGGAATAGCGAAAATTCTTCGCGGGGAAATTGACTGTTTAGGTAATTTCGCGTCACCGGCGAAACCGTAAAGTTCGAACGCGTGAAATATTTGCAGGCTGTTTAGCGAGTTTCCAATCTCCAGATTCGAAAGATCGTTCTGTAATCGTGACTGCAATTTCAAACATCCATGCGGTGCTTCGAAACGAGTTACGTCGATAAAGCAATTGAACCGGCGTGGATTGCGTAAGTTATTCCACTGGTTCGCATTGGCGTAACTAAGTATAATTTGTCCGCGAGATGGACGTTGGTAGGATTCTGGAAATGCTGCGATTCACCGAAGCGAGAAGTGTATTTTGATACATTGTTTGTCTATGGCACAATTGTGATACACAGTTTGAACTAGGCCTAGAATTTAACTAGAATTCTAATTTCTAATGTGCTGCCATACAGATTTTGTGCATATTTCAGAACTGTGCAATACAGGTATTGAACTAGGTTCAGAATTTAGGACTCACGATTTATGACTAGAATTGTAATTTCTAGTGCGCTTCCACACACATTGCCTGCATACATCAGAATTGTATAAAACACCTTCTGAGCTAGGTTTAGAATTTAGGACTCAGAATATTTAACTAGAATTTTACAATTTTTAATTGTAGAATTTTATGTAATGTTTTGCATTACAATTAGAAATGCAAGGAAAGTAGTTTGGCATTTTTTAATTTGTAGAATTCACCACATAGAAACTGAAAATTTAAAAAGGTGGTGAATTATTCATCAAGATCCCCGAAGAATGAAAAATAATTCCACTACAGGTATCAAATCGCTTATCAACCAAAAATTGATTATCGAACTGATAAAACTTAACACAGTGCTATCATGAATCGTAATAGCAAAATAGTCACGCAAACTGCAAAATTTAAGAAGGTGGTGAATTATCCATCAAGATAGCTGAAGAATGAAAAATAATTCTACTACAGGTATCAAATCGCTTATCAACCAAAAATTGATTATCGAACTGATAGAACTTAACACAGTGCTATCACGAACCGTAATAGCAAAATAGTCACTCAAACTGCAAAATTTAAAAAGGTGGTGAATTATCCATCAAGATAGCTGAAGAATGAAAAATAATTCTACTACAGGTATCAAATCGTTTATCAACCAAAAATTGATTATCGAACTGATAAAACTTAACACAGTGCTATCACGAACCGTAATAGCAAAATAGTCACTCAAACTGCAAAATTTAAGAAGGTGGTGACTTATCCATCAAGATCCCCGAAGAATGAAAAATAATTCCACTACAGGTATCAAATCGCGTATCAACGAAAAATTGATTATCGAACCGACAGGACGAAAGACCGAAGGTTTGTCTCAAAGTTTCGAGCGAACGGTTACAAAGCCGCTTACTGAAAATCCGTCCGCGGCGAAACACCTCCATTATGACGTAAGGGTTGCAACGTTACTCGATGGGCCACTTAAGGACGATACTCGACTCGATCGTACAGCACTATATCGTGTTCAGCCGGTCGTTTAAAGCTCCTCGTCGTCGGGATCGCGTTAGTTCGTTGCGAACGCGACAGGCTCCGGGCAGGGCGGGCGTTTAGGTAAATTTTAACAAGATAAACCGATCCCCGACCGGCTTAGCGGTCCGTACGAACGCTTCCAGCATCGCGAGCAGCCTGGAAATTTTCCGGCGAATAAGGGATTTCATAATATTCTGCTTAAACGTGCAGTCCACGGAAATTCTCGTTGTAAATTCCGTGTCCTAGAAAAGCTTGTCTGTTAATTAACAAGGCCGTTGAAGTATGCAGGGACGCTTTGTTGCAGCTTTTCGGCGAGTTTCAAGACTTCACCGGCAACGGACCTACTTTCTCGCACTCTTTTGTATTAATTCGGCCGGATGGCGAACTTCCATGCTCGCGAGGCATCGTTCTTTCCTCTGCCGTCCGTTTTACTTTCCTCCATGCCGCCGGCAACGAATTTCGACAAATTCTCGCGGACAAACGTCGTCCGTAACTAACATCGTTTGTTTCGTAAAGGATCATTTAAGCGTCGGTCGAGAATGCTGATACTCGGCAATTTTGTAGTTTAAACTATAACAAGTCACCCAGGAGTGGGCGCATCGACTCATACGTATTTTCAGTGGTAGGATCTTATTCGTTCAAAAATCAGTCGATTCAAAAAACATATACATTTGGCAGTCGACGATCGTCGATCGGCATCAAGCTCGGAGGATTTATGGTGAGGATAGAGGACTTTTTAAAATATCTTAAAAAGTACTACATGTTTTGTCATTTCTGTTATTGAATATTAATTTCTTTCTTCTTCGTTAGTACAAGGAAACTACACAAGCACGTACAGAATATGGATGAAAATTAAATTTGGAACTTCGGAAATTTTCGTAATACCTATTTCTTTACAAAGTGATACTTATTGATTACCTGAGAATTCAGTATCACTTATTTATATTAATTATTATGAAAATTTGAGAGTTCGAGCATTCGAATATGAACATTTTTAAATCTAACCTATTTCTGTACAAAGGAAGGCTCGTCGCTGACCTCGGAATTCAGAGACACTTATTTATATTAATTATTATGAAAATTTGAAAGTTCCAGCATTCGAATATGAACATTTGAAAATTTAACCTATTTCTGCACAAAGGAAGGCTCGTCGCTGACCTCGGAATTCAGAGTGACTTATTTCTATTAATTATCATAAAAATTGAGGGTTCGGACGTACGAATATGAAAATTTGAAAATTTAACCTATTTCTGTACAAAGGAAGACTCGTCGGTGACCCCGGGTTTCGGTGTCTTTTATTTTCTGCAGAACGTCCCGTAGCTCCGGTTCCTTAAGAAATTAAAGTAAATTTACGATTCCGAGAAGTTCGGTTGGCCAACAGGATCCTCGTTATTTAATAAATCTACTTGAAATTCTTGGATGCGGCTTTGACCTGGCAGAGCGTGTAGCGAACGGGTCGGGGGTCGAGCCATTTGCGGAGCTGAAATGACCCCGGCTCATGCTGCATTATGAAGTCGTATCGCTTTGTAATGGAAATAACAACGTAAACGCAGTTGTAGTTCGGTAATTAACAAGCTTAACGGTCGTACAAAATACTTGGTGTATACACCTACGCGAACTTCGTTATTTATACGCTCATGGCGGAATATGTAAACCCACGTGCTCCCTGTTCGTTAGATTCGCGAGACAAGCGAGATATAAACGCTTCGTTTACATTTTTCCCCCGTGCCACTGGGGAACTTGTGCAATTTTCTTGATTAATACCCCAGGGGGAGCAGTTTCGCTGCTGTGTTTCTTGAACGAACTCGCTTGGCCGTCTCTGTGAATTACTCGATTTCCGCGGTCATGTTACCTTTAACGACACAATTTCGAAATTTTCAACTCGATGCCCTTGTCTGTAACGAGCATAAATTTTGACCATAATGGCTACATGATTTGTCGTTCTGGTTCATCGTTCGACCAACTTACATGTGGACTGCTCTGCTCTGTTCTTATAAAAATTCTATGATTCGTTTAATATACTTATAACGAACGAATATCAAAATACTACCTTGTAATGCACTAACATTAAATGTGGTTGTAATATTGTAATTTCTTGTTAGGTGTGATATTGTGAAGCATCTGGCAATTTTTCTCTTATAAATGTGCGATAAGAACGAAGAAAAATTCGTTTGAACAGCAAAAGTGAAATGTATCATTGAAGATGATTATTTTAAGCTTTAGTTTCATTACAAGACAAATTATTTATTTTGTAAATATATTATATAATAATATATACGTAACTATGTGTTTCAAAAATTATTTTAGTTCGATTTCAAGGAATCTTTAAAGAAACTCCGAAGTTTCAAAGTTCAAAATTTTCAACGTTTTAAATTCGTATAATTCCAGAACATCCAAGACTGCAAAGTCCAAAGTCCAAAAATTCCGAAATTGTATCGTCCTGACTTCCAAAGCCCTACTTAAGCTTTGCAAGACCTCGCGTGTTTGAAAAGATTGAAAAATCCGAAAATCATAAAAATGAAAGTTTAAAAATTTGAGACTCCAAAAGTAAAAATATTTAAAAATGCAAATGTTAAAAATTTCACAGTCCCAGAATTAAAACGTTACAAAATCCTAATGTTGCAAAGTTAAAAAATTACGAAATCCCAATGCATTGAAGCCAAAAGTTCGAAAATCCCGAAGTTCAAGAATTTCAAGGCTTCCCAAAATTCCAAACCTCGTCAAAAATTCCAAGACCCCACAACAAAAAATTCTGTAATATCCAAAATATAAAACCTCCAAAACGCGAAAATTCCAAGTTGCATCGATTTCGCGGTTGTTTCGTCTCTGATGAACGAATAGTTTCGACGATCAAGCAAATCGCAACGGTTTCTGTCAATTAAGGGGATAAACGTTTCGTTGTTATCCGATTTAACTGAAAGACGACTTTCTAACTCGTTGCATCGGTTTAACCGAACCGAATTCCACGAAAAGAAGATACACCGCCGAGCTTTAACCTCCTCCACTCGTTTTGGTAACCACGTTCGAGGCGATTGTTTCTTCTCCGCTCGGATTTCAAGAAGCATTTCTTTTCTTTTCTCATCTGCCTCTATGCTTTCCAGGCACGTGTTGCCGTACACACGAATCCTTTATGCGAACTCAATCCGAATTTATCCCGTTGCGAAATCGCCGTAACAGATAAAGGAAACGAACGAGCGTGAAAATCGTTTTTGAAACGGCATCGTACGAAAATTATGCTACGTATTTACTTATACAGTGCTGCGAAACTCTTGTGGGTTTCTTTAGTACGCCCTCATGTTTCAGAGATAATTTAATTCTTAACTTCGCTGATCGTAGTTAATTACTTCATAAATATTATGTTAAAAGTGTCTGCTACTTATGGCCATAGATTTGCTTGTAAATCTGATGGTCGCGAGTTCAGATCCAATGAATGTATATACTTTCATGATAATTTTTTTTTTAATTCATATAAAATGTACTTCACGTGTATTTATCCTGTAAATTAATCTCCGGAAATTGCAAAGTCACAATTGAATTTTTGTAATCAATATAACTGTCAAAGTTGAAAATGGATTTAAAGTTCTAAACAAATTTCGAGGTTGAAAGTGTAATTGATATAAAGAAATTCGAAAAAAGAAAATACAACTATTATTCCATGAAAATTTCAGAGTTAAAACCGAATTTATTAATTTACAAAGATACCGAAGTTGAAAATCTAATTAATATTTTATAGAAATTCTAAGTTAGAGATGCATTTATATCGTAAGATTTTATTCTAATTCCATGTTAACGGAGATCTTTCGATTTCTACGAAATTCCCACACTTCCTGTCGCAAGAATCGATAGATACGCGCAGCTAAATCGTTTTTCCTGAAGCAAACTAAGCGTTCATGTATCGTCGATATCGATTCGCGAGTCATACGACCACGAATAGCATAATCTATCGAATCACCGCTATGAGGATTGAGCAAATATTTGATCGTCAAGAATTGAATTTGGAATTGTCAGGAAATGGCGGTATACTCTCTGCCACATGGCGTCGTCGCTCGAAAGAAAAATGACGGCTTCTTTGTGGAATTGCGCATTCTCGGTAACTGTAAAATCTGTCATCGTATTAGGAGTATAAAAAATCTTCCATATACTCGAAGAGATACGAGCGGTTTTAGTGAAATTTCGCCAACCGATTTGTCTTTTTATGCTTGAAAGGTGACAAAAGATTGTGCGTAAAGACGGGAAATAGTGGACTGTGGGAAAAGTTCGAGCTATAATACTTTCGATACCGCGATTTTATTATCCTTTTACAGAATGGTAAACGTCTCGGCAGCTGAATGGACATACTTATCGCTCGCGTGTATGTTACGCTAGTTGACTATGAACTCCATATTCGAACAAAGTTATCATAAAAATTACCGAGCATAAACTCGGTCGTAAAAAAGCAGATTACAGATAAATTGTATATTTAAGCAATTCATACACAAAGCAATTTATAATGAATTATATTTTTTATATGTGTATGCAAATGTATAATGAGTATGTAAAGATATATAAAATACAACTATATGTTTAAGTACTAAAATACAACTAAATGTTTAATATTTATACATTTACAAGTACACATAAATAAAAATATATGCTTACGTATATTAATGTATATAAATGAATATTATAAGTGTATACATTATCTACGAATAAACCTATACAGAATCTATACATTCTAAATGTGTATTTATATTTTTAAATTACTTCTAAATGTTTCTATAAATGAACAACATATATACAACATTATCTAGTCTATACTTCCGTCTAACAGAATTATTAAAAAATTGTTAAATGAATTTTATATAACAACGCGTGTTTTTAATTAAAAATTTGTATGCGTAAATAATTTCAAAATATACATAAGAAGAAGCGTATAATCATTGTAAAATTGTCCTGTGCGAAACGGTAAATGAACGCACGAACAAAAACTCGATTCGTGAAATTGAAAATGTATGTGTGTGGGTGTAAGGACGATTTCAGGATTACAAGAAAAGCAGCCGTTTAATTATTTCTTGAATTGCACGACGCCGCGATGTTTTCGCGTTGGTCGCGTCGACGGTGTAATTGAAAAGCTCAAAACTGTAATTACCGTGGCACGTAACTGTAACCCGCTTTCACACGTCACGTAATCGCATGAAAAGCGAATTACGGAGGCTAAGAACCCAGCTTCCACGATGCACCCGAACTAAAAGTCACCCGTGTCGCGTTCACGGTGACATTTTAATAAGAACCGAGTGCGCGACAATTAAATCTAATAATTTACAGTTTCTGCCATTCTCTGCGTCACAATTTTTCACTACGATATTGAAAATTTAATGACAGATTTCCTTTCGATCGACGCTCGCTTCCGAATTTGGAGATTTGGAAAATTCTGATTTTGGCGATTTGGAAATTTAAATATTTGGAAGTTGAAACATGGAGATATTGAAATATGGAAATATGGAAATATAGAAATATAGAAATACGGAAATATTGAAATACAGAAATATAGAAATATAGAAATATAGAAATATAGAAATATTGAAATATAGAAATATTAAAATGTTGAAATATTGAAATATAGAGGTATAGAAGTGTAGAAGTACATAAATAGAGAAAATTAATATATGTAGTTTAATGTTACACATAACCTAACTCCACAATATAGTTCGCTACAACGTAACATTGTTAACTTAAAAAACAGTATATACCATCGTCACAAATTGTTTGAAGAATAAAATTATCCCTGAAGTAAGATGCAGCCGAAAACACCCCCAAAATGCCATTGCCATTTCAACTTTAAAAATAAACCCCAAATCATGTATCCTCCACCCGCGATCTTAGCACCCGGCCCACCAGATTTTTTACCAAAAACTCGCATGTTTCGCTTCAACAACTTCATAAAACGACGTCCAGGAAGTTCTTCGGGGGTTCAAACTAAGCAGCCCGTTCAAAGTTAGCGTATTAACCGCGTTCACAGTCATCTAACATAATAGTGGCGTGCTCAGAGGTAGCTGGTAGCCAACGTTGTTCTACGAGAAAATCGAATCTCCGCCGGATGCTGGGTTATCCCTTACGGCTGTGGCTGTGAGCGTTTCAAACAATTTCCGACAACAGCAGACTTCCTGTTACGCGTGCCTCGTAACCCTTAGAGAGGCTCTCCACCTTTTTCGCAACTTTTCCTTTCGTTTTCTTTTTTTTTTTCTGCACCCTCGCACCGAACACATCGAGATATCCGGCCGGTGTCCGAGGGAATAAAAAGCGTTTCGCCATTGTGAAAACCGTTTACATTATTCATGTTCGCCGTTACCTACTTCCCGGCCCTCTGTTCCCTATCTCTTATCGAAGGCTACGGAAATCTCGATCGTCATTCGGTTTCAAACGAATGAAACACGGGTACTTTGGGTTATGGCGGAGTTTGAATCACAACGAAAGAAGAATTTTTATGTTGAACTTAGAAGGGAACTCGGTATTTCAGATATTTTCTGCAAAGATACGTCGCAACTGTTGAATCATTCATTTCGGTTAAATATTTTCTGATAAATCGATAAGAAAGAAGGCGAACGATGTTTGCATGTACTTGATGACGCTCATTATACGGGGATATATTTATTATTTCATTTCTCGAATTTAAGAGGTATTCAATTTTTGAGCAACAGAGGAGAACTGGAAAAACTTGATCAACTTTTGGTTAGCTATACATCGCAACAAAAAAAAGGCTTTGAAAAATATTTATATATAAATGTCAGGATCACCTTCCACGTTGTTTAAATGGCTCTTTATATTGTTCACTTAACAGTACTATAACCCGCGTCAACGACATAGTATACAATAATTTTCAAATGGTCTCGAGGGCTATATAATAAATATTTCAAGAAGAATGATAATCTGCTTAAATGAAAGATAATAACTTGTGTTTATTATTAAGACTCGAAATTATTATGCATTTAATTCCTGAACCTTGAGTGAATGAACGCAAACTATTTCTTGAAAAGTTCGCATCAAATGTGCTTAGAAATCTGTGTTGTTGTAGGCACAGTTCCAAAGTGAAATTTGGCAACAAACGTTATTTGGAACCATCGCTTGCTGTAATCTACCTCCCATACCGAGGCACGGTACATGTAATTAATCGCGAGTAGTCGTCGAGTACTGCTACCATTATTTTCGGTAAGTTCGAGACAAAAAGTCGAGTGATTCTTTTCGATGGGAAAAGCGAGTAAACTCCTCATAGAATTCGTCTCCGGATCCTCTCTTCGACGTTTTCATCGGGCAACGAACCCTCTTTCGTCTCAGCCTGTAAGTATGGTCGTTCCGGTGTTCTCCCTTTACTGCGTTTTTACGATATGACGGAGAAACATGACCGAATGTCGGCGCCTTTGTTCGACCCGCAGTTTTCTCCCGCGATTCTGTGTAATTCAGTTTTACGAGGCTGGTTACCTTCGTCCCCGGAATATCTTCTCGTTGGTTCTTCTATCGAAATGCAGGGATAGCCGCGGTGTCACGCGTTACCGGAACACACGATTCGATTATTCAACACCTGACTCGCGTGTGCTTGGTCATGGTGCATAATGCAATATCGTAAAAATTTCTGGCTGGAATATAAGGAGGGTAAATTCTGCTGAATCGATGCAAGCAAACTGTTTCGTACGTTCCAACGACATTAATCGTTGAACAGAAATGTGTAACTAGTGATATTAATCGATGAATAGAAACGTGTAACATATGATATGACTGATAGTTATTGAGTTATTAGTATAGACGGTATAACACACGTTGTATATAATTGTCTATTGGTGGTAGAATAATAAAATATGTCTCGTAGAATGGGGTACAATTTCATTTCTTGGCATGTTTCACTCGATAGTGTGTCTTTTATGTACATATGATTATGATTCATGTATGTGCGACGTCCATTTAAAGGGATATTTTCCGACGTGTATTATATACGTTAGTAAATCAATTAAGTATATTATATAATACTTTGAGGTCATTTTAACCTTCACATATACCACAATGAGAATCGTCTACACATTTTTCTCCATATATTTTCCAAACTCTACATATTTAAATTTTTGTAGGATCGAATTTTCATGTCTTCGAAGCTGCATGTTTTTTGTATTTCCATTTTCAAATCATGGTATTTCAACACCTGTATCCTTCTCAATTTCTATGCTTTTATGTGTCTATACATGAAAACTACTAGTTGTATGAAATTATTTTTTCATGGAATAAATCACACGATGTTTCGATAATATGAAATACGTGTGTTGTTATATCGTAAATATTTGTGTCGAAACATACGCCAATATCGACATAAACAATGTATTATCTCCATCAGATCGTCTACATTGAAAACGTAAATCGTGAATAGTTTGCCACATGTTTGGCTAAGAATTGTCTGTTGATAAAAAAAAACTGTTGATAGCACACGCGAAAGCACGAAATCCAATTTCATCGTAAGTTTTTAAGGTTTCTTTCCAACCCATTCGCATAGTTGCCGAAGTTCGAGCAACGTATTGGTCCGTTGAAAAGTTGCCGGCGCTCAAGGCGATTTCGGTTAGCATAGTTCGGTCCTATCCGCCGGAATTGTGTACCGTCCAATTAAGCATAATGGAATGAAAACACCGTTTTCAGGCGCGGTCGTGCCGTAACGCAAGAACCCGCGAGGACGATAACGCGAATCTTGCAACTTTTATGCCATTTAGTGTCCCAGGGAATGCTATCTTCTCCGCGAGACTACTTCCTTCGTTAACTTTCCACAAAAGACCACCATTTTGTTCTCTGCCGTCCCGTTCCATCGATCCGATCGACATCCGCGTATCGAAACCTTGCGTCGTTATCGCGAAATTTGCATCAAATTTACCGAACCCGTCAAAAAAACGAATTTTACGCTTCTTATTTTCAATGATAAAAATCATTTATGGATTCGTTGGAATCTTGAAGGTTTATGGATGAATTAATTAATTTGAGCTGCCTGGAATTGTAGGATCTTGTGATTTGGAAATAGAGAAATTTGGAGATCAAAAGATTTGAAGATGTAGAAATTTTGTAGATAAAAATCATTGAAAATTATTTATTACTAATAAATTGTCTTATTTGAATTTGAATTTTGAATTATATCGTTGTCAGACCTTGGAATGCGAACTGAGTTCCGCAAGTTCCTCCGTGTTTGTAAGTAGTACCACTATACTTATCGCCGTGCAATTAATGTAGTATTAACCAGTATTTATATCGCGTAAAATCCATTAAACTCGTAGTGGGAGTCGGCGAAACTTTCGCACGGTATTCATAGGGAAAAAAGGTTCATTTTTCTTCCTGTCGGATGATACACCCTTTCAAAGAAAGAAGAAGAATGTACTGCTCTGAACTATTGAAATTTTCACTAGAGAGTTATAAAGGTTGGATTACTGACTATTCTATCTTGAAACACACTAGAATGTGTTCGCACACGTTCAGTGTGTGCTTTCGTGAGATCCATATGTACCTTTGCACGTCCGATAACACTGATGGTATTTTCATACTTCGAATATGTAAAGTGACCCAGTATTTACACATTCGGACCTTATAATAATTATAGTTCGGAGTATTATACATTTTGTAAGTCCTACAGTTCGCTTATGCGCGTTTGTCAGGAATTATCGATTCGCGTCTTTTACTCGTCGTTAAACACCGCTGACGCTGCAGCGCACATACAAAAAGAAAAACCATTCGATTTACAGCGAGTGTCAGCAGACTATAACTTCGGTGATCAGCTTTATCGAAACGTTCGCGGAATTATCTCGGCCCCGGGCGAGTTTAATTAAAACATAACAAGCCCCGGACGATTTTCTCGTTACGAATCAAGGCGCGCGAGCTCCGTCCATCGAGGAGGAAATTAACCGCGGTAATTGAAAGGAAAAAAACGCGGCGGGAAAACCGCGGGAAGTGGAGGTTCGACCCAATCGATTCGGAATAACCGAGGAATCGCATTAATCGCGAAACGCGATTGTTAGCGCACGGTATACGTGAATATCTCCAGTGCACTCTAATCTATCATTTGATATATCATATCAAATATCTATTATAATTATGAGAGTGGTCTACGTCAAACGTTTAAAAAAATTCAGTTCGAGGAAGATAATGATAAAAATACTTTTTAAAAATACTTAATAAATATTCATGAATCATTTCATTAAAATTATTGCTTCTAATAAAACATGTATTTTTGTATTGCTTCAAGTAATTTATAGGTCATTCAGTTGATTTTTAAAATGGACCAAGTCAATTCGATCTTTAAAAACAGTGTTTTCGTATGAGAATCACACAAAATTTCACGTTCATAATAAATTTTCATGAATCAAGACTAATACAATTCTAATTTAAAATGTTGCACAATATAAAAATATTTTTTAATTGACTCAAAGGTAATACATGAAATAAATTAAGAATTTGGGATACCTAGGGGTCTGACAATCTAGAAATTTGGTGATACAAACATTTGAGGATCTAGGAATTTGTTATCCGCAAATTTGAGTACGTACCAATTTATGAACGTAAAAATTCGGGGTTATAGGAATTTGGGAATTCACCGATTTACATTAAATTAATGTTCGACATCTAGAATTTTGGATACCTAGAATTTGGGAATCTAGATATGGGCGATACAGTAATTTCAGGATCTAGGAATTTGTTATCTTCAAATTTGAGTACATAGCAATTTATGGATGTAAAAACGGTGCTCACCCTAACCGTCTAATATTGCTAGCCTTTGACCTTGCTGCAGACAGTCCTGCACGCCGCGCTAAGAGAACATATTGCTATTGCTTCATGTATCTCGACCAGCGATCTTCGTAATCGTTCGAGAACGATAAATCGTCGCCGACGAAATCGGCGGCCGCGAAAGAATTATAGTTCGTCGACGAACGATAATCCGAATGTTCCGGGCATGTACACGGCCGTGTTCGCGTGTAATTCCGCCGCGTACGGAATGACGCGATTCCAACATTTACTCCGTCGTTTATACTATTCTCCATTAACAGGTCGTCGATTTGTGGGCGACGATTAAACGCGGCCACGACCAATCCCGTGAGTAATTACACGCCGGCCAGGTGGCACACGCCGTACTCATTAGCAAACGTGCAAACAGCACGAACATCGACGCCGATTACGGTTCGATTCGGGTGATTCGTTTTCGACAACCTTTCGATTTGCTCGCCGATAAAACACGATCTGACGTAAGATAATTCCGAGGACTTAATGGGTTGCGGATTCGTTCGTGGATTGTGAAACGCGTACATTCGAGAGCGATTATGCCTTTTCGGGATAAAATATGACGATCGGCAGAGCAAGATACCTACTCGTTGGTTTTTATGGATTCGTTGGAAACTTGAAGGTTTCGGGATGAATTAATTAATTTGAGCTGCTTGGAACTGTAGGATCTTGTGATTTGGAAATAGAGAAATTTGGAGATCGAAAGATTTGAAGATGTAGAAATTTTGTAGATAATTTCTGAAATTTGGTACATGAAATTTGATAACGTAGGTGTTTGGAAGTCTTATAATTTGTGGATATAGAAATTCGAGGATCTAGGAATTTGGTATATGGAAATTTTAGAACATAGGAATTTACGGATATAAAAATTTAGGGACATAAGAATTTTAAGATCCACCAATTTGTCTCAAATAAATATTGATACAAAAGTTTTAGTAAATTGGGATTTGGGAACCTAGAAATTTGGAAATCCACAGATTTGGTATTTAGAAATCAGGGGACGTAGGAATTTAGGTATTTATGGATTTGGAAAACCAGAAATTTAGAGACATACAGATTCGAAGATTTACGGATTTGATATCTCAAAACTTAGGAACACAGAAATTTAAGGATCTAGAGATTTGGACATGTAGAAACTGTAGACACTAGAGGACTTAGAAATTTACTAACCTAAGAAGAATTATTGTTGTCACAATTATTTGGTGACTTAGGTATTTGAAGATCTAGTAGCTTAGAGATCTAATGTGGTAATGTATGAATTGATAGTTTCAAAATTTAGGAATCTAAAAGCGTGTGAACATCGAAAAATAATTAAAAGAAAAGTTTACTACAAAACTTGTAACAAATTACTACATATTGAACATTAACTTGAACATCTGTTAAGTTGTAGAAAACTTGAAAAGCTAAGCTTTGTTGGCTCTATTATATAAAGATATGGGGCGTCGTTTTTTCGCGCATGACATAAGGATATATTACCCGGAGGGAGGGTGCAGATAAACTCGAAGAAAATCCCGTTCATAAATTAGAGTAGTTTACCGTAGCCGCGTTAGGTGCGCTGGTTCCATTTTTAAACGGAGGTTTGTCAATGAGGTTGCCTTTAACGGTGAACCCGTGGAACGTAGCCAACGTTCGATCCAACGAATTACAAACTATAACCGTGATTCGGTCATTTTACCGATTGCCAACAGCTATGGTAACACAGGTATATGTTTGCCGCTAATAATTCGGCTTAATGAATTGGGAGCCTAAAGCAATAATTAGTTCGCCGCTGATGATGCCGGGCGAAAATAATGATCGTACTCCCCCAACGTTTCTGCGCCCGATTAATAATTTCGGCCAATCATATTCCAACTGGTTCACTCCTGTCAATAACTATCACATCTAAACTATTTGATCGCGTAATTCTATACGTTTCGTTTGCTGCACACGTAACAAACCGATCAGCAATCGCAGTAATTAATACCGACGGAGGTAATTAACGATATCCTGCTCTCGTTAATTATCGCCTCCTTCGATCGTTTCTCGATTAGAAATAATTGGTTGATTTTATTTGGTTGCCGTGTGCGGCGTTGGTGTTATTTGGTAGTCTCTTATTATGAAAATTCGTAATCTTTTATAATTAAAATCGGTACCCTTTTATAATGAAAATTGGTAGTCTTGTATAATGAACATTTGTTTATCGAACTAATAAAATTAGTTGGTCAGCTGTGTTAGTAGAAGTGTCTGTATGTAAAAGAATGGTGTAAAAGTTGAACGAATTTAGACGTCAAAAGCGACTCGCGCGAAGTAACGGTATTAAAAAAGTTTTCTCGCAACATTGATGAAAGTGAAACACCGGGAAAACTGACACGGGAAATCTTTAGACGAGAAACTGTAAGTCTATTTTCTCCGTCGCGAGGAGACACGAACTTAGAAAATAGTTTCTGCGAGGTGCAGACTCGAAACCTCGTAGAATCCGATGTACAGGCCAGCAAATTCTATGGAAGTTGAATTACGTTCATGGCGTTTACAGTTACTTCAAAACGCGACGAAACTCGCTACAGGATTGCGCTATACTCGTTCGAGAAAATTACTTTTTTGTCCATTAATAAAATACTTAATGCAAGGTGCCTTGTTTCATTCAGAAACATAAACGAATAATTTAAAGAATGTGACTATTTATACATATGGTACATACACACAATTGACTATTTATACACATGGTACGTACACACGATTGGCTATTCATACATATAATATTACAAATGAACTTTAACAAATATTCCATTACCTTCATTTCACTGATTTCATGATACTTCATAGTTTATTAATAATTTTATTGAACAACATTGTAAATAAACTTTAATGAATAAATGTATAGTTATTTATAATTGTGTAGTTATGGACAAAATATTAATTTTAATAATTGTGCACACATACTGTATGTATGACTAGCCAGTTGTGTACACACACAATATGTATAAATAGACAATTCTGTACACACACTGTATGTACAAATAACCATATCGCAATTTAAACGCAGTAATTATACAAAGATTCATCCCGAATTAAATTCCGTCCTTTTAAATCCGCAGTATCGCTAATCTGTGCGTTCACGAATGATCAAAAATCTCGTTTCAAAGAACCGCGCGGTTATATTAATCGTAAAAACGCCACGGGTTCGTGCGAATAAATTCTCCAGAATCTCGATTTGAAGCTCGCAACCGGTTAAAGTAGATTGGGTAAATGATTACGGGGGGAGAATGTATTCAGTAGAACGAAACGGAGATGATGATACAGCCGGCAGACTAACGCTTAAATAGTGAATGTTCGCGTTTGAAGCGAGCGGTTCCCCGGAGGAAACGTTCGAGTTTAATTGCGAAATTAACAAACGTAAAAAGAACACTCACCCCGCTTGGAAGCGTGGAAACTATCCTGCGGCTTTATTTGCTCAATCTGGGCGCTGAGACGAGACTTGGGGAGGATGTCTCGGTTAGCGTTGATCTTTTCCACGGCATAACGAAAGGCCACTTCCTGCTTGTCGTCTGACGGATGAAATAGCCCACCTGGGAAATCACACATCCATATTAAAGGACCGCTTTGACGAGACTACGAGTATATTTCTTACATTTCGTCGTCGAACCACGCATCGTCTTATTTTTCTTATTTCCCCAACCATGATAGTAACTTCCCCCCGCTTCGCGAAGCTACCGACTCGGAAACTTCGCTTTTAATAGCCACGGTACGCACTCAAATATTAAACATCCTCCGGCGGAGCAAATTTTGTTTAAAATTGGTATACCGTGACGGCTGACGTGTCACGCGCGTTTGACAGAGAATATCTTATTGAACGCTTAGACAATTTTTGAAAATGATCTATATTATAAAAGCGACGTATATAGTGATGAACAAAAATATTCGTACACTTGCAATGTGGAAATAAGAAGAAAAATATTTTCTGTATTATTAAGTAATATTTGGAGATATGTATGTATGTAGCTGTATATTATTCATAACACTTACAACGACAAACGAACATGACATAACGCCGAGAGAACATTTGAAAGAAATATTAAAAGGAGGATGATGTAATGTGGAACCTCGCAATTCATCAGTTTATCAATTAATCAATTCTAATGATTAATGAAGTCACCTTCATTAAGTCACCTATTTTGAATATATCGATTCAAAAAATCATTAATTCATCAATTTGTTACTTCTCCGACTCATCAATTTATCAATTCATCCATTCGACAATCCACAGATTCGTCGATTCAACAATTCGGCAGTTCATCAATTCATCAGTTCGTAGACGAGCATGGCATAATGTTCGTTTGTCCCTAAATTTGTGAACTTATGACGATCTTATTTCGAGCATCAGTGA
Source organism: Coelioxys conoideus (assembly GCA_947623535.1). NCBI lineage: Eukaryota > Metazoa > Arthropoda > Insecta > Hymenoptera > Megachilidae > Coelioxys > Coelioxys conoideus. The sequence goes on along the minus strand of OX392457.1, from coordinate 13,078,521 downwards.
AAGAAATACGCTACGCATTATTTAATGTCATTTTTTACTTTGAGATTCGGTAATAATAGGTCGAAATCGATGAAAGAAAACCCGCGATATACAAGATAAGAATGATTAATGTACCAGCAAAAAGAATGTGCACACGCGCGCCACTATCCTCGAAGAAGCGAAGATTTACAAGAAAGTTGATAAATATTTAAAATTTCTCTAACGCACGGAACGTTTCGCGAAGAGGGTGATTAATTCGGTATACGGAGAAAAAAAAAAACAGAAATACCAAGTCCGTTAATATGCAATGAACTCGAGATGGAATGCGGGGGCAAAGGATTGTTCCCGAAAATGGAAGGGGGAATAAAGAAGATGCTAAAAGTTTCGGCGCTACCATTATGTAGCCGCAATGAAACGGGGCGAGGAAAAGTTAAGAATTTAAAAACACGCTGATACGCCGCTTTGAAATTATGATTCGTTCGAGGGTAGCCCGGAGAAAAGTTGCAACGCGGGTTATTTAATAACACACGGTGCTTAGGTTCCGGCGGAAAAAGGAAAATTCCCGATGAATAATTCACGCGACGGCAAACGTCCGACGAGCTAAGACCGCGTGCAAGCTCGGCCACGTAAACGTCGAAGAAGTTCGATAGTTCGAGTGGGTATCGAGCGTATCCCCGTGCTTTCCGAATTCTCTGCCGCTACGAATTGGCGTCATAAATTGATTTTAATCTCGCACGCGTCATAAAGTAACCGAACGAACAGCTGCGCCAGCTGGCTTAACAATTTATTGACCTTACACCGGCTAGATTTATGTATCTCGCTGAGGGCGAGCTAAGACAAATCAACCACGAACGCCATTATTTGACCGGAGAATGGGAATGCAGTGGTAAAAGAACTGCCGAGTGGAACAGACACGTTATGGGCCAGGCGAGTAGAATAGGGGGTGGTGCTGGCCAGGCAAGTACAATGAGGAAAGTTGCCGCTCGGAGGAGATGAAGTGTAGAAGCAAAATGGTCGGAGAAAATAAATATGACCGGTATTATTTAATCAGCAAAGGGGAATGGTACCTCAGGAGAGCAGACAAGTGAAAAGGCGAATCATAAGTCAGACAAGTAGAATAGAGAGTGGTGCTAGTCTTGCAAGTACAATGGGGATGGTTACTGCTTGAAGGATGTGAAATGTAGAAGTAAAATGGATCGGATAAATTGAATATGACTGGTGTTATTTAATCAGCAAAGCAGAGTGGCACCATTGAAGAGCAGATAAGTCGAAAAGGCACATTGTCAGTCAGACAAGTGAAATAGATTGTAGTCTAATCAAACAAGTAGAATAGAGAAAGTTATTACCTATTCAGACAAGTAAAACAGGAGGGGTTTTGCTGAAAAGCAAGTAAGTGGAAGTTGCATGATATGGGTAAGGCAAGTAGAATATGAATGTGTGATGGCCAGACAAGTAGAATAGGGAATCGCACTGGTCAAACAAGTACGATACGGAATGATACTGGGCAGATAAGTAGATTAGGGCACCATGCTGATCAGAAAAATACAATAGGGACTGATGTTGGTAAGAGAAGTATAATAGGAGCACCAATTGATCAGAGGAGGCAGAAGGAAACTGTAAAATGATCAGACAAAATAAACATGATCGACATTATTTAATTAGCAAAGGGAATAGCATTGTTAACTAGCAGATTCGTGAAATGGGCACGTTATAAGTCGGATAAGTGGAGTAAAATTGACTTCTTAGCCAGACAAGTGAAATAGACATACATCTTTAGTCAGACAAGTAGTATTGCATTATGGTTGGTCAGATGGGGTAAATTTACAAACTCAGAAAATAGTAAATTTAGGAACTTAAAAATTTCGAAATCTATAAACCTAATAATCTCGAAATCTTGAAATTTAGTAATTTAGATACGTGTACACTTCCAAACTTGTAAAGTACAAAAATTGTGATAAAATCTGGCATCGCACAAATTCAAAATCGTTCGTTCGATGATATCGTTCCCCAAAAACAGTTTAATCGCGAGACGACGAGGTTATCGGCTGGCACAAAAAGAACGGCAATATCGATCGATACATGAAAAAGTAGAGTAGATGGGCGAGTGGTGCTTGTAACTCTATTTCGTCGGTTGATCGACTCCGAAGATCTGTATCCTCCACTCTTCGTGCAACATTTCGTTTTTTAATAACTCCTTGTTATTTGGCCGGATTAATGCAGCCTGAATATTCATCGATCGTCAACGAATTATTGTACGGTAGCCAGGCTCGCTCGACGACTCTCGACAGCGGAACAAAACCCGTAAATTAATACCGCCTCGATACGTCGGATACGTATCCCGTTAACGTTGCACGCAAAACGTCACATTTAATTATCGGCGTCAGAAATTTTCAGCCAATCGTTCGCTGAATAGCGTGAAACGAGACTGCCAAACGACGCGGGACTTCAGTTTCAATATTGTATCGCTAAACCATTCAGAAATTACTGATAATCGATACATACGCGCGAGCTCGTTTAGCTTTTAATATCGTTGTCGCACGAATTGGATAAATATTCTTCGGTCAAACGCGGAGAAAATTGTCGGTTGACAGCAATTTTTTTGTTGTTGTTGCTCCGTGAACATACGTCAGCAAAAAAGGACGCAAACGTAAGAACAATGAACTGTGAACAGCCAGCAACACGGTGGTATTGCTAGACAGCGATATCAGGCTACAAACAGTTGCTATTGTTGGCCAGGTCCTTGACACGGTCGTGATGTATCGCTTTAACACGAAGTTTACGCGTATAGCATTACGCGCGTTCTCGAGATTCCAAGAATAGACGTTCCTGGCTTTGTGACCCTACCTGTCTGACTATACACGCATGATACTACTTGCGTAGCGACGGATATTAGACGCCTTATTTCGAGAAACGCGATGGAATTACCAGAACCCTCCATCATCTTCTTCGATTTCAGGGTATCGTACTTCGACCATGGAGTTAATGCTGCGTACATACATAGAGGATACCATTATGATGGTAACACGATATTAACCGTAGCTTTACATCTATTCGAACAGATTTTGTTTCATTTATAGTTGAAACCTCCTATTCGATATATACCGTTTTGAACTAATTTTGAATGTGACATAAACTGATACGATATGATTTGAACTGACTTGAAATCAACTACTACTAACAACTTGAGTTTGGTTAATCTCGTTGGTCTTGTACAAATATTTTTTAAATTGACCAATCGGATGAAATTAGTTACATATTCATGTGAAATTAGTTATATATTTTGTCATGGCATTATTGCATATTTGTACACACGAGCATTAAAACTAAGAAGATGGAAGTATAATTAAACTACATAAAAGAATGTTGATCTTGCATCGACTTTCATGTCTCAAGATTCAATTGGAACAATATTCAGCGAAGCTCTATTTGCTTAATTTGACTTGAATTGCCTTTAGCTATTATCACGGTTAGTCAAAACGCACCCTTGGTGAAATACACGATCGCCGTCTTAATCGTCCACCGTCTAATAATCGTTATCCCAAATCGTCCCTCCGTGTCGTGTTCCGATAGCACCGAGGGATGTATCGATTACAATTTTCTTTTTCACGACGTCATTTCTCGTCAAAGGTTAACGGTTACAGCGGTATAAAAAAAGTGGCATAAAAAACTAGGAATCGAATGTCACGAAGAAAATATTATGTGTGTATGACCTGATTTGATGGATGAGAAGTTTGGGCATTTGGAAATTCGGGAATTTAGATGTTTGGAAATTTAGAAACTTGCAAATTTAAAAAATTTGGATCGTAGGAACTAAGAAATTTAGTAATGTAGTAATTTGGAAGTTGAAAAATTTGGAAATTTAGAAATTCAGAAATTGTGAGATTTGAGAATTTGGCAACATGGGGATTCTGAAATTTGAATATTTTGGAATTTCAGAATTTAGAAATTTGTAGATTTAGGTTTGTAAATTTAGAAATTGCCGAATTTGTAGATTCACAAATTTGAAAATATAAGGAGTTGGAAGTCGACAATTTTTGAAATCCGAGTATTGTGAAAGAGCGAAATAAGTGAATGTGGAATTTTACAAATATATAAACATAGAAATTTCTATTTTAAGGTATTGAGTTTTTTAAAAATTTCTCAAATTAAAAAAATCGACAATTTGAAGATTCGAAAATTTTCAATTCCTCAGATGCGCCTAAATCGTGAAATTTGCAAATATGCGAATACGAAAATTTGAAAGCTTCTTACTTTTAGATTTAGACTACCGTCGTCGCTAATGTGAGAATTACCACGTTTGTAAGTTAGACGTCCGAGAACTTAAAAGCTCAAAAACAGAACACTTGAATCAAGAAAAAATCAAAATTGAAAATTTTCCTGACATCGTACCGTGAAAATCGTGTTATTTCATAACATTAGGATTCGAAGGTTGGCAGTGATGGTCCGTCGAATCGCAGCCGTAGAAATTTCGCTCGAAAAGAAAGCAGAGGGAAGGTCTTTTAACCGGAGAAGGTAGACTGTAAAGATACTCACCTATCCTAATGATATCAGGAAGAGCCGCGGCGTGGGCGGCGAGGAGCGCCAGCAGGAGCCACCTCGCAGCCATTTCCGGTTCCGGTCCGCCACACCGGCTCCCCGAACGCTCCCCGCGGGAGCCTGCGCCTCTCGCCTTCCGTAGGAACTCACACCGCTGAAAAACAAGATGAGAAGGTGAGTTCATTAAAATGCACCGCGCAAACCTTCGCGTCCGGCCTGAATATATCCCCTGGCTGAACCATGGGGTTCCCGTTACGCACCTCGACACCGTAACGACCCGCGTACCACGGATTAGAAGTCGACCTACACTTCGACGACAGCGTCGTTTAACTCCTTGTCGTCAAAACGGGCCACGGCATGGTTTATCTAATGGCGTGATTCGAATTTATTACACCCTCGAGTGATTTAAATTTTTCGGGCGATTAGTATTCAGAATACTAGGGTCTGTAAGTACAATAACTACAGTTTTTTGCTGAAATTTTGGGAGTGTCGGTAGAAAATACTTTTTAGCACGTTCAAATTTTTGAGCAATTCTTTGGAAATTTTATACAAATTATTTTAATTTTGTGGTAAGTTTTTGGTAGTTTTGTACTAATTGTTTTAATTTTGTAGTAATTTTTTGGTAATTTTATATTAATTCTATTAATTTTGTAGTAATATTTTTGTAATTTTATATTATTTGTTTTAATTTTGTACTCATTTTTCGTAATTTTTTGGTAATTTTATACTAATTGTTTTAATTTCGTAGTCATTTTTTGTAATTTTCTAGTAATTTTGTATATTTCGGAAATTTATGGCCTCGGAGTGAGAGTTGATCATAATTTAAGTTTCGTACAGCTATCAAAAGATCCAGGTTCGCAAGTCATTAAAAATCTGAAAATATTTCCAAAATCCCAAAACCTGATAATTCCAACATTGAAAAATGTAAAAATTCTAAAATTTCATATTCAAAAACTAAATTCTTAATATCCGAAATAATAAAAATTCCATATGGGAAAATTAAAAAATTCCAAGTATCTAAAATATTGAAAATTTCATATCCAAAAATTAAAAAATTCCAAATATCTAAAATATTAAAAATTCCATAGTTTCAAATATTCAAACCATCAAAGTGCTACTTTCAACAGTCCCCATGAACAACAGTCCTCTAATCTCTCCCTAGATTCTCCCTATGCTCTCCCTCGATTTTCCTAAAGTTCTCCATAAGTTCTCCCTAATTTCTCCCTAACTCGACATCTCGAAAATCATACATTTAACTAAAAGAATTCTACTTTACCCGTCTCGATTATACTTCTACAAAGCATAGTCCTGCTCGAACGTCACAATCGCATGTCACCCGTGCAAAACCTAAAATCGTAAATGTCTATAGACGTATTTTTAAATGATCAAGCATCCGTGATCCAAGTTAATCCCGTTTACGAGCATCACGAATAATGAAGCGTTAGTTGATATGCAAAAAACTCGTCCATTAAACTGCGCGACGTTGAAAGAATGAAATTCTTTCCAGAAGCTTTGCCGCGGAAAGGCTTGCTTTCGTCGTTTCGCGCCACGCAGCCCGTGAAAAAAAAAAAAAAACGAAAGAACGAAAAACGTGTCACGTAGCAACAGACCCGACGATACCGAAGAATAAGTAAGATAGCGAGAAATAAAACCGGCGGAAATAAAAGCAACAACAACCGCTTTTTCTAAGCTGCCAGCTCGAGGGTGTTTTTACGCGTGCACGCTCGCGAACGCACGCTTACAATCTCGTTGTTCGTACAATGCTCGCTTGTAGCCAGGGTCGGTTACGTACTACGAACCGAACGGAATGAAACAGCTGAATGCCACCGGGAAAATGGCTACGCAGTCTGGGAATTGCACGAAAAAAAAAAGAAAGTTTTCTGCCAACTCTTTTAGATTTTTGGATATCGAGGTTCGGAAATTTGAGAATTACGAAGACATAGCACCTTTTCATTATTCGAGTTTTGGAATGTACAAAGTTTCTAATCGTTGAAGTGTCAGAGGCTTATAGTCCACAATTTCGATCTTCTCAGTTTTTTAATTACTGAAGTCCTAGATCGATACATTCTCGAACTTATAATTTTTCAACTTGTAATATTTCTAACTCCCCAAATTTGTTATATTTGATATTTCGTAAATTCTACAATCCTCCCATTTTCAAATTTCCAAAGTTGACCATTTTTAAATCTCCAAATTATCGAATTCCTAAATTTCCAATTTACTCAAATTTTGAGAAATTACAATTTCTCAAATTTTCAACTTTCCAAATTCGCAAATTTGTACATCTCCAAATGACCAAATTCCTCAATTTTTGGGTCCATGTTCCCAAATTTATAGGTTTTCACATTCCAATTTTTTTGTGTCTCCACATTTCAATATCTGTAAATTCTCAAATTTTTCAAAATTTTTCAAATTCAAAATTCTTTTGGAAATAAAATTCCTAATCTTCCAAATTACAAAACTTCTGAGTCTCCACATTCTCAAAATTCTAATATTTCTAAGTCCTCAAATTTCTATATCCTCAAATTTATGAATTTCCAACTTCCCAGAACCTGAAGCCCTCACCAAGAAAGGCGTTCAGTTCGAGATGCAATATCGAATATCGAAGTGACATGCAAAATCGACGGAGAAATACGCATATCGAGACAAACTCATCGGCGCGAAGTCAAGTATTCGATTATAAATACTCCAAGACACTCATCTTGGTGCAATTTTCTCCTCCCGACAGCCAATTCTCCCTCTGCATAATGCACTCTCCAGATTCTTTCCCTTTTCGAGTAGCGTCGCAGTGAATGGCGTGGCTCGTTCACCGAAACACACCCGTAAATTTTCAATGCATAGACCAGCATCGAATGATCAATGATATACGTTCGTCCGACAATTGTGCTCGGAACCGACGCATCGTTATCGTAAATTTGAAAATTACCGTATCTGACGTGACGGATATGCCGTGGATACACCGATTGAAAAATCCAATTACTTTAACGCAGTCTTCGACGATTTTGCGTGCCCTTTTTCTTCCTCGAACTGGTACGAAACTCTTCAATTTGAATTAAAAATAGATAAGAGTCAAATGTATAAACACATAAAAATAATAATGCAACATCTGTTACCCTCAATTTTCAATGAACGAACATTGAAACGTGTTGCGTAATTTTTCATTAACAAACCGTTACTTAATTTTAAAGCGATAAACGATTTGAAGTTGAGATTGCTGAGCTGTCTCGATGTAGGAAGACCGATGTTTTACGTATTACATAGAAGAAAAATCTAAACTACCTCTTCAAAAAGATTGCAAAAATGTCTCGTCGGGTGTCACGATCCATCATTCTATCGCGAGTGTCTCAAACATCCTTTTGAAACCCGCTGTTCCGTATACAGACACCCAATGAACAGACAAAAATGAAATAAATGACAAAATTTTGTGCGGATTTCTTCGAACGTAATATTTGATGGCCAGGAAATTTGACGCATTTAGCGAAATCAAGCCACTTATTAATTAATCAAGCAGCGTTATGTGTCTATTTTGTTCATGAGTGATTTCGTGGCTCCTCATTATTTCCGCAACAAAATCACAGCTGTCATCAGAATCCGGATCGCGAATTAGACTCGAACGAGCCATGACTTTAATCCACGCGTAACAAACGAGCTAATTATCGGGCAATTTCACACGCGCAACGTGAACCATTCTCTTTCCGCATAATTTATCGATTTTCTATAGGAATTTCGCGTGTTCTTCGCTGAAAATCACCGCAACCTGTTCATAGGCCACGTTGTTGCGCATTTATGAAATTTCTAACGGACGCCGAAAGATTTCCACATTTCTGGAATCTAGATCCCCGTTTATGGCGGACTGAAATTGTATGATTCCGCGCAGCTCTAAATTTCTGGGTGGAATGACTCGTTTGTAAAGCAGTTTCGAAGTTAAAAATTTAAGTTGTGTGAGGACATGAGGACATTTGGGATTTTGGGATTTAGGGATTTAGGGATTTGGAGATTTGGAGATTTGGGGAGTTGGAGATTTGGAGATTTGGAGATTTGGGGAGTTGGAGATTTGGAGATTTGAGAATTTAAGCATTTGGAATGTTTGGAAATTTGAGAATTTGACGATTTGAGAATTTGGGGTTTGAAAAATTAGGAATTTGAGAATTTGGGGTTTGAAAAATTAGGAATTTGAGAAATTTGGTACTTGATAATTTGGGATTTGAGAAATTTAGGGTTTGAAAAATTAGGAATTTGAGAAATTTGGTACTTGATAATTTGGGATTTGAGAAATTTGGGGTTTGAAAAATTTGGGACTTGAGAAGTTTAGGACCTGAGAATATGGAATTTGTGTATTTGGGGTTTCACAAATTTAGGCCTCGAGAATTTGGTAATATGAGAATTTGCAAAGAGAATTTGGTGATATGTGTGTTTGGATATTTGTAATTTGAGTACTCGTGCACTCACAAATGTGACATTTGGTTATGTGAGTACTGTGTTACTTAGAGACATCAAAATATGAACAGGAATTTAGGAATTTGTGGCTCTGAAAGTTTAATTACTCGAAAATTAGCAAATACCAGCTTTCCAGCGCATGAAAATCATAGAACCCAATAATCTTGCGAACCTAAAATCTACACAACTTGAAAAGTAGCCGATACATTTCTTTACGCGATAACGCCATCTCGCTATATCGCATCCGCAGAAGTTCTGAAAGCATGGTAACACGCATTCCCCATTGATTTTCGTCGTTACAACGGAGATTAGCAACATGCATGCGCTAATATCTGCGGGTGGATAGTCGGTTGCACTTACGAGGATGCACCCTGGGAGCTAGTTACGCTGTGAACAACTTAACAGAGCTCGTTTCGAGGCGAAAGAAAGGAACTGGATGAAGTAAAGAGGGCAGTTCCGACACGGAGTCGTTCGGAGGTGTGGACTGAATTTTAATGAATCTCCTTTACCTTTGTACGCTAAGCTCCTCGCGAATCCTATCCCGTGGGGCGTGGGTGCATGAAATTTTTATGAAAACACGGATCGTTCGCCACCACCCTACTTTTTTCCCACCCTTCCCCCTTTTTTTTCCTCGCGGAAGACATTGCGACTATTCGACCCTTCACGGTGCTGCTTTCCTGTTTTACAGTGTTATCCTTTGCACATTTTTAGTTTCTTTCGTTACTGGCTCATGAACGCAATTATAATCCCCCGACGAGGGAAAATCTATTCGGTGCGATTGAACTTGCAAAATACCCGTTCATTGAGATTGGTATTTCATGATGTTTAGATATATAGGATAATTGAATAGCAATTATTTTTATTATGGTATATTTTGTGCTGTGGTATTGGTACATTTTATGAAATTGTTCAATACATCATACTGATTATTTTATTCCGTGTATAGAATTAAATGGTATATTTATTTCATCGAAATTGAATTCCATAGACAAGGGTCAGTTCAGAATACCTTTAAATATGTTATATTCATGCGTAACTTTATTTCGTATGTAAAATGATGTTGCATATTTTATTCGTTGAATTTAGAGCCTTCAATAAAGGAATTAAACTTCAATGTTTTTAAATATATTACATTATATGAATATTCTATTTTACATATAAAATTTAGCAATATATTTTGTTCGTCAAATTTAAACCTTAGTGTTAACCAAAGAATTTAATAAGAATATTAACTATAGTATACTAAAGAATTTAACAATACGTTAATTAGCTATAATGTTAACTAGAATTTTTTAATATAATATATTGCTCAAATACTATATTGCATTGATAGAATTGAATAGTATATTTTGTCCTTTTAAATAATAATCAAAGCACAAGAAGTATATTTCGTGTTTCGTAGCGGTATCTTGTAAAGAAAATGATTAAATTTAAGTTTCAAGCACCGTTCGCGATATTAACTTCAGAATTTATAAAACGTTTCATGAACAGCTACGCGACAACCGAATAAAAGTTTACGTAACATATGGTTTAGTTATTATTTCTGTTTCAACGTTGCTGTTTACGTTCAACGTTTTCCTTTCTTTCGCTTTAGCCGAGCAGTTTTCTCCCGCCGGTTCCCGAATAAAATCGATTTTACTCGGGGACAGGGGTTTCCCGCGCGCGTAAGTACTTCCCTTCCCGAGAATAGACGTTCCCAAGTCGTAGACTCCCCCCTCCCTACGAAAAACGTATAGCCCTTCGCACGAATTTCCCTGCGTTCCCGCTATCCCTCTATTCCCGTTTGCATCTCAACTCCCTGACGATGACGCTGAAATCGCTTTTCCTTCCGGCGACTTGCTTCTCACAATGAGTTACTCGGCGACGAACAGAGAATAAAAGCTCTAAAACCTTTTCGCCGTGACGTCACGGAATATCTCGTAGCTTCAACAGTATCCAAAGATTCGCAGCGTTACGACGCATATTAGTAATTCAACGAATCGACGACATGGAGATTTTGAATTGATACTTTAATACCAGACATCTAGATAATTAGGTACTCAGAAACTTAGATACTTAAATACCTAGATACCTACATATCTAAATTCCTAGATGTTCAGATATCTAAATCCCTAAATATTAAGGTGTATACATACTTAAATTTTTAACTGCATATATCTATAAATGTCTAGTTTTACAGATACTTATAATTACATCTACAAATACTTACACCCCTACATCAGCTAGTTAAATTGCAAGAAGTATAAATACCTACGTCTCTACATCTCTAAATTCCTACCTCGACCCCTGATTAATACAAGGAATCCTTGGTCCATTTTTATAGCTCCCAACTTTATGTCCCTATACATCTAAATTTCACCATAAACCTTCTTATTACACCTTTCCTATATCGTCCGAACTATTTCGAAAGGAATCTCAAGTTCAATCTTCTAAAATGAAATAATGTCGTAAGGGGACAAAAAAAAATTGCCGGAGAACGCTTTTAACCGGGATGATCCCGTCGTCCAACTAACCGCTCCTTTTTCACGACCCTTCAAATTTTACGCTTTCGTTCGTTAAACGGGTCCGTGGGAAACAATTACCATTCGGGCTGCTCGGAGATTTACAGTTCGTGCGTCAACGGCAAATGGCGCGAGGATTTGCTGGATTCGTAATCTTGCATTTGCGTAATCCTCGGACGCTGGCTGCCCTGCCGCTTTGCTGATGAAAAAACGGGGAAAAACTGGCGATATATCGTACAGTTTTTACCCCGTTTAAGTAACGCCGTTGAAGAAACTTTTTTCGATTCTAACCATTAACTGTCCTGCGATTGTTAATAATTCACTTGGATTTATCGTGCAAGGTGCATCAGCTTAATTACTGCTGTTGGTACATGTTGACGCATTTGTTGATGTATGTTTGCACACTCATTAATATGTATTAATATATTTGTTGATACATGTTTATATACAAGGATACATGATGATACATCTACTGGTATATTTGTTGATATTTGTTGATATTTATAAATATGTTCTATGAGCGCGAATACAAAGTGTCATTCGTACTTCATATGAAAACTATGAAACTTAAATTTTAACTAAGGAATTAAATCAAGACTTTCGATGATGCGCGACAATAAAAATGAAGGTTTTAGTGCCTTAAAAATGAAATATCTTCGAGTGTAAATTAAGACTAATAAATGGATTTTACTGAGAAGAATTGAACAAAGGCTTCTCAAACACCGACGATAAACAAACGTAGTAATCTCGATGACGTAAATGGATAAAGATAAAACTTTTCCGGATTCAAAAACGAACTAACTTCGAGCGTAAATTGAGGTCAGTAAACCGATTTTTGGGAAATTTTCGCGCGAACCTTCGATCATTCGCAACGTTCGTGTACGCAAAACGTAGAAAATGATTTCCACCGATACAATTTCAACGAGATAGGGATTTATCGAGCACGCTCGCTCTAATTTACGTAACAGTTGCGCGAGTCCGTTGCAACACAGCGACAGGGCGAAGTGGAAAACGTCGAATCGCGCTGGCCATTTGAATATGTATGAAGTCAAAAATCAGTCGCACAGAGCCGGAATTTACGAGTCGAATAAACCGCAAAGCTGCCCGGGCGAACGCTGAGGGCTCCGTCAGGATCCAACCCTACGGCTAAAGCGAACTCGTGATCCGCGTCGTTGTATCGATTTTCCTTCGATGCATCCTACGGGGATTTCCCGTGGACTTTTGCCAACAAAGAGTTCGGTTTAAAGTCGATAACAGGCAGCAAGTGATGCGAAATTTATTTCAATTCAATCGTTTCGATCATCCGCTTCGAAGTCCGCTTGTTGCGGTGTATAAAGCTGCCCATTTAAATAGCGAACCTATTCGGACCAAAGGAGAACAAACGAAGCTGAGATTCATTTTCTTCTACGAGGCTGAGTTTTCCGAATGTCTCACGATTTCGGAATTAAGTTTATCAAAGGATACATTCGTGGACAATCGTGGGACAAGTTAATGCAATTAAAAGGCCGTGATTCGTGCAACGCAGTTAAAACGAATAGACACAGATAGGTGTTACGATTGTGCTGGTATCGGTGTAAACCGAAGAAAACCACCTTCGAATTAAGTTTTAAGATCCCTGCGGGAACGTTCACAGACCACAAATCGGTCTCGAAGGACAAATACACGCTAATCAGTTCAAGTACTTTAAGCTTTATATCGTTATTCTTAGCAGTTACTTTGGTATAAACGTTTTTGTAATAATTTCTTGGTATTCGTTATTGTAACCTCCCCTCCTAAACTATTTTTGGATTTTTGAGGTGGTGGCATTTTTGGTTTCTGGAAGTTTTATATTTCGGAGTTTTGAGACTGCCAATCAGCTGATAATTACTAATCATTCTATTAACCAGTTAACTATGTACCAGTTTACTGGGGAATTTAGTTTCAAAAATGAACTGCAGAATAAATTGTTCGAAGTTATAGGATCAAGCAAGAGTATTAATTCGAGCCTTGCCATTCCTTCCATTCCCGTATGGCTAACTACTACCCAGAAATTTTAAATCTATCCGAAGGCATCGTAAGCCTTAAAAAACGTAGTAGCCCAATTTCACTATTTCACGGACAGTGGAGGGTGTACGTGTGTCGGAACACAAGCTGGCAAGAGGGAAATGCAATTTCAGGGAAATCGCTAAGGGACCACACGGTGTACGCCGGTTGGTTACGAGTGTAGCTACATCTCGCGATGTGGGTCAGCCGAGGTGTACGCACTATCGAGAGCGCGACCATAAAAAAACATTTTATCGTTCGGTCGAATTTTTTGGCACCGGTCGAACATGTCAAGCGAGTGGCCGAACACCGTCGAATCGTGGACGAAATTTTATTCACCGGCGATGTTTATCCGCCGCTGTACCGATCATGATCGCGATTCAACTGCATGTTGACTTTCGGATGATCGCGTTCGAGATATACATTTCGAGCGATTTTTTTTTTTTTTTTTTTTGTGAAAATATCTCCATTTTACCGGGCGCTTGTTTCCCGGAAATTTGTATTACTGCGCAGGATGTGAGGATCGAGGGTGTACAGTCGAGAGCAAATCTGAATTCTACAGGGGAAATATGGTAATGAAGGGAGCGGGAGCTTTGAACTCGTTGTATTTTGTAGGTTTCGTGAGGATTCGAATGCGTGGGGATGGGTTCAGATTTTGGGCATCTATGGGACATAGGGAGACTAGTATGTGAGAAATTTGTGACATGGAGGTACATTGATATACGTGTCCATAAATTTGGAGGTCTAGCATTTCAGAGATTTAGAGATCTAGAGATAGTTTATATGTTATATCTCTAGACTTTTGGAGATATTATGGTTTGAAAATATAGGGACAGAGAAACCTGGAAATTGGAAGATCCGCAAATTTGAAATTATGGAATGTTATAATAGGAACATTGGAATGTGCGATTCGAAGTTTTTTTTTTAGTATTTGGAGATATAGGAATTCGATGAAATAAGAATTTCGTGATACAGGAATTTGGTAATAGACGCATTTGGTGATATAAGTACTTAGGAATCTTGAAATGTATTATTTATCAATCAAAATTTGAGGATGTGGAGGTCTAGATAGAGACCTAGTAATTTAGTAATTTGTGGTTTTAAAAATTGTGAAGTTTGTGAATCTGTGAAATTGAAAATTTAAAACTTTGGCGATTAGAAAACTTGAAATCTTGAAAACTTGAAAACTTGCAAGTTCGAAAATCCATATTTAAAAATTCTCCACTTACAAAATTCAAAACCAGCCAATTCACAAATTTCTCTAACTTCAAAACAAATTCGTTACTCAGAACTCTCCACTCCCGGATATTTCAGAGTAAAGTTGCAGTAAATCATCGCAAGCTTCCCGATAGATAAAAAGTTTATCATATCAAAGAGGTGAAACTGCGCGGAAGATGAATGAATAGAAAAGAGAATCGTAATTAATTGAAGTTCACGGTTGAACCGGTTCGAGATACGTGCGGTAGAAAATTCGACTGCGAAATACAAAGATACGGAACACAATGGACGGTTACGCGAGCACTCGACCGATAAAGTGCGCTCGCATAACTGCGATAAAAATTCTGCAGGTGTACACGGTACCCGTATTGTTCGACTGTTGTTTCGTCACGGAAATTCCAATTGACGGAATATTCGAACCAGAACTGGACATCGATATGATATTATGTACACTCCATTAGAGTGCTGTGCGTATAAAAAGTTAGGCTCGATTAATATTCAATAGAACATTAATGTTTCGCATTAAAATTGATACGATGGAACCGTATTCGAGTGCACACACGCGAGAGAATTTTCATCAAATGCAAACGAGTTTTTCCGATGGGAATAAATTGGTATGCATTAGCGGTATCAGATATGTGTTTTTAAACCGAATATTTGCAAATTTGCGCAATATTAATATCATATTTATGTAATTGGATGCAAAACTTATGATTTTTATTTGTACATTCGAGTACCTGTGATAAGTAATGTGGTATTCATATTAATGGAAGTCTACTATTATGTAGTATAATAATGTATTATGTGGTGGTGTGTTACATTACTATACCTTGTACAACAACTCCTTTCATTGGCTTATCTTGCATTCACACTCATCGAATTATTACGTGATCAATTACGCGGTGTCGCAGTATCCTACTTAGAATTACCATCTGTCGAATTACCACGCGCTGAGTCCTCACTCGTCGAATTACTACGCGTCGAATCACCACGCATCGAATTACTATGCATCGAATCACCACGCGCCGAACTACTACGCGTCGGATCACCACGCGCCGAATTCTCACATATCGAATTACCCCGCGTCAAATTCTCACGCGTCGAGTTACCACGCGCTGAATCCTCACTCGTCGAATTACCACGCGCCGAATTCTCACGCGTTGAATTACCCACACCGAATTACTACGCGTCGAATCACCACGCGCCGAATTCTCACGTATCGAATTACCCCGCGTGAAGTTCTCACGTGTCGAATTACCACGCGCTGAATCCTCACTCGTCGAATTACCACGCGCCGAATTCTCACGCGTTGAATTACTGCGCGCTGAAGTGCCAAGCACAGTTTCTCGCGTCCCGGAAACTATGTATATGATTATATCACCAAACATTATACCATTTGATCTGAGCAATAATCAATGCACAGAAAATACTGCACACCACATTACACGTTCTTTCGCGAAACATGTTCGATATTCACCATATATGTTACTGCAGTTATCGACCGCGTCGCAGCAATTTTCTAAAATTCGTGCAGCAGAAAGGACAGAGATAACGCAACATGCAGAGTATGGTGGTAAAATTTTCGTTTAATGCAGGTGTTACGCTTTAGTGCACGCATACGAAAGATAGAGAGGACAATTGGATGGTATAATGCAACAAGAAGTTAGCCCGTAATATCGAGCAGCATCTATGATCGAACAAAATTGCTATTCCGAGGTGGCGCGAACCGAAATCGCTATTTACGTGGAAAATGTATCGCTGAAACTCGCATGGTCCAACTTTCATCCATTTCTGTTACGGTTCCATTAAATTATACCAATTGTTCGGT
Source organism: Coelioxys conoideus (assembly GCA_947623535.1). NCBI lineage: Eukaryota > Metazoa > Arthropoda > Insecta > Hymenoptera > Megachilidae > Coelioxys > Coelioxys conoideus. The sequence continues at coordinate 13,062,000 of OX392457.1, read as the reverse complement.
ATTGTAGTTCGTTGTATAATGCTTCGAAACGCAGATGCATTCGATGCAAATAACTGCTATTTTATTAGGACACAACAAAGTCTGCTTTTATGTTCAATCGCGCCGATATTTCGATTTCGAGCGAAAAACAGGTTATCCATATTTCATTTTCGTTTAAACAAATTTTCCGTGCTACAGCAATTGCGAGTACGTTTGTGTCAGCCTTTGTGTCGACTAGATTAACTGTATTTTTTTTAGCATTAGTAGAAAAAGTCGAACATCCTCGTTTACTTTCCTGCGGTACTTTAATATTCTTTTATTACCGTAATCATTATTGAGAAAGTGAAATGTTCGTTCAAGAAATTACATGCAGTGTTGTAGATATTTAAATGACGTACTAGTTAATTAAGTGCAACATTCACAGTTATTTCATACTTGTTTTATACTTATTGAATTGTACACAACATTTTGTTCTTTTCCAATGCACATTTTCAAGTGTCAAAGTTTTTGATATAATTATTTTCAGAATTAGAGTATTAATTAATTGAGAATTAACATTCAGAGCAATATTTTCTGTTTTCAATGGAATAATATAATTAATGTATTTCTGTCGTGTAAATTAATTACTAACAACATTTGAAGTACAAAATTTTGAAGTAGAAATACTGGGCCGATTGAAGTGTAAATTTCTACACATATTTTCCTAAAAAATATAGATAATACTTCGTTCTCACGTATCTGCGCGATATTTTATCTAGCAGTACATGGACGACGAATCGTTTTATCGACAAGCTTGCGCAAAATCGCTGCACCGTTATCGGTGCAATCCATTTCTTCGGCCAATAAAGGAAAAGCACGTACTTACGCGGCGTCAACCATGACATATTTCTTCCCCTTTAACTTATTTTAGATCGCAATCTTGTTTAAGCGACATAACGAATGTCAAAATCGGTTGCAATTGTAGTGTTCACAAGTATATTCACAGGCCAATAAGCAAATCAAGTATCCATTTGTTATTAGGAAGGCACGGCAATTATCAGATTTTGGAATTTGAGAATTTAGGATTTAGTTTGAAGTTTTACACATTCGACATTTGGAAGAGTGAATCTTTTGGAATAGTTGGGAACTTGAACACTTGGAAATATGAGAATTGAGAAAGGTGGGAATTGAGAAATTTCAAAGTATGCGAGTTATTAAATTTGGGACATGATATGGAAATTTTAGGATTTGGGTATCTAAAAATTTTGGCGTTTGAAAATTTATAACTTTAGGATTTTGGATAGCAACAAAATTTGGAAATTTCGGAGTTGGGTATTTGGAAATTTTTAGATTTCGGTATCAGAAGATTTGTAGGCTACAAAATGTGAAAATTAAACAATTTTAGGGCATAGCTACTTTAAAATTTAAAAAGTAAAAAATTTTAGAAACTGGAAATTTAATAGTTGGGGGACCTTGGTATTTAATATGTAAGAATTTGATAGTTCTGGAAATTGAAGATCTGAGCATTTGAGTATTTGTAAAATTGAAAATCTAGGGAATTTGTGGATTTGAGAACTTTAAAATTTGTGAAGTTAGAAATGTAGAAAATTGGAAATTTAATACTCGGGGGACCTGCAAATTTAAAATGCGACGATTTTAGAGTATTGCGGTTTGGACATCAGAGAATTTTCAGACTTGAAAATTTGGAAACTCAGTTATATGGAAACGTGAAAATTTTATAACTCGGAAATTTGAGAAAATGCTAATTTAGAAACTGAAAAGTTTCAAAACCCGACAACTTGCAAATTAAAAAATTCTAAATTTCGATTCTACCAAACCGATTATTCACAAACATTTGCAATTGTTCTCAACTTGGTCCCCCGCAAACACACACTGTTCAACGAACTCGGAACTACAACGACATATCCGAACGTCACGGTAACATTGTTTCCCTATTTCCCAGAAGCAAACTTTGAATCAAAGGATTTTTCGATTTGCATGCAAACTCGTCGATAATTAACGGAGAATTCGTCGTTTCGATGGAAAAACCGTGGCGGTATAATGGCCCGCGGCTAAACAATCGAACGCGACGCGTATCGCCAGCCAAACGAAATATTTTATAATCCCTGGCAAATCTCCGAGCAAGATTAAAACGCAAGGTCGACGAACCCTATCAACCGGCAGCCGCCAGCATTATCGTTAATTAACTCGTCGTGAATTTGTTCAACTTCGAACCGTCACCGCCGCGTTTTTCTTTTTTTTTCATCGTCGACCGACGAAAAGAACTCTACCGACATCGGATTCGAGTGCCTCGCGATCAATTCGCAGTCGCGCTTCGACCACGACACGGCACTCGACTATTTGTGTGCTCGTGCAACACAACCACGCATGCAAACGCCACTTGTGATACATGATGATACGATCATGTTCGTCGCCGAACGAGCTATGTTTTTCTGCGAAAAATAGGGGTACAAAATGGGTTTCGATAGGTGTTCTTTTCGGTTGACAAATTTGTAAACATACGACGGTTCGAAGGTAGACATCACTGAGATTACAAATTGTTGAATTTGTGAGATTTCAAAATTGGAAATTTATAAATTTCGAAACGGGAAGTTCAGAATTTTGAAGAATGCACTTTTGGGTCCTTGAGGTATTTAAATTTTTGGAGGCGGTCAAAACTTAGGGTCTCGAAGTTTTCAGGAATTATGAGCATTTTGGGGTTTGAACTTTTTGGAAATTATGCGAATTAAGAGATTTGTAATTCAGAAATTTGTGTCCTTAGTAATTTGGAAATTTGGTGAATTTGGGAATATTTGAGAATTTAAAGAGCGTGGAGAATATTAGGGATATGTGAGGAATCTGGAGAATTTCTTCAGAGTTGAAAATTTGGAAATTCGGCAATCCGAGAATTTGATGATTCGGAAATTTTTAAATTTAGTAATTCTAAAATTTTGAGAATTGAAAATCCGACAAATCTAAAATTTGACAATCCTAGAATTTATCAATTCTAAAATTTTGGAAATAAAAAATTTAACAATTCTAAAACTTGCCCAATCGAAAATTGGAAATTTCAGAAAATTGTCCAAAAAAACAGTAATTACCAACAGAATTATCAATTTCACGTTTGACTATCGTGCATTCTACGAATTTCGACTCAACGCATCACAGTCTACCACGTTCGTAGGGAAAATGAAAATTTTTCTATAAATTCTGCCCAAAATGTTTCACCCATCCAAAAAGAAATCGTGCAACTCGCGCACTTCGAAGGATAACTTCGAATGCAATTGCTCGGAAAATAATGGAATACAAGAATTACTTTGTCCCTTTTGACGTCGCATTAAAAGCTATCTCGGTGGAGCATTCTTTCCCTTTTTCGTGGTAAACTTCGAGAAAACACGTGCTGCAAGTATTCCGTGTTTTCGCCGGTGAATGGAGGCAGTCAGATACCGCAACAGCAAGAGCCTTGTATTCTCACATAAAGTGTACGTCCTCGAGCTTTTATGAGCCTTCGTCGACGTGCGTCGTTCCTTTAACTTTACAAGGTTAGTGATTTGACGTGCAACAACACCCTGCGGCGTCCCCGTGGTGAGTTATTTACGTGCATCAAATTCTTAGTGGTTTATGGTTCCTTGTTCATTATGTCTGGCAGAAAGTCCGAAGCTCAGAAGCTCTGACTGCTCTGACAATGCGAATACATGTTTTGTTACCGTAAACAATAATAATTCATGCCTGTAATCAATTGATGTTAAAGTTGGTTCGATTGTTGGAAATATTCTGTTTCTTTCACTGCTGCCTTTACAATATTTCTTTGTGATTCTTAAGGATCTAGGAATGTAGAGATGTGGGGATGTTTAAATTTTATAAAGACTTAAGAACTTCTTACGGATAATATTTATATGTGGTGATATATGGGTACAGGGAGTCATGTATGCCTCAGTGTATAAAAGTCACACTCAGAAATCTAGAGATGTAAATTTCTAATGTAGAGATCTGGGGATACAGATATCTAAGGGTAAGTATAAGAATTTAAGAATACAAAAATTTGATGATATACAAATCAGGCAAAGTAGGAACTAGGAATAGTAAGATCTAAGAGTGTAAAGCCATGGAAATATAAAAATCTAGGCATATAGAAATCTAGGTATCTAGGAAGGTAGGTCTCGATATAACATACACACGTGGTACCTTGCATCCTTGAAAAGAAATTGTTAAATAATTTTTGAATATTTTTAAATTACTTGAAATACTTAAGTATTGTAATTCGAATAAGATTTTATATTATCACGTAAAATAAAGCGAGCGACAATGACTACCAAATTTGTAGTTATGCCAACAATTTCATTGCCTCGACATGAAATTAATTTCTCGGTGTATTCATACAAATTTCCTCTCGCTCTATAGAAATTTATTGGCTCGATTCCTGGTAAATAAACGCTATTACCACGGGACATATAGTATTTCGTGATATCAGAAATAAACCATAGCACTAAGGGTAAACAATTGACCTCATATCAACAAACGTTCTATTTGAAGCAGAAATTTACCGATGCATTGTCGAAATATGGGATATGCAGTGGAATATTCAACAAAGTTTGTTCGCGTGTTCCGCAGGGTACCATCGACAAAAAATGTTACATATGCACTATAAGCTTGTTTGCTAGATTTTCGTTCAATTACGTATGACAACCAAAATGTCATAAACTGGCGTATTTCACGAGATAACTATCTGTAAGTATTTTGTTACTTAAATTCAATAGACTCTTTTCTTGCGGTTAAAAAAAAGATATTTATCGTAAAAATAAACCAGAACGAATACGTGAATAATTATTATCAAAAATGGTACTATCGGACCGAAACTGTGTACCAACATATTCGAACGATAACATAACCTCAAATTTCATTATATAAACTACCGATAATATTATAGAAAATATGATATCAATAACGTAAAGGTTACGTATACATTCAAACAAACATCAAATAACATTTCAAGAAGTATAAATACTATATTTGTAACAATAAATAATTTAAGTACGTACATCTAAATTATTGTTTCATTATAAGTGCAATAAATATCAAATATCAGTCATTGTCTGATTATGAAAATTGTCTCAACTTCTTCAAATATTTATTGATCGTTTGAATATACTACCACTAAAAATTACTGTTAACGAATCGAAGCAATAACTTATTTCCTGTTTCGGTCGAGCAGGTGTAAGTCGGAGTTTTAAACGGCTTCTCCGTGGAACATTTTATTAGAAAACTTTGATGCCTTCGAAATTAAATTCCTTCCACGTTTGGCCGTCTCACCTTCCGTTTTCGTTGCTTCCTTAATTGCCCGTTAATTGCGAACGTTAGTTTCTCGTGTTCCTTTCGTCTGCACAAAGAAACTTTCGAGATCGAAGAGTGTGTTTAATATATTCGCGCAATCATTTGTTTCGTTCCGCGAGCATTCATTACGAAAAGTTAATGCACATCCATTGTTAAAACTGACATCCATTGTGTAATTGACGCGTGTGCTGCATTGACACGCGTTACATCGCCGTACGTTACTTAATTATTTAAAATAAATTATAATTATTTAAAATAAAGAAATTTATTTTAAACGAAACTCGACAACCATTCGACAAAGTTTGCATATTGACGTTCAATTAAAAAATTTAATAACTAAAAGGGTGTTCCATTTTTCATCGAGATAATATGATATTAGTTCGAGTACACTCTGCAGCGCGAACATAATAAATTTAACGTTACAAAGGCGTTCTAAATATAAATTAAAAACTGTTAAGGATAGTTGGTCGTATGTCAATTTATTGACACGAAAATTACGAAGAAAGCAGTAGGTGTAAAATTTTTCTAGGGACGATCGCGAACGCTTTTAAATGTTAAAAATCTAAATGCGAAGGCGCGTGAAGAGAGGTTCTTGCATAGAAAACACACGTCCAACATTTAAAACTTCGTCCGTATTTTCGCAAAAGTTCTGTCGACCAACGCGTTTCGCATTTCGCACGAAAAGAAATTCCGTGCTTAATACATATTCAAAAGTTCAATTTACTCTTGGAGCATGAATTAATTAAATACTTCGTAGCCATCGACGCGTGCATTAAACTGTACGTTCGTTGTCTGCAATAATACGCCGAAGAACGCGTCGCTAAAAATAAATTGTCAGGTACAATTGTGTTACGCGAAAAAAAGAAAGTTCTACCTTGTAATTGAATACGTTTTTCGATCGAGAACGGTGCTTAAAGGATGAAGCATAATAGCGGGATTGAAAAATAATTGGAAATGTTTTAGCCGAAATGAAACAAACGGCAAAGAATGAAAATCAAACTGAGTGCACTCAAAGCTATAACAGAATTTCTTTTGGATTTCAAACTATCTGGTACATTTCGTTCGTCACAATCGTTCAATGGAAGGACGGTATTTCTACCTTTCAAACAAACCAATTACCGTTAGCTTTGGCGAGACAAAAATTGTCCGTTCGTTCGGTTGTTCGCTATCTTAAAACGAAACAAATTAAACTGTCCTTGCTGAAACCGTCATATTCTCTTATATATATTTTGATATCCACGCACGTTCCATATCAGCCATTTGATAAACGTTGAATATAGTTTGTGCAGCTTGTTTTCGTACAATAATGAAATATTAATTTGATATTTAACGTAGTCACTGTATTTCGGGAAGAATTAAAAATTTTGAAATACGAACTCGAATCTGATATTGTTGCAAAAATTGTTAGTTTTAGGGGATTGATTCGTGTATTATGAATTTCTAGTTTTAAGAGGCACTTTATTCAGGAATTAAATATAAATTTTTAACGTATATTTTCATATTTCGATATTTGTGATATTTCCATACTTCGATACTTCAATACTTCGACATTTCGACATTTCGATGTTTTGACATTTCGAGATTTCGACATTTCGAGATTTTGACATTTCGACATTTCGACATTTCGACATTTCGACATTTCGACATTTCGACATTTCGACATTTCGACATTTCGACATTTCAACTTTTCGACGTTTCGACGTTTCGACATTTCAACATTTCAACATTTCAACATTTCAACATTTCAACATTTCAACATTTCAACATTTCAACATTTCAGCATTTGAATATTTCGATATTTCGACATTTCGATGTTTCAGTGGCCCGACATGTTTTTTGCTATCTCAATGTTTCGATATCGCGACATTTCAGCATTCTCATATTTTTATATTTTCACATTCATAATTTTCATAATTCCAGAATTTCGGGACGTTCAAATTCGAGTATTAAGAAATTTCTAAATGATCCAATTACCAAGTATCAACATTTTAAAATCTCTAAATTTGAACCTAGGAACTGAAAATTTGGAACCGGCAATAAATTTTTAAAGTGAAGCGTCTACGTATCCGAATAAAAATTGTACAAATTAACAACTAGTCCGAGCTCTCGAACGTCACGAACTTAATTTTGCAGAAATCGTCTATGTTCGGAGATACCAACCACGAACTTCTGAAAATTGCCCACGTGCAGATGTTCCAAACGTACATGTTCCCTAAATTGTTCATCATTATCAGCGCGCTAATTGAAAGGAAAACAACTGGTGCATAATGTAGCGACAAACACGTAACACAGGTAACCATTGTCAACTAACGCTGGCTTTATTTCCGGCATTCGTGAAACGTACAACCGTCGCACGGAATTCAGCGTTACGATAATTGTGCCTCTGGCGAATCCACGTTGCGAACCTCGTTGAAACAACCTTCCGTAGCCTATGTTGCAATCCGTGTACACGTTGTTGCCCGCACCGACACGGGGGCTCGTTGTTTCCAACAGCATCTTGTATTAGCCACGTTTCGCGCCTTTTCTACTAACATTAATAACAGATCCATCTACGTAACTCCGTGAGATTGCTCCATCAGCTTTTCCGGGCGTGAGTTTCGCTGAAACGCGGCGATGTAATTGCACCGGGAACAGGTCTCGAATCCCTCTGTAATCTTGTTGTTCCGTTTCGCATCCATCATGGGCGATTAAAAGTACGTTTTCAATTTGAACGTCGAAACGCGTCGAAATATCGCGAAGCCGGCCCGGAGCACCGGGATAATACGAAAGCTCATTTGCCAGTTCATCCGTGCGCAACAATTCACCATTATAATTGGCCGCCCGACCGCGTTAACAGGAAGGTTTTAATTTACGTTATCCCCGCGATACGATGCTCGCTGGCAATCGTTTATTAAGTGAATTCGCTCGTATCCGAACTTTTCATTAATCGTCCGTGCCGAGATTCGATAGATTATAAAACGTCAAAAAGATGTCTTTGATGAGCAAATCCGTCAAATTTAGTGCTCTCGATCTATCGTATTTGAGCCGAAGTATGCTTCGGATATACAGGGTGAGTCAAAATTATGCGAACAATCGTAATTTTGTTTCGTTTTCTAGATGAACTCAAAGACAGAATAAATGACGTGATATCCAAGGTTTCTCCAGAAATGTGTGCTCTGGGAATAAATTGTACCGTTGAACATTAGTTGAGTTGCATTTATGAACTCCTATATTATATAGTATAGTTTTGAAATCAAGTAAGGTATAACGATATTGGATTTATATGAATTTTTATATATCGAGGAACATATATTTGCCAAAAAGAAATATAAATTTATTGTTGCTGGAGGAATATTTGACTCACTGGCATCCTCCTATTTTTCACTTGACAATATGTTGCCATTTATCGATATGCTTTGTTCAACACTATTTATATTGCAATCGCTATGTACGCAATTTCTACGTTGTCTTATTGGTTAAACATCACGATTACTAGTATTGTTTTTCTTCAGATTTATATCTTCTAATATAAACGTCTATTTAGAACACGTCTTAATTACTATATATATCATTAGACTCACTCATATGTCTTAGTAATTGCACCATATTTTGATTTCATTTTTTCGCCATTTAAACAGAAATCATGCAATTTTAAAAAAGTTGCGGTGGAAGAAGTTGATTCTCCGGTAATAAACTTTAATGTGCTCTCAGAGAGAACATCCATAGTGATATACTACAATTTCGATGTCCCTTCAGAAGAGACAGCAAAGGACCACGTTACAGTTCTAGAATGCTGTACAATTGCTTGTCACAAATTCAATTTACAACGACAATGAATATAAAATTGATTCGCTCGCAATTCAAGCCTCGTTCACACAAGACGGACTCGTCTGGTCGAATTAGCCCCTCGACGAAAGCAACTTTTCCATAATTCCTGGAGCCGAACCGTCCGCGTTAATTGGAACTTTCAGCCACTCCAGAAACTTTCCCGACGCGAGATTTTATTCGATCATCTTCGCGGCTCGTTACTGTTCCGGTAATCGTATAAATTTCGTGTTCGACGCAATCCGGAACAGAAATTCGCCAGGGACCAAATTTTCTTTGGAAAAAACACATAATCTTTTCCTTCGTTGCGGTATATCGAGAATCAAGGGAAAACACGACAGCGACGAATCAGTGTCTTTCGTTGTTTGTTCATCGATACGTTTTCCCACGTTTCAACGCACATACGTTATACAACAGATAGCTATTGGCCACAAGTCTGGCCAAACAAGTCCGCAGCGGTGACGGATCGGACGTCATGTTCGCAGGAAAATCACGTACCGTGAATCGGCAAATATCCGGCGATCTAGTTTTATCGACGAAAACTAGACGACGGTTTCAATTATAAACAAATCGGGCACGGTTTGCGTAGACACGTTATTGTTTGCCGTGCCGCGAATTCGCCAGCGAATCAGTCACGTTATGTGCATCCTTGATATACGCTATCGTTGTTGCGACCATGTTCGCGGTATCAACTTTGAAACTGTGGCTGCCGCGATTGAATAACGCCGCTAGAACTAATTTCGTGTGTCGTGAAATATTAAAATTCGCCCGCTGATGCATTCAAGTTTGGTTCATATTGTGAAGGAGCGTACATCAGAGCAAACAGCTTACTTCCGTGCTCCGATTATTTTATTTTTGATAACTTCGCGAGCAACTTATAATTGCGGAGTTAGTTGCGCAGTTATTTTGACAGTGGCAAACTTTCCGATTTTATGATCGGAGTGTTTTCTAATTTAGAAAGTTTTAAATTTGATTTTTCAAACATTTAAATTTAAATTTGATTTTATATTCAAAGCGTGGAATTTAATAATGTAGAAATTTAGTCGTCTTCAATATTCGTAATTTAGTTTAGAACTACGAAAATTTCGCAGTCCGCAATTTGAGCGTGGACAACTTTGATAATGTTGAAATTTGAACATTTTTAAATGTAGAAATTCAGGTATATAGAAATTTGATGACGTGGGAATTATGAAATACAGAAATTTGGCAATGTAAAAACTTGGCAGTGTAGAAACTTGGCAAGGTAGAAAGCAGGAAATGTAGAAATTTAAAAATGTAGAACATTGGATATGTTACCAAATGTAAAAATTCAGATATACAGAACTTTTGTAATGCAGAAATTTCGGAATACAGAAATATGGGAATACAAAAGTTTAAATTTATAGAAACTTTCTTAGCGTAGAAATTCGTGAGCGTAGAAAGTTGTCCGCATAAAAATTGGAAATATAGAAACTCCAATACTCAGAAGTTTAGAAATGTGTACTTGTGGATTTAGGAACATACAAATTTTGTAATCATTCATCATACAAATTCAATTGCGAAACTCACCAGCGAATACAGTGTACTCGTAATATATCAACGCATTGCAAAATCCTACGAATATTCATTCAATTTACCATCACGATTAAAAAGCGTAGAAATAATGCAAGCTCGCAACGTTTGTCTTTCACACCCGGAACGATATAAATTCAACAAAAATTGATCGACAAATGTATGCCAAATATTTAGCAAAGGCACACCAAGTTCAGCCGATAAACATATACCCTGAACGCTTATAAATCACCAATAACCCCTGCGCCGTTTATGAACAAGAGAGAAGGACGAAGGAAAAATTCACGCGGCCGAAGTCACTAATTATCGCGGCAATCGATCAATATTTCAGAATCACCTACAGGGATGCGCGTAATTTTCGAAGAGACGGTAAACTCGCGCGTCAAATCGATGACCCTTGTTTGTTCTATGGAAGGTGGACGTCAAATAAATTGATTGACGGTCAGGCGCGGACAGCCGTGCAACGGCGATGAAACGCGAGGGGAAAAATTGTTGACGAGGTGTCGTACAAAAAATGGGCTGCGTGCCTGCATGGAAATTCGCATTTCAACCAAGAAGGACGAGATTCGTATGCCCGAGATTAAAATTCTCCAGCTCGAAAACGTCGTTGAAACTTTTTTTATTAAAAAGAAAAGAATCTTTCGCGTGTATGAAGGACGCAGAGTTAAACCGGACAAAATTGTGTGTTAATAACGTTGATATTAACCGTATTAAAATGACGATGGTAACTCACTTTTTTGTATCATTATTATATTTTAGTGTTAATACTGAGCAATATAGAACCGGAGAATGAGAAACATTATGCTTTTTTGGACAGTGATCAGAATTAAGCTGGTTGTTATAAATAATGTAATTAATTTAACGAAGTCGCTTGTACTTGAATTTGTCATTTCAAATTTTAATATTCGAATAACTATTGAGTTTAGCACCTCTGTTATCAAATGTAATAAAATTTTAGCCAGCAACGTTCATCGATAATTTGAGGTAACAAAATTAACGTTGCTAATTAAGCAATATCTTATAATATGAAGCATCATTGTACATTGTGATAAAGTAATTTATCGTTGATCAAAATTTCCACTATCTGAAATTGAACGATTGATCACAAAAGAAAGATGGCCAAAGCGCAAATACGGCAAAATACACACATTTAAACGCAGAATGAAGAATGCCTCTGTTTATTTTCTAACCAGTGGACACGATAGAAAACAGAGCTGTACCACGTGAAATAATGAATGTCATAACCACTGTCTTCATTTTTGCAATAATAAACGAAGCCGATTCGGTCAAGCAGAAATTCGCAACATCTACCCATAAGTATAGCCGCAATAATCGCCGAACAAAACACATCGGTCTGTTCGCACATGCATAACTTCATAAAAAAATGTAAGCTTAAGATTTCATATAATAAGAATCTTAATTATCATAATTATGACAGTATCTTATACGTATGGTTCTATAGCAAAATAAGTCTTGTACGAGACTCCGAATGCTCACTAAAAAAAAAAATTCGCAACATCACTTAAATATTGAACCACTGCGAGGAAAATAAAATACATGGGCGACAACTGCAGGCAAGAAGACGGGGCTGCTGTATATTTCAATAAGAGCAGCGAGTTGTTTTGCTGGAACAACAGCAACCCCTTGGACGCAGCAGCGTCTACGAACGTCACGGACGAATTACCATGAAATCGATTAAATTCGATGCAAGATAAACAAAAGCGATTCAGTGGCTGGCAAAGACAAACAGCGCATCTTGGACGGTGACGATCGATAAAAACTGGATGTCCCGTTTCTGTTTGTCCGAGGCGAACGATCGAATCGGACGCATAAGCGATCAACCGCAGGGAACGAGACGTTGGGGATGAGAAAAACGCTGACGAACTGTCGTCCATAACCGCGGGGTCATTCCCGGGGGAAACGCATTGGCACTGTCTAGATAGACAATACCTACATATGGTTAGGGAACGTCGTACGAAAAGCTGTAAGAGAGTCAATCGAGGACGGCATCGAGCGAGACTCGCGATACCGGGATTCCGAGTCGTAGTTTATAAATAAAACCGGATACGGGATGCTGAGGTCGATGGAAAAACCTGGACAGCCGTATATCTTCCGTGAAAGTAAGTAATGGAACGTGCGACTTACGTGCCATCCGCAAAAACACGTAAGATGCAGCTTCAAGTTGATACACGGTTGCTTTCTACCGGCGATGAACGAAGCGATTGCATGAAAGATTACCGACGTAAGGTACATCGAAAAGAATAAAGAATGTCCGAAGTAACGAATGTGTTGGTGCTTTCCAGCGAGTACCAGGTATTTGAGAACCATGGAAGTTTGAAAGTTATGTCGAGCGTCCTGCAATTTCGGTTTCGTGAAATTGCAGAAAGTTGGAGGGGAATGTACGATGAAATTGTTATTTCGATTCGGAACTAGGGAGAGAATATTAATTGATACTTTTGTGTACTTGTGCAAGGTCTGCCAGCCTTGCAGATCCACCATTTCAAATTTTTGCACTTCGATATTTGGTAATATGGAAGTCCGGAAATGTTTTACCTTGGTAGGTTAGGAACATAGGAATAATGTAATTTGATTATTGAATAACTTGATAGTTTGATTATTTGATACTTCGATCATTTGATATTCTGATCATTAGACCATTTGATCATTTGTTCAATTGTTCATTTGATATTTTGATAATTTAATAATGATATTTTGATAATGTGATCATTTCATCATTCAATAATTAATAATTTGATAATTTGATCATTTAATACTTTGATAATCCGATGCTTTCATCATTTGATAATTTAATGATTTGATAACTTGATAATTCAGAAATTTAGGAATTAAGAGGTTTAGACATGTAGAAATTCGATATTTTGATAATTAAGTATTCTGAATTTTTTTTTAATCTAGTTATTCAGATATATACGCCGATAAAATTTACAAATTTATAAAATAACAAATTTAATGCACAACTTCATCCACACAGTTTTTCTCCAATTCTCAACATGAACGGATTCGTCTCGAAATTTCAGATAGTCAGATTTTACATATTGCATGTATCTTGCGACATTGCAATATATGTATGCATTTGACAGGTACATTTCATAACTTGATACTTCATAATTTATATTACAATTTACTGTACGAAAATCAGGACGGTTTACATATTAAGAACTAATTAAAGATTTTTATGTAATAATTCTAAAGTACCTTGTTTAAGTACTTGTATTCAAAGTAAAGGTAATAATGAGGTCACCTATTAACAATAATTATTACAAATCTTAAGGACAATAGAACTATTGTAGAAATTATAAATGACAGCTATAATTCAAATCGCTTACTATTAAGAAATCTACAAACTCCGATAGGACTTGAATTTTATATATTGCGAAATAATGGAAAACAAAATGAAATTCATATATCACAAAATAATGCAAAACAAAATTATATATTGTAAAATAATTCGAAACAAAATAAAATGTATATATTACACGATAACATTTATTAAGACGGCTATATAACTTGCACTATTGTATATCGCTTTAGCGTGACTATAGCTGTCCACCGCAGCATCAGAAATACAACAGCAATAAAATCGAAATTTTCATACGATAACCGCGAAAAATCGTCAACCAAAAAATCGTCGATCATAAATCAAATAAAAAAACAAAATATTTGATACTAACAACAATTTCGTTTGCGCTCGAACGTCGAATTAAATAATTTAATGCTCGGCACTCGTCAATAGAGCAACAAAAAGATTAACCAAAGGTGAAACACAGTTTCAAAGTATATCCACCGATCCATTAATCTTCCGAAATGTCCACGGTCCACCTTTCGATCGCCATATCTGTTTCGTGTTAATGATAACGTGTTACGCCTCGCAATAAAACATAGGAGGAATGATGCGTGAAACCGAAGGTGAACAAACATCCATACTGTGACTGGGGAATCGCGAACGATCATTCACCAGTGGCATATATATATCCCCGCGAATTATGTATTTACCGGATCGTGATGCAATTTGTACGCACGGAAGTATCGAATATCGATGTCGTGAAGCACGACGGAGGCTATGGGAACACTAAAAGTCGATCTGGTTCGTTTCCAGCGTTCCATGTCGCACGTGTTTCAGACGTTGAAGCAGCGAGAACGAACGTGCCGTTTGCTTATAGCCAGCTGCTTTTATTACCGCGACTTTCATGGCCGGTGACAAAATGTTATTTGCAACGAAATCGCCAATATTTTACCCGCAAATTGTTATCCGTTCTTTATTTCGCACGCGAGGAGCATCTTCGATATCTTCTACCAAAATTACTCTTTCTCTCGACGATTACGTAGATTTTTGGTAAGACATATTTGTATCGTTAGATATAGAAAATTTGAAAGTTAAATAATGATACTATGAACTCCATGAATGTGAACAATTCTATGAACTCCATGAATATAAATAATTATATAATCTCCATGAATATAAATAATTCTATCAACTCCATGAATATAAATAATTTTACGAAGGTCTACGAAATAAATTAAAATAATACGTTTTTAATGCATTTATTATTCGGCGAACGTCTTCGTTACTGATCATTTTATAGAAATTTGTGGATTTCATTTCTGTGCACCTATTTTTGGAAAATTTCAACGAACACTTGTATCATTATCGAATTTTCTGGTAAATATATATTAATGTTGCTGATAGTATATTTGATACCTTGGTAATAATACAAAGAGCGTGTACAATGCTTTTTTTTTATAGATCATAATGGTATTTTAGAAATTTTGCAGAAATTTGTGGATATCCGTAGAGTGTACTATCTTTGAAGAAAAACTCGAACAAAGCTCGTGACATAATGGGACTTCCTGTTAAATATATATGTATTAATATCAGGTAATAGTTTACTTTATACCATGGTAATATCATAGTGTTAACAATGATAGACAAGTTTGAGGTGTTTCACATTTGTCGATGTTATTTAGAGAGACCCTAGGGAGAAGTTTGGAAACTTGGACTCTTCGGAGTTTTCCTTACGGAATTGCTGAACTTCACAAATTTGGAATTTTTGAAACCGAGATTCTAAATCAGCGTGCAATTTTCCCCCAACAAAAAGTCACCAGCGAACGGTTCAATTTCACCAGTACACGTCAAAGTAACATCGAGTATCTCTAACCGAGCTCGTAATTCGACCACAATAGCGAAAGTTGATCAACCAGCGAAACTAACGAATGTCCGTTATAATTGCGGCGGTATTTTTGCCTTTGTTGTATTTGTTCCGTAAAATCTATCCGCTGTTTGTATACGCGGCCAATTAAAAGTTTATCGAATAATAATGGCGGGATCAGAATGGGTTCAACGTCGTTAGCTGTATGAACGGAATAAAAGTAAGAGGCAACACTGGATATATCCGACAGAATCAAACTTTTAATGAATTTTCTCGGCTAAGAAAGTCATTTGCCGCTTGCGCGATCTTTTCACTTTACAGACACCGTGTACAAAATCTACGCTTATACTTTGTATTGGACTTCTGATTCTGTATTACCGTTTTTATTAAGCTTTTGCTTCGGCGGGATTCAATGAAATTTAAAGTTAAATACGAAACTTTCCGCTTTCCCCTTCGGCTCCCGCTCTAACAGAACGTTTCTGTTGAATTTAGTGGCGAAAGGACGAGAATTATTCGTAGCTTGCGCTAACTGTTCGTTATCGGTGAGTTCGATGTTGGTTTACGACGTGACAAACTTTTAAGAAAATATTAATGCCGGGACGAACCTTTAACGATGATAGGAGTTTCTTCATGGTTGATATTGAAATATGTATTACGAGTGCGGTGTTTAAATTTTTGTGAAATGTTCGAGTATTCGATACACGAAGATATTAAAATGAAAATTAGGAACTTTGAAAATTTAAGGATTTAGACATTCGATAATTTGAAAATTTGTGAATCGAAGAATTTGAACGCCCAAAAATTGAAAAATAAAAACTTTAAGAATTTTTTAATTTTGAAAACTTTCAAATTCTATTTTTCCTCCAATCACTTTTCCTTTGTATCGTGCAGCATTCGTATAAAAGTCTGCCCCCTAGTGTTTCTTGGTGCCATTAATATCACGGGACTCCTTTTTCACGCCACCTCACGAGTCGAAGTCACGAAGCAAGTAACGACCCGTACGACCTATGTAGTTCAAGAAAGGTTCGTTTCGAGCCTAAAATCATGGCAAACGGCCCAATGGTTCGATCGCGAAGAAGAAAGAGAAAAAAAAAGAGGTGTGGCCAATCTTGGAACAGAGCCTTTCTGTTACGAACTTTATATCCTTTCCGTTACACCCTCCATAGTCTACTACTTTGCAGAAAAAAGATATTTCACTCTCCCTAGCTACTTAATTTCCAATTTTCTTTGGTACCCCCTTTAAGCATTGAATATAGCCAGTCATTCATAGGCTCAGCACGCATTTTGGGACGTTCATCGATCTCAAGGAAAATCATAATCCCTTTTTGACGATCGAATGAGGAGTAATGTACACTGGGAGACCAGTTTGGCCGCCGCAGAGAAAAATGGCGATATAAGGACAGAGAATCATGTCAGTTGTTACATGTCAGTGGGTCCACATCTCTAAGTTCACATATTTTTAACATAATAAAACTCAAATTCCTGAAATTCTCAAATCCGCAAATTTAAAATATATTCAAATTGACGTATCCTTAAATTCATATATCCTCAAATTCACATATGTCCATATTCACACATGCCCAAATCCACACATGTCCATGTTCACATATGTAAAAATTCACATATCTCCAAATTCATACGTATATCCTCGGATTCACATATGTCCATATTCACATGTGCCCACATTCATGTATCCCTAAATTTACATGTTGCAAAATTCGCATATCTCCAAATTCATATATTCCCAAATTCACATATGTCCAAATTCATATGTTTCCATATCCACATAAACCCAAATTAACAAAACTTCGAATTCCTATACACTAAAATGTTCAGATCACGTGTCTTCAAATTCTCATATTTTCAAATTCTGCAACCCTTTAAATTCCCAAATATCGAAACCCCCAATTACCAAATTCCAAAAATTCCAACACCAGATTCCAAAAAATTTGCTACATCCACATTTGACTCCTGAATTTCCCTAAGCTTTCCTTCCATTCTGTCAGATCTCAAGATCTAACCAAACAGTACGAGTCTCCACGTTCATACTGAGCCTACCAGCTACATCGAGTTGTACGGGCGATAATTCGACGTTTATTTCAACAGGGTTAATGGAACCGTTCCAGAAGGGAATGCCTGAGTACTCAGTTTTTACGGTCAACACGCAACCGGCAAAATTAAACACGGTACGTAGCGAGAATGTACTCGGACCAGGAGGAATTGGACAGCTCGAAAGAATGGACTCAAATTACACCGCGCTCTATCTTGCAGAGGCTGGGAAATACCGGTGTGTCCATTCTTTCCTTTTCGGCTTTCTTCACCGACCTGATTCTTTTCCGTTCCTACGGGATATCACGGGAATATCGTCCTCCTCCGTCTCGGAAAAATTACCGGCACGTGAACGAAGAAGGATCGCGCGTCATACGCGAAGATCCTTTAACTCGGTCTCGCTGAAACGCGGATACGGCGGTATTGGTGTTGTTACGGGTCATACGAGACACCCTCGAAATATTGCGCCGATGCACGGAGTCATTCTACGCTCGCCTTGTTAGTTTATGACACGAAAAATAATCGATCAGTATCATAACGGCTTACGAGGCGAAGCTCTCTCTGGACACGCTTGATTTATGTACTGTTAAGGTAGTTCGAGATACTTGAGTCTAATGCACTTAGGATAGATACGCGAATATCATACGGAGATGTTAATTAATCATATTGAATGAGATATTAATTAATTTTGAACGAAGGTTGCTCATTATGATTTCTTTTATTTTCTTCTTGTTGACGTATCTTCAGCTATAGGAGTTGAAATTTTCAAACTTATTCTAGTGTTTTATTCCAATTTTTAATTACAGTCTCATAACACTTGATTAAATTAAATATTCAAAAGGAGAAATAGCTACATTATGTAATGAGGTTAATCGGTTTCGCAAATGAGATAGATAACTTATCTACGGAAATGAAAATTACATAGGTAACTTGTACATTAATTGCAGTTTCCGAATTCTTGAAATGATATTTCTGATTGGTAACCTCTTTATTTACAACAATGCCAAGTTCTCTTATTTACAAGCGGTAAATATTAACACGTAATTATTCATATAGCCATAATTTCGAACTTATCCGTTACTTTGAAACATTCTATTAGATAAGTGTAACATTTTTCAGAGTATATCAAACTAATTACGTTTATGTCCATTCGGGTGATTAACATTTCAAACCGAGTAAATATAACATATTAAACTTTCATATCACAAAAAGATTAGTACAATATCATACTTTCATACAATGAGAAGTTCATTAGAATTTAATTTCGATTTTCAATTAAAATTTTATTTTGAGAGAAATTGAAATGGCAAAATTACAACAATTGTTGTATGGGCCGCCGTCTGATAATAGGCTGATGTGGATCACTGAATTTTTCATTCCGATTGAAAAGACCATTTATATAAAATTAGGAATTGGGTATTTCTGGAATGCCGGAAAAGCCAATTCAATAGAATCCCCGTAAATCGTAAATTTATGGCAAACCACCCATAAATATCGAAGTGGAATCGAATCAAGATGTGCAGTGAGCCGTATACAAGCATCCGAACTCTATTTCGGTACAAACTCCACTCTTTTCGTTTTCTTTCGGCATAGATGGATAATACTCTCACCTTCTGTTACTTATATATTTTTTACTACAATCTGCCTTACTTTTATCCACGAGGATGTTTGTGTAACATAGCTCGGCAATTCTAATTAACCTTACATTGTTGTAACACAACACCTATATATACAAATGTATTTAATGTTTGATATAGTCAGTTTAGTAGGATTTTTTGTCGATACAATTAACAGATGTTTAGTAGGATTATATGACGACATAGTTAACAAATGTCAGCTTCAAAGTTATTGTACTGCAAGAATGAAATATATGGACATGTTTATATTTTTATTATATCTACGTTCCACAATCCCTATATTTTTATTATGTCTTCATTTACACTTATCAATCCCTATATTTTTACATTGGAGTAACGTGACAGTTATGGGAATAAATCGGAGTAGATTCAAAAGGAGTTGCAAACAGAAATCGAATGAACTGTGGATTTTGTAAATGAAAATTATTTATCGAGCTATCAATTTTATACTATTAAATAATGTATGAATATACTACATGGATAGTACAAATTGTTTCCTATCAACACAAAAGATAGTCAAAGAACGAAAGCCGAATAATATGATATATGAATATATTTAACAAATATTACCTTCTGTGAACCTAGAACGAACATTGATAATGATATTTGCGTAGAGTGAAAAAACGTACGTGTCAAAGTCAACAATATAGGATATACAGAATAAAGAAATGGTCCATTGTTCCGAAGAGTACATAGATTCCAGTAATTTCAAATGCGGTTGACCGCAAATAAAACACGGCGTTATTCAGATGGCGTAGTATCATGCAAATCGTCGAGGCACACGTTCCCAAGGTACCCTTGTTAGCGAAATGGAAGAAATATTTGCTGACAGGACAGCGCAAAATATAGTGGCGAACAGAGCCGACGTAATTAATAACACCCAGTTCCTGCTGGTACAAGGATTAATAGCCGTTCCTGATGGACATAACGGCTGACAGCCGGCTGCCAATTATCGTCCCGGAAAACGATACAATGCCGTTTGCGTTACAACCGTTTATCCCATGTTGATTTCGCGTAACTTTGCTTGATTGATGAACTTTCGTGAAAGTTAATTACATAATCCAAGCTATTTCTAGACCAGTGCCAGGACGATCGCATCGATCCACGATCGAGTGCACGGGTACCGCGACCGGGATCGGGTGTTCCAATTAAAAGTTAAATAGTTCCGATCGAAATCGAATTAACGTCTGCATAGATAATCAATCGATGTATTACCGTCCACCAATTACTCCTCCAACGGACCCCTGACTTATCTATTTTTAATCCGGTTCCCTCGGTAATTCGAGATACGTTCCCGGCTAAAGGTTCAATTAAGGAGCAGATATTTCGACCCGGTTCCCCGGGGAATCTACTTGCCGAATTGCTACCAGTCTCGCAATCACCGAGTCGCTTTAATTCCGCGGATCCGGTCAAGGTGCGCCATCATTTCCCGACATTATCGTGCGTGAACGCGAATCGCTTGGCATTAATTTTAGGCGGCCGAGAGTTAGCTCGATCGATAGTTCCTTAATCAAAGCGCAAGCAATTAGCGTAAACAGTGGAGATTGAGGGTACTAAATCAGATCAGATGTTGGGTAATGCATCATTTACCATCGCCTGGCCGCAGCAATTCTCTTTGACTGGCGTCCATGATTTCGCATTTCCACGGCAACGGACGATCATGGATGCCAAATCTCTGGTTACATCGCCGAAGTACATTCGTCGACATACCGGTTTCCTCATTTCCATTTTACCTATGTGAATTACAAGTGTCCTCGATTTAACCAATATGCAAGGATTATACGCTCGCATACTCTCGGCTTTATTTGAATAAGGCTAACGTGAGTGCCCGATCTTTACCTCGGTCTTTTGGGAATAATTAGGAAGGGTCGATATATATGAGGCTTCGAGATTATTGAGTTGTCAATGTTTTTTTAATTTGACAGTTGGTAAGTCTGTGAGTTATCAAATTACTGAAGACGCGGAGTTCCAGATTTTCAGATTTTCGAGAAGTCAAATTTCACGAATGTTTAAATACTTGAAATTTCTAAATTTAACAGATTCTCAAGTAGTGAAACTCAAATCCCCAAATTCTGAAGTCTCGAAATTCACAAGTCCCCGAATTCTCAAGTCCCGAAGCTCTCAAGTCTCAAATTTCTCAAATCCCCAAATTCTCAAGTTGCAAAACTTCGAAATCCCCAAATTCTCAAGTTCCAAGACTTAAAAATCCCCAAATTCTAAAATCACGTAGTTCTCAAATTTCCAAACTCCCAATTCTCGAAACTACCAAATCCCCACATTCTTAAATTCAGAAACACCCAGATTCCTTATTTCCTAAATCCCCGACTTCTCAAATCTCAAAATCCGCAAATTTTCGCAACGTTCGAATCCTAACCTGCCCAAATTCCCAACTGTCCCAATTCGTACATCTCTAATTCCTCGAATAACCAAGTTCCCTATCTTCCCATCGTCCTGTACCGCTGCCTGGCAAATGTTGCTACTTTGTTACTTCCAGAACGTGCAACTTCGAAAGCGAATAAATTTGCCAATTTGGCAACCGTGAACCAACGAGTAACGGGCCTCTCTTTACGCGAAACCACCATTCCCCCTAGAGAATCCTGCCTTGCTTGTAACTGTACAAATAGGACCTCGTGATTGCGAATGTAACACTCGTTATGTTCTTAACAAGATGCGCTGAAGTTCCGGCAAACTTCACATCATCGTGCACGCTTTTCACCCTTGATACGCGTGTACCTAAATCCTTGACAAAATTCCTCGTTTGCATTTTACACGAATAATTTGTCTGACCTCAATCGTATTCAAAACACGTTCACCAGTGTACAAATAAAAATTGCAAATACCAAAACAAGAATAACTGATTTTGCATACTTGTCCGTGCATCCTTCAAAATGAAACTCTGAAGTTTTGTCAAACTTTACACCTAGCGCCATGTTAAATCGTATATTGCCACTTTTAACGCGAATCTTGTAACTTTTGTGTCATTTATTTACCAGGTTGGAACATATTAAGTCGCATATTGCCTTTGTACAACGAGAGAATTTGACCTCACCCAAATCTCATCCGAACTATGTATACATGTACGTTTTTTGTTCAGATCGATATTTGATAACATTTTACGTGAGAAAGTATTACATGACATATATATTCAATACAAAAATTTGCAATTGTACCCCATGAATAATATTGATTTTTTTGATACTGTATCTTGATACTCTTTGATGTAAAGTATCCGACAGAATTGAACCCCTGCAGGAACAAGTATGCAATTTCATGCAAAAGAAAACATGCAAATATACTTTCTTTTAGATGCAACTGTATATTGTTTTCACATACATGAATTTTTAACACATTCTGATTAAAATGTTAGCTGACTCGCTTTACATATACATCGCCCTCGTGTCTAAGAATTCCTTGAGAAAGATCTTAGAAGGACTTTATAAAACAAGACATTATAAAAAAGACACATAAAAAAAATCATCTAAAAAAAGATGCGTTAAGAAAGACGTCTAGAAAAGATGCGTTAAGAAAGACATCTAAAAAACAGGCGTTAAGAAAGGCATCTAAAAAACACGCGTTAAGAAAGACATCTAAAAAGGCACGCGTTAAGAAAGACATCTAAAAAGCACGCGTTAAGAAAGACATCTGAAAAAGCACGCGTTCAGAAAGTCATCTGAACATAGAAAGTCTTCTATGAAATTATGGTGGCAAATTTTTCAGCAGGATCAAATTGGAGGCGCACGTATTGTTCGTAATGAAACAATAAGAAGACTATAACACGAGGTTAAAAGGAAACGATCCGAGGAATTCGGCATCGTTCGTGCATCGTCCCCCTTATTGTCTTTCAACGATGGCGGTCGAATTGCCGGCGTATTGCAACAATCCGACTTGCCTTTGTTCGGATCCGTGGAATTTCCTGCCAATACAGATTGAATCGTGGCCCTGGTCGTTTGAACTGAAAATCCTCCTCGAATGAAAAACTTTGAGAAACGCTATCGAGTAGAAAATCCAGCGAAACGGAACGGGTCATGTTCAGCCTTCCGTCGAGAAAATTGAAACTACAATCAAGATCGTCATAGTCTCGTCTAATACACAGGATGTTTATATTCTTCCTCTGTCCGCGATTCACGCCGTTCCTTTTCTGATCAACTTTTCAAACGCGTTTGTTCGTACGTCACGAGCCTCGTACGTGCATGAAGGAACAATCGTACACGTGACGGGAACAATCGATCATGTCAAAATGGTAGATTTTAATTTATGGAAAATTATTGAGGGGCTTTCTTTGGGGTGGGAAATTATTTGGTACTCTCACGTATATTAGCAACTTCACGATTTAGAAAATAAGATTCAGGTTTAAATTTCAATTAAGATTTGTATTTAAGAAGTTCAATAGTGGAAGTATGTTATTTTTAAGTGAAAAATTAGATACATTACTATTTATTTAGATTGATTGTATCAGTATTGCATACATATCATTATTTTAAATATTAATAATGCTGCGATCAATTCAAATTATGGACGATATAAATTACTTGTTTTCGTTAATACTAAATTGCTTCAATTATCAATTAACAGAGCTATTAATTTGGTCACCAATTACATGTTCACATTTATGCGTAATATAAAGAATCATTATAAGTGCCAATATATTTCCCATTTCTCTTTCATTTATCTTCAACCAAATGACCGAGACAATGATAAATTAAATTTAATAAAAATAAATGTGATCAGATTAATTAATCAAAACATGATAACTTTAAGTAACAAAAGGTTGTACAGTTGTTTAGGAATAAAAGTTGTAGTAAAAGTTATACAAGTTCTAGCAAGTAACCTACTTGAAAACTGCAGAAAATGCTGCTCATTGCTTTAAGATAGACAAAACCCACGGGACGGGAACAATTTGCTGCTTACACGTCATGACATTTCAGAAAACTTATTATCTGTGTAATGACAGTAGCAAAAAGGTGAAATATACTCGAAGAGGAGAACAATAAAATAATAAGATAAGAAATGGTACCAACTATCTACTGGTAAAATTTCCTAGAAACTTCTTAAAGTTTCGTTCTAAAGGGGATACGAATATTGTCTAACATAAGTACCATACGTCACCGACCTTCTGGACAAATCTTTGCTACATATGGGAGTATATGCGTGTTTGAAACAATATTTGCTGACAGATCGAACAATCTCTACATTGGAATATATAGAATATATTGGAGTGTATAGAAATATTGATATATTGATTTTCATGATAATCCAACTCAAGTTGTCAAGTCCCCACTTTTGCAAAATTCCAAATTCCCACTTCCTAAGCATGGAAATCTTCAAATTTCCAAAATTCTAAATTCCTATCTTACTCAGTATGGAAATATTCAGATTTCAAAGGTGCCAAATCTCCGTCTTCCTAATCATGGAAATCTTCAAATTTCTAAAATTCCATTTTCCCAACTTCCTCAGCATGGAAATTTCCAAATTTCCAAAATTCCAAATTTGCGTCTTCTTAAGCACGGATATCCTCAAATATCCGACTCCAAATTTCTTAGTTCCCAAAGTCTCAAACATGGCGGTCCATGAATTTCCAATCCCTCAAACTTACGCATAAAAAAATCCCGAGTTTCCAAATTTGCCAACTTCAAAATACAGAAATCCTCAAATTCCGAAACTCCAAGTTTGTTCCCTTAAATCAGAAATTTATCACGGCGCAGCAAGCGTTCCGCGTAGACGCAACGCTCGTTTTCGGGAAAAGTAATCAGTTGGACAAGCATCGCGAGAACTACGAGAAAACTTAACCACGTAATTTAGGGCGAGTCAACGCGGAAAAGGTTTCGTACATTTTTGTCGGGAACGCGAGCCCCTAGGATAGAGTTGAAAATAAAGTGATGTTGGGGCAAAATTGCAGCGGCTTTGAGGCAACGAAACAAGGCAGAGTTGAAGAGAGAGCGAGCAAAAAAAAGAGAGACAGGAGGAAGGAGAAAAGGGTCAGTTTATTAAGAGAACGAATGAGCCGGAGGAATGTGACGGTAGAGAAAAAGGAAAGGGTCAAAGTGCAAAGCAAGTTGCCCCGCGGACTTTACTATCTCGTGACCCGCTTCGAAATTGCATTTGCGTCTCCAACAATAATTACTCGCACCGTTTACCTGGTTGTATAACTCGGCTTTACCAGCAGGTAATGGAATCGTTGGTCCTCTGCGGTACCATTCTGTCGTATTATTCCTTTATATCCCTATGATCACGTCCGAATCCCCTCATCGCTGATTCTCACTCTATTGACAAACACGGTGGGAGTTGATGATGTCACATAATCGCGAGGATGACCGATCGAATGCTTGTCGGAACAGAAACGATGGAAATATGGAAAGCTGTTACATTTTGGAAATAAATTTGATTTACACGGTACCGAAGTAGATGTTTTTAGAAAGAAAAGATGATCTGGGTAGTGGGGTAAATAAGTAGGAACCAAAGTACATAAGGGTTGTAGGACACAGTGGAACTTGAAAACTTCGTAATAGGTATTTAGGAATATTCAAGGTCATAAATCTCCAAATTATCAACTTATCAAGTTCTCAAGTTTCCGAGTTTTCAAGTCTTTAAATATTCAAATTTTGTAATGTCTAAACTTCTAAATTTCAGTTTCAAAATTTGTAAGTTTCTTAATTTCTAAATTTCTGAATTAAGATCAAGCCGTAATTTCACTCAACCTAATTTAATTGATTATACAAAAATAAATTAAAGAACTTATAGACAGAAACGTTTAATTAATTTAACATCAATGCAGTATTAATTCAATGTGTATTAAGTGTACTCTCGTAGCAAGAAAATGAACATTATTTACTGTGTAACGTGATGAAGTGTGCTTATTTCGTAAATAATTCTGCCGCAATCATCGAGACGATTGCATAATACGGCGAAGAGCGATACAAAATGGGGTATAACGATTAAACCGTCGGGAAATAAATCTTCCAGCAAGCAGCATGCAACAACAATGCAGTCGATGAAGTTTACTCTCGCGGAGAGCTGTTTTATCGCGTCCTAAAGTTGCACATAAAGAAAAGAACCCGGCCTACAGTGTTCTTTTCAACAATAGTACCGCGAAAGTAAGAGGCGAACGTCACTATTCGAAGAAATTTATTGCTCACCTTCCGTCGCTACGACCCCGCCATTCTAGCGAACCTCCATGGCCCGTTTCCTCTACTGCGACTTACTATCAAGTAAGCCGTGCCCGAGAAACGGTCTTGCATTCGATATAACGCCGCTACCTAACCAATCCACCGTGACAAAAGATTTTCAAACGAACCGAGTTGATTGTACGATCGACATTGTTCGATCGCGGCGATCTCTTCGTTCGAAAACGATATTTGCCTCGATTTCTCGATCTCAGGATCTTGTAAATATCGATTATCGACTATTTTTCGATATTATATTGATTAAGATATCGTTATCGATAATTTTCAGAATTTGTGAATTTATAAACTTATTATGAAAAGGAATGGCATTTGAAAATTTTTTGGTTATGTTGTATGGGGAGTTACGGGGTGTAGGAATTTGGGGATATAGAAATTTGGATGCTTTGGAAATTTGAGCGTTTAGAAATTAGAGGATGTAGAGATTTGGGTGTTTCAGAAAATTGGAGATTTGGGGATCTGAAGATATAGAAATTTGAGTGTGTTAGAAACTTCAAGATATGGAATTTGAAAATATACAGATATGAATGTTTTAGAAATTTAAGAGTGTAGAAATTAGGAGTACAAAGACTTGAGTGCTCTAGAAACCTAGAGATTTGGGGATCTGAGGATATAGCGATTTAGGTGTTACAAAAACTTGAATGTTTAGGAATTTAGAAATATAAAGATTTGAGTGTGTTAGAAATTTGAGAATACATGAATTTTAGAACACAGAATTCTTAAGATTGAGAAAACGAATTTAAGAATTATCGAATAAATGCCATAAATACCCACTCTACCTGCCATATTGTACATTTATTGCTGCAATGCTTCACATCTGTCTCCATTTACTTCAACGTTACCTGAGCGACATTGTCGCTATATCGAATTATCGATAATATCCATATCCATTTCGATAATATGTATACCTGTCAACAACGACGCCAATGATTACGTATCTACTTAACCCTGCTACGAGCACAAACGCGATTATAATAAGGTTGTTTTTGTGAAACGTCCCGAATGACTGCGAGTCCCGGAACATTTTCTCCTCGATGTTTGTCGAGCGTTTCTTATGACGGAAACGGAAAATGAAGAGAAAAAAGGGGACACGTTGACGAGACAGAGGGTGTATGAAAGAAACAGATAAGCGAAGAATAATGCATGATAAGGGAAGCGGTAAGAAGAATGGGAGAAAAATGTCCGTGGTTTGTGATGACTTTCCTGAATGCTTGACTGTGCTATTGTGCCCGCCGCAGTTCTTGTTCACGCGGGGTGAAATCAAATTATTTACTACCATGATATGATTTGTGAGAAAATTACGGTACACAAAATATTTGGTATACTTTGTAATAAATTAACACGAATTCGTATATCCACAAGTTTGCATTTACAAATCTATATTCTCAATCTTCTATGTTTTCAAATTCCAACATTCTTAAATTTCTACATTTTCAAATTGATGTATTTTCGAATTTCAAGAGCTTCAAATTACTATATTGTGCAATTTTTATGTTGGCAAATTTGCATATTTTCAAATTTCTACATTTCTAAGTTCCTATAGCCCCAAATCCCTACATCCCCACATCCCTGAATCCCTACATTGCCAAATCCCTACATCTCCAAATCCCTACATTCCTACATCTCTACATCACCAAATCCCTACATCCCCAAATCCCTACATCCCCAAATCCCTACATCCCCAAATTCCTACATTCCCACATCCCCACATCATCAAATCCCTGCATCTCCAAATGCCTACATCCCCAAATTCTTACAACCCCAAAATTCGACATCCTCAAATTCCTTCAAACCCGTAATCACTACATCTCGAAATACATACAACCCTAAATAGCTATATCCCCAAATGTCTATATATCCAAGTTCCAAACCTCCCAAAGACCTAAATTCCAAAATTCAAAAATTCTTGAACCCCCTAATCCTCAAATTCTCAAATCCACAAATTCTTCAATCACTAGAATCACGAATTTCCAGCTCCTCGAATCATCAAATTACGAATCTCTAAATCCTC
Source organism: Coelioxys conoideus (assembly GCA_947623535.1). NCBI lineage: Eukaryota > Metazoa > Arthropoda > Insecta > Hymenoptera > Megachilidae > Coelioxys > Coelioxys conoideus. The sequence continues at coordinate 13,033,313 of OX392457.1, read as the reverse complement.
GAATCTCCAAATCCCCAGACTGAAAATTACATAAACCGCTCTCAACGTTCTCCTAAAGTGCGCCAAAAGTTTCGCAGTACTTATTCAACGACTTCGCGCGACAAGATCCGTGGCTCAACTATTTTATGCGGCCGATAAAGTGTCAATGCCGGCATAAGAGACGCGAAAATTACGGAATTCAATTAGGAAGCACCCGAGAATCATCGCGAACTCGTCAGCTGTAATTACATCGGGGCTCTCTGCATACGATGGTCGACGAAATTCGAGGATCGGATTATAGGAGAGCGGGCGGAAGCATAACGCAATCAAAGCACCGATAGTGATACCGGGAAAGAAGTAGGTAAAGTGTCACCTGATTAATTAGAAGCGCCGACATAAATGACAGCGTACGCGGTTAGACGGCGGAATGAAAAGAGGATCCCGATGTCGATGACACGATTTCAAAGTTGATGAAAGCCGTAGCGAACACGCCCCGACAAGATGATGGAACGCCATGAGTAAATTTGTTGAAGCGGCATATTGAAAATCAGATCGATATCGAGGAAGGAACACACTCGTCGTGTTAATTTCAAAGAAGCCTTTTCAAACTGCTGCCGTACGCGCTTTTCATCGCTGGCTCGCTCGATCCTGTCCCGCTCGATTCGGCCCATTAATTCGTCGCTCCGAAATAAATTTCATTCTTTCTCGTCGAGATTTTCGGGAATTTCGCAAATACATCTCTTCTCCCCCGCTGTTTCAGCGCGGCACAATTTTTTACTTTCGCATTTTCCGTTTTTTTTTTTTTTTTCGTTGTATACTGCAGACATTTTGCCTTTGTCTCGGTGGATTTTTCGTAGGTACTCTTTTTTTTTCGCATTTTTGACTTGGTCCAACACTACGCTTTAAATTCCCTTCAGTCCTATTCCCTTCGTATACTTTTCACGAGCCCCGACTGAATCGCGTCTACGAGGACCAATATATTTTGAGTCTCGTTGTTATCGTACACACCAGCCCACTACACACATATTGCTTGGAAGGACAATGGGTAGACTCGACCTATTTTATGCGCACGACTGTTCGTTATCTACCATTGTCAACGTCTTCGTTCCAGATTCTCAATCTGGCGTGAATGCTCTTCTTAAATGTGCAACGACGCTTGCATTTGCAGTAATGTCTACGAATTCACAAATTTTTTTAATTTCTGCACTAACATATTCACGCATTAGCAACTTCTCAAAGTATCAATTTATCGAACCATCAAATTTAGAAATTTTTAGAGGTGTACATTTAAAAATCTTAAAATTCTGAGATTCAAGAACCAAATATGTTCAAATCCCTACACTTGTAATTTTCCAAATTTTCAAATCCCCGAATTTGTAATTTTCCAAATTATCAAATCCTCAAGTTTGTAATTTTTCGAAATTTTAAATCCACAACCACATTTTCAAACGCACAAAATTTTCAGACCTCCAAATCGACAAATTTCTAACACAAGTTTCAGGCACTAAAAATTCTGTATTTACAAATTTGCAGATTTGCAAAGGTCCATATTTGAAAATTCCTAAATATTCAAATTCCGAATTCGCAAATGTTCAAACTCTACAAATTTTCCTTCGAAATCTCGATTCAAAATTAACATAACCTCAAAACATTCCAAAATATTTTCTTCACCTTATATTTAAAAAATCGTATATCGTATATCTGCTACCATAGACGTAATTAAACGTTATAATTTCTCCTCCACACATTGTTTAATTTCGAATTTCAACATCGGCCGGATCCCAATTAAACGGGTAATTTACTAAATGTTTATAATGAAAAGAAATCTTGTCTAAAATAAAACCGATATATTAAACTGAGTGTAGAGAAACGTGCTGCATTTAATATGAAACAATAATAATTTGCTCATTATAACTTTCTATCGAATCAAACTACGTTTGACCCAGTAATTGTTACCTCAGCACTCATTAGATGCGAAATTTCACGTACGCGAATTTCCAAAGCTCCACTTTCATCATTTTCGTAATATTTATATTAATTCCAAGTTAAGTAATCACGATGATTATCGATCCGTCCATATTCCCCGTCGTTTACACAGTACAATTACGAAAGTCACGTCCTGATGTAAATTAATTGCAAATTTAAACATCAGAACATTAAACAAAGTTGGAAATAATTGTTAACCCCAACAGTTTTTCTTTACAATAATATTCATGTAGTAATAATAGCATCCGACAACGATCATTTAGAAGTTGTTCAAATATTTCACTTCTCTTTACATCATTTATCATTATTTTTCTGTATAAGTCATTAATTTTAGATATAAGATGTAACATGACAACTATTATATATTTCTTCAATATTTTATCAACAATGGTCTATTTCTTCCATGATTTTGTATTTTAGTTCACTTATTTCAGATTCTCTTTTAAAAATTATCATCGTGCAGATTTTTTTTCAAGAATTTATTTTCATCGATAATTGAAATTTGCAAATGGATACACCACTTATTGAACGTTGAAACATATCTTTCAGCAATATCGATAGATCGGGTTACAGCCATTCGTTGAAAATGTAATTTAAGGCAAATACCAAACTTGGCATCCACGAGACTTCACCGTTCCATTAATTTATTAACGTGACGGGACCGAATTTCGCTGAACACGTAAATTGATGATTACAGCAACCCGAGAACTCGTGTACTCTCTCTATCACCTCTCTCTCTCCCTCTCTCTCTCGCTCTCTCTGCAACTTTACTTCCTTCCTTCGCTCTACCATGCAGTTCAAGTAGATTCGCCTGATAATACTCAGACATGACTGTGTCAGCAGGAACAGTGTCTACTGGCGAACTACCCGTCAAATACATACACTCCTGTGTCGCATAGCAATCTTGCTTCTTGCATCTATTACAGGAATGTATTTATTTAACACGTTCGTGATCTTGTGATCTCTATACGGGGAAATTGTGTTACGAAGGGGAAGGATGTATCGGATCATATATTGTAATACGTTGGAAGGCTGTGCGTTATTGCGATCGTATATAGAATTAATATAAATAGAACAAATAGAAGAAGAAAAGAAAGAGGAATGGAAGAAGTAAAGTGAGGGGTATAAAATACAATAAACGAGTTTCCATAGATATTTAAAGTTTGGTCACAGTGAAATGGCGTACCCTTGTTCTACTTATACCGTGACATAGATAAAATGATAGATAATTAATTTATACAGTAGATAGATATTAAATTAAATAGCGTGATATGAGTGGCATTGTTATTTGATAGTAAACAACCGAGGTGTGATCAAACGATTTTATATTTGGAAATCTTGCCACTGAAAAATTTTGGAAGTTATGGCTTAAGGAATTGAATCACAAAACATTCGGCAATTTGGGTATCTAAACATTTGGGAGCTTGGAAACTTGAAAATTTAGAATTGTGGAAATTTGAACTTGAACAATACAAGATTTTTTAATTTGTTAATTATAAAGTTGCAAATCTAGAAATCTAGAAGTTTAGAAATTTAAAAATTCGGAAATTTGAAAACCTAGAACTTTAGAATTTCAGTAATGTAGAAATTCAGAAATCTAGGAATTTAAGAATTCAGAGGTTCAGAAGTCCGGAAGTCCAGAAATCCGGAAATCCAAAAATCTAGAAATTCAATAATTCTGAAATGTGAAAATGCCAATTTTCCGATACCATAAATTTAGTGACTCAAAAATATCGAATTCAATAAATCTGACAGCCTTAAAATCACGAACCTTGTTCATTCGAAAATGTAGAAATTCATCAATTTAGAAGCTCGTAACTTTAAAAGTTAAAAAAATATAAAACTCAAAATTCCAAATTTGCAAACGTCCGCACCTAAGAATTATCCAACAATCAGTTCCCGTTGCTGCCCCTAAGTGGATCGAACGGCTTCGAATTTATTTCTCCGCGAGGGCGTTTAATCAACTTAATTCGTGTTCGATTCTCCGATCGCGGTCGAAGCAATTCAAAGTCAACGAAGCAACCAATTAATTCAAGTTGGTCGTTCGTTTCGTTAAGCGGCGAGCCGGCGGTTTGGTGCGAGTCGGTCGAGCAATATTATTTCGCGCTGTCGCGAAAGATCTATTTGAATATCTATCAGATTGCGCGTGGCCGCAGTGCTCGGTATCTAATTGCGGAAAACCAGAACGCTGCCAAAATGGAGGGTGTCCATAGAACGGCCGTGTATCGAAGGGGATCGCACGTGGAATTTCGCTCGTAACTCGTCGTCCGGGTCGTTCTCTATAGACGAACAATTTTCCTTTTGTTATTTCGTCCGGCCGGTTTTTGTCAGCTTACTGAATTACCTGACACGGCCGAAATTAACTGTCCGCCACATGGCATCCCGGCGATTTACTAATTTCAATTGCAGAACACCGGGAATCGTTGTGTATAAATTTCCCGGCTGTAAATTGAGGAGAACGCGCGGACGCTGGCTCGCGCGAGAATAAATTATTCCGCCGAATTGCCAACAAAAAAAAACTGTTGCGCCTCCGCAATACGATTTATTATTAATCGCGGGACACCGATCGAGATAATCGCGCGAAATACTCGTCGAGTTCGAATTCCTTTCGAACGAAAATAATTATTCCGCGTGTTGCGGAATTCAGAGAGTCGCGAAAACTGGATAAAAATCGATGCGATGCCGTATCGGCATTAATTAAAACTTCGCTACGACCAAGTGGCACGAAACGTTCTAATTGAAGAGTGGATTCCGAAATAGAATGAACTGTCTGTGCGGTCAAAATTTCGCGAATTTTGGCGAGCGAGTTAAAAACTTCGACGTCCACGATAATTGTTTCGGTGCGCTAGTGTATTCACGGCCGAATTCGAAATTAATTAAAATAACATCGCGTCTCCGATGAGCTGGTAATTAAACTTTTCGACAAACCTCTGTCGACGACGGATGATCAAAATTTTCATTTCGGTAATTGACGCGTCGATCGATCGTTACATTCCTCGTTGTAGTATTCGCGAGTTCTCGTCTCGAATTCGCATACGATGGATATTGAGTTGTTCGAATGAAAGTTTACCTGTAACAGAGAAATCAAACGTAACGAGGTTGTGAAACTTTCCTGCTTGTGGGAACATTAATTTTTAATTTCAAGCATTTTGATTTATCGAGTATAGTGGTGCAACACTACAACCACCGAACCATTTGACACATTAAGTATTCTTTTTTGCATTACAAAATTTAAAAGAATGCATTGTGTGTATACAATTATTTAAATGACATATTAAACGATTCACATAACATAACTCAACTACTGGACATACGAACTTAACTTACTAATTTGTACACATACTGTAAGTATACATAGCCTCATCCGTGTATTAATTTATGTTTTATCGTATGTTTATTTATCTGTATGTCCATAGATTACTGTTAAAAAGAAGTCATCGAATATTCGCGATTATTTCAAACAATCAAACATCGCATGGACTCAAATTTCTTTTTATCAATGACATAATTGATCATGCAGGATCTTTCATTTCGGATTGGAGATTTCTGATCAGGAACGATAAAGATGGGCATTTGACAATTTAAAAGTTTAGAAACACAAACATTCGAGAATTTGAAACACAGAACTTTTAAAAACTTTAGAATTTGTAGATATAAAAAATTTTCAATTAAAAAGTCCGAAAATTGAATACCGTTCTGATTGAAATATCAGAAAATTTGAAATTTCGGACATGTGCTTAAAAACGTCGGGAAAGTAGATGGACGCATTTTTATGGATGAAAAAACGGAATCACGGACGTCCGCTCGTAACGGACGGTTAGTTCATTCGGAAAAACGATCGTACTTTAGTCAGAGTTTTTTCTCAAGATGGCTGCATCGGTAACCCCGATAAAACCAAGATGAATCGGTGGAGCTGTAGCTCGCGACTTAAATGGGGTGGCACTTAACGGACCGCGGATATAGAAACGCGGTTTCTATTATCCGGTCGCGACGGGATCTCGAGCCGCGAAGGCGACGTCATTCGGAAATTGGAAAATATATCTTGGCCGTTAAAAAAGGGCCAACCCGATATATAGCCAGGCTGCGACCGGGTGCAGCGAGATTTTTCCAGGAAGCTGCTTACCACCGTTACGTTTGATTTATCTCTGATGGCACGTTGCGCGACCATGCGACCGGAATTAAGTAACCCGCGATAATTTAGCCTGTCTGCCTCGTTCTGGAATATTTACTGGGACTCGATTAATTTCTGCGGTACTAGTTGGCTTGTTTATACTTCTCGCGGAATATTCGGGTAATAAAATTGAAACATTGCAATCGAAGGAGAGATTATAGAATAATACCAATTATGGAGACTGTTATCGATGCTTTACGTACCTAATTGAACGCCTTCATACATCTTTACGCAATACAGAACATCGTATTCGAATCAGTCATTTTATGAGACACGTACTCTTGTATCTCTTAATAAATAATTTTGATAGTATTTGATGATATAACTAGTGAAAATAGCTGAATATAGTCAGTATAATCGATCAGGTTCGTTAGAAATAGAATTGGGTGCTGTTTTAACGAATTTGACGAAAGTATAAGCAGATTAGTACAAATTGATGAAATGAAACAATTATTACATAGCAATTTGAAGTTTACAGCTTGAAAAGAATAACTGTATACGTAAACCTTTCACATACATACATTATGTTTGATTGCTTGTCAATTCAGATAAATGGTCGGTTACAGTCAAATATAGTTTGGGCACCCCACAATGAAGGCGATTCATGCTGATATTTGCGTCCAATGTTTGGAGAACACTCATATAATGGAATCGTGGTGCAACGTTAGTTTCAAACAGCTCGATCAAAGTCCAATCTAAGCTGAATTTAATTGATACCTACACTTTGCTACAAAATGAATCGAATCTCTAGCTTTGACCAATTAACTACCCACTTATTAAAATTATTAAAAGCAAGCAATGACGAGTATACGCGACGGACACAGGACAAATGTTCCTATTAAAAATTATACGAAAAAAGTACAAAAAAATGAGGAAAGGTTACACTATTATTCGATAGACAAATAATAACTAATCAATGTTAATAGCATCGAAATGAAATTTTAGACTGACATGCATACAGATCGAACACAAGATAAATGCTTCCATTATGAATTATACGAAAGAAGATAAACAAAAACGAGGAAAAGTTATACCTTTATTCGATAAAAAATTAATAACCGATTAATGTTATTAGCACGGAAATAAAATTCTAAATTGACGTTGTACAAGTTGAATGCAGTTAACTGGTTAAAATTCCAAAGAATTTCTTTGGAACCTCCGTTTAAAGAAAATTTGTAAAAACGTACCCTTACATATTGTAACAAAAATGTACACCATGCGTTTATCAATGTTGCCCCTTGTACCAAATATACCATGCGAATACATACTACCGAAATGTCGCAAACCACCATAACCTTCCATTAATCCTAAACACTTTTCCCTGGATCCCATACTCATTTATCACTCGCTCTCAAAGCACGTTGCAAACAAACCCAGAAACAAAACAGCGAAAGGGAAGCTTACGTAACATTCACACTCGGTCCCACGCCGCGTTACATTATTACGAAGGCTCAGTTTTAATATTCGGGATTTACGAGCGAATAAATCGTGATGAGCGGTAAGGATATGAAAGTTGCCGTTGGCTACGGCCTGTTTTCAATCCGTACATCCTTCCTGTAGTTTCACAGTTTACTCTGTCCCGGTTTCCCCGATGTTTTCGTTTACTTTTCCGACCGACCGCCATTTCCTTCGTCGTAACTGCCCCGCTTCGTCGCCTAACCAATCGCGCCGGATAACCGCGCGTAAAATCTCCGATGTGTGCCCTGTTTTACAAGCAACAGGAAAACATCTTCCTACGTGGCTTTTTATTTATTCTGCCATCGTAACGTTGCCGCGGGAAAATTGAAATCCTTCAAGGACAAATGAATCGTGCGCGATCGAAATGAATTTCTTTATTTATCGGACATACGTTAACCACCCTTGTCTTTTCGTCGTTTGTGTTCGAGCTTTTGCGAGGACGATTTTTCATTCGAGAGTACTTGTACAGATATATGTTCTAATAAATGTGTACATCTGAGATGTGCATTAGATGTGTACATTTGTATGTGCATAGAATATGCACCTTGGATAAGTACATTGGACATATAGATATAATACGTACAATGGGTATGTGCATTAGATGTGTATTATACATTGGGTGTGTACATTGGTTATGTACATTAGATATGTGCATTGGATATGTTCATTGAGTATGCAGATTGGATATGTACCTTGAGTAAATACATTGGATATGTAGATTCAATATGTACATTAGATATGTAAATAGGGTATGTACATTGGATATGTACATTGAATATGTACATTGGATATGTACATTGAATATACAAACATTGTATATGTGCATTGAATATGTGCATTAGATATGTACATGGAATATGTACATTGGATATGTACATCTAAATGCAAGTAGCTGTTCGAATGAGATGCATTACGATTAATTTACTTGATTGCGGTGTAATGTCGACTTAACGGATTAAATGAGGAAAGTATCAAATGGTATAGCGATGTAATCGGGAATAACGTGTTCACAGAAACAGAAGAAAAACACGAAGAATTTAAGAAACGAGTTGAAAGTTTCCTGGTTACGACGTGTATATCCAATTTAGCCGTCCCCTCGTAACAATATTCGTCCTCGTTCCTTGACGTTTTATTCGTATTATTACCATCGTGAAGCAGCCGTTTCAAACGTTGCACCGATTCCAAGCTGCTATCGTTCTAACTATAGCCGACATTTTTATTGCGCCCCGGTGATCCCTCGTAGTACTTCACGAAAGCGGAGGAAACGTTTAAGAAATTTCTATTAACATTTTGCCCTCGAATTTGGAATTCGCAGATTTGGAAATTTCAGAAATTTGCCGATTTGGAGATTCGGAAGTACGTGTATAGGAATATTTCAGATTTTGAGAATTTTTGGACTTAGGTACTCGGAAAATTAGAAATTTTGGAAGTTGGGAATTTGAAAGCACAGAGTTTATCTTTAACGAACCTAGAATCTCACAAGGATTTTAATTTTGGAATATAGGATACTTGGAGTTCGAGAGTTAGGAAATTTGGAAATTTAGAAACTCGGAAATGAAGAAACGTGTGACCTAATTGAAAGGTGGAAATTTGAAAATTTTTATCCTCAAGAACTTGAGCACTTGAAATCGGAAAAGCTCCGATGTTTGTGCTTCGAAAATCGAAAGCGACGTGGATGTTCAACTGTTTCTAATTACATGCATGTTATATGCATGTGAATATTATACACATGTGCTATGTATATGCGTATGTGTAAACGTTAGTAGCTGTCAAAATAGATGTAAATTGCTTCAGAGGGCAAAATCGATATTCCAGCAGCAACCATCTACTCTACATGGTATGCTATATTCACGGATGATCGTTCATTAACTGGCAATATCCTTAAATTGCCAAGATCGATTTAGGTCGCGAATTTGGCACGCTGCTCGCGAGCGTGTCGCTTCATCAAGCGAATAAAGTGCAAGCGTGTAAACCTCAACTGTATCACCCGACCGTTTCAACTCACACCCCTTTTCCCACGAAACCTACATTTCCCTTGTGCCGCTGGAAAACCGTTTCACTGCGTCCTCTAATACATGCATCCTGCATGCTTGTGTAAATGAATACACGATCGTGTTTCTGTTTCAACAAAACGGTCTTATTATTGCGATATGTTGACTAATAGAAAATTAAACATTAGTCAATGAGTCCAAATCGCAAAGTCGACTAATCGAAAATTAACCGATTAATTATAGCTCTCTCTTAATCGAAATATTATACAATTTTATTGAAGAGTGGAAATTTTGCAAATTTTGCAAATTATAATTGGCGATTATTTGAATTTACGAGTTTATGATTGTATAAATTTGTCATTTTATAAGATAATGACTGTGAATTGACGAATTTATTACTATATTTCCAAATTTCTGAACGTACAAATTCTGAAATTTTTAGAATTCTCGAATGCTCAGGTTCTAGAAGCTACGAATTCCAAAATTTTCGTATCCGTAAATTTCTACATTCTCAAATTTGTAAACTTTCGAGTTCCCAAATTCCGAATTTTCCAAAATTCTAAAATCCCTATACCGGAAATCCCCGAATCTTTAAATCATCAAATCCCCAAATTTACATTTTCCTAAATTTCCAAACTCACTAATCTCCAAATCTCCGATTTTTGAAACTCTTGCATCTGCAGATCCCCAAGTCCCCAACTTCTAAAATTTCCAAATTTCCAAATTTCCAAATCCCCAAATCCTAATATCCCCAAGTCCCAAAATCTCCGAATTCGGAAATCCCCACATTTCATCACTCCCAAATCGCCCAAAGTCCCGAATCTCCAAATCCCCAAATCCTCAAATATCCAAATTTTCCACTTGCTACATGTGCAGATCTCCAAATCCCTAAATTCCAAAATTTCAACATTCCAAAATTCCTAAATTTCCAAATTCCCAAATCCCCAAATTTTCAGATTTCCAAAATTCCAAAGTCTCCCTCCCACCCTCTACAAACACCATACCTAATCACACCGGCGAATTAACTCGACCTTCAGCCCGATCAAGTTAATGACCGACTCCACGTGTCATGACGATAACAACTTTTTGCGACAGCGAATACTCGATAAAAAGCACTGTCGCGAAGTAAATGTATCTGATGAAGCTCTCGAGTGTAACGAGCACGGGGAGAATTAATACTGCCGGACACGGTAGCTCGTTGGTATTCTTGGTAGGCACGTAATCAACACTGTTGAAAGGAAGGAAGCGACTAGGCTACAGTCGTCGAGAAAATCGCCGGCGGAACAAAGCTCGCAATTTTCGCCGTTTGTCCTTCAGGGCAATTTGAGTGGCTTCTTTCTACGTTGCGTGAACCTCTTGCTTTCACCTTTGTCCCGGTTTACGAAGCCGGAAATGCTGGCTCAAATGCCCCACGACCCTTGAGAAAATGGCGCGGCACAATATTTGGAAAAGGAGCACGAAGATGAATGGCGGTCGCCACTGGGAATTAAATGTAACCGTGGTGAACCTCCGCTAACAAAAGACGTCCTAATTATCAGCACAGTCAATGAACTTCCGTGTTCAGACATGAAGAACAATTGTACAACACGCTGGACGAATTTCCAGCTTTATTTGAAACGCGACGACAGTTAATTTTGTGCTCTGCGATTTTCTGGCACACGTCCTGTATATTTTCTATTTCGGTTATTATGTGGAGTGTATAAACTGAGTGGCTTTTTTTACATAATTCTATTGCCATGGTAGATGGGTAGATTGCATGATTTTGGGATGTGTATTTAACGAAGCCGAAAAGATTCATTCTATGGTCGCTTGCAAAGTATCAAGGTCATTAATATTTCATAGTGAAAGTGATTTAGTGTTCGAATCAAACGAGAGATTTGCCCTGCCATTGGAAACATCATTCGATGTTAATCGTTGGTCTATGAAACTCACAATTAAAATAAATTTTTAATCCTTACTTTGGCCAGTCTGAATTACGCACCAAACATTTATTATTCAGGCAGAAAATCATACAATTAACTGTTACAATATGATCCGTAAATAAACGAAATTGAATTATGAATCAAACATTCATTTATGATTAATGCCAAATTAAATGGAAAATTTGCTTAATTAAATTCACAGCTTGATTAATTAAATCTAAGGCCCGATTAATTAAATTGTTGACTCGATTGATCGATCTTGAACCACACGCGATTGACGTTAAAAGGTGAAATATAGTTGCAAGATTGTAAAAAATAAAATTTGCAATTAGAGCGTAACATTTTCTGAACATCGGACATTCAGCTTCGTTCATTGAACGTTTGAACATAGAAAATCACTGCATCGTCGGCGAAGTGCATGACACGAGAAATGCGCGTGGAATATCTCGACGAACGTGCGGAATCGTGGATGAAAATAGGGGAAGGAGGGCATGACACAACAACGGCTCCTCCTACCGGAAGTAATGCCATAAAATATTCATGGACGATTTTCCACATTGGACGACAGAAATTACCACGAGCCAGAGGCACAGTTTGCGCAGGAACCGCGGCATTTTATTTATACCCGCTTTTCACCGGTTAATTCGTAGCCACCACACGCGTGTGCTTTCCCTGACCTGGTCCACCCTTTATCCACATTCGCCCCAACCCCGTGTGGTCCCTCATTGAATCTTGCTGGTGCTTTATTTCCACGAGATAGGGCGAGTTCACACGGGACATATTCGGTTGCGTGTACACGCCGGTATACAATGTTGGTTTCCCCCGAGTATGGAGAAATATGTAAACTACATTTTTAAATTTTAAAACCTTCACACTTCTAAATTTGACGAAATTTAAGAGATTTTTATATCTTTCAACTCTGAAACTTTCATAATTCCAAATTTTCCAAATTCACGAATTACGAAATTTTTGTTCACATTTATTGAATACCCTGTTTTTGCGTTCTTAGAATGGCTGCATTCCCAGATACCTAGGAACGAAACCATTAGGTTTCCAGGTCATTAGATCCTCAAATCGCTGGATCTCCAAATCTTCAGATATCCTCAAATGTTGTGGTCCACAAATCCCTAAATCCCTAAGTTCCAAAATCTCTATATCCATGGATCTCCGAATTCCTAGACTCCAAATCATAAAGTTCCAAAATTTCTGTGGGTCCAACTTTCTGAATCGCCTAATTCCAAAAACGTGTTAGTGGACCCACGATTCCATATGCACCGATGTACAAATGTCCCAAATTTCAAAATTCCTATGTTCTCAAATTCCAAGAACCCTGAATCGCTAGATATCCAAATTCCTAAATCTCCGATTTGATACATTTTTGCAAATACCTAAATCTCCAAATTCCTAGACACTCGAATCTCTTGATCCCGAAATCTTTCAATGTCTCAAAATCTTTATGCAGCAAATCACTATTATCAGAATCCCTATATCACCAAATCCCTATGCTTCAAATTACTATTGTCCAGATACCTGTATCCCCGAATCCCCATGTATCAAATAACTATTGTCCAGGTTTATATGTCCTCAAATCCCTATACTGAAAATGACTATTGTCCAAACTCCTATGTGTTCAAATCACTTTACTCCATATCACTACTACTTAAATTTCTATATTCCCAAATTCTAGAATCCTGAAACGTCTGTACCCTAGGTCCGTTATATCTCCCAATTTCTGAATCCTCCAAATTCCTACAATCGAGATCCCAGTGCCTCCAATATCCGATATCTTCAAATCGCTATAATCCAAATCCCTAAGACGTTAGATTCCCAAATTCCGATATTCTCGAATTCAAATCCTCGAAAGTTCTCGAAAGTCAACGAGCGTGGACCACTTTCAGAACACCTCTACCGCCTTTCCCCATATTTTCCCGGGGGAAAAATATCTTTGCTCTTGACTGGTCATGCGCGCACATTATGTAGAAAAAAGTGGCTGCTCGCGTAATTTATGTCGTTGTCCGCAATCGTTATCAGAAGCTGGCTAACGCTTCTCGTACCTTTATCCTTGGTCCTCGACACTGACACGGTTAGTTAAACCCGGCTAGCTTGTTCCGACGAACGGCCAAGCAAACGGTACACTGTTTGCGAATGTTAATTACCGAAATTGATGACATTAACATGAAGCAACGACGTCATACGCGTGCAAATATGCCGACGAACGGGGCGAACTTTGATAAGAAGAGGTCGACGCGGCAGAATTTTCAACGACCTGATAACGCGAGCGATTTTCCATGCAGTTTAAACGGAATTCATTATTACACAGCAGGAAATTAATACTCTTGACGAAAGTTTTTATAACGGTGTAAATATTCGGGCGAAATATCATAATTAGTAAACGGGAGAGCAGAAGGGAATGGCACACGAACCGGTTGAAATGCCTCAAATATTTCGTTCAACGGGAATTGCCGTTGGAACATAAATTACGAGCAGCCTGAATTGTGTATGTTAATCGTCCAAAAATGCAGACAAACGCCGTTTGAACGAATTGCTTTATTCATGATTTAATTGGAAATTTCTGCATTGTCTGTCAATATGATAAAATGCTTCAGAAACGAATTCCTCTGAACGTATCGAGATTTTTAAATTGACATATTGTACACTTCGAAATATAATACGGCAATGAAATCTATATATATACACAATCGATAAGAGGATCGTTTTTTCGACTTTATGCCAGTTATTTTAAAATTGTAGATCTTCGAAACGATCATCGACAACGTCAAAGTTATTCAATACTTTTGCTACAATTTTATGTTTCACGTTCACATTCGTGCATGTTTTATTGTAACATCCGATATCCGTTGAAATTTATACGTTGCAAGAAGGAAAATCTCGACAATAACGACATGCCAGTTGGATGAAATATTTTAGCGATAAAATGTATGAAGGTCCGATGCGTACGAGGATCGAAAAAATATGTAAAATGAGATTAAAACGTATTTACCATTACGAAATACTGAAATATCATTTTTATTACAAAAGTGAAGAGTTCGAAAATAATATCATGCCGGTTAAATGAAATATTTCAGATATAAATGCATGTAATGATACGATGAACATGAAATATTTATTATCCGGCTAAAGAATATTTACCATTATGCGGCACTGAAATACCGGTTTTATGCGAAGGTATTATAAAAGCATGGATGCGAATTTCGCGAAAGTAAATCTTTCGAAACTCCAACAACGATTGTGCATCTCGACATAAATTATTATCAGAGACTGTGTTGTTCGCTGCACTGGTGTGTTCTGTGTGTGTATGTATGCGTACGTGCGCGCATATGTGGGGCATTATAGTGCAACGTCGCTGATATTCGTAGCGTCTTGAAATAAAGCCATGAGTGGAGTCGATAAACGTATCGTCAGACACGACGAGGTAGAAACTCAATATACTGCAAGATTTGATATACATATTTACAGAATAAATCTTTCCTGCGCATCTACCGTTCTCATATTTTCTGTATAAACAAAGAAAATGAAGAAGAATTTTTCTTTGGTTTAAAACTGTAAAGAACAATTGCAATAAATTTCGAACTTTTATTTGAAGAGAAATATTTATACAAGTTATACGTGCTTCTTTTGATTTATTCCATGTAATGTGGTGTTTGAATAAAAATGTACATACGTAGTCTGTTCTTGGGTATTTGTTACGAAAGGGTGAAGATAACTTTTGCAGCTGTGGTTTAATACTTTGTTAAATATATTGAAAATTATTCAAACGATGTGTACACATTTGTGAGATTATATACGTAAGTTTGAATGTTGTGCATTTCTCAAAGTTAAAAATTCTAATTTTCCAAATTTTCATGTCGTTGAATTTATGAATTTCGAAGTCTATAAATTTCCTCGTTTACAAAGTTTTAAATCTTCAAGTTTCCGAGTTTATGAATCCTATGATTTATAAAATCCCAAAATTTTCAAGCGTACAAATTTCTCAAATTATCAAGTATTCACATTTCTAGATTTTCAACTTCCCAACTATCAAATAAAATTTTTAAATTACTTAGATACATAAACTTATGTTTCCAGTGTGCTGTGATTCCCAGATCACAAATTTTCAGATCAAACTTGCAAATTATCAGATTCCCAATTCTCAAAATATCTAATTCTTGATTTCTCAAATTCTCACATCTTCCAGTGGTTAAATAATAGAGGCTTAAATAAAATTCAAGCAAAATGTACGTATCTTATTTAATTGCATAATTATTGTATATTTTTTCTATTCAACAAGAAGGGCGTTAAACAGTTAACTGTATTCATTCACCAAAATGTGGTTCGCAATAGCACGAAATTTATTAATCTTCGTCAATTTCGTTTCCCTCGAATATTGCAAGAAGTAGACTCGCGCCGACACCGCCATTTTTCCCGACACGCAGCTCAATATATTTCCATAATAATAATAATAATGAAATGACATTTAACAGCGGGGCAGCAATATATCCCTGTCAAGAGAACCAGTCGGAAGCCTATCCAGAAAACGTACGAAAAAAAGCGTGAAATGTTTTTGCTATACCGTAACAGTCTTTGATCACAGAAATGGACTCGCGTCCGCTGCCAAGCTGGTATCGGAAAGGCATTTGACCGAAGCTTAAAGGATTCACGGCATTGTTAAACCGTTTTCTGTACGTTCCGGGTGGCAAAGAGAGCCGTGTCAAAGAGTAAATGCCATGAATATTTGTCCCGTGTTGCGTACGACCCGGCACGTGAACTCGCACGTGTTTCAGTATACTCGGAAACGATACACAACTGCGTTCGTATCGATTTCGAAAACACGGCAATTAGCGCGGAATTATCACCGACGTATATAAATGATCGCTAATTAAATTCGCGGACTTCGAACCAACGCCGTTTCGTACGAACGATCGTGCAAAAGGAAAACGAGGTCTCCGCAACGTTTCGAACTCGAGAATGAAATAAAACGATCCGCCATTGCATCAAAGAACGAATGATCAAATTTCGAGCCGGTACAAAAGAAACAGCGAGACAAGCTCTCTATTAGAAATCCTTATGGCGACGAAGAAGGGAAATTCGATCTCGCTGGAAACGGAGCAAAGAAAATGGAAAAGGCTGCAACGAGATAGGGAAGAAAGAGATATAATACTTTTTTTCGGTGATGTTGCGACGAGAAGCATCTTAGGGGATCGTTGTGTGACGATGTACAACATCGATTATTCCTTGAATGACAGACCAACTGACCTCTGGTTATTTCCCAGCAGGGAATTCCTGACACTCCGCGCCCCCATAAATCTCGATCGTCCCTCGGGCTCGACCATAATCGAGGAGAATTAGCGTGTAAACCTTTCAGCGTTTATTGATCGTATATTGATTCAGATAGTCGGAGCGACGTGACGTCGGATTTTGTGGAGGATAACGTGTTTTCAATCGTTATATATAATTAATAAATTAGTAGTTTAATACTCTATATGTTTATATGGGGGGTATAAAATTATATCCCTAGATAACTAGGTCATTAAGTCCTTAACCCCCTGGGTACCTAGGTTCCTAGATACTTAGATTGTTGGATACGTACATTTGGAGATTCTTACATCCGTAGATTCTCACTTGTTTAGATGCGTTTGTATTGGTATATAACTACATTTCCATATCTGCAGATTTCCATACCTTTAAATTTCCGAATCTGTGTACCACCGTATCTTTTAATTGATGTGTGCCTATATCGCTGTAATCTCTAAATTCCGTATTCCTAATTCTCCGTATCTCTGAATTCCTGGTATCTTCAAATCCCCATATTTGTCAATTTCCGTATATCTGAATCCTCGTATCCCCATATTTTCGTATTTCAAAATCCTTGCATCCCTAAATCCCCGTATTCCTATATCCTTGCATCCCTAAATCCCCGTATTCCTAAATTTTTGCACCTCCATACCGTCAAATTCTTAAATCCCCGTATTTCTAAATTCTTGCATCTCTAAATCCCCGTAACCCTACATCCCCATATACCTAAATCCTGTATCTTTAATTCCTCCTAACATTTAAAGTGCCCCGTAACAGAGACTCCAAACAAATTTCAACAAAATTCGAGCAATTTACGAGTATAAAATCACTAAACCGGTATTTCAACGAAATCACAGTGTGCCGTTTATCGGATCCAGGTCACAGGATGTAGCATTATCACAGAATTACAACGACAATAGCGAACGAGATTATGGTTCCCTGTAATCCTTCATCGCAATTTAAGTACGATATCAAGACGAACATTCAAGACGGGCAGATTTGTGGATCGGTACGTAACAATGTATACAGTTGCCGCATTAGTATTGCAGTCGTTTTCATAAAGCAGTCATTACGAGCAACATAAGAGGACATGGTCTGTTAAATCAGAAACGGGTGTCCAACGTTCCCACTGTAAATTGAAGATCACCTGAGCTTCTATTTCCGGATTTCGTCGGAAGTAAAGGCGTCGGATTTTACGGGCGCAACAACCCCATAAGCTGCTTCCGTTGTAACATCGACGTACAAGCTAGCCCATACCTTTGTATTTGTCAGCGTCATGGTTTACGAAGCCAGACTCTCGCGAAGCAGATACATATTTACAACCGTTGTGTACCAGCACGGCAACGGTGTATCCTCTTTTCTTTTTCGACCAATGTTTCGTTCTCCGCGTGTCCAATTTTCCGTTCTATCTTAGTTATATATTTTCCTGCCGACTGTGATCTCGTCGAACAACCAGCATAACCCTCGTACGATACTCTGCTGCATAATTGACTCGCCTGCAGCCATTATTATTATTGAACACGAGTTTTTGAAGTTACCGAGTTTGTAAAACAAGTTTTCGAAGTCTCGAAGTTCTTCTGACAAGTTTTTGTAGTTACCCTATTCTTGGGACGAGTTTCGTAGTTATGGTTACATCTAGCACCGAACTTACCAGCGTATAATGAGAGCTTAACTTGAAATTAAAAATAAATGAATGGTAAAGTATAAATTATGCGCACATGAATTTTGTATCTTCATAAAAATCAACGGAGATCTCAAGAAGCATCTTTGCAAACTTTCTAATTCGAAATACAAAAATCGTTTGACCTGTTTGATACCGAGTATTAATCACATTCAGTAATTTACGGTTTCGATTACTAAAATGTTAGAATGCTTTGAATCAAAAGTGGTTACGAGTTGTCTTCATGAAAAACAGAAATTTTTTGATTGTACAGAAATGATAATTATTGTTGTCACAGATTTGGTACTAAATTGAACACTAAAGTGTAATCGGTATATAAACGATATAATAAGTTAGAAACCCTAGCTACGTGGTCCCATTGCAAAATCCACAGAGCCGAAACAGAAAAAGAAGTTTCAGCAATGTCAAGTTACTTCGCAGGAAAATAAATTGAGAGTCGAGAAGGAATGGAATGTAGGTTGAGGAGAAAAAGAATGGTTCTTCAGATATTTCTTTCTGAAGAGTGTTGTCGTCAATTTGAACCTTTATTAAAAAGTTTTCGAACGGTTCGAGAATCGAAGAATAGTGGGAGACCAGCAACTTCGTAATAACGAGAATTTTCGTCATCGTGATGTTTTCGAACTAGGGACATTTAATCCGGAAAAAATACTTTTGTCCAAACGTTATAACCCGTTTTCGCCATTAATCTGGAATCTTGTATTTTTCGAGTAAATGGGCTGCTATTTAATTCGATTGAATTTATACATTATTATCGAGTGATGTTATAAGGATCTTGGGATTTTAGAACTTTAGGATTTTTGGACTTCATAATTTTTGCTGTTTGGGAACGTTAGAATTTTTATTTTGGGACTGTGGAATTTTTGGTTTAATTTTGAGGCTTTGAACTCGAAATTCTAGAATACTGGAAAAATGGAAATTTATGGTTTTAGAATATTTTAGGAAGTATTCAAAAATTATAGACTTTAGATGTTTGGAATTTGCGAAGTGTAGGCTTCCTGAGTTCCAACATTTTTTAATTTAGAATTTTAGAATTTTAAAATTTTAGAATTTTAGAATTTTAGAATTTTAGAATTTTAGAATTTTAGAATTTTAGAATTTTAGAATTTTAGAATTTTAGAATTTTAGAATTTTAGAATTTTAGAATTTTAGAATTTTAGAATGTTAGAATTTTAGAATTTTAGAATTTTAGAATTTTAGAATTTTAGAATTTTAGAATTTTAGAATTTTAGAATTTTAGAATTTTAGAATGTTAGAATTTTAGAATTTTAGAATTTTAGAATTTTAGAATTTTAGAATTTTAGAATTTTAGAATTTTAGAATTTTAGAATTTTAGAATTTTAGAATTTTAGAATTTTAGAATTTTAGAATTTTAGAATTTTAGAATTTTAGAATTGCATAACTTCAGAATTGTTGAATCTGAATCATAATAAATTACTATTCCAAAAATGTGACTTGGTCCGCAAAAGTTTCAAAAGTTCCACCCTAAATCGAACATGACATGAGAAACTTCATTCCGCCGTCCAAGATTTAAAAGCAGAAATGTTTGGAAAAATTGCCACTTAATACCACAAAATAGAGGATGATAGCAAAAACCGCTATGAATATAATTAAACTTCTAACTACTACATTTCACTCCTATGAATATTCAAACGAATCGATCAGGCATTAAGCCCGATTCAATTTCATTCAATTTTCAAATTACAGGAACTTTTCCAATTTATCCGATCTTCAATCACCGCTTCATGAAAATTTCTATGGATTCGTTTATTTATCCGCATGGCCATTTATCCGTTTCACGACAGTGAAGCGTAAATGAAGGATGTAACTACGAAACTTTCCGTTCTGATTGCGAGGAAAAAGAACTAGGAAGAGAATTTTCGTAATGCTTCAGGAAGAACGATCCTCGAACGAAAGGATACCAATATCATGGCTGACTATGCAAGTCAAAATCCTCTTACGAATTCTTTCGCTGAATAATTCACCGTCGGATTAATGAAATCCTAGTCACTTATCCGAGAAAAGCTATTCTTTCGTAAAGCCTAATTTACATCCGTGAAGTAAGCTGGTAGTATATAGTGCGTGTAAGATTACTATCCACCTGAATATCTTGTAGTTATCAGTTCCACTATTCTACAGTATTTAATTCTTTACTGCAGCCGTTAATTTCAGTACAGTGACTTTATCTATAATACGAAACTAAAAATTAAATATACATTAAATATAAATTTAAACCTAAATCGTCAAATTCTTAAATTTCCAAATTTCCAAATATCAAAATTCCTTATCTCCAAAATTCTAAATCTTCGAACTCTTAAAATCTGAAATTCCTAAATTTTGAATTTCTTGAACTCTCGAACCCTTGAATTACCAAATTCCTAAATCCTTAAATATTAATCATAATATCTTGCGATTAACAATTTTAATATGCAACATACAAAAATATAAATAAATTTATATATTCGTGTACACACGCGAATTTCCATATACTGATATATTCTCTACCCACATATTTACATATACGAATTTTCATACGTTGATATATTTACAAATATTAATGCAACGTGCATAATGAATTTATTATTTCCGTGATACTTATTTAACACTTTGAGTGCCATGACACCCACATACGGGCGACGTATGAATTCATACATAAATGTATCGCTAATTTCAGTTGAAACATTTAACATAACAAAGTATACAAAATTTTTGTAAATATATAAAAGCTTATTGAATGAACCAGGGCAGAATATTATGCAAATTTTCTATGAAATTTATCGAAAATAAAATTACATTCTAAAAGAAATTGAAACTGCTTCAGGGTGGCACTCAAGGTGTTAACACACATAATGATGCATACACGATATTTCCAAGGACTCATCCAGTGTATTATAATATAATATCATAACTGAAAAATGTTCGCTAGGATTATTAGAATAATTCAATTCGCCCGTGCCTCCCTACATTTACGTATAAAACCAGCGTCGTATTCGAGAGACGAAGTTTGCACACGAAGCTGCAAATAATATTTCGAAATCATAACACGCGATGAAGCTAACTAAAGGATTTACGAACACCTCTATCTGTTCCCGGCCATTTTTTCCACTTACCGCTTAATGATCGCAGCGGCTAAAGCTGAAAGCAGCGTAAAATACGAATTTCTCGTTGTCTGCCTTTTTCCATGGCACCGGGAAAAAGGGAGGTAGCTCGCGGAAATGGGGAAATTATAGTGAACGGGCATGACGTGCCTATTTATGATTCATATAAATCGTATCGCACGTAGCGTAGGTGGTTATACTCGGGCCTGGTCCATTATCTCCCTTGTAACGCCCATACGTAGCTTCCGATATAACCGACACGGACGCGAGGATAAACCGTGCCGTGAATATTTATCTACGACTATTGCAAAATAAACGCGTTGCTCCTCGAACGTGATATTCTCTCGAAAACGTAACACGAACCGTGCCGTAATTTCTGCTCTTACCGAACAAACTGTCGCGGAATTCGCGCGATTTCCGACAACCGTGTACAAGTTAGTTTGACAGAACATTATTTTTTTTACAACTGCTGGACTGTGAATTCGACTCGATCGAACGAAATATACACGACTTTTTATATCGGATTATTTTAATGAAGGAACTTCGATGATAAATTATTTGTCAAGGATTAAGTTAATTTTAGACAAAACAATTTTATTTTATTGTTAAGATAAACTGGTTATAAATAACTTCTTGACTCCTTTAATTTTCATCTGTTTAAATAAAATGACTATATAAGGTTGTGCTATACTATATTATACATTGAATAATACATCGTATTGTATGTAAATACGTACTGTATATGTAATATACACATATATATTATACATTGTACACTACATTGTATATCGTATATGTTATACATATGTGTGCACTACGGAAGGTGCTGTATGTCCTCGCACTATATCGTCAACTACTTTACATGATAGGTACCCGAGTGTAACTGATAATACATCATAAGGAATAATAATTTCATTCTTCACAAATCTGATCGATTGTTCTGACAGTGTGTACATAATTTTATTACAAGCACCTTATGATATTTGATATCAATTAATGATAAATAATATTTATTTATTAGTATATTTAATTATTACTCGATAAAATTATTTATCATTGCATACATGATTATTATTCTCAAGAAAATCATATATAATTATTATTTACTAATATTATTTATCACGGAATATACAAATAATATTTAAAACATAATTATTTATCATTGTCCAGTGCATCACCCTTATCTTCCCTTGTAAGCACAGAAGTTTCCCCGAGATACCATAATCGATTCGGTATGGAGCCGGTGAAATTTCATCGCGTAATGCACCATAACTGGACATATGCACAAGCGTGGACAGGTGCGGAGCAGGTTTAAGGTACCGTCGATGCAGCGAATCTCGATATTCATCGCCGGAAGCATTAACGCTTAAACATTAGATTTCCGTAACGAACGTTACCCAGAAAGCGGTGAATTCCGCTAGGATACTCCTCGCGTTACGCCGAAACCCCTAATCGCTGGTATCCCGTGAAAGGAAACGCCGGCACGAAGCGCGAAAATGAGAGAAGGGTCGACCGTATATCCTGACTCATAAACTTCTTTTCCTTTACTCCATTTCATTCTTTTTTTTCGGAAATCAAAAAGAACGAAAGTTACGACGCGAAAGGGAGGGGTTGAAAAAGGAGGAAAGCTTTCCTATCACGGAGATGATATATGATCGCCACGAGTTAAGCTTTCAACGGTGGCCGGGATCTGCACCCGTAACGCAAATAAACCATTTTCGGCTACCAACGACCCTAAAATAAATCGGCCAGCCATGGCGGTAAAATTGTATATTACGGTTTCGCCTTTCGTTTCCCGGTGCAATCTCCGTCGATGTTATCCGTAATTGAGAAAATCTCCATAAGCTGGATCGAAACTCGTCGGTACTTCCTGCTCGGGTAATGCTTACTACGAGCAGCCGCCTAACAGGAAGATGTACCGGTATTGCGGGTGTTATCGTTCGCGATGGAGAACTTCTTAGACTAGATCCCTTCGTGCATGCGTGATTTATCCGATTACCGGCATTTTATGGATTGTAACTGTCATTTTTAATATTAACTGATCCTAGCGCGTTATGAGATTATTAGATATTTACAGGAACTCCGAGAATATCGTAACTTGAGGATTGAGGAATTTGGAATTTTTGTGTTTGAGGAATTAAGATGTTTATGGAGTTTTTGGTATTTAAAAAATCGAGGAAATTTGAGAAATTTGAGAAAATTTGAAAAAATGCAGAAATGTGAGAATATTTGGGAAATTCGAAAAAGTATGGAATTTTTAAAAATTTTAAAAATTCATGAAATTTGAGAAAGTTAAAAAATAGAAGGTTCTGCGAAATTTGAAAAATTAAGGAAATTTAGGAAACTTGAAAAATTGAGGATTTTGAGAAATTTAAAACATTTATGAAATTTCAGAAATTTAAAAAATAGGGAATGTTAAGAAATTTGAAAAATTGAGGAAATTTGAAAAAATCCGGAAACACGTAGGTTTAAAAATTGAAAAGTACAACGCGAAATATTCAGAATTTAGGATAAAGTATTAAAATTTAAGTATGTACAAAATAAAGAATTTGAATCTATCAAACATTAAAGTTTCTCAAACTTCTTGCACTTTTCACAAACTTCATAACACCTTGTTGAAAACTGCCCAATAAAAAACTACCCCATTACCTCCCTCCTATTATCAAACGCTACTTCCATCGATCATAACCCTTCTCCCCGATCGAATTACACAATTTCGACCGAACCAATTCATCCATAGTATCAACTTCATAGTAGTATCTACCTTCTACAATGTCCGAGTAATACAGGAACGCGGTTAAGTTAAGATAAACATTTTGAAACGTCAAAGAAGAATGCACAATGAGAAATCAGCTGAGACCAGGATCGGAGATAAATGGCACTCGTGGCAACGTCGGGTGCTTTAATCATTGACAAGTACATAGTAACCGTTGAACCCGAATGCTTTCTAACTCCTCCCCGGTAAACTTCCATTGTAAACAGCCAGTGAGAAAGCTTGAGGGTATTGTTCGCACAGGCGGCGCAGGAATTTGCCAAACAACCAGTCGGAGGTACAGATGAAATTTCAAGTTGACAGCCGACTGATCGACGAGGTTAGGTTAATCGCGAAAGCGTGCATAGCTACTCGAATAGATTCACTCGCTTTGTCCTATCGATAAACAGCCTCTCGCCTCAGAAACGGACATTTCCGTCCAAATTTCCCGTTCACGTGACGGGGTCACCATTGTAGTCGCTACCAGAATCGATGACAAAGATCGATGCTTGTATGACAGTGATTTATGAACCTCGGATCCGCTGTGTCCAGTCTGTACCGTAATTATTACCAATTTTCAATGAAACGTCGAATTCGCGGCCCGTGAAATTAATTGTAACTCACGATAGATACGGAGGAGACTCGCTATATGGCCCCCTTTAGTATTGTTTCTTCAGTTTACTTGTGAGGGTATATGTTGGCTCTGTATTCTGGTATTTCTGTGGTATTTCATATCACTAATTTCTATTCTAAGAATTTAGTCCTTGATATTTGAAGATTTGGAACATTGAGTATTGTGACTGAAATTCAGAAATGTGGAAACTTAGGAATTTGGAGATCTTATAATTCGAAATGAAAAAATTTGGAGGTTTAGAGAATCATTTTGTAGTGAAAGTTGGCTAAAAAATTGTGAAATCTAGAAACTTACAGACTTGGAAATTTGAAAATTTGATGATTCAGGAACTTGGAACTCAAAATTTATAAATGTGACCACATAAAGTCTTGAAAACTTGAGGATTAGGGAATTGGAGAAATTACAAACTGAAAATGTGAAAATTGAGAAATTTAGAAATTTTCAAACTGATTTAGCAATTCATGATTTCAGAAATTGAAAAATTTGTAAGCTTGGAAATTTAATAATTTCCTTTGAAGACTTAAAAATCTAGAAAATAAAAAATTACACAATTCACAAACTTCAAAAAACATTTTCAAAGCTATAAATTTCTGGATCAAGAAACTGCATAATACATTTCTGAATTAAGTATACACAAAATCTGAAAAATATTAAAGAGATGCATTACAAAGTGAGAAATTTTAAGTTTAAAAATTTTGGTCCTCTCTATTTACACGGAAAAAGAAGATTGAAATAAAAATAGGTCATTTTGCGTAATCACGTAATTTGTTGAGAAAGTAGAACCACGAAAAGTGTTGGCTACAACGAATGTAGCCAATCTCGAGCGTATATACAAATAAAGCTGCGTACGATTTTTGAAAAATGCATGTACGAGTGGAGTCATGGATGGCCGACGAAATGATGATGTACTTCGCAAAAACGTCTCGAAATATTTGTCGCCGTCGTCGACGGTACAGGATGCGAATATGGTTCAATGTTAGCCGGCGTTAGAGCTCTTGTATGCTCGTACAACACCAAACCATCCGGAAAATACAACCGCCGGTATACTGCAAGTTATACCGTCCGGTCCAAAATGTGTTCACAAACTGGTACTTCGTTTCGATTATACTAACAAAACATGGAAATTATTACTTCGTTGTAACGATAACGCAGTACAAATTATGTATCACATCGTACGTATCTTATATTCAAATTACAACCATTTGCGATTAATTTCGTGATCTATATTTGTACAGTTTGAAAGCTTCTCGAATGCCAAAAAATCGATTCAAGTTAGATTGGTCAATTTGTACTGATTATACGCTATTATTTACAAAATTTTAATAAACAATTTTGTAGGAACGAGAATGCGATTATTCGAAACTTAGTTGACTATATAATAATTTCTTATACTATGTAGCAATAATTATTGATTGTCATACTACTCACATGTAATTCACAATTAAACTTCTATTATCATATATTACATTTTGCACAACTATTTTTGTAATTAATACTACCCACATAATTAGAGAAATTCATATTGGGTGTTTTAGATTATAGGTGAGAGAAAAACGAAATATTGCAAAAATAAGATGTTCAACAATTTAGTTGTAAATTACTTCTATCGTTTCGCTTCACAATTCAACATGGACGTGCAATCTCATTTTCTCTGAAACATAACCTTACATAATCTCTCTGTTTCACAAAATTCAACTCATCGTACGATATCATAATTAAAAGAATAATGTCATCACACTTTTAACAAGGAATGTAAATGCAAAAAAAAAAATATTTCGGGATTTATTTTGCGGTGAAACAACAGTAAAGCATGGAGCAAATAGCTTTGGAACACACTGTACTCGTTCTCACGTTCCTTCCATTTGTACATAAACGCACGGTGCAAAGAACAGGTGGAAAAAGGGAAGTTCGCGAAGCATGACAATGACATTTCGCAGGAATTTTCCAGGATGGAGGGCACAACGTGAGCAGAGAAACAGTTGATTTAGGAAAGATGAAAGGATAAGAAATGGAAGAGATGAAAAGACCCGGAGACATTTGAGCAGCGTCTAGAATAGACTTCAGCTTTTTAATATCATCACGTTCAAGTAGAGAGTGAAGTCAAAGGTTATTTCGCAACTTGCGCTTCGAGATAGCAAGTTCGAGAGGAAGAACTTCAAGAAGGGCTTCTCAATGTCTCGAAGTTTCCAAAGTTCGGCGATTTCGAAGCCACAAAATTAAAAATTTCCAAAATCTCGAAATTTTTCATCAAATATTTCATCAAATGCTCTTTTTGTTCTTACATGTAAAATGCAAAACATCATAATATTATTGCATATAAATTTCCATATACGTGTTCTCTTCGATAAGTGTAGTAGATTTCTAAGCATCATAAATAATTTATAACTCCTAAATACAATAAGTATAATAAATGTCTAACGATAAATGTTCTGAAACTTACACGCCTAACAGGTGTTCCAAGATTTATAGGTATAGTAAACATTTTGTGAGATATACAAGTGTAAAAGACGTTGTAAGATTTATAAGCATAATAAACGTTTCGGTCTTTAAAAGCGTAATAAATGTTGTCAGACCTGTAAGTATAATAGGTGCTTTAAAACGATAAATATAATGGATGCTCGACGTCAGGTGGTCGATCATTGCACGTGGTTATGGAAATCGATATGCAAATATCGCACGAAAGCCGATGTTCGTGCATCCTCTCGAGACGATAGCGATTCTAATAAAAAGTTTCGGTTATTAGAATTTAAAGCAGATAATGACTATCGATCGAGTCATCGATCAGCGCCTATCAACCGCAAAAGTTCGAGGAGAAGACCAACGTATGCAGAATGGACCCGTGAACGATATGGGTCGCGTCAAAACCGACTGGTATTATTCTCGCATCCATTCAAGCTACGAAACGATACTATCAGACATCTCCATTCGTTGTGCTGAACCGTGAGAATGACAGTGACAGATGATGGTTATTAGCATTCGTTATTCCCGATAGTTGTCACCGAGAAGGTGCCAACTTGTGGGAAATAGTTTGTTGATGAACCTGTCGCGCGTTACCGTCCTTACTTTTTATAACCTTCGGCGAGAAAATCCATTTATCATTCGTTCGAAGATAGATTGACAGAGACTAGTTCACTCGGTAATATCTGTTTGATAGTTTCGTTTTAACGGAGCAATGAAAATGGTGGAGATATATCGACATTCGTTATTTCGATTCGTTCGACGTCGAGTAAACGAAAATGTGATTATGCGGTGAAAGTGACACGCAATGATGGAGCTGATTGTTAATTATTGAAGATGCAGTTAAATAGATGATATGTGAATTATTTCATGTGTGAGGTCTTGTTGTGTGTTGAATTATATACTTTGATATTTCAGAGCATTCTACTACTTTTTATTCTAAAATAAAAATGTTATTTTAGTGAATTACTAAATCCCAGTATGGTCAATTTTCTAAATCCTAAATTTCCAAATTCTCGAATAGTTAAATCCCTAAATATTAAATTTCTCATATTTCTCAATCTTCAAACTCTTAAATCATCAAATTCCTAAATCGCCCACGTCATAAACCCCCAAATTCTTAAACCCCTAACTCGTACATCCCCAAATTTCCTCGAATTCCTAAACCTCCAAATTCCATAGATTCTCAAAATTCCGAATTCTCAGACTTCCAAACCTGACACCCCCAAATCCCAAATTCACCACAAAAATCGTAAAATCTAAATGAGAGGAAAATATACACCCGTTCGTTGAAACGAAGCTTAGATTTTTCTCTATTACACTAGGAACATATAAACAATATCTACATTAAACTCTCCACAGACTTTCCCTAAACCTTTCCTAGATTCTCCCCAAATTCTTCAATTCCACGAAAACAAACAACTCCAAATCATGCATCGTGTTATAACCGTTTGCGCATTTGGAAACACAAATATAACTGCATGGATTTATCTACATCAAAGATTCCAACACAATGTAATAACTATTGAATAATGCAATATTCTGTATATTGAAGTTACAAACACAAACAGCGATTGTATGGCAGGAACCAGAAACAGAGCAGGAGATCCCTCATAGACTAAACGATAATTCTCCTTTCCGAGCCATTAATATTTAGCCTTGTTTAGCTACCTGTTTTGTGATATCCTGGTATGGAACCTATTAACGCGTGCATCCTCGATGAATTTCGTATTAATGCAATATGTCAATGGCCCTCCATAACCGATACCAAACAGCCTCAGAAATACGCTGTTCGACTAACAAGTGGGCATCGACCGTGGGATCAATAATATAATAGATCCACTCGCTGTGTATACATTCAAGAACTAAACTCTCATTGTTGGGTTGTTACCAATAAAATTATATGTACTACAAACACTATACATCGAGTGCTCCGAATAGCCAGAATCATTCGTATCGATGCATCGTGTTCGCAATATCGACAACATTTGTTGAGAATAATTACTATAATTCAAATTAAATTGGGAGACATGAGAGAAAAGGAAAAAGTTCTTTTACATTCGTCCTACTACTATAAAATGGAAATATATGATTTTGCAGGACCTCGAGGTGTTATATAATAATTATAAGCAACAAATTGTAATTGTAGAAGATACATTTAAACCTCTGAATTTTCCAAATTTGGAATCAGAAATGTGGTTGCAAATTATTTCATCAAGTCGAATGTCACTGACACTGATGTATAACATATTTGGATAAAATTACAGCTTGATATATCACAATTTTCTAATTTCAGCGAAGAGTGAATCCATGGTGCAAAAATCTTGTTAAAAGACGCGGATGATGTCATTTTCATACTGTTATATTGTTGCAATAAAAATTGGACGACATAGGAATAATTTTTACTAACGGAAATAGTAAAAAATTCGGCATAGCAAAAGATTCCATGAAAAAATTTTGCACTATATCTCTAAACTCCAGATATGTTCATTGTGCCATTTTTATTCAATGTCATATTTTAACGCGGGGCTAATAGTATCGTATCGATAATCGATACTACGTAGTCCTCAATTTAATACTCTATAATTTGGTCGCATATTTTCAGCATTACATAAAAATTAATCGATTTTCCGGCAAAGTGATCGACCGAATTTTTACGAATATTCGCGGCATATAAATATTCATAAAATCGTTTAATACCAAATAAAGTTATAGCTTAGAAAATAAATGTTTTAGTGCGATACGTATTAAAATATCGTCGCGATGGAGCATTATCACGGATTGTTTCGTTAAATGATGCATTTATGGGCCACAAAAAGAAGCGTGCAAATTTTTCGACACTGCTGGTAACACGGAAATGTTCTCACGAAGAATCTACTAAGTGGTTGGAAACGGCCACTACATCAAGGAAAGATAAGCCGCTTAATTTCGAACGAGATTAGTTTGGATGTTCAATCCCCTATATCGCCTTCTCTTTGGCACGTAACGGCGCCAGTATTCCCGGCTGTAGTTAATCTCGGGATTAATTCAGCAACGAACTTTCGTGCCACCAATTTTTCTTCTTTTCTTGGTCATTCATATTTCCGATTTATATCGACGATTACACAGATTCCTCCTTGTACTTTTGCTTCCTCTCCTAAAGACACTATTTGCATGTGAAATATGTGCAACCATTAAAAGAAAGATCTTCGATGATGAATTTATAATGTGACTTCGGTAAGAGTCTTATTAAGACATAATAAGAACCCAAATAAATTGATGCATCCTTTTGGCAAAGGAAAATTCAAAACGAACTTTTTTGTAACATTTTGAACGTTGCGATTTTCTTGTACCTACTTTTGTCAAGCCATAAACGTTTAGCTTATGTGAAATACATTTTCTTAAATGTTTTATCGATTATTAAAAATTTAGTTTATCTGAAATACATTTCGTATATATACTTTTATTGTATAACAAACATTTGACTTATTTGAGTATTATATCTGAGTTAAACATTTAACATTTGTAGGTTATGACGTTATGTAAAACAGATGTGTTGTTACTGGTTTGTTATACAATTTCAAAGAACGCAGAAAATTTATTCCAACTTTATTATGTTGTAATGATTATGCTAGAAAAGAATTAATGACGATTTCTTAAATATTTTATTAATGTTCAGATTACTTGAATCTTATACAAATTCAGCATCTGATAATAGGTTGATCCATAAATTTTCTTATGTATGTGAAAAATGTTGAAACAGTGCAAGCATATTTTTCTTCATCATCACTAACTTGTTACCATCGTGCATATAATTTCTAAATTTTATTTATGTTAAAAGAATCTGATTTTTAAGTGAGTGAACACATAAATTACGCACGAATTTATAGACTATATTGAATTCAAATCAATTTGTAAATTTCATACGAATATATAAATCGATTTGATGCAAACAATGCAAACATATTTAGATTATTTAATATAGAAGGGGATATATTAAATTATGATGTACGTTGATATCGAGCATGAACGAAATTTCGTATTGTCCAGATGTTCGAAACACGATGGTGTCAGAATGGAAATACAGAAGCCAAAGATCAACGGCAACGGTAGCCAACGATAATGAGAAATATTCCAAAGGAATCAGCGAATATTGAAACGGCTATGATAACGATTTCGCGTTTGCACAATGCAATTTGATCCTTCGTACTTGAATAATTTCCCGTGCAATTTCGTAGCGCCTTCGGTAAGCCGTTATCTGTACAGTTTGCAGAGTCCATAAATTAGCCAGCGAGTTCGATTTTCGTGCTCTTTGGTAATATCCTCGCACAATACGAGAAACTCGATCATTATAACTTTTCGGTACATTTGCGTATCCTATCGTGCACAATAAATATCGTACGTATTGAAACAGAAGTACGCATTAGGATTTTCACTATGTTCACCGTGCCGGCGTACACTTTCGTTATGCTCTGTTTCCTCGTTGCCAATTATTTATTATTACGCATTTTAGATACCGAAAGAATTTATGGATTTATGACACGTCGAAATGCATGCACGTACATTATATGAAACGTACATCTGATGGAAAATATGAGAGCACAAATAAATGCACAGAGTGCGCTTATTTGCATATCTAGTTAAAAATGCAGACAACTTCGTTAATAAATTATTCGACTTATCTATTATCTACTGATTTTATTTAATACTTTCCAGGAAACAATTTAATGCTACAACATTATTTGTGCACGTCGAAGCAGCCCATTATACAGTGATATGTTGAAGAATTTAATATTGATTTATTTTATTCAAATAGCATGTCACATTTCAATGTATATATTATTCTTATTAGCTCATTGCATTCATTTTATTCCATAAAATGTACATTTGACTGTGTATTACTCTTATCCTTCATTAAACGTAGGAAGCAATTTAGGTAATCAATTATAAAGGTCTTAGAATGTTATATTAAAGTCAATGTATATGTTTATGATGAAGTAAAATACACTGAATGTTAAATATCTGTATAAGAGTACATACAGTAAACTAATTTGTATAAACGTGCAACAAAGAGAAGGACAAAAATATTTCATAAACATATAGATTTTTATAAATATCTACGATGTTTTATAAAAGTGTAGATTCTCACAAACATCCATAATATGATAATCGAAAAAAAATTTATTAATTCGTGACTACAAGTTCTCCGACGTCTTGTTTACCGTGTTTGAACAAGTTAATCGTCAGAAATCAAGTAACTGTCGGCAGAAAAAATCAGTTTTTCATCCGATACAAGACTGCGAGGTGAGAAGTTCACGGAGTAACAAATGGCTTGTAAAGCTAAGCGAAGTTCGAAAATCTAGTCCCCGTGTTAACGCGGGTGAGCAAAATCCATTTGCGAACAGCGAACGAGAAGTTGTCCGATGTCATGGATCCGCAAAAGCGAATTCCTGACACTTTTTCATTCGTAAAGCAAAGGGAACCGATAGAACGAGATCCTTTTATTGCCCCTTTACGACCGTATAAATTTCTCACTTCGGATCGAACAAGACCCTTCGTCCCTATTGAATACAGGAGGGCGTGATATAATGCATTGATTTAACCTCCGCCCTTAACCAGAAGGGAAATGCAGCATAAACCTCCCAGGGCGCCGTAAACATAATGTGGATCGGAGCACTGGAATTTGGATTAAATCGTTAAAGGCTAAAAAACGTGGAAAATATGCGAGCTTCGCGAATACTTCTCGGATAAGATATTTAATCTATTCGGATAGAACGTACGATGAGAATGGATTAAATTTAACCTCGTCGGGGCGAATATTTAATTTCAACTATGTCGAAGAAAATTAGTTTTATTTCCATTCACTTATGCTCGATAAAAAAAATTCAATATAAAAAGGTAGTTTACGATTCAGAAGTTAAAAAATTTTTACAAATAGAAAAATGTGGTCGTTTATTGTTTATGCGAAATTCGGTATAATTGTTTTGTAGACATCAGTAAATACACTAAACAGTATTGCAAATATATTTTTAGACCCAGCAATAATTTTTACACTCTTTGCGGTCGTAATACCCAGATAAAAAATGGCGTTGCTGTTACGAACTACCCTTTTATATGTATACATATATGTAAAGACATATTTAGTTCACGTATGACAATTAGAACTTATTGAAACTTATTTTCTACTTAGCGAATTTAGAAAATATTGCATTTATTTTTGTAACTCTTTACATAACGGATATAGCTTACATAGTAAATATAGTAAACTAACTATGTGTCTAAGTGTGTGAAAAGTTAACGCTACGAAGGATCTTATTTCTAAGATAGAATAAAATTCGTATCTATAAAACGCTGAATGTAAATTACCGCACGCATTTTGTATAAATAGCTACATTTTGAATGAACGTCCTCTTAATTCTTTTACGTAAACGCTTTTCAGCGAATGAAACACGCATTAACTGAGGAAAATTGCAATCGTTTATATTTCGTTCGCGAGTGTAACGAAAGCAATTTTAACGAGGCCGCTCGAAAATCACGTCGGTTCTCTTCTCGGAGTTTCAACGAATATTTCTTCTCCGACTTCATTGAAATATGCGATTCAAAAGAGCATAACAAACGAGCCCTCTCAAAGCGTTACTATTTCCCCGGTGCGTGTTGCTTAACGGATTGCGTGCAATTTCTACCATGATTTTCTGAGTATTTTCATGTAGCGAAGTTACTAGAATTCGTACAATTTTTATATAAAAATAATAACTTTCGGGAATAGTACGGATTGAAAGCAATGGATTCCTTTTTTATGTCTTTCATGTTTAAATTCCTGCATTCCGAAAATTTTTAAATCGTCAAATCTTCAAATATCTAAATTCTTAAATTCTCAACTTTTCAATTCCCCAAATTCTTAAATTCTCAACTTTCCATTCCTGAAATTCTTCAATTCTCAAACGTCCAGTTTCCTAAATACTTAAATGTGTAAATTCCTAATTTCAAAAATTCTTAAATTCACAAATTTCCAATCTCTCAAATTTCGAATCTTCTAAATTCTTGATCCCAAAAATTTCCAATCCCCCCCCCCCCCAATTTTTTTACATTCTCAAGTTTCTACTTTAGCCAACATGCAGATTCTTAAGTGCCCAAATTCAGATTTCTCAAATTTTCAATCTGTAAATTTCCAATTTTCAACCTATCTAAGCTTTCTAATTTCCTAATTTTCATATACTGAATTCCTAAATTTCAAAGTCCCCAAGTCTCCCCGTCCAAGAGACCATAAATCCCTCAATTTTAAGGCTCGAATCCATAAGTTCCACAATTTACACAGCCACTACGCTTCAGAAATTCTTAATTTCTCATTCCCGAAATTTCCAAATCACTCAATTTGAATATTCCGATATATCGCATCGCATCATTGTCCACCACGGCTGTAAACGAGCATGACATAACAAAAAAAATAGATAAATAAGAGAAAGGCGATAAACAAAATCGTTTAAAACCCAAGACCCGGGGGTGTTTCTACCTTAGAATAGCGCTATTTCGATAAATTCACGACAAACTATCGACCGCAATTGTCCCGGAGCTGTTCGCAATTTCCCGAAACTGCCGGCTGTATTTTTCGAGAGTGTCCGTATTCTTTCTACAGGAATTGCAAAGCAGACGTAAAACCGTCGCCGAAGGGTTATGGCTTAATAGGGCCGCTTTGTACTTGTCGGTAGGGAAAGAAAAAAGAGGGTAAAAAGGGAAAACAGAGTTGTTTCAGTCGGGGTGAAACTGTTGACGAGCAAAAAATATAAACGAAACGTGGAAGTTTATGACCGGTTATCGTATCACGGACAACATCGAGCAAAAAAATGTTTAATGATACCATACCAACATGGTTAACGATCAAACGTATTTCGATACAAGCCGCACAAAACGGAGTAATAGATGTTTCAAACTTCCCGTAGTTGAATTAACGATTATCGCAGCTACCTGACGATATCTTTTAATTGCTTCCTAACTTTCGATCTTGATGTCAACTGCTCTTGTATGTTATTCGATATTGGTAATGTCGAATGAAATTATTCTGATACAAATAATTGCATAACGATAGAAACAATTTACGGTGATGTATTCTATTTAATGAATTTATCAATTTACAGATAGGCACAGATTAAAATTGGCATTCTGGAATGGTATCCACGTATAATCTTTGTGCAACTGTTTAAATACAATTAAATAATTATTGTATGAGTCTATTAATAGAGTTGTATGAACTATATACATTCTTATGAACTACATAAATTCTACCAATAATATGAATTACATATTGTACATTGTTATGCACAATTATTAGTGCAAATTTTTATTTATATTTATAAATACAAACTGTATATTATTACCAATTATAAAACATAGCTGGTGCATGAATTATGAGCTAATACTAATTATACAACATGACTGATAATCATACCGTATCAAGTATGTAATTTGTATCAGATATATAAATAATATTGACTATATAAATTCTATCAGTATCTGATTTGTACCAAAGACATAAATCATATCGACTATATAAATTGTCTCAACCATATAAATTGTCTGAATTTTCAGAAAAAAATTGCCAGAAATTACGTGAAAAGGACGCTAGAAAGAACAAAATTTGCAAGATAAATACATTGTTGAAGAAACGCACGATCAGGCAACGTTGGCGAGAAACTTTTACTGCGGGGCTATTTTCCCACCATCTCGTCCAAGCGGAAAGTTTCCACGGGGAAACAGAAAAGCGAAATGAGATTTGAAATAGCTAAGTTCGCATAAACACGGGTCTCCGTCGACGAGAAGTAATCGATGAAGACTCGCCAATCAGCTATCGTTGGATACGAGTTCGGGTTACTAGGGCATGGCGTAACATTATGACCAGGGAGAAGCCAAAAAAACTTACGTTTGCGATCACGAAGCACACGAACGTTTCTTACGTTTGCGATGCCTATTCTCGTTCCGAGAATACGAACCACGTAAACATACGACGATTTATACACAAAATAAGTGATCCAGTTTGCGTTTCGACCATCTCGTGACCTCGGGTATCAGCCCTCCGACTGTGTCGATTATGTCAACACTGGCGCAAATCTACCGAGCGTATATGCGACGCAATATCGTGTTAAATTGCGCAGTTAATTTTCGAAACAAGACTTCCGTATATTAGGAACATAATATGTAGAGAAACAGTGTAAAATTCGAACTATCGAGAGTCGAGTCTGCACTGAGGGTCAAATGTTACCTCCTGTGATTTATTTACAGATAGTATTCTGTGCTTTAAATACATCGTACATATACGTCGTAATGAATTGTCTGATAAATTGTATACTTGTGTTCAAAAGTTGTAGGTTCTTGAACATTCTCAGAGATCATTTTTGCGAAATTAGAAGAAGAAACGGTTCAATCTGATTATGAAATTGAATAAAAGAGACCCCAAAAGTAAAAATAAAATATATGAGAAAAATAATGTCAACATATGCAGTCAGTTAAAAAAGAAACATGTGTGATAAATTAACATCGAGCTGCAACAAAACAAATATCGTCTTTAAAAGTAATGAAGGAGTGTTTTATTAAGTTTTAGCAATCGAATTACGATTATTGCGTAACTGACAGCATTATAAAAGGGTTGAGGGTAGTTCAACGAGACGTTGATCATAATACCTTCCGAACAGGCGTAAATAGATTAACTCAACGACATATCGTATAACCCCATCGCTTTTAAAAATATTATTTTTCACTAAACGATTTTTGTATAATTCACACTTTTGTCCCATCGATTATTATTTATATAAGTTTCTGTATTACGTTGGAAAGGTATTCGTCTAACTTGATAAACGAAATATATAAATAACAAACTAATATTGCGTTCATTATCTTAAAATTACAGATATGTCACATAATTTCATCATTTACTCCTTCTATTGCTTTATATTTAAATAATATTCAGAATAGATATTCGTTTCACTGGAACACGCAGAGTTTTTGAATATATGACTAGTTACAGTCAGGTTATATGCAGTATGCCACTACAGAATATGATACTTGATATTGTATTTAATTACTGATATAATCTCGTTAAAATAAATAAACAAATATTTCTGGATTTATTTGGTAATACCATAGCAGTTATTTCAACAAAATTTATATTTGCCGATATATTATATGCCGTCCATAAATAAATTATAAATAAATAAAAAAAAACAGATTTGATACCCTCTTAAGTGTACACAGCATTAATATCCACACGATATTTATTTTAAACAAAGTATTCCGCTACAAATCGTGTTACACTCCATCGCGAAATCGTCAATTTAATAATCACCACAGAGCAATTCCGAAAGATATTTTTATAATAACCACAATAATAAGCTTACCTTTGTTCGGCCGAAAATTCGCGGTAAAATAAGCCGCTACAGCAACGCCCTCTCCGTCGTCATTTTTTAAAATCTTTGCGCATACCGTTTTCAGAATCAGCAACCGGCCTCGTCGCCCACGATCATTCGATTCGTCTTTCAATTACGTCAAACACAGCGAAACGATTCGAATGAACGAATAACACTGACATTACGCGTTAAAATTCGCACGAGAGAAATCGAACAACGGCACGATAGAACGCGTGACGACATACTGAGCGGTGCGAAACGGGACACCAACGATAACCCCCGATTCGCCACGAAGCTCAACCGATTGTGCCCGATTTCTTACGAAACGCAACGATTGTCTTATCGCGAAATTTTATGGCTATCGAAAATCGTGCTGCACGAATTTTTTTTTGTACTATAACCGACAAATTCGCGTTACGAATCGTGCGTAACTGCTTTAAACTTGACGGTATTACTCGTGAAGCGACATCTGGTAGCCGGTAACGGAAATCACCGTTAAACAGCGGAAGAAGCCGGCCGCGTACTGTTTACAAATAACCGTTCGTGTTTCAACTTGTTCGCGAGTTTTCTTTCGGGTTAATTTCATTTTGAGGTCGTA
The DNA here is from genome assembly GCA_947623535.1 of Coelioxys conoideus. Taxonomy (NCBI): domain Eukaryota; kingdom Metazoa; phylum Arthropoda; class Insecta; order Hymenoptera; family Megachilidae; genus Coelioxys; species Coelioxys conoideus. The sequence continues at coordinate 12,994,924 of OX392457.1, read as the reverse complement.
TTACGAAGATGGAGTTGAAAAATAGTGGACGAGAGGCGGATGATACCCAATTCTTCGGCTGTTTATCAAGGTAAGAAATCGCAATTAGTATAATAGATTCGCAATTATATTTTTGATACTATCTTTATCTGTCGCTTAGTATACGTAATCGAGAATACCTCGTCGCTCGTTTCTCTCACAATGTTCGCATTGCAATAAAATTGTTAACAATGCATTGATATATCGGTGTTTTGTATAACCTAAAATATTAATACGTAGTCTGCTTTTTCATTGTTTTATACTGTTCAGTTCTACTGTACAGTTTTGAATGTTTTTATATATCGTAATTGTATTCGATACATTTTCTTTTTAATTTTTAATATAATACAGCATTTATGTCCGTCATATACACGTATATTCGCATATTTAAAAAAGTTTAATGACTTGCATACATTATTATGTCGATTTAGCACATTTTGTTTTTAGGATTCTTATCTTATTATTATTATATATACTATACTCAATGCTTGTTGTATAATATTATTGCATTATTACTGCTTGTTATATACATTTTACTCTTAGTCTTATCTTATTAATATTATATGTATACACTATACTCAGTTCTAAAAAATCATGTTTTATTAGAACGTAATAGGATAGTAAACGAACAGGAAGGATGTGAAGGTCAAGAATAAACCGATTATCAGTATCGAAAATTTAATAAATATGGTCGAATAATTGAATGTTTGCACCGTCCCAGCACAGAGTGTGCAAAAAATAAACAGAAACTCTAGAGCTGTTTAAAACTCGTGGGACTTTACGTCGATACTCTGGGTTACACGAGATCTGATAGCAACGGTCCTATATTCCTCGAACCTAACACACGCGATCCGAAATCTATGCGACACGATACAGACTCTCCGAAACAAACAGGACACGATACAGTAAGCTCCAGACTCGATACGCCGCTAACAGAACCAGATATCAAGGACTCAGGAAACACGATGCAATTGATTCTGCACTTGTGTAATACGATACAATGATGTGTCCTCCGGTACCTTTAAACTTTGAGAATTTCACGTCGTGAAGTTGTGAGTTTATGGATTAATCGTTGTATTAATTGTTCGTAAAAGTAAAACGATGATGTAGTAAAGACGGTTAGTATCGTCTAGTAAAATCTTGGAACTTTGAAAATATATCAAATTGAGCTTTCGAAGATATGAACAAAGGCTATAAAACTGTAGGTACAGATGTAAAGCTTTTTATTAGGATAGGAGACTTTTATGATCACGAATATAATGTGTACAATCGAGTAACTGCAAATGAAATTTTAAGTAAATACGGGATTCTCGTCGCTATTATAATTCTGTGTTACAATTGCACAAAATAGTGAATGAAATGATCAAATTGAAAAATGAAACCATCAATCGGTGGCCGTATTAATCATTTTTTGAAATATGTTGTATTAATTTCACCATTGTACGCGGTTCTACGCATTACCTCGGTACCTCTGATTCCTTTCGGTTAATAATTGTATAAAGTGAAATTACGATGTTCGTGAAAATGTAATACATCGTCACTGACACGCCTTTGTAACACGGATCAGGGAATTTCATACTTTTGCGACGTTAAATACTGGCTTTTCATTGACGTAGCAACGAACAGCGATTCGATATTAAATTCCAAATTAATTGACATCTGTTACTGTTTGCTTTCGCGTGAAACGATCGCGCAGTTAAATTAATTTTCTGTAAATAATATACGGTTCGTAACGTTTCATAATTACAGTGACCGCAAAGAAAAATTTACCGAGATAAATCGAGTTGGAGAAACGCGTCGAATACTTGTACGTATTGCGTAAATATTCACGCGTGTATATACGACTTTGCGGTATCTGTAACCATCGCGTGTACAATGATGAATATATACATATACAACCATATACATACGGGTATTCCCTTGCATAGCATTCACCCAATTTACCCACGTCACTACTAACAACATTATTTGAATGAACGATCTAAATTATTGCGTGCGCGCAACAGGGAATAAGACACGTCGAAAGTGCACTTGTATCTAATAAATGTTTCATTGATTACAATTCGAATTGTCGAAGGAATTCTACGATCGTCGGGTTTTGATCCCCCGAGGAATCAATGTCTCCATCCATGCTGGTTAATATACATTCCCGATAAATGTACACACGATTCATGTAAACGCTGGATCTAATAAGGTAGAAACGGAGATGCTTCGTGTATAGACACATGCACGGTTATTAGGACACTTGTAGAATGTAAGGTGCAAGAATTATTGGCTCGTGTTTGCAGTATATCTATTTAATTTTTATTGATACTGTATAACGATAAATGTGAAAATTATGTGTTCCGGTTGTGCAGTTATTTTTGTTATTATTAGTTCAGTAGTTATAAATTTACAAAAGTTCAATTTTCTGAATGCCCGTCTTGTAATATTCCCAAATTTCTACATTTCTGAATACCCAGGTTTATCAATTTCCTAAATTGTCATATTATTAATATCCATATTCTTAAATCTTTCAAAGTTCCAGATCACTAAAGATCAATACATTTCAAATTCTTAATTTTCCAAGTTCATAAACGCTCAAATCAATCAATTTTAAAATCCTAAAATTTCTAAATCCCATCAGTTGCAAATTTTTAAATCAGCAAATTTCCAAATTCCGAAATTTTCAATTGAAACACATTATTGCGTAATTAATCAAGATCTCAAATCTCCCAACATCGACACACAACAATGTATATCTCAACAAAGTCAATCGATATCAACGAAGTTACAGTTCATTGACGTCCAAGAAGCCAGAAGTAAAACGTATTTGAATGTGTCGAGAAGCAGATATACAATCGAATAAAAACAGAATCATAGTTACTTAGTAGATGCGAACAAACTATCACGTTGACTGCCACGATAGGAACAGCCATACGCAGAACACACTCATTAATACATCAGTTCTTATACTATTGGAAAAAAATAACATTTATCGTAACTAACAAGCCTTGAAGAATAATCATATTTTTTCGTCACATTAAAAAACGTTAAAAACACCAAAATTCTTGCATCAAACGTTCGTTTCCGTCCTGCCTCACCATACGCCATTTGATGCCAACCACAAAACAATTCTCAAGCAGTGATAAATGATGCTATTCAGAAAACGAACGTTGTTTCCTGAAGGTATCAAACATTGTAACGGTCGTGTACTTCCAAACAGGAGAACACTTTCGAGAACGTATTAGGTACTATCAACGTTCTCCGTTTTCTCATTGATACGATCCTTAAAGTACGGAAGAAACTGACCTGGATGTTGTACTTGAGATACATTTTGCCTTGCGTCAAGCCTCCTCCCCCGATCAACAACACGACGATAGCTACCGTCTATAGAACCACTTGGAGGTACTGGATGAAACGTACACAGGGACTCGGCTGCGGATACATATGTGGATACAGGGTAAACCGAGTGAATGCACTGCACAGGTGGTGAACAGTAAGTGCACGCGCTACGTTGCACGACTATAAACATGGAAGCCCGATCTGCCGATCCGTTTCGGTTACGTGCTGAACACCATTGTGAGACTACGTCGATGAGAATCCTCGTGGGAACGCTTAAATGCGCTTAACGATTACATTGCTTGTCTGACTGCCTTCTGCGAGATCACAGAGGATCGCACCAACCATGCTTGGAAAACTGTGACTGTTGTTTACTCATCCGACTCGATTATAGTAGACCTGGCTTATTCATATCGGCAACTGAGACAATCGTGTGTAACTGGAGATAACAAGAGATTAGGACACCGATAGAATATCCCAGGTTGGATTGTTGGGAGATGTATCATGTAATTGCGCGACGATACAACACGTGAGCATAGGACTTGTTGCAATATAAAGCGCTGCTTAAACGTTTCAAAGTGGTACAGCCCGTTTCTGCATAGTATATTGATTTTCATGGAAATATAAAAATTATAATGGAACATATAGTAACGGAGCGATGTAATGAGTAGAATGTTGTGCATTGAAATATCTCATATAGATTCATCGCGTGTTCAAATGCCATATATGGAAATACAACTCATGGGAATATGATACGTGAAAATATGGCTCGTATAATACCATATATAGAAATGCAACGTGTGGAAATACGACATGCGGACATATAACTCGTTGAGATACCACATATGAAGTTCCATATATGGAAATATAATGTGTCCAGATACCGCATGTAGAAACATAACCCGTGGGAATACAGTGCGTGAAAGTACAACGCGTCGCAATACCACATATGGAAATATGAACGCGTGGAAATACTATGTGTGGAAACACAACACGTCGAAATATTGCATACGGAAATTCGTAGTGTTGAACTATCACATGTGAATGTACAGACTATTGTCCATCGCATATGGAAATACAGAGCTTTAAACCACCATATGTCAAAATGGTGAGCGTTGAACAACGACATATGGAAATACAGAGCGTTGAACAATCACATATGGAAATATAGCGCGTTGATACATCGCGTATGGAAATGTAGAGCTTTGAACCACCACATATGGAAATGCAGAGTGTTGAACAATCACGTATGAAAATACGGAGTATTAAACCACACGTATGGTAATACAACGCACCGATGTATCACATATGTATCACAATGCTGATCATTGAATATAGCGATCGACATCCTTGACTATCAAAACAGCAAACACACAGTTATATAAAGGTCTCTAAAACGAATATACAAATTTTACCCAAAGGACTAAAAAGCACAAAGTAAATTCCCAAGATCAGCAAACCAGCAGACCAAGAATCGAGGTCCACGTTCGAACGAAAAACGAACGTTTTCCACTACTTCAAATAAAGACGAAACGTCGAAGAAATAATTTAATTATCGGAAGTCGATGAAGACGGAGGTTAAGGAGATGCAAAGAGGTCGCGGCGCAGTTTAATCCTGGCGCCAAGTTGAACGCCTTCGTCAAAAGAGGCTGGTATCGATGAATATTTAAAGCATCAGCGGTTAAGTCGCGCCATCGGCAAAGATAGTTCAGACCCGCGAATATAGATAGGTGCGGCAAAACGATGAACAGTGCTGCGAAAATCCTCTTTCTATGCCTGGCACGTTCGTCCACTTGTTTGCAGCTTTATCGTTCTCTCGGAACGAACAGCGACCGATGCGATACGGTTTCGAGTTTTCCCGACTTCTCGTTCGAGGACATAGAGCCAGGTCGACCCGGATGGAGAAAGGATTTGAATAAATTATTTGCCGGCGTAAATCTAAGTCCTCGCTGACCCCTTTCTCGCCGTTAAACTCGTGTCACGGAACACGTTCGACGGCTGCGGAACATTCCTGGCCGATTTCAAGCGAAATCCCCGTTTTGATGGACAACGACGCGTTTTTACGACGCAGATATATCATTCATAATCGGCGGGAATGTTAGATCGACGCGGCGACGAAATTTCGATTTTTAACTATGATTTATGTTGCCGAACGGGCGAAGTATGGACGGGACAAATACGGAGATCTCTTTTTAATTAAATTATGATAGAAAGTGATCAAAGTCTGACGTAATTCTAATGCGTATACGATCGCATCGTTTTGTGGACCTCGAGAAATTAGAAAGATGCAATCACATAAAACGGTAAAGTTGTCAAGAAAAAGCAAATTAAATGGAGGGTGTGCAGGGTGAAAATTTATATTTCGTTTGAAGGAATTGCAATCGATAACTTCAAGCCGGCATAACATTGCAACAAACGTAGGCAACACAAACGTTGTAAGAATGTTCGTCGGTTAGTAAATCGCAGAATTTTCTGGCAAGATCTGACAGCTTCCTGTACTTTGAATTTTCTAGTAAAAGAGATACCCGAAACGGGTTTCGTGAAGTTAACTCTCAGGAAGGTTCGTATCACGGAAGATTCAACTATGTGAGACGTAACGAGGTGTAATTTATTTCGCAGAAAATATCTACCGCGGCTAAACGTCCCAAAGTCATAGAATATTCGGATGGAAATTAATTTGCAAGACTGCGCACCGATACCAGGAAGCTTGATTAATGTACCTTCCGGCTAGTCAGAAATTCCGGAAGGCGCGTTAACGCGTCTGAAGGGGTTGCAGTCTTCGCGAAGAAGCAGGTCCGCGAGTGTAATGTACTTCGCCTCGTGCCAGGATATGCTTATAGCCGGCTTAAACAGGATTACGACTCTATTGAGGTCCAAGCAGAGCGGTCATGCGAACTAAGACAGCCATGGACGAAGGGCAGCGAACAGGAAGTAGCATGATTACGTATTGAATTGAGCAATTATTCAGAGGATTGCCCTGGTCCCTGGATTGTACATACAATCGTCTGGGTAGCCTGCATACGGTGCCCGCACTTGAACGCGGCCTACATACCTTTGTGCACCTCGATATAGCCGTTTAAGTGTCCCCAGTGACCAGTGATTCACGGCTGCCGTTGCCATGAAATTACTCTGCCGGATACCATCTCCTCCGCCTGCTAATGCACCCCGAATCACCTCTTTATTTCACCCTTGTTTATTTTACTCTCCGCTGAACCACGCGTGCTGATGTGTATCTAATGATTGGAATTACTTACAGATGGAGAAATATTTCTTTACATTTTTTCGTATTACATTGAATACTTTTTTAATCTTCGAGATTATGTTTACTTGTGATTCTTCTGATTATGAGTTTTGTAAGAATGATCTTAACATAAGTATTAAGTTAATGCGAAATTTTGAAGTTACCGAAATAACCTTTCCTATCTAATTGCTTTACAGATTTCTTTGCCTAGCAATTTACCTCACATCATCTCTTTATTTCTACCTTGTTTATTTTATTCTCTGAGGAATATTGCGGTTGTGTTTATGCACGTATATGTCGACGTGCATGTAATCCTTGGATTTTCTATCTGTCAGAACGTGAAGTATTCTGGTTACTTCGGTCAGAATGATTTTACGATACGCATTATATTAATTTGATATTTTTTAGCTTTCGAATTAACCCAAGACATTACTTCAGAGATACCACCTTTACCTTCCAATAAGTATCTATATCTAATATCTATTAAGTAATAGCAGATACAATTTTTAAAATAGAAGTTTAATATGATTTATTAAAACTTATTGTTTCCGAATATCATACTCTACAAAACTACCCGTTTGAAATCATGAATATCCTAAAAGTGCTGACGAACAGTGCATTAACCTTAAGTACTCATTTCATGAAAAACATTCTTATGTATATCCAGCACTGAAGTGTCTTATTTATTGCTTCAAGCAAACACGAATCACAAATTACTTTAGTATAAATGTGTTAATATTGTCAGATCCAATCACTCAAATATGTTAAAAATGAAACTATTCGTTCCAATTAATTCTGTTTTGTAAATTTGACGTGTTATGTACAACGTGTTAAGTCGCTATTATAAAAGAAGATGGAGGCTTGAGAAACGGGGTTGCAAAACAGTATCCTAATTCCGCGCGACAGCCGGGGAATTAAATTTAAGCCACTCGGACATCTCGCTCGAGTGAATTCGCCAGCTACTAAAGGAATATATTGCGGAACAATTAATTGCAGAAGGCTTTCCTCTGGGTCCAGGCTAGAGGTTACATTGTTTATAGCGATGAAAGTAGTCGGATAGAAATGTCCAAGGTGGGTTAAAAACGAGACGATTCGAGGAAGGAACTCGATTTACCCTATCTTCATCTTTATGTTCGAAGCTTTCCTCTGTACTGCGAAAGAGGAAGGTACCGGTACTTTCGACCTACCGAGAAATCGATAAATCGAGACTAGCAGAGCTGTTCGCTGTATATAGATATATTTCGATTGGCTCGAGCCATCTCCGAGCCGAATATACGATTTACTTAAGAACGAATGTCTATTTTTGCAAAACTTGTCCTTCTAAATCTTCTTATTTTTACTGCAAAGCCTTCGAGCAACGGACTTCCGGTCGCGTGTGATATTTTCTCAGAATGTTTTAACGCGGTCTTTCAGATTCTTTTATCGACTTTCCTGCAGTAAAATGCAACTAACATAAAGTGTACGTGTTTTTTATTGATTACACGCGTGCAGTGTGCACGAAAGGTTAAAAAGAAAATTACTCAAATTTTGGTTGAAAACTAAAGTTTATTCGGGGGTTGGAACTAGGATACTGATTCATTAGGTTATGTTAAAAATGTTGTAATTTGATGTAAATGGGCACTCAATGAATTTGCTCCTATTTCTATATTATAAGAGTACCCAATGAGTTCAGATTTCAGTTCAAATTAGAATAATACATATTTTGTCTAGAGATGTTTAAGTAATTTATTCATCTTCCAAATAATTCCCAATTGATTTGAATAAAACCATAAAATAAACATCGACTAAATAATATGTATTTCTATATTTTTTAAATTCTTCATAAAATTGCACAATACTGAAAATCCAAAATTTGTGACTAGAACCAAATAATTTTTTATACTCAATAGCATTTCTGGATTTCAATTAAGATGAATCTCGATGTAATCTCCTATCAGACGATCAGTTTTAGAATTGGAAGCATAATAGATAGTTTATGTACAGATGGAAACAATAATTGGGTTAACTTTTGATCGCGCGCGATGATACGTTATTTTACGGGCGTCCGATCAAAGAAGGGTCATTATATAGAGAAGCTTGCTCAGTTCAATTATCGATCTCTGCTTTTCCGTCACTTTCGCGTATACATATATCGAATAATATGAACGCTGGAGCTCGATGAACGTGTCTCGCAGCATTGTTCCTAAAGCACTTTATCGCCTACTCGTCAGGACATCAAACACATTTCGTTAACGACTAATACAATCGCCCTCCAACCATAAGAGCTTAATGGTTAGCCAATAAAAAAAATAAAATAAAATCGTCTGCACCATGATTTATTCAGCTTCGATTTTTTAATATTTCCTCGTTGTATAATACTTGAATCAAGTATGTCAAATTGATGGATTTTAAACTTTTTATCAAACGTACTGTCTCTTTCCACGTACTGTCAAATTGTTGGATGTGATATGCAATAAAGGTCACGTCAATTATAACAATATCATGAGATAATGGTTCTCGAATGACCCGCACGGTTCAGAATAACCTTCGATATACGGATGGATCGTACAATGTTATGACGGCCGTCGTATGATCGTATAATTAGTCTTCCTGTATACGCTTTTAAACGTAGAGCAATAGTTCAAGAAATAATTAGCGTTCTAATTCCTATATATATCTGCTGCAAGGCGCTCCTTTGAAGCGAAAGAACGTAAAGAAGTCAAAGTTCAAATTCTGCGGAGAAATATCCAGCTGTGTTTTTCCTTTTCATAATTTCAACTCGCGTTCAAAAGGAAACTCTCTCCGTCAAGCCCGCGCTTTTTTATTCAAAAGCAGCCGATGATTCGACAAGACCCATTCGAACGTGAACATCGAACATCAGACAGCTCGTACGAACCAATCGAAACGTAAGTAGACGTTATTGGAATCGTCGGAGAAAATCTTAGAAGCGTTCGTAGAAATTGATTTCGTTAACGATTTCATCCTTTCGTTGATCAAAAGGGTTGCGCTATCACACTGCCACTTTCAAGATTACATTTGCATGCGCTTACCATTTCCGAAATTAAATTTCTATGAAATTACAACTCGCGGAATTACATTTGCATGGTGAACTGTTTGTACAGAGATGTCTTCTCGTGAAGAAAGATTCACGGAAATATACAGAATCGTGTTTCGTTTCGTCGAAGAATCTTCTCCGTGCGATATATGAAGGTGTCGTTGCGCTGCTGATTTCAGCGAGAAGGTCGAAACAGCGATCATTTACAACTTTGAGAAACGATACGTTCGTCGGACGGGAAGCAAACTGCGACCAGCTAGTACGTACTGTCGCGAAATATGTAACCTGTGCAGAAAGTGGGTGACTGTCGTCGGGAAAGTAACGATATCGTTCTATTACGGGAAAGGAAAGCGTTGTCGACCGGTCGCACGCTGCAGCAATTTATTGGCATCTCGACCGCGAACGGTCGTCTCGACTCGAATCGTAAGTCGAAGGAAAATTATACATTGAACCGCGTGCTCGTCGAAAAACAGAGGTCAACGAAACGTTGTGCCGAGGGGAAAGTTCGTCCGAGCGAAATTGCAACTCGAACGGCAACGTTTCCCGCTCGCTCCAATTCCAGAAAGGAACTACGAAGTTTTTTGATAAATTTCGAACTTGCGTTTGTACGCGAGGACCTTAGGTTCGTTGTGCATTCTGGGAGCAATATGAGTATCGATTGATTATTTATCTATCGCATGAAATGTTTGAATGTTATCCTTGCAAGTTTTTAAATTAACAAATTCTGGAGGATCATTATATAGTATGTAATACATATACATATGTAACTATACCCACAATATAAATATGTAGTTTGATATCGTAGTTACGTTATATAACATAGAAGGACTTCACAAATTTGGAATTTGTATTTATGACTACATATCACATACATATATTTGTGTACCGTCGTTATTTTATATATTTTACTGGTGATTCCTTAATTTCTCAAGTTCCCAAATTTTCAAATACTAAATTATGAAATCCCGAAATTTCAGAACCTGCAGATCATAAAATCCTCTAATCTTCAAATCTTTGAATTTCCTAATCACCGAATCCCCTATTCCTTACTCTGTTGAGTCCAAAATGCCCAAAACTCATAATTTATAAATTCACAAATCTATAAATCGCTAAATTCCCAAATACTGAAATCTTCAAATTCTCAAATCCCTAAATCTTTTTATCCGAAAATCCAACAATTCCCTAATTCTTTAATTTGAAAATCCCCAAAACTCCAAATTAGTAAATTCACAAATCTCCAAATTCTGAAATGATCGAGTCACCAAATCCCTAAATCTCCTACTATCCTAATCCTCGAATCTCTAACTCCCCCAACTCGCAAATTTCAAAATCCCCAAAACTCCAAATCCCGAAATTTCCCAATGTTCGAATTCCTAAATTTCCAAAATCTCCGAACTCCTAAATTTCCCAATCTCGAAACCCCAAATCTACTAAATGTCATACTCTCATACCGATACTTTTCCTCGACAATCCTCCAGATTTCCCTAAGATAACCAAACACAGTAAATTTATATCCAGTAAAAATGAATAATGAATCAGCATTTAGAACGGCTCTAACTAAACGCCCGAGTAAACAACAGAAGACAGAGTATATTTAACCACGGAATGAAAAATAACGAAAAATAGGAAACATAACTGGACCAGATGGCAAGTTGAGATTCGATTGTTAGGATATTTCGCGGCACCTGTTTCGGCAAAAACTATCCGGCGTAATTGAAAGTTGCTCACCGGTCGAGTGATTAGTAGTTCTTGCTTCGTTAGTACCGTTGGCCATAATACAACGTTTCGTTAACAAAGTTACGGGAAAAAGCATCTCAGATGAAACTGTTAAAGCACGCACGTTGCTAGGCGCGAGTGAAATTCCACGGTTCAAACAAAGTGTAAGTTTCATAGCGTGTAATATCGCGAGCATCCGACGACAACGTTTCAGCATTTTCCTAGCAAACACAGAGTTAATTGGTTTTTAATTAGTCGCAGTTAACCGGCTCTGGTTGGTTGCGTTGAACTTTCGGCTTGATCAGCATACTATATTTACCTTTGAAATTCTACGGAGTTTTATTCTGATTTGAGTACAACAGTACACGTAGACTTCGTTTGGATATGATCACATATATACAATTAACAGTTTGTAAATTTTCAAACTTTCAAGACTTTAAGTGTTTGCGTTTTCAAATGTTCCAAGCTCGATACTTCCGAATTTCAATCCGCCAATTTTTTAATTCCAAAAATTTCAATTTTACAGAGTTTAATATTCTTACATCCCTGTATAAATACCTAGATGTTAATGTACCAAGATCAATTAATCTCATCATACCTTGAACATGATGCCCTAGACATCTTCCGATACAAATAACCATAAATCTCAGTATCCCTAGATCCCAATATGGCCACATTCCGAACTCTCCAATTCCATGAGTTCCTATAACTGCAAATTATTAACCCATCCCCAAATGCTCCGATTCTCAGAAATCTCGAAAAGTCACGAAGCGCGAGACAAGTTTCACACAACGTTATGATACGTTCCCCGGTGAAGTGAAATCTGTTGTCGAGTGTTTTAGGCAGCGTTCCCGTCGAGAAGATACGCGAGCGAATGCAGCTACCATACGCAAACAAAAGTTTACGGGGCTCCGTTTTACGGTCTTGTTCGCTTAACTTGGCGTAGCCCGTCAACGCTTCCGTGCCATGATCGAACATCCCTTCAGGCGGTTACGGTTAACAACCGATGCATTCGATTTACAAACAGGCACAACGTACCGTGTTATTGGACACGTACCTATCTGTATCCATTATTCGTCACGCGCGCACCCCCACCCTATGTCACCGTTCGCGTTGTAAATTGTACCGACCCCGTATAATGTCGGCTTGAATCCCTAAATCGAATCAAAATCTCACGTACCGACGATTGCTGGATAGCTACTATAAATATTTGTCTATGGCGGCAACCACAATGCTATCGCGCACCGTGCGACACTTATCTCGATTGCCTAATTCGTATGCCACCGATATTTCCGATCAATGTTCTACAGGTCGTTCTCCCATAAATCTCTTTGCCAGAATTTTCGTTATCGAATGAAACGCGCGGAAGATTTCGATAAATGATGGCCCATATTGGCGATATCAACATATATCTTCACAGGGTGCTGAAGAGAGTGAATCGTATGAATATTGGGACAGTGATACGTGGTATTTGACAATTTGAGAAAAGTAGGGAAGTAGGGATTCAGAAATCTAGGTATCTAGGTATCGACGAGACTAGGTTTTTGGATATCTAGGTATGCATTTAGAAACATATGGATCTAGGTACATATGCACCTAGGTATCTAGTTATATACCTATCTAGCTTTCTAGCTATCTAGCTATCTAGCTGCTTAGCTAGATATTTAGGTATCTATATATCTTTGTATCTGGCTATCTAGGAATCTAGTTGTCTAGGTACCTGGCTGTCCACATATCTGGCTATCTATAATATCATAGCACTTTAGCTCTCGAGCTATCTGAATCTCTAGGTACCTAGGTATCTAGTTATCTAAGAATGTATCTATATCTAGCTATTTAGAAATTTGGGTGTCTTAATATCTACGTCTTTAGGTATCTAGACACCTAGGTATTTAGGCATCTCGGTATCTAAGAATCTAGGAATCTAGTGATCTAGAGGTCTAAAGATCTAGAAATCTATGAATTGAGGAATATTGGAATGTAGGTATCGCGCGTACAAGCAACGTTCGAAATGAATAGAGTCGATCACGAGTTCCAAGTTACGTAAAACTATAGCTTCAGACTGTAAATCATTACTACGGTATAAGAAATGGTGAACGAACAGGAGAGAAGAAAATGTAATTTATATATTCATGGCCAGCCACGCAATTTACGCCTCGATGTCCCCTTCCTCCGGGATTGACGCAACTTTTTCATTCGAGCCAGCCACAAGGCCTGATTGTCCTCATCTACTTGCAGCTATGGAGGTCCCTCGTGCCCTCGTTCCGTCGAATAAAAGAATAATAAGCGTCGTCGCATCGACGCGGATTACCGGTCGGTTGCAACGAAAGTTCCCCGGTCTTCGATCCTTCTTTTTTCCGTTGCTTTTCTTCGTTCGAGCATCGGAATCGACGGAAGACGAAGAATTGTGCCGGGCGAAATAAGAGGTGGAAACACCTGTGCGGAGGTGGCGCGGCAACGGGGGGTGTGGGGCGTGGAGGGAACGGGGAGAGCCAGAGGTCACGGAGCTCGGAAAGGAAAATTGCATTTTAACTTAATCGCGAGGCGGAACTTAAAACTTTCACGGTGGAAAACGACGGAAAAGTCCCGACGTTCTGTAATCGAATGATCGAACATTAAGTCAACTATTGGCTAATGGAGCTAGAGTGCTCTGTAGGAAAAGGGCACACGATTTCCTGCGCTACCCGCTTATTGCAATGCCCTGTTTCGCCAGGAAATTGTCTCGGATCGAACGAATATTCATTAAACGATAGCACAATGAGCCGTTAATCATACGGCCGTGTAATTACTCGTTCGATTGCCTCTATCAAGATGTAGCTGCAACGCCGAGAATACTTACTTCGGGTTCCAGCATCGTGTTCTTTATAAATCTACATAATTTATACAAAGATTTTATTTTTTATATACAAATCTGTACACGTACTTTAGTTTTTATTTATAAATATAATTATTCGTGAATATAATATGCATATAATACAAAATTTATATACACAAAAGTGTGTGGCCATTTAATGTTTGATTTGTTTGAAAACGTGTAAATACTTTGATTATGAATAATACTTTTTAAGCAAACGAGTTTTCCTTGCGTGTCAGTTCTTTTTCAAATTATTTACTCGTTTTCAAATAAATGAAACGTTAAATGATCACACACTTTCGTGTATATTTTTTAAACTGTGTAAAAATGAATGGCTTCGTTACAATGATATCGATTATGAATAAATACTATGAATAATACTTTGTAAGCAAATATGTTTTCTTTAAGTGTAAGTTTTTTTAATGTCATTACAACTCAACCATTCGTTCTTTTACACTTTAACAAATTGTGTTTCAACAGTTATGAATCCCGCTTAAAACACCGCAGTGACTGAAACTCTCTCCGGCGTACAATAACGCAGCCCAATAACGAAAAATAAGAGCCGCCGTGAAAAGAACCGACGAAATTCAATGAAAAGCTATTCCGCGGGTTAGAAAGACGAAACGATCTTAAGGAACAAGAAGACCGGGTGGAGATTTACCGTCGCGGCATTAATATGAGCAGTTCGTGTTGTCCCTCGGGCCAAAAATGTAGCAAGAAGAACGATCGGACAGAATAAAAGGGAAGAGGGAATGAACGGAGGGCGAATAATATCCGTCAAGAGAGGAGAAGGCGTTTCTATTCGACTCGGTCACGTGAAATAAAATAATGAACTGGCAAGAGAAAAAAATAGAAAACGAGAGCTCCGTGGAAGAATGGCGGGTTTTCAAGTTCAACCACACACCGCGGGACGTATTATCTTATTATTACCTTGAGATAACAGTTTGACGGCGAGCGTCATTGTTATTTCCCGACAGCGTCGATGCTTGGGTCACGGTTAAATACTCGCTAAAGAGATTTTCAGATTACCCCAGGGGTTAGTCGGACGCGAAAGCGGTAAATAACGCGGCACGGTGTCTCCTGCAATTATTTACACTCGTCCCGGTAGCAAACAATGAATATTCAACGTGACTCGGCGCGAATTAGCGAGGCTCTCTCCCGATAGGTAACGTTAATGAGAGCACGTAGACGACACACCGGGGGAAAAAAGATGGGGGACAAAGTGACTAGACGGCGAATTGGATGGGTGCACGGGTCGACTGACAAATAGCTTCCACACGGTTCAGTGAAACACGAAGCCAGCTCCGAAAGCAATGTTCGACAAAATTTGGCAGGTACCGCTAGAGACGGAGAAACCTATTGCAGCTGCCCCAGACTTCAATTTGTTCCACATTCGCTACCCTTTCTCTGTAGTTCCGTTGCGTTTAACTTCAGGGTCTGATTGTCCTCCACACGACGGAACTTTCGAAGATAAAACAGCGTTACTTCTCCTTTGCTACGTTCCTACCTGATTAATCAACGCTAATACAAACGTTTCATCCTATCCTGCACATGCTTTAAAATAATATTATCTAACCAGTATTATCTATTCTGCTTTTTAATAAAAATGATGATGTGGCTATTTATTCATACAGTGTATACAGAATTGACTATTTATACAGATAGTATGTGTACACAATTGGTTATCTCTACATACAGTATGTGTACATAATTATTAAAATAACATAATAAATGATTCACTTAACATAACTTAACGAACTGACTTAACTAACTAAATTTGCTAACTTGTATACATACTATATGTATAAATAGCCAATTGTGCATACATACTGTATGAATAAATAGCCACATCCTAAAAATTAAACAAGCTGAACATAAAGAGTTGAACATAACACTGCTAGCCACACCTTATGACATAACTGAACTGTTGAACTGTTGAACTTTCTTGAACCGTTTCACAGCTTCATTAATCTATACAACTTGTGATATGATGTGCCATGACTGTATTTATAAGAAATTTCAGTTTCGTATAGACAATTCGCTGTACTGTTTATCATTTAAAACTTGGATACAGCGTAAGGAATTAATAAGCTCTAATGTTGGCCATTTAAAAGTTTGGTTACCACATTTAAGGGACTGAATGTATTTGAAAATATTTATACAGGCATTCGAAAATACTGTATATCTTTAAAGAGTCATTGTATCATTTGTTTACGCAATGATCCTTCAAATCCCTTCGAGCAGAGTATCGTTGCTTATTAATCGTTAACCGCAACACCAATTAACATCGGTCGAGATTTCATTCGTTTTTTCGATCTATCACGTTCGATGCGATCGAAATAATCGAGGGACCAAAAACGAAAAGCCAGTAGATTCGCGGTCCAAGTGAAAATTCAGTATATCGAACGTTTCGCTTCTGTTCAATCCGTACCCTCCTCATCCCGCGCCACGACCCTTTTTACCCCTTTTTCCAGGTCCACTTCTATCGCGATGAGTGCCCTATGTACGTTGTGTACACGGTATCTACGCATCGGTATTGTGCAAAAGTCACACTTCGCTTTATTGGAAAGCCTCCTTCTCTCTCGCAAATGGGTCGTGCCACAACGGAAATTGCAGGTGAATTCTTTGTGAACGGTTGCCCGGCTCCAGCATTCGAACCAGAACCTTTTGAGGTACACGTGAAAGGGTAAATAAATGGACGTGAAGGCGTGTACGTTGATTGAAACAGGTGTGTTTCGTTATATCGGGACGCATTTTATGCGGGAGCATTTGTTCGACAACGGTCGAGGAACGGGAAGAAATTTCGAATGGAAATCTGTCGAAATGCAAAATAGCCCGTGAACGTAGAACGTGAAATTTGAAACTTTTAGCCCCCGTTCGCATTTCATTTATTTAGGTCCTGCTCGGTCACATTCAGGTTATATCGCCTCCTTGGCAGAACGTTTCCGTCATTCGTCATTTTCCCTAGATTCTATTATACTCGTTCATACGCTAATTTTAATTTGATTACATAATATAAAATTAGCATATATTTCTACATGTTTTTACGTACTATCGTATGTCCATCATTATGTATCATTTATATATCAATATTTGATATTATTTAACGATACAATAATAATCGAATATAGAGCAACGCAATATCTTCTTCCTACGTATTTTATTACATCCACCAATTAACGATAAAGTAAACACCTGTTCAATAAATCAAAATGACGTGCACGATGAACGAAGCTGCCACCGACATTTTCATTTTTCTTTAGCTAAAATTTGAACGAGTAATTTAACACAGTTAAATGAACAGGAAGAGAAGAGAAAAATGGAACAGCGTAAAATAATAAAAAAATGAGCTGGAAAAGATATGAAATGCACGGTAAGGGCAGTAATGTTTTCACGATTAAAGAAAATGCGACGGAAATAATGTTGGATCGTGTTACCATAAGAGGAAATAGAACTTAATTAAAAGGATCTTACTTTCAGAGATACTAACTGTCTTTGTCCAATCGTTCGAGTGAAATGTGCACACCTCGGTTGCCGGATTCGGTTCATTTTACTGGCAAAACTCTTTAATTCGTTCGCGAAATATGCAGCTTGGAGCGCGGATGTCGCTTCAGACGAGCGTTGCGACGCTTTGCCGGTGCTCGTTTTAATGAAAATGGAATTCCGATTGCATTTTTTATCCGAGACCGTGAAAGTGGACGAGACGGTATATCATCCCGGACACCAAATAAAAACTATCACGATGCCATTTAATTAGTTCCGCACCTGCTAAAAATCCCGTTACAAAAAATATCGACCTGTTTTCGCTGTAAATGTTTGGAAGAATATGAAATTACTGTATGCAGAAAAATGGGGAAAAGGAACTTCGAGAACTTAGAAATTTGGTATTTGGGGATTCGAGGATTTGAGAAATAGAAAGTTTTTGGACCTCAGAGTTTGGAAATTTGAGAGTTTAACGATTTGAGAATTTAAAAGTTAGAGAACTTAAGAATTTGAGAATTGGAGAGTTTGAGGATTTAATAATTTTAGAATTTGATGATTTGACAATTTCAGAGTTTGAATATTTAAGAATTTGGAAGTTTAAAAATTTGAGTGTTTATATATTTGAAAAATCGGTTTTGTCGAGAATTTGAGAATTTGAGAATTTAAGAAGACAAGAAACAAATAACGTTCTTCATTCGTATTTTATTGAGAAAGTTGTATTTTTATAATCAAATAATGATCATTTGATGGCTTCCCATTATCAAATTGCATTCGCAACGATATAATTACGACTGTGACGTACCAGAAACCAGTTAATGAAAGACTGACAGAGGTAATTACGTAATCCCCGTCGAACATAATTCGCGCGTCGGGTATGTGATAATTAAACGAATAATACATTGATGCCGGTGTCGGATTATTGGCCAGTTATTGAAATTTGATGGATTTTCAAGTTTTTGGTATATAATGATCGACATTTTGCTTTTTGTATGCAATGAAACGATACTGAATATCCCGTTCAATTGTTGTTGCCAATACTGACATCATGCTGGATAATTATTACCCGTTAACGATAAATAGGAAACTTTACATCTCCGTCAAATTCCCTATTATTTCAAAATGTCAGTGAATGATGTAACGCGAATATTTCAGTTGGACAGTAAAAGGAAAACGGCAGTGTTTGTATAATTTAAACATTTGTGAGTTGCATGTTTGGAAATTCGTTAACTTTCCAATTCCCCAAATTCTACGATTACAAACATTTTAAATACTATAAACTATGAAGTTACGCAATTTTTGAATTCTTAAGTATTCTTACCACCAAATCGTCAAATCCCCAAATTTCTAAATTCTCAAAGTTCCAAACATCCAAATTCTCGAAGTTTATAATTTCAACCAGAAATACATTTCTGATTTTTTCAAATTCTTGCACTGTCAAATATTCGAATCATCAAATTTCCAAATTTTCATAGTTTAATTTCAGTTTCAATTTTTATTACGTTCATGTATTTGTTATGGCAACGTACACGTATATCATTTTTATCGTCGCCGTGCGAACGCGCACGTACGTAATTTAAAATATGCACCGGAGCAGCGTAGAGTATTTTCACATTTTCACAAAATTCCCGATGGATTCGATATTGTAATAAATACGTAGTAAGAGAATAGTCCGTTTCGTCGACGGAAATATTTATGATGATGAACGTCGTGTATTCCGACGATTAGCTTGCGAGAAATTCGGTTGATCTCGATGTTGGAGTGGTCGATGACAGTGAATGACAAATTGAAATTGCACCTTGAAGGAGCGAGTTCTCACGCGAGAACGTTTATGCCAGCAGGTAGCTTGCTTACGAATTCCATATCCGTTACTATGAATTCATACACTTTTTAACGCACCTCGCGTGCCAACTCGTACGTGGTCGGTTTCCAAGTACATATTAAACGTAATGTTATCGCATAAATATCTTCTTTTTTATTTACTTAAAATATATGAAAGTGTCACGGCTTCGTGCAGGAAAGTTTATCTATGACATTATACATATATCTATGATACATTATGCATGAAGTTCGGAAACAGCAGGAATTTGTAAGAATTGAGTACTTTCAAATTCCGAAATTTCTAGATCATGATATTTCTAATTTTTCAATTTCCATATTTTCGCGTGTAGAAATTAATCGAATTCTGGATTGCTAAATTTCGAAAATTTCGAAGATTTTAAATCTTCAAATTTTCAGATACACAAATTCCCAGATACTCAAACACTTCCGATACACGGTTCTCAAATACTCCAATACTCAAATTTCCAACTTCCAAATTTCTATATATTCAAATTACCATATTTTGTAACTCCTACATTTCCAATTCTCTAAATTTGTAAATTTGTAAATTTCTAGATTCCTAGATTCCTAGATTCCTAGATTCCTAGATTCCTAAATTCCTAAATTCTTAAATTCCTAAATTTCTAAATTTCCCAATTTCAAATCCCCAAATCTCTAAACCTAGAAAAATCTCCAAATCCCCAAAAATCTGTAAATCTCCGAATATCTGTAAACCTTTAAATCTGTAAATCTCACAATCTCTAAATCTCCAAATCCCCAATTTTCTAACTTCCCAAATATCCAACTCTCCAAACCTCCAAATTTCTTGGGTCCCGAACTCCAAAACCTCTAAACCCTAAAATGTCCAAATTCCCAAATCCCGAGGATCCCAAATTTTCGAAATCCCAATTTAACACTGAATTCACGGTCGACACGCACAAATTAAAGCAGTCGCAATTAGTCCATCAGCCCGCTCGTCGCGACTCTATTTTCCTTTCTATCGCTTGGATTATTTGAAAGGTTCGTTTGATCGAGCAAAAATACCAAACAACAGGATCGTTATTCGTCGAACAGGTAGATCACGCTACACAGAACCATTTTACAATCGCGAAACAAAACAGTCATCCGAAAAGTTACCTTTCGGCGCGGACACCCCGATGCTTTGGCAAAAAAAAAAAATTAATTCGCATATCAGCCCGTTGGGGATATTTGCGACGAGTACAATCAAAATAAATCTGGTCGAGAGGGGAACGAGAGAGAGTTGGAAAAATTTCAGAGATTCGATTAATCGTTTGATCCTATCGCGTTTGAGCAATTAAAATGATTGTCAAATTTATTTCGCGCGCCTACTGGGTACGTACTTCGATTTCGCGTAAATTTGCTCGTCAAAGGGTTGGAACAGTTCGACCGGTGGTGAAATTTGCAAGAAGAGACGTTGCTCTTAATTAGTTGCCGTACTCGATGAGCAGACAGAGTTTACGGGTCTTAGTCCGATTTAAACAGTCAAATGAATCCCGATTGTTTGATGCTGATTATTTTCGAGGCAGCGGTACGAAACGAGTTTAACAACGATTGCATGGTCGAATTGCCTCTCCATATATAACAATGTCGATCGCACTTGCCCCGAAATTTCCATACGAGCAAACAATTTGTGAATGGATTGCGGCACTTTGGAAAATATCGGCCGATAAGGCATTTCCACCCCTATTTCATTTTTATTTCTCACAATTTTATTAATGAAATTGACGTACGCAGGTAGTTGTGTTTGATGAGTATACTCGTCGGGAATAAGTGACAAACGAAACAGTTGGTTATAGGAATATCTTAAATTACGCGTGTCACAATGAGATCAATAATAATCAAGTTCGATCTGGAGATATCTTTGTCCATACTAAACGAATGCAATGACATTGTAGATACAAAATTAATGCACTATTTTTTCATTATTAATAATTGAACATTAATCTACATTCTTATAGTATGCCAATGTTATTTTTTGATTCTAGAAGTTCACTATTATATATGATATATTGAAACAATAATTGTTTTCAAGGAAAATACATATCATCCAGGTTAAAATGTGCACAGTGGTTCTGAACTTTGAGAAGTGAATATCCACACCCTAAACTAACGACCAATTACTCATTTCATTGAAAGTGACACATAATAGCAATCTCTTGAGCAAAAGCTCAAAGAATTAAAGTTACAAAAATTGTATGCACTATTTAAAAAGTTATTATTTAAGTAAAGTAAAAAAATATACAAATGCATACACCAATTTTTTTCATCAAATAATGATAATGGTAAGTAGAGGACATCAAACAGAAGTCTCGCGTACAATTAAAATATAAAAATTCTCGCTCACAATAATAATAAACGAATTATGCTCGCTCCAAACCTCACAATTCATAATTTTCGATGAGAATGAAAGCCAAACCAGATGTCACATCGACGTGATTACAAATAACCTCGATAAAGATTAACGTCAACGTGAAATCGTTTTGGCGGATCCGCCATCGTGTGTTCCCGTGCATCGTTCAACTCATTAACGACACGTTTTAGCGATTGTTTCGACCGATCGACGACCTTGATTGACGTAAATGAAAAGGGGATTCCAGCCAATGAGGGACCATTATCTCTTCGATCTCTTTGCAATCGTCATTGAATTGGCGTTCCATTTCAATCGCGATGACTACGATATTAATTAGTTTAATGCTAGCAACAGTTTTTTTTTCCCGGAAGTGAATCAGCTTCTTTAAATTTCTTCGGACGGTGATCAGCGTTCGTTTGATGAATGGTAAAATGAAAATGAAAAATGATCGCGCGAAGAGAAACGGGATTGCTATCGTTCTTTGTTCGACAATGCTTATATTATCGGGATTAATCATTTATAACTGGATTATGGAGAATGTAGGTATGCAACTCTGGAGCTTTTTGTTGGAAAGTGGTAAATTTACGAATTTGGAAATTCGGAGAGCTAAGAATTGTAGTGATTTAGACATTCGGAAAGGTAGGAGTTTGAAAACTTTTAGGATTCGGAAGTTCGGGATTTAAGGAATTTGTGAATTGAAGGAGGGAATTGAATATAAGAATTTTGTTGATTTAAGGATTTTGATATTTAGAAATTTGAAACATTCGCGAATTCGGAATGTACGAATTGGGAAATCTAGGAAATCTGATAATTTAAGTACTTGGAAGTTTAGAAATTTTGAGATTTTGAGAAAGTGGGAATTTTGGATTTTTGAGCAGTAAGTGTTTGGTGAACTTGAAACTTTCGAAATTGAAGAATTTAGGAATCCTGAGAATCTGGGTGGTTGGAACCGTAGGAATTCCGATCACTTGCAAATTTGAAAGTTGTGTCGTGTGAAAATATGAGACTTTGGGGAAGATGAAAATTTGAAAATTTGAAAATTTAAGGACTTAAAAACGTGGAAATTTCAAGAATGTAATACTGTGCAGAATTACAGAATTTTAAGGTTTAGAGATTTGGGAAATTCAGAAATTTGGAAATATAAAAATATGAGGCTTCGGAAACATAGGAGTCAGGCAAATTTGACCATTTGAATATTCTCGATTGCTGAAACCATAATAACTCAACAATTCATGAATCTGAAAAACGCGAGAATGTAAAAATCTATACAGGTGAATAACTAAGAATAAAAAAATGTGTAAATTCGAATGACCAACAGTGAAAAAAATTGAAGAATTCCCCAGATCTGTCCGCCAGCGTGCAATATAATGCAACCCTTCAAAACTTAGTCGACAGTTATCAGATAACCGGAATGCGCAACCACTTTGTCAGAGTTTCGAGGAATAAGCAGAGCCACACCACGGTGTGAGAATAGTTGCACAATTTTTTTTTTTCGTTCCAGTTACGTGGCGCACAATTCCTGCGGCACCATAAATCTCGCGTTCCGTGCCAACTATACAGCATTTGGTGTAATCGTCCATTTCGTACTAGTCTCTCATCGAACGACGGTTACTCTTTTCGCTTTCCCGTGAAAGTGTATCGCGCAGCTTTGCGTTTCTTCCTTTCGAGTTTCACCCCACACCCTCAAAATATATGATCGAACTTTTTTCGTCGATGTCAAGGAAGCAGTCACTGTGCACCGGTGATAAAGCTGTTTACGTGTCACGGTGTATTTCATGTTTTTTGCCGTTGCCTTCGTCCGAATAACAGATACCATCATTAATTAACAGACCTATCTGTCTCGCGCATCTTTCGTGCTTCTTCGTTATTACGTTGTTCGAAGCTTGTTCAAAGGGGCTTGAAATATTGCGTGATACGTTAAATGTCTTGTTACACAAATTTCAGCATATTGGCTGCAACGGAACAGTGTTTCTCCACTGTTTCGATACAGTCGTGATACCGTTGAGGTGTTAATTATGGTACAGTTGAAACAGAATTACGGTACAGTCGACATACAATTATGCTACAGTCGAGATCTAATTACGGTATATTTGAGATATAATTCTGGTACAGTGTAGGTATAATTATAGTGCAGTCGAGATATAATTACAGTTCAGATATTGTTGTAATACAATTGGGATATACTTGCGATACAGTCCCGAAACGATCATGGTATAGTTGAGGCAAAATCCAGATATAGTTCCTAATCAATTCAGATAAGGTCGAGATACAATTGAAACAAGTCAATTAATCTTAAATTGGAACACTCAGAATATTACATAAAATATTTGTCATCTGAAGATACTAGATATATAATATTATTTAAATGTCCATATCACAGAAATGAATACTTGTATGAACCTGAGTTTTTTGCAAAAGTTCCAGATACACCGTGACATTATACCCGCGCGTTGCAGAACCATAACCGTAACTCAATTTCCGGATTATCCAAAGTCCTCACTTCGCTGACCTTGAGATCGAAAAGTCTTCGTGGCAGCGACGAAGTACCGAAAAGCCGGAAGCTTTGTCAGCAAGTTTCGTCAAAAATTTAATCAGCTTGGTCGTCTGGCGGCTAAGTCAGCGTACAACAGCAGGACTACATTAATTAGACCCACAATTACGGTAATGGGAGAGTTCGTGCGTTGCAATTATCGTAGCGCCGCGAAGGCAGTTAATTAAGAGAAATTCAATTAAGCTCTTTCAGCGGGCAGCACGGTCTACGAGCGTAAAGAACGTCCACAGTCGGATTGCACGCACAAGGCCGATCTCCCTAATCGCGGAAATTCACTTTCGCGACATTTTCCGTTCCCGTCCGACGTTCCGTCGACTAAGGAACGTATAATCGCTATAAATCTCGATGCATAATATCTACGAATGCAGTCTGTAGTCGGTGCTTCGTCACGAAACAATCTCGAGCGGATTCTCCGAAGCTTTACGTAATTGAAACTGTGTTAGGTCTTAGAATACATATTGCAGCGAGAGGATTAGACCTAAGTCCACGTTTCGAGCAATATAATAGTTTAGCGACTTTTGCGTTCCTTTAGATACATTTGTAGTTTCGAATAATAGTCTTTACCAGTAGCAGAAATAGGAGCCAAGGAATCATTACATTCTAACGAGATTTTTATTGATTTATTGTCAGTCATATATGGGTGTCAGAACCTTAGCCTCAACTGTAGAGTCTTTTCTAGAGTTTCCCATTCGTGTCCAGGTACTCCTTTAGTTTATTACTCGTTACGGTCATTGATATTTTCATTTCTGCTAGAATTCAGCTAGCCAATAGAAAACAGCGAACTGTTTCCCCTAATCAACTTCACAAAATTTGTACGACTAATGCGAGTCTTGGTAAAATGTGAAACATCCTCGGACAGGCACTGTCGACACGACAGTTAACAAGTACACGTCAAAATAAAATGTAGTCATCCGAATTCTGATCCATTCATTTCGATACAGTTCACTATTTCGCTTATTGGGAATCCACTAGTTCCACGCGTTGATTAATCGTCGCTTAATATTGCTGACGCTGCGACGCACATGCAAACGGATCATGGATCGTTGGTACTCGTCACGAAAAATCAATATGTTGAACCGAATTATGGGATCGGTCGCTGGTTAAACTGTTCTACAGCGCGGTTAATTATCGAGGGATTTGACGCTGAGACTCTCGTATGCTGCGATCGATAGAAATTTCGACGCCATTGCGGATCGATGATCTTGAAACTGCAACGCTCCTGACTTTTTTCTTCGAATAGTGCACGTAATTTGCAACGAATTTTTTACTATACTCCACGTATTAGATTATTGCGATACTGTAAGAATATTACTATATTGTACACCTGTAATAGTACTATATTTTAATTCAAACTGAAGAGAAATTTTTCAACAGAGACTTGCAACAAAGTGTGCGATGTTTGCAACTGAAGATTCTTTAACAAGTTTCCGTTGTTATGTTACAATTGTGTATATAATGATTTATGAACAATTAACTGCTTAATTGTTGTATATTCATGTATATAAGTAATGTACATTTTACTCTTTGTGTTTATTGATTTGATCCATAACACTTTCTTTAAACTAATTTATATTCCTGTAGGAGTATAAATAAATAGAAGAAGAATGTTAATATTTTCATATATCACTCGCAAACTTTTTGTAAACGCTGATTAACATATCAATTAGTCGATTGTCAGTTGGAATAAAAGGAGAAGAAAAATAAGAAAACATCTGACTAGAATATCTACGTAATGAACATAAAAATTGAATGTCGTATTTGCTTGTTTAGTAATCAGTATTTTTTTTAATTATTAATTGCCGTATTTAATTGAAAAAAAAAAATGATTTCGATTTTCACTTTTTACACATTCGTCATCACGAAAAAACTTTGAAACAACGAGACTGCTGACGAATTCACGCTACGCTCTGCTTCCAATTATAGAAACGCACAGGACGTCGAAAACAAGAAGGAGTGATTGCGATCTGACGAAAAATATCCCCTCAAAGTCGCACGACATCACAGAAGAAGAAAAAACAATATCCGTCGGATATATCGGTGGGACACCGGTAGAAACGTCGGATCGAATATGAAATTGCCGGTCAGATGAAATCGAGGGGAGCCACAAATGGCTTGTTAATATCGCGGCTGACACGGAATAAATAGAACGCTCGGGGATGGGTGTCGGATCTCTGCAATCACTATGTTCGATGGCGGTGGCCTTGTCTATGGAGGACCACTGAATTAAACGCTACAATAGAATACTAATTATGTTGATGTACATCGTCAAGTGCGATGTTCGCTTCCCTTTGACTACGAACAAAGATTTTGGGAGAATAAGTATGTAAAGTTGAAGATTTTGGGACATGAAGTATGCAAACTCGAAGATTTTATGTGATCGATTATGTTAACTTGAAGATTTCATGCAGTCAAGTATGCTAATTTGCAGAATTTCGTACTTTTACAAATTTCTTAATTTTCAAATCCACAAGTTAGCAGATTTTCAAATGCTTAAATTACTAATTTCTCACACCACATATTCTTGAATTTCGAAATTTCTTTATGTCCGAATTTTGAAATCTTCGAAATTTTTAATTCCAAAGTTCTTAAACCCTCCAGCTCATAAATCCCAAAATTCCCAAATCCCAGATCTTTGAGCCATCAATTTTCAAGTCCCAAAAGACTCAAATTCCAAATTCTCAGATTCTGAATTCTGATATTCCCAAATTCTCATGTCCCGAATTTCTCAGATCCCAAAATTCTCATATCCCGAAATTCTTATGTCCCGAATTTCTCATATCACGAAATTCTTATGCCTCGAATTAATCAAATCCCCAAATTTTCATATCCCGAATTTCACATGTTCCGAAATTCTCCAGTCCCGAAGTCCTGAAATTCCCAAATTCTCGAGTTCCGAAGCTTCCAAATGCCTAAATTCTCAAACCTCAAATTCTTAAACTCCGAATTCACAAATCACCAAATCCTTAAATTTCCAAAATCATATCCTCCAAATTCTTGTATTCTCAAATTTCCAAGTCCCCAAATTCTTGAGTTTCCAAATCGTCAATACAAAAAAAATCTCAAATCCCAAAATTTGATCTTCTATTTCCCGAATGTCCGAAATACCAAACCCAATACTGTTGTAAATCTAGACGCCAACAAATCGAAAACCACTCGCAACCACATTTTCCCTGCAACATTCTGCTATTACCTACTATTATACCTATAATTTCCGATATTTGATCTAGCTTTACCTCTCCTCGTGCAATAATGGTCACTTATTGTCTTTCACCGCGTTACTCGCGTCTGTAGCTATCGACACTTTTGCAATACGTATCGAACACGGCAATTTCCAATTCGACTCGAAATTACTTTGGCCAGAACCGATACCGGTGTGCTACCGAGGAAAACTATCTCCGGCACAATACCGAGTGAAATTCATTAAAGGGACAGCAGGAATCACGTTTGATTCCCGCGTTTCTATGTTCTCGAATCGGCTGCGGTTCTATTCGCGGCTTGTCAGCGGGATTGAAAGTTTAACGCTGTTTAATTCAATATATCGCAGGATTCTATTCAATTTCGATTCGATGGAATTTGACCCTTTACGGTTTATAACATTGAATCCGCGATGCATGGAACCTATGCTCTACGCCGATGACGCTAATTTAATAAACGTGGTAATCTCTTCAGAAGGTAATTTGATAAACGTGTTAATCTCTTGTTTGGTAATTAACGGAAGGGGTTAAATGAATCGTATGCTAAATAAATTAATAGTATCGAATTTTAGGGTGAAATGGTTATTGCTGTATATTAGTGTTTACGTGAACGTTTCATAACGGACAATAAAAAGCGACAATTAAAATTTCATACGCAAATTATTACTGAGTATTAATAATTATTTATTGATTAAATAATTAATTATTAATTTCATACACGAGTTATTATTTAGGTAATAAAATATTAATATATGTACACATTACACGGCTGTATTAACATTTTTCTATTCACGAGCAAGATATTTCGTGATTTTTTCTCATCTGATTCTTTCAGCGAGATACCACACGGTTCCATGTCTTCGAAATGAAAAAAACACGCAAGATATCTCATCCTAAACGTAATATCCTACCCACCAGGAGGTATATATCTCGTACAAAGAATCGAATGGGTGAAAATCAGTTTGCAAGTTATACTGTTCCCCAGTGCAAACAGTTAATTGGATCATGGGATCATACCCTACAATATTTACACCTTTTTAAAAGTGTATTTTTTATTTCATATCAGTACACTTTAATCTTTAAGTCTGCTAAAAACGTTTACATACACGATTGACAGGTCAGTTATCAATTAAAATAACACCGTGGATTGAAACAACCCCGTACAATTAAATAATCCATATGCATTAATAGAGCAGATTCATTTATTGTTATCTACCATAATTGTAATTGTACAAAATGAATCGATATCACGGTGCTATTTAGTTATTCGATCCCTTTAAACTTGAACTGGTCACCAGTACGTCGTTCAACCTGTTAATAACGAACGGAATATTAATTAAGAGTAAGTCTACTTAAGCAAGAATATTATACTATCAGTTAATAGAAAGCGGGGTATTACGAAATTTCAAAACTTTGCTGGATTAGTTGGTCGTAATTACTTACTTCAATGCACCTATCGATAATACTGAGCCCGACTAAAGGAAGTTACTTAAAAGTATCACGGGCTATTTTCAATTTATTGAACATCAGTTTCCACTCTCGACTTAATACTTCGAAAATACCGTTCGATTCTTCGCACCTGTTTATTTCTACAGCAGCTGCACCCGAAAGTCAATGGGCTAATAATTTCCATATTTCAATAGCTTCTCAAGCCAATCGATATCGATACTGTTAATGAAAATATTCCGAACGTTGCCAGTATTTTTAGCTACCTATACCTAGTAATGTGTTTATACGTGAACACATTTGTGTACATATAATTACATACACATTATAGTGCGTACATATAATTATATTCTATATATGGTATACATTACATATTCATTTAACATGAGCCATTTGTGATGAAAGTCATAAATGTAGGGTTAACTACATTTTTTTCAAAAAGTACATGGCATAACAGGTAACTTGTTGTTGTGTTAGGTGCCTTAGAGTTCTTAAAGAATATTCGAATTAATGTTCAACACGTGTACTTGTTTAATTGGATTCTAACTTGTTAATACATTTTTCATATTTTGTACATTTTATCTCTGAAACAAGGTTAAAACGGCCCTGTATGTGATGAATGAGGGTTGATAAGCACTTTCATTTTGAGCTGCAATGCATTAAAATGAAAGTCACGAATTATCGATCGACACTTGTTGATGAGAAAACATACTACCACACCAGGATATTTCAACTCATCCATTTTGAATGTATTGTTAACCTGTCGTAAACGAAGCGGATAAACTCTACTCAACAAGTTGATAATAATCAAAGATTAAAACAATTATTTCTAAATATCACTGAGTTATAGTACGCTTAAGTTTTACTGTTTCAAATAATTTATAGTTAAATCGTTAATAATTAGAGGTTAATCAGTGGTAACTCTTTAAACAAATTTTTTCAAAATTTTCTGCTAGTTGGATCGTTTCATTATATAATAATTGAAAATACGGTTAGTACATTGAATACCATAAAAGTAATACAAACAAGTAGTTCACGTGTTTTTATTACAGAGGTTTCGTTAAATTAATTATCTGTAATGAAAATAAGGGAGACAGTTAAACATAAGTCTATGATATACGCTAAAAAAGTATAAAATAAAACTAAAACAATTTTTAATAGTTTGCATTATAAATATGTCCGGCTGTATACATCAATTTTCAAGCGACAATCAATATATGAAACGATACAAATAATACAAAACACTTCGATACACTTGAACGTTTTAATCACCTAGTAACATAAATATATCAATGCACGATTGAAAATGTACGATGCTACATTTCTACTAACGAAACAAAGAATATAAAACACTTGAATGTACGCGAGCATCGTAAACACTCGATATCATAATAGGGCTGATTTTCCAATCACGGTTTAAATAGCAATTAAACTGAAACAACTTGTTATTATTTTACTCGCACAAACGCGATTTAAACTAAACTTATAATTAAATTTATGCAGGACATTTTTATCGTTTTGAAAACCTAACCGAAAGCGGTAAGATAAAACGAACTCCTAATTTTTAAAATAAAAAATAATTGTTTCCACGCAATTCGTTTCAGCTTGATATTACACAAAATATTATCACAAGTAGATTAATTAAACTACGGTTAAACCATAATTTCTCGCCGCTGAAATAATCTCGATTTAAATTCAGTTTTAAATGGCACGTCATTCCGAGAGACAGTAAAATAAATAATGGACAGAGTTCAAACTTCGATCTGATATATAACAAAGTAAATTTAATCTTTCATCAAAAACATAAAAAGCAAGTACAACTTCGATCGAAAGCATAAAAAGCAAGTATAACTTCGATCGAAAGCATAAAAAGTAAGTATAACTTCGGTCTAAAACATAAAAAGTAAGTTGAGCGTCTAAAATATAAAAAGTAGATTTAAACTTCACTCCGAGATAAAAAAAATCGACGTAAACGGGGTTTAATTGAAAATCCGATCGTACGCAGTATTTCTACGCGCGGTCGAACGTTGTCATAGTTCTACGCGCTGTGCTTTTATTGCCGGCGCGTTTCAAAGGGTTAAGCAATCGATAGTGTCACAGAGAGATTCAAATTTCCATTCCGAGATTCGCGAGACACGCGAAGTTCGAGGGTGAAGAATAGCGTGGAGGTGTTTCCATAGGCGGTATCTCGGTATTCGATCTAGAAGATGATGGTACTCGCGGAACTCTCGTTGAGGCGTGCGAGAGGATCCCCAAAGCGATTTTACGCCCGGAAATGAAGGTATACGAATGAGCAGACAGAGGCTCGACGAGGCAATTCCGTGAAATCTACGAGCAGAGAAACGATGAGACCCTGAAACGGCAGTTGTTTGAGTTCCAATTTGCGTTTAATAATTGCATTCGATTAATATTCATTGGAATGCAAAACGCCGCTGTAAAACGGTAAATCCAACATCGCCGCGTTGGTCCACGCGCGTATATACGCTTCCGCATCCACTTCGTGGAAGGAAATGAAAATTTTTTTGTCGATTCCCGGTACTGACCGAAACGCGGTTTTTCACCGCCGGTAGCTGAATCTCTGCTCGAGAACGGATAATATATCCTGATTCCTCCCGTTTCCGCTTACTTTTTACGCGAAGACTAATGGGTTTCTAGCAACGGAACACTCCACGTGATTTATTCATACTGGCGAATCGCTAAGCCAACGGGAAGACGTCGATTCGCAGCCGCCGTTTCTTTCATTTCCCTCTTCGACGATTAACAGCGAAACTTTATCCTTCCATCAATTCGACCCGTCGACAATGTCAACTTCCTCCGTGAACGTTCGATTAATAAAACTGCACCCATTTATCATCGCACGTTCGCCCGCTGCCTTTTGTCCGCGGGGTATAAATGTTTGCAACCGACTGCGTTCGTCGACGAACGATAATAAACGCCACGTAAGAAGCTCGCGAAACGATACAGGAACGACGACAAAAAGCTCGGCGACGTTTACCCAGGGCACGTTTTAATACCCGCGGCTTTCTGTCGCGGACGCATAAATACGCTCCAACGGAATACGATGACAACGCGGAAACTTCGAACTGGATGCACACTTCCGGGAGTTTCGGTGAAATCGCGCGAAACAAAACAAGAACTCCGCGAGTTCGTATCCACACTGGAACATCGTCAATGCGTTCGACCGCCGTTGAAACCTGGCGCGTTGTTTCCGTTCGACGACGCGCAAACAATGCGACAGAGAGGGACAGGAAGATAAAAAGAAATACCACGTATCAATGAAGCGATTAAATCCTGTACCTTTGTGGATCGCGAAGGACGGTACTCCGCGGTGTTCCCCGAGGGTTATTCCTGTCGTTGGCAAGTTCCTCGGGAACGGTTTTCAACAACAAACCACCGAGACTCTTTGTTTCGCACACGGATCAATCACCAGCGCGAGAACGCGTTCGGAGCGTACGCGGATTATCCATTTGACGGTGCGCGGATAGCGAGGGAACGGGGTACGACGGTACACGCGTGACGATGCTCGGCGTCGAGAGGAGCGCGACGACGCCTGGTCGCCGCGACACTATGCCAAACGGGAGCGGAAGGCAAACTGGACCGAGCGGCGGAGTCTGGCTTTGGCAGCTGCGTGTTCGCTTTAGTGCCGTTTTCGCCGGCAACGAGGACGTGCACGACGCCGACGCCGACGCCAACGCCGACGCCGTTGGTAGCAACGATGGCGCGACGTAGGAAACGTCGGTTAAAGCGCCCTCATCGTAGCCCGATTCTGCAACCCGCTCCGAATTCCCTCCCGACCGGGTTTTCCTCTCTTCCTCTCGGTTTATCCAGTCTGTTTCTCTCTGTCTCTCGTGATCGTTCTTTCCCTCTTTCAGCCCTCTTTCGGTGATCGCTCTCGCTCCCGTCTATCGTCCTCTTTCTCCCGCATTCGCAGCTCCCCCACTACCATATCGATCCTACGGGAAAGCCTCTGTATGCCGTGTTCCATTTGCCTCGGTCGAGCGCAGGCTACGAATCGCTCTCTCGTACCGCTCCACTGTCTATCGGTGAAAAGAGCCGACCTGTCGGCATCCAACGGGTTTCTTTCTGTTTCAATGGCTACTGTACTCGTTCCCCAGTGACCCAACGCCCGTTTACCCGTGTCCGAAACACGGAATTTTCCGACGGTCGACGGATATCCGGAGGAGCACGATGTCCTCATCACGGATTATTCTGCGTTAAATGTATCTATTGGGACCGCAAGATTCGTAGTTGTGATCGACCATGTTTCGAGTGTTGGATAATTATTCGACATATGTTTTACCGTTTTGTTTGTTGCATTTTGCGTAACTCCGAGCTCTCGATAACGAGGATTATTTTTCGTCAAATATGTCTGTAGAGTTTGTTAAGTTCTTCAATTTCTGATGACACGTGCCTAAGATGTTCCAAAATTATTGAACATATATAGCTGTTTATTGTAATTCGTGTGGGGATGATTTGTTTGATGGTTGGGGTTACGTTGCGGTTATTTTATGGTCATTTTTTTAAATTATCTATGAAGACAGCACAGCTTCGTAGTTATGACGAAATTCAACATATGTAGCTGCTTATTGTAATTTGTGTGGGGATGATTTCTTTGATGGTTGGGGTCATTTGGCGATTATTTTGTGGTTATTTTTTAGATTATCTTCGTGAGACAGTATGGCTTCGTAGTTGTGACGATGTACGTTTCGAGAGTCGTAATATTTTTAGACACATGCTATGCTGTTTTGTTTGTTGTCAGTTTTCTAAGTTCAAGGTCTCGATGAAGATTAATTTGAACTAATATGCATATCTATTGGGACAGCTAAGCTTTCCAATTTCCGATGACACAGAATTGGAATTTTCCAAAATGATTGATCAGATATATCACTATATTATTATGTTTGTTACAATTTATTAAGGGATGATGTTTTCACGACTGCGATTATTTCACGTTACATGTATCTATTGGATCAGCTGAAAGTTTCTGCAGTTCTGTTTAGAAATATTCAGTGTTCCAAAAATATGAATTGTCATACGTAATTATATGTTATCATGTGTACTATAATTTCTTTTAGTTTGTCGAACATGGTATAAATATTGTACCGGGTCATGGAAAAATGTTATTTTTGACGCTTGGCTCGTTCGGAACTGAAATTTGAGAACGATGGGAAACTTATCAGATTTGGCAGAAGATCTTCGTATCCTTTCGCGGAATTGTTCGTTTTCGATTGAATTGTCCAGAAAGTTTTCTTATTTTTGTCGACAGATGGTATCAATAACTTTTTCTTCGTTTCAGCAAACATATCCACGAACTATTTATAAAAATCTACTTTAAATGCGAGACGTGTATGTATGTATGCTATACTTGGACATACATTTGTACATTTTCAAATTTCTAGATTTTTATTACATTGCTGCACTCGTACATTGCTACATTCCTACATTCCTACATTCTTATATTGATATATTGCTACTTTCCTGCGTTCCTACATTGCCGCATTCCAACATTGCTACGTTCCTACATTGCTACATTATTACATTGCCACATTCTGACATTGCTACATTCCTGCATAGCTACATTCCTACATTCCTATACTACTATATTTTTACATTTCTACATTCCTGATTTCCTACGTTCCTGCATTCCTATATTTCTGTATTTGTATATTTCGATATTTCTATACTTCTATATTTCTATGTTACTATATTCCGACATTCCTATATTCCTATCCTCTATTCTTATATCCATTTACTCCATGTCCTCGTTTCTTTATACCCCTACATTAATATATCTTACTTTTGTGTATGTCACGTACATTGTGTTCTTTGAATTAAAAGATAATACATATTTCTGATAATACTGTTCATTTTAAAGAGGATACAGGTTTAACTTAAAAAAAAAAAAAAATCGTACCCTACCACGGGTTTAGGACAATATGTAAAATTTCAACTTCGAATTTGCAACCTGACGCTAAAATTATATCATCCAGATGATTTGTTCTATGAACAACGGTTAACAGATGAAAGAGCAAAGGGTTAACGCCGCGGATCAATGAGTGCGGGGAAAAAAAGAAATTGAGACCGCGTGGGAGCAAAAGTGGAAGTATCTCAGGGAGAATTGGTGGCGGGAGGGGGAGGAGTGCAGGATAGGATGACATTAATTCCGGGTACGATCTAGTTTCAGTAGTTCTCAGCTCCCGGTTGGCCACGAAACTACTCCGTCGAATCGACATCTGAATCTTAATCGAAGTTCGCTTCGAGACGTGTCCCCGTGACAACCGGTGGACTCGTTTTCTCGCGATCGTTTCGCCGGCTGGAAATACTGTCTCCCGACGAGACGCTGGCACGAAACTTCCCCGAAGGAAACGATGTAAACGAGTACCGGAAGTGAAGTCCAAACGTACTCGGTACACGTATTTGCTTTCACGCGGCGTGCAAACGCGAACGGTACGCGCTTTTCGTTTTATCTCGTTCGTGGCCGAATTCGGCTATTTTTCTTCTTTCCTCGATTTTTTTTTTTTTTTAGCAGTTTGTAGTTCACCTGTTTGTTGTCACGTCTTTAGCGAATGCCATGTACGGGACAACTTTTCGTTTATATGGTTCCCGTGTCCGTTACCTTTATCAAAAGGGTAACGTTAAGTGGGCCACACGTGTGCCGTGTAACTTAGTGTACCATGAATGCACGATCATTTTGGCGCAGACACAATTTCAGATTCTCTACGGGGAATCTGAAATTTTTACGGCTCTTAAATTATTCTTTCCCTTTCGGATGTGCTTTGTATTTAGTCGAACGGAAATTACTATCGTTTGTTCTTGCTTTCTGAGCCGTGTGTTTATTTCGATGTGAGCGGTGATTTGAATAAGACACGGATTATTTGCAAATCCATTTAGAAGTTTGTGAATTTGGGAAGTTGATAATCTGAGAACTTTCAGCGAAAATCAATATACATTCTTCGTACTTAGGTATTTCACCTCAGTATCTATTTCTATCGGTATTACCCAAACACTCCAGCGTTGCAACAGACATCGAGACAAACATTGAAATGTATCCG
This sequence comes from Coelioxys conoideus, assembly GCA_947623535.1. NCBI lineage: Eukaryota > Metazoa > Arthropoda > Insecta > Hymenoptera > Megachilidae > Coelioxys > Coelioxys conoideus. The sequence continues at coordinate 12,958,825 of OX392457.1, read as the reverse complement.
CAGTACATCACGTACGAAGCTTCCAAAACTCCCAATGTCATTAAGGACCATTTATCAGATCTCCCTACCCCGTTAAGGGATTATTTATCCCGGGTTTCCCATCCCTGTTAGACCCCCATAAAATGAAACAGAACACGAACAAAGGAGTTACATATTTTTGCCCGATCTCGCGTGAGCCTACCGGAGGGTTGCAAATGCTATTACAAGAAACGGCGGGAATTACCGTGATAAAAAAGGATTGGTAGGTCGTAAGTTGATCAGAGAATAATATCTTTTGAGGGGAGGCAAAGTGCGCGAGCTCGGGATGGCTCTCGGTTCGGATGAAAGGGTTTCGAGCAGAAATTTGAGTGCACCGAATGAATCTGTTCTGTGTGGAGTGGCGGCGTGCGCTTGGAAATGGACGAAGGATTCGAAGCATTCCGGTTGCCGCGTGGAAATGAGAAAAATAATCCGGCCGGATGAACGCAGACTACGAATCGGTCTGGCGCCGTTGCACAAAACCGAAGCGGGCGCAGCCGAGGCCGAAACTCGATGCAGTTTGTGCACGCCTCTATCCTCTCGAGTGCAACGCATCATCGCTCGCACGGTAAAAAGAGGAAAAGTTATTTCCGAGGTAAAGTTAAGTCTACCCTCTTGTATCAGCCGCGATACACTCGACGAGTTACTCCTTTCCGGCTATTCGAAATTAATAGCTGTCGCGTTTATCATCGTTCAGAACGTTTCTCGTGAGAGTTTCCTTCGACTCTCGTATACTCCGCTGCTAAACTCACCTGTGTTCTTCCTGGGTTTCAAGACGAATCATCAAATTTTTCAATTTCTAATCATTCCCAAATGCCCAATTCTCTCAATTTTCGAGCCTCATAATTTTTAAATCTTATAAAGCACATATTTTTAAGTTCCCATGAGGCATTGGGATTGGGGGATACTAGGAATAAAGCTCCTAAATCTTTAATTTTTGAAATTTTTATCCGATTATAATTTCAACGACAAAAATATAAACACGAACAAAAATTTCGATTTTCGGAGGTAAATTTAACTCTCCGATTGTCTTCATAAATAAACAAATAAAATTATGAACTTATAAATTAATTATGAAATTATTAAGTACATATATATATATACATTCTCAAATGTATTTTCATTGTTGGATATGGAACATGAATACATCGGGTGAAAAAATCCTGCGAAAGCGATCATACATGCGAAGTTATCCTCCGTCCTAAACCAACTTCCGTGTAAATTCAGAAAGTCACTAGGACAGATTCATTAATTCCCAGAGTGGCACTCGAGCAAACGGTAGAATTCTCGCGGAATCGCAACAAAATCTACGCGTCCGCGTATAAAAGCGACGAGGACCCATTTCAATTCTAATTAAAATCGAGCGATCGTGAAGGATACTCGTGGAGAATACGACTCGTTAGAGTTTCATCGATTCTTCGAATTAAAGCCACGCGACGACGGCGAATCGCGCGGTTCGAATCGATCTAATTTTTTTTTTTTTTTTTATTTTTTTATACGATTCGCCTGATAAAAATTCGAACATTACCGTAAGTGGGAGGAGAAGCGAGCACGGAGCTGTTGGCATATCCGATCAATTTTCGTCGTTAAATAGTCGCCAGGCATCGGCATCGAATTCCCAGGGCGTCGCGGTGCAATCACCCCGACACCAGAGTGCTCCACGTAGAAGTGTCTCTTCCGGAATCAAATTGTCGAGAATAGGCCGAAGCTCTTGACGATCTTACGGTAGTTCTCGAGCTACGATCATCGAACTTTCCACTCTCGTGAAACTTCCACCCTCCACCGACCCCCATCCAGTCCTCCTTTCGTTAACCCTCATCCTTCCTCCCCTCCCATGCACCGTCTCTTTCGCACACGTCTCCGCTCTATCTTCTATCGTTATAGCAACGACCGGTGCGTCGTACATTTCGAACTTTCTTTTGGGAAAATTGAATCGCCACGAAATTGCTTTCAGCCCGGAACATTACGAAAGAGATATCAGAAATATCGAGGTTGGTTCGTCGAACTTCCGTTGTCACTGCGCGTGACGGGATCGAATTCAACGCGAAAACGCGCGCTTTTTGAACGCACGTGGCCGCACGATGATCCAGGGCAAGTTCAAAAGGTCGCGGGCAACGGCGCGATACGGAGTAGTGATACAGTTCTGGTGGTATAAGTGATTATTTCATAGCTAAATTATTAAAAAATTTTTATTAATTTGGAAATTTAGAAATTTAGAAATTTAGAGATTCAGAGATTCAGAAATTCAGAAATTCAGAAATTCAGAAATTTTGAAATTTATAAATGTAGAAATTTGGAAATTTAGAAGGTTAGCAAATTAGAGGTTTAGAGAATTTGGAAGTTTAGAAATTTAAAAATTTGGAAATTTGAAAGTTTAGAAATTTGAAAATTTAGAAATTTAGTAATGTGGAAATTTAAAAATTTAGAAATTTAGTAATGTGGAAATTTAAAAATTTAGAAACTTAATTTGGGGATTTAAAAATTTGATAATATACAAATTGTAGTATTTACTAATATAGGAATTCAAAAACTTCGGAACGTGACAAAAAATCTAAAAATTTATTCTACTCATTCTGATTAATTTCCAACTTATAACATCTTTACTATTTTTAAAAATGTGAGAGCCTTTGACTCTGTACCCCCTTGCTCTTTCAAATATTATTCACCCTATCTTTCAAACAGTTCCTTTTTCCGTGCGTCATCCAGCATCGAAAAAACCGATTGATAGCAGGGGTCAGTTAATAGAAGGGCAATAATTAGAGCGTGCATTCGGTTTGATTGATGATCGAACGTGATATATGTAAGTAATTCAAGACGATTTACGCATGCAGGCGTAGCAAACGATTCATCAAAAGTATTTTTTAACTTTGTTTCACGCGTAGACCATTAAACATTCAAATATTTCTTCCTTTCGCTTCCTTATCATATTTTTTTATTTTTACTGCCATGTACTGGTATTTTTACTTTCACAGCCATCTATAATTTAATTTCGATGGAAAAGTAAAAACAACATGCTTGAAATTATTGACTTTTTCCGAATTTTTCACTTTTAATGTCGTACATGCAATAATTTCGATGTAAAAGTGGAAACATCATTCTTGAACTTCCCTTTTTTGGATTTCTCTTAAATTTTATCTCCTTTTCCGAAAATTTCACGAAATTGTCGAATTCCGTCGATCGTTGTTTACCAAAAGATCCAAATCCCTTTCGGAGAAAATGGCTCCTCCACTTTACGTAGAAGATCCTTTTCCTCCGATGAGTCTCTTTCTCCCATTTCCACTTTACGATGTGCGATCAACCCGAAGCTTCACACAACTCTCTTCCAATTTCCGCGATTTTTTTTGCACGATCTTTTTACAGAAATCCGTTATCCGCGGACCTCGTAATGATTTCTCTCGGCTTGAAAAAATTTTACAACTATCCATTAAATCTTATTCTCTTTCCTTTTCTTCCTTTCCTACTTTTCACTTCTGATAATATCTATGCATGTATTAGATGTGGACAAATTTTGCATTCCCTTAAATTAAAAAAAAAATGTGTTTACTTGTTAACACGTTGACCAGGCCGGTGGTTATACGTGACCAACGCTAAAAATTCTGTTAATTATTTAGAGGAAAAATACCCTAAAGAAACTTTAAGACACATAATGTCTGTGACACATGTCATTAATATTGAAACATGATGCACATTAACAGATTAAAAAATGAATTTAAAGATTGAACACTCTCTTTCTGGATAGTTTATATTACAGTTTGTCTGACCACGAACATCAGTTTTCACTGTGACAATCATATGCGACCCACGCTGTGAGTTTAGTTAAATTAATCATTTATTGAAACAAAGACAAAAAATGTTTTCGAGAGGTCTCAATATTGAAGCACTCGTATACACTAATGGATTAAAATATAAAATTGAAATGTTATGTATCTTTGTTCTCGTCAATCTACATTATAAAGTGTCTGACCACAAACATCAGTTTTCACTTTGACGATCAACGTATTAACGCATTATACCATAGAAGCGTGACCGAAAACATAACAGTCGTTAAAAATTTGTCAAGTAGTATTTTCGTTCTTAAAAAGTCATTTCTGTTATTAACAAACATTATCCATAACTCCCAAATCCAAATTCCTGCACCGTCTCGATTCGAAAGAAAGCTGTCTTGCGGCGCACACACACGGATGCCAAGCATGTCGTCGAAGAAGATCGAGATATACGATCTTGTTATTTAACGGAGAATCGAAAGGACACGTTGGCGCTTTCTGAAGCCACGATAAACACCGATGTTATCGTACGCGGCCGAAGATTCCCGAGGAAAATTGTGTTGCGACAAAGTCCACGAGCTGGTAACAGGCTGACCCTAAGGACACTCGTCTACCAACTCCTGCGGAGTTTCGTTCAGATCGAAGAACTTCGGTGGTCCTTTAGAAGTTGCCCTAACCCTGAGAATACGACCACTTGCTGCTCCACTGTGGCTTCCCTGCTCGAGAACTTTTGCTTTTCTGCCAGCGGTGTCGTCTTATCTTCCGTTCACTGTCCTTCATTTATCTCTACTTTTCTCGCAGTGCTAACTCCCTCGAACCTAATCTTAATTACGCGGATAACACCGAGGATACGGGGTCGCTGTGTTCCTGGAATTCCATCTTGTATATTAACAAAGACTAATATATCTGGTAATACACTTAACGTCTACACAATGAACGAGAAAAATCATACTCAACAAATTATACACCATCGTTCTTTTCGCGATAAATTCAAATAAAATACAAATTATTTTTGTTACATAATTTATAAATATATAAAGCAATTTTCTATATATCATCGACACATAAATCCTTGCAATATTACGAGAGAAAACCTTGTGTCGCTACACTGAATGTTATCTCTAACTCGACGTGACAGGATTTTCACCCACTTGCGGCCATCTGACGAAAAAAAGTTTACGAGAGTTTCGAGGTACGAAGAGTACAATACTTATCGGTAGAATGTCGAAAACAGTCGGTTTTCATGGTGAATGGTAGACCACCTTGTGTTTTACAAATGGAATCTTTCTTATACGACTTTGATCATTCATTATATGATTTTTGTCATATTGAACAAAATATCAAGGTGGATTGAAAATGTCACAATATTTTTATCAACATATTACTCGATGTAAAATAGTGGAAATATGAAATGTTTAACTTATATTGACAATTGCTGATTGCAAAATTTGTTCCATGATTGAAACTGCAATATAACGGGAACCTGCCATAGCTTGCGAGATGAGGGTAAATGTTTAGAGTCTAATTACATATAAAGCACACTTCTCCGGTTGAGCAGTGTAAGAAACAGGAAAACAGAGATGTTACGTTAATGAGCAATTTCGTTCCGCTGTTATGCTGTGTTGTATTTGATTAGAAAATTTCTACAGTCGATTAAGCAGTTCGTCTGTTGCAGGCTCATTAATAGTTAAAGCGAGACGATTAAACCTCGGTCGCAGGCATCAAACGCAGTTTGAATCCTAGCCCCTTGTAACGAATTCGTTGAACAGTTAACGTATTTGTTGATGAACTTCGCTGGAAAGCCTTGATTTCGTGATGTATACGTACATATACTATCTATGTATCTATATGTATTCATACATATATATCGGACTAACCACTCGAGCTGTCGGCTGCAGACGGTATCTTTGATCTCTAAAAGGTAAATGCAAGATTTAGTGAGTGTACCTGCATCGTTGGAAGCGTATGTGATGCGGAACTGCGTTACGGTTTTATGAACGATGAAGTAATATAACTTTGCGCGCTCCATCACCGTGTGCGTTAAAAATGCAAATTTTGCGTTTATTGCGCAGAGAGATTTGATGATCTTAAAATATCGGACTGATGGGGTTTGAAGTTGGATAATTTGAGTTATTTAGGAAATGGAGAATGACGATATGTAGCGCTATGGGAATTTAGGGTTTTGGAATTTGGAGATTTGGGAATCTAGAAATTTGGAATCTTGAAATTTGGAACCTAGAAATACTACAAGTAGGGATTTGGGATCTAGAAATTTCTGATCTAGGGTTTTGGAATTTTGCAATTTTGCGGTTTTACGGTTTTGGAATCTAGGGATCTAGGAATCCAGGGAATGTAGGGATCTGGAAACCTAAGGTATTTAGGAATCTAAGTATATAGTTATCTAGAGATCAAGAGATATAGGAATCTATTTATCAGTGAATCCGTGAATCTAGCTTAGAGATTTGCGAATCCAGGAAGGTGTGGATCTAGGAATTTAGAATGTTTAGAAACCTAGGACTTTAGGTATTCGAAGATTAAGGATTTGTATATATGCAAATTTAAGAACATACAACATAGATTTACAGAATTATAAATGTGGAAATCTGTAAGTCTTTAAAATTGGAAACTTAAATATTAAAAATCCTGGGTATTTAGAAATTTGAAAATATAATGTAAACTATTGAAAATGTAAAAACTGTTGAATATGCTAATGCAGAATTATAATTTGAAAAGTCGGTTAACCAGAAAATTTGTAAAATTAGAAATTTATGAATTTGTCTATGACACTCCTGCACCGAATAGCCGCTTCGAACGAGCAAAAATAACGTTCTATCAGGTATATCTATTAGAATCTGAATTTCGATTATGCTTGTCCTCTTCCTCGTTTAATCGTTGCTCCGGGCGCCTCGTTTCCTGTTATTTACATCGAACTTTTAACGATACATTGCACGGTGCGATGACACGCGTTAACGAGCACAAAGCCGAGTATCGTAGGAAATGTAGCTTCAGAAATACACGAAAGGAACGATGCTCTTAGAAGGTGCGCAAAAATAGAGAGTGAAAAGGAACAATCGGACGAGCAACGTTTCCTTTTTCGACGAAATCACGATGTTCAGAAGAATACGTCGTTAGACAAGAAAATCTCGTTCGCGATTCGAGAAATCGATCGTCGGTTCGTTATCGACGAGACGAAACGTCTTGGCGTGCATCGGCAACGACCCCTCGCAATTTCGCTGAAAACTTTTCAACGACGTTTGCGCTAAATACACCCCGATGAAGCTCAATCACGCTAATTGAGGACTTCTTCGAGTATTCTCCGGAGCAAAATCGGCCGACAATCCACCTCGTTTGCTCCGCTTTCCACGCGTCAAATTGTCAAGGCTGATTACTAAAAACGCGACACGAGGCTGTCGGCGTGTCTAGCTAAGTGAAAATTAAAACTTCGTTAGAGAGAGTCGATTAAGTCTCCGATACCGGAGGAAAATTGACGTTAGGAAACATAACAGCTTTGCGCTAACGAGCGATAATTAAACGCGCACTCGGATCGAGTGATTTTTCTTCGTAATTAACTTTTATGTTAATGTCACGTGGAATCGATGATTATAATTGACGGAGTTTAATATTTTTTGATAGCATACATTTTTAATGTTGAGATAGGACATGCTTCAGTATTCGAGTACGCAATCATTTGGAATTCGATTTTTTGAATATTCGATCACACAATTCTTACGTCTTTTGATACTAAAATATCGGAGTCTTAATTACCCAAATTCTGACTTTCCATATATTGAAATATTCAAAATCTTCAAATACTGAAAGACTCGGATTTGAATTCTCGAAATACTAACATTTCCGAATTTCAAATTTTTAGATACTTATATACATGAATTTCAATTCCCCCTATACTCAAATTTGCAGACTTCGATTCTATAAATAACGACAAATTTGAAATACTATTATTTAAATATTCAGATATCCAAATTTTATGTCTTCAAGTACTCTAATACTTGAATTTCAATTATATGAATATTGAGATATCGAAATTTCAAATCTTCCAGTACACGAATATTTGAATTTCAATTATTGAATATTCGAATATCAAAACTTCAAATCATCAATTACTTGTATACTCAAATTTCAATTATTTGTGTACTCAAATATACACGTTTCCATTTTTCAAGTTCTGAATATCAATTATTCGAGTATGCAAATATACAAATTTCAAATCATCATGTACTCGAACACTCGAATTCCAATCCTGTGAATAATCAAGTATAAAAATTTCCAATTCTCAAATTCTCAAATATTCGAATTTTAAATATCTGTGTATTTAAATATCCAATTTGTCAGATATTTGATTCTTGCTTATTTTTTGGATACTCAAATATTCAAGTGTTCGAACCTTTAAAGGTTCGAATGTAAATGCTGAAATTTTCGAATTTAACAAGTTTGAATGTTACACTTATATCGTATTCATCACCTGTACATGTTGAACCAACGTTTTGTGCTCGTGATACGGGATTAAAAACATTGTTCATTCATCCTGTGCACAATACGACGACCGAATAACGCAAACAAAAGCCGGTATTCTACTATTCTTATTTTCCCCGTGTTCTCTAATATTCGTACTTTTTCCATAGCTATTTCGTTCATGTTAAAGTCTAAACTTATCTCTACCATTCTTACAGGTTTCAGAACTTCGAGCAGTTCCGGAACCATCGAAAGTTTCGAGACTGAAAGAACTCCGGGACTTTCAAGGTTTCGAATGGTACGCGGTTTTCTTGAAATTTCTTGTAAGTATGAAATATAATGCTAGCAAAATATACCAACGATTTATCCGGCCGTGTTCGAACGAGGGTTATTCGTTAATTAACGAAGTACATTTGACCGATTAATCAACATCGCATTACTACGTAATATTATAATATCGTTACGTAATTATTTCGCTGTGATATGATTGCGTCAACATATTATAACACTACTAAATTATTATATAATAATTACAGTATTATGTTCAATAATGCATTTCAATTTGCCGTAATAAACATACAGCTAGTTCTATCATGACGGAGGAATAAAATTTCTTGAAAAATATTCCATTAATTTTCCACCGCCATTAATTGCAACATTTAATTAGTGATTCCTTTAGATTCGTTGCTCAGTGAAAAAGTGGGACATGTGAAGATAAAACACAACGACTTTGTAACATAAAATCACGCGTTCTAAATGCTCTATCGGGTCCTCGGTAACTAAGATTTCAGGTTTGAGGTGGAGAAAAGAGATAGCTTCTCGCAACAACCCTTAAATCTTCTTCACTGATTTTCCCGATCTGAAACAAACGATCCAGTAATTACGTTTCTTGTTCTACCTTTCAAGCGTGATGCAACAGTGGCTACATTTAGCGTTAAAGCTATCCTAAAAAGCCGCTCTAACGCTTCCAATTTGTTTCTTCGTACAGAAGAACTCGTTTAATTAATTCCAATTAAAATTCAATTAACTCGATTCGCATTTTATTTGAACATTGCATGAAATCGTCCGCATGACATCCGAGTCGTTTGAAAAGTGTAAAAAAACTAGTATGCAGCAGATATTCATGATAACTCTTGCTATATTGCATATAAGAATTCCACGATTCTAATATAACAACGCCTGTCGGTATTCTATTGCGTGTTAGGGTAATAAATGAATTATTATAATATTAAATTGTCACGTGTTGTATTGCTACTTGTCCAATTATCACGATTTAAATTAAATTAGCATTCGTTGTCTCCTGAATTAGTATGCGCTATATAACCACACATTTCAAATTACGATGCATTGTATCGCCACGCGTTGAACTATTACACGTTATATTACCACGCGTTCCGAATTTCTACGCGTTATATCGCCACATATTCCGAATTACTACGCGTTATATTACAGCACGTTCCGAATTACTTCGCGTTATATCATCTCATATCCCGAATTGCTACGCATTATATAGCCACGCGCTGAACTACTACGCGTTATATTACCACGCGTTCCGTATTACCACGCGCTATATCGCCACATGTCCCAAATAACTACGCGTTTCGAATTTGCACGCGTTAAATCGTCACATGCCGAATTTCTACGCGTTATATCGCCACGCGTTAAAATACTTCGCGTTGTATCGTCAAGCATACCGAATTACAACGCGCTGCATCGCCACGCGTTGAATTAGTACGCGTTAGCTCACTATGTGTTCTGAATTACTACGCGTTGGATCGCCACACGTCCCAAATTACCATGCACTTTATTGCCATATTCCGAATTCCCACACGTTAAATCGCCATATCTCGAATTTCTACGCGTTATATCGCCATGTCCCGAATTACTACGGATTGTATCACCGCTCTATCCGAATTGTTTCCCGATATATTGCCATATACCGAGTTTCCTCGTCTTGTAATGCCACGTGCTGAATTACTACGTGTTGTATTGCCACGAACCGAATTACTGCTCATTATATTGCCAAACTTCCCAAACCGTTTACCTGTCTTTGTACGAAAGCAAGTTTGCTGAAAATTTCTGAAAAGTCTTCCATTCTATTTGATTTTATTGCAAAGTTGCTCGTCGCTTTCGAGCGCCGACGTTCAGACTCTCGCTTACTTTATCTGCGCTTTCACTTGACCGACCACGAGAGGGAGCAAAACGTTTTAACAGTTTGAAGACACTCGACTTTCTGTCGATACGAGCCGTTTAAGCGAGAGACGAAGTGTTCGTACGCCTACCGGATTCGCTTAGCCGATGAGTATGTGTTTTATGACACGATAAGCCCTCTAGCTATATAAGAGACTAGAACAACTTTTCACCGCTAACGAAATTAACGACACGAAACCTGATATTTTCTGCAACGTTTCGCATCGATTTTTTCGTTGGAAATTATATTATTCTTTACATTATAAAATCCAGAGCTAATGTATTACGCGTATAAAATCGAACATGATGAACGCGCTAGGGAAAATAGCGATTGTAAAGTTGAATCCTCATAATTGAATACTTAAAAAATTTGAAAGTTTGTAAATGTAGAAATTTTGCAAGAAATTTTCATATCAACGAAGCTATAATTGAAACTACAATTTCTAACGAAGGTGACAAATTTGAAACTATTGTAGAAATAAACTGATGAATTTAATAAACATTAATTAATTTGAAAGTTTGTAAATGTAGAAATATTGCAAGAAATGTTCATATCTACGAAGCTATAATTAAAGCTAAAATTTCTAACGAAGGTGACAAATTTGAAACTATTGTAAAAATAAACTGATGAATTTGTTAAACCTTAATTATTCCCAAGATAATTGATTCCGGTCCGAAGCACTTTAACAAGAAGCACGACCATACTAGAAAAGGAAGTGGTCGCATTACACCGTAGGGGAGGAAATGAAAGATGTTCGGCATCATTAGTTGTGAACTCGTTTGACGAATATCTCTGTCTATCCCGCGGGACACGAGAATAAGGTACAGTAATGCAGGATATATTTCGCGATATTGTTCCGCGGATGAATTCAGCGAATACAATCGCGGGCATTGATCGAGAAGCATTTTCGGTGTGTTCCCGTGAAAAATATTCCTACCACTTTCCGTTCGAAGGATTTACGACCTATACGCGGTCTCTCGCGTCCTCCTTGCGCCCAACCGCTCGATAACTGTATTAAACTTCCCGTTTATTGCCGTATTTGCACCTATCGAAAGGCTAGTAAATTTATGGAGAAAAGTAGGGAAACCACGTACACGATGCACCAAGTATATACTTTGTAATAAAATCGAGAGATCGGTGCAACGTTTACACGGACTCGAGTCGAAGGACATTTCCCAGGGGAAGAACAAACGGTGCGGCGATATTCGAAGAAGTTTTCGTGGTACATTCCGCGGCGAATTGTACAGTAAACGTCAGGATCAAGGAATAAGTGGTCGTTCGCACGTTCGATAACTTAGTTGTAAGGATTTTTGAGCATTTGAAAATTTGGGGATAGGTTAAAATTTTGAAGTTATGGAAATTTTGGGATCTTTGGAATTGGAGATCTATGAATCTCTGGAGACTATGAGAAAAATTCCTATTTGGTAGTCCAGGGATTTGCGGAATTAGAAGTTTGAAGAGATAGGAATTTCGGAGTCTAGGGATTTTGGGACATTGAGATATCCGAATACAAAAATATTCAAGAATTTGCTAATTTGAGGATTCCAAAATTTCGAAATCGATGGATCAGAAAATATGGGATCTTGAAAATTTGGAAATTAGCAACTTGAGGATTGGAAAATTTGGGAACTTGAGAATTTAGAAATTTGAAATCTCGACAGTCCTGAGAAACTTGCGAAATCCGAATACAAAAATATCCAAGAATTTTGTGATTTTTAGGATTCCAAAATTTCGTAATCGAAGAATCAGAAAATATAGACCTTGAAAATTTGGAAATTGCCACCGTAGATATCCCAAAAATTCAAGAACCTCCAAATTTCGAAATTCGAGAATCAAAATTGTTTACGCGCGCGCAAGTTTACTTATAGTAGCGAAGGGTCTTGGCAAGTATTCCTAAAGAAGGCGCTCGAAACGTTGTATCGTCTTAGAGAACTTAACCGGTTGCACTTTCGGAACGTAAGAAAACGCTGAGGCGAGAAGACGAGGTTGGCAAAAGTTGGTCGATTGACGGTGAGGATCGTATCCGCAAGGGGGAAGAGCAGAAACGGTAAAGGATTCTATCGCGGGAATCCAGTGTTCCAGGATCTCTTCTCTCGGCTTGGATGTCGTTCGGGTTATCAAGCTTCATAAATCTTGCCGAAGCGTGGAACCGATGGCGGAGGCTCCGGTGTCGAGCACCGCATTCCGTGAGACTCCATCGTTGGCTAAAGGCCTCGAACTTCGGCCGATTCTCAACGAGCACATCGCCGACGCGAATAACTCTCGAAATACGAGCTTGAGTCGTTCCTCCGCCTCGACTTATCTATGCGGCTGTAAATCCGACTCGTTACGCGAACGATATCGAACGGACGAAATGCTTGCCGATGGTATGAACACGAAAGCGGAGGAACGAGAAAGATGTCGGCTGTCAGCTATGTGGATGAGTTGCACCCAATTTCCTACACCGACATGTGATCTACTCCCACGAGGGTTAGTCAAAATCTATAATTTCATCCGCGTAGGATACTTTATCTGCGTAGATGGACTGCTTCGAGACTAATTAGGATGAACCTACCCTGCTACTCTCTTGTGAACACCTTCAACTCTTTTCTCTCTTTCGTTATACAGGTAAAAATATCGTTTGGTTAATACGAGTAACGACACATTTAATACACGAAGAACAGTATTCATGTATTAAACGTATTGAAACTACGAATTTAACGCACGAAGAATTTAAATATTTAATAATCTTGATACTTGCCTGATACTCGTGTGATTGCACTGAATGTAGTTTGCTATATATCAATTTTGTACAATTAGGTTGTTTGAAACTCTCTTAACTCTTAAATGCTTGATTTTATCAGAACTGATGAAACGTATAAGGACCATCAAGTTATGTATAAATATTATACAGAAAAATAATTGGAAGAATCCGCTTCACGTTCTAATAATTTATTATTCGAAAAAGATATTCGATACAAAATGTCCGTAACACTTGTACGGAACGTAAAGAAATCCTGAAATAACTGTTTAAATAATTATAGAAAAGGTATAATTTCTTAAATAATCACAGAGAAGATGTAACTACTTAAATAATCAAAGAAAAACTTTGCTAGCTTCCGTAGCGAGACACGTTGTGCATCTTTCGAGGAGTATCATCGATAACGAGATGGAATTGCACGATGTGTACGGCGTGTTACGCGGTTCGATTACTCCATCGTATCGAAATTTTCTCTGTTATATTTTCATCGTGATTCCGAAGGGGAAACGTAGCGAGGAATATGGCGACAGCGACGCGTTCGACGGAAGAAACGTAGGTGGATATTCGAAACGGGATACGAGAGATCCGAGCACGCTTTGCATACGTGGCTGGCGAACATCGAGTGTCGCGGATAACGAGATCCGCTATACAATTTAGACGCACGCTTGTTGCCCTGCAGATATTACCACGATCTGCCATAGAATTCTTTGATGACATGCATACCGTGTCTCATTATGAAATATGGTAAGTGCACCGAATATCGTCTGCCAGACAGATCGCCCTCGAATAAAAAGTAAAACATTGTTATACCCATTAACGTGAAATGAAACAGGTATTAACGTAAACTATACTATTATAATTGACACGCTCAATCTCGGAGAAAATTAACAAATTCTGCGCTATTAATATGTAATAAATGATGTACAATTATAATGTTTCATACTATTTTTTCAAATAGGTATTTATCTTCTGATGTTGTATGCCTATCAATTCCAGTTATAATTATATTAAAATGAACTTATAATAAGGCAGATAAAACAAACTGCTTAATTTGCAGAAACCACAATACAAGTGTTAAAGATGTATTTATCGACAATTAAAGTGATTAAATACAATGATGTACATATATTTATATACAAAAATTGTAAAAATAATATGTATAATTCACAACAAACAGTTGACCATAAAAAGTAAATAACAAGTGCAATTATCATAGGAAAATAAGGAGACAAATTATTTACCAATCTGGTTATGTGTTGCACATTTTAAATTTCGTTAAAGGTGTATAAAGTTAAAACATATTAAAAATTCACTACCGGTTTAAAATAAAATTATTAATTTATATTTAATACTTTGCACTCGAAGATATTTTTACTGGTAGCAGATAGCAACTTCTTATTGTTAGTTGAAAAGTTTGATGAATTCTTTCGAAGTTATTATCCCTCTATCATTAATTGCCGCTATTAGCTGTTTCATTATGTTTATATATCGCATATAGAACACTGTATAGTTAGTTAAAAATACCTGTTTCCAATTGCTGTAGTAAACAAAATGGTGTGTGAATCGAGTGCAAAGGGTTAACGTTTACAACAACAACGTATTAATATGAATTGCAAATGCAAATGCAAATCGCTTTCCACCTCTTTTGTAATCTTCCTCAGCTTCGGGCACATTCGAGATCGTAAAAGCGTAATGAAAAAGACCCTAACGCGTAATACGTTTCATGAAAACGTAACGGTGCTAATAAGTGGCGAAAATGTAACAATTGATCCATAATTTTGAGAGTAAGCTTGAAAATTTATCGCGGTCTGAAGCAAACGGCGGGCGATTTTCCGCGGAACGGAATTAACGCTCGGGCCGCAAGGTTTTTATCGTAGAAAACCGTTCTCGAGGAGAACGCCAGGCAATCTTAACGGGCAGGTAAAATTTTTATCGCCATGTGAAACAGCCGGTCAACCTTTGCACCTCGCACGATTGCCCGTGACGCGATTTATGGAAGTTATAAATGTTGCGCTGCCACGAAAACACGGAAAGCCTATATGCTTCTAAGTGGGGACTTGCGTTTCAACAAAACGCTATACTCTCGCTCGTAAAGTATCACCGACACGATACCGCTTGCACTTCTTTTATCTGCCTTCCCGACTGCGATTCCGTGCCTCGTGTATATACATTACCCTTTTCCACCGGTACAAAATGTTGTTTGTTACAGTTGTTGCGCGGTCAGCTTGTTTTCATTCTCTTTGTTTGGGTTTCGTGTCAGCGGATTTGGAAAATTAGAAAAAATGCGGGATCTCCGTTGCCCGGTGTCCCCCGTGTTTAACTCTCCAATTTAAGGGAAGCGTTTCTGATATTTTTTCCACGTAAAATCAATTGTCCGCGATATTTGTAAAACGTGGACCGAAATTCGCGACAAACCTTGATAAATAGACGCGTTTTGCGGACGATGTTAATCTAACAATTTTTAATAAAAATTATTCTAACGGAGACACTGTTTCTAATACGGGTAAATGAACTCTTTATGAACCATGGTTCAATTAGTGACCAACTGTTTAATTTCATTTAAAACAACAAACACGGTTGTCTATTGACCAACACTTTAAACATTGAACTCAACTTGAATTTTGTAAGTATTTCATTTAGTATCCCAATGATTATTATTATATTAAGGCCTCTTCTAATTTGCATTTGAAAATGATAAGTTATTAAATAAATAAGAAATTTATACATCCACAATTAATAATATTTTATGCTTTAACCCTTTCGCTACTGCAGATATATTTAAATTTTTCTTCATTTCACCCTATTAGCAATTACAGTCGTGGACAAAATTAAGTGGACAGATGTCATAAATAACAAAAGGGTAATTTAATTGAACTAATAACACCTATAAATCAAAACTTTATTGCACAATTGTATACGTTAAATAAATGTTATTTCAAGTCTACAAAAATATTTCACGTTCTAAATTTACAATTTATTATAACATTTTAATGAAACAAAATTTTGTTTACATTTCTGCAATGTCCACTTAATTTTGTCCACGAGTGTAATCGATAATTATCCCCCATAAAAGTGTACCATCCCCTCCATCTTTTGAATCCCCAAATATTTGACATAATATTAAGAATACCGAAGAACAAAGCGAACCTTGTACATTCTTTGTGCCGTAACAGAAAATGTTCGGACGAACCGACTCTCCCTGTGCAAAGATGCTTAACCGTGCCCTAAAGGACCCGAAAGAAAAATACATTATTGCTGTGAAGAGATGAGCTTCGTCTCTTCAAAGGATCTACGTCCACAAAAGAATCCCTGCAGCATGGTAGACTCTTTAGTGTCCTGTAACCTTTATTAAATAAAAAAAAAAACGATGTTTCAAAGATATTAAATCGCTCACGGACCACTCGGGGTGTTTTGTTACGATATTTCTCCGTCGAAACGTTGATGAAACTCAGTCGCGTATAAAACTGTTAACGCGACGATGCGTCCGCGATTCGCTATGGAATTACCGTGCGCAAGATCCGCCATTGTTCGCGGATCACAGCCACGTTGAACGTAAATATACGTCCTGGCCAGGAAGATTAACCGCGTTAGAACGATTTCCACGCTGCACGTGCCTCTCTGCAGCCTGACTGACAATGAGTGTACCACAACCGTATCGTTTGCACCTCGAAACCCGAGACTGGACATACGTGAACGCTTTAGGATAATGAAAACAAACATTACCACCATTTTGTCGTATTTTCGTCGCGCCCGGACTTTAGATAAGCGAACGTGGTCATCATCGTGTTACGTATCCTGCTCGATGAAAAACGTAATTGCTCATTTTTATTTCGAACAAAGTCTCCTCGAGATATCAAACGATCCTGCTGCTGGCCTCGCACGATAATCCTGCATGATGAACAACTTGATTATTAATTTTTTGCTTCCCGATACAAGTCTTGATCCTTGAAATGTCAAACAGCTTTGTCTGACCGAAGATTAAATCGGTTGATTGGTTTTTAATCCCTTGCTATAATGTTTAAGGATATGGAAATTCCAGAGGTGTACAAGTCTGAAAATTTCGGAATTTGGAAATGTACGAATATGAAAATTTCGAAATTTGGAAATGTACGAATATGAAAATTTCTAAATCTAGAGATCTACAAATTTGAAAATTTCGAAATCTGGAATCCTACGAAACTGAAAATTTAGAAATCTGGAAATCTACAAATTTGAAAATTCAGAGATCTAGAGATCTACGAATCTGAAAATTGGAAGAATTAAAAATCTGGGAATCCGTAAATCTAGTAATATGGAAATCTATGAATTTGGAAAATTAGAATTCCGGAAATTGAAGGACACGAAAATATAGGAATCTGGAAACCTAGAGACCTGTAGCTCCAATAAATTACCGATATACATCTTGATATTATCATATACTCAAATTTCACGTTTGTAGTGTAGGTCGTCGATATTGTTAAAACAAGCATAAAAATAGTGCGAGTTATGTACTCGGTTCGTTACCATGTCAGGAAAAATAAATATGCCGTTTCTGTTCGTGAAGAACACGAAAAATTGGCGTTAAAAATAGGTCGTCCTTTAGAGTGTCGTACTGAATGCATATAGTATATCCTGTTTACTTACATTATCTTATGATAGTTGACAAACACACGGCTCTCCGATGAAATGACTGAGAATGATTAATTCGAAAAATGTGCCAGAAAAAACAAGTTGAGAACTGTAAATAACAGCGAAGAATTATTTCGATTGTTATTAAATGCCAATTTAGTTTATTAACCGATTTGAGGAATGCATCAGGGAATCGTGCGTTTTAATGAAATACGTATTCAATGAAAAACATGACGAAAAATGATTAAAACACGGGAATCAAATGTGCGGTATTTTAATCGCTTTTGCGACGAAACGATCGAAACATTCTTCCGAACGAATCAAATGTATTAAGCATTTATTAGTATACAAATTTCAATCTGAAAATTCAATCAGTGATTACGCGTTAACATTAATCGCAGTTTGATTTAAGGTTCCCCCGCAACATCAAATTAACCTGCCAGAATTGAACGGTAATTAGATTTGCAGCTGGTTAATTACCCCGACTGGCAGTGAAATCACGTAATTTTGTTCGTTATCGACACATGGATGGATAAATTTAATTAACCCTTCGATGTCGGGCTCCGAAGGCTTATTAATTTCGATACGAATTATTCAAATTCCTCGATTTAGTAGCCTTCTGAAATCGCAGGATTGGAATCGCTAAGCAACACAGCTACAGTTTATTACCCCCGGCGTCCTGCTTTATTGCATTCCTCTTCTGTATCCGAGGAAAGAATCTGCCAGACAATTATCTATTTCTGGATCGTCTGTGAAAGTCATCTTGCATATTCGGTTTCACGGGAAAAACGAAACGAGGTATTAATTCTTTCTAATTCAAACGCCAACAAATGAACTGTATTAAATTGTCCTAAATCAAACAGACAATGACTGATATGATTAAATAACTGAATAGTTTCGTAAAAGTTAATACATCAAGGTTTTATTAATGATTTTAGCAAGAAATAGAGATTGGTGGATTACACTAAGCAGTAACTGATTTAGAAACATCAAAAATCTAATAAAGTTTGATGACATAAACGTACTACAAAATGACTCTTATCGAATATCAATTTGCACATAAAATACATAAAATGTTTGTTCATATTGTTATCATAAAATAGTTAATTTAAACCAAATAAGATTTGATGACATAAAAGAATTAAAAAGTGACAATCATGAGATATCAGTTTCAAGGTTAAAATTGACCAAAATTAATCACATCAATATCCCATTAATATTATTAATTACTCGTTAGAAAAGATCAACCATTTTCTATAGTAAATATTAATCCAGATTAAATGTACTCATTTTGATATAAAAAGCTTCAGATTGACATATCGCGGGTACTTTATGCTCATCAAATTATAAGATGTTGAACGTTTCAGGATCGCATAATTGAATTTCTATAGTCTACAGAGTACTTTTTTTTATTGAGCTAATAAAAGCTGTCGTTTATTCGAGTTTCCGAGTTGTTCGTTCTTAACATCGAAGAGCGAAAGACTTTCACGTTCGAATCATACGCTTTTTAATCCTGGAAACATTTCCTCTCGTGACATAATGAAATCACTCTTGCCATCTCTATGGCTGATTCGTGGCACTTCCGAGGACGTGTTTCATGGCGAACAGAACGTACCGGAACGGAAGTCGTATTTTTGATCGCTTTCGTGCTCCACTTTCGGCGAATTTATTGCACCTTCCGCCACTATAGTAGCCGCGTAACTTTGTCAAGATTGTACCAAGCTATACAGTTTAAGTGCTTCACGATGCACGAGCGTATCATCGATACTGTCCTGTATCATCCGCTTCCAATTTGGCGTTTAACAATCTAAATCAATAGCCGAGATTATCTCATAATTGACATTAATGACAATAATTCACATTGAACATCTTGTAATTCAGAAAAATAAAAATATGTCATAATTCAAATAAATAGAAAATCATGTAAACAAATATGTATACTTTTGAGAGATTATAAACAATAAGACAATGTATTATTACAAGCAGGAACTTTCATAGCCGTTTATACTGTAATCAATTATTTTATATTTTAAATTTTATCCTTTTTGTAACATTTAAATTTGCCATTACCTCAAATGGATAATATTCTTTAATTTCATATAATACTGGGATGAACTATTAGGTCAAAATATTCCGCATACACCAACTGCTTTCATTTTGATTTTATACCAAATCAGTTGAACTTAGTGTCAATGTCATATATACATTTTCACCCCTGATCACACCAACCTTGATTAGAACCTCAACTTCTCTTCACCACCTAGAATTGCTCCATTTATGCAAACTAAAACATTCTCCCCGACAGAAGAACAAACTCTCGTCAGCTGCAATATAAATTACCTTGTCGGTTACGTCAAATACTAACTCGCAGCATTTGCCAAAGTCGAAATATACACCTGTACATGACACGCGTAGGTAAATGGAGGAAACGATCGAACAAAGGATTAGTTGACTACCAACGAAGCAGAGAGAAGCAGAAGAGGGTACCTTTAATATCGCAGTGCCCACCTCCGGTTAGTTACAGGAAATTCGGATAGTTTAGTTACCGAACGTAGGAATTTATCGTTCGTACATCGAGTAACTGGCCACGGAGCTGGATATCGTTGATGATGGATGCGGGGAGTTCTTCCGACTCCGACTATGATCGTCGATTATTACGTTTCGTATCCTCGGCAAGCACTCGAAGATATTGGCTTTCAATTTACCGGCCAGGGTTGTTCGTTTTCGCGTCCGCGGTAATCCTTGCGCGGAACCGCATTCCTCGACTTCCCCGACAGCGAAATTGACTGGAATCCGAGATGGAATGCGAGCAGATATTTTAAAGATAGACACCCGGCCCCTTCGAACATCAACAGACCTTCGATGGATACTTCGGTTGCCGAGATTAATCGAAACTACGAAATTTGTAGTCCTACGGCAAGTATTTGCCGTTTACACATCATATATGCAGCACTACAGATTGAGTTAAAAAACACCTATTCCAAATTGCTATATTAATGTGAGTGTTGTTCAAATTCATGAACAATCACCAACTGCCCTTTGCAGTTGTTTACTGCGAGCAATTTGTATGTTTAAACTTTTTAATTTCGCATGTTTTCGAGAGACAGAGAGTTTTATTTTATGACTGTCGAACCATTAGGTGCCGAATGAAATGTTTTAATTTGAACTCCGCCAATGCTGCTACATACATCTTTTTGAATAGAGCACTTCTTTTTCTCGTCGTCGGATACTGCTAACGATTCTGAAAGAGTATACGATAAAATTTTAATGTCCGTTGTCAATTTTCAAAGCGTTATTATTCATTTATTATTCATAGGTCCACGTAATTACTACTAGTGTTGCCAATTAGATAACCGAACAAATTCTTACTAAATAGATGATCGATTCAGATGGAAATTTAAGCGTCACGCATATGTGGATGACGTGGCGATTAGTATTAAATAACATCAGCAAAATAGAATGACTACATCATAAACCTTAAAATATCTGCAGTCGCCAAAATGTCAATGGATACCGTGTATCAAATTGTAATCGTAAATTTTGACCGAAGCACCCGGTACAATTAAATGGCGGACAAAATGGTTGCGAACGATATTAGCCGTATTTATTAACGTCAAAGACCGTCGATGTGGAGTCTTGGAACCGCATCGACGTTCGTTGACAATGCATTCGCCGGCAACTATAGTCGAACTGAGTGCAGCATTAATATTTGCCGGCAAACGAAACTTTGTTGAAGTATTTCAGCGATTTCGCCGGAAGCTCGATGGCACGCGGGCTTTTATTCGGCGTTGCAGCAGCCGTTCTGCAATAACTCGTTGCACGGCCACTCGAAGGTTAAAAACGTTGAAAAATAATGGCAGTCCCGTCTAGCGTGCTTCAGACACGGAATGTAACCCAGAAAACCGTCGAACAGAACGAAAAGGAACAACGAATGTTACGTACGAGCGCGGACGTCGAAAGCTGTCGTTACTCACGCGTCCCATTCAATTTCGGCATTCGATGCGATGCACGCGCGTGAATTTCCTTTTCACGCGGAAATTTGTAACGATGTCGGCGAACAAATACGTGCCGGCTAAGTAGCGACAGTATCGGATAAGATGGCGGGACGGGTGAATTTTTACCGGGCCGGGTAAAACCGGGATTAACCACGGCGTAGAATTTAATCTGCATATCAAACTTTCGGCGAACTCGCGGAACCAACTTACTTTTACCTTGCCCCGTTGTCTTCGGGGACTTTTGTGCGCCGCGCGATAAAGAAGAAGCCCGCGTGTGCCTCGTCCGAAACTTTGTAACGTTTGCGGCGAGACACTTCCTCCGCCTTTTCCCGTTAATGTCCCCGGATACTGCTGCGATTAACTCGGTAGCGAAGTGTTAACTGGAAAGGAGATAGCGGCCGTCGTTGTTTAACGTTCGAGATTTCTGTTTGATAGAGGCGGAATTTTCTGGTTTAGATAACGCTAGTTCAATCCTTCGCTCGTCGAATGATTCTGCGTTTTACAAGTTAGCGAGCTTGAGACGTTGCAATTCTGGAATTGTCGCTGTCGCGAGACTGTGGGACTCTGGAATTTTATCATACCGCGAGATTTAGGACTTTGGGATTTTGTCATACTGGGAACCTTAGGTCTTTGGAATTTTTGAACTTAAATATCTTGGGACTACGATATTTTCGAATTCTTGAAACTTGAGTCTTTAGAACTTCTGCAGTCTGGAAGTTTTTAATTTTTGAACTCTTTAATTTTGACCCTTTTGAATGAAATGTTAAAAGGTTCAAACCCTGACGTTGTACTTGAAAATCTTTTTGTTTCGAAGTTAAATTCTATATTTTAATCTTCACACGATCTTTACGTTCTAAAAAATTCAGACCATATAATTCTGAAATTTTTTGAAGACTCCAGGTTGTTGACCATGGTACTCAGTATATCGACAATGATAACATAAAGAAAACATCAAACATCTGTCACACAAATTAAACATCAACTTGAAACTATTAAGTTAATAAAACTATCAGGATACTATAATAATTTGTACGAAATTATCATGAAACATAAAACTTGTATCCATGCAGTGACTAGTTGGTTCAACTCAAAGTTGCAAACAGTAATAATAAGTAAGTATCCCATCAAGCTTGTAAAAAAAGAAAATGGCTGGAGAGGAGAAATGCTGTACAGACATCCATCTTAAATTCGACACTTATATAAAGACAAACAGTAGAAGGGTGTAGGGCGCAAAGATAAATCGCTAGAGCTTGTCCGCGAGGAACACATATTTCAAAAGGTGCAATTTACTTCCAGCTGTAATCTTTCAGTTCGTAACACTTTATTCGGGTAGCGGGAACGAAGCAGAGACGTCGTAATTTATTTCGAGCAAATAAAACAGCCAGCCGGAACATTGTTCTATTGTAGAGTTTCAAAAAGAAACGCAAAGTTGCATGATTGAGGATCCTTTAAAATTCGTTTCTCGTCGCTCAACGATCCTTTTTTCCGTTCGTAACTTTAGAACGAACTCGTGCAAATCGCGATTAATAATTCACGAAAATCAGACGAAAATATATCTAATTCGTGGAAAAATTTTTCGGAAGCCTTTATATTTACTTATTTCGTTATCGTAAATAGTATGTTAAATCATTACTATCGCTGCTATGAAATTTGCAAGAGATCAAAGGTAATAGGAAACAGTTTTTCGCGTACATTTCGTTATTCATCAATTCTACGATAAAAATGGTTCCTAGAAAATTTGTAGCTTAGGAAATTCTCTATAAAAGAGGTCATATTAGTCTTCATCGTAAAAGTTACCATTTTTTAAATAAACGCATATGTGCTTTCCAGAGATGAAGGTACTGTGCACAATATACCAATGAGCAATATTTAGCGAATATCAAGTTAACCATCAGTTTTTCCATATAACTAGTCGTAACAAATTTTATAGCTTAGGAAATTCTCTATAAAAAAAGGTTGTATTACGTATTTTCATAGGAGTAAACATTTCTCGAATTGGTTTCAAAATGTCAATCTGCGTTATCCACATATAATGTTGAGGATTGAGTAGAAACTTACCAATGTTATTTAAAAAATGGTTGCTCTTGTGAAAAAGAATTGTGTAACCTTTTTATTATTTTTTATAACCTTTTGTAGAGCTGGTAGATAATGAAAAAAAAATTGTCTCGCAAAAAAGTTCTTTTTCTGCGTCCAATCCTTTACAGAACATTTAACGTAGTTCATATCGATGTGCACTTTTGGTATTCTGTTCGATACGTAAAAACAACAAAGATGCGGTTTGATAGGAATTATTCCATAAAAAACGTTCCAATATATTTCGACTATTTTTCTACCACGCGTTGACAGAAGCGATATATTCGGATGGTTTCACGTCACGTTTAACCGATAGTTGATAACGTGTAGTCTCGTTATCGAACGATCTATATTCGTGCAAACAAGTGGAACATCTGGTGAATTTAAAATGCTACCTGCGAAAATTTTAATTGTCGGCGAAATTATCGGTGGGTCGAATTTTGTGCGCGTCGACGAGCCCGTAACGAACGACAGTAACACGAGTTTAATTCGAAAATGGAGGTTGGCTCGGTTTTATCTGTTGCCGTCCTCCCTCTCGCACAGCAAACTTACACAGTTCGTGATAACGTATAATCGTATCAAGTGTTACGAGCTCGTGCCATGCTACGTGTCATCCTTCAGTCTCAGTTTTCGTAATTTAACCCTTTCGCCACGACCGTTTCCCCCGGCAAATCTCCTCCACGTTTCTGTAGTAAATTGTCTAACTTAATATACGAGGTGTCGTTTGACTGTTGGTACAACTGGGAAACGTTGAATGATTTATAAAAAATCAAATAAAATTCCTGAAATAAATAGGATTAAAATATTCCTGCATCTACAGGGTGTCCCACAAATTTGGTGCGAGCCGGAAAGGGGTGGTAGGTGGGGCTACTCTGAACATCTTTTTCCTTTGCAAAAATATTGGATGAGGAATTTGATGCGAGTTAAAATTATCTTTATTTTAAGCTATAAAATTATTTTTAATCGTAAAATTATTTTTAGTGTCGATTATTTATAATTTTTCATTTTTAGTTTCAGTTTCAGTTACGTTAATTGCGTGATTATTTATTTCGTTATTAATTATTCCAAATTATGTGTAATCAATGGATACGACGAGGCGAGGATTTTGGTACGAAATGGAACACAATGTTTGTCCTTGCAGAATTATTAGTTTTAATTTAAAAATTGCTCGAAATCGTATTCGGGATATTATATCCACAGTTGCAATCTGTTGATTAAATTTCCGCGAACTCTACAGAATATCTACAGCTTTAATCGATAAATTATCAAAATATGAATGTTCTTTTATTCCACGAATCGGTGGATATTGAAATGAGTGCTTTGATAACGCAAACGCGATTAATCAAGTATTCTCCAGGATTATCCGTGGAAAAGTGAACCGGCGCGGTAAAAGGAAACACAGAAATGGCGTATTCGATTTCCATGCAGGAAGTCTCGTAAACAAGATTAATCGCGAAGCTTTCAAACACCCGATTACAAATTTAATCGATGATCCGGCCATGTTCGCGGAAGTACTAATCCATTGGTCGCCTCTACTCGCGTCTCAGAAATTTATATTAATCGATGATGAATAATTTCTGGCTAATGAATTCGTGTGGAGCTCGCGGAGAAAAGCGGAGATCGTTTATTTTATCATGTCGATTAGTCGAAGTTCTTCAAACACGAGGACAGAAATTTTTCTTCGAGGAATTTTGATTCGTTACTTTGTTTCCATAGTTACGTCACTCTTTTTCGCGAAATAATTTCGAACGTCTGGCGAAAAATGCTCGCATATTGAACCTAACGTCTTATTGATGGCCGAACCTGTCCTTTTTATTTTGTCGTAGAACAGGCATGCCCGTTAAAGTGCTTGCCCTAATGGCTTTACCACGTGCGAGCACGTCCGCATTTTTGACTATCAATCATCGTCCCACGCTTGTTCTTTTCTACCGTGCGTTGCGATCGATCAATGATTCTATTCTTGAACCCTTTGAATGCAAAAGACGCGTGTGTACGATCTGACACGTCCATTAATATGTACGAAAGACGAATATGTACGCTTAGTAAATTTAGAAAACTCATCTAGCTTGAACCCATCTACCCTCATTTTTTATTACGGCCGTAGCGGAAGGATTATGCACGGTATTCTTATTAATCTTGCAAAGTTTATGCATTCGTTATATTCATATATTATTTGTAGTAATGCTTGAGTAGCCACGAAGTGCTCCAATGTGAAATATCGAAATTTGATGCACTGTAAGATGCAACGATGCGGAACTTTATGCGGTATGTACTGCAATTTGAGACGTAGATCTACGACGCGTCAACATGCAGCGCTTGAAACTATGTAGAACTATCACACGCGAAATTGTGATGGGAGGAAGATATGGCGCGTGAAATTACGACACGTAGAATTATAGCGCGGGGAAGATACAACGCGAGAAGTTATTATACGTGGAACTGTGTACGGTGAAATTACAGCGCGGGGAATTACAGGGTGTGGAACTACCACGCGTGGACTTATTGCGTATATGCATAATTATAGCACGTAAAATCATCATTCGTCGAATTTCGGAGCATGGAATTATGGCGCGTGAAGTTACGACGCACAGAGTCATGGAGTGTGGAATTACAACGTAAGGAATCATGGAGCGTAACAAGACGGCACATGACGTTACGACGCGTAGAATTATGGGGCGTCGAATTACGGCGGGTGGAATTGTGACGCATGGGATCACAACGTGTAGAATCTCGAGACGTAGAATTGTGTCGCGTGGAATTACAGCGTGTAGAGTTACGTCGTGTAGAATTATGGAGCGTGCGATTGCGGCGGGAGGAATTATGTCGCGTAGAATTACAACGCGTATAGCTATAATGCGTGGAATTATGACACGTGGAATCACAGCGCGTAGAATCAGGACGCGTAGAATTATGGCGGAAGGTATTATGACGTGTGGAATTACAAAGCGTGGAGTTGCGGCGCGTAGAATTATAGGGCGTGAAATTGTGACACGTGGAATCACAACGCGTAGAAACACGACACGTAGAATTATGATGCGTGGAATTGTGACGCGTGGAGTTACGGTGCGTGGAATTACAGCGCATAGAGTTACGGCGCATGGAAATGTGGAGCGTGTAATTACGACGCGTCGAATTCCGGCACTTAAAGTTGCGACGCGTAGAATTATGAGACGTTCAATTACGCCATGTGGAATTATGACGCATGGAATTACAGCGTGTAGAGTTACAGCGCGTAGTGGTATAAATCATACCACTCGCTAATATTATCTTTCAATGCCAAATAAACGTTATCAACATTCATGAAAATCCCTCCAAAAGCGGTGGTGTAACGAAACCCTTCAATTACACAAAAGAAAAGATAAAATATAAACCTTGAAATGTACACGTAAATGTACAGAAAATAGAGTGATTAGAGAAGGAAACAAATGTTAAAATGCCAACAGAATTACCAGCGTCAAATTCTCTCGAACAATGCTTCCCAGTGAAGCACGATTTAAGGTCTTGTAAATTGTAGGTAAGGGCTAACCACTTCAGCGGGTAAACTTTCGAGTTTAAGATCCTTACTCGCGCCCCTAGCCTTTCCTCTGTCCCGTAGAAACCAGTTAAAGAAGGGGAAATATGAAATTCCCGTGGCCAGACTTTATGGCTTCTCTTTCTCTATCCGTGACTCGCTCGTACTTCTATTTTATCGCCGTCCCTGTGTTCCCCACCGCAACAAATGTTTTACCTCACAGTTTCCCTCGTTATGTGCGGAGAAGACTCGCATAAAATCGGATACCATATTCAGTTCGGTAACTAATTCAACAAATTTCAACGAAACTTTGGTGATAATTGTTTTTCCAGCGTTTGTTAACATGGTGCGGTTGTTGCCAAATGTTCGGTTGTTTCGTTGCCGGTACGTTTTGCGTTTGCTAGGTTAGATTCGATGTTGTGCAATGGTATTAGGATGATTCAATAGGTTATGGGCACTAGCTTGCATATCGCGGGCAGAAATGGGGTGTTAGGAATCTGAAGATCTGAAATTTTTGCTGTTTGAAATTTAGTAAAGTGGAACTTGGGAAATTTGGAGATTGCATAATTTGGAAATTTGAGAATATGAAGGTTGGAAGATTTGTGTATTCGGAATTTATCAATCTGGAAATTTGTATATGTTTTTAGATTAGACCTTTTGAATATTTGAGAACTTGGAATTGGGGTTTCTGTATATTTGGA
The DNA here is from genome assembly GCA_947623535.1 of Coelioxys conoideus. Taxonomy (NCBI): domain Eukaryota; kingdom Metazoa; phylum Arthropoda; class Insecta; order Hymenoptera; family Megachilidae; genus Coelioxys; species Coelioxys conoideus. Next base: position 12,930,754 of record OX392457.1, on the reverse strand, counting down.
CATTTAGGAGTTTTCAGATTTGCATATCTGACAATTTCGGGGTTCGAAAATATGAAAATTTAATGTTTTGTGAGAATTAGAGGACTGGGAAATTAGAGAAATCTGGGAATTTAAAAATTTGAGAATTTGCGGATTTGAAGATTTGAGAACTTGGGATTCTGAAAATTTGAGAATTCAGGAATCCAGAAATTTGAGAATTTAGGAATCCGGAAATTCAAGAATTTTGAAATCAGGAAATTTGAAAATTCGGGAATTCGAAAATCTGAGTATTTGGAAATCTGGAAATTTGAGAATTCGGGAATTCGGATATTTTGGAAATGTGGAAATTTAAGAATTTGGGACTTGAAAAGTTGAAAATTTGATATTTTAGGAATTTGAAATTTCAGTAACCAGGAAATTCGGTAATTGAAAACCTTAAAAATTTACTTTCCGATCTATCCGGATCCTTCTACCCCTTAACCACCCCGAACTCTTGTTACCTACTTTTCTCTCGTTCTATTTTCGTTGTTTTCACAACGATCTCCGTCTTTTGGTGTGTTTTACATTATCACCCAAGCTTCACGATCCTCTCGCGTCTCTATCAACTTTTCATCGTGGCACGCTCTCCTCTTCGCAGTTCCATTTAATATTTATTTCTGATCCTTCTCTACCCGCGTGTTTCTCTCATTTTCTTCTCTCTAACAATGACTTTCTTTTCCCGTTTCTTCATTTTCCCAGCGTCGCCCCAACTCCTGCGCCCTATTCCTCCTCTCCATATTTCTGAGTGTACTTCGCCCTCCCTTCTTCGCCCATCCCCTTCCTTCTTTGTTCCTTAATAGTCGTAGCTTCGGATGTACGTGCCTGACGCGACTTAAGCGAAAGAGCAGCGAAATTTTTCCGTGTCGCCGGGCAAAAGTCTGGCAGGAAAAGATTGACTCGCGCTTCGCGCTTTTGCGACTTTTAATAGCGATCGTTTCTTTTCCCCGCCCACGTCTCTGCCGTCGTCCCCCTTGTTTAATCGCGTCGCACGCGCTTAAAAACTATTTTCCCTCGTCGCCGACCGACAAATTCCCAAGCGAAACGTATCGCGTCGCGTCTTCACCGTCTAGCGAGTTGTCTTGCCGGAAAAATTACGCGTTAATGGCGTAATATTTCGCTTGGGATGCCGGGGGTTGGTAGAACGCGCGTGCTGGATACACGGATCTCAATTGCGACGAAGAAAGATCCGGTGAATCACACAGAAATTGAACTCGAAACGACCGGACGAGTTTCGACGAATTTTAGCAAACATCTCGTCGTCGGCCGACACGGGAATTTTACGGGAAAAGGATTTTTACGCGTTGTGCTGTAAAAGGGACACGGATAATGGACACGATGTCATTTGCCCGTTTATAACCCAGCCAGATATTTCATTTGCGAATTTCATCGCACGACTATGTAATCAGTTGTATGAAAATGAATTTTGGCTGATTGTATTTCAGCGTGATTATACAGGAACGTGGGAGATGTGCTGAATAATTTACAGAAAGATACATTTTTACAGAAATGTTTATTTTGTCGTTTTAAACATTAAAGTTCTCTTTTTGCTGCAACAATTGATGACTGTTTTATGAGGAGTCGGAGAAAAAGACAGCTTTTCACGTTAGTTATCAATACTACGACAAAAATTATTATTAGGAAATTTGTAGCTTGTAAAATCCTCTACAAAAAAGGTTATTATAGTTTTTCTCGTAAAATCAACCACTTTTGACATTATACCGTGTAAACTTACATCTGGCGATACTTCTAAAGCCGATTAGGGAAACGGTTCCTTCTACGAAGAAAACCGTAAGGACCTTCTTCGTAGAGAATATTCCAAGCTAAAAATTCTGTAATAACTATTTTTCTCGTAAGACTGGTAAATAGTGAGGTATACATTGGAAACTACGAATTATTAAAACTTTGATTTTCTGTACCATAACAACGATGACATAGACGAGGATAATTGTTATATTGCTTAGAACGATAGAATAATACATGCTAAAAATTATTCTATATAATGAACATCGACATCAATGCTGTCCAATATCTTGCTCTTATTTTTAATGTGGTATGTTTGATACTAATGTTCAAAGTATACGTGCATTTCATGAACACTCGGTATATAAATCAAATTTTAAAAATGAAAGCTAAATAAAAAGGAAATTCAACGAATATCTGTACAACGATGAAATTGTTTTCGATTCAATGATTCCCGATAAACATCTTCCTATTCAATCTGCAGAATCTCAATATCGGCATCGTGCGCCGAAAATAATATTTCGCATTTATCCGTTTAGTGTCTCGTGCCATGAATTGTTTATGTCGCGGTGCTAATAAAAACGAGAATAACGAAACGAGAATGCCAACGGTGTACGTAACGATTGTATAAATTATAAACGCGATAAATTCGGACGGAACGCTATGGTACTTTTGCCATTGAAAATTTATGGAAGATAGAAGTTGCATGAACGGTTTACAGTTCGTTCGTTAACGATCATTCAATGAAAACCGTATTACCGCACCGACAACAATTGCGCCGATATTTTATTGCTGGAATAATTATGTAAAGCGAATTAAACCATGAAGCAGTTAATGTACGCGTTTGCAATTGCGACTGAATGTCCCTTACACTACCGGGGTCTATGTTTACCGGAACGTAAATTTATTAGATAATTACAGGGGGAGCGGTGTTTATCGAATTCCATTCCATTGCCTATTCACGTAATTCACTGCCGTTTAATTAAAAGCCCGCGCCAATTAACTTTTATATTCATTTTCAGCAACTTTCAGCCGACGCTTCTTTCATTCTGACCATGAACCTGTACAAATTACCGTGCGCAGATTAAAGCGAATAAATAAGGACAGAACAATTGGATGTGGGTATTTTTCGATTATTCACATGATTTGATTTTTTTCGCAATTTGAAATTTGTTATTGCGTAAAACATGTACTTATTAATGAAGCATCGCGTATCACCTCGTTCAGTCGAATTCGTATTATTTATCGATAAAGGTATTTTATCAAACACGATTGTAATAATTTGAATGTGTTTTAGTATTTTAGGTTATTAATAGTATATTCACGCACGTTCGTATATCATAGTGACACACCGATGATTAAAATAAATAAATTTTTTCAATAGAATGCCAGTAAATCGGGAATATTGAGAAATTGGTAAACAATTGAGCAATAAAAATTACAGAAATACGAGAGTTACCTTCAACCGTATAAAATTCAATATACTTTTTATCGCAAAGCGAAGTTTCAATAAATTTGATAGTTTTGTGATACCATAATTTTCGGTCCATATCCCCTTAATTTGCAATCATATTTTTCTATCAAAATTCAATCGGGCCAACTCCGCGGATGAAAACACAAAGCAACTGGCGGTGTTCCATTGTGCTTTGCAATTCAACTGCGCCGAATGTTTTTTTTCTCTCGCGATCACTAAATGGGAAAAAAAAGCGGAGTATGAAAAACGATATCGATGCCATAAAGTTTTCTGTTTGAATCTATGAAAATCCGTAACAGTCGATGTTTTCTGGTGACGCGGGAGGTTTAATAGCCCGTACGCTGTTACAGTTTGTACGTGTCAATTAAATGTCGGGGACAGTTTAGCCGGAGGGAAGACAGATGAAATGGGCGGATAAAAAAGAGGAGAAAAAATCGAAAGTGAAAATATTTCGTTTTATGCAGCGCGGTGCAATACAAATATTTCTTTTATTTTCCGTAACTTCATATGTAGGGTACATTGTCATTGTTTCTTCCGACATTCTTTCTTTTTTTGATAACGTCATCTCTCGTTTAAAAATACACGCGATCTTGCATCGTTTTGCACCATCGTTCGTTCCCGTCGTTATATCTGTTCCGGACGAAACGAATTTACCGTGGATTCGACTGTAGCCACGGAAAATCGTTCCGTTTTCGACTTCTCGCTCAAACGTATACGTTGGATTTATAGGAGTCGATCAGATCCAACGAGGTGTCGAAACGTGACTCATCAGAAAACGATCGAGTTTATTTTTCCGTTCGACAGTGCCGAAATAGGATGTTCTCTGCGGTCGATCAAGCCTCATAATATTAGCAACGGAAAAGACGATCTACGTAGAACGTCGCCATATGACGTTTCGAAATTTGTTAACTTGGAGGTTCAGAGAATTTCAGAATTCGGGATGTCTGGGATATTCAAGTATTAAAGGTTTCGGGGTATTTGAGGAATTTAGGAATTTAAGGATTTCGAATATTTTAAAAATTGAGGACTTTAAGAATTTATTTCATTTGAGAAATTTAGGAATTTAAGAATTTGGGATTTTTGAGAAATTTGGGAATTTAAGAATATGGGATACTTGAAAAATTTGGGAATTTAAGAATTTGGAATATTTAAGACATTCAAGAGTTTTACCTTTTGGGAATCTATCATTGAAATTTAATGAATATTTGCAATTTCAGAAATTTGGGAATTATAGAATGTTTGAAATGTAGAAATTTGAAAATTCACGAAGTTGGGGATTTCAAATTCAAGGAATTTCAGGATCTGATTTATAGAAATTTTGGAAGTTAGAAATTTGAGAAGCTTGGCAATGTGAGAACTTAGGAAGTTAGGAATTTGAAATTTTCGAAATTTAGGAATTTGAAACTATGGAATTTAGAAAGTAAAGAATTTGGAGACGAAGTAATTTGGAAATGAAGAACTCGGGATTTAAAGAATTTTGGAACTAGAAAATTTGTAACCTTAGAAATTTAGATATTGAGGAACTTGGGAACTGAAGAATTTGAGAGTTAGAGAAAACAAACCGCGCGCGGAAAAAATTCCGCTTATCTATTATTTCTTTGCAATAACGAACTACAGTATCGTTATAAATTCTGACTACGTGAATAAAGAAGAATTAGTTTATTTATTATTCACGAATGAAGAATAATTCAACAATTATTCCAATTTTTCTGCTTAACCGGTTTTCACCTATTAGCTTTCTACTACACGGACACTGTTACTCAGCGCGCGCGGTTCCCGCGCTCTTATTGCTCGGTGTTTTTACTTAATAATTTAAAAATGAACCCTGATCCAATATTTTTCAAAGGAAAAAGTTGTTCAGAATAGCCCAACCTACCACCACTTTCCGGCTCGTACCATATTTTTGCGACACCCTGTATATTCAAAAGGAACACACGTTACGTAGAACTCTCAACCCTGCATCAATTTCCCACCAGAACTTTAACAAAATTCTGCAGCTTAATGGATTAAACGCGATGCAAATGGAACATTAGTTGCTTCAGTCCTTGAATTTAAACAGCACGCAGCTTGTCTTGAATACTTAAGTACATGTTATTATAATAAATTCTGTTTTACTTCGGCGAAACTTCAGCAATAGATAAGGGACGAAGCGCGAGAAGTTTCCAGTAAACGGCTTGTACAACCGACTAGATAGGACATTTTCTGCAACATTGTGTGTTATATTGACACGCGTATCCACAGCGAAAAAGTTACGATTTCATTGGCAGAACTTTCTTCGCGTGCTGTCGACGTGCTACGTCGTTCATTATTGCTTACAACAAATTCTACCTTTATTTACGAAAGTTTATGATCTATCTTGGTCGCGAAATTCCTCCCGCGTTATAATTTACTGGCATTATGGTGGAATACACGTCGTAATACGTGGATTCGAGACACGGAATCGTTGAAAACAGCCACGGGAAAGCAACGCACCTTCTTTTAGATTTCTTTCTCAAGCTGCAACCATTGCTGCGTTTCAGTTCTTTTCTATATGGCAGGATTCTTTTGAGAAATGACCATTTCTCTGCTTTCATTTTATCGCTCGGAACCCACCTGAAATATTTATAGGCACATCTAAATCCTTGATATCGGAAACATACACATAACACGGTGACTGTATCCTGAAAATATATGGAGAACGTAACTGATACGAAAATTCAAGTAAATTAGAAACATTTTGTATTCGCATTATATAATAACATTTACTTATTAACACAGTATTGTTAACAATTATTTGGTGACAATTATGAGTATCATCATTATTTTTGGTACTATTTAAATATTCTTAGTTTTATTCCGTTTTCCTGGGACTCAATCAAACACGATTTGATTATGTATCGATAATTGATTTTATCAATATACTTTATTCAGTCTGATTAATCGCTAGTTGGCTAAAAACAGAAATATGTAGTCTCTTAATAATAAAACGTCTCGTTGGATGTCTCATTCTGTTTTCAAGGCGTGTAGAAATTAATTATGTATACTGTTAATAAAAGGCTGTAAAAGACTTGAAAGAAATTATCTTACGTTCCGCATAAAATATTGGAATCAATTTCATTTAATCACCCAGCTAATTTCCAAGTTTCACTGCCATTCAAATATGGAAAATTCATTTTAAATTAATAGGTAGAGCGTTAAGGACTCATCAAATAATTTCGCGACGACCAGCAGAAATTAAAGGAAACTTTTCAATTTAATGCTCGCCATTCACGAGCTAATTCTCTCAACTTCCTTGGGCAATATTGCAGCACGGCTGAAACGCCTGGTCATGAATCTCTTAAACGTAATCACGCGTGATCCGCACAGCGTTGTCGCGTCGCCATATCGTACAATTTACAACGGGAACATCCTTTTTCATCGTCCTGCTTCGCCATCGCCTTCGAAACTTTCTTCACCGACGTAATTTCCCCGATTCTGATAGTTACCGATGCTAACTTTTCGATTGTTTCACCATGATTCGTGTCGTCGGGCGAAAAGGTTCGTTGAATTGTAAAACTTGGATAGCATTTCGAAGCACGACCGTAGCAAAATTAAAGACCATAGTTGCTCCACTATGTCATCGTACGACTCGAAATTTCTACGTCCAATTTTTCGCCGGCGCTCCGCGAGTTTGGAGAAGATTGCGAGAGAAGTTTTCGTTGAGCATCGCGAAACGAATGGAGAAAAATAAGGAAAATTGCGTACGAAGATGGGTAAGTTGGAAGTGGAAGTTTCCTGTTTGTTGTGTAAAGGATTTTGGATTTTTCGAAGTTGCGAATGTGGAGATTTGATGATTCGAGGATTTGGAGATTTCGGGATTTCAGTATTTGGAAATTTCGGAAGTTTGGGATTTCAGTATGCAGAAATTTGGGAATGCGGGAATTCGAAGAATTGGGGTTTTGGGAATTTGGAAGTTTGAACATTTGCGAATTTGGAAATTTCGGAATTAGGTGATTTGAAGATTTGAAGATTTGACGATTTGACGATTTGACGATTTGACGATTTGAAGATTCGAAGCTTTATCATCCTTACAATTATATTCATCCGTTTATTTAGAACCTATTTATTAGGTACACATTTATCAGTACCTAATTATTAGGTACTTCAAGTTTTGGATAACAGACATAACGAAATACCGTAAAAATAGAATTGTTCGAAATAAAAGATTCTAACTAATGAAGCTTTCGGTAACTTCAACGTGCCAACTAGGCAGAATGCACAGGCTTACATACATGAATAAAATTCTCGTACATTCTCCACATTATTAAGCATAATTAAATATTTTTATCTAGCAAAAAATAGCGACATAACACGAAAATAATATCGTTGTGGAAAATGAGTAAAAAATTATACTCCCGATAGTTACAGCGTTAATTGGCTAATCGGCCGTTGAACGCGTTAATTGGGTAATTGCTAAAACAAAACGCGTCACTGCCTAATTGCAGCCCCGACTTTTCTGTAATCGAGCAAGCTGGCTGGCTCTGTTACCGCGTCCATGACAAAGTTAAAGCAACTCTGGCCATTTAATAGGGCGGCGCGAACCTGTGCAGGATGTAATTTAATGAGGATTACGTTTTTTTTAAAAGCGACTCTGGGAAATTCAAATCTTTCCACCTGCGGAGGACAGAAGACCGCTGAATTGCACGCGACAAAGGTTTTCCCGGCTGCCTGTTGGTTTTAAGCAGAAAGTTTTATAATAGCTACAAAGAGGCGGGAATAGGCGGGAAAATTTTCCGATCCTCGTGTCTTCAAGTTTATCAGTTCTGAGGTATTCAAGTATTGAAATTATCAAGCTTTCAAATTATTCCATTTTTGAATTCTCAAATTTCGAAATTTTTGAGTTCGCAAATTTCTAAATTATCAAGTTTGTAAATCTATAAATTTCTGAATTTCCAAATTTCTAAATTAGTGCGCTCTCAAATTTCCAAATTATCAAGTTTTCAAATTTCAAAATTTCTGAGTTACCAAATTTTAGAATTTCTGACAAGAAAATTTGAAATATCAAGGTTTCGGTATTTCTAAATTTCCGATATCTCTAGTTCCCAAATTATCAAGTTTTCAAATTTCTGAATCTCTGAATTCGCAAATTTCAAAATTTCAAAGTTTCAGCATTTCTAAATTTCTGCGTTCCCAAATTTCCAAATTTCAAGGCTTCAGAATTTCTGAATTTATGATTTCTCAAATTTCCTAACATCAAGTCTCCCAAATTTCAAATTTCCCAAATTACTATAATAAATTTCCAGATCCCAGAATTGTCAAAGCCATAAATTTCTGAGTATCCAAATTTCCAAATCTGCAAGTAACTATTTTCTATAGTTGAATAATTTCGAACTCGTATGAATTTAACACGCAACTACACAACTTGTGCCGATTTAACACTAAAATTACCAAAGGAGTTAAATGACCCTCTTACAAATTTCCTACTTCAAACGACATAATTTATTAAGATGATTGTCTTGACATCGTGCTTCACATTGCGCTGATTGTCGTCGATACCAGGAATCAATTAGTGTATTCATTTATGTTTCATCGCTTGTTCATTTATTTTTCAGCTTCATTTTTAACTTGAAAATAATTGTGCATAATACATCAGTAGTTTTAGTCTTAACGCACAACCAAACAACTTACACCGGTTTAACACTTTGAGAGCCGTGTCAACCACATATGGGTGACGTATGAATTCGAACATAAATCTATCGCTAATTTTAGTTGAAACATTTAACATAACAAAGTATCAACAATGTTTGCAAATATATTAAAGCTTATCGAATAAACCAAGGTAGAATATTATGAAAATTGTCTATAAAATTTATGCAAAATAAAATTACTTCCTAAAAGAGATTGAAACTGTTTTATGGTGGTACTCAAGATGTTAACGCGTAACTATACAACTCTTGCCGATTTAACGCGCAACTATACGACATAAGACGATCAAAAATGTTTGACTCGCGCGAGTTTTCCTCGAGGAGGATTGAACTCGTGGCGACGCGTATTTAGGTTGATCCGTGCTAAATTTAAATCAGTTGGTGTCGGAGCGACCGAACGAAGCTCGCAACGTCGCTCGCAGCGAATGTGACGTTCTTTTAAGCGTCTTGTTCGAGAAAATTCTCAGGGCCACGGTGGAAAAGCGGCGGAGTTTTCCGCTCCGTTTGCGAGTGAATTAAACGCGGTGTGGCTCGGAAAATGGCGACGTGACCCGGTACGCGTGATCGCCGCTTCAACTCTTCGTCGTTCGCCGCGAACTGCAACTTCCGGTTGCTTCTTAGACCCTTCGGGATTCGGCAATCTGGTACGTGACGCCAGATTCTGGAATGTTTAGAATGTTTTATCGTGAAGAAATGTCGCTGTAACGAAGATACGAGATTCTCTTCAAATATTTTCTTGCGCAAAGGTACAAATGTCCTCCGTATTCTGCATATTTTATTCAATTTTACGTGCACGCGATTTTTATGCTTCCTTTGCTTGTAAGATACACGGAAATAGGAAAAGTGACGTCGATTTGAATTTTTAAAACGTGTAATCCATGTGGGATCAACGATACATATCAACGTATCTGACGTAAATGTTTGTTAAAAAATGTGATGCAGGAGGACCGAAAATAGGATTAAACTCTGCCCTTTACTATGGGAGACAGTTCTACTGTTGACGCACAACTTAAAAACCTTTTAGCTGTTAAGTTGATGAATCCTTTCTATGTTTATACATCGCACGTATGATACCATATGTTTAGTAAAAAAGTACTGATCTTAAATCGTTGTATTAAACGGAATTGCGAATGTGAGTTACCTTTCGTGTGCAGAGGGTTCACATATTTGATGAATCGTAATTTATTTGATTGACAAATTTGTATTATACTTATACATAATTTTGTAGAAGTGATTAAAAGTTGAAGATTCCTTCCGTCTAGATGGAACTTGCGTTAGACAATTATAGATAGATGTGAACTGTCAAAGTTTATCCGAAAGCAACGGGTGCAGAGGTCGTCATCTCTTTGAAATATGCAACGTTACACAACTGATGTTGCAAGTGTTGACCATGACACTAGTTCTTTCTATATTTCACAGAAATATATTTGTTCTCAGAATTAAGTATTATTCCATTTGCTGCATCATATACTTGCATCCGTATTATTTATCAATTTGGTATTATGAATTAACCTATGAATTAACGTCATTATTATTTTTACGAAAGTGGAAAATTCTGATTTAATAAAAGTCAAAGGAAATTTGCCGTTTTTCTTTGAACGAATTTTATTAAGATTTTGTTACAAATACTTTTATTGATTCAACTCGATCCTCTCCAAGAGGATGTTCTGAGCTCGTCATTATTTAATAGAATACTGAAATATGAAAAATTAACTTGAATGTTATAATATAAAGAATGAACTACATCGTTAAAATATGCAGAATTAATTTGAATGTTAAAATATGAAAAATTAATTAAAGTGTTAAAATATGAAACGTTAACTACAATATTGAAATACGAAATATTAAATAGAGCGTTAAAATATGAAGAATAAACTATAGAGAACTAAAATGTGAAGAATTAATTAGAATATTAAAGCATGAAGTATTAACTAGAATATTAAATACGTAAAATTAACTGGAATATTAAAAAATATAAAAGTAGCTAGAATGTTGAAAAGTGCGAAATTGACTAAAATATTAAACCTTGAAGCCGACTACGTCAAAACAAAACCGTTTCCGAGAACCGTGCCTACATTCATTTGCACCAGTGACGTTGCGCGAGATTTCGAAATGCAGAAAGCAAACAAAAGTTCCGAATCGCGCTATTTAAATGTTAATAATTTATCCGATAGCAGATCAGTTTGCAAAGCGGAACGATAGTGATCGCGCGGGAACAAATCCACAGCGTAGATCTGCAAACATAACCGATGGAACTCGGTCGGATAGGAATAGCGCATCCGGTGAAAAGTTTCAACTCAAAAAAAAAAAAAAAAGCGAAACTGCATCGGAGCGCAACGAACGGATTGTCTGACCGTCGGCAGGTGTAAAATGTCATACATACGACAAAAGCGTCGTACAAATTTAAATCGACGACAATTTAGAAAAACCACGCTCGCCGTCAATCAAGTAGAAAAATTGTCACGTTCTTTCTTCCGCGATAAAAGCGGCGAATATTCGGTGGTTTCTGAAAGCTCTCGACGCTGGCGAGGAAATTAGAAAAGAAATAAAAAAAAAATCTGAACGGAAGAGGGACATAAAGAGAGAAAAAGAGAGGGTGAGGGGTGAAAAGGGGGGGAAATTTACCGGGGAAATTGTGCTGGAAAGTTGTTCGCGTTCGAAGAGCATCGGGACACCGAACTGTCGATGGCTTCGAATTTTTACTTGTGTGTCTGTCCTCGAAAACGAGGACGCCGGTATGTTTTTAACAACGCCAACGCTCGAGTTCTGCTTTTTAACGAACGTGATCCACGCAATTCCCTTGGAATAACCGAGCCCATTCATCGTATTCGTTCAACGGAGCTTCTCCCCGTTCATTCGACTCGGCAATTATGTCGAGTTCAGATGCAATTAAGCTCCGGTTCGGGCCCGTAAGTAGCGCATCCATATACTATTACCGATAAATTTATGGCCTATCGATATCTTCGAAGGCAGCCAGTTAAGGATCAGATAAATGTAAATTGGCAACGAAGGGACTTCGATCTTGTAATAACTTATATATTGATCAAAGAACCGAGCCGGAGACCCGGAGACTCGATAATAAAGAAAGCTCGATGCAGGTCTTCCAGGCATTTTCAGATTTAATGCTCCTTATCCGGGTGCACCGTGGCGACAGCGGTTGACCTTTGTACGGAGTATAGTGATCCAAGGGAAGTTGGAGGTAATGCTCGAGTGTTTGAGACTTTGACATTTTTTTCATTTTTGGATTCCAATAGTTGGAGCTTTGGAAGTTTGGAAGTTCGAGTATTTGGAATTTTTGGATTTTTTAACACCTTGGAACTTCGGGACTTTGAGACTCTGTAATTTTGACACTTCAGGGGCTTTGGATCTTTGGAAGTTTGAAAATTTAGAACTTTGGAACTTTGGAATATCGAAAGTTTAGAATTTCTGAATTTTTACAGTTTAGGGTATTTGGATCCTTGGAATCTTGGGAATTTGGGACTCTGAAATTTTGGGACTTTGGAACTTTGGAATTCTCGTATGTTGCAATTTTGAAACTTTGGCATCTCTACATTTTGGAGCTATGAAACTATAAAATCTTTTTTATTACAAGAGACTGAAGCTTCGAAATTTCAAAACTATTGAAACCAGGAACGTCAACATTTTAGAACGTCAAAAATTCATAATCTTGTGGCTGAGAAGCTTAGAAATCTTAAAATTTAGAATTTTAGTCTTTTGCAACCTTAGAATTTTTAAAATTGTTGAACTTTAGTCCTTTCGAGGTATTTACGTATTTTGGATGTTTCGAACACTGAAATCTTAAATTTTTTTAACCTCAAACTTGTTGGATTTCCATTCAATTCAAAAAAATCCAAAACAGTAAAATGTCACACATTAGGTCTGCTTTAAAAAACACACTAAACACACGTTCTAAAATGTGATAATTTCCAAGTACGACGTTCTCAGAAAATAAGGTATCTCAGTTACATACCTAGTTATTTTGCCTTTCCAGCTTGAAGAGTGCTCCCTCTCGTTCAATACCCGCACATTGTTCCTTTTCATACTATCTACTTCGTTCCTCTCTACATTTACGATCCAGGGAAGTATGACGATATTCATAATCCGTAGCACGAATTGAAAATTTCAGGAAGTTGCTCGGCTCATCCGAGCCGATATTCAATTTCTACAGGGTAGCCTCGCGAGAGTGGTTAGAGTGGCATTTCTCGAGTCGAAACCAATGGCCGAATTCGTTTCTACCGTGTTTAAATCGAGACCAATCCCACTCGCAAGCATTTCGCGGTGGGTGAACCGTGGGTTCGCGCAAAAAGGAGAGTCGACTTTAAAATGATGCTTGAATCGGCCACCTGTTCTCCACCGTGCTTGTTCCCATGACTCGAACCGTTTTCGCCATCTTTTTTCTTCCCAATCTACTCTGGATCTTGATTTTTCCAGGTCCTTTCAGTTCTAGGTTCACATAACCTGCAATTATTCCACCTCCGACAGTAAAATAAGCTTCCCTGTTCGAAAACGACGAAAAAGGGGGCGGTGAAGGACGTTAATAAATTTTCGACGTACGAAATATTTGATGTTCGAGCCGTAAAATTGACGTGAAATAAAATGACCATATTACTTAGTAGAACATTTGCTGTCTTGCAATATTCTTTTCCTGATTGTAACGAGAGGTTAACGTGAATCCATTTTTCATTAAATACGCGAGTTAATTGACTGCAGAAAATATGATTTATTATTTTATGTATTTTACTAACTTTGTTTTAGTAGAAAACGCACAACAAAATGTTTTGTATAAATTAGTTTATACAAGTATTTGCTTCGGTTTGTGTTAGCTAAATTATAATTATGGTAATGTAAACAAGATCGAAATTAAATGCTCTTAAATTGAAGAATAAACATGTAGAGAAAATATTTCGTAATACGAAACGGAAGAAAATATAGAATAACTCGAAATACACAAATTAGAAAAAAATATAATAATTCGTACCAGGAAAAAGTGAAACAAAAAATATATTGTCTATATCGATGTTTTGTCTCTGTGAAAGAATCATCAATGAAAACGATTTTATTGAACATTTCGAAGATAACGTAGCAAAATATCGAGCTCGACAATGGGCTACACAAACACAAACTTGCTACATAAAGTTGCGCGATAGAAAGAGGAGGAACTTCACAATATATCGATGATCACCGCCATAAAATTGTTTCACGGGCTTTAACATCGCAAATTGCAACTCCTACGATCGTTCTGCATTGTTCAAAAGAGTCGTTTGTTTCAGGAACAGTGCGTAACGGCGGATATCGATAACAAAATTCTGTGTATAGGACACATAGTGTTCTTGAAATCTGATTTCGCGCACGCTGTCAGTATAATATTGAATAAAACTGCAGTGTCAAAGGTCTCGAGAGGAGCCACACTTTCGCGTAACGTCGACAAAAAACCGGCTGACTGAAGTTTCTAGAAAATTCATACGAGGTGCAAAATGTATCTATGCTCATACATTATCCATGATGAAAGTTTCGTTTCGTATTTTTACTTCAAAGAGCATTGTTTCTCTCAAACTTTTTACCTCGAATCGAAATAAAAATTTGGAATTTCAGACATTTTGAAAATGCCATCGATTTGAACATAACTGTTCAATGTGAACATAATTTTGAACATGTAATTACTAACAAGATTTGAATATTACATAACATAATTCATGGATAATTATTTATTTAAAATTGTACGTTACAATTCGTCTCATCGTTTGAACATAATTTGGAACATGTAATTACCAACGTGATTTGAATATTACATAACATAATTCATGGATAATTATTTATTTAAAATTGTACGTTACAATTCGTCTCATCGTTTCGTTTCAACAACAATTATTCTCTTTATAAACTGCATTTATTGCGGCAAATTACAGAAACCTTAGTTTATTTCGTTTATTGAAATTATGTCGGTATGTCGTAATTGAATACCGATAACAGGTTAATTAAATTGTAATAAAATATTTTCGTTCCGTTTCTGACGGTAGGTATCGCAAGAAATTGAATTGTTTCGTCACGGTTTCTCATAAATGAACGATAAACGATGGAAAATGGGTACAAAGCATCTCGGCAGAATCATAGTTGATAGAGGACGCCAATTTTCACAACTATCAGTCATGCGTACCCCATTTCTCGGCGACTCTTTCGCTACGATGTACGCAACAGGCAAAAACAACATAAAAATAGTTATTCCATGTCAATTAGAGCCACTGTAACGTCTGTCGGGCTTCTAAAATGGACCTGTCTCTTTTACATTTGTTTACAATAAAAATTTACCACACGCTTTTTACTACACTCATCGAACGATGGATTTTCCTTTGCGCAAAACAAATTTAACAACTATACGGTAAATAAACGTTGGTTATATCCTAACGAGGAAATAAAATTGCGAGCATTATTTCTGGTTATTCGAACATCCCGCGTTTTGGTTACAATAAAACCCGTGCACGAGTTATTCAAGTCATTAATACGCCAAATCGCGCTAACGCAACATTTTACCGTGGCTTACGTGTCCCAAATAAATTTTTATTACTTTCATATTTACAAGTATTTCACAGTGTTTATGGCATGTATCTTTTTCATAACTTTTCATATATTTGCTTGTAACATATAACTTTGCATATACATATTATAAAAGTAAAGATTGAGTTCGATTAATGCGTCCTTCATATTTACAATGAAATTATCAAAGTTTTATAATACTTGTGCCATCAAGCAATAACAATTTCTACAATATCTATTTGATGAAATATATTTGCAATCGAGTTTGTCTAATGAGATAAGTTACTGTAATCGGACAGAAGGATAACAAGTGATATATTTAATTAATGTTTGAAAATACGCTGTAACGAATTCGTCCAACTGTAAACTACCATTTCTATGATAGTGTTATACAAATAGCCACTCCGTTACGCTTCGATTCACATGTATTGTACTTATTACCGCGCTCCTCGTTATTATAATCAAAGCTACCATTATCGCGACAGTTATTGTTGATTCTCTAATCTGAGACTGCAAGACGTTCTTCTGGACAATGATGACAGTATTTGCCTATCTACAAAGTGCATCGTGATATATTAATGCAACTTCATTGTAGCACAAGTTTTTTATTCTTAAACATAAATTCGGCAATTGGAATCATGTTGCTACATCATAGAAATTATTCTTTTTTTTTTAGGGAATTCTTGGACTCATAGAGCTCCTACAAGTTTACAAATTTCTAAATTTTTATATTTGGAAATTTGATATTTGTGAATTGCTGAACTTCTACCTTCTTAATTTCGAAATTTCGAAATTTCAAAATTGACAAGTTGCTGTATTCCCCAATTTCCAAACTTTTGAAGCTCAACATTTGTTATTTACCAAGTTCCTAAATTTCCAAATACTTTGTGTACCAAGTTCCTTAATTTCCAAATTCGTCGTGTCCCAAATTTTTAAATCCCGATTACATCTGAATTTCCAAATTCTTGTACTCAGATTCCGAAATATTCAAATTTCTCGTGTCTCAAATTTCTAAATTTCCAATCTTCTAAGCGTCCTAACTTCAAAACTCTTAACTTCCTGAATCACCATAATCTAAAAACTTGAGACTCCGAAAATGTGAGATATCTATACTTCTAAATTTCGCTCCGCCCGAATTTCTAACTTCGTAAATGGCCCTTAAAATACTCCAATTTTTCCAACCAATATTTTCTCAAGTTCGCCAATATTTCCACTAACGCTCGACCGTCGTTCTTCATACACTTAACCTAATTTATCCTAATAACGTCCCAAATCAATACTTGCCCTAACGTCACAAAAAACCTACACAAGCGACGAACAGAGTAAAAAGAAAATTGATCCATTTTACGGATTTGAAAACTCGGTCGACAGCTTATTAAATCTGTGTACATCCAATATGGGTACGTTAAAACAACCACGAAGGATAGTACGTGTCCAGGCGATAAAAGCGTGGATTTCTTGGCCTCGCCCTTTATCAGAAATGCTTTTTCCTTGGATAAACAGCCGGGATAGATCGTTGACTAAAATTCTCCTAGGTTTTGTTGATCGTGCCACCCACGCTCGCGTCGTTAAACTAATATCAAACCGGGTGTTCTGCGTTGGAAATTTGAAAATCATGTCCGGTAACGAATGTCCCGTCCAAAAGTTTCCTCTCTTGGCGTTCGAGTTGCTTGCGCTGTTTCTAGTTTGTCCGTTTAGTATGTTTCGTGTGATGTACGATCAAAATCGTCGTTTAAGCAACAACGAGAACTTTTATTCTTCCTTATAATGCCATTGTTTCGGGCCGAATGATTCACGCGGCAATAAATGGCGAGATGCTGTAAAACATTCTCGAAACAAGGATGGAGCTGATGTCATTATGAAACAATGTGGTAGCAGTTTGTTTAGATAAATTAGTGTAATTATTTGTATTTAATGAGTGTATTTAATTATTACTAAATTATTAAATGAATGAATTCATGATTTATTTATAGTACTGATACAATGAATATTTCAGATTATTTTAGGCACACTTTTTTTTATACTAATACTATTATGAATATTTTAGATTGTTTCAGATTTTCATTTTTTTTATATTAATAGTACTATGAATATGATAGATTACTTTAGATATACATTTTGTTATATTAATGATGATTGTGATTTTGATGCACAAATATTTATAAAATAATTTTAATAAGTGATTGATGTTTTCAAAGTATACAAATCATGGATAATCATTGTTGTACCACACTGCACATAACAGTATTCACCATCCTTAACATGACTGCTTTCAGCAGTGTATTAAGTACATAAATGATCACAGAACAATGAATTGCTCCTTAATCGCGATTAAAAGTTGGAACTTCGTGCGAATGTTAAACTTGCAATGTGATACGATAATGCTCTTATCAGTTATCACAATGTACATCGGCAGAGTCATTTTCGCCTCAGCGATCAAGATTCCAAAGTTTTAATTAATTGACTCCGGTGAACTAAGAAATAGTAGTAGTCGTAGAAAAAATTAAACGCTGACGGGGGTTCAAGTAAACGAGATTGAACCTGGAAATCCTTCCGTGAACGTTCAAACTTTAACAAGGGAGGAGAAGTATATAGACATTCCCGGTAATAACGTCTCAATTAAATTCAACCTCTCGAACATGTCGGCGAAGTATAAAGGACCAGTTATGAGAACATCGCGAAAGCAATCATTGACTGCCAATTTAAATTTTTATGGATTCTTTGCAAATAGATCTTGGAAATTCGAAAATAGAGTTTCGAGATTAAAAATTCGAAGATTGAACAGATTAGATGTATGATGAATTTTAAAATCAATGATTGGGCTTACTATTCTTTTTTATAATACGCTCTGCAAATTGTTGTCAAGCATCTTAAAAGTTGTAGGTAAGGCAAATTATTTTAATTACATTAATTGTGTTACAAAGTCAAACATGAATTAGTAGTTGTATTGTCTCGATCATGTCTTTTATTTCATTTTATTTTATTAAAGTGTCATGTATTAAGTCATGTGTGATATGTTATATATTAAGTTATCTATGGTATGCTGTATATTAAATTGTGTATGGTATGCTGTATATTAAGTTGTGTATTAACTTAACAGAAAATATTATTTCTTGGACTCATACAAAAAACTTGACTTACACTTTCGATATATTGCAAAGACAATAATTTATTATTGAACAACATACAGGAATACATAGTCAGCAACATACAGAGTCAGAATAGGAATCCAATGATGTGTACGTGTACCGAAATCCGTTTCAAACTGTTAAGCAAATATCGTGGATCCCGTTTTATGCAAATATTGATTACGCTACCAGCATCGCGTAAATATACATGTCGTTTTTGATCTCTACGATCTAATCAAACGGTTATTAATTCGCGATGTACTAATCCAACGGATTCGTGATTATGCTCGGTTCTGTGCAAATCGATGAATAAATAACGCAAAAACTAATTCTCACGTGAATTAACGTCGAGAAACTTTGGACAGTTTCCAGAATTAATTATTGCCAATGAACACCGTAATTACGATCGCATATTTCCATCACTTTGATGAATATATATCGGACTGCATGTTGTTTATTTATCCCAAATCCAACGAATTCGACTTGCTGTATAATTAGACAACATTAATGCTTCGTTTCTGGAAACCCATAACTAAATTAATAACGTCAAGCATAATTTAAACGCAGTGGATAAAAAATGAATGCAACATTGCGTTCTTTTTCGTTATTATAATACTGATAATTAATTAGCGAATATATTCGTCCGTTATGAAAGAGAGGAATTAACAATTAGCTATTATTATGTGAATTTGTGATGCTTTTACTTGTTTAATACTCTGATTTATGAGGGTATAGACGCAGAATGTCTTCGTCTTTACGCCTTTGTCCTCAATTCAATTATAATTAAATTGTTAATTTAACTCCGACAAGATCAAATTATTCTTTCAAATACAATTAAATCGAGTTAGTAATTTAACTACAACTAAATTTAAATATTCCTTTGACTACAATTAAAGTGAAATCTAATTTAACTACAATTAAATTGCCTCACTAATTTAACTATAATTAAATTGAATTCTGAAATTAACTTACTTATTTACTTACAAATTTAATTTAAGACCTTATAGCAACATTTATTATTACAATTAACACGATTAGTTCACCAAATCTTTTTATTTCTCAGATTAAGTACCAAATGATTTTCATCAATTTGGTTTTCAATCCACTATATCGAAAATAACAAATCGACTATTTTCCTGAAAAAAAAAAAATTCTTCATAAAAACTCGCAGCTTTCGTTCTATCATTCAACCTGAATATCCACTCCAATATTTTCGATTTTTCCAAATTTTCCAGCGGATATTCGTATTTTTGAACGGGAGCACCCGATTGTACGCATTCGTCTTCAAGCACTGATCACATCCGTTCCAGATGAACGCGATTGGCTGTCTTCATCGAATATCGATGAGGATAATTACGATAAGATACGAAAGTCCATCGACACACTTAATATGGCCGCTGGCAACGCAATGACCCGAGGAAGGAAGAAACTCGGGGATGAAAGAGTCAATTGAATGAATTTTCACCGGTCGCTCGGATCATTACGGTTTCCGGTCCCTTCTTCATCCCTTTCCCCTCGTGAGAACGACGCCTTTAATGAAGGTTGACACAGATTTTGAAGACGCCAAAGAGCATCGCCCGGTGGGGGCTGTTTCTGTATCTGACAAAAATTGCACCCCATTCGAATGCTTGTCGTCCTTCCGTTATCTTGACCTTCTTTGTTTAGTCCAGATCAATTTTCTGGTGTTGTTTTACGTGCACTTAGGTAATTTCCGAACGACATCTGTCGTACACGAACTTCGTTTATGGAAACTATGCCGATGTTACTGATTCGAATTTTTGTGTATCAAATTTTCATCGACAATTTCCGCAAAAAAAAAATGAAGCAACTAAAATGTTTACTGATTGGAATCTTCGTATAATTATGTTTTAATAAATGACTATAACAGAATAAAATAATACTTTATAGATGACAAAATTGTTCATCGATGCAATTTACTTCACAGGCAATAAAAGAAATTGTTAATACAAACCTTCGTCTATTAAATAAATGACCTTGTAAAAAACAAAATAATTCTTTTTCAATCTCGAAATTGGTTGTCGATGTAGTTCATTCATTAATTCAAAAACAAACAATTTTTTTGACCCCGTTAAACACAAGAAAAAATATCTGTGTGTTCGTACCTTTAAGTCACTCGAAATACAGAAAGAAAAATTCATTAAAAAAAATGTGAAGTCGTAAAGTTTTGATTAGTCGAGAAAATTAGTTCGTTGCGGTGCTGTTCGTCATGACAAAACACAAAACGTGTAATTTGCCGAGGAAAAACAACGCTTCTGCGATAATTGATTTATTTAATTTCTGTTTTCGAGGATCTTTCGATGAATAACAGTGCAGGCTGTAACATTATCTGCATGTTATATGATCATCACTAACGTTCGAGACCCGGAACGATCGAAGTTTCGAACAACCCTTCGTTCGTCGCTCATTCGATTCGCAAGAAAGTTTGTTGCGAACGCATTTCGAATATGGTGCAATTAGAAATTCCTGCGATTTGTTTGTTTGAATTTTAGGAGACGAAGAAGCATTTTATGAAATTGTTCCTGGATTTCGGGCCAGAATTCTTGAAACTCAATAGCTTATCCGGGGGAAAATTATAAACTTCGTTTAATACTTGCTTGTTTATTATTTACGTCTCTTATTTTAAGTATTTTATGAGCTAAATAGCTTATTAGATTTTCAAGTTAGGTGTTAAAGTGGCTATTATTAACAACACTGCAATTGGAATTAATTTGAGTAACAAGTTCGTGTTGAAGTTGCTACTATTAACAATACTGCAGTTTGCAATATTTGAAATAGCAAGTATTCGAATGTAATTGGCAAATTGTTTTTAACAGTATGTTATTATAATAATGCTATTACACTATTGTCTCCGAGCTAGATTTATCAGACTATTTTTTGAAAAGGTCTCATTAATCTCTGTATCTCGTTTCACAAACGCCATGCGTGTTCTCGTGGGATTAATACGATCTCTTTTTCCAGGAAGCTTTTATCCGTAAATTTCATTACTTAATTAAAAACCACGTTAAGTGCTCGCTGTGTTTCTGTTCTTTGTTCAACTACAAATATCAATGGCTAGCTTCATTTAAAGTCACGTGGAACATCTCTAACTTTTTCATTCACTACACATCGTCATCACAAAGCTATCAGACCATATTGTAAGTATTACTGTGCTTTTAAATAATAAACGGGAGGAAAATAAATAATACCGAATCATTGATTCATTAACTACCTTTATTTTACATTTAATTGCGTTGCTGCAAATGAAATGGCCAATTTTTGTTTGCAAGCTTTGTTAATTATAGCTTATTGGCATAAGTGACGTTGATTGAAACGTACAATGAACATTCTACGTACATATTTTGCATTTATATATTATTAGCCATTCTGTAAATAATGCTTTAAAGTACCATTAGCCTTCTATGTGGAATTCTCTTCTCGAAATTCACAAACAACCCACTGTTTACTGTAATCAATGACATAACCATTTTGTCATAGAAACATTTATAAAATGTTGACGCAGTTACATCGAACATTACACTTCAACTTCATGTCGCAAAAATGTTATTTCACAATACATTTTATTCCGTGTACACACATACAACTTTTATTATGTAAGTATTATAAAATGGTGTGTGTATACATATATACACAATTCGACTACATTTAGAAATCAGTCATTTAATATACAACAGATTTGATTATCTTTCAAGCATTGTACTTCCGAGTACGTTTTCATGCAATTTACAAGCAAATTTTATCTTTCAAATATTGTAATTTTCGTATAACTATATATTCGAATAATCGTAATTAAGAAAATATGTAACAAATAACTGAAAATATAGAAAAATTGAATTGTACTTATCTTCTTCTCACTAAATATTAATAAAAATGGGAAATAACGTAAAGAAAGTAAAAGAGTAACAATCGTTATCGCGCAAACGAACGGGCACAAAGACAACACCCATAAAGTGAAGAAATATTGAACAACCATGAAACGATAAAAGAAAAGTTGACAGAGAAAATCAAAACGTGTGATTTCCCGTAAGAAACATATCAAAGTCGAAGACAAACAGCTGACAAACGAGGGCAACGTGCGGTCACGTATTTACCCGAGGTACTTTTCGATCATTTTCTACGATCAAAGAGTTTTCTTACGGACCGACTGATACCACTAAAATCTCACGGACGCACGAGTGCGATCATAAAGCGAACGTGACAAGTGAGCATGTCCCCTGTCTGTTAAATTTGGACATCAGAAAAATCACTGCCCCATAAAATCGAACGTTCTTTGCGGCAAAAGTTCTGAATCATTCCACCTGAACGTTCACGTTCGTTTGAATCGAACCGAGGACTGATGTGGACATAAACGTTCGCATTGATTCAGAAACTCACAAATTAATTTTAAATATAAATTCAGTTTCAGATTATAGTGATGGTATTTACGAATTTTGGAGACGATTTTGCTGATACTTAAGATTCGAAAGATCTAGAAAACTGAGGGATTAAAATATTCGATGCTTGTAAAATAAATATATAGATATAGAAATTCAGAAATTTATATAGAAAATTTATATGAATGTAGAAATTTATAAATTTGAAAATTCGTGAGTTTGAAAATATGGAACCCTAAAAATTCGAGAGTGTGTATACTTAAAAATGTCTAAATTTCAAGCTCCGAATATCGGCGAAATTAAGAAATTTGAAGGATTATAAATTGATAAAATTGAAATGTTAACATAGTTGATTGCGAATCTGCGAGTTTTACGTCCTTTCACTTTTTTATCTCAAACGTGCGAATAACGCATCAGTGTTCAATCTGTTTCAGGATTATCTTTACTTATCATGGATCTACGATCGACGATCTTGATCATCATAATCGGACTACTGTCGACGGTGCCAGAGAATCATGGTGGCCCGCGAGTTCTGAAAATTGGTAAGTAACAAACCAAAAGGAAATTAATTAATATTTAATAATATTTAATGAGACGAAAGAAGCGACTTGCGAACACATAAAAAATTCTACATACAAATTCCAAACAACTATCAATTCTTAATGATTGCAAATAATAATAAAATATAATAAAACTTGTAATACCAATATTTAGTGCATCGTACAACCTAACCTAAATCCATGATACCAAAAATTCTCAAGGACACTGATATCCGGTGTAAGTTAATTTCCGTAACGATCGTTTCCAGTTCATTGGGAGAATGTTTGCGGTCGTCGTGTAGAAACGCGCGAAACAACTCGGTTTTCGCAAATTTCGGTTTCGAACGAGCAGCGTTTGAAATTTCTCCTGGGGTGCGCGAAGAAAAAAGAGCCTGTCTAGTTTGCGCAAATTAAATTTCCACCGGTTTCGGCACAGAACTCGGTACAGTCGAGGAAAGAAAAAAAAAGAAGTTGGCCCTTGGTTTTTTTTTCCAACGGCGAAACAATGCGACTTACCTTTCGGGCTCGACCAGACGCGAAAATGTTTTTACAATAACTGCGTTGCATCGAATTGTGCATGTGTACCGAGCAAAAGGAAGCCACTGTTCGTTATTCGTCGCTGGGTCGAAACATTCCTTTTTTGTTCGTTTTTTCGTCGAATTCGCGTAATTCGTCAGTCGAACTGCGTCCGATAACCGTGTCTCGTAAATTGCTCGTATCTCGGCGCAGTGCACTCGTTGGCCGGAAACAGGGTGATGGTGTTTGCACTTTATAGGCGTATTACACGACTGCCCTTCGCACCAAGTCACGTATATCCACAGGGTGACCAAAAACTATAGTGATGATCGAGTATTCTGTAACGAATCGATTTAAAGAAATGTATCGTATCTTGGACGTGGACTATTTTTACCACTTGAATGATACGTAATTGGATCGGGAAAGCTCGTTAATCCTTGTTAGGTAAAATAATCTTGTTATTGTTTCATTATGTTATCTTATTGTCTAATTATCTTACTATTTTATTATTTTACTATCTTACTATTTCATTATCTTACTATCTTATTATTTTAATATTTTAATATCTCATTATCATACTATCTTAATATTTCATTATCTTATTATTTTATTATCCTACAATCTTAGTATTTTGATGTCTTAATATCTTGTCTTCCTATCTCAATATTTCATTGTGTTAGTATCTTACTATTATTTTGATATTTTAATACCTCGTTATCTTACTATCTTACTATTTCATTATCTTATTATCTCACTATCTTGTAATTTCTTTCTTATAATTTTATCATTTTATCTCATCTTCTCATCTCGTAATTTTACTGTCGTACTATCTTACTATCCTACTATTTTGTCTCAATTGTTTTTCTATTTTATTTGACTATCTACTCTTATTACCGTATTATGGCTATCTCATCGCCTCTACTATCCGTTACCTATATTAAAAGTATACAACCGCAGCTACATCCCTAATACATATCTCTGTCGCAGTGCACGTTACTCGCAAGATGCCTAATCGTTGTGAAACTTTTAAGACACCCAGTGCACCAACATACGTGGCGTTGGGTTACTAAAGAAAGCGTTTATCATGGCAACGGCTTAGTAGAAATTCCCCTTATGAAAATGCCCAAATATTTAGAGAAGAACGGATGGTTTTCATAAGGGCTCTGTTCCAGCGTATGCAGTAGCTGCATTTACCATGACATGTACACACGGTTACACACATTCGTACGTAACCATGAGGCTCGTGAATACCCTGGCGGACTGAATATTTCGTTGAGTAGCCTGAAAATCCTACGGAATTCATCTACGTACGCACGCGAGACCCGTAACGCCGAAATTTTGTTTCACGGCGAGAAATTAGTTCGAGCTTAATTCGAACAGAGGAAAGAATTCGTCCGCGCCTACGTTTTCGGTGCCCTTAGTACGGTGCAACCGGAGAAAATATGTGTTTAATTAAAGCTTAACGGAAGGTGAACCTGCGCCTCTGTAACGAACTGCAGCGGGTTCGTTACGCTTTACACGGGAAATGTTTGAAGAACTTGGAGAAACACGTTTACTGACATTCAGCGTCCATTTTGTTATTCGTCTTTTACGTAATAATTTCCGAGAACATCGTATAATGATAATTTGTTATACAGATATGTGATATATGCATTTCAGCGGAATTCCATGTGGATGTGCGAAGCTATTATTTTGTAGATCACGTTTGATCAAATTTCCAAATTTCTAAATCCACAAGTTTTTGCGTAATAATTTCCAGTTCCAAAAATTTTCGAATCTTCAAATTTCCGAAATCTCAAACAAGTAAATTCGCAAATTTTCTCGATTTTCCGAAAATCTGGATTTTAAATTTCTCTATTTTCTAACTTCAAATTTCAAATATGTAACTCTTCGAATTCGTAAATTTTTCAACCCCGAATTTTCCGGTTCACCAATTTACGAATCTCCAAATTCGTAAACTCAGAGTTTTGCAAACTTTTACGCCTCCAAATGATGAAATCTCAAAATTCTCAAATTCGAACGAAGTGTTTGTTTACACTCACATTCTTTAAAAAGAAATCCTAATTGCACTTAAAAAATTGTAAGAGTTATGGCATAGTATCCCTTAACCAACTCACCCCTTGTGTTTTCACCCTCGATCGCTCCGTGTTCCTCTCGCCCCTAATTCTTGCATCTATCCCTAGATCCCTCGCTCGCGTTCACACGACGATCATCATTCTTGTCAACACGGTGCTTATCGTTCATCAGCAAATACTCTACATCCATAGCTCACCGCCTTGATTTCCGTCGCATTTGACAATCCCTCTGTTTGGACATCTTCAACCATATTTTTTAAAACGTCCATCGATCGTGCTCCCCCTGCAGTATACGAAGAAAGAACAATCGCGTCAAAAATTTCCTACATAATCTCTGTACACATTTTTTTTCTCTTACGCAATGAAACACGTGGATACGATCAAACTTCAAATATTTGAAACATCGCTGTCGCGATTCGAACGTTCGTATGCTCGATGCACAAATACACCCGGCGTATCGAACATTTGTATGCCGTGGAATAAAATATCGAATCGATCTTGCATCATCCGTGATCGTACGGATATCGCGAAAGTGTGCCGTGGATTCTTGTTACACGACGTTTGATCGTTTTGCTTCGACGTAATGCGTTACAGCTGCTCGTAATCTTCGGTTCGCGGGAACATCGTTCTCGCCAGTGTAATAAGCGCGTCAAACGTAATTACAGTTTGAAGAATGTTTCGTGATACGAGATAATGAAAAGTTGCGCGCTCGTTAATCACTGTCCCGCTAAAATTGCGCCGGAGTCTGCTCGACGTCACGGACGATTTTATATTATCATACCCCGTTCGATAATTAATTCGAATGTTTTGTTGTGAATATTTTATTACGACACGGCGATAAGACAAATGGGTCCTGACCGAGTTACCAGTATGAATCGTTTCGCTCTACTTGCCGCGAACGAGACTGCATTCCGTCTGGCTGACTATGAATCGACTATTCTACTGGCTCAAGTCGGATCCCATTCGTCAACCGCGATCAAACAACTTCGCTGCAAGTAACGGCATATACCTCGATAATCTGTCGATGTCTCAGTTGCTCTGTGATGACAGTTTATGCTTGTGTCCAATCTTTGGATGAAGAATTAAAGAAATGCACAATGAAAGTCGAATTATCGGCTCTGGACACGCAGACCGTCGCGGTGGACATTGAACCGACGCAGAAATTCATTTAAGTTGATTTATAGGAGAAACGAACGAAAGGAATTTTTTAGAGCTCTCAATATTGGGTAATGATTCAGATTAAAAGATGAAGTATTCTTGTTTTGAATAATTTGAATCGTAGCGTGTCTGACCATAAACATCAGTTTCCACTGTAATAGTCACATGTGATCTATGCTGCAAATTTAGTTAAATTAATTATAATATTATATGCCAAGTATGTACTAACGAATTAAAAAATGAAATTAAAAGATCAAGTACTCTTGTTTTCAATAATTTTAATTCTGGAGTGTCTCACCATAAGCGTCAGTTACCACCGTGATACTCACATGATGGATGCTGTAAATTCAATTAAATTAATTATTTATATACCAGGTATACACTAACAGATTAAAAGATAAAATTAAAAAACGAAGTACTTTACTTTTTAATAATGTGAATTGTAGTGTGTCTGACCATATATGTCAATTTCCTCTGTGATGGTCATATGTGATCGATGTTGCACATTCGGTTAAATTAATTATTTATACACAAAGTATACAGTAACAGATTAAAATATGAAATGGAAAGGTTAAGTACCTCTGCTTTTAATAATATTATTGTGTATTATTCTGTAAACGTCAGCTTTCACTGTGGTCATGTGTGACCCGCGTTGCAACTTCAGTGAAATTAATTATTTATTGTAAAAGCAAACGAAGGAAATTTGTGGGAGCTCCCGATGTTGGGATAGTCATAGTAATAGATTAAAAGATGGAATTGTAAGATTAACTACAGTGTTTCTCAATAACCTGTGTTATGGTATGTCTGACTATAAACATCACTTTCCACTGTTGCCGTCAACGTGTTAAAGTTCGGGAAGACTTAATACAGTAACTTAATAACAATAACAATACGAATCTCAATTTGCATATTTACAGCGCAATATGACGTTAATGGCAATCGTTCCATAAAAGGATAATTGTATATGTAATTAGTTAATGAATTAGCGAATACGTGAATTCATAGTTAATTAATTAGTAGGTATTATGTAATAAATTAGATGTTCAGTGAATGTTAAATGCATGCGTAATTAATTTTCGGCGTACGTTTGCAACCGGATAGAGTCGATAGCAGATGCAAAGCAAATTGGAAATTCGTACGAAGATGATGTATAAACAAGATTAAGGAGGATGCGGAAGTAAACAAGGTCATATAAGGTTTCGTCTCTGCTGTTTTACGAGCTTTAAGAGATAACACCGATCCCGCGTAGTTTGCTGCCATTGTTCCCAAGAATTACTGGTCATTCGAAGGGTAGAAGGAACTGTCGCGTCGTGGAGCGATTCGCTAAAATTACCAACATGCTGGCACGATGTGACTGTAAATAAGGATTATATTCGCATACGTGACGCGTGTGTCGGGTGAGTGCTGTACGACCGGAATGCTTCGTGATTTTACCCATAATTTCCATACAACTCAACAAACGTGCAATATGTTTTGAGGTAGAGGTCATTTAATTAATCCTAGATGATATTTTTTACCTTTTCCTGCGTATTTTCAAGTGTTTACATTTCCATAATTACAAATTTTCAAGTTTCTGAATTTTCAAGTAGGTAGATTTCTAAATTTCCAAATTTGTTAATTCTTAAATGTTCGAGTTCTTGAACTTCTAAGTCTTCATATTGCAAATTCGCATAATTGTAAATTCTAACACTTTAAAATTCTCGCATTTCCAAGCTGCTAAATTCGGGAACTCTTAAACCTGGAAATTCTCCAATTTGCATGTCCTCAGATTTCCGAATTCTCGAATTTCCAAATTCTCACATTTCGAAGTTTCCAAGTTTCCAGATTTCCAAACGTCTGTACTTCTAAATCTTCAGAGTCCCAATTCTTCAGATTTCAAAATGTTCAACTCCTCGAATTTCCAAAATATCAAATCACAAAATTTTCAAATTCCGAAATGCATCGAAATTCTCCAATTTCCAATCTCCTTAAAATCGAAATTTTTCTTTGCAAACTTCCCAAGTACTTCATCATAAAAGTTTGAAATTGTCCACCCCTCAAGCACCAAAACTTGCACATTCCTACCCTGAGACTCGTGAATCCCTAAATATAATCATTATTAAATTTTCCAAATTTGATGCTTTTAGCAATGCTTCTAAAGCTTCTAACTCCAGAGGCTTCTTCCAATGTAGCGTCATTTTCCCCAGGTGATCATACCGTGTGGTGCACGTACGATAGGTTGGTGGACAAGTTCTAATAACGTTATCAAATGTTGGCAAGAGTAGCGCAGTTTTGTAGGGGAAACGGCAATGAAAAGAAGCGTCTCTCGTCTCTTGGGCGGCATTGAATGAAGGTGCACGCATATCCGATCCGGTTACACGTTTGAAAAGGAAGTAATCACTTACTACTAGATAGGAGAGGTATTTTCACGATGGCACGTCGCGATTGAAAAGAGTGGCTACCGTCGAGGGAGGGCAAAGGAAGTAGCTACTTGGTACACTCTTCCGGTACGAGGGCGCCCGCGAAGCTGCTCGAGCGCAGGAAATCGACGATCCTTCAAACGATGCCTCGCGTATTTTCTTTTCAATCGATTCTTCTCTTTTCTTCTGTTTTCATCGCCCTATTCGCATTCGCATCGATAAATATGGACCGCGTTCAAGCTTCCACGGGGATGAATGAGCGCACCGCGAATTCAAAGCTCCCGGCTTGATTTCTGACTGAAAGACTTTATTCGGGACAACGGAGGACTTCTTGAAACGGCTGTTTTCAGAACTCGAAAACTTGAGAATTTAGAAACGTCGGAGGAGCGAAATTTTGGAACTTGGAGGGTTGAAATTTGAGAAATTGGAAGTTTGAGCACTTGGAAATTTGAAGGTTTAGAAACATCTGAATATCGAAATTTTGGAACTTGGGGATTTCAGGGGGTAGAAGTTTGAGAACTTAGAAAATTAAGAGAATAGAAACATGTACATATTCAAATTTGAATATTTGGAGGTTTGAAAAGGTAGAACTTTCAGGATTTGGAAGACGAAGAATTTGAAAATTTCAAAATTTGGGAACATGGAAATCTGAGAATTTAAAAATTTGCGTATGTGGAAATTCGAGAATTTGAAAGTTTGAAAACTTGAGAACTTAACAATATAGAGTTTGAGGATTTAGCAATGTAGGAATGCGAAAATTTGAAAATTTCAGAATTTGAAAATCCGAGGTCTTGAAAATTTGAAAAATCGTAAATTTGAAAATTTAGCAATTTGAAGATATTAGGATCTCGAAACTTGGGTAGGAAAATTTTCACAATTTAATAATTCGAAAATTTTAAACTTTTCCCCTTCTCACAATTATAATATCAATAATTCATAAATAAAACAAAATCAGAATATCCGTAGAATCATGCAAATTATAAAAATTAAAAAACGAAGAGAAATTTATAAAATCGAGAAAGACGATCACCGTCTGCATCGACACAAATACATGCAACATTGACACCTATAATTTCCTAACATAATGTAACAGAAGAAAAAGACAGGGTAAGAGGGCTCGATCGATATTCTGTGTGTGTAGATAAAGGTGTGATGTATCGTTGCGGGAAATGTGGGAGTGGCGAGGATGTTGCTGGCATCGTTGACGGATGCCAACGTTGCTGGAACTGATCTGTGGTCCGTGCTGAAGAAAATACTGGCTCTGGAAACAGACATCCTGGCGAGAACGTCTGGATCGTCGTCGTCGCCGTCATTCTGCATATTGCTTTGGATTTTTGTTCTTTCGCTGCTGTCGACGATAGATATTCGAATCTATCGCCTGCAACTTTTCGAACAATTCTGACGTTCTTGGACTGCGAATGGCACCGAATTCTATTTGAAACCTCCAAGTTTTCGGAGTTTTGAAGTTTTGCAGGTGTTCATCTAGACATTCAAGATTTACCGACAATACGAAGAATCGAGATGTATCGAGGATCGAGGAATTTATCAATGTGTTTCAGGTGATTCGAATTTTAATAGTACTGGACAACTTTGAATTTTTGTAACATTAAGGAACTTTGAATTTTTTTATCGTCGAAGAACTTTGAATTTTTGTAGCATTGAACGATTTCGAATTGTTTCGAAATTGAGATTCGAAGTTTAGCTATTCTCCAAATAAATAATAGAGATTTTTGGGGATGAAGCGAAAGTATTAACATTCTACGTTTGAAATAAAATTGTAAACGTCTTCGCCATAGACTCATCAGCCAAATGTACAAATTTGAGAAAAATATAATACGAAAAAGTTTGAAAATTCAATTAACAAGATTTCAATTCGCTTTCGTTTATGAGGTTCGATGAAATGGAACGAGTGTCTTAAGACATGCAAAACAATCATTTCCTGCACGAAACCTAAATTTCACTGTACTTTCCCGATTTTTTGTATCAACTCGACAGAGACTTAAGAAATTGTAAGAGACTCATGAACTCAACTTAATGAAATTGTTTAAAAACAATACACTTGGAAGACTTGCAACTGTACCGAACTGTACAAGCAGCTTATCTATAGGAACCAAAGTTCCTAATAACAGTCCTGTTCGCTTCTGTCTATCTTGGGAATTGTAATTGACTATTTAATGGATAATTTTACAGGTGTTCGGAGTACATGCGAGTTGATCGCAGTTCTCCCAATGAAAAGTAATAATTAGCTCAATCAACGTCTATTCATACCAAACTGCGACAAAAGGACAAAGGCTGTGCTAATTAGAAGTTAAAATTATTACACCAAAGTTGAATGTACGTTAAATTATATGTGTAACATTTTAATAGGTGTTGATGTAAGGAAGTAAAAATTCGTCACGATTCATGTAGGATTATAAGTTTTTCGATATACCGGGATTTAGGAATATAAAAGTAGATATACGATGTAAAATAGTGAAATAGTAAAATAGTGAAATAGTAAAATAGTAAAATAGTAAAATAGTAAAATAGTAAAATAGTAAAATAGTAAAATAGTAAAATAGTAAAATAGTAAAATAGTAAAATAGTAAAATAGTAAAATAGTAAAATAGTAAAATAGTAAAATAGCAAAATGGTAACAGGACAAAACTTAAAAACGGTAAAATAGAGAAGAATAGTGAAACAGCATACATATATAGATCTATAGCATATCTTATAATAGAAAACAATCTGCAAGATACAATATAAAATATATTTGAATACAGACATAGATACACTAATTCGACAATCTTTAAACCTCCGCAAATGTTTTGTTTGTAAAAAAATTTGAACCACGTTGAAACGTAATATCGGTGCCGGTTTTTATACTCTTTCATCATAATTCTTCCGCCGATATTATCGTCGAAGGAGATACCGAAGTTTCCTGTTTCGTCTTATATTCCACGTCGCGCTTTGCTCCCTTTGCGTCACTCTATTGCAGCTTCGATAATAGCACGGCTAAGCTCGACTTTGTGGATAATAGTTATAAGTTTAATTAAACCAGTTCTTCGTAGCGCAACCCTCCATTCTTCCTTTGGGATATCGTGCCGTGAGAAGCGCGGATGATTCCCGTATCAAAGAAGAAAAATTACGAGATGCCGAGCATCCTCTCTGCTCGTTGCCGGTGAACTTCGTCTGAAAATTGAGAGAGGCAATACGACTGCATCCGCGAGCGAATTTTAATTGCCCCTTGAAACAAAGGAAACGTGGCAGGAAACTTGTATAAATGTTGACGTTTTGCCCCGGAATTATGACATTATTGAAAGATTACCGTTTAATTCGTCGCTGCGAGTGTAATACCCTGTTTCGTCCTTTCATTTCGTTTTAACGTCCTTTGACTATACGTAAATTCAATCTCGTAAATTCTTGTACCCTCGTACTATCTCCTACGGCTTCGTAAATCATATGCCATCTTGGAAATTTCCTTTCGTTACAATTGATTCGATCCTTCTGTCTCCGCTGCTGAGTTTCTTCTTCGCTCTTTTCTTTTCTGCATATTCGTCGTATGCTTTTTTTTGAAATGTACTATCCATGCACTTTCTTCGACTTACTGCCATTTATTGTGTAATTTTTAAAGCAATTGTTTTATGCTGCAACCATATTCATTTCTTCAACGTTCGCACAAAACTTAATAATAAAAATCTACAAACTACTTGTCTGAATAATTTACCACATTAAATTGAACATTCTTAAATACAAATTCATAACTTTAATTGCACTTAGAATGTTCTTCATTGTAAATGTAATATTTTTCGACATTATAATGTTAAATAAACATAAAAAATATTACATTGTAAAGCAAAATTAAAAATGTTCTTCGTTAAGAATGTTTTCCAACGTTATAATATTAAATAAAAATCAAAATAAAACATCACGAAGCGGAATTAAAAGAGTCCTTCAGAGAAAAGACAATGCCTTCCACCGTTGTAATTTTAAATAAAGATCAAAATATTACAACGTGAAGCAGAATTAAAAGTCTGGGTGAAGTTCAAAGCATAAGAGAAAAGTTTCATCGGAGGAAGGTAACAGCGAAGTTGTGCAATGTTCCTGGAAAAAAGGAGCAGAAACATATTCGTTGGTTTTATTCAGGGCACGGTGACGCCATTTCAGCGACGTTGGCTACTTCGCAAATGCAATAATAATCGAGACTACGACCGCTTTAAAAGTTTATGTTTAGAGCAACGTTGTTCGGTTCCCCTCTTCACTTCGTGGATATCGCGACTCCGCCATTTTAACGTCGCCCCATTCGCGACGTATTCGCTAATGGGACACCATCGGAGATTACTAGATTGTACTCTGATTTTTCTTCATTTCGACGTGGAAATACTTAAACGCGATCGTTTCATTGCGTAAATTCGAAAGTTTCGTCGCAATCTGCTACGCCACGCGAACGTTTCCTTCGAAAAGAAAAATTCTGTTAAAGGATAGTCGTAAAAATTCACGAGAAATTTGTACAAACGCACCAACTATTCCCTTGTTTCGGTTTTTATTGTACATTCGAGATGGCCGCGATCGAGGCTGTTATGGAGATCTTCGACGGTCGATACATATTGCAATTTTCTCGGGGTTCTTCGCGTTTATGGCACGGTATAGAAATTTTCAGATTCGAAAATATGGGAATTTAGTAATTCGGTGTGTCTAATATTTCGAGACGGAAGAATTGGGGCATGTGGGAAATCGGAAAATACATCTTCTAGGAATTTAGGAATCTGGGCATTTGTAAATTTGGAAAGTTAGATACGTGAGAATTTGGACAATTGCGGCGTGCAGAGAATTGGGATTCAAACATTTTAATATTTGGGGATTCTGTGAATTTAAAATTTCGGAATTTGGAAATGGGGTCGCTTGGAAATTTAGAATTATAAAGATTTGCAAATTTGGAAACTTGCGTATGTGAGAATTTGTGAACTCGAAAATCGCAGAGTGCAGAAATCTTAAAATTCGGAAATTTGTATATCTAAAGATTGGTCAGTTAAAAATGTTTACCTTTGGAAATTGCAAATTCAGAAATTTAGGTTTGCGAGAATTTAGAAATTTGGAAACTTCGAAATACAGGAGTTTTGGATTTAAAAATTTGGAAATTTAGGAATTGGACGATTTGAAAATTCGGACCTTCAGAAATTAATTATCTTGAACTAATCCTGAAATTTATGAGTTTAGAAATTTAAGATTTCAAAATTTGTAAAATTTATAAATAATATTTTTAAAACTTGCAAGTTAAGAAATTACGCTATTGGAAGTTTAATAAATCGTAAATTCGAGACTAATTTGCATGTATTTATTATCGACACTTAAATGTTGACAATATTATATAAACAATATGCATTGATCGTGCATAATTCAGAAAATTTATTGATCTGAGGTTTCTATTGGATTATGTGGCCACGCATTGGATCGGTCGATTATCGTTGAATTTTAATGAAGTTATGAATAAAACGAGATAATTACTATACGTAACCGCAACCACCGAGCGACAATTTCAGATAATAACCGGTCATGTTTTACAATTTGTGCTATTGTAATGTTGCTTTTAATTGATGAAATATTAAATGACCCGGTACACAAGTGCCAAACTGTATTATCTGCAACACGGTTTCCACCGTGGTAATAATGTTCCGTGTCTTTTTATCTTGCTATATTCCCAATCGTATCGTTCCACGAAGAAACTACGTTGAACATTCTGCATTATTGAAATGTATAATGATGTTTATATCCGATTGGTCACGATCGGTGGAAAATTTTGATACCAAACGTTCAATTCCTCGTGTAACATATTTTCGATACAATAATGTGATAAGCTTCGTAATATTAGTTTAATTAATTTTATTTCTTTTCGGTTTAATTTAATTGCTTACAGCTAAATGAATTGATCTTGGAAACTAAGAAAAAGACTTATAGCATAAACTGCACTATTATAGCACTTTGAATAATTTATTTAAGCGTTGAGTTATAATTAGATACAAAAAAGAATATGTAATTTAATTATTTACCACTTGGTAATATTCGTTAATATTTCACATCATAACAGTGGACAATGTCAGACACGGTGGCAAAGTGAACAATATTTTGCAATAAACTATTTATTATTTGAACAAATAATCAGCCATTTTGTATTTACAAGATCTATGAAACATTCATACAGACATTTTCATCAAAATTTGACCTCAAAATCGATAAACCACAAACACTATTACCAGATTATTTCGTATTATCAAGTTACATCAAACTTGATTTGACTAAACTCCCCTAAACATGTCATTGACCTGGCAATTATTTTATATCGCAAATAGAAACAAAGTGTTTGCGCAGTGATTCATGATCTATCCGACGCACCGGTGCCGCGCAACCAGAAATTGAAACATTACAAATACCGTTTCACAGAAACGTTTTCTTTTAATATCGCGCGAGACTTCCGGGTGTTCGAAACTTCAGCATTCGCTACGCAATCAGCTGGTATCGATAAAGTTTCAATTTGTTCGGTCCTCGCGTATATTGCTTTCCGGTGTTCGATCAAAAGTCGAAAAGAAGGGACGGAGATATTTCAATGTTAAATAAAGACGTTACCACGGTTAATCCGTGCCGCGTAGCGGACTGGATTCAATCTACGAAATGGCTGTACAGGTTCCATCGAATTATACAAGCCAGTGCTCTCGGATAGCCTCTTTTCATTCACGAACAGTACGAGAGGGTTCCGGTCGATTGCGCGCTATCGATTCGACGATCGAGCCGATGCCTCGAGCCGGCGATATTTTTGTTTTTTATCCGCGGAGCCTGGAATCCCGGGGTTGAAAGGCAAAACCCCCCCTATAAGACCTTAAAGTGGCACTTTCTCGATGCGACGCGGGTTTAATGCACCCCGACGATAGCCAGGTTCCACTCGGTTGGCACGTTCAACCCTTCCCCCGGACCATTCTGACCCATTATCCCCGTACTATTAACAGTCTTATGTAAATTTTGTTTGCCACCAGCCGACAATGCGCTCGAGTGGCCAGCGGCGAACTTGTCGGTGCCGCACGAGCACTCGCGACACTCCTCGAGTGCCATTCAACTAACGACGTCGAACATTTTCACGGAACTCGAGGACCTCGTGTTTTTCTTTCGGCACGAACGATTTTCCCGTTTCTTCGTCTGATTTTCTGTACCGGTACACCGCCGAGGAATAATTTATTTCGACGGATTATTAGAAACAGGTTCGCGACCTGTGGAGAGAGAGTGGACGGGGAAAGTAATTTGTTTTTGTCGGAAATAAGATTTTTGGAGTGTGATTTAGTTTGGAATGTTCGAATACTAGAAGTTTGGGATTTTCGAGCGCGCGAATTTTTAGAATTTCGGAATTTTGGAGGTGTCGAATTTTGGGACTATGAATCATTGAAACCTTCGAATTTTGGAACTTTGTAATCTTTGTAACTTTGAAATTTTCGGATCTTGAATCTTTGAGATGTTTGAATTTTGGGGACTTTGAAATATTCGAGTTTTAAGAGTTTGAAACTTTGAGATGTTTAAATTTTTGGACTTTGAGATTTTGAAATATTCCAGTTCTGAAACTTTGAAACTTTGTAACAGTCGAATTTTGGAACTTCGAAATTTTGAAATCTTTAAATCTTCAAACTTTGAGATTCTTAAATAATCTAATTTTGGAATTTGGGAACTTTGGAAGCTCGGTGTTTTATGAGCTCTGACACTTTGGAAATTTCGCACAATGTAATCTTCGAATTCTGAAATACCTTCAAACATTCGATCTTATCTAGGATTTGGAAACTTCGGATGCTCGGTGCTTTGTGAATTTTGGAACATTGCTATCTTTCAACTTTTTAATTTTGGAACATCGGTACATTGTATTGTTGGAATTTTTAAACGTTTAAATTTTGGGACTTTGAATTCATGAAACTTTTTAACTTTTCTACCTACGGACCTTGAGATATTTTCATTTTTTAAGTTCGAAACTTTGCAGATTTGAACTTCGTACATTTTGAGACTTTGTAGATTTGATCATTGAAATTGAGCGATTTTTGTACTTTGAGGTATTAAAAGTTTTGAACTTCGAGCTAATATTTTATATTGATATCAAAAGTACAATAAAATATGCATATTCATTTGTGCCCTGCAATTTTTCTGTTGAAAGTTTATCCGTAACAAATTGATACCAATATCAATTATCGATAACGAGTATCATAAATGGAATATCAATAAAAATGCAGTAAGAGAAATTGAGTGAAAACAAATGTTCCTAATAACGATGAAATGGGCTATGAACTGAATTGTAAACGGCGAAAGGAAATTCATCTTTAGAAGGGAACACAGTACTCGATAAACTTTTATCAAGTGCCTTTTGTATGCAACAACCGCTCTGTTGTCTATTACCGGCGATTTATTTGTTTCCCGATCACACGAAACAATTTACTTTTTGTCCGAACGGATTCCAATAAAATTTATACCTTTTCCACCACAATATTTATTGACCCGTTCAGGTAATTGTTAAAAAACTTCGATTGAAACACAACACGGAAGCCAACATCTTTCTCCTCGTAGTTTATTTAGTTCATTCGTCTAGAAACAGTGGATGTTTCAAAATGACCATTAATGGCTTCGCTGGAAAAATATTTGTGGCGTAAACTTCAGAACATTCGTTGATGGGTATAAAATTACAATAATTGCAGCCACGTTAGATTCTGTTGATGAACAAGAATATTTTACGATTGTTGAGGAATAATTTAGTAGCCGAAAAGAAATATGTGAATTGTGGAAATGTATGAATTCGGGAAAAAAGGAATTTGAAAATTTTGAGATTTATTAATTTGAGTTGTGGAGATTTAGGAACTTTGGACGTGGAGATTTAAAGATGTCAACAAAATTGGAATTTGGGAATACGGACATTAAGAAGTTTCAAAATATTGAAATTTAGGAATTCTGGTATTTGGGAATTTGAAGATTTGGAAATTTAGGATTTTGGATATTTGGAAAATCGATGATATAAGCTTTCGTAAATTGGGAATTTGAGGATTTGGAGATTTGTAAACTTGAAAAATCGATAATATGAGTAATTGAAAAATTGGAAATTTAGAGATTTGAAGATCTGGAGAATAAAAATTGGATAATTTAGAAATCTGCAAATCAAGAAATTTGGAAACTTGGAAAATCTATAATATGAATGTTTGAAAATTTAGGGATTTGAAGCTTTGGAGAGTTGGAAATTTGGAACTTTAAAAATTTGGAAGTTTACGTCTCCGTAAAATGTGCATTTATAATTATAAAACACAGATATCTGAATATCAGAAAATTTAATCCCCCAAAAATGTGGAAATCAAGCAAACTTATTTTATCAAACAAAAATACTTAAAGTACTAAAAAATAGATAAAAATGAACTGAAACACTTTAACAGATAAATTACAACGCCTATGCCGCGGCCAAAGAACCGCTCGAAAGCCATTAATCGTGTACTCATCCTTTAAATTCCCCCATAATTTTTCATCGGTCTTATAGATCGCTGTGAACGCGCGTTATTGTCACAGAATCGTAGAAATATGCCGGGTTACAGTTTTGCACAAACCGAAGCTGCAGATGCGAGCAGAGACGAGCAGAAATCCATGGGGGAACGATATCAACAGCACCGAACTCGTAAAATCCGATACGACAATCCACAGACTCACGGGACCCGATACAAATGATCCGCGATTCGCTGGATTCGATGTAGGCGATTTACAGCTTGCGAGGCACGGCGGAAACGATTCAAAATTTCTGGGCCACAATGCACCGAAATCGTGGAACCCGCCTACAAACGAGACGCTCTGCGGGGATTTAACGCGAACGAGACCCGATCTGTAGAACCTGAACCGGATTCGATATCTGTGTGTCACCCGATGCAGATTATTTTGTTATGTCAGCGTGTAACACATTGATTCTCGATTGTCTGGCTTTCCGTAAAAGTTTCCGTCCCTCGATGACCGTAAAACTGCTACACTACCGAGCTGGATAATTCTTCAAAGCTGCGGGTAAATTAGCCGGAAGTTTACGCTCTGCGACTTTCCGCGGGATAATTCGCGGTTGCTTAAATCGAGAAAAAAGGTATGTACTCGGTTTTATACTTCTACGCGGTGGAAAGGCGATGTGTTGCGATTAGGTTCATGCACCGTGAACGTGTTAGATACGAGTATTAGAGAGTACACGTAAGTAGGTATGAATATGTAGTTCTTAGTGGAGATGGAGCAGTATTTTGGAAGGATAAGTACCTTTTGTTATTCTGAAGTTGCATTTTTCTTAAAGATTTTGAAATGTGTTTAAATAATTATTGAGGTCTTACGAAAAGAAAAAAAAACACTTTTACCTCTTGGTATTTTAAATCAGTTCAGTTATATATTCTGTATGTAATTATTATTACATCAACTCACTTTACATAAGTCTTAACAAAGAAAAGTGTAACACGTGGCGCAACTCTACTAGTTCGTTAGAAATCAAAATCTATACTGCGGCCCGAAGGAACAAAGGAAGCGTGTAACGTACAAGACTAGTGACTAAATTCATACCTTTCACGCATATACACACACATACCATACATGCGTTGACTAAATCCTAACAAAATGTTTTTTGAAAATTCTGAATTTCCATGTGAAAGTTTACCACTCCAATATTCTGACAATCCTCACATTCGCCTCTAACAATTTACCACACAAATCAACAAAATCTACGTTTCGTTAACTGCCAGTTAATCAAACACTGTTACTTTTAATATGAAGGTGTCAACTTATCAAACACTTTTAATACTCATACTAAAGAATCAACTTAACAAACTATCTTACTGTCAATATCAATGTCAACTTATCGTTTTTACTGTCAATGTAAAGTAAACACTCTTACGGTTACTATTAAAGAGTCAGCCGATGAAACACTCTTACTAACGATATTTAAAAGGCCAATTTATTATTTTTACTGTTAATATAAAAGTCAACTTATCGAACACTCTTATCGTTAATATAACGAAAACGTTTGAGAATCGTTGAACCATGAAATGAGAGAGTAGCATGTTCTGACAGACACAAATCACAGGGTAATCATCTTAATGAAATAATTTGATAACATCTTCTCGTTTAACGCAGGCAGTGCTGGATGAATAGAAATCAGGTTCCAGTAAACGGTAGACCATTCTTTGGTCTATTTGCCCTTATCTGTCTCATCCTTTGTCAGTGCCTCATCCCGCAGCTAAACGAGAGTCAGCCGGGTGTTCGTCAAACCATCGCGATTGATCTTCTCTCGTCTCGTGTTAGCTTGTCTTAGTTTCGATTAGGTTCCCCGGTGCCAGAAGGAGAACCTGGACTTGGAAACTTGCTAATCTACGCTCGGATACGGACTTAGCGAAACACAGGGCTAAAGTTCAAAGGCGCGAACGGAAGAAGATGTAGCCGGCGAGCCACTTCCTCTATCGAGTAATGAAGCAACAGCGTGATTACTCCTATTATCAATTATAGCGGTGATGTTATGGAAAT
This sequence comes from Coelioxys conoideus, assembly GCA_947623535.1. NCBI lineage: Eukaryota > Metazoa > Arthropoda > Insecta > Hymenoptera > Megachilidae > Coelioxys > Coelioxys conoideus. The sequence continues at coordinate 12,889,608 of OX392457.1, read as the reverse complement.
AACAATTATGCGATGCACGTTCAAATTTGATGGACTCGCTGTTGTACTTTCTGATTTATGCGCGATGGGCTGTTCGACCCTTAACTGTGTGTATAATTCATATAATGTGCTCGAATGGACGTAATTCATAGCAGTATTTGAGATTTTCGTATGCAGTAAATATTGTTTGTTATTGGTAATTTTGTGAAAATTGTAGCTTTTCTATTCGCGGATTTCTGAATTCCCTAGTTTCTGGACCCTCGGAGATTTATGTTTTTAAATTTGCAAGCGTTTGTCTCTTTGAAATTCCAAATTTTTAGGTTATCGAACCACGTTTCAGTATTTTCAAATTCGTAGATTTATCGATTTCCAACTTCCTAAATTTCCTGAAATTTCAAGTCTTCAAGCATTCAAATTTCTGATCCTCGAATTTTTCATTTTCAATTTTCACTTTATTAAATTTCTTATATTCGAAAATTACAAAATTTTCCTATATTTATAGATTACTGAATTTGTATATCGCAAAATTTTCAAATTCCCAAATTTCGAAATTTCGAAGTTCCGGAAACACATAATATACGAATTTTCAAATTTTTCCCTTCCCAAGTCAGTAGATCTTCAAACTCATAGATTTCTGACAAATGTTGTCAAATTTCTCCATTCCAAAATTCTTAGGTTTCCAGATGCAAAAGTTTCCAAGCTGTCCCATCCTCAAATCTCTAGATTCCCAAATTCTTATATTTCAAAATGTAAAACTTTTCACACTACCCTATTATAAATTCATAAATCCCCAACATTCGAGATTCCCAATATTCGAAACCTCCAAGTCCCTAGTGTCCCATGTCATTACCAAATTTTAGAGATCCCAAATTCTTAAATTCTCATCCCTACAAACTTCTAAAATTTGCTAAAAATCAGCGAGTGAGAGATCTCTTTCGACATCAAATTTTGTTCGACGGAAGTCAAATTATCTATTTGAAAAATTATCTGCTGCGTCGAATTATTTAAATAAATGATTATTAGATACGTGAGTCCATTGGACTCGTCCTAACCTAATAAACGTAAAATGCAAAATGAACTTTCGCAGAGTATTACTAATATAATATTTTAATAATGTAGAAAAATTTAATTACATTCATTCGTGTCACGTTGTTGGAATAAAATTTGTACGACACACGCTTTCAAATAATACGCGAGTTTTTTTCAATAAAAATGGTTGAAACGCTATTTCACAAATTAAATTCAGACATATCACGCTAGAATTTCTCATAATATAGCCAGAAATTCAGGTTTAATGAAAATGTTCCACCAATTTGTGTATTCTGCTCATTCGTTTCATCAATTTTTTAATATAATCATTACGTTCGTTTCATTGCGCGTAATAATGGAATAAGAAAGACGTTATCAATTATGGATTTTAATAACGATACATCTGAAACAAACGAACGAAAATAATGATGAATGCGTTGCAGTAATTAACGCACCCAACAGCAACACGGAACGCCCGTTATAAAATAATTGCAAAAATCGATCGCCAAAGTGCGAAGAATAATTTATTTGTTACACGGTGTGACGACGCGAAAGAAGATCTCTATTGTGCCCGAAGTATTATTCAACGTCTCACTTTCCGTCATTAATTTTCAGTTTGTGACAGTCTTTTTTGCCCAGGGGAATTGATCGAATTAAAAGAGAATGGTTTCACGTTTGGCTGAGTTGTTTAATCCTGATTAATTGCTGTTTTTATTACGCGAAAGGAAGAATATATTGTGCCTTTACGGTTGTGTGATTTGACGAAGAGCTTTTTTCGTCGACCCGTATCGTTAGGAGGTCGGATTAAAACGACACTTTATATTGTTACAAATGTCTATGATATATTCATATAATTTTATGCGGAGGATTTGTAGCTTAAATTTGAAAGTGTAATACGGAGGAGGTACTTCGTTCAAAAGCTTCAAACGCATACAAATTTTTAATATCGTATAACTTAACGAGATAATATAAATTTTCTTTGTATTCTCCGCTTTGTTTATGAAGCACTGCTTGCTGTAAAATATCGGAGGGTTCTGCAATTAATATAAAACTTGTGTTCCTGATTAAGCGAAACATACAACAGCGTACATATTTCCTTAATTTCGAAAGAATATTTTGTCCAAAGATAAGTTCACGAAAATAAAAGTTTCTTTGATAATCCATAAAAATGTCTGCTTTAATTACGTGACGACGATGTCACATAACAATGCAAATGTTCATAATTTGTCGAACAATTACGCGGCAATTATGAAAAGTGCACGAAGTCGGAAACGCGGAGCTATGCGGAATAATATCGTTAGCATTCGAGGCTTTGTTGTTTGTACAGTTTTCCATCTAACAGAAAGTGCTATTCACCAACACGCGAACGAACATGAAGTTTAAACCGGTGTCCCGTGGAAACTAACTTTACTACGATTTGGACGAGTTGAATCGGAGAACCGTCATAACCATGAACAAGTATAATTACGTGATGACTGTTGCACTTGCGCTCAATATTCATAAATTCGTTAAATATCAAACGTCATGAAATATACAAGCTTTAATAGGTAACATTTTGATGGATTAATACGTATGATTTCAAATTTCAAATCACAGCAAACACTCTGTAAAATACGCAAATACATTAACCTAGAAATATTCTTCTTCTCATATGTAACTATGGTAAAAATATCTTCTTTTGTTAAGACAGCAAAACAGTTGATAGAAAATACTTGGATGATTGCCAATAATTAGTAATATGATAACGCTTAATGATAAATAATCATCAGTGATTTAGTACCTCGAAACATAAACAATTCTGTTAAGAAAAAGAGATATTAACCTAAAAATATCTACCAGGAAGATGACTTCTTTTACTACGAAAGAGAAAGAAGCGGCGTAGAAGATTTGTTATGTAAGATATTTAATTGAATTATCATCGATAATTTAACATTCCAACATGCAGAAGCAATTCCACATATAAAAATTAACCCTTTGCACTGAAATAGATTTTTCTTACATATCAGTGGTATCTCGAAAACTTTCTAACGAGTTCAATTAATTTTTTGTAAATTATTATTTGCTATTCTATTGCCACGGTTACCTATTTCACTCTGTTAAACACAGCACTATAGCAAGTTCTCGTTCGTTAAATAAAGCTTGTAAGCAGCAATATTCATCTCCAGCGAATAGAAAAACATTCTAAGATCGAATAAAATATCCTCAAGGTCCACAATGTGGAATTCGAATTTTTCGATCGATATTTATTATTCTATCGGAGCAAGTTATTCAACGATGTTTCAAGGTGTCGCAAAATGATCTCCTGTCAAGACACGCGAAGCTTCCAGGAATACAGGCTTTTGTACCTTCGATAAACAATTTACAACGACGTTTAATAATTCGCCGGTTCTAGAGACTCGCAGGGCCATTAAATTGCAGATGTGTATCGTTGGCTGTGAACGGAAAGAGTTAAAGGCTGCTTTTACGAGAACTACGAGGGCAACCCTTTCTTTTGAGCTGCGCTTAGTGCACCCCGGTGACAGCATGAATTAAACGAAACTTTCTCAGAAAATTGTCTCACGTTCTTCGTATATACGAGCTGGCCGATGGTGGACGAAGAAATTGAAAATAAGTGAGACACCTTGCCGCGTTGCCGCCGGGTTTGATCTCGACTTCTTTAACATCGTTGATGAAACGCTGTCGCTACCTCGTCTCGTGCCTCTGTTTGCCAAGGAGGATAATTAAAGCTCCATGAAAACGTCAGAATCCCGAGAAGCTTAATCTTGAGCTGCGCAGTTTTCTTGTAACCTTTGCGACGTTTTCAAACGACATTAAATGTAATTGTTCACTTTGACGGTGTAACTCTGTAGTGTTTTAACGCTACACGCGCCTTGTATAACGCATACCTAATTCGAAATTAATAATGAAATGGACGAATGAATGAAGAAACGATGAAACGTGAAATAATATACGTATTCATTTTTAGTCTTGGAAATAACTGAGAGCGATGACGAAAATCATTTTAATAAATTTTGTAATTTAAAATGAAAAACAATTATTTCATACTTTTTTGTACGAGTGGGATAAATTCTCTAGCTTTATCAAAAGCATGAATGATTACATTCGTTGTAATCAGATATTCGTAGAATTTGAACGCTTGGAAAATGTGAAAATTAAAAACTCTAAGAAGTTCATGGTTTTATCACTACGACGTTTTCAAAGAATTTTAAATGCAACTGTTCGAGAAATTGCAATGTGATCACTTGAATACATGGAAATTTAGATATTTGAGAATGTAAAAGTTTGAAGATGAAAAAATTTGACAATGTTTGGAAAGTTTCAAAATTAAGAACATCGGGAAGTTCATCGTTTAGTTTTGTTATCATTACTAAGTTCTGAAACAACGTCAAATACAAATGTCCGTGAAATTATTGTAAATTGTGGAATTTTTAGAATTTCGAATGTAGGAAGTTTGAGAAGTTGAGAAATTTGGAAATTAATGAACTGTAAAGTTTGAAAATTTTTAATTCCCTACTGCTGCATGTATGGAAGTAGCCTATACTGTTGTATAACAGTAATCTGCAAGCAGTCCCAGTCTTTTTTTTAGTTACACGAACGAGAACACGGCAGATGTGTTCTATTTCGATAACAAAGACATCGTATAACGTTATGGATATTGATTATTCGATTTTTCGAGTCGTTCCATTCCGGATGGAATAATATCGTGGCACGGATGAAAAAACAACAGCAGAATCGAGAGCTGTGTCAACGACGGCACCGAGAATCAACTTCGAAACCGCGTTTAAAGATCGTATCGAGGATAAGGGTGCGAAACCGAGCGAGCGCGAGATTTCATTTCACGGCTCATTGGTATTTATTATACACCAACGCGTTTTTATCATTATTTAGGAGGAATATTCCGCTTTAATTAACGCGACGAACGTGACTCGTTCAGGGTCGAAGGAACTCCGGGGTGCGGGAGGCAGAAAGATGAAAAATACGTTTGGAATGTTTAATTACTGAACAACATTTTAATGAAGGGCCGCCGTGCCACGAGCTTAGCAAACTCGGTACAATAGGTTGTTCACGACTCTGCTCTCGATGAAAGAGAATCAGAAAGTTTTGTCAATCTAAAATTCTACGGAGGATACATTGTTTCCCTTCGCCGTTGTTCGTGACGATTGTTGAACTCGGATTTGGAAATTGAAGAGACGCGAGAGGTGGAACGAAATGGTGGTCGGCGAAACAGAGTTTGTCTTTGGGATATTGCGCTTTTGTTTTGTGTAACTTTTATTTGTAAATTTGAGGATTTGGGTATTTGGATTCTTGAACTTATCGGTACTTGCGAATTTTTAAGTTTTAGAATTTGGGAATATGGAAATTCAGGTATTCAGTAATTAGAGAATTATTAATTTAGTAATTAGGAAACTAAGGAATTAGGGAATTTCGAAATATCAGAATTTAAAAATTGGAATTGGCGAATTTGGGAATATCGGAGTTTCAGAATTTGGGTATTTGGGTATTTGGAAATACAGAAATTTGGACAGTGTGAATTCAATTGTTGCGGATTTGAGAATTTAGATATTTGAAAATACAGATACTCGGGAATGAGGGATTTAACATTTACGGATTTGAGAATTCAGGAATTTGGAAATTTGAGAATTTGAACATTAGAAAATTAGGATTTAGAAATTTGAGATTTTGAGAATTGTGATATAGACATATAGGAACTTAAAAATATTAGGACTAGGAAATTTGAAATCGTAGCAGCTCGCAAACTCGATAACCGTCTAAACTAACAAATATAAAAAGTCTTGGAAATTTAAAAGAAAATAATATCTGAAAATTGAAAGACTTGTTCAGTCCAAGCAGAAAGAGTATACAAAATTGAAAACTCTGAAACTCTGGAAAGTCAACAGATGGAAAATCTGAAATCTCGAATGACCATCATTTTATCGTAACATTACATATCTTACCTAAAACTGTGTCAAACCCTAAAATAATGGTCTTATATTTCGCTAAAATTCAAATCCTACAAAAATTTGCATCTGTTAGTTGGAAATACATCTCACGGATGCAACTCGACCCTACGTTCTAGTTTTCAATTAAAGGTAAAACTCGTTTCGTTTGAATAGAACGACTATCGTTGGTCTTGTAGCGAACCTATCCAGAACAACGCCTATAATTGCGAAGAAACGAGGCTGAACGGAAGTTCTCTGTAAACGAAACTCTCGCAAGACCTGTTGAACACATTGCAGTTGGTCCGACAGGTGCATCGTCCGGAGTTCCTCGTCGATTTCCCAGCCGAATACGCGTCACGTTCGCAGCATCGATTTTCCATATCGCTCGCCGTTGCCCTCGACTTTTATCGCGCGACGGGGGATGAAAGTTTTCCCGGCAAAAGTGAAGCGAAGACAAAGGAGGCAAATCGATCAAGCATCCCTTCGTTTTTCGATCGCTCTACCACCTGTAAACTGTCGACCTTCGAACGAAAAAGTTTCGAATGATTGTTGCACGTCTTTTTTCCAACGATAAATCGAACGACTCCTAAAATAAAACACGCCCACGAATACTATAGAATGTTTCAGTAATTAAAAACATTAGGTTGTCCCTTAAATTTCTTCCTTTTTTGATACAAAATGTATATACAATATTTATTATTTGAGGTTAATTTGTTGATTTAATACGACTCCATCATCTTCTCTCGTCTCTCATAAAACCTCATTATTTTTTCTTTATGAAATTATTGATGCTTACTTGCAAAATATTTCATATGAAAAAAGGAAGGAACTTATGAGACACGCTAATAAATACGATCGAGAATATATACAAACTTTGTACGACGACAAGTAAATTTTGGTATGTGCAAATGGTGAAAGAATAGCCGCTCTTTTATTTTGAGAAATATGTAAATTCTTTTTGTACTGATAATTAAAATTCGTTTATGTCAATGACAAGAGAGTAGCTGTTTTGCTTTTATAATTTTTGAGAATGGATAATATTTTATATTTTTGTTAGAATGTTGTTGTTGGAGGAAATGGTCTATGACGTATTGTGAATGATTATGATCTTAGATGAAAACACTGTATGTGGTTCTTACATTGTTTAAATGTTATTTAGTATTAGGCTGTGTGGCCTACTGTTAGTAGAATTAGAGGAATAATAAAATAGTGATAGATATAATGGTGTAGCGAAAGTAGTATAAAATAGTTACAGACATAGTAATATAAAGAAAGTAATATAAAATAGTTACAGACATAGTAATATAAAGAAAGTAGTATAAAATAGTAATAGACATCATAGTACAAAGAAAGTAGTGCAAAATAGTGACAGATACAATAACACAGAATCGAATAGTGTAATAAAAAAATATTATTAATAATTGATTAAATTGAGGTCGCTTAAATCTGCATCAAATATTAACGGTTGAATAATGTATTGAAATTAAAGTTGATCCGTATTTAAAATATGCGAAATTTGGTAGCAAATTCATTTATTTTAACAATGAATGAAGGAGAAACATGTTCGAAATCAAAAAATTATCGAATACAATTGGATTTGCAACGCAAGGGAAATAATCCACGGTAAACGGGAATAAACGAAGCCCGTCGTAGCGTCGAGGTGAAAAATCACGAATTGAATGATGATTTAAGGTATTATTTATGAATATGTAGAGGCTGTAACGTGCAATACAGTGAATAACTCTGTTGTTTCGCCGCGTAATCGCGAATTCCCATACATAATTTGTAATTTGTTGCCGTGATATGTTCGTAACGAAATTTTCATTCAGTCGGATTAAATACGCCGAAATTTTATTCATATTTCACCGAGCGATGTATGATCGGATTTATCATTATCAGACGCCGGTTTAATATTTAATTACGGCGTAATATATTATTGGTTCATTTTATCATTTGCTAGTTGATTGTGAAGCGCTGGTGCTTTGTACTAAATATTAAGGTTTAATTATTAAAATATTCACTAGTTCACTATTTGTTTTTATTATTTGTGGACTTTCGTTACGGTACTATTCGCTGTTTCACAATTGCACTATTATACTTTTTTTCGCTGTTTCGATATCACTATACCTATTATTAATATACTCCTCCAATACTCTGTCAATATTTACTAGTTTATTGTCTATTTAGAGAAATACTAGAGTAAATATCTATTTCTATTTTCTACTCTACCACTATTCTAGTATACTTCCATTTCACCCCTCTATCGGTTTATCGTTTTACTATTTTGCTATTCTATTATTGTAATATGCTACTGTGTCAATATACAACTATACTAACACTATTGAAATATTACACTTCTCCGATAAAACTATTCCGCAGCCCTGATGATACTTCAGTATTATTTCTCCATTCGATTGTGTTCCTACTTTACTACACTAGTATGATACTATGCTACTATTCTCATTTATTGTTATGACAGTATACGACTATACTACTATACCATTCTAGCATATTACTATTGTACTATTATACTACTGTACTACTATACTACAATCAGTACCATGCTACTCTGATGCTACTCTACTGAACTACAGCTATCCTACCGCGTGTTGTACTACATATACTATTATGCTATTATACAACTATACTACGATTTCATTATTCTACAATTCACTGTACTCTTCGTGACATACTAAACAGATACCGAACTCGTTCAATCGCCACGATCGTACGTCGAAACAATCAACAAAGTGAATCAAGAACAGTGCAACCATAATCAAACGTCTACACGTATTCGATACACACGTTCGAATCGACTCGAACATACGACCAAATTGAATTTAATATCGATTCCTATCGGTGTTGCAAATGTCCCATATGACATCGCGGATGCGTGACCCGTTATTTTTCTCCTCTCGTTCCCACTCGAGGTATAATTATCATCGTTTGCGCGAGATTTATCGAAAGCTTTATCGGCCGGCTCATTACGCGAATACCCGCTCTCCTTACCGAGGATGCGGCTGCTCCATTGATCCAGCGTGGAAATTAATCGACGCCAATGCGATTGGAAATTCTAATCGATCGCAATGGAATTAAAGCGAGCCGACGTAGCCGAAGAACGGAGCAAAAAGTGCGAATGATCGATCACTGAACGATACGTACGTTCGAACGATGTCCGGAGCGTGGAGCACGCGTAGAATTTAATGCGAAAATCGTAAAAAATGGTTTGTCAGTGGGAGAAAGGTGAGTGGCTAGAGAAAGGAAGTGGTACAATTTTCCTAGGAAGACAGACTTGGTGGGAATTCAATTTACTATGAAATGACAGCCGTCGTAAATCAATCGAATTGATCTTCGTAGGACACGAAGGGTCTTATTGGAAGAAACGCGAAATAAAGGATAAAAAAAAAATTCTAGCACTCCGGCAATGTGATTATGTTCGAGAGAATCGTTGGTTAATGGAAAATATCGTTTTTGCTTCGGGACTATAGTTATTTTCGAGAATTAGATGTAGCGCGGACAACTTTGATAGATTATACAATTGCTGTTTATCAAACGAAATTATCCAGCTGTTTGGATCGAACGACATTGTTGTAGACTTTATATTAGGATGTCACATAAGTTTCTTCCTTTTTTAATGTGAAATAAATACGCATTTCGAGGAATATTTTGCACGTAAGCCTAAGTAGTAAGTAATAAGGTTTCCTGAGGGGTAGAAGAGAATGATATAGTAGAACATTTTATATTTAATACAACAAATTAGCCTTAAGCAATAAATATTGTTTATTCATGTCGTATCAAAAGAGGAAGGAACTTGTATCCTGTTTCTTGTATCTCTTACCTATATATATACAGTGTTTAACAAAAATAATTCTAACCTCTCTAACACTAACTGCGTCGAATCGTTTAATTTATAACCAAAACTGATTGCATAAATGACCACATACATTTAAATTATAATCAAGCTCACACTTTGAGTGACATGTCACCCACATACGGTTGACGTGTGAATTCGTACATAAATCTATCGTTAATTTTAGTTGAAACATTTAACATAACAAAGTATAAAAAACTTTGGTAAATACATTAAAGCTTATCAAATAAACAAGGGGTGAATATTATGAATATTGCTTATAAAATTTATCAAAAATAAAAATCCTTCCCAAAAGAAATTGAAACCATTTTAGACTGGCACCCATTGTGTTAAAAGAATAAATAACGTAAACTAGCCCATACAATGATTTCTTACGTAAGTGAAGGTTAACATTTTGACAGAAGCTTCTTAATAACTTTCGCGATTGAATGTAAGAAATGTAAAATCCGCCATTTTGACAGTATTTCATTCGTACGAGTATAATAATTCGTTGAGAACTCTCCAACGTTCATAATGTAAGGGAACATTAGTCCAGACTTTAGATTGCATGTAGAACTAACTGTAAGATCCAACAGAAAGTTTTCCATTAATAAAACAGTTCGTGTCGCGGTGCAGTTCCCGGTGGAGAAGATTCAAGTGTCCCGTGCATACCGTTTACCTTCCCTTACATACACGGCACCGGCGCAATTACAATTCGCCCTCAAACGTCGTAGGTTTTCTCGTCGGCAAAGAATAATTCCCTACGAGGACGGCAAGACGTTACGATAGCTTTGCGTTTGTCGTTCCGTGGCTAAGCGGCTTTCAAGATGCGTTCGCTCGCGGACAGTACCGAATTTACGGCAATCTGGACTTATCCCCGACGACGGACTTTAGCTCTCCTTCGTGAGTAGAATGTTTTGGGACAAGCCTTATTTTCAAAACAAAATACTACGAGAAACCGGCTGCGAAGAAGTAATGTACGAGCAGAGGTTCTAGTATATACATATCACATATATTTCTGAATTCTTAAATCTCTTTCGGATCCTCATACACTCCAGATTTTCAATTTTCAATGTTCCCATTTTCCTGGATCTTCAACTTCTTGTATTTCCAATTCTCGAGTCGCGCAACTCATTAGATTCCCAATTACCTAGATCTCCAGTTTCCCAGATTGAGAAATGTATACATACCGAATTCCCGAGATTAAAAAGTTTCCTGCTTCCTTAAATCCCCAAACACCAAATCCCTAGATCTTCAACCTCTTAGATCCCCAATTCCCTAGATCATCAACTCCTTAGAAGCACAATTCCACACATCTTCAACACCTTAAATCCCTGATTTCCCACGTCTTCAACTCCATCGACCTCCAAATTCTTAGATCGCCAACTTCTCAGATCTCTAATTTCCTAGATTCAAAAATGTATATATGCAGAATTCCCTAGCTTAAAAAGATTCCTGCATCCTGAAATCTTCAAGCTCCAAATCCCTACATCTTCAACTCCTCAGAACCTTAATTTCCTAGATTCAAAAATGCATATATGCAGAATTCCCTAAATTAAAAAGATTCCTACATCCGGAAATCGTCAAACCCCAATTCCCTAGATCTTCAATCTCTCAGAGCCCTAACTTCCTAGGCCAAAAAATTGATATATGTCTAATTCACAAGGATAGAAAATTCCTACATCCTCAAACCATCAAACCCCCAGTTAACTAGATCTCCACCTCCTTAGATCCGTAATTTTCTAGATCCAAAAATTTATATATGCCTAAATCTCTTGATTATAAAATTTGTGCATACCCAAATTCTTAGATCTAATTTCCTCGTGTACCTAACTCCCCAGACTCAACAATTCATGTGATCCATAGATCCTATGTCCTAAACATCATGAATATAAAAATTCATACGTTTCAAAATCCCTAAATCTCAATATCCGTATATAATAAAGAAGAAGAAGATATATAAACTTCCTATATGGATAATCCTGTCAGCATTTACATCAACTTCGTTTGTAACAGAGATACGGTGAAAATAGAAATGAAGGGATTCGCGCACTTTGTGGACACGCATCATCCGATTTGCCACGTTTTCCGTCGCAGAAAATCAAAATGGACCAGCGGGTTTTTACGACGACCCGTAATTTTTGTTGATGTTATTTCTATGGTTATCGCCGTTTCGGATATGTGGGGGCAAAAGTTCTGTTTTCTCTAGAGAAACATCGCAATGTATCAGCAAGATTGCAGGTAGCCTTCGGAAATGATAAATGATACCTCGAGATTTACGTACAGAATATAAATTATTTTAATACTTCGCTGCAATTGCATGCGGTTCTACGGAGTCGGATGATGTATTGATATTTTCGCGTAGAACAGGAATTATTGCAGTTCTAAATATATGAAAATTTGATACAGAAATTGCACTTAGGAAAGATAATGGATTCATATAATTTGATTTAGGTATACACGATAACTCGTATAACGTGTACGTGTAATAACATACATGAATCGTATCTGGTATATGTTGTTGATGCGTTAATTACGAACGAGAGATTACTGCAATTGGCAGTTGCTTCAACTCCGATTGAAGGAGATATTCCAGTGTAACGAGTTTAGTATGATACGTTAATATGAAGCTAATTGATGAGAGTTTACGTAGTAGTCGGCAAGCACAGCATGATACATTATTGTCAAGTTAATTAAATCCTGTCAGTGCTCAATTTATTAAATAAACGAACACTATGTTCCATTAACCTTACGCCCGGAGCATAATCAAACACGGTGTTCAACATTTTTCGGATCTCCGTGGCACAGCACCGGTTTAATTTCAAAAACGCAGACTGATTTTAATTTGTCACGCGCGAGAGGCGTGTAATCTTCGGTAGATCGGTTCAGGTAACGTTTCCTTAGAACTAGAAAGACCCGTTGTTGCCTGTTTTGAATATCAGTATTCATCGGGGAAAATTTCTATGCATGTTAAGTATCGCGTATCTACCTAAGGAGCATGTGGTCGAAGAAGCCGAATGATAGCTGCTGGAAAATTGGGAAATTCCTTCGAAATATTCTTATTAAGGTCACGTACCGTGAAGTTATCAAATGTGTAATTTCGTTCAGTCGCAGCGACGTTGTTTCGATATTTCAGATGATTTTAAACGTTAAATATCAGTGATCTTTATTCCCTTAATAAATTATTACTTATTTCGAAATAACCATGGTGAATGATTATCAAAATTGTTTGTCGATTATGTCGTTCTATCATTAGTGATAATTGGTGTTTCCTTTACCTTTCTTTTTACAAAAATATTCCTTGTTTAGTCATTGTTTAGTTGAAAATCATACTCGTATTCGACATCAGAATATTAATAACACATTAATGTTATGACATATTAATCATACTCGTATAATTTTGTATAATTAGAATGGATGGATGCAACACAGTCATTGCATGTCTCAACAAACTTCTTGGTTTACATTTATAACAGAGAAATTAATTATTTCGTCAATAACATTTGAGGAAAATAAAATTAGTGTACCGAATTTTCTGTATCTTCTAACCTCTATAATACTGTATATATTTCATTATAAGTATACTCTACATACGTATTATCACATCAGTAACAAAAAGAATTGATAATTTCAACAATAACATTTGAGAGAAGTAAAATTAGCGCATTGAATGTTCCCTATATTGTATACCTTTCAAAATAATGAAACCTTACACACTTATATACATGCGTATCGGTAACAGAAAGAATTGATAATAACAGAAATAACATTTGAGTAAAACAAAATTAGCGAAACGAAGGTTCCATATAATATCCCAGAAAATATTGTGAAATATCAACCCATAGCCATCGAAGTAAGAGCACCATCAGACATAAATGTAGGACAGGGAAATCGAAGCGTTAATCGACTTTCGCCTCGATGGCGGCGTACTTCTTAATAGCTCTTGATAAAACCATAGGCGATGGCATCTTCGGTCTCTTATTGATTTCACGACAGCCAGGAGCCATTATTGTCACCGTAATCCCGGCGTGGGCGTCGGATCACCACGGTCGACGTCGGATTATGTTTCGACGTCTAAGTATCGATATGAAACACGACGTACGCTGGCCTACCGGTCCGTCAGATTTGACCAGTAGTCAATGGTTGCGCCGTCTAATCCCATGACTGCTGTCTCGAATGATTGAAATTATCTTCATGACCGGGGCCGGTGATCCCGTTTATCAAATCTGTATTCCGCCAACTCACGGAAACGCGTCCGTTCGTGTGTTGCCCGGCTGCTGCTCGCGTGTCGAATGCATAATTAACGCCGGAAAATATGCATTAAACATTCGCTGGATTATCAACGTTCGCGAGTTTTCGGACAACGCTTGGGACTCGCTGTCAATTTCAATTGATCGAACGATACGCGTATCGGTTCGAGTATTTTTATTTATGTCACCCCGTCGCCGAACAAGTGTTTGACACTTCGATGACCGTACATTTTGTGGATCTTTCGCTCTAGCAATTCTGGATTCTGTTTTTTTTTTTTTTTTTTGTACGAGGTTCACGAAATGCGTATTTTGAAGTTTTTATTTTGACCTACGGATATTATTAAGATGCTTTAGTGGGAATGTTAATGCTTGCTGAGACGAAGAGTAATATACACCGATCGAATTTTCGTCCTTTAGTCTTGCATTGTTGTAATTGTAATTTTTGATTGAAAATACAAATTTGAAAATTGGGGGTACTTGATGGTTTGGACATTAGAAAATTTGGAAAGATGGGAATTTGGAAACTTAACAATTTAGAAATTTAGGGATATAAAGGTTCGAGGATTTGGAAAATTAACAATTTCGAAACTTCAATATTTGGAAACTGAGGAATTTAAGACTGCTGGTTTTGGTAACATGAACAATTGAAAGTAGAGAATTTCGAAGTGTCGAAACCCGAGGATGCGAAAATTTGGAAATATAAAATTTGGAGACTTGATAATCATTTCGATCCTTAAATATTTTCGGGATAAAATTTTCCACAGCTGTGGTATTTAAACACCGACATGCCAGGAATACTAATACATTTTTCAACGTAATATTAACCCAATTGCGTCAGCTTTTTGAAAAATATTTTGGTCGCTACGTGCGATGAGTTCGGTTAATACTGTTATCTGCAGCATGCGACAATTTCAATCAGTTCCGTGACAAGCATATAGAAACAAACAAACACGGAAACAAAGGACCAGCTTTAATAAACTCGTTTCAAATGGAGGTGTTTAATGAAACAGAATTTCTCGTGTACGATGCACAAATTTGTACAAAGCGACAGTACAGTGTTAATCTTTGTATTCCTTGTGCACCCCTCGTATCTTTTGTATACCCTCTTTCCTTTGTAACTCTCTCACCATTCGTTTGCTTTATTTTTCATTTAAATTGTTGTCATAAATATAGGATTATTTACTGTACATGTATTGTATATTGTCCACTTACGATGATGTTGTCAAGAAAAATTAATTTGATGTTTTAATGATACATACTTTTATATATTGAAATATCATCTTTTACAAACATCTTTCACATTGTTTATATGATAAAATATAATAGAACTTTAACATAAAGGGTTTAATTAGATTTAATTAATTAGTACATTGTATTAGAACATAAGATCGGATCTATAAATGCACTTTCTAATTTATAATTTGAATTTCATATTTTCCAGATTTTTTGCATCTTTATAGTAGTGAAAAATTCGTTGTTTGTTTTTAAAATCGAATTCAACTCCATTACTTTAATTCTGAATTTCACTGTAACAGGATTTAACTCGGTTGATGATAAAATTTGATTAAGTACTAATTTTGATTAGTCAACATCGGAATCCTACTCATTCAAAATTATTGTTACCAAGTAAATAAAACGCAGCAAATAACAAATTACAAATTGCGTAATAAAAAAAATCGTAGCACAAAATAAGGCATTATAAACGTCTATAAAAATAATTGTTGCGTAACTGGTAATATTTTAAAGAGGTCAGTCGAAAGAATTCAGATCCGCGCAGCTTAAATACCATTGCAAAAGGCGAGTTTTGTGTACTATCGAAAAATGCACGCAAACTAATCTGATTATCGTCTCTTTTGTATCAGGATTTTGTTTGCTCGCGATGATTCCGTTCACGTCGATATACGGATTGCTTCGAATTTCCGTAATTGGAAGTTTAATACAATTGAAATCTCGTTTTAAAACGACATGCATGTAATTGAACACCGTTTAAATTATTCCATAATAACAGTCACTTTTTAATAGAGACAATTCCTACTGACACGCGCTTCGCCCACGTCATGTAATATTTTTTACCGCAATTCGTTCGCAAATGCAAGTGAAATCACATACTATGTTTCGGGTCAATGGAATTCTATAGCCGCCGGATTTTCCATTTACGCAATTGTCGGGCAATATTGTTATATCAATATTAGTGTCGGGGCACGGCTGCAAAAAATATTCGATATTTAAAATCATTCAAAAAAAGCAATTATGTTACGTGGGAAAGTTTAATAAAATTTCCGATCGTAACCGATTTTAAACGTGCGCTGCTTTTTTTACGCTGCACTGGATTTTCAAATACAAAGAAAGAACATGCAACGTTGTATTTGTTACGCAATATTGCCATAAGGCATTTCGTAAAATTTTAACGGTAACGTTAAGTGATTTTGTATAGTAAAAAATTTAACTGCACTAAATTGTGGACTCATTTGCTAAGTTCATATTCATTAATTAAGTTTACTGATGCGATAAGTTCATATTAATAAATATGTACAAAAAAACATACAATATGCGAAAGCTATGTAGTAATTATAATTCTACGTAAATGATAAAATGCATAGACCGTTTGCGTTGCAAAATTAAAATATTAAATCGATGACATTTACTTAGTATATTAAATAAAAAATATACTGCATTTTCGAACTTTCACGATGCTATATTAATTAAATTCGCGTATGAAAACGCTATCGCGATCCGATTTCTTCGCGTCGTTCGTGATTCTCGATTCGCACGTTCGAATCTCGCGGTACAACGCCGATAAGATGGCCGAGTACAATACATCACGTATCTCCTTGTTGTCAGGCGCAATCTTCCACGACGGCGACGAAGAGCATAAGGCTGCATTTGTAAAGGCGGCATTCGATACGAGATTCCAGGACATCGCGCCCACATTCGAGCTGGAGACCGTCACGAAGCTGGTGGATAGTAATACAGACAGCTTCAAGACCGCAGCCGCTGGTTTGTATGAATACCCCTCACCTACCAGTAGTTTTACCCCGTGACGCGACAACGTTGACTGAAATGAACCAGATCGTGATATTAAAACGAACTAATGAACCAATTAACGAGTAAATTGTGGTGCACGACCGCTGACATTCTACCGAGACTTTGACAACTTGTCTCGATTAAACCTCGGATAGCGAAGTTGTGTTAAAAACAAAGTCTAGAGATTTGGTTTAATTTTACTCTTTCGCGATTTGATCTAGGTCTTCAGGAATTTGAAGATATACAGATCCAGATGTTCAAGAATGTACAAGTGTAGGGATCCAGGTGTTTGTGGATATAGAGATGTATGCATGCACATAGGTGTTTATGAATGTAGAGATATAGGGATCTTGAGGTTTATGAATGCAAGGATGTAAGCATCCAGGTGTTTATGTATGCAGAGAGCTAGCTATTAATGAAGATTTATGAAGATCCAGCTATTTATTAATGTGGATTATAAAGCCCATCCAGGGTTTATCTTTATAAATGTTTATAAAGATATAGGAATATAAGGCTCAAGAGGTATAGAAGACAGACATAAAGATATAAGGATTAAGACCTATAGGAAACACATAAATTTAACAATATCTGCATAGATATAGATAGTTGGGGATGTAGAAACGTCTGAACGTGAGAACCTATGTAAATCTGAGGACATAGAAAATTGGTTATATAGGATATATCATACGAATTTGGAGTGTATACATCTACGAATATAGGAATATGTCACAGTATTGATTATGTATATATAATATAGCAAACTAAAGAAGTGAGACAATGTACTCCAACGTTGCAGCTTGCGAGCTGATCCAGGAAGGCGTGGTAGCCATTTTTGGTCCATCGAGTCCACAAACCTATGGGGTCGTCGCGAGTATCGCAGCAAAATTCGATATTCCTCATATGGATTATGTTTGGCGACAGAACGAGGAGGTGGAGGCTGATCAAGAACCGAAGAATCCAATGCCGATGACCATCAATATATACCCAGACAGCGACATGGTTGGCAAGGTAAGTAAAAAGTCGTAGATTTTAATATTCGATTTATAATATGTGTCAAAGTGTTGAGGGGTAACAAGTGAAGTATGATTTCATAGCAATCTACCATACACTAAAATGGACACGGAGTTCTTC
Organism: Coelioxys conoideus; assembly: GCA_947623535.1. Lineage (NCBI taxonomy): Eukaryota > Metazoa > Arthropoda > Insecta > Hymenoptera > Megachilidae > Coelioxys > Coelioxys conoideus. The sequence continues at coordinate 12,871,405 of OX392457.1, read as the reverse complement.
TTTGACATATGGACGAGGACGAGACAAACGTGGGAGGGAAAACAACGCGATAACTGGGTCGGAATTTAGCGATGCATTTTAAATTACGCATTTAACGAGGCAAATCGAACGAGTTTGAAGTAGCTGGCGCATTAAACCAGCAAGCCGAAGCTAATGAGCTCGATCAAAGACCAAACTTCGGCTAACGACGCTGGATCGGCTTTTATTCTTGCGCCCTTTACGGGCCAGCTGAAAAAACAAACGAAATACGTTGATACGAGTTAAACGAGCACCGATTGGGTCTAATTAAAATCCTCCACTCGCGACGCTGCCGCCTGCAATGAGTTATCGACCGTTTCGATTTTATCCGGTGACTAAACGCCCCGTATTTTTACGTTGCGCGAAATTAATGGCAATAATGGCGTCGGGATCATGCGCTCGCGATGATAACTTCGGCTAAGCGGAGACCTTGATTTAAATACGATACGACCGCGTGCTTATGCGAAGCCTTAAAGTTCATAAAGAATATTTTTTAATTTTCAAATTCATAGGTTTTTAAATTTCGAATTTCCGAGTTGGCAAATTTCTACGCTGTCAACTTTCCATAGTGGAAAATTAAACCTTTCCGAATTTCGGATGTTTCCATAGTTTTACATTTCCAAATCCCTAATTTGCAAATTGGCACGTTGCGAAGTTTATAAATTTGCAATTTTTCTGACTCGCGAATTGCCAAATTTCCAAGTCGTAAGGTTACAAAATTCGAATATTTTCAATTTTCTAAACTCTCACATTTCATAATTTCTCAAATTCCCCAAAGTTCCCAACATTCCAAATTTCCCAAATTCATAAATTCCCAATTATACACATTGCCAAGTTTCCTCCCTTTCAAATGTAAAAATTGCCTTCCCAAATTTTCCGAGCTGCAATCTTCCGAAATTCCCAACACCCAAAACCTCAAACAGCGAACACCGCATTCTCAAATTTTCAAATGTTTTAATAATAACCGTACACCCATACATGCTGGAGCAATAAGAAACCCGTGATTGGGAACCGGAATAGTTCCATTTTGACAGGTCGAACGTTGACCGAAGCTATAAAACTTTTTTCCAGGCGATCGCTGACGTGGTCGAGTCTATGAAGTGGAACACTTTCGTGGCTATCTATCAGTCGAACGATGGTCTGTCGCGGATCCAAAAGTCCTTGTCGTTGAAACGAAAGAAGGATGGCGTGATCACGATAAGAAAACTGAACGGTGCAGGGGATTATCGACCTATCCTGAAGGAGATTCGCGCTCTGTCCATCTGCGACGTGATCATCGATGTCGAGCCGAATAAAATCGTCGACGTGCTCTATCAGGCGAAGGAGGTCAAGCTGTTGGCGGATTACTGTAATTTCTTAATTACTTACCTGGTATTACGCTACATTATACTTGGTTTACGTAGATTTTAACTCTTAACACCCTTATGACTCACTTATGCCATTTTCCTTTATCTTTCTCAATCATAATCGATAATGCCATCGGATCGTTTAGATACTTGACAAACTTTTATAATTACCTATCGTGTTTCTATTAAATTTAATTAATACGTTTGTGTTTCAATTGTAAGGATAAGCTCTGTCTGATAATGTCACTGTTTGAGTCACCTCCTAAGATGAGTGTTAAAAAAATGGAATCCACAAACGATCATCACTCTGGGTAAATGACATCCGTATATTATATTGTGCAGAAAATATTAAATACATTGAAAATGTATTCTCTTTCGATTCATAAACGATTATAACTTTTTTAGATCTAACATACGTGATCTATAACTTAAACTGCAACTTGTGTATCACGCTGGTTATGTGTATACCTGGTTATAGATGTTATTTTAAGCATAGTTGAATAAGCATTAGGTTTCCAGCTAATAGCATTACATAAATTTACAATCCAATTTTAAAATTATTCAAGCATTTTAAATAATTGGAAGTTTCGCAATGCAAACCTGAACACCTCTTTATAAAACCTTCTAAAATCTTTCCCTACATAATTTTTCTATAAAATTGAACCTGTCTAACATCCTATAAAATATTGTCGAATTGTTCCTTTTTGCTATCGAACACGGTCACAGAAACGTACATATGTACACAAATGGAAATCGAGGAAACAATTTCAGAACATTTTCCATTTCGTTTCCCCTCATTTTTCTGCGTCCATTAATTCGTTTCTCCGCGATGGTGGTTTGATTCCCAGCGATTCAGTCGTCCACGTTTAACGCCGCATAGATCCCTCATTAAAAGCAACAAAGTTCGCCGGGGATATTTACGAGATTGAAACGCGAGCATTTTACGAGACTAACTTCGTATCCTTGCACAAGTGAATTTCATGGCGGACGTACAACTTTTCCGTCCAATTTTACAACAGCCGTTACAGCTTCGGACATGTTTATTAATAATGCCGTGTTGCGATTCGGTGCACGAGTGTCATATAGCGCGATACTCGAAAGTGCGGTGTATAACCCTTTACCCTCGAAAAATGACTCACACTCACCACTTTGTTGAATGCTAGAATTTAGAGTAGATATTTTTTAACTACATTTATAGTGTTGCTATAAATTATTGCTTATCCGATGTGTAAACATAATGAGACAGCTAATAGTGGTAGTTAATAATAGAGATGTGGATACCTTCGAAAAGGATCAAACTTTTCTACAAAAAAGTTTTAGAATTGCTCGAGGGAACACGCGGTGCAAAGATTTCACGCTAAAAATATTCTCATAATATTCCATAATTTAAATACAATTTTCTTTGGAAACACGTGGTGATATAACGTAAGCGTTTACATATGTATTCGTGTGGAAAATGAAGGCTGCCTGAGCTATCGCGCACAGATGAGGAAAAAGAAAAATTGTATTAGTATGTAGTTGTAGTAAGTAGATGAACCTGAGATACCAAGAAAAATAAAAAATTGCTTGAATGGAACTTAAACCCGATCTCACTAATAACTAACGTAGCAGCGAAGTGTTCACGTCAATAACGAAACTTGATACTGTCCACTGGATACTGCAAAAAGAATATATGAACGAAAGGATTTATTTGAGGATTTTCTCAAACATTCCGTGGAACGGATGCTGTTATTATTTAGATTATCGGGTCTGTTCAGTTTTTGGAAATTCTAATTGCAGATGCACTTGGCTAATCTATCGGTTATTTGTTTCTAAGGCAACCCCAATCGATCTCTTATCGTACTGTGATGCCCGGTTTGCTTCGATACCTCAATATCGAATCCAAGGAATAGAAGAATCATTTGGTATATTCAATTAAGGATCGACGAAATTTCTAATTACTTTTATTATTCACTCGGATTGAAATTACAAAGAATATGAATATACACTCGTGGTTGAACTGCGTCTGACCCGAGAATCAACCGACTGAGATCTTTTATGCACTTTTGCATAAAAGAAGAGTATTTTGAATGTGAAGTGTTAGGAACGAGTAATAGCAAAGTTTGGTGACTACTTAAAGATTAAATTTTGGATGAGCCAGAGATGAGTAATTGGAGAAAATATTTGTGATGCGTGTATAACAGTATAAAAGCCTGTTGTTCTTTGGTAGGAGGGGTCATAGGTCGTTTAGACGTCCCCTGTCTGATTGTTGAGGTGCTTTGGGTGAATAAGGTGGCGAGTGAGAAAGGATTCTTTATCGACAACCGTAACACGGCATTTATTTTTTAATATTGATACTGTCGGTCCCAGGGACCGGACGCTGTCCACACGAAAAGTCCACAGTCGGTTGCCAGATACCAACGTGTTAATTAAGGAGCTGTAGGTAAAAGAAATTGAGGACCGCAAAAGGGTTAAGGGTCCCGATCGGGCACAGAATGGTGGAGAATCTGGTGTCTTCCTCTGGGAGCATTGTGTTCGCGCGGAGACGGTTCGGCGTGTCGCGTGTGGAGCCGGCGCATTGTTCCGCTTCGGAAAAACGCGATACGGCTTGCGAAAACCCTCTGCGTACCGCGAACGTCGTTATTTATGGAGGTATTGTTACGTGCTAGCCGGTAATGCGTCATAAAAAGCGGATTCCGGGGGCGGTGGCGAACGAAGGAATGCTCGGTCCGCACGCCATTACCGGCGTCTCGCTGAAAACAATTACTCGCGGCAATTTATGGGACCGTTTAATAGGAAAAAAAAAATTTGTCCGACAATTGTAACCGGCTAATGCAGTTACTACACTCGGGTGAACGTGACCACGACACGTTCCGTGGATTTATTAATGAAATTCCGCGTGGAAAACCGCGACTCTCGTCTCCGGTAACTATCCGGCAACGGAAGAATGTTCTTCGTGCCGGTATTCGATATTGGGATCTTGAAAATTTGTTTGAGAACGTTCTCGTGGCTGAATAGGGTGCTGTTTGGTAGAATATCGATTGGAATTAGGTTCTTCGCTTATGCTACGTTATAATTTGATTTATCGAATGAACGTTTTATTATTAAAAGGGTTATGATCTAGGAGAGTCAATTAATATATACGAAATCGATTGTACTTCATTTTACTTCAACTTAAAAAATAAGTGTTTTAATATAACTTATGATCTTGAAGAATTTAAGATTGCCACTGGGAAGATGATTACAATGTGTGAGTTCATAAGTTGTACTACATTATAATTTGATTTAAAAAACAACTATTTTAGAAATATATAAAAAGAATATAAATGCAAATGAGAGCCTTCTTATAGAATAAGTGTGACGGTTGTTGAAAGAGTTGTCAAGTTATATTGATTCTTATTATTATACTTTCAAATTAAAAAAAAAAACATAAAGTAGTCATCAAATTAGATATTTTTGCTGCCTAACTTTCATTCCTGCAAATTAATTAACAACCTTCTCACAATAAAGAGTTCTTCAAATATAATAAACAGAATTGTTCATTTGAATACAATAAAGTGCAACATGTTACAAATTTTGTCTGAATATAATGAACTGCAACCTGCAATAATTTTTGTTCGAATAGAATAATCCGCAACATATAATTAATTTTATTTGAGTAAAATTTTTTTAATTAAATATAGTAAATGTTGTTCGAACAGAACAATGTTTAGGATACGATCAAATTAAAAAATAACGACGACTAATCGCGAAACGAATAAATCGAAAATAAATGATGAGAAGTAACAACATTTCCAGGAAGAAGACAAATCGAGGAACGAATGTTGAAATCAGTGCACAGCAAATTCATCCGCCCCTCGGTCGAAGAGATAAATCTCGTCGGGCAAAAGAAAGAAACGAAGTGGGTTCTTCCGGGAAATAAGCAGAAATTCGTTTCTCCCTCTCACGTTTGTTTCTCGAAGAGTGTTTTTTCCCGGCTCCTCTTTGGAATTGCCACGTTGTAACGTCGGTGCTGAAGAAGCTCTTTGATCGTGGCGACGGTAGCTTGCCGGATGATGTTTGAACGCTCCTCCCGTTTGCAAATAACGAAATTTGTCTGTGTACACACAGGCAGAGACGAGAAAAAGGCGTACCGTCGCACGTATGAATTCGTGAGAAATTTCACGAATTTCATATTTGTCCCGACTGTCCCCTGAAATTCGTAGAAGCCGCCATGTTGAACGCTGTCGCCGGAGAGCCGAGTCGAAACACCGGCTAAACCTACGTCAACGTCACCGTTTCTAGACCCGCGATGCCTTAATTTCGATAACCCCGTGAAAAAAAAAAACGAAAAAAAGTCTGCTATATAGTGGGGCTATTGGATGATTAGACATCTTTGTGAAACTTTGTTCAAAGGTTGCGACGAACTTTTTATCTCTTATTTCTGGGACTTGTAGATTCGATGACCTAGCCATTATTTGCGACTATGTGTTTTTTTGTGTTCATCTTTGGTCCTTTTTTTAGTTCCAGATTTTATGGCTTGAAAGTTACGAAAATCCAACGTTTTCGAAGTTCTAGTATGTTCGAGTTGTTGTATTATCTAATTTTCAGATTACTGAATTATCGAATATTCGAATCTTTGAATTTTCGTGCCTCTGGATTTTCAAGTTACAAAGTTCGACCCAATTTCTCAAATTTCCAAATTTTCAATTTCCTTATCCCCAAATCTCCAAATTCTCAATCTTCAAATCCCAAAATTCCCAAATCTGCAAATCTCCAAATTTCCAACTCTCCTAATCACAAAATCACAAAATTCCCGAAATCTCAAGTCTCCAAATCGTCAATTTCTCATAGCCCCAAATCTCAAAAAGTATCAAATTCTCCTGCCCATACATTCCCAAATTTCAAAATCTCTGAATTCCCAAACCAGCAAATCACTAAATCTCCAAAACCCCAAATCCACAAATCCCCATGTCTCAAAATAAAAAAATTTGGTTTGAATCCTCAAACCAAAGCTACCATATTTCTGCCATTTTCGGGACGTGTGGATGGTCTGGGTCCTCGAATGAAGTCGATTCTATTAGTCGCAAAATGACGGGTCGTTTTTTCGAAGGACAACCATTTTATTCGAGGAGCCATCCAAAATAGATGACGCATGGCTTGGCCCTGCTGCCAGATGAAATCTAAGTGCACCTGGCAATCGACAGTCTTTAGAATTATGTCTCGTTAGAAATTCCAGAGATTTCACTAAACCAAACTCGGAAAGTGCCATTTTCTGTCGAAACGAGTTGCTGTAACTCAATTGCCTACTTTACTTGACACGCATGGATGCGGTTTCAGCAGATATTTTAATACATGTGGTATCGCATTTGACACATAATATGATATAATGTGTACTTTGGTTTTTCGCTAGAGCAAGTGGGGAGATGATAGGATGTGGATCATAAAATGTAAGTTATTTGTAAAAAAAATTGGTATACGCAAATTGTGATCAGACAGTGACTATTATTTTCATGAAAATTTGCGTTCTATGTTTAGTATATTACACATTTTTGTAGTACATAAATTTCCGTTGATTTATCATCTACATATCATACAATTGTTATTATACATACATTATATGTTAATGCAAGTACAGGATATGTACCTATAGATCATATGATATAATAAATGTTTTGAACAGAGGTCAAATTAATATTATAAGGTCTATATTGAAAATGAAAAATGTTAAAAATGTCCATCATTATCTCCTCCATGGTTGATATCCATATCCATGCGTATATATTTCATTGAAACGCCCTGTATTTGCGTGAAATATTTTCTCTTCCTTAGAAAATATTAAAGAATACTAAAAAAATTGTTTTACCTAGAGATATGGTGATTTATCAACTTAAAAATGTACGTCTACATATAACACACCCACGTTTGACAGTTATATGAACAATTATAGATTATGGCTGACTTGACATCGTTACCACTATCATCAGGGTATAAATATTTGTTTTTCTAACAATTATCTTCGTGGAATTGCAGGATTCGACGAAACTACCTATTTCGGATATACGGAATGAAACGGGCGCTAACATCACCGGCCTGAGTTTACGGGAGAACGATATGGAAGGCATTAATTGGGTAATTATGAAGCGCAGCTGCATTTTAATCGAATCGTTTCTCTCTAACCAATTAAATGTCCATTCTGTTTGCACGTAATTTGAATATTCCTTGTCGCGGAATGGAGCATTGAATAAACACGAATTGAACTTCTGTAATTATAAAATCGTGCAATCGTAATCGTTGATGCTTCTGAATGGTAGTAATTCGACATTCGATAAATGGACTGATATTAGCAATTTAACCGTCATACTGAATTCGCTGAAACTACGCACAATTAGTAATGTATGTATAGTAACTGGATAGAAAGATAAGCGTCTCTTCTATCCTATAGGAGAAACGTCGGATTTAGTCGGATTCATAAATTATAATTAAATCGATAAAGAAATGAATACAACAAATTAGAGTTGAATAGATAAATAAAGATATAAAATAAGTGAAAATTGAATACACAAATAAATAATGAAAGAGATTAAAATTAAATAGACAAAGAAATAAAATACATTAAATTTAACCAATTAAATAAAAATTTAATTTAAATATGCAAGGAAATAAAGTACATTAAATTTATGTAACTAAATAAAATACATTAAAATTAAATAAATGATGAAATAAAGTAAATAAAAACGAAATAAACAAAGGTATAAAATAAATTAAAATTAATTAAACAAATTCATACGGTACATACAGATTAAATTAACTAATTTCTGATTATATTACGAATATTTAGTACATATAAATGTGTTTAAATTTAAAGTAAAGACATTTTCTACTAGTGTCTTTAGAACGTACTTCTGTGCACGTTTCTTTTTTTTTCAATTGCACATATCATAGTCAAAGTACCAAACATTAAGCATTCCAGAATTTGATTGTTGGGGGGAAATTTTTCAATTTCCACTCAGAAAAGAATTAACTCGGTGTACAGGAACGGGAAAAGTATTTAGCACCAGAAAGGTCCGTCGCAAATCCTCCGGCGTATACATTCGTGGTAATTTCTTCATTAACCCAGGCGGCATAATGAAGCTACGCTCACCGTCTCTAGAATGCAACGAGGGTAAAACACGTTTTCCGGAAAATCCAGCCGCGACAAGGCACTTACGAACAGCTGACGGGTTTGCCTTAATTCTCGTTTCATTAGCCTCCGTCGATTCGCTTTTGTATCTACGATAGAACACCCCTACCCTCATCTGCTCTATGCTCTTTCTATTCTATGCAAATCAGAACAACCTGGAACGATTACAACGCTGCTCTTTTTATCATTTCGCGAGATTGGACGGCTTAATGTTTCATGACTCGTTACAACGCTCTGTAAAGAAGGCTGAGAAACGGCTGGTTTACGAAGTGAATTGGCTGACTTCCCTTTGTTCGCGAGACGCCCGTGTAACGTTCTCGTTATCACGAAAGAACTCGTTGTAGTTGCCGGTTATGACTGTTTCTTCGTCTTGTTTTTTCTATTTTGGAACGGCGAAGTGAGACTACAACGCGGTTGTTTCGACGAAAACAGGCTTCTGGTATTTCTGGCACTGGTTCTTCTCGGGAATGTGAAGTAATTTGCCGGCCACGGTTGTTAACGTGGTTAGCGATGCAGTGTACTTCGTTTCTGAATAAAACTCAAAACTGCTGTGCTGACGATTCTAAGTCTTCCTTTTTACTTCCGAGTACCACGATTGGTTCAAACTTAACCTCGTCAAAATTGAACCTGCATTTTCTGTGTTCGAAGCTGCATAATAGTGTCCCTTATGCAAAAAAGTATCACTTATTCTTTTACATATGAATCGTCTTAATAAATACAAAAAATGTTGAATGATAAAACAGTTACTAATAGTTATATATTAAGAATTAATGTAAAATACATAAAGTATATGTACTAGAACTAATATACAAGTACGAGTATATTGCATCACTTGATCATGATGATTAAGGGTTAATATAAGGGTCGAATGTGACTTTATATAAGTGAACGTAGAGGAGAAACATCTAACAGTTTTAATGACATATGGACTTCAATATTTATTGCTAGCTACAATTAACAAGCAGAACCTTCGAATTATCTGAGTGGCAAGATAACTTATATATGGCTTATATAAAGATAACTTATATGTGATAAGATATTTTGGTATCATTTTTTGAGTAACATTTGAACAAAGAATTTTAATCGTTACTGGCAACATCAAAGTTGTCTATTTGTTATTTATTTTAATTCAACGTCTGAATTTTTTAAATTCTTTCTCCTCAATATAGGTGGAGTCAGCTGTTTTGTATGACTCTGTGTTTCTGCTATATAACGCGTTGAATGCGTTGAATGCAAGGAACAAGGATAACGAGGAGCCTGTAACTATTGACCCAGTACCGCTCTCTTGTGAAGAAACAGAGAAATACGCCGCAGGTCCCAACATTACCAGCCTTATACGAGAGGTAAAGGCTCGGTTCTCTATTTATGTTGCAAGTTTAAACACATCAATTTTCCCATTTTGCCGCGTTACATTTTGCAAAAGTTGCTCTCGAGTAAACTTCCAAAGCAATGTTGACAATTAACACCGAATACGAATAACAACAATTTCGAACTCTCGACGTATCAGAATCTCCGAATTCCAACGTCTCAATATTTAAAAATTCCAAAATCTCGAAATCTCAATATCTTAAGGTCTCAAAATATCTGTATTCCAACATTTGCAAATCTCAATATCACCGAATTTTCAACATCTCCAAACCCCAATCCCCCTAAATACCAACATCCCCAAATACCAACATCCCAAATACCAACATCTCCGAAATTCCAATGTCTCCAAACCCTAATATCCCAAGATCTCAATATCCCCAAATCCCAACATCCCGAAATCCCAATATCCCCAAATCCCAACATCTCCAAAATTCCAATGTCTCCAAAACCCAATATCCCTAAATTCAAATGTCCCCAAATCACAATATCCCCAAATTCCAATGTCTCCAAGTCCCAATATCCCACAATCTCAATATCCCCAAATCACAATATCTCCAAATCACAATATCTCCAAATCACAATATCCACAAATCACAATATCCCCAAATCACAATATCTCCAAATCACAATATCCCCAAATCACAATATCCCCAAATCACAATATTCCCAAATCCCAATATCTCAAATCCAAAATTTCCAAAAGTCCAACATCCCCAAATCCCAAAGTCCCAATATCCCACATATTACATCATATAATGTTCAGCGTCTGTTTTACCCAGCTGTCCAAAGAGGGTAAAATCACAGGACCGATGTCCATCGATGAAAATGGTCGACGTCAGTATTTCAACATACGAATCATGGACTTGAGACCGGGAGAGAGCGTGCAGACTTCATATTGGGATCCCGATGGACTTCATTTGGTCGAGAACGAACAGGAACGGACAAGCTTCTTGTACAAATCCATCGAACTGAAGAAATTCAAAATCTCCACGAAACTGGTTCGTATTTCTTTCTCTTCGTGGTCCACGTTCTCGATTTCTAGTTTTTGGCGATATATCCGAAGGTCTTATGTTCTTTGCACGTGAGAGATATTTTTGTTCCCGACAGCTTGTAACTCTAAAATATTCCAGTTGAAAAGGTCGATGAATTCTTCCGCAGTTATTATTTCTCTATTATTAATTTCCATTGGTTTGTTTCACTGTATTTGTACGCCATATAGATGCTATGGACACTATTAGTAAATACATAATTAAAATTGTTGTATCAAACCGAACAAGTATAAGTCACCTTTTGAGTACAAATAGTTAATGTCGATCGAGTACCAATGATGTTGTCTGTTTGAGAATTGATTTCGATGCTACGCTAACATCGTAGCTAATTAGTCAACGTACATACACTGGGGAGCCTGATGAACCTAGTTACAATGTTTGCGAATCATCGACTCCGCAAATAAGGAAACAAACCTGGCTATAGGGTTCCTTCCTTTACTCGAAGATGTTGGGACGCGATGGAAAATGAAATGAGCTCGTTGATAATTAGCTATTTGGTAATTTCACCGTTCAATTAGGGCCCGCCTTATGTGATGGAGGTGACTGACAGCGCAACTCGGGGTATACTGATCGAGCAAACGCGCTACGAGGGCTTCTGCATCGACCTCATCGAGGAAATTTCCAAGCTGCTGAAATTTAAATACGAATTCGAATTAGTTCCGGATGGTAATTACGGCACTTACGACAAAGACAAGAAAGAGTGGAACGGATTGATTAGACGTCTTCTTGATAGGGTAAGTACTAGCAAATGTCTACATATGTTACATATATGTATAACGTTACAGCAACGCAACTTTAACGTAACACCAACTAGTTATCATGACGGTATTAACCTCATCTGTATCTATTTTTCTATTATATTATATTATACTGCTTAACCTCTTGCTGTACAACAGCTATATCTGTGACGCACTCGCGCTTCAAGCATGGTAAACTTTTCTCGTATTTTCAGTGCGATTGAATTTCTGGATCAGATCCAGTTACAATATGCATAATCAAGAATCTCTACACAGGAAACCAGCATAACATTGCAACTTTCTTTATTCGTGCTAATTTTGTAGGAGAGAATAATTCGATGTATCTGACGCACGTTCAAATAAATCGTAGTACAAAGGTTTAATAATACTAATAATACTAAAGGCTTAATTACTACAGTTGTCTCAATGAATCTGATTATTCCTAATTCAAGAATTTTTGCAAACTTTTCTTTCTTATTTTCAACTAAATCTTCCAGAAATTGTTATTGAAATTAAAATGTATGTATCTTGTCCCGGTGTATCTATGTATCTTGTATATATGTAACTGATAAACAAATTAGTTTGATGTGCATGTTAAAAGTTATATTAATTTGAACTGAATAAACGAAATCTGCGCGAGTATATAAGGTAGATAACTTCTACATACATGATCCGTGAAAGGTGTATAATATCTCGTTTTTCTTATTTGTTATATAAAATTGTATTTTCTTTTAAATAGTTGCAACAGAAAGAGAGATTAATTAATTGCAGGATGCAGATCTGGCTATTTGCGATCTGACGATCACCTACGAACGGGAAAGTGCAGTTGATTTTACGATGCCATTCATGAACCTAGGTACGATATCGAATATTTTTTTACTTACTACGAAATATTTCGTTAGACTGTTATTTCATTCGGTATGTCCAAGTCAGGTATCAGCATTTTATACAGAAAACCCGAAGAGAAAGAGCCGGATCTATTCTCCTTCCTGTCACCATTGTCGACTGACGTCTGGATTTACATGGCGACTGCTTTCTTACTAGTTTCAGTAATGCTGTTTCTGCAGGCTAGGTAAGTCAGCACGAAAGAGTATAAGAACGGTAAAAGTTGTTGATGAGAAGGAGCTTTTGTTTGAGCCGATAATCAAGAACCCTTGATCCAAGAATGATCGGTTTACTTCAAATTGAATCTTCACAATTTTTCATTTAATGCTAGATTACATTTTCATCGCAGTCGTGATCTACTTCACGAGTTATTTAAAATGTATGAAACAGTGTTATAAATATTTGATATATAAAAAATAACACCTAATTGAAACAATGAAAATTTTCGAAGTTATTCAGTGTGGTTCGTTCTGAATGCAATTAAGTTTGATGATTTAGTTTCTCCTTAAAAGTATTGAACTTGAAATGTGTCTGTAAATAGTTTATACTTTAAACGATTTATCAGAAATTTCTTCGTTAAGTCTCTTCTTGTAACAAGTCGAAATAATATATGAAATAATACCAAGCTGATAATAGTTTGGTACGTAATTTAGGGAATTTAAAATGTTTTTAGAATCGCGCCGGGTGAATGGAACAATCCGCACCCGTGCAATCCAGACCCCGAGGAACTGGAGAACAATTTCACTTTGAGGAACTCAATGTGGCTCACTTCCGGCTCTATCATGCAACAGGGTTCCGATATACTGCCAGCGTAAGTCTAAACTGGTGAACTTAACAAAGCACCTATGCCACCGCAGCCCACCTTACATGCATGCAAACCCGTAATGATCGTGAAACAGAAACCGCAGCACTGCCGCAAAGAGATGCACCTGCACCTGTTTTACTTGTGCACTTGCGATTCTCTAATTACGTGTTTAAAGCAATTCTCATGAACTCCACTCCCTTAGAGTTCACCCTTAAGCGATAATTACATATTAAATATCAATCGTTATTACAGTATATGAAATTCCTACAATTTCGAAAATGTAACGTTACAAAATAGGTACAAAATCAAAGTACGTCTGTCATGGATTTCAGAAAACCCTTCATTGGCATGAAGTAGTTAAATTGAATGAATATCTCTGATGACAGAATAATTTCGTTGAACTACATTAGAAGAAGCAATGCTCAAAATTGCTTTGATGTTACGTGTAATATTTTCCTGGTTTCTGAATGCCTGCATACCACAAAATGGCTGCTAACGCTCCGTCATCCCTGATAATCTACTTCGGTAACAATATTTTGAAGAATTATTATAATCATTTACACCACAATGTGTCTCAATAAATAATATAATTTTGCACAATAATTCATAACGTCCCCTTCGAGAACAGACAACTTACAAAAGTAATCAAACTCGTGAAAAATGTGAATAAATACGTTGAAAATGTAACCAAACATATTGAAGACGTAACAGTGTGCGTTAAAAACGAAGCATATGCTTCGTAAAATACCTCTTACTAAAATTCTGCGTGAACTTGCTCATTTGTGCGATCTTTGTTTTTAACAAACGAGCAGGATACAATAGGATCCTCGTTTAACAGTCACGATTTTCCATTGTGGTATAAGCGAAAGAAAAAATCCGTTGCATTGCAAGCGAACCCGTTACTCTGCTTAAGGAATAACTGAAATATCGTCTATAGAGCGGAATCGTCTATAGAGAAGCATACAGAGACGGTGCCAAAAGCAGCGTACCGCTCCTCTGTCCCTCGGCTATACGCTTTTTTTTCGCGACAATTAAGCTTAACGAGCCGCTGTTTGCCGGACATATTTGAGGCGGCTTCCCACTTATTAGCGCCGTGGCGGCGCTAACTCTCCTCCTCTGCTCGTAACATCGTCGCGCGTGTTTGCTCGCTACATACTGACGAAGAACCGACTAAAGACGACGGCGAACAACACCTAACCCCCCTAACTGCTTTCTAGACGCTCGTTCATGCTACACGGACTCGCATCCGCGTAATTTACATGTAAGCAATATTTGGAAACGTTCAAACACGCGTTCCCTCTTAGTCTCATTTTGGTATGTGGGGTTCGAGTATGGATATGTCATCGATAACGATGTCTCATTGATTTTGACTAGTTCACCGAACCATTCATATTTATATTGAAACTAACAATAAGGTATAAAAATAAATAATAATCGGCAATGTGTAAACCAACTCGAGTAATGATTCTTTATTTCGACGAAGGATTACTTGCATTTCGACAGAAGCTTCTTACTAATCCTCGTAATTTAAAATCTAATACACCGATAATATCATTACGACAGCGTTTCTTAACACTGAAACTACCAAAGGGATCAAATGACCATTTTAAAAGTTTCCTATTTTAAACGACAAAATTTGTTGAGATGATTTTCTCGAAATCTATGCCGATTCTCATCAAGATAATGAATTAATATGTGCATTGATCTATGTTACATTGTTTATTCATTTATTTTTCAACTGCATTTTTAATCACAAATTTATTGTGCATTATACGTCGGTAGTTTTAGTGTTAAACTTTTCTCGTTTACGACTTTTTGTCATCGAGATTATTTTGCGACTCCACATTTAAATTAGTAAATATTTTCCTATAAGCAATTTATTCCTCTGGTAAACAATACATATGAATGTGTTGAATGAATGTCTGCAGCTTAAGACAGAGCTGTATTAGCCAGTTGTATCAGTAGGTTAGGGTAGAACCGCCTCGATAAAAGTGAACACGTAAAAATTAATAAGTAATAAGGTTCATAGGAACTGAAATTAATACGCACAAAGCATGTACTTTGGTTGTCTGCATTCTTTAATATGTTTGAATTTTAATCTGCTTTTAATATGTTCGAATTATAATATGATTTTAATATGTTTGTATTTTAATCTGTTTTTAATATGTCTGAATTATAATATGATTTTAATATGTTTGTATTTCAATCTGTTTTTAATTTGTTTGTGTTTTAAGATGATTTTAATATGTTTGTATTTTAAGATGATTTTAAAATGTTTGTATTTTAACATGATTTTAATATATTTGTATTTTAAGATGGTTATAATATGTTTATATTTTGTTTCGGATATACGTATATTTAGAGAATAAAATGTATATAACTTACGTATCTTAATCATATTTTAACATGTCTCAATTTGCAAGAAAAGATGGAAATATTTTGCGATTATCTTAGAATTTGCGTCGTTCGCAGTGAATATAGTTTATCGAGTCCCGGGCAGAATATTGCAGCGGCAATTTAATCGCGATCCATTTGTCGTAGGCGAGGTCTCGGTTCGCGAGGAAACAATGTGTCCTTTGTTTCTGTTTGCTCGGCTTCATGCGCACGCTCGCGCTACAGGGAATGTCCCCGTGTACGCGTAGACTATACTCGGCAAACAGGCGTCATTTGCATACACGACCCTTTCGCTTGTGCTTCATTAGGAAAACGCGATGCGTGCTTCTCGCGACGCGTTGTCTACGCCGGCTTTTCCGGCCAAGTATCGCGTTAAGATGCCATTTCGGCTCGCCCACGGCGTCGGACAATTATACTTCGTGTTCTGAGATTGAATCAGAAAATCTCGGGCAATACGAAAACCTCGTCACGGAGAATCTTGGAAATTACAGAATTCAGCAAGTTGAAAAGTCACAAAATTTATTCTAATCGTATTTTTGGTGACTTGTTAACCAATTAACTGCCAAATTTTTATTCTCATTTTACCGTCATGACTTGTAAATTTATATGTCACACATTGAATAAGTTAGGCAACGTCGAAACAGAAGAGTATAATGTAAGAGTTTACCGAATACACATTTTATTTAATATAATATTATTGCAAGTAACAAAACAAGAACATATACATATATATGTATATATGTTTATTAAAGTATGTGTATTGAAAATTGAATTGTATATTTAGGTTCAAAAATTTGATTTGATTATAAGGAAATTTACGAGACGAAAAATGTTAACCCTTTGCTCTCGAGACCTTCTTTATTGCCTTCAAACAGCAACTATATAAAGCTTCCTAGTTGAAAAGTTTGAGGAATTTTGAAGAAATTATTATTCTTTTATCATTGATCACCAATACTGTCTGTTTCGCCATATTCAAAATATTGTGTGCATAATTCTATAGATATAGTTAAGTATTATTTATTTAAAATTGTTGCCTCAAATCAAATGGCGAAGGTCAGTCGCGTGTCGAATGCAAAGGGTTAACAAGGTTTCTTGTGTCTTTAAAGAGCTCCATCGATTCGAATGGTGGCCGGTATGTGGTGGTTCTTCACATTGATCATGGTTTCTTCGTACACTGCCAATTTGGCAGCGTTTTTGACGGTGGACAAGATGGATACCCCAATCAAGGGTGTGGAGGACCTCGCCAAACAGACGAAAATCAAGTACGGAGCCGTGGACGGTGGATCCACGTCCGCCTTTTTCAGGGTATCGATCGAACATTTTCGAAATGCTATTCACTTAACCGTCATCCGCTTGTTTGAACGTCATTTAATTTCTTGCAGGATTCAAATTACTCGACTTATCAACGCATGTGGGCAGCTATGATGGAGGCAAGGCCAAGCGTGTTCACAAAAACCAACGACGAGGGTGTCGAACGAGTGTTGAAGAAATATGATTACGCTTTCCTCATGGAATCGACCACGATCGAGTACAGAATGGAAAGAAACTGCGACCTCGATAAAGTCGGAGGTCTTATCGATAACAAGGGATATGGAATTGCTTTACCACGGAGTAAGTTGACAGCGTTTTTTTTCCAGAAACAGTTGTATCGACGAAATTACGAGGATAAAGGCTTTGAACGTGAACTCTTCCGTAGATTCGCCGTACAGAACACCTATAAGCGGCGCGATATTGATGCTGCAAGAGAAAGGGGTGTTACAAGATTTGAAGAAAAAGTGGTGGGAAGAACGTGGGGGTGGATTGTGCTCGAAGACCGATACTGAACCTACGAATTCGAGTGAACTTGGGCTAGCCAACGTCGGTGGTGTCTTCTTGGTACTTTTACTAGGATGCAGCGGATCTATATTTATCGCCATCTGCGAATTCCTCTGGAATGTCAGAAAGGTTGCTGTCAATGAAAAGGTGAGTCGCGGTTCTCTAATGGAACTTCGGTGTTTTGGGATTTTTGATCTCCGGGATCTTGGTGTTTTAGAATTTGGTAACTTTGACAGTTCCGAATTTTGTAATTGTTACACTTTTGGAATTTTTCACTTTTTGAATACAACTTTAGAATGTTAAAACATGGTAGCATAAGAATTTTAAGATTTTTGGACTTTGGAACTTTGAGACAAGGCAACCTGTCCATATACTAACCCTAGAACATCCCTACATCTCCCCAAAATTATTTAGTGATAAGACAATGTTTACATAGAAAACATATTCCTCTTTTTACTCTTTTGTTATAACTACTTACAAGAGTTCAAAAACATAGCTCTCTCAATACCAAAATAATTACGCAACGGTGAGCAATATCACCCCGCTATAACACATTAATATAATACAAATATAATATGTAAAAAAACGAATTAAAATCATCCGCAATTATCACTAACTCCCCGTGAACATTCCTGTCAGAAACGGTATCCCGTGTCATTAAAGGAGCCTCTGCTTAAATTGCATTATACCCCGCGTATCGTTTAACGTTCGCATCAGCAAAAATAAAAGGGAAGTAATTGTAATGCAAATCGCGGAAATTCTTGTGTATATCCACAATGTTGAGAAGCGAAGTACCAATAAACGTAAGTCCATCGAATAAATAGAGGGTACAAACGAAATGTTGCAAACGCAACATTGGTCGTTAATGGGTTAAGCGTCGCTGCGGTGCAAGACCACTTTTTGTCGGCATTCTTGCAGGTTACGCCATGGGAGGCACTGGTAGCAGAATTGAGATTCGCCGTGAACATTTGGGCGGAGACGAAACCCGTTAAAATCTCGAAAAGCAGCGGCACGAGTTCGATGGAAGGCGGCATCGGCAGGGCGGCTTCAACGGCTCGTTCCATTGTCGGATCCTTCCTTCGACTGGACATCCTGGACAAATTCGATAAAGATAACAACACCAATGATCGCAGCAACGATCGGAAGATTAATTGAAAGCCCCATCGCGTGTAACGTCCGCTGCTTCGTTCTTACAATTAGTGGGCCTCAGAATTAAACACTTTTTCTGTTACGTACGTGGATGACGATTTAATTTCCACGTACATTTGTACTGTATATAACAAATTTGTTCGTTTATCTGATTGAATATATTCGTGTTAACTACTTGGGACTGCCAACGTTAAATGTAATGAAATACTTGACGAGATTTGGTGAAAATAAATTTACTAACACAGAAAGTTCTCAGCTGCCTCAGTGTGGCAGTTAACGTGTTGAGGCTTTGTATAGTTACGATCTTTTATATCGCTACAAAATGTGTGTCAATTATAACAAGAACGATTTACTGTTTCAATATTGTACTAATTCATCTTGTATTGATATCTCGAACAGTTACTAGTTGTAGTAATTTTTTAAAATAAATTGAAAATTTGAGGGGAAAATGAAACGTTTATTGAGGACGAATGTTTTTTTTTTCTGGAAGCATCAAATTAAACATTCTTTTAAATATCGAATTAAATATGTGCTTAAACAACATCACATTACATACATTTTTCTAAAACCATCAAATTACATATTTCTTTCTGAGACAACAAAATTAAATACTTTTCTCTGGAACAATAAAATTAAATAATTTTTTTCCGAAAAAACAAAATTAAATGCTTTTTTCTAAAACAACATATTTAAATGATTTTTTCTGAAACAACAAAATTAAATGCTTTTTTCTAAAACAACATATTTAAATGATTTTTTCTGAAACAACAAAATTAAATGCTTTTTCTAAAGCAACAAAATTAAATGCTTTTTTCTGAAACAACAAAATTAAATGATTTTCTGGATTCACTAAATTAAATAATTCTTTAAAAGGCATAAAAACAAATGTTTATGCAAGAATCATCAAGTAAGATACTTGTTTAAAACGGCTCCAAGTAAAATGTTCCATTTAACGCAGCATAAAAAATAAAAGCAGCGAATGAGAAGCGGATTCAGGAAGAAAATTCGAGGAAGCGGGTCGAAGATGAAAGAGACGTGTCAGGCCGGCTTGTGCCTCCGCGCATAAAGTCGTCATTCTCGAAAATAGTCGCACAATAGCTACGTCATGGAAGGCAGAAATCTTCGCTGTAGGTCCGTAAAGGAATCCAACAATATTTGGACTCGGCCACAATGGCGCTAACGAACCGTGCCCTTGGTTTAGAAGATTTTCGTCCCGAGAAATCGCCTGGAGGTCCCCTGATACCAGTACCCCCTAAGAGGAAGCCGGCATCTTTGTGTCATTATTATCCAGGGACTTTTCTACGTGTAAGCACAGATCACCGGAGAAAGGACACTTTTAACTTTACCGACTAGACACGGCTTGCGTCAGAAGGAAGCTGATGAACGACTGGTACCATAACCGATGACAAACATCTTTCAAATTCTAGATTTTACGTTTTAGATTCCTACAGGTTTGAGATTGTACCTCCTGTGTAGTACATTTTATTTATTCGTTACGTTTTAGAAAGGTTGAATTGAATTATTATTAACATCGTTAATAGCTTCTTCCTGCAATTTCTTAGCACTAAAACTACCAAAGCGGTCAAATGACCAATGCACAAGTTTCTTGTTACAAGTTACGCGATTTGTCAAGACAATCTTCTTGAAATCTACGTTGATTTTCATCGAAATAAAGAATTAATGTGTAATTTATTCTTTGTGTATTCTTTACTTAATTTTCAATTTCATTATTCATTTCAAATTAAGTATAAATTATACACTGGTAGATTTAGTGTTAATGATATTTGATTTGAGTTATGTTAGGTGAATATTGATAAGTAACTATTTTATGCTTAATGTGAAGAATATTTTTGAAATTATTTATCGACGCGACGAGTTACATGGTAGTTTGAGCAAGCTTCAAAATTCTATTCCTCCACAATATTTTGTATAAAAACTTCTTTAACTCTTTGCATTACAATTTATTCGGCAAATGTGTCAGACAGACCGAACTATTTTCTGCTGCAACGTTAAAAAAAAAATGTTTTCAGTCACTCTGATGACTGAAAAAAAGGTCGAATGACAAAACTGTTTTGCATTTAGCGACCCTCAACTGTGAAAATTACAGACTCAAAATTGAACATCGAGTCGTATTAAAAATATGAACAAGGTTTACCATATTTGAATTGCGAGTGCGTCACAAGTGTAGCTCGTCATTATGACACAAGAAATAAAGAGTTAACGAAGTAAAGTGCAAACTATAAAATTTTCTATTGTCTTCCATAATATCTCAATAAAGTACATCAGCAGTAAAATGGTAACAGGTAAGAGTTAATTTGGACTGAATTTTTCTGGAAAGGCCGGATTCCGTGGTAGGAAGTCATGGTCGGCTGCCCTGCAAGTAGTTTAGTGATAAAGGTGTAAGGACATCAATTAATAGCCGTTTTCATGGCGGTTGTAAAAACCGCGTAATGCGATTAGGGATAACATTTACGGCTACCGAACGACCTGTTAACTGTACGGTATTTTTTGCAACAGGACGTTCATAATCGCGAACGTTCCACGAGACGAAGCTTTCGTTCCCTTTATAGCTACGCTGACGCGTCTTTTACGAGGTGGCGTTACTGCGCGCGTTTAGAAGCTGACATGGTAAGCCGGCTGTATTATTGACTGAAATCTTGGATATTGCGTTCCGTTTGATATCGCGAACGGTTTAGGGATTTTATTCCCGTCTCGTCGCGATCGTAATCTTCGAATCCCTCCTGCACGCGGTGGCGAAATACGTTTCACCGCGGTTGCTGCAAAAATTATTAAATCAGAACACGTGATTATGATGTAAGCTCGGTAATATTATAAATGAAGGCAAACAGACGAACGTAAGTGATGATAGAAAGTCATATAGGGATTTCAAATGGTCGATGTGCTTATTGTTAATTTATTTGTTAATTTTTATCCTCTTTTTCGGGAGGCTTGATATTATGTGGGGATGAAGGGAGTCTCGAGAGATTAGTATACGAGGTGCTCTCAGTAATGTGTATACACGTTCTATTATCATTATTTTATTTCGTTATTGACTCAATAAATCAAAGCAATAATAGTTGGTATTGTGTTGTTTGTATTATTGATGTTTATTTTTATTGTGGAGCAATCATCAACATCGGTCGTGTGTTATAATCGTTTCTTTCTTATTTCTGTGATTTAGGTTAATGTTCGTTGTTGATGTACATTTTATTGAAACATTCTACGTATTGTCCATACAATATTAAGAGTATTATCAATTCGTCATTGACAGTATTGTCAGTTTGTCAGTACTGTCGATGTGTTGGTAACATTGTCAGTATCGTTAATATTGTCGGCATTGTCAGTGTATCGTCATGTATCGCAACAAACGGAAATAACAAAGACCAGTTCGAAATTGAAGAAATTACGATCATGGTAGATGTACCAGTAGGCAGAAAAAGTTCGCAATTGCAGGATTTATCTGACAGCAAAATCCCAATCTCGAGCGGCTTAAAAAACGATGTTTCACGCTCGAGAGAAGTATATTTTGTTGTAGAATTTTCTTCGCGAGTAAAATGAACAAATCCTGTTACCCATTCCCAATCTATCTCGATGTTTGCTCTCATTGTTCGCGTATTACATTGTATTCCAGCCAATCCTATCCGAATCGTCTTTAAAATCGAGCCCCGCTCCGTTTTATTACTGCTGTTTTAAATTTAACGCACCACACTTTTATGCAATAAAGCACGCAACACGAAATGAACGTGTACAGGGTGTTCAATAAAATTCCTGTATTTTTACGTATGCAAATTTTTTAATTTTCTGTCACAAATCTTGAAGATTGTAAATCTCAAGGTTCGCCGATAGATGTATGATCAAAGTGCACATCCTAGATTCCGTATCTCTAGTTTATAAATTTTTATGTTCCTAGATTTCTAAATTTGTACCTAGTTCCACAGATTTGAAAGTCCACGAGTACATATTTTATCAAATTTTTGGGTTTTTAAATCCCTAAATCCCCAAATTCCGATGATCTCTTTTCAGATACCGAAATTTCAAGATTCACAGGTATCTATTTCTCAAATCCCCAGATCTCCAAGTTCCTAGATTTCCAAGTCCTTAGATTCTCAAATCACAGAGTCTGAATACTTACGGCCTCAATTTCCTATGTCCCAAAATTCCTAGATTCTCAGAAACCTACGTCCTCAGATTCCCAATTCCACAAATATCTAGATTCCCAAAACTCTAGATTGGTAAATCTCAAGATCTAGATATGCCCACATTGTCAAATTTCTACGTCCTGAAATCCACAAATCCCCCAAATCTACATCCCCAAATTTCTTGGTAGTTTCCCAATTTCCTATGTCCTCAAGTTCCTAAATCCCAAAGTCACTAGATCTTCAAATTCCGAAGGTTCCAAAAACGTGTGCCGCCAACGTTTAGATCCCGCAATTTCTATGTCCCCGAATTCTGAAATCTCTAAATATCCACAGCTTGAAATTCAAAAATCCCCAAACTTCTAGATCCTCAATTTTCTAGGTCCCTAAAACCATTGAACCTTTGAATTCTTAGCTCTCTGATCTCGTGATTCCTCAATTCTTCTCTCTTCAAAAACCTATATCCCCACATTCAAAGATCGCGATAATAATAGTCCCCAACCTCCCACGTCAGCAATGTCTCGACCTTGAAACTCCGAATTCAGTTCGAAATTGATTACAGCTGAAACCATCCGCTCAAATTTTCAGATCTCCATAAACCCTAAAAAATCACAGAGTACCAAGTCCTGTCACTCCTTGATCGTCGCATTTTCCCTAGAGAAGACATCGTTGCTCTCGACTGTACATCCCGCGTACCGCGTAAAAATGGGACGGTCTTTTTTCAAGCACCCCGTGTATATAGCCGAGGCGAGCCCGTTCCAGCCGCGATTAGCGAAACCGTGGTCGATGGTGATTTAAACGGGTTGAGGATTTAAGCGGCTAGCGGATTCAGATTATCGAGGAATCCTCTTAATCGACGCCGGAATAAATCGTCGTGCAAGGGGTTAATTAAGTTTTATGGTCGGTGAGTCGGTGGCGGTGTTATGCAGGTATACACCGGCCGGTTTATCTACGATACATCTTCATCTTGGCAAGGCTGACTCGGCCAATTGAAGCCTCCTCTTCTACCGAATGTTACGCTCGCTCGCACGCTCGTGCGCTCGCGCGCGCGCTTGTTCGCGATCTTATCGCGGCTTGGCGAAAACAACAGGTGCACGAAATCACGGCCTTCGCTTCCATGTCCTTTACGACCGCGCCGAATTTCAAATAGCGTCGTAAAATTGTATCCTTGTTCGTCGGCCGGCGTGTCTTCCTCCGGCAGACCTTGTCGGCCATCCCGATTCGACGGGGCGGTATACGGGCAAACGTAACATCGATCTGGTTAGAAAGCCGGACGTATTATTCGTGTTTTCGAGACCATGAAAGATTTTCGATGATATTCCCGATCGTGTTTCTAGATTAGATCCAGATACCGTCGCGGCCGATGATTTATGTAAGCGGTACCGGGAACAGCGTACTCGGTCTATTAACTCTCCATTCTGACAGTAATTTTGTATCATTCTCTAATAGCGTTAGTACGTCACAAACTTCGATAGATCATAGAAATTAACAAATACGTTAAAACTGATTTAACCGTATAATATGTACAATACATATTCGTCGCTGAAACTAAGTTGCTCGACAGTTTCATTTTTCCTGTGCAATAATCTCACGACATCTCCAAACATTCTGCAATCTCCAATCTTTTACAGAGAACAGTCATCGAATCACCAAGGTGTCAAATAAAATTGCACCTGTGCACTTTCCAAGAGTACGGTGAGAAAAAGTATTTGTCCTACGAGTGAGCGTGCAGTTATAACATCGTCGATGTCGAATAAAGGTTAATATCAAGCATCGTGACTTTTTTTTGATAAAAAGGCCTTACATACACGCGTAGGTGATCTAGATCCATCCACCCCGTGTAACGTTGGAAAAGAAATGGCGAACGTATTTCGATGAAATCCGAGCGGGGTGTCTGGGTCATTCCAGAACTAGATATCACCGGCTAGATCATGGAGCCGCGGTATCAGTCGGTTCTGTTCCGAGTGACATTCGCGAAATGTCCGGCATACCATCGGGCGAAGGTAGGTGGACGGTCGTCCATATAAAATCCGAAGGTGTTAAGCAAAGGGAGGCGTGCGTGGAAGCTGAAACGTTGCCATCCTCTCAAAGAGGGAACCGCGGCCGGCCAGCGAGCGCCGGCTCGTAGGAATTGAAATTGATTTCGGTCGACTTCCATTACTCAAAGAGGACCAGAGAACGCGCACCGACAAAAGTCACAGACCGATCCTACGTGGATAAGAGGCTTGCCCCCGTAGCCCAAGACCCGGTCGAACCAAAGGAAAGGTTCCAGCCGACCATGGCCCAGGAATTCCTGGCGAGTTTTACCAGCGGGAGAGAACAGAGTCCGCAGGATTTTCTCTGTGTCTTTCTCTCCTTCGTGCCCGAGACTCTTTGCCCTTCCGTCCGATGGCGAACGGTGGTGCGGAATCAATTTTTAGCCGGCCGTGCCTTGTTGCCCGATCGGGGATGAATGGGGAGGATCGCGGGGAAGATTCCTGCGGGATGATTGCAAGTTTTTGCGCGGGGAGGGCGATGAACAGCCACGATGTTTGAATAGCGGTGTCGATTGTTTGCTTGTTTTGGGAACTAAGTGGAATTAATGGGAAACGTGGATCGGAGGGTGGGTTCGACCGACTTTATTTCCAGCTGCGTCGGATTTACTTTTGTCGATGGAATTGACATAATGTTCATTTTCTACGAGATGGTGATGCGAATAACAAAATCATTCATTTTATTCCCATCATTTCTTTAAGATCGTCTACGATTTTGGTCTAAACTGTCTCTGCAGCCGAGTCAGTTTGTTTGGATAATTTACTGAAGATTCATCGCCCATGTTCTTTATCTGAACTTCGTAGGTGATTCATTTTATTTGGATGATTTACTGAAGGTTCGTCGGTCAGACTTTGGTAAAAGATTCCGATAGTTCTTTGAAGCTACATTAGTCACATTTTTATCAACAGTCAATCAATAGTTGACAATTCAAATGCAATGGTTACACTTCAATTAATAATATCAGTTATGAAGGTCCAATTCATAATATCAATTATGACCATTTGTAGAGTGAATTGCGGTAATTCAATTGATAACATCAATTATAATAATTCAATTAATAAAGTCAATTATGACAATGCAATTAATAGTGACAGTTGGGGTAGTTGAATCGACGATATCAGTCGTGATAATTCAATTGATAACATGAACAGTGATAATTCGTTTGAAAATATCAATTGTGATAATTCAATTGACAACATGAATTGCAATAATTCATTTGAATATCTGAATTGTGAAAATTCAATTGATAACATCAATAATGATAATTCGTTTGAAAACGTGAATGATGAAAATTCGATAAACTTTCCAACAATTTCTGAATGAACGTTCTGCTAAATATGTCGGCACGATTAAAGAATATTCGGCCGTTTCTTGCATTTCATGTTCTGACGTAACCGAAGAAACTTCCACTCCTCGAAACCTCTTGAATATCAGTCTCGTCCCATATTGGAGACGTCGGCGTGTCGTTTGACGGCCCCGGAATTCCCGATGGACTCGTCAGATTTTTCCATTGTGTCACCCGTCATGCCCTTTATGACTGACGGTAACCACGAGAAAAGCGGGACCACCCGGTTAGGTAGCACTCCAGAACTTCCGGAATTTTTCTATACTCGTTGTTCTCGGTAAAGGTGCTGGACTCTGCTTCGGGGAACCTTACCTGCTGGAAACGTCAGGGGATTCGTGAAACTTTTGCTTGAATTCGTTGGTACACGAACGGGGTATTAGCACGACAACCTTTCGACGAACAGAACAATGAGGTGGCTCGAGATTATGAGCGAAACTCGTGAAGGAGTCCAACTGAAATTGCTGTAAGAACTGCTTGTACTCTGGAAGAACCCTTTACTTGCTTCACATTCTTGTACAGTTACTTTAATACAGTTAAATGATTGTGTTAAACGTGAAAGCACTATAATCTTCATTTTATGCTAACGAACTTTCGGGTAGAACTTGTGTTCGCTTTTAACTCTTAAATTAAAATTGAAATTGTAATTGAAATTGAAATTAAAATTGAAATTAAAATTGAAATTGAAATTGAAATTGAAATTGAAATTGAACTTAAAATTGAAATTAAAATTGAAATTGAAATTGAAATTGAAATTGAAATTGAAATTGAAATTGAAATTGAAATTAATATTGAAAGTATAATTGAAGTTAAATTAAAAATTACTTTTTCAATTTCAAAACTGCTTTTGAAATATTCCTTACTGTTCTTCTAGTAAATTTTTCAGTTTCAAAGGCAATTTATCCCTGAATTTCAAAAGCAATTCTGTACGTAAAAATTGAGAAGAAAGGAACTATGAATACAATTGTTGTTTTCGATTTATCACAAAGAAGTACTTATAAATAACGAAATAATTGGTATGACAATTTGAAATTCGTGGCAATTCACGCGTGTTGTACTCCGCTGCTGACGCCATATTACATTTCTGGTCTCACTCTGGTTACATTATCCTTCGCGTACCCGATCCGCGAATCGAAGGAACTTCCAGAGAACTATCGAAAACAACGCCGCGTTTCAGAACCGACGACCGCTCTGTCGTATAATTTTCGCCGATGATCGAGATAAATAAAAGCTTCGACGAGCTACCCCGCGGTTCGTTTCGGCCGGCATCAGAAAATTGTTACACGAGGGCCGATCGGTAACCCGTGACGCCACTTTCGGCATAGGGCCATTACTTCTCTTACTTTTTTAACGATCCGTCTGGATGCGTGGTGTTTCCGAGGGCCAAGGAGGAGCTCGCGTTCTCTTGGAGGTTCGCCGACGAGAGAAGCACCCCGCTGCGATAGTCTGGGGTCCCCTTAACAAGCGGCGATACCATCGTGATCCTGCTTCCCGAGAGTTGGCTTCGGCTTTGCATACCGCGGCGACCGCGTCGCGACGCCTTCCACGTCATCCTAGCATTTCGACGGCACGCGATCAACTATGAATGAACTTTGCACTCTTGCAAATTTTCTCGCATCCCCGACGGGCGTTGCACCAACCCCCTCGTGAAAACTTTACCTCGAATTAGTCCCTTGCAGCTTTCCGGATATGCAGCCCCGTATAGTCACTTTCATTTTTAACCCTAGAAGTAAATAAATTGTGCAGCATTACCTAACATATACAACTATTAGCTCCATAAAACACGACAGATATTTTGACAAATGGACGGCAAGAAAATTTTGTAATAA
The DNA here is from genome assembly GCA_947623535.1 of Coelioxys conoideus. Lineage (NCBI taxonomy): Eukaryota > Metazoa > Arthropoda > Insecta > Hymenoptera > Megachilidae > Coelioxys > Coelioxys conoideus. The sequence goes on along the minus strand of OX392457.1, from coordinate 12,843,357 downwards.
AAAATGCCAAACCCGAAACCAGTCATTTTGACTGGTTGCTGGTTCTAGTGTTAAAGCACCTAACAGTTGTAAAATATATCGTCCGTTTGACTACGTTTCAAACGAGTGTTAACGCCATCAAATGCATAAAATTTAAAAACCAGGAGAATGTTTTACGTTGCATTGTATAAATGGCTACAAATACAAAATATGTATATACAAACTTATTAAATATATACAATTATATATGAAGTATATAATTAAAAGTATTTTGATGTATTATAATATTGTATAACATATGTGCACATCGTATGATATGATAATAATTAATGAACAAATTGAGCAAATCATTTTTGTTACAATTTTTGCCTCTCGTAATTTAGAGCGGACCCTTTCATTATTATAATACAATCCTCAGCGCCTCACAAACAGTTTTCAATACGTCACAGGCTGTTCTTCGTACCTGAAAACTTTCTCTACTTCGCCAGTTGCTATTAACTGGACGTAGAGAAACTTTTCACCCTAATTGAAAATTTAAATTGACCCAAATATTTATTCCCGAGAATCGGGTATAAAATTTACTCGGTTGGCTCGCGTGCGGTCGTTAAGAGTCGGCCGATAAGCAACCCCCAATTAGCAACCCCCCGATGTTTCCGCTGTTATTTTCCCGCCTCGTTTATTATTTCCCTTTTTCCTTTCTGTTGCTTCTTCGATATCGTTTAGATGCAACTGTTTGGGGAGTATTGGATTAAGACCTTCGAGTGCCATAGGCATTATATTTTGAGGACCTCGCATGGAAATTTGGGAATTTGGCAATTCGGAAATTTGGTGTTTAGGTCTTTGGAGGTTATGGAACTTGATATCTGGAAATTTGATAATTGTAGTAACTGAGAATTTGGTGATTTAGGGATTTGAGGATGTAGGAATTTGAGATTTGGAGATTCGGAAATTTGAAAATTCGATGACTTGGAAACCTAAGAATGTAAGAATTTGAAGATCTGGTGAGTGGTATATTGGGAAATTTGAAACTCTAAAGTTGGAAATTGTGGAATTCGGAATATTTGAGAATTTGGAAATTTGGGGATTTGGAAATGTAGATATTTGTGAATTTGGGGATTTGGGGATTTGAAAATGTAGATATTTGTGAATTTGGCAATTTGGCAATTTGGAAATGTAGATATTTGGGAATTTAGAAATTTGGAGATTTGAGAACTTAGCAATTTAGTAACTGAAAAATCACAAAGCTTAGACACTCAGATATTCGAACATTAAAAACTCTTGAAACTAGTGAACTTTGAAACTTAGAATTTTGGAAGCTTGAAAACTTGAAGAATTCAAGAGAATGCGGCCAAAAAATTCCAAAACCTCAACAAGCACAGTATGATACTCCGTCTAACGCTGTAAATAGTTATTTCGTTTATTGTTTAATCCAGCGCGGCGTTGTATCAGGCTGGTAACCTTTCTCTGTCTCATTCCGTGGAGCAAGAAAAAAAGAAGTGAAATATCGTTTTATGGTAATCCACGATCCGCCGTATATCAGAGGCCGGCGTGTTCCTTTCTTTTTTTCGGACGTCCGCTTTTGGATACACCGGCCCACTAGGCATATATTATATATCAGTTGTGTTTATTAGGGAGCGAAAACGTGTCTACTGTACGCGGCCGGGATAAAGGCGGTGACTACAAAGGAAAGCAAGACAAGGTAGTTTGCTGGAGAGCAGCAGCTTACGGTGAACCAACACGAGCTACTTGTTTGCACGAACGGGGCCCGGTCACCTACTACGCAAGTTTACACGAGCCAACAGGCCTCGCTTATCGTCCACCATCCTGTTTATCGTTATTAAAATACGCTTAACTGTTCTTTGCTGGTAATCCAGGCTGTTTAAAGGTTTCGGGATTAACACTTGCTCGACACTTGCCCTGTACCTTGTTTCGGAAGACCCACCTATGGCCTCGATAACCCCTCTCTCATCATTGGCCTTCTTTTTAACGGAATTAAAGTCTTTGAATTATCACGAAGGTCGATTTTTGTGGATTTCATTTATTTTGCTGAAAAATATTTTCAACGAGGAATTTTTTCGATTTTCGTTGACTTGTTCATTTTTCAATAAAAATTACAGAATATATCTCCTACTTATTTCTTGAGTTAACATACTATACTAATTTTCGCTATTAACTTGATAGATAAAGATGCTTATATCAAAGATAAAGATTTGTGTAATCAGGAGTATATTAGCTGGTACTGATTAGTTTTTTAAATTAGTACATTAACATATTATCTCACATATAATTAATTTTTTAAATTAATATATTAAGATACCAATTTCTTTCAGTATACTAAAATCAACGTCGAAAATAAAAAGGCTTATAATCTAAAGTAATGTACTAATTAATTTTTTTAAATGAGTACATTTAAATATCAATTTTCAGTAAAACGTTAACATTCATTTCTATCATAAAGATTCTTGTAATAAGAAATTATTGCTTGTTACGATTGTCATAAATCTCCTGAGAACTTCATAATGTCTTTCATTAAATCGGATACAGGAAAAGTGTTCGGAGAGGGTATAGAAAATTTATCGACACTTCAGGAAGCGAACATTATTGGCATTTAAATTTAATAACCTATAGTCGCGGCGTGACCGCATGCAATCGAACGAAATCGATATAATCGGCTTCCGCGATGATATAACCTCATTAGCTTACGATTTACACGAGATCGTGATAAACATTGAACAATGCGAAACGTTCCATCGTATGCATTGTTTAGTTTAAAGTTCACCGAGGATGTTCATCATTCATGACACATATTATTCTGGAAATTTCAATCAGTCACGGATGTCGCGGATCAATAAACTTTACGCGAATTCGAAATTCTGTTTGATGATTGCTATTGATACGCTCATATTTGCTACTTGTTGCATGCTGCTGCAAAAACTGTATTACCTATGCAAATTTAACTCGAAATTATACCATCAACTCCTCCACCATTTCTTATAACATTTTGTTGCCATTCTGTTATCAACTGTTTTACGCTCATTAAATGGGGATTTCGAGTCACAAAGTTTTACTGTTAGAGTTTCACGGTTTTACAATACCTAAATTTCAAGGTTGCCCTGAAACTCTTGCTCTAAGCTCTAAAAGTTCAAACTTTTAAAACACTTCAGTTCTAAAAGTCCTGAAGTTTTATCGTCTCGAAATTTCTAAGTCCCAGAATGTTAATATTTGCTGGGGCCCAAAGACTTAAACTTTCGAAGCTTGCAAATTTCAAAAATTTCCATATTCTGAGATTCACAAGTTCTGAAGTTCATCAAATTCTGAAATTCCCTACCCCATAATTGTCTAATAACACATTTCCAAAATTTCAAAATTTTCAAATCCGTAAGTTCCCAAGTCCAAAAATTTTCAAATCACAAAACTTGTAGGTCCCAAAATTCCCTAGTTCGATAATTCCCAAGCCTTAAATTGTGAAATCTCAAATTCTTCGTATCCCAAAATTCTCTGGGCCCACAATTCCCAAATCCCTAAGTTCCCAAGTCCCAACATTCTCAAACCACAAAATTCACAAGTTCAAGAATTCTATAGTTCAAAAATTTGCAGGTCCCAAAATTGTCAAATCCCTAAGTTCCCAGGTCCTAAAGCACCTGACTCCCAAAACTCGAAAACCATCAAACTCCCACGGTTTCAATATTCCCAAAAGCCTAAAATCCCAATGTTTCGAGGCCCTAAAGTTTCCCAAATTCACAAAAATCCTAAATTCAAATATTCCTACATCCCCGAACTTGTAAGTCCCAAAATTTCAAGTTCAGAATGTAATGTTAAAGTCTCTGGAGAACGCGAGGGTACAAATAAGCATTTCCCTGCGGAAAACGAGTGAAAATAAAAATGTCGATATTCGAACTGAGAACATGAACGATGGAGAATGATAGGAAACTCCGGGGCCTTAATTACAAGGTCGCACAGGCATTTGGCCGTAAGGTGGACACCGTTGAACGTGCAATGCATCCCGAGGGACAAAAACCGGCAGACGTGTGCAAAGCATCGAGAGATAATCACTGCCACGTGACTGCCGCCACGCCGACCCGTTTTTGCGAGCATTACGTATCCCTAATCCGGCCCAACAGGCGCCATAATTGTTTCGCCCCTGTCCGAACTTCGCCACCGGGCGTAATCCGGTAGGGACTCGTTGCCAACGAATTTTTAACCAAGATTTAAGCCGATCCTTAAGCTAGTTTTCCTTTTTTTATATCTTATGCTCAATACACTTCTTATTTTCTTATCTTTATTGTCTCTTGCAGTCATCTTATGCGATCATCCTCATTTTTAAGACTCTGGCACTGATGGCGATGTTTTAACGATGGATGATTTCGGATGAAGTCCTTTAAGGTTTTTGTGAATTGTTATGAAGCTGGGTGTTCGGAAATTAAATTCATCAAACTTTGTTCTTTTACGATGTTTGCGATATTTATTTTACTGTTTTTTTGCAATGGATGTTGCAACTTGGTGATGTCGGTGAGACTTTTTTGATCCCTTGATTGTTTGAAATCTTTTGATATTTTCAAAATTGTCGGAAGAAATTATTATATTACCGACACATTTGTTTTTATCCTCTCTAGAAGACATGCATATAATGTTATATGCAATATTTCTGAAAAATATATACTCAAAAAATTGAACCAATTTCATTAACACATCGTTGAAATTCGGTTACTTTTATAAAATCGTCTAATACCGAGAACAAATACTGAGAATTCAGTGATTCAAAAATTCTCCAGTTTGATTAAAAAATCAAAATTCAATCGAAAATAATTGTTGAAACGTATTAGTAAGTAATGAGAATTCGATAAAACATCCTATGATTTCATCAAAAAGCAACGGATATTCAATCAATAAATATTCCTCAATGTATACCAATCAGAAAATTCGATCCCAATCACCAAATGCGTTGAATTGAACGAAACCATGCGATTCTATTAATAAATCCATAACTGTGGCCACATAACTTTTTCATGGAGGCCGTTCGGTAGCTTTTGTAATCGGTCTCGCTTTTGTTTTTGGAACGGGCAGCAAAGCCAACGTGGTCCCCGGCTATCGTCTGATCTCTCGGTCTTTAAATCTCCTTCATTTATAAGCGCCTCTTAACGATCTCTTCTCCGCAGGATCCGCCGATTTAGTGCACTCGAATGCAAATGCCTTCGGACGAATTTGTCGGCTGGATCTGACGAACCGACAAATACCGATCACGGCGACCTGGACGTTTCCTTATCGTAATGGCTTCTTAGAACGAGCCCTTATCAATTTTACAAACCGGTCCGGTAATCTTTATTAATTGGATGTTGCTCGCGAGTCATTCTCCCTTTTCATTTAGTTATTACATCGATATCCCCGCTACCGCGCATGTATACGTCCAGTTTAACAAAGATTTCCTTGATTTAAATGGTCGTTTTAATGCGATAAACAAGAATCGTCGTTGCCTCGTTTTTAATCCATATTTTATCGCAAATTGCAAATTATCGGCCGACATTGGCGTAGCTGAGACTCGGGAATATTTATACTCGAGGATTTGTAAGGTACGTGACTCGAAGATTTGATGATATCGACTTTTGAGAATTTTGGGAAGGGGGTATTCGAAAATTTTGTAACACGGTGTTCGGGTATTTGGAGATTTCAGAATTTGAGAATTTGGAGATTTGACAATTTGAGTATGTACAATATTGGGGATATTGGAGATTGGAAATATAAGTATTTGAGGATGAGAGGATTTACGGATGTGAGAATTTGGGTTTGTGAAATTTTGGGAATAAGAGAATTTGGGGATGTGAAATTTTGGGATTATGAGAATTTGGGTATGTGAAAATTTGGTGATGGGAAATTTTGGGAATATGAGAATTTGGTGATATGAAAATATGGAGATATAAAAATTAGGGAATGTGAGAATCTGGGGATGTGAAATTTTGAAAATATGAGAATCTGGGTATATACAAATTGTGGGGAAAAGGAATTTGCGAATTTAGAAGTTTGAGGATGTAAGAATTTGGGAGCTTAGAAACTTGGCTATCAGGGAATTCGATAATCTGTTAATTTGGAAATTTAGAAATTGATAAATTTACGTATATGAAAATTTAAAAGTGCGCAAACTTGCCAAAAATTACAAAATGAAGATCAGTACACATTTTAGGGGGAGTAGACCAACCCCGGTTGCAACCTAGCTACGCCAATGTCGCGCGGTCTTTTCTTAAGGGGTTTGGTAACGCGTTAAGCTTGACGGTGCTTTTTATTTGGTACATTCGAAGTGGATTGCTGTTTCTTCGAATTTCGTACTAATGTTCCTTGTTCCACGATTTATTCGCGCGTAAATGTTTTCTCGCGGTTACACTGGTCGCGCAAAAAGCACCGTTTCTCGCCTAATCACCGAAGCTAAATTGCGTTGAACACCGTTAGTGCTTAGACGAATGACCATGTAGGAACTCTGTGTACTGTTAACGCCGGTGTTTCAGAGTCAAACTTAAAACTGTACATCGTTGACTAATGATCGGCGATGTACAGTACCGGCGTGCATACAAAGGAAATGCTAGTTGAAAAATATTAAATGTGTTTAATTAAAGTGATTAGCTTCAATCATAATTATGATTTAAGATGATTCTCCGTGGAACATACCGATTTTCTCATAAAATTCGATTATCGTGATGTAATGATTTCGACAGAATATTAGAGTATGTCATACAAAATGGTTGACGTGGAAACACAAAAGTATAACCTAACTTGATGGCACAAAAGCAGCAATAATTTACATCTTAGAATAATAAAGGAATTTTCGGTATGCTGTGATATAAAGAATGTATAATTTTCAAGTTATGTAACCTTCTTGAAACACCACATAGAACTTTTAAATTGATTCATTGTCTTAGGATGCTATATAGTCAAAGTGTATTAAAAGTAGTCTGGCGGTGTCTAAATCATTTTATTATTACTTATAATATTTTCAATATGATTTATTATTACTTATGTTATGTAGCCAACTTATGTACTTTATCATATTGTTTAAAACCTGAATACGAAATCAATTTTGCGCATTATTTGTCCCAAAATGTTCAGAAACGCGTCCTGCACCGTTTCAACGTATCCGTTCTCATACATCACGGGATTCCAGAAACTTTAAAGACCGCTAAAGCTCTTTCAATCCATTCCCGATCCTCGTAGCTGTCGTTTGACACGGTGAATTCTCGATCCACCGAGCGATCCATCATTTTAACAGTGAAAGAGTAAAAGGAAGTCGCGTAACACGTGTCGGCCAAGAACATCAACGAAAGGAGCGGAATCGTCGAGGCTTCGACGAATTAGAGGCGCTTATTTTCGCGTGGCAAAACAGTCATTAAAAAAAAAAAACGAAGAAACACAGGAAAAAGAAGCAGATATTCGCCGATGGAATAATCCAATGGCTGATCAAAGCACGGATTCGAACAGCCGACGATGCCGACGGCTAATTAAGCGCCGGTGGATTTCTCGATGCGGCTGCCGGGACTCGCGAAAACATTACATGATCGGTCGTCGTATACGATTACGTCGTTTTTATACGTAATAAAAAAATGAAAAGGGACAACGTCGTAGCCGCGTGGAAGACCGTATTGGTGCCTGTTTCCATAGCACGTCCATGGCCATGCCGGGACATCACAGGAGAGCTTCCGATCTTTTGAATATTCCCGCTCGCGACGGAGGATGTTTCTCCTTATATGACCGACGCTTTTTAGCGCTTGTCCCATGCTCGGCAGTTTCGCGCAAACGATTTTTAATTAGATTTTTGCCGAGCGCTTCGGTGCAGTTATGGGAAGCATTTTTAGATTAGTTCGATTTCAAGTTGCTGATTTTCGTTGAAAACTGAGTACAAAAATCAATTTCATATTGTTAATATGAATTATGCACTCGTGCACTTTTGAAAAGTGCATAAATCATTTTTTCCAACACAAATTACATAAAAGCGATATGCTGGACGGTCACGCACGAATCACGATCGTAGTACGCGATATCGTAAACCGTAATCTTCGATAGTAACTCGCGATGTCATTTGTAATCGAATAAATCGTAAGGAACTAAAGTATAAGTTTGAAACGAAAGAAGGGAGTGTAGAATCGATACGGAAACCCGCGACAGCTATCGAACCCGAAACCTTTCAGGACAATTGTCGCGCATCCGAGTGCAGCAAGCGAGTAACTAACCAGAACCTCGTCCACAAAGCGACTCCTAATACAGGGTACCGCTGTATCAAAGTGATTCGTCGCGGTGCACTTTGAGCGATCGCGAAAGTAACCGTGTTCGTTGTACGTAGAATACGATGGCGCACGTAGCCGTTGCTTTAAGGGATGCGAATCGGTTTTCAGGGTTGCTGCCGAGGAGGAGACGTCGGCGAGTCGGCCATCAAAGCGAGAGACCGTTTCGTCGCAATAGAAAAGCGCATAACCACACCGCATAGAGAGGCTCCATGGTTCACAATGCCGGTCACATGTCACCATCTCTTTGAACCTTGCCGACGGCCTCTTTCTTCTAGCATCGGCCACTACACATCCCCCCACTGTTCACCCTCCGACCTGTCACGGCCAATGAGCACCTCGTATGCTCGATTTCGGATCCAATCGGTTATGCTAGTTCAATGGATGAGGTAAGAGAGAGAGACGGGGAGGGAGAGCAGGTTGAGGTTCTTGTTCGGGAGAATCCATCCGGGGTCGGCCGCGTACTTTCCAAACACGACACGGGAACGACGAACCAGATAGACCCAGATTGTCTCAAAGTGTGCGTCCGCGATTATTGGTTTTCGAAAATGGAACTTTCGGGAGTGGAATTTGGAGATTTTTAGGGGTTTAAGCGACGGCGTTGTGGGATCTTGGGGTTTTTGAGATATTAAGAGTTTGGAACTTTGTAATTTTGAGACCGTCGAGCTTTTCCAGAATCCTTGAGTTCTTCCAGAACCTTAAACCTTAACCTTGTCTAGGACTTTGGAGTTTCTTAATTTTATACGTAGAATTATAAATTATTATTATGAACAGAATTATACTCAGGGGTAGTAAAACATCACATTGGCAATTTCAACAATTGCAACCAATTTAACCAGTTCTCTGTTTGACAATATAATTGAAGGAAGTTAAGTTGCAATTAACATAATAGCATATCACACATATTGATACATTTGAGTGACGTATAATGTGTCACTCACAAATAATTGTATTTTAATAAACTACAAAATGATTTAAAATCTATTTACAAACGGAAATCAGAAATAATGAAACCTCTACAATAGGTTTTCCAGTTCACTGCAGTACTGTACGTAGACGTTAATAAACACTATTGTTGGTAAACGGGAATAGAACTGCCAGATCGAAAATTCAATATAATCATTCGAATAGTTCGAATAGCTTTGACAACGAAATAGCAGGTCGTGCAATGTACCGAGAGTACAGGTTGCATTATTCGCATGCGTCGAGTCACAAAAGAGTACGGCTTAAAACGTCGCGTGCTTTTGTTTCTGCAAACGAATAAAAGTCTAATTCTGTATAGGCATGAAACGCAAATCCCTTTGGAAAAATAAAGGGAAATAAAGCTATCGCGGCTCGCTTTGATGTCCAAGTGTATTAACTCGAATTAGTGCTGAATTGACCTACAAGCACAATTATCACTTGCTTAGGCTACCAGGGAAAGGGAGACATCACTGAAATTTTAGAACATCATTTGTTATGTTTTCAATTTTTTCCGAGGTTTCAATGTTTCTAAATTTTCAAATTTCTAAACCCCAAAGTCAAAAGTTTCCAAATTCCCAATTTCCCAATTTCCCAATTTCCCAAATTTCCAAATTTCCAAATGTTTAAGTATCAAATTTCTAAATCTCCAATTCTCAAATTTTCGAATATTTAAATTCTTGACTTCACAAATTTACGAGTCACCAAGTATTTAAATTCTCAGATTCCCTATTTTCCAAATTCTCAAGTTCCCAAATCCTTAATTTCCCAAATTTCCAAATCCCAAGATTTTAGATCTGTCGAATTGCTCGATTTCTAAATTCTAAGGTTTCAAATTTTCCAAATTCCTACGTTTTCAAATACTCAAGTTTCACAATTTCAAAATATCAAAATTTCCAAAAATCCAAATTCCTAAACTACTTAATTTCAAAATCTAAAAGTTGTCCATCATCCAAATCCCTAAATTTCCAAATTTTCGATACTCGAACTCCCCGAATTCTCAAATTTTCACTCTTTCTCCAAAGATGCGACAAAATGTTTGAAATGTTTGTAACACTCGAGGGTCTTAATGCTTAATTGGACACTCCGCTTTATGTCGAAACGCGAAATACACTGCTGCGTTACGCGCCGAAGCACAAGGTGTGTGATTATGCTTCATGTTGATCCGCGGACCGTGTTAATTTGAAATGCAAACCCATTCCGATACCGCACGATCCCGCAGAACCGTGCAGCAACGCCACCATCGTTCGTCCGCCATCTTACGCTTCCCTCTCGTGCTGTTTATGCAAAATGGAACAAACTATCAACAAGTTAAACGCGCGGAGAAATACGTTTAACATTAGATACCGGCGCATAAAATTCAAATAAGCAGGAACACGCCGTACGTATCCTGTAAAATATGTATAGCCGCTTTTAAATGGTTCATTTAGTTCATGAATGTAACATTGCAAACCTCGATCTCGAGTTCCGCCAACTTTCTGATTCGATGTACTTTGTCGGGTATTATAGTTTTCTGCAGAGAAGACGGCTATATAGAGAATGGAGCGCTAGTTGTCAACGTAGAAATTTAGTATGCATTATAACCGAGTAGAATTTCGGTTAGATTATGTTAGTATAACGGTTAGATAAAGTGGACGCTGTTTCGAGCGAAGATATGGGCAATTATTTATAAAGTAGATAACCTTGCCGAGTTCAACGACTTTGAAATATGTTGTCAAGGTCAATATCCTAAGTGTAGTATTTTTTCGTAGATGTACAAGGTGTCCAATTAATCATACAACCAAAAGAAAATTAATTCTACATCGGAATATGAATAAAGATAAAGAATATGAAGAATCGACCAAGCATATGAAACCACGTTTTTCACGGAAGGTTTGTATTCGGGAAGGGCCGAATTGATGGACTATCCGAAATAATAGTCAGACAACTTTTTTTAACCAAGATACATGAACATTATGATACGTGAACACAATTTTTTTATTCTCTATTTGCCTACAATAGAAAACATGAACAAATCTTAAAAAAAAAAAAACACAAAAAAATCTGCATGCACAAAAACTAAAGGTAATTGCAGCTACTTCTTTTCGAATGAGAGAAAATAAGCATAACATTGTCCAACGAGTATATTCGGTTGTATTTATATAGAAGACCAAAGCTGCAGGTCTGACGAGTTAACTCTGGTGCGCAGAAAAAAGCCATGTCCTTAAACCTCAGTTAATTCGGGTGAGTGCGTTAAGAGGTTAAAACATAAGCTTTGAAACCATGTACACATTTGTCGAAGAGAGTATATTGAAACATTTTAACACTGAAACTACCGACATATAATGCACAATTACTTTGATGTTAAAAATGAATAACCAGACGGTGAAACATAAATGAATACATTTATAGATTCTGTATCTTTATGACAATTAGCATAAATATCAAAAAGACCAGCTTAACAAATGTTCTCGTTTAAAGTAGCAAACTTGTAGAAGGGTCATTTGAGCCCTTTGGTAGTTTTAGTGTTAATGAACATCACTGCAAGAAACTAAAACCTCGACAACGTATTCAAATAACGTTGCAAATTTCATTATTCTCGTCAACGTGGTGTAGTATTAATTACATTAAACCTCGTGAAGGTAGTGTATCTGCAAATAGAGCTGCATTACGAAACCAAGGTACCAGTTCTAACAGTACCAACGTGTCGAACAAGTTGGGTAAGAAAAATTTGGGCAAAGATCAACGAAACAACGGGCACGATTGCTGCGGGTAGCTAGAACAACCCCACAACCGGTCGTCCCAGCAAAGGATCTTCGATCGTGGCCGTGCGGTCCAATTCGTGGAACACAGAAGACACGTATCGCGGCGATCTAAAGACGAGGCAACGATATTACGGTGGGACCACGAAAAGGACACGTGTTCCGGACACGTGTGTCCTCCTCTTGCACTTATCTAGTGGCCTATCTAACCGCATTGTATCCTGGTCCATTGTAGCTACGAGGCCAGCTTCCTATGCGTTGTCGGCCACCACCAAAGCTCCTCCTATAAATTCGAAACCAGTTTAATGAAACGGCTTCGATTCGCTTTCACATTTTCCGAAAACCCTAACTAAACTGCCGTCTCGCCTTCGCGAAAATTGTAAACGTTCCTTGAATCCTGAGAACGTGTCACACAAGCGTTCTTCGTTAACTCTTAATCTACTCTTCCGATTTTATATGGATCCCGATGAATCCGACACGTGTCTGATTTCTTGGGCAATTCCTGTATGGACTACTGAATTTCTGAGGAAGAAGCTCTGATAGTTTCGATATTTTGCATCTATCTTTACTTCCTGACATTTTCATGTGGACAGTCAGAATTGTTTACGTAGAATTGAATTAGATATTTTCTTACATACTTTACATATGTCTTAGTATTGTAGATACATTGTATGAATTTGTATCATGTAATCCTCATATGGTTACCTTGAAAATTGTTGAAATATAATGTATAGTTAAATACCCGATATCCTATACGAGATTGAAATAAGTTCATTTATTAGATTCGCGCATAAAACATTGCAATACTGCTTCATTTGAAATATAATTAATAATAGAACGGATTCCTTACAACGAGATAAAGTTTTGTTAAATCATGAAGCACACCTTCGAGAGAGGTAGCTTTCGATATTATTGATCGTTGAATATATTCGGAGAAGATGTTGGTTAAATCTAGTGGAAAGTTTCGAAGCGTACGGTCTGATTTTTCGAAGTTAAAAATTTTCCGGTAGACGACGTTCGAACGTTGGGCATAAAATCCCTTTAAAGTTTTGCCAATACCATCCCCGTTAGATCGGTATGGTTTGCAATCAGGGAATTGCAAGTTCAGAACTTGGAAGATTATCGTGTTATTTAGTGAATCCAGGGAAACCGCGGCAACCCTTACAAACTGTAAGTTATTTCCCTCGCCACCAGTCAGTAGCTACCGTAACCGGTAATTGAAAAAGCAAGGCGTTCCCGCCGAAACTTTGAGAATCGACGAGAACTTGCCGTATCTCGAGAACCCGACAGAATCGTTCGAACGAGAGATCCAATATCGTGTTTCCTCGACTTTAATATCTATCTCCGAGAATAGTCCCAGAACGCATGAAATCGTAATCAAAAGAGCATCCTCCTTACAATTCGACTTTCGTTCATTTATTCAACAAAAGTTATAAACCCAATATACATGTTTCTGTGTTTATATTTAGATATGTGTGAAGCAAATGGCTTCTTTTTAAAATTTTCAAAGTTGTAGTTAATAATGATAATTTTTAAACAACGTTTTTTCTGTACACGTTCGGTATACTTGTAACACTTGCTTCCATTATAAAAGTATACATTTGAAAAAGTAGTGGGTACTTTGAACAAAAACATTTGATCTCTGTAGAACCATTTTGCCCGTCTTTCACGTGAAAGGGACGATTTGTCTTTAATATAAAAAAGCTGAAGAAAGTTGTAAAAAAAGTTGAAGGTTTAAAAACAGGGTATATAGTCATGCCTCTGAAAGTAAAAACGAAGATCGTTTTTCTAATCTTGAGCAATTAACACGGATAAAAAGAATTTGTTCTAAGAAGAGTCATTCCATAAATTTTCAATAAAAATCCTTGTCACAGTAAGATTATAATTTCCATTAAATAAATATGCCAAAATGATACAAATCATGTTTCAATTTGACGTTAATGATTTCCGTGCTTCATTTCATGGATGTTGCTGCTAATATTTGCTAAATGTCCGGATCGATTACACGACCGATTAAAAAGAAACGTTCGGTAGATTACAGGATTGCGTGAATAGCTCGCAAACATCAACACGCATTACATTTGCCGGCATGAAGTCGGCGCAGTGGCGCGTAGTACATAGTAATAACAGTAAAATAAAGGCTTATGGGATCCCAGTTGGGATCGCTCTCGCGAAAAGGTACCCAAACGATATTACCGATATTTATTCACCCGCGTTCCCTGTAATATTCCGAACGATTGCCGGCATTTGAAAACGTTCGACGCCACTGTGGAGGTCCGCCCACTTGGCGAAAGAGATATTAGTACGCATGCGCGAGTCGTGCAATAATTACAGGACCCATCGGCGCCGGTGGTCGCGCTTTTACCATAACCCACCTTGTCCCCCTCACGTGTCGTCTTAAAAATGCTTTATTCGCAAATTAAGGATCGTGTGAGGACGCGAACGATCGAAGATGAAAACGAAAATTGACGCTTTATAATTGTTCAAACAGGAATAAAAATCGGACGAAATTTACAATATAGCGGTTACACAGCCGTCTCTACAGTTTGTGGAACCCTGTACAAAAATTGATATTACTTTTCATATTTATTTAGCGTTTATGAGGGTGATCGAGGGTGGACATCGATAAACGTAATTCACTTTCTCTATATCGCCGTGGTCTGGGCTGTAGTATTTATAGAACGATTATTGTAACAGGTGTTACAGAAAGAGGGTCTACTGTTGGTAGCAATGTTCGCAAATTTGTAAGTTGCAAACATTGAAAATTGCTGAACTTCCATATTCAGAAATTTATATCTTTGTAAATTCCAGAATTCGTACAGATTTGAAAACGTGTAATAAATTAAACAATTTGAAAATTTGCGAAATTGTAGATCTGGCAATTTTTTAGTTTTTAAATCAAAAGATTTGCAAGTCCATAAATTTATTTACAATTTACAATTAAAAATGTTAATCACGAAACTTTGCACCAGTATCGAACAAAGTGGTTAAATATCAAAAGTAGCAAAATTTCATACGATACTGATAAAAATTGCGTGCGAACACACCTCAATCATCACTAAAGTACACTACAAAGTTCGTTATAGAAGGAACGATAAATTTTAATAAATCACCCGTCAGACTGTCACCCGTTCGCGCGTTGCTTTATGCTAATCCCGCAAATTGCCAGCTTCGACGGCTTTTTGATTCAAGAACACAGTCAGTTAGCTTTAGACGAGATGAAACCTACCCTGACGTTTACACAATGGTGGTTCACCATGATTCCCAGTTCCCTTGACTCCGTAATCCATTCCGTTCTCCTTCGATTTCCCGGCCAACGTCAACTTCGAACAACTTTCCTCCTGTTACTGATTTTCATTTCAATTTCCACGGATTTTCTCGCTCGACCCTCTTCCTACCTGTCTGATTTCATTATCTTTTCGTGTTTTAGTTCTCGGAACAACCCCTTGATGATCGTCCAGCTACTGGTTTTTCCTTATCGATGTGTTCCGGCGCCAGGTTAGATCCTATCACTCTTTTTCTCATTAAGACTACCTACCTCTTGTTCTTCGAGCTAAACGTTTTTTTTTCAGCCGCATTCTTCGCGTCACTTTTACAATTTATTTCTTTGTACCGGATCTGTGAATAACCGCTTTAACCGTTGCAACTATAGAGCGATGGCCTGGGAAACGCTTGAAATTACTTCGAATTGCGTTAAATTGCTTCGAATTGCTTCAAATTGCTTCGAATATAAATATATGGAAAAATATTTCAAATTACTTAAATTTCTTTACCGACCATAAGCTCTGAGGACGCGTACGCTTACTGCTTTAAATTCAACGACTAATGCCGATATATGTGGACACCGTCATATTTTTGTACATTATTAACGCTATAGAAATTTCTTTAACTACTATCGATTTGAAACAGGTGAAATTTTCATGCAAGTTTTTTATGCAAAATCTTGTTTCGTATATAATATACTTTTTCAATATACACATGTTATATTTTTTAATATATAATAATTGTGTAAACGGTCATGGTTGAAGTACAATTTCATGTGCAGCTTTCCTACAGTAGAACCATCGCAATTTTTATTTCGCAACAAATGAGACATAGGAGAGATCGTGATAATACAATGATTAAATTCTCGACTCTCGGACGTTTTTACCACCCTCGTGCGACGGTTCACCCTTTGGTCACAGTTTCCCCTTTTCTTCCGCGTAATTCTTACTTCCGGCTGATGGCCTTTTTCCCCGTTTGCTTCTTATTCCATCTACCCTTTCTCCAGCAGGAGGCGTCTTGGTTTATCATTGGTCCTTCGCTCGAACGCGACATACGCACCGTTCCTGCTGGCGAGCTGGCGAACATCAAACGTGCCGACAACCAGGACGCGCACCTGCCTCCGTCACGCGTCCAGGTAAACGGCTCGTACTGTCCTCCTCTCGCTCTTTACGAGCATTCTCATTACTCCCACTCTTCGACGCCGTGTTCTCGACAGGGCCGTATCTTTCATTTCGAAATTTTGCCGTTTTCAAGTTTCGGATAGAGCGCTACGCCATTTTTAACATTTGGGGATATCGAATTTTTGTATTTGAATCTTCGAAATTTTTGTATTTTAGACACTCGAATTTTGTGTTTAGTGTTTGGACATTTTAATATTTGGAGTTTAGGGTTTTTAGTATTTGGAAATATTAATATTTAGGATTTTGGAGTTTTAAGTACTTGGGCTTTGGGAATATTAATATTTGGGGCTTGGAATTTTTATTATTCGTGGTTTAAGATTTTTAGTGCATTGGGATTTGGAAATGTTAATATTTAAAGTTTGGCATTTTTAGTATTTGGGGGTTTGGGATTCTTGATATTTCCGACTTTGAAATTATTGACGTCCGAGATATTGAAATTTTTAATATCTGGGGCTTGGAAATTTGTAATATCTCAGATTTCAAAATTTTTGCAATTTTTTAATGACAAAACTTTGGGAACTTGAGGTTTTAAAAGTTCAGTATTTTTTGTAGTTCCGAGTTTTAAACATTGGGACTTTGAAACTTCCGAAATTATATAATGATAGAATTTCGCGAGTTTGAGGTTTTGTCTTTTTGGGACATTGGAATTTTTTAATTCCGAGGATTTCAAGTTTGTAATTGTGGACGTTTAGAATTGTGGAGTTCTGTAATTGAAGAAATGCGGATCGCTGAAATTCTTCACTAGAGGAAAAGTAGAATTTAAAAATTTTAAAATTATAAAATTTTGAGGACTTCAGTATTCTACAATTTGAAGATTTTCATCCTTGGCAATTTTGAATTGTGTAACATCGAAACTTGGGGCTTTGGAGTTTTGCAATTTCCTACCTCAAGAATTCTGCAAATTTGCTACATCGGTATTGTAGAATTTTTAAATTTCGGGGCTTCAAAATGATTGAATTTTGAAATATTTAAAAAATGTGACTTTACTACTTTCGGACATTAGAATTATATAACTTTTGAATTTCTGAAGTTTGTAACTTTAGAATCTTGAAATTTTTGTAACCAATGTATGTACATACATGTACCTTTCGTTATTAACAAATTAACAAATTAATTAATATTATTATTAACAAATTAATAATAATAATTTCTTTTTGTACAGCACGATATTAATATTCGCGTTATGGGAAGACAATATTTAATTCAAACAAACGGCCCGAAGCTAGTCGTTATTACCACTAATTCTCGCCGGCATGGTGGCTATTCCGCCATCGTAGAAATTAATGATGATAACGCTTTTACAATCGCATTGTAAACGTGGATAGCAAACCTTAACCGCCAGAGAAATTGCGGTAGCGGAAATGCGCAAGCTTTGTTGGTGGTCTTCACGCGAGAATCTTTTGACTTCTTCGACGTCTACCGGGTAACTGGAATAATAAAAAACGGTTTGTTAACGATTGCTTCTTGTTCACGCGCTTGTAACCGGTGCGACCGTTAATTAACAAGGTACCTGGAGCTCGTTATGATTTTCGCTTCGTGATAACATTACTAATTATCACATATTCTTAACACCATTTTGCATTCTGTTGGCTGTTTATGACATAATTTTTTATGTTCCTGAAAATCCAGACTTATCTAATATTTATCTAAAAATCCGGACTTTTTATGAATTATAAACGAAAAACTTAGGTTGGGATTCTCGAAACTTTTATGGGAGATGCAGGTTTGAGCATTGTTATTTGTTATGGTGTATTTGTTTGGAATTTCTAATTTGTAATTTTCAATTTGTAATTTGTCATAATGGTAACTATTATTACTATTTTCAGAATACGAATTGTTACACTATTCTAAATTTTCAAAAATTTGATGATCCGAAAGTCTCACATTTCCAAAATTCCAAAATCTGAAATTTTCGGCATTGAAAAATTTCGAAGTTCAACGCCACGAACGTTCAAATTTTGAGAACTCCAAAATTCCAATGACCAAAGAATCTAACAATTCGAAAAGTTTAAATACTCCCAGGCGAAAAATTGTAGAAATTTCTAATTCCTAATGTTCTAAAATTCCAAATTTCCAACGTCGCAAAAATCCAATGATCCAAACTTCAATTTCATAGATCCAATCATCAAAAATTCCAAGACCCAAAGTTCACAAATTTCAGAGTCCCAAACTGTCCATATCCCAAAAATTCGACAGTCTCAAAATTTCAACGATCCAATATGTAGCAAGGAAACAAAATATAGAAGTTTCCAACATTCAAACTAGCAAAAATCCCAAAGTACCATAATTGCAAAGTTCTAACATCCGAGGATACCAAAACGAAATACGCGAAATTTCCCGAATTCGAGATTTCAAAGTCACGATATCCGCGATAATTCTAAATCTCTCGAATCCCAAAACCGTGAAGTTGAGGTTACAGAGTTCCCTCCGTAACCATAGTCATCCACCGTTGAACCGGTACGTGTCCTCCCTTTTCGAACGATGAGTTTTTCCCTTATTTCCCCGAATCTCTTTCAGTGGACTCCGAGAGCAGGTCCGATATCAGTTTTCTTCGAAACGACGATTCGGGCAAACCGTGAGCAGCATCGAGAAAGAGAGCATTACCGAACAACCAAAGGGGGAGGATAAGCGAGAAAAAAGAGAGATAAACGAGAGAATGAAATGGGCAGAGGAAGGGATGAAAGGTGCCGACTGCCCTCTCAGGATGATCCCCTCTTGCGGCTCCCTTTTCTCTCGATTACACCTGGTCACGACGCCATTCCCGTATCCAGCTCCTGTTAGTGTCAAATCACCGTGTTACGTGTCCTACTGCGAAGTCAACGCTCCTGGTTTCTTCCCATCTTCGACAGCCAACGATCGACCATTTTGCTTGCTTGACACTAGGTTTACGGAACCCGTCAAAGTGACGGATCTTGGATTTCTTATTTTTAAGTACGAACATTTTTAAAAAGCTTATGTCAAAATGCATGTAAACTTTCATCGAGTTGAAGAATCTTTAAACTAGTTTATAGTTTAAAGAAGAACTATAAACTAGTTTATGTATTACTCGCTATTTACTTATTTTTATAGTTCATTTTTAATTTAGACGTAAGTGGTCATTAAACGTCTGTATATCTGGTGTTAATCGTTCGCACTCGAAAGCATTTTCGCACTCTAAAACTTTTCTGCTTGGAAAACTGAAATTATTATTTGAAAGTAAATGTTGACTTTAGAAATTCCCTATTTTAAATTACAAAATTTGATGAGATGGTTTTTTTCGAAATCTGAGTTGATTCTCGTCAAGATACCAAATTAATATGTATGTTAATTTAGGTTACATTTATTGATTTCTCGATTTCATTTTTAAGTTTGAAGTGACTGTATATTGTACGTGGATAGTATAAAGAATTAACTTAGTGTTAAGACCCTTAATTACCTCAACTCCGCACTGGTCATTGTTCTATGGGAACAATGATATAATTTTCCAGATAATTACCAACCGAAAATCATGAAAACTTTCTCTAATGATATGTAATTAAAAGAAAATTATACTTCTATCCCGAATGCCTTTTTATAGTGTGTCTAACTTTTACATCATATTATAGTTAACCCTTTGCACTCGACAAATTTTTAGCATTGGCAAGTGGTATCTGGAAAACTTTCTAACTGAAAACTTTAATCGATCTTGTGGAAATTATTATTTTCGATTATTAATTGTCGCTGTTGTTCACTTCATTATTTAGTCAAACACATAACACTACAGATGTAGTTCAAAAATATTTAATCAAATTGCTCAATTAGACCAAATGGAGAATGTGAGTGTCGTCGATCCAGTGCAAAGGGTTATACCTTCGAATGCTTTTTTCACTAAATTTCATATGATCCAATTCTCCATTATCAAGTTGTCAAATTATCCATTCTCAAATTCTCAAATTCCGAATCGTTTAATTTTCATGCTTCCTAATCTTGAACTTTCGAACACGTCGATCTCGTAATCCTGAATGCTCAGATTTCAAATTTTCCACGGAAACGTCTCTTTCAGAAACTTTCAACTGTTCCTGGAGCATCGAGATCCCGTTCGACTCGAAATCTCGAGATCTCGTTTCCATATTTGTTCCGAGCATCTTTTTCACCGCGTCGGGCACAGATTGTAATCGCCGCGTCGTTTTTCTTGTCGATTATTATCGTTTAAAAGCCCGCCATAGACGGCGCGGACTCAACGCGTCCTCGGTCGAGTCGCGAGCGATCGTTTCGACTCTCGATCGGCCTCAATTGGTATCGACCGGTTCAGCGATGACTCACGGTTGTAGTAAGATTCTTGATACGGTGGCCCAATCTTTTGCTTATCGTTAACTCGGCCACGATAACATCCTGGCGACACGTTCTTTGTTAATAACGTCATTCCGGTCGCCCGAATCGGCTACTTTAAAAATAAGCGCGCGTTTAAATCGTCGGCCCCCTTCGAACATCGTCATCGCCGATAAAAAATCAGCTCACCTGACCCTGCAGCACTCACAATCTTTCGCAGAAATTTGTCGTGAAAATTACAAAAAATTTATCTCGTATCAAACTCTTATTCCTTTATTAATATGGATGAGTATACAGTCAATCTGGTCTAATTGTTGTGCAATAAAAAATGAATAAACGAAATGTATAAAGCTAAATAAACTTATAGTTATTGTACTGTTCATACTTTTGAATAAATATTTTCATACGAAAGAGTTACAAAATAATACAAAAATTGTTAAAACGTAAGAAGGGTAAAGAAATGATTCATTTAGGTAGTTGCTCATGTAAGATCTTCCTAATAGTCAATGAAGAATAACAAAGTATATAACAGAAATTAGTAAGAAATTGAAATCCGATATAACTAAATGAAATATCAGTTATGTCAATTTTGTGTTATATGTCAATTAACGATAATTCACGAAGGTGTGAAAGCTTCACAGATTCGTAGTATGTGAAGGTTGTAAGCGATTTGTCCACACGGAGGAATCAAGCAAATCCTGTAATCAAAACACCCCTTCACGCGACAGGGATTTTCAACTGTCCCTCTCTCTGCACTTTCTGCCCCTCTGTTTCTCCCTAACATCTATACCTCCCTCCATCCCTTCGTTTCGACAGTCTTCTGTCTGGTTACTTCGGTTTAACCTGGCCCGATTGTCAGTCAGTGCCAAGCTTCGATGGCGCAAAGACCTTCTGTACACTCGGAATGATATTTCGTACCTGAAAATCACGTGGAATTGCCAAGTTAAGGCATTTATTTAGATACCTGAACCAATCGGTATACCTGAAGAAATATAACATTTGTTCACTTTCAAAACAGTGAACTGAAACGAGGAACTAGTAATTTTGATAAAGTTGATACGATATTGTGATACAAATTTTTTAGCCGAGAGTTATTAAAGGGTCAAATTGAAACTTGATCATTTAATAAATTTAAAACGGCAAGCTTGGAAGGTCAAATTGCTTAGGCACTGAAGGGACATCGAAGTTGATTTAACAGGAGACATAAAAACGAAGTTTAAAAATTAGTTATCTGTATCACTGTAAAGAAGATCCTGAAGTATCTCAATATTTCATAATAACTTTCCAGTTATTCAAGAACATATTCAAGGTTATGATTATTAAAAATTTGTTAAACAAGACTTAAATCTCTATGGTCAGCCAAGATTGTGACTATATCAGTGCGAGTAGACAACACAACACAGTTGTGGAAGGTATACAACTCTGAAGAAGGTGTTTAGGGAATTCCACAGCTTGCAAATTCTCTCCGAGAACCATGTCTCCCAGATCATAATTATCATGAAATTAACGAAGACTTGATTCTCTGTTGTCAATCAAGAACACTATAATATTAGTGGTGGCAGGCGAAAGTGGAAAGTACAGAACACTGAAGAAGGTGTACAGAGTTTCTTAAGAGTTGAAGAATCGTTCCGTCTAGATTACAGTTATTACCAAATTGTTAACACAGACTTGGGTCTCTTTTGTCAATAATGACCACGATAATATTAGTGGCAGTAGGCGAAAGTGGAAAGTACAAACGCTGAAGAAGGCGTATTAGAGAGTTACACATCTTGCAATAGTTCAAGAAGCAAGTCAGAAATCAGCTAGATCACAGTTATTGCAAAATCATTAACAAAGACTTCAGTCTCCGTTGTCAATCGAGACCGCGATAATATTTGTGGCAGTAGGCAAAAGTGGATAGCACACAACGTTGAAGAAGATATATAGAATTTTGCATCCCGCACGTCTCGCACAAGTTTAAGGAGGACGTCATTTAGATCACAGTCATCAGAAAATTATTAACGAAGCTTAGAATTGTTGTCATTGAAGACTTCGTTAATATTAGTAGTGGTAGACAAAAGTATTAACCACAGAACGTCGAGGAAGGTGTATAAAGCGTTCTACATTAAGCAAGTGTTTAAGGAGGACGTCATCTAGATCACAATATATCACAAAATTATCAACAAAGCTTAGAATCGCTGTCAATGAAGATTTCGTTAATATTAGTGGTCCTAGGTGAAATTGAATAGTGCAGAACGCTGAAGTAGGTGTATAAAGATCTCCGCATCTCGCAAGAGTTCAAGAAGCACGTCATGTAAATCGCAATTACCACAAAATTATCAACAAAGTTTATGATTGATATTAATAAGGACCACGGTAGTATTAGTGGTGATAGACGAAAGTGGAAGGTACAGAACGTCGAGGAAGGTGGCCAGGGAGGAGAAGGAACGTACGTCCGCCTCCCTTAAAAATCCGCCGTCAATTAATCTTCCCCGGGGCCGGGGTCTTCCGGGTCTGAAAAAGAGCGGCGCGGAGGCAGCCGTCAAAGAAAACACCCACAACAAACAAGCGGCAAAAGAGCAAGAAGAGGCCGGCAGCAACAAAGCGGCCGACGAACGGACAAGAAGAGAGACAAGAGAAGGAGAGAAAGGGTGAAGCGCGAAGAAGAGGAGGTGTCGGTCGCTGTTCCTCGGCCGTGGCCGGCACGTGCGCGCACCGGCTCCTCGTGACTCGGAAGAAGAAGAAGAAGGGTTCGTCTCCACGCCGGAACGAACGAAGAAGGAGAAGAGAAGAGGAAGCGTGCGAAGCGGAAAGTGGCGGCAGTGCGCCGCGAACCGTCAACCGGGACGTGCATCGAGCACACCCAGCCTCGGACCTCGTGTTTTCATGCCCGCTGCCACCACGTGGCCATCTTTTGCTCGATTTCGCGCCAAATATCCATCGAATGAGACCGACCGGACATATCGAGATATCGACGAGAATATGATGAGAAGAACGGTGGTGTTTTTCGCGCTGTGAATTAGGGGGTGACCGGCGAAGATGATCGACGGGTGATAGCCGATCAAGAATTATCATTGCTGGCATTTAGCTGCTGGCCTGGGATTGTTTCGGTGTTCACGGTGAAGATGAGAATGGAGCTTCAGGTGAGTTTTATTATTCGTTTGCTGTCGCGTTTTTTCGGGGGTCGCGCGAAACCATTATTTCCATACCTGACACGAACATAGAAGCTGACGGCACTGTGGTTACAATGTGCGCTATGTCGATACGCATACTTTGCAATGAGAGTATAACTTCATTTTTTAATACAATCTGATTTACTTTGTTTTATCGAGTCTGGTTGTTTGTATGTAGATGTATGGAAAATCGAATTTTTTTTCAGAAAAAGCTCCCTCGTTTTGATAACAATAAATTGTTTACGTGGGGTTCATAATGAAATTCGCGAGTTTTCGCTTTTAGCCGTCTGACATTTGTTGAAAAACTGCTTTGTGATCGTAAAAATTCATATTGTACATCGAAGCCGGTAAATCTGAATTCAAGTGTTATCGGTAATAACGATAATTTTTATTACAATCATTTATAGTCACGAATAAGTTATTCTTAATGTCGGAAGAAAGTTTTGATGTTGTCGATAAGTAAAATTTATGTGAACAAACACATTTTCCTCAAAAGTTATGTTTTTACACTATCTTCAGTTTTGACAGTAGCCTTAGTTATTTACACCCTTCAATCGTTACTTCTCAAATTTTAATGAATAATTCTGTGTTGCAAATTTATAATAATTACTAACCTGATATATCACCAGATTGACTGTCTTTAGAACTTTGTTTGGCTAGAACTAGCTAACTCATAAATGGCAGAATCATAGGAACAACAAATTCAAATAAAACTAACATTCTGAACCAACTGACAACGCTCGAAATTATTAGAATATAATCAGAAGGAATTAAATATTTCCAAATTTCAAAAAAGTTGACTATTGCACCTTTCTAACAGCGACAAAGTGTTATCTAGTTACAAGGATTCGTAAAATTTTTAGGCTGTTATGAATTGATACGAAAAATTAAAAAACACCCGATGTTTTCAAAAAGCCGGAAAACACCTGAGATTAACAACGAATTAATAAACATTTGAAATTTTCAGCAGATTAAGATCAAAATTCTCAAAAAATTGAAAAACACCTGAGATCTTTAGCGAATTAAGAATCATTCGAGTTTCTCAGAAAATTGGAGAACACCTGAGATTTTCAGTAAATTGGAAAACACCTGAGACTCTCGGCAAATTAAGAAACACCCGTAGTAAATTCCAGTAAACGATAAATTACCTTCGATAAATTTCCAAATAGAGTGACCTGTGTGGGTATACAACTAGACAACCCTGGTCCTCTCTTACCGCTCTTTGATCATTTCGAGGTTCAGCTTTCACGGTCTTCTGTTATGCTTTTCCCTTATCCTCCACCCCTGCTCCACCCCTTTTGGTTAGAGACTTCGCTTACGCTTTAGGAACTTCAGGGTTTTAACTTTTAAGTACGATTTAACGAAAGCCTTTGAACCTCTGTCCTCCAGAAAGTTTCTAAAGCACACATATCCCGAAGTCCGTTTCACTTTTGTCACCGCAACTACCCTCTCGAAATACTTATCATATTCGTCCGAGTTTGCACTCCTTTTGCGGTGATTTTGCGATATTGAATATTCAAGGGGTGGTTCGGTTGTCTTTCAATTGATGCGGTGGATTTTGTGACAAGTGTCTTTGACGACTTTTGAAGCTGTTTTTGAAGCTATTTTTTTTTTTAATTTAAAAGCGCCACGAGTTTGACATCGTCGAAACTCTTGAGTCGCAACAATTTCTCGGTCAAACTTAAAAATGTAAAGGCGCAAAGAGTTTGAGATTGTCGAAACTCTTGAGTCGGGTATCAATGTCCCGCGAGTGAATTTGCGTGGGTGTCGGCCACACGAGGACGCACGCGATCCTCGAACACGTAATAAATCACAGGCGCGAATCTAGAAGCTCGCGACAAACCCCGAGACCGAACTACTCGCCTAAATTTATCGTCATTCTTTGCCGACAGCTAGAGGGTGGTAATGGCGGTGGCTGCTGCCACACGATTGCGTGGCGCCAAAACCCCTCAGACGCTCCTTTCTGTCCCCCGATTAATTAAATTCGAATTCTTCGGCCCGTTCAAAGCTCGCGACGTGGCTCAAACCAGGGAGGATCACTTCGTAATTTATTGCCGGTTCGGGGTGTACAAAGTGACAGAAGAAATTTTAGCATTTTCGTCGTCGTTTTTGATAAGAGACAGGTTGATTATCTTATTGCGTGCACCGGCATCGGTCATGAAAGCTTGAAGTAACTATAATATCTTTTTTAAGCCTCGTTCTTTTCTTTCAAGGTGATAAAATGTGATTCGTGGATTGTATATGAAAGATTGCTTTTCAACTGTTTGTGGAGGATTGTTTTGAAACTATACATGTATATGTCTGTTTTTTAACTACGTATGGTTGTCTTTAAGCTGTATATGTTTTAATGCTGCGTTTGAATATATGCTTTTAAGCTGTTTCTGAATAATATATGATTGCTTTTGAACAATACGTGACAACTTTTAAACAGCACTTGCTTTTTGCAAAAAGTACCTTAAAGAATTATGAAAAGCAGTTTTTAAGTTAGTGTTACATGTATCTTGAAAATTATGTCACACATAGTCGAGATACCATAATTGTACCAACAAGGGGTTGGTATTTATTCTTGATTATTGTTCAAAATGCAATTCTAAGTATAGCTTTGTTTTTATGTACATTCTTTTATACCACCATAAAACATTAACATATTACTACCTACTTTTGAAGATTAGAAAAAATAAATCTTCGCTTGATTGTTCTTTCACCCCTCTATTTTAGAGTTGATTATGAATAAAGTTAAAGAAAAATATTTAGAAAAATGTCAAATTATTGACTTACACCACCAAGAAGAAATATATTTATTTATATAATATGTACGAAACGTTTAATTTTATATGTGTTAATTTATCACAACTGAATTGAAGCTATTTATTGAAGTATGTGGATATATGCACAACATTCTTCTGAGATTTATGAACCCCCTTGAACTGAATCATCCAATGGTACTAAAATACGGTCGAAACGTTTTCTGCTTAGTCTCGGCCTTCGGTCTCGTTCAATGAACAGAAAAATCTGTCTACAGTTCGTTTGTACGAGGAAATGTATCTCTCACGCGGTAAAGAATTTCTTTTCGTGCTTTGAAGTCGAATCTTCAGATCTTCGTGTTGTCTGCATTTAAACTGCCGGTCGTTCATCAAAGGCGAGAAATCAAAAGTTGGTATTTGAACGAGATAACGAAGTAAAATTGCTAATAAAAAAAAAAGATATTGGAATTCCTTTGTATGCACATTTCTTAAAATAGTGGCTCGAAAGTGCTTCGTGCATCTTCTAAAAATAATTTGAGAACTTCTAAGAGAAGTGGTGGGTCGGTTGGAAGGGATTTTCTTCGAATACTGTAACAAAATGGATGATAGTATAATATGAAAGAAAATTGATTTGTATAAGAATGTATTATGTTTTTGAATAGAGAAATATTTGTTATCAATATTTTTAATAGTTCATATGCTTCCAGAATAAAGTATTGTAATTTTCGTAATAATACAATGTAGGTTAAGTGTCATATTTTACGTGTCCAATATGGGCTTCCTTAGATTATAGTAGAAGGAGTGTTTCATTATTTCTAAAGTCTGGAAGTTTAGGGATTTTAAACTTCAAAGCATCCAAAGTTCTAAATACGCGAAGTCCTAAAGCATCAATGTTTCAAAGGTTCGAAGACCCCATGTGCGAAAGTTAAGAAGATCCCAAAGTTTATAGTTCTGAAGGTCTAAAACCTGAAAAATACGAAATTTTAAGTTTTCGGAGCCTTACGAATACAGAAAACGAAAAATACAAAATCTCAAAACTCTACAGGTCCAAAATCCTATTATTCTAAATATCTGCACTCCCAAAAGTTCTATAATTCTAAACATCTACAGTTCCAAAAGTTTCATAATTCTAAATACCTGCCAGTTCTAAAATCACAAAATTAAAAAATTTCAAAGTCCTAGAATTGCGAAATTTCAAAGTTCCAGATTTAGAACGTGTCAAAAATGTTAAGCTCCGAAGTCCAAAAGTCAAAACCTTCTAAATCCCCGACATCCATAAATATCCGCAGTCTGCAAATGACAAAATCCAATAATTTCAAAGTACGAAAGTACAAAAATCCTAAAGTTCCAAAGTACCAGAACCTCGAAACTTCAAATCCCCAAAGTTCAGCACTTCCAAAATACATAACTCCCTTACATCAAAAACAAATTGCAAAGAAATAACCAATCATACACAGAAAGAACCGACCATTCTGCCTATCCCTGCAATCCTCCCAAATGGACCATCCGCGCCCAACCACCTACCCAAAACTTGCCATAACCTCGTTTCCCCTGCCAACGCTAAAAACCCACGGTTCTCCAAAACGTGATAACTGAGTGTTACATAGTAATCCGTCGAGTATCGTCTAAGCGATTAAAAATTCGCGTTAAAACGCATCTAAATCCGGCGAAATCGGATCATAACAAATCCCCGGGCCGCATCTCCCGAAATGGGGGATCGAAAACGTGCATGATGGATAAAAAGAAAGAAGTAGAGGAGGTTGGAGGGTTAGCCCATCCTCTCCGCGGTACCTGCTAAAAGATGCAAGGTTAATGGCACGCGATGTTTGCTCGGATATCCTTTGGCACCGTGTTCCAGGCCCGTTAATGAGTCTAAATTGATTTCGAGCAGTGCATGACCGACATCAAAGGCCAGACGAGCAACAAGTATTCCGTTCGGAGAGTGAAAGAGATAGATAGCAGAAAGGCAGAGATTACGGTTTAAGCCTGTTTACGTCGGGATTCCGTCTGTGATCTCGCGCGCCACGCATAGTCGCTGCATCGATTTACTCTCTCCATCTATTCGGCCTCCTCTTTCACAACTATCCGCTGTTTGTCGACTCCTTCCGTCTCTTATCTAGCCTTTTCTTCGTTCAATTCGCGCCACGCGTTTCGCCGGATACCCTTTTGACGTATCTCGGCGAGGATTTTCGATTGATCCTCATCCTGTACCCTTCGCGTATCGCCGCTCGACGTTTCTTTGAGCTTTCGAGGCTTCACAGCTTCCTGTTTATCCGTCGGCTTGATAATCTTAGCTACAATTCACTTGTCGATGTCTCAGAAATTGCGAACCCGTGATTGGCAGAAGTTTTGATCGGGGTTCGGGGATTTGGGGTAACAGACGTTCGGAAGTTCGAGGACTTGAACGATTGGGAAGGTGGAAATTCGTTTAGGTAGTCGGGCATTCGAGTATTTCGAGGTTTCAGCAGTAGGAGATTCAGAGATTTGGGAATTTGAAAGTTTAGGGATTTATGTATTTGGGAAGGAGGAATATGGAGATTTCGGTAGTCGAGAATTCGAAAATTTTTAAGTTGGGACATTCGAACATTTAGAGATTTAGGAATTTGGGAATATGGAAGTTTTGGGATCTGGAAAGTTGGAGGTTTGAGAATTTGGACATTTGAAGATCTACGTACTTGAGAAGGTGGGATTTGGAAATTTCGGTAGCTGAGAAGTTGCAAATTTGGAAGTCACGGCATTCAGAGATTAGGTAATTTGTTAATCTCAAAATGACAAGAAAAATTGCACATTTGCGATTTTGTGAATTTTGGGGTTTGAAAACTTGGTAATTTGAAAATTTGAATACTTGATCATTTTTGAACTATTGCAAATTTAAACATTTATAAAGACGTTTCGAATTTGGCGATTTGAGAATTGTTGTACTTCTAAAATTAAAAAATTTAAATGATTTGAGAATTTTGGAATATGGGAATCTGAATTTTTGAGATGAATATTTATTAACTCTTCGTATTTTGTTAATCATAAATGAATTATAAATATCATACAATCATGTATTAAAAATACTGCAATTTGACAATGTACATATATTAAACGTCTGTTTCCATCGAAGTGGTAGAAGTACGACTGTTTCACGTGGTATTCGTGTTGTCCGTTTGTCCTTTTGCTGAACGCAACTTTTCTTGGCTGTAACATCCCTGGTTCTTATAATAAACTCAAACTCTCGCTCGTTCCGCGTGCCTTTCTAGCCAACTGAATGTCCTGAATACGAGTCATTGTCTCGTTGCAAGACGGGGAATTAGCGGCGATGCATTTTTCTTTACCGGGAGATTGTTCCAGCCGGAATGTAAACGTCAAAAATTGCAGGAGTGGCGTTAGAGTGGCTCGTAAACAATCGTAACTGTATATGGAACAACTAAACTATTAAGTGCTCTCCTAAAAAATAACTAGGGGAAAGGTCAGCTCCATTTTGCCGGAAACTAACAATAACTGTACTTTACTCAAACCACCGAAAAATAATATTTCGAAATAATTTATTGAAATTAACCACGTGATAAAATTTACCTTTCATTATCTGCAAAACAAAAGTATAGCAATGAATTGTTTGAAATAATTCAAGTGTTCAACGTTGAACACTAATTCAACACTGATGAATTTCAGGATTTGGGGATTTATGTCTTTCATGTTCTCAAATTTGCAAATTCCCAAATTTACAGATTTTCAAGTTCCTAAATACGTCAAATCCGAATTCTTAAATCCCTAGATGTTCAAAACGCGAATGTGTACAGCCTGGAATCTCCAATTTCCTGAATTTCATAATTTCTCAACTCCTAAAATTTTGAAGATCTGTTTTCCAAGATTTCTAAACTTCCAACAGATCATATTCCCAAATTTCTAAACTTCCAGCAGGATATTCTCAAATTCCAGGTAGCATAAGTTCGTAAATATGCAAATGTACAAATTAGGTCATTTAGGTAATCTCGCATTTACAAACTATGGTCTTCGAAGGTTTGAAACGTTATCACCTCGAATTCACAAATTTGAACCATGGATAATCTGAAAACTGCAAATCCTCACATTTACAAATCTTCAACTTCCCAAATTCTCAGATCTCACAACTCGCAACTTGCGAACTTAATTTACATCCGCGATGCTTAATTCCCAAATTTCTCCCAAATGACCAAATATTCCGAATCTGTTGAAATTCTGAAATCCGTTTGTTAAGTGGCTACTCGAAACAATTCAAAGCAGCTAGCGTATTCTGATACGAAGTCGCGGACGAGGATAAGGACGATGACGACGACGAGGATGACGACGGAGACGACGACGACGACGACGACGACGCTTCTGCCGTGGGGCGGTGAGCAATTAGCGACACAGCGCGGCGAGATCAGAGACTGAGGGCGGGGTGGGGGGCGGCGGCCTAATTACACACGGTACCGACCGACTTCAAAGGAGCCGACAGTTCCTCTCCTCCGAGCCATCCCCTCCGAATGGCGGGCCCAAGAACAACGCTCCTCTTCCTCGTATACCCCAGAACCCAGCCAGCCGTTGGCGACGCTGACCTGACTAGCCCTCGATATACTCCCTTTCCACCTTTCTCTCGATAACTTCTCTCTCTCCTTCCTTCGCTTTTTCTCTTCCTTCTCTCTTCCTTGCCGGTTTCGCGCGAGATCGGCCGCTCTTAGAGAACTGCAATTATTGATAATGTTATCGATAAATGTTGACAACAGCGACATTTTATTGGTATTTAGGTAAGTCGATGCTATCGAGACGAGTGGACACTGCGCGGTGGTAGACTCGTGTATTCACAAATTAGCAGTATCGGTTTCTAAAATTACAAGATTTCACATTTACGTGTCTTGAACTTGTTGAACCTGTTGGGTTCCTGTACTGCTAGATTTTTGGACTGTACATCTTAATTCGAAGATATTAATGTTCAAATTTCAGATTCTTAATTCTTCGAATATTCGAAATTTCGAATCTTTACATCTTCAAATTTTTGAATCTTTAAATTGTTCAGTCTTCAGGTTTGCAAAACTTACATCCTAGAATTCCAAAGTTCTACTTCTTCGATTTCTAAATTCATAAGTTTCTCAATTTCTAAATTTTTGATTCTCGGAATTTCTACATTTTCAATTCTCCAAATCTCTACATCTTTAATTTCCAAATAATTAAATTTTCACCCTCCTAAATCTCCATATTCCTCAATTTACAAATTTTCAATTTCCCAAATCCTCAAATTCCAATGCTTCCAAATTATCAAATCCCAAAATCCTCAAATTTCCTCCCATATTTTTAAATCCCTAAATCCCCAAATTCTCACCATTTTTCACATTCACTTACTTACGTACTACGAAGCGACACGTGGTTCATCCACTTGCACGAGAGCGCCAGAAGAAGATTCATCGGTCGCGTGCTATCGATTGTCGGACTCGTCCTTTTTTACGCTCGTTTCGATGATTTTGCTCGTGACAATTTACGAGTCACGCGTCGCCAACCTGACAGGTGTGCTCATGTCGTGGACACCACCGACACACTTTGCGATTGCTGTAATTGATGGTTCGCGCTACATTATATTTATAAGGGTGCAAACACAAGAAAAATAATGGGGCAAATAGAAAACTCGCACTGCGAAATTATTCCTTCCTAGGATGCAAGTTGTGCTACTGAAACGCTGATGTTTGCTAATGTTTCATAGCGTAGGAACGGAGGGACGCATATGAACGGATATATCCTTATAAATTTACATGAAAATTAATTCAAACATTGGTAGATATGTATGCGTACATAAATAGAATTAATAAAAACATTTCCCTTAGAAAATTTCTTTTTATGAATCTATTACTATATCTCAAAGATAATTCTCTTGTTTAAATATCGCCAATTTTCTCATTTATTATTATGTATATAAATGATACATTTTGATCCTTTTGTATTTAGGGTCGCATAGAGCTTCTGTACAGTTTTCCTAGTTTTATTTCTGTACAAGACAAGAACCCTATATTTATGCTTCTCAATGCACTATATGAAAGTTTTAATTGGGAAATATAAAAGGCCAAGAAAAAACCCCGTCCCTCTAAACAACAAAATTTAATTGCAACGATAGAAGGATTTATGACGGTGAATGATTCCAGTAAGGGGTTAATAATTGAAGAAAGGAGAAGATCAGAAAAATGTAGTTTTATATGGAATCGTTTATAGCTTTCGGCTGGTTTACAATCGTAAAGGTGGTTGGTAAACAGTTGTAAATTAAACGCTATGATTAAAACTCGGATTCCTCGTTAGACGGATCATCGTGCAGTAGACTTAATTGATTTCATTCTGGAAGTTCTAACGAGATACCTTATACTCGTTCCAAATTATCCTGGATAAATTTCTTTCTATTATTCGCAATAAATTATACACTATGGTTCTTTTAATTTGATTCTAAAATATTTATGACACGGCTTGTGAATATTGAGCGAACGAACATTAATTGTTCGATTAAAACCGGAATCCTGATCGCATACGAATTCATGAATAATCAAACGTGCTTCTTTTTATTTTTCATGCTTTCTAGTTCCTGTGGTTGCGCTACGACTACAGTTTTGTGCTTCACAAGTTCTTTTTATACTAATTACAAAATACGTAGTACATTTGCATCGTTCAAAAGTTATGTACAGTTTTATATAGCAATATATACGCACTGAAGCACGTTACAATGCATGCATAAACTGGG
Source organism: Coelioxys conoideus (assembly GCA_947623535.1). Classification (NCBI taxonomy): domain Eukaryota; kingdom Metazoa; phylum Arthropoda; class Insecta; order Hymenoptera; family Megachilidae; genus Coelioxys; species Coelioxys conoideus. The sequence continues at coordinate 12,810,070 of OX392457.1, read as the reverse complement.
AAAGTTCTTGAAACTCCACAGAAAATTGAGTCTGCTTCATTGCAAGCTGATACCACTTTACATATACTGTAGCTTACATTATGAACGTAACTTTATGAAGTGCAATATGTTTCTCGATATTTAGATTCCTAAATATTCCCATAGGAATTAACATCAACTCAATATACATAACCTATATACACTTCAACGCATTTTCTGCATTTATAGATCATTTAATACTTACGCAATAATATAAATTGACAGAAATTAGTGTAGGGATCTTAGTGACAGAAGGACTTGTTTTAAGACAAAAAGATATTAAATATATATAAAAAACAAAATACAATATACACTCGCACAATTTCTCTCTTTTTACTCTCACACTCGACTTGTCCCTCTTAATTCTCACGCTCAACTAACTTCCTTGCATCCTTACAATACGCTTCTTCTCCTGATTCACTTACACACAGACACACCCGCTAACCCATTCGTACCACACACATTCCTATTGCGAAAAACTGTCACTCGGACCAAACACTCTTCATTCACACTCTCGGTCCAAACACTCTACATCCGCATCTCGCTCCAACATCCTTATCTCACACCCCACATTAGAGACTTTACTATAGATCCTTTGTCACGCAGTGACGAATTTGGGTCTGGTCCTTGAGCCTACTTTTTCATTACGTTAGTTCTACCTCAGATTGCAAAGCATTAAGATCTTCCTCGTGCAGTATTGAATAAAAAAGAAACGTTTTTATAATTCAATCCACTGTGTGATACATTATTTATAATACCCATTTCCAATACGTCGTAACACGAAATTGTGACTTTTCTCCATGACGAGTACACTTGTCAATCACAGATAACTGGTTACATTATGCACCAGTGGAGTATACGATTACCTGCGAGTTATCCTATCTAGATAAAGTTTCCTCGCAAATTTCAAACTCTCGAAATCGACACGAACCGAGACAAATGAAAGGGCAGGAGAGGGCAGGGCACGAGCTGGTCCAGCGAGGGAATCCCAAAACGCTGGACACGCGAGTAGGCACGCGTCTTCCCAGGAAATCGGCGTTCGCCGTTAGAACATCAGGATCCGAGCCGTTGCGGGGACCATCTTCTTCTTCTTCTTCTTCTTCCACTTGTTTGCGTCGGAGCGTGGCGTCCTTCTTTCTCGGGCACATTGTTGGTCCGCTCTTTCCCCGTTCGGTTCGCGGAGTCGTCGTGGCCGCAAGTCATCAGTCAAGTCTTTGAGGTCGGCTTCAAGCTCTCTCGGGGCCCGCAGAAAAAGGCCTTTTGCCGATCTGGCTTGGCGGTGAGATCAAACGCTTCCCTCGCGTACGGTGAACCGGGACGCTGCCGCGGCCCGATATACACGGATGTACGAACAACGAACGGGCGACCAGGGGACGAAAGAAAGGGTCTAAGAGGGCGGGAGAAGGAGAGGACCCGCTCCAGGACAAAGCGGGAACGCCGATAGGAGGAACGGGAACCAGGTAAATAGAGAAGATCCCTGGGTGGTTGAGACACGTGAACGAGTGCCCGGGATAAGGGTGCAAATTAGGGGTTTTGGGGTGAGTTGACACGGAATGTTGGGAAATTCCTAAATACGCTTCGATCGATTCATTGAATCTGTTAAGCTTGTCTCCGCTTAAGATTTAAAGAGGAATAAATATATTTTGTGGTGAAATCGTGTGTCAAGTTAGGTTGAGTAGGTTGAAGCTGGAACGGAGGTAAATAGATTTGAAAGCAGTAAGTTAGGTTAGTTTTGATTTGAAGTTTACGTCTATTCTTATTTTAACCTCAATACCAACACACAATTTTATTAAATAAATCTATTTGTTTCTTGAACTTCGAGCCAACCTAACCTGAGACATAAGCTTGTCATTTAAATTTATTTATTTTTATAGATAAATAACTATTGCTATGTCCTTGTAAATAGATTTAGATCAATCATTTCTGCAAGTAGCTTTAGCTGGTGGAATTGTGTAAGGTTAGGTTAAGATAAACTAAGATTGAAGTTGGAATAGGAATAAATATATCTGAAAGATAAAATGATTGTCTGGTTAGGTTAGACTGAGATAAGATTGAAGTTCAAACAAAAATAATCAAACGTATTAAGTAAGACTAAAATTAACAGAAATTAGGTGTTAGGTTACATTAAATCAAGATTGAAATGTTCAGCAGAAATAAATACATTTGAATAACAAAATAATAAAACCGATAAAATAAAGTTGAATTTGATTTACAGTTACAACAAGAACAAATATATTTTAATAATAAAATATTAATATGTATAGATATAGAAAATCATCGATATCATATAATCCTTTCTCAATAAAATTTGTCTACTATTATCTATTCGTTACCATCACTTATGGTAGTTGAAAGATATCTTAAAACATCGTGCGACGAAGAAAAAGTGAAAAAGAAAGGACGTGAACGATCTCACAGGAGAAATAGAAAACAGTGGCGACAGGAAAGATGCGGAAATGGACAGTTCGAATACAAGGAAGTGTAGAGAAAATAAGATGGTAAAGAAAGAGGACAAAGAAAGAAAAAGAGGATCGGTAGAAAAGAATCAAAGGAAGCGACCGAACAGTGACGTTGGCCTTCGAGGAAGCGAAGAGAGACGAACGGCTGAATAAATACGCGTGCCCTCGCTAACCGTTTGCAAATTTGTTGAGGCGCCTTCTCGAAAGCCCTTTGACTCTCAGTAACTTTGAAGAATCATTTTTGTCTCCCTCGCAACGCCTCACGAAGTGAAGGACCGCTTGAAACTTCGACTAATTGCTGTTTTGATGAGATGGGAAAATAGTGGGCGGATGTTTGTGTTTGTGGATCGTTGGAAATTAAGATTAATTGATTCCTCCCATTATATGGCTGATGGTTTCTCACCGAAAACGCTCTATTACGTTGACAAGATTGTAACTTTTATATTTTTATCTACCACTTTGCCCCATAAAATTTTTATTTTCAAATTACAAGTTTTAAAATATATGGGTCATAATTTTAAATTATATTATGTAATAATTTTTTGTCATATTTGAAATGTTCGGTGTTTATGTTTGGAACGTTCAGTATGATGTGGATCATCGCCATGGTACATCTACTCAAACTAAAATATTTATTTAGTTATATGCTATACAATTTTTGTAGTTAAATGTTTTAAAATAATTTCGTAGCGTCTATTTAAGATTTTATACTAATTTCTTGAATGATAAGTGTTTTTGGAGGGTCTTCATGGTTTTTGGAAGAAGCGAAGTTGACTATGACACAAAATATTGACAAATTTTGCATACCTTTCAAAAAGTGAGTATGTAAACGTCAAGTTTTTTGTCTATATAATTTTTCAATTTTTATGTGTATAACTCACCTTCCTCAAAGCTATACACTGCTGTTCCAAGACTATCTATATTTATTTATCGATTAAAATACAAAAATGTACATATTGCTATACATTAAGCAATTTAAGACTTTGTTTAAAACTCGAAATAACTACTGAAAACAGTAGTTGAATTTATCTAGCAGTTATGTCAGGTCGAAAGGAACTTATGAAAAGTTCTCGGTCCCGACGATCAAAAAGTCCGGAGATAAAAATCTCTGTCGTCGTTCCAGCGTAAACCTTAATCGTCCCATAATTCTTCCCGGACGAGAGGATCAAGGCACGAATTAAAGCAACTTTCCCTGGTCCAAGGCGAAGTTAGCGAACTCGAGTACCTATATCGATTGTTGGGCATAGCTCTCACCGATCACGCGCCGGCCAGGGTGTTCGTGTTACAAAAGGCCACGGTGAAATCTCGTCACGGGGCATCTATGAATCGCATTATCGATTTGTACGGCCGGCGTGCTGATCAACGTCGAGAGATCCTTTGAAGTGCGCCGATAGTTCGTGAGGGCTTCCGGAAAGCGTGCGGACACGAAATGATCCGCGAGCGGATCGAGCACGCGCGATGAATGTCCGTGAGGGTTGCCGTGAAACAACCACGAGGAAAGCATTCGCGAAATAACCCTCCGCAAAATGATTGGCCTACGCAACTGCTACCACGTTCGTTTCGATTCGATTCGACTCGTATCTCACGGCCAGGTAGAACGCGTCTTTGTTCGGCGTCGATTTCGTAACAACGCCGTTGAGAAACCGGCGTGCTGTTGCTCTTTGATGGACAGTGAAATTAATTAGCTATGGTTCATTCGAGTATTTTAATTACGATCGATTCCGTCGAATCGAACGAGAGAAATTATTGAAATTGTTCCCTCGGAGCTAACGAAATTTGCGGCAAGTCCATATACGAATATCTACATACGCATATACAGTCGATATGCTATATTGTATATCGACAATAAATTATACTAACAGCAGATTTAATCCTTTACAATCGAAAGCATTTACTGTTAGCGAATAGCAACTGTATACCTGCCTGAGTATAAAATTTGATGGATTTTTTTTAAATAATTATTTCTTTATTATAAACCTCTTGAGCTAGAATTTATTCTGCAAATGGGTCAGTCATAAATATTCACTGCTACAACATTAAAGTGACAGCAGAAAGTTTGAATGTCGAAACTGTTTTGCATTTAGCGATCCTCGACTGTGCATATTAATTAGACTGAAATTGAACATTCAAACGTATCAGAAATATAAACAACATTTATCATATTTGAACCGCGAGTACGTCACGTGTGTAGCGCGTCATTATCGCGCAAATTGTTAATTGCTAATATAATCTGTTTTACTGTATTCAAACATCACGTGCACAATACTACTAATGTAGTTAAAAGTTATTTATTAAAAATTGTCGCGTTAAATCAAATGGCGATTAAGAGTACCAATCGGGCACAAAGGGTTAACAAATGGAGTCGAACAATGTAAAGTACAAACTCTAGCAGATGAGGTATACAAGGCATATGTAGTATCAGTTCATAATTATAGTTTGACTATAATTGAATTGTACTTCTGAATTTCTAGTATATGACTATACCAGATAGTACAGTATACTAATATATGACATACTAGATGTGACTATAGTACCTGATAGGCATATAGTAGATACTAGTACCTAGTATGGCACCTGGGTACAAACTCTGCTAGTACAAACTTTAGTAAATGAGGTATACAAGGTATCTATAGTATCAGGTAACAGATATAGTTTGACTATAATTGAACTGCTCTTCTACATTTCAAGTACAGTATATCAGGTACTATATGACTATAGTACCAGGTATTATAATATCTAAATACTATAATATCAGGTACAAATGACTATAGTATACTATAGACTAGTACCTAGTATGACACCTTCACTACCCATAACCAATCAAGCGTAGATCTGTCCGAGCGATCGCTTCAACGACCGGACAGCCGAATTTCGGTATTTTCCAAAGCAATACAGATCAAAGAGTATTTAATACAAACATCAAAGGGCTAGATATCGGGGAGTAAAAAGTCTGACGTGTCTGGAGGACGTAAAAACATCATTTCCGCTGCAAGCCGATTCCTCCAAACGACCGGCGATAATCGATGCTCCGTTTCGCTTCTGGAATCAAGGCCAGCCACGAGCGAGAGAGCGTTTCAAGTCCCTGACGGTGGTTCGCCAGGATTTTTCCGACTCTCTCGTTTATTGCCGCGCTCGAAGCGGGAGGAAGCGAGAGGGTAGCCATAGGTCGGCGAAAGAGAGACGCGGAGATTTTTGCCGGGAAAGAAAAACGCGATTCAAGCCGGCGTGGCGGCGCAAAAGTTAGCAAGAACGCGGTGTAGGCGGCACATCAAAGGCGCACCTCGGGCGTGAACGAGCGAGCGGGCACGCGGCTCAAGTAGAGAGCGGAAGACACCGCCACCAATCCTACCACCATCCAATATATTTACTCCGATGGACCACCGCTACCATTGCCATCACCGCCACTAGCAGTGGCCGTGCCGGCTCCACCGCCGTAACCGATGTCCACGACCACCGTGCACAACCACCGACTTCGGGATTACTGCGCACGCTCGTTGCTTCAATGTTTTTTTTTTAACGGGGATTGTAACCTTAACCTAACCCGAATAGGATACGGCTCTCGGTACGAGCCGCGTAACTCGCGTAATTCGATAGTTTTGTAGTCTTACGAGTTACCCGGCCATCTTCCGTTACGGAGAACCCGTGTAACCTAATAGTCGATGTTCTCTATAGTCACTGTTTACCACCGTAACTTAATAGTCCAGTTTTTGTCACGGGTTTGACCGTGTAATTTCATGACCGGCATTCGGGTATGGATTACTCGTGTAACGCGATACTCATCGATTAAGCGGAACCCATGTAATCTGCGTAACCCGATAATCATTGATGTGTTATGGGTTACCCGTGTAATTCGATAGTCAGCGTTCTGATGTACGTAAACCGTGTAACTTGATAGTCAGTGTTTTGTTGTGGGTAATTCGTGTAACTCGATAGTCAATGTTTTGTTACACATAATCCGTGTAACTCGATAGTCATGATCTGTTACAAATAATCCGTGTTACTCGATAGTCGATATTCTGTTACATATGATCCACGTAACTCAATAGTCAATGTTCTGTTACAAATGATCGACGTAACTCGATAGTCAATGTTTTGTTACAGAAAATCCGTGTAACTCGATAGTTGATGTTCTGTTACAGACAGTCTCTGTTACGTGATAGTCAATGTTCTGCTATACGTAACTCATGTAACGCGATAGTCAGTGTTCTGCTATACGTAACTCATGTAACGTGATACTCAGTGTTCGGTTACGGGTAACCCATGTAATTTGGCAATGAATGTTTTTATCACACCAGATAAAGATCGTAATTACCCCAAAGCAGTACACAAACTGTGACTCTCCTAATTAGTCCGAATATAAAATGTATACATGAATAAAATATGGTAATGAGAATTATGAATTTAACAGTATATTTAATTTTCTTCTATACGTGAAATATTAAGCTACAATAAAGCTGTAAGTAAATAAGTAAGCAATATTCAATTTCAGCTCATCATAGCAGATCAAATACCTGGAATTCGACGTTGCTTTAATTTAACACTGTGAACGATAAATTTACAGATTGCTTGCATAGCAATGGCCCGGGGGAACAAACATCTACGTTTCTGCTCCCGCTGCTGTAATCCCAACAGAATTTTGCATGAATCAAGTATTCAAACTACTAAATTCATCCCGATAGAACGCAAAATCAACTGAATGTACAAGCCCCAAAGATCGCGCACGACAATTTCTGTCACGAGATTCATCATTTTTCCAGCGCATCAACAACAATTTAGCAGTCCATCATTATCATGTCTTCGACTATACCCTTTCAGAGTTTCTCGCGGAGTTTGTGTTCGAAATTGCTTTAACGAGAGAGTTAATCGATCAAGTTACGACCTAACTTAGGTGAGGCAACGTTCCTGGAATGATGACGGAACCAGGGTGATCTTCTCGGACCAAAAATATCCTCGCGATTACGCGGATCCGTTTAGCGTGAAAATTCGTCGTCGAATCGTCTCGCTAGACAGACGGACAAACGAGCGTCCGTTCTCGACGACTTTCTTTCGTTTGTAATTTAGTAATCTTTTTGCAATTTCGAACTTGTTACAATATTTTGGTAATTTCGGCAATTTTCGGGGGCCCGAAATCGCGACCGCTGTGGTTTCGCGGCCACGTTGTAAGCTTTTTCGAGGCTGGTTCGTGCAAATTGCGGTTCCAAAGTGCACCGAGTCACTGGCGATCGCGCGAAAAGAAATCATTCTCGTTCCTCCGTAGAAAATACTTGCCCCGATCGCGACTCGTAATTTCGCACGATTTCTTGACCACATTTTTCGGCTGCTACGGACCGTGAACATTGCTGCTTTTTAAGAGTCATCAATATCTTCATCTTCTCAAGGATATCGTTGCACATAGTACGACAAAAGTGCGAGTGTTCGGGCAAGATGCATACTCTAAGCTCACTTCCACGAACTATCGATATACTGCCGATATTTTATTGATATTTGCCCATATACGGATGATATTGTTATGGTGTCATTAAGGTTGCAGTGAATCTTCGAGATAGAATGCAATACGTAATTTTATTTCGTTATCTATTTAGTGTTGTTTAAATTTCTGATTTGCCCTAACGCAAGCTCGGTGCGTGATTTTACTTTACAAAATATTTATTTATTTTTTTTTTTAATTTAAAGTACCGTTTAACTTGGTCTCATACACAGTTTTATACTTCAAATCTGATTATTCGTGTTTAAATTTGAACATGATCTCGTCTAACTTTGCAGAACAATAATTAAATTTGAAGGAAACAATTATGGACCAGATAAATTCGTAAATTTATGCTCAATTCTATTAGATTAAATTAAATTGGGTTATTAGATTAGGATGCGTTACGTTCAATTGGATGAAATTCCGTTAAGTTAGGTTAGATCAGATTAAATTCAGTTACATTATGGTTAATCAATTTATTGAGTTAAGAAAGCTAGGTCAAATGAAGAGATATTCAGTTAGGTTAGGTTAGATTAGATGATTTAGATAGGTCAGGTAAAAATTAGGTCATTTCAATAGGATAGGTTAAAATAAGTTATTTGAATAGATTAGTTTAAACTAGTTTCTTTGAATAGGTTATGTTAGATTGGGCTATTTGAAGGTTAGGTTAAATTAGGTTATCTAGATAGATTAGGTTAGGTCACATCGAAGTGAATTCCGTTAAGTTAGATTAAACCCAGCATCGTCTAGAATCCAAGGAACTCGCTATCATCGAAATCCCAGCAAACACGATCGGTCGCATTCACCGTCTCGTTCGCTCGTGAAAGAAACGCTCGCAGCAACCGGTAGCTTCTTCGGGCGTCGAAAAGAGATTGCAAGGTGAACGGTAGTCCTTAAGATGCCACCGCGGAAAAGCTGGTGGGCCCGTTTTCACGGTAAATCGCGGTCAAGGGAGTTCGGTGTATCCGCGTGGAGCCATAAGTGCGTTGATCCCGGGTCGGCAACGTGAAGACCGACCGATAAATTAGTTGCCAGCGGATATCTCCTTCGCTTTTCCTTGGTTCGTTCGAAAGGCGCGCACGGCGGCCAAAGCCGTGGCAGGCTAAGGCGAGGAGAGGTAGGGCAAAGGCAGTCATATTTCAGCCCTTGTTAGGCTGAGGGGCCCCCGCCGCGACGGGATGGGGAGAAAATCTCTTTGACTCGCCGCTCCGCGCCTTAATCCACTGGCGTATACCCTATCTTGCCACCTGCTCCTCTTCCTTCCTCTCTACCCCCCCTTCTGCCCCCTTCTCGTTCTGCTTCTTCGTCTTCTTCGGGCCCTTCCTTCTCTCCCCCCCTCTTGGCCTATCTGCCTTCATCGTCCACCTTCCTCGTCGAATGCACGTGCTTGCGCCGTCTTCTGCATCCTCTCGTCCTACGAGTCCTTCACCATAAATTACAGGGGATATTACGGGGCTTGCCTTTACCCCTTCTTACACATCTTCGCTCTACGTATCCCTCTCTTTCTTGTTCCGGATGTAAGCTGGAGTACGTACGAGGACGCGTTTACCCTGGTGTCTTTCCTTTTTTTTTGGGAGGGAAACGATACGTCTTGATGCAGGCTTCGAATTTGGAGACAGAAACAGATTCCATAGAAACTATCGTCGCTCGATGATGAAGAGAAGCTTATCTCGGGATTAACTGGTGGCGTATGCGCTTATTGATAAACGGTACTTTTGAGAACGAGTGCTTGATTGGTTTGATGGGACTTTCATAGAGTCGAGGTTTTTGAGCGAGGCTTTTTGGATGATTGATTTTCCACGATATTTCAGGATCCTCGATCAGGTTTATTTCCCAACGTGATCTCTTCGATAGCTGCCTTTTTCCTTTAACTACACTTCTCTTCGGCTATTCTGGACTCTCCCTTTTTTTCTTAGTCTCCCACGTATTCTTAACACTAAAACTACCGACGAATAATGCACAATTATTTTGATGTTAAAAATGAAATTGAAAAATAACTGAACAAACGATGAAACATAATTGAATACACTTACAGATTTTTTATCTTGATGATAATCAGCATGAATGCCAAGACCAGGTTAACAAATTTTGTCATTTGAAGTAGGAAATTTGTAGAAGGCTCATTTGACCCCTTTTGTAGTTTTAGTGTTAAGTAGTCACGAGTAAATCTAGTTTTCCCGGAGAAAATGTGATAATTAAGGACGAGGGAACGTTCAGCTCCCTTCGGTTCGCCTTCAGCTCGTTGATATTTAGGAATCTCTGGAGTTGAACAGAAATTCTTTCCTTTCTTTCTGTTAGAAATTTCTGTCGGACATTTGAATGTGTTAAATTGATGGGATAAGAATTTGAGGACTTAACTCATTGACTATCAAATTTTTATTTCAATTCTACTGCATGAGTTGTCAATTTACGTATGAAACACTTTTACAAGTTGGACAACATAGAAGCAAAAAATCATTTTAAAAATCAGAATGTAAACATTTACCATATACACATTTTATTTAATGTAACGCTGTTGCAAGTAATAAAAGAAAAATGTATGTAAAAATGTATATTCAAATCCCCATTTGGGGATCGTGGCAGCAAATTGGTTAAGATGAGATGTCAAGAAGGACCTAGTAATTTACGAATCAAGGGATATGGAGATTTAAGAATTTCAGGACCTAGACGTTTGTGAATCGAGTGATGTGAAGACCGAGAAATTTGGAGGCCTCGAAATTTAAAAACTTGGAAAACTGCAAGATTTGAAGATTGGAAAGCTGCGAAATTTGAAGTTTGGAAGGCTGCAAAATTTGAAGATTCGATAACAGCACAATTTGAAAACTTGGAAAATGGAAAATTTGATGACTGGAATACTGTCAAATTTAAAGGATCGATAACTGCAAAGTTTGGAAACTTGGAAAATGCAAAATTCAATGATTGGAAAACTGTGAAATTTGAGCATTGTAAAACTGCAAAGTATGATGATTGGAAAAAGCAAATTTTGCAGATTGGGAAAATTACGAAAGTTGAAGATTGGGAAACCAAAAAATTTGAAAATTGGAAATCTGCGAAATTTGAAGTTCGTAAAACTTGCTAACTTGAAAATGTAGAGAACCTCAGACCTTGAAAACCATGTCATCGTCCAAGTGAAGCCTGGGTGGCATCCGAGCTCGATCCATCCCCCCGCGCTCAACCCTCGAAAATCGCGTCCTTTCGATGAAATATCGCACCGTGTAGGTATCTATTCAGCGTCGGGCGTCAATATGAATACGTTTGCTAGGTGTCTGCCAGCAGCAAAGCGTCACTAAATCTCGAAGGGAGAAGCTCGGCTCTAGTCCGTCCGACATCTATCCTCGTCGACAGCTCAATCGATGGAGAGCCGGCCGCGATCGAGGCCTCGTCGTATCCGCTGGCGGAGCGGATCCGAGCGGAGCGGCGCGCCGCTAAAGAGGCCGACAAGCCCGAGGAGAAGAAGAAGAAGAAGAAGAAGCGTGCGCGGAACATCTCAAACGCGCCGTCATCCGTGCCAAAGATACGTTTTCAAGCGTCGATCGCGCGCTCCGGCTTCGACCGCTTCGCCCGATGAGTTTCGAGCCCCGATGTCGATGGCCTCGTTAAGCCGAGGTTACAACAGCCTTCCAACCGCGGCCTCGCTTCGTAACGCGAACTTAGAATCAACGGATACGAGAGATGCTTTCCTCGTCAAACGCCGACCCGTTGCGTGACCGGCCTCCGTCCGCTACGACTTCCAAGATCCTCCACCAAGATACGAACAGGTGCTTCCTCGAACAACGCATCCCTTCTCTTCAACCCTTCGCTTTTCGAACCGCGAGATCCATGCGGTTCTTCTTGGAATACGCTAAAATCGATCTCCTTATTTCTTATTTAGAGGTAAGGTATAAACATCCTGCCCAATTAGAAGTGTGAAGGTTAAGGTGGAAATAGGAGAGGCAGGATGTTGCTGCTAACGAGAAATTTATTAGAATGAACAAAAGAAAGGCAGAAGTTCCCAAATTCCTATATTTCACAAATGTGTATCTCTCAATTCTTCCGAACTTTCAGATTCTCGTATCAATAGATAGCAAAACTCCGAGATCCTTGAACATCTATATCCTCAAATCCCTATCTTCCTGTCTACCAAAATCCCCAAATTCCTAAACTCTCCATTACCTGTATCCTCAAATTCTTAGATTACCAAAGCTCCAGACCCTCGAAATCCCTATGGAATCTTGTAGGTAGATCCATTATTTGATCCGATCGTGTCGACGAAAGCCGACGACGTATGACGTCGCGGCGACCGGCGCCAATGTGCATTGACCGTGTGATGGCACCCCGTGACGTCACGTGGACCGAATCGTTGTCCCAGCGTTGAAAAAGCGCGTGGAAATCGGGCGAAGTCCTCTCGTTATCCGGGCACCTTTGTTTCCTCGCGGCCGCGGGTTCCGACGCGGTCTCCCTTCGCCACGGAGGCTCGTTCTTTTTTTTCCAGAAGGTCGATTCGTTTCGCGGGTGCTCCGGTGGCCGGTGGTGCGTGGCATTCCATCGAATGCACGCTTACGAGCCACCCGGCTGGGCTCTCTCTTCCCTTTCTCTCTGTACTCCGCACGCGGTTAGGTTCTCTGTGCCGTGGACGCGAAAACAAGTTAAAAATAGCCAGCGAGCGGATCGCGGTCGGCACCTTTGAGGCCGCGGCTCGAAACCCGCAACAGTCGTTGATCGTTCGCATCGTGTTTCGTCGTCCGGATGTTGATGATGATGGTGAGAGACCGTCTCGTTACCATTACGAGGGCCGCTCACGCAGCCGGCTAACACGCACCGCAAACCTCGCATTACCATAACCGCGTGCACACAGAACCGTCGCCGCTTCTTCGGGGCTTCCATCAGCCCAAGAAAGGGAGAGCGAGCGGGACGAAGAGGGAGGGAAAACGGAGAGACGGCGTGCTTTCGAGCTTACCGCGGCTTTAACGATCTTACACCGCGTCCCGGGGAGAACGCTTTTACTGCCCGCGGACCTGTTACCTACTGCACACGAACGCACGCTGCAATTGTCAGCCCTCTTCTGCTACTTCCTTCCGTATATCGATCATGATGCCTCCGCGCGGACTTACTGTTTGTTTACTTAACCTTCGCGCGTAGATCAAGCGCGGGCACATGTGCCCTTGGGCCGCGGTTCTTGCCTCACGTGACGCGCATTCTAGGGTGCTAGCCGAGGCTATTGATCGGATTGCATTCCTTTTATCACGAAATTTTTGCATTATCTACTGTATCTGAATTGATATTTGCATTTTTTAGATTGGAAAATTTGGGAATTTTTTTAGGAAATTTCTTGTTTGTGGATCTCTGTAGATTTGGAAATTTGATGTTACCGGTTTTCTTGATTTCCACGAATTTGCAAAATTGGCAAAATTGTAAATGTTTCCATATTTCCACATTATCAAATTCCTACATTTCTATCATTTAAATTGATCGATAGCTTTAATTTCATGTTTTTGTGTGAAAATGCAATACTCCTAAATTTCTTAATTTCTAAATCCCTAAATTTCTAAATTTAAAAAACCAAAATTTCATTACCTGTAAATTTCAGTCAAAAAAAATTTGTCTCTATTGTACTAAATTTCAGTCACAAGATTTGAAATCTATTATGGGCCCGCATAAATATTTCCAGCATCTCTGAAACTTGCATCGACGAATATCATCGGCCACCGGAATAATATTGCTCGATTTTACGACACGTGCTTAAAAAATCGTAAATAAAAGTTCAATCCGTAAATGAGTTCGTTACGAAGTCGGGAATTCCTTCTAAATGAGAAGAAGGGTTTACGAGGATCGAGGGCGTAGAGTGATCGAAAGACGAGGTAGAAAGGGGGCGGAAGAGGAACGAAATTGCCATAATCGAAACGGAAAACGATAAACGGATCAGGCGACTTTCTGCGCTGAGAAATTCGATGGTGGTATCTGCATAGTGAAATCGTTCGGCGAAGTAACGCAAGGGAGGAAGGTCCGGAATATCGACAGCTGTCGAATGGCGGAGGTGAATCTTTGACACGGCGATTATTAAATTCTTTCCGTCGGAAAGGAAATGCTCGAACGTTAAACCGGCAAGTGGTCTTCGTTTCATGAATATCTGAATCGCCAGGGCGATATATTAAACCGCAATTAAACGGAGCAGTTAATTATACATGCAAGATTAACCCAGCTAGTTCCCTTTATCCTCCTCCACTCTGGTTAGCAAAATTAAGGCCGAAGAAATTGATCTTTAAACTTTTATATCTCACTGGCAAATATATGTGCCTACCAACGCAAATCATTTCAAAGAATGAATACCTTTATCGACATTATGAACGAATATTTCAGTCGATACTATGATTGCATCGATTAATTTTCAATACTTCGCTTTTGAGATCCACGGGATAACTCGAAGATCGTGCATTCGTCTTTTCATTAGCTACGCCGGCAAGAACATGCATTAACCTTGAAAAACTCAACCGACACACTTCGACTTGATATTATTAAAAAGGTATCAGACCTAAGAGGAGCAAATTGCGCTCGTCCGATAAATCTCTCCGAGTCACCTGTTAATGTTGAACGAGAATCTGACCTTCGTGTAAGATGGTCGAAATAGTGAGCGACGTATCAAAATGATAATAACCGATGCAAATAGAGGAACGACGAAGGGATGAAAGGGTCATAAAAGGAGGTAAAAAGCGAGCGGAGTTCTTCAGCTTCGAAGTGGTCATTTATTTGCGTCGTGATTCATCTATCCGATTTGGAACCCCGAAATCTTTGAACGCTTTACCTGCTACCGGAATCTCCGCGGCCCCGAATAGACAGAAAGAGGGTGGTCGGCTAGTAACGGCCGTCACTTTGTCGGCCTTTGTCACGGGGATTATGCGCCGGGTGGCAAATTATGACGGACACCTTCACGCCCAGAACACCCCCTAATGCGAAACAGAGAGATCGGACGAGGCGGGAACGACGGGAGAGCCTTTCGTAAGCACCGGGACCAGTTCTTTGAAAACCGAGTCCGAATTATACGTGGATTTAGGGAGCAGAGGGTGTGAAATTATAAATTAAAAGGGGATGAAAGTAGATTATGACGATGGTACTGCGCGGATATGGATGACTCCTTGATCTTTCACCCTACTGAAATTTCGAACGCGAGTTTTGATTCGCACTTTTTGTTCACTTTACATGAATCTTTCGTTTGGTATTTTTCGATGAGATGTATATTCTAATTGACGATTGTGACTAGATTCGTTTATACAAATAGAAATGCGATAGATGACGTGTGGTAGATTTTGTTGAGCAACGTTGGGATATTTATGTACCATTTTCAATTTTCAACTCTCCAAATACAATCTATATGTAAATATCGATGACGACTGCTTTTCATTTTTAATAATATCTTGGCTACATCATGATCATTTATATATAACTTATATTTTGTTATTCATATTGTGTTTACTTATTTAATATATTTCGTTTTCGAAATTTTTTGACTGGGAGAGTTAACACATTGTCATTATTCTTCTTCCTAAATGATAAATTGTTGAAACTTCTACCTATTTCTAGTCTTTCTAGAATTAAGAATATTTTGGAGAACACTCTTGGTTTTGAATTCCTTAGCCATCTTAATTTAATTTTTATAATCGTCAATTCTTGTGACAAACTATAGAAAAGTAATTTTAAAACTTCGTCTAAATTTCTAACTCTATGATCATGAGACAATATGCTGATTATTTTGTATTTGTCTATAAGATACATGTATCTGTTTATTTCTCTGTTTTGAAACTATTTCATTTTATAAGAAACGTGATATTTTACGATATTTTATGACAAACGCTATAAACTGTCTATATACATATCAAGTTTAAATTGACTCACAATGCGATGATGACATGTCGAACATCGACAAACAGCAATGGTTTCAAAATACACCTTTGCAGACCAAACATTTCAATATTAGTTTATATTCTCGACGATAAGAAAGATTTTTCTTGTAATATTATGATCCCATGATACAATTTCTACGGACAGCTCGCTATTGTAAGTCTTTTCAAATCAATAGTAACCTGTAAACAGCACAGAGTTGAGTGGTTCGTGTTAATAGGTACACGTAGTGCATTTGTTCTTCAGCTTCTTCTGTGCATTCCTCGTTACATCAGATCAATTGAAACGTAATGAAAAAGGTAAGAAGCTCCTACAATGTATATTAGATTAATGTGTATCAAATTGATGCATTCAAAAAACTGGAAAGACTCCAAATTAGAAATCGTTCTAATTCCTAAATTAATTATTCAACCCTTCTTAAGAAGTCCAACACAAAATGACACAACTCCAAAAACTTAAAAATAAGATTCAATTTTGCATTGTGTAATAAATGAATCATAAGATAAATGATTCCACTATCAGTGATTGTTTAAAAATAGTAATTTATATGGACAAAACAATCTGTCTTTATTTTACCAGGTACATTGTGAAGAACTTTCAATTACTTGACAAAAATCTTTTATAAGAAGCGATCGTTTGATAACAGGTGTCAATTTTAAGTACGTGTTATTCATATTTGTTAACACATATCAACAGTATTGATACCTATCCATATCGATACCGATTAATTAATACACAGCTGCGTAAACTGTCCCGAAACATTCCTAATTGGAGCACAGTCTAAATCGCTGTATTTAACATAAACGTATATAATGAACTTAAATAAACGTATGTAATAAACTAAAATAAACATTGATCACCTATACATGATCATTAATACACGTTTACCTTACGTATTTCATAAATGTACTACCACCATCGTAACACAGAACGCGTCCAACGTGGTTAAAACGAGACCAGAAGATTTCTGGTATCGTCGCCGAAGTGTCCGAAGGGTATTTCACCGATTACGATTTTCCATTTCCCGTTCCTCCCGTTATTTTTTCTACGAAAGCTTTCCACGAACGCACGGATCGACGTGAAATCAGTGCCGTCCGTGCACCCGGGGCACTTTGATTTACGGCATAATAAAGCGGTTACGCAAAGCGTGGGAGGGAGGACACACCGGGTCGTGAATTTTATTTACGATCTGCCCGAAAGTTCGGATTCGTCGCGGTTTCTCAGTGACGGCGCTTCGAGCCGAGGCTGATCGTAAAATCGGCAACGAGACAGGGCGGAATCGTGTTCCAGGAACCCGCTGGGACCGATTTTCACCGGCGTCGGACCGAGTTTTTCCGCGATCGACAATCGTCGAACCGTGAAAACGGACGTTTTCCGAGCGTCGTGTTGAACCTTCCTTCGAAATCGCAGCCCCGTGTAAATGATATTTACGACTAGCTAGTTTTCTACGACGACTTTGTGCGAATTAGTTGCAGTGAACGGGGACGGGATTAGGGTAGTCGCTCGCTGCGAGGACAATGTCGACGGATAATTGGCCGAACGATAGATGAGACGAACGATAAGGGTGGATTTACGGTACTTTTTTAATTCTGCTATGCACAACATGGGGATTTTTTTTTGGGGCGCAGGGAAATACGCGGTGACGAAGAAATTTAATGATTACTTGATCGGATTAACCCTTTGCATTCGAAAGCATTTTTATTGTTGGCGGACAGAAGTTGTAAAACTTTATACTTGAAGAGTTTGATGAATTGTTTTTAAACGATGTTTTTTATTATCAATCGTCAATATTCTGTTTCACATGTACAGTAATCATGCGTATAATACTATAAATTTAGTTAGAAGTTATTTATTTAAAATTGTTCGAACTAAATTTGTAGTATTATACCCGTGATGTTTGCACATGAAATGGACAATAATTTATGTAACAATAAGTTATTTATTTTAAATTTTTACATTAAATCAAATGACGAACGTGAGTCGCTCCTTGAGTGCAAAATGTTAAAAGTCCCAAGCTGAAGACATTTTGTCTATCAGGCTATCTCGAAGATTGTTCTCTCGATAAAACAATTTTATTGTTTCAATAAGACTGCGGTTTCATTAAGATTATCAAATACAAAAACAGCGTCGTTAGAAGTTATTAATTTAAAATCCTTGCATTAAATCAAATGGCGAATGCAAATCACTTCACGGGTTCAAAGGGTTAACACGTTTACTGCCATACGAAAGCAGTTGAAAATTTAATTAGGTAATTATTTTATCTAACAAATCTTACCAAATATTTCCACAATACTTAGTTATATTTATTATCCACAGTTTCCAATAGGTAATAATATTTCCAACCAGATAAACTCTAAATCATATATGCGATTGACTCGTACGAAAATTCAAGCGTCAGCTGTATGCGGATGACTTGGCAATTGTTAATAATTAAATCAATTCGTTAATAATCATTTGATCGCGGTATCTTAAAGGAAATCAGTCGTTGTCGTCGACGTTGATAAAAGTGTTTCTCAGAGACCGAGATAGCTCGTATGATCGATCGTTATCGATCATTATCGAATATCATTATAGGTCGATCAATTTCGTCGTACCTCATTATTCAACTAGATATCTAATGCTCAGAATCCATCAGAAAAAAGCAACCCGGAACATACTTCGCTACCTACTCCATTTTATTCTGTGCACGAACGAACAGAGTATACCATAAGAATCATAGTGTTTGGACAATGTTCGCGTTTGATTTGGAGTATGGGAGATTCACCGGGCTCCGTCAGAAATCCATCGGGGGAAAAAGAAGAAAGCCGAAACGTACCCGTTACTCGATCCCCGCAGATAAACAGGATATAGCATCGGAATCGTAGTGTTCACGGATATGGCCGTTAAAAAGAGGTTCTTTCTCCCCGGCGGCGTGGCTCGATACGAGCTCCAAAGGCAATCCGATGTGTTTGTGGGCCATTATGCCCGATCATAATTGCGTCGCAACAACGTTTCTCCTTTCCAGCGTCCACAGCTGGGCGGCTCCCTTTCATCTCTCTGGCCAGCAGAACGAGCTTCTGTTTCCGAGGTGTTTCCGCCGCCGGCTACCGTCCTGGAAGCTGGAACTTGATCCTAAGTAGCCGGCATCGTGATAGAGGTGGCGAGGAAGACGAGAGAACAAGAAGAGAGAAGAAGTTGCGCCGAGCATGAACGAAATACGCACCGTCCTGAACGGATGAAGGTGATGTCGATGAAAGTGGCGCCGCGATGGAGCCACGTATCGAATTCAATCGAGAAACAGCATAATCACGGAATTAATCGAATGTGGACGCAAAATGTTTCGTCACAGGGTGAACCCTGACGGGATACCGAACAAAACGTGACTGCGATTCGTTAAAGCGAAGCATTAATGTTGGGTTGTGTCGCGGAGAAAACTTTATGTTGTAGGAATGTTGGGAAATGGCGTTCCATCGGATAACAATTATAAACTTTAATCGCGCAAAATTGTATTGTGTGAGATCGAATCGCGTGAAA
The DNA here is from genome assembly GCA_947623535.1 of Coelioxys conoideus. Lineage (NCBI taxonomy): Eukaryota > Metazoa > Arthropoda > Insecta > Hymenoptera > Megachilidae > Coelioxys > Coelioxys conoideus. The sequence continues at coordinate 12,790,741 of OX392457.1, read as the reverse complement.
TTCAATCGAGCAATATTTCATCACGAGCAATTCAATAATCCTAAATGGAATCGCGTCAATTTTAATCTCATCCAGTAGAATAATCGATACTTAAACTGTACAAAATTTATCAAAATCGAATGTTATTATAACGAAGAATAAGAAATTCTGAGCTGCAAATTTTAAAAGGCCAAATGAAATAAACATGCTACAAGAAGAGCATATTAAAATCGAATGCAAACGTTTGCAAAAGTATCGATGTTTTCGCTTTAATATCTTAGACCAATCGCACAAATGTTACAAATAAAATGTACCCAATGTACAAATTAAATTAATGATACAGTACCAAGTACAATGCAGTACGGTAAAGTTAGTTGATTCACCTAATTAACATCTTGACTCTAATCGTGAGTGATTATACGGTCGTAAAAGTTCGGCCAGGGTGAACTTTCGTTGACGGTAACTGGACGGTAACACAGCTTAAAAAGTCGAATTTCGAGCATGCGGTTAGGAATCGAATTATCGAAGGTGGAGAATCCTGTCTGGGACGCTGCGGGGCCGAGTTATAAACTGGAAACACCAGCTAAGTACGTTAATCACCGTGTAGCCTATGATAATGAGGCGGTGAGATAGCGCAGTCGAGCGAGCAGAAATTGCAAGCGAAGGAGATAAGCTCTTCATCGTGAGCTTGAAAATGACCGAACCATTATTCAACCTGTTAAGTAAATACATTTCACGACGAAGTGAACGAGCTACCGGCCACTTTTAACTTGACTAGTTGACAGAGAACGTGCCAGGTTGACGGGAAGGAACTTGCCTCGCTCGTATCGATAATTTCATCGGATCGGTCATATGGTTCACGAAATTTTCGTCAGAATAACTGCACTGAAAACATTATTCATTAATCAAATTAAATTAATTGATATTCTAATTACGTTAATTGCAGTGATATTTAACTTAGATTAATTGGATTGTTGTACCAATTATCAAAAATTTTAGAAATTAAAAATTTTAGTCGATAGAGGACGTTCATTTGTCTCGAAGTTCTGAAGCTCAAAATTCAGAGTTCAATTTTTCCTGGGATAAAATTCGAAAATCTCAAGTCAAAAAGTTTGTAGCACCAGTGTCTTCAAGTTCAAAGTCTTCGAATTTTTAAAGTCTGAAAAATTCCAAGACTTGTATATTTTAATATTTAATGTTTCACTGTACAAGGTCCCAAAGTCCTGAAACTCAAAATTCAAAGATTCCAATTTTCCCAGAAATAAAAATAAAAAATTTCAGGTCAAAAGGCTTATATCTCCAATGTCTTCAAATTAAAAATTCTCGAATTATTATTCTTAAAAGTTCTAAAGCTAGTATATCGTGATGTTTAATGTTTCAATACCCGAAGTTCCGAAGCTCCCAAATCCCGTGGCCAGCACAACTCGTCCACGACTACTTTCTTCCCCAATCGCTACGCACCCCCGTTTCTCGCAACATTCAGTGTACACCACATCATAAATCATCCACCTCGTGACTTATATAGCTCCGACGATTTATATAGTTCCGTACAGTTCCGTATTGGAAGTCGATGAACTCGTTTAACATTTTGACTGCCATGTCACCCACATATGAATGATACTCAAATTTCCATACAAATTTAACAACTTTATTATAAAAAATTTCGCCACTTTTCTAACTGAAATTACACGCATTTGTTACTTGAAACTATGAAAAGTAAAGTACTGCGAAAATATTTGGTAAGATTCGTTAAAAATGAAAATACTACCCAGTGCAATTTTCAGTTGCTTCAGTGTGCCAGTCAACGTATTAACCCTTTTGGTTCGAAGGTATTCTAACTGGTAGCAGAGCAGCAATTCTACAACTTTCTAGTTAAAAAGTTTGATGAATTCTTTCGACGTTATTATGTGTCTATAATTAATTACTACTATTAGCTGTTTCGTTATGTTTATACACCATATGGTGGTACACTGTCAATTTAGTTAAAAGAATACTTATTCCAAGTTGCTGTATTGAACAAAGGGTTAACCCTCAGCGGTCCTTAATTTCTTTTACCTACAGCTCCGTAATTAATTTACAAAATAGCTCAAGAAGCGAGTTTACAATAAAATGTATTCCAATAATGCAGGGTGCGTAACAAACATATATTTAATGTCTTACAAGTGACAAAGAAATGAAAACGTCTTTGATCAACCTATTTATCTGGATTATTTCTATGATTCAAGAGAAACGCCAAATCGAGCCACGCTCGACATAGGACCGCAAAGGGTTAAAGGATCATGAAAGCACAGCCTCGAAACTCTCATCATCTCTCGTCATTCCCCGATTGTTCTCAGATCTCGATGTGCCTGACGGCTCTGGTGCTGACAATAGCCGCCGATGAGAAACCCACGAACACCGTCTCGGTGTCCTCCGGCTCTCCCTCGATCCAGAGCAACACGATCCAGAAGCTGATCAAGATCCTGGAGAAGTACGGCCTCGAGGAGCAACGGGGCCTGAAGAGGGTCTACCTGAGCAACAGGTCGATCACGTGCAACGACGGATCGCAGGCAGGATTTTACCTACGGAAGTCGCACGGATCGAAGAGATGGATCATTTTCCTGGAAGGTGGCTGGTACTGCTACGATCACAAGAGCTGCAGGAACAGGTGGCTCAGGTTGAGGCATCTGATGACATCGACTCAGTGGCCCGAGACACGCGACGGTAGGTATCTATAATTCGCCCGACACTGGATCGTCTCTGATAGGATACGAAAAAAATGCAAATGGTCCGAGCGTGTTTTACTCGAGTTACGTATTTTTCGACACGATGAATTTGCTACGACGGTCAGTATCGGGAAGGAAAGCAGACTCGAAGTCCTGGAGCTCATCTTGTGGTGGGCGAACAGTTCACGCGTATTCCGGTCGAGAGGATGTTTCTCGTTTGCCTATTTGTTACGGCATTTTCTCCAACGTTTCCGTGCTACGGTGTTCCGCAATCTTTTCTACGTGTCACGCGACACGTGACGGCGCGTCACGTTGTCCCTGGGCTTCTGCACAATTTGAGGAACGTGAAATAACTTGGGGCTCAACGCGAAACCAGCAAGTTTTTGTTCGAAATTAACCCTTTGCGCTCACAGTCGCTAATTGATTTAGTTCAACGATTTTAAATAAATAACTTTTTAATACATTTATAGTGTCATACACCTGATGTTTGAACATAGTGAAACAGACAATGTTAGCTATTAGTAATGAACAGATGATAATTTCATGCAGATTCATCAAACTTTTCAACTACAATGATTTACAGTAGCTATTTGCTAACAATGAAACAACTTTCGGGTGCAAAGGGTTAGATACGCGTGTAGTTTACGGGGTTATTGTTATGAGTACACGGAAAAATGATACATTTCATATTTGACATACCGTAGAACAGGGTGCAGCGCGTGACTTTGTCCCTCGAGGTTTTGTTTAATCTTCTAACTAGACTTTTAACGCATAGGGACTTAACTCGTGGTAACTAACGAGTATAAATTGAACGCATGGTAATTTCACCTGTGACCGTACGAAAATTCCCACGCGCAGAAAAATCCATACGAAAACGGCAATGTAACGAGAATCTACTATAACGTGGTGGCAAGAGATTAATCCTGAAATTATCAATGGTTCCAGTTGGCGGCCTTTTGTCGGCAAATCCGGAAGAGAATCCATTCTGGTGGAACGCGAATCACGTGTAGGTATTGTCCATCTTGGCAGACATTCTTGACCCTCTTCAACTTCAATGAATTTAACGACGTTAACGCGCGTTTTATTTTAAAAATCTTTCACGGAGATTCACAAGCGTTTTTAGAAGTTCGCGAGCGTGAAGGATCAAATTTTCGTAACGAACACCTTTTTTTTCATGCAGGTTCGTTCCTTATTGCACGAGCGACAGTTGGAGCGGTACCAGAACTTCGCCAAACGACATGTTTTCGTTCATGGGTTCGGAGATCGTGATGCAGGTGGTGCGGGATCTCATCCCACTTGGACTCGAAAATGCTAGTTCTCTTCTTCTGGCTGGCAGCAGCGCGGGTGGTACCGGTGTGATGTTGAATTTGGATCACGTGCACAATTTAGTTCACCATGAATTAGGTGAGCGATCTTCAGACGGACCAATTGTTCCATGTACTCGCGTAATCGTCCCTCTAAAATATGGTTTTCCGTAGCATAATATTCTATAATTACATTCGCAATTACAGTCAGAACATCTTTAATTACAGTGATATTTGTTACTATAAAATGAACTAATATATTTTAATAATGTTTAGAATATTGTAAGTAGTGTTTTAGTAACGGGAATTCATAGAATTTTTCCCAGAAGAAATATTAGAAATATTTGTTTAGCACTGCATTTGGTTTTGTGATAAAAATACGACATGTTTTGATTTGTAGATTTTCGAGTAAGAGAAAAGTGTAAGAGGAATTTAAATATTTTATTCGTTGCTTGCACAGGTTTAAGACACATCGCGATAAGGGGTGTCTGCGACTCGGGGTGGTTTCTAGATAGAGCACCCTATTTCCCGAACGGTTTATCACCTGTCAATGCTGTTCGCAAGGGGATGGAGCTCTGGAAAGCTCGGATGCCTCATAATTGTGTACTCAAGCATCCAAACGAACCATGGAGATGTTATTTCGGGTACAGGCTGTATCCAACTTTAACCGGTAAAGCAATTTTTTTATTTTTCACTCTTACCTTTTAAAACATAACTTCATCTTATCAAATTTATTCTACGTCTTCGAACAAATTTTTTTATCGCATATAGTCTATTTCAACTAAAAGATTGTTACACTTTAAGGTATATATTTATCGAAACAAGAATATTCAAATATATAAATAATAATAATCGCTCCGAGAAAATTGCTCTATGATGGAACTGAAAGCTCCTGTGCACGTATATGTAGTAATTTTGTATAAATTCATGTATGTATATACATATACAGAAAAAACCAATTCATAAAATCATTTACAAAAATTGTATTGAACAGAATGGTACTATATTTTTAAAAATCCATAACCTTTTCGTTGGGGTAAGCTAAATCTACTCCTACTAAGTATTCAACATACGATTCAATTCATAATATAAATTGTGAAAATTCCATTGTATATCTAAAAATTGGTAACCTTTTTATTGGAGCAACCTACCCCTACTAAATATTCTATCAGCTACAAATATATTTATGAAGTATACCTTGTACCTAAAACACTGATCGGGTAATTTGTGAAACTTTGAAATAACATGTTAAACTGAAAAAGTAACGGATAACATCGTAAAACGAGAATGCAACCGCAGAAGTTCGGCGAGCTAACGGAAATGTTTGCTTCTGGGAAATATCGCAGCGCCCCTGTTCGTTTTTCAATGGCTGTTCGACGAGGCTCAGATGTCAGCCGACAACGTGGGTGCACCGGTGACGAAGCAGCAATGGGATTACATACACAAGATGGGTGACAGCCTGCGGCAAACCTTCGAAAACGTTTCCGCGGTCTTTGCACCGAGTTGCATTAGTCACAGCGTCCTCACCAAGAGAGATTGGCAGTTGGTCAAAATAGACGAGGTTTCCCTGGCGCAGGCGTTGCATTGTTGGGAGCAAATGCCCCTCGGGATTCGTCGTAACGAGTGAGTATCTGATCCTCGATCCACGTGTGTATCTACGTAGCACTTCTTCAAATTTGTTCGGAGACAAGCTTCGTTTGGAGGAAATACCTCCGAATTTCACGTTGGCATAGGTGTAATTAAATCTATGATAGGCACATGTAGACTGCACATTTTGATGACTGTAGTATATCGTGATTTGTCAAATAAACACGAATCGTGTGATGATTCAGTCCTGTAATTTATATGTTACATCATTTGTGGATTGAGTTATATTGGTTTATAAATTACATCATTTGTGGATTAAACTATAGGTTCATGCATTACATTATTTATGGATAAATTTATAGATTTGTATACTACATCATTTATTGGTTAATTTGTAGATTTACAGATTACGTCGTTTATGAATTGAATTAAGGATATATAAATTATATCATTTATGGATTAATTTAGAAGTTCATAGTTTACAGCAATAACGGTGCTTATATGATGATTAATGTAAATGAGTATGCATGAAAAAGTTAGAATTAATCATAGCTTCTCTAAGGAACAAGATTTGATATACTTTGTTAATAACATTTTACTCATTAACAAAAAAAAGTTATTTTGAAGCGTGAAGTTTTAAATGTTAGTATAATTATAAAGATTACTTGACAAGTTCTGAAAATATTGATTGAATTAGAAAAGTCTCGATTTGGGAAACAAGGGGCGAAATAGGGTGTGAGGTAAAAGATAGATGATGAAGAAATAGTCAATTTTATAATATATCCTTTAAAAATTGAATGTTCAGCTTTGTCTTTCCTATGACTCAATATTGTATCTTTCTCATTAAAAATGAATAGCGAAATAAATATTTTTGAACTTGAACCTCAATACAAAATAGTATTAATGCATCTTTAAATTCGAACAAATTATTAATGATATTAATATCAATATTAAGTATTAATGCAGTATTAATATATATAATTAATGTTGAATTCGTGGTACCAGCCACGGTATCGTTCAATCGTTGAACCGTGAATAAATAGCGAAAGTATATCTTCATTAAAACGATGAACGGAGATCGATTTCATTATCACGTGCCCCTATAGAAGCTTTAACACGAAACTGCGAGCCTGACAGATTCGGCCTCGTTAATTTCAGCACTCGTTCGTCAATTGAGACGAACCAGCCGTGCACCAAGTCGCTCCGGAAGCTGCTACGTTCCGGGCTGACGAAGGGAAACGGAACTTCCTTCGAGCCAGGAAGAAGCGGGAAAAGTGAATTCGCGATGGAGCAGCAGAAGATCGCGCCAAAGGTGATTAGCAATCCGAACAGCGGAAAATCGTCCATTTTTCCCGCGCAAGACGGCGAGAACAGGAAAAGGAAGAGGCGAAAACACAAAGGAAGACGCAGGGAGAGAAACAAAGCCGCGAGGATGAAGAAGGAGAAACACGAACGCAGGAAAACTGCAGGTACAGTTTCGATTGTTTCGAGTACAGTGAAAACAATTGTATTACGCAAATAACATGATTACTTGTTGCAATTTGTGAATTGCAATTAGAAGAAAATAGTCTACCCTTGTTATAACAGATGAGAAAGGGTTGTGCGCAATCAGAAAGAGAAATGCAATCGACTGTAATTAATTTGACGATTGAAAAGGAGAATGTGGACGATTGTATGTAATAGCTTTATTAAATTTTGCGCTGGGAATTTAATTGTTGATTGCAATAATTGTCAAGGTATAGATTTGTAGCTACACAATATTTTCTTCTCTATTGACTACAGCAGAAAAATGTTCGCATTTGTTACAAAATTGAAATTTGATTGCGAAAAAGATTTATAGTACAAATACATTAACTATGTAACTATCGATCATTTGCCCCAGAAATGTTACATTCACCATTCTATTTAATACAAAAATTTAAAATAGGTTTTCAACTAAATCGGTAGTGTCACAAATGTGATACGTGTATGAACATGGTGACAATTCTGACAATTAGCAGAGAAATAATTAATTCAAAAGAATTTACCAAACTTTTCATGTAAGCACTTTCAGAATTGCTATCTGTCAGCAGCAAAAATACTTTCATGCGCAAATAGTTAAAATAAATAAACTATAAACTATCACAATATATTAAATATATTTCATCTTTCACTTTAATCTGCCACGATATCCGAACGAACAACTTCAATATACCGTAAACTTTATTTAAAGTCCCGAAACACTGAACAATCAAAAATTCGTCGTAGAAACTTAAATAAGCGGAATTAATTTTTGATCATGATAATAGTTGCGGAGGTAATCGAGCAATTTGAAACGCGTTTGTGTTGCAGGTCGTCGTAAAGGCAACAAGCAGAACAACGACAGCAACCACACGGGCATGTTCAACGGGACCAGACCTCAACGCTCTGTGATACCATCTGGCAAACGGAAGTGCGTTCAGGGCTGCCACTTCCGGTTAATCGAACGTTGCACTTGGCCGCAGTGTAATCACAGCTGCCCGAAGCTGCACAATCCGTTCACCGGCGAGGAGATGGACTTCATCGAGCTGTTGAAGAGCTTCGGCCTCGACATGAAGAGCGTGGCGAACGCACTTGGCATCGATATACAAACGTTGAACAGCATGGATCACGACGAGCTGCTGAATTTGCTTACTCAGCGTGCCAATTAACTCGTAACATTCGACAACAAGCATTCCTACCCGACCGATGATCGTCGTTGTTGCTGTTGCTGTTGATGTCGCACGGACCACACGTGGGGAGAGAATGAAACTTTGACGCGAAGCGTGTGTTCGATATTCTCCTCTGTTCGGTGACGATCGTGAGTTTTTGGGATCGTTCGAGATGAAGAAGTCTTCGAGTTTTTGTGGAAATCGAGGATATTTTACTTTTTGGGTGAACTCTGTCGACATTTTGAGTTTTGGGGACTTGAAGATTTGGACATGTACTCGGAGTACTTTGGAATTTTGGAATTCGAAGGTTCCGAGATTTCGTGATTTGAGAGATTGAAGACTCAGGGATTTGGGTATTTCGAGATTTTGGGATTCGAGTAACAGGGAATCTAAGGATCTTAGTATTTGGAGGTTTAGAGATTTGTGCAGTTGATCTGAAAATTTGAGGGATTTGAAAGTTTAAAGAACTTCAATTTAAGAACTTGAAAATATAGAAATTTGGGAAAGATTTGGAAGTATAGGAATTCGGAGACATAGAGATTTGGAAATATAGCAATTTGAGAAACATAGAGAATCGGAAATTTAGGAACTATGGGATTTGAAAGTTTAAAGATTTGGAAAACTTTCTAAAAATTCCCAATACCCAAAATCCTCAAATTGCCAAATCCCTAAATCTCTAAATTCTCAAATCCCCGAAAATCCGAAATCGGTTAAAAATGACTCCCTACCTTTATTACATACAGAATTTAAGAAAGAAAGCCTTAATTGCACAAAAAAATTACTAACATCTTACGTTCTCTCCATGACTTTTGATGGAATCTATACTTCGATAGAGTTCATACAATGATACTCGCAAGCTTCTTCAATTGAATCTAATCGATCCTCTTCATCGCGCACCTTCGATTTTCTCGTTTTCCAGTGAATTATCTTCTTAATTCGAAAACGAGATTGATGGGAACTTACCCTTTGAATCTTCGTACAGATTCTGATGTACATTATGTACTTGCCCTTACGAGTAACCGAGTATCTCTAATTTATTTGATAGTTCGTAAGTGAAGCAAACGGGACACGTAATCGTGTCGTTATAAATTAATTCACTTATTTTTTTAAAGTGATTTCTTCACTGCCGAATGACTTGATCAGCCATGAGGCTCGACTTCCGATTTACCAAAACCATCTTCCCTCTTCAACTGTACCTGTATTCGCAGAACATTTTAGACAGCAATTTCGAATTAAACGTTAAGTTCTAACTGTAATTCTTAAAATACTTGCTGCTGCCAAAATTTCAACGGATTGATTTATCGCAAGTTTTTAACCCTTTAAGGACATTACCATCTAGGGTTAAAGAGAAGAGAGATCGAAAAAGTATTTATATGAATTTGGAAATGGACATGTACTTACGATACGCAGCTTTCACTGATTGTTAAATTTATTATAATTTATCTACGAAATACATTGCTTGCCTATAGAAATACTTTGCCACGAAACAATACAATTTTACTTTGTCCTTGTATGGACTACACGAGTATCCGTCAAAACTTTAATATTCAACATCGTTATCTTGAAAATGTAAGTTGATATGAAAATATCCTAAGAATTACGTTTTAAAAATGAATTGCTTGTATACTGTATATGGGTTAAACCACCCTTATCATATACGAATGTGTTTTATAGGTTCCACATTTTAACCCTCGAATCCCAGTCGGATCTTTTCTGAGTTAAAGTATGATTTGACATAATTTTATGTCGTTTCTGTGTAAACAGAACCTCGTTTATTCGAGGGTTAACACGTTCGTCGCCATATTTGAAACAGCCATACGCACACGCGATAAAATGGGTCATCGAAGATGTTATTAATTAATTCTTTAATATTGTACTTCAATTTGCTATTATACAATGTCGATGCGATTTTAATTTTATCGAGAATTGCCGTACTTTTTTATTTCTTAATTACTTAACGTCGCGGTTCTAATTCGACCATCATGGCGGCGAAGGTGTTAGGTAAATTCGACTGGCAAGCTATGTGATCTTCGACGAATTTCGGTCACTGGTTGCAGACGATAGTAACGTAAAAATTTGCAGTATTAATTAATCGTGTCGTTGGCACATTCCGCGTGCGTGACGATCGAACAAGGCAAATCGAGTCAAAACGTTCAGCTCGATTGAATGAAACGCGACGAAGCCGAGTTTCGCGAATTGATGTCAATAACGAGCAAACCGACCGACAAAGCAGCTTCATAGACTGATTAAATTATCTACCTCAACGAATCAAATCGTATTAACGTCCTTCTGTGTACTATAAACGTCGATTAAAGAGTTTAACGCCGCAAGAGTAATTAATATAGGCTAGTACGAGCGTGTAAACTGCGCGTCGTTGCGTCTAGCTATCTATGTAATATAATTGTCGGACTAATAATTATTTATTTAACGCGAAAGAAAGAGAATTCACGCGACGGCCAAGAGAATCGACTCCTTTTTTTTTATTGTATCTAGCAGACCGATCGTGGCAATGTTTAATTTATTTTTACGTGCCGCGATCGATTATCGGCTCTTGCGTCCGCGTAAAACATTGTTATTTTGTACTCGCGTGAATTATTGTAAATAAATTGTATATCTGTTGTACTAAACAAAATTGTTTGGAAACTTTATTTCATTGTTCGCCCGATTGCTTTACAGCCAATTTTCTTATTTTCAGCTGCAGATTTGTATTATTTATTTCATTCGTTGCATGTTCCCCGAAAGACAACAAAATATTGCCACTCAATAATTTTTATTTTATACTATTTAACTAAACTGAACGATGCCAGATTTTTGGACTCCAGTTTATCTTGGTTATACTTATCCCCTTTCCGTACTTTGACGAGTTTGACTCGTGACGCACTCACAGCTTAAATGTAATAAACTTTACTCAAATTTTAATACTCCTGAACTCGAATTTTAGATACGATTATAATTCGTATAGTTGAGGATCGCTAAATATAAAATACTCATCGCATTGAAATTTTCTTTGTTCGTTTTCATATTATAGCTCCGAGTAGTTAGTTCTGTCTGACGTATCTGACAAATAAATAGCGCGGGAAGGGGTTAATGTTTGCAACGATCTCTTAACCTCCCTTTTAAAAGCGTAGCTACTCGAAAATCGTTGACTTGCTACAGTCTATCATCGTCCGGAACGCGGTATCAGAGAATCCCGTGGTGTACGTCGGGACCGGGGAGCCAACGTTCCAGGATCGTCCAGCAGAATGATCCTCCCGATTGTCCGTCGTCCATCGTCTCTGATTCATTGTCCGTTATCCGTGATTTCTCTCGGAATCATGCGTGTCGTTCGTAGCGTACAGCGTGTAATCGGGGAGTAACGATAAATCGAGTCACCCCGTTGACTGCACCTGTACCTAATCATCATCCTGTTGGCTCTCACGGCTGCTCCCCGTTCCCCGTTGGTCGATCCACCGTGCGAGGGTGATAATTCAATGTAGAATCAGAATCCGTTCCCCCTTAACCCCGTCTGTCCCGTGGTGCTCTCCTCTCTCCGTCCGTCCATCCGTCGTCTCGAAACTATATATTCCACGGCATACGCAGGAAATGGTGTTTAACGTCGACGGGTCAGGTCGGGTCTGACCCCCGATGGTGGACGGCAGTCGATAGGATGACCGTAACGTTGAACGAAGAAAAACCCGGTGTGTTTGATCGTCGGCGCGACGAGGAGGGACGTATGGTCCCCACCGAGCAATTGACGTGTCCGAGGAAGTGATGGAAGGATGGCACAATGTGCTTGAATGTCCCATAAGCGAGAGCGGGTTCTATATTAAACTGGTCCGGTTACGGGTCGTTCGGTTCCCTATCGTTCAGTCACTGGATTGTCCACGGACGGCTGGATCGGATCGATTGCTCCGGGGTTACGCGATCGATCATCGTCTGCTCGATTCTCGATCGCTAAACAATTGCTTGTTTGTCGCGCGATCACGGACGATGCGACGACCAAGCGGATCGCGACCATCATCTCCTTGAGACCGGAACCCGCTGACCACCCATCCACCGACCAACAACCAACCGGGACTGAATGCTACATCGCACGTCGACCAACGAGAACTCCACGCGATCGGCTACCAGGATCGGAAGTGGTTCACCAAGTGCGATCGATGCTTCATCTTTGGAACTCTCGTCTTTTTGGATCGCTACCGTTCGCATTTCTGATCTGGTGATATAGTGGAACTCTGCTGGTATGAATCTGTCGCCGGACAAGTTGATTTACGTATGTGAAACAGCGTATAGGTCATGTTTTACATATGTGAAGCGACGTGTAGATCGTGTTTCATATATGTGAATCAACGCGTAGACCATATCTCGCATACGTGACTCTACAGTAAACTGTATTTAACATATATAAACCAACATGCAAACTCAATGTCACATATGTGAACCCACGTATAAAACATAATTCACATGTGTGAACCAAGAGACAAATCATATCTCACATACGTGACATGTGTGTCCTTCTAATTCACAATATAAGTCTGCAACGTTAGCACGTTCGCCATCACGTACAAAATTGAAAATTGTGAAAATGTTTTTCTTGGAACTATAGATAGACCGATTTCTTTCGGCTTGGAACGCGACTTGTTAGAGGGAGTTCGACAAGGTAGCTGATTTCGATGATGCTGAAGACCACACTGTTGCTGTTCCTTCACTTGTTCTGCGATATCGGTGAGTACAAGAAACATTTTAATTTTTAACTTTGAAAATTTAGGGTGAAATACGGTCGAACATTTATTATGAAATACATTTTTGATTCCTGTGTCGTATAAAAATAACTAATACAATTTAGAACTTTCTCAATGAGGAGTAGAAATATCGGATAGTACATACGTGAAAACGTTATTTCAAGAAAATCAGTTTGAAGGTTTTTATTATAACATTGCCTCGTAAAAAGAAATTGAGTATATCATAACATATCTATCCATAGGACAGTTTGAACAAAGTCAAATGTCCAATCCATATATCCATCTGACATGGCACGTCCCAACGAATAACTTTTACTTACAAATATACAAAAATTTGTATGCTTTACGTGCTCAAATTCAGTATATTTTCAAATCATAGAATATGTATCATTCTGATAATTTAAATTTATCCTTAGATATAAATTTTGCAATGTAAGGAGACTCCACTGTGTTATGAAATTCTGGACGCATTCAAATATTTAATTTTAAATAAAAATTTGCCAACGAATGAATTTGAACTGCTCGTACCGCGAATTTTTGTTTATAATAATTACTGTCAACTCGTCAACTTATTATGATTCTAGCATTGGCAGCTCAATGCGGGAAAGTATGGCTGACAGTCTCCTCATTGTGGAGACCGATCGCTGCAAGCGACAAGGTGATCGACGCTGAGCTCGAAGTAAATTGGGATCTCGATTGTCCGACGAGTACAGGATACCCAGATACCATCAAGGTGTTCACTGCTGACCCAGCACATAGTAATAAGTTTTGTTTGCTTCTCTTGAACGTCGTAACTCCTGATTCACGAATTAGGACTAATCCTATTCACATCGATTTAAACCTTCAAACATTTTTTCAATTTAATTTATTAAACGTAGCTACCGAACGAAACGCCCACAGAACAAAAACATATATGGGATAAAAAACACTTCGTTCTTCAGAAATACAACTTCTGAAGTTTCGTTCAAGTTTCGAATTCGAACATGGTCAAATCGATGTCGGTCGACGCAACCACCGATTTTATTTTCAGACAAAACCATCAAACCCAGGTTAACGCTAACTTCGTTACAATATCCACGTGGATATTATCGAACGAACATCACTGTTGGTCGACCAACCCTTCCAGGAGGATGGGACAACAAAGATGGCGCCACACTTCCTGGTCCTCATTGCCTGAAACATCATGCTGCTCTTTACATGGACGGCGCTCTCCTTGCCAGCTCTTGTTTACAAATTTGGCCAACGTGGATGTACGATTTGAGGTAATAATAATTTTTAATTTAAAAATTGTACCGTTATCATTTAAAAACAGAAGATGACACAGAAGTAGATAGATAACAACATACAGCAAGAGAAATTCAAAGTCCCTTGTAACGAATCACATATGCATATTCAGAAAGTGAGATTTACTTAATTCATACCTTGGATTTAATTTAGGAGACAGCTAGGACCACTTCCAATAGGAAGTTTAATGATTCCGGGAACTCATAATTCAGGATGTTACAAACACGGTGATCTAACGAGAAGAGATGCGTTTCAAAAATATCTGCTGACTCAAGATCGCGATGTTTGGACGCAATTAGTGCACGGAATTAGGTATTTGGACCTCAGGGTAGGTTATTATCCCTCGATCCCGAACGGCACAGCCATTGGAGAGAACATAAGCAGATTTTGGATCAATCATGACATTATTCGGATAACCCCTCTGTCAGCGATCATCAAAGACGTGAGAAACTTTCTGAACGTCGCTAGGGGAGAGGTCGTCATCATGGACTTTCATAGGTAAATTGACGATATGGAATAATGTAGTCGATTTGAGGATCGATTATGTTGGGAAAATAGACTTTGTAAAGCAGATTGAGTTCGGTCGAATTTGGATGATAGCTCACAGATAAATAAGAACAATTTGTACTGATAGAAACCATATAATTCGTACTAATAGAAATTTGTAATTTATACTGATAGAAATTTGTTCAAGTTTCAGTCCTCGCAATCGACATTTTAGTTCTTTTCCATATTATAATTTCTTTTATCGGCTTTCTTTGCAGATGTCTGGCAAAATATTTGAGCAATTTTTCCGTTTTTCTATTCATTCACAGTTACTTTGAAAAGAATATTTCGATATTTCACAGATAAATAGTTTGTTGTTTTAGAGGAAAACGTTTTGGTGTTACAAAGAGAACAGTTTTCTTTTTTGACAAACATTTATTTGGCCACTGCAATATTTGCTATTTTTCCCAACTTGTTCCACCTCGTGTTTTTAGTATAAACACTTTCCATTTCTATCATTTTCTGTTTCTGTAGCCTAATACCTTGTACTCTAACGAGCGCTTACCATTCTACTCTATTAATTCGTACAAACGGTAGTTACAGTTGCAAAGCGTGGTAGCAACTGACTTATGATCACAGCCAGATAATATTCAATATAGAACGATTATGGTTCCAGATTCCCGGTGGGATTCGAGAGTAGACCAAGCAGTCATCGACGGCTGGCCATGATCCTCTTACGAGAATTCGAAGATCTGATTCTGAAACCCGATAGAGGTGTCGAAGGTTTAGGTCCAACCTTGAACGATATTTGGACCGGAGGAAAACGTTTGATAATTTGTTATGGCGACAAACACACCGTAAACGGTAAATTTTTTATCGGCTATTACAACTCTCCAATTCGATAGTTAATATATTGCCACACTCTGATAAACGTAATTCATCGTAAAGAATTTTTAAGATAACGAAATAAAAATTAATAATTCAAATCCAAGTAAACACTTAAATTTTGATTTGTAAATTTAAACTCTTTTTAAACGCTGCGAATTCATGTTGTATAATTTTTCTTCGGACAAATATTCTTAATACAAAGTATTTGTTCAATATTATCTTGTTAGCGGTATTACAAAAGTTCAAGAATACATTTTGGTTCAACACCGATGAAATCGTATGTAACGTGGTTAACTAATTACTGCAACAATAATTAATTATTTAAAAGTAAAGTGAAAGTGACTAAATATAATCTAATAGCATTACTAGACAAGTGCGTGTCTACAATTTATACAATACACAATTGATGTATACAGCACTTGTAGATACAACATTTTTGCAAGAGCCCATATATGTTTAGTTACGTATCTAATTTTATAGAATGAGGATGATTTTTATTTTAGAGTACGATTGGCTGTGGCCAACGATGTCTCAGGCGTGGGGTAATCAGCAAACGGTGGAGGGTCTGTTCAAGTATCTGGACGAGGTTATCATGGGTCCAAAAAAGACCCGGAACAGTCAGAACCCGTTGTGGGCGGTGATGGCGGAATTAACACCATACCCGTTGGACATAATCTTCAATTTATCCGGTAGCCTGCGGCAAATGGCTGATTGTGTAAACAGAAACCTCACGTATAAGTTCCAGGAGGAATGGTGGAAAGGAACGAACATCGTCGCCACGGATTTTTTCCTCGGGAATAATTTGATCGACGTGTCGTTGCGGGCGAACATCAAGAAGAGCAATATCGCCCAATGGCGCTCGTAACGCGACGTATAAATACGTAAACGCACCGCGAGGGGTTTTAATTTTAATTAGATGCTGCTTCGTCGACGGGAAAAGAACTGAAATTGCTGAAGCACTGTTCGAGCTTTATCGAATGCTTGCAAATCGTTCGTCTCTGTAACTCGCTATGATTGCGATTAAAGTGTTTGTTGAATTTAACAAGCACGTAATTCAATTGTTCTTTAACTCTTGGAATAGCTTTCTGTTTAGCTGTTTCAATCTTTATGTTGCGAAAGCTTTTATTGTTGTTTTAATCGATTCGAACGCAAAGGTGAAAAATAATTAATTATGATAAATTTAGAGATGCAGGAAGCGTGATGATGATCAAAATTATTTAGAAAAAATTACGGATTTAAATCGTGATACGGGATGTGAAGATGATTTATAGGAGGAATTGGATACAGGCGGAAGAGTAATATTATGTAAATTAAATGTGACATCAATGCTGAGTGAAAGATATCAATACATGTACCCATGATAAATATATTTTTATTCCTCATTCCCTCGATTTAATTCCTTCAGAAATATTGATAACTAAATCCCACGAATTTGAAATTACATGCATATTGGATTACACTGTTCATCATTTGTTTTTTTAATATATTAATTTCTTGATATGCAATTTATTTATTTTTTTTAGGGCATTGATAATATATTATTAGTACGAGGAGGATATTTTTAAATGTTCAAAATTATTGAAAGTTTAAATTCAATGTACTTTTGAAACAGTACGTCTGTCGCCATCTAGTGATAAACGGTCCAACTAGCAAAACAAAATCAGTTCTGAAATATATGATCATATAATAACTTTTGCATATCAGTGACGCACATGAAAAGTATTTTGCAATCACAATTTACATGCTAGCAAGTTGAAGAAGTCAAGCATTCAGATTATTTTTAAAACAGTAGATAATTTGTTTTGTCTTAATACAATCGTGTATTATTAGATGACGCTAGTCATATCATTTTTAAAGCGCATAAGCCATAAAAATAACAAAAATGTTATAATAATGTTAAAACAGCTCATCAATTTCATTGTTTCGCAATTTATAGCTTATAAACTTCATTGTCCCGTAATTTATAGCTTATAAGCTTCATTGCCTCGTAATAACCTAGTCACCTGTTTAATTACAGAATAAATTAGTCGTGAAATAAAGATTGTGGTGATTGGTGGGTGGTAAAGATGCAGTATGATAAACAGGATAGTTAATATTTTAATCCGACATTACGGTTTGTTACTGTCTAAAATTCGGGGGTATGGAGATTTGGCAATTTAAAAGTTTGGAGACTTGAAAGTTTAAAGATTTTCAAATTTGAAAATTTGAAATTTAAAAGCACGAAAATTGGGAAACTCAGAAATTTGGGGTACATGAAAATTACAAAATTCTAGAAATCCAGACATTTGAAAATGTAGAAATTAAAAAATCTGGAAATATTGATCATTTAGAAACGTGAAAATTAACAAATCTTAAAGTGTCTAAATATCCAATACGAGGTATCTCACGTCCAATATTTACTTCCCGCCCCTTTCCCTGTTCGAAAAAAGTCAGTTCCTATCTTGTGAACGTCAGACCCTTCCAAAAAGAAAATGCACCGTCGCCGATAGTAAAACTACAAATTCTTCCCGAACTTCTTTCCATTTCATTCGATTCGCCGTAGTTACCGAACTCCAATTCGTATTTTCACGCGAGAAATAAAACTCGCCTGTACGAAACAAATGTTTCGTTTCGGAAACGTGTCCCGCCCTTGGTGTGTCAGGTGTCGATTTGACTTCCAAATAGGTCTCGGTGCGAGATCACGTTCGAGACACCGGTTTTCATGGTAGTCAGTCGCCTACCAGCAAACGAAGGGAATTTTAACGCGATCACATCCACCCGTTTCTTCCGTCAACGACTTTTATTCGTTCCGGTGTTCGATTCTCCCGCTAACATTCTGATACGAGCCTCGATACGTTGACGCTCTATTAGGTCTTTTTCTTTCTTTCGTCTTCGTGTTGTTGCCACGTTCTATCGCGAACCTAAATAAATGATTCTCTTTCTTCGTGTCCCGGTATACGGAACAACGTAAGAAATGCCGAAGAAATACAACGGGAAAGGCAGAAGAGCATTCCTCCTGTTTACCTTGTCGATATAGAACTGCTTGATAAGGTGCATCGAAACAATGGAAAATAATCTGACGAAGGAGCTGTGGGCTATTTATGCTTGCTGGTCGTGCGTCCTTGCTTTTAAAATGTTCTCTCTTGCATGGTTCACTGGGCGTATTCGAGTACATAAGCAGGTAAAACGAACTGATTTTTCCTTCTTCTGTTTTCAGTTCGAACATCAGAAGCGAAGTTACACCGAAATAATATGTGATTTAAACTTTAAATTTAATTTTAAATTCTTTGTTCTCATTTTGTAAACTTCCTTATTATCTTTCATTATTTTTTTATTATTTTAATCAATTTTTTTTTTATATTACTATATGAACACTTTTCATGTGCAAATTTCAGCTTTAATTAGTCGATATGCTATTATGCACCAAAAATTCTCAAATATTAGTTTTAGAATCTCAAACTGTAAAAATTTCAGTTAAGTTACGTTCTTGAAATTGATTATACTTTGCTATTAATCGCAAAAAATACAAATGTGGTTAATATTTGGTAATAAAGATATATGCAACGTATTCTAATTTATGCAGGTAATTCACAGCGAAGAGGATAGAATGTGGATGAAGGGTCCAAATACAATTTTATGCCCAACCGGCGGCGGTCACGAAGATGTGGATCGCATTCGAAGTGCTCATCATCATGATCTCGAAACTGTGCTCCCTTATCTGCTAATTACACCGATATGGTTGAACACGTCACCGTTGTATCCTGTAGCCAAAACTATTCTGCCGTGTTTCTCAATATTCAGCATATCATACACTCTGATGCACATGAACGTTGTGAACCTACCTCGTTATTGCGAATCAATTCTATTCGCTTTGGAAGTTTCTATCTTGATCTGCATGTCCGCCATGTCTCTACGATATTACCTCAATGCATCCTAAACGGATAATAAACTTTTATATACTTTTTATAACATAATAGTTTATACGCAAGTTGTCGTTGCAATAAAGATGTTTCGTTTTATTGATCTTGTTACAAGTTAATCTTGATCTTCGTTTTATGCTTAATCTTAATCTTCATATTAACCTTAACCTTAATTTTAATTTAAATTAAGTTTGACCTCATTATTAATCTTGTTAATCTCTTTTTTATTAATCTCAATACAAATTTTCTTTTCGTTAATCGTTTAGAACCAAAATTTTGCTTACAATTTACATACTATGATTAGAATAGAATTTTCTGTAAAATTTTGACTTTGGGAAAGTGGGATATTGACAACAAAAATTATATGAATTTTAAAAACTGTCAAATGTTTTTAGTCCTCTTGTTTGTTGTATTCACGACAGAGACATAGTATAGGAAACCGAAGTGTAATAATTCAAGAAAGATACAAAAGAGGAACTTATTGTGCAATGTTCATTCAAGAATCGAATCTCTATCATTTTCGATAATATGCTAGTAACTGCTTGTTAGATGTTGATGTAACCATGAGTTTGTGTTCTCGACCAATCGCAGCGTTATTCATCACGTCATATACAACCATATTAGTAAATAGGAGATAAAAAGGAAAATATGATATGCATGAAATGATTATAAAACACTTTTTATCTACTTTGTCTTAACTCAGTCATAATCAGTATAATGTGACATATATCTGCATTTCCACTATCCTGAGTCTGTTGTACTAAGAAATTGGAAACCTTGGAAACTTGACAAATTTCAAAAACTTGAATAGATTACAAAATTTTCAAAAATCTCAGAAGCTTGAAAAACTTGTAACCTTAGTAAACTCGCTAAACTCGACAATCTCGAGACTCTTAAAAAACTTGAAAAACTGAAAAAGAGCGAAAACCTACGAAAATTTGAAAATCTGTGAAAACCCGAAGAGATTATTAAACTTAGTGAATTCGTAAAGCTTACAAAACTTGAACAACTGGGTCCGATCTTCTGTGTCGTCGCAGGTTCTCGAAAATCTTTATCCTAAAAAGGAACGTCAGAAGTCCTGTTATTTATTAAACATCAGACAACTTAGGTTTCGGTTAGCGTCTGCGAATATTTTAATTCATTTGCAAAGACAACATCCTGTTTTGCCATGTCTACCACTCGCAAGCAGTCTGGGTTGTTTCCAAACCACAATTAAACATGAAAGAAACCGCAAAAGGAATTAATTATACTCATTATTTGTCGCAGACAGCGTGCACATACGTATACGTTCTGCATACTAGGTCCAATGATCATACCTCGCCCAAGTATCGAATGCAGACGTCGTCGTAGCCGTATCTACATTATCACTGTATTTAATTGATAATTTTTAGTGTCTATAGATTACAACGTGTCCACCGTCTTGCACGTCTTTAAAGCCAATAGTCAGTAATTTAAGTTAATTTTAAGTCAGACTTGTATACATTCGCAGTGCAAAGCGCGTTAGTTGAGAGACGACTAACGTGGAACGTGTCCTCTTCATTCTTCGAGTAAGTGCCATTCTTTTCTTCCTGTCATTTTATTGAACTCTGATCTTTTAATGTATAGCGATTTACACGGCCAATTTATTTGCATGCCTTCCGAAAGCAAGCTTAGTCGAACGATTTATTACGTTACAAAGAAACGACATGTCCTTTCATTCGTGAATCAACAGGATGATTTTAAAATAAGTGCAAAGTCCAAGTAAACATTTGCGCGTGTCTTTCCGCGATTACTTAGAATGTAAATGCATTCAAAAACCGGTATATGAGAATCGCGATGTTTAAAAAGATGTAGAAAAGGAAATAAACGGGCGCGTAACATGCTCGATCATTTTAGAGACCTTGGCATATATTCATTCGGCTATAAGACTACCAGTGGAATACGTTCGTGAATAAAAGTGATTATACATCTTTTTATATTTAAGTGTTATGTTTAAGTAATATATTTTCATTAGTACGTAACAGTTTGCAATAGTTTGTGCTGAAGAGTCTACAGTGCAATCGTTTGTGCTTAGTTTTTGCTAGACCGTGGAAGGATATTGTAGCTCTTCACAAACTACGCGACTCTAATTTATTACTTCTTACAGTTTCAAAGTCTTAACATTCCACAGACTCAGTTTTTCTAAATAGCAAGATAATATGGCCTCTAAATTCCGGAATTCCACTGTTCCATTATCTCAAAGTGCAGAAATAACAATGTTTCAATAATTCGAAATCCCTGCGTCTTAGGGACTCAAAGTTCTATATTTCCAAAGTTTCAAAAACCCATATTCTGAAAATTCAAGTTTCGCAGCTTCAAAATCCTATAGTTCCAAACCCCCGAAGTCCTACAACCTCGAGGTCCCAAAAATCCAAATCCAACAGTCCCAAAGTTCCAAAGACCCAATTTTCAACGTCCGGAAGTGCTCAAATTCCGAAGTCCCAAGTGCTAAAAAATTGCAACATTCCAGGATCCTAAATTTCAAAATTCTAAACACCAAAGTACGAAAGTCTCAGAATTTCTAATGTTGGTAGGTACCCGCAGTTTGGGAATCCCTGGTTTGTGCATAGCAAATGATAACACGCACGCCGTGGGGTGCTGTGTGTATACCCGCCATCCGATGCAGCCGAGCAGACGATAATAGTAGTCGGGATGGAAAGTGACAGTCGATTATTTGCAGAGCTCGATAAAAGCTCCGTGCATAAACTGCATCGAATGGAATTATTTGTATTCGACTGCATGTTCTTTTTCACGTTCCTCTATCTGTTCGTGTATTTAATCGGCCGTCAGATTTAGAGGTTAGGCGATAGTTGTCCTTCATCCGTCGCGAAGGCGACGTATAGCCGAGTGTATTCGTCACAACGAGCTATAATACAAAAAACGTCTTCGACTTGGCAGTCGTTGCTTTACCATTTACGCAGACGCGCGTGAAATTCAACGATGAAACGAAATACGACCGTGCTGTGATTTGGTTTCAGCGTGAAAAGCATGGAGATAGAGGAGAGAATCGTTCGCAAACGGTCTTTCCGAAATATTCTCCGTCAAGTACCACGACGTATATCAGAAGTTGTTGAACACTTTTTTTACAGGTAAGTTTGGCCATTTTATCTTTTATGAGTATATATCATACTCACACTTTAACGCTTTATGCTTCCTTCAGACTAGGACTAAGAATTGCTCAACAACCATACAAATGGCTTATTGGCAGTGCTGTGATAGTCTTGATTTCCCTTTCCGGGTTATATTTCTTTCATCAAGAGAAAAATCCTGTGAAGTTATGGGTTCCACAGGATTCCGATTTTGTTCACGATACAGAGTGGATGATCCAACAATTCGGACAAGGATTAAGAATGGAAAGTATGATTCTAACAGCTGACAATGTGTTAGAACCAAAAGTTCTTGTTAAGGTGTTTATTGTTATATTCAAACATTATATTATGACTTTATTTGTATGTTAACATCATTATTGTTTGTCTATATTGTTTCAGCTAAATGAAATAACACAACAAGTTCTGTCTGCGCAAACACCTGATCATATTGCATGGACAGATGTATGTTTCAAGTAAGCATATTTCCATGTATGTTACGAAACAAGCTTTACTTTATGGATACAGTACAACTGATCAATAAACAAAACTAATTTCTCTTTATTTAATGCATAGAGTACCTGTTATATCAGGTATTGTACATAGAAAGAAACGCAGCAATCAACTTGATGATTTTTTTGAAATTGAACCAGACGTGCAAATTAATAGCACTAAGTTTGAACCTGCGGTTCATGCTGATCCTAAACTGTATTGTAATATTGTCAACAACTTGCCCAAAACTTGCCTTACAAATAGTATTATGGATATATGGGAGTATGATAGTGACACGGTTCGTCATAAATCTAAGGAAGAAATTATCAATGATTTAAACAATGTGAAATCTAGTCCTACTTTGGGCCATCCTTTAAACTTCACAGAATTGTTGGGTGGCGTCACGAAAGACGAGAAGGGTAGAATCATTTCAGCTAGAGCTGTAAAAACTCAATGGCCAGTTCACGTAAATTTTACAAACGTTGATATGGATACCTATGGCAATGATGCTGGAACAGCTGACTGGGTAAGGTAAGTTTATATAAAGGCCTGAATCATAAATTATGTGTAAAATATTTTTGTATCGATGTTATTTATCAATATATTGTTCAAACAATGTACTATTTATATGATTTGGGCCTTATTTTATATTCAAAATGATTTTGTCATAATAAATTCGAGAACATGATTCAACACTCATGTTGAAGCATTCATAAGACTTCAATATTTGATAACATTTCGAATCTCAAGCAGAATCACGATTTCTTCTGTTCCATCGAATATTTGAGTTATCATTGAATTCGTTTTCATACGTACATTTTCGAGAGAAAAGAATAATCGATATATTTGTATAGGCAACAGAGGATATATTAAAATGGGAACTATCTTATTTGGACGTATTGTACAGAAATGCAAAACTCTTGGATAGCGAGAGAGATGCTAATCATACGATAGCCATATGGTACGAAGCCGGTAGAAGCTTCGGAGATGTCACTTTTGTGACGATGTTTGGAAATATTGATATACTGTCGATAGGATTTATTTTGATGTTTCTGTACGTTCTAGTCATATTTTCCGATTACAATTGGGTGGGATGGCGAGTGAGTTTCTATTAAATGTACAAAGCGTTTCAAGAGTTTAAGTTAGAACAAACTTCATAAATAATGTGATTTTCGGTAGATTTATCTCACAGTAGTTGGTCTATTCTGTGTGGGTGGTGCTTTCATAGTCGCGATAAGTGTGTGTTCTGCTCTTGGAGTTCCATACGGACCAGTACACACGTCCTTGCCTTTTCTGTTGCTGGCCCTTGGCGTAGATGATAATTTCTTGATAATGGCATCCTGGAAAGAAATTCACGCGCACAAAGAAAACAGAAATAAACCGCTGGAGGAGAGAGTTGCTTTAATGTTAGGACACGCTGGCTCAGCTATTAGTATTACGTCTCTCACTGACGTTGTTGCATTTATTATCGGTGCATCTACGGTAAGATTAATTTCATATAATAGTGCATGAAGGTATTGCTAAACGTTATACGTAACAATACCACTTGTATTCGCAGATACTGCCGTCCCTTCAGTCGTTTTGTATTTACGCTGCGTTTGGTGTATTGCTGACCTTTTTGTTTCAAATTACGTTTTACGTCGCATTCTTCACTTTGGACGCACGGCGGATCGAGAACAAAAGAAATTCCCTACTGCCATGTATCGTTCACGAAAATTTCACACCAAAGTTCGTCAGCCCTCAAGAAGAGCTTCCATCGAGATTGATAACTATGTTGTACTCGAACGTGATTTTAACAAAACCTGGGAAGATAATAACAGTATTGATAACAATAATCGCCGCATCTTTCGGGATTAAGGGTATACTACAATTACAGCAGTGGTTCGATCCACGTTGGTTCATACCGGACCATTCCTACCTAAGCAAGTATATCAACATGGTGCGTCTCGAATATCCCGATCGCGGATACGAAGCAATAATTCTTATGGGCGATTTTAATTACACCTCCGAATTTCCAAAAGTAATATCATTGGCGGAAACGTTCGCCAATTTATCGACCGTAGAAAGTCTAAAGTCGTGGCCCAATGATTTCACGAAATTTGTCTTGGAATTCTTTGGAAAAGGTCAATATTTATATCCGAGAGTAATGACGATTCAATTGTTATGAAACGAATACACGAACACTTTACTTTTGTTTTTAGATTTGAGATACACGATCGTTGGGGACGTAGAATTTCGCCATTATTTATCAAAATTCTTGTTCAGTAGAAACGGTGGTAAATATCAGCGGAACTTCCGTTTCGACGGAGATTTAATATGTGGAGAAAATGTACCACCGATCGCGGTATCTACGATAGATTTCATCTTCAAACGATTTCATGGTCCTCACCAGTGGATTCCAGCGATGGACGATAGCAAAGAGGTGGCACGGGCTATAGGAATCGATGGTTTTGTCACGGTGTGGAGTGAAGTATTTAGCCTATGGGTCACGGACAAGTTAATTACACAAGAAGTGCAGCGTAATGTCCTATTAGCTCTGATTTGTGTCATGGGAATGACAGCGTTGTTAATCGCCGAGTTGCAAACCTGCTTTTGGATATTCTTGTGTGTACTTCTCACACTTTTAAATGTCTGCGGCTTCATGTATTTCTGGGGTCTAACCATAGACATTACATCATGTATAGGTTAGTTGTTTTTTCATTTTGGAACATTCGCTTTTTCCACATTATTTAACATGGCGGTTCCTAAACGGTTGGAAGCTGTGAATGCAGTATATTCCAAAGTTTAAAAATTCCACCATCTGAATGTCGTAAATATCATAAACGTCGACCCTAATGTCATGTTAAAAATTGTCAACATCCTAAAGTCAGTGCGTTAACAAAATTATCAATCGCCGCGCTCGAATTGTGATATTATTTCTTTTCAAGGTTTGGAATTGGGCATTGGATTATGCGTGGACTATGCCGCTCACGTTGCACACGCTTTTGTGCATGCTGCTAGTGAAACCGGAGGCGAAGATCGCACAGAAAGAGCTCACGTAGCAGTTAGATACATCGGCGCAGCGGTTGCATACGGTGCAGGTTCAACGTTGCTCGCGCTCTCTATGATGGCGATCTCGGAAAGTTACGTGTTCCACGCGTTCTTAAGGATCTTCGTTTTGGTGATATTATTTGGTCTTTGGCACGGGTTGTTCCTTCTGCCCGTTATATTGAGTACTATCGGACCGAGGAGTTTGCGATCGCGTAGTATACCGCAATCGTCAGAAAAGGTGGAAGACACGGGCGACACCGTGATCAGTCCATTAAATAAAGAAACAGAGAGTTAAGAGGACGCCCGGAAAAAATGATTCTTTATCAATAATATTTATTTTTGGTTCAATAAACATACAAAATTATTACACTATCCGTACTATTAATCACACATTTATACAAAAATAATAATAATAAAGATCGGATAACTTAAAAACGGCGTTATTTATATATTTATATATATATTTATATTTATCTAATATATTAAGATTAAAAAAAGAAAGAAAATAAAAACAAGTATAAAATAATGTAGCAAGGTTGATATAGATTTATTAATAATAATAATTATTGATCGAAAAGGAACATGACTATTATAAACGTAACGTAATTGTGTTGCTGGATGCGTTATCTTTCTTTCTCAATGTATAATCATAATTAATTGTTACGACGTAAAAATGAGCGGCGAGGGAGCGACCCCGGATTGATTGGCAAGCTCCCTCCGCTGCCTCTCTCAGTCTTGCACAATCCACAACAGACACTCGTGCAACCATTCATTCCAATGATCTATCATTCTCAGTCTTCTCTATTTGTCATCTTCTTCTGCTCAATCCGATCTCTCTCGAATCCCCACCCTTCGTTCAGAGACCGTCTCAACCGAACAAGGGTGTCAGTTCCATTTGTTCAGAGCAGAAACAAGCGGGCAAAACAAGAAGACCTCAATTAATGGCTCATACGTACATGGTCATCCGTCGACAGAGGCATTCGACAGAGGCGCACGGTTTCCTCTTCAAACAATTACAGTAGAAAAAAAAAACAGAAAAAAAATCTCGGAAACGAAAACACGATTCATCACACACGGTAGTAGACTGCCGGGGGCAGCAAGCCACGCACGAACGATACGGCGATACACATCTCCTTACTTAGTCGAATTTTACAAATTGGGATCCGTACATTCCATAATTAATGAGGAACCATCGATACAATAATTAATATTCACTTAGCAAAACGTGCCGATCGGTAGTGTGGCGAATGACGCGTGATGTGTGAGCACAGTTAAACGCGTTTACGAAGAAGGGAGGGGGAGTGGTGTTTCGATGATGATAATAACGATGATGGAAGGTGGTGGAAGGGGGTGATAAGTTGGCGCAGGAGGATGTTGGTAGAAGAAGGGAGAGGCGGTTTCTCCGTTCTTTTTCCGTTTTTTTTTCTTTATTTCGTTTAGACTTGGATTAATCTGAGGGAGGTGGGTAAGTGTTGATTGAACGATTCAAGGGGAAATTGCACGTCTGCTTGCCAGGAGGTTCAAGGTACACGCACTTTATAGGGATACACCATGGGAAAGACACTCAGGGCAGACACTGACATAGAGACTAGGCTACCGACTATATGTATACCTATCTAAACGTGTAATTAGCGTACGCACCGCGTACACTTGGGTACGCCCGCACTCCGCTCGCCTTTCGGCTTGATTTCCTTTTTTTTCCTTCCTTGTTATTTATTTATTTATTTTGTTTCGATAAGCAGGCCACGTGTACACGTTCGTCACACGCGCTACCCGTCCCTTGCTTTCATCCTAATTTGTCTTTTTTTTAATCCTCTCGCTCTCTCTCCTTCCCACTGTTACCTCTTTGTTTCCCTCTTACTTGCATCTCCTCCCCTTTTCCTTTCCTTCTCTCTTTTCCATTTTTTAATTATTATTATCATCATTTTTTTTTTATTACAATCAGCGATCGCGTCGTAGTCGTGCTTTTATAGTAAACGCTATGTAGTCTTTATTACTCAAGCTTATGCCCAAAAATCTACCAGAGGCACTTTGGGTTTATTAGTACCATTTGAAGTCGGCGTGCGCGGGGGAGGGTGTTGCGAGTCCTTTTGTTATTTCCGTTTTATTACATTTTTAAATCGTATTTTTATTCATTTATTTCCTTAGGATTTTTAATTTTTCAAACGATACAGAGCGACTGAACGACGTGAGCTTCTACCGTTTTTTTTCTCGAGCTTGACGCAGTTACCCTGTCTATGATTTATTTCTTCGTCTTCTTCTTCTTCTTCTTCTTTGTCTTCTTCGTCGTCTTCTTTTACGTACGTTCACCGCTTTTTCTTCATGCACCTATTCGTCATTTAACCCCCCCTCCCCCGTTCCTTTCCCGTAGCCTACCAACTCCGCACCTTTCCCTGCTGCCTTACCTTTCCACACACGGTCTTCCGATGTTTTTTGAGCAATAAATACTTTCTCCACTGACAACTGCACATTGAATTGACGCACGGGACACACTCACGCATATACACGAACGATTCTCATTTGCTGCCAGCCGCTCGCGTCGACAGAACCCTCGAAGGCAACTCTCTTGTGGCTAGAGCTCCTTCGGCGATATGAATTCTTTTACAATATATAATCTTGATCGTCGAAATTACCCTACGCGAATCCGAAAAGTCTTGTAATGAACCTCGTCAGGTTTTTATTTAATGTGCGTTTGCAAAAGTGGCAATGGTCAACTACGTAACAATGAGAACTTGGAAGATACGATCACGGAATTTGTAAAAAATTCTTGGCAAAGGGTTCTCGAAATCGATGACGTCGTTTTTTTCTCTTCTTTCCCTTTTTGATCCCTTTATACAACATGTACGCGAACAGAACGAATACACGATTCGATTCGTTCGAGAACGACGCGCGGGTAATGCCTTTTCTACGATGAAGAGTTTATTTTATTATTATTTTTTTTTTTTTTCGAGCACTGTCCATCGCGAACGGCTTCCCACCACTCTCACTCGTATCAGTGTTACTTATTTTTTTTAAATATTTTTCGTGGAACTTCCACCCATACCAATATGGCTACATCCACAAAGTTTAATGTTACGCTTTAATTAATGATTATCAATTCATATCAATTCAATATCAATGTATTACAATCAGACAATACTCAACAGTGATCGTTATTCATTATATATTACAATAATTAAGAGTGACAACAACATGACGACGGAGGCGTTGAAGCATTACAAGGGAGAAGATAGAGAGTGGCACAAATGTGGATTCCTAGGATGATCAGAAAGAGTAGAGAAGAGGTGCCCGATAGCGGAACATCTTTTACTACGTGTAATATAAAGAGATAGAGAGGGTGATAATGATGACACGAGGACAAGGGGTCGTTATCTTTTTTTTTCTCCTTTCTTCCGATGAATATGAAATAGCGACAATGATAAGGTGTGAACATCGGGTCGATGGATGCACGACAATGAGAACGAACGATTAATGGTAAAATGGGACAATGAGTTCGAGACCAAGGAGGGGAAGCACGCACACTCAACACAACCGTCACATCGAGCTGGCCTCGCGCGCGGCCATAGTCCATAGATTAATACCTATCAACTAATACACAGTCTGTCCCCGATTTCGCGGATGACTCCTTCCATTTTTTTTTCCTTTTGGATGCATGTAAGTATAAATAATACGCGTCATGTGTAGCGTGCGTACAGTACGGCGATATGTTTGTTCGATCGACGAATCGACTGGCGAAGCTCTCACGTTTAGAAATTGGACAAGGATTGCTGTCGCGACGCCATATTTTTCTCCTCCCTGCGCCACGATGGAACGAGACGAGAAAATTAATTCGACGTACTCGCCGTTACTGTACGCGCGCTCGTTCTCCGGATACTGCATATACATACACACATACTTTTGCGCCGGTATAAAGTGTATATATGTACACATATACATACGACATACCATCCATGTATATATAATATACCCATATTGTTTAATTAATCATTGTTAATCGTTAATTATCTTATTTATTAAAATTCGTCAGTTCGTAATTCAAAAAATTTCAGCTAGTAGCGGTGGATGGAAATGTTTCTTCGTTAAAAATCGCCGATGCCCCGATAGCGACGGTCGGATCGACCGTTTCGAAACACATTTACAAATTTATCGGATCGATCGGCTGATTCGTTCACTCACTTATATCACTAATGTCCTATTACTTCGTTCGTGTTGTGTTTTTGTTCTTTTTTTTGTAATCTCCAGTGATGGAGAAGATCGTGGACACGATTGACGCGCGAAATCTTTCGTTACAGTTTGTGTGGCTACGGCCGCCGCCAGGTGGCGAACGCACATCAATAATTCTATTACAATTAATCATGATTTTGGTATCTTATGTACAATTATGCGTGGGATCATGCGCTCTGATCGTCGCCACACCTGCCTGGCCGGCGACCAAATATTCAGAAGACTTCGTCACAAAGAAAAAAAAAAAACACTTAGTCCTCGTGTACAATTAATAAACTTCCCGTTGGAACTTGTTTGTTTTATCGGTCCGTTGTGCAACTTTCTTCTCGCATAATTCGCATACTAAGCTGAGTTAACTGGCTTGCACGGAAACCTGAGACGATCGATTACAAGATAGGCCAGTCCTCTTGGTGCTTCCTCGAGAATACCTAACTGCGGTAGAGTATTCAGCAGGGTAACTCTTGGCGGGCGGGCTTTGTCATATGTTTCATAGAGTTCATGGTACATCAGGGGTTGTCTGCCGCCATTATATTGTGCACCTGTTCGAGTTTGTATGCCAATCTTTGCTTCTGCGAGAACTCGTCCTCCTCCAGAGTGACTATCAGCTGTTCGTTGTATTTACCCGCGTACGTGTACAATTCGTACAGGGCGCAATTCGTGTTGAATTCTGTCGTATGCAACTATAACAGATAACATTTGATTATTAACACTTTGTCAATCGATGCTGGTAACCGGGACTGAGTCAGTGTGAACTTGCAGCTATCATTATTTTTTTATTTTTATCGTTTGGTCCCTTTCCCGCTATACCAATGATACAAATTACACAAAGAGTCGATGAAGGATTAAGGTGACAATACGTACCCTAGACTCTTCGGCAAGCATAGCGTTCATGTCTTGATCGGATATGGCTGGCATCACTTTGATATCGGAGTAATAACGCTCTACCCATTCTTTGTACACTGGAATGTCCTTTGCGTAAAGTAGCTTTGAACTCGGCGAGTCCTTACCTGAAATGTCGAGAAACATCATCAGTATCGTCAAAAATTAAAAATTCGATAACACAATACCTACCTAATCTATGATCCGAAGTGGAACAACTGTCCATGAACGTTTGAGCGACGACGGACAGACAGGAGTCGACGATGTTCGACTTGTGTATATCAAAGATGAAATTCGGGTTCTTGATGAGATTCACCCAAAACCTAAGCGGCAGTGAGTTGCTCTTCCATGTGTGAACAACTTCAGGATCAGATATGCCGTGTTGCAGAGCTTGGTCGTCCATAAAGTCGAACATGTATTTGATAGCGAGGGGAAGAGCCGATCCCCGATGGGCAGTGCTGAAGATCGTTTCGAACAGATCGTCGACGAATTTCTGAAGCGTACCTTTGGTGGCTAGTAACCTCGTCAGGTAGATCTCGGAGACCATCTTGTTCCCGCGATCGCCTTCTTTTCGCACGTCGGAATCGTGATGTTTGACCAGATGCCAACACTTCAATCCACCGTCGTGATTTTGATTCAATGGCGACGTGGCGCGGGACAACGGGGGACTAGCCGAACTAAATTTACTAAGATTCAGGGTCTCGTATTTGTGCGATTTGTCGGTCTTCTCCGATAGGATCGACAGATTGTAGATCGACGATTGCTTGGAAACTAAATTGAGCGACGCCCCGTCTGGTACCCTGTAGTGATTCAGCGTGTTCCGTTTCTTCCATTCGCCCTCCGTCTTCGTCGTCGAATCCTCGTCGTAGAGGATCAGTCTGCCGGATGCGCCGGTCCGCCATTCTGTTATTAGAATCAAATCGTTACGATCGAACCGTACTCCACGAACGTGATTTATTCGAAAATTCTGAAAGCTTACCAAGATCGAGCTCATCTTTCCTCGGTCTTTGGCTGTAAGGCGTGGCCCTGTAGATCGTATCCAATGCCTTCTCTTTCACTTGGGATATCGTGTCGCAGTCGAGCACCTTGACGGGCACGTTGTCAGTGTTCGGATCCACGCCTCCGGCGAACACCGTTTGCTGGGATATTGACACGTAGACCGTCTGCAAGATCGATGTTAAATAACAAGTGGTAACCGCGAGTGATGATTGTACAAGTTTTTACTTGGATGATGCGGTCTCAAGGATCCGCGAGCATGAACTTGGGACTCGTGAAGGATTTCAGCAAATATTCGCTGTTTGCGGGAATACCATTGTGCAGCCGGGCAAATACGTTTTGAATTTACTGCTTCTCTACTCGGTGAAGTATACTAGTGGGAGTTGGTGTATGTATTCTCATTAGCGCATCATTAGAAGGAGCCACATCATCTCGGCAAAACAAATAATGATCGTCGTACGGAGAAGCGAATGTATATTGGTTGCGGAGGTGGAGGTTGTTCGAGAAAGTCTATAATTGATTCTAATTGTTAAATTTAAACGGAACTTACCATTGGTTTGAAATCGATGGACTGCCTAATCAGCTTCTCCTCCGACAACGAATATCGTGCCTCGGAAGTGATAGCATCAACGGGACCCTTGTCAACTTGTTGTTTCACAGCGCGAAACAGCACGTACAAAGGTTCTCCAGCACATTCTCGCATGAATTTGTACAAAAGGAAAGTGAACCAGGCTGACAGCATTTTTTCAGCCACGCTCTCCGTTCTGGAACAAAGATCAATGTCGAAAATGATCGATCACTCTTATAAACTCTACCAAACTTAAACTTTTCCAGACTTAAACTCTACCAATAGCGTGAACAAAGAAATTACCGTCTAAGGAAAAGCTTAGGATGACTCTTTCCCTCCGTGCATTTCTCTATCAGTTCCGCGAGAAGAGTCTTCAAGATATCCGTACAATATTCCATCTTGCTCTGTAGCGTGACCATGATAAGACTGGCCACATTAACTCGGTCCCTCATAGAGAAATATCTGTTACTCTCCAGAGTGCGCACGAACAGAAGCAAGAAGGTCTTGTTCATTATCAGTTGACCGAACAGGCGCAATCCTTTTTCTTTACGAGCCAATTCCGGTCGGTCCCACTGCAGCACCGGGCTGTTATCGTCGCTCGGGAACAGAATCATCATAGCGTAAGTGCGATAATCCAAAAAGGGTATGCCTCCGGGAGTCAAATCTCCCGTTACGTCGGTCATCTCTGTCTGCAGTTCAGCGAAGGCCTCCTTGCATTCCGCGGCGACTCGTAGCTCTAAAATATCCATTTGCTCTTGCATGTTTTTCAGTACCCGGTTGCTCTCGGTGGACTTGCGCCGATAAGCAATAAGGAAGGCGATAAACACGAACACCAGGATCACTATGGCGGCTATTACGCCGATCAGAGCCGGTTTCGATAGGGGACCGTTAAGACCGGCTGGCAGTGCGTAGCTCAGTTTCCCGATCTTGTAACGAAGCGTGCCGCCCACGATCACGATCACCTCCGGCAGTTCCTGTTTGTTCGGGAAGCCATACGCGTCTATGGCCGGTGGCTGGGTCAAGGGCGGTCTACAAGTGAGCTGCTGCCTCGACAGGGACGTGACATTACAGAACGAGTTGCCTATCGGCACGGTCACGTCGGACTCCTGGCAGGCCCGGTCCAGGTGTTGCCCGTTAATTGTCAGGTAGTCGCTCTTGTAGTACTTGATCTCCTCGTCGAACGCGTTGTAGATAGGATTCGGGTAGAGCAGGAAGTGTTGGAAGCCGTGGCGCGACAGATTTTGCACGGCCGTCACGTTGTCCATGCGGAAACCGTACTCCAGCGTCAACGGTTTCTCCGCGTCCAGCACCACGTGCTCGGGCACCTCGATGGTCGGCGACTTGCAGATCATGCTCTCCTGGCTGTGCACCTCGCACTGCGACACGAACATTTTCTCGTCGTAGTACACGTACATCTGCGGACTCTGGATGTAGCCGAGGTTCTTCCCGGTGACGGAGATCTTGATGCCTCCGGCCGGGATACCTTTCGCGACCTTCATCTGCCCGGCCACGCCGCTCTCTACGCTCTTGATCCTCGGATCGTCCACATATTCGAAATAGCCATCGTAGATTCGGTACGAGCCGTCGAACACCATCTTCAGCACGCCGTTTCTCGTTCGGTTACTGGCGCTCGTCATGCACAGCGCTTCGTGCATCTCGGCGCTGATTATGGAACACGGTAGCTCGTCGATGAACGCTTTGATGGTGCTACCGGCGTTCATGTAGTTCCCGGTGATCCTCACGGTGGTGCCACCGCTCATAGGCCCGTATTTCGGGGATATGTTCAGAATCCGAGGATCCACGAACTCGAAGTTGTACTCCGACTGACCCCTGAAATCCTCGATCTTCACTATCACCGGTCCACGTTTCACCTCCATCGTACCCGGGCCATCCACTCGACACACTATCTGCTTCGTTCGCATGTATAGCTCCTCGTACGGCTGACACTGCATCCCACCGACCATCACGCTGCGATAAATGTCCTGAAATAAATCAGTTGCGTGAAATTATACTGAAAACCCCGGTGGACCCACGTGACACCACAAGATGGTTCATTTAAGAATTCATCTACACACCTCCGTTATTCATGATTTCATGAACGAAACGTAATAAACATAGACAAAAATTGAGCACAAAAGCTCTTCATTCTCGGATACATCTTTCAGAGTAGCCTGACCGTTACTCGATTACTTTTCCACGAAATCACAAACGACGAAGATATTTACGCGACGACGGTTAAGAAGAACCGAATTGCGCAATAAGTAGCTCACCCTATCGGTCGCAAGTTAATCGCAGCCGAAGGAACGACCGCAGAAGGCGATCCAAGATAATTCTTCTTACCTTGAACGTTTTGCCGAGGTTGATGCCGCGAATCGTCACGTTCGTGTTACCTTCCCAAGGTCCCATCATCGGCTCGAACGAGTGTATCTCAGGATTCGGACAGGTCTGATTGCTGTTCAACCACATGCCTGTGTCGTGTTCGCAGTTGTCCTTCACCTCGCACCTGTCCGTGCTCTGGCACCATCCGCACTCGTACTTGGGCGCGAGCGCGAGACACATTCCGCAGTTCTCGGCCATGTCGCGACATCGGTAGATCACAAGATGGACGTTCTGCGGATTGTCCAGGGGCTTCGAGCCGCCCCAGATCACGGCGAACGGCACGGTGATGTTCGCGGCACGGGACGTGTACGAGAACTCGGTCTCGTCGCAGTAGATCGTGTCCGCCAATAAACGTGCATTCACGCTGGTCACACGTCCCTCGATGTTGAACTGACACACGAAACGGGTCTGCACGATGAATTGCTGGAAAATACGTTTCGCGGAGGTTAGGCGTCAATCAGTCTTCCCGGCAACTCGATTACTCGTTGAAAGAGCCGCTAACGATACGTGAAAACGCTGGGAATTAATGTGACGCCATTAGCGTGAAACGGATGATGGCTGTTTCTTACCCCGATGATGTGCACTCTGACTTTTATCGCGGCCTTCACACCGGCAGAAACGAGGATCTCCGGGGAACCGGTGGCGTTCAACGTGGGACAGAATGCTGGTCCGCTTCTGTAACTTGGACCCAACCTCTGCAATGTACAAACAGAATTTTTACTTCGATAAAAGAGAATTTTATTTTTTATGAATACAGATACAGATAAAGGAACTCGTAGGAAGAGTTCAAGTAGTCTAAGTACCTACGTACGTGAAGTCTAGAAATTTTAAGAGTCTGGATTAACTATAAGGAGAACTCAGGGTCATCCGAAGTTTGTGGATTCGAAGATTTGAAGACTTGAGAATGCAGAGGTTAGAGAATCTGGATATTTGGGAGATTTGATGATTCGACGATATATGAATTTGAGGATTAGATAATTCAAGGACAAGGAAATTAGATCTGATCGAAGTTCGGAAGGAAGGAGTAAGATGTTAGCTCTTGAAAATATGGATTGTAAAATCGAGGACTAATTTGGAAGTACGTAAATTTGAGAAGACCCAATCTACTTACGCTAACTCCGGTGACCAATATATCGTTCCGACAGTTTTCCGCCGTGTCATGAGTGCACCTGTGTCCATCTACGCACCAATCACAAGGGAAGCTGGAGGAGACACACTGCGTGCACGAGCTGTACGTGTTGCAGTCGAAGAACGTGAAATTGGTGTCAACAAGATCGGGCCCGTTGGTCATCCTGACGGACAATTTCGCGGTAAAGTGATGTTGTCCAGGTGGGATCGAGGGTAACAGGTCGGTCCTTGGCGTGGTGCAATTAACACCGAATGATTTCCTCGAGGCGTTCGTGATCAGAGTTTTGTCCAGGGTGGAGAAAGCGCAGAGAAATTGTCCCGAGAGCGTCGGCAGGTTCTCGATTACCAGTTCCAGTGTTCTGGCGGTCGTGCGTTGCAGCTGATCCGGTGTGACGGTCGTGATGGTCGTGCATCTGCCGCTTTTGTAAGAGATCCAATAGAGAGGATCCTTCGCAGCGTCCTGACAATCGCTGCGCAGATTACATTTGTTCTCCAACGAGCACCAACCGCAGTAAGGATCTTTCGCTCCCAGACAGTCCAGACAGGTCTTGTACACGGAACATTCCTGCACTTTGACCTTGGACACCGTTTTCTCTGTCATCACGTACAGGTGCATCAGCTGAGAATCGAACAACAGGTCCGGGTTCACCGGGGAATCTGGATCGATCTCCAGGTCGCCATACTCCAGTGCCAGGGTCGAACTCTCCACAACCACCTGGAAAAGAAACGCGTTGCGCCACCGTGATTAATCGTGTTCGACTTGATTGCACAACTGTTGCACGCGAAACTACGCTGGGGGGACCTTTTTTTATGGAAAATCGTTGTGAAACTTGCTCTCATGGTTTTTGCTATCGATATTAAGTTATCGATTGATCTGAAAGTGCGAAGTCTAATATGATTTGGCGGCAAAGAAGTAAGACATATTCTGCATCAAATTGCAGCTGAAAGTTTGATGAAAATTTTGAAATATTAATACCTCGACTATCTTTTTCGATGCTCCTTAATGTTCTTAATACAAAATGACTGACTGCATGGTGCAACAAACAATAATTTGCTAATTAGGAAAGATTCGAAGATTCACACGATTTGATGACGTAAATGCAAAAGGTGTGTCCCGCACCCATGCATCCCCTTTGTATTCAACCTTGCTGGTTACAACTTTTCAGGTGTTTTCTAGACGAATATTCGAGTTTACCACTACGAGATCAGGGTGTAACGATTAATTTCGCAGCGCGGACAGATGGTAGCTAGTTAGATGCACGTTACAATGTAAAATTTACGTCCGTCATTTCATGGCGTTCGCGAGGTCGTTTCCTTTCAACCAGCTGCGTTCATTTCCTCGCAGACATGGACGTCGAGCTTACCGTTCACGGCCGCGGTTAAAGGGGTCGCAAATTAAATCTCAGAGCCGAGCAAGCTTTCGCTCGCCGCTGAAACGACCACGACAACGATGACTGTACCGTCTGCCCGCTAGAATTACGCTCACTTGTCTAATAAAAAGGAAGGACCATACCGGGACCGAACAGTGAATAACAGTAACAGCTTGATGATGATAAACTGGTTGGTCTGAACCTCTCGGTGATTCGTTTCAGCGGGCAACGCTTTTCAAATACGGAAGGAAACGCGTGGATGGTAGTATGTCGGTGATGGGCAGATTTAGTGCCCGCCGAACAGCTCACGGGCAACGGAGTGCACGGTGCAGTTACGGGGCACGACGGAAACAACGAGCCGAGGTCATTGTTCTTTCCAGTTCCGAGATTTCGAATTTCTGTATTTCGGAATTCGGAGGTTTGCAGATTTGATCATTCGGGAATTGTGGAGATTTTGGGGTTCGGAGATCTGGGAATTGAAGAATCTGAGGATTTGGGAGTTCCATAAATGACGAATTGGGGAATTTGGAGATTTTAGTATTCGACAATTTGGGGATTTGGAGATTCGGTGATGTGCGAATTGAAGAATTTGTTTTTGAAGAATTTGGGGATTTGGAGATTCGGAGATCTGGGAACTGAAGAATTTGGGGATTTCGGGATTTGATACTCCACGAATTAGGGAATTTGGAGAATTTGTTACTGAAGAATTTAGGAATTTGGAGATTCGGGGATGTGGGAATTGAAAAATTTGGAGATTTTGGGATTTGATAATGTACGAATTAAAGAATTTTCGAACTTGTTACTGCAGAATTTGGGGATTTGATAATCCAAAAATTTAGGAATTTGGAGATTTTGTTACAGAAGAATTTGAGGATTTGGAGATTTGATAATTCGAAACTTTGGATATGTGGAGATACAGGAAATCAAGAATTTTGAAATTTTATTTGGAGATTCGATAATCCAAGTATCTGAGCATTCGAAAACTTAGTGATTTAAGACTATGTGGATCTGCTGAAATTACTAATCAACAATGTAATCATTAAACTAATACGGTCCTTAAATAATAATTGAATCATCGGTCGAAATTTAACACACGATCAGTTATCTTGATTACACTTAAACACATTTGTCGTATAAATTTTAATTTTAATTTCAATGAATAACCAATGAGGCTGTTAACATCCAAAATCTTATTAATTCTCTAATTATAAGTTAACTGTATAATTGTACAACATATGATCAAGCAGAATCCATCGTTTCATTATCGAATAATTGAACAGATAAAATAATTAATGTAACTTTTTATTGCTCATACGGCGTTGTATTCTCTGCTGAATTTTAAAATCGCAACCCACCGTTTCTCTCAATCACAATTCGTATCAAAAAATTTCCAATTAATTAACGCACGCGATAGAACGTAGTCACAGCGCGTAAAAGCTTTCTCTACAATCATTTACGGATAATTGCAGTCCGTAATTATACGTCGTAAATTCAGAAAGCCTAATAAACTTATGCGATCAATTAATAATCGGTGATCAATAAAGAATGATGGAATTTCTCTTCACGGTAATTCGTCGATTTTATAATTGAATTTAATTCTGCGATCAAATGGCAAACTCAGATGTTTTGTCTACAAAAAAAAGTTAATTATTTTTATTTTATTAGGAGGATATTTAAACTTATTTATAAATTTATAACATTAAATTAATATTAGATTTACGAACGTGTAATGATTCTTTATTTTTAAATGGAAATCAAAGTAGAAAAGAAAATAATTAAAGTATAATACGTAAAATGGTTTATACAATGATCCTTTATCTTAACAAAAGTTATCGTACATTTTGATAACAGCTTCTTGATAGTTTCTTTTAATTAAAAATAAGTAATTTGTCATTTTGGCTCGACTAATAAATGTAGTGTTAAATTACCCTGGGGATAACAGTGTAATATTTTTGGAAATTATGCGATAGAAATGATTGCTATCTCGATGTTGAATTAAGAGAAATTTGAAATGCAGGAATTATTCGGAAGAAACGTTCTCGCGTTTCTTTTTACAAACGTTGTAAATAACCTTTATTTCGTTCCCATCCGATTCTTTCACGCGAAGCTTCAAATATCTCTCACTTGTTACGTCTTTACGCTTTGAACGCTTTCTCCCTCGAGTGCTTGCTCGATTTTCTATACGATTATCTTTTCTCTTCCTTCCTGTGCACACTGTCACGTTCCATTTTAAACGCATCATCGGTTAACGTTGCTTCAAAGCGACGGTTCAGAAGAATCGCTTCCAACAGAACCTCTGATTGAAGGAACGTTATCAAATAATAACGAAAGCGATTTTATACGATAACATAAATTGATTCTTCGAGATTTCGGAATCGCTGGAGCAGATCATCATCTGTATCGTTTTTTGGAAATAGTAATGGGCAGGCCATGTACTTGACAACACGAGCTGGTATGCACAGTGTGAACAAACATGCAGTGCAATATAGAGAGGGCAACATGAGATACTTATTTTTATTTCTGGAAAATTATGAAATTTGGAAACTTGGAAGTAGAACATTTTATACAGCGCTTTATCGCGCGATTCTTTAATTCGCATGTTTCTTTCAGATATTCAAATTTGGCTATTTTAGCTTGCAGATTTCAAATATTGAAATTTGGTAATTTGGTAATTTGAAATTTATAAATATAGAAATCCAAAAATGTGCAAATCTCGAAATTTACCAATTCCAAAAACTACAAATCTTGAAATATAGAAATCTCGAAATCTACAAATCCCGAAATTTACAAACCTCGAAATCTACAAATCCCGTAATCTACAAACCCCGAAATCTACAAATCCCAAAATTTACAAAACTAAAAATCTAGAAATTCCAAAATCTAGCAATCCCGAAATCTAAAAATCCCAAAAACTAAAAACCCCGAAATTTACAAATCTCGAAATCTACAAACCCCGAAATCTACAAACCCCGAAATCTACAAATCCCGTAATCTACAAACCCCGAAATCTACAAATCCCAAAATTTACAAAACTGAAATCTTGAAATCCCAAAATCTAGAAATCCCGAAATCTACAAATCCTGAAATCTAGAAATCCCGAAATCTACAAATCCCGAAATCTAAAAATGTATAAATTACAGAATCTAAGATTGCAAAACATCAGAAATCCAAGAATCGGAAAATGTAGAAATTCGTAAATCTACAAATTTCAAAACGGCAGAAATATATTATGTATCCTAGCAGTTCGTCGCTGTTTTAAAACCGTCCCTCATTTAATTTTAATGCAAGTCTTTTGATAGACATTGTACAGTTTTGTGTCATGCTCAACAAGCGTAAGAATTTAATAAAACTGTTTAGTTTTTAATTTATGCTCAACGAGGGTCTCGTCGAATTCTTTTTGTCCGGCCGCTTTATAAAAATCTGACACACATTGCCGCCAGCACGTTGAAAAAGACCAACAGCGTGAAATTAACGAGCACCATGTTCGTAGTCCTTTGGGTACGTCGAAATTTTCCTTTTTTCCTGCGACAATCTCGCTTTTCCTGCTTCTTGTCCCCTTGCATGCTCGCGTTTTAATTCGAAATCTTTTGTTCGCCGCATTTAGCGCTGCATGAAATTTCAAGTTCTTTGTAACGGTTTAAAGATCGACTAATTTTTGCTGCATGTTCACTTTGTTTAAAAGAAAATAGCGGAACATCTGCCGTGGATACGAAACTCTTTCATTTTTTGTAATTATCTTTTTAAGTCCTGTCTGTTACGTTGCATAAAATGCTATAAAATCTTACAATTAAAAATTCACATTTTCTAAATACATCAAATAATGTCAAGTTGTTTTAATAGCAACTAAAATTTGTATTGTTACTCGTTCCTGTTGCACCCAAGTTAGGGGTGCAAATAATCCAGTAATTGAGAATGAAAAATTATGAAAGGTTTACGCGATATTTCGTTAAATTATGTGCTCGAGTAAATAAACTGGACAAAATTAATGTATTTTTGCTAATTTGCATTACTAAATGTTAATTGATTCTTATGAAAATTCATGCGCATGTAATACCGATGAAATGATATTATCAAATTTGTCCCTGTAATAAATTATCGTGCACGTAATACATTCGATAACAGTTTATGGTTAAATATTAGCTTTTCTCATAATGATGTCCGGTATGATAGGACATATTTTAACCCACTTCAAATTGATGTTGATTTCATATTAAATAACTGTATTCGAAATTACAACGATTTCACACACACATCCACGTATAAGATCCTATTCTTCCATTGTACGAATTATCACTGCATAGTACTTACACGAATAAATTCATCTCTTCCTTAACACTACAACTATCAAAAGGGTCAAATGACCCTTTTACAAATTTCCTACTTCAAATGACAAAATTTGTTAAGCTGGTCTTCTTGACATTTATGCTGATTGTCATCAAGATAAAGAATCTATAAGTGTATTCATTTATGTTTCATTGTTTGTTCATTTGTGATTCAACTTCATTTTTAACTTCAAAATAATTGTGCATTATATATCGGTATTTTTAGTGTTAAAGAATAAATATTCCAACAAACAGAAACAAGCGACTTCCCCATCCTTTTTGCATTGACACGTTGACTGTCACATGGAGGCATTAGGTAGTATTTTCATTTTTAACAAATTTTACCAAATACTTTCATAATACATTATTATATTTATTTTCCATAGTTGCAAGTAACTGATACGAGTACCTTCGGTTAGAAAATTGAACAAATTTCAGACAATACAGTTGTTACGTGTTTGTAGAAATTTGAGTGTCACCCATACACGAGTGACATGGCGGTCAAAGCGTTAAAGGGGATGCAGTGTAACGCGTAATTTAATTTTCATTAAAATCGTGGGCGCGAAAGAACGAAGAAATTGAGCGAACACGCGATGTCGATGAATCTCAGTGAAGATGAAGAAGCGGCAAATAAAAAATGGAGGCTCTTAGCGATCTTCGATCCCTGGTGAAACCGCCTGGGCAAGTGCATTACACGTTTCATATCCTTCAATCAACCACGTCGTCTTTTCCCACCCACGATAGACGCGGCGCGCCTAGTTATCGCCGCGAGCATGGAAGCCTAACGGGCACCCTTAACCCTTTATTTTCCAACCGTTTAATTGCACGATACACATGCATCGGCCGCGATGAACCACGCGCGATAGAAAGGAGACAAAGTTCAAGAGCTTGGGCTCGAGGGGAAGCCGTGCTAGCATGTAGAAGGAAGTCCTCTCGTCCTCGGGGAACGGCCGGCACGTGACCTTTGCCCCGAATAACGAATCGACTTGGCATGGACAACCGATCAAACGACTATGTTGCGATCCTCCTTTACGTCCGTGTCCGGCTCCTTGCAATAATAGCAATAATTATCCAACCACCGCGCGAGTACCGAGTAAATGTTAATTGTACTCCGGCGATCGCGATCGTTCCGGCAAAAACACTGACGGTGTCGATTCTTTTTGTACTTTACGACCACCCCTTTCGAGGATACGAGTCCGTTGGGTGTGCAACGGCCAAGGATTCTACGTTCTTCCATGCACCCTATATGGAAAATCTACAAACCTTGAAATCTACAAATCCCGAAATTTACAAACCTCGAAATCTACAAATCCCGATATTTTCAAACCTCGAAATCTACAAATCCTGAAATCTACAAATCCCGAAATCTACAAACCCCAAAATCTGCAAATACCGAAATTTACAAATCTCGAAATGTACAAACCCTGAAATCTAAAAAACCCGAAATTTGCAATTCCCGAAATCTACAAACCCCAAAATCTACAAATACCGAAATCTACAAACCCCGAAATCTACAAATCCCAAAATTTACAAACCTCGGAATCTAAAAATCCCAAAATCGACAAATCTATGTCGCGATCCTCCTTAAAAACTGTTTTAGTTGAAGAATTCGATGAATTTTTTTGAAGTCATTATTATACTATTATTGATCGCCGATATTGTTTGTTTGATTATATTCAAACATCGCGTGTGTACTACCATAAGTAGTTAAATCGTTGCAATAAATCAAATGGGGAATATGAGTCGTTTCTCGAGCGCAAAGGGGTGACAATGCATATATGTATACACTTATGAAGAAATCAAACTTCTCTACGCGAGACGTTAAGTAATTCTTCAAAGTTCGATTGCGTCGTCTAGCGATTTTCGAAACACGTACCGTTTCACAAGCGTGTCCAAGTTAAACGTCGGCTCGAAAATAGCTCATCGAGAGATACAGGGACCGGAAATTGAAGTGCAAAGGTGAAACACATTGCCTATGGAGGCGGGTAAGAACTTCTGTAGTCCCATGGAGGTAGACAGAAGTCAGCCGGGGTCAAGCAACGTTCATGCGAGAGGCGTGCCACGGGAAAGACGAATATAATCATCGCGGAAACGCTTTCGATCTTCGCGGTCGTTTGATTGATTTATGCACGGACAATCATTCTAATTACCGAGCTACCGCGGCACACGGGTGGACGTTTTAATTACCGAGTCCTCTCACGATCCACGATTTCATCTTCGCTTTCGTTGACGATCATCTCGAGAACCGGCGATACAAACGGAGTACGCTTCTATCGAGACTCCGTTTTCTCGCGCATTCGTTGCACATTCAACGAACTAATGCAACCATATTCGGGACATAATAAATATTCGCAAACAATCGAATATCGTCATACAGATAGTATAACGTGATATTTTAAGAAAGTTGTAATAATCTGTATTATTTGGTATCTTTTTGCATGGACATACTTGTTCACATACTATTTATTATATCTGAAAATTTTCACAAAATCCGATAAGAGCGACATTAATTATGCACTTCTCTGTCTAGTAATAAAGCAATTAATTTGTTAAAATTCAGTTGATGTACAGGTCATTGTTTCATAAAAATACACTCATTCGTTAAAGGTTAATAGCGTTGCTCGTAAAACGCGATAAATATTATAATAATTGAACCCATAATTATAAAAGTGGTGTAAGTCAACATTAAAAAAAAATGAGTGTATCAGTTATTTCACGCCACATTATTTTAAACTAATTAATTCAATGTAACTTTTACGAGATTGTCAAAATTGGATCTTTAGATAGTGGTCGTTATTTCAACATTGTATGAAATACATTTAGTGTTAATTACGAAAGTGGTCTAAAAGTCAACAATTTTTAAATTGGATCCAAAAGAATTTTTTGGCAACACTTTAAGAATCTCCAGACTCATAATGATAA
The DNA here is from genome assembly GCA_947623535.1 of Coelioxys conoideus. NCBI lineage: Eukaryota > Metazoa > Arthropoda > Insecta > Hymenoptera > Megachilidae > Coelioxys > Coelioxys conoideus. The sequence goes on along the minus strand of OX392457.1, from coordinate 12,745,805 downwards.
AAGACTAAAATGATAAAAATGGGTTACTCCATTAAAAATAATTAATAAATGATCACGAATTATTTCTTCGAAATTATTGTTCCTAACAAAATTCGTACTTTTTTATTGCTTTACATTTATTGTTCTGAATAAGTTAATTTTGAAGATGGTCTAAATCAATGAAAACTTTACAAACATCATTTTCTTCCGAGAATCGCATAAAATTCCACATTCGTAATAAATTTTCATTAATCAAGACTAATAAAATTCCAAATTAAAATGTTGCATGGTACAAAAATATTTTTAAATCAATTCAAATGCAATCCATTCAATATCTCGAAACAAGAAATAGACTTATAGACCACTCATAATTATTGGCACAATTATCACCCGCGGTACGAGTTTCGATCGTGTGCTATTTAATTATGCATAGATCCTCCGCCTCGTTCGACCTCATTTTTAAGACGATCTAGGAATATCCGGAGGTAATTTCTAAATACGAATCGGTATTTGCCAGACACTTCGAGGGATCTGACATTCGGTATTTGTTGGACATTCGAAACGCGGCGGCAACAATTCACCGACGCGATGTTTCTCGTTTGTTGTTTCAACGGGAACACGGCCTGAAGGCGCATTTATTGACAACAATGGGAACGCTGCTTTACGCCCGTACAAGCCACGGCACGAAATCGATTCAAGAATGTCGAGGCTCGACTCGTTTTTTCGCCGGTGTCGAACACCGATATCTTGTCGGTGCCCACGCTTTCTCGCGCGTGCACGGTACACGATAGCGAACGAAGAGGAGAAAATGGCTGGAAGCAGGAAGTGGAAGAGAGAAGGACGAAGAAGGCGAGTAATTAAGACGTCCACCAAGTTCTCGGTAGGTTTGTATCGAACGCGTTATTAGTTTCTTTGTGTCTGGCGATCGGCGTCGGGCGGAGCTCGCGCGAATAAAAAGAACACTGCCCACCCTTTATTTCAACGTTCCTCTTCTTCTTCCGCTGTCTTTTATTGATTCCACGGGTTTGTTCTTTGTAGCCGAGTGATTATTAAGTCGAGTTACCTTTGCCACGGCTCTGCACGCCCGATGAGAAATTGTACGACGTTTAATCTCGCGGCTACAAGTTCGGGATTAAGGTGGAAAAGAATACAGGAGGATGGTCGACTTGACAAGAAAGGCTGGTTAACGATCCGGGTACTAATTGATAAATTTGCGGTAGATATTGTACAAACTTCTGGAATTTCAGAATTTAAAAGTTACTGGAGGAGATTCAGATATGAAATTTCGAAATTTTTTAATTTAAGTGCGGTATAGTTAAAGAGATTTAAAATTTGAACGAGGTAAAGCTTGTATGAAATAAAGTATGGAGATTCAAGAGTTCACCGGTTTTGGAAATGAAGAATTTTTCAAATTCTTCAATATTTAAATACACAAATTTCCAACTCGGCAAAACTCGTAATTTACACATTCTCAAATCGCAAAATAAAGAATTCGAAGATTTTAAAATTTTTATTCTCAAACCTCCATGACTCAATGCACCGAAGTATACAAATTTGTGAATTCCAAAAGATTACATTCTAAAATTAAAAAATTTCAAAATCAAATATTCAAAGATTCTCAGTCTCAAATTGTCTAAATTTCCAAAATTCTTCAAGTTCCTCAAATTCTTAAGTTTTCAAATTTCTAAGTACCTACCCCAAATTGTCTAAATTTCCTAAATTCCCCAAATTTTCAAATTGTACAAATTACCAAATTTTCAAATATTCAAAACCCCAAATTCACTAAATTTTCTGAGTTCCCCTTAATTCCTCAAATTCTTAAATTCACCAAATTCCAAATTCCTCAATTTTCTACATTATCCCAAATTCTCAAATTCCTAAATCGTCAAATTTTCAAATTCTACAAACGACCCAAATACCCAAAATTCTCAAATTTCCTAAATTCCGAAATTCTAAAAGTCCAAATTACAAAATTCCGGAGTTCGCAAATTGTTCCAAATCTTCCGAACTTCTCAAACTCTCAAATTACAAAATCTAAATTTCGGAAACTCGAACATTTCGAGTTTCAAAATATCGAAATACCAAAAGCTGTGGAGATTACAAAATCGCAGAACGAGGAAACGCAGAACACACAAATTACAAAATCCCCTAAAAATCCTAAGATTCCAGAATGTAAAATCAGACGATTTCCGGTAATTCGAGCGTGTTCTACATCAAAGTGTTGTTCCATTCGAAATGCACCATAACTTCCTCGCACGTTCTCGGTCATTAATAATCGTTTGAAATCCGGCTTAAGCGCGCTGTACGCTCGATGTTCCGGCAATTAGTTCACCCTTGCTACGTGGTGAAAATGATCGAAGAAGCAACGCCGGGGAAACTCGAAACGATCGAAGAACTTATTTACGAAACGTCTCTCGTTTATCTACCCCACCAAAAGGCAAATACCGGAGATTCCCGAGATTTTTCCATTACTTTTTCCCGCGTCGGTAAAAATACGAAGTCGTTAATTTAATATCAATATCTATAACAAGTCACGTTTGCATAGCGAATGAAAAACGACGACCCAGCGAGACAAGATGCAGCAATTTAATTTTCGTTCAATCCAATTACCACTTTCGACAAATTTGATTTTCGCGCTCGATAATTTAATTCCCGCGAATTCAATATCGCATCTTCGTAAACTTCGCGAGGCGTGGCACGGGAGTAAATGAAATTCGGTTAATTAGTTAATTACACGAATCATCGACGAGTATCCCATAATTCTATTGTCCCAATATATGTGCACGTCGAATTTTTAACACCGCTCGCGAAGTAGTACAATACTTCGTTGTATCGCAATTATTGCGTTTCACGAGGAGAAACATTTATCAGCCTCCATTAAATGCAACTACCACCCTAACAATTCAATAATTAATTTCGTACAGAATTTCGTTTCCAAGAGTATTATTGTATTATCTGATAATTTACATCGCGTTGGAAAGAAAGAAACAATTACAATTCATCAAATTATTGCGTTACGCGGATAATGGAAATATTCGATTAATTTTACTGTGCGAGTTCAAAGTTCATCGTTATCTTCTCCTCAAGCACTTACATATTTTTTAAAAAGAGCATTACAATTTTGAATTTTTATCAAAATTGAATTATCGTGTTATTTAACGTTTTTTTTAGAACCGAACGACGATATGTTAACTACTTTATTGATATAGCTTTATATAGAAAATCACAGGTGCTATTCATTCTTTCTTTATTTCGTAACACGTTTTTTCTTTCCAATTTTGTAAATAACATTCACATTGTATTTTTTATCGTTTCTCGAGCTGTACCATTTTTAATCATTTGTTTATGAATTAATTAAATGAATTTAAATTCATTTTTTCTATTAAATTCTTAACTGCCTTAAAAGGAATAATTGCGGAAAATGTAAACCGTAACATTCGGTCGAATGGAATTGCAAATAGTTCCGCGTGTCCGTGAAGTTTCGCCGATTTATTTTGCCGCGTTGCGATTCGCGAGCAAATCGAAGAAATCTCGGCCAATGAATCGATGTGTACGGTCGTTCGATCCGTCCAGTTCGATTTGCATGTTATAATTCAAGGCTCGGGCGATTTTGAAGCGTGAAACAAACCCGGCGCACGGACTCGAGGAGGCCAGGCCGGTCAATCTCGAATATAATTCAACATTTCACCGGGCGTGTATACATTTTTAAGCCCGTATTTTTCGCGGAATATTAACGAGCTCGCACTTCAATCTTTCGACTCGGCACTCGCGGTTCCGCGTCAATTTTTATGCAAAAATTACGTCCAGCCTGGCGTTTCACGTTCAAATGCAACATTCGTGAAAAATTTATAGATACTGTCCGTCATACGATGGATACGGCCAGCGTCGCTGTAGACAGTTTTTTGGAAAAAAAAATTGCGAACGGATTGTAAATTGCCGGCCTTTAAAATCGTCGGCAATTTTGCCAAAATTATTTATGATCATTTTTGCTTTGTCGCGAGAGGATCTTTCGATTAGCGAAATTTCGACTGGAACACGGAGATACAATTTATATCTTTCCATTTTACAGTTTATAAATGTATACGTTTCCAAGTGAAAAATATTTTAACTGATAAATTTGGAAAATATTTTAATTGATGAATTCAGTCATTTGGAAATTGAATATTTCCCAATTGGAGAATTTGTAATATTTATATTCTTAAGCCTCTAAATTTCCTAACTTCAATATCCATATATTTCAAAATGAGAATGTACAATGACAGAAGTTAATCATAATTTGGAAATGTGAATGTACGATGTGAAAAGTTAACAATATTTAAAAAATGTGAATGTACAATGTGAAAAGTTAACCATAAATTGAAAATGCGAATGTGCAATGTTCATTATGAAAACTTAACCACGATTCAAAAGTGTGAATCTGTGAATGCAGAATATGAAAAATTAATCATAATTTGAAAATGTGGACGTACGATGTGAAAAGTTAACAATATTTATAAAAATGTGAATGTACAACGTGTAAAGTTAACTATAAATTGAAAATGCGAATGTGCAATGTACATTATGAAAACTTAACCACAATCTGAAAACGTGAATCCGTGAATGAAGAATATGAAAACTTAACAATAATTTGAGAAATTCAAAATTCCTGCTCTCCCGATTCTCCGGATAACAAAACAAACAGTAACTTTTGCTAATTTTTCCCGAAAAAAGTTCTGAATATTACATCAGTTATTTCACCCCCGCACAAAAGGCATACCACTCTATGCTTTGTAGCATTCGTCGGAAAAAGCTGAATATCCGCAAGAAAACGCTTGTCCAGAATTTTGCAAATTCTTTGAAAAGCGAAGCACGATCCTCATAATAGGAATGCGTATCGTATCGCGCCAGAACGGAGCTTTAAAGCCGATGCTTCCGAAGCTCGAGGCTGCTTCTTGCATCCTGTCAAGACGCCTCAAACATCCTGACGGAAGCAACGCGAGGAGAGCAGGACAAGATTAAAAGCAACGTGGATGGATGTTGTTGTTGTTGTTGTTGTTGCTGCTGGTGCAATGTTCGCCTCCTCCGGGCGTATCAATATGCGCGAACACGGATCAGGAAGAAACGCGTCAGGGAATTTCTTCGGGTATTTTTAAGCCTTTGTTTTTCGAATGTCTGCCGTGAGAACGGGTGAACGACAGCTCTGACAGCCAGCGACTACTTGCTTTCGAACGGGAATTTAGTTATTCTCTTTGTGGATGAATCTTTGTTGCTTTGATTGGTGTCGGGAACAAACGGAAGTTAGACCGGCAGTTGATATCGAACACCGTTTGTTGTCTTCCTTTCTTTTCATCCACGTTCTTCTCTTTTTCTTTCTCGATTCTTCCGTGTCGGGCTTCTATGCGGTTTGACTGATTCGAACGTAGGAAATTCAAGATATTATCGAAACGATGTCGATTCTGATAAATCGATTCGAGCCGAGGATGAATTAGGAACGATTTGGACTCTGTTCAACTTTATAATAAATGTTTGTTGACCCTTTTTATTGGATTACATTGGATCCGGCATTAAATTTGAATTTCAAGTTAGATACAGTTTTGTCGACGGATGAATTCGAGCTGGAGATAAATTACGAGCGATTTGGATTTTATTCAATGTTACAACAAAATTGTGTACACACTCTCTATTTGATTAGATTGGATCTTGCATTAAATTCGAGTGTTACGTTAAACATATTTTTGTCGATAAAGGAATTCGAGCCGGGAATAAATTACGAGTGATTTGGTCTTTAATCAGCTTTATGGGGGGGGGGGGGGGGCAAATTAGTTCGGCCCACTTTCTTGTGGCCAAAAATGCATTTATTTCAAAAGAAAATGAAAGACCATATTAATCAAAGTATTGTCCTTCGTCGGGATAAATCAGGAATGATTTGTATTTTATTCAATTTTATAGAAAAATTATATAGACGCTTTGATTGGATCAGACTAGCTCTGGCATTAAATATTAATTTTAAGTTAAATATATTTTTGTCCATAAATCAATTCGAGTCGGAGGTAAATTAAGAGTGATTTGGATTTTATTCAATTTTATAGAAAAATTATGTAGACGCTCTTGATTGAATCAGACTAGCTCTTGCATTAACTATGAATTTCAAGTTAAATATATTTTTATCGATAAATGAATTCAAGTCGGAGATAAATTAGGAGTGATTTGGATTTTATTCAATTTCATAACGAAATTATGTAGACTCTCTTTATTCGATCAGACTAACTGTAGTATTAAATTTTAATTTGAAATAAAATACATTTTTGTAGATAAATAAATTCGGGGGGGGGGGCGGATAAATTAGGAGTGCCTCGTTAAATTTTATAGCAAAATTAGTGTGCAGTCAGTTACACTTTCAGATTCGTCCATGATATTCCTGAATGTTGAGCAAAGAAATAAAATCCCTGCATCGATTCACGTCGGATGCAACAGAAACATAGGTTTCCAATAGATTTAATTAACAATTTGCGAGAGATTCGTTTTGCGATTTCGATACTCGCGCGATATCGCTGAAAAGGAGTACACGATCAAATGTGAAGGAGCAAGGGGTTAAATCGCATCCCCCTTTTTCCCGTCCTCGTTCAATCCGAACGTGTTACTCTCATCACGCATGCATACGAACGATCCTCTCGCGCACGTGCACGCGTACATACATATTATGTACGTATACGTACACGCGTTTCACGAGCGGAACGAGAGCCCGTGGTATTTCCGTGGAATTTTCAAACGCATTCTCGGACATGGTCCGCATGGAATTTGCGTCCATCGTGATTTTTCTGCTCGAATGCGTTCGGTTAAACCGAAAAACCCAACGTCACGTTCTCCTGTATCCGTGTACGTCCCTAGAAATCCTCCAGGAGGAGCCTGATTCTCAATTAATTCACGAGCTGACGAGCGTTAATGACGCGGCCAAATATGAAGATGAATGAGCCACCGGCTTAATCGTCCCAATGACGATAATTAACCCGTGTCTCCCTTATTGCCGAATCGGAGCAATTTAAATCGTTCGATTTCCGTAAAAGATTGATACAGATTGGGAACACGTTTTTGATTACAAAAATCATTCCTTCAAAGTTTCAAGTTCTCAAATTTCAACTTCCGCGTCGTCAAGTTTCCAACTCCCTAAATTCTCAATTCCCCAAATCCCCACCTCCCAAATTCCCATCCCTTCGACTTCCGTATCCTCGAGTTTCCAACTCCCTAAATTCCTAATTCCCCAAATCCCCAATTTGCCAAATTCTAAATTCCCGATATTCAATTAACCTAAACAGAAACTACCACAAGTTCCGCTAATTGCAGCATATACTTTTTGAGTACATCGAAAAATGCGAAATGAACGAGAAAAATTTCTGTCATCGAGTTTCCCTTGTCGCCGAAACATTACCGATATTCCAAAGTACATTACCTAGTTAGTTTAGCGGTAATTGAATCGCGGAGAGTTAATTTCATCGCCATGAACGATGCTCTCTCGGCGCAACCGATCGTCTGCGCGTTTCGATAAGGAAATCGTAGCAGTATTTTTAATTAGTTCAGTTAAAGAGACTTTTTCACGGCCCCGTCGTATTTCATGGTGGCCGTTTCTCAATGGTAATTCGACTTCAATTAATCTCGATCGGACGTGGCCGATAAAGGGAAATGGGTAGGTGGCAGGGGGTGTAGAACTTTTATTCCGTCGGAGGCCAGTTGGGAATTCGCGAGCATTATCTAGACGGTGGCAAAGCTCTCGCGAAACTGCCGAAGAAAAGCAAGAGTATTATCGTGGCCTCTGTTCCTCGGGGTCGATAATGTTGGTTGAAGTTCGATTTTTGAGAAGTTTCCTAAGTCGAGGGAAGGCAAAGTATCGTTCGTGTCGGCTACCTCCGCCTTCTTTTTCTTCGACCGAAGAATAGACGGATTTCAGAAAACAGCTCCCACGAGTTTACTCGAGTACTAATTTTTTTATTGGTGTGTTAAAAGGAAATACGAAAATTCAGCATTGGGTGAAATTCGGTTCATTGAAGAACGCGAAACGTCGTTTGCGAACGAGAATTGTTGAAGAAAGACATGGAGTAATGTTCACCTCAATGTGCGGATAAATAAATATATATTAAATATATAGTAGAGAATAACGAACGTTCGTATGAATGTGTTGAAAAATTAATATATTGAAATATACTAACTGAATGTACATATAAAGTGTAGTGAATATAATATGTATATTGAAAAAAATAATACTGTAAAATATATTGAATAAATATATTTACTGAATATACTGAAAATATAATATAATGAAACTGACATTGAAATTAACATATTACAAATATATTGAAAACATCTTCCTGCATATTTTATATTGAAATATATTAAAATATACTAATTGGATATACATATAAAGTGTACTGAATATAGTGAAAAATATAATATAATAAAACTGAAATTGAAATTAATATATTATAAAAATGTTGAAATTATCCTCTTGCATATTTATTATTATTATTTTTTCAATTATTTTTGAAGAAGGTCACATATTATAATATTCTATATTGTACTTACAGGAGAAGAGCATACTGAAAAATTTGTATCGTTTTGTAGAATTTTTACTGACTAAATTAGTCATATGCAATGAATAGATTAAATTGCATGACAATTGCATCAAATTACATTAAATTGTACGAAATTCTATTAAATTGTATTCACATGCATAAAATTGCGTTGAATCATATTCTTGAAAGTATAATCTACAGACCACAATTATAGTGTTCCAAATTTTCAAAAATTATGTAAATAAAAATTGTTACGATTTAATGAAATTACGAATTTCGAAATTCTGAGGCGTATAAAATTGTGGTGCACATACGCGAAGATATCTCGACAGCGTCAGATCCACGCTGCCTCCCCGAAGTGTCAGTGGCGTCATCATAAAAAGGGGTTGATTTGAATATGAAAGGCCACGAAGGCGCGATTAAAACGATAAAACAATGGCCGAACTCGTTGTACCCTCGCCTTTCGCCAGCTTCAAGCGGCTCGATCTCCAAGATTTCGTCGTTTAATCCTGCGTGTGAAAGCGGCTCGCTAAAAATCTGGACGGGCAAATACGAAGGCGCGATGATTACGGCTACAGGACGTGGATAAAAGGGCGAACGAGGTTCGAGGATGGATAACCGGGGACGAGAGTAATATAAATAAAAGGTTAGGGGGAGTAAAGAGGAAGAAGAAGTGGAATTTTCCGCGACGAAGGAAGAAACTCCTTGGACCGGTGCATCGTCCGGGCTTTCAATGAGAAAAGCGGCCACAAAGATCGAGGAAGATATGCCGGATCGCGAAGGAGGAACCGAGCTGGCTGTAAGAGAATAAGCTGGCTAGAAAGGAAAATGAACAGGACAGGGAAAATCACGGTGCGAGTTTTGAGCGGAGATAACGATAAAGGAGGATGGAAGGCGGTGAAAGGAAACGAAAGATAGATGAGAATTAGTGTGTCGTTGCGCGTAATCTAGATGGTATCCCCCTGCTTTTTTTACTCCCGTTTTTTGAAGAGGAAAAATGTGAAGCGAGGCATAACGGTGTCTGCAGGTCGCGAGAAATGGAGAGGGTCGTAAGAAAAAGAAAAAAACAGGGAACAACGAGGGTGGAGACTGGAACTCGGGGATTACGCAGCGCAGGATGAGAGAATAGGTTTGGTTGTTGCGTGAATTTTTCACGCGCTCGTTAAACATATGATACCTTTTTAATTCGTCCTTCCGTTTTTCAATTTAATTCGATCTTACGCGCTACAAGGGTTTTCCACAATTTTGTTTTTCATACAATTCAGCGATCGTTAGTGATTCACGTTTAATCAGTAAATAAACTTCATGTCTTGCGTGCATCGAGTTTGTGTTTTATTTGTGAACAGTTCTCCACAATTTTATATTTGAAAAAATTGATCATGTTGGAAGCACTCGAGTCTCGATACAGTTTGTACATCCTCGAAATTGAAAGAATTACTACTTTTATAACAATGCAATTTTTACGTAAAAATAATAAAAATCATTTTACTTCGTTACCTATAGTAGTAAATCAATTGTTCCTCAAAATTTCATGGAACAATTTATTTCATTTAGAATCTATTTCATAAATCGCTGAAGAACAGCGAACTATCTCACTGGAATCGCGTGTAACAGTAACGAAGACTGTGTAAAACAATGTAAACAATAATGAGAAGTTCGTAAAACAGTGAGCCATAAAAGTGAAGCAACGAGCATCGGCCAAGACTTTGTAAAGCAATTAACAACCAAGACATTTTTTTAGAAAATGAAATTCTTCGTTACGTAATATCAGCGAGCTTGCAGGGATGCACGAAGACAAAAGGAAACAAGAGGAGAAACGGTGGCCGCGGAATTCGCGTTGTGTAACGAGTGTCGCGCGGTTAGAAAAACAAGAAAACTCGACGGGAAAGTCGTTAACGAACCCCTCGACGAAACGTTATTGCACCACGGCTACGAACTTTCCTCTGGCCGGTGTTTATTATAAACGACGAGTTAGCTCGTTCTACCGCAGGCCACCTACGAAAGAGTTCCGGAAAATCGTTATCTTCCGAAAGTTTCTATCGAATTCGCTCCACTTGCTCCGTGTCGTGTTCGAAGCACACGGAGAGGCAAACGGTTTCCATAGGAGCCATCCTGGGATCGTTAGAAAGGAACGAGATCGAACGAAGCCCCAGCGAGAAGGTACGATTTTATGAGAAAAATCCGATTAACCTTTCGGTTTTCCTACGATCCTCCTCCCTGCTAGGTTTTACTCGTTCGGGGACACGGTCTCTCGGTTAATTCGAGTAGAAAAATCAGAAGATGTATTAATCCTTGCTCGGAGGATCGTAGGGTCATTTTATGGTACCACTTTGTCGGGACAGAAATACCGTCTGCCTCGGGGAAACATATTTTGGTGAATCGTAGGGGGATATGCTGTCGAGTCTCGTTATGTGTCTGGGTGGACATATGGGTTATGTCTGGATGGATAGGGGGGAATTTCTGAATTTTCTAGGTCCACGGTTTTGCAATTTTCTGAAATTTTATATGTTTGCTTCCTAAATTCCCATGTTTCTAAATATTTAGATTCGGCACTTTTACATTTTCAAATTTCTATATTTTTAATTTAGAAAATTTGTAGATTTCTACGTTTTCAAATTTCTAAATTTCCCATTTTCAAATTTTTAATTTCATAATTTATAGATTTGTAGATCTGTAGATTTCTAGATTTCTAGATTCCTAGATTCCTAGATTCCTAGATTCCTAGATTCCTAGATTCCTAGATTTCTATATTTCTAAATTTCCAGATTTCTAGATTTCTAGATTTCTCAATTTTCAAATCTCCAAATTATTAAAAGCAAAACTCTCTAAAACCCCAATTCCTAAATTTCCACATCTCCAAATTGAAAATTTTCCCAGCCCCCTAATTCATGAATTTTAAAATATCCATAGCTCCAAATTCCCGAATAGCCAAATTTCAAAATTCTCAAAGTGCTATAACCTAGTAACAACAGCTATAAAAATGAGACCTGTACCAAATAGACCTCATAAGAAGTTCAACGAAAACGTTTTGCTGTTAAATAAAATAAAGAACTTCTAGTATACCGACCTTATTTCACCTAATTTTTATTTATCGTCATCTAAAACGTGTTAGAAAATGTTAAATATATCGATTATAGATATTTGACTGTCTATAACAATTTCATATTTTAATAAAACATTTCCATTTTTATACGAATTAAGGATGAATTAATTAACTTGTCTAGGTACATCTTGCATCTGATAACGTTCAAAGAGAAAAGGTCGCCTTTCAATTAACTACGTGATTCTATGGATCGTCGCGTTTAATTTTACATCATTGACGTCAAATTAATTAATTATATACCGTCGTATCGATTGCGGGTCGCGACACGTGCACCGTATTTAGCTAAAATTGCGAGAGCGATATATGTATCTATGAAGAAGCGTACAAAAGCAAGAGAAGCTGTGATTGAATTGCAATTTTCGCAGCAGTTGCTGCAGAATTTTGTTGGCAAAAAGCTCGATAATTAAATTTTTCAAAAAACATTCCCGTTTCGGGCGTTCTTCATTAAACATGTTATTAAGCCGATACAATTTGACGCTCTCAAACAAAAACTTCACCGCGTTCTGTAAAAATCGCCCGAACAAACACCGTATTGTTTTTAAAAAATACTGTGACAAACACCATTTTCCTTTACAAAAACAGCACGAACAAACCCTGTTTCATTCTTCGGAAATTGCAAGAATGAATTCATTTTGTTAGTAAAAGGCTGCACAATTATATTCCGGTTCGTTTTTTTAAAAACTGTCAAACAAACCCCTTCCGTTTGCGGAGAACTACAGAAATAAATTGAATTCCGTTTCTCAAAAATTGCACCGACAAACTGAACTTCATTCTGAACAAATCGCTCGAATAAACCGTGTTTCGTTAAAAAAAGAAAAAACGAAAGAATGACGCGAATTTTATTCTCTTCTTCGAATATTTTCTTGCGAGAACATCTACGGGTTTATTTTTTCCGTGTCATTCCGCTCAGATTATTCTTGAATCTGTCGCCCAGCCATCCGTTTCTTGCTCGTTTTTTACCCTTGAGAGGCAGCTTCTCACCCCTTCTTCTTCGTCCTTATTGCCCATTTCACCCTTCCACATCCACGGGGTTGCAGCGTCACGATGCGAAACGGGGGTGAAACACGCTGATGGCCCAGTGACGCGAATATCCATTGTTTACGAGGCTCCGAAATAATTTTATGGTGGTCCTGGATCTTTTACTACATTTTTATACATTTGTCCGAACGTGCACTGGGATGATCGCCAACCCTTGAGCAGCTTCGATATACGGTAAGGAACACTCGCGTAGAAATGAAATTTCGTATATTTTCATTACTTTCTGTACATTATAATTATAATTTATATTTCTGTATTTTATAATTCTAATTTATGCTTCTTAATTTATATTTCTTCATATTATAATTATAATTTATATTTCTTTACATTATAATTATACTTTATGTTTCGAAATTTATATTTGTTCATATTATAGTTATAATTTGTGTTTCTTAATTTATATTTCTTTATACTATAATTATAATTTATATTTATTAATTTTAATTCTGACTTTCAATTTTGAAAGACACATAATAGTAGCTGGTTTTATCTAAGAGTAGTTAGTTTTAATGTTACTATTAAAATTAATATTGCTACAACTTAACATATTTTGCAAACAAATGAAACTTTTATACATCTTTTTGCATCATCAAATTCATCGAACGAAAACATAAATTTGATTGATTCATACTTCCATCCGTAACAGTCTTCGATATCCAACAGAATACGATTTGCACCCCTAACTTTAAGGTCTGACTGCAACTCCTCAACGTGAATATTGGCAGCTACTAAAAATACGCGTCTAATAAATTTATGAGAACTATGAAACTGCTCAATTTTGTGAAAATTTATGACTGAGGTCGGTATGAGCTTGTGTAAATAATATATTAACTTTTGTTGTGTATTCCTTAATGTAAGTTGCGTACAGTACACGCCACATGTGTATGAATACAATAATACAAAAAATATTGTTTCTTTTATTTCTATCACATAAGTATGTATTTATGCTTATTATTTAATTATACTTAAATATATTATAATAAATATACTTTATAAAATAAAATATACATTATTAAAGTATATTTCTCATAACATATTTAAATAAGAATACATTTGTGCCTCGTTACGCGCAAGACTATGTCGCATCTAACGACAGTCAGCGTTTTTCGCCTAATGTATGTAACAGTAAGTGGATAACAATGTTGACGCGATAGCGATAATTAAATGCCAATTGCACAGGGCGAATGAATGGACAGCAATCGCGTTCGTCTAGCTCGCATACGAATGAATAACCGCTAATCGACTCGGACAATGCTAAATCACAACATTCATTTCCTGCTGTCTATTTCGGCTTCGAGCCGAGCCAAAAAGCCAGAAAGAAAACGGACAATCGTTGCGCGTGCTCGATCTCTATCCTCGATTTCCCTCCATTAAAATGTCGGGCCCATTGTGCGGATCGTTGTGTCCAGGCGTTGGACATAACGTTCGGGTCTAATGTTTTCGATTTTTACCGGCAATTATACAAGTGTCCAGAACACTCTTTCTAAACGGCATCTGAAATGAAATCTCAATAGAACGGTAAATTACGTTTCGTTATTAGGTATCGGTGCTGAAAATCGATCTGCTGCTGCTGGTACATATACAGGTATGTATGCATCGTACATGTATGTACACACATATAGATACATACACCGTACACTTAGAATATAGAAATAAAAACAACAATATTTCCTATATTATCAATTATATTTGAATATATGTACTTTATACGTAAAACTTACAACAGCAAATGAAATGTTGTATAATGATCTATTAACACTAGAAGTACCGGCATTAAATGCATGCTTACTTCAAAACTGAAAATAAAGTAGAAAAATAAATAAATAAATATCACAGCATCACTTAACATATACAACCATTCATTAGCTCAATAAAACATGACAGACATTTTGACAAAAGGACGGCAATAAAATTTTGTAATAAAAAATATCAAACACGAAACTGGTCATTTTGACCGGTTGGTAGTTCTAGTGTTAACTAGCAAGATCTATTAACTAGCTTAGATCATCCAACGCGCACTAAAGGATAATTAAGAAGAGCAATAAAGAAATAAAAACAAATAGAGTATCTCGCTCAGGAAATATTTTTTAATCTCATAGAAAGAGTGAAGATCACGGTTGGTCGGCTGAATTAGCATGGTTTCTATCTTGTGTATTCATAATCGGTCAAGAACGCTCGAGTGAAAGTGAAAATCGGGTAAAAACGATCGTTTTATGCCAAGGTATCCCCGAGAGGGGATGGAGGGTTGCGAACAAACGATAGAAACAATGGTGGGAACGTAACGATTTACGATTAAAATCATGTTTCGCGCGTCAATTACGGCGAATACGATATCTCTTCCTTGGCGATTGTTGCACAAAGACGCATATACAGCGTAATAATTACGTGGCTCGTAAATCGTAGCCGATCCGAAGCGGTGAAACGCGTCTGCGCGACCCTGTCGCTTTAATCCCTCACGACGAGCATCGATTCCAGTGATTTATTTAACGAGCGTTGCCCTTGTTTTATCGGATCTCCATAAATTACCCCGACCGCCGAGGTATTATTTAGGGCTCCTTTTTTTTTCTTCCTCCTTTACTCTGTGATTTTAGGACTTCGCTCGAGCAACCCCGTTTAACCGACCCTGGGACCTTAGCCTCTACCCTATTTATTGAATTTATTGTACGCGAAGTAAGGAATTTAAAGCAGGAGTTATCGTCGAATGTGTACCGAAGAAACACGACACGATTTTAATTTTTTTTTTAGATACGGGAGACAAAAGAATGTGTTACCGATGATCGGATAATTGCGCGTGTGTAGAATTTTCTGATGATTATCCACTTTCTTTGGCAAGTAATATTTAGTCCGGGTTTGTCTTGAATTAGAAGCTTCATATGTACGTAACTGATTGTTATTGTATTCTTATACTAATACGGATTGTTATGTACGCTAGTGGAGCACCGCGTCGTATCTCCACGCGTTGTATTTCCACGCGCTTTATTTTCTCGCGGTGTGTTTCAATACGTCGAATTTCTATGTCGAACTTGTACGCGTTGAATTATTACGAGTTGTATTTCCTACACGTTGAGTTTCTGCGCGTTGTATTATCGCTAGTCTTTTTATAATGCATTATAAATCACGCGTTGTTTAATCATGCAATGTACTTCACGTGTTACGTTTTCATACGTTGTACTTCCACGCATGGTTAAACCGTGGATTATATTTTATACCATGTGTTGAATCACAATGCACTGTGTCGTCACATATGTAGCGTTGTCCACAGATTATATGGTCAAACGTTATATTACATACTTAGCGTTATATAACTCGATATTTTATTGACTGTACTATGGATCAAGTATTATAACATGTAACAGGGCATAAAAAATATAATACACACACAACTGTCTACCGTTCAAAAACTTTCTACTACAATTCTATGTATAAAAATATAAAGGAAGTCTATTGTTCATAGTAAAGTATAATACTACATAAAATAGCTGATGTTACTTGTTCAAATTAGGTATCGAATTTAAATCAATAATTTGATGATTTGTAACATAATGTATTCCGTTTATCATCTGCTTAAATTATCTGGCAACGCTTAAAATATCACCTGTAAATGCAGTTTATTTCGTCAATTAATGATGCTATTCGAAAATGGAATGTGTAAGTTGCCTGCCAGAGTTTAATGTATAATAAACGAGGGCAGTTCATTCTGGCCATTATCGATGTGATTCAAAATAGAATTTTGAAACCGAAATAGAATTTTAACATCGTTAAGGATAAAAATGTTTTAATGGGAATATGTTATTCACGGACTAACTATACTATTTTCATTGAACAATTCATTATCTGTAGTAAATATAAATTTGAAAAACTTGTCTGGATTAACTGAAAATAGATGAATTAAAAAAGAAGGACGAAAGAAAAGAATTCTGACAGATTATATACAATTAACAATTATAAGTAATAAATTAACACATTTCATCCACACAGCGATAATATAGTAACGAATTCGACGTAAAAATGCAGAATTATGAAATTTACCTAAGTTGACGAAATAATAGAATGATATCTTGTAAATATTTTCGAAATTAAGCCGTCAATTGTACGAAGGGGCATATTTTACAACGTTCGAATATATCCTTTTTATCGTTTCGTATAACTGTAAACTACGAAGCGTGCAAACGTACGAGCAATGAAACAAGTACAATTTTATACCGCCGCTTGTACCGAAAGCATAAAGCCGCGATCATAAATCTCGAGGGTGGTCTCGTGCAATTTAAATGTCTTTTTTATTTAGCCCGCATGCTATTATAATTCGCGAGTTGCACATCTTTAAATATGTACATCTCGCGTCACGATTGTATCTGCCGTATTAATCTTTCATCGAAAATACGCGAAAGCCTGCAGCGGGCGTTCGTTAAACAATGAATAACTAATTACGCATTTATACATCGAGATCGAACGATTCGTTAAATAAATTTGCCGGGAGAAACGTGGCAAAAAGTGCGGACGAAAGACAGCTAAGAGCGCAATTTCTACGTTTTATCATAAAACGGGGGTCGATCCGATCGTCGTAAAATACACAGAGGGCGTTTCCATAAAAACGAAGAATTATCGATCGCTTTTTTCACCTTTTATACGTTCGTGGAAGCGTGTCAAATGATAATTAAGCGGTTCGCGTGCGCAGCACTCCCGTGAGAAAAACGGAGAATCGCAAATTAACTTTAAAGATCTCCTTCGGGGCTTACGGCAAAGGTTTTACCCAAAAATGCACGTGATCACGAAATTTTAATGGCGATTTCATCGATTTGACCCGATTGTTTTCGTTTCATAAAAGATTCATAAGCAAATTGATTCCTAAGTGGAAACGAGGATATTGCAGCTGACCACGAATGCTTATCGCGGCTTTGAAGATTGATAAAAATGTTATAAATAATACTAATTGGAGACAGGAACGAATATTCGTGACATATTAGAAATTATTCGAAATCATTACTCGGATCAACGTTGCATGTAACTTCTTTCGATTACAGTTCAAATTTCATGCATCTCAAATTTTTATTAAAAGTTTTGTAATAGCGTATCTATTTGTGAAACATCGATCGAAATCCATGTAAAATGTATGACATTTGAAATTTGAAAAATGTTGACGTACGAAATTTGTAAAAACATTAATAATTCTTATCGTTCGAACACACCGTAACGCTAGAACCGGCGTTAAATATACATTTACATTTAAATTGAAAATAAAATAGAAAAATAAGTGAGAAAATATTGAATCATCGATTAACATATACAATCTTCGTTTCATCCGAATATGACAAATGTTTCGATGGCAAAATTTTTTAATATATTCGACTGTTCTTTATTTTTTTCTTGCTCAAACAGCATTTTTAACACTAAACCTACGAAAGTGGTCAAAATTACCATTCACAAGCTTTTAATTTTAAGTTACAAAGTATTAAGGTTGTTTTTTTCAAATTCGTATTGATTGTCACCAAGGCAAGGAATTAAAATGTACATTAATTCGTGTTTCATCGTACGTTTATTCATTTTTTAATCAAATTTTTAATTTCAAAATAAACCTGCATTATACGCCTGTAGATATAGTGTTAAAAAAGTAAAATATTCCGAAAATTCTGCTTTTCACTTTCCATATTTGATAAGGTACCAACCACGAATTACTGCGTAGAATCGATCGAACATTTTCACAAGCAAGCACGTTGAGAAAAAATGAAATCGCTTTCCGAACGACCCAATAAAACATGAATCTCGAAAGGAGTAATTTTCAGTGATTGGCAGCGTTGAAACATATTCAATACGAATTGAATTTCATCGGGAAATCTTAATCGCGAAGATTAACGATATTCTTCAGGGTGCGAAACACGCGACACGAAAGAAGCTGGTTGTACGTAAATGCGCATCAGGCAGCCAAGGACGGGGGACAAGGAGGACCCCGGAGGGCTGGTTCTCGAGTAGCGGAAAGTTTGGCAGGACTGGCTTTTTATCCCTAGACCAGACGCAAAGGGGCGTACTTACACACTCCATACCCCCTTTTCCGTCTACTTCGACCCGGCCCCTCCCTCTCTAACCCTCTATCCACCCCCGCGTACTCACGAGTTTCGAGAACCGATATAGGTATATCCGGCCATGCTTTTCCTTTCGTCTCGTCGAGACATTAAAAATCCCTCGCTTTCGAGGCCCTCGAAAAGGGCGCGGTGCCTACGTACACGTACACGCAACACGTGCACCCTCTGTTCCTAGAATGCCACTTATCGAATAACCCTCGAGAAAAGTCGCGGGCGAAATAGGCCGTCCTCGTTCTCGCGGAGAAAATGTCGTCGTCCCTTTTAACGAAGAGTTTTCCTTAACGGGCGAAAGCTTTTCGCGCGGTTGTCTCGCACAACAGACAGACGCACGAGTTTTTTCTCATTCTACTGATGCGTGATTTACCATCGCTCGAGGGGGTTGGTCTCCACGGGGTAGCCGTGTTCTACGTCTCGCACCTGTCTCGCGAAATGTGCTGCTCGAACCTTTTCGGTAAATGGCGGAGTAACGTCTTCTTTCTTTTTTTTTGTTCTCTATACTTTTTCGGAGATTTCGCGGGAACGAGATGGCGGATAGCATTGTTGCGCGGACGAGTTATTTTGTTCGGACGGCGGGGTTTGAAGAATAACCTGGTGCGAGCGTAAGCAAGTTTCCTCTTTTTCGGCGCATTTTGCTGATTTTCTGGAAATGAGATGGCGGAAGGTCTAAACGAAACGGTTATTTTGTCCGGCATGGTGGTTTCGAAAAATGGGCTTCTGTCAATTTAAGTGGATTCTTTTTTTAATACTTTGGTCCTCCTGCTTTTTTTGATACGCCCTCGCGTTCTCGAAAATCGCTGTTTAATATCTTTTCAGATTGTTTTTAAATGTTTTCTTTTCACGCCGTTGGAACATTTGAAACATCTTTCCATTACCTTTTCAATGCTTTTTAAATATCTCTGAAATTTTTAATATGTTTTTTATAGATCCTGTGGAGGGAAGATGACAGAATGAATTGTTAAATTGACGAGTTATTTTATTTAGTATATTAATACAGAAGTTTCAATAAATTCAAATCAATTACATTAATGTACTTAATACAAATTTAAGCGAGTTAACTAAAGTAAATTCAACCTTGAATATTTTTAAAACGTGTTAACATTCTGCCAATATTTTTAATATTTTTTAAACATTATTTTTTAAGATTTTCTGAAAATGATGTTATTTTATTCAGTATGTTAATATCACAAATGCAACGTTCTAAAGCGCTTTACGAACATCCTTCGGAGTTCTTGTAAAAATAAAATGTCAGGATAAGCCGTAAAATGGAAGAATTACTTTATTCGAATATCGGAAAGTGTATTCCGAATTGAAATGAATGATGAAGATTGATATGGAGCAAAGAATTATTAAAGGGATGAACCATTTTATGGGCTATGTAGATTTCGAGTAACACGGTGTTACAAGTTTAATTTAAATGAATAATTGAAAACGGACGAGGAGTAGTAAATTCAGAATATCACCGGAAATTATATCACTAATTCAGGACATCCTTAATGATTCATATAATCGGATCATACTAGAGGCTAGTTAGTATTCTTTCTATGCCTATCAATTAGTTTACGTCGTATTAACGATAATAATAAAACGAATCGTTATACACGATAAAATATTAATCTGTAAACTTCTTCAGCGCGAAACGCTCCGATTTGTATTCAATCGAAATATTCAATTTGTACGAATCTCAATTTCCGATTTAATATTCCGACCGATACAAAAAGGTTTCATACGTTCGGCATCCTTGATGCGCAAACTTCTGTATCGCGTAATTAAATGCAATTAAATTGCAAATGGCAACGGCGCAATTACGTTGTTGGTTTTAATTTCGCTTTGAGCCCGGAACATTGTTAGTTACGCGAAAAACGGGACCGTTCATCGTTCGGCGTTGTATACGTTTTTTTTTTTGTCTTTTTCTTTTTTCAAAAAGCAATTTACTGTTCTCCATGATAAATCGAGCAAAGATTTAACGATGAGCGGGCGGGATAAAAAAAAATTCGTTTAACAACGGAAAATTCTCTCGCGTTAATTTCGACCCCTCAAATTACGACAACGCGAGACGAGACAGCAATTATAGCAGTTTTTTCAAAAAATATAACGACCGTAACGAGAACGAATCTGCATTTAGAATAGTTATAAATAAGGAAAACGTGATAGTGGCGTTATTGCCGCGAACGCGGTATTAATTAATAACGGCAACGTGGTAGTAATAAACGCTTTAGTGGTGCAATATTAATGTTCCATCGTGTGATTCGAACGGATGATAAAAGATTCAACGTTACGATTGTGTATACATATTTTAGACCATACTTCGGGCCAGGCATCAAATATAAAAGAAGAAATTTATCGATTCGAGCTCCACCTTAATTAAAATCGATAAAATTTCGCAATTAAATCACCGGAGGGTCTGCGTGCGTAAATCAGCCGTTCAATTCGACTCAAAAATTTATTTGACTCGAGATTTTATTCCCCCGTAAATTTCGAGAGTCATTAATCAATCGGTGCAGAAAATAAATTTCATGCTTTCGTTGGTAGTATGCACTAAATCCGTGTGAAAAGTTGAATTTGGATGTGGTACATTATTGTGGTGACGGATAAGGGTTGGAAAAATTATTTTTAACCATTGTGAAAATATCAGTTTCAGAGACTGGCATGCTGTGTGACGCACATTAACAAATATAAAAAATCATTATTAACAAAATATAGAAATAATATACAAATATATAAAAGTGTATTCAAAATAGTGAATATATTTTTTTTATGTATATTTTAAAATATCCTCTTCATGTACATTTTTCATATATACTATTGTTATATTTTTTATGTATAATATATTGTTTTTAGAATATTCTTTTTATGTATATGTATATTAATTTTATAATACTTCCATTGTACATTTTTTTACATGTATTAAATATTTTCCTCACTTATTTAATTATCATTTTTCTTGCTGGAAACCAATTTTGTTCCAAACATATTCCACTTTCAAATTAACTTTTCTGAAAAGGGAAGTTAAACATGTTATAATTACTAAAATGTTATAATTCGTTTAAACTAATTTCGACCGACATAAATGTAAAATTTCAACCTGTACTAGATTCGAAATATAAACTTGTACAAGGATTCTTTCAAGGTGCAAGAATATATTCCATTCCAAATAATAATGTATTCTAAATATAAGTTCAATTAAAAATGATAGCGCCGTAGTTCAGAAAATTTGGTCCTTGCCATTATTTAACGTCGAGTAATGTCATCGAGCTAAATCGGGCGTTAGGGTTAAATCGTTACAAGATGCCAACGATCTATCGGCGAGAACAACATCGAACCCCATCGTCCGGATCTCCCTGTTCATGTTCGAAGCATGCAAAGAGCCGGAGAAACGGAGTCGCCATTAGCCTACGGAATGCGAAACGTTGCGCAAGATGATCCTCGCTTTATGTTATCGGGATACGCCGATCGGCCACGATGTTCCGATTACAAGCTGTTCGCTTTGGCTCCGCGTAACGATCCCGTCGTCGAACCATGGGAACCCTATGGTGTAACGGTACCCGTTGTTTTCCGGGAATCGGGTCGCGTTTCTCGCGGTCGTTCCTTCTTTTATCCCGTGTGGTCCCTCCCCCCGTTTCGATCCGCCATTTTTTACCATTCGGCGAAGAAGTCCTGTGATCACGAAGCCACTTGGACGCGGCATGAAACGAAATACCGTTCCCACTTCCTGTAATCTCTTTCGCGAACGTACTTATGACACTGGCTCTCGTCTTATGGGCCAAATACGGCGGGAATGTTCGCTAATTCTTGGGTAACTTTCGTGAAAATACGATCGAAGAAGTCCTGTTATCGCCGGCCCTCCGTTCGCTGTCAACTTTTTCTACAAATTCCTCCGTTTCCTCTTGTTTGTTTCAACTCATTTGGTAATAGAGATTCTTAGCTGGCTATAGAAGCGCTTTAACAAGCGGAGGAAAGGCGAGAGTAAGTCTATGGCCCGCAACTTTAACTAGGGTTATAAAAAATGGGTTGTTACGCGGCTTATTCACTTCAGGCGTTGTGTCAGTCACAAGAACTACATGACTACAGGTGTTCTAGCATTATAACAATTATCTTAACACAAGAGTTCAAATATTATAAATTTTATATGGACACAACGGTTCAAACATTATAACAATTGTATTAATACAAGCGTTCAAACATTATAACGTTCACATGGACACGAGAGTTCAAATGCTATACCAATTATATTACCACGAGAATTCAAGAGTTATAAAAATTATATGAACACCAGAGTTCAAATACTATAACAATTACATTAACACAAGAGGTGAAACATTATAAAAATTATATTAGCATAAGAGTTTAAATATTATAACAATTATATTAACATAAGAGCTCAAGCATTATAATAATTATATTAACACAAGAGTTCAAATACTATAACAATTATATTAACATAAGAGCTCAAGCAATATAATAATTATATTAACACAAGAGGTGAAACATTATAACAATTATAGTAACAGAAGTATTCAAACATTATAACAATTACATCAGTACAAGAGCTCAAATATTATAACAATTGCATTAACACAAGAGTTGAAACATTATTTGAAACCGTCACGAAAAAGCTATTGGTATACAACGCTAATACGGCGAAGTTGTGTGTATCAGGTTTTGTCAGCCGATCACGGAATTGTCACAAACTCTGGCGTTCCCTTCGAGCAAGTTCAAAAGAGGACTCCACCGGTTTTTTTGAACCGATCGTGAGAAATCTGCCGGAGATAAGGAAGCAGAGAAGACTTCTTCGAAGCTGGTTCATTGTTCGCCGCTGACAAAGCTCGTTCTATCTCCGGGCATTAACGCAATTAACGGATGTGTCGTACGGTGTGCCCTTCGAGGATGACTCTAATGTAATGGCGCCGAAGAGGGAAAGAGATAACGACACAAGCAAACCAAAACACGCACACGTCCTCTCTCTGTCGGTATCGTAATTAGTATACAAAAGCGACGTGGCGCGTAATGAACTGGCTGACAAGCGTCAATCCGTAGGCTCGATCCATTTGTCCTGTAGGATTCACTCGCGATTCCATGCAGCCTCGTTTCACGAGGGAAATTATAGAAGACCCCCGTCGGCTTTTCTATGGTGTGAACTGTTTAGCTAATCCCATGGAGCCGGTATTAAACGCGCATTACCGCGGCGCTGTGCCTTTGTACGAGTGTCCTCTTTGAAGGTTCGTTTTACAACCAGTTTATTAGGAAGTTGATTTAGCCGTAGTGTTTGCCCAGGTTCGGGTCATGGGGAACTTCGTCAGTGACGAGAGCCTGTTTGTCGAAGCAGCTTGGTTAGAAGAGAGACGCTTCATACATGACAAATTATTCTGCTATCGGAACGATGATGTTTTATAAACGATTTTTCATGACAAATCTTTTACTTCATAATCATCAATCCATACATTACGTATGAAGAACACCTCTTTGTATTCTTAGTAAAGTTGGCGTTTCGATATGTCTAGCGCGAATTCGTCGAGAGTGTAAGCTTGAACATCTTAAAAATATTTGGTAAAATATTAAAACTCATTATGGAAAGAATAATTTAAAAAATATGTGAAAAGAAATTGAAAACTTAAATTTCAAAAATAATTTGAAAAATATACAAGGAATTACAAACTAAAATTTAAGAAACATGATACAAAAATAACAGCATAAATGTAAAAAATTTAAGATAAAAACATAAAAGTATATATATAACAAATGTATGATAAGAAATTAAAATCTGATGTTTAAAAAAATGACTTAAAGCGATGATTAAATTGAAAGCTTGAATTAGAAAGAATATTTCGGGAAATAATATATCGCTCGAATGATCAGTGTACTGATAAAAATTCCGTTGCCGAAACAAGCTTATCATCGAATATTTAAATCGGAGTCGGTTCTCGTCGGTCAAAAGCAAGTTCCACGAAATAAAAGTGAAGATAAAAATGAGCTTCTTTGTTCGCGAGCCGAGGAGAAAAATCGCCCGACTAGCCCCGTCGGAGGGCGAAGCTTGACAGAAATTAGATTAGAAATTCTGGAGAAAGCTGTTCGGCTGATTCTTGTCGGCTCGTCTGCCCTTCAACGAGAATCACCGTGAGAAATTGCGAGGACCACGATGACTCCGGACGAACGTGAGAGGTGTCGTAAAAAAGTACGTAGAAAAAGAGAAAAAACAAGCACCAGGGTAGTCTCTCTCGACCGTGTTTGGAAATTGTTTTACAGCGAGAAAAGCTGTACAACCTCTGACGACGTTTCTGAAAACGTGGATGGATGATCTCCGGTGTTCCAGGATTATGCGTTGAATAATAATACCGTTGAAGTTGAAAAATAGTATATTAACAATATTTTTACTTTATATAAATCTTTACTCTATCTTCATAATAGCAAAATTTTTATTTGCTACTAAAAACAGTCTCTCACCCCAATTTTATTTTATCTCGCTTAACTAAAACTTTGTATTTTTATATTTGACCAAATTGAAACGATCGATGTGTCGTTTCTCATTCACTTGAAGCATGCCCCTCTCGATCGTTTCGAATGAAGGGAAGCAAGAAATTTGACTTCCAGGACATATTGCTAAAAGACACACTCGATCTGCTAAATTATAACACGACACCCCCGGGGACTTTACCCTCTGTTCGTGAGGTCTAGACGTTTTGATTTTAGAACGGCCTCGACTGTGTATTTCGAACACTTAAGCGATTAGAGTACCGGCTCCTATAACTAATTTACACCATCCAAGCACACGCTGCTTTTTACACAAAACATCTCGAATTTCTTGTGTCATCCCCGATACTTTAACTTCATGTTTTGGGTAACTAATGGACTCATAATTGATTACATACTTTGTTAACACACCTGATCACGATTCCGAGATGCAGTGACCGTTAGGGTAATTTATAACTTGTCCCTGGTTACAAATAACAGAAATAATAAAATTCGAATCTAAGTATTATGAAAATAATAAACGAGGATTGTATTAAGAATAGAATAAATTAAATATATACTATGTAAATCATAAATAACCTCTATATTATTAAAACAAAAAATAAAATTTATATTAAAGAAAAAAATAAATAAAATCTATATATTATGAAAACAATAAGTAAAATCTAGACTATGAAAATAATAAACAAAACTTGTATTACGGAACTAAATATGATAAAAGTGATAAGTAGAATTTGTACAACTAAAAATAAGTATTTCGTAAATAATATATAATGTTGGTAAATAGAAATGCAACCAGATAAAAATTTCCAGCAGATTCGCAGCGAACGTCTGAAACTTGAGTCTGTCTTAAAATTAAAAGACTTCCGTTGTCTCATTGCGAAAGAAATGAAACTCAAAAAAATGTCAGTCGGTATATCTTTGAAAAATGTTACAAGCAAAATTTTGTGACCTCCCTCCGAGATGCATCATCCACGAGGATGATCCAGAAGGTACAGAGCAAAGTATGAAAAATATACGAAACACGACACGCTCGTCATGGTCCTGTAATCTTATTTGAGGCCAAATAAAGAAGTCGACGGTGAGAAAAAGATTTTCCATTGTTGCGAAGGAAATTTTTCTAGCTTTCCATCGTGACGGCTTAACGTCAAATGCGGAAAACAAGTCTGGCGTAGACTTCGTAACAACATATCCAGACAAGTGTTTCTAAATCGCTGGTTAACATAATGCGACCATCATTTTGCGTATTTGTCGACAATATGGTTTATAAATTGAGGATGTGCCGTTTGTTGCTGCCATTTCCAAGGCAATTGTTCTCTTGTTACCCATCGTCCCGGTTATGGGACTAAATTTCAGAGACAAATGGCCATTTATCCTGAAATATTCGGAAATCTCTAATATTTCCGTGCTCTAAATTTATCCATCAATACGACAGACCTTCTTTGAAAGCAGAATAAATTATTTGGAAAGGGAACTAAATTATTTCTCCAAACGGAATTATTGTACAAAATTGTAATTATGCCTCAGACTATGCTCAATGTTTAATTTCTTACAGGTAAACATTTCGCAATCCTAACATGATTGACTGTCATGGAGGTAATGCGATAATCAGATATACAATTCATTCGCATTCTAAATGTAGTAGTATCTTTTGATATTCAAGTGACAAATTACAAATGACGTTGAAAAATTAATGTACAAACATAGAAACATAAAGCAATGTATATGTATATTGATTCGTTGTCTTAATAAAAATTAACACAATTTATATGAAAATCGTCATAAAAATTATTACATCCTGAGATAAGAAACTTGTAAAATGGTAGTTTGATCGTTTTTATGGTTTTAGTGGATTGCCATGGTGGTACTGAAATAATAAGAAGTGATTTTATTCGTATAACAACGTAACAGTTATGTTTTCGCTAACTATGACGACTGTTCAAGGAGGTGATAAGCTATCGACGAAACATTTCGATAAATTCCGATACTTCACTTCGCTGTCATAAAGCTATCAACTTGTGCACGACAGAATATATCACGATGCAGTCGAATGAATTTGAAGAAGACTTTGATTTGTTAGTACAGGAACGGTTGCAGTGAAGGATTGCGACAAGTGACTCTGCAAAGTTACAAGATACGATTCGACAGAAAGTGTCGTTACGCTAGCCGACACATGACGTATCATATGGAAATAGAAACTGCGTGAAACGTGAAAAATATTGGAAGTCCAGTTTGTTGCGCATCAGAAAGTCGCTGTCCAGTTTTGTATGGAAATACAAATGTTGAGCACGAACGATTAACGGAATTTTTGCAATGAACAAATAGTTGCCAGTGTTCACAGAAGCAAATCAAAATTAGTATAAAGTTAAAGTATATTCGAAGAGAGTATTACTAATTGAGTAATATTAGTCAGACATCAAACTCTTCAGCTATTCAGACGTGCATACAAGAAAATATTTTAAAAGAGTAATTTTTCTCAACAATTTCTTAACTCTTCGCGTTATAAAGAATGTACGAAATTGTACTTTAAGACTCTTCTGTTCTTGTATATTTGTAATAGAAAAGGCTTTAAAAGAACAATATTCCGTAATGAACAATTTTCAAATGTTTAATATGAAATGTCTTTAAAAGTCTTCATAATACAAAGAATTAAATAGATTATATCTCAGGTTAAATGTCAATAGCAAAACTCGTCGACTGCTTAAATATTCATTATGGAGGACATTTTGAAAGAGCTATGTGTCTCAATTAACGATTTTAAGTTGTAAAATATTTTGGTCGGAATGTTTGATGAACTCTTGCGAAGTTATTATATCTCCACTACTAATTGGTACTATTAGCTGTTTCAGTATGTTTATACATCGTATGTGCAACATTATGGGTTTTGTTAAAAAATACATTTTCCAAATAGCTGTATTGAACAAAATGGTGAGTATAAGTCACCTTCCGACAGCAAAGGGTTAATAAAAGTTCAAGCAAGAAAAAATGAACGTGGCACATTTCCGGAAGTCAGAAGTGGAAAAACGAAGAAGGAGGTCCTTAAGTATCAAATCGCGTAACTTATAACGAAAATGTCGCGAAGGGGTGATTCGAGGGGGTATGCACTAATTTCGTCGGCCACAGGATCGCGAATACACCGAACGGCGCAAAACAATAGGAAAAATGCTCCCCCGGTTAGGCGATAGTCCTTCGATCCTTTCCTTTTCATCTGCTCCACCTGTCGTCTCTTTCTCTGCCGTCACGTCTGCCAATTTTTTTTTCGTAAGTACCATTCATCGAGCGAGCTCTAATTGAAGCGAATTCGCCCCGCGAGAGGGAATATTGGGAAAAATTTTTTTCGTTTCGTCGACCGACAGTGATCTCTTCGCGTGCCGTATGATCGATACCTCCGTGGAAGTGTCTGATGCTGTGATTGGTCGTCAAAAAAAAAAAAAGAAAAAAAAACCGCCAAGAACAAAGGATGGACGGGGGTGGAGCAGAGAAAGACAGGAACAGAGGATCGCAGGTGAAAAAGCGAAAGATAGAGAACGACGGAAAGGTAGACACAGAGGACAGGGAGAGGAGACTATCGTCGAACGACGAATTAAATGACGTTTTCGTATTCAGTCGCGAGGACACTGCCAGCATCCCCGAAGATGAAAGAGTCTACCCTCTCTTTCCCTCTTGTTATTTACCATCGATCATTTCTCTCTTTTCGGCTACCAGTTTGTCTCCATTCGCTATCGAGCCCCTCTCTATCGTTTCGCTTTTGTATCTGCATCGTTTATACTTGCGGAGAGTGATCGATTGCAATTTATAGGGGGATTTTGTTATTTGGTTCCGTGATATGGGGTGCCGACGAAGTTTCGTAAAATTAAATTAGAATTATTGGCTGGATAGGTTTTTGCTTATTGGACACGTTTTATTTTTCCTTGTTGTGGAAACATTGTATTTGTTTATTTTATGCCACCGTTGGATTATGTATATGGTATGGAGAATGTCGAACGTAACTTATATTAGAAATTTAGTATTTTTCAATTTTTCAAGATTTTAAGTTTTCGAGATTTCCAGTCCCCAATTTTCTGATTTTATGAGTTTTTGCGAAATTTAGAAATTTAAAAATTAAAAAATTACCAAATTCACAAATTCATAAAATTTGCCAACTTATCGATTCATTTCAATCGATTCAATCGACTAAGTGATCAATTTACCAATTTATAAATTCTTACATTCCCGAATTCCTATATTCCTAAATTTCTACATTCCCAAATTCCTAAATTCCTACAATTAAAAATTTCCTAATTATCTAGTTATCAATTTTCGAAATACTTAAATTGTTCTCAACAATTCTCCAGCTCTAATACTTTATGTCCGAAATTTCAAATTTCTCAAAATTTCCAAATATTCAACTTCTTAAATTGTCGAAGTTCTGAATTTCTAAGCTCATAAATTTCATAAATTCCTAGATTCCTTAAATTTCTTAAATTTCCTAAATCTTCTAAATTTCTTACATTCATTAAATTCATCAAACGCATCAAATGCATCAGATGCATCACATGTATCAAATGTACCAAATTTACCAAATTTACCAAATTTACCAAATTTATCAAATTTATCAAATTCATTAAATTCATTAAATTCATCACGCACACAAAAATCGCCCAATTCACCAAATTCGTCATATTCACCTAATCCTTCAAATTTTCCGAACTCCCTAAAATCCAAAATTTCTTAGCTTCAAATTTCCAAAAGTCACAACATCACATCCAACACGAAATATTAACGAATACGAACGACCTGATTCACTGCAAATAAAAACCCCATTGCAACAATACATAAATCCCCACATACTAAATAATTATCAGCATCATCACTAACATGTGACGATCGCATAAAAGCGTTCTCCGTCGAATCATGGTTCGTCGTGCAACGATACATTACATTTCCGCGCGTTACATCGCCGCGTATATCACCGGAATCAATGAAAACCACATCTAAAGCATCCACCATCGCCGATACAAGTCGCGAAATATTCGAGACCGTTCTTTCTCGCAGTTCTCGAGAGCTCACCGATCGTTTCTACCGGCGTCGTATTTTTCCCTTTTCCGTTTTCATTTTTCCTCCGATAAAGCGAAGCGAGAAACGTTACTGCGAATTTGATTCCCGGTTCGTTGAAACGTTTTCAGCATAAAGTATACCATCGTAGCACCGGTACACGGAACACCGTGAAAGCATCGAGTTTGTTGCCACTCTTTCGCTCGACGATTTTTTAACGCGACCGAATTCGAGCGTATTCTGACCCCGGCCTCGCAAATGGAACGTCGAGGACAGGTTACGGCAGACATACGTCTCGTTTTTCCGGTTCTCTATGACGTCTTATCGTTCGTTTGCCAGCCTCAAAGCGAGTCGATTTGCCGGTTCGATCTTGACTACGGTTTAATCGAGTTCGCGGCCGGTGCTTTTTCACGAGTCGACGTCGTCTCGACCGCGTTAGAAATTGGGTTTAATGTTGCGTGTCGAAGAACCCCGGGAATTTTCAGGGGTCGATTACTGCTCGTGCACCACGAACAATGCCGCGAAAATCGCTGAAAATATTCTTGGTATTGTCTGTCTTGGAATAGAATTCTGAATACTGCTGGCAAATCCGATCGGTGCTTTTAAGTGAATCGATTATTGATGCGCTGTTCTATCTCCACAGTTTCTGCGAACTCCTCTTTTTCCCCGAATAGACTTTTTTTCTGAAATTGTGATATCCGATTATGTTTACCTCCCACGGACACGGAGCAACTTCAGTGTAGTAAACTATTTTATATAAATTGTATATACATATACAATGATACATACACATACTGATACATCCATAAATTAATTTATACAAATCATACATATGTACTGTTATTACCTCATATAAACTCTACATGTACATGGTTGTTAGTTTATATAAAACATTGTATAATAATGATGCACATACTGATACATCTATAAACTAATTTATATGAAGCATACATATGTACTGTTATTACTTTATATAAATAGTATATGTATCATTATTATACAATGGTGCATATATCATTATCAAATAATGGTACATGTACATAATGACACATATATAAACGAATTCATATGAATGACACATATGTACTCTTATTACTTTATGTAAGTCCTACATGTATATTATTGTAAGTTTATATAAATTGCATGTGTATTATCATTATTTGATACGAATGGTACACGTAGATTAATATTCGTTTCTGTAAATAGTGTACATGTACCAATTCACACGTGAAAAATGCATAGATTTTATCGAAACGGCTCCAACATATTAATCAAAATACATGTCTCCAATCTCTACCTCGGTAACACATCTTTCATAATCAAAATACTTTCCCAAAACAATTTTCGGAATATCTGCAAGGATCGATCCCTATCGCAGGCTCCGGTTTTCACCATAATTACTCGGCAAGGAACGTATTCATAATGCCGAGTATCCATAGAAAGCAACGTTTTTATATTTCACCAGCCACTAAATTCAAATTTTCCGCTCGCCACGCGCTATTCAGCTTGTTTAATACCGGGGACAAAATTAAAACACAAAACTCGACCGCGGGCACATCCCCGTTTGTCCCACCCCCTGCCTCAAGATCCGTGTGTGTATACACGTATCGTATTATGAATCAGTCGACACAGACGTGTCTCGATATTCATCTGTTTGTCTATCTGTGCAAATTTTGCGCTCGGTCGCTCTTCCCATTTTCTCTGAACAAGCTGTACCGGGACTCGCTCGCAAATAAACTACACGCTGATAAATTAGAACCACCCCTCTGGCCGCCCCTCGAATTGATTCGGGAGCGGAGCGTGCGACCGCCACGAATTAACGTAATAGACGCTGCCAGGGACTGACTTTCAAAGAGGTCCTCGAAAATCCGCCCTGTCGCTCGATTTCTCTGTAAACAACATTTTAAAACTCCCTTTACGTCCGTTTTTCTCGTTTTTCTTTCGGATACTTTTCATAACCGGCCGCGAACCTGCTGATTCCTCGAAGATATTATCCTGAACATTTCATAACGCGTTTCGGAAATAATTTTATGGTGCATTCTGAGAATTATTCGATGCATATTATGTGTTCGATAATTATTTCGTGTTATGATTCAACATATAAATTTACTATATCTATTGGATTTTATATTTCGTGCAGTTTTTGTGATAACAGTGTAATTCCCATATGAGGATCACAATATATTCTTCTAAGCAAAACTGTAATCTAGTAGTGAATGAATATTTTTCATGTACTAATAAAATTTTAAAACTGTTATCAAATATCCTCGAAATTCGAACTGAAATGCAAAATTGAAACTTGGAGCGTCCGAATTTTAATCAACATGCAAAAACCAACAAAGAATCGCGGAATATCATATTACATTTGTTCGAAACAGAATTTTAATAAACGGCACAGATCAAAGGGTTTACTAGATAGTCAAAAAGCACCGAGTGTTCTCAAAGTTGGCAACGATATTAAATCAGCATACAAATAATGCACGGAATTACAGCTCGAAACGCGCGACATTTGATTATTTGCCCGATCACCGTCAAAGTGTTTTAACGATATCAATCTGGACATTTTCGCGTTTCACGTTCAAACCGTTTGTTTCGCGATTTTCACGTTCGGCTGAAAGCATGAAATTAATTTTCCATTCGTATCTAACCGTCACTTACGTTTAATTATTGCCACGCAGGAATCGAAAGAAAAATTGATTCGCCGACTTTTTAAATATTTTGATCCAAGATCGACGTGGCGGAATAAGCGAACATTTCTATAGTGACATTTATTTGAAGGGCAAGCGACACTCTTTTCGTGTTAGGAGAAAAGCGCGTAATGATTGCTGATGCGATTTCAGTAATGATTATAATAAAGGTAAACTGTGAAATGAAATATTTATTTGAATACGTTTATTATTCACTTTTGAGTAAAGTGAATATTTCCAATTATTTACAATTTATTAAATATTTGCTAATCCAACATTCTATATGTCACGTTATATTTAATGCATTAAACAATTTTTATGCAAAACCTGAAATGTGGAAAATGTCGAATACAGATATACTAAGCGTAAAACTAACAAGTATTCAAAGACTAAACGTGAAAATACCAAGTATGGAAATATCGAGCGTGAAAATATAAAAGATGAAAAGACCAAACGTGGAAATATCAAGTACAAGAACACCTAACCGTGAAAATATCAAGTATAACCATCGTTCAAATTGCGTAATTTCATAATACGAAACCGAATCGAATTCTCGAAAGGGATAGACAATTTTTGTACCATAGTACACGAAAGAGTTAATGGACTTGAAACTCGAGATTCTCGGGCTCCTCGTGTACTTCCGCGGAAATCACATCCGGAATGTTAGTATTTGAAACGATAGCCAACGTTAAACATTCTGTAGACCTTCGACTGTCGTTCGTTCTACGATTGTAGCGTAAACATCGGTTAAAACGTTTCCCGGCAAGCAAGTTTCGTTTTTCTCGCTACGGACAAACCGCTTCTTTCGGCACGGTAACAGGTTCTCTATCGACCAACAGAGCTTCCTTTTGCGACCGCAGAGATACAATCGGGAGAAAAGAAAACCTGGTTCTTGAAAGAAACGACGCAATAATAACCTTGTTGAAGAAGCTTCGTGAAGAGGGAGTTACTCAATAGTTGAACCATTATGACTTTTTGTTTGTTGGGATTTTGAACGTCATCGGTGTCAAGGTTTCAATGCCATTGACATCACGGATCATTTACACCCCATCTTAAAATACATATGCATACTATTATACATACATGTCATAATATAATACATATAGACACTATCGTATACACGGAAGATTCAAATGTAGAAATACCAAACGTTGAAAGTTTCTAACGTAAAAATATTAAACATAGAAGTATCTTTAGACATATCAAACGTGACATATCAAACTACTTTACTTTAGACATATCAAACGTGAACATATCCAACATGAAAATACTAAGCGCGAAAGTACCAAACGCGAAAATACGGAGCATAGACCACTCTCCATAACGAAATTAAAGGGAACTACAGATGAAAATGCAAAGTATCTTCGATATCAAGTACCAGAATTAGAAATAAGCTCGATAAAGACCGGTACAACCGATCTAAATCTAACATCCACCCCCAATCGCGATTAATCGAGGGTGTTGCTTTGGTACTGTCCTGTCGACACGGTAAACAGTCGCTGTAAGTGGTTTTCGAGACTCTGTAATACGACTCGTTAATCGTGGCAACGTGCTCGGCCGATTTGTCGGTCGTTCGCACGGCCGCGTACACCGCACGTAGAAAACGAGCGCGATTACGCGTGTACGGGAAGCTGGCCAGATTTATCGGCAGGACGCAGCTTGCAGAAGAAACGATCCCTTGAAACGACGCCCGTGGCGTGTTTACTTCGAGGAGAACTCTTCTGGTGGCTCTCCCCGGGGCCGAGCGTTTGCCATCGCGCAGAAAAATGGCCGTGCTAGTTACTAGCCGACGATTTATATCGCCTGTCGCGACGATACGATGCCTCGAGAGGGTGGCTCGAATCGACTCGGCGCGATTCGATGTTCGCTCGCAATTTCGTCCTGCCGATCGACGATTTCTTCAACATCTCTGCTTTATGACGCTGTGTCACGCTCGCGGAAATCGCTGCCACACATCGCGTTCTCCGACTCGATTATTTTAAGTGATTGTTCAGGATTTGCATGATTGAATAGTAGTGAAAATGCGGGATGTACGCTGTTTCAATTTCTTTTACTGTTCTTTTTCTCGTGACTTCGTCCTTTTTTCTTATTTGATAGTCTTAACCCCTTGCACTACATTGATCAACTACACTCGTGACGCACTCACAGTTCAAATATGGTAAACCTTGTTTATATTTTTAATACAGTCGAATGCTTAATTTGTGTCTGATTCTAATTTGCGCAGTCGAGGATCGCTAAATGCAAGACAGTTTTGACACTCGAACTTTCTTTAGCAACTTTTACCCTTTGAGTGTGGCTCGACATGGCGTTAGAATACATTTTATTGTAAACCCACTTTTTCATCTATTTTGCAAATTAATTAAGGAGCTGTAGGTAAAAGAAATTAAGGGCCGCAAAGGGTTAACGTTGTACCAGTGAATAGTTCGTTATGCCTAATACATTTACCAAATAAATTATAGTACACGGGTAATTATAGTGTAGAGGAACAACAATCTTGTGGTAGCAATAAATTTCTTTTATCGAGAGAAGAATTTTTTAGATAATAGATAAAATGTCCTCAGCTAAGACCTTTAACACTTTGCGTGTGAGAGGGGACGCACACTCGCCATTTGATTTAATGTAACAATTTTAAATAAACTACTGCATTATGTATATAAATAAATAAATAAATAAATTTATAGTCTCATGCACGTCTTTTGAATATAGTGAAACAGCCAATATTGGCGATTAATAATAAAAAATGAATAATTTCAAGAAAATTCATCAACTTTTTCAGCTAGAAAGTTTTACAGTTGCAATTTGCCAACAATAAAAATGTTTTCTAGTGCAAAGGGTTAAGATCCGTTTTAGATCATATTCGTCGTTTTCAACGAAACGAACACTTGATCGGTAATGGATGTATTTATCTCGGCAGAGGTGTTACGGTTTTAACGGTAGGTATTTATGAAGAGATCGAAATGATCTAACCCTCGAGTCAGCTTCGTCCATTTACACAATATGCCGGTTATAAAAAGGAAGTATAAGGACGATGTGCAAGAAGAATTCGTGGGGATGGTGAGAAATAATAAAAAGGGTAAACTCGAGCAGAAAGCAGCCGACAGAGGACCCCGAGAGTCTCGCACGTAGAGAGGGTTTTAATCGAAGCGATTTGTCCTTTCGTCGGCACGATCGCGATTACGGAGATGCAGATTTATCGGCGGAATCCCGATCGGCGTAGAAACGAGCGACGGCCTCGTCTCGATCCACCTCCACTATCGACTTTCCTTTTTCATTTCGATCGTCTTGCTGGCAGCGAGAAACCGGTTCCCTCGGCCACGGAATTCCAGCCTTTCCTTCGAAAGCAAATCCTCCTTCTGCTTCTTTCTTCTTTCTACTTCTTCTTCTTCTTCATCTTCTTCGGGTCGGAAAGGGAGTCGCGTCCTTGCTGCGTTCAGCACGGAATCCGCGTCCTATTTTTGCTCGACACCTTCCTCGACCAGTATGTATCGAAGATATCGTCCATTTTGTACAGGAATTCAGGAAATCATTTTAAATGTTCGGCTGCGGGGTGTCCGTGCAATTAAACGTTGATCACAACGAATAACGTATCGATTGCTTATGAAACGTAATTGTGTGGATGATAAAACGCGGACTCTTGCATTGATCGTTTGTGAAATCAATAATTATGTACTTATGATATCGATAATTATGTATTGATTGTTTGGAAAATGAATAACCAAATTATTGTTGATTAACTAATTGTAACTGTCTGTTTATGTGTTGACTTGTGTATATGTGCACTTTAGGAACCGTTTTAAGAATTCTTTAATAATATATTCTTTACTAATATATTCTTTAATAATCTTATATTTAATAACACTTTGTTGCATGATTTCCTCGACGTCGAAAAAGGAACACGTTTCTGTATTCACGCTATTAATAAAAAGAAAATAGAAAATAGGGATATTTCGTTAAAAAAAAATTTATTGTAAATTTGCAATAAAGAATTGTAATTTCGACAATTTTATTAAATATGAAACTCTGCTCTTCATCTGTGTTCGATAAAATAGTCTGCAATAATTCGTGCTTAATAAGAATGTCATAGTTAAGCCTCGATTAGTTTTATAATTCGAATAGTACCAATAATCTATCGATATATTTATACGTCTAATAATCGATACAAATAATTAATACGACTAGTTTAAAAACAGTAACATCAAGAATTAAACATTTCTTCCAAGAAATACGCACATAACCAGGTAATAATAATATCGACCAATAATCGATACAAATAGTTAATACGATTAACATAAAAACAGCGATATCAACAATTAATAATTTCTTCAAAGAAATACGCACATAACCAGGCAATAATAATTCCATAAGTATAATCCGATAAAATTAAATGCACGTGTTCGGAATAACCGTAAGGGAACAGAGGCGTATCACGTTTAAGAACAGAATCGATTCTCATGAAAATAAAAGGGAGGCAAAAAAAAAACGATTGTATACGGTTTTGTTTAATTCAACCGGTTGTCAGATAATTCGACGGGGGGGTTCAAAAAAAAGGAAGGAAAAAATGATTTTAATTGAGAACCGGTGACCCGGACGAAACGAATCCCACGGGTACAGAATATCGGAGGAATCAATAGGCCGCCACGGATCCCGGGTTAATTAAATTTCATTCAGATTTTTGGAATTATCCGCGCGGTACCGCGGATACGCGACACACCCCGCCGGCTGACACGATTTCCACACGCTGGTCACACACTATTACCGAAACACAACACGCGTCACACCGGAATTCGTTATACGGTGCACGTTTCTACGCCACCGCGATAGCTATGCGCCCGTGTTGCCGATTTTAATTGCGTTACGGCCGCAAAGTGTTTTTCGCGCGAGCCCCCACGAGAAATTAAATGACCCGGCCCAAGTTTCGTGAATCCGACCCACCCGGTCTCACCTTTACCAGCGATCAACCTGCGAAATAATTGCAAATTGTCCTGTAAATTTCGCGCGTTTAATTCGAATGGCCGCGTCCCTTAACGTTCCCGACGGCGGATTATTATTCGAACGTTCGCGATTTTACGGTGAAACTTTCAAACGATATCCCGTTAGGCAGAATAAGGGAATACCGAACGAGATCCGATAATATTTACGGCCGCGAAAGTTGTAACATTTTAACCGTCACATCATTTGTATTTAGCTCGCGTACGAATTTCTGCCGATTATTTTATTCGAGTTTCGATTTATATAATCGTAGATACTCGCGCGGAATTCCGCTAAATATCTTCGACACGCGAAATCGATTTAGCTTCGCCGAAAATATTACGATTTTTTAACGAGGATGCACGAAGTGATTAAATTTCGTTGCGATTCTCCGAAAGGGGAATATCGAATTTTGCGTACAGTTTCATTTAGGACTGCAATTATTTTAATGAAACTCGTTTATCCGCAAATAATGTTATATTTTATATTTCTATAACGCGAATAATATCATTACATTATTGATTAAAATTGAGATTGATTTTATTAAGATACTATCGAGGAGTTTTATTAAGGTTATTGTTTTAAATATTGAACGAACGATGGGAATCTGGTAACACAAAGATCCTGATTTTACAGAGGACCGAGAATGCGGATTTTTAACGAAGAATGATAATACTGAATTAATACAGAAATTCTGATGTTTAATTTATCTGCAAATCGAATACACTATATTTTTAATAAAAGTTCACTGATGTATATTTACATTGAAAAATATTTTTTATATTTCCTTCACCGTACATACGCGATGAATATACTATATGTACATTACATGTACTGTATATGTATATTCATTCGTTAATATATACATACATATATACGTTAATGAACAGTACAGTGGTATACTGACCAAAAAATCTCTACAATATAGATATACAATACATAAAACTTGAAAAAATAGACTTCATAATTTGAATTGCTCCGTCCCCTCCAAGGTTTCATAAACGAATCCAAGAAATCATTAATTCAGAATAAAATAAATGCCTTAATAAAACCGAAGGATCATAATGGTCTGTTAAAACATTACCGAAAGCCTCAATGTCAATTTATTACCTAAATAAATTTACCAAACAAATAACAGCGATAATTCCACAAACTCGGTTAAAAATAACAGCGATCGTTAATGTTACGCTAAGTAATTAACGATTATTTGAACAAGACGCGCAATAATTGAACGATCTGAAATTTTGCAAATAAAAAATTTCACCCTGTAACCGAATAACAGGCACCGCGTGTGCGCTCCTTCGAGCAGAGTCGCATTTCACAAACAAATCACGCTTGGCGATAATAAAAATAGCTTGTAAAACGTTCCGAAGCGATTTGAACCTTTCAACGCGAACAAGGCGCCGCATACGATAAATCGTTCCAGCGAATCGTAGGAAACGGCCACTGTGAGAAACTGCCATCGATTTGCTCGCATAATCCACTCCCACTGGATCATTTAAATATTCAAATACCAGAGATTAGCGGTTTCAAAGAGCTCTACCGAACGGATAAATTATCCACGGTATTTCCATTGTCGTCTCGATACAAGTCGATTGAACGGGCCCGAGAGACCGTGCTGCACACGCTATGCCGATATTCGAACAAGATGGCCGTTTTTATCGATAAACTCCCGCGGAAACCGCGAGAAAACGATTTCCTGCGTCCCGTGACGAGACGCGTGTCACGCTTTGACGAGCACACGTGTTTTGCCCGATGCACGACGGACGTGTTACCTATGGAAGTACAGCTCGGTGAAACGGGAGCTTTTGATCAGTTAGGATCAAGTGGAGGGTTTATACAATTTACTTTCGATTTTGGGACGATTTAGGAGAAAGTGCACGGTTTTTGAGGATAATGTAGAACGTCAATTAGGTATCAGGATAATTTAAGTTCATTGTACAGCTTTTGGGGAAAATTTAGATTTATATAGTTTTTGGAGAAACTTGGGATTTCCGTTAGGTTTTCGGGGAAAGTTAGATTCATGGTTTCATAGAGGAATGAGAATATATAGGATCTATATTAGGGCTTTTAGGGAAAGCTAGGATCTATGTTAAATTTCTGGAAAAAACAGGATTTATGTTAGGGTTTTTAGGGAAAGTAAGTTCAATGTTAAATTTCTGGAAAATACCTAGGATCTGCGTTTAGAATTTTTGGAAAAGCAAGGATCTAAGTTAGATTTTTGGGAAACACTAAGGATCTACATTAGGATTTTTGGGAAGAGCTAGGATCTTGTTAAATTTTCGAGAAAAACGTAGACGTAGCTACATCGAGCTTTTTGAGAATATCTGTGATTATCAATCAACAGTACAAAAATCAAATGAAAACGTTGTAAATTCGTAAAAAATCCCAGGT
Source organism: Coelioxys conoideus (assembly GCA_947623535.1). NCBI lineage: Eukaryota > Metazoa > Arthropoda > Insecta > Hymenoptera > Megachilidae > Coelioxys > Coelioxys conoideus. The sequence continues at coordinate 12,705,517 of OX392457.1, read as the reverse complement.
TCAAAAAATCATAGATATAAACATAGACTGTTGGATCAAAAATCATAAATAAAAACATAGATTGCAGGATCGAAAATTCACACATAAAATATATGTAGATTGTGGGTTTCAAAAATCATACACAAAACAAAGATTTCGCTCTCAAAAAATCATAGGTGAAACATAGTTTGCAAAGTCAAGATATCATAGATATAAACATAGACTATTGGATCAAAAATCATAAATAAAAATATAATTTGCAGGATCGAAAATTCACACATAAAATATATGTAGATCGTGGGTTTCAAAAATCATACACAAAACATAGATTTCGCTCTCAAAAAAATCATAGGCGTGGCATAGATTGCTAGATCAAAAAGTCATACATAAAAACATAGATTGTAGGATCAAAAATCATAGATAAAAACATAGACTGCAGGATCAAAAACACAGATAAAAAATCATGAATAAAAACATGTTTTCTCTTATGATAAAGTAACATATGATATAATATGGATCGAAGATTTCAAAAATCATAAACGAAACATAGATTTGAGATTCAAAAAATCAATCGTGAAACATGGATTCTAGGTTTAAAGATTGATACATAAAACGTGGGTTGATGGTTCACTTCAAATCGAAAATAAACGCGAAGAAACTCGATTTTCGACATTAATCGTGAACTAAAAAAGAAAAAGGGGGGCAAGTCCCCGTTGCTCTCGAGTGTACGTGCCCCATGGCGCAAACTCGTTGCTCGATCACCAACCGAGTTTCTCAGATTTTATCTGATCCCTTCAGCGTGGAGATTTGTCACGGGACGTCGAGCTTTACGGGTGAACAGGGATCGTTCGATTTTTTCTTCTTTCCGGTAGTAGCCACAGTTGGCTGAAACCTCGCCCCGGATCAATAACGATCGCTATACGATTTTCGATTCGCCCTTTGAGTACGACGATAGATACTCGATGGAATCCATGGATCAACGGATCGGTGGATCCACACGTTCAATCGCCACGCTTCATAAACGAGAAACCGATATACGTTTGTCATGCGGATACCAACTGAATGCGCAACCACCGCAAACGCGTTTAATGATCAACGAGATGGCATAAATTAAAGCGACGAACATAGGTCGGTCCACGTGCAAACGCGGAATTCTTGAATAATTGTCATCTTGTTTCTTGGGAAACCTTTTCGGTGCGATTAACGAGATCGAACTACTTTAACGATCCATTCGTAGAAAGTGTTCTTTTTAACGCTGGTTTACGGTTTTCGATCAACAGATTTTAGATCAAGTAGATTAGAAATAATGAACAATGTGTGCATTTGTATTTATTGAATTATACATAAAGAAAATATTCCAAATACTTGCAAATATTGCATTGCCACTGAAACTACGAGAGTACAATTTACGATTAATTTGAAAATAATAATGTAATTGAAAAGTAAGTACACAAACGACAAAGTGTAAATTAACAGGTACACATTAATTCTTTATTTCGGTGAGAACCAATGCAGATTTTAAGAAAATTACCTTAATAAATTGTGTAATTTGTAGGAAGAAACTTATGAGCCGATCGTGTGATCGCATTAGGTACTTTAACCATTAATAAAATTTTAAATCAATATAATGAATGAATATATACTAAAATAATGAAAATTTTTGCTGAACAATGAATGGCCAAATTATTAGTGACCCATGTATAATTAAAACGGCTACGTCTTAAATCAATTAATTTTATTATACAGAAAAGCACACAGTGTATCCAACATGAGCTACGAAGGAACATATTTTTTGCACCGTGACTCGAATAATTCGAGCAACCGTGTTGGCCAAAAGAGATCATGTTCTTTTTAAACGATTTAATAAAACAGTTCCGTTACACTTCCTCGCTTAATTAAAGTTGTACCTCCGATAAAGATCGGTAACCACAGGTGGCATGAAACGTGTTAATACTTTCTTCGCGGGTGACTCATATGAACCTCGCAACAAATCAACGATAAATTCCAAAAGTGTACCGTGCACGGTTATCGATCGTGAAATCGAGCATCGAGATAAAGCACGGATTTCCACCGAAGTGGTAGGAGCATTTATCAAAGCTAATTGTAAGAGCGACGAAAAGTTCAAAGTAAAAGAAAGCCGCGGGCACCGTAAATCTCCTTTACGCGATATTTCAGTCGTATATGGTTCAGCTTGCTTTCACTCGAGGTCGCGTTACGAACGCGTTACGAAATTTTTATGGCTTTGATAGACGGGTATATAATCATCTATAAGCCAATGACATTCCGGTGAGATTAACCTAAAATAGAGATAACTGCATTTAAGTGCAATTAATCGGATTTAAAATTGCAATTAAGTGCAATTAATCGGATTTAAAATTGCAATTAAGTGCAATTAATCGGATTTAAAATTGCTATTAAGTGCAATTAACTGGATCGAAAATTGCGATGAAGTGCAATTAATTGAATTTCAAACAGCATTTAACATGTACAATATAGAATAACCATTTGCTGATAATACTGCTTGTGTTTGGTGAGTTGGCAGTAGGAACAGTGTCGATGCTATTGCTATGTGCAATGACTGACCGGACACGGTCCGTTTTTAGAGTTTCCTGAAAAGACTAACAAATTATAGCGGAAAGCGGAGTTGTTTAAAAAAAAAGTGGAGACGATTCATTGCACAATTTCAGAAGTAAGATATTATGCAACGGTTGAAAGCAGAGATGATTTGCTAATGCTAATGGTGGAGTGTTTGACTTACTTAATATCGGTATTACATAGAAAGTTATTTATATTCGTGAAATATTTTTGTTAAAAATTTATCACCGCACTTTGCTAAATTCATAAACATATGAGATTTTAAATATTGTAAAACATTTTAAATTTCGAGCTATTTGAAAACATTGACTGTTTAAAATATCGAGCTGTTTAAACTATTCGATTATTTAAAATTTTTAGCTATTTAAAATCATAGATTTGTTTCAGATTTATAGCTATTTAAAATTTCCAAATTTTAAAAAATTTCGAGCTGTTTAACATCTTCGATTATTTAAAATTTCCAGCAATTGAAAAGCGATTATAAAACATTTTAAACTTTATCGAACGGTTCAATGAAAAATGTTGGTACACGAAAGTAGTTTGACCTGTAGATAAAGGGAAATGAAAAATGGCGGAACAAGCGACGCTCTCGATGAAATACGGCAAGTAAACGGCGTTAAAAGAGCAATTTGTATGTCACTGGCGTAATAGCGGTAATTGTTTGTCGCACCGTGGCGAATTCTGGTCGTGTGAAAGTTCGTCCTCGCCAAGTATGAGCAAAATGCAGCAGCCCGGCCACGTTTCTGTTCTCCCGTGTCTTTTCTCGCTTTCCTCGTCCCTCCTTCGCTTTCTGTGTACAACGAATCGGTACTTATATGTCCATGAACGCGTGACACACGCTCGATCGTGGAAGGTGGAGAACGTTTCACTGTTTCGACGCCACCAGCGGGGATTTCTGTCGTTCTTGTTACAAATGCTCATTCTTTTCGATGACTCGAACGAAATGAAATTCGAAGATGGTTTCATTTAATTGCAAAGACATTAGGAGAAAATGATGTTACTGTGTCGTTGGCTACATTTGTTGACGAGATATTCGAGTTCATATTGGTGGTGGTGAGATCGAAGAATGTTCGGCGAAGTGGGCATCATTATTTCATCAATTCATTAATCGTCAATTCATCGATTTATCAATTAATTCTATGATTTATGGATTCATTGATTTATCGATTTACAAATTCATTAATTCGTCGATTCGCTGCTTATACGACTCATCAATTTATTGATTCATCTATTTGACAATCCATAGATTCATCAGTTCGACAATTAATCAGTTCATCGATTCATCAATGCACGAGTTCATCAATTTGTCGATTTGTAAATATATAAATTTACGGAATTTACGAATTTATAAATGTAGGAATTTACGACTTTAGAACTCAACAAACCTGCAAATTTTCGAATTCAAAAAGTTGAAATTCTAGAAATTTGACAATTTAAAAATGTTGAGCTTTAGAAGTATGGGAATTTATGAATTTGCAGATATAGTAATTTAAGTTGTTACGAATTCCAAAATATATGAACTCAGGAACAGAGCAATTGAAAATTTAGAAACTTCAATACAAAAAAAAAAATGTAGAATGTTATGAATTTAATAATCTGGTCATCTGAAGATCTGATAATTTGCAAAATTACGACTTTTCAATTCACAAATTCTCAAGCTCTGATTATCAATGTTCATCATTGATTTTCATAGTACTCATCTTGTCCAAAATCATTTGTCTTAATTAGCCAATAAATTGTTACTTAATTAAGTAACGAGACTAAGAAACGGGGGACATAGGTATTTTATCACTTACTGTCTGATTACAAATACTTCCTCTATCAGCTCGGTATTTTATGTCAAAAGGAAGATTCACTCACCTGAAACAAAAAACAAATCGCAGTTGTTAGTACAGTACTTATTTTTCAAATTGATATATCTATAGATATACAGGTCGCATTTGATGATGAAACTACATAAATGATGCTAAGATAAATAAAATTCACACTAATAAACATATATGAGTATAAATATACACGATTAATTTAATTTTGTCAGGTAATGTTTCACGTTCGATCACAGATAAAAAACAATTACAACAACGATAAATTGATAAATTTCATACGACTTATCGTTAACTTTTAACCATAAGCACTCTTGAACCATAAATGCATTCTGCAATAAAAAGTGCAACAGCATTCTTTGAAATTAACAAGTGGTTCATTTTTATACAGACTATCCCAACATCCAGAGAATATACAAATTCTGCGAGCAACAAATTACGAAGAGACTTATTTGAGCAAACAGAACAATGTTCCCTGATATATCTACAATAAATTCGCGTAACGCAAATCGTGCACGATCACTGCGTAACATAAATCATACGAGATCACAAGGTACATAAATCACGCAAGAATACAAGCAAATTGGATTACTTTCACGAATATCGGCGTAAACGCGACCACGGAAGAGCAAACAATCGAAACGGTGATCTCAAATTGGTCCGCTTAAATTTTCTCGATAGATGTGTACAGCTTCATTTAGAATTGTAATTATTTTAACGAAACTCGTGCATTGGAAAATAATGTTATATTTTATATTTCTATCACACGAACAATTTTATTATATTACTTCAAATTGAGATTGACTTTCTGGTCAATATTATGAATTCAATGCGATAATGTAGTAAGAGATCAGGTAAGAAAGTCACGATTTCCTAACAAGTTAGAATTAAAATATCTCCTAAACTAATGATTCTTTTACATAAATAGATTAATGCATTTTTGTAAAGAATATGAAGGAGCATCAGCTGACGCAATAAAAAATATATGATTCCATTTGAAAAAACATTAATAACCTTCATATCTCCTTTACACGTCCACCTACAAAAAAAATATACCATCAGAATGTGCCCCTCTCAAAACCATTCAACTTTATCTGAAACATCGTTTGCTATGAATAATAATAATGACGTAAATCTAGATGATTGGTTGGTGTTTTTCCTTAATAATTTAAAAATGTAGCTTCATCCAATATTTTCGCAAAGGAAAAAGTTGTTCAAAATAGCCCCACCTAGCACCCCTTTTCGGCTCGTACAATCATTGTGGGACACCCTGTATACGTTAATGAACAGTACAGTGGTATATTGACAACTGCACTGTCATTTGATTTTCCATGCACGAGTAAGAGCACGGTCAACGGTCGGTTTGTCGTGGACGTGGAAAAAGTTACGTTTAGAAGCCTTGAGGATCAGCGTGAACGAATGTAGGTTGGAAAAGAGAAGGATCGTAACGATCGTCGACGCCGAGTTGGAAAATCGGTCGGAAAGTGTCTCAAGGAGAGACCGTGGATCGCCTGGGGTTGTAATGGAACAGCCAGGGGAAAGGGGAAAACTGTTGCTCAATATTCTCGGCGCCGACTGTCCTGTTTGTTGTTCCATTTTTTTTTACTGCGTTTCGTTCTTATTATTCGTTAAGTACGGCGACGGTGTCGAAGGCACGTCGGGGAAATTTGTCTTTCCCGCGAACGTAAAACGGCACCTCGATCGACCGCCATTTTGTTCAAAGCAATTCCAGCTTATCCGTTTCGACCTCTCAATCGTAGGATCATCGATAATTTCATGTAATCGTTCGCCCAAGCTATTTCGATTGTTCTGTGCTTTAAATGTTACTGTATAGTGTTTGTTCGCTTCGGCAAAACAATGCAACTCGATTTGATTAGGTGACAATTGGTCAGGGCTAATTTAATGCATTCGCGACTAGATTCACGATTCAATGCGTTTGTACAGTGAGGGACGAAAGTATTTTCGTATATAGAAATAAAAACTAAAACATTTTCTATATTCTTAATTATATTTATAGCTGTATATTATATACAAAATTTATAAGAAGGAACACTTAAAAGAAATATTAAAAGGAGGATGATGTACTATAGAACATATCCATTCATAAATTTATGAATAAATCAATTCTATGATTTATGAATTCACCAATTTATCGATTCACAAACTCATCAATTCATCGATTCATTACTTCTTCGATTCATCAATTTATCAATTCATCTATTCGACAATCCATAGATTCAATGCGTCGGTTCATCAATTCGACAATTCATGGATACATCAGTTCGTAAAAATAAATCGTACATCCTAAAATAAATATATTAACGCATATCTTGCTGTTTTTATTTCTACATCCCACGGGAACGAATACTTTTGTCCCTTACTGTATACAGCATCAAATGCTTATTAAATCACGATTCATGATCATGCACCGTAACAAGCTACTTTGTATCGAGAAGGTCATTAAACATATGGTTCAGCGAGTAGTCAGGTAGTCAATTTGAACCAACCACAAGGAAGGAGATTCTCGATTCGATGCATGTATAATTGTCCGAACGGATCAAAAGATCATGTAGTACGATTCTCCGTAGCACGGATCCTGAAAGTACTTGAAATTTGCAACGAATCGTATCCGTTATCGTGAATTTTGTGCATGATTCGTAGCGACGTTTAATCCGTGGAGAAAAGCGTGTCGGGCGAGGCGGATACGAACGGGGCCACGACGACCCCGGCAAAAATAAGGAACACAAACGACTGGCTCCACCCACACGGTTTCCTCAACAGAGATCGTACGTCAACCGCGTATGTCTGCGAATACGAGTCGACTCCAATTTGCTATCGCGCCGAATAACGCTGCCGGAAACCGTGGCACAACCTCTGAATATGTGCCGGTGTGAAACGCGGGCTATTCCGGTCGATCTTGCGTGCGAGAGTACATGCAAGCTCATCCTCGATCGATTTTGACCGCTCTAACTAAAAACGACGCCGCGAGACTGCATCGCGTGTCAAAGAAAATTCGTTTCTACCGAAAGATTTCATGTTTACATTTATCGTGTGTGACGATGTTCGGTCGAGAGATTTTATTGACGATAACTCGAATCATCTTCGTGCGATTGGCCAAAGTTTGAAGTTCGAGGATGTTCAGGGGTGTCGAAGGTATGTAAGGTTATTGATAATTTTTAAGAATGTCGAGGATGTTTGAGGACGTTGAAAATGCTTAAGAATGTTCGAGGATGTCGAACATATTTGAAGACGTTGAAAATGCTTAAGAATGTTAGAGAACGTCGAGGATGTTTGAAGACGTTGAAAATGTTTAAGAATATTAGGGTATGTCGAGGATATTTGAAGACTAGTGAAAATTTCTGAGGAAGTTTGAGAATGTCGAGTAAGTTTGATGACTATTGAAAATGTTTAAGAAAGTTTAAGAATGTTGAGTATGTTTGAAGGTATTGAAAATCTTCAAAAATGTTAGAGGATGTCGAATATATTTGAAGACGTTGTAAATGTTTCAGCACGTTTGAGAGACGTTTGTGGATGATCAATTGGACCATTCGAGATAGAGTATAATTTCTTCAGGTATTATGTATGATTTCTAAGAATCATTTAAAACGGACTACAACAAAGATCTACTTTACCGTTTAATAAGCATCGCGTGAGAATTAATCAAACATGCTATCTCATTCATTTTAACAAAATAAAATAAGTACACGGTATAACATAATATCAGAGTAATACTTAATAAAAATGATGAATTATCCGTCAGACAATTAATGGATTAACCTGAATACTATTTAATAAATATGTATAATCATCGTACGATATAGGAACGCTACAAAATACGGATATAAAGTTCTTAAAGTTCCTTCGTCACCCTATGAATTCCATCAAATTACATTTCGCATCACACAATCCCATCAAGAAAATTCATTTTTCTCGTGGAGAGAAGATAATCAAACTTCGTCCATCTCTCTTAACACTTATAATATCTTTCGTGCAAGTTTCCTTACGTAATGCTCACCAAATTCTCATTTTCATCCCCTCAAATAAAAATGAATCGGGTTACTTCGTATAACTCGCACAGGCAATCTCATTCTCTGCCTTATCCTCTCGTAATCACAACCGTGTTACGAAAATGATGAATACGGGCGATAAAGATTGTATTAATTGCTCTGGCAAATAGGATATACTGTGACATACATACTTTACTCAATTTTACTATATTAGAACTAAATAGAACTGTACTATGTGTTGAGTTGCACGTCACGTTGTTGATGAAAAATTTGCAATGGGGATGAAAAGTTAGGTTTACCATAAGGGATGATAATATTTTTGGTGGAATCCTGTCATATAAGGGATATTGGAGTCTCAGTTACGAGATTGGACTTTTCGAAATTGGACATTTAGAAATTTAGAGATTTTCTCAATTTTCAAACTTTTACGTTTCCAAATTTTCGAGTTTTCAGACCTCCAGATTTTTAGATATTTAAGTTTCCAAATTTTCAGGTTTTCTTGGTTCCAGATTTTCAAGTTTCCACATTTTCGAATTCACTTTGAAACGATACAAGGTAGATATTAAAGAACCTTATATCATATTTAAAATATGATCATATACATTAATAGCGCAAAAAGGAACAAACGGGCGAATCTTGTCGAGCACACGCTCGAAAAGCTAAAGGATGAGACGTACAAAACCAGGCGAGCGTAGTTAAGGGTCGAAGTCATGCCGGTCGAGTTCAAACAACATCGTAGCGAGCCAACTTAACTCGTGCGAGCGTGAACTCGAAATCACGTAGCCGAAATCAAATAACTCGACTAATACGAAGGAGATTTAACCCGGTCCGGTCTCCCCTCGCGCACACTCGACTTCGGTGAATTTAAATAATACGAGTTACAAAATACGCGACCCGGAAGCCAAGGGTGAAGGAACCAAGGAAGTTCCGATGGAAATAAAGAGCTAGATCCCCGATAACATCGTCCGCTCTCCGGGGATCGGAGCGCGAACGCAACGCCAGCAGACAGAAAGTCCAATTTGCTGTTTGCCGCGGTTGAATGGCACGTACGAAAACCGGAAAGAGACGCAACAGGAAAAGAGATCGGGGGGAAAAAAACGCGGGGAGACTCTCGTTTTTTTTTTTTCGCCCTCTCGAACCGGCGGAATCGAAACAACGAGACAAAAGCCGCGTTGCATCGACGAAAAGTCGATTCGCCCGCGAAACGTTGAAAGCAATACGGATAATTGCGGATCGAACTATTCGCGTAATTGCTGTACGTGGATCAACCCCGCGGCGATTTCATCCCCCCGCCTCTACATCCCTCCCTCCACCCCTCACGATGTTCCTTTCACCGTACCGACGGTTTTACGTCGGTTTGCCGCGTGTTTACGCGATTATCGGCCCAAGAAAAACCGGCCTGCTGTCCGCGATCGAGAATTACCCGCTCGGCCGTGGTTCCGAGCGGACTCGAGCGTGATCGAGCTGGAAAATAATGAGTTCGCGATTCCCCCGGAGATCGCGCGTCACTCATAACCGTTCGTGAATAATGCATGAGGAAAAACAGAGACGCGATATCCGGCTTCGAGAATCCCGGGTCCCGCTCGATTATTTATACGCTCATGGAGACGATCGCGAGCGTTCCCGTTTCACTTTGTTCAGACGAGATGGCCGACTCGCCAGTGCCATTTAACGCGGCGATGCCCCTTGGGGATCTTTTCTTCCCGCCTCTCTTTACTGACCTCGAATTTCTTGACGAAATACGAAAATACTCGTGTTTCTTTGTCGGAGTTTCGTCTTGAGGGGGTTGGAAACCGTGAGGCAGCGTTCTTAGGGGATGAAGAGATACGACGTGAAAATGTCTCATTTCTTTTGTTACATTTCATGATATTTCTCTATGATCATTTCGGGAGTTTTTTTTATTATCTGTTATGAGAATGAAATTTGAAATTCTTAATTGCACATGTATTTTTATGGGAACGATTAAATTTGTTGAACGAAAGTATAATGTATTACATGAAATGTACTTTACAGTATTTTATACAAAACAGAAATAGAAAGACGAATCAAGATTCAGGTAATTAAGTATTTATGTGATTAAATTTCAAGTTTCATGAAAGGAACTGGGCAAAGGCTTTTCATACGTTAAATATAAAATGGTTGGTTACTAATTGTAAGAGACGATGATTGATCGTGAATCTTATTAAAATCTTGCAAGATGACACTCGTAGTATGCCAATTCAAAGTGAAGAGTCATAAAAATGACTATATAAAACTTTCATTAATATTCTAAATATGAAATGACTGCCAAATGTACCTTATAATATCTGACTTCGAAGACTGCAGAATAAAAACAAAACTCGATGATGATACCACAAAATGGCAATCATTAGACTTTTCGGTTTCACACAATTCTGCACAATGTGTTCAATTTTTATATAAATTATTATTATCTATTATTATGTAAAATACACTGCATAGTATTATATGTATAGATACAAAATAAAATATCGAATGCGTAAAAAATAAAGTATCACACAAATCAAAAATGAAATACCACAAAAAACGAATATAAAGCGTTACGTGAAGTACAGACAAATCGTAGGGTTCACTAAAATATGCGATACAATAAATATCGTATCTCGTCCGATAAGTTGTCCATCGAAAGTTGTTATCGGACCGCGCGTCAATTTGTCACGCGCGTACGGTAATTTGACAAGCGACGTTCGATCGACCGTTTGCAAGAACCTAGTGACGGTCAAAATAAATAAGTCACTAGGCGCTAGGCTGGTGACAACGATCAGGGAATAATTTCGAGCAGGGTTATCGAGAATTCCGTGGACAGGCTCGGTAGGCAAACGAGCAATCGCGGTTCTCGCGTGCGTCGGTTCGTTCGTGTCCGGCGTTTCGGTTGACCCGACGTAACCTCCGCGACGTGTATCCGCGTCGAATCCTCGCGAAGCGGCCATAGGAGGTGGTGGAGGTGGAGGAGGAGGTGGTTCATCGGCTGGAACGGTTCTCAGGGCACTGGACTCTGGCAGCGAGCGAACGCCTCGGCCTGACCTGGCTTAACCTCGCGCTCGACGCCCGGGAACATCGTGAAAACCGCTCTCTCCATCCTCGGGGACCTACTTCCGAATTTACGAGTGCCGCTCCGACGCTCTTTTCCTTCGACCCTGTTTACCCCGGCCGTGAAACGACGCTACCATACGTGGAAACGACGCTGCCGAACGCAGAAACGATACGGTCAGGACTTGGAATACATATTGCAACGAGAGGATTAGACCTCGGTTCCCACCGATGCAATAGTTTAAGGATTTTTTTCGTTCCTTCAGATACATTTGTAGTTTAGAATAATAGTCTATATTCATAGCAGAAGTAGGACCTAAGGAATCTTTACGTTTTAACGAGTTTTTTTTATTGATTTATTGTCAGTCGTATCTGGGTGTCAGAACACTTAGCCTTAACCCTAGAATCCTTTGTTTGCAGATTCCCATTCGTACAAAATAATGGATAATACATACATCAGTTTATAGAAGGATTCTTTATCTCGATGAATGTTAACATGCATTTTGTCGTAGACTTTTTAATAATTTTCGGAATTGAAAATAAAAAAAATGTAAAATACATCATCTTGACGGGTCCCGTAAACCTAGTGTTAAATTTGTATAGAAATTTGAGTGCCACCCTCACACGAGTGACAGGGTAGTCAAGGTATTAACCAGTGAACTGTGGCGCTCTCTTTTTTAAGTATACTCATCAATCAGAATAAATGTCGGTGTTAAAATATTGGGCCACAAAGATGGGTCTATTTTATAAAATAGACAATTTTATTACTAATATTGATTTATTTGGTGAACCAGTTAGCCGTGATTTAGGAGTATACTCGTCGTGACAAAAAGTTCTGTCACATCTCCATGACGGATATAGTCGCGAAACACGCTGAACTGGTTAATGAACCTAGAATCCATAAGTCGACAGAACGTCGAAAAGTTGCGAACTTTAAACGCCGCGGAAAAATCCCGGTGGAGAATTTACGAATCCATCGAGAGGAAGGGAGCAGAAATCCCCGGTATGGACCGCGAAAGGGTACCGTTAACGGTTTCTCGACACCGTATCAGGAATATCGAATCTCTTGTCGTCGAAGGGAACGCTTTCAAGCCGGCGAGTTTCTCGAAACTGCCGCTTCGAAAATGCACGCTCCTTGTCGACGTCGTCTGCCTTCTCCTCCCTCGGCAACCGTCAGCCGTATTATTTAATGGCAACCACGGGCTGCCAGTCTACCACCGAGCCGATGAATATTGCGCATTGTAGTGGTCGCGATAAAATCGAAGGAGAATGCGGAAAAACTGCGCGTTTCCATCTATTCGCGTTCCGCAAATTCCGAACCGCAATGCGGCCGACTGCGAGACGACGACGACGACGACGACGCACGATATGGGAGCAAGAAATAAAATTGAATTTCACGAGGGGACGTCAAGGAAACGATGTTACCGCTCCGCGTCTCCTACCTTCTTTCCATCCCCCTTATTTTCTCTATCCCTTGCCCCTCTCTCTAGCCTTCTCTCGAACACACGCGGACACCGAGTATCAGTCGAACGAGAGTTCGGTTTCGAGGTGAATCCGTTTTTGTCCGAAATCAATCGCGACCGTGTCGCGTTACGGGGCTCGCGATACAAAATGGCTTCCGTGACCTTAAAGGATTCGAGGTTAAGGACGGGGTCGCGGGGAGAGACGGGAAAAGAATTTGGAGAATGTTTCATTTAAGTGTGCCGGTGGATGGCACGATATGTGTTGTGAAATTGTTTGTGGATTCGGAAGAGGGGGATGTTTTATTGGGGTGGTTGGAATAGTGGTTGGGATTTTGGCACGATGGAATTTGACGGTTTTGAATGATGGAATTTTTGGACTTTGGGATTTTAGGTTATTGGGAATTAGGGACTTGAAAATGTTGAGGATTATGGAAATTGGGTGAGTTTGGAATTTGGGGACTTTGGAATTCGGGATTTTGAGATTTTCCGAATTTGGGAACTGAAGTATTTGTAAATTTTTGAATGTAGGAATTTGGAAATGTGAGATTTTGAAATTTTGGGACTATGGGATAATGAGATTTTGAAACTTTTTAATATTGCAATATTCGAATTTTAGGTTTTTGTAAAAGTAGAATTTAGAGATTTAGAAACATGGAGATTTGAAGATCTAGAGATTTGGAGATCTAGAGATTTTGGAAATTTGAAATGTTGGACAATTTCGTACAATTACATACTGAAATAACCGAAATGCTAGAATAGGAGAATATTATTATATGCAATATGTAAAATAGTAATACATATACAATAGTTGTATAGTGAAATTACTGAAATAGTAGTACAATCGTGCTACTATACAGAAATAATGAAAATGTAGTATATTAAACGAGTAAACACTAAAATAACAAAATTATAACCCGATGATATTATAATACAATAAAGCAGTAAGTTCAGATACAATGGATACAAAAAGTCGTTCGTTCAAGTCGAAGAAAACATATACGGAATGTCTGAACTGACAATTTGCTGAAATAATTAACATTTATACAATACGCGATATAAACACGAAACCATTAATTTCACCCCCGACACGAAAATTGCAGTAAAATTACAAGAATAGACGCCGCTGAACAACGCGGGCATAAAACTCCGAATATCCATCAGGCACGAAGATTGAAACATCGTAATCGTTAGAATAGCGATTCGCGTTTCCAATAGCTGTAAATAAATGGTTATCCCGCGTTGAATTAACCTTCTGTTCGTAGCGAGCGCATCTCCCCCAACGATATTACGGCGAGTCACGATTGAAACGGCAAAAATGACCGAATAAAATCAACCAAAGGAAGAAAGCCGAGTTCACTATCGGCGATATTGCAAAATAAATGCAACTCGTTGAACGTCGAGAGAAAAAGAGAGAGAGAGAGAGAGAGAGAGAGAGAGAGAGAGAGAGAGAGAGAGAAGGGAGAGAAATAGGAGAGAAGAGGTACGCGTTCGCATCTCGACGAACATTCTCGTCTCATTCATAATTTCTACGGGAGACCCTCTGGGACGTCGGCATGCAGGAATTCACGAGTCCAAGCAGGATTAACGGGAATGAATACGAGAGACAGTGAGAGAGGGAGAGCGAGAGAAACGATGAATAAAAAGAAAGAGACAGAATAGACTGATATTGCTACCGGAATATTTGTTGAAACTCTTACAACGCGAAGCACTTCGCCTCAAAAGCGAATAACGTAATTTGCGAAGAGCTCGTCCCTCTTCGTCTCGTACTCCCTCTCTCTCTCTCTCTCTCTCTCTTTTTCTCTGTGGGGTAAATTTTCTGTCATCGCGTAGAATTTTCCGAGAGCGAATACAATCTTTCCGAGATAGAGTTTCCACGGAAAGAGAAACGAATCTCCCGACGCGGAAAGGAAAAGCGGTCCTCCCATTTCTATACCTCTTGCCTCCCGTCGTTTCTGTCGTTGCTCGTTGAAAAAGAAAACCAGGGGAAACCATTTACCGGAATCGTCCGACGAGGGAGGGAAAAGATCACGGTTTCTCTTTTTCTCTCCTTTCCGCCGACGATCGACGCGATTTCACCGGCTAAATCGCGCGACTTTTGTCAAGGAACCAAACAATTATTATCCCGGCTATTAGCGAATTGTCGCGCTGATAAATGCTGCGAGCGGTAACGGAGTGGTGGGGGAATTGTGGGGAAAATCGAGACGCTGGGGAAAACGAGTGGAACAGTGTTTCGTTATTAAACTGCAGAAGCGAGTTGTATATTTATACGAGTTATTAAACTTAGGTTTTTGGGGTTGTTGGATCCACGTGGGCATTTGGTGATTTGGGGGTCGAGGAATTTGGAAGTTTTGGTCATTTTATTTTTTTGACAAGTTTGAGGAATTTTGGAGTTCAGTAATTTGAATTAATTGGGAATTTAGGAATTTGAGAAATTTGAATTATTGGTAATATCGAGAGTCGGGGATTTGCGAATTTGGAAATTTGTCAGTTTGAACAGTAGAATGTGGGATATTGGACAAGTGAGAATTTCCGATATTGGAAATGTGAGAATTTGTTAATTTGGAAATTTAGGAACTTGGAAATTTGGGAACTTGAGAATTTTGGAATTTGGGAATTTGGGAATTTGGGAATTCGAGATATTGGAAATGTGAGAACTTTGGCATTTAGGAATTTAGAAATTTAAAAAGTTGTAAATTTGGAAGTTTATAAATTCGAGAATTTGGGAATGTAAGAATTTGTTAATTTGGTAATTTTGGAATTTGAAAATTTGAGAGTTTAGGAATTTGGAAATTTGGGAATTTGGGAGTTTGGGAATTTGGGAATTTGGGAATTTGGGAATTTGGGAATTTGGGAATTTGGGAACATAAAAGTTTGAAAATGTGAAAACTTTGGAATTTAGAACTTTGAAAAATTGGGGATTTCAGATTTGAAAAATTTAGAAATTCCAAAATATGAAAATTTTAGAGTTTGAGAACTCAAGAACTTATGAATTTCGGAATTTGAAGACCTAAAAATGTAGAAAATTGTGAATTTAGAAAACATATAAATTTGAGAATACCCTTCGAAAATTTCCGTAGAGTAAAGAATTCCCTAGAAGAGCCAAAACTGAAAAGTGTTTAAATTCCAAAATATTTAATTCCTTGAACTTCCAATATTGCGAAAGAACAATCATTCGATTGAATTCTAATAATCTTCTCTATAGCAATGCCGTCGAACGAAAATGAAACGAGGATAAAGGGCACAAAATTGACCCGCGGAATGTTCCTCGCGCACTTCGGAAGCCGTGGCCGGAAGTGGCGGGATTTCGATGGATGATTGAAAACGCGAGAAGCTCTCCCTTCACCAAAAGTTGTTTGCTCTCTGCGGAAAGTTCTCTTCTGTAGGCTTTCTTCCAACCATTCCGTGCCGTATTGTCTTCTTTTCTGTCTTTTGTTGCAACCCTTTCCCAACCCCCGCGACGTTCCAACGATCCCTTTTTCTCGCCGTAGCATTGTCTCCACGCCAGATACTTTTGTGTAGGTTCGACTAGTGTTCGATTGTACGAGGAAACGAGACGAGGATCGGAAATCGACCACGATTTCGCGGAGAAAAATTCCCTGGATACCTTCGTTGCAGTCAGGACAATCTGTGTTGGTCTATCTCGACGAAAGGTGACTACGTTTTCTGTGTCTGTCTTATTCCTTTCTTCTTCTTCTTCTTCTTCTTCTTCTTCTTCTTCTTCTTCTTCTTCTTCTTCTTCTTGGTAAGAACTTTGTTACAGATTCGATACTCTTGTATCAAATTGATGGCAATTCCAATCTATTACTACACAACGTAATTGATTTCTGGTAATTGTTAGATTTTATTGAAAGTTACACGTCTCTTTTGTAATATTTATATTTTATTGCAAGTTAGACATCTATTCTTGTAATTGTTAGATTTCATTGAAAGTTAGATATCTGCTATTTCTTTTATAAGGGCAATGAGTATTTTTATTTTTATGGGTTTTATCTAATCGGTATTATCGATTGGTAAATAACGTGATGTTCGTGTTAATTTTTGTTTTATTAAAATTATTAATTAGACGTTACTTGATGTATGTTTCTTAACATATTTACTAGTATCATGTGATATATAAATATTTGTTCGTGTAAGATTCCGAATCCTGAACTTCCTATTTTAAGCATCAAATGTTGTAATTCCCAAACATAAAAAGTTTCAAAAATAAAATGTCAAATTCTCCAAATTATAAAAATAATAAAAATGTGAAAATTCTCGAATTCCCAGCGTCAAATACCAAATTCCAAAATGTCGAAATCGATGTTTGTCAAATTTTCAAACGACCAATTCCAAAGTTCTCGCGTTCTAAGTTAAGCCCTCGAATCTCGCGTTCCGAATTCCCGGATCCCAAAAATCTCGTATTCGCGCAGTATGTACAGTACATAGTTCGATACAGACGGTACAATATCCACAATATGTCACTATTATCAATAAACATCGAGAATCGCGAAGCATCGACGATGCACCTCATATTGATCAAGCGGAGTCTCCATAAGAATGAGAAAAATCATGCTCGAGATCCTGCAGAATGTATCCATTGAAGCGTTCCTCTATTCAACCTGTATCGAGCATCTTTACCCAGACATCTTTCGATTTCTCGATAAATACCAGTCTCCCTCGGTAACCCGGCTCTCGTTACCCCCCTAATAGCAACATATGAGAATCTGCAAACGTGCCCTGGCCAACAAACAATCGGCGGTACGTTGCATGAACGATAATAGAATCTCGGTCGACGACGGAGACGTCGATAAGAATCGCGACACCGATTCACCGATTTACAACGAGCTAAGACACGATCCTCTTTCATCGACGCGGAAGAAGAGCCGGTTAATAGACGCTCGAGAATCAGGCTACCGGGAGATGAAGCGACTCGCCGTGCCATCAGGAAGAAGTCGAGCTTCTCGAAAGTCGATAGAGAGAACGCGTTTTCGCAGCCCGTACAGTCGACGGCAAATCTAACCTCCCTAGGGAAAACAGCGCCGATATCACGGTATAAAGGATTCTCCGTAACTTCGTTTTTGCGGGTATTAAAAGAATTTGCTGATTACGAGACGAATTGGGAATTTGAGCACCTAGGTATTTGGGAAATTTTGAGATTTGAACCGAGAATCTAGGAACCCAGGTATTTGGACAATTTTTAAATTTGGAGATACACCAATTTGGAAACTTGATAATTTTGAGATAATTTGAGAATTTGGAAATCCAGGTATTTGAGCAGTTTTGGGATGTGGAGATGTAGCAAACTGAGGGTCTCAGTATTTGGAAAATCTTGTGATTCAAGGATATCGCAATGTGGATACGTTGGAATTATAAGAACTTGAAGAATCATAGAATTTGAGGAACCGGATAGTACAGACTTTGTCAAATTCCCGAAATTTCTAAGTAATTTCGCAACTTAATGTCTTTAACCCTTTGCGGACGTTAGAATATATGCCATTAGCAAATAGCAACTGCAAAACTCTCTGGTTAAAAAGTTTCATCAACTTCTTTAAAATAATCATATTTTTATTATTAATTGCCAGTATTGTCTGTTTCACTCTGTTCAAACGTCACGTGCATAATACTACATGTATGTAGTGAAAAACTATTTATTAAAAATTTTTGCTCCGAATTAAATGGCGAGTGATAGTCGCCGTTTGTCCGCAAAGGGTTAAAAATAATTGCCAGTATAACCGTCATTAGACTTTTTCAGTTTCATCAATTTCAACTACTTACTTCTGAGCAAAGACTCTGGTCTTAAAAATATGAAATTCACGAGCAGAGATCGTTTCCTGTTCCTTGTTGTTGTTCCACGATGTTCGCCGCGTTCTCAAGCGCGTCTAACTTATCGGTGATCAACCGGCCCCGAAGATCGTTTCACGAATTTCGCAATAAATCATCGGTCATCTCTAGGATGCTCGTTTCATCGGTAGCCGGATTGTTGGTCGCTTATTAGCCGGTTGTTCGGGATCACGCTGTCTTCTCGATCGACTCGTTCGAATAAGAGGAGTGTACCGCGGCAAAATAACCAAAAGGAGACTTCGGCTGGAGGAGGTTTAGGAAGAGGTGGTTCAAGGAGAAAAGCCCGAGGATATCGGGTACCCGGAATACCCTGGGAATAACGAGAGATTGGGACGACGAGGAAATTTCATCGCTCGGTCGATGTTGTATAGCCGAAGAGAGACCGAGAGGGAAGATTTGGAAGCTGAACAGACAGAGAGCGAAGATTTGAAATCCGTAGAGAGACAAGGAGGTGGTTTGAAAGCTGACGAAAGGCAGAGAGAGATTCGGAGAGCGTAGAGAGACAGAGGGAGGAAATTTCGAAGACGAAGAGAGGCAGGGTGAAGATTTGAGAGCTCAAGAGAAGCGGGGAGAGGAGATCTGAAGGCTGAAGAAAGACAGAGACAGGAGACTTGAAAGCTGAAGAGAGACAGAGAGAGAAGATTTGGAGGGTGAAGAGAGACAGAGACAGGAAATTTCGAAGACGAAGAGAGACAGGGTGAAGATTCGAAAGCCGAAGAAAGGCAGAGAGGAGAATTCGAAGCTGAAGAGAGACCGAGAGAAGATTTGAAACCTCAAGAGAAACAGAGAGAGGAAATTTGGAAGCTGAAGAGAGGCAGAGGGAGAATGTCTGGAAGGTGAAAGAGACGCAGAGAATATTCGAAAGCTGAAGAAAGACAGAAAGATGTTTGGTAGCTGAAGAAAGACAGAGAATTGAAGGGTGAAAACAGACAGAGATACTGTAAAGCTGGAGAGAGACAGAGTGGGGAATTCAAAGTTGAAGAGAGACAGAGAGTGGAGATTTGGAAGCTGAAGAGAGACGGAGGGAGAAGATTTTGACGGTGAAGAGGGACGACAGAGAAGACGAGATTTATCGGATTTTCGAAATACCCGTGCACTCAGCGTGTCGAACCAGACGCCTCTATTTCTCTCCTCCAATCACTCTCTCTTTCCTTCTCTCCTTCACTGTCTCTCTCTGTTTCATTCACTCTCTTCAACACCCGATTTCTTCGGACGCTTCCTATTTTCGAGCTTCCGTTTCTTTTTCCTGTTTCCGTTCTATAACGTTTCTTACCCTGTCTCGTTTACCGACAGAAGTGAAAAATATCGATTGTTATATTGCATAACAGGCAATCTGTGTTGCGTGCGGTTACGCGCTGTACACGTTTTATGGCTCATGTTATAATAGTTGTGAGTTTGCGAAGTAACGAAGTGTAAGTTCGTTTACGAGGATATGAATTACATGAATCTCGGCTTATTTTCGAATTTATGTAGTCAAGTAAACGTAGTTATTTCTGAATTTATAAGGTCACGCGAATGTAAGTTTAGGTACGAACTTATAGGTACGAGTTCAGATTTGAGAAGTTTAGAAATTCCAAAATATGAAAATTTGATGATCTGAGAATTTGGAACTCAAGTATTTAGGAATTTCGGAATTTGAAGATCTAAAAATGTATAAAATTGTGAATTTAGAAAACATATAAATTTGAGAATACCCCCAAAAATTTCCCTAGAGGAAAGAATTCCCCAGAAGAGCAAAAGCAAAAAAATGTTTAACTTCCAAAATCTTTAAATCGTTGAACTTCCAATATTGCGAAAGAAGAATCTGAGAACTCGAATCCGAGGACCCAGGCATTTAACTCGCTCGCGAACATGCAAGGGGTAAATAATTTAAGGAATAAACCTCGCAAGCGAAGGGGCAAAATAATTCCGGTGCCAGCAAGAAGAATGATTTGAAAAGCATTTCGATCCGAGGCAACAGAAAGAAACAACCACTCGGTGGCGCGTATAAAAAGCAAAAGCCGGCAGAATCGAAGCAAACCGAAGCAACGATTGAACGGGCCGCTTTCGATTCTATTATACTTAATTGCGAGCCACTCTGTGCCGCGTGCATCGTTCACGATTTCTCGTTCGCGATTCATCGTTCAATAGCGAAAGCGCTCATCATCGAACCCTTGGCCAGGGATTAAAATCGTTCCACCGTGGTATCGTTTGTGAAAAAAAAAAGAACGGACTACGAGAGGAGGTAAAAAAAGCGAACAGAGAGACGCGGCAACAAAAATCGAGACGAAATTAAACGGAGGTAAAACAGGCAAATTAATGAACGACTTAGCCAAGGCTTAGAGATCGAGGAACATTACTGGAGCTGAACGAATTCGATCGGCGGAAAGACGATTCGCAGTCGAGGAATTCCATTCAATATAACCCGTCGTGGTTTTCTCGTCGTTTCGGCTATCTCTCTCCCTTTCCATCTCTCTCTTTCTCTCTCTCTCTTGTCGATTAATTAATTTAGCCGCATTATGGCGTTACAGTGCAACGAACGGCCGAGGATTATCGACGTTGCTCGACCTTTCGTTCCTACCGTCCGGTATGATCGTGTCTATCTATCTCCGATGCTATAAGATCATTACTGTTAATTGGAATTTTCAGATGATCGAAACATAGGATAATCCAATTGTCCGCGAGATCTGCATACCCCGACGTCACGGCCGAATTATTGCGTCCCGTTATTGCGCATTAACGAAATAACAACGCGGAATCCCGTTTATGACGTTCGAATTCCACCCTGCGGAATGCACTTCCCTCTTTCGCATCGCGTTTCCGTACTCTTTTTTTTTACCCCGGGGCTTCTTTATTTCGTCCCTTTTAATATCTCTGCCTCTATTTTGATTTCCTTTTTTTTTTTTTTTTAATTAATACGGGCAACTTGGACCGGGGTTCGTACTTTGTAGGCTCGCGGAATGTCGTGGACGAATATTTGTATCCGAGATTCTTTCCTGGTTTCGAATTTTTTCGAATTGGCAATTTGTAAATTTTTAGATTATTACTGGATTAGATTATAGATATAAAATTTTCAGTTCTTAGATATCAAATTTGTAAATTATCGGTTCAGGATCTTTAAATTTTCAAATCTCGAACTCCTCAAATTCTCAAATTTTCTATTTACCAAACCTTGAGATTTGCGAACGTTAAAGTTCTAGAGTTCCCGTATTTCCTAATTCCGATATTCACAAATGAGCAGATCTTGACCAAATTGCCGAATTTTTAGCTCACCACATTTCCAAATTGCCAAGATGCCATATTTCTGAATTCCTAGTTTACCAAAACTTCTGAAATCCCCAAATCATAAAATTTCTGAATTCCTAAGTTACCATTTTTCAAATTTCCAAATCGCCAAATTTCTTAACTTGTAGATTACCAAATTCTCAAATACCAGAATTTCTCAGATGCTACTATTCCTGGTTCTCCACATCCCAAGATTCCTGAAATTTTTGGGGCTTACATTCCTAGACCCCCGTATTGCTATATCCGCCCAACTTCTCAAATTCCCAAATTGCTGAATTTCGAAGTTGCTAAACTTTCACGTTCCCAAATTCCTCAGTCCCTACTATTCCTGGTTGTCCAATCCTCAAGATTCCTCAAATTCTTAATACTCCACGTTCCTGTACTCCACATTAATATCTGCACTATATCTTTCCAGCTTCCCGCGTCTGAAATCCTGAAAATCAGACCGCGCAGTATCCTAAACATTTCTAACACTCTCTGCTAAAAAACCCACCCCCTCAGCAACGTTCCCCATTACCCATAAAGCATAAAAATATTTTCCACCGTCCCATCCCCGACACGAACCACGATCGCACAATACGAGCGTGGTACCGCGAGCAAATAACCGGGCAGAACATCTCGAAGTCACTGTAGCGAGAAGAAAAAAATGTCGATTAATTTTCCAAAGAATGGCCTCTCCATTCTCGTTTCCGTTTCTCGATCCAGCTCGAAACGCCCCTTGCACCCGCCGGTTCAGCCGCAGCGAAACGTGCATCATCGCGATAGCAAAGGTGAGAAAAAATGCAATTAGAGAGAGAAGGTGGACGTAGAAATCGCGTTTGCAGATAAGTGAAACTCATTTATCCGGGGTTAAGTTCCCGGTGGGGGTTGTCCGCGAGGCTAAACGCTGCATCGACTGCCGCATTACGGTCATCGCGTTAAAACGGCTAACAATGGCCGTTCGCCGCGCCGGCCGGCAGAAAACATAAATAGACAAATAGATAGATGAAAAGATACGGTGTATACCATAAAAGATAGCGTGCACGGTAGGTAGATACGACCAGATAGAATACTCCGCGTTACGATGCCAACGGAACAAAGAAGTTCCTAACGCCCACCGGATTACAGATTATAGGTCGAGCAATCAAAAGGGGATCTCCTAGCGAGGAAACCGAATAAGCATTATGTATTTTCCGGGTCGATAACGGCCGTTTGTCGAACCACCACTTCTCTGCGACCAAATCTTCAGAGCTTTGACTGAGATGTACACGATACACCGACGAGATACTTGCGGAAGAAACTTCACGTAAAATGGCTCTCGGTTTCTTTGCTCGCAAAAATAATGTCAGCTCACCACAAAAATTCAGGTGTGAGCCAAGACTTTGTGGATCTAGGGATTCATCGGTTCGGGGAATCTCAAATATTCAAACTTCCAAATTGTCAAATTTCTAAATTTTCAAATTTTCGAATCCCCAAATACCGGGATTAATGTAGAAAGACAATTTTCTTGGTTCCACTAAAATTCGGGGATGAGTTAAGAATTTGAGATTATAAGAATTGAAGATCTAGGGATTTATCGGTTCAGGGAATCACTAATATTCGAACTTCCAAATTGATAAATTAACAAATTTTGAAATTCTCAAATTTTCGAGTCCCAGAAAGCGTGTATATTTGTGGGAAGACAATTTCGTTGTCTTATCCTCAATTCGCATTGTAGCATTCTGCTTTCGGATTTCAAGAAAATTGTTTCTACCGAGGAATAAAATGTTTCTTCGAACAACGCAAGGTGTAACTTTCGAGGTAGAACGAGGAAATTTGCAGTGAATTTTGCAATTTTTTCCCTTGAGAATGCACCGATAATAAAATTAAAGAAAAATGTAATTATCCAATAGTGTTGAATAATTTTGTAATGTCGTAGTGTAGAATAATTTCAGAATACTGTTTCTAATTCCCTTTGCAGCAATTTGCTTTTCAATTTAAAAAATAATAATTGTTCCTAAACCATGAAAGCTTCTTTCCTTCAAAAATATAACAAAAGAATTTTGAAGACAATGAATTAATGAAGTTTGCGCATTTTTAGCGAGATTTTTCAGGAAACAGAATGTGCTGAGACGAGGTTTTTGAATTTCTCTGACCCGGAAGCATGATGTAATTTAAAACAAACGTTGAAAGAACGAATGATTGTACAACTTCTGCAATTTAATTGTCTCATTTCCTTTTCATTTTCTGTTAATCGTAAAGCAATTTTTATATTGTTCCGAGCGAGATATATTCCTGGGAACAATATTTTTTTAACACATGGATTACATTCTTTTCGTATAATAAAGAGGTAGAACTAAGAAATAGAACTGACCCAAATGAATTAAGAAATGTAATAAAAGAATCTCGAAGGAGTAAAAAAATAATCAAGCTCGTACGTTGCCAGCAAGGTTTTACAACAGACTGAGTAGGTTGAAATTTTCTTTGAGAAGTCTTTTCGCACGGAAATATAATGTCGCTTGATACAAAGATTAAAGAGAAATGGAATTTTGAAAACGTCTCGCATAATTTCATTGTCCTACTTCATACATTTCTGTAGAATTTTTTCCTTGATTTTAAAGGAAACAACGAGCTCGATGTAGTGTTATTTTAAGCGAGGAACGTTTTTTAAAGAATTATTTTTCTTGAAGAATTCTGAATACCGTAGTTTCTTCGTGAAACGTGCATAGCTATTTAAACGTTAGGTAAATGAAACAAAAACAGGCAATGCAGGCTTGTAATTTAAAACATTCGTTCGTGCGTTATATTTCAGCTTCATTTCAGAACCTTTTGTTCCCATCTGAACATATTTCCCATCAAGTAAACAATGTAAAATGCCAGTCGATTGTACGATTGAAATACAAAAAAAAAAAACGATTAATCGTAAGTCAATAATACTTACTTTTCACCGGTTTTATTAACCAATTAATTTTTAACGAGACTGACATTCTATATCGTTTAATCGACGTGCCTAAGTGTTGCGTTAATTATTAAAATTAAAATTTAATAATGCATCAAAATCACCGAGCATAGTCATTTTGCATTTATGCGCGTAGTCATCTTCAATAATCAACGCCTGCTAGTTTATGTATGATTATTTTAATGTATACCGAAATTTGAATTCTCATTACTCAGGCAACAGTACATTAAATTATAATTTAATTACGCAACGAAAATATATGGAATAAAATAATAGACGGTGGTAATGAAGAGTGTGAGAATAATGATCCCAACCCATTCACACATGTAGCGACTAATTGTCGAATTTAATGACACTTTACGTCCACGCATTAGTCAATGTTTCTCTTTTGTCTTACAAAAATTTATATAATTAGTCAGTCAAACGATAGAAAATTGCCAAAGAACAATAATCAGACAGCAAATATCACAAATTTGATAAAAAATAGTAGTTACAACTGGAATACTAGATCTAAGAACAATTTGATAACTTCTAAAATACTAGATCCAAGAATAATTTTACAACTTTCAGTATACTAGATGTAAGGACAATGTGACAAATTTTAAAATAGTAGATTCAAGATTAATTTGACAATTTTTAGAATACTAGATCCAAGGATAATTCTACAACTTTCAGTATTTTAGATGTCAGGACAATTTGACCAGTTTTAACCCTTTGCACTCGAAGGGTGACACACATTAACCACTTTGTTTAATATAGAAATTTAGAATAGATATTTTTTAACTACAGTAGAAGTTAGCACGTGCACGTATGCAGTATTGCACGTATGATGTATGTATAAGCATAACGAAACAGCTAATAGTGGCACTTCTGCTGCCAGTAAAAATATCTTCGAGTACAAAGGGTTAAAATACTAGATCCGATAACAATGTTACAACTTTTAGAATATCAGATTTCAGAACAGTTTGCGATTACTTTTGTAATACCAGATGCAAGACTAATTTGAAAACAACTAAGATAGTAAAAGCCGTGTTCAAAGAAATAATAGAATGCTCCAATAACTAAGTATCGCAGAGTGTTTACTACTTGTAAAGAACCGTTTTACGTGCCTACCAATTGAGAACCACAAATCCGTGCAATTTTACGAGCCACTAGACAACGCAGTAACGGCAAAGCTCGGCCGTTCAAACGTAACCGGCGAAAGCTTCCCCCCACTGCGCAAATAACTCAGCAACCATCTATTAACGCAACATAATCGCAAAATCGATACGAATCCTGGCAAGACCGACCACCTCATTTTCGCGGCATTTCCGAGCGAAGGCGTAGCAGTTATACACGTCGTCGCGCAATCGGTCGAACAAAATTGGATCGCAGTTCTTTCTGCGAATCCCGAAATCGTCGATTCAATTAATCCCGTCGCTCGCCGGTGTATCCATAATTTCATATTTAACCTGCTTGGCTGCGTTCGCTGTTCGTGCAACGATTATATCCGCGATGGAGGTTCGATCGCGAAACTCGCCCACCCCCATCCACCCCCCGGGCCTGTTACCTCGTTAACATGCAAATTCGCTCGGACTTTTTCCACCCTGGCGTTCGAGCGTTTCCCTGAAATTCCCTATAAACTGGCCAACGAACCACCCTTCCGTTCCGCGTGCGTCACCACGTTAATATCAATTAATTAACCGGGAATCTCGGTGGCTTAAGCTATTACGAGGAGGCCTCTTACGCTCGCGTGCTCCTCGCTCGTCCTTGCACGCACGTGTCCTACCGGCGCGCAATAATCAGCCCTTCAACGTGCGCTGATCCCTCTTAAAGGGTCGTTCCTCATCGGGCCAACGGTAAATTGAAACTCTCGTCGAAGCGATCCGATTAGCGTCTGCAAAACGCCCGGAAACAGAATACTTTAATCGCGACACGATATCGGACCAGGGACCGAGATTAATGTTCGTGAAGGTCGCCTCGATTTTTATTGGGAAACTGCTGCGGGGCGAAGGGAGGACAATTAATTTGGGGAGACGTTCACCGGAGGACGGGGTTAATTAAAATTGGGGAAATTCAGTGAACAGTGGCTTAAGTAATTTAAGGTTGCGATCGATTGGAAGACATTGTGAAGCGTGTTTTCATGATTTACGAATCACTGAGCGTATTTAAGATTGATATGCCAGATCTAAGGTTACATCGATATGCGTGGAATATTAACGTGAAATATCGATTGGTGAGATACAGACACATTGAATATCGAAACGTTAGATTTCGGCGTGTTTAATATCAACCCGTTAGATATCAACACGCAAAATCTCCACATGTATCGCCCCACCCTGTATCATATCGCATGGATTGTCCACATGTTATATAAGTATACACGGTACCTCGATGTATCGCGTATATCAACCCAAGGTAAATCCATGAACAATTCCGCGGTATCTCAAAAATCTCATCACGATGAAAACCATAGTCCTTCCAGCAATCGTTGCAGCACCCGCAGGCAACAGTGTGTGCCTATCTTCAAAGATGTTTCCCACGGCTCGCGGTTTACTGTTCGCTCGATTACTATTCCGCGATTTCCCATTGACAGTGATGATACCGTGTCGACCGTCCGACTGTAACCGTGAAATTTCGTTTCGCTGAAAATGAAATTAATCAAATGCCGTCGCCGCAACGACAACTGCGATCCTTCGTGGCTGTCCGTTTATGCTAGTTTGTTCGCGTGGACGTAAATTTTCAGCGTGCGTACAATTTCAGAATCGGTGTTTCGAAACGAGTCGACGATCGTGTCTGGAGGATAACGATACCGATGCAAATGCAGCAATTATTCGCGGGCATTTGATCGTGAGTTTGATCGTTGACGCCTCGTGGATTCGTTTTAACAGGAACACGATAAAAATATTCGCAGCTATGCGGACGAGGAATCAGTCCATGGCGAGATGCGCGAGAATGGCAACTTGTAATTGATTTAAATTGTATTCCGATTTATTCCACGACCGAGTTCATTTACTGATTGTTCCTTCTCCGCGTAAATGTGGGATGAATTATCCGGACGACACTTAAGCGTAAGAAATTCAGAGGTAAATACCTGTTCATTTCGTCGAGAATTGTACGAGAAAATTTATTCTTCCGGTTGAATAAATATTTATGAACACCATCGAACTGTGAGAATTTATTTATTCGAGATTTGAGTACGAACAATGAAATACTTCGCAGTACCATGACGGTTAATAGAATCATAAATTTACGGAATGTAATCAAATTTTATCCGATGTAACGTATAGCGGAATATCGTTATTAAAGTAAGTTTGCAGAAAATTTGCGGTACATACGATATATTGTGTTGGATTGTACGGTACATGCTAATATAACGTGCGAAAACACAGCGCGTTACACGGCGAATAGAAATACAACGCGTAAAATTCAGCGTGTAGAAATCTGACCCGTAGACATTCAACGAGCCAATGGATCGAGATCTAACCACTCGATTTTCAATCCTCGAAAATGTGACTCATCAAAGTTCGACGCATCCATATGCAACGTGTCGATATCTAGCACGTTCATATCCAGTGCGTGGATATCCAATTGGTCAAAGCCCAACGCATCGAAATTACGCCGATGTTCAACGCGTTGGAATCTAACGCGTGGAAATTCAACGTGTCAATATCGAACGTGTCGGAATACAACGCATAACAATCCGGCCCACAGCAATCTAATACGATGATATACAAACAGTGATCAGACACCCTATATGTGACATGTATCGGTACAACTTGTGGCGATTTAACGCGGCACCAAACAACGCTTCTTCTGTTTCTTACACGATATCCGGCCGAACACATCATCGATTGCTTGTCAAAACTGGTGTAGCAAGAAAGTGGAAACAATGTCGAGAGCATGATTCATTCTCGTCCGGCCCGCAATATCGCATGGCTCCGGTAATCAATTACGGCCGATCAAAAAGTTCGTGACATTCGATTACACGAGGCTGATGGAATTGATATCGATCGGGAGACATTGACCGGCCGGCTAAGAATGAATGGAAGAGGTTACCCGAAGGAACAATGAAGTCGGTAGCTGAAAGGGAAACGGGGAAGACCCAGAAAATCGCAACGACGGCCAACAGGGAAAATCGATTCGCGATGGAAAGCGAAGAGGACATTGTGATCTCGTGAAATCCTCGGATTGGACATCGACGGTGCATTCAATTCATTCTTCTAAGCCTATGCTCTTGCTTCGTTTTTAATATGGAACGACCGATTGTAATCTTTTTTAATCTTTCGCCCGGATTTCATCCAACTGATGAGATCCCGGTCAGTCCCGATTGTGTACCATCTTTTCAGTTCTTTTAATTTCGTTTCGCGCTGGAGACTCTGCACGAAACTAAGGGGTTCTCGCATAAATTATTATTAATTTCACTATATGTTCGTTGATAATAAATACATTTTATATATTTAACAGCGTCTCCTGTTATAAAAAATGTAATAAAGCAGTGTATGTAGTGTATTATTAAAATTCTAGTGTTACGAATGTATACAATCTTAGTCAAATTTAAAATAAAAATTATGTGGTAATTTTTCGATAAAAATGAGACATAGAATGATACGGTTAATTATATGAGTCTGTGTCACGATAAAAAATTAATTCATCAGGTGCGTAATCCATATAAGTACATATGTATAGATATAAAAATATACACATGTTATACATATTACATAAGTATGCACATATAACATGTACATACATTAAACATATTATTTTAATATGCACATATAAAATGCACATATATTATATTACCTCCCTTTATTATACATTGTATTAAAATATTATATTAAAATGTACATATGGTACAAATTAGTGCATACAACATTTTTTAAATACGAGGAATAAAAAATGGAGATTCGTTTGAGATATGCGCAGAGAGTTCAATCAAAAGAATATTATGTATAACGAAGGGGTTAAAAGTACGAAACGATGGAAGAATCGCTGACTAATTCGACTGTCCATCAAGGGAGCGTCGATGCTGAGGATTACGATTAATAATCGGTACAGGCCGATCTCGATTAATAATCATTCGCGTGCAATGCACAAAGAGAAAAGAAGTGGCGCGTCGAGAAGCAACCAGCCGATCAATCCGATTGCTCTTCAATTATAGAACGATCCATCGAAAACTGATAAGCGTTTCGCAGCGATACATTGACAGCGACGGTAATAATAACCGGGTGATTATACAACGGCAGTTGTATTATCGGTCTGGCAAAAATGAGGGAAGATCGCGTCGAAGGTATTAGCAACGCATCGATACTAGGACTAATTCCGATGGTAACAGCAATAATCCAATGAAATTGATTATTGAATACCGATGTCCGTCAACCGCTATTGTTATTAATGCTCTGCCCACCGCGCTCTAACCGAGTTCCACGTATTAAGGGGATATTATAGTTGGGTACCGATAAAATCACTATATAAAATTGATGATTGATCCACGAATTAACTGTAGCTTCAATATTAATGCGGCGGGTATTCATTGCAAATTATGCGAATGAGCTTTGATACTTCGTACGATTTAATCTTAATTAAAGATCAGCCACAGTTGTTTTAATTAAAAATTTCTTCTCGATTTCAAATCGTGATATATTCAAAATATTACTGTTACTTGGGTGCGTTAGATTTTCGATATTTATAAGTATTTGATGCGAATATGTTGACGGGACGATGCGACGAGATAATAATGCGAAATGAAACGCGTTAACAGAACACGCATCGATAGAATAATGCGTCGACACAGTAACGTATCGACATGTAATGGGGTGTGATGGTATACAACATGTAGATGTTCAATACGTTGTGACACGACATGTTGTCATAACAATGCATCGAAATAACAACGCGTCGAAATTACAACGCATTGAAATGGGAATTCGTCGAAATAACAACGCGTAGAAATTACCACGGATTGAAATTTCAACTCGTTGAAATAACAATGCATCGAAATAGCAACGCGCCGAAATTACAACGGATTGAAATTGCAATACGTCGAAATTACAACGGATTGAAATTGCAATACGTCGAAATAACAACGCATCGAAATTACAGCGGTTTGAAATTGCAACTCGTTGAAATAACAATGCATCGAAATAGCAACGCGTCGAAATTACAACGGATTGAAATTGCAATACGTCGAAATTACAACGGATTGAAATTGCAATACGTCGAAATAACAACGCATCGAAATTACAGCGGTTTGAAATTGCAACTCGTTGAAATAACAATGCATCGAAATAGCAACGCGTCGAAATTACAACGGATTGAAATTGCAATACGTCGAAGTTACAACGGATTGAAATTGCAATACGTCGAAATAACAACGCATCGAAATTACAGCGGTTTGAAATTGCAATTCGTCGAAATAACAACGCATCGAAATAATAATGCATTGAAATAACAACGCGTCGAAAGCACAACGCATCAAAATAACAATGCACCGAAATTACAACGGATTGATATTGCAATTCGTCGAAATAACAACGCGTTGAAATTACACCGGATTGAAATTGCAACTCGTCGAAATAACAACGCATAGAACTGACAACGCATCAACATACAAATGACCATACAATGCGTTCACATATTCTAAACTGTCATACAAAACATCCATACACTACATCTGAAAAAAATACCTACATCATAAGTATAATTACTAATTACTAATGATACAAAGCAAATTTTTCTCTGCGAACTTAAACACGAAACTGAACGAAATAGTAAACTAACTAAAATCCCAAAGAATCATATCGTCATCCCAGCTACAGTTCAAAGTCCAACAGGGTGTTCGCAACCCCCTAACGCCATTAAAAAGCTTACCCCCGACTTAAACTCAACAATTCCACAATTTATTACACGAGAATTATCAATGGATTCTATTCCATTTCAGTACAGATTCTATACTAGTTTCTTAAACAATGAACTTCGTAGACAACGAAGTTCGTGCGTGGGATAAGTTCGTAAGGGAGGAAGTTTAGAACAAATCAGATTGTAGACCGATCAATTTCGTGGACGAGAAACTTGAAAATAGAGCGAGTTCGTCGAACAATCAACTCGGCGGATGAGTACCGACGATCCCGGTTGAATCCTGAACGTTCACGAGAAAAAAAGAGATTCCCACAATCTGTTCGACTTTCGTTGAAGCCCGGCCCGTACACGCTCGAATCTCGGCGGCACATTCCGCTTTCCTTGCGAACTTTTCTCTACGGTCACGCGGTGGAACGCTCGACGACGCCCGATGAAATATTCAGTCTCGCACGCTCGGCTTCCAACGGACCTCGTTAAGAATAGAATCTTTATTTCCATAAAATTCATAAGGGTCGACGTTCAACTTCTACGACGACGCGACGCGCTCCTTCTCGCAGCGCGGAGAAAAGTTCCAGCACGAACGCGCTCGAAAACAAACACCTCTCTTTCGCCCATGGAAACTCTAGCGAATTTTAAACTTACTTACGGCTTTGATTCTACATACGTTTCAGAGAACGCGGGCGAACTTCCGTCTTCGCTTGTCCGCCCCTGGAAACGCGTCGGCTACCTTGATTGGCGCGAAAATCAAATATATCTATCTAAAAATTAAAAAATCTAACGATCTAACATTCTGAAACTGTAAAAATTGAAAAATCTACGGATTCAGAAATGTTTAAAGCTTCAAATTTCCCATCATAACAATATTTCAAATTGTCTAATTCGGACACTCCGAAGTTATCTAACTCGTACATTCAAATTTACAAATCCAGTATTTAGGTATTTGGTAATTTGGGAATTTAGGAATTTAGGAATTTAGGAATTTGGGAATTTAGGAATTTAGGAATTTGAAAATTTGGGAATTTGGAAATTTATGAATTTGGAAATTTGGAAATTTGGGAATTTGGAAATTTAGAAATTTGGGAATTTAGGAATTTGGAAATTTAGGAATTTGGAAATTTCGGGAATTTGGGAATTGGGGAATTTGGAAATTTGGGAATTGGGGAATTGGGGAATTTGGGAATTTGGAAATTTGGGGATTTGGAAATTTAGGAATTTAGGGATTAAAGAATTTGGGAATTTTTAAAATGTGAGAGTTTAGGAATTTGGGAATTCAGAAATCTGGGAAATTAGAAATGTTGAAATCCAGAAATCTAGTAACCTAGTAACCTACAAATCTAAAATTCTAAAACTCTACCAATTTAGAAATTAGAGTATTTAAAAATCAACGAATGTAAGGGTTTTAGTAAACTTGTAATTTATATGCTTTACAATAAATGTATTATATCTATGTAAGAGATGATAGTTTAAGATGGGGTAGTTTGGTATTTGGTAGTGAACCTTATTTCAATTTATGCCAGAAAATAAATTATATTTCAATTCGTATTTGAAAATAAATTATATCTCGATCCGCATTCGAAAATAAATTAAATTTAAAAAGAAATCAATATTTCCCTGCCGGTTTCCTGATTATTGGAATACCTTGCGCATTCTAGCATCCATTTTTATCGAGCCGGTATTTCGTACAAATTTATCGGTCCGTTCGCGAAAGCAACCCCGTGTTTCCATTTCCGGAAACACGGTGCCCATTCCCGGGTCCTTTGTGTCCCCTTCCTTTTTCCCTTTCGCGCGATACAACATAGAGAATCTCGTCTCGGCGGCGTTCAATCCGCTCGCGGAATCTCGCATTGTTCGATCGAAACGCACGTGCGTACACATACGTCGCTTAATTATCCCCGTTAACGAAGGGCTCGCGGTTTGCCGTGCGGTGCAAGCCGCCGATCGATAGATCGATCAGACGATTTGCTCTTTGTCGAACGCCGGGGACCGCACCGGGATCGCTGTAAGACGCGCATTAATTAAGAGATCGACGGAAGACGCGCTGGCAATTAGGCGATCGCGATAGATGCACGACGGAAACTGCCTTGTGGATCCTTAATTGAAGAGGATTATAGCAACGGATAACTAAACCCTGTTCCTTCCACCCCTGCGTGTCTCCTCTCTTGACCTTATACGCTTCATGTCGATCGTTTAATAAATCCGTCTCCCCTTTATCCTGTATCGACATATCGCATGTGGAGAATTAATTAAGGAATTTTAAATTAGAAATATGAAAATTGGGAAATTCGAATTTTGTGCTGTCGAATGTGATGTTGATTTGTTTGGGATATGGATAAGGATGAGGGGGTGGTCTTTAGGAATCAGGTATATAAATTTGGCACAATTTTGATATTTTAATATTAGAAGAATTGCTGAATTTCTAAAATGGTAATTTTACAACTAAATTAAGAAATCCTTACTTACCAAAGCTTCAATACGTAATCGTTGAAAAATCTTAATTTCTAATCTTTTGAAAACGTAAATTCATGATCTTTCAAAAGTGTAAATTTCCAAGTCACTAAACTTTCAAATTCTTTAATTAGCAAATTTTAAACTATTCAAATTTAAAAATCTTGATACTACCAAAATTTCATTATCATCAAATTTACACTGCTTAAATATCCAAATCCTCGAATTTTTAAATGTATAAATCTTGAAATTTTTAAATGTACAAAACGTCAAATTTAAAAATGTCAAAAATCCCAAATCATCAAATCTCACAATTCCCAAATTCTCTCTATCGAAGTTTCCAAATTCCTGAATCAACATATTTTAAATTTCAAAACTACCAACTCATCGAATCTTAAAATTCTAATATTCCCAAATGCACGCAATCGAAATCTCCAAACTCCTGAAACCCCAAATTTTCAAATTTAAAAACTCCCATATCATCGAATTCCAAAATTCTAATATTCCCAAATTCACTCTATCGAAATCTTCAAATTTCTGAAATCCCTAATATTGAAATTTTAAAACTCTTCTATCATCGAAATCCGAAATTCTAATATTCCCAAATTCACTCTATCGAAATCCCCAAACTTCTAAAAATCCAAATGTTCAAATGTCCATATTTCCATATCTCGATTTCCCGAAATACTCAAATTCCCAAATCTCCAAATCCTCGATTTTTCAAATTAGTCTCACAACAACAACAAAAAAGAACATCAACCGTATCGAACAGAATTGAGTCGATTAAAAGAGGTTCGTCCACGTACAAAGACAGGCTCAGGGAGTAACGTTAAATACGTCACGATTCAATATTTCCCGGCTACCTTTCAGCAGGCTTTAACTACCGGTTGATTTACACGTGTGTGCGAGTCCGAAACGAAAAAGAGCATGACCGGTTCTCGCGGGCCGATCGCACGACAATCAAAGAAATAAACGGAAGGGAGCTCCTTCTTCGAAGGAAGCAGAAGGATCGAGCCGTTGGCCGGCGCGTGTTTAAATACCTACAGGATAACCTTTCACCGCGACCCGGGAACCCTCTAGGGCCGTTTCTATATGTAGAGGAGGGTGATCATTAATTAATACCTTCCGGGACGGGGCGAATCATGAATCAACGCCGCGTCTCGACGGCGTGGCAAAGCGCGGCGCTTCTCACAAACATGCTTATCTCGTTGCAGCATCGACTCGATCCTATGCTGATAAACAATGCGTCACAGGATGCTTATCAATCATGCAACGTCTCGTCCCGGACAATTAAACGGATGATTATTAACAGGAGTTCGATGAATACGTGTGACCTTGGGTATAGGTTCTTTTTTGGCTTGCTGCTTTGCCGTCATGTACCCATGGCGAGGAATACGTCGCATTCGTATCGTTTGTCTTAGTGGTAATATGGATTTTGGATAGATTATTGGATTTTCTTGTTTGTGCAGCTGCGAATTTTGGAACTTTGAAATTGGAGGAGTAAAATTTTTGAAGATCGAATTCAGAAACGTGGAAAGTGAAAATTAGATATTTAGGATTTCATGTTTGGAAATTACTACATTTGTAAATTTGGGAATTGGGGAATTTAGGAATTTGGGAATTTAGGAATTTGGGAATTTGGGAATTTGGGAACTTGGGAATTTGGGATTTCGGGAATTTACAAATTTGGGGTTAAAGAATTTGGGTAAATTGAAAATTTGGGAATATAGAAATTTAGGAATTTGGAAATTTGTGAATTTGAGTATTTGGCTATTTGGGAATTTGGGAATTTAGGAATTTAGAAATTTAGGAAGCTGGGAATTTGGGAATTTGGTGATTTATGAATTTTTATATCTGAAAATGTGGATCTGAAAATTTGAAAATTGGAAGTTTGGAAATTTTGGAATTTAGGAATCTGGGAAACTAGAAATGTTGAAATCCTGAAATTTAGAAATCTAGTAACCTAAACATCTAAAAATCTAAAAATCTAGAAGTCTAAAAGTCTAAAAATTTAGAAATCTAGAGTCTCAGAAATTTCTAAATCTTCAAATTTTCAATCTTAACAACATTTCAAATTGTCTAATTCGAACACTCAAAAATTACCAAACTTATACATTCAAATTCACAAACCACAAAAGTTATAATTAATCCATTCATCCATAAAATCTCGAAAATCTCTTCGTTTTTCAATACCAACATTCCAGTATCACAAGTTTTTAAACATGACCCATCAATTTCATATATCGCACGATCATAAAATACGTTCAGCGAATACAAGTAGCCGAGAGAGTAATTTTTCTTGTTATTCTAATAAGATGCCGAGTATAATGAACAGATATCCGAACACTTCGCGCAATGATATGATCATAGGGTAATGTTATGAAGTGTAGTTGAATAGGTGCGACGTAAGGATGCGATGTAACGCAAACTACGTGTACACTAGGTGTTATGAATATTAAAACTGCGTGGCGTGTTTGCCGAGAGTTAATTAACTTGATTGATCGATTCTTTCCTTTCGAACTTGTTGAATGGGTTCGATATTTCTTGCATATCATCAAACGTATAAAGTTAATGAATTCTTCTTTTGTAACTCCTAGAACTTCGAGATTTAATATTGTTTTGTATTAATTCTCACTTTATTTATCATACTTTTTGTATATTATATACATTTTCACTTTACGTATTATACTTTATATGTAATACATATATTTTTATTATATCTATCGTACTTTCTAGGTCTTATATAAACTGTCAGATTATTTATTACACTTCATATGTCTCACATAGGATATCAATTTATTTATTATACTTTATATGTCTTACATAAGCTTTCATTTTATTTGATGTATTTTATGCGTATTACAAATATTTTTACTTTATTTAATATATCTTTTATGTATTCACATATTCTTACTTTGCAATTTTTATCTGGCAAAATCAATTTCGTAACTAATTCATTATGAAAATAGGTTTCAGCACCGAGTCTCGATTGATTGATCGGTTCACCAATTCTTTTGTACCATACAAAGCGGGTCCAATATTTCTTACGTGTCCTCGAACTGAAAAGCTGATATATTCTTATCTCGTAACTTCAACAATTTTAACTTTTAATGCTGAAAAATGAATATTTCATCGTTTCAATTTTCAATATCGAATTGTACAACGCTGTCGACTTTCAATTTCGAACTTTTAAATTACAAAATTTCAAGGTTCCTCGGCACCGATTGATTGATCGATTCATCGATCCTGCGAGTTGAAACTTATTGAATAAATCTGATATTTTGTACGTACCTTAACGACACTGAAATATGATGCATTTTACATCTCGGTTCCAGAATATGCAGAATAAATTAAAAATTTATTTAAATAATGGTGTTGCTCCATTTTCATTATAAACAACCAATATCATAAATAACTTATATAGTCTGATTATGAGCATCGAACAGAAACCTCGGTTGCAGAATACCAATATTGTTCGAATATCAAATTGTTGAAACTCTCAGACGTTCGTTACTACGAAATGGAATCAATATCATCGAAGTTAGGGTCCGGTTCCTCGGGCTGAGATTCGGGAATCTGGATTCTCTGGAGTGTCCACGTGAAGTTATTAGATAACAGGAAGGCGACGATGTAATCAGGAAGAACAACATCGATATAGGTTACGATATCGATGCGGCAGTTCGCAGCGAGGCTTCAACGGGTTAGGAAACTATAACGAGATAGTCGGCGCCGCATCTAGAGATAATGTAACTTTGTTACGTGTTTGTCTCGTAACTTGATCGAGCAGACAGTGAACTTACGTGTACAAACGGTAAACGTAATTTATTCATGAACATTCGAATGTTCATGACGCAGCACACATTGTAATTTCGTTGTCGAAGATGCGGCGAAACTAGAAACTCGCGTTGGCGAGCAGCCTCGCATATTATCGTCCAAACACGAGTGCACTCGTTCTCTCGTGTAAATTACAACCTGGGCTGCTCAACAATTTTTGAGCTTCTTACTTCTATTAATATTTTCGTTTGGCACTAACTACATTGGGAATTTTGGAATTAGGGAGCTTCGTGATTTGAAAATTGCGGAATTTAAGGGTTTTGAGATTTAGCAGCTTCGGTATTTGAGGGTTTTCAGATTTGGGAATTTTGACAATTGGGAGTTTTGAGAATTAGGGATTTTGGGTTTTAGAGTTTTGAGATTTAGGACATTTGAGAGTTTTGGAGTTTGAGAATTTTGAAATTTGAGAATTATGGAACTTAGGGCTTTTTTATTTTAGGAATCTGGGGAGTTCAGACATTTCGAAATTTAGGGATTTGAAAATTTAGAAATTAAGGAGCTTAGCGACTTGGGAATTTAGGAATTTTTTAATTTAAAAATTTGGGGAGTTCAAGTACTTGCAACTTAACAATTTGGAAATTTAGAGATTTGGACATTTAGGGACTTGTAAATTTAAGGCTAGAGAACTTAAAGAATTGAGTATTTAGAGATTTTAAAGTCTACTAATTTGGGGAGTTTAGACATTTCGAAATTAGCAACTTGGAAATTTAAGGATTTGAAATTTTAGGGATTCGGAGATTTAGAGATTTGAGATTTTAGGAATTTGAGGATTTAGGGATAGTAAATTCATGTTAAGGATTTGTTAAATTAGGAATTTGAGAATTTAGAAATTTGCGATTTTGGAATTTGAGAATTTAGCAGTTTAGGAATTTAGGCACATGAAAACCTAGAAAATCGTGATTTCGGAATTTTTGAATTTGAAAATTAAAAAATGTTATGATTCAAAAATAGAAATTGGATTTGGAAATTTGCATATTGAGGATTTCGCATACCAAGATATATACGAATCTAATCATTCGAAATTCCGAAATTCATTAGTTCAAAGATTAAAAACCAAAGAAGCTTAAAAATGAAAAATTTCAAGACATCATGAATTCGTCCACATGCAAATTTACAGAATACCAACATTGTAAAATTGTATAAATTCAAGACTCTACTAAAATAAAATCCAAAAAACTTCCCACCTTCGCATCTCTCAAATAACCATCCTGCCATAGAAACTGAATTACAATTTCCTAAATCATATCCCACTATATTCGTACCGCAAAGTGTACACCAAACACCAAGAAACATTCGTACAATATTCCCTCGCATACAACACCGTCATCGACTAATTTCCCACGATGACAATTCGATCGGAGATTCTCGTTAACGAAATCGAGTCTCGTTTTCTATTGTCCGGGTATCTCGATTGAATTCGTATCTTCCGGCGTCTTCGTGTGCCACGTCTCGTATGTTGAACCGAGCACGATATTTCCACATCGAAGCAATTCTCGAGCCGGCTTGCGAGTTTATCGGGTCGGATTTATGGGCTCGATTTTTAAGTAATCTTCGAGCTCGTTGTTCCCGTCGGTGGTCCCGGGGGACGCACTTTCGCGGAGCTCGTTGATTCCGTTCGAAGCTCGCGAGATAGCGGCCGTTTAAAACGGATGTTTATTGTAACCGATGCCCGTTAGTTTTATGGCGCAGCTGGTGCCGCTTATCGGCAGCTACGAAAGTGGCAAACTGCTCCTCGATGAATATTTCAGCGATTATTTACGGCATAAACGGCAAACGGCAATACGGTTACCGTTCCGCGCTCGGGTTTCAATTACTCGTCGATAGTGATGGCCGCCGTTTGCGACGTTCCGCCTTTTCCTTAAACGGAAAAACTCATCGCCGTGACAGCGACTTTACGAGCCGAACGAATCTATCGTAATTCAGGGCTGCACACTTTGAATGTCTCGTTGTATCTGCGTCTATGCAGTCGCGGTTTCTGGCCCGCGATCGCATCATCGAGAAAAGGGTGTCCGTCACTGTTAGGTCTCGTAATTAGAATTTTTGAACTTTGCAATTTGGGAATTTTTGAATTTTTTAAATTTTAGATATTTGCGATCTTAGAGTTTTAGTATTCTTAGAAAGTATACTTAACTCTAGTATTCTTAGAGTTTTAGAAAATTTTGAAATGAAAAAAAGCAGTAATTAGGAAATTCAAGAGATGAATAATGTAGTAATTAAGAAAGTAAGAAATCTACAAATATAAAAATTCGATAATGTAGAAATAACTCACCTAAAAAATGGGCTACTCAATCTACTTCGTTTGCATCACAGTCTCGCTCGAATTTTATCGCAGCAATGGATAAATTATCGTAAATTTGCTTGAAAATTACGAATCTTACTTGGAAAATATTACATCTCCAATTTCGGTAAATGATTATACGTCTAAAGAACCTAGATTCTAGATTGTAAAGATCGCAAATGTATTTATCAGTAACTACAAACTTTCAATCTCCACAATGCGCGATTAAAAATTACTAAATTTCCCAAATAAGTAATACAGTAATGACAGAATAGGATATTCCTCCATCATTTCAGTAACCAAAGACTGCGCTACGTTGATGCTTAACTCTATTGCGATCAGTTAGAATTGAACGAGTATACTTCATGCATCGCAACACGACTGCAGTATCCCATTATCTCAACCTCGAATTCATGGGATAGAATCTCATTCAGCATGTGACTTACGTTATAATGAAGATGAATTTCTTCGTTACGGGACTTGATGAGAGACACGAGTGAGATGCTAATGATAGCTTGAATTTAACTATTGTTGAAAGGAATGATCTACTGCTGCGAAATACGTTCTTAATTTTCCACTGCTTTCATCTTCCAAACGTTTTATTCGCGACAATCTAAATATTGTTGCATTTATTCTTGATTGCAATCGTTCTTAAAAATAGCTCCTGATTCTCTCGTTATCAAATTTATGATAACGGAATGATTATTTGACATATAATACTTGAATACATGTTAATTAAAAATTATTTTAATTGTTGTAGTGTCTCAATTAAAAATTGTTTTAATTGTTCTAGGTTTTTTATTGCAAATTATTTGACATGATCTAGTCTTTTAAATTATTTTAACTGTTCCTACTTACTTCGTTAAAAATTCTTTTAACTGTTCTAGTTGTTTAATTATAAACTATTATAATTATTTGATTAATTACAAATTGTTCAAACAAAAATTGTACTAATCATTTCACTTATTTGAAAATTGCGGTATGTATGTAATAAAAATGAAATTAAACGAAACAATAAAACAAAATGAAACTGCGACGGATACAACTCACGAAATTACAAAATTTATGTACGAATTAAATATCGAAATTAAACGAAGCGGTATTTTAAATTCGAAGCACGAAAAAATTGTATTTTTTAAAATCATTTTTAAATATGTTAACAGGACCGACGTTCGACAAACTTCACGCGTCCGAATAAAATAATTTTCTCGACACAACCGATAACCAATTTTCTAGTAACTTGCAATAAATAATTATTAACAAATGACCGTCTTTAGCATCGTACAATTTTCCGCTGTGTAAAGCATTAGATACGATCGCGTGACTGCCAAATGGAATTCTGAATTCGCAATCTGAACAACCCCCAAAACGATCAACATTCAGGATCACGGTTGCCCTAACGTCCTGTATCTTTAATTCTCGCATATCCTGCGCGATCGGGGCTCCACTATTTCGAACAATGCGATCGTAGATCATGAAACGGGCGCAGCGGAGAAAGAGTAAAACGAAAATCGGCGTGAAATCGGCGTCTCTTCGAACGGATATCGTCGAATGCAGTCGGTCGCGATTTCAGTTCATCCAACAGAGGATTGCGTATCGTCGTTTACGAGATCGATAAATCTCCGAGTCCGTAGGCGACGGACGAGCAACGATTTCACGCGTGCATCGTTGTAAATAAACGAAATTTACTACGAATTACACGGACGTTCCCCGACGCTGAAATCCAAGAAACCGATGTACTATATTATCCCCGATATAAATTATTCCCATTGCGTTCTATTCGTTGAGCAAAACGTTTCATAATTTCTGTACAGAGAGTCACGTTTCACCTCTTAACCCTTATTGGGACTCCGCATGAGGTATGCAGGTATAACCCACATTTTATGAATTAAGCTTCTCGTTTTTCTTTCTATTTTTCGCTTTGTGACGGATATAGCCAGTTTGTTTAAATATGATACGTGTAATTTGTGAGTGTGATAATAATAATAAAATAATGGTGCCTATGCACGTGTATGAATAATGCAATAATAATAATACACATAAAAAACATATTAATAGAATATTGTGTTAATTTATATTATATATTATATTGTATTAATTTAACATTTATTAAACATATTCATAGTACAGTATATAAAAAATAGTATATATGTGAACATATTTATAATATGTCTCCAAGTTCCAAAATTGCAAAGTTTGGATTCACAATTTAAGAAGCCTTAAAGTACCAAAGCTACAAAGTTTAAAAATTAAAAATTTTATTAAATTTCCTAAATTTCTAAATGATAAAGTCACATAATTTGCAGTTAATATGAAGTACTAAAATTATTAAATCTACTAATTCGAACCTTCTAAAATTGTAAAATTCTACAACTCTAAAATTCGAGCGCTCTAAAATTCCAAGATTTAAAAATTCAAAATCTAAAAAATTTCGACACTGCAAAATTCAAATGTCCAAAACTTTCAAGATTCCAAAGTTCCAAAGTTCAAAAATTCAAAAATTCCCAAACTGCAAAATTCTAGACCCTAAGGTTAC
Organism: Coelioxys conoideus; assembly: GCA_947623535.1. Lineage (NCBI taxonomy): Eukaryota > Metazoa > Arthropoda > Insecta > Hymenoptera > Megachilidae > Coelioxys > Coelioxys conoideus. Next base: position 12,662,671 of record OX392457.1, on the reverse strand, counting down.
AAATATTTTAAGTTCCCAAACTGAAAAATTCAAATGATCAGAAACTCTAAAACTCCAAGATTGCAAATATCTAAAATTCACAAAATTAAAAAATTCCCAAACAGCAAAATTCAAATGACCAAAAATTCTAAAACCCCAAACTTGCAAATATTTAAAATTCACAAAATTCGAAAATTCTCAAACAGCAAAATTCAAATGACCAAAAATTCTAAAACCCCAAACTTGCAAATATTTAAAATTCACAAAATTCGAAAATTCCCAAACAGCAAAATTCAAATGACCAAAAATTCTAAAACCCCAAAATTGCAAATATTTAAAATTCACAAAATTAAAAAATTCCCAAATTGCAAAATTCAAATGACCAAAAATTCTAAAACCCCAAAATTGCAAATATCTAAAATTCACAAAATTAAAAAATTCCCAAACAGCAAAATTCAAATGACCAAAAATTCTAAAACCCCAAACTTGCAAATATTTAAAATTCACAAAATTCGAAAATTCTCAAACAGCAAAATTCAAATGACCAAAAATTCTAAAACCCCAAACTTGCAAATATTTAAAATTCACAAAATTCGAAAATTCCCAAACAGCAAAATTCAAATGACCAAAAATTCTAAAACCCCAAAATTGCAAATATTTAAAATTCACAAAATTAAAAAATTCCCAAATTGCAAAATTCAAATGACCAAAAATTCTAAAACCCCAAAATTGCAAATATCTAAAATTCACAAAATTCAAAAATTCAAAGATTTCAAACTTCCTACGTTCAGAAATTCCCAAAGTGCAAAGTTCAAACGCCCCGAAATTCAAATATTTAGACTGTAAATTTCTAAACATAAAAAATTTTTTCATAACATAACAAATCTTCCTGAATTGTAAAAAATGTTCCATAATTCCAAAATTCTAATCTCTCAACGTCCTAACATCCCAAAATCGTGAAGTTCCATTTCTTCCACCCAACGGATGGACATGTAAAAACAGACCGAGCTCGCGTCCTACATAATTTTCACTATAAATTTTAGATAAGTACAATTTTTTACGAGTCTTAAAAAACTGGCGATTCGAGGGAGTTCATTACATCATCATAAATCCATTTTATATTAGTCTTTGTTGGACCAACCGTCCAGAATTCTATGGAAATCTTATTCTTTTACGGTCGCATTCTTCGTTGCGCTCGTTTCCGTTGTTTTTCCGAGGTTCCGTCTGTTTTTTTTTTTACTCTCTCTCTCTCTCTCTCTCTCTCTCTCTATGCCCTCAGTCATTTTGCTTCATTTTATTTTCTGCCATTCTATTTTGCCTACCTTGAAACTTATCTCGCTGCTACTTTTTTCGACTGCTTTATTCCCAGTTTTCTGGGGTCTCTCCGCCTTTAGTACGTTATATTTCATCAAGTTCCATTATTCTTTTATTCTTCCGTTCGCTTAAAATATCCCTCACTTTTCCCACGCTTTTTACTACATTTGTTTCGCCGTGTTTCATTTTCTTCGCGTTTACGTCACGGACGATTAACGGATCCTTATTCAAATGATTTAATTAACCGTGAAATCGTCGGACATATTGTTTCGATCAAAAACAGCGGTGCGATGGAGCAAAGTATAATTTTTTAACGTGATCCAAATCATCGAGTGCACCCTTTGCGAAAACGAACCGAAATTAAGAATGAAACTAGCTGAAATTTAAACACGACGAATAATCGATTTAATCTGAACGTTTTTCGTACGATAATCACGAATTCGTAGAATCGGGCCAGACTTATTTGTTTCGTTAATAACGCAGCTGCACTAATTAACGTGTTTACTGCAATTTTACTTATCTCCGAAGGTGAACAAGACTTCACGCTCCGGCGAACGAATTGCAACATAATTACTCGCTTAAGCGACATTAAAACGCGTTACATTTGAAAATGATTTCTTGCCGGCAAGTGCAGCGTACTTAATGGCCGGTATGCAAATCGCGTTCGCTGTTTCTAAACGCTTGTTTAGCGTTAATGCAATGAGAACATTCGAACATCTCGACTAACACCGACTTACGCTACGGCACTTCGTTATGACACTATTTGGAGCCTCTCGTAATATCGAGAATATTGTCGTTGAATTTTGTAATATTACGACGCCAAGATAATTGTTGCTGAATTTCATGATATCATAATACCAAAAATATTGTTACTGAATTTTATAATATCATAACATGAAAAAATATTGTTCCTGAATTTTATAATCTCATAATATCAAGAATATTTATGCTGAATTTTTTTACATGGTAATGTCAAGAACATTGTCGATGAATTTTTTGTAATATCATAATATCATGAATATTGTTGATGAATCGTACAATATTGTAATGTTATCAATATTGTTGATGAATTTTATAATACTGTAACTTCTAAGAATATTATAATTGTATGTAATATCATAACGCAACGAATATTGTTAAGTTTTATAACAATATAATACTGAGAATACAGTGGCTGAATTTAGTAACATAATCTGAAGAATATTGTCACTGAATTTCACAATATCACAATATCAAAAATATTGTCGTACAATCTTGTTAAATAATAATGTTATGCATATAATTGGTGAAATATTTCAACAAAAAATTACAGAAATATTAATCGCAAATTTTGCCACAACTCGATTTCACACTTTCATGTAGCATAATATTAATATACTATATGAGATTACGTGATTTTATCAGTATAAGTTGTGAAAAATAATGGAATAAAAATAAACTTGAAGTAAAGTAAAAATTATACAATAGAAAGTCGATGAATATTTAAACTAAATAATATGTGAAATATTTGTATCTTCAGTGATAATATCGCCAATGATATCGCTTTCACATTTTGCGGAAATAAAAATTCTGCCACGGATGAGTTTAATGAAATTTATCGACGAACAACGACACACAAAACAAACGAATCGCATTAATAACGGAAAAATTTCATTCTGAGACTGGAATAAATGGAATCAGCTCTCCTCTGAAATTCGTTTAAATACCACTGATATTTTTCAATTTTTTTAATAAAATATTGTATACAAAATGTTCTGCTTTCCTAAGTTTTAAAACATGCGAACTGAATTTCACATTTTCATGAGAGACGTAAATAAAATGAACCTGGGACAGAAAAATTTAATTTTGTATGTTTGACACGAAGTGACGGTGATTCTATACTTTGAAATCATTTTTAATATTTTAACAACGTAGCAAGAGTGATACCGTAGCATTGTTATATAATAACATAATGAAGTAATACAACAATAAAACAAATGAAAGAGTGATACAACTTAACAGTAGAATGACAGCATAGTAATTAAATAATAGAGTGAAGTACAGAAACAGCAGAGTGGTGAAATAGTAAAAAAGTAGAATACTACCACAATTGAATAGTAAGATGATAAAATAGTTCATAAAAACAGCGGTAGAGTGATATAATATAATAGTAGGAAAATAATACAGTAAATAAAGTTGTATATGTAAATAAAATTGTAAAGTTGTACAATGAAATATAGTGGATAGTGAGAAACTGAAACAGTAGAATAGTATTTAGTGAAAAAGTGAAATGGTGGAATATATTTAGTAATAAAGTGAAAGAGTAGAATAGTATTTATTAAAAAAGTTAGACCATAGAATACTAAATGGCAAGAAAGTGAGACAGTAACATAGAAAATAGTGAGAAAGTGAAGCGGCAGAATAGTACCAAGTGAAAAAATGAGGCAACAGTAACACAAGGTGGCAAAAAAATAATGCAAGAATGCAAAGAAAGCGAGCTTAAGATGAACAAAAAAAAAATTCGAAAGAACTCACGATCGACCACGAAGAACAAGAATCAGGAAACTCATATTATGCCGATTGATAACATCGGTAACTTTCACAATTTTCTCCGACGCGAAAGAATAACAAAAAGTTCGACCAGAAGAAACTTCATGAAATCTATCGGCGATCAACTGCGTATAAAATACGAAGAAACACCGGGAACAATTTTCAATTCGATAAATCGTTCGGGTTTTCTTAGCCGGTATCGTTCTATCTGGAAATTTAATATTCGTTTCAGGCACTGGTTACCCTTAACCGCTTACCAGAAATTTTACCCGCGGCCGTTCATCAATTTTTCACGGGCTGAATCGTTGAACGTTCGTCAAAGAGACGTACAACTTCCTCGTCCTATATCGCACTAACCAGAGGGACGGCTGGGTGGGGGGCGGCCCGAGGGTGGGGGTGTTCCTTTCAACGAATTTGCACGGCGTATTTGCGCTCATTCGCATAGCTATTTGGCTTTTGCGTTTGCACACAGATAATTATAATCGAAGCCCCGACGATTCGCGGCCACGAGGCGGCGGCTTTAATTAATCACGATGAATAACGACGGAGCCACGCGAAACTTCGTTAGCTTGCAAATTTCACGGGACCCTCTTTCTTCTTCTCCGACGATGAATTTCCTTTTCCCTTTCTCGCCTCTTTGATTTTCCGCCCGTAGTTCCCACTTTTCTTTCCCGTTTCGCTAACGAATGTCGGCCACGCCCTTACGAAAAGTCAACCCCCCTCCCACTGTTTCTCGTTTTATCAATGTTTCGATAAATTCGTTAATGGACAGATTTATTGTATTCAAGATCATCGGATCTGTTATTCGCTGTAATATTTTGTATTCGTTCGAGCGTGTTAGATAGCATCAATTTTGCATTTTAGGTCACTGTGATAGCAGCCGTGCGATCAGCAAAATTAGATTTCGACCTGGGATTGTACCAGGCTTTTAATAGGTGAATTATTCAGGCAATTTGAATTTCGGATTTGGGACAATGATTTGTATAGTTTGAATGTTTATGGTACCGAGAGCTGTTCTAAAATTCTAGTATACCAAAGTTTCAAATATTAAGATTCTGAACTTGCGAAATTCCAAGGTTTTATTATTAAAATATTCTGCAATCTTTGAATTCTAGAATTTTTAAATTTAAAAATTCAAAAATTCTACAATTCCGAAATTCTACAATTCTAAAATCCCAAAGTTCCAGTACCTACTTCAAACTCCAAACTTCAAAAATCTAAATATTGTGCAGTGTTAAAGATTCTAAAAATTCCTGTATTCGAATATCAAGGAGCCCAAAACAAAATTACAAAATTTGAAAGTTCCAAACATGCAAATACCAAAAATTCTTAAAGATCCAACAGCCAAAAATATAAAAATTTCAAGTTTCCATTCCTATAAAACTTAAAAATTTCAAACTTTCAACCCTCCAATATACGTATCATATAAATATCACGCCTAATCTTTCCCAGTCCTCCCGTAATCAAACACATCCGAAACCAAAATCCCATAATCTCTCCGCGGACCCACGCGCACTGAAATCTCCGCTAAATCCACCTGCAATCGTTTCCTATCGCTTTCCTCGACCAACAAGAGCAGCAAAAAGCAGAAACGGAATCGTTCGAAATCAAACACGGCACAGCTACGATTAAATAAGTTGCGCAAACGTAGACAGCTCGATCGAGTGTCCCGACCGTAGCAGATCGCAGAACAAATTGCAGAGGGTATCAGTCGGTAATTGTGATTAATTGGAAGAAGCTCGGAAGGTGATTTTCCTGGAAATTCAGCCAGTATATAACGATACGAGGATCCGTAAGAAAGGCAACTAACAGATCCATAATCTTTCGATCATTTCCAAGGTTCCTTTACCATTCGCCGTTTCGAATCACCTTACGCCGGGGCAGCAACATTCTGACGCTAGATTGCGGAACAAATTGGCGGGAATTTAGCCCCGGAGATCGTGATTAATCGGGATAGACCCTACCGACATCATCCTTCCCAGATACTCGCTGGAATATTACACGCTATTAACCCGCGATTCTAATCGGCTGATTATGGACGTCGTTTTTAATTGCGATGTCGCGGCTGATTAACGCTGTCGACATCGAGTACGGTTAGACTTCGGATGAAATACCACATCTTGCTATAACAGGACAATTCGGGATTTGGAACTTTTAACAAATTCGATGAATTCGATTCAAAAGTAGTTGCAATTTCTATATGACGATGATAATGAGCAACTTTGAACTAAAACATATACACACTTTTAATCAAACATATACATACTTTCATTGATATCAGACATTGTTAACATCGAAATCGTATCATAAATTTTATATCTGCGATGTCAATGACGGTTTGTCTAAAAATTGTTACATTAAGATGACGAGCATGTGAATGAACGTTGTTCATTTTAGGTAAATTAGATTGCAAATCGGGTTATTATATACTCCATCCTTAGATATTATCCATCTTCATCAAAATATGACATTTTAATGTAACGAGATTCTAAAAACGTCTTCAAGCAACATTGAAAGTATGAAGGAATCAGTGTCAAATTGATTAAAAATAATGTTAGGCGTTCTAATGTCCGAAATACAAAGTGATATAATAAAATACGTACTTCTAATACTCATATCAAGCATAAAATTGATAATAAACGTCAAGAATGATCTGTTTGAACATTTACAACTTTAAAATAGCCGACATATCGTTAATAAAACGAGTACAGGTTTATAATACATATTACTTCAATGAAGCCGAATATAAAATATATTTTATACTTCAATCCAATAAATTAAATTATCTTTCATTTGGTGCACGATTCACAAACGTTCTATCATATATTCCGTCCTTAAAAATGGAACTAATCGTCAACTACAAAATCCGGAAGTGACAATGCAAATGTTGACCACAGTCTACGGCTAAACGACGCGAGCCAGTTGTGAAACACGCTATAGAGAAAGAAAAATTGATGCATTGCAGCTGGTTCTCAGCCAGTTACACCCATATTTTAAACGAAATCGAGAAAAGTAATGTTCGGCATACCTCGGTCGCGTTCTAAGCGGAAAGCTGCGAGTCAGTCCGGCGATATCCGGCGTTTAAACGCGTAGCTGTTGGAGCGCAACAGAAGCAATAAAATCAGCAGCTCGTTGCAAAACGCTCGGACCCATTACGGTTCGAATCGCAACGTCCCCTGCTCTCTTTCGACGGGATAATTAATTCCGAATAGCTTTCGCGCGACTGCGAAAGTAATCACAATAGATATTAACGCGAACAGGACAGAATCGTGGCTGCAGTGAAATCCGCTTTCTAGCCGCGCGTTCCATTAACCTTCCCTGTCCAGATAGCCATTACGGAATATCGTTGCTCGCGAAGCGTTAACGCTTAACGAGGCTAATGGAGCCCCATGGACTGTCTCGGCAACTTTCAGGGATCATCGAATGGTGCCAAGGTGGGTTTTTCTTTTACGCCCACCGCTCCGGCGTTTCGCGATCGTCGGTATTAATCGACACGCGACCGGAATATACCGTGTCTTTCACACTTGGTCGATCCTGGGACACTTCGTCATAGCGTTCTTCCCTAGTTTTACCTTTCTCCGTACAGCGCGCAACCCAGGAATTGGCGCGTGAGAAGATTGGAACGAAACATAAGAAGAACGCCCTATCCTCACCGTCAATCCTTCGAATTTGATGCCGATTGACGATCGCCAATTGCTGATTGTGTTCAGAGTTGCATGATTCCTATAATATATTATCCGAGGTCAGGAACACTTCTTTAAGACAAGCTGAAAAGGCTTTACAAAAGAAGTTTCCCTGACCTCGGATAATATATTATAGGAATCATTCAACATTGATCAGATTGTTTATATTCATTGAGATAACTGGTATACATGACCACGCGAACCAATAAGATCCTACCACTGAAAATACGAGTGAGTCGGTACGCCAATTCCTGGGTTGTAGATAGTGGTTACTGCTGTCGGATAAAGTGTTCATCCCATGGTGAGATACAGAAGCGACGTGATCTCACGAAATGGAAATTAATGAAGTCAATTGGGAGGGAGGAAAGAATGATCAACGATTTTTATTTTTTAAGCGATGGATCGGCTCGGAAGATCGAAATTGGAAGAATATTTTGCTGTTTTTTAACCATTTGCATTTGGACGCAACAAAAAAATTTCCAAATCGCTAAATTCTTCTTTCCGGATTAACAAATCCCTAAATTCTCCAACCCTCGCATTTCCAATTTTCAGATTTCCAAATCCTCAAACTTTCATATCCTAGAAATCCTAAAATTCTCCATTTCCATTCCACGAAATCCATAAATTCTCCAATACTCGAGTCTCCAAGTGCACAAATTCAAGAACTCCTAATTTCACGTCACGGTAATTGGTTTTACCAAACCACAGGAAGTCCAGAAAGACAAACATCGTAAAACAGACCGAAAGCTACTGGTTGTTGCGAGAAAAATTCCGTCTGCTCGATCTTTATCTGAATGTGTTTCCAGGAACGCGATATCTCACGACTGGACCCTCTCGAATCCGTTGCTATTAATCACGATTAACCAGCTAAATCCCTTCTAGTTTCTTCCGGTTGATTCTTTCTCGTTACACGAGCTTTATTTTCGGACTTATATTACCCGACCTCGACAGAAAATGTGATAGAGTGGAAGTAAATTTAAATTCAAGAAAAGAAAATCAATTTAATTAATTAGAAACTTCTGCAATTTTGTCATCGAATTGTTTCAGTGTATTTCCTTTTTATAGACAACAACGTTGGCCATACGCGACTCGTTATTTATCGAGCAATATCGCTTGTATAGTAATTTTCATAAAAGTTTAAGCTCGAAGTTGATGCAGCGCACGCGCCATTTTGTGGTACTTCCATGTCATCGAATAGAGGGACCACTAGCCGAGTTGCCAAATCTGTCTTTGTCTGTTCTAACGCGTAAGCAGCCATTTTATATTCAGAATATTAATGAAGGGTTTACGTAATCATTTTCAAGAGACTTTAAGCTCTAAATTGACGTACCATAAGTACCATTTTGCGACACTTTCGTGTCATCAAATGCTGGCAGATACGATAGGTTTCGAAATTAACCATTGTTTTACCGCAATTAGCAATTAAGCAATTGATACTGGGAGGATTTATGAAGAAAAATAATTGCAAATATCAAGTTCGACTGACGAGCATAATAGAAGATTGAAACATTGGTATAAATTGGTATAATGTAATGTGATGTATTTTTTGTAATGTGTTAATAATTAGAGAATTCTGACACTTGACTGCAATAATTAAAAAAAAAATGAAAGCAGAGTAAATTAAATCGAATTAAACTGAATTAAATTGAATAAACTTATATGAACTTAAATTAAATTCAAAGCTACATTATAAATTAAACTAAATATCAAGTATGCTATTAAAATGTAAAAAAGAAACTCTGCATATCTCAAATATTCAGACACTACTTCGTACAAATATCTCCAGTAAATAATCAACAATTAATCAGTCAATTACACAAATTAATTGACATTAATGAAAACTGTACAAGAATTAAAATCTCGAAAAAATACTGTACAATGTATGAATAAAATATCTCCAACTTTTAAAACACGGTTTCATCCATTCTCAACCCCTTTGCTCCAAACAGAATATTCATCTACGAAATCCCTCATCAAAATACGCTTCTTAAAATAAAAGCTTTCTAGATTTTCTCTCGAAATCGTATAAACGTGTAATATTAAATTCGCGCCGAGATAAACGGCCGAACAAGGGATGTGAAAAGCTCGCGTACCGGAAATATCGAGCGATGAGCAAAAATAAAACCGAAGGCTAGCATTCTCGCAGCGTAATCTGAACGTGTTATCCAGTGTCAGAGGTGAAAGAACGTTAAACACAAAGGTGGTCGGAGGTCATTGTGAAGGAATCAGGCTCGCTTCCTTGGAAAATCCACGCGAATACAGATAACGAACGTACAAGGTAGGCCTAATGAAACAAGCGGGTACCGTTCGACCACCTTTTGCTCTTCTTCGATCAACCAGATAAAGAGTATCGTGCACTAACCTTCTTTAGATGACCCTTGTTCGTGCCCACGAAGACGACCGTGTAGTCACCGGTCGATGTGGCAGCGACCGCCGTCAGATGTGTCTTGAATGTGAGCACCGGTGACCCCTCCATCGGATCCTCTCCACCCAGAGGTGTGTTTACGTCCAAACCGCAGAAATCCTCGCCGATCGTTTGCAGTTTCTGGAAACAGAACATCGAATACACTCGTTAGATGGTTTAGAATTTGAAGATTAGTATGGATTATGCTGTTAAGGTGTTCATAGACAGATGGATCATGCGTGATGATGGTCGTAGGTAGACATGTCGAGTGTCTAATGGAGAGCTTAAAGGCAGTGGTGTGCATATGAGCAGTGCGGTATTTGGGAATTTGGAAATTTGACAATCTAGGAGATTCAAGAATTATGGAATTCAAGGATGTGAAAGTTTGGGATTTGTATACTTGACAATTCGGGAATTTAGGGTTTGAGAATGTAGCGACTTGGGTGTATAGAAATTTGAGAATGTAGACATTATGGTATATAAAAATTTATAAAGTTTGTGATTCACAGATAAGTTCACTCTAAAATATAGAATTTTTAAATTTAGAGATTCGAATATCGATTTACTCGTTCTCAGTTCCAACCATTCAATTTAAACGTTTTTCTTTATAAATATGATAATTTAATAATTCTAAATTCCAAAACCAGTGACCCCAAATTTTCAAACAGTCAAATTTCTAAATACTTAGTAATAAATATTGCACTGAAATAAAGAGATAAATGTTGAAACGAATATGAAGATAAATATTAATGCAAACGTGAATATTACAACTGTTACAATATTAAAATAAATAGAAATAACAGAAATAATATCAATAATCAATAAAATGTCCAAATCCTCCACCGTGGTAATAATATGATACAAGACCAATAATTTTCAATACATATTATTCAATCATTAATTTATGGTACGAGTCGTATATTAAATAATTATATGAACGAAATAATTCACATATGATATAACAAATATTTTCGGTATAACAGCGTTTCAAATATCATTTAACCTCGAAATTCGCGATTCAAGTGTACCATAAATGTGAGTAACAAATAATAGAAGAGGACGAGTTTAAAAACTATCGGGAGTGCACATTTTCTATCTCCTTAGAGATTAAATATTAAAAAAGAAGCGGATGAAACCTTCCGTGAGACATCTTCATCCCCGACGCAAGAAAACGGGGTCACAGTAGCTACAGCCCGAAACAACCATTATTTCCATCATGTATTTCTTTCCGAGGATAAAAACGAACGTCATTTCCTCCTTGTATTTGAAAACAAATATTAGTAAGAAATGTTCCTGAAAACTTGTCCAATGTTCCAGGAAATGAACGAGCAATAGAAGTTGGGGATTCGGGGACTTCGAGATTTAGTGACGTCGCAAGTCAAGCGTGTAGGGATTTAGGGAATTTGAGGGATTCATAGAGATAGGAATTTAGGAATTTTTATATTCGAGAATTTGGGGATTTAGGAATATGGAAATTTAGGAACTCTACAAGAACGAAATTTTCTCGTTTTAAATTTAGTAATTTTACAAAGAAAAAATATAATTCTGAATTTAGGAAAAAGTGATGTTTGGATTTAGCAATCTGGGAACTTATGCATTTGGAAATTTAACAACTCGTCAATTCAGATACATGAAAATCAAAAATCCTGTCAAATTAAACGTTCGTGTCGCTATGTGCGTAGAGACAACAAAATTAAAAAATTCGCAAATGATTTACAAACTTTGACCGACGACAAATTCATAAATATACGAATATAGTAATTGCAATTGAAAAAATCTAGGAATTGAGAAACTGTCAGTACGTCTTATTTACTCAAACAATTTAGCACGATACAATTCGCGTTAGGTCTAACCATTTTCTCCATCCCCTAAGTGCTCCACCGGTCACAAAGGAAGAACCGGAAGTCCGCGATAGTTTCGCGAATTTCTTGCGTGCAGTTCGGCACAGTGCAATAAAGTATCGCATCTGTTCAAGCGACGCGATTAATCGTCGGCTACGACAAGAATTAATTGCTGACGCGGCGATAATTTATCGTTGCTTGACCCGCGGCGATATTTTAACGCGGATATTTTTCGTGGTTCCGCTCGCGATAACCTACGACCCGGTTTCCTCGAGACAAAAACCAAGGAAATCTCGGTGAATTCCTTTCCGGTGTCTTCGTTGTTTCCCGCTACAAGGATTCTATTCTTATCGTCAGAGAGATTTCTTCCCTCCTCGTCTACTCGATTCACCAGATAAGACAAGTATGTGAAGTTCCAGCTGAAATATACTACGTCTTAATACTTCCGAGAGTGAAACGTCCTCCATTTTGGTCAAGTTCGTACGGTACGAGAGGTTTATTAATCCTTCGCGCACCACTTGGTGCAAAACAGGATGAATGCAACTTCAGCTGAGCTGGTGAAATTGCAATTAGCGAACTTTTTAATTTGGGAATGTTTCGAATCGAGGACTTTACGATTTCGGGACTTCTCCATTTGGGGACTTTAATTTGGGGATTTTATATTTTAAGATTTGGTGGTTACAGGGTTTTCAGACTTGAGGATTTGGACATTTGAATGTTTGGGGGTTTGGAAATCTGGAAATACAGAGATTTGGATATTTGGGAGCTTGGGGATTCGATGGTTCCGGAATTTGGCGAGCTTCGAAGTTTGGAGTTTTGGTGAGTTAGAAATTTTAGGAATTGGAGATTTGGAAATTTAAAGGTTTTGGGACTTAAAAAGTTGGTGACGTGAATTTTAGGACTTGGAAATATGAAGATTTTGAAATTTTTGAGATTTGGAAATTGCAGGGTTCCTAAATTTGGGGATTTGAAAATTGCAGGATTTCTAAATTTGGAGATTTGGAAATTGTAGCATTTCCAAATTTGGGATTTGTAAATTTAAACCATAGAAATTTGGAAATTTGGAGGCTTATAAATTTTATGATTTGTAAATTTGGAGATTTGTATATTATAGAACATGAAAATTTGGAAGTTTGGGAATTTAAGTATTTAGAAATTTGTTAATTGACAATTATAGAAATTAGACACTACAGTATCAGAAAACACAAATATTGAACAATTCAGAGATCCGCATGATTTGAATTTTCAGCGATTTGAGAATTTATAAGACCAAAAATTAAAAAATATCCAAATTTTACTAGTTACGTGACGTATTAATCTAAAAATTCGAACATTTAACATAATAGAAATTCGGAAATTCGAAATTCTGTAACGTCGAACGTTAAACAACCGAAAATTGCCGATCGTAGAAAAATAGCCACTAATGGGCAATAACAATTAAGAAACCGCGAATTATTTATTGCGAATTAAATAACATATAATGATGAATTTATAGGAATATTAAATCCGATCAAGATTTCAAGGTAATAGTTTATCTCTTGCTATAATTGCGCAAGATGCTAATGTGTGTATTCAAAGTAGTTAAAGCAGTAGGAAAGCAGTTAAATTAAAAGCACATTAAATTAATATTCAATGGAATATATATGTCACAATAAAAATCATATAATCATAAAATAGACGGAAACTAAATCTATTCATATATAACGTGAATCTGTGTTAACAAACACTTGCTGATCCAGCTTTCGTGTTTTCATCGAATTTTTAAGATGTTTCGTATCGCGTTTCATATTCGTATGCAAATTTTGTCATTTAAAATGTACGCGGGTTACTAAATATTCATAAACCTACAACTAAATATAATGCCTCATGTACATAGGTACATAAATATTTTTCGCACGATCAAAAATATTCTCAATTCGAAGTTAACAGTTTTTCATTCTTTCATGCATATAAATTCAGCACTCTCTCAATTTTTATAACGAGCTCGAAATAAGAACGAAAAAAAGGACATTTAGTCGATCACGATGCTAAAAAAAATTAATCACTCATTTTCATCGATTCTCCTCAATTTCGTATCATTTGCAGCTGAAATGAAAGAGAACGACAGATCGAGAAAGAAAAACAGTAAATGACGTGCATCGATATGAAACACAAACAGAATCTTCTCTACGGTTTTAATAAAATTCCTCTTTCGACGGCAGTATATTTACTCCTTTCTCGTCGAACGATTACAAACAATCGAGATATTTAAATTGCAATATATCGAATTTGCTTCGAGCAGTGCGTACACACGGTATCGGTAGCAAACATAATCGGCGAATGAATTTATTAATACGATGAGGCAACAACGATTCATCAATTTGCCGATGTATAACAATAAAAAGACAACAAATTACCAGCTTTCAGACAAACGAGTAAACACGATCTTTACCTTCGTTCTTAAACGTTTCCTCTTTTAGGTCGAGTATTTACCCAAAGCGTTTGTTCAATCACGTTCGCCGCTGGTTTTTCATTAAACAGCACGATTCGAGAATTTCGAGGGAACGAGTACTTGCTTGCTCGAGATTGATTACCGCAAACATTAGAACACTCGGTTCGCATAGATCTCTTTGACCCGTGCTTGCATAACACCGGTATAACGTTAACGATCCAGATGCGATCGAAAAATAAAGTCTCTTTTGAACGACGTTACGTTGCCTGCATTTCACAAAAAGCAACGAGGAATTTATCCTTGGGTAAGGTACACTTATTCCTGAATAAAGGAATGGATTATTTGAGGCTCAGTGGTAGACCGAAGTAGGCTAAATAGCGAGTTGAGATGTATTTTATGAAATTAATATTGGAATAGTTGAACGTGTATGACTATGGTTTAGGTTGTCGTATGATGTTTATGAAGGTATGCTGATATATGGACATTGAAGAGCTAGGGGTGTTTGACGAGTTGGGGTTTTAGGACCTTGGGAATTTACGGATTTGGGTATTTAAAATTTTAGAATTTGGAACTTGGGGATTTGGGAACTTGGGGATTTGGGGATTTGGGGATTTGGGGATTTGGCAATTATGGGATTTGGGGATTTGGAGAATTTGGAATCTGAGGGTTTGAGAATTTGGGGAATTTGGAATTTTAATATTTTGACATTTGGATACTTGAAAACTTGAAATTTGATATTTGGAATTTGTGAATCTAGAATTTGGAAATTTGGAATTTGTGAAATTAGAGTTTGAGAATTTGGAATTTGTGAAATTAGAATTTGAGAATGTGGAATTTGTGAAATTAGAAGTAGTGAAATTAGAATTTAGGAATTTGGAATTTGCGAATTAGAATTTGGGAATATGGAAATTTGGGGATTTGGCAATTATGGAATTTCGGGATTTGGAGATTTTAGAGTTTGGGGAATTTGGAATCTGGATATTTGGGGAATTTGGTATTTGAATATTTTGATATTTGGATACTTGGAAATTTGAAATATGGAATTCGTGAATTTAGAATTTGGAATTTTGGAATTTCGAAGCGCTAGACTTTGACAACTTTGAAATTAAGGAATTTAAAGATTTAGAGATTCACGAATTGAAGAATCTAAGAACTTGTAGTTTTGGAAATTTAATAAAATCAAAATATAAAAATGTGGAAACTTGAAAAGTCTTCGATCCTTGGTAATTTATGAATCAAAAGTTCATAAGTTTACAAATTATTTCGCATCGTGTATCACCGATTTGCTAAATAATATATCGCGCCGCGTCGTATATACCGTTTTAACATCTTTAATTTAAGAATAGATACGCGCCCAACAGCAAACACGTAGCCACTCTGCTATGAAACACAATTGCTGAAGATTATTAACATTTCTGCCCGGTCTGGCGCGATTTTCATAAATGTAAAGACATAATAAATACGTAAGCTCGGTTGATGCGGTTACGTTAATGCAAACAGCGTGGGAATTATGAATGTTTATTTGCCGAGTGTAATTCCTTCTGGGAACATGGTATTTCGGAGCAAGTTATATTATTTCACGATGAAGATATTAATATTAACATCGAATATTAAGCTTATACGCGCGAAACGTACACGGAACGTTGTATAAATTATTTTGCACACACGAATCAACTCCGTCGATATTAATGCAAATTGGTTGAATTGATTTGTATTTCAAGTTAGATATAAATTTATAGGCATCGTTAGCGGAAACGATCGACTCTGCTACACAAAATGTTTGCTGAACACGCTTGTTCGAAATAATTAAAGGTTCTACGTTGATTCATAAATGTCTCTGCCTTTTAATGAGGTATTCAATACAAACCAGAAATTAAATACACTTTATGGACTATACATTATACATTTTATTGAAACGTAATGTAAATATCCTGGTAAATATACAGTATTCGCGTTAGAGTTGTGTTGTTAGATGTATATTTTGAAGAGAGAGGTTAACGATCAATTTTATGCGTTTATAACTAACAATAACTATAAATAAACACAATGAAAGTATTTCTCAAATATATTACTGTGAATGAGAATATTTACTTGTTGTAAATAGGAATAGTTTCAAACAGAAAGAGCAGATATGCATTTTTCCAACTGGCATTACTTAGTATTCACATTTAGCCCCAAAAAAGTGAATAATAAATACCAAAGCTTGTATTTGTACATTCAATAAGTTCTGTACTTAATGATTTAATAGCATCGATCAAAATCTATATGAGAATATAACAATTCGAGAATTACTTATCGAATCGTATAAATATAACCTAGCATTCAAATTTGACGCCATATGAAATAAAATAAATATCCAAACTTAATTTCTACATTTATCAAATTTCGTACCAAAGAATCTAATATAATTGACCATAACTTATACCGAAATAGTGGAATTCGCCATGTTTTAAGTGAAATTAGTGTTATTATAAAACAAATATCTGTAACATCCCTCGAATGTCATCCTCCATTCTAATTACTGCGTTATCACGCACACCAGTGCCTTAAAAATTTTCTTCGATCCGAGGAAACGATACTCATTAACGAGATTCGCCAATTATTTTCGACAGTAACACTCGCAGCAACCATACTCAACGAAATCCGATTTACTTGTAACCAGCAAACAATTCAGCCTCGTCGTGCAGGGACTTCATTAAAATTTAACGAACGCCGCTCATTTGACGGTCTCTTGGCAAGCACGTGCCACAATCGCGTCGAAATAAAAATCTGGATTTCGCGGATCAATTACTAATTTCGGAGAAGGAAACAATCGGTTAGGAACCGAACCAAACATCAAAGGGACGTCCATTTGTGGATGCGATTAATATCGTTCGATGTCCACCTTGAAACTCCTCCTCCAACAACGTCTACCTCGTCAAAGACTATGATCGTAGTCTAAGACTTGATCTTAAGACTAATTGATCTAAGAGCAATGTAAACACGGCTGATCATAGTACGTTAACCCGATGTGCAACGAACAGTGTCGACTTGTAGATAGATAGCATAATTTGTACATAGATAGCATAATTTGTAGATAGACAGCATAATTTGCACATAGATAGCACGCAGATCATCATAAGATGCACCATTTTGGATAACGCGACGTTATGCGAAAAGTAGCATATCACGTTTTAACTCGTTTTCGAATAACTTTATTTTATTTGAATGTATTCTGAAATTCACAAGTTTTAAATGATCGAATTCTTAAATTTTAGTAACCATTCGCAGGCTCACAACTTTGTGAATGGTCAGATTTAAAATTTTATTATTTATAGATTTGTTTATTAGAAATCTGAACATTTTCTACGAAGTCGTAAAATTTGTACACGGATAAATACTCGAATTTGAAAATTTCTGAATTTACAAATTATGAAATTGTCCTTAGACCTTGAAATCCCTAAATCTTTAGATCTTCGGTTGCATACATCTTCACGTAAATTGCATTAATTAAATTCGCTCGTACGGTTGAGAATATAATTCAATCTTGATTCATTTGCAGCATTGAAAATGTGAACCTCATTTTCAACGATAAAAGGAAGTAATAACATAACAAACACAACCTTTAGACATTTAGACGCGCAATGTTCGAAGTACCATGGGAAGAAAAAAAACAATACGAAACACTCGAAAGAATTTAAATCGGAACAAACAAAGGTGGTGTTCATTAATTTTCCCTCTGTTTCCACGAACTTCGCGAGAAACTCTGTTAAAAAATTTCAGCCTCTGTAATCGTTATTTCGCTCGCGTCAAACGCACGTTCAATGGCGAATCGTGGGAAATTAAAAGAAAATATATGACAAAAAAAAAAAACGAAAATGGGCAAAAACACGTTACAAAACTGAACGAATCGTAATTAAGGGAACAAGCGGTGGAACTCAAAAACGGGTTACACCTTTTTAATAAGCCACGATTGCGTTAATTGAATTTCTCGCGACACCGTAAACCAACGAAGGAATACTGAAACGGAATCAAAAAAGAGAAAAGGAGAAAGAATTGATATGAGCACGTAGAAAGAGTAATCAAATAACAGCGTCGAATTCTCGCTAATTCATCGCGCCATTTTCCTCTTCATTTCGCACTGATTTTATTTGATACAGCAGAGTATTGTCGATTAAGTTATCCATATGTTTCGACGAGATTTTGTTTGTTCATATTTTAAAAATGCTTGAATTTGTACATCTCTAAACTGCCGAATTTACTAATTCTACAACTTCCATATTTTCACATCAACAAATTTAAAAACTTAGTTCTCGAATCTTTATATTTCCAAATTTCCGAATCCCGAAATTACCAAATTTCTCAAAATACTGTGTTTTCAAATACAACAATTTCTCAAATTACCGTGTTCTCAAATACACCCACCCCCTACTCCCGCCAGAATAAAATCACTAATTTTCCATATTCTTAAATTTTCAAATTCTCAAACTTGGTAATTTCTAAATTTCCATATTCCTCAATTTTCAAATTCTCGAACTTGAGAATTTCTAAATTTTCCAATCTACATTTTGCAAATTTTCAAATTCTCAAATCTCTCAATATCTAAATTCCTATATCTACGAATTTTTCGACATTAAATACACTGTCAAATATTCGTGTAAAACCAACAAGATATCGATAATCGATAGTCACATCTCTACAAATGCGCACAGAAGAATGCTCGTATTTGTTTCTACATTCTCGGTTTGTAATCGGTGATGCGGTTTCGACAAAAGCGGCTGTCACGAGTTTACGATCGATACGCCAACCCCGCAATCTTCTTTTCGTCTTACGCTACTTCCTCCTACAATCCTCTTCTCCATCTTTCATCCTCTCGTTGCATATCGCCGTTCTTGTCTCGCATCAACCACAGACTACACGGTACTCTGCGTCGATATTTTCAATCGAATACATACGCGAACGCGTTTCATAGACACAAATACTCGTATCAGGTAAATTCGATGGAAACGAGAAAAGGAACAACTGAACGAGAATGTTTCGATAGACTTTTCCTATATTGCCACTTTCGTTCTATTCGCTATGCGCTGCATTCTCGCTCGTTCTATTTGGCACTTTTTAGATTCACCATACGTTTACGACGTGTTGTACTGATCATGTGTTCTTTTTACAACGCGTTGTATTTGTCATGCATTGTGATTATTGTGGGTTATAATTCCCATGCGATATGTTACTACGCGGTGTATTACCTGTGCGTTATATCACCACGCGTAGAATCACTACGGATTGTATTCTCATGTGTAATATTACTACATATTGTATTGCCACGCGTAGTATCACCACGCAGAGAATCATAATACATTGCATTCTCATATGTAATATCACCACGCAGAGAATCACAATACATTGTATTCTCATATGTAATATCACCACGTATAGAATCACAATAGATTGCATTCTCATATGTAATATCACCACGCATAAAATCACAATATATTGCATTCTCATATGTAATATCACCACGCATAAAATCACAATATATTGCATTCTCATATGTAATATCACCACGCAGAGAATCACAATACATTGCATTCTCATATGTAATATCACCACGTATAGAATCACTACGCATTGCACTCTCACGTGCAATATCACTACGTATTGTATCGCCATGCGTTGTACCACAACGCATTGAATCATTATGCGTAGAATTACTACGCATTAAATTCCCATGCGTAATATCATTACGCATTGTATCGCCACGCGTTGTATCGCCTTGTGTTACGCTGTCACATGTTGTATCATCACGCGTTGTCTTCTCATACATCATATCGTCACACGTTGTATTCTCCTCGTATACAAATGTCACGCGTTGTATTCTCAGCTGTAATATCACTATGCATTGCATTGTCACACCCGCCAACGTCACAAAAACGAATGAATCGTTTGAACCAAAGTGATTCGTTCATCCAACAATTTTCTTAACAACGGGGCGCGTTATTTTGTCGCAAGAACGTGGGTATCATTTAAACGGAAACACGAGCGTTTCAAGTTGAACAAAAATTTCAATCGCAAACACCGTACGACGAAAGACGAAAGGTGAATGCGAAAAACGCTTGACGTTCGGAGTCCTTTTATTTCCGCTTTTGCATCGGGGAAAATACGAGATGCTTTATACAGGAACGACAGGCCAAGACGCGGATATCTGGCGTTTTCAAAGAAGAAACCGAGCAAGCTGAAATTCTTGCAACTCGAACTCTTTGTCGATCGCTTTTGGAACTGTGAGCGTTGACGCGAATATGCAGTTGATGGTTCGATCAATGCGAAAATGAGACGTACAACGGACATCCGAACGTTTTGAGGATATCATTCACGTTGCTCGTTCGTTGCGCCTTTGTTTAAAAATTCCCTTCTCGCTGAGACGAATGCTCTTTCGAACCATTTATTGTATTCAACTGAAAAGTACTTTTCCACTGAACTAATAATTTTTAGACTCTTAAGTCCGTAGATCCTCAAATTCCTGACTTTGCTTATAAATACATCCCCAAATTCCTAATTTTGCTTATAATTACATCACCAAATTTCCAGATCCTCAAAAACTTGCTGCAGAGGCTGATAGAGTCATAAATCTTAGATTGATATTCACATTCTGACTCCACCATTTTGCATCCCTTTTTACATCTTCAACGCTGTTCACACAAAAGACGATTCACACTCACCACTTTGTTTAATACAGCAATTTGGTATATGTGTTCGTGAACTAAATCTATAGTATTGTACATTATAATACATAAACATAATGCAATAGTGTATAATGGCAAATAACGGTAGAAAGATAAGAACTTTAAAAGAATTCATCAAACTCTCCAACCAAGAATTTTTAGATTTGGTATGTGCTACCAGCAAAAATACCTTCGAGTGCAAAGGGTTAATTTTCAAGCTGCAGATAAAAGGTCACATTATAAGCACATACGTAAGCATTTTTTATATCTCTTATATTTTCTCCGGTAAAAATTATAGTCTTTAAAGATTGCCTAGCATATCGTAAAAAATGAAATTAACCACAAACTAACAGCGAGCCTTGAAATAAAATTAATGACCACCGCAAAAATTATTTAAAAGTCGACGGTCATTTCGCGGAAAATTATTTCGAACACAAATCTGAAATTCAACGATGATGTGTTGCGGTGGAAGATAACGGAGGAGACATCGTGTTCCGCGTATTTTCATATCGGTCGATCCTACGTTTGTAAT
The DNA here is from genome assembly GCA_947623535.1 of Coelioxys conoideus. NCBI lineage: Eukaryota > Metazoa > Arthropoda > Insecta > Hymenoptera > Megachilidae > Coelioxys > Coelioxys conoideus. Next base: position 12,641,260 of record OX392457.1, on the reverse strand, counting down.
CGTTTCACGTCCCAAAGCAGTTAAGTCACCGCGAAATTGTTGAATTTTGTTCGATTCCCCGAATATCGAAACAATAATCAACGTCCTGCGTCGTACACGCTGCATTTCATTTTTCGTTTCATACTCACGCGTCGATCTTCCACGTTTTATTTTCCCGCGTCCCAAAGAGTTTACGGGCGAAAAACAATTTTTGAAGGATTGCCACGACGAAGCAAATATCCCCGATCGGACTATTGTTTCGCTGTTAAATAAACAGCCGGCACGGTGAATCATCTTTGTTAAGGGGTTACATCGAGCGGATATTAGTTTTCGGTTGTCAGATCGTTGAGCAAACATTTCGGAAATATAAATTCGATTTTTCGTTCCAGATTTCCCTTTTTTTTTTTCGCTGTCGCTTGTTCGCTCGTTCGTGTTACAAACTTCCGTGTTTCATCGCAAAATATGAGTGCTATTAGACCGGGGACGAATCGAAAAAGGAATCTAAAAGCTCGAACATCCGGCGAAGAAAAATTGCAGGTTTTTTTTTCTCTGCCCTGGAACGGACGGAGAAAAAAAGATGTGGACCAATCGAACGACTGGAAAATATTTCAACGATTCAAATACTTTCAAAGCGTTTACATTAGTCAAGATCGAAGCGCTGTGATAGACAGCACGGAAAATACGGCCGTTCGCGTCAAATATTTTCAGTCGATAAAATCGTTCGATGCCGGTAACATTTCCCGATATCGAACGTTGAAATGTAAAAATATTTTTCCGTGTAACGGGTACATTTTTCACAGATTTTAATATCAGAAAATAACGGTTTCATTGAAGATGATATTCATTACTCTCGAAAAATTCAAATTACGAGGCCAGCTGGAATATTTGTACAACACCGGATGCAGAGACTGGTATTAAAAACGTTGCAGATTAAAATATGATATTTTTACAAAGTGAATGAAATGCCAATATACGATAACAACGGTTCGGAGATTATGAAATAATTCTTTTACATAAATATTTCGATACCGATGGTGTTTCATATCCAATTACTGATTTTGCGGACGTAAAATAACTATCAAAGTAAAGTAAGTTATAAAGTATGTCAATGTAAAGCTTCAGGTTCACTGAAAATGATTACATAAATATTTAGCAACGTTCTTCACGAAAATTGACCGATTCTTTATTAGAACAGAACTATGAGTGAATTTGGACACTGTTCACACCTAATATTATAAGCCATTCTTTGCTCCAATAAACAATAAATTATTTTGTACTAAGAATATTTATGAAATATTTATGTATCCACTTTAATTAAGCTTCAAACTTTGAATTAAACTATTATAACTGTTATTTTAACATACTTTTATGTCATCATATTGAGTGAGACTTTTTATGCTTCCAAATCGGTCAATGTCTGTTTTCACTCACAGGAAACCATTTTATATTAATTATACCTATGAGGACTTTATGTAGTCATTTTCGGCAAACTGTAAGCTTTAAATCGATGTATCATAAGTACCATTTTGATATACTTTTATGTCATCATACTCAGTTCGACTTTTCACACGTTTAAATAAGTTATTGTATAATGTAAATGTCAAACACCCATTTTATAATAAATACCTTACCAATGTTTTTACACATTTATCTTCCTTGAATCTCAATCTTTAAATTGGTATATCGTAAGTGTTGTATCGATAAACTTTTAAGTCATCATACAGAGTCAGACTTCCTACGTCTTCAAATTAATCACTGTCCATTATAATCCAGAAGCAGGCATCTTACACTCACAATATCAAAAAAGACTTTACACGGTTATTTTCGTCGAACTACCAGCTGTAAATTGACGCGTTACAAGTGTCATCTTGCAATACCATTACGCGATATAATATTATCAGGCACCGTTTATCCGACCCGTAACAACCCAACACCCCGAAGGCAAAAATCAATCGAGATTTAAAGCGATCGTTCGTATGTGCTCGAATGATCATCGATTTCGGTAGGTATCAACCATATCAGAATTCCGTCGGATTAAACCGAAACCCGAGCCGGGTGACGATGACGGAATACAAGGCGGACACGGGGTGTTTACACGCGATATATAATTTCACGGGGGTCGCTACAGCCACGGCCGGCATTAACAGTTTATCGTAATATATTTCCAATTACGTGGCGCTGCTTTACGCGAGACTTCATGATTCACCGCCGAGAGCGTTAATAGGAAATGGTGGCGAGGATCGTAAAGCATATTTGCCAACTCTTGGTCGGTGCATGTTGCGAACTCGAAGATTCCAATTTCTGTGGCTGCGCGAAAGAAATATGTTCGTTACCGATGATCTAGCCGGCAGATTAAATTTCCTTTGCGATTTCACCGGCCACGTTCTATAGCGTTACGCTAATGCCCCAGACACGTGAAATCGGCCGACTATGCTCGAACGGCCATCGTAAAATACCGCGCAACTTTTACGATAAATTGCGGCAATCGAATTCTTGCGAGGGAGAGAAGAGAAAAAAAAGGAAACGACGATTTATCGCGCGTGTAACTTCTAAGGGTCACTGGGTACGCCGGCCATTTTGTGGGCTCGCGAAGTTTACAGGGAAAATGTTCAATACTTCAGGCAGAGCGATGGACAATTCGAGGAGTTTCGGTGAATCGTGGACTGGAAATGGTTTTATCTTTTGGCTGTCTTTTTCCATATATTTTCTGATCATATATTTTCAGAAGCATGCGTATATTTAGTCTGTAGACCCAGATTAATGTATTCTTAGACCTGTGCATCTTCACGATTTTGATATCTTCGAATTTCTTGTACCCGTAGATCTCTGTATTCTCGAATGTCTATATTGCTAGATTATTATATTTTCAATTCTTTATATATCCTGATTTCTATATTTTGCAGACCCTATATCGCCAACTCCCTATATTTCTAAATACCTATATTCCGGAATTCCTACATCGCCGAATCCCTATACTTCCTAAAATCAATATTGCCGAATCCCTACATCCCCGATATTAGCAAATAGATATATTCCCACATTCCTATATCTTCAAATTCGTACATTCCTAAATTCCTATATCCCCAAATTCATATATCCTTAAATTCCTACATCCCCAAATTCATAAATCTCTAAATTCGTACATCCCCAAATTCTTAAATCTCTAAATTCTTATGTCCCTAAATCCCTACATCACTAAATTCCTATGTCCCAAAATCCCAACATCCTTAAATTCCCATGTCTCTAAATTTCTATATCCATAAATTCCTATATCTCTAAATTTCTACATCCCTAAATTCTTCCATCCTTAACTTCTTACATCCCCAAATTCATATATCTCTAAATACTACATCCCAAATTCCTGCATTATCAGATCACTTCATCCCAAAATCTCTATATTCTCAGAATTCTACATTCCTAAGCTTCTATACTTCTAGATCTTAGCATATCCAGATCTCTACATCGACGGATTTTCGCAACATTAGCCACGGATAGAATAATGTAACTTGAGAGTAACGAATCATTTAACTGAGTTTTTTTTTAGTTAATTACATTTATTATGATAGACACTCGTCGAAATTTTTCAAATTTAAAGGTTTTATTATTTGCAGTAAATCTTTATTCGAGTGAAAAATGATTTGTTATTTATATGTGCGAATCTCTGCCCAACTCTGTCATTAGCACCCTCATAAACGTTAATATGTATAATAAATATGTTGTATTATTATTAACGTTTCTCCGTTTCACTTTGTAGCATCGTTATTGGTGTACATGTAAGAATTTAATGATAGGTTATTTTGGTATAATAAGACACAAGGATAATTACGTGGTGGCGCCGCGTTTTACGTACAACAATGTTTAATTATAAAGCTCTTAGTCAACCTTAATTATGAAATTTGTTGAGTTATAAATTTTAATCCCTTTGATTAACCGTATTATATCTACTTGGTATAGTCGTTTTTAGTGAACCCCGAGCATTTAATGAAGGATGATTACAGCGAGGAATACGGATAATTAACTGATATCTCGATACTTTAATTATGACTACGTATAATTAAACCATCAGTGCCAGCCGACACAAGGATATAACAGATTGGAAATAAATTTTTATACTTACATGTATTAGGGCTATTACGATAAAACAATAATTCGTAACCTGATATATGATGATGATATGTATTAGTGTATCAATTTAGTTGCTAATTCAAGAAAGTTATTTATTTATTACTTTATTAAACTTGATGTATTAAATTAGTAGGTTTGATTTATTATATTATAGCTGCAAAACAATAATACATGTACTATGTTTAATTACATCAATAGCACACATATTATATTTGAATAAATTAATAGTTTTAATCAATAATACACATACTGTGGGTTTAATTGAATTACTAAATAGAAGTATTTAATTACTAATTCGATGAAATTACTTTGGTTAGATATTAGTTGCCATTTTTTATTAAATCCATTTAGTACCCTATTAAACTTGTATGCAATTTTCTGGAATAAAATGCGTTCATTACATATGCAGTTAGTATAACACGCGTTTTGATAGTCACGTAACCGCAATTTCGGTAAAACACTCAAGTTTAAATATTGATCCGCCATGACTAAAAATTGCGTACACAAACACGAACAAACATTTAACTAAGTAGCTTCCCGTTCGAGCTCCGTCTTTCGAGGCGAACTATGAACACCATAAATGCCAAACACTTGGCGGTTATGGCAAGCAGAATGCTTGGGACGAAGTTTAGCCGAAGTTGCGGTAATTTCGCATGATGTCGAGAGCCGGGAGGAGTTAAAAATAGGAAATTGTTCTTCTGCCGGAAGAAAAACTGAAAACCATTAGCATTACGCGGGCCAAGGAATGCCGCGGGAAATGGAAACTTGAAAAATGGAACGGATTAAATTAGCAGGATTAATATTTTCAGGAGAAACTTGATAATGGACGTTGGAAAAACTTTTGCTTTAAATCAGGTCAAAATTTTAATGGCCCTCCGCCGCGCGATGCTTCGTTTTCTCCTCCGTCCCGAAAGTTCGCTCCTCTAAATATTCAACTTGCATTTTGGCTAAATAACGCGAGGTAACGGAGACTCGCTGAATAGAACGGGTTAAATTAACAAAATTAATATTTCCGACGGCAACGAGCGAGAATGGAGACTCAGAAAAAATTTTTGCTTTAAGGCAAGCACTTAACGGGTTTCAAAAATAGATATGAAATTTCTTTTTGTAACAAGTGTGTTGGAGATCCGATGTTTCTTATATGTCATTTTTGGAATGACCAATACATCTTTTGGAAATATAATAATTACAAATTTGTTCGCTCGGGTCTTAAATTCGCTCGGTAAAATGCAAATCAAATTATAATCTACCTAATACAGGATCATAGAATATAAAATATAAATAACATTTTAACTTTCGTTGTTCGTATTAATATCGTGAATGGTTATTCTGACTCACGCACCAACAAATAAATTGTTAGCTATATAAAGCTATAGCTAAAGATATTTACCAAAGATATTCTATTAGACCAATCTACGCGACGAGTTAATATTCTCAAAGTTGTCGCGGAGCTGGTCCTCGAACGTAAATAACCACGTGAGCGAGCAAACGTTCATCAATATTTCGCAAGTCAATACTCTAATTCCATCTTGTGGGCGTCGGAACAAGTATCCGGGATTACACGGTGGTTAACTTCGAAGAAAATTGGCAATATCGAGCGACCTAAAAAATTCAGACCACTCGTAGCCCGGTTACGAAGTTTCTGGCCCGAATCGCATGGCATCGAAACCGCTCACCCTCGTGTTCGTGCGTCGACGGAAACCACTTCAATCTGCACCGTTTCTGTCTGCTATTACAGCCGGACAAAAAAAAAAGGAAAACGTAGGAAGAAACAGAAGGTGAGAGAGAGAGAGAGAGAGAGAGAGAGAGAGAGAGAGAGAGAGAGAGAGAGAGAGGGAACAACAAAATAAGAAGAAAGAAAAAAGCAACAATCGATCAAGCGCTATTCACGTTGTTTGCGCTCGCTTTTGCTGCTCCTCTCGCGAAGAATCCGTCGTCGTCGACGTCGGCTGGAAAAATTCGAAACTACCCTCGACAAGGGGTTGACATTCGCGAGAGCTCGCAACCCTCGGATTAATCGTCGATACGACTCTCGAGAGTTTCTTTTTTTTTCACCGACAACGTTGATCCACCGCGTTGGTTCCCTAATTAAAGTCGAAACTTTTGCGCGATAGATGCGGGCCGTGATTATAGCGAGAACCTAATCTCCCCGAAACGAACGGTCATAATTTCGCCGGCCGTTTACGCGGCCGACAAAGAGGATCGAAAACACGCGTCATTTGCGGCGAATCGGGTCCACGATGACCCTCGCTTCCAGCACGATGATGAAAGAGAACGACGGGGCGGTTTCGCGGCGGTGTTTTAACACGCTTCGTGGTTGGCTCGGGGATCCGATGTCACTGCCAGTAATAAAACTCTTTTGAGGTCTTAATACCTCGTCGAGCTCGCTACAGGTTCAAAGGAGAACTCAGATAATCGTCTTCTGCGATATGGATGAGATTTACCGATGCCCCGGCTGAAGGTTCGAGTTTTCGACATTAAACGAGATTAAATGAGGGGATGGAGTGCTGCGCCGCAATGACGGAGAAGTTCTTGACCTCTGAAATGTATTGAAACTGTGCTGGGCAGATTACGTGCCCTCGGAGCAATTCACGAGCACGAGAGTCGATAATGCGTGCACGGAGCGGAGGCAAAAGATTAACGAAGATCTCGAATTTTGTAATTTGGAAATTTTTAAAAGGAGAAATTCAGATATTTAGAATGTTGCTTGAATTTTGGAGTTTCGTATTTCGAATATTTTTAATACGAGTTTCAAAGTTCTACGATTCTAGATTCTTTGTATATTGTATTACTATGTTTCTAAGTTTCTGAATTCCCAAGATACCAAACTTTGGAGATCTTGAATAATCTGGTTTGTAAATTTTTAGGATCTAATTTCCAAGATTTCGAATTCCCTAGTTTCCAAATTGCCTAGATGTTAAATTCTCTAGTTTCCAAATTTCTAACATCCCGAACACCCTAGGTTCTAAGTACACTAGACCCCGAATTCTTAAGTTTCCAAATTCCCTAGATTCACATGTTTCAGATTTCAAATTTTGCAGGATCCTAATTTCTTAAAATCCTAAATTACTAAATTACTAAATTCCTAAATTTTTAAATTCTCCAATTTCTAAATTCTGAAATGTTCACATTCCTACATTTCTGAATTTCTAAAATTCTCAAATTTTCACATTCCGACATATCTGAATTGTCAAATTTCTAAGTTCCTGAATTTCTAACTTCAAATATTTCCAAATTTCCCAATTCCAAAACTTCTAAATTTTTAAATTCTCCAGTTACGAAATAGTCAAATCCCTAAATTCAGAAATTCCTAAACTCCTCATTTCAAACTCTTAATTCCCTAAATTCTAAGGTTCCCAAATTCCCAAATTCCAAATCCCTCGATGTCCAAATTGGCAACGTCCCAAATTCGCGATCAAAATACAACAAATCTCGTGTTTCAGTATCGGCAACGAACATCGAAAATCCCGTAATATTCACCACACCCATGTCGACATTGATCTGTGTCGACGCGTAACAACGCTGCACACGGCAATACAATGCGCGGCGCTCTAACGAGTACTTGCACCGCGCAACTTCAAGTCGTCGCAACAACCGAGTTAATACAAAGTCTATATCCACCGTATACTGCAACATACAATATCGAATCTACATAATTCTCGTATAATACTCGGTCGTAAATCTACCGTTACAAGGAGCGAATCGAAACAGACCGGGGAACGGTTCCGTGCTTATTTTGCACCTCCGAGTAAAACGCATCGACGATTAAACTGTAGAAACAAAAGGAACGCGGCGGCCGCCAAGGGAGATAAAAAATATGAGGTCTACGCGGGAAAACGGGGAGCGAGGAAGATGGAAAAATGTTTCAACGAAGCGTTTTCTTGTACGGTCGTTTCATTTTTATTGGCCCGGCGAGAATTTACCTCGTAGATTACCTTGAAATACACCGGGGAATTTTCAATTTATACGCGGACACCGGGGGCCGGCTTGAACGCCGAGCGGATATTTAACCCGGGACTTTAACGCCGGGAAATATACGTGACGATAACAATAATTTCGAAAGAAAATTCTTGTTGTGTCCGAACTGCAGGCCGGATTTTAATCGAACCGCTCTACCACCAGCCCGGATTATACGGTTATTTACGGCAAGAAGCTGGTGGGCAGCTCCACGGTTTCCGGTAGCACGCGGAAGGCAACGTGGATAGAGTCACGTCGAAACGGGAATCGATAACTCTCGATACGCCCTCGATATCGTGCGGTTTTGACTCGGTCGTTCGATGTTCCCAAATCCAATAAATTGCCCGATCTGGGTTACACGATATTCGTTCATTCCGTTGCGAAGAATCCACGTAACCCCGCAATACCGATGCTTCTCGAATTTTACAATTTTTCGAGATATTTCGCGTATCGATTGACGCGCTATAGCTCGTCGTGCGGCACTCGTTAAAAAGTTACCGAAATTGTCTCGGATATTAACAGTTATTAAAACCGTACGAGTTATTGAGAGTTATTAAAATTGTACGAGTCTTCGGTATCGAAGAATGTAACGAGGTAGAATTCATTACCGATTCTTTAAACCGGTGGGTTGTCGAAGCTGTTAAAATTCAGTGAATTATTAGGAGTTATTGAAACTGTGCCAGTAAAATAAATTTTAATTGTACATGATCTAATCTGACCTCACCAGGTAGAATTTATTAATGATTCTTTAAACTGGGTGGGTTATCGAAGTTTTTCAAATTTGCTGCATTATTAAGAGTAATTGAAACTGTGCTAGTAAAATAAATTTTAAATGTACATGATCTAATCTGACCTAACCATGTAGAATTTATTAATGATTGTTTAAATTGGACCGATTATCGAAGCTCTTCAAATGTGCTGTATTATTATTAGTTATTGAAATTGTGCTAGTAAAATAAATTTTAATTGTATAATATAAAAAGTTGTACAATTATTTAATTGTATAACATTAAATGTTATACAATTATTTAATTGGATAACATTGAAGGTTATACAATTTTTCAAGTTTTATAATATTAAAAGTTATTAAAATAATATTAGAAGTATTAAAATAATTAGTTAAAAGTATATTAACGCAAAAAATAGTAAAAGATAAGAGGTAGTTTAGGTAAGCACCGATAAAAGTGGTAGTAGCGCACAGTGAAGAATTTTATCGTAGAATATAACAATAAGTAGTTTACGAAGATTGAATTTAAACATCCATGGGGGCTCATAACGGCACGTTATTTCTCCTGGGTCTATAAACGCAAGTAACTAAAATTAACGCCCTAATGAAGACATATATACTTAAGTAGTTTGTTCGAAGGAAATCAAGAAATATGCGCATAACCATGCTGGCGCGTGTAATTTCCCAGAACAATAAATACTGCAATTATTAACAAATGTATATTTATTTTAATAAATTGGTGCTTCATTTGGGTAACTAAATTGTTGCTTAATATACGTCGCTGTAATGTTAACGTTCCTTGTGTTAGCTCTATGATATACAAAAACATACCAATTTTAGGAATATTATACAGAGAATATACCGAATCTTTTACAAACAATTCTTAATTAATAACATCAAGACAAATCTTACACGTTGTAACAAAACATTCAACGCTCTCCTAAACTTTGAAGATCATAACGTTAAAGACCTGAAGTTAAAGGTCATAACTGTGAAGATCTCGAAGATCCTAACTGGTTCAGATACGTGTTTACACCACATCCAACGAATTCAAAGATGCTTGTCGTAAGCGATACGCGTTATTTAAAAAAATATCACCGCGTATTTTATGCGCGTTCCTCCACCTGTGATAATCGATGAACGACGAGACCGGTGTGTCGGTCCACTCATTTCGAGGCTTTTAGCATCCACACTAACGATTAAAGCTTTTCAAGCTAGCTGTAGCTTTTTCCTACGTTTCCCGGTGTCCTTGTGCCCGGTTCACACGATACGTCGTCGCGATCCTCAAAGCACCGCCGATAATGAGGATAAAAGGAGAAAAAAAGAAAGTGTCATCCCCCCTGGTGAAACTCTGCGGGCGATACACCTTCCACACACGCGCACACCCTTTGCTGGATGTGTTTTTCGTATGCTTGGCTCTTTAAGCGAACCCTCTCGTTTCTCTTCTATTTCCCCCACCCCCTGTATCCGCGACCCGTGTGTCGGTCACTATTGCGTCTACCCCTGATCTCTCGCCACCCTGTTTCGCTCCTTTTCACCCTTTCTTTCGACCACGTCCCTCTGTAATCGCATGGGACACACGTAACTGGGGGCCCGCCGAACTTTTTCTTTTAATTATTCTACGATTCTACGCGCGTCGTTTCGTTGTTTAATCGCTTCTCTGCCCTCCCTGTTTTCTTTGAGCGGGCCGATTACATTGTGGAGATAACGCAAGAGATGTTGCGGGGGTTACAGTGATCAACAATGAACGGATGAACAATGCGTAAGATAGTTTAATGAGATTTGTAGCGTGTATCATTTATCGAGTAGACATTGCAGTTGAATGTCCAAAATTGGTACATGAACGCACAAGAGCATTATATGTGACATGCAATTGCATAAATGTGATGTAAGTGCATATGTAAATGTAATGTATAAGGAGAAGATTTGGCAAGAATCAAGGTATAAATATGAAGTATAAATGCATATCTAAATAGGGTATAAAAAGGATACATAGGTAAGAATCAATGTATAAATATGATGTGTAAATGTATATCTCAATAGGATATAAAAAGGGTAGATTGGGTAAGAATCTAGGTATAAATATAATATATAAATGCATATCTATGTATGATATCCAAATACGATATGTAAATACATATCTCAACATGGTACACAAAAAGTGTACTTCTGCAAATTCGTTTATTAAAATCAATGGCTATCTGACGATAGACAAATGAAGCTTCCCTGACGTTAAATTGCCCGACGACGACGTATTTTGTAAGCAAAAATGAAGTACATCTTGCACGAATAAAATCCCGAAAAGGATCTGAAATTGATCTATCAGCTAGTAAAGGGCAAATCAAACATCGCGACAGCGAAAGAAACAATCGAAGCGATCGTTCGGTGTTCGCTTAATTATCGAGGTTGAATCGCGCCTACTAGATTATCGTGCGGATAGATAACTAATAATCCTGTCTACGCTTGACACGGGCACATCATAGCTCGTCTGATGCTACACAGGTATTATAATTAACGATCAACAGCGGGCAACACAGGGTTGCTCAATCCGTGGCGTCGATCCAAGGAAACACGGGTCCAACAGTGTCTCGCGCAGCCGGCTAACAAAAACGTGGATGGTAATTACGGGAGAATAAAAAAGAAAAGCAAGGAAGAAACGTTCGGACTGAACAAAGGACAAGTCGATACGATTCAATAAATCGACAACGTCGAAGCCGGTCGATTAAGCGGGCGTAATTGCTTCCGAACGTCAGAAAACGAGGCTCCATGCAAATGGGGAATCCGAACAAGCAACGTTCCAGTGTAGCTAACTACACGAGCAGAAAGAGAACACAAAGGAGGTTGAACATAAAGGCCTCGAGGACGTTGCTTGACAGTATCTGAATTCGTTAGCGGGTATCATCGATGCGTGTAAAACGTGTCTCGGCCGACATGCGAGCCGGGTACTCACCCCCCTCTCGATACGCCCCTGAATGAGCCGGCCCTGCGTAATGCGGAAACTGTTCCATACTATCTGCAATTTAATTACCGCGATGGAGTAATTACAAACGACGCCCGTGCACAGCCAGTGTCTCTCGCTGCAATAACGAGGAACGATCTATCCGACTAAATTCTGATACCGGCCAGCTTTTGCTCCGGGCTGCAATTAAATTCTGGAGCCCTCCGCATGCCCCGCGTGTCGGGACTTGGCCCCTACAAAAGCCCCGTCCACCGTGTCAAACTGATCGTTCGCGTTCGTCGATGCCTAATTGCTTAACCATTTAAAGGCCATTCAAGGTTTGGGGTAAATGTTTGGAATTTCATTCAAAAAGGTGGCCGATAACGGGAAATGTTCGGGGGTTCCGGATTTACGGCCAGGTAACGTGGAACGATGTTTGGGATGTGGTCGAATGTCTGTACAGTATTTGTATACAGTTAAAAATACGGTACACTGTTGCGATACTAGTTGGAGTATAGTGGTAGTAAATGGTAGATGCAGTTCATTAGGTAGACTGTAAGTGCAATTAGAATATGGTGGACACTGTTGTGGTGGGGGACTCTTTATGGCATGGTAAAGTGACGATACAATCTTGTGATATCGTTCACAATACGGCGAATGATCAATGTAGTATTATATTCAGAATATGATGATTTGTATTTTACATGAAGATATTGTGTTGTATATGACGATACTGTGTTGCATACAATGATGTATTCTTCAAGTTTGTAAGTTTCTAAAATTTCCAAAAACTTTCTTGAAAATGTACGAAGTTAAACAATGTTTCAGATCGAATTAGAAAAAGATGTGTCACATGAATTCGCAAAACAAACAGCTTCGCGATAGTCACAGGTAATTCCCGTGGTAGTCAGCATGATAAATCGAAAGTTTCGTGGAAACTCGAGCACTGTGCCGGTGACAGGATTATTGATCAGTTAACCCTTCTAACCGCACGAACTCTTGAAACCGGAGTGATGACTAATTGGAGAACTAATCTTCATGATTACTCTGTAGTAACTTTATGGAAACCGTTCCCACCGCCGCGAGTTCGATCGAATGAAAATTTCGATAAAATTCTTCAACCTCTCTTAATCCTTTCATAAGGGCCCCTTAAAGCGATGAAACATGTTCAAACGATTGCATTGAAAAATTTGTCATTTCACAAATTAAGGAAGTTAGCAGTATACAAATTATTGAGTTTTAAAATTGCAAAAATTGTATCAAGGTATAATGGTTTAACCCTTTGCACTCGAAGATATTGTTGCTGGTAGTAAATAGCACCTTAAACTTTTTGGTTGAAAGATTTCATAAATTCTTTCTAAGTTATTTCCTCTTTTTTTATCAATTTCCTCTATTAGCAGTTTCATTATGTTTATACAACATATATGCAACGCTGTGGATTTAGTTAAAACTACCGACGTATAATGCACGCATAATTTGAAGGTAAAAATGAAGTTGAAAAATAAATGAATAAACAATGATACATAAATCAATACACATAATTCTTTATCCTGATGAGAATCAAGGTAGATTTCAAGAAAATCATTTTAACAAATTTTTGCAAAACTTACAATTCAGATAACCAATGGTAACAAAATTTCACGCATGACGGAAATATAGTCATGACACAAAATTCTACCGCATCTCCATGACGGATATAGTCGTCAAACACACTTAACTGGTTAATAGCGAAGGGGTTAAAAGGATCAGGGTGCTCCGTTTTTCTTTCGGTGTCGGGCGGACAGGCGATCGAAGAGGAAAAGCGAGCTCCGAGCCTTGGAAAATGCAAAAACGGGCGATTCTCGAGAAGGTGAGGAACGTCGTGGGGGTTGGCGGGGGTGGCTAGAACAATAAGAAAGAGGGTCGGTGGCAAACAGAGCGGGAGAGAGAGCGACGCATCGTCGGCCGTGCCCGTGTATAAACGTTATGCGATTTCAGACAAATGGCAGGTCCGTGAGCGGAATCGTGACGAGCTGCAAGCAGCTCGTCCACTTGGAAGCTATCGGTCGGAGTTTACCTTCTACTCCGCTAACTCACCATCGAGATTCGCGCGAAGGATGGCAGCTGTCCTCGAGCACATAGCTATTGCCAAGAACGAGAGGGTCCAGGGGGAAATACGACGTGGACGAGTAAGAAAATCCGGAGGAATCGCCATTTTCTACGTGAGCCCTCGTCGGGGTGTCGCGAAAATGGCGTTTACGGATGAAACATTGATGCGTTATGCCAGTCTGGCCACGAGGCAACGTAAACGTGCCCATTAGTGACCAGCCGTTTATTTCTTTTTGAAGAAATATCATCCGGTAAGTCACTGCGGGATTACAATCAAGTGAAAGGTGTAATATTAACGCCAAACCTACTCAAGCGGTTATAATGATCATTTAACAAGTTTATAATTTTAAGTTACGTAGTATATTAAGGTGGCTTCTTTGAATTTCCCGTTGATTTTCATGGAGACAGTGAATTAATGCGAATATTAATTTGTGTTTCAACGTTCGTTTCCATCGTTTGTTTTTTAACTTCATTTTTTATTTTGAAATGAACGTGCATTACAGGCCGGTTGGTTTGGTGTTAATGAACGCTTGGTAACTCCGCTTTTCACTAAATTTATTTGACCCTTTGCACTCGAAAGGTCACTCACACTCATTTTTTTTAAGCAGCAATTTGAAATAGATATTTTTTCACCGGAACTATAGCGTTATATTCGTGATATATAAATGTGATGAAACAGCTAATAATGTCCAATCTCTAGAGGGATAATAACTTCGAAAGAATTCCTGAAACTTTTCACCCAAAAACTTAGGTCGAGGTTGACCTTCTTGAAGACGAAGATCGCTGATTCCGCGCTGATTACTCTTCTTTCTAAAAGACTCGTTAGGAAAAGGAAAGATATATAAACAGAGGGAGAAAACCGAAAAAGGAGTCGAAGTTTTAAGTTTTGGGTTAATTGAAGATGAAACGGAGGGTATAATTTTTAACTCTTCAACGTCCGCAAGGAATTATGAGGATACGCTTTTGAATCATGTGTATCCCTGCGTGCAGTAAATTGCTTCTGTTCGCGATAAGGGATTAAGACGTTATGCGGGCGTTTCGAAAGCAGATGTTGAATAAAATTATGTGTCTGGTTAAGTGAAATTTGAAGTTTAAATAAGAACGGATTAAGTAGATTCTTCTTCGAGCTTGCGTCAGCATCGTTGATGATAGACGTTTTGATATTACTTGATAAGTCTCTTAAGGTTTTAGAATACAAATTTATAAATTCTTAAATATAGAATTTAGAAATGTTGGAATTTGAAAACTTTTAAACTTAAGAACTGAATATTTAGGAACATAGGAATCTGAAAATATTGTAATTTAAAAACTGAGACGATTCAAGAATTTAAGAATGAAAAAAACTAAAAACTGTCAAATTTGAAATTAAAATCAACAAATTTTTAAGTTAAAGTATGTAAAAATCCGAAGAATGGAAATATTAAATGCAACATACTTTACCATAAAATGAAAAACAAATCGTGTAAGTTCATATCGATCTACGTTCTTTCGACCTACATTACCCAGAAATCAATACCTAAATTGATATTACCCGTACTCGTTTAATACAAATCCATGATACACCAATAATTTAATCGATAATCGGTAACAACATTGCATCAACAATACCATCCCACATAATGTCACAAAGAAAAAAGAAAAACGTTCACACATACTCAATTACAAAGTTGCAGCAATAAAAATTATGACTGGAAGTACAACAATTAAACCAATAACGCTCGCGCAACTTTTCCACAGTTCGTACTCGAAGAGTCTTGTTCAAACTTCGACGTAGGAAGATTTCCCATCGTGACGTGTGCTCGCGAACATCATGTTACTTATTTTTCTTGCTCTTTTCTTTTGTACGAAGGCGGCAGAACGGCGATAGCTAACGATACCGTGTAGTTTCGTGGAAATCCGTTGTGAAACGGATTTTATCGTCCTACTTCGTGCTGGCAAGACACCTCGGAAGAGTTGCACGCGATTCCGACGTTTTCGTAACACTTTTAACACGTAACTAGTCATCGAGGTAATTGGTGAACAAAGTGAGAAACATATTTCATGGCGTATTACGGTTGTCCGAGTTGATTTAGAATGAAACCTGGGCGTTGGAAGTTAATCGACGTCTTGGGTTTGGTTCCTCTTCTCGATTACATCTTTTTTGTTAACCTATATTGTTTCATACCTGATCTTCGACGCTATTAAGTCTTTCGAAACGCGAAAGAGAAACTCTGCTGTCCGTAGGAAAAATATGAGAGACGATCGTAAAGCAGTCTATCGTTTCGACATTTTTGGGGATTTCTGAGAACTTGAAAAGTTAGCGTTGGGTTTTAGAATTCGGGGAGATAGGGATTTGAGGATTTGTAGGACTTCGGGAATCTAGAGAAACTAGAGAATTGACCGCTGGATTATTGAATTTTGAGATATAGGAATTCGAAGATGGTGGAATAAGAGAACATAGGTATTCGAGGAATTCATGACTTGAAAAAGTTTGGAAATTTCGGGTTTATGCATCTAGAGAATCAAAGTACCTTGAGATTCAGGTTCCTAGGGAATTCGAGATATGGTAAGCTGGGGGATTCGAGAATCTAGGGGTTTGGAGATGGGAAATTTGCAAAAATTGAAGTATTGAAAAGTTTGGAAATTTCGGATCAGTAGATCTAGAGAACCTAGATATCTTGAGATTCAGGAATCTGGGGATTTGAAGATGGGAAATTTGGATATCGAAACATTTAGAAATTTAGGTATTTCGAAGATTGGAAATTTGAATATTAGAGAATTGAAAAATAGAGAAATGGAAGAATTAAAGTATTGAAATGTGAAAAAATTGATGAATAGAAAAGTGGAAGAACTGAAAAATTAAAAATGGGAAAAGTCGAACAACCGAAGGATCGAACAATCGAAAAATTGAAGATCTGGCAAATGAAAAATTCGAACATTTTAAAATTGTTGAAGACTATAGACAAATACTTATCGAAAAAAGTCTACGTTGCACCCAAGTGTACTGTTAAGCGTACCCTGTTGTACCACTTTTATACACTGTTTGCTTTCTTGAAAGTACATTTACCTTCCTACTCTTTTTTTCTGTCTGTTCTTGTTAAGGAACAATCTGGGTTAACGAGCCTTTCGTCAAATTTGTTCTCTTTACCTTGCCGGAGTTAAACATCCTCACGATTTAAGTGTATGTAACGTGAAAATGTTTCTTATCTACAAATTCATTGTTCATCTCGTTCCTTTTTACGTGTTAATACCGTCATAATTCTTAATAATCTCGTCGTTAACATTGACAATTATTATCCTAAATTAATAATTTTCGTTGAGTAACAATGATTTCAGTCAAATTTTGAAATTTGACAGCTTTTGAAAATAAGACATTTGGCAAATGTAAATTTTGAAACTTAGAAATATAATTTAGAAATATAGAAATTCAGAAATAAATATTCCAAACTTTCGGAATTGCAAAGTTGCAAGGTTCAACAATTATAAAGTCCCTAGGTACCCAGTACTCAACAATTCCAGTGTCTCTAGGTCTCGAAGTTTAAAAGTCCGAAGTACTAAAATCCCGAAACCTTAAAATTTCAAAACACGAAAGTCTTGAAATCCTGAAAATTGTATAGCTTCAAACTACCAAAATTAAATAATTCCAAAGTCAATATTTGTAAATATATCAAAATTCCAAATATTTCAAAATCCCAAATGTGTAAGATATCAAAGTCTCAACATTCCATGACATCGGTGCCTCAGAATCCCGAAAATCCGAAACACTGCAAATTCCCCAAAAATCCACCTGTACCCAAATGCTGAACTTCCAACTCCCAAAAATTTCAAAAATACCGAAGTGCTACACTCCGAAAGTTGTGAAACGCCAAAATCCCGCGTTGTCCGACCACCTGAAATAAATTGAATACAAAATGGGAACCAGTTGACCCACCGGAAGTGCCGCGTCCGTCCGCGAAATTCCGTGCGAGCGATTTGCCGAAAATTCTCCGGTTCGCGCAAAGAAGGCACGTTTCACCGATTCGTGAGCGTGACATCGTTTCGATCATTAAAATTGCAAACGGCAAACGAGCAACAACCGCGTAAAAAGGAGGAGAGGCAGCTGCTACAAGTGGCCATTATATCGAAGTAGTGGCTGGAACACGGGTACGAAGGTCCATGCAAGTTCCGGTAATTTCGGTGTTTAACGTATTCCGGCTACGAGTTTGCTCGGCGTGTGCTCGTTCGCGTATAAAATATCGACGTTAGCTGGTTCGAGATGGACCGGCAACGAAAATCGGAAAGAGACAGAGCACCGTGAAGCGAGCACGGGACAGGAGAAAATTTCGCGGAGAAACATAGGGGTTCAGAGGCACCGATTCGACAGAGAGAACGATTCAACCGAGGGTGTCTCTTTTCGAGCTACACCGGGCAAAGTAATTAATTAGCGTAATGATTCGTTCGCGTAAGCTCTCGTTTCGCTCGCCTGTAACGAGTAGAGTTCCGCAAAGTTTCGCAGACTCTGATGCTGATGTTGCCTCTGATGAAGCTCTCCTTGTTCTCCTCCTTCGTCTCCACCTCACTCACTCATTCTCTCTCTCGTTTTCTGTCTCCATACCCGTTCCAATATTTGTATCGAGTGATTTTAATGAGCGACACAAGTTGTGCAAACACGGTGGGAAAAGGAAAAAGACCAAGACGAGAGTCATCGCGTTAATAAGGACATCATAGCATCGCCAATTATCGGACGCCTCGGGAACAATCAATTATCGATCTGAATAATTAAAATCGGCACGCAGAGCCGCGAAAGGAGATCGAGTTAAACTGCGAGGACCCGCCCGATGACGGTGTCGCAGCCAGGTTTCTCTTTGTGCTCTTTGTCGCGGAAATAGACTGTACAAATTTCTTGGAACGCTTTTCAACTGTAAAGCAACTTTCACTCGGCCGTCGTTAGAGGCTGAACATTTCTGAAATTCCTTTTGCGTTTTGCGCCGCGTTGTGCATTCCTCGGGATTTTGTCTTTTTACGGGGTTTACCGTGCATGTGGAAACCCACTGTCACATCGTTGCGAACACTGCGCACGTAGATCAGGGTATTTACAGCTACGATTTTTAATCGCGTTGCAGTTCTGAACACCGTGATACACTGGAAGTACTTACAATTATATTCATATTTTATATTAAAAATAACCATATAGGTATATTTATATTTTATATTTAAAATAACCAGGTAGTTATGTTTACATTTAATATTTAAAATAACCATGTAGGTATGTTTATATTTAATATTTAAAACAACCATGTAGGTATGTTTATATTTTATATTTAAAATAAACATGCAGATATATTTATATTTTATATTTAAAATAAACATGCAGGTATATTAATATTTTATATTTAAAATAACCAGGTAGTTATGTTTATATTTTATATTTTAGTAAATTATTGTATTTTGGCAAACATAAATGAATGCATGTTTTACTGTTACTTAAGGTATTGAAAATATTTCTCGTTCTTCAAAGTATGTTTCTCGTCTTGTTTTGCTATATTTTGTTTTATAATTGTATGCGGCTGAAATGCAATATTATTGTAATATGATGTTGTCATTGTAATAACGCAACTTCTAATATTTTTACAGTATAATATAACTTTAAAGTGCAACTTATAATATCATTATAATAAAATGTAATTGAACAAAATTCAACTTGTAATATTACTGTCATATAATACAATTGCAATAATACTACTTGTAATATGTGTCCAAACTACAACACTATAAAATTTATCTTGCAATAAATTTATGTTTTATTATTACCATTCCTACATGTGACAAAATGTACTTTTTATAACATTTATAAGTCATACAACAGAAGGTTATAAAGCTTTCAAGTATACAACTTTAAAAACACAGAAATGTGGAAATATAAAATTCAGAATCATCCTAATTTGCAAAATTTCCTCAAGACTTAATTATACCGAATTCGTACTATTATAAAATATTGCTGTTTGTGAATTATAAGTATGTTACCTACCACAAACACGAATGATCACGTGTCTCTTGTAACACGGCAGTAATAATTCCATCACATTTTAACACACAAACATAAACGTCGTCGCCACAGGTACACCCATTATCGCGTCCCATGTTCAAACGATTGTTACAATATCCCAGTCCTCTTCGAGCTGTTCTCCCATAACGATTAATCATCCTCGGCCCCGGTCGCAAAAATGTCCCTTAATCGAATTATCATCAAACCCGAAGCACCCGGTGGCTCGACAACTTTTGTTTACACGGCCCGATAATGAAAAATCATTGTCTCGTTCGCATTCGCGAGGAGTCTATCGAGGACGAGAGGCACGTAACAGGAATGCGAAGTGAATTTATCGTCTGTCCGGGGTCACGAGACAAACTAAATTGCCGATCATAATACGTCGAGAGCGGGCTCTCTATAATTCATCGTCTCCTCGGCCCGTGTCCTATTAATAACCCTGTCGTCTGTATAAACTCCGCTAACTAACTTATAAGTCATTCGACTCGTTTGAGCGACAAATTCGTAACATAAATTACGACCGACCCCTGACCATCTGTCAAGCTCCGTGGCCGAGCTAAGCAACCCGATTGAAGATATATTTATCGTTCTCGTAGCCCGACCTTGCTCGTTGCCCGACGATCTACACTTTGTTCTATTTCGATCGCGATCGAACGACACCGTAACGAATTTCTGCAACGAATCACATTCGAACAGGAACCCCTTTCGCGACCACTCGTCCGGTTTAATGGCGTTGCTAATGGTCGATTAACCGATGTCGACCGTTGTAATAACGGCGAAGTGACTCAAATCGAGACACGCCGCGCAATATTTCAACGACCACTTGCGAACTCCGCGAGCTTCTGTTAGGCAGAAGATGCACACTCGAATCACCATGGGACGAGGTGGTTGAAGATTCAATACCTTCAGTGCGAAGGAAAATCAACGGGAATCGCACTGTAATGTTTTATAAATAATGTTTCAGAAAAATTGGAATTTCAAGGTGGAGATATCACGGTTGTCGGTTTTGGTCGGTTCGAATCAAGAATAAAAGTAAAGTCTTCAGAATTCAGATATTAATAAAAATCAAGGAATACATACTCAAATACATGTTCAAATGAATGACCGCATATTCACACACACGTTCAAATCAATGAACCATATTCAAACATATGTTCCAATCAATGAACACATATTCAACGACAGGTTCGAATCAATGACCATATATTCAAACACATGTACAAATCAATGAACACATATTCAAGCACAGGTTCCAATCAATGAACATACATTCAAACATGCTCAAATCAATGAACACATTCAAGCAAAGGTTCCAATAAATGAACATATATTCAAACATGTTTAAATGAATGAACACATATTCGAACATGCTCTAAATGAATGAACACATATGCAAACGCGTGTTTGAATCAATGAACACATATTTAAACACACGTTTAAATCAATGAGCACATATTCAAACACGTATCTGGATCAATGAACACATATTCAAACACAGGTTCGAATCAATGAACACGTATTCAGACACGTGTTTCAAACAATCAACACATATTTAAACACATGTTCAAATCACTGAACACATATTCAAACACGTATTTCGATCAATGAACACATATACAAACGCATGTTCGAATGAGTGAACGCATACTTCGTGCAAGTCTTGGTCCTTCTAAACGGGAGAATGTTCTTGTTAAAATATCCTTGCTTCTCCCTCATTCCGCGCCTCATTTTCTTGCCATCCCTGGAATAAATCGAGATAAACGATGCTCGCGCGTGGCAACGTTTCATCTGTCGCGAATGTACCCTCGTTTCTTTGAACTCTCGAGAGATTTAACGGAAAACGAAGAAAGCGTGGGCGTGTGTCTGTTCGCGGGAGGAGGTCTGTCGATATTTGCGAGTATCAGGGTCGGAGCTGGCCCAACGGGGAAAAAGTTTACCGCCACTGAAAAATCTCGAAACGAGAGAGCGCACTTCGCGAGTGTACCAACAACCCAGTAGCTTTCGAAGAAGCGGCGTTCTTTGTGGAGGCTCGTATCCCTGTTTTCCGTCGACGATATTTTTTTTCTCCTTTTTCATTCTTTTTCCAACTTTCGACATCGTCGAGGGGTTCGTTAACCGAGGATTCCTACCCTCGTCCCGCCAATAAGATGCTCCTCTCGACGACGAGCACGTTCCTGCTAATCGTGCCACGATTGAAATGTTACTTCGTTACAGCGCCTATTTTCCGAACAACTTTGCTCAAGAACCCCGGCAGGGTGGCGGAATTTCGTTCAATTAAATTCAGATATATATTCACCCTAATTTCCGAGATTCCTCGATAGAACAGATTAATGCGAATTTCTAGCAATTTACTCGCGGGGACAATTTAAATCCGATTTCAAACCCCTTCTCGTTTTCATTTCGTGAGTCGAATTATCTTAAAGGGTTGCGTTCCAGAGCCTCGGCACACTCGGTTGCAGCATCCCTTAACCGAAGTTGAAAGAAGCTTCTGAATGATCGACATTTCATGTGAGCAATTAATTTTTGAAACTTAGATAAAATGTTAAAAGAAGTCTGTGTCCACTTTGATGAATACGAAAAATCTACAGTGAGGGACAAAAATTATCGCTTTCGTTTTTAGCATGTACATGTTCAAATATACTTAATGATAAAAAAAACTATTGTTGTTTTTATTTCTACAAACTGATAATTTGATGAATTGTTGAATTGATGAACTGATGAACCGACGGATCGATGAATCTGTAAATTGTCGAATAGATAAATGGATAAATTGATGAATCGATAAATTAATGAATTTGTGAATCCATAAATTGGTATATCCATAAATCACAGAATTGATTAATTGATAAATTAATGAATTTTCAGGTTCTCTATTACACCATCCTCTTTTTTATATTTCTTTGAAGTGTTCTTTCGACGTTATACCATGTTCATTTGTTCAAATATAATTAATAATATAGAAAATATTGTTATTTTTTTTTTCTATATCCCAAGTGTACGAATACTTTAGTCCCTCGCAGTATAGGTACATTGAATCATCTTTTATCGTTCATTTATAATTTCTAAGTACGCATTACACATGGGTATAGAGTAAATATCCCGTCAACTGTCTGAAATATACTATTATGGTTAAAGTCTTGTCACAGCCGTTTCAGGCAATTAATCTGAAATATTTTCGATAAGAAACCTCGTCGATCCTCGCTTATCTGACTCGTTAACTTCAACGGGATGCAAGAACGAAAAGAGAAGTCTCGTAAATTATATTTGATTCCTGATTCCGATTCCACGATCGTCAAAAAACGAGAAAGCAACGATTTAGGAAAAAGATGGAGGGTGAATGAGGGAGAAACGTTTCGAGGTTCTTCGATATTCCGTAACCGATTCGAACGGGGACCGTTGCCGGTTTACCGGTTGTCCATTTCCCGTAAATGGAAAGCCCCATAATGCGAAAAATAGCGGAAGTGTCGGCGCAAAAGTGGAAGTCTCGCGTGGAACGATATTAATGCGAAGAAACGATCCTCCTTTTATACCCAGACGGATTCATCTCTCGCTCCTGACTCCATTAAAAGTGATTTCTTTCTAGACGTCGAGGACGCGAAATGTAAAAAACGATGGAAACGGAGGGTGGGCGGAAGGGGTGAAAAAAGGAGGGAAATACCCCGTCGAGACGTTGTTCCGGAACATTCAGCCGTGGAAAAGGGAACGAATGCCTCGTAATTGATGGACTAAATATTAACGTTTCACCATTTGCCGATGGATGAACGTCGAGCGTCTCGGTTTCCTTCGTGCCTGGCTTTTATACGATTATTTGCCTACAAAAAAATTCTTCGATCTCGCAGATCGTGGGAACGACAAATGAATAAAAGTGATTTAACGTGGGATCTAACTGCTCTTTTACTCGATTCTTTCGTTCAGATTTTTAATGACGAACGTTTTCGCGTATGTCATTGTAGACTTATCATATTTTTAAGTATAGTTGTAGTGTAGTAATTTTTAAAGCTCATGGAATCTTAATTATTCTAATGCTCAAATTCTCAGTTACTCATATTTGCAAATTTCTCCAATTTCTAAGTTCCAGAATTTTCGAATTCATATATTGCCAAACAACCATATTTCAAACATCTTAAATATGTAATTTCTCAAATTTCCAAACTGACAAAATTCCCAGAGTTTCAAATTTATAATTTTCCATGTTCGGAATTTCATTAATTTTTAAAATCTCCTGATTTCCTTAATTCTCAATTCCCAAATTATTGAACGTGAAAGATTAAAAACCTGAAAGTGGAACAGACTCGAAAGTCTATAAAATAAAAGAAATTGAAACTAAAAATACGAAAATGAGCGAGGCAAAGATGTAAAGTTTTCCAAACTAAGACATCCCCATCCAGCACAATCCGCAACATCATAAATTTCCGTTTCCGCAAATTAAAAAATCTGCGATCTCGTCGCAGCATTCTGCCCGCACGGATGCCCCCGAGCAGTTCAGGTGCTGCGACATTGCCCGGCAGTGATTCTAAACCGATAAAGGAGAATACCTTTTTAATGAACAACGAGGGGTGAGTTCATTTTGTCGTCGACAGGGATTCGATCGATCGTCGTACAACAGACTATACACGCGATTTAATTAGTCGAAAGCAAATGCTAGCGGATAGAGGAGCGACGAGAGCCGAACAG
The DNA here is from genome assembly GCA_947623535.1 of Coelioxys conoideus. Lineage (NCBI taxonomy): Eukaryota > Metazoa > Arthropoda > Insecta > Hymenoptera > Megachilidae > Coelioxys > Coelioxys conoideus. The sequence continues at coordinate 12,616,768 of OX392457.1, read as the reverse complement.
ACGAAGAGAACAGAAGGACGAGCGGAGGGAAAGAGACAGATAGAACAGAATCGACGTCTAGGACTGCCGGAACATAATAAAGCACCGACTCATTGTCTCGTCTCTTCTATCGTTCCTCTCTGTGCCATTCTTTGGCCGTGCCTCCGTTTCGTTCGTTCCGGCGCTTCTTTCTCCGTATCTGGGACACAATACCGTGTGCCGATTCATCGGAAACTTTTCACCCCGTACTTCTCCGTTTTCCTCGTTGTACAAAGCCACCACCCCCCTCATCCGGAACTTCGCCGAAGCGAATTCGCGTTTTCGGTGACTTCGCCGACGTATCCGTCGACGACCGTGCCCGAGCACGTGCGTGAACCGCTTCCGGATTTCCCGTGTGTGACTCGGATCCCGCCGATGAAACGCCGGAAGTTTCAAAGGTAAGTGCGAGGGAAAGGAACGAGAGGCGACAGAAGCCGTACCCGAGATAAAGATACCCTAAGGAAACTTGCATTTTTATCCGGGACACGTTCGCGAATCAATGTCGCATGAATAATTTGAAAGTGGTCTGAAACCACTTGCTTTTTCAGAAAATTATTTTAGCTGCATTCGCTCTTGAATAACTTGAGATTAATATATTCCGAGTTCAAAATTTCTTAAGCTGGAAGTTAGATTTCAGAAAATACAATTTTTGTTGTTTATTTGAAAGTGGTTTGAAACTACTTTTTAGAGGAAATTACTTTATCATTCGCTCTTTAACACCTTGATTACCACCCTAAAACAGTTTCCATTTCTTTTAGGAAGAAATTTTATTTTCGATAAATTTTATAGACAATTTTCATAATACTCAACTTTTATTTATAAGCTTGAATGTACTTACTAAAATTTTGTATACATTGTTATATTAAATGTTTCAACTAAAATTAGCGATAGATTTATGTATGAATTCATACATCAGCCGTATGTGGGTGACATGGCACTCAAAGTATTAATAATTTGTGGTTGATGTATTGGGAGACTGAGTTCTTGTAAACAGAAAATTAGACGACGCGAAGGATACAATATTTGTTTCTTGAACTATCGAGTTGGTATGCAGTATATTTTGCAAGTGACATATTCACATTAAATTAGTGACATTATTAATGTTTAACACGTTCGAGGACGTGAATGCTATAGCATTCGTTTTAATTGTGATTCAAAATTACATGAATGCTGTCAGCATTCAAATTTTGAAGCTAATTGTTATTCATTCAATTTGGATAACCTTCACTTTTTGTAATTAATATGTATTTCAAAGTAACGATCAACTGATTCATTAGGTATTTTCATATTATTTTTCACTGACATTTTTACTGCCCGCGAACGTGTTAATGTCTAATAAAATTGATTGTGGAGCTTGATGTGTTTATTCGTTACGTGATTTAACTTTGACATAACATTGCACGATACTAATTTGCTTGTTCACGTCCGCCGTACGTTCGAAGCTTCGCTCTCGCCCTCCGATTGCTCGGTGTTTTTCCTTAGTAATTCAAAAACGAAGGCACAAACCTCATTTTTGTAAAGAAAAAAGTTGCATAGAATCAGCTCACCCACAACCCCCTTTCCGGGACCTTGACTAGTTGTCAGACACCCTGTACAGGTTATAAACTAAGTGTCCACATATGTGGTCGAGTGTACGAAGAGGTTAACAAAATTATACGGCACGGTTGCCGCGAGAAATGCATCGAGTACGCGGAAAATCTCGACTATCTGATTCGTCCTAGCCAAAAATGGCTCGAGATTAATACAACGTGCAGTCATTCGGTCGATCAAGCCTATCGATACTCTTAATCCGACTGGTCGAGAGATCAGGATATCTCGGGATCCGTCGACGGCGCGTTCCAAGAAGGAAGCGTGTGTCGGGAAGAATCCCCGCCCGCTTTTATCTCGATATCAGCACGGGAAGACGGTGCTCGCCGTTTGAATACTTGTTAATCCCTCCGTCGCCAGGATCACGCGTCCTTGGCAATTCCTTCAGGAATGCTGAACACGCGCCCACGCTCCAACAAAGTGACAGTCGCCCGCGAAGAACGTGCCAGCGTGTGTACACCGGCAAGAAAGTAATAAGCAACGTTGTTACAACGCCTGCAAGTCAGCGTGGCTGAGCAACTTTCTGCATGTTCGCGAAACACAAGCCACTTTACGGTTGACGCGTGTCCCACGGAAACGTTTAATACCCGCTATTCAACCACCCCTTCACGCCCACGGACACGTATCACCCTTAATAATTAATATTCCTCTTGAAATTGTTCGCCGACAGGTGAATGTCTTCATCGTACCGGGCACTTCTTTTTCTTTTTTTTTTTCCGAACAATCGTTCTTGTTCTTTTCGCTCACGATTATGGCTCCTTCTGCTATATTACGTTCGGTATATTTCATTTTGGATTCGGAGTATTATGGGCTGATGCGACTGTAACGGAGCCGAGGTATTTCGAATGGGACGGTAATTTATGTAGGGTAGAAGATCATTTTTTTTTGTCTGTCGGAAGATACTGGTTTAGAAGTTTCAGCTGCGTTAGGGGAGTTCGTGTTTAGGGTGAGAATGGAGGAGGACCTCGTGGGTGTAGTTCTTTCAATTTGAGGTTTCTTTAGGGTTTGTTGAATTTATGAGTTTGCAGATCTTCGAATCTATAGATTAACAAATTGACGAATTTTTGAATAACTGAGTATGGAAATTCTTAAATTTGCAGGTTCTCGAATTTTGTACATTGTTTAATTTTCAAATTTCCAAGCACTGGAATGACCTCATTTTTAAGTTTTTTAAATTTCAAATTCCGAAATACCCAGATTTCCTAAATCTCTAAATCCTAAAACCCTCAAATCCTGAAATCTTCAAATTCTCAAATTTCGAAATCCTTAGATCCCTAAATCCTTAAGTCCCCAAATTACTCAATATCCACAATTGCAGTTCTGCAAATATTTACACAAAAAATCATATTTAAATCATAAATATTATAAAAGTAAAATTTCATAAATTCCTAAATCTTCTAGATTTCCAAATGTCCCAAATCTCCAAATACCTAGGTTTTCAAATCTCCTAAATCTTCAAATCCCTACATTTTCAAATCTCTCAAATCTTCCAAAATCCCTAAATTTCCAAATCTCCTAAATTCCAAAGTGTACGCACCTCCAACCATTTATTCAGAAAATCTAAAAACGCATCTGGATTCGATACGATCATCTCCTGTTCCAATATCCGTTTCCTAGAAACGTTTTTAAATCGTGCACTTACACCGGGTCGAATTAGGTGGATCGACCGCGTGAAGCGGAGCAGAATCGAGGCTCGGATCGATCGTGAGGGTGCGACTTGGCCGGCTTTATAATTATGAAAGGATATCGTCGAAAAGTTGGCCGACACGAAACCGATAGATGGATCTTGGAAACTTGCCTCGAGATGCATGCGATCCGGTCGAGTTTCGGTCGGCTTCAAGTCAGGTGTTCGAAAAACGAAGAAAAATCGGTAAGAACAGGGTTATACTCGGAAGGTACAATTACGAGAAGCGATAATGGCACGAACGATCGATGAAGGTAGCCAGGATGTGCAATAAAGAGGAATATCATTTTGAAACGGGGGCTCTTAAAATATTGAATATCGAATATTGCCTCGATAACAGCTTCTGAAATAGATATATTTAAACGGCGGCTTTGATTGAGCATTGTGCATGTTCGAAGACTGGGTTTCAACTATCGATCGAGGAGCTAATTTCGTAGGTTATCAAGAAAATATAAAACGAAAGCGTCGAAGTTGCGATTCAATGATTCAGAAAATGATGAAATATTAAATCGTTGTTGGATTTTATTTTTGTAGACGAGTGACGAACTCGCTCATCTGAGTGATGAAAATAATATGTCAAAGAAAACGTGGTAACGAATATATTGTTGTATTTATGTTGTTAATCTTTTGTTGCATGAATATGCAATATAAATATGTGCAACGAAATATTTCATTGTAAATGAATAATGTATTCCTTTAACGAAATTATTCAATAATATTGTATCGAATTAACCGTTATTACATCGATTGAAGAATACAGCTGGAAGAAATGATTGAATTAATACGAGAACTAATTGATGAATTAATCTAAATGGAACACTCATTTTTGTATCTTAAGTTAGCCTTAATGTTTCACTGCTGTCTGGCTCGATTGCATTATCGTTTCAGCAGTGATTACGTGCATCCGTAGAAGATATTAACAGGAAGAAGCTGATAATTCTTCTTATCTTGTCGAAGAATAAAAATAAGGGGAATTCAGTCGTCCGGTATGAAGATTGAAACTGTGAACGTTGCAATAAGAAAATTTAGAAAATAATTTAATTTTATACATTTTCTGGTTCTCGATTTCCTTCAGTTATTAAATCATTATTTATTACTATTATTGTTGCTGTTGTTTTGTTTTTAATATATAATTATTATTTTATTCCATGTTATTATTATTAGATAATTATTATTCTATTTTCTTATCATTATATAATTATAATATTTTCAGTTACTAAATTATTAAATTCAAGATGAAGTAAACAGAAATACAGACAATATATAGAAAATGAACGTCACGTACACTGTAATGTGGGAAGGATTTGAAAGCGATTGGATCGACAATTTGAAAGAATCGTGCGAACAAATCGGTGCTTTTGAATGGTGTTGTACGTCGCGTTGGAAAAATGGAGCTAACTAGGAGGCATCGTGTCTGGACGTGGTCGGTAAACGAATAAAGAGCGTGCTTCCTCCGCGTACATGCTGATGTCGCGGTGAGATGGCCTTGACCGTGAAACCACCCTTTGTTCTTGGACGAGGCACATATTCCGACTACGAAGAGGAGCCTTGAAGCGGCGTGACAAGACATCACAATGCACCGTTTCCATTCGCCGAATAACAGCGACAGCGTGGGTGTGCTCGAACGCGAACACGAACGACGCCGTGGATTCCGAAGAAAAGTCGAAGGAAAAAAGAGAATGAAGAAGAAAACGGAGGAAGCGGACACCGACGGACGCCTTAAAAAACTCGAGACGAAACGAGGTCCTCTAATTAACGAGCGAGATTACTTAGCTGCGCGACTAGCGATTTATTTAATGTCGTCGGTTCGATTCAATTTCCCGTCGAATTAATTCGTGTCGCTCCAAACGAACTTCAATTAAAGCTGTACGCTCGTTTGTGCTCGCCGCGCTGGCCCGCCGGAAGATCGGTCAAAAACTTTCCACCTGTATCGAGATCAAGCGGAATGAACGTTTGCGCTTCCGCCGCGACGATTGGCAGAGAAAAAAGTGTCGGGTATAATTTAAAAGCTTGCGTCGCGAAGTTAGTCAGGGGGGAAATTCGGCGAAGTTTACGCGCGATCGAATCGAGCCCTTTGACCTCGCGGAAATTTGCTCGTTCGCCGACCAGTTGCTGGCAATTTGGGCATTTTTTATTTTCGACCGCGTGTTTTGAGAATTTTAGGAACCAAGGATATAGGGGTGTAGGGGTTCAGGAGTTCAGAAATGTAGGGACTCGAGGGTGTAGGTAATTAGGGAATGTGAGAAGCTAGGACAGTAAAGAAAAATACAGGGTCGGTAATTTTGTGATTAGGAGACTTGGAAATTTAAGAATTTGGTAATTTAGTGATTTGAAGGTTTAGAAATGTGTGAATTTGATTATTCGGGAATTTGAAAATTTTGGAATGTGAAAAATCGAGAATCTGAGAAACTGGGAATTTGGGAATGTGAAAATTTGAGCAATTGAAAATTTGGGAATTTGGGAATGTGAAAATTTGAGCAATTAAAAATTTGGGAATTTGAGAATGTGGAAATTTGGGTATTTTAAAAATTTGGGAATTTGAGAATTTGGGTATTTGGGTATTTGGGAATTTGGGAATTTGAGAAATTGGGAATTTGGGAATTTGGGAATTTAGGAATATGAGAAATTGGGAATTTGGGAATTTGGGAATTTGGGAATTTGGGAATTTGGGAATTTGGGAATTTGAGAATTTGAGAATTTGCAAAATTGGAAATTTGGGTATTTGGGAATTTGAGAAATTGGGAATTTGCGAATTTGCGAATTTGCGAATTTGCGAATTTAAAGATTTGAACATCCACACACGACAAAACTTGATCCAACAGTTAATACAACGTGTCGAGATAAAAGTATAAAAATGTAAATCCGCTACACAAATACAGAATAACATTTTCAACGCAAAAATTTATAAATACATAAAATATAATCCGTTTGTGCCATTCAAGCGACGAAGAAACGAGAGAAAACGGTTTAAATGCAATTTCCAAGCCCTTTGAGATGCACAGTTGCTGCAGAAGCGTCGGATGAGATTCATAATGCGATGGCGAGAATTTTTTCATTCCGCAAAGCATTCACACATACGACAGATGTAAATTAGCAGTAATTATAAAGCTACATGCAAACTGGGATTGCTAATGCCCCTTTTTTATTGGCTTCCAAGTGAAAGAAGATTACTAAGCTACGTTTTATTTGCGAGAGAGATTGTACACAGGAAAAAATAATTGATATTTCATGATGAAGTTGTTTATAAATTCATCTATAATCTGATCTGAGGGTGTTACAATTTTTTTCAGATAATTGCAAAAGACTTTCTACTATCTTTAACGATTAACACTAGACTTACGGATGTGTAACGACCAGTTATTTTTAAATTAAGACTAAAGTTGGAAAGAAATAAATAAAGAACGATATGAAAATTGGTCCATACAATGATCCTATATTTTGACAAAAGTTAACATATATTTTGATAAAAGCGTCTCGATAACTTTTGTAATTTAAAATAAGAAATATATTGTGAGTCATTTTGGTTCGTTTCGTAAATTTAATGTTAAAACAGTCGCCAAATTGCACCTTTTATTAATTAAAATTGAAAGTAGCAAAATTATTTCGTCACAAAATTTAAATAAACTTTAATAGAACATGTAATTTCGGTGATTATATAAATAAATTTAAAAAATATCTCTTTCCAATTAAAAGAGTTCCAGAAAAAAAAACCGAATCAACAATATCGATAACCGAGTCGCTCTGAACGTCACAGAATCGTCCCAATTTCTAAAAGCCCATACGAAACTCACGAAAATAATACAACAGCAAAAAACAACACGTAATTCCGACAACTGCGCAATATCCTAAACTACAGGGGATTTCAAAGAACGGGAGAAAAGAAATCAACCCCTTGCTGCGGGACTTTGATCGCGACCGCACAGGTGAAAAATCGCGGTTCACGGAAACGGAAGCGGGTTTCTTTCAATCGAGTCGCAAAGGATGGGGGGAGCAAAAGAGCGGGATAAAACCAGAAAGGGCGGAAGAGACGGATAGAAAGGGATAGGAAAACCCGGAGGAAAACAAACGAGCCGTTCCCTTCTCGATTTTGGTGACAGTCGAACGAAATTGCGAATATCGAATTTCGCCGGGAAGTCCCCGAGCGGCGAATTCCTCCCGGGGGAATATGATTCCGGGGAAAAGCAGAAGGAAAACTCGGCTAACGAAAGGAGGGTGGCCGAATGCGGAAGGGTGCTCGCGATTCGAGCACTGATTAAAAATACATATCGGGGGCTGCGTGTTTAGGGAATAAGATGCCGAACAACGATAAGAGAGAACGAGAAATGGCCACGAGGGTGCAGTGACGTGAGCCCATCTTCGGGGCCCACCCCCAATCAATCTTTGACGAGGCCGTGAGTGGTAACGCCCGTTTTCCCGACGAATCGAACGGTGAAACTTTTATGGGACCGCTCGGGAAATCGTGGAATCATTGTTTCGATTTGGTTGATGTATCGAGCGTTCCCGAACGAGACGACGAAGTGACGAGGAAAAATTAAATCTAAACTCGTAAAGACAGTTTGCCAAATGAATACCATTATAAGTGATAGTATAACAAATAATAAAATGGTTTGGCAGTTTGAAACTTCACAGAAATATAATTCGAGGGAGGCTGGTGACGAAACATTGTATGTGAAAAAAATTAATAACTACAAATTATTGAATCTTTGTATGAATACAGGTAGTGAGATAGTAAAATGGTGCATTGATAAAATAGACTGATAGGACAATGGCACAGAAAAATAATAAAACAGTACAACAGTGTAATTGTAGAATGATAGAATAGTATATCGCAGTAATAGTAGGATCATAAAATGGTACACCAGTGCAATCGTAGAAAACGCAGAGTAGTGTAACAATATGTACATTGTAGAATGGTGGGGCAGTACAGTGGTAAATTTGTAGAATAGTAGAACACCGTAATAATATAATAGTAGAATAGTACAACAATGCACTAGTAAAATAGTAGAATAGTGCAATAGAATACAGCAATGATAGAATAGTAGAATAGTAGTATACTGCAAAAATGGAATAGTAAAATAGTACAACACCATAATAGTGGAATGGTATAATAGTACTAACATGCAACAGTAGAATGATAGATTAGAATAGAATAAAATAACAGTAATAGAATAGTAGAATAGTAAAACTGTGCAACATTAGAATTTCAGAATAGGATAACAGTGCGATAGTAGAATGACAGAATGGTAGAACAGTAGCACAATGAAATGTTTGAATAATAGAGTAATAGAAAAACAATACGACACAAAAATAAAATAACAAAGTAATACAGTAAAATGCTTCAACAGAAAAACAATAAAATAATAAAATAACAGAATGCTGAAAAAACAATAAAATAATAAACAAACAAAAAATACTAAAAGAACAGTAAAATAAAAAAACAACAAAATAGTAAAAAAAAAAAAAAAAAAACGATAAAATAATAAAACAACCGCCAGAAAAAAATAATATATTATCGAAAATATCTATTTTCCGAAACCATCGTTCGAATAATTCCCTGGACCGATGGAAAACACGAATCTTGCATCCTTCCAGAGAACACCGAACGCCGCGAAATTAAAATAAAGAGCAGCATCGAGACGGAACGGGACAGAGCACCTATATCGCCAACAACGATATTTAAATCGATGAAAAACTTTTACGGAAACTATCGAACGAAATGAATCCCGTTGTTCCGCGCCGGGCGCGGAGTATTTTGGGGGGGAAAAAAGGAGGAAAAAAAAAAACAAGAGGGGAAAAGGTAGATCAACGTTTCCGATGAAACTGCGGAATTAAATCGAACAATTTTCTGCGAAAAAAACCGGAACACAATGGCGTAGAATTTCAATGTACGTAGAAACAGATTTCTTTCACGTCCGTCCTTCTCTCGACTCGTCGCTGTAGCGATGGCTTTATCGCTGATAGAACACGAGACAGACGGGTGCTAGGGATGGAAACGAACAGAGGAGAAAAAAAAAAAAAATTGAAAAAGAACAAAAAAATAAAAGGATGATCGTTACGACCCAGTTTCTCGATCATCGTTAAATTTATCAACTCAGCGAAATGAGAATTGAACGGTGGAAGTAATCAAGAGTTTGCCAATATTCAAAGATCCGTTATCAGGATAATGAAATTATTTTCCCGGCGCTCTATCGGGCTTAACTTCTCGCTGGATGAAAGACACGTCCGAACAATCTCGAGAACTTTTATCGATTATTCGTCCCGTGGCAGAAGTTCCGGCAAAGATTAAGGAAAGAGGGGCTAAAGAGTTCAGAAGAGTCCGCTCCAAAATCTCCATTCAACCTGCGAACAAACGCTTCCCCGATCAATTTGATTAAACGCATCTGCACCGACGTTAACTCACTTCGGTATTGTCGGTGGATACTAGCGAAATCGTCGTTTACGTAGGAAAACATTTTCGGCGTCCGAATAATTTATCCAAACTAAGAGTTATTATCGTACCGAGACTGCGATTGCTATGTCGTTTGTGTTTCAGTGGTATACAAATATTTGTATTAGTCGTATGAACGAGGAATCTGTTACCTTATCTGAATATAATTGATTTTGAAAAATGCTTGATAGAATTTACAATATAGAGACGATAAATATTGGCCACGTTAATTAAATGGGTGTGGTGAACATGAAGTTACTACGCTAGGTATTTTGACGAATGCAACGTGAATTGTTGTATACATTATTATGTACATTTATATACTTATTGTATTGTTAATTAACCTTCTGTATATTTAAATTATTATGGACTGAAATATCAAGCTCTTAGGAACAATTGCTTAAACCTGTCGTTAAAAACTTACATTACTTATAAAAACAAGTTAGATCAAATTCCAATTATCAGGATTCCAAATTTTTATATGATAAAATTATTTGTCAAAGTCTAAAAATCTAAAAAATTGAGAACGATCGAGCCTCAAAAAAAAATGGCAGAATTCTCAAGTCCTGAAAAGGTATAAGAATTAAACAATTCTCAAGTGCCAAGAAGTCTAAAAAGTCCAAAATCTACAATCACAGAAAAGTACAACAGTGCAATTGTAGAATGATGACATAGAACAGTGAAATAGTTGAATGGTAGAATAGTTCAATAGCAGAATGGTAAACGATCCGCAGATCGAAGACTCATCAACTCCCAAAAAATCAGGAATTTAAAAACTCCTCAAGCCCCACAATTTCAAAAAGCCTCAAATCCCCAAAAGGCAGAAATTTAAAAACTCCTCAAGTCCCATAACTTAAAAAATTCTCAAGTCTCGTAATAGTCCAAAAATTCTACAATCCATAACCTCGAAAAAGTCGAAGAATTCTAAAATCCTTAAGCCGTAAAAAATATCCAAAATCCTCAAGTCCCGAAATAGTCCAAAAATTCCTAAATTTGCACGTTCCCGAAAACGATGAAATCTGCGCAATCCTCGAATCACATAAATATCAGAAAATTCCGCAATCCCCAAATCTTAAAAAAGACCCATAACTCAAAAGTCCGAAATACTAGGAACAATTCGACAACTACGAAACTATCGATTTTCAAAAAGTTCCGACAATTCCGAAATGCTCGTGTCCCAAAAACCCCGGATTCCAAATTCCCGACCTTCCCTCGCGTTCCCTACGTATGTATATTAACTTTCGAGTACATCACTCTTTTCCCGGTTTCCCGAGGTTCATATCGCGTTTCCCCGGCCGTTCCCGTTGCGTCTTCCCGCAAATAAAGAAAGAAAATCAAACGGTAGGAAAACTCGCGAGTCCGCGTTTCCGTGAAACGGGGGACACATCAAGGGAATCGAGCAACATTTTATAATTACGTTTCCTCCGCCGCCTCGTATCCAGACTGCTCGTAAATACACGTTCGTCGCCCACGCTCAAATATTTGCCGATATTCCCCCTCCGCTATCCGCGCAACAGAATCATCAAAGACGGAAAAAAAGAAAAAGGAAAGCGATCGTATAGAGCGATACGAAGGTTGAATCGAGCCATTATACCGGTCATGGTTATGGAATATTTCAGTTCTCGTTGAAATAATGAAACGCCACGGTCAAAGTGGACGATACCCGGCTGCAATTTTCCGCGCGAGCTCGAATTTTTCGCACGGGTCCGATGTTCCTGCGGAACAAAATATTTTCAGAGAAAAGAGATCTTCTGCGTGGTATATAAACGGGCGAATGAAGGAAAATACCAGGCGACATCATACCGATAACCGTATCGTATAATGCGGGAAGAGTGATTTTGTGTAAAGTACGCTAGAAATATATTGATACGGAGGGTTCGGATTTCAGTTTTTGGGCAATCGATTTTTACGATCGATGCAGGTTGCAACGCTGTATAAATGTTATTAAAGTTTCGATTTTCAAACTCCTACGTGTGCAAGTACTCGGATGTGCAAATTTGCAAGTGTTCAAATTTTTTTATTTCCAAATTTCTGTATGTATTTTATATTTCTATATTTCTATATTTCTATAATGGTTTCAGATTTCCAAAGCTCAATCTTCATAATTCTTGCATTATTGAATTTTGGAATTCCCTAGTATTCAAATCTCAAGATTTTCAAATGCTTGAAGTTTGGAATTCCCTAGTACTCGAATTCTCGAATTTTTTAATTCTCTAGCACTCAAGTGCCCAGATCCTTATATTCTCGATATTTTTAATTCCCAATTACTCAAATTCCCAGATTCGCAAATTCTCGAATCTCGGAATTTTCTAGTACTTAAATTTCTAGTACTCAAATTCTCAAATTTACGATTTTCAACCTCCCAGTTTCGAAATGTACAATCCGCAGAACACAATTTTCCAATCCCCAATTTAAGAAATTTCTAAATTCTTCAACTCCCGAATTTACAAATGTTCCAATTTGAAGATCCACAGTACTGAAATTTCTAAATTCCTATATTTGCTGATTCGCAAACACCAAAATTTCGAGTTGTCCAATTGTCACATATCCAAATTCCCATATATCCAAATTCTCGCCCTTCAAACATTAAATACTTGTAATTCCAAATTCTTAAATTTGCGATCATCTAATCTCTAACCCCCAAATCTCTGATCCCCAAGAGATGAATTCTTCAATAAATTCTTCAATGTATTCTTCAATTCCTCGAATCCTCGAATCCTCAAATCCCGAAACTCCAAGTTCACCCGTCGAACCTAAACTTTCGAACCCGTTAATGAGAATACATAATCGCGCAATCGGTACAACCGATATCATCGTCCGAAAATGACACCGTCGATCAGACGCGTGGAAACGCAGAAAATTTTTCGCGGGATCGATAACCCGTTCCAGTAGATACTTGATGGTTGCATCCACGATGCAAATGAACGTGTTCACGTCCGAATCAAGCATCGAAGCCTTTGGCTTTCAGGGGAAATTACAAGCAGAACGTGAACGTTTGTCAGAGCCGAAACTCGGTGCAACGTCGAAACGCGAAATGGACACGCTAGAGCAACCGTCTGTTCGGTTCCATCAGTTTGTTGAATAAATTCGTTCCGTCGACGATTTCCTCCCTGTTTCCATTACATCGTCGTGTTATCGACGAGGGTAAATATAGCCGGGCGAAATTGCAAAACTTTTCGCAGGTCCACCGAGCAAAACCGTAATAAAGACGGAGTTTGATGTTACAAATTTGACAGCGGACGCGATGGACGCTTTTGCGACTAACCCGATTAATCAACCAGATCTAACTTTACCCCGAAATCGAATTACACCGTGTTTCGAACGTATCTTGTTGCTGCCGGCCCATATTTTCTACCGTCGCGTCTTTTATTTTCAAGATTTTTACTGTAAAACGCTCCTCTCCCGAGTATTGCATTATAATTTCAATGCCAATTGAATTTTCTTTCATTACGCGGTTCATTGTGCGATGATATTTTTAGTCGGAACTCCTTATGATTGCACGATCGATAACGCTTAATTACAAGGTTTGATTGATTGCCGGGGAATGTATTTTAAGTCTACTTCACGGTGAAAATTTTTAATTATTGGATAGTGCGCCTGGTTGCAGTGTTCGTGTACAATTAAAACTACCTTGATGTTAATTAAATCGGCAGAAATTGAAAATAAATGCGGAAAGTCTCGATAAAATGCATACACGTCCCGTACAAAATCTAACTGAATGTTAATATCAAACATAAATACGACGATAAAAACGTGGATGTTTTTCATATCGACGATGGTCATTTCGAGCATGTGTAACGATAACATCAACATCGTATCAATTTAATCTCTATTAACCTCGTTCCAGTCATTAAATTATATAATAACAAAGTGTCTACAGATACTATCGGGACACTCTGTACAACTTCTATTAAAATAATTAAACAGTGTTCCAGATTTATCATAAAAGGTTAAAAGCAAGTCTGATAATTACATTGCAATGTTCAATCAGGAGGAAATTATATTTGTACTAATTTACTTAATGAATTTTTTACATCCCGTGTATGTTGCCTGCATTTAGAGTGCAAGCAATAATTAGTATATATAATAAATATGTATAATATGATTATTATATGTGATGAACATACATGATACAATTATTACACACGATGAACATATGTAATATAATTATTGTATGTGATGAACATATATGTTACAAACGATGAACACATACGATATAGTTATTACACATGATGAACGCGAGTGATACAATTATTATACATCATGAATATATACGATATAATTACCACGTATGATAAACATACACGATATAATTGTTACAAGATGATGAACATATGTGAGAGAATGATCACATGTGATAAACGTACATGATATAATTATCACACTTGACGAACATACACGGTATAATTATTACACATGATCAACACACATGATAACATACATGATATAATTATCACGCACGAATGCACATTATACAATTAACATGCCCAACGAGAATACTCGATATGATATGAAGAACATACATAAACTAACGTGAAATTCGTTGAATTACGTATTCAGAGACCCCAATTTTTCACACTCGGGAAAATACGAATTTATCATAGAGTGACCCGATACTTTTATGCTGTCCAAATGTATAATGGAGATCGCGAGGAGAAGTTAGGTTCACGGTGACACGAACGTCGCGTATTCCCTAAGGATAACGATGACGGTGCTTCGTGCACGAGACCGTTCACGCTTGGTCACTTTCGTCGTGGAAGTGCACAACGAGCAGAAGTTTGGAATTATGTATGCTAATTCGATGCGATTTCGGACTGGTTTCCCTAGATGTAAGCCAGAATTTCGTGGGTACGGCCATGTAAAATTCACTCGCGTTAAATTTGATTCAGTTCGTGACCGGTGATTCGGTCAGAATATGGTCGCGACCTGATTAAACACCGCCTAATGTTCCATAGTCGACCAGCGGACAGCTGTCCACGTATTTCAATCGTGGAGCAATTAATCGTCGATAAACCTGGGACGTAAAATTGAATCGAATCATTGAATGATTCCGAACAAAGAATCCGGTGAACGATTTCATCGGAAGACGAATTAATACTGATTTTAAGCGAGGAAATATATTCTTGGTTCTATCGACAACTTGTCGTTTTACACTTTGTATTTTGGTTCTATCAAATCAATTAAGGTTATTGATTTTAACGTAAAAGGGGCTGGGATGAATTCGTTATAAAATGATCTAATATTAGTTGCGAGAGAAGATTTTAAGATTAAAAATAATTTCATTCATAGAGAAACATAGAAATTGAGAATCATCAATGTGCGAAAGTAGAGAAGAGGTTGCTGATTCGCTTTCAGAATTAAAAGTGGCTCGATTATTCGCAAACTAGAATAATCGTAATAAAACTTTCAAACATCAAAATGGAGTTCTTCCAGTTAGCCATTTTAATATTATACACTCGAGCGACCTGTTTCCATAGCCGGTGATTAAAAACAGAGGCAACCATTGGGACGTAGAGTTTCAGGTCAAAGCATTAGCGAAATGAAAATATCGAGGTCGCGCGATTGCCGTTGTTGTATCTCGACAGTCTCGATTGTTCGAGGATCGTTTCATCGATCTTTGATCCTTACACTGTTAATCCTTACAAACATGTTCCTGCATTCGCAAATGTTCCGAGTCTCAAAATACTCGGCTACTGGACTTCAAGACACTCACATCTGGAATTTCAGGATTTCTGTCTAAATTTCCAACATCCCCAATTGTCAAATTTCTAAATTAAAAAATTTTTAAACATCCGAATTTTCAAGTTATCAAATTTTTCAAGATCCTAATTTCCCAATTTCCATATTTTTAAATTCCCAAATTTCTACATATTCGAATTTTCAAATTTGTAGTTTCAAATTTCGTAATTTCCCCATTTCCCAACTTCCGGTATTTTTGAATATCCAAATTTTCCAATTTTCCAACTTCCTGTGTTTCTGAATATCCAAATTTCCAAATATTACTTATTTTTTCAAATTCCTAAATTTCAAATTTAATCAATTTAATTATTGAAAGTCGCAGATTTCCACATATTCAAATTCATAGGTCCCCAGATCTCTATATCCCCAAATCATTAGATTCCAAATTGCATATGCCAAAACCCTAGATTTCACATTTCCAAATGCCAAATCCTTAGATCCCACAATCTCTACATCCCCAAATCACTAAATAGCAAGTTTCTATATTCCAAATCCCTAGATCTCAAATTCCAAGATTCTAAATTCCTAGATCCCACAATCTCTATATCCTAAAATTATTCAATTCCAAATTGCTATATTCCAAATCTATAGATATCAAATTCGAAGATTCCAAATTTCTACATCCCACAATCTCAATATTTCTAAGCAAATCCCCAGATCTTAAATTCCAGTATTCAAAATCCCACAATCTGTCAACTCCAAAGCCATAGATCCCCACATTTTTAAGTCGTAAAATTTCTAACCACCCGGATCTCTAGATCCCAAAGTTTCTACATATCCCCAAACATTATTTACATTCCCATTTATCTACATCGAAAAATCCGTACATCCTCGCTTTCAAAAATTTCCAAATTCAATATCCTCAAATTTTCACCGCATCCCGTAATTTTCTAATCCGCGAAAATATGCGAAGACGACGAAACGGGACTCTTTATCGTCCACGGTCGTCGGATACATTCCCTAGGGAAGCTAGATTCGGGGCAGACCGTACACGAGAGCGGAAAAGCATCGGGCAGAGGCACGCATTCGCGCAAATCGAATGACGCCGGCACAATTGCACAATTTCCGGCACTCGTCGCCGATAATTTCATCCGCCTGTCGCCTGGTTCGCCCACGATTCGTCGTCGCTCGGCGACGTATTAATTTTCCTTAAGATAGCGAAGAGGAGCGTTTCGACGCTTCCCTCCCGTCGCGTTTGTCCATTGTCCCGAGTTGGCCCTTTATCTCGGTGCACATGCCACAACTTGATTCCGACGATAATCGATCGACCGGAGCACCGGCTGACAATGGGCCAACAACGTGCTCGCTCCGAGCCGAGCCGAGCCGAGCCGAGCCGAGCGGAGAGAGTGCACGCGCTTCCTACAGCCTCGGTATCCGCCGCCTCGGCATAAGTAATTACGCTTCCGGCCATTAAATCACCAGAAGAGACAGACGCGTGCAGATACGAAAATGAAAACGAACGAAAGAGAAGAGAACAGAGAGGAAAAAAGAGGAGCATCGTCGAGAGTAAGAGCGGGATTTTGAGGATGAGGTGGCGCACGCATTGGCGTAATCACCAGGGGACCTCGTTGCGTAGCTTGCAAGATTTATCGCACATATTCTTTTTCGAATCTCAAACTATTGCAAATGAGTAGTAGAAATGATGAAAAACACGGTGGATTTAATTATAACAACGTTTTTGTCTTTATTTAACCCCTTGTGCCACGATTTATTTAGCAAGTGCTTCAGACATAACTCACTATTAATTGCTACAACATTAAAGTGATTAAAGAAAGTTCGAATGTCAAGATTGTTTCCCATTTAGTGATCCTCGGATGCGCAAATTACGATTAGACCGAAGTTGAACATTCAAGCGTATTCAAAATATTAACAATGTCTACCATATGCGAAGAGGGAGTGCGTCACGGGCTCAGCTCGTAGTTGTAGGTCAAAGGGTTAACTGGGCACCAGGAAGGTCTTAACACTAAAACTACCAAAGGGCTTAACCCCTCCCTGTGCTATTTATTTTTCAGATACGTCAGACAGAACAAACTATCCATAGCTATAATATTAAAACGAACAAAGGAAATTTAAATGGTGTGAGTATTTTATATTCAGCGCTATTTGACTACACGAATTATAATCGGATCTAAACTTCAAGTTGAGGATTATTCCAAATTTAAGTAAATTTTGTTACATTTTAGATGTGAGTGCGTCACGAGTCACACTCGTCAAAGCACGGGAAGGGGTTAAATGACCCTTTTACAAATTTACTACTTCAAATGATTAAATTTATCAGGATGGTTTTCTTAACATTTTCTGCATTGATTGTCGTTAACGTAAAGAATCAATAAGTACGTTTTCATGTATGTTTCATGTTTCATGTATGTTTCATCGTTTGTTCATTTATTTTTCATCTTCGTCTTTAACCCTTTGCGGACGAGTGGCGGCACTCACTCGCCATTTGATACAGTGCAACAATTTTTAATAAATAATTTTTAATTACAATTGTAGTATTATACACGTGAAGTTTGAATACAGTGGAACGGAAAATATTGTTAATTAATAATAAAAATATGTTTGTTTCAAAAGAATTGATCAAACTTTTTAACCAGAAAGTTTTACAGTCGCTATTTGCTACTGGTAATAATACTTACGACCGCAAAGGGTTAATTTCAAAATAATTGTGCATTATACGTTGGTAGTTTTAGTGTTAATGCTTTGCAATCTGACGATGAACTAACGTGGCGGAAAACTGGGCTCAAGGACCACTCCCAAAATTAGTCACTGAGTGAAAAAGGATTTATAGAAAAGTCCCTAATCTCTGTCCATAAACAGTTAAAGTCTACAGAACTTTCTCTCGCCCTACGTCGATTGATCTTTGTCAAACGCATATTCCAACACAAACAATTACAATCCACTCCGGGATTATTTTGCGTTACATTGTGTGTACCAAAAATTTTCAAAGTAGTTCAATGTTATATACGGATAATTTTTTAGAAATGGCTGAATAGCATTATGTGTCTTTGTGAGTCTCCAAAGTGTGTCGCTGTTATAACGGCAGAGGGTGTTTCATTTTATGTCGTTTTCTGATAAGGGTGGTTCTGTGACTATCAAATAGAGAACATTGTCACATTAGTGTCCTGTCTCCAGTATTCACACTGACAGTCGGGATTGGTTGTAATGCTTCTAATGGCCTGATTTATACGTGTTTATGGTTATTACACTATTTTGCATACAGTAAAATATATACTTCATTGTATATTTTCTTATATACTCTATCAAATTCTTGATTAGATGCTTCATGAAATACTTCATTCAATTATGAAATACTTCATTAAATGGTATATTTATTAGGTTTGTAGTCATACTTTTCATTAAATACTTCGTTAGATGCTTCATATAATATTTCATTAAATACTTCATATAATAGTACATTTATTATGAATATAATGATACTCTGCATTAGATGCTTCATGAAATACTTGGTTATATGCATCATACAATACTTCATCTACAATGAGTATAGTGATATTATACACGTTCTAAAAATCTAGAAAGTTTGCTTACCGTGTTAAAGCATTAACGCTATCAGCGAAACTATCGTATTTATCGCATCCCATGCAAAGATCGTAGTTACGCCAATGGCCGCAAGGGGATGAAACGGAGAGCAAAGAAAGCCTGGCAGAATATACAGAGAAAGAAATACGCGCGGGAGGAAAGAGGGAAATAGAACGAAAGAGACAGAGACGCGACAAAGTCACCGAACCGACTGGTCTCAACGGCGAAAAAGAGAACGTTGCTCGAAATTAACCGCAACGTGACTATTTTCCACCGACCAGAGGTTGTCCCGTTCTAACCGAGCATTCGTTCGTTTTGCCCGTCTGCCGCGGCTAGGCGTTCATTCAGCGGCGAAATAGCGAGGAAAACGAAACGAGATGACTGAGCGACGAGGGACGGGGCACCCTGGTTACGCGTATACGTCCCTGGAAAACGAATCGCAGCACGCGACCCTGTCTCAGGATATTTGCAGAAATTAAACGACGCGATAAAAAATGGGATGTGGCAATTTATACATACACCATGCATACGCAATTTGCCTATTTTTATACGTACAGTATGTATACGGGTTAGCAAGTTTAGTTAGTTATCCTTTTACGGGCCGAATTTTTCCGAAGAAATTGGGGTAGCGAAAAATCAGCAACTATAATCCTGTATATGCAAATGAAACAGAATTTTTACGTTTAAACAATTTTATTGCAATATATTCACTGTGTGACTTTCAGGTAACAACGGCCTATGATGCTTGTTTGTTTGTTTTAATATTTGATAAATTAAAACATGACCTGAAAGTTACACGGACCAATAGAGGGTTAAGTTAGTTATGTTATGTTAGGTGGATCGTTTATTGTGCTATTTTAATAATTGTGTACATATATTGTATGTATAAATAGCCAATTGTGTATACACACTATATGTATAAATTGCTTCATACTAAAAAATAAGGGGACGCTCTGAATCGTAAAATATAAAGAGGAGCAATACGACACGCGAGTTGCAATGCATATGTGTAATATATCGTGCAGTATCAGATAATAAATATATCATATTGCCGACGGTTAAGGTGACTGTATCGCAAACCTTTATTACGAATTTGTTTTTTATTCTGATGGATGCGATATTATCTAAACATCAGCGATATTTCATGAAGATCAACGAAGAGTTACAAAAATAACTTCAATTAAAATTTGCATTTACACGTGCAAGGAAGTGCATGTAACGTGCATGGTACACGTAGGAGAGGTTGCAAAGTTGAATGGTAATGTCAAGGTTATATTATCTTGATCAAAATGCTCAAAGAAGATTGTGAAATAAGGGGTGTCCAGAAGAATGTACTCGCTTCAAAATTTGCAAACATATACAAATATAAACAAATTGTAGAAAACTGAATTAATCTGTTACTCATCTTTTGTTAGATCTGTAAATGCGAGAAGAAATACTTGGATCAAAGTTAAATGTACGTGCAACAGTTAGTTAACGCGTGAGTACATTTTTTGGAACACCCTGTAACTACTTCTGAAATATACTAAAATGTTTATGAATTTACTTACGAAATTCTGTGAATCACAATGTGTACTAGTATTCCACTAATTGTATAGTAAAAATCCCTTACCTGTAACATAAAATAAACAAAGTATGTTAGTGACAGAAGTAACATCTTTTCAGGGATATAAGATACACAAATTTTTATTTTATCTAATCTTAATAACCATAATCGGAATTGCGATGTTATAAATACAGATCAGAATACAATTTCTATTGCTACATCGACAATTTTACACACAGATAAATCCATTTAATCCGCATAACGAGTTAACTATTTCATTCGCGAGTTGATTGTATACTGTCATTGTTCATACGTTACATTCCTCCTTTGTTTCTGAAGAAAAAATGAAGCAATGTAACCTAATCTAACAGGCGTCGAGCGTTTTGTTCGACGTGTAGCAGCACTGTTTGAACAGCTCGGTTGGAAAACTCGATAACGCGGGGAAAAATGTTTTCCCTGTGGATTAATACTCGCCGATCTCTGAACGAGAACGATTGGCTTCGAAGAACGAGGCCGAAGTATAGCGAGATATCGGGAATCAATGGAATCACTCCTTGGAAACTCTCGATAAAAAATAGAGTGGGTCGTTAGGGGATATCTAATTAGAATTTTGATTGTGTCGATTATAACGTAACTGGGACAGTTTGATAACTCCTAAAATTGAGGTTACGTTTCAGAATATCTGCGAGTTTCGTGGCGAATTACATGTTTTAGGTTTGTGGGATTTTTCAACTTTTTGAGGTGTGAACTTTGGAACAATAGAATTTTAGAATAATGCAATTTTGGAGTTAGAGAACTTGGAATTTTTTAATTGTTGGAACTTCAGAACATTGGGTGCGTGTAATTTTGTAATTTTAGGCTTTGGAGTTTTTGAATGTTGAGACTTTTGTATTTGAAAGTTCTTTGACGTAAAGAATCCATTATTTTAAAACTGAAATTTTGAAAAATAATGCAGTTCTTAATTTTCAGACTTATTAGCACCAAAAGTGTCAAACTAAAAAATGTAGAAAATTACAATTATCAACATACCAAATTTAAAAATTTAAAATCTTCTAGTTTGGAAAGTGTTTACTCTAATTTTCCTCAATTTGTTTTACTTTTCAAATCTCAGGGATAAGACATCAGTGAAAATTTTGATAACAAAATACTGATATTTTTAGAATCTCAATATCAATAATTCAACGATATACGTCTCTGACATCTCCAACTTTCTCATCTATAATTTTCATTTCTCTTTTAACATCTAATATACCTTACTAACATACTGCTCGCTATAATACATGTCTCGTAATAAATCTACGATAAAGATGCATAACCTCGCGTACCAAATATCTGTCACGTTTACGAAAGAGCACGCTATGAAACCAACCCCGAAAGTATGTTCTACGATCAAATCAAATCGAAAGTATCGACAAGCGATTGATTATTATTTCCCGTGGTTGCGTTTCATTTTCAACGTTCAGTTTCGGTGTGTATCACTGTGTCGCTTCCTTTAGAAAGCTACTTGTCGATGCGTTCCGCGTTCGGGTTTCTTGCTTCTGGTATCGGCCAAAAATTTCGTCGTGAGCACGACCATGCGGAAAATCGAACTGGAATCCCGCGGACTCGCACAATCTACAGCTCAAATGGCCCGGAACGATGGAAATTTTCGCGGTTATTGATTTCTCCGGGTACAGGTGCGCGCGAGTGCACGTAATCCGTACGGCGACGAGAGGTCGAAAAGGGAACCGGTTGAAAACAAGATGCAAAGAAAAATACAGATTTCGTCCGATTTCCCGAATCTTATACGAACAAAAATTTCAAGGACACTACTTTAAGAATTTCCAGGAAAGTACTTCTTGTTTCACTTGTTCGTATTTTAACGGACGATACGTATATAGTGCAGAGTGTGTATGTGACACATACGCATACAACACAGGACACGTATGTAACATATATAACGTATGAGACACCGGGTACGTACGAAACACATGTGCGTACATCACAGATACATATTTATAACGCAGGGTACATATGTAACATATATATGCATATAACACATTCACGTGTGTAACGCAGGGTGGGTATGTAACACATGTACGCACATCATAAATACATATTTGTAACGTAGAGAACATTTGTAACACATATATGCACATAACATATATGTATACATATGTAACGTACGGGACGTGTGCAGCACATATGTACATGTGTATAATACAAGGTACGTATGTAACACATGTGTATAAACCAGTGACTTGTAACGGATGATGCAAGAAAAGATAGAAACTTATATGAAAATCTTGTTGTGTTAGAATAAAATTTGTTTATAGAATAATATGCATATGTGATTTTTAGATAAGATTGAGCTTGAAAATTCTTGATAACATTTGTGTAAAAGTTTCTTCACAGCAAAGAATATATCTTTTATTGATTTAAATGATTGATTGTATTATATCTGTTTATAAGTTACATTACAGGTTTTATTATAACATAGGATAGTTTATTGTAGACTTCATTATAAAAAAAGGATCCCGTACTCATTCGTATTCGATTTTGATGCAAAATTTGTTGGAAGCGATATCGATTTTAACCAGAAAATTCGCGCGTCGTACGATCGAGTACGAAACGAGCACTTTTCTCCCAAAAATTATCGCTCGAAATTCGCAATATATTCCGCGTTGTTGTTTGATCGGGGGATCAGGCAGGAATTCTCCGGTGAATTGCCGTGAATTAATTTTCATCGCGATAAGCTCGCAATACTGGCAGATTACACGACCTCGATCGTGTAATTCGAGTCCCGGTGGAACGGTGTGCCGAATTAAAAATTGAAAAAAGAAAACAAAAAATGGAGAAAAAAATTCGCGAGAGTAAATGATGCTACGGTTCTCTTAACTCTCGCGAACGCGCGTCGTTGAATTTGTTTCGACGAGACGATGTTGCCATATTTTCACACGAATCGGAACATCGCATCGGTTCGTTTCTCTCGCCTCTGTTGACGGTTTTAAAAAAACGTTCGAGGAAAACAGAATTGAAAAGAGTGACAGCGATCGGTACATTCATATGTATATGTATCCGCATATCTGGAGCATCGTATACCGTAATAGTTACAGCGTTCCGGATAACTTCTATTATTTTATATCAACCAAAAATATCTTTGGTGCTGACTAAAGCGAGTGTGCACTAATAACTGAAATAGTTTTAAATTCGATCGAAGTGCAATTGCTTGTTTCGAATTGCATTCAAAGATACAGTTGTTAATTTTTTGTTCCTTGCTCTATATTTTACTTAATATTTATATTTATTTTTGTACTTTAATTTAATGGTGTTAGCCGTGTTCATCGATTAGCCTACTTCCAAATAGTCACTTGTAAATATGTATTTAATTTATCCGAATTTATGGAAAATCACAAAATTATCATGTAGGAGCCTGCAAATTTGTGAAATATCAATTTATACAGAAAGGAGATATTTCAGTTGATCTTGACATAGAAAAATATAGTTCGATCCATATAGGAAGAAACTACTCTATTTTTTACTCAATATTTATATTTATTTTTGTACTTTAATTTAATGGTGTTAGCCGTGTTCATCGATTAGCTTGCTTTCAAATAGTCACATGCAAATATTTACTTAATTTATCCGAATTCATATAAAATCACATAAAACTATTACGTTGGAGCCAGAAAATTTGTGAAATATCAATTGATATAGTAAGGAACTATTTCAAATTATCCAACGTACATCAACGACAAGAAAAACAGAAATCTATCGTCCCAGTTGTATCGAAAAATGTCGAGTTTGGTGAACACAGAAGGGTAAGTTCGTGGACGCACATCGCGTGAACGATCGTGACGTTGCAAGATGTAACGGGTTGGCAATTGTCGCGAGAGGAAAAAGACATTCGGTGAAAAGTAAAGGTGACAGAGGCGAGAGGATGGACGAACGAGGTTTCAAGATGGCCGTTTTTCGCGCAGCGCGAACGGAAGCAATTTGCGAAAGATTGTTTCGCGATTTCTTTGTTGGGAAGGGGGCGATCTTCACGCTGGGACGTTTAATTGGTACATCGAGCGATGTTCCCGGTTGTACAGCGTCGAGATAACGGCAGAAGAAGTTCTCATCCGCGACATGGTTTTTCTTGGCCGGTGCCCTCTTGCCTGGTCGTGCCAATTATCGACCGATACCACTCGAGGCCGCGATCGTTTTGCGCGTTTTTGCGACACGCTCGTCCGATAACCTCGCCGCGAAACTTCCAACTGCAATATGCCGCTTTCTGCAACCGGGATTTCCGCGGAACATCGGTAATTAAATGATTATGGCCGGTTACATTCCATCCTGTAACGAGTTTACGCGTTTACGCTGGAAGCCTTTTTATTATACCTCGATGTACGTTCGGTGAAACGGATGAATTTGAGATTGCCGTTGCTAATCGAACCGGAAAATCATTTGTTGCGACGTGCCAGTGTATGCTACCTCGTTCGGTGGTAATCAATTTTTTTTTCGTTCGTTACGTCGTACTTATGAAATACGGGGCAATGTATGTTTAGAGGTAATCGATGACTCAAAACGCCATAATGTAGTTTCAAGCATGCAACCTATACGTAGCAATTTCTTAGTTTTTGTTGTTTTGATTGCAGCAGCAGCTTGTAGCTGTTGATTGAGGGATGAAATCGAAAGACTCGGTGCTGTTGTTCTTAATAATCTGCAATCTAGTTCACTGTAGTGATCAACGTGTGAATAACAGGGATACTACATCTTTCAATTTCATCTTATAATCTGTTATTCCATCCGGGTGTCTCGTAAGCTTCTTCACTTTTTGATAGGAACATCAACACAATATTTATTGTTTAAGATTAATGTGTTGCATTAAATATGAACCGTTCTGTTCTATCACCCTCTTCCATCCTTCAGGAAACATTAGTCGCTCTTTTTTATATTATTGGTGACTTGCAAAATATTCCGCGAAGTACTTTTTTATGTCATATAAAAAAGTAATAAATGTATGAGATACACTAATATATCCTTGAATTGAGAATCGCAATTATACCAAAATTAAGAATCCTCTATTCCTTGGTTTTCATTGTAAGTATTATATGCAGTTACAAGTAAGAAGTAGCTATTAATGTATATACTAATAAGTAGTTATAAGTTGCTATAAGTAATTGAGAATTCATCATAAATAAGTGAACGTGGAGGTCACATGTGATCAACATACTAAAGCACCACTTGACCACGAACGTCTTCATCGTGGCGGTCAACCCGTGCAGGAAATTAACAATGAACGATTGTTCCAAAAAAACAACGAGGAATTTACCGGCAAACGGTGTCACGTGGCCGATAAATCAGTATCGTATGGAGCCGATTGCGAGCGGTGCAAGAAGAAGGCAGTTTGCCAGGCTGGCATTAAAATCGAAACGATGATCGCGATGCTTTCTCCAGGATATTGGATAGGATCCACGAGATGCAGGCCAACGTTAGAAACGCGCGAGATCCCCTAAATCAAATTTCGACGAGAAGGGCAGGCTGCCAGACGAGTCATTAAAATAATAAAACTATTAAAGAAGCAGAATGCCGGGCCACCGGAATTCCGTCTGCTGCAACGGGCAAAGATGGAAGCGTCCCATTCTCCGTTGCGAAATGGATAGAATCGTTTCGAGATACGAATTCCGTTCCCCCTATGAATATGATATTCCACGACCACCAAGACACAGCCTCGGGCCACAGGAGGATCGCGGATAATGAAAGTAGGACATTCTTGAGCCAGCCCGCTAAAGAATCGACCTGGGTTAATTCAGTTACGTCTCCCTTTCGAGAGAGAGAGAGAGAAAGAGAGACGGTGTATTGTTTGAAATGGAACTGCAGTGACGGCTGACCGATCAAATATCCGAATTGATCGGTTTCACCAGGAACGTTGTTCGATCGCTCCGAATTGGGAATTGGAACGCCGATCATTCGTTCGTTACAATTATTCCCGGCAGGATTTGTTTATGGCACGGCTCGTCGTCGTTTATGCTCTTTTCGTGACATATTGCTGCACCATGTTTCTTTGTTGGGGGATTCGATCGTTCGGGGATTTTTGATAATTTAAAAATTTAGGGTGGAGAGGGCATTTGGTGGGATTTGTCGAGAATGTACAAGTTTTGGGAATTTGGATTGTTGGAGTTTGGAAGTCTAGGACGTTGATATGGAGCTCTAGGTGTTTAGAAATTGAGGAAGTCTGAATATTTAGGACTTTAGACATTTATGAATTTGATGAAGTATGGACTTAGGTAGTTTTGGGAGTTTTTTAATTTGAAGAGACGTTGAACTGAAAATTCGGATGTGTGGTAATTAGAAAATTTAAGGATTTGAGTATTTGGGTATTCGAGAATGTAGGTGGTCGAAAATGTGAGAAATCGAGAATGTACGAGTTTGGAAATTTGGGAATTCCAGAATATAGAAATTTGTAAATTTGGGAATTCCAGAATGTAGAAGTTCAGAAATTTGGGAAGTGAGGAGTATAGAAATTTGGAAATTTGAGAATTGGAGAATATAGAAATTTGGGAATTCCAGAATATAAAACTTCAGAAATTTGGGAACTTGGGAATATAGAAGTTTGGAAATTTGAAAATTCCGGAATATAGGAGTTCCGAAATTTGGAGAGCCGAAAATATAGAAATTTGGAAACTTCATGGTTCGAGAATATAGAAATTTGGAAATTTAGGGATGTGTGGTAATTTAGAAACGTTGAAAGTCGATGATGTAATGCTTCGGAAATTTAGTAATTTATGTATTTGATGATGTGATTTCCGAAATCCTAAATTTAAAAACCCAAAAATCTGAGAAATCAACCTAAATTCGGTTCGGAAATTCATCTAAAAATTTATAAACTTAAGAAATTTTATGAAACAAAAATTTCAAATTTACGAATTAATAAACTTAAAAATGTGTTGTTTCAATTACACAAAAACTCCTCAACGATGATGCCAGAATCTCAATGTCAACGTTTAAACATACCATCACTTTCCCCTGCGATGTGCCCATAACCTCAAAAAGTAACTCTTTCCCTAAAAACCGCGGAGAAATAAGACGTTAAACATCTGCGAAGGGTGTTAAACTTCTCGTCCAACCGCAATTCATATTCTCGAGCGTAAAATCGATCGCACCCTCGTCGGCGTTCGCTTTTCGATCGTCGATTTACTTTTAAACCCCTCCAGGCGCCGCAGGACGTTCCCTCTGGATTTATGATCATCTGTTCAACGCGATTCTTTCCTCGTCAGGCTACCAGCGTCAGTTTTACGAGGCTCGTCGCGTAAAACGTGCCTCGAGCCTGATCACACGTTGCTCGAACACGTCCCTCCAGTTTATAACCGCGTAAAATTCCGGCTATTACGCCGGTTGTATATTAGTTTAATTCGATGTTACGTCCTCTTGTGACACGTACTCGCGGACGAATTGCAACGGAGACATTCGTTGTTGGGTCCTAGAATCACAACAGGCATTGAGAAAATTAGGCGTCGACCCAAGGTTCCATCAATACAATAGACATCGTTTTTCGTCCCTTCGAGCACTTTAGTTTTTAGAAGTAAAGAGGTTCGTCGTAAGAGTTGTTATAGTTGAGGGTTTTTAGTGTCTTGTTCAGTCCCATCTGGCTTTCGGAGTCCTTCACCTTAGTAATAGAGTCTTTTGGTTGGAATTTTCTACACATGTCAAGGTATTCCTGTTTATCAGTCGCTACGGACATTTTGGAAACTCACTGTTCCACTCCACACTTTCATTTCCATCCAAATTTGTTTAAACAACCAGATAATAGACACTTTTTTTTCCAAACTTACACGCCCAGTCCAAGCTTTCTTGGATTGTAAAGAAGCTTCGGAGATTCATTCGACTTTCGACTTTTAGACATTCAACTTTGCATTTTAATACAGTATACATTCGACTTTAGATTCTCATACAGTATACATACAACATTAGACATTCGCTTATCGCAATCACATTCTAGTTTGATACATTTTAGTTGTTACACATTCGCACTCTAATTTTTATACACTCGATCAGTCAACTTTGTAATGAACTATAGTTGTTACTTCAATTGTTCGGAGTTTCGTTCATTCAATTTAAGACAATCCACTGATCTTCGTTGTTGGGATTGTCATTAATCCCACGCGTCGTTTAATCGTCATTAAAATAACTGTTGACGCTGCGACGCATACACATTCGTGAAGCTCGATATATCTCGACCGATGCGACCGTGATCGACGTTCAAAATCGTGTTTGCTGCGAGTCTGAGGTGCATCCCGGCACGATACACCCTTGACAAAGGAAACTTCCATAACTGGTCGATCGAAATCGATCTTCGCCGCCCACGTAGCCTTCGATCGGACCTCCTGACACGCGTACCGGCTACCATTATCGAAATAACGTGTCGTTGAACAGCTGTTGTGTGTGTGTGCTCGCATGTTACGGAAATTTCTGGGTAAATGCCTCCGAACTAGACTGATCGAACGTGAGACGAAAATTTTGCGCGATATTCATATCCACTTTAATAATCAAGATTCGATCGGCGTTCAGAATAAATGATAAAATGATTTTCTGACAATAAGTCAGTTCGTGTTGAAAATATTTACGAAAACTGTACGAGTTTGAAGTTTGAAGTTTACGTAATTTTCAATTTACTTTTGATATTTCAGAATATGTATAACATTAAATGAACAGTTATTTACTAATAGAGATAAACAAAAAAATAATAGCAGATATTTATATTGAACAAAATAATAATCGACGTACATGCGATAATCCGGTAACAGACTCATATGCACCCAAGCACTCAATATTTCATATGTCACAACTTAATAGTAGACACATATCTAATAATTTAGTAGCAGACATATCACATGTAACAGCCAAGTAGTAAACGTTTCGTATCGCAATTTAATAGTATATCATATGTAAAATATAATGGCAGATATATCACATGCAATAGTTTAATAGCGGATATATTACATGCAACGACGTAATATTAAACATTACATATGTCATAACATAATCGTGGACGTATCGCGTACAGGAATGTAATAGGAAACGTAACATATGCAAAATCTAATAATAGACATATCACGTGCAACCACGCAATAAACATTTTACATGTCACAATTTAACAGCAGACATGTGTATACAATAACCTAATGATAGACATATCATATGCAACAACCTAATAGCAGACATATTACATGCAACAACCTAGCAGGAAACATTTCATATGTTAACCTAATAGTAGCCATTTGTAAGCAACAGCCTAGTAATTTTATAACGAACAGCTTAGTAATATTACAAGCAACAGTCTAGAATCTTTATAAGCGTCGATCTAATTATATCGATAAATAACAACATTTTTCATAGTTGACATTTTCGCAAAATATAATTTCATCCAGATCACTTTTAACAATTTCGTTTCCACATGTAGCGTATATCAAACACGTTAGCTGATATTCATGACAAATATGCATGCGACGAAGTTGCGGAGTTAAATAAGCAATCAAAATTTTTGGCGAAACAAGGGAACAAAAGCAGAAACACAGTATCCTATTATCGGCCAGCCGATGCAAATCTCGGGACGCGATTCCCACGTTCCCGATTTCGGGACTCGTGTCTCGAAGTGCGAACGATACGGGAAACCTGGTGCATTCGACGAACGAGAAAAAGTTTCGAGGAATCAGGAGATGCGGGACTTCATCCGCCTTAAGGTCTTCTGTGTCTCCGGGGATCTTTACGAACTTTGCAGCCTTTGCATCGCGAAATTATGTTAGTTTATTGAAATCGAACGCCGGAGTTTGTGGAACTCCAGGAAAAAGTCCTTGTGTGGAACAAATTTTCGACCGTGCTGTATATGCTGGATTAACCTAATCTTACAAAAATGTAATCCAAACTTCGATAATAAATATGGATACAGATATACTGATAATAAACGTCGATATAATAATTATCAATTTAGTAATTAATAAATATAGTCTGCATTTGGACAATGTCTAAATCGCATGAATTATGATTGTTACAGCTTTGGAAGAAGAGGAATTTTTCGCTTTTGAAAATGCAATTCTGCGCAAGAATTTTAATATGTGTACATACGAAATTCCTAAATTGCAAAATTCATGAATTTGAAAATTTCGAAATTTGTAAATACGTAAATTGAAAATTTTTAGAATGCCCAATTTCGTAAATTCTTCAATTTCAAAATACTTAAGTTTCTAAATATGTGAAACCTAAAGGGTAGTGAATTGAAGAAGTAAAAAATATTCCAATTACTAAACGCCAGCATTTCTAAATTTTTTAAACTTGAAGGACTATACAATTTAAAAATGTTTAAACGTCTGAATATCAAATTTTGTAAATGCTTAAATTTCCACATTTTTTTTAATTAGAAGAGCTATGAAATTTGTTAACTTTAAAATGTCTAAATTCCTAACTCTGAAAATGTCCGAATTTCAAAATCGTTTAATCTGAAAGGCCATAAATTTGAATGCAGCTGCACAGCAATGCATATTAATGAAGTATTTTACACCATAATGTGAAGAATACCTGATGCACCGTATTTTTATCACACCATTTCGCTGCAAGCTTATTTTGTGTGTGGAGAAGGGTGAGATCCATCAAGGGTGGTACTAAAACGAGTCCTCGCATTCAACGATCTTTTGTACCCTGACGCTGTTAATTAAGCCACGACTCAAATATTGACATGAGCAAAGTTATTTTGGGAAAATGTCAATTAATAAATTATGTAGGCAATAGGGTGAAAGAACCCTCGCCAGGCGAACCGTGAATTTCAGAACAACATCGGCTTATTGGACAGTTACTGGACCGTGGAAACAACCCTCTTAATAAAAGTTGTCTGCGACAAAACTCTCGACAGAATAAGATTTTTATTCTCTGGGAGACCGGTGCATTTACGTGGAACGTTCCTTGAAAATTTCAACTAATTTTGAAGTCGGAGAAAAAATATTTAAAGTCCCATTGAATCGAATTAAGTTGCTAGATTAAATTAAGTTGTTAGAAACGAGTTAAGTTGTATCGTAGTTCAATTGTTATATCGTTATATTGTTTAAGTGTCAAAATATTATAATGTTAAATCCCAAAGTCCTCCTATTGTCAAATTCTTAAATCGTTACACCCTTAATTTGTTAAAATGCAACGTTGTTAAATTTTAACATTGTAGAAATATAACACGGTAAAATAGTAAAATTGTAAAATAGTAAAATAGTAAAATTGTAAAGTAGTAAAATTGTAAAGTAGTAAAATCGTAAAATAGTAAAATTGTAAAATTGTAAAATTGTAAAATTATAAAATTGTAAAATTGTAAAACTGTAAAATAGTAAAATTGTAAAATTGTAAAATTGTAAAATTGTAAAATTGTAAAATTGTAAAATTGTAAAATTGTAAAACTGTAAAATTGTAAAATTTTAATATTGTAAAATTATAACAGAGTAAAATTGTAACAGTGTAAAATTGTGCAATTGTAAAATTGTAAAATTGAAAAATTGTAAATTTATAAAATTGTAAAATTATGAAATTGTAGAGCTGTGAAACTGTAAAAATACCGAAATCTTGAGTTGTAAAGAATTCCAAACGACCAAAATTCCAAATTCCGAAGTTCTTCGGAGAAATTAAGAGACAAGACATATTTTATATTTTGTAAAATTTAAGATACAACGTTCACCCTCGTATTAATTTATCTTACACCATTTACCCTTGTATCGTATATTTTTATTTCTGTACGTATCGGTTGGTTGCCTTTTGAGGGGTCCCTTTTCCGGTACGGTTTATAGCTTTCAGCCTCATCAACAACCCTTTTCTAATGAACCATGAATTTCAGGTTAACGTTCATTAGTGATCGCCCCTTTTAATGGATTAATTATCTCTCGCTATTTTTAGTCCATCTATTTTTCGTAAGAGAGAACGAAATTAACAAACATTCCCGTACTTTTTTATTCTGAAAAGCATGAAAAATAGGAGCATAAAGGGATCATTTATTAATTTCCATACATAATGCACAGAATATAATGTACGTTGCCTATTAAATTCTTGATAGGTTACTTCAGCACGCTAATTGCTACGCGGAATTCATTCGAAATTGCGCCAAAGGCGTTTCTATTTTATATGGACATTTATAACAAATTAATTTTTGTTTCGTCCAAATTTAGTACATCATTCTGACGATATTAAGTTTCTTCGTAATTCATTCATCATTCTTCTTCTTCTTAGATCTTGAAATACTTTATATTACCTGTATATTCAAGTAATAGAACATTAAAACGATCTATCCAAAATCAAAGATAAAATAATACATGACCAAAAGTAACTAGAAAATATTGACCGATCAGCGCCTATTCTACCCAACAATAAATCAACCCCCTTATTACGGAGTAAATCCAATCAAACTGCCACTACGATCCCATCGCGAGGCAGACGATTACTCAAACAATGAAGACATCAAACGTCGAAAACGATTCCGCAGAAAGAAGCCCGAAAACCCAACCCTATCCACGCCCTTTCCAGACTTCATCCCCATCCCACGATGCTATCATTTCTCAAACAGCCCGCAAGACACCGACCAACGTCCCCCGATCCCGGGTTCCATTCATATGAAGGCGTTGAAAGGGGAGGGAACCAGGCCATCCGAAAAAATAAAAGATAAAAGGCGTCGTCCCGTAGCGACGAAGGGTGATAGGGCCCCGACGTTCGTGTTTAACAGGGCAGTGTGCCAGACGTTATTAAAATAGAACAAGCCCGTGAAGACGAAACGAAAGAGAAAGGGTGGTCGCGAGGCAACCACGACGAAGGACAGCACGCGAGCTGGGGTTCAAGAAGGGCAGCTATCAATGGGTCGACGCCTGAAGGGTTCTTGCCCTACGTCCTACGGTCTTCGTCTCTTACTAGCCGCCCTTCGAGACACCACGCGCCACCCCCGTACACCCGACTGAAACGTAGACTACCTGTTAGGTCTTGGAGTACATATTACAGCGAGAGTATTACACCTAGGTCCAAGCTTCTACCGATACGATAGTTCAACGGTTTTTTCGTTTCTTCAGATACATTGGTACGGCACGTAACTCATGAATTGGCGCGTGAGAAGATTGAAACGAAACATAAGAAGTACCCCCATCCTCACCGTGAATCCTTCCAACTTGATGCCAATTGACGATTGTTCATATTCTTTGAATGTACACTAGAACTTTACGGAACCCGTAAAAATGACGGATCTCAGATTTCTTATTCTCAATTATGAAAATTATTAAAAAACTTTTTGCAAAATGCAGAATAATCTTCATCGAGGTAAAGAATTTTTCTACAAACTGGGTTGTGTATTATCAATTACTTACTTCTTTGTATAATTCATTTTTAGTTCAGACATAAGTGGTCGTCCGTAAATCTAGTGTTAAATGGTATACATGACCACGCGAACCAATAAGATCCTACTGCTGAAAATACGAGTGAGTCGATACGCCAATTCCTGGGTTGTAGATAGTAGTTTAGAATAATAGTCTTTACCAGTGGCAGAAATAGGACCCAACGAGTCATTACGTTCTAACGAGTTTTCTTATTGATTTAATGTCAGTCGTATCTGGGTGTCAGAACCCTTAGCCTTAACCGTAGAGTCTTTTGTTTGCAGTTTCCCATTCGTGTCGAGGTACTCCTTAAGTTTATTACTCGCTACGGCCATTTTGAGGAAAACTCAGCTTCGTACGTCATTGATATTTCCATTTCCGCTCGAATTCAGCTAGCCAATAGAAAATAGCGAACTGTGAATAGCAAGATTCGGTGGATTGGGGGCATAGATATTTAGAAATCTAGGGCTGCCTAGGGACTCAAAGGTCTTCGAATTTCAGAATCTAGGGATTTGGGAGTATAAGTAGTTCGCAATTTTTGAATTTGGGGATATACAAATTTTGGAATGATCTTGAAACACTTGAAGGTCTAGAAATTTGATAGTCTAAGAATTTGGAATCTCATGACTTTGGGTAATTTGGAACTTGTAAATCAAGGGATTCGCTGCACTAGGAATTTAGGAATCTTAGGGCCTAGGAGAATCTCAGAATTTGGAGATCTAAAAACTGGAGAACCTTGGTATTAATTTTGAAGATCTACAATTTAGTGGTATAGTAATTTAACAACCTTACTTGACCTAGAAGAATCTGGGGATGTGCAGATCCACTATGGGAACAGTAACATTTAAAAAATTTGAACATGTAGAATTTGATGGATTAGTAACTTAGGGACCTTGTCTAGAATGTGGAGATTTAGAGATCTAAAGTCTCAAAATCACAAAAACCTGGGGACCACAATAATTTTGAAATGTCCACATACGAAAACGTAAAATTCTACGATTTCGTAGTTCAGAAATTGAGGAATTTGGGAAATTCGTGAAATTGACAATGTCGGAATTGGGACATACGGAAGATTAGTGATCTAGAAATTGAAGGATTTAAAAGATCGGATATTTATCCAGATGAAGGCTACGTTGCAGCAGAGTGTACACGTTTTACTTGAAGCAGGCGCAGCCGCTCTTGCGCGGACCAAACGAATTTCACCAAGCTTAGCCCGGGGCTTGGCTGTCGCTTTAGGGATTGGTCGAACACCCTATTGCTCTCCCTTTCTTTTACACACCTCTCCTCTCCTTTCCACCTACATAGCCCTGTTGCCAACTTTCGTCGATCACCTGTTCCCTTTGCGACCGGAAATAGCCCTTGTGGCTCGCGTATTCCGGAGCTTAAGGGCTGTTTAAATTTAAGAACGACGGAAATCGATTTTTGAACTTCTGCGGTTTCGGACAGTCCATGCAATTGGCACACGCTACCAGGGAATAATTAGAAATTTCGTTTAAACATTTTATCAGAAGTTTTGGAATTTGTTTATATCGTAAGTTGAAAATGTGAGATTTTGGTCTTTTTAAATTCGTAAAATTTCGCATTCAGATTTCGAAATTTTCAAATATTCTTATTCTGGAATTTTGTGCCTCGACATTTGTAAAATCGCACAAATTTTTCAGTATTCGGGTCTCCAAATTAGTGAATTTTCGAATACTCAAACTTGCAAATTCCCAAAAATACTCGCTGAACATAATTTTATGTTTTTAAGAATTTTGAAATCTCGTAATTTGCAAAATCTAAAGATTTCTAAACTTCTCTAATTCAATTTCTGAAACATACAAATTCTCAAGTTTTCACATTTCCGAACATCAAACTCGGAATTTTCAAATTTACTGGATAGCAAATTTCCAAAAAACCTCGCGTCTGTAATTTTGCGAATTTCTCAGAATCCGTAAATTCTCAAATCCAAAAATTTGCAAGATCCCCAAAATTTCCAAATTATGAAACCCTCAAATCCTCAAATTTGCGAAGATCTCCACATCCCTAATTTTGCACATTTCCGACAACCCCAAAGCCCCAACACTTGCAAAATCATAAAATTCGAAAATTCTCGAATCCCAAAATTTATACATTTACAGAAATTCCCAGACCTCAAATTGCACAAGTTCCTAAAAATCGCGAAACCCCTAAATCCCGAATCCTACATAATCCCCAAATTCTCGAACCCTCAAACGACTAAATCCGCAATTTTCATAAATCCCCAAATATCCACGCATTCGAG
This sequence comes from Coelioxys conoideus, assembly GCA_947623535.1. Taxonomy (NCBI): domain Eukaryota; kingdom Metazoa; phylum Arthropoda; class Insecta; order Hymenoptera; family Megachilidae; genus Coelioxys; species Coelioxys conoideus. The sequence goes on along the minus strand of OX392457.1, from coordinate 12,580,624 downwards.
ATTCCTACACCTGCAGCTTCCCAAAGGTCCCTAAATCGTCAAATCCTCGACTTGAAAAATTCCCCAAAATCTCTAAACGCTCTACCTCGTACTTGAAACGAAGCATACGATTAACATCGAAAACCCTACTAATTTATTATCACGGACGAAAACCGATATTGCGTACGCTTACTTTGAACACTCATAAATAATTCGGAAAAAAAAAGGTAATGAAACTCACGAGCAACGGCGAAATAACCCATTAGGAACAACCGTGTGCCGTTTCCACAGCCCTTTTCCAGGAAACAACCACCCTGTGGAAACGTACGCGTTGTAACTCACCGGCAGGACACGTAGAATCACCGTAAGAGCACGGGGATTAGGACTTAACGCGGATTTTCCTTATTTCGTGAATTACATTTTGCCCGAGACACCCTGATATCTTTTGTGGTAGAAAACGAAGGTTGTAGTCGGTTTCGGGGATCGAAGAAAGTTCACGGCCCGAGGTAAATTGACCGGCATAAATCGACGAATAGCTTGTGGATTTCTATTTTCGAAGAGGAGATCGTAATCGATGAGAAAGACCACAGGGAAAGTGGGTCGAATGTTACGTTGCGTCGGTTATTCTTGGGTAATTGTTCCAGCTACGGTTATTTTACTGATGGATAACGAGAATACCGCGATTTTCTGGGGTAATTACGCCGATGCAGAGTTCCTGGCTATTATTAGGATATTGATTCCGAGGGGGGAATAAAACAATACCGGATAAATCGATGTACTGTTAGAAATAGTTGTACGTTTTATTCATAACAACACTAAATTTCTAAATTTTCAATGTTTCAGGTTCCTAAATCACTAATTCCGAAAATTTCAAATTTCAAAGTTTTCAAATCTTTAAATTCTCAAAGTTCCGAATATTTCAATTCCCAAATTTCCAAATATCTAAATTCCTAAATTTCCAAATCATCAAATTCTCAATGTTCCGAATATTTCAATTCCCAAATTTCCAAATATCTAAATTTCCAAATTTACAGTTCTTCAAGTTTTAGAATTCACAGATTGCTAACTCACAAATTCAAAGATTGTCAAATTTACAAATATCTAAATATTTAAATATCTGAATTTCAAATCTATAAATTCCCAATTCCCAAATCTTTAAACTACTACATTCCGAATTTTTCTAAATCTTCGAACTCCCAAATTTCCAAACCGATAAATTGCCGCGTTTGCAGAGGACCGAAAATATGCAATCACGAGAAACGACACCCTTAGAAGTTAGAATAGCAGAATCTCCAAGTGACCATCTATTTTATGTTATGTTCTTGAACATGATCGAATTCAACTGCTGTTCAACCTCATACTCAATTTGCCCAGTTGCAAATTCGAAACTGGGCTATTGGATTTGGTACAAGAATTAGTACTTAACCGTTCGGAATGTACTTGCAGTATAATACTATCGCAAGTTACTTGCGGTTTCATGTAAATGCACCAACTACAACCAAAGGCAGTGCCCTCTGTAACTTTGTTATAATTAAATAACAATGCTGAATGCAAAAGACGTTTCAAACTGTTTGCAAATAAACGTTTAACAATTTGGTAAATCATGTATATAATGCATTGAGATAAGATACAAATTCGCATTATTCCTAATAAGTATTCATGTACATTGCATCGAAATAAATTTGTGGAATGTTTTATATAAAATGATATTGGGATACTATATGAACTTTTAGTTCCATATTTTTTTCAATCTTTACAGTAAAATTCGATCCTGTGTTCTCACAATCCTGTTCTATCAATTATGTTTGATAAAAAATGTAACAATACATAAATATTTTTGACAAATTTAAAAATTTAAAAAATTTATAAATGAACATTCTCAGTTTCCAAGGTTTATAAATATTTCCATATAATATTTTCGTAAAGTGACAAATTTATAATCACAAATTTATATTAGGATGCAACAATTTTTAGTAATTAGTAACAAAATTTGCAAATCGCGTATATTTAGCAGAACAGAATTTCCATACCACTCAATTTCATATACGTGTAATACATGCAACACGGGGAGACGTCGTGTTAAATAAATTAACCCCAAATTTGTCGAACCTGCACGACATATTTTGCAATACACGGATTTGGTAATATTGTATAATACTTGATCTGGCGCTGAAATTTCCACCTTCGTCAACGTCTGAAAATTATCAGATTCTCGAGCGTCGAAATTCCCAAATCCCCTATACGAGATTAACCGTCGCCGCAATATCTCGAGCACCTATTACAGCGATAAACGGTCCACATAACCGAATATCATCGAAATAGAGTATTCAAGGGCTTCATTATCCCATCCATTCAACGTGGAGATATACTAAGACCGCGATCTGGACAATGCACTGTCCCTCCGTCCCCTGTAGATCCTCAGCTATCGGGAAAACTGTCGTCCCGTGACCTAGGGAAGACCTCTTAACCCACGATCCGGTGACCTAACCCAGGACCAAGCGTGCAAAAAGACGCGTCCAACCAACTGTGGACGATAAATTAAAGGGAAGGGAAAACACGGCCGGGCGATCGGTGAAAAACGATCGAACGAAAGGGAGGGAAAACGTGTGTGATCCAACGGGAACCAGTAAAAGTACAGGGCTGTAACGTTGAATCTACGAGTGCACGCTCCCGACAAAACTACGCATGCGTTACAAAGTAAAACTGCAGTTGATACAGTTGTTAACTGTCTCAGAGTAATTGCTTTTCTATTTTCAAAAATGTAAAGGATTCTTGATATAAATAAATATATACATATATTGACGACACAGGAACTCGTGGAGTTATATGTATAAGTTTGGAGGTGTAGGAATGTGGTGACTTAGGAATTTAGGGATATATAAAAATTGGAGGTTTATGAATTTGGTGACTTAGAAATTTAGAGACGTATAAAATTTTGAGGTTTAGAACTTTGGAGATATACAACTTTGAGGTGTAGGAATTTGGAGATATCCAATTTTGAGATGTAGGAATGTGGAAATATATACAACTTTGAGGTGTAGGAATTTGGAGATATATACAACTTTGAGATTTAAGAATTTAAGGACTCACAAATTCGGAGATATATAAATCTGGAGGTTTCGGTGTTGCGTCAGATTTGAGGACTTAAGAATTAATAGACGTCAGAATTTAAGGTTTTAGAAAAGTATAGATACGAATTCAATTTATAGATACAAATTTAAGGTACGAATTAAAAAATTATAAAACAAAAAAAATTGTCAGGTGCACGCACGTGTCCTTATTTAAAGGTCGCGAACGGAAACAGAGACAAAGAAAACGGGTGAGTGTATATACAGCGGGAGAGAAGGCGTGCACCCTCGTGGAGGTTCGTTGATCGCCGAATCCCCACGTCGTTCCAGGATCGGCGAGTTCCGGCTCTGTTCGGTCGTTCTCGGCTGGTCCGTTCCCGTTCCTGAGTTTCTCTCGCACCCCCCTCTGAACCGCCCCTCTCGTCCAACCCCCTCGTGGACGACCCGCTAAACCGAGCCACGGCGCCGAGCCGCGACTACGCACTATTGATTCGCATGGGAACGAAGGAAGGAGCCGAGCGGAGTCGAGTCGAGTCGAGGGGGTTGGAACGGGGTCGGAAGAGGGGGTTGGAACTGAAAGGGTGGTGGACCGGTCCAGGGACGGCGCTTAGAGCCTGGCTCGCCCGCCAAGGGCTCCCGGAAAAACATCGAACGGCCACGGCCCTGATCTATCCCCTTTCTGCCCCGGCAACCCCACACAATCACCAATCCCCCTCGAAATCGCGTTTCCGCTGGAAATTTTTATCGAACGGCTTGTTCGGAACGTTTATTGGAGTGGTCGTTGCTGGCACGAAATGTAACAATTGTTGTTAATCCCTGACGCGTTGCCGCGTGTATTTCGACGATCAAACGCGACTTTAGCTGCGAAATTGAACCGGAAAAGCTTTTGTCGCGGGCTGGTTCGGAATAGGTTTAAATCAGGATGCGATGTTAAGGGAGATTAGATTATTGGAAGAGGCGGTACGTACGCGGCCGGTAAATAGAGCGTATTTGTGAGTTCAGTCGGAACGGGGGGTTAATGATATCGAACGCGTTTGACACGGACTTCCTTCGAGAGACGTGTCAGCGATTTTGCTGTTCTACTTGAAATTATAGTCAGATCTTCCTTCTTGCAGATTTTCTGTTTTTTTTTTATACACGCAGGTTTTGGTTCTTCTGTTTTTTGGGGAAATTATGTCTGAAGATTTAAGAATCATATAGTTGGAAGTTAGATATTTACATTTAGAAATTATGTGTTTAGGGGGTACATATTAAGATTCCATTGTATATTATATATTGAGGTCAAATTTTAAGGCTCACATTTTCCTGTCAGAGACCTGAAATTAACAAATTTCCTAATACCGAAATCTTTTAAATTTTCCAAATTTTCTGTAACTCGCACAATCATAAATTCCCAAGTTCTACGATTTTTTAAATTCTAAATTCCCTAACTTTCGATTCACTGTGTCTACAAGTTGCCGAATTTTATATTTTGTAACTTTCCAGGACCTCAAACTCTTTGAATTTTCAAGTTCCAATCTGTTCAAAGCTTTAAGTTGTCAAATTCCAAACTGTTCAAATTTTTACAATCCCAAAATTTTCCAAATTTCGTGTTTGCCAAACATTTCACATATCCCAATCCCCAAATTCTCAGCTTCCCCGAGCTTCAAGCTTGAAATCCTACGCAACAAATTTCTAAATATTTATTCCTCGAAAAACACGTTCAAAAATGTACCGGAGCACAGAAATCCGTTACATAAAAAATTCACCGCACTAAAAACCGACTGTAGTGGTCTCTGCGTCACCGACAACGTCCATCAGTATATAAAACAAAATCAGAGACAAAGATAATTAAACAATAAAAAGATAGAAAAGAGGAATGATACAGCTTTAACTGGCTTCAACGAGCATTAACCGAGCGAAACGAGTAAAAATAAGAGCAAATCAGTTCATGTACCATTGTAGCTTGACTCCGGCAAACAATTTGTTTGTCCGACTTCATTTCGCGTCTCCGGCCACCGTAACGACGTTTCATCCGCGTTTATGCGCTCGCGTATCAAAAAGCAGAAGAATTTATTTATTAAGGCGAGTATCGTTCGCTAAAACATTTTCGCGCACAACGACTGCGCCAGAACGAACAAGGATTAAGTCTCGTTGCACCGCGAAAATTCATTATCCCTAAAAATTTACCGAATTAACGTGGCTAATTGGTTCTCCGTCCGAACACCGGCCACGACAACGATGCGTTGAACGCTTTTAAAACGCGGTGTGTTGCACGACGTGTCCCTTAATCGTTCCAACGTGAAATATAATTAGGTATCATCCGGCGGAAAAATTGCCGGCGTGTCTCGGTTCCGGTCGGGCACGAGCCAGAAAATGCAAATTCACGAGGGGACACGCGAACCGGGCACTTGTTTGTCCACTTGTTGGACCTACCGAATCCGCCGTCTAGACGGGGCGAGATGACGGTGCATCGTCCCTTTTGTGACGTCTTTCTTCCTGGAATGGGAGACCCTCCTCCAAAGGACCAGGAATCGATCGAGTTCGGTATAAATGGACTGTACTCCCGCACAGAGATAAAAAACGGAAGTACGACGCAGAGAAAAATGCGGCTCATCTAAGGATGAGAAACTTTCTTGTGACTGATACAGTTTCAAATTTACGAAGTTTCGAGTCCTTGATGTTTAGAATATTTGTAACATCTCAGGATGCGAACTTACGGAAGTGTGAGATTTTGTGGATTTGTTGAGTTCGTCATATTTCAAAATTGGGAAATTTAGAAACTCTGGAGCTTTAGGGATGAGTGAATTGTACATGTATATTTATTTCAGATATTAAAGTCTGACACATAAACATGTACTATGTAATACGTAGATGGAGCTCGTAAGTTATAATGCACGTTTCTGTGCATTATAAATGCATGAACATCTGCAGATCAATTATGAGATATTGCAACATACGATATTCAAATTAATGTGTATCGAGAATTTTAAGAAACGTTCCCCTTTTGAAAGAATTTTTAGAAGTATCCCCTTGTATGGAAATTTGTAGAAACTTCCCAAATTTGGAAAATTGGGTCAACCCGAAAATTTCGGAATCCAGAAACGACAGAATTCGCAGTGTAAACTATGCATGTTCCATGCCCGAAAATTATAAATCAAAAAGTTTTCGCATTTGCATACTAACGTAGCTCCCGACCACAAGCAATATCACCCATATACCAATTACTATAAAATATGCAAGAACGCAATTCATTAATATTCAAATGTTAAACCGAAACTCGAACGAAATGAGCACGTACACGAACATTATATCATGGCGAGTCCTTCAAGTATGACAGTCACAAAAGAAAGCTTGAACAAACTGCCCCGCCATAAGTGGCCCCAGAATACAGAAGAGTTCCAGTCGAAGACAATACGGACATAAAACGCTAGCGGCGTGGAATTAACGAGAGGCTCCTGCCGTCGTGGCGGAAGTGTCGTTTCGAGGAGGACACGCAGCGAATATGTACGTCGTTACGCTTCTGGCCACAGCTTGACCGTGTATTCAGACGGGCTACTATTACGCTCGTTGCGTCGGTTAAATCGTGCTGATGTTCAACAGAAACCTACATCCGCGTAAACGCAGAGGAAGTACGCATTGACACGACACAAATGTGAAAAATACTTAGGTTTCTGCATTTTCATATTATCTAATTTTCATATTTTTAAATATCTGTCTTAAATATTATTAAGTATCTGTCTATTGTAGGTTAGATAAGTCCGCGATGTATGTGTTGTATACCTAGGCATTAGATAGTGCGTTAGATTCCTAAGCGTTAGATAGCAACACGTTAGATAACTGCACGTTGGATACCTACGCGTTAGATAGCTACCCGCTGGATACCTACGCGTTGAATAGCTACGCGTTGGATAACTACGCGTTAGGTAGCAGCGCGCTGGATACCTACGCGTTAAATAGCTGCACTTTGGATACCTACGCGTTAGATAGCAGCGTGCTGGATACCTACGTGTGGAATAGCTGCGCTTTGGATAACTACGCGTTAGGTAGCAGCGCGCTGGATACCTACGTGTTGAATAGCTGCACGTTGGATACCTACGCGTTAGATGGCAGCGCGCTGGATACCTACGCGTTAAATAGCTGCACTTTGGATACCTATGCGTTAGACAGCAGCACGCTGGATACCTACACGTTGAATAGCTGCACTTTGGATACCTACCCGTGAGATAGGAAAGCGCTGGATACCTACGTGTTGAATAGCTGCACTTTGGATGCCTACGCGTTAGATACAGCGCGCTGGATACCTACGTGTTGAATAACTGCACGTTGGATATCTAAGCGTTGCATACCTTCGCGTTGATTACGTACGTATTAAATAGCAACACGTTGGATATCTAAGCATTCGATACATACGTGTTGGATAACTGCGCGTTGCTTACCAACACATTAGATAGTACCGTGTCCAATACCTACGCATTATATAACTGCACGATGGGTAACTGGGTATTGGATGGCTACGCATTAAATAATTACATATTGCATAAGCGAATGTTAGTTAGCCCCGTACAGCTACACCTTGGATAACTACACGATGGATAACTGCGGGTGAGAACCACTCGTTAAATCACTACGCGCCAAATAGCTCCACATTGAAGAACAATACAATTACATACCTACTCACTAGATCATAACGCGTTAATGAATCCGTATAGGAAGTAATATACCCTATCATTTTTCTAAAACGGTGCATTTTCTTACGTACAATATACACGATTTACAATACACACTATACAACTTGTTATGTACAATATACACGATTCTTCATATGCTATATCGACTTCCTCATACCATTCAAGTTATTTCTCCGTAACTATTGTCCGTGTCTAATATTTCAAACATAAGCTCGCTGCATTTAGTAAAAATACCTCGAACAACGACAAACGCTGTATATCCACGCGTTATATCGTCCAGTTAGGTTACAGGATAAATTTACCTAAACAGATCGAACACAATGCAGCACCCATCAACGTATTTTCAACGTAATTTTTAAGCGATCTTCCATTTTCCTCCGAACGATAATTTCGAGATACCCGATGGTACCCATCGGGAGTTGCGAACACTCGCGCACCCTGAAACGATCTACGAGCATCTTTCTGACCGAGACCGTCCGCTAAATAAACTCGTGGATTTCATTTAAAGAAGTAGTGTACGTTTTGCATTTTTAACGGGGCAAGTCGGTAAGAAAAGCCAAAGTTTACGAGCGTCCACGGGCACGAGCTCTGCGTTGTTCAGCCGAGAGCGTGGGCGGAAGCAGAACCATCGAGATCGAATAATAACGAATAACGCTGCAACGGGCGTATCTTCTCGTAAGTCGAGCGTGTTCATCGTAACTCGCCTTTTTACTCGAACAGACAGTTGCTCGAAGCGGTCAGTGAATCGAACGAGAAACAGGAAGCTTGCACTCGGGTGCGATGCTGGATTCTCTCTCTTATCGCAGCCATAAGTGCGGGGTCAGAAGCATTTCCATGGTTAAGTTAGAGGGAGCAAGGACGCCAACGCGACACTTTTCAAATTTTAAGTTCTTGCCAATTGCTTGATTTTTTATTCATTGAATTGCTACGTTGTCCTACTTTTCAAATTTTTATATATTATAATTGAGAAACTTCAAAAGTCTCAGTTTTTCAAAATACCAAATGCAATGAATAGATCGTAAAATTTCCAAATTTTCGGAATTTCTAAATTTTCAAGTTATGCAATATTCAAGTCATGAAATTTCCACAATTTTCGAAATTTCTAAATTTTCGAGCTATGCAATGTTTAAATCGTAAAATGCTCAAATTTCAAACTACCCCAAGTTCACAGTTCCTCAAATTTCCAAATTTTCCAAATTCCTCAATTTCTACACTTCCAAATCCCAAAATCCCCTAAATTTTCAAATCGTCAACTAAGGAAGTTTTCCACATTTCAAATCTTTGAATTCTCAAATTTTCAAATCTCCAAATTCTTCATTTGTAAATTTTCAAATCTCCAAATTTAAATTCTGTTACCAAGGTTCAATTCTTCGTTCTACAAATATCAAACTACCCAAACTCCAAATATCCTAATTTGGAAACTTGCATTTACAAAATTTCCACATCCCCGAATTCCAAACAGCAAAATTTCCGAAATACCAAATCTGCAATAGTGTAACTTAAAAAAGTTCCCAACCCCCCAACCTCGAAGTCTCAAATCCGTCAATGTGCCGTCTAAAAATCAACCTAATTAATTTCATTCAATTTAATTAAATTCCCCAACCAAACTCTACCCTCACTTGCACATAGTCAAGACACAAAATTCTGAAAACCTATCACGATTGATGGTTCCTTCTATTCATATCACTGGCAAACATAATCAATTCACTGTATATCGCTTATCAAAGTTTCTAACGAACTCTGACGCGCTTCTGACACGACATAAAAGTACCTCCAAAATATTCGCCCCGCGTTTTTGTTCCTTTGTTCCGGAATGAAATTAACGAGTGGAATTGCAGTGTTAAATAACACAGTGTTTCCGATGAATGGCGTGGGTCAACGGTGTTTAAAGAACTAGTGTTGGCTACGAAAGCTATCCATCCGCGAGTCGGTACACATTCCGTAGGCGAATTTATTCCAGCCCCTTTCGCAACCGCGAGAATCGTTTCACCGCATTCAGGACATCTTTTCAGCGCAGCTGGTATCCAACAGCGCGGCGAATTCAATTAGTTCGCCTTTCGCTCGAAAGCGCAGCAGTCTATTAACTTCCTGCATACGCGATCTCAAATTTTAACGAGCCATTGTACAATCGTTTCATCGTTTTACCTTCCTGTTTCTTTACTTCGTTTATAACTAGATACATTGTTTTTGCTGTTCGTTCGCTGTATCTCGTTGATAATGACATAAAGGCGAACCCATAGAAGACCATATGTGTACTGTCGAGGTTCGAGGTATGGGGCTGTGTAAGTCTCGGAACTGGCGATATAGGAAGAGCTACGGTACGTGTATATTTATGTGTACCTTTTACAGCGAGACTTTCATTGTATCACAAGACTCTTGTTATATTATCAGTGGATGGAAGTAAATTATTTTTAGAGCTGGTGATATAGCAAGTGCCAGGTATGATACATGTATATTGATATTTATGAAATATAAAGTTATTAATATTCTTAGAGGTGGCTATGTAGAAAGAGGTACGAATAATATATGGATGCTTGTATGTTAATCTCTAAATTTGCTAACTCAACGATTTTTAAGTTCTTGAATCTCCAAAATCGAAATGTTTTTAAAATGAGAAAATGAATATTTGGATATTTAAATTTTTTACTACCACAAGTTCTCAAGTTTTCAAATTTCTATATTTGAGAGCTTGTATGTGTACATGAAAATTTGTACTTTTCGGTATCTCCAATTTTCTGATTCTTAAATTTCTGAATTTGAGAGTTCGTATGTATACATGAAAATTGAAATTCTTCGATATTTTAAATTCTCAAAAATTTATGAATTTGACACTTCTATATTTAAACATTTCAATTCTTCAACGCATCGAATTCTCAAATCGAAGGATTAATTTCACATTAAATTACAAATTTGTTAGTTCGCACATTAAAAAACTTTAATACTCCAATAACTCAAACCATCAAATTCTCCTATCTCGAATTTGAAACCGCGTACGTTTAAAAATTTCAATTCGCATGCACCTGAAACTCTCAAACTTGCGTATCGGAAAAAACCTAGCTTTCAGAACTTCGACGGTTGATATCCCTTTTCCTATATCGCCATATTCCCGAAACAAGTCTACTCGACTCAGCCAGACGAGCGCTACCGCGGAAATTTCCACGAAACGAAAAGTTTGACATCCGAATCGACATCGAGCTTTGTCGACTAGCTTTTTTGCGCAGCATTCGGCGCGCAGTCGCGCGGATAACCACGCTCGACGAAATAATTTCGCTAGCGAGTTTCGGCCGCGTTCAAACGTTCGTAGTCGACGGCGAGTTCGCATGAAACGCTCGAATTTCGCGGGTAAACCGTCTGAAAGGCGAGACACGCGGTCTAAACGATTTCTCTGAATAATTTTCAGCCTCCGCCCGCGTCTCCTTGCTGGCTGCCGCTGCTTTTCTCGCATCGCGCGCATTAACCTTTGATACGGCGCTGCTCGCGGTAATTACGCGCGAACGTACTTATATACAGCACGGTGAAAAAACGCGCGGATCTAGCTGGATGCACCGCGGAGATAAACCGTTGCACACGTGGGTCGTGATAGATAGCTGACAGAAAGCGCGCGAATCTTGCTAACTAACGCCTACGAGGGCCGATTCCACGACGTTATTGCTCGTCAGTCAGCCTCGCGTTTCTCTCGTGAACGTTGCCTGATTAATACGACTAATTGGTACCCGCTGCCATTTATCTCCGTGAGGCTCCGAATTTATCAATTTCCAACGGTCACGGGGATCGCTCGAGAAACCAGCGTGGACAGAGAACGCGGCCCGGCGATTACACGAGGCCCGCGATTAAATTAATTGCGGATACGGAAAATAAATTTCGCGAAATTAAGCGACCGGTAAATTACTCTTTCGACTGATTCGGGTAACGCGGTACCGCTCGTTCTTGTTAATTAATATCGCCGAACGTGAACAACGCAGCGATATTATTTTGTCTATGGGAAAAATTGATAATTCATATTATCGGCACGAGATAAACGATGTTATCATCGGTTAACGATGTAAATCTCGAAAGTCTCTAAATTTTTAAATCGTCGAACTCCAAAATTTTTCAAATTTCAAATCTCAAAATAGCACAAATTTCCAAAATTCAAAATCTGCAACTCAGTACCTTATAAAGTTCCTAAACTTCCAACTTCGAATTCCGAAATCCGAAAGTGTATCGTCCAAAAATCAACATAAATTATTTCACTGGATTTAACTTATTTTCCTAGTCTGAATCTTGCATGCTTGCAAACATTTTGGAACCTCAAAGTCGCAATTTCTGTGTACCTAAAATTCCAAATTTCCAAAGCTCCAAAGTGTCAGATTCCCACAAATGTTCATGTGCCCGAAATGCCAAAATCATCCACATCGACAAAGTACCAAGCTCCAAATTTTCAAGTTTCAAAATTCAAATATTTCAAACCTTCCAAAATTAACACATACCTAACTCGTAACTACCCAAAGTTCAAAAAATTCTAAAACCCATCGAATCAACACCGCCGCTTATCAGTGCTCCGCGTTCTACAACATCCGTGCAGCTAAATTCCCTGGCGAGTGTCTTAAACAAATCAGCCAGCCATAACTCTCGAGCGAGCAAGTTCGCCGATCAAGTCGGTCGCATAATCTTGCGTCAAATTCAAAGTTCCCAGGCCGAGTTATCGAGTCGAATCCCCTGGGACCGGTCCAACAGGAAATCTCTCTTTCGCCGGTGTCTCGTGGAAACAATTCGAAATCCATTAGCCAAAGATGGTCAAGTTCGGCGAACGTACCGCCTGCATGCACATTTCGAGGTGTTTTCACGGTTGTCGACGGTAGGAAAGTTCGTCTGCACTCAAAGTGACCCGGTGACACGGTGTTAGGAGCGTGTAGCTCGCCGTGCGTGCAATTCTGGCCCGATATCAAATGATAACCATGTTATGGAGGTGCACGCCGAGTTATACGCCGATGTGCACCGACAAAGGATCCTCTCGAGCGTAAAGCGTGTCAGAGCAGTTGGGCTTGACACGCGAACATGATCCAAGAGAGCGAAACGCCGAGAGAAGTACACGCGTGCGTGTGCGTCCAGGGACGTGCTGGCTCAGGAGGAGAGTATCCCCGGGACTGAATGGTAGGGACGTCCGGATGTTGCCTTCCTGGCGAAAGCGAGAGGACAACCAGTAGGATCGTCGGAGCTGCTATTACGAGTAACAGCGGAGATTTATTGGATATGGAGCTGGCGAATCCGCCGGGATCAGCGTTACCGAAAATCTGCTACGCGAAGAGGGTGCAGGAGACGCAAGATGTGCTTTCCTGGGGGATAAGAGTACGAACGAGTTGCATATGGGGTTCGGCTGCATCGATGAGATATGACAAGAAGTCGGGGAATATGGTACGGGGTAATATTTAGCGGAAACATCGAGTTTTGGTACTTAAAGCGTTTACCCTCCCATTACAAAAATTGCTACAATAATCTATTATATAATACGAGGGGCCAAGGAATATAAAGGATTGTAGGTAGCGTTATCGAAGAATGCTATGGTGGAGAGGGTGCAAGAAACGCGAGATGTGCTCATTTATGTTATCGTACTGATTTAACACTGTATAACTACTGACGCATAATGCACGATCACTCTGAAGTTAAAAATGAAGTTGAAAAATAAGTGAACCAACGATGAAACACGAAGTAATAAACATAATAATTCTCTATCTCGATGAGTATCAGCACAGATTTCAAAAAAAAAGTTTTACCCTATTTAACCATCGCATGTACAGTATTATAGATTTAGCAAAAAAATATCTGCTTAAATTGTTCTATGAAACCAAATGGCGAGTTGTAAGCCTCTGTTGGAGGGTAAATTAATACATTCAAATTATGTCGATCTTTATATGAGTTGAAATTGATCGTCGCTTGCTAAAAGCGTTAATCAATCGCTTCGTATTAGAAACACTGACAAATCATTTTTACAGTTACTTTCATTACCTATTAAGCTCTGAATTGATATAGTACAAGTGGCATATCGCGATACTTTTATGACACGAAATTTCATCCGACATTCGATACTCTTGATTCGGTCGTTGTTTGACACAGCTATCCAGCAACCATTCCGCGTCAAGACGAATAATTTCCGCGCTCGTTAACGTTCGTCGTATCTCCCGACGAAAATATCCGAGCTAATAAACGAAGAGAATTCTTTCACCCGAGAAAACGTTGAAACCCCTCCCGAACTCCGTAAGTTGGCAAGTCGAAAATACACCGGGTATAATTCGATTCACCGGGCGGATTCTTGCTCGTAGACGGTCGTTTCGCTCGATTCCGGAACGCGGGGAGTTTCTGAAAGCATCGTGTTCAATTGCTCCGCGAACAATATTTCGCAGTGCCTTTATTTCGCACGGTATCTCACGAAACACCTCGGCGTTTCGCTCATTTGCCTAGCATCATCTGGTCCAATTGCCCCGAGGGTGGAGCAGAGCGGGCGGGTCCGGGCGGCGGAGGGTACGTACGCGAGCTCGTTTCAGGAACAAGGGGTGTTTTTCGTTCTCGAAGGAATTATGTCGTACAATGGGCCATCCCCTATCTGACCGTTGAATGGTTTCAACGAGAGACTCGGACAACGACGGCCTCTCTAGACGCGATGGCGTTCAAGAGACACAGAGGAGCCCGGGCAGGGCTGCGAGCATCCGGATATCCTGTTATCTGAATATCCGAGCGTCCCTGTCGTGCTTGTCCGTTGCTCGTTCGTTCGTTCGAGTATCGACAAATGAATATCATGGCACGCCCACGTTATCCGTCTCACCCAGGACGTTGATAGTTCTGATGCGAGCTAACAGTTGGTTGATCGATGAGACTCTCATTTTGTACGTTCGCCCAGTAATCACGTCATTTTCACTGTGTGCTTTGGGGAGGCTGATTATTGCCGGGGATATTGGAAATTCTGACAATTTTCGCTTTCGGGGATGTTTCAACCATTTTGAGCCGTGACTGACGCGTCGCGCCTTTGCCTCCGTTACGATGTACGAAGACTATTCGGGGTTTGATACACGCTTCTATGCATTCTGTGTTAACGGAACAGGTATATTCGATCGCTTTTTAATACTTACATCTGTCATAAATTTTGTGGTTAACCCATTAACTGCCAAATTTTTATTTTCAATTTAACCCATGGGTTGTAAATTTTGATAACTATAATAAATGTGCTTATCGAATGCACATTTAATTTGATATAGTCCTATTACAAGCAACAAAAAAGATAATATATATAAAAATATACATATTGAAATCCCCATTTGGGAATCGCGGTAGCAGATCGGTTAATAACGATGTTGGGTTGTGTATCAAAAAACGAAATTCGAGGGAGTGAAATTGTCACATGATTTCATGACTTGGAAGTAATGATAATCGGTGCCTCTGGCGTGTCGTTAAAATATAACGAAACTGGCTATATCAACCATCAATCTTCTTAAATTATACTAAATATAAACCATCTATCAATGGTCTTAAATTATCCTAAATATAAACCATCTATCACTGGTCAGTTCATTATGGCTGACATACAACTAAAACAAATAACGATATATTTCGAAACATCAAACGTCAGATACGATTTGATAACCAAAAAGTGTTATGTATCAACTTGAAGCTTGTAGCGTAACCAAAAGATCTGACTAGTTAAAATAACGAAGTGTAACGACAATACCATTTTGTTAAAACTAAAATGCATTAACAAAGTTTAAGGCTTAGTAAGCCTTTCTTAACTTCCTCTTTGCGATTGAAAGACAATACTAATTAAGAGCCCTAGACTGGAAGGGTCAGAATAGAGGGAAAGCCCTAGACTAGAAGGAAAGTAGAAAAGTAGGTGGAAGGAAAGATAAAATCGCAGAATAGTTCATGTCGCAATAAACCATTATCCAATAAACTGTCCACAACCTATCTTCCGCGATAATGAAACGTCGCGAGTATAACGGGATCATTAATTAACGAGCAGACACTTGGAACACGTTCAACGGTGTAGCGCACAATTCCAGTAGCAAATATCACATAATAAGGTACAAATGATTAAAGTTTCCTGGAAGAAGCCCTCCCATCGAAACGCTATCTTTAACCCGTTACCCAAGTCCGAAGCCATCGAATCACCTCATCGACGTTCTCTTATTTACAGCCGAGTAACAGCTAAACCCGACGTTAACCTAACTTACGCTCGCATACCTGCAGTTACGTAACGAGATCGCTTCACCTATTTTTCAATCAAGCTCAAACCCTACCCTATCCTACCAATTACATCACGAGCATTCTCCCGGTTCGAGTTATTACGAGATATCGCGATAGCTCGTGACGGGTGCTACTCACCCTCGATGTCTAACGAGCACCTGCTTCGAGAAACTCGGTTACGAGATCGACGAAGACACGTTGAAAATCAGCCTTTATCCGGTCAGAAATGCGTCACTGGTGTAACTAGAACTTTTGTCTGTGGAAGGTAGAAAATTTTAGACATCTACATCACTTAATTTCGAGATTACTATATCCCTAAATCTCAACATTCTAAGGTGTTCATACACCAAAATTTCCAAATATCCAGATCTACAGGTATCTTTGTCGTCAAATTTCTAGATCCTTCAATTTCAAGGTCTGCAAATACCTATATTTCCATATTTCTAGATCCCTAAACCGCAAAAGCTACAGATTCTAATATCCATCAATTTCAAACCTTCTAAATCTCTGAACACCCAGATTGCCAAATTGTCAAACTCATAGAACCCCAAATTCCTTTACTCCGAAATATTTAAATCCCCAAATTTTCTGACCTCCAAATGCCTACATCATCCAGTTTCTAAGTTGTGAAGTACCTACATCCTTCAAATTCTTAGATCTCCAAATTGCAATATCTCTAAATTCCTAAATCACCACATTCCAATATTCAAAAATTTCCAGAACCTCAAATTCTATGTTCACGAACGGAGGTCGCAACATTCTCACATTCCCAAATACTTCTAACCCTAAATGTGTATGTCCCCCATCTTTTTAACCTTCAAATCCCTGAATTCCCATATCACTAATATCTGAAAATTCTATGTCCAAAGATTCTGAAATTGCCAAACACCCACGTCACCGATGTCACAAAATTCGAATCCTCTCAACCACTTACGTCCACAAACACCCGGATCATCAGATCCTCGCACTCCCAAATTGTTAATCGCTATCAAACTACTAAAAATCAACGAATTCAACGTGTCCGCACCTGCCACATGTTTTTCAGGGAACCAAAAACTTGCCTCCAACCGTAAAACTACAATTTTCAAGAAACTTCGTCATAAAAGACGTACGTGACACCGATTTCATCGGCGACGAATATTTCTCAATGTACGTCCGAAAATTTGTGGCGGCAGCAACCATAACCCGAGAAGTGGGTCAACGTTTCGTGTTCCTCGGCCAGTTACGCGAATGAAAAACGCGGCTGTAAAAGGTAAGGTAACTCGGGAACGAGGCATTGAAAGAAGCACTCGGACGTTCCGCCCCTGGAGGATCCACCCTGTAGCATAGTGCAGCGACCCCTGACCTAATTTCCAGCCGGTCGAGCGGGTTTATCCCTTCCGTCCTCTTCGGGATTAGTCGGGCAGGAAAGTGGACGGAATTCGTCCGGTGTCCGGCCTCCTCTTGGGGGCTGTCTGTCGCGAATCACGGCCTGCCGATCGTGCGTCGCATTATTTTGACGACGCCGAGATATCGGCCGACACGAATTCCCCGGGACTCGATGATCCTCAATGACGAGCCCCACCGGATATTTCCACGGGAATTTGACACGGATTCCAAGAATCCGTAGGCCATCCATTCACGACTGCGACTGTGAATGAACGGCCATCGCTCGCCCTCCACGGAATTTGATTACGTACACGATCGATAACGAACGATATATCCCGGCTACACATATTCGAGACACCGGCCGGGTGCTCCCACCTCCTGTATCGATATTTATGGCCCTTCAGATTGTTCCGCCAGCATCTTTTGGCTGCTTGGAAAATTACGGACGACCGAGGTTAGGGGGATCCTTTTCGAGCTATTAATGGGTGCGTGGTTGCAACTTTATGACCTGTATTTATCGTGTGAATCGTTCATTTCGGGATTTGTGTATTCTTCGGTTCGTATTTGTTAGATGTAGGTATTCTGTGATTTCTATATTTTGTGGAATTAACGCTTCTTAAGTATAATTCATTCTTCTTCGCTGCTTGACTATTTGTGATTATGGTTCTGAGTTTTTGGATTTGCGAGTGGATGTATCTGAAAATTTGACGATATTTGTTATGAAATTTTAGGTCCTCAATTTTCCATATTTTTAAATTTCTGCATTTTCAAGTTATCGTACTTTCGGAGTTCTGTATTTACACATCTCTACATTCAAAGAGCGATTTATCACGAAATATCTATTATACATTTAGGGATTCAAATGTTCAAATTTCTATATGTATGTTGGTATAATTTCAACATAAACGAATTACATATAATAGATTAACATAAACTAACAATCTTCAGTTAAAAAATTACAAACTCATCAAATTTTGTAGTAAATCATCAAATTACCGAAATTTTCAAACTTCCATATTTCTAAACTTTCATCGTACCAAATGTTTTTCCAAGTTTCTGTATTTCTACACTTCCAGCATACCGAGTTCGCATTGGTCGTAAGAGGTGTCGTAAAAGCATACCTTCACCCTGTACAGCGAAGCAAGATGGCACACATAATCCACGCATTACGCGCGAATCAGCGTCGAGCGAGAGCCGCGCGCGATGTTTCGCAAACAAAATTATAAACGGAACGATTCGCGTCTCATTAAATCGCCGGTTAATGGCATTTGGGTGGAGCCTGGGTGGCTCGTTAAAGCACGCCAGACGCCACGGTATAAATCTTATTCCGAAAACGGCGAGTTCCCGTTACGCCGGAAAACTGCATCCAACCGGCGAGATACTTGGAGGGAGTCGCGTTTATCTTGATATATGCGAATAATATGGCATACATCAGCCGTATTCTTTCCTATTTTTATGGAGATGCGCGTTTATCGGCGAACGGCGGAATATTAAAACGCGAATGTCTTTCTCTCTT
This sequence comes from Coelioxys conoideus, assembly GCA_947623535.1. Classification (NCBI taxonomy): domain Eukaryota; kingdom Metazoa; phylum Arthropoda; class Insecta; order Hymenoptera; family Megachilidae; genus Coelioxys; species Coelioxys conoideus. Next base: position 12,561,812 of record OX392457.1, on the reverse strand, counting down.
TATCATCGAACTACGGGTTACGTCGTGTATGTACCATCTCGCGTACATAAATACGTACATACAGGGTACGCCAACTGTAGGTACTATATGTGGAACGCTAAAACAATTGCTATTTGTAAACATTTCGAAGAGCGCATCAGACCATTCGACAGGTTATTTTATACCATTATTATTCCCCAGGAACAACTTAACGCCAGTACAACGGATTGACATTGTAGAAGTATATTTTAGAGAAGGGTCCTCGTTTATCAAAACTTGACGTGGTATGAGGCGGGAAGTATGGACGCAATTTTAACGTTGCGTGGAAAACTGTATCGAAAATTATTGATAAGTTTCGTGATAGTGGTAATATTCGTGACCGTGCAAAGAGTGCAAGAGAGCGTCCAAAGAGCAGCAACGAGAACATTCAGGTTGTTCGGGCCGATGTTGAGAAGAAGAAGATTGTTCCCGAATCGCTTAATTTCGAAAAGTGGCGATTACGAATGGCCTCCGCGGTCGCCCGATTTTACGGCTCTACACTTTTTTCTGTAGGGATATTTAAAGTCCAAAGTGTATGTTAATGCACCACGGTTCCTCCAGGAACTAAAAGATGCAATTCGCAAAGAAGTAACGGAAATAATGCCCAAAAACGAGCATTTCTTTTTGCGCTGTCCACAAAGAAGACCATTTGATATTGTATTCAGAAAATGAAATTTTTGTAATGGTATAAACCGAAGTAAATAAATATCACGAACTGAAGTCTATTTAATTACGTTTACATTATTTTATAAGCATTTATCATATGGTACCTACAGTTGGCGCACCCTGTACATACGTGTGTACACGCGTTCGAGCATCGTTGGCATAGCGAGGTCGAAAGAAAAGTGCAACAACACGATTTCTCGTGTCTCGTTACGCTTTACGACCGATAAGAACGAGGAAAATCACGAAATCGGATGATGAGTTCATCGAGTTCCGTTGATTGGCTTTAAATCCTTGCAAAGTTGAATCGTAACGAGGTGAGATCTCCCTTGCGTCCGATATTCTGCCACGGGATCCCATTCAGCGCCGATCACGATCCAAACGATTCGAACGCAGAGCCCGAAGATTAATAGGCAGGAAATAATTTTCTAAATGGGAAAGCTCGAAAGTATACAAGCAGACAGGGTCGTATGTCACAGGGATACTTATTATTATTATTGTCCCGGGTTAGAAAGGGAGAAAGGTCTTCGACTCGAAACACGATGGGCTGCCTGATGATAGGGTTGTCCCGGTGTGGGTCTGTAAATTATGGTTCTACACGTATGGAAGTGGCTGCATGGCTACGTTCGACGGATGATAGACCACACGCGGTTTAACACTTTTTTCGATAGGTCGCCGCGGATGAAGAGATGGCTTTAAGGTCGAAACGCGGCGGAATAGGATTAGAGGATTTGCCGATGAGATTACTCGAGCCTCGAAGATGCTTGCGAATTATTGGCGAACGTGGAGGGAACTCGGAAACCTATGAACACCTTTCTTACTTTGTGTCCCCTTGGGACTTTGGATAAACGTGTGATTACGTTTATTTCCTTTTGTACTTGTATTATGTACTTGTATTTTATACTATCTTATGTATTTTGTATTTCCTGCCATATGTCTATACATGTCGAATATTTAAATCTGAGTAAATAGAAAATCACTTAGTATACAATTTTATTGAGACGTACTTGAAAATGCGATACTGTAGAATTTCGTACAGATGAATTTATACATTGACATACACATTGTTGTATGTTTGTGCATGTCAAATATTTATAAACGAACCAATGGACAATTATTGTAGAATTTTAATCGAAGTGGTTAAAAAACGTGTACCATAAAATTTCATAAAGGTAAACTCATAATTTGATGCACACATTGTTGTATATCTCTGCATGTCAAATATTTGGGAACGAATTAATAGATAATTATTGCAGAATTTTAATCGAAGTGGTTAAAAAACGTGTACCATAAAATTTCATAAAGGTAAACTCATAATTTGATGCACACATTGTTGTATGTTTGTGCATGTCAAATATTTATAAACGAACCAATGGACAATTATTGTAGAATTTTAATCGAAGTGGTTAAAAACCGTGTACCATAAAAGGGTCTAGCCGAAAAAGGTAGTGAAATGTGCCCTTGAGTCAAATAAGAAACCCAATTCGTCAGTCGATAGCATATCTAAAAAAAACATCTCACACCAAGTTTCAACCGCCTATCTCATCCGTAGGGGTAGTAAAAGGGAAAAAACGAAATTCCGGTTTTTGGCCTATTTTGCCTATTTAATTTCATACAAAAATTCTGAAAAAATTCTGAAACATTGAAGTCCATATAGCGCATATTATAGAATTTTTGCAGATTTTTTGATCACAAATTGTGGTTTTGAAAAATCAAAAACCGAAAAAAAATCGGAAAAAATGCGATTTTTTATTGAAGATGTCGAGGTGCTACTTTTATATAAATATGGTAGTTAGGTATTGGTACAACTATTGTCCCCTAATTTTTTCAGATTTTTCGGCGAGGTGCGTCGTAGTTAAAAAAATCAAAAACTGATTTTATCGCGCGAAAAACGAACTTCTACTTCGAATTTTTATGCCTTTTTTCGATAAAATGTGTATTAAGTAATTTGAAGAGGATTCACGTTCACACAATTGATTATGGATTACAACAATGGAATTAGCTGAATTAATTAATTTCATATTATGTCCTTATATACTAAAACGTTCAACCGTTTTCCAAGAACGTCGTTGGCGCAGCTACTAAGGCTCCTGACTTATAAACCGCTGCATTCTCTTTTTGGCGCTGGTTCGATTCCGCCCGAACTAATTTTTTTTTTTTTTTTTTTTTTTTAAATTATTAAGGTCTTTTTATTCTGATTATATAGCAATGGATACTACTGATTTAAAAACACTTCTAATGTATCTTAGGAATATTTCAAGGTTTGTTTTTTTTTTAACTTGTAAAACTGGCAACTTCAAATTCATATAAAAATAATTGCTGAATATTTTGATTATACATCTTAATTGTGCTACGATTTTATATTTTCTCTGTTGAGTAAATATATCAGTCCGATTTTTAAATATTTCATTTCTGGTAACTAAGTAATAGAGGTCTTTTTTTCTTTTTTTTTTTTAATTGTTAATTTCCTATTATTCTGATTATATAGCAATGGTACTAGTGATTTAAAAACATTTCCAATGTGTCGTAGTAATATTTTAGTGGGTAGTCTGCGATTAATGTAGGACTCCCACAGTAGTCTTTCCCCACTGAAAAAAAAACAAGCCTTGAAATATTCCTAAGATACATTAGAAGTGTTTTTAAATCAGTAGTATCCATTGCTATATAATCAGAATAAAAAGACCTTAATAATTTAAAAAAAAAAAAAAAAAAAAAATTAGTTCGGGCGGAATCGAACCTGCGCCAAAAAGAGAATGCAGCGGTTTATCAGTCAGGAGTCTTAGCAGCTGCTCCAACGACGTTCATGGAAAACAGTTGAACGTTTTAGTATATAAGGACATAATATAAAATTAATTAATTCAGCTAATTCCATTGTTGTAATCCATAATCAATTGTGTGAACGTGAATCCTCTTCAAATTACTTAATACACATTTTATCGAAAAAAGGCATAAAAATTCGAAGTAGAAGTTCGTTTTTCGCGCGAAAAAATCAGTTTCTGATTTTTTTAACTACGACGCACCTCGCCGAAAAATTTGAAAAAATTAGGGGACAATAGTTGTACCAATACCTAACTACCATATTTATATAAAAGTAGCACCTCGACATCTTCAATAAAAAATCGCATTTTTTCCGATTTTTTTTCGGTTTTTGATTTTTCACAACCACAATTTGTGATCAAAAAATCTGAAAAAATTCTATAATATGCGCTATATGGAGTTCAATGTTTCAGAATTTTTTCAGAATTTTTGTATGAAATTAAATAGGCAAAATAGGCCAAAAACCGGAATTTCGTTTTTTCCCTCTTACTACCCCTACGGATGCGATAGGGGGTTGAAACTTGGTGTGAGATGTTTTTTTTAGATATGCTATCGACTGACGAATTGGGTTTCTCATTTGACTCAAGGGCACATTTCACTACCTTTTTCGGCTAGACCCTTTCATAAAGGTAAACTCATCATATGATGCACACATTGTTGTATATCTCCGCATGTCAAATATTTGGGAACGAATTAATAGACAATTATTGCAGAATTTTTATCGAAGTGATTGAAAACTAAATATCATAAAATTTCATAAAGGTAAACTCATAATTTGATGCACACATTGTTGTATATCTCTGCATATCAAATATTTAGGAACGAATTAATAAGCAATTATTGCAGAATATTAATCGAACTGCTTAAAAATTGCATACCATAAAATTTCATAAAAATAAATTCATAATTTGATACACGCCTTAACTATCCATGTACCTAAAATATTTATATTCGACCCCAGAGAAAATTCATTGCTGCAGAATTTTGTTAAGAAACGTTGAGGTATATTCGTATAATTTTCACAAAGGAGTTCTGTGATTCTCATAATTCCACGTACCAATCATGCACGCTTGCTATTAAGTTTCACAGTCACCGATTGCCAATATCCGATTCGCGATAAGAAAAATGTTAATCAGAACAGCGAAATCGTTTATCCCGAACGACTATCGATGGGAATCAGCCAAAACTCGATATCGATCGAGGAGAAGAGCGGAGACGACGATCGGGTCGAAAATCGGTGTTCGTTTTGCGCTTTGAATCGGGTCAAGCGTTTGAAACGCGAGCGTGAAGGAAAGGGGTGAGACGCGTGCTCGCGATGGCACGGATAACCAACCACCGAGACAATATGCCGTGCCATGATCTACCCGCTCGAAATCGCTCCAGGAAGTCGCATCGGGCAGAAAGTTCACGCTGGAAAACGCTTCGTTCCGCGCGTGCCGCAGGATCGAACTCGTTTTCACCCGGGAAATTGTGTTCCTCCTTTCGAAAGTGCCTCTCCTGCGTTGCCCACGCCATCGAAACAAGCTTGGCCAGGCTATTTGCATGCAAAATTGTTATTGTTTCACTCGCGGATTACGTGTTTCGAGAGGATATCGCGATGCTCGGATCCAGATGAGATTTCCCGATGCTCGAGAAACCGGCGAGTTTGAATTTGGAAATTCTCGGCTTTTTACTCGCGGGAAGTTGGGGACGCATGTTGGCCATTTTGCGATTATCGTATTTGAGCAGGTGGCAGTTTTACAAAATTTTTAATTTGGGAACTTGGGTTACGAGAGATTTGGTATTTTGGTAAGTTTGGAATTTAAATAGGTAAGGAATTTGCGATTTTAGAATTTAGGTACGGAGAAATTTGAGAAATTTTTAATATTGAACCTTCAGGAGTGAGAGTTTGGGTATTTTGCAATCGTAAGATTTAAGTAGGTGGAAATTTTGTGAAATTTTATATTTGAGAACTTAAAAACGCAGAAGTCAGAGTATTTTGAAATTAGATGTATGGGAAGATAGAAGTATGATAACCTCCTTTTATCTCGAAGGCAATTACGAAATATAAAAGTATAGAAACGTGAAAATGCCAGAAATTTGGAAATTCAGAAATTCAGTAATTGTGAAATACAGAAATTCAGAAATGCAAAAATTTAGAAATGCAAAAATTCAAAAATACAGAAATTTAGAAATGCAAAAATTCAAAAATACAGAAATTTAGTAATGCAAACATTCAAAAACACAGAAATTTAGAAATTCCAAAATATAGAAATACAAAAATACAGAAATTGAAAATATAAAAGTTTGGAAGTACATAAATTCAGAAAGGTAGAATCTTTGAAAATGACGAATGTACAGTATGCAGCGTAGCCAACCTCCCTCTTGCAGCATAATTACCCTTCGGCGGATCTAACTCGGGATCGGTCTAAAAAATTCATTTTCCCCGGATAACGTGGTTATCCAACAAGAATATACAACCTCGCGGCTCGGAATCGGTTGTGGACCCTTTATTACAGAATGGTACACGGCGTTTCGTTGCGGTTCGTTGAGTACCGTAAAAAAATATGAAAGTACGCAATGCGTGTGCGTGTCGCCCACAGAGGACGGGTTAATTAATTTCCCAAGCAGCATGAAGCTCGGTAATACCGTTTCCATGCAAGGAACACGAGGTTCCCCAGTGATATTCTGCCGTACAGGCAGCCTTCTCGCGTACGAACGTTAAATTACTTTTTGAATAAAACTTTCTTGCCTTAAACGTCACCGCCACTCGCGTATCAAGCGTAGAAAAATGGCAATAATGGTCCCTTCGCTTCTACGCCGTGCTATTTGCCGCTTTTATACTTCCGCTAGCAGTTCATTTATGCATGAATCTGCAAGATAAAACAGCACGACACCTTTTGCCTGTGTGAATACACATTTTTTTATCCCGTGTTCAAAGCTGACGTATAGCCGGGATCAAAAATTTTGATCGCTCGGCCGCCTCGCGGAATCGCGATATTCGCCAGAAAGGAATTCCGCTTTTAGCGCCATCTTTGTTTTCCTCCATAAATCTTTCGTATATTAGAAATTTTTTATTTCGTCACCGGTTCTTGTACGCTTCGTTCCGCTTCTTCGTTTATCCTCTTTTCTTGTTTCCCTTATGTCGATCATTAACGTATGCAGACTAGTTACCAGAATCAAGTTGGACAGAAAAGGGCCAACAAGCTTACATTTTCTATTTTTATCGCGACGTATTTAGATAACGATCGATGTTTAATTATGATACAAGGAAGGAAGTTTCACTTTTACAGCGACGTACTGTTTCGTACATGTTGCGGATATTTTTATCATTGTTTACCCTATTCATTATTTCTTGCGAGCTTATTTCTGGCTTTATGTACCTTCTTCTTCCTTCAGTTATTGATAGCAACGATAATCATTCTGTTTTCATTTTATCGATATTTAGTTTTGTATATTTATTTGTATTTGGGAGATTTGTCCTGTTAATGGAGACATTTAGAAGTTTATAAACGCAAACAATGTTTAAAGTTTTCGGTCGTAAATGTTTCGAATTCGAAGACTCGGTAAATTGAACATTTAGAGATATATATTTATGCTCCGTTTACGAATCCGCAAAATATTGTATGCGAATGACCCAACCGAGCGGCCATAAAACCGAATTTTCGAACGGGAAAACAGAAAACGGCTCGCGCACCGTTTAGTCCCACAGCTAATAATTCCAAAACGTTTCGTTTTATATTTACGACGTGTATACGTTTATAAACGACGCCCGTACAGCATTCGATGTCAGCTTTATTTTATAGTTTTCCGAGCTACACTGTCCAACCATGTTATCCTATACACCCTCGAACAGCACCCTATTTGGTTTAATCTTGCGCCGGTGTACACTCGACTGCAATATACACTCCCGTCGGTTAAGAACACTTGCGAACTTCAAAATAATTGAACTGTCGACATTTTGAATTATCGAGTTTCCGAATTTCCGACATTTCCTGAGTTTAGGTAAATTTTGGCTTTTTCGAACTACCAAATTTTCAAACTTTTTAATTTTTGTATTCTCAAATTTGCAAGTTTCCGACTTTTTTCATTTTCCAACTTGTGAGTTCCCAACTTTTCTGATTTTGACATTTTCAAATGTCCAACCTTCCAAATTTTTACATTCTCAAATTCTCCAATCCCTAGATTCGCAAATTTCTATAGCTCCAAAATCCCTAGATTCATAAATCCTCAAACTTCCAAATACCGATATTCCCTAATTGCTAAGCTTTCAGACCCCTAGAATCCCAGATTTCTACGTTTCCTAAATCACAAAATCCACGAATTCCAAAGTTAGCGAAATTCTAAAACCTCGAAATTTCAATATTCCCCGATTCTCATGTCCACGAGTCCCAAAATTCCCAAATTCGGATTCCTCCAAATTTCGATATTCCCCTATTCCTAAACCCCCGATTTGTAAATATCCAGATTACTGCGTTCTGAAATCTCTATATACCCAAATCTCAAAGTTACCAAATCCCGAAACATCCAAATTCCAATATTCCGCAATTCTCAATTTCTAGAGTCCCAAAATCCCCAAATCCCGAAACCTCAAAATTTCAATATTCCCCAATTCTCACGTTTTCAAGTCCCAAAATTCCTCGACTCCAAAGTATCCAAATTCCGACATTCCTCGATACCTGTACCCCCGCATCCCTACATTCCTAAGATCCTACATCCCCAAACCTCTAAATCTCTAAATCCCTACTTTCCCACGTACATACCTCCCGAAATTCCTACATCCCCAAACCCTTTAACCGCCCTTAAATCCTCAAAAGTTCCCAAAAATCAACGAGAAAAAACGCTTCTGGACTCTTGATCGACACATTTTATCCACGAAAGTTATATTTGCGACTGACTGTACATCCATACTGACGAATACCAGCAACGAGCAGCTACGTTCTCGTCTACACGGTGGTCGTAATTTTTGAAGGTGGGTGACACGACGAAGTCAAATTTCAGTTATCGAGTCGCAAGTTCGTTCTGGGGAGTACGATGGTTGGTACTCTCGTGCAACCTTCCGACATAAACGGAACCTGCGGTCGTTTTACGAGGTGTGTTAAAGCGGTTAAAGGGCTTCGATAGATCCGGAGTGTTGCCTTTACGTAGACTTTAGTTTGCAACCGACGAAAATACGGATTATCGCTGACAGAGACGGACCCTTCTAATTGCTCGGCGTTTCTCGGCTATGGAGTCATTCGTGAGTCATCAACGACCAGATTTACAGTCAAAGCGTGTAAGTTTGGCACTCTACGAGGGTGGGCGTGTAAGAGAGTGTAATGGGTTAAATATACACAGTATAGGAGGTTAAATTTATAGAGTATAACAGGTTAAATATATAGACTATAATAGGTTAAATATGTAGAGTGTGATATAAATAGAGTATAGAGTATTATGGGGTAGTACAGGATAAGTATAGGGTTAATAAAGTATGGGGTTTATAATAGAGTATCTCTGTACAGTGTACCTATGACCTCTATATAATATCCCTGTAACTTTGTAAACGACCTCTGTAACTCTGTAAAATATTTTTGTAGCTTCTAAAACACCTCTGATTGGCAGATTTAAAAACGCAGAAAATACAAAATTCTTTCATTTTGGTAAATTATAGGTCGGAGATTGTTGAATTTGGAAGTTGAGGATTTGGTGACTCAATTTAGGAATTTGGTGATCGCTTGAAGATTTGGGGATGGACAATTATGATAATGTAAGAAATCGAAGGCTTGGCAATTCGAACATTTTGAAATTTGGGTAGTTTCAGAATTTGATTTAATAGGAAGTAAGGTGTGTTCACACGCAACTAACAATACCGTAAACGGTACTAACAGCACGTTTCGATGACATTAGTAATTGCGTTTGCTAATTTATACCTAGTGCTGCATTAATAAAAAATGTGCTGACAATGTCTCCTCTATTGTACATAACATTTAATGATAATAATTTTAATTATCAAGGAAAGAAGAATGTATTCGTGAAAGATGAATGAAATTTTGAACTGAAATTCATAAAATGTCCACGTTGCAAAAATGTACAGTACGATCTCATTGATATCGGATGGTCGTTCCAAATAATTATCCATTTTCTTTCCATCTTATTTAGTTACACAATTTTATTTTCATTTAGTTACGCAATCGTGGGAGGCACAGAGAACGTACTAAACGTAGAACGCATGCTCGAATTGCCGGAGTAACAGACAGCGAAGCAGTTTCCGAGATTTCAGCATCCCGATATCAACGTTAATAGAAATCCCGGCAAGATAGAATCTCGATTAGTGACATTATTATTACGTGGCCCCGAAATTTCCACGAGGAACCCGTGGGCTACGTCCTGCGGTTTCCAAGTGTCCAACTCGCAAACCTGCAGCTGTTAAGGACACACTGCGTACATTGAGTATCACCGCATTGATTGTCCTCGAATTCGCCTCGAAGGTAGTTCAAATTACGGACCTCTCCTCCTGGACAAACACGAAACACTTCTGAGAACCAACGAAACGCCACGGTGAATCTTGTTCCGGCGCTTGTTCGAAAATACATTCGGAACTTCCGAACTTCCCCGGGACAAATTGATAGAATCGAATCGACTCGGAACTACGGTTCGACTTTGTACCCGTTCGATGCCATTGATACCAAGATTCCGATCGTATCAAGTTGCTTTATTCATCTCGAGTTGAAAATGAGGAATTTAAAAAAAAATACCATTTCTGTGTCATATCTTTTTACGATGTTTTTGGGCGATGTTACTTTTATACAGTATTTTTGTATATTTTTATCGGACATTATTTTTGTATATTTTTATCGAGCATTATTTTTGTATATTTTTATCGAGCATTATTTTTGTGTATTTTTATCCGATATTATTTTTGTATATTTTTATCGGACATTATTTTTGTACATTTTTATCAGACATTATTTTTGTATATTTTTATCGGATATTATTTTTGTATAAAATTTTTGTACGATATTATTCTCGTATGATACTCTTCTTGTATACTACTCACTTTGTATGATATGCCTCTTGCATGATAGTAGTCTTGTATGATATTTTTGAACAATATGATCGTATAATATGTTTCTATAAAACCTTTATAAAATTACGTACAATTTACTCTTATTATGTATATTAAATTACAACTTCATTTTGTGGAATTAATATTAATCGATTATTAACCAAACTTTTGTCGTTTTGCATTGGCTTTGAAATGATTTTACACGAGTTATTTACATTTGTTTGTTTGTTAATGAAGGTATCTTTCCGGCCAGATAATAACCTTTGACACGTGTCACGTGATACGAAAGAGAATTACATTCGTAAAACAAATTTTATTTGTATCCATTAGCAATTCAATATTATAACACACACGTTACCAAGACTTATCGATTTGTTGCTGCAAACATTTTCCCGGTCAGATAACAAGACATGACATGCGAGACAGGAAGACTTTATTTTCAAATTCATTTGGATACTGTAACAATTTAATATTATAGCACGCGATGCTATCTCGATTTATCGATTTGTTTGTGAAGATATTTGTCCGATCGGGTGACAAAACTTGTTGGTTCAAGAGAAAATTATGTTCGTAAAATGAAATATTATTTCTACGCGTCCCAAAAATTTAAACAAACTGCATTTTACAGATTGGATACAATTAAGAATACTAGTAATTATTTCTTTCTGGGAATGATGCGAGGAGAGAGGAAAATATTTGGAAATTAAAATTTTGTTTCTACACATTGTAACGTTTAAACAAAATTTTCTTTGTACACGTTCAATAATAAAAAAAAAAAATAAAATCATTTCCGTCTCAGGGATACATGCAGAACAAAACCTGCACCTAAAAGTTGGACAAAAAATTGCATTATTTCTTTCGAACAATGTATCGATTCAGTATTTAAATCCGTGCAACAAACTTGTATAATAATAAATTTCCTATTAAGTTCAAAAACAACCAGGCACGTCGGCAATTTGATAAATAGCATCTGCAAACCGCCGACTCGCGTAAGTAAAAAAGTTATCCACCGGCGGTTTCAACTTTCCCGGAACTTCGAGTCGACCGAGAAAGAGCAAGCAACAATTTCATCCACGCTCTTGTTTCCGGTAATCCCCGATCAATAGGAAGCAACTGGAACGCGAGTCGGTCGGCGAGTTTCTCGAAGCAATTACACGAAATCGTTCGATCAATCGCCATAGAATCGGGGTTCGCGGCAGGTTGAAGATCTCCGAACGTGGACACCGTGAAAATCTCGGTGAAAACCGGGCTTCAAGTTTCATTAACCCCTTACTGCATGATGGTTCATCTCTGACAAGGGGGCATCAACGTCTACGGGAAACGGATTTTCCTGAAACTTGCAGTATTTAAAGACGCCGCGACTAAAGTTAATTAGGCGAAGCAGTAGAGCGCACTTCTCAAGATTTCCCCAAAAAATTGCATTTGAAAATTGTTTCACTCTAGATAAGGAGTGTCGACCTTGATGTTCCCTTGTGAGCCAAACCGCGAAAACAGGCGTTATTTCTTGGTTTGGAAATTTACAATCTTGTCGTGCATGTTAGGCGAGAAATGAACCTTTCCTGACACGCTAGCGACTTGTGCTGCGAAAAAAAAATGATTTTTTGAAATTTGCTAACTTTCCTTAACCACCAACATCAAAAGTAACAATATATATTTTGCTCAACTATTTCTAAAAATGATGCAGAAAGGGTTTAACTCGCGAAAACGCGACACATCGATCGATAGCCTCGGCCAGGAAGCTTGCTTGTAACCCGGGCAAAAAGCTCGCCGATGAAGCACGATAATCCGGCGTCGCGGACAAATCCGACCCCCCCTGAGAAGATCGCGTTCCACGGGCGAAAGTACCGGCCGGAAAATCGCGGGAAAACGGTGTCGCCGGTTTTATTGCAGGTTTCGCGGCCGCTCCGACGCTTGTATAATTGTCGAGGGCGGAGGGTTGGCCCATTTTCGAGGGGAAATATGGCCGCGACTCGAGCGACCCTCGCTCGGCAAAAGTCGATACCTTGGCTAGAGTGTTCGTTCGCGTCGCGACGAAAAAATACGGGACGAATCCTCCGTTGTCTTCGAGGGATACGTTTCGATCGTTTGTCCGTCGCGGGTCCGGCATCGAGAAGGGTGGCACGCACAACACCCCTTTCGTGCACCTGACGACCGACGCAGGGGCGGAAAGGGTGGAAGTCGGATTCTGTCGGCGAAGAGGGGAAACACCCCGTTCGAAAGACAGAGATACAGGCTGAGGGGAGGGGGAGCGAAAACGAGAGAGGGAATCGAGATATCGATTCCACGCGCGATACGGCCGGGTGTTTCCGGACCTGGCCGCTTCGCTTTCGAGCACCTTCGACAACTTCGACAACGCTAATTACAGGATGACGAACTAACCGTGGTCACACCGGCCAACCTTCCGTAGTTGGACCAAAATCGATCCGTTTACGATCGGGACGATGATCGAATTTTTCCTTTCGTTCGGTCACTCTGTAACCCCGTATCATCCACCCTTCTCTCTCTCTCTCTCTCGTTACCATCCTTTCTGAACGACCACGTCGATGGCTCGTTTATCATCGGCCGAAGATAATGGTTTCCAGGTCCCGCGAATCGCCTATCGATGGAAACCGGTCGCGCGACGCTTTGTGACCCGCTAAAAGGAAATCCGGTTGATTAGTTTTGGATACGAACGATTCGGTACGTATCCCGAAACGATTTCTTTAATTCGCGGACTGTTATTTTTAGACGACGGTAACAGAGGCACAAAAGCGATCTTCGATTGGACGGTATTACCTAGGAAAATAATGTCGATACTCGTTCGGGAAATAAACGAGCGGATAGGGAATCACTTTGTACCTTTAGAACCGAAACGTTCTATAATAATCGTGTATACCGTTTATTCGACAGACTATCGTTAATTAACAAAAATGTCGGCCGAATAAATGGACCGTTTATTTTGAATGTGGTGTAAGTTCATTTTTAACCACTTGGAAAGACGTGCCACGCACAACGAGATGTTTTTATAATAGATTCTAAAAACGATGTGCTACACACGTTCTTCCACTACAAAATTATTAATAGAGAGTACCAGTACTTACATTTTTGAGGTTTTATTAACTTTGCCATACTTATTACATACGAAAAATACGAGGACAGGGAGCAATTATTACCTTATACTTTTTGATATGCCATATAAAAAGTATAAACAAATAATAGCAATATCTTACGTTAAAATTTAGCAATATACAAGTACAATTAACGTTCAAAATAAAAAATACCAGGTCCATTTTACTTCTCGTTATTATTTATAAACAAAATTGAATTAATAAGAAATATATTTTAAGTGACACTTAATTTTTCACGATTGAAATTTAATGATTTTCACAATCGATTCATCATGAAAGTGGAATAAGTCCATCTACAGCTCGTAAATATATATCATTCCAATTAAATTCGTCTAAAAGAAATTTATATGATCAAGTTACATATTGATGAATTATTATAATGCATTGCCACACTTGACATAATTAATATATATTTTTTAATCGACTAATATGCTAACCTTCAATTTCCTCAAAAATAAAAAAAAGGACCACTTAACAAAATAAACGATCCAAACAATTCTCGATAGCGAATATTTTTGAAATGCTATGCGATATTTATATAATTTCACGAGTTCGCGTTGCACGATGCTTTCCGATCGGCGGAAATACGTCATAAGAAGATTTATTTTGAATTTGTTCGATCGAAACGAGGACTCTATAGAAATTGTTGGCCCTGTATAGGCGGCGTTTCTCGTTCGCGATTTTGAATACCGTTTTACTGGTCGATGGACGACCAGAACGATCCAAAACTCGCGATTGCCTGTGGAAACGGGCACTATACATAAGAATCACTCGGCTGGAGAATAATTCACCGTGGGCCTGGTAATCGTACGATTTTTCGGTGAAAGGGTTCTCCTTTTTTTGAAACCGTTCTTCGGGAAGAGAGCCGAGATTGCGATACGAGTTTAGGCTTTTGTGGCGTACCACTGACTCGACTTTGTTCGTGCCTTCATTCAGCGAACATTCGGTCTTGAATAATTTTAACTATTCCCCACATTGTTTCTACCTATTGTTTCGATAGCTTTTCGTTGTTACTACTTTTTGCTGCTGATCGTGTTAAATTTGTAACCGTTTAGGCTATCGTTTGCGGTGCAGCGATCAAGAAACAACACATGTTCCACTTTTCCCGTGTTGTTGCTTTATAAATATCTCCAAAAATGATTCAGATCGTACTGAATTACTATAGTCACCCTACTGATTAATGGGTGGAGTTTTCAATAAACTTGTTTTTGAAAATTGGGTACGTGTAAAATAAATATATTATCATTAAAAGTATTGTCGACGAGCGAGATCAATTTGAAAAACATAACAAAATATGTAAATATAATATGCAATCGAAAACAACAAACAGGTAAGAAATTTAATTGCCAAAATTTATATCAGACAGTATATATATGATAGATAAAATAGGAAAAAAATTATTAATTTGAAAAAATCAGTCTATAAAAATTGTGTTTCAATATGTAAATATCACATATGACAGATTCGAACCAAATAACCATACTCACACTTAATGATAATCAATTCAAGGTTTAATGAATATAATTTTCTAAATTCAGAGCATACAGAGTATTTTATACGCAATAAGCAAATTATGAAAGACAAAGATGGTAGTCAATTGAAAACAGTAATAGTAGCACTGTAAAAAGTGCAGTAAATTTAATTGAAAAAATCGATGGTACATATGGTACCACATACGCAGCGAACAATTTATAAGAAAATTTGTCTTCGTTTAACCAACGATAATTTTCAAAGTTATGAAACAATACGTACGAGTAGACATCAGGCAACATTAACAGTAATGGATTGTATAACAGCACGGTGGTCGATGATCGAAATCAAAATTTATGCAAACGATCGTGGCGAAAGCGTATCGTTGTACAGCCACTAAAAATCATGACCCGATATTGCATTTGCCCCTCCACGAACATAATTTCGCCAATAACAAACCTGTTATTTCGCTATTCAACGCGTTTCACCCGCTCGATACCACGGTGATTCGTTAACGAAAAACGTCGTATTTTTTATTCGCTAGAAATTTCCGTCCACGAATTATAGTGATTTTTATTTTTTAACGTTTCGTTCTTTCGCGGGCCGAGAAACGTTTCCCGCGAATCGCGTTGATTTACGGGGCTCGATAGAAAACGATACGACGCGTTCAAATTCGGATCATATAAAAACTAATAAACGTGGAGCTATAAATTTTACAGAATTCAACGTGTTGTATAACATGTAACAACGATTTTTCTTTTTGTTGCAAAACTGATTACTCCTCGCGCCATTTAACCTTCCGCGTCTATAAATAAATATTTCGTTGCGTATGAATTGTTGTAACACGCGAAATAGTTACGATACAGTTAATTATGGTTGTGTCCGTTTTAGAGGTGAAATAGTTGTTCGCTGCATGCTCTATATTTATCTTTGAAACAAGTTTATGTTTTACATTCGCGTTTGATACAAGTTTATGTTTTACATTTGCGTTTGATACAAGTTTATGTTTTATATTTGCGTTTAATATAATTTCGCGTCTCATATTTATGTTTGATACGACATTGGGGTAGTTCTGTCAAAGTGTAGAAAAGCCAAGAAAATTTATGTGCACCAAGGGTCGATAGTTATTTATAGTTGGATGATTATTCGGACCGATGTTTGTTGGCCTTTGCATTGCATTTGATTTACATCGTAATCAAAAGCGCGTCATTTAACCCCTTATGCACTGAGTCCCCAACGTATGGGGTGTAACCCCCAAAGGGGTCGCAAATTATTCTCTGGAGAGTTGTTCGGATTATTTTTAATTGCAGTTATTCTCACAGAAAGATTCTATACTTTTTTGCTTCAATATGGTCACTGCTACATTTTAACAACACCGATTTTAGGTAGAGGGGAGGCAACTTAGGGTTCGTTGTGATAAATATGTAACTCAATGTGTTTTCATATATTTTAGTTGGAATTATATTTTGAAAATCTATTTAGAATGTATTCTTTATCTAGATAAAATCACCTTTCTATGCAAATGTGAGGGTGAAAGATTAAATATGGTGTTATAAATGAAGAAGTTATGAAGAAGACTGGGAAATAGTTTATGTATTCATATAATTTTTATTTCAATAGAATGTAACACATTTCGTGCATTTTATTCGAACACTCTGTATATTGCATTAAGCACATTACACAGTAATGGAAGAAGCATTTTGTGTTAATTTTTTCAAGTCATAAATTTTATACAAAAATTACAGTAAATACGTTCATCCCGCGGTCGAGTATGGATTAAGTATTATCATAGAATTTATATACCAGAATTACCATAATTTAATAACGGTGTAATTTCCATAATACCGACTTTTATAATACGTATACGTTCGTAAATTCAAAGAATCTTAATAGGTACTGATAACAGCGTTAAAGATTAAAGTTATGATGCAATTTATACGGAAAAATTAATATTCTAATATTACATTGTATACTCAGAATACTTAGAATATTCTGATAAATACACCGATGAGAAATTATTATCTTTGCATTTATCCATAATTTTCCTACCTACGTTTATTTTTATGCGAACACAAAAACCTTGAATTACGGAGGGATGATTATTTACTTGCATGCAAATGTTCGGATAAAAATTTGATTCCGAGTATAGCACAGATTTTTCAATGAAATTTCTCCTGGAGATATACACATTTGTACAGAAATACAAAGCGATAGTATCGCATTTGATTCTGGATGGAAGCTGAGGGCTGCGTTCATGGAGATCGAGGGCAATCGCAGGAACACTCAATTGCCTTTCAAGTAGATCAATCATGCTTTTAGTTGGGGAAAAATCGCAATCGACAATTGCACAATTACGTTCGAAGCATTCATAATTTTCCAATCAAACCTCGACGACTGCTTACCACTTATTTAACCTATCCCTATTCTTCTTTAAGCCCCTAAACAACTTCTTGAAATTCCCTCTTACAATTATCGTTGCCATCGACGATACTCGAACAAAAAATTGCTTGAAAAGAAAAGGATTATCCCGCCTTTCCGAACGTAAAAACTCATCCCCATAAGTGGTCTTTAAAAATCACTCCCGATCATTTACAAGAATCGAACTCGACAAAAGGGTGACAATCCCGTCAACTCCGCGCAGTTTTCTTCGTCGTGTTTCGCGACAATCGTTTTCAGAAACAATCGAATTTCATGAACGCTAACAATGGCCGGAAATAACAAAATTTTCCAGACCTCGCCCGCACAGCCACGCTCGCAGCGTTCTCCATAAAACGTGATTAAGTTTCCGGCTGCTCGACCCGTAAAAACTATCGATTTCCCGAATTTTATCTGCGGTGCAGACACCGCCGGAGCTTTTCGACGCAATTTTTTTTCGGCCAGTTTTCACGACAGATGTCATTCGCGCGATACCGTTCAGGGAAAAAACACGCGATTTAAGGGCGGCCGCAACGCGAGCCGCCCGGCAACAAACAAAAAATGGCCGACCGTGTAATACGTAAGCCGCGACGAAAGCAATTTTTTACAATGACATTGCGAATGTACTTTGACAAAAAAAGAAATCTGTTAACGCTTACCGTGCCGTCAGGTTTTGTATGGGTTTAGAATGCTTAGATTTTAATTAGCAATAAGATTTTCGTCCTGTCGTGCGTGTTTGATGTACTCGTATGTTCACATATGCGTATATACTCCTGTGTTCATATATACTGAAGTGTTCGTATGTACTCGTATGTACTCATATGGATACTGATATGTTCATATGTAGTCGTCTGTTCGCATATGTATACCCATATGTTCGTATGTATTCGTATGTTCACATATGGATACTCATATATTCGTATATACTCTTATGTTCACAAATGGATACGCATATGTTCGTATGTACTCGTATGTTCACATATGGATACTCAAACAATGGATGAAGCGACTTTGAGCCGCGGCCCGAAACAAAAATTCATGAACTATGGATTTCAATATGAACAACGCCACTTCGGAACGATCGATACCCGCCGAAAACAACGCCACGAAATAAATGATCGTCTCTTTTCCTTTCGCGAACGACGTTCGAGTAACGCGCGTTTAGCGGTCGCGATTTTTCTCTGTTTTTGCGTTGAACTATGCTCGGTTTGTCGAACGCACGGAAAGTTGTCGGCACGCAAAGGGATATGAAATGCACAAAATGAGATGTGCAACCGGCGAAACTGAAATTTACGGATAGAAACTTTCTAAAAATGGGCTTTTATGAACTCTTTCGGCGTCCTTTCAGTCTGAAACATTGTACGCGGTGGATATTTGATAACATTTTTGTAGTACGGAAACCACGTGCGTTCACGTTAAAAACATACGTGTTCCCGTGTCATTCGTACACGTAAAAACGGTGAAATGCGTGCTACCGATTTGAAAAGCCATATTGAAATTTTAGACAAAAAGATCAGTTTATTATTATTATTTACAACGGTTCGAATCAATCGTACTGAACAACGACATTTCTACTCAGACCACTCTTTCGTCCGAAAATATTTTATGTAACAGACTCTTTATGACTTTCGTCTCGTTATAACAATAAAATGAAGAAATCCAACGCTCGGCGTAGCAAAAAGTTCCTTTATTACGACAACGAATAAATACGAAAACAGTGAAAATTGGAAAACAGCGGAAGCTGATAAAAAATAGCAAAAACTGCAATAACACGTGGAAGTATCGAATCAGAGCGTTAAATTGAAGACTTAATCCATAAAATAACGTATAATGATCCATGTCGTTATGCGCTATAATAGAAATAGTGATTTTAACGGTGTTCAACGTGTTAAGTAAATACCGATTTCATTTGTCCACCTGCGTCTCAGCTACTCACCAATTACCCAGAAGCGAGAGAAAAAGGTAACAAACGTAATAACAGCGTAAAGAGCAAGAAATTCAATGATTCAAGTATTCACGGCCATTAAGTCCAACCTTGATATCACGTAACGCCTTTTCCTTGGATCCAGCGCGTACACCGAGGAAGGCTAAGTATTTTTTAATTGCGTTCACTCGGTAAGAAGTCCACCACGCTCGTCGAAGATGATTAACAGACGCAGTAATCGTAACAGAAGTGTCAATTAATCGCGATACGCCCGAATCGCAATTATCAACGATCGTGAAATCCCACGCTCAATTTAACGTTCGTTGTTAAATGTCATCTACATTGGAGCCGGTCTTCGATATCAAATTAGCCAATTTGATGGCGCGAAAATTTGAAGATACTTTTGTAAATTTTCAAGTTATGTTGTCATAATTATTATAATGTATTGTTATAATTGTTATTGTTCAAACTATATCATTAAGTTTATTAACTCACAAGTACCTGTATGTGCTAATTTTTACGACGAAGTTTCTAAATGGATAAATATTTAGATTTCCGAATTCTGAGGTAATCAAATGTTGAAGTTTTCGAGTACTAAATTTAACGGTATTAAAGAACCTGAATTCTCGATTTGCTTCAAAGAACCTAAGTTTCCAAATTTCTATGTTATAGTAGTCAAGATTATAAAAATCTAAAATTTCTATATACTTCAATTTCCAAATACCTAAGCTTTAATATTTTGATGTTTTCAAGTACCTAATCCTCCAAATTCCTAAATTTCTAAATTTCCTAAGTGTATGTAATTTACACAACTGTTGAATTTCACAATGCCTTAAATCTCAGATATCTAAATAACAAGATACATCAATTTACAGGTACATAAGTTTCCAAATTTTTAAGTTTCTGAAATTTCCGAGTACCTACATTTTCAACTACCCAAATTTCCACGTGTCCCAATTTTCAAGTACCTAATTTTCCAAATTCAAAAATTTCTCGATACCTAAGTTCACAAATATCAAAATCGCCAAACACATTAAATCTCTGAGTGTCTTGGATCTCAAACTCCTAAATTCCCAGTACCAAAATATTGAAACACCTCGGTTTCAACGTGTCCAAATTTTCAAGTACTAAATTGTCCCACTTCCTAAATTCCCAAGTACCTAAACGGCCCAGTACCTTGCTTCTCGAATTCCTCAATTTCCAAACATCTAATTTACCAAACTCCAAATTCCTATATTCGCAAATTCAACAATCCGAAGAACTCCGAATGAAACTTTCAAAATGTAAAAATTGCAACACCCGAAAAAGTGTTCTAGAAACGAAGCTACAAAAGCTACGAAACTAATTGAAAAATGTTATTTCAAAATTCTGCCCGAAAAACTTTGCTACCCGAACATCCCAACTCAAACCGTAGACATTCTCAATATTTGAACATTGCCACGAAACAAACATATGAGATAAATCAGCGAGTTTGTAAACTGATTCTAATTCGTATCTGTTGGAAATTGCAACGATTGCACACGCGTGCGAAGATGAATCGAGGTAAATGTACCAATACAGTCAGAAAGCTCATGAAAGAAAACACACTTGCGGTTCTATGGCACTCTCCCAGAACACCAAAGACCAGTGAAACCAGAAAGAGGTCAGTCATCAAGGAACCACAACAAAGTGCAGTCGTTCACAGTTCTTCATACAGTCGCTTAAAATTCTCCTTAATTATTTTGCAGACACAACAGTTATCACCCAACAAATTTTCATTCAGCGAACGTTTTCTATGCACCTCTGATCCTGCTGATATTGCTGGTATGCTTTAATCGTATCATTTACACGCTGGTAGTAATTTTACTTTGTGGGGACTATCACCCGCGTAATATTTACACGAGCAGGTTTTTCGTTAAAAAATAAATATTCGAACGCTGTCGACACAGATGGTATCGTTTTTTCCGAATCGCACACATCGCAGAGGTCTCCTCGACAAGTTCTCCTCACATCTGCCCATCACTGTCCTCGATTACCATTAACTGACACGAATTTATTCGCCCGACAGGGAAACCATTTCCTCGAGTCGGGTTTATCGAACAAGAAACGGCGAGCAGCGGATCGCTACAAATATACTTGGCTACCGTAGCCGAGTAACCGGAAGGCTTTCCCACGGGAGGACAAGCAGATTCGAGCTTCATTCATAGCCGATGGAGCGTATCGCGCGAAGATAATCGCGCGAGAACGCGGCTCTGCTCGTTTCACTGATCGCGAAGCGCTAATTGCGTCGGAACGCGGCGTCGTTTGCTCGCCAACTTCCGAGTGCATCGTCGTTTTCGTTTCCCCGTTTTCTTCTCTTTTTTTCTTCGTCTTCTTTTCGCTAACGCGACGACTTAGAGCCAGCTAGCGAGAACTGCAAGGATTAACGAGGCCGCTTGAACGGCAGCGCCGAATGGTCCGACAGGACGTCGACCTCGGCCGACAGAGATGCTCGTCCACTCGACTACTCGTCACTTATCCTACCATTTACCCGAAATTATACTCGAGCCACGTTCCACCGGCTCCCGTTTCCCGACTCGAACATACACCGCTCCCGGCTCACCTCTCAGGCATGAACCGAACGCTCAAACTCGACCCTTTTTTGCCACCGTCTTCTTTTTTTGCCCGATTTTCGCCTCGATGAGCGACGGGGAACATTTTCAATTACCTAATTCTCCGAATTGTAAAATTTCTAAATACCTAAGTTCACAAACAGTTGAATTCCCCTATTCCTAAATTTCCTAATATCTTAGATATCAAACCCATAAATGTTGAGGTTTCCACACAAATTTCCAAATAGCTCAGTTTCCCTGTGTCTAAATGTTCAGGTACCTAAGTTTCCTAATAGCTCAGTTTTCCTGTGTTAAAATGTTCAGGTACCTACATTTCCCAATAACTCAGTTTCCCTGTGTCTAAATGTTCAGGTACCTACATTTCCTAATAGCTCAGTTTCCCCGTGTCTAAATGTTAAGGTACCTAAATTTCCTAATAGCTCAGATTTCCTGTGTCTAAATGTTCAGGTACCTAAATTTTTCAAACAGCTCAGTTTCCTCGTAGCTAAATGTTCAGGTACCCCAATTTCCAAGTACCTGAGTTTCCTCGCGGCTAAATTTTCAAGTACTTGATTTTACAGACTCTAAAATCTTCTAATACACAAGTTCACAAATACCAAAATTCTCGGATACGCTAAATCTCCCAGACAAAAACACAAGCCTTCTTATTCGATAACGCGTTGTTTATACTAACCTCAGATTTGCAGTACATTACAAAATCTGTGAAACAGTGAACTATAATAATTAACCAATATATTGCAAACCTGAAAAGATTAATACGCTCGTGGGGAGTTATTCAGAATTCAAGTGCAATTTATAAGAATATTTGAGAACAATGTTCATAATCTATATGTACGCACAAACCACGTATATTTATAAAATATGCGTGCATGAAACGGTATATTAATAAAATGTTATTAAAATTCCAAATAAAACCATGTTGTAGAGTAGAAGAAAAAGGATGTACGTATTAACTCTTAGAAGGAGGAAGAATACGGGGAAGTAGAAGTTATGAGCAATATAAGTCTCTTACAAATTAAACTTTTCAATTTCCAGATCAAACACAGTAACAAAAGATCGCCCGACGTAAGAGCACACAATAAATGATGTAACATAAGGAAGAAAGAAATGAAACACGAGTTATAAATGTATCATACTGTCCCCAGTGATCTAAGTAAGTCCACAATACCTCCACACGAGTCTGTCTTTGATCAAAGTACCAGGACACAATGACACGATTGTCGAGGATTATAGCAAGCTCCATAAAGTAACCGTGCTATGGAAGTCATCGTTAATTAATACTTAGAAGAATCAGATAAGGAAATCAGCTCTGAAAATTAAAAGAAAGTTCACAATACTTCCTTAGATTTTTTTATGTAAGTCTTACTTTCACACAAGTTTAATGAAGGTATGAAAGGTTATCAATTTAAATGTTAATTCCATATAAAAGTTTAGTCGTATTGATAAAAATGTTTGACTTCTGATTATTTTAAGTTTTAAGATACGTATTGAGAAAATGTATTAAAATACTGAAAGATTGTCTTACGTAATGTTGTGAACAAAGTCCATAAACTATGGAAAGACTTCTTCAAACGCAGAATGTAAAAATCGCTTACCTGAAACATAAAATAAACGTAACATGTTAGTAACAAATTTCAATTGTTATATTAATTGAGTGTAATATGCAAAGTTAGAATATTCAAATCGTAGCGAGACAATGCATTCTCAAATTTTCAAACCTGCCGAATTTGAAGGGTTAAACTTTCCAAATTCCACAAATTCTCAAATTTCGAACTACCTACGCGTGCAAACATTAACGCATCCTCGATCCCAAATATCCGAGCTCGGAAAAATGACCTCAAAAGAAAATCGATGTCTCTCCCTAAATAGCCGCGCTCTCCCTAAATCGCCACGCTCTCCCTTACGAAAGGGACTGTACCATTTTCTTCGGACTGTACACACGACGTGGCAGGGTCGTAGAGGTCCTCGTTGCAATAAGCAACGCAGGTGGCGGACAGTGGAGCGGAAATATACGCGATGCTCGGTCGGCCAGCGAGAATTTCGCGCAGTTTACCGGCGTTTCGGTGCGCGCGATTACCATCTTCCGTGTCTTTCCGCGCTATAAATTCCCCTAGTGTCGCACGTTAATCCACGGATTAACCGGTGACCAGGGGGAGAGCAAGGTCGGGAACGGGTCGGGCGCAAAGCGAAGAGGAACGCTCGCTGAAAGAAGCGAGTATGTCGGTGCAGTAAGGGAAGGCGGACAGAAACGGACCGGACGAACTCGTTTCGTGGGATTATGGATTATCGTGGCCGCGTTTAAGCAAAACGGGGAAAGAGAACCTCGTACGCTTAGTAATTTCATGTTCTTCGGAATCGGATTATGCCACCGGCATACAGCGTGCCAGAAAATAATTACTGTCTTAAGGGGAGAACCTGGTTCAGGAAAATCGAAAAATGCATAAATTTGCACAATTTGAAAACTTCTGAGTTGCTTCTTTGTTAATAAAAACTTGTAAATCCAATTTTTCTTATTGAAAAATAATTATGTCATATAACAAAAATATATTATGAGAACAAATTTTTAAACTGTATGCCTGTACATTCTATTTGAACTGAAAAAAGCATTAAAAAGTTGAAAATTGACAAAGTTATTCGATATTGAAAAAAATGTAATGATTGTTTGCAAAAAAAATTGTTGTTTAACATTATCCTTGATATAACATTTTTAATTTAAATAAAAGCTATACTAATAATCTTTAAAATAAGCATCGGTTCGTTAAGATCCGCTCACTACAACTGTTTATCTAAAATTGAGATTCAAATTTAGAATGATCATGTCGAATATCCACAAGATACCACAGTAATTTTTAGTATATTTTTACCCGTTGTTCAAACTAATTTAAATTTGTTAAATCAATTTAAAAATATTTAATACTCTCCATTCACGTGATATAAGAGTCCTCAAAAATTTCTGGGAAATTTATACTTTTTATTTCTAAGAAAAGAAGCTACAACCAGCCGAAATCATCGCGTTGTATCTGGGTCATGCATACACGAATCGAAGATGTATGTTATACGTTCGTATCGAGCATGTGTCATGTACGACCGTACAGAAACAGCTTAATCAGCCGATAATCGCGTTACGATAAAATCGAAGATTCGTCGGAGTTGTTAGGTCGTTGATGAAGAATCGATTTAGAAGCGCAACGAGTCGAATCGTTTCGTCGTCTCGCACGATCGAGCAACAACAGGAACAATGGAGAAGCAAACACAACGACAACGACGTAAGAAGAGTAACCTCTTAGTCGGCCACGGCCGTGTTACGTGCGTGTCCGTTCGATTAAGTAATACAAACGACCTTCCACGACCTCGTGGCGTGACCGTAAAACCCCGGGAAACGAGAGAATGCCTCGAAATTGACGATAAATCTTCGGGTCACCCCAGCCCGGTGCTCGCCACTGTTTATTTCCCCGGTTGTTCGAGCTCCACAGACAGATATAACACTCTGCCCGCTTTCTAAACTCGCGTCTTCTACGTTCGGCTCCGATGTGGGCTTCGCTTGGATAACTGCACTTATCTCAAATTTAAAATTGATTAATCCGAAAACTTCCAAGCTTTTTAGTTTTTGGAATATACCAAGTATTCCGTGTCTAAAATCTACTGGATTTCATGAAATTGGAGATTTCCGTGACGCCCGTGACGCACTCGCTCTTCAATTATGGTAGACATTGTTAATATTTTTAATACGCTTGAATGTTTAACTTCGGTATAATCGTAATTTGCGCATCCGAGGATCACTAAATGGGAAACAATTTTGACATTCGAAATTTCTTCAATCACTTTAATGTTGTAGCAATTAATAGTTCGTTATGTCTGACGCACTTGCTGAATAAATCGTAGCACAAGGGGTTAATTCTCACTACATTAGCAATTTCATTGTGTTCATGCACCGTATGTGCAACGCTACAAATTTATATACAAAATTCGTATTCCAAATTGCTGTATTAAACAAAGTGGTGAGTCTGAGTCACCTTTCGAGTGCAAAGGGTTAAAAAATTTTGGCAATAGACGTATATCCGAATTAAAAGGGGTCGAAAGTCGGTCGAATCGCGTTACATTGACCATCGGTGGTAAATGTACCACGGCAAAGTGGAGTCATGGGTGGAGATGGTCGTTCGGAAAAGGTATCCCCAGGTGATCGAAGAACAACGAGCCCTTTGGGGATCTCGTGACTCTGGCAAACCCTCGTAAATGCTAGGGGAAATTACGCGAGAACCCCGGTGCCAAAATTACGCGTTGCAAAGATCGTAATGGCTCGGCAAGATGCTTGGAGCGTTCTTGACGCTCGCGTGCGCATTAATGCCCGGTTAAGTTTCCTTTCCACGAACTCCTGTGTTTTTTTTTCCCCTTGACCAGAGGCTCTCCTCGGCAACGGGGACGAGATTTAATCGAAAACGACGCCATGGATGCCGGGCTTCTTGCATTTCCGGCCAGGCTAAACGGAAGTCCATTTAAATGCCAGAATTTAAACGATAGGCACACGACCGACCAGATTAACGGCACGATTCATCGCGTGGCGGTTTCCACCGGCCATATCGACGGTTTAATTGATTAGGGAATTTCTTTTTAGCGGCGGAGGCTCGATAACGGGCTCGTATGCCGCTACGAGAATACAGTTTTAGTTATCGAAAAGAGCGACTCCGTTTTTCTTTTTACGAGCATTTGAATTTGTACGTTTCTGGCTTTGCGTACTTTCGAGTTATAGGGTTACTGATTTTTTAAGTGGAAGTTGTTAAATTATCAAATTTAGTATCTTTCTTGCGAGTATGAAAGTTGAGAAATATGGACATTGGGGTTTCTATGCTTCTGTATTTTTAAATTTCCAAATTTATATTTATTAGCTAAATAATTATATTACAATTAAATTAAGTTTTTTAGTTCTCAAGTTATCGAATTTTTAATGCATGAATTCGATAATTGGAAGTTTGAAAAATTGAGAAATTTAGAAGTTTGACATTTCTGTCATCATTAAACTTCTAAATGGTTTTTTATTTTACGAATTTATAAGTATCAAAATTTCTAGATTTCTAAATTTAAAAATTTCAATATTTCTATATTTTCATGTATATTTCTAGATTTCTAGATTTCTAGATTACTAGATTTCTAGATTTCTAGATTTCCAAATATTTACATTTTCAATTAGCTACATTTCTAAAGTTCTCAATCTTCAAATTACCAGACCTTTAAATTTCTAAATTCGACAATTCTCAAATTATCGAACTACTAAATACACGAACTGGACAATTAAAAGTCTGACAAATTTAACAATATACAGGACTGAAAATTCGAACTTTCAAACGGCTTATAACATACAACGTACAACGTTATACATACATATGTATGACATATATGACACGTATAACATAAGTATGTATAACGTCTGTATAACGTTATATAAGGTTGTTAACGAAACAACGTTATAAAAGTACGTAAATTTCTAGATTTCTGAATGACCAAATCCCCAATAACAAGCTTCCAAAAACTTCGAACCTTCGCCACTAAATCTCCAAGCAACGAAAATCGAATTGACTCGATCTCCTCCGTCTATGTTTCGCGGTAATCTCTCGATATCGAATCGACGGGCTAAAAGATGGACTGGAACATGAAAAATAAATGGTACGAAGGTAGATGCTGCGGTCGCGACGTTCGTGGAAGCACGTTGATCGTTGGTTAGCCTATCACGTTGATAGAGCAGAGGCGAAGATCAGAACCGGCGAAGGTAGCAATCAAAATATTGCGCAAACGATATCACGATGGCTGGACGTGTAACGCCATTGTCGTTAATCGTCTCTGTCTGTTCTCATCGTGCAATTGGAAACTGGAGAAAATCGACGTTCACGTGACACAGAGATATCCCGTATATTGCCGGGGACGGGATTGGAATAACTGTTCCGTCGAGGCGTGCTCGGTTACACGTTGAAACTCGGATGTCTTCCGGTCGCTGGCCAGCCTACGTAATTGAGAACTGTTGTTCGTGCGAAGTGCGGCAAGTTATGCGTTACAACGCGAAAGATGTTGCCTCGTGTTGCCTCCACGATGAAATCGTGCCACGGAAACGTGTTCCCGCCGTTGTAGCTACTCGATGTTACGCTCGCGTAATTAGTAGCTGAACGATGATGCGTCGCTCGCATAAATTAAACGACCAATTTCTGTCCAGGCTGCGAGTGGACGTGACACTCGAAACGGCCTGCAGAGAATCGTTCAAGTTTTGCGCCGAGATATTGGTGGCTGGGAATTATTGATCGGGGAAAATCGTGGACGCTGGAAAGAGACTCGTCGTTTAATTATATAAATGTCGTCCCGTTCGAATCGATGCGTTTCCACGCCGCTCTGCGCGGATGCACGGGAAATAACTCGATGAACGTTCGCTGATCGTGCTGTTTTATTTACGAGAAACGGGTTAGAGATTTATGCGGTTTTATGCGATACAAATTTCGCCGTCGATTTATTTCGAAAGGAAAATCTGGAAGGAATATCATCGTCGATTTTATGTCATGTACAACTAAATGGGTAATCATCGCCTTTTAATGGGTAATCGTTAAATTTAGGATGTGATTATTTATACATACAATATGTATAAATTATTCGCTATTTGTACACACCGTATGTGTACACAATTATTTATTTGAACATATAGAGTACGTACACAATTGGCTATTTATACATACAGTATGTGAATACAATTTGTTATTTGAACATATAGTATATATACACACGTGGCTATTTATATATACAGTATGTGTACACAATTGTTATAATTAATATTCTGTTAATAACTGTGCAATTCTCTGTAGTTATACTTTTATTTATGAAATCTGAAATGTAGGTTAAAACATTTAAAATATTTTAAAAAATGCCCTAAGTCACGGAATGATTTAGTACCTAACTCCCAAACCCATAATCATCGTCGATCTGTAACAATTATTTAAATCTTTGCGCTCGAAGGTATATTTACCCATAGCAAATAGCAACTCTAAAACTTTTAAGTTGTAAAGTTTGATGAACTCTTCTGTACTTATTATATCGCTACTATTAATTACCAATATCAACTAATAATGTTTCATTATCGTTATACATCGTATGCACATCGTAGGTTTGGTTAAGGAATACATATTCCAAATAGCTGTATTAAACCAAATGGTATGAGTCACCTTTCGAATGTAAAGTGTTAATACCTGGACACCTGAACCGAAATGTGCCAAATTCCCGAAATTCCTGCAGCCATCAATATTCAAAGTGTCGGATACGGCGGTCGAAGCGTTAAAAGTGTCGGCGATCGAGCGGCGAATACCGAAGCCCGCGGACGTCAGTTACAAAATGAAAGTGCACGATTTTGCATCGAGCTCCGGCAGAAAAACGGGAACGCAAAAGGTGTGACTGGCGGCATGGCCAAAGATCGAGGCATAAATGCATAGCGGCACGGTGATTAACGCGTTAAATGGATCGCGATGGTGATCGAGCGAAGTCCGTCTGACCCGTAGGCGCTTTATCGCGTTAGAAAAAGGGAAATCGAGGTAGACAGGCCAGCTCGAAGCCGCAATTACGTTACCTCCCGTCTTTTTCCCGTGGATTTTTCTTGCCGTTGGCCTATCACGAAAGATGATCCCGCTAGAAGCGGCCAAGATAGCCATCGAAATGTTACGAAAACGAGCCAAGTCGTGCCGGACTCTCTTTCGTTTCAGTAATCGTTGATGAATCATCGGTCGAACGCAAGAAAGCTGGGTTCTAACCGTCATAGAGGCACAGACAGGTGGCAGACAGTGTGTTCTATTAATGAACCATACGCGATCGCGCCTCTCGGATTCGTGCCGGGATTTCAGAAGATTAGTCTGCACTCGGATAATGCAGTTCAATTGAAAGATCAGAGCCAATTGTCACTGGGGGGCGCGAAATTGTTGTGGCCGCTTTGGTGATTGTGGGTAATGGCCCGCATGCGTTGCTGGAATCTTGGGATCATCGCGAAATTCTCTTCATTGCATTCTCTACACTTCGCGCGTAATCATTTTCATCGTGGAATGTCTGGTAGATTTTTATCGATAAAATGCACTAACTTTATATTACCACCTTTTGTAAAATCTAAGTATATTACCGCATTTGCAACAAATAATATTGATCTGCTTTCTTGTTATCTATAGTAGCTACTATACTACTATATATATATATATACACTATTAAATAATATATAACACTATTAAATAATATACACTATTAAATAATATATTTCTGTCCCGCGTACATTCACAATTTTGCGAATTCCGATTCGCGCTCCTAATCACAATAAATACTTCCAGTTGAAAATTTGTAATTAAAGCGGTCCGGTTATAAGTTTGAAAGAGGATTTTCGGTAGCGTTCGCGTTCATCGAAATCGAATTACACGAACCGATCGAATTGATGAAGAATCGCGGACGGTTCGAAATCGCGCTGAAATTTCCAGCTGAAAAATATCCGTTTGAATTTTTCAAGAGCAATCCACGCGTGTTCCATTTGGAACTCGCGAGTGCCGAACGTGTCGACGGAATCGATTCGATTTTATAGCGGATAATCGGGGAGGGACAGAGGGTGGGCGAACTCGCGGAGGAGGTACGATCGTTTGATTTATTATCGTTCGTTACGTTTCATCGTGATCGTCTGTTATTTCTGTCGGAGTCTTACGGCAGAAGAACGACGTTCCCGTGGCTGAAGACCGAGTCACCGGATCCTGAAGTTGAATCAGGGATCGAGCGTGTAAGATGGTGGCTTTATGGAGAGCAGTTTGAGACTCTTGAGACGTTCGCGGGAACAAATGTTTCCCTTTTTGCTCTCAGCTTCGTGATCTGTTTGGTTTGAAATGTGGCCGCGGGAATGGGGCGTGACCTCGCGGTCGTAGATCTCTCCAGCGGTGTTTTAGATAAGGAACAATTTATTTTATGACGATTCCGAAGAACGCTTTACGACGCAGCTAAAGTTTACGGCGAATTAATAACAAGCGAATTCGACTTTTCGACTGACTACGAGAAAATTAAACGAATTCTCTTAGAAGAAGTTCATTATAAAATATCTTATAAAATTCATATCATAAAATTTATATTATAAAATTGTATTCTAACATATGACGTAGATCAATATTGTTGTATGGACAATTCAAAATAGACATATGTGCAATTCAAAATAGACATATGTGCATTTCAATGTAGACGCATGTGAACTCAAAATATGTGCATTTTAAAATGGACGTATATGTAACTCAAAATAGATTTATGGACAATTAAAAATGATCTTATACACAAACCCAAATGGATGAACAAGTCAAAATGGCCATATGTGCAATTCAAAATGGACCTATATGTAATTCAAAATGGACATGTGTACGATTCAAAATGAATGTATGGATAACATGAAATGGACGTACATGCACAAAATAGGATGTATGGACAAGAAATGTGCGTTCCAACATTCTTTTATTAACGCTATACTGCAAACTACATGACAGTATGTTAAAAATGAGCTATGTTACAATACATTTATCAATTTTCATAACTATCAAAACTGAACCTTCTAACATTGTATAAATAGTATGTACATATCGCGTGATCCATACACGAGTCTACCAAAAACAAGTACTTCATTCACACTTTAAAACCCAATTCCTAGTTCTTCGCACCCTGCATGACTATAATTAATTGAGCAACTATAATAAACCTTTTCACCGTCGACCAAGTCCAAACCACCTCCCAAACACATCAAAGAGTCCGTAGAAGTAAATTCGTTCGATCGATGTGCCGCTGCTCTTTGCTCGCCGAACAGGTCGAATTTTGATCTGGCAGTCAAAGGGTTAATCTAACAAAATTCGACTACCCCCTGGTCGCAATACAAACAGTTGTTCCTCTTTCAGGAGCGGTTGAATAGGAATGCTCGTAGCCTCCTCCCGTTGTCCTTGCAGAGGTTCTCGACCCCGGTGTTCGAAACGATTTTTTGTCCGAGCTTCCCAGATCAATCGCACGTTCGAGCATCGTCGGTCGCCTTCCTGTCGGATCGAAGCAGAATTTCCCTTCGCGAGCTTTAATTTCGTCGCGAAGAATCGACGGAAGGGTGGCGAAGGGCGTTGCTCGGCGGGCAAACGAGCGGGTAAGAGAGGAGTGGTAAGCGGGGATGGCGAAAAGCAGACGGAGGAAGTCGAAGCTCTCTCTCGCACGACAGCGAATATCGCGCCGGGGTTGGATGCTAATTAGCATTTTCCAATTAAGGCGGCAAAGACGACGGGAGGATCCCTTCTCGCGCTCCTCCAGGAGACAGAGAATCGTTCCCTGTGAATTATCCTCCGCGTCGACATCGAGAAATCCTGTTACGTCCGTAATTCTCGACTTTTGCGTGTCTGCTGCGAGGACGGTTACCTTCGCCCGGAGGATTTCCAGGAAACGCGATACACGACGCTCGCCCTCGTGTGCTCTAACCGGAGACCCGTGTTTCTATTTGAAATTTTGCGGCATCGCTGGCTGCGCTTGGATCCTCTGCGAGATAAATGAATAACGATGGCTGTGCCGGTTCATCGACACTTCGCGCGATGAAATGTTAACGAGTTTGTTAACGCTAGATGTACCAGTCGACTGGTCTTGGATTTCACATTCTGTGCTACAATTATGTTGCCTTCGCCGAAATTACATATTCTGTCGAGGTAAAGAATGAAGGTGCGCGTTATTTGATGCTCTGGCGTTTACTTATTTATTTCTTTAGTCTATTTTTAATTTAGGAGTTTGCATTTGAGTTGGGTAGATCTGACGAGGGTAGTTGAGCAATTGTTTTGTTCCAGGTTCCTAAATTGTTATGACCACAAATTCCGCGGTCCTCAAATGTCTGAACCTTCAAATTCTTTGACTTCTATATGTCTAAATCTGTAAATCCCAAAGTTCAAAAATTTTCTCTCAAATCCCAACGATCTTAAAATCACTAGATACCTACATTAAACAAATCTCTAAATCCTCAGATTCCCAAATTCCTAGAATCCGAAGACTCAGAAATTCTTACACAATCAAAGTTCTACGATCTCTAAATTCTTAATAATATAAACCCTTAGATCCTTGAATTTCCATAAGCCCAAATTCCAAGATTCAAAAATCCCTAAACTCTGAATGTCCTAGAACTCCAATGTTCTAATTATCCAAATCCATAAATCTCCCAATTCTCCAAATTCCCGTATCTCAAAATGACCAATCTCCGCACATTCAAATTTCGTAAAATCCCTAAAAATCAACTGTCCAAATGGATCACCCTCCGTGGCTGTATCTCCCCCGGGGTAAAATCTGATTCGCAATCAATTCCTCTGTGCGCGACGCAAATCGCGAAACAACGCGGTCGACTAAATTCACGATCGGATTAAGATAGACAACGAGGCGACGTTTGCGCAGGATCGAAAAACGGGAGGTCGACGATGCCGGGTAACGAGAAAATCGGCGAGCAGGGGTTGCTCGGTCGAAATTACACGCGTGACCCCGAGCGGAGGCTGTCGACTGGTCACGAGCGCGTTAACTAATCGCCGCTGACGTTGAACTTAACGAGCCGATGACGGTCTCTCGTCGTGTGCGAGACAAAGGGAGAATCGGCGCAAAGAGCAGGAGAGGGTGAGCGAAGCCTTTCGGGTCTCTCCCAGCAACAAGCAACGGCACCAACAATAACCTGGCGCAGTGGTCACCCGGAACGAGACGCGAGTTTAGCCGCAAATTATCGCGCCGCTGCGACGATAATGGAAATCCGATTGAAGCCGTCCATTTGCGACGCGTTATGGGACTGTTTGGCATTTTAATTGGGAAATTGCAATTAACCGGCACGCCTGTATTATCGTACCAGCGGCGCGCATCTCCGATTGCTCGCGAATCGTTTCTTCAGATCGATACGTCGAATGGTGAGCGTTCGATCGGTGATCGAAAATCTGCCTTCGATAACTTGTCGAAGATTACCTGATAGCTTCCTCGATCGGAGGATTGTTTTTTGTACTAGGGAAACGATCTCGACACACTATACAAAACGGATTTCAACTATAACCTTGTTAACGCCATTTTTAGACATTGGGATATAGAACAATAGCAAGGCATCTGCTATTAAGAACTGTCTTCTTCACCTATAGTTTGTAAATATTGTACATGTACAAATACATTTGTAACTCTTAGAAACACTAGTAGTAACAGACTCTACAACACACTAGTTAAACTCACAGTTGCAACCTCAATGGACCAGTCACGATCACTCTGCCAACTAGTTAACTGTCGCTAGAAACTCATAACATTCGCAACGGTCATATTCAACCATAGCAATTCGTACTTCAACAAGTGTAACCACAAGAAATCACACCTTCGTATAGTCTCCAACCTTTTGAGCGATCCTTCGAGCAATGGTTACAGTAAAGCAAAGCAAATTATCAGTCTGCAGACCACGTGCAATATTCACCAAAGCTCGAACTTATACAAACACGAGCGTTAACAAACTTGAATATAAACTAGCTTCCACGTCGTTCGTGTCAAGTATCGATATCCTACGTATTCGATAAGTTGTCAGCTAACGAACCTAACAGATTAGAAACGCGTCGTTGATTCGTACGCCAACTTGCCAGACGCGGTGCAATAAGGTATGAAAACTCGATGTTCGAACGCAAATTACGGCCGTCTTTCGAAACAACGCTGTATCTCTCGAGAGATTCCATCTGAACGATTGACAATTAATAACGGATCGTTCGATAGTGATTCAACGATTCCTTCTTCGGCAGCCCGGCGCACTTACCACGATCAAATTGATTCGAACACCAGGCACGGAGGAAATATTCGAGGGGAGAATTTATCGACGTCGAGTGATCGCCGGTGAAATGGAGCGGAATACTCTTCGGGTCTTGGGCAACCTTCGTGCGATCTATTTATCGGGAAGGCACACACGAAACGAGACAAGAACCGACCTCCTTTTTTTTTTCTTTCCCCTTCTTCGTTAAGCGTCCGTACGGACTTCTTGAATCGTCACAGACGAATTGCTCATTTTCTTGCCGCATTTCCATGGCATTCTTCTGTGCCGCTGATGCCGAACATGCCGCAAGAAAATTTCACTGGCACGCTGTTCCGACGCGATATCGATCCCGATATCGGTCCAATAGATTATTCAGAGGCTACAATTCGGTACCTCAGAGGTTATTCAATTTAGTACCTTAAGGAGTATTCAGTTTCGTCTGAACTGTTACAATATGTACGTGTGCATGCAATTTCTACATTTTTAGACACATGTACAAGAACTGTTATAATATGTACATGTGTCTACAATTTCTAAATATTTTGGCGTATGAGAAGTACACTTCGAATACGTACAAGTGTACAAAATTTCAAAAATTTTAGACATATGTAGAAGTATTGTTAGAATATGTACAATTATTTGCAACGATTCAATATTGTAATATGTAACGGACAATATTTTCTGTTACACTATGTGCAAACATCAGAGGTATAGTACTATAAATTTAAGGATGTGGCTATTTATACAAACAGTATGTATACACAATTGGCTATTTATACATAAAGTATGTGCACACAATTATTAGAATTAATGTTTTTTTAATAACTAGACAATTATAAATAGTTACACTTTTATTTATTAAATCTGAAATTAATGTTAGAATATTTTAAAATATAATCATAAATAAGAATTCAGTCACTTATACCTTTCCAATATTTTAAATTGCAATAAACAAATATCTATAGAATAATAAACGACTCGGCACTCATAGGATGCTTTAGCTGGATGAGTAATTTTTGTGTTGCTAATACGTATAACAGCGACATCCTAAATTTAATTAAAAGTTATTTACTTAAAATTGTTGCATCAAATGGCGAACGTGAGTCTCTCCTGGAACGCAAAGAGTTAAAACGAGAATCATGCGATCAATGAACAAAGACACCCCTGTACACGTCGATTAAAATCGTGTTCGATCACAATGAAAGCCCCAAAATTTACCCGCGGAAGCATCATCTCGACGGACGTTTTAATTGGAAAATTGTAATTGGCTCTGTCTGCTTCCTTCAAAGATATTCCCCACGACAACCTGCTTCCTCGGGGACTATCGGTTCTTGCGCGTTCATATTCCCTTTTCTACCCCTGCCAACCCCCTTCGACTTCACTCGAAAGACTCTCCCCATCTCTCTCTCTCTCTCTTTCACGGTTCCCCTTTTTTTCTCCTCAAAGTCTCTCTAAACGGTCCGCAGCACACTTTTCCCATAATCGAGTTCCGTCCAGCGCGTTCGGTCCTTTTCGAGGATCCGTCCGATACACGTCTCTAACTTTTAATTGGCAAATGGTAATTGGATACGCGGAAACGCGACTGGAGGATACCGCGTCCGCCGGAAGTGGCCTAGAGATTTCGAGGGAGAAAATAAAAGAGCATCCTCGAGCTCACGTTAAGGGGCCGATTCGCGTGCACCACGAGAAAAGACTTAGCTCGAGGGCCTCCATTGAAAAACGAGGGTGAAATCGAGCGTTTTACGTTCTGCTGTTTAGAACGATATGTCGGTCCGTCTTTTGCGGGTTTTCGTCGGCTGATTCGTCGATTTCGATGATGCGTTTTGCGAAGTTTCGAGTATTTATGTATTCCTGTTTTCATTCGGGGGTGCAACGGATGCTGCGCATTATGGACAAGTTTCAAATATTTATCGAGAAAATACTATGTTTTTGGATTGGTTAGGTGGTGTTATCGGGTATTGTGTTTTATGGACAAGCTTCAAATATTTATCGAGAAAATACTATGTTGTTGTATTGTTTGAAGAGCGCATGATGCGTTTTTACTGACAAGATTCAAATATTTAGTGGGTGGAGACTAGGTTTTTGTGTCGTTTCGAAGGATTCAAACAGATGTGTCTTACGGAAGGTTGGAATACTTATTGGGAAGATATAGTATTTAAGGGATGATGATTAGTGAAATTTAAAAGAAAATTTAGCAAATTGTTGGGTTGTGATGGTTTCTATGCTCAGTCCATTGGATCAGATTGTTAGATCAACATTGTATAAGAAATTGTTCTCTTAATTTGGAAATTTAGGATTATTAAGAAAATATAGTATTGAAAGAAATAATTTTTAACGTCATGTTATAGAAATTTAGAAATAAAATAGTTCCACAATCTCATAATTAGTGAATGTAAAAATTTGCAAACATCTAAGTTTCTAACATAAATAAATTTACGTCCACAAAATTGAACGAATGCCATACAACAAATACAGAGTAATGTTCAAGATAAATTATAAAAATTACGAAATGAGAAAATTTCCAAATGAAAAAAGAAAACAGGAAAGTAAATGAATTACTTTCCTGTTTGCCATAATTCCTTTGCATGAAATTATAAAATAGTTTACAAGACATAGGTTGTTGACACAGTATATAATTGCAAGTTCGTCATTTAGGGGATGAGATTGAAGCATCAGGATTAGGATGGTTTTACCGCGGAACAAAGATGGAAAACAGGAATAGGTGGAGGAAAGAGCATTTCGTCCAGGGTCTTAGATCTGTTTGTGTAATTTAGTAAATGTATACACTTAGTAGTTCAATGTATGCGCATGCTAACTTCGTAAGTAAATGCATTCACAGTCAGTGAAATTTAAAGTTTTAGTAGTGCGAGTACACATTGTTGGGGAAGCAAATATATTCAGGAACAGTAGATATTTTTGAGCTCAGTTTATACTTTTGGTGAAATCATGTGGCAATTGATACATTTTTCATCATTTTTGCGGTATTATTTTAATATGTG
Organism: Coelioxys conoideus; assembly: GCA_947623535.1. Lineage (NCBI taxonomy): Eukaryota > Metazoa > Arthropoda > Insecta > Hymenoptera > Megachilidae > Coelioxys > Coelioxys conoideus. The sequence continues at coordinate 12,524,000 of OX392457.1, read as the reverse complement.
CCGGGCGGGGATTTAGAACTATTCGAATTACGAGCTGCGAATTAAAAGATTCTCAAATTCTAGCAGTTTCAGAATCTTAAATTTTCAGGAGTATACATTTTCAGACTTTTAAATTTTCCAAGGATTAATACTCAAATATTAGAAAGATTCTAATACTGAAATTTTCAAATTTTTCAAATTATCAGATTGCTGAAGTACACATATTTCCGAATTCTCAAACTACCAAATCACAAGTTTCCCAATTTTCTGAACCCTCAGATTTGCGAGCCACAAAATTTCCGAATGTTCAGGTACGCATATCCAAACAATTTCCAAATTTTCAGGCACCCAAATTAGAAACTTCCACAGTTTCAAACGTGCAAATTAAAAAATATTCAAATCTGAAAATTCCGATGTTCTCAAAAATACAAATTTCCCACATTAGCAACTTTTCATATCCCGAAATTCGACATTTGCAAATCCCCCGTCCCAATTTTCTGCTCCCCAGCTAATTAAATTAACCAGCTAGCTGTAATTGACGAGTATACTCGTCATGAAGAAGTGGCAGTATTTTGTGTCTTGACGAGTATACTCCTCGATCACAGCTAACTGGTTAACCAAATAAATAAATATTAGTAATAAAATTGTCAATTTTATAAAATAGACACATCTATTTGATCAAATATTTTAACAGCGACTTTTATTCTATAACTGACGAGTATACTCGCAAAAGAGGGAACCACAGCTAACTGGTTACTCGATAAAAATTGAACATTTCTCATACTATACAACATATCCTAATAAAGCGACAATTAAAAGACCACAAACATTCCTAACCGAAACAAGTAAAAAAGTTTCCCTAAATTATAATGAAACATTAAAATCTCTACCAAGTTATTACGCCCTTCCGTTTCCGCCACGTCGTCAAGCACGCGAATAATATCGAATCGATCGATTCCGCGAAAAGTGTGCGAATACTTTCTCCGATCAGTATGATCGAGTACAACGGGCTGAAAAGATCCCGTGGCTGAAAGGGCGAAAGAACAAAGAACAATCCGTGAAACAATCGTGGTAACAATAAATCTGGACGCGAGCCTTCTTTCAACGAGATTTCCGTCCGTTGCCAAGTGTTCCACGGTAAAATGTCCGCTAATTTGATTATTCCACGTCTATACTTGTAGGTACCTCGATTCAAAAGGTCCGCAAGCCCGCGGCTGTGCAGTCTTTTAATTATTATACATACTGCCGGCTCCTCGAACGGGGAATTCTCTTTCTGGGTTGGCAGGTTGCCGCGTTCTCCTTGCTCGCATCGGAAAAGGGCCTGTTAAAAAATTCATCCGAACCGGAGGCCGACGTAATAATGCAACGCCTTCCACGTCGTGCTTGCCGGCTTTCAAGCTGACTCGCCTTTTTCTCCTCGGCGGCTTACTATCGATATTGCAGAACGATCGACCGGCAGATACGCTTTCGGGATAGACCGTCAGCAGAACTATCTGTACATCGCGGGCTCATTTCGATGCAACTTTTATGCGATTATCGTGTGGAAGAGCCACGCGCATTTTGCATTACTTATTCCCCTTTGCCGGCTTTACGTATTGCCGATCGCTTTAAGGGAAACACGCCTTACTTACGGGATTACGAGAAATAAACAACCGGTTCGAGAGGCTTTTCTTCGACTCGCGGACACCGGTCACTCGTGGACGAAACTTTGTTTTAACAGTAGTAATATCGACATTAAATGCGTACTTATTTTAGAATTGAAAATGAAGTAGAAAAATAAATAAATATGCATTGCAGCATCATCTAACATATACCACCATTCATTAGCTCAATAAAATGTAACAGATAAAAGGTCAGCCAAAAAATTTTATGACATAAAATGTCAAACCCGAAACCGGTCATTTTGACTGGTTGGTAGTTCTAGTGTTAAATAGTTCATTGGAAATATTTAACACTTTGACTGCCACGTCACCCGTACGTGGGTGGCGCTCAAATTTCTATACTAATTTAATAGCAATATCGTTCAAAATTTGTTCACTTCTATGACTGTAAATACTCGTGTTAGTTACTTGGAACTGTGAAGAACAAATATAACAAAGTATCATGAACACATTTGGTATGGTTTGTTCAAAATGAAAATACTAACTAACGCAATTTTCAATTGCTTTCACGTGGCAATCAACCTGTTATAAATACAACTGGTAATTATATATTACATAATCCTTCGGTAAGTACCTACTTATTTTTCCACTCAGTCTTCGACTCAACCCTTTGCACTTGAAAATACATATTTTTACGGATAGTAGATAACAACTCTAAAACGTTATTATTAAAAAGTTTCATGAATTCTTTCGAATTCTATCGCTGTATTATTAATTGCCACTATTAGTTGCTTCATTATGTTTATACATCATACATATATTATACATACATACATTTATACAGACATTATACATTTATACATACATTATACGTTACAATACGATACATTATTGTATAAATCGTACACAATTATATTTATACATCACATGTATTACACAAAATGGCGAATATGAGTCACCTTTCGAGTGCAAACGGTTAAAAGCGTGTGCTAGTGCGAATGTCCATTTGTCTCGAAGCACGACAATATGTATTATCGTATTATGGCGGTTATCGTCGAAGAGGATTTAAAACAACAGTAAATTGTGTATAATCCGAGAGAATGGGAAACACGAAAGGAGGTAAGTGAATGGTACAAAACGTTGAATTTAGAACGAGGAGGAGAAAAGAAATTAGAGACAGCAAACACGGCCACAAGAATTTAATAAAGATACCGTAAAGAACATATTAAACGCGTAACAAAGGTGCACGCTGACTGCGAGGGATTCATATGGCAGCAACTGTACACGCGGAATATGTTCTCTGAATACTCGACGAACAAAAAGCCGAAAGGAGAGGAGAAAAAAAAAATTGTAGCTCTCATATCCGAGAAACAATGGCAAGAAAGCCGGGTTTCTTTCGAAGTTGCTCATCTTCAAAATGCATCGGATATAGTTATACTCTCGTGTTGGTTCGAAAATCCCCAGGCAATCTTTTCGCGTTCCCAGTTATGATTATGCTTCTTGCAATTTCTGCACGATGGATTTCGCTGAATTATTTAGCGAATTCTTTACCTACGCTGGTAAATTCTTTCCCTCCGCTATTAACAGTTTCAACAATCATTCCTGTAAATTAATTGGCTTTTGAATAAGCGATGTTGGATGAAAGAGACGCAAATTGTAGTGGATTTCAGCTTTGTTCAGAGGGGGAATGTGCCGAGTTGAAAATATTCGAAATTACAAATTTTCATACTCTTGAATTCTTAAATTCGCGTTGTTATGGAATTCTCTAAGCAATGGATTTTTGAATTCTGAAATGTACAAATTTTCAATTTTACTGAATTGATATCACAAAATGCTCAAACTTTTAAGTTCTCACATTTCCAAATAATTAAATTCCTAAATTTCCAAATTCTCAAATTCCCAAATTCCTAAAGTACCAAATTTTCAAATTGTACAATCCGCAAGTTCCCGAATCACCAAATCCTCCAATTCCTAAATTCCCTAATTTCCAAATTTCCGAATTCCCAAATTTTCAAATTCCCTTATTCCCAAGATCACAAGTTCTCAAATTCTCAAAATATCCAATTCCCAAATCCCCAGATCTCTAAGTCCGCAAATTCCTAAATTCCGAAATTCCGAAATTTTCAAATTCTTCAATTCTCAAATTCCCAAATTCCCAAATTCCCAAATTCCCAAATTCCCAAACTTCCAAATTCCCAAGTCCCCAAATTCCTAAATCCCTAAATTCATAAATCCCCAAATTCCCAAGTCCCCAAATTCCCAAATCCCTAAATTCCCAAATTTTAAAAATCTCCAATTCCCAAATCCCCATATCATCAAACTCCTAAATTCAAAAATTTCCAAATTCTCCAATTTCCCAAATCCCCAAATTCTCCAATTCTCCTATTCCCCAAATCCCCAAATCCCCAAATCCCCAAATCCCCAAATCCCCAAATCGCCAAATTCCCAAATTGTCCAATTCACCAAATTCACCAAATTCTCCAATTCCCAAATCCTCAAATGCCTAAATTTCCAAATCCCAAAATTCAAGAATTCCCAAATTTCCTACTTTCTAAATTCCAAAATTCCCAAAATCTCGAATATCCAAGTCATCCCACTCCCATAAAACCCCAAACACCTTAAATTTCCCAAATTGTAACCCATCCAAATTATCCAAATTTTCCGAGGTTCTAAATCTCCAAATCATCTTTTCCCGAACCCCATATTCGCCGCTTTACCGAATACAAAATTTCGAAATCTCGTCCAACGTTTCTCGCTAGTGTCTCGCCGGTTTCCGGAAATAGCGAAAATCGAACAAACGCGAATACACGAACGCGCAACAAGAACGAGTACTAAAGGCACGACAAGACGTTTTATCGTACGATTTCTGCAACGAGAAGGTCGAATAAAACAGTCGAGTTACAAATGGCGCGTGCGTATAACGCGTCTAGATGGGGAGTATCGTCGACGAACGTTTAACGCGAGAATCGGTTTTATTCCGCTCGCTGGCTGTTCTGAATAATTCATGCCGACATCGCGGCCAAACTCCGCGTTTCCAGCCGATCCAACGGGATGTAACTCCTTCCAGACGGGGAAAAGTTGCACCCTGATCGGTTGCGTTGCGAAAGATTAAACTCTATACCCCACCCCTGATGCACTTACGGAACGATCAACCCACCCTCTCTCGGCTATTTCCAACGTTAAGTAGCAACTCCTATTTTGTTCTAACTTCCTGATCGATTCCGCTATTCTACCTGCAGCGCATTTTTCTTACATCGCAACCGACGGCGGACGATAAAACGGGAAACTCTTGGAATTAGTGATATAGGAAGAGGTATTACTCGATTATGTAGGACGATGTAATGAACGATAGCGTAATGAGTAGTTGTGAAGCAATCAGATGGGACACGTTGATATATGATGGGTGGTAATGCATGGCGAATTAGTATGTAATGCAGTGTCAATATGTTAATTTGGAAATTTTAATATTTCTTTAGTTGGAATCTTTGGGTTTCGACATTCACCAATTTTCAAGTTATCGAATTTTCAAATTCTCGCGGGGTATAGGTTTCGGAATTTCTAAATTTTCAAGTATGTAATTTTTCTGTCATTCCTATATCTTAAAATTCTGGAATTTTTCAATTTTCAAATTACCACATCTCGAAACCACTATGTCGTCAAATTCACACATTCTCAAATCTCCCAAATTTCCAAATACTTAGATCTCCGACTTCTCAAATTTCCTTAATTTTCAAATTCCTCAATTTCCCAAATTCCCAAGTTCCCAAATTCTCCAATTCTCAAATCCTCAAATCCCCAAATACCTAAATTTCCAAATTTTCCATATTCTTAAAATTCTCAAAAATTTCCTTAATTTCCAAATTCCTCAATATCCCCAGTACTCCCCACATCCCCAAATCCCTAAATTTCTTAAATTCTAAAAATTCCAAACTTGAACAAATTTCGAAAACTTCAAGACTTCTCCAAATTCTGGAAATCCTAAATTCACCCAATTCCCAAATTATCAAATTTCCCAAGACCCGAAATATCAAAAATTTTTCATCCTCGAAATCCGTAATTCCCAGAATCCTCCACTCCGATGCTCAAAATTTCCCCAATTTCCAAACTCTCGCTATACTAAATTATCCAAACCCCCCAATTTCTACGAACCCCCAAATTCAAAAATTTTCCAAAATCCTACAATTCCAAATTTGCGAAAAATTCCTAGAATTCCAAGAGTTCTTCGAATTCTCCGAATTCTAAATTTCTCAAGCGAAAAGCGAACGACGTGCGTGTACATGTTTCAGCGTGAAGTGTGGACATACGAGTGCAGGTTATTTTTAACAAATCACCGTACAACGCAGCGAGAAGGAAACTATGTGATTGTATCAATCAGACTATTCCATTAGCGTTCTGAATATTTCTCATGCTACGTACAATTCTTCAAACCACTCCGCTCTATTCATACAAGGACACACTCTCCAGAATCACTTCATCCACTCGATTCAACCAACACCCAAAGAACCGCATCAGTGTTGTCCACTGTTCTACCGTTCAAAGCAATCCATTTCGTTTCCCAGTCAATCAGCCTTGCATTTATAGTCTCGCAGCAATCAGTGTACCTACCTAAGTACGTATTTTAACGCGATGTTAATCCTTTGCCATCAAAGGACTCTCGCTAAATTCGAGTAATCCTGAATGTGATTAATTTTCCTACTTCAATTACACCCGCTGGAAAACTTCTGTCGCGCGAAACCGAGTTATAAATTCATACTGCTTTCAAAACAGTCAACTGATGGTGTTTTAAATGGATTTATTTGTTAAGACGAATTAACTGTTCTGCCGCATTTCTTTTCTGGTTCATTACGATTTTATATTTTCAGGAGCTTTTGAAAGTTTATTGAAAAAAAAAGTATATAAGAGCACTCTATCAAGAATGTCTAATACGAAATTATTATCTAATCTGTTAAACGATAAACTTGTGATAACTGACAGTGTCAGAGAATTTTTCTAGTGCGTCAGACAGCACGAACTATTTACAGCTTCAATATTGATATTAACAAAGAAAGTTACAATGTTATACGTATTTTATAATCGATGATTCTTGATTTCGTAGATTATAATTGGATATAAAGTTTACATGATATATGTGTGTTCAAACTTTTATCAAGATTTATCGAGTTTAAACTTCGAGTGCGTCACGAATCAAACTCAGCGAAATATGACAAGGGGATAAAAATAGTTACTGTTTCTTTAACACTATATCAGGCTATCTATTTCTAGGATAACAAAAATGACTGCACATTATGACTTTCACAATATCAGCATCAACCAAAGTTGACCATCTAGAGCGTGTCTTATCACTAAGGTCGAAATCACCTACTTCAAATTTTTCGGACCATCTCACACACGTTCTGTCCAGAACACCATCAACTAACTTTTAGAATTCATACAACATGCAGCGTCGCAAATGATCTTAGTCCGAACCCATGTTTTCATGATCGGGTCTAGCTCAATAGTGACACGAGATATCTTTGCCATAGTTACTTTCGAAGGGCACATGTTTGTAAACGCAGCTACAAAGAAATATGTGCCTCAAAAAGAGAATGCGTATACATGTTCAAACTAGAAACGAAGAACTTTCCGGTAGACCTAATAATCGAAATATATGAAGTCGAATATCGAGCGCCACAGAGGGGTTGAACGGCGAAGTGTAAATTAATAAAATCTCGCGTTAAATATCCTGGAGGAAAATCGGTAGGAAAGCGAGGAAAACAAGCGCGTTAACAGTGGCCGATTTTCACGAACAAGAGGAGTAACGTCGTTCCCGAAATAAAGCTCGAAATAACGTTCGGAGCGAGCCCGTTTACATAAAATCTGTCGCCGGGCTATCGACTTTTCGGCAACCGCCTAAGCCTTGTTTATTCCGACGGGCATCGTATCGTGAAAATAAATTCGCAGAACGATGCTCGCGTTCCGTCGAATCCGTTGAACGGATATACGCGATTTTCACGCGAGTACAGAGCGAAATTAAAGCGTAACTTCGACGCCGTTTACGAGGCAATCCATCAAGTCGCGTTGCCCGATAGGACAGCCACGGTGAAGTACGACCATTGCCCACGTGCAATTACCTGGTTATGTCTTTATTTTTTTACCACCACCCTGAGCTGCCATGTTCTTCATATCTACTCTCTGCGATCGAATTTAACTTCGCGTAATCGTTACACCATGCTGCTCGAAAGTATTCCTTTTTCGTCCATTTTTGCCTAACTACTGCCGAGTATTAACCCCTTCGCTCATAATATCTCTCTGGTTCTGTGTCACTCGCACGTTATCGTTCAGAAACAACAAACAAAAGTTTCATTTGCAGCACGATCGAGTCTGGGATTTAACCCTTTGTACTAGATTTTTGTTGCTGGCTAATGGTATCTCTCGATGACATTTTAACCCTTTGCATTCGAAAGCATTTTTGTTATTAGTGGTATCTCAAAAACTGTAACCGAGAAGTGTGATCAATTTTTTGAAAATTATTATTTTCTATTATGATTGCCACTCTTGGTCTATTTCACAATGTTTAAAGATCGCGTTAAAAAATATTTATTCAAGTTGTTCCATTAGATCAAATTGAGATTGTGAGTCGTTGTTCGAGTGCAAAGAAAAATTGTAGATCAAAGTGAGCACCTATACATATGATACTCGTATAAAAACGTCGGAGCAGGATAAAAATCTTCGAAGGGCCAGATCCGACCCGGTGGTCGTTTGGTGACACGATATTGTAGGACAACAGGTTAATAAAAATATCTGTCCTGGGACTACATTTGTATCTAAAGCCCTTTGATACACTGATATAATTTGTAACTGGCGTTCATTAACGACACGTGTGCTTCCTTTGTGATTATTGGTTACGCATGGGTGACCACATATTTTCACTTCGTTCCTCATAGTTATATTAGTCCGTTATAGGTATATTATTCAATTATGGTTTTGTTATTTAGTTGTAGTTATATTATTCAATTATAGTTATGTTATTCAGTTGAAGTTATATTATTCCATTACAGTTCCTTAACAACATGTGTGCTACCATTGTGATTATTGGCGATGCATATGTGACCACATATGTTCCCCTCGTTCTTTCATAGTTATATTATTCTGTTATAGTTATATTATTCCATTACAGTTATGTTATTCCGTTGTAGTTATATTATTCAATTATAGTTTTCTTATTCCGTTGTAGTTATATTATTTATTTATAGTTATATTATTCCGTTATTCTTTCATGGACCATGAAGGTAACACGCGCGTTAACGGGAGAGTAACAATTATATGGTTACGTAATATAAAATCAACAGTTATCGACGATCGAAAGAGGAACGAGACGTGCGACGTGGTGAGCGGTCTCGAATATCCTTCGCGAGCTCAGCAGGAAAAAATCGATATCTCGAAGGGCCCTCTCGACTCTCGTACACCTAATATCCGGCGTCCGCTTTACCCTCAGACGACGAACGACGCGTCCGCACACGATTCGGTTCAAGACCTCCCAGGCTACCAACACAAACACAGCCTGCCAGGTGAGACACGAACCTAGACTTCTCTCTGTCTTTCTCTCTTCCTCTTCGCCCTAACCTCTTCGTCTCCCTTCTCCTCATTGATTACGTCCGACTATTTCAGGGTGTAACAGATGAGACAAGAGAAGATTTGTGAGACGACGATACGAGGGTGGCCGACGTGCTAGAGAAGAAGAGACAGTGAGACGCACACACATTTACACGTAGAGAGGTGAGAGAGAAAGAGAGAGATACTCGAGGACAGCTAGATAGAGAGAGGAGAGTTTACAGTATCTATATGCACAACGTCGCATAATCCTGCCGGTTCACGTACAGGGTGTTCGTGATTATCCGACATCCCTAGCAAGCAATTTCTCATGGTCACTCGAGAGCCGCTAGGTAATCTCGAGCCACTCTATGGTAACGTACGGCACCGCGACAAAGGGATTCTCCAAATTTCTCATCTTGAGACGGCTTGAATCTCGGCTATCCGCGAACAGGGACATTGACAAACAGCGAAATTCGATCTCGCGAGAAATTACCATTCGGTGCTCATTGTCTTTGCATGGACAAGAAACGAGGAACTGTCTTGGGCTTCCTGTGCAGGTGCAACTGCGAACTAGGGAGGAACGTCCGGTTCCGATTTTGGTGAAATGTTGTAGAATGTTGTAGATTTTTAAATTCCTAAATTTCCAAAGTTCCAACTTTCTAGATTTTCTAATTCCTAAGGAACCAAATACCAAAATTTCTAAAATACCAACTTCCTAAATCACCTAATTCTTAAATTTCCAAAGTTCTAAATTTGAATTCCAAAATTTCCAAAGTTCTAAATTTGAAATTCCTAAATTTCCAAATTCTTAATGTAATAAATATCAACATTATCAAATTTCTAAGCTACGAAATTACAAAATTTCCAAATTCCTAAATTACCGACAACTTGAATTACTAAATTCTTCAATTTTTATAATCCTAAGGTTCTAAAAGTTTTAATTACCAAATTCTTAAATTTCTAAATTTTTACATATCTACAGTTCTAAATCCCTAAATTTCCATCTACGTAAGGTACCAAATCCAGAATTCTCAAACATCAAAATTTCCAACATTCTAAAGTTTCCAGGTTCCAAGTTTCTAAACATCTAAATTACTGCCTAAATCGCCCAAATACCCGAATACCTAAGTACCTAAATACCTAACCGCCTAAGTGCCCAAGTACATACCTAAATACATAGCTACCTACCTGCTTAAGTACCAAACTATCTAAATATCTAAATAACCAAGTACAAAATGTTCCAAGGTCTCAGGTTTCCTACTCCGCCCCCTTATTTCGGAAATGATTACACCTTATTGGGTCACCTCATTCATCATAGTTCCTTATCTTATTTCCTTATTTACGCCCTGTTCGAACACAGCAAGGAGCCAGGTACCTGAAAACACTGCCGTAACAGTCTCGATCGAGAACCAAACTCCACGCCAGAACAAATAGCCTGTCATGTCCAATCACGCATCAAAAAATAATGAAGTCCGACCACGTCACTGAATTCTTAGAGCTCGTCCCGTGTGGCGTACGCGGTAAACCGACTTATTTTTTTTTTTTTTTCATTTTGTGTAATTTGTATAATTCTTGCATTTTTTGTAATTTGTTTAATTTGTGTATTTTATGAATTTCATATATTTTGTTTGTTTTGTACAACTTGAGCATTTTGTACATTGCACTCATTTTATAAATTTTACACACTTTGTATATTTTGTATAACTTGCACATTTCGTACATCTTTACAATGTTTACTTTTTATATTTTCCGAGGAATTTCGTCAATATGTATACTTAAATGTACCTTTCAACACTAAAACTACCAAAAGGGGTCAAATGACCCTATCACAAGTTTCCTACTTCAAACGACAACATTTTTAAGTTGGTCTCCTTGACATTCATGCTAATTGTCGTTAAAATAAAGAGTCTATAAGTGTATTCATTTATGTTGCATCGTTTGTCCGTGTATTTTTCATCTTCATTTCTGACATCAAAATAATTGTGCATTATACGTCGCGATAGTGTTAACGTGGAAACGTAATTGTTAGTATAAATTTAGGGATTAAATGTAAATCAATGTCGGACCCAGTTATACCCCAGGTCCGAAACGTGATGGAAAGATGCCACGAAGTTGCCCCCGAGTCCCATGTCCCGTGTTCCACGAGCGATTTCTGTCGATGCAGTTAGCGCCGGTCAGCTCCGCGTTTTCCGACGCTAACGAGCGTCCGTCGAGGAGGAGCGAGCAACGGCCAGGCCAGCATCACGATGCAAAGAATCGCCCGCGAGAGAAAGGGCATCGCCGGGGAGCAGAGGGCAGCCGTGTTACGAAGCGGACCAGAAGAAAAAGACAGGAGGACGAGGATGGAACGAGTCGAAGAAGGAGAGATCGGCTCAGAAGCGAGCGAACGTCGGCAAGATAGGAGGCGGCAGCCAGCAATTACTAGCTGGAATGTCTGGGAACGCGTGGGACTCGATCCTAAAGGCCCGACCACGACAAAGTCCCTCTTCGGAGTCCGTGAGGCCCCTCTTCAGCATCCGTGAGGCCCCGTCCACCTTTCTACCGGGTGTCCGATCGCGAACGAGATCGTTATCGTCCAAGTTCGAATTTGTCGCGACGGAAACCGTGCTGAACGTTTCGACGAACTCACCTTCCTCGATAATCGATGTTTCCCTGCGAGACTGGTCGTTTCGTAAATGAAAAGTTGTTTCTGAGGCACGTTTTGAGGATCACCGTGGAAGTCGGGGGAGTACCGTACGAGTTTCGGAACCGGTTGATAAGAAAGTTCGGGAACTTTGACTCTTCAGGTGGGTTGACGAAGGTACGCTCGAGTAGGTGGACCTTTTTTAATTCGTACGGACACGTAGTCGTTAGGTGAAGATAGAGTATCTCTTCGGAGAATAGGGATATTTGTATTGGATGGAGAAACATTATCCGATCGAGACAATCTGATGACCTTAATAGAACCGACGTTAGATATATGATTATTTTTAACCTCTTCAAGGACACGTGTACTTGGACGTTCGGCTTTGTGTCGAATAAATGGTCACGAGTGGTCATTGTTCTTTCTTGTACGCTGTTCCCTCCAAAAGTCTATCATTTTTATCCGCTCGAAATGAATGAACGTTAAACAGTTTCTTTTTCTAATTTCAAAACGATCCCCTGCGAAGAGATTAAATTTAAACTACTAAAATATATTCTGTGCATTCAATACATATTAACATGTATCGCGTGCGTATACAAATACGTGTGAAATAAACGAATAACTATTTTCAATCTGCGCAACGATGATCATATTATTATAAGACAAGTACGAATATTTCAGGTAGAAAAGGAAAAAAATTAAAAATGAGCAGTATAAAAATTAGGTAGTGTTTAAACAATTGGATATTTGTACACAGGTATAAATATATACCTACGTATAAACAGCTATATTCGGAAAATGACAGTTTACCGGATAAATAATAAACGAATGTCTTCTAAACACCGGATCATGCAATACCAATTATTATATTAGTACAGTATAGCGTGACCGGTTCGTCGAATAATTCCGGTATGCCGAAGGACTGTGGTAATCGTTGGAGGAGAAACGAGTGGCGCTAACACGATACAAGAAAACATTCTAGAGGACGCGGATCACCTTCGTAAAAATGCGAACGATTGCGTCAATCGTACGCGGAATAAAGTGGAAGCCGGTTGAAGCAAGACGCGAGCAACACGTCGCCCGAGGAATAACGTCGAACGGTCTCGCATAAAACAACACACACCGTGAGTTTGCCGATTGCGTAGGCATACCGACGACCCTACATCGACGGCAGCCTTCAAATTATATAACACGCTCGGCCGTGCTATCGACCGCCGAGCGAGGAAAGTACTTTCCACGCGATCGACGTTACAGCTGCAACGAACCTTTGGAACAATCTGATGCGTGGCGTCTGATGTCGCGATTAACTGTTCGCGGCATCTAGGGAATTCGTTGGGTATCTCGGGTATTAGGGGAATTTCGAGGTTTCTGAATTTGAGGAATTTGAGAATTTCTGAAACTGAGAAATTAGGAGATTTCTAAGTTTGAGGAATTTGGGAATTTGTGAATTGAGGAATTTGGGGATTTCTGAATTCGAGACATTTGGGAATTTCTGAATTCGAGGAATTGGGAATTCCCGGATTTGAGAAGATTGAGAAATTTGGGAATTCCCGGATTTGAGAAATTTGAGAGTTTCTAAATTCAAGAAATTTGGGAATTTCTGAATTTGAGGAATTTGTGAATTCCCGGATTTGAGAAATTTGAGAGTTTCTCAATTCGAGAAGTTGGGAAATAGAGAAATTGAAAACTTGACGACCGACGATTTGAGAAATTTTTGAAGTTTGAGAAGTTTAGAGAACGTAGGGAATTCGGAGAATGTGGTAATATGTACATTTAGGAATTTGGAATGTTCGGAGGATGTGGGGAATTCGGAAAATTTAGTGAAATTTGTAACATGGACATTTGAAAATGTGGAGATTGAAGAATTTCAAGATTTGTGAATTTGGAGAATCTGGAAATATAGAAATTTGGGAATTTGCGAAATTTAGAGAATGTAGGGATTTTTGAAGAATTGAGAAAAGTGAGGAATTTTGAGATTTTATGAAATGGACATTGAAAAGCTGGAGTTTTTGAAATATGAATCTAAAAATTTGAGGAACCTGGTGATTTGTGGACTTGAAGGCTTGGAGACTTAGAAATTTGAGGAATTTGAAGATTCAGAAATATCAGAAATTTGGAACTTTCATAATCTCAAAGTATAGGAAATCGGAAATTTGGTAATTCATAAATTTCAAATTTTTAATCTTTCCTACAACCATATTTCCAAGTTTTCAAAATTTCAATTTTCAAACCTTGTCGATAACAAATTCTTAAACAGCAAAATTTCGATTATCGAACCTTGTCGATACCAAATCCTCAAACAGCAAAATTTCGAAACATAGCAATTCCGAAACCGAGGGCGCTGAAAAATTGGAAGTTTCGAAATCTAAAAATATGTAAAATAGAAAATTTGGAAACCCAGTAAATTCAAATTTCCAAATTTTCTCATCCACATCATTTCCACCCACGTTCGAAATTTTCAAATATGTAAATAAGACGATGTACGTATGTATTCCTCGCTCGCGAGTTCTCGAAATACTGAATAAATTCCAACGAGTTTCACGAGAAAGAATAGTTTCTGATCGGTTCAATTTTATCCCTCCGTATACATTCCTCTCCTCTATCCTCTTCCGCCCGCATGTAAACGATTTGCCCTCCTGTTACACTCGCGCGAGCTTTCATCCTGAAGGCTCGCTCGTATTTCTGGACGCCGCGTCGCGTCGCGATCCCGCTTCTGATATCTTCGTTAACGCGACGACTGAAAATTATTCTCGCGTTGCCACGTTTCGCATACGTGGCTCGCTCCTCGCTAACTTCTAATTAGGAGACCTTGCGATTTAACATTTTAATCAGGAATCCATGGCTGCTTCAGACACCTTTGAACTTTCCCTCAAGTGCGTTTCGTATTTTGATATTTCAACGGAGGCTGGTAATTTGAAAATTCAGACACGCTTCGATGTAACGTAAATATAAATTATAAAATTATTAACACCTGCAAGACATATTTCATGTCGAATTAATAATTTATACGCGAGGGTGAATATTTTCAGAATCAGCTTAGAGCTTATTTTTTGAACTGGTTACTTCATTTTGTGTATTTAGAGTATTTTATATATTTTGTGCAATTTGTGTAACTCGTACATTGTGTATTTTTTGCACTTTGTCTAATTTGTATATTTTGTACATTTTATGTAATTTCTGTGTTTTGTACATTTTGTGTATTTTATGAATTTTAGATATTATGTGCATTTTGTGCATTTTATGAATTTCAGATGTTTTGTAGATTTTATACATTTTAAATGATCAACTAAAAACTTAATTAATTAAAATATAATTTCAAAAAGACGTCTTTTTAATAATAATAAGGATATAAGGATTAAATTAGCGACATTAACGATATATGAAATTAATTATATACATACATATTCTTATGTATATTTATATATCTTAAACACTTCTTTATAAAATGAAAGAATGCGACAAATAATATAAGTATCTGTCGTAGAGTGTAAATGTAAATGTCATCATTAAACGTCCAACGAAAGTTTATTCTTTGTCCGATAATCGACCACTCTAATTTTCGATGCGTTTAAGCTGCCGGGCAAACTCGTACCGTGTAAATTTCCGACAGTACTTTTGTAATCTAGCGGGGTTAATTTACATGAATACACGTTACCATTATCAGCTATTTAGCAAAGATCCTGTTACGAACGTACATTCCTTTTCTCTCGTTGAAACTTTATTCCCGGCCCCCTAATCGGTTTCCTCTCGACCCTCTGCCCGAAAGGGAATAAATGTTTCTCACATTGGTGCTTATCCCGCGTTTCTCCCTCCCCTAATTATAGTTATCTTCCATAATTTTATATCCCTACTATTACCGTAATTACTGGCAGTAGTATCGATACTATTGTGTCCATTATCCGTTCGGTTGAATAGAGTCGCGCTGCTAACAGTCCTCTGTTTCTTTCATCATTTTTTTTTTTTCAATCGATAATCCCGTCGAGAGAGGAAGAATCACATACTTAATTACACTGACCACTACAGTCTGATCAGAAAACGTTTCGACAAACACAGAATCTGCATTCACTTGGCGATTAAACGATACAGTGCCATAATCACACAGAAAATTGAAGTTTTCGCGATGATAATACAGTTTCCGAATATATGACCGAATCTGTCCACATATATGACCGCGTACATTCTTGAAACTATCAAAGTTACCCAAACAAAATATATTTTTAGGTTTATTATAATATCGTTACAAAATTGCCTTGATTAAATAATCAACAATCGCAAAATTCAAATATCAAATATTTTGTACCGAATACAAATAATCATCTTTAAAACTTTTTATAATATCTGAAATAAAACATATATTTTTTGCACGTTTTATTTCCTAGCTGGCAGAATTTTTGTTACATTCGTGTTCTTCAAACAATTTTTTGACAGAAATTGAATTGTAAAGGTAATCAAAGTTAATTTTGTCGGTGGATTTGGAAAAATTAGATCCCTCCGGATATATGGCCGTTCGCGGTCTCGAGCGACGATATACCCGAACGTTGTTATGTTTGTCGCGGAATTTTCTCGGTGTTTATGTAGACGATTTTATTCGGGGAAACGAGAAAATAGAAATCTCCTTGAAACGTTCTCTGTTTCGTTTCGTTTTTTCCGTTGTGAATCGCGCAACGAGAAACTCGGCCGAACATTTTTCACGAAATGAAATTCCACGTCGAGTTGATCTCGGAAACGCGGAGACAACGAACGTGACTCTTAAAATAACGTCATATGTATGGCACGATACTATGCTTCGTGATTTTTAATTCTAATAAAACAGACAACCATACGCTGTCGAATTTATATTTTGAGCGTGTTTCGTGCCCTTCGTTTGATCGAAAAATATTCGATAGTTATGTATAAACTGACAAATTTTGAAGCAAATGGAATGTGACATGATTTGATATGAAACTGCAGAAAAATAGCACTTGTGATACGTCAGTTTGAAGTTTCATGAAAATACCTCTATAAATACATATCGAAAATTTTTGATACCCGATGGCCGATTGCCAACTATTTCGAACAATAACCACCTACGAAACACAGACAGTTTGACATAATTTGATGACCGAAAAGAATGTCGGAGTGGCACTTACGGTATATTAGTATAAAGCCGGGGATTTACCGAAAATAGCTGTGTAAATAGTTCTTTGATATTTTTACTACAAAACGGCGGATTACCAATTATCTCAAACATCAACCGACTTCGGAACATAAAAAGACTAATCTAATTTCATGACAGAAAGGTATATCAAAGTGGCACTTATGGCACATCGTTTTTAAGCTGAAAGTTTAGTGAAAATGACTACGTAAATATTTTGTTAATATTCCGAATATAGCATAGATAACTCCACCTCGAAGCAAACAAAACAACAGCCAAGTTATAGCTTAGTACGATCGTGTAATAAATACATTGTCAATTTTGTATTAATCATATTGATGAGTCAATCAAGCAGTCCTTTTTGTCAAACTTTAACCTTTAAATTGCTATACTATACGTGCCAGTTTGCAAGACTTTTATGTTATGAAATTTTATCAGACTATATACGTGTTTCAAAATTGACTACCATACATTTCAACCAATGATTTTACATTTTATAATAAGAACATTAACGATGCACTTAAATAGTAATTTTTGTGGGACCTTAAGCTTTAAATTAATGTACTGTATGTGTTATTTGGCAATAAATTTATGTCATGAAATTTTATCAGACTGTATACATGTTTCAAAATTGACTACCATAGCTTTCAAGCAATGATTTTCCATTTTATAATAAGAACATTAACGATTAACTTAAATAGTAATTTTCGTGGAACCTTAAGCTTTAAATTGATGTATTGTACGTGTCATTTGGCAATACATTTATGTCATGAAATTTAATCAGTCTATATACATGTTCCAAAATTGACTGCCATTCTTTCTCTCCAATGACCTTTCGTTTTATATCAAAAACCTTGACGATCCGCCTAAATAGTCATTGTTGTCGGACCCGAAGCTTTAAATCGATGTACAATAAGTTGTCATTTTGATATATTTTTAAGCCATGAAATGCTGTCACGGTTAATGCCATTCAAAATCATGTCATTCGATATGCAACAACCAAATACAAAGAAGCAATAACGCTGTTCAAAGCATCAGAAAGCGAAACCCGGTGGTCCCAGTTTGTCCTGAATACCGTGTACAATGACGTTAAAGCGAGGAATGTCGCTTGGATCGCTTCCAGACGTGCTTATCGTTTGATTAACCGTCTTAGTTTCCGCCCCGTGTACTCACGTGCGTGATGGAAGGAACGCGGGATTGCTCGGACAATAACGTCGACCCCCCTAAATCCTTGTCAATTACCCCATCTAAATTCGGGAATTATCCTCGCGTTATTGTTATCCGGAACTTGCCATTGTTAACTCGCTCCGATGTTACAGAACAGAGGAGACTCTTCTGGAGATTCTCGCGCAACGATCGATTGCCGTGAATGGATTCTGTCCAATATTAATTGCCGGATTTCGCGGGAAATACTGAAATATTGCTCCGCTCCGACATTTTTAACACCGATGTCATTATTCTTGAACGATACGCTACTTTCGAGCACGTCGGTTTTTAAATTTTTCAAATCACAGATTTTCCGATTCGTTTAGGTGCTTTCAAACTTTCGGATTTTTTAACTTTCGCGGTTCCAAATTGGTAAAATTGTACATTCGCGAATTTGGAAATTGAAGGATTTAGACATTTTTTATGTAGAAATATGAAATCTACAAATGTTCGTATTTATAAATTTACAAATTACATGCTCGGATATGTATCAAAGATTTCATCAAATTTTCGGACGTGGACACATCCAAAATGTTCACATTTTGAAATTCACAAATTCTCAAATTTTTCAACAAATTCTCAAATCTTCATAAATACTTAAATCTTCATAAATTCCCAAATTTGAAAAAAAACTTAAATCTTTATAAATTCTCAAATATTCAACACTACTTAAATCCTCATAAATTCTCCCACCTTCATGAATTCTTATATCCTCATAAACTTAAATGAAAAAGAAAAATTAAATAAATCGATTAATTAATAAATAAATTAGATGTAAATTCAGAAGTAAAAAGATTTGAAAACGGACAAATTTTTAAATCGTCAACGTTCCAAACTAAAACTTGTACATTAAAATTTCTAAATTCATCAACTAAGAAACGTTCAACTGAATCAACGAAATCGAATCGTCGACTGTGCAAAAACTGAGAAGTAAAAATATTCTCGTATTTCCAGCGAAATTTGCCGAAGTCAGAAATGCATTTCGAGCGGAACGCGTTAAAGTAATCCATCATTCTCTCGCGGCTACATTGTCGTACATGAAATAGCTCGCCGCGTTATAGGGAGGCAAGCTTTCGAGTCGAGCTCTAAATAGGATCACTCGAAGCGTCGTTGTTCGAATTTCAGCGGTTCCGTAGCGAGTTGCATCTCGAAAACCGATTTCCCACGCGAACTGCTTACACCCGACTGTCTTACGAGTTCTACGACGTCTCGTATCGACTCGGTCTCCGACGAAGCGTTAAATTGCGTTCACCGACAGCGAAGTCAATTACTTGACACCTACGTTGCTGTTCGCTGATCGATGATTACCATCGATTCATCGCGCGTTTACACGCCTTTTACCGCAACGATGACCCATCAAAATACTTTCCCGTCTCTCAATTTTTTAGAAAAATCGTTTACGAAACGAATTTTTCAATTGAGACATATTACGTATGGGGAATCGTTCATGCGTGATGTAGAAAGTTAGCTCCAAATGTTACGAACGTTACAGGATCGTTTTAGGGATTTTTTAGTGGAAATTGCACGGAACGGTAACTCAGAAAGAAAAGCAGTGTAATATGTCATCTTGCGGAACAATTAAGACATAGGTTTATGTGTGTCAACTCGCAGAACAATTGAAACAAATATAATGACTTATGTTTGTCATCTCGCAGAACAGTTACAGCAAATATTGTGATTTATATCTGTCATGTTGCAGAACAATTAAAAGAAATATAATGGCTTTTATTTGTCACATTGCAGAACGATTGAAACAAATATTGTGATTTATATCTGTCATGTTGCAGAACAATTAAAAGAAATATAATGGCTTTTGTTTGTCATTTTGCAGAATGATTGAAACAAATATAATGACTTATATTTATCATCCTGCAGAACAGTAGTTTCACTTAGTTCGAATTAAAAGAATTTACCTAACAAGGAGATTTCATTTGAAAGATGGGTATTTGATATTTGAAGAACCATTTCTTGAACCAAAGCAAACTTTTCAAAATTATTGTTGCTGACATTGAGCTTAATATGGAATTTAGTTTTAAAGATCCTTCATGGGATGATATACATAATTGTACAGTATAATTGTACATAATTATAATTTAATTATACAATGAGAAGTTATACCATCGAGCAATACTTCATCTTATCTAAACTCTATACGATAAAACACATATGCACATGGTTATCGTTATACATGAAACTCTAAATATAAAGATAGATACTCTAGATATGAATAACTCTAATTAGAGTAAGTTTGAAGAAACTCTAGCTGTACTTTAAAAATACTTCACGCAAGAATGCAATATTTTGCATTATTAGCAATGTTATTTGCAATTAGCATCTTAAAATAAAAGCAATTACATGGACACCGCGTATGGTAATATTTGTATTTGGTCTCTATCCTCCATAGTAATTCTATTTTACTGTCCAATATTCGGCAAGACACTGGTGGGAATCAGTTTGCGAAAAATTCGATGCAACGGAACCACATATTCCAGCAAGGAAAGCGTATCGCGAAAATTTCCAAACATCCAATGGAGGACAACAATGTCCCCGTGTGGAGATCAAAGGAGCTCGTTTCTGGAGAAACTTCGAAAACCGATACTGCAGGTAGACCCGTGTGTCTCGTCAAACAGCCGTTCCTCACAGAGACCGGAAGAACGTTGAAATTTCGTCGGGAAAAAATTACTTTAGCGAGTTTTTTTTTTTACCTTGAACTCAGGGGCTTACCAGGGTGAAATTAACGACTGTACGTATCGTAGAAAAGCTCGTTAGACTTACACACGGACGATTAACTCGAATGTTTCCAGACGAAGCGAAATATTAATCCGCTTTGCAGAGAAACGCAAAACTCCTGGGATGAGCACTCGTTATTATAATACTCGCCAACTGTTATTACGAACATTAACGTCTAATCGATGTTGCTGATAACGTTTCCCGACTAATTGCTGCTACGCTACCGATGTTTCCAGTCATATTTCTACGCGTTTACATTTTTCTCTTCGTCGCAGCACAGGGACACTGTATTCGCAACGTTGATTCGGTTTATTAAGTAGCAATTGTTTGGACTGATTTAGCCGATGATTAACTGGTTTGCTGATTAATCTGATTTTTTGTTTAAAAACTTTCAAATTCGCAAGTCATCAATTCGCAAATTCTCATATTTTCAGATTATCACATATTTATGTTTCGAAATTATACTAATATTCAATATATCTTTTTGAGTCTTTAAATTTTCAGATACCTAAATTTCCGCATTCCAAACTTACAAATTTCTACGTTGCGGAAGTTCAAGGTTCTCGCTTTCCCAGATCCCTGAAACCACATATCCCTATTTTTGATTCTTGAAATTTTCAGATTTCCAATTCTCAACTTCTCAATTTTACAACTTGAAAATTCCCAAAGTCCTAGATCCGCAAATCTCTAAATTCCAAAATCCCTAAATTTTCAAATCTCCCAAATCCCCAAATCCCTAAACTTTCAAATCTTCCAAATTCCCAAACCCCAAATTCTCAAATTCCTAAATTTTCAAATCTCCCAAATCCCCAAATCCCCAAATTTTCAGATATCCCAAATCTCCAAATTCCCAAATCCCTAAATTTTCAAATCTCCCAAATCTTCCAAATCCCTAGATTCTCAAATCTACCAAATCTCGAATTTGCCGAATCCTCGAATCTCCAAACCCCAAATCCCTAGATCCCCAATTTCTTAAACCCCGATATCCGTAAATCCCCAAATTCCTATACCCGCAAATTCTCAAATCCCCAAATTTCTGAACCTCCAAATCTCCAGATCCTCGTCTTCCGAGACTCCCCGATTACCCAGTCGTCATATTCCCAGAGGCTCAAATGCTAACGTTAAAACATCGCGCGATATCACAACATTAACGTAGATCGTATCGACGCAAAACGAAAAAAGAACGACAGAAGAATGAAGAACCGGTAATGAACGAAGGACCGAACAAAGTAACTCCACGTACGATTCCTCTAACAAATTGCTGGATATCGCGGAAAAACTGGTCCCTAAACGACTTCCTCGTCGAGTTTCCTTCGTCGACTCTGTCGTTCGCACGGTTTCACGCGTCTTTGCTCCTCTTTCTTTATTTCATCTTTCCCCGTCATGATCCTCGACAAGTTCTAAACCTGCGGCTCATCCTCGTTCCTCGGACTATCATTCTCTCAGGATTCATCCGCTCCTTTCGCTCTCGGGGCTATACACCGTGTCTGGCTACGCTCCAACGCCCCGAGGATGCTCGCCAGCCTTAAACGGAACGCGCGACGAACTCGCGAGAACGCTCGCTTCTCGCAACTGGTTCACTCCACGCACACTTTTACGAACGAGATCCGCGTGGGAGCGATCTCTATATATTCCTGTATTCCTGGATGTCCACGTTTCGGAATCCGCGTGCCCTACGTGTCCGCATTTCCGTATCCCTCTGTCCATAGATGTCCGCGTTACTAAATCGCTGCATCTTTAGATATTCACATTTCTAAATTCTTATAATTTTAGATATCTGTGCTTCTAAATCTCTATATTCTGAGAGGCCCGCATTTCTAAACCACTACATTCTTAAAGATCGACATTTGAGAATTTCTACATTTTTAGAAATTGGCATGGCTAAATTCGTGTGGCCTACATGTCCACATATCTATATCATTGTACCCTAGATGTCAGCATTTTTGAATTTCTGAATCTTTAGATACCCACAATTCTAAATTCCAATAATTTTAGATATCTATATTTCTAAACCGCTCCATTCTCAGAGAACCACATTTCTAAACCACTACATTCTTAGAGATTGACATTTCTAAATCCTCACTTTCTTAGAAATCCACATGGTTAAATTCCTGTGACGTAGATGTCCACATATCTAAATCCATGTACCCTAGATGTCAGCATTTTTGAATTTCTGGATCTTTTTATATTCACATTTCTAAATTTATAATTTTAGATATCCATATTTTTAAGTATCTACATTCTTAGAGATCCTCAGTTTTAAATCCGTACATTCTTATAAAACCACACATTCAAATCCCTGGACCATATCAAATCCATTTCTGAAATCTTACATCCCTGTACATCCTATATCTTCAGATGCCTACGACATCTTTACCCAAAGCAGGGTGTTAAAAAATGCCCATTTTTGGCATCACCTGGAAATGAAAAATTCGTGCAGGATCTTTTAGAACGTCCCACAAGGAACAAAAAATGTCCTTATCACTTTCTCGATGGGAAAGTTGTCAAAAATATGTTCAAAGTATGAATGTAATTATTTCTTACGTTTCGACAATTTCGAATTACAAAAATGTACCCAACAAGAACCGAACAAATATTCGTGGCAATACAATCTTTGCTAAAAAGTTATCGGATTTTGTTGCTCGAAAAAGGATTCGCTGAAACAACCTCCGACTGTGCTGCACGACGAACCGTTCAATTTTCAAATCCCGTAGCTTCCGTAAATGGATTTCTCCTATGCAGTTTCAGCCGCCCAGCTATTCTCTCTCTAACAACGTAAACTAAGCTTAAAAGTTCGATAGCGAGCGAAAGAAGAAAAGAAATCCGACCGCTTACGCGGAGTAGCCCAGCCTCTGTGTCGCGGACCAGTTTTATTAATTTTTTATCCCCGAAGAGTTCTTCTCTCTCTCTCTCTTCCGTTATTTCCGGCGAAAGTTCAAGCAAACGCGAGACGCGTTTCGCTGTACAGAAACTCGCACAGAGACTCGAATTAAAATTTTCATCCGTTCCGAAGGAACATCTGCGTGTTCGCCGAAGAAATCGAGGGAATTTATTAGCCGCGGAAGTTCGACAGGATTCTTCACGATTTCGACGGCCCGTTGTTGTTGAAGGGCTTCGCTGCGTTCCTTCTTTCCGCATTTTTCGCGAACCTAGTTATAAATTCGGACGACTTTCGGGAAGACGGCACTGGGGATTTCAATGTGCAGTTCCCGCAGTTTTAACGGGTTTCCAAGTGACTAACAAGGGTCCAAGTCCGAACTTCGAATTCTGTTCGTTTCAAAACAAATCTTCGTTTCTCTTCCCCGCATCGATTGATTAGAGTACTTTCGATTATATGAGATCTACAAATATAGATCTACATTTGTACATTTATACGTATGTGAATGTATATTCATTTTATATATTTATACATATATAAATGTATATTTATTTATATATTTATAAATGAAAGACTGTTTTTTTTTTAATTATTATTCTTAGTCAGTGATTTATCAAATTTGATAATTATAATAATTTGCGTATTCCATTACTACCTACACAATTAAAACATTCAACCTAATCAATTCAATAGTTAGTGTATTTAAGTGTATATGCTATTTGTATTTAAATATGTATGCTACTTGTGTTTAAGTATGTATGTGATATGTGTTCAAGCATATATGCGTTTGTATTTAAGTACTTATGTATGTTATTTGTGTTCAAGTATATGTATATGCTATTTGTATTTAAGTGTGTATGCTATTTGTGTTTAAGTATGTATGTGATATGTGGTTAAGTATGTATGTGATATGTGGTCAAGTATGTACGCTATTTAAAATTGTCTGTTTGACGCGAAGACAGAGTTTTCTAATTTACTTAAAATTGGTAAAAACGTCGTTTTACCCTTTTATCTGCAAGGTCCACAATTGACGGGAATGGAGTGCTTTTTTTCTGGCGGGTATTCAAGCTTTAAAAAGGACCGTGTACCGATATGCAATGCAGAAACGATGCCAGAGTCGCTGCAGTTTAAAATTGAAGGCAACTCTTTGCAAATGTATAGGTGTCTCTTGTGCTCACGATCTTTTATGTCAACTGTGATCATTTAATTAACTTTCCCTCCCGGACGAAATCAATTTTTATTTCGAAAACATTCTCCATTTGTCCGAGCGATTGTATAGACGCATTTAATTTGATAGAATGGAAACTGATAGAGTATCGAACGAAACCTGTGTCCATCAAATTAATTAATTATTTGATACGTTAGATGATAAACATTGTGCGACTTCTGAACGGAGGTATTTTTATACTTTGATCAAATGTGTCGTATTTCAAACTGCACGTTACAAAAATGTGATCAATAATCGGTTATGGTGAATTCAAAGGAACAGTTTGGTATTTGCGCAATTTAAAAAGAAAATAAAAAAAGTCAAAAATTGTACTGTCCTTTTTAAGGAAAAATGAAAAACCTTACTTATCGGTCCTAAGAAATAAATGAACACTTTTTGTATTAAAAACAAAATGTGAATTATATGTATCATACACGAATATAAATATAAAAAATAAAATAACAAAAACTCAACAGACGACCAATTTCTGTTGTACTCATCCACTGGAATATATGATAATTAAGTATGCCCACATTTTATTGATGCACCTTATATGACTTTTGCTACAGCATACTGCAGTTCTAATGGGAACAGCAGTATAAATTATGTGTATATTAAATTTATAATATTGTTCACATAGGATGCCGATATATGTTATTTCTTACTCTTCCTATATTTTTCTAAAAATTATATATCATCCTAAAGATTGAAATTATATATCATCCTTATTATCGGTCAGCCTAAAAAATATGTATCCTAAAAATTCAAATTGTCCATCAACCTAATGTGTTTAAAAATTGAAACTATCTGCCAATCTAAAAATTATAGATTAACCTAGCGATTGGAACCATGGGCCAACCTAAAAATTGAAATTACCTGCCGTGCTAAAAATTTTCAATGAACACCGTACACGTAAATTTTGAACCATTGAATTCTGTATAGCCGTAGCGCCGCTCGAATAAACAGGAAAATAGAAAAACAAAAAGTATGTAGGGTACGGTAGAGT
This sequence comes from Coelioxys conoideus, assembly GCA_947623535.1. Classification (NCBI taxonomy): domain Eukaryota; kingdom Metazoa; phylum Arthropoda; class Insecta; order Hymenoptera; family Megachilidae; genus Coelioxys; species Coelioxys conoideus. The sequence goes on along the minus strand of OX392457.1, from coordinate 12,498,064 downwards.
ATGTTCTCTTTGTAAGGCAGTAAGGCTAGCGGTGCAGCAGCCAGCGAAAATATTTATCCGTTCCTTTAAATATGCAATTACCGTTTGAAAATTCCCAATTCACCGGGGAGAGTTCAGCGTCGCCTAAAAAGCTGCTGCGAGGTTGGAGAGACACGAGGAGTGACAAAGCCCCTTTCCTGGTCCGTGTGAAAAGAGGAACGCGTCCGGGGATTAGAAATTCATGAGGGCCCGACAAAGAACCGGCTTTCCAAAAATCCACTCGCAAAAAGCGTCCGCGCACTTCCAAGGAGAGGATGATCCTGCCCGCGCCACGGGAACGTCCTCCAGGCAATGGGATCGTTAACATAAACTCGATAAATAGCGATCGGAATCGGCCATCTTTCAGCGACACCGAGGCACTTTTGAAAATTTCGGGGTTCGAGCTTTTTGGGATTTGGGATATTGGGAATCTTAGGAGACGTGGGATATAAAAATTGAAGGATTTGGAGATATCCGAGATGCGAAGCGTTCGAGAATTTGGAGATTTCGAAATTTGAGAAAATTGGGTGTGATTGAGGTTTTTTTATGATTCTGGATGATTCGAGTGGTAATTTGGAAGGTTAGAAATTTGGAAGTCAAATTTAAGGATTTAGAGCTAGGGATTTCGTAATTTCAAATTATAGGACTTTGGAAATTTTTCATTTAGGAATTTAGAAATGAAGTAATTTGGAAATATGCACGATTAGGAATTTGATGATTTGGAAGTTTTGGAACTTCGGAAATTTTAAAATTTGGTAGTTTAAGAACTTTTTAAGTGAGGAATTTGGAAGTTTTGGTACTTGATCCCTTAGGAATTTGGAAATCTAAGAGTTTGGGAATATGGCGAATTGGGAGTTTAAAATTTGAAGAATTGGAGCTTGCAACGTGGCACGTTGGAAATTTGAGAATACGGGAATATAACAATTTGAGAATTTGAGAAATTGGAAACTTGCAAATTCGCAAATTGGTGGTGTATAGATGTGGAAATTTATCAAACGTGAAGAGTTCAGAACTTGATAATTTCGCAATTTGGAGGATTGGAGATTTGAAAATTTAACAAATTTGAAGATTTGTGAATTTGGAAATTTACAAATTTGAAAATTTAATTATAATATAATCATTCAACCCGATGATTATAATATTTAAAAAATGTGGAATTTGAGTGTCTTGAAAAAGGAGACCCAAAACATTACAAAATATCAGAAGTTAGAAATATAAATTTTCAAAAATCCATTAGTTTCAAAAATCACAAAATTGAAACTTCCGAAAATGTACAATCTTTCAGATTGGAGAAGGACAAGGACCTTCTAAGGCTCGACGTATAGCGGAAGAAACTCGGCCGACATACGGTATAGTATCGTCACATGAAGCTCTAGCAACGAGCTCGATATCGCAGCGATTGGTCGCGGCAATCTTTCGCGTTGACATTTATTACGAGAGGGGATCTTACTGGATCTAATATAGCCTTTAAGAAGTCCGCAACCGGCGACGTTAAATCATGACGTGATAGCGTAAGTCACGGCCCCTGTTTGAAGCGTTAACAGCCACGGTGAAAGTGCGATTCTATGTAGTACAAGATATGCCACGATTGCAATTACTCTGTAATAATTCGCTGTAATGATAATATTGACAATATTCATGATATTGATGGCAATGATACTTTTGACAATATTCATGATATTGATGGCATTGATCGTATTAATAATTGATCATACAAATGAAGGCAATTTAGCAAAAGTGTATTATACCGGAATATTAATAATAATTATAGCTAGCATGGCAATAAATATCATTTATTGCTATAACAGGATGTTCTAATCATGCTATTGTGATGAACCTTGTAACATATCACATCTACGCTACGTGACCGTACATGTAGCCATATAACCATATAGTCATATTTCTCTCCCGTCTCAAAATATAAACGATCTCGATATAACGTAAGTCCATACAATATGTCATACCATAATGTTAATAGTATTACCATCGCGTTAATATTACAATTATCGAAGAAATACTCTAGTTGGTCACCTTATTATAAAAACTCAACCAAATATACGTGACACCTGTGGCGCACAAAACACTATTGAACACATCTTTATGAATTGACCCAAATACAGCATGAAAAGCTTACAACACGGATTAGTGAACTCATTGATAGTTTTACGAGAAGTGGACTCCTGCAGAAGGGTTCTCGGTTTTGTCAAGGATGTCGACTTGTATCTAGACACGACCATACACGACACAGTACCAAATCAAATGTGGTCACTAATAACCCAAGAAGGTGCATGTGACCTTAAACATTGATTAAAAAAAAATTATCGAAGAGAATGACAGTCACAATATCGCGAGTCTTTCAAAAAGCGAAGACCGTCGAATATATACGTCGAACGCAACGAGCCGCGAAGACTATACCTCGATCAACCACAACGGGTTCCGCAACGAAGTTGAAAAACTGCGAATAGACTCCCGGGATATGAATTCCGGGGCAAATGAAGAGAAACGATCCCCGTTGAACGAGACAACTTCCTGAGAAGCGTTGAAATATGAACACGGCCGTCGAGCAACCGATAGCCACTTTGCATCATCATTCGAACGTATATCCGGTAAGTTTGTTGTTCTCGCGAAAAAATTCCATTATTCGTGCGGATACGTACGGCGAACGCGACGTTCGCGAATAATTTATGCGATTCGTGCAACGGACGCTCCTGAAGGAACAAGGTTTCGTGTTTATTCCCGATACGAGTTGCCGCGCGTACCGGCGCACATCTGAATCGAACCGGGAGGCAAAACATTTTCTCGTCCGATGAGGAAAACAGTTTTCCAACGCTGAAAAATGTATATGCAAAGCGGGGACAAACAGCGTCGAACGATATGCAAAAATGGCATATTTTGAATTCGGAAAATATCAAAATTTAGGAATTTGGGATTTAAGGGGTGAGAATTTGGGGTTTGGAAATTTGGGAAAATGTGGATTTGAATATTTACTCATTTGGAGTTTAGAAATTTTGGACTTTCGCAATTTTTAAATTTGGGAAACCAAAGATATGAAAAGTTTAGAAGATTTTAGAATTTTAGAATTTGAATATTTGAATATTTGTTCTTTTGGAAATTGGAGCCTAGGGATTTAGGGTTGAGAAACATTGAGAATTCCGTAATTTGGGGATGTCGAAATTGGGTGTACAGTGATTTTTGTAACTTATACTTGAATTGTGGGAATTAAAATACAGAAATTTAATAATTTATATTTTGGAAGCTTGGAAATTTAAAAATCAATGATTTTGGGAAATTTGGAACTTAAGAAATTATAAAATTTTCTAGCTCGAAAATATGAAAACTTGTAAATTTTTTAGAATGTAGAATTGAATATTTGGAGGTTTAGAAATTTGGAAATTGGAAAGTTTGAGAATTTGAAAATTCGGAAAATTAAAAAATTTGGGATTTTGGGGAATTTGAGAATTTGAGAATTTGAGAATTTAGGAATTTCAGAATTTAAGAATTTTCAGAATTTAGGAGTTTCAGAATTTCCGAGTTTCAGAATTTAGGAATTTTCAGAATTTAGGAATTTCAGAATTTAGAAATTTCAGAATTTAGACATCTAGAAATCTAGAAATCTAGAAATCTGGAAATCTGGAAATCTAGAAATCTAGAAATCTAGAAATTTAGGAATTCATAAATTTTTGAACTTGAAAGTTCAGTGATTCAATGAACTTAGAAAGCAAGAAATTTCCGCAACTGACGAATCAACACGGCATACCGTTTCGCATTCCAAAAATTCTGTGAGGCATGCGACGTGAGACAGCCTCATCCACCCGGCAGCGCGAACAAAATCGATTGCCCCAGAAATAAAATTCTCGACGCAGAGTAATTGTGTCGCAAGTATTCGAGAAATCCCGATTTTCTGCTTTGAAAAACCGGTTCCCGTCTATCCTAGTCGGCGTTGCGCCGAATGAAACATAAATAACAGATCGAAAGCGCAATCTAAAAGCTGTGCTTTCGTCGGCCGGATAGGAACGCCAGGTGCGTGGCTCACTCGAAAATGGCGATATATCGTGGCGCGCGTAGGTGGATACTTAAAACGCTCGACTTCTTCTCGCGCGTTTTTTTCCCATCGATCGAGCAACGCGTTTGCGATATGTCGTTGCGATCGAACGGCTGGCTGGTCGATCGACACGAAAAATATCGAAAACGGATAAACAGCTTCGTGGCTGGAGAGACTCGAGAAATCCAATAACCGTTCGTATCACGCGGTTCTTCCTACGTACAACAATTGTTTGTCGACTTTTTATGCGCGCGAAACATCGGCAAATCGTATTATGGAACTGGGTTAAATTTTTTACGATTATTTTGGACGTAACAGGTAATTTAGGTTACACGGAAGTTCGTCCTGTATCTGTTTAACGCGTTTCATCCCCCGGATGGTTTAATTTAAACTTAATTCGCGATAGTGTACCGATTAACCACGGTTATTGCTATTGGAAAATTGGTCGGCTTTGTATCAGTTAATGTAAGCAATCGTGGAATGATTATAGAAATCGTGCAATAATAGATGAAAGTAATTGCATAATGGATAATTAACCTTTGACTAACTTATGAGATTGAAACTCTATTGAAATTCGCGTCTGCACATAAATTAGACATTCCAGATGTGCAAGCAAATTATTCATTTTTTGTGCAAAATAAAATTCTATACGAAATAAAATAAAATTCTATCAAACGTAAAATTGCATACAAAATAAAATTAAATTCCATCCAAACTAAACTTCTATAATAAATGAAATAAAATTCTATCAAACTGAAGAGTCTGTACAAAATAAAAAACATTCCATGATAATTAAAATTCTACAATAGATAAAATAAAATTCCATCAAAATTAAATTCGATAAAATTTCGAATTCCACAAAACAAAATAAAAATCAATCCATTCTAATTTCGATAAAAATGAAAATTCCGTAAAAAATAAAATGAAATTCAATCAAGAATAAAGCAACGCTCGAATGATTGTACTGCAATCTGTAAATAAAATAAAAAAATAATGGAAGCATAATGAAAGTATAATAAAATAAAATAGAAGAATAACGAAGAAATAATTCCTCGAAGCATTACGATGTTGCAATAATATAAAGGAAGGTGAATTATCGGGAACAGCGCGAAGCAAATATAGCAGGAGTTAATATCAGCGAACGTTTTAAAGGTAAGAAGTGCAATCAGGTTCCAGTCCGGTTGTTTTTCAGTCGGATTAAAGCGAAATCGAATCAGAGCGTAATCGTCGTGCTGAAACAATGACGCGAGGCGACGTCGAGAACAGCGCACCCTCTTTACCCTGACCACGATGTGCCACCCCACGGGGCAGTTGTTCGTCGTACTTTCGAACCAACCCTGGAGCCGCTCCGAATATCGATTTGTCGGACATTACCACGAGCTGCTGATGGACAATGTTATTGACGGTGCGTCTGCCCGCTCGAAACATTCGAATTCCACTCGAATTTACGTACCTACAGATCCTTTCGCGTTGCACTCGCTTTTTACTAATACAGACTGCGCCAACTGTAGGTACTATATGTTGAACGGTAAAACAATTGCTATTTGTAAACATTTCGAAGAGCACATCAAACCATTCGACAGGTTATTTTATACCATTATTATTCGCCGTGAACAACTTCACCCCAGCACAACGGATTGACATTGTAGAAGTATATTTTAGAGAAGGGTCCTCGTTTATCAAAACTTTACGCGGTATGAGGCGAAAGTATGGACGCAATTTTAACGTTGCGTGGAAAACTGTATCGAAAATTATTGATAAGTTTCGTGATAGTGGTAATGTTCGTGACCGTGCAATGAGTGCAAGACAGCGTCCAAAGAGCAGCAACGAGAACATTCAGGTTGTTCGGGCCGATGTTGAGAAGAAGAAGATTGTTCCCAAATCGCTTAATTTCGAAAAATGGCGATTATGAATGGCCTCCGCGGTTGCCCGATTTGACGGCTCCACACTTTTTTCTGTAGGGATATTTAAAGTCCAAAGTGTATGTTAATGCACCACGGTCACTCCAGGAACTAAAAGATGCAATTCGCAAAGAAGTAACGGAAATAATTCCCGGATCGTTGCAAAAAGTTATGGAAAATTCCCAAAAACGAGCATTTCTTTGCGCTGTTCACAAAGGAAACCATTTGCTCGATGATTTTTGTAAATGTTTTAGTGTTTATAGATTTTCTAGAATTTTTAGATTTTCTGGATTTTCTAAATTTCTCGATTTCGCGACTTCCGAGGTTCCATATTACTTTCAAATTTCCGAATTGATCAATTTGTGAATTCCACAATTCTCAAGTTTCAAATTTTGCACACTCCTGATTTTATCAATTTATATGCCTGATAAGAATATAATTTCCTCTAAAGAGACGAGAAATGTATTATTCGACAGTAAAATACATTATAATCATTTCTAGGAATTTAATTGAAGGTCATTGGGCTGTTTAGAGGAGTTAGTGTTGAAACGAAGCCGTGGTCACCGGAAACGAGGGATAATTTCTGGTGCATTGCCGAGACTGCTCTTGTCGGCAGGATAGGCTACTTACGAGATGCAATTGTTTTTAACTCATTGTTCAACTGATTAAACTAACGGACACAAAAAATGTTTTCTTTTTTTAACGCGATTATAGACTAAATTTCTAGGTACCTATATCCTTAAGACCCCACATCCTTACATTTCCATACCTTTAGATCGTTGATAGAGATCTTTGAATCCTTAGATCCACAACTTTTTAGGGTCTAAGTATCTAATATTCGTACATTCCTATTATGTCTATAAATTCCTAGATCCTCAAGTTCCTATATTTCCAAATATCTGAATCGCGTCAATCCTACATTCTCAAATTTTTATGTCTTTAACAGTCTATGTCCACAAAACCCCGTACCTTGAAAGTCCTACATTCCCAAGGTCCTAAATACTGTAATTTCTAGATTCCCAAGTTTTTACGTCTCTAACAACCTAAGTTCCGAAATCGCTATATCTCAAAATTCCTACGTTCCAAAACATCTAAACCTCCAAATCCCGAAGTTCCCAAATCGCTGCGACTTCATCGATCCATGTCCCCAAATCTCTCTATATTGAACTTCCTGCATCCCCGAATTCTTAATCGAGCAAGAAATCTGCGAGTTCCCAAAAATCTCCAAAATATCAACGAGTGGGAGGCTACCACCCCTCTGGGTCATCATGTTTTCCCCAGGGATATCGTATCGTGGGTCCACCCCAGGAGATATGATCGTTCGGTCGTGCGAGTGTCATTCCGCTAGCGAATGGTCAACGAAGTTCGTGATCGCGATTGCAGCACGGTTCTCTACGCGGATCGAAGGGAAGATTAATTCGCTTTATTGTCAGCGTGCAAATGCGATCGCGGACAAAAGGGACGATGAGCAAAGCAAATTGGTATGTATTGAATTACCGGGTTCCTTATTATACGGCTGAATTCGTGCGAGTCTTTCGGCTTGCCGGCTCCACGCGCGCCTCTCCTTCAATTTACATAGCAATGACTAATTGAAAAATTTATAAACGCCATTTAAATGACAATACCGTGGCGGACCGGTCATCCTCCGTAGCCATGGAACCATTGTAACCGCGATGGGGTTCTATACAGAGCGCGGCGAACTTGCCGAGTGTGAAATTACGAATTGAACAGATTCGACCGTCGTGTAATCCGTTCTCGATTATGCTACGTGACAAACTTTGCACTTTTTGTAGCGGTCCGCTTACACGGACATGTACAAACGATGTATAGCGAGCATTTCTTATGGCAACGCGTTTGGGTGAGATTCTGAAAAATTCCTGGTTTCATGAAGCAGCGCTGCAGGTTCGAATGTAATTTTAACACTAAAACTACCGGTATATAGTGCACAATTATTTTGATGTTAAAAATGAAGTTGGAAAATAAATGAACAAACGATGAAACATAAATGAACTTATACATTCTTTATCTTGATTACAATCAGCATAAATGTTACGAAGACCAGCTTAACAAATTTTTCATTCGAAGTAGGAAATTTTTAGAAGGGTCATTTGTCCCCTCTTGATAACTTTAGTGTTAACAGGAATTTTGACCTAAGTGTTTCACATGGATTCGTTGGATTTTTGTACGAAGTAATTGGGTCGAAGAAATGTACTCTTCAACTTCGACGTTCGACATTTTTACAAGCTCGATAATTGGAAAATTTAAGAACCTACAGGTTGATGGATGAAAAATACAGAAATAAAAGGAGTTCAAAGTGGGAAAGTTTGAAAATTGGAGAAGTTTGAACTAAGTGGATTGAATTCGGTTCAAATGAATCTATGGAATTTGATTTAAATGAATTAATCGAATACGATTTAAATGATCGACTTGAAGGACCTGTGAGCAAATATAGATACCCGATAAAATAAATCTATGTCGCGAAAACCGATTCTAAGTCAGCCAAATAAACATTCACTCTAATCATCGTCTGAGCGAAATAATGTCCATCGCGCGAAATCTCGATACAAGCATGGTAGTATCTCCGGAAAGTATTTCCAACCCCTGTTTTGTCTCGCTATACCGAAGTGCTTTAGCGTCATTTCCCAAGATACACCACCATAAAACTCCACAATACTCGGCACTCGGTGTGTCTCACTGTTCCTCGAAACGACGCACCAACGCAAGGTGGTTCGTCGTTCGACGTGGCTAATGGAGACAGTCGAGTGCCCGGTTATTGCAGCCAGTCTTCGAGACTGAAAGCGTGTGCATCGAGAGACGAAGGAAGAAGAAGAAGAAGAAGAAGAGACGTAGCGGGGGATCGTTATTACGTCTCGTTTCGAGTAGACCCCTCGGTGAGGTCTTCCGTCGATATCCTGGTGGGTACACTCGGGAGCATATCCGGCTACCTTTGGACAAACTGTCGAAATTTAGAATTTGTCATTTGAAAGATTTGGAAATTTCAAGAAGAGGGAATTTGTGAATTTATGGTCTCAGAGATTCTGGAATTCAGAACTTAAGAAATTGGGGAATTTCAGAATTAATGAATTGAGGAATACGGGAATGTGGAGGTCAAGATTCAGATGTCTGAATTTGTAGACTCTGAGATGTAGAAATTAGGAAATTCGAGAATTTGATGATTGAAAAACTGACGAATTAAAGAATTTGAGAATGCGAGATCTTCGGAATTTAGGAACTTGGGTAATATGGGGATTTGGAAATTTGAGAATTTAGAGATTTAAAATTAAATTGACTGAGAACTCCGAGAGTATGAGATTTCCAAAATTTTGGAATTTGCGGATTTCAGAACTGATGAATTCCTGAATTTCAGAACGTGGGACCTTCGGAACTTAGAAATTGGGGAGTGTGGATTTTTCAGAATTTGAGAATTAAAAAGTATAAAACCTCGGAAATTTGGTAATTTGGGAAAGTGCCAATTTGGATATTTGAAGGTCACAAAGTTTGAGGATTTGGAAGTTTTGGAATTTATAGATATAAAACTTTAAATATGTGAGGATTTGGAAATAGGTGATGTTGGGAACATAGCGAAATCAGAATTTTGAAAATTAAGAACGTGGCAATTTTGAAATTGGTAAACTCATAATTCTACAAATTTGTGAACTTAGGAATTTGGAAATTTGTGAACTTACAAATCTGGTAATTTGTCAACATAGAAATTTGAAACTTTAAAACTTTAAGAAACAGAAGTTACAAAAATGTTGATATTCAATAACTTAAAAATTGAGAAATTAAGATTTTCGGAAGTCGAAGAGTTCAAGAATTGAAAAGCTCGTGAGTTTTCGGACCAAGGTACTAGAAAATTTGAAAACTATGCAGCACAATGTTAGATAAACGAAGTCTACGTTGAACTGAAATGTACCACCCTCGGTACGCCACCCTTCCGCAGGATGGTTAACGCCTTTGATCTGCGCGTGCTCCTCTTCCTCTCCTTTTATTTTTTCTTCAACCTCTGCTAGCTTGATCCCGACCATCTTTACCTGAATCGCTGCAAGCTTCGCGGAAGCTCGAAAAAAAAGAGAGAAACCATTTCGTTATTCGACGTTAATCGTTTGAGTGCCGTCGGCTGATTCTGAAATACCCCAGTTGAGTGCCAATTATACTCCCTTCTTCGTCTTTCGATCATCTTATAATTAATACCTTCAACGAGGCAGTTTATTAAAATACACGAGCTGAATATAAAAATACGGATATTTCAGTTTATTTAGAAAATGCTGTGCAATTTGAACATTTATCTCAATTAGCACCGTTGATGCTCTCTGTTGCAAATGAGCATCAGAAAATGTACTACGCGATTTGTTTACTTTGTTAATGATATAATTAGCAACCCTTGCTATTAAACAGTAATTATTGTAACTAAAATTGTTGGAAACATTTCTCATATTTGATTAAGATTACTGACAAATTTTCTTATATTTAATTACGATTATTGAAAACCCTCCTTATATTTAATTAAAATCATTCGAAATTTTACTTTCTTCTCCTCGTATCTAAGAACTTGGTATTTTTTCTCAGAAAATTTGTAAAATGAACATTTTTTTCATAACAATGATTTCCGACGAATATTTTCATTCTGAAAATTCGCAATGATTCCTTTTAATTCAAAATATTCCTAAAGACCCATTTAACTCCAAAATTTCCAAAGAAATTTTTAGTTTCTCTAAAATCTTCTCAAAATTTGCAGAAATCTAAATCTGAAATTCCGAAACATTCACAAGCTCGCTACGTTCAAACAAATTTTATAATTCTTGTCCGCATCTTACCGGTAGAAGTGCTACCGGATTTCCTTATTTTAACCGGATTTTTCAGCCAAGAAAACGATACAATTACCTGCAAACGCGTCGAGAGGATTGGTCAAAAATATAGAAGTTGAAAGTTTGTGCGGGCACAAAAGGATTTGATGGAACGCGACGACAAAGTTTTGATGATTCTTTTTCAGTCTATTCCTACGAATGGCTTTTATTCCCCTTGTCCTGTCGCGACACGATATATTGAATCGTGATATAATGGACGACACGTCATTATCACTCGGGACGTGTTGCTCATTTCCTTCCTGCCATCAGGACCCTCCGCAATGAAAGCAACTTAACTGAAAGCACCAAGACAAGTTTTTCTCGTCGACTGCTAGATGAATTAACTCGAGATCTTCCTGCGTACGGTACAATCCGCAAAAATGTATATAAAAACAAAATATTCAGAGAAACATAAATTATTCAGAGCAATAAACGTAATTTAAAAGGAAACAGAAATATTATAATATTGTACATTTCTTGTATTTCTATTATTATCATTGCTTTTTATTCAACAATTTTTATTTAGTAACCATACTTCATTGAAACATAACTCGCTTTTCAATAAATATAATTTTATTTAATAATTATACTCGCTTTTATATTTGTCACACTTTTGCATTTTCTTTTCACTTTAAACAACTATAGTATATAATGGAACAGCGAAATAATGGCATTGTCAAAACAGTGAAAAAATAATGAAATAGAAAAATAGTGAAATATTGGAATTAACAAAAGAGTGAAATAATGAAATATCAAAACACTGAAACAAAGAAATAGTAAAATAGTGAAGCAATGAAATATGAAAACAGTGAACCAATGAAACAGCAAAACAGTGAAAAACAAAGAGAACGAGCAGCTAAAATGCTCAACAGGCGATTCTAACCACAAACAGCGATACCAAATCGGACGATTAAAAGCAAAATTCTCGAGAACCGAATCGAAAATAAGTGTCCCCACCAAAATAGTTAATCGAGTAGCTGTTGGCGCGTGCTTATCCAAACTTGGATCGAGGCTCGTGCAGCTAAGAAGCCGAGCGCGACAACTAAACGCGATAAATGACTTAATAACCGTCCAGATGAGGTGGTGGCCCCCGAGACCGTTCAAAATCACACGATACGCGTGTACAAATATTATACAATCGTTTCATGTTATTTCGTTCGTGCTTCCGAGAGCTCGATCGTCGTGCAGATACACAGAAAGGTGGTCTCAGTCGCAGCCGTCACGAAACATGGCCCAAAGCGTTTCTCCGCTCGCGAGTTAAACCACGATAATTGCTCTACACTTTCTTGTTGCCGTCCTGCTATCCTATTTTCCAGCGAGACCCTTATCTCTCCGCTACCGTTAGCCTAGCTAAACCCTATCTTTCGGTATCGCGATACGTTGTTGCTGATCTGCCTATCTCTCGCCGGGAGAAGATCCTGAAACTCCCGAGTATCGTCCTCGAAGAACGTTTTTCCTCGGTAGATTAATCGCGTGGAAAATATAGGAAATAAGTCCGCCATTATCTAGGTACGTACGATCGTTCCTGAACGAGACCCGCTCGCTTTCTGCCCTAACGACACCGATAATTATACACACTTTCTCCGGAGGACGTGTTTCTGTCATCCTACGTTCGCGATCCCATCGTTATCTACCCGTGCCGCTATCTAATCGTGGCGGCCATTAATACTCGGCTCGAGAACGCCACCGTCTGCTATTAGCGTCGAATGTTGAAAGAATAAATTATTAAAACAAAGTTCGTTCGACTATGTGCCGTTGTATCGAGCGCCGACGCGATCTCGTTCTCGCGAAACTTTGTCGAACGAAATTGCTTTCGTGATTGTCACGCGATTCTGCGTTTATTGGGGACATATAGGCGTTTGGAGAATTTCAGGATTAGGGAAATTTGGAGATCTAGAAATTTCAGAATTGGGGGAATTTAGAGATTTAGAAATTTTAGGGTTGCAGGAGTTTGGAGATCAAGAAATTTCTGGATTAGGAGATTTGGAGATCTGGAAATTTTAAGATTGGGAGAATTTTTGCATAAAAAAAATTTCAGGTATGAGAGATTGGGAGACCCAGAAATTTTAAGATTCGGGGAATTTTTACATGAAAAAATTTCAGAATTGCGAGGATTATAAGATTTAGAAGTTTCAGTGTTTGGTAATTTGGGGTGTCGATTGATTGTTTGGGTCAATGGTCGACTGCTGTAGTCGTAGTTCTTTTGGCGAGACGAGGAACTGGGGAATTTGAGATGCAAAAATAATTGACAATAGATTGAGTTAGAAAATGAATACAAATCTCATCGAACCGAATTGAAACTGTGTTAAACAATGCGAGTCACCAATCGTAAAGGGTTGATCCTCGCATTGTACCATGTAAATGCATCCGTTTACTCGTTCGGTGCATAAACGTGGGAATAACTTTCTACTGCAGAATTTCGCGATAGTAACAGAACCGCAAACCATCGGTGTCCCATCCAGAACGACAGTTGCAGAAATTCAGTGTCTCGATGGCGGGCATCCTTCTGGCCTCCCACTTTTGATTAGGAACGTTATCGTTCAGCGGCGTTATCTAAACGGCTATATACCCGAGCATTATACTCGTTTGTTGCACTTCCGTACGCTACTATGCGCGCCGCGGTGCAGTTGATCTTGGGGGACCGGATTCCCAGGGTGCATTAAACTATCTATCAATCTATCTCGTACATACAAGAGGCGCAGGGAACACGCGTGTAGCTGCAGCACGTGCATCTATGCGATCTCCAGTACCGAGAGAATCGAGAATCCGCAACACGTATACGATACACTCGCGGTATATACACACACGATGCCCGTGTCGTCCCGTTTGCTGTGCGTGTACGCGAGAGAACGCACGCAGATGCAACCAGACGCTCTCACATGTACTTGGACGCACTCGTATGTGCCTATAGATCTTGCATATACTTGGATGCATACATGTATCCACGTATAAACGATAGAAGCTAGCCACATGCACATGTATCCAGATATACACGCCTGAACCTAGATATACACACATGAGCCTATATATTATATATACACATGAACCCAGATGTACACATATGAACCTTGATATACACACATGAACCCAGACATACACATAAGTATGTATCCTGATGCATTCGCATGTACCTAGCTACCTTCACATGTGACTAGCTGTTTTCGCGTGTGGCACACACATGTATCGAGATGCACACACGCGCGCACGAGACAGTGTGCATTCGTACGTGCGGTGATGTGTGGGCGGTATGCGGCCGGTACTCTTCAGCGTAAAAGTGAAACTGACATTAGAGGGACGTAACAATTTGACTGCGAAGGTAGAGCCTGTGAGAATGTCACGGCAATTTCAAAGACAATCAGCGGAGACAGCGATCGGTAAGGAAAAATCGTCGGACACCAATTACCGGGATATTATGCTCCTCTGATCGTTCCTCGATCGCGATTTATCGACGCGGAGGTGTCCTGTCTGTGGTACTCGCTTGTACTCCCGGGACGGTAAATTGACCGTTCGATCGGAAACGATCCCGGTTTATTATGCCGCGGGAATTGTGATTTCACGATGCTGATCGGTTTGTTGATCGTGTCGGGAATTTGTGATTTTAATGTTCCGTTTATTATTTAATTTGTCGTTCGGATTATGCGTGGTTGATGACTAGGGGAGATTTAATCTGAGATTATCTGCGAGGATGTCTTGTATATTTTGTTAGATTGAGTTGAGAATTTAAGAATTTGGGTATTTGAGTACATGGTGATTTTAGTATTTGAGGGTTTGAAACTTTAGGAGTTGAAAATTTTCAATTTGGTGGTACAGTAATTTGATAATTTGGTAATTTAGGAATTAGAGGATTTTGGTCTTCAGGAAGTACAAATTTGGAAGGGTGATTTTGAGAATTGAAAAAGTGGAAATCTCGAGGTTTTGAAAATTATGGAAATTGTCGATCGGAAGGCAAGGGTTTTGAAGATTCTGAAATTTAGAAATTTGAGAAATTGGTAATGTAGAAATTTGGAAATTTGAAAATATGGAAATTTAACAATTTAAAAATTCAGAAATTTGGAAATTTAGAAATTCGGAAATATGGAAATATGGAAATTTAAAAATTTAAAAATTCAGAAAGACGGAAATTTGGAAATTTAGAAATTCGGAAATATAGAAATTTGAAAATTTGGAAATATGGAAGTTTTGGAAATTCACTAATTTAGAAATGTAGAAACTTGGGAATTCCGAAATTCAAAAACTTAGCAATAGAGTACCTCCGAACCCATAAATTCACAAATGTTTACTTCTAAAATTTCAAAAGAAAAATATCCCCACAAAATAATCAAATTCCCCACGCACCCATGTCTCCCCCGTTCTCCGCGCACATCATCGCGTGCCTATTCACGAAAACAAATTTCACTGCAATTCTAAAAACGTCCACGTCCAAATTGTCTCCGTTATTTACCAATCTATCAAGTATATCTATCAACTACATAAATCGACGTTTATTCGTTCCCGTTGTTCCTTTTCACTAAAGCGAAGAAGCATCATCCGGTACGTTCAAGAACATATGTTGCCCGGAGGGCTCGCAGGGTTCTCGCGAAAGATTCGAGTGGCAACGGGGCTAAAGTTCTGGCACGATTGTTGCCAGGACTATGATCGAAAGAGGCGGAGGGACGAAGAGTGAATCTCTGGTAGGAGGGTAAAAAGTCTCGGGGTGGAATCGGAAAAACGCAACAGGGCGGAAGTACGTCGAACAGATAGCATTGTGCCATGGTGGAGTGGAGAGGTCCCTTTGTTGGGCTACCATTCCCTTGTTTGGTTGGGGTGGTGGTGAGTTCGGTACATTCTTTGGCAAAAGTATCGTTGTGGCTATGGTTTATAAGGTGCACAAGAGTGGTTTTTCCCTTTGTACACGATGCTTCCTGGCATCTCGAGAGTCCTGTAATGGAATCGACGATGAACGACCACTCTCGTATCGATCTGGCTTACGCGATCGCATTATACCAGTCATTCCGCCTTTCGTCCTATATACCGATATTGATCATTCCTGATACGATTTAATCTTGCCGAGCTACGAGACTGTCTACCTTGTTATTCCGTTTTAACGGGAATTTTTAGAAAAATGAAACCACTATTTTGTTTCACTGGCTACATACAAATATGATGTTATTCTAATATAAAATACCAAGTGATCCTACATACTGATCGAACTGCAGAGGTTTAGGACAAAGTGGAATCAATGTACACTTTTCTTTAAACACAGCAATTGTTCAACTGATAGAGACTTTCTTGTTCATTGCGATTTATACTTAGAGCCGATTGATTATATCCGAAACAATTTTTCTACTAAATTAATTGGAGAATCTACAATTTGAAACAGTTTAGATAAAATGTTCTTAAATACGATATTGCAATAATACATGTTTGTACATATATCGCTGTTGAGGAAAACGTCTTATGAACATCAGGAAAAAATCTTGATCGGAGTATAAAAGTTTAAATAAAACAATGTACATATTCACACACATATGTACATACATGCGTACATATTGTGCATACATATCCGCATAGAGGGTTTTTTATATAATAAATAAATAAGAAGATATCAACTTCAAACCACGTAAGACGATAATGCATAAAACGGAAGATAATCCGCAAACTGTTACCGTAGGAGTTTCCTGAATGCACTTAGGGTTTAGAGAGTGTGTCGAATGGAAAAAAAAATGCAATGCGGTGTATACGTTTGGCCGTGAGACACAGGGAGATGTAAACGGAGCCGTAGGCCGGCGAAAGGATGGCACGGGAGACAGTGACGACGTTTCACGGTAGAAGGAGACTCGGTCGGGTAATTAATTAGCGCGGAGTTAATGACTCGCTCGGACCCACGTAGGAGGTAGATCGTAGACCCGGCACGGGTAAAAATTGCCGTGCACGAGGTCGTTGCATTAACCTATTTGCTCGCCGCGGTTACCATGAAACGCGCGTAACATCGCGGCTCGTTTCTTCGAACGATGTCGAGAAACTGTCTCGAAACGGAGCCCCGATCGAGCAAATTTGCTCGAGCGGAACTTTTCGAATTTTTGCGTCTCTCGAATTCCCAGGTCACTGAAAACTTGTATTTATAGATCTCCGGTTTTATAAACTCTCGAAATTCTGAGACACATATTGCCAAAATCTCTGCATTGCCAAGTCATTGGTTTTACCAAATCTCTAGACTCCTAGACACATATGGTCTCTTATTTCTAGGTCGTCAAATCAACAAATCTCTAAATTTGTCTTCCAAATTTGTAGTTCTCCACATTTCTAGGATCTCAAATTTCAAAATGTCTAAATTGCAAGGCCTCCAAATCACCAGATCTCCAAATTGCTATGTTCCAAAATTTCTAGGTAGTAAAATCTGCAAATTTCCAAATTTCTACATTCCTGTCTCCCAAATTTTTGGGTGTCAACATTTCTAGATTCCCAAATTTAAAAATCTCCAAAATCCTGAACCTCTAAATTTAAATCCCTAAATTCCCCAAACATACGGATCCCAAAACTTCTACATTCGCATATGTGGAGACTATCAATCTTCAAGATTTCTATATCCCTATATTGCTAATTTCTATATTCCTCACATTCCTGTATCATCAATCCCCAAATCCTAGACTATTGGACTAACATAAATGAAATTAATCGATTTATATAGGTTCGACATTTAAACATGCTTTAACATCACATATGTGGATTTAAACAAGAAAAGCAGCATCATCGAATATACATTAAATAAGAAATGAAATTAGTCGATCTACATAGATTCGGCAATCAAACGTTCCAGGGGATTACATATGTGGATTTACATGAAGAAAAGCAGCGTTTCTAGTGAACATTAAATAAAAAATGAAATTAGTCGATCTACATAAATTCGGAATGCAAACATTCTTTAAGTTTACATATGTGGATTTACATGAAGGAAAGCAGCGTTTCTAGTGCACGTTAACAAATGAAATTAATCGATCTACATAAATTCGGAATTCAAACATTCTTTAAGTTTACATATGTGGATTTACATGAAGAAAAGCAGCGTTTCTAGTGCACGTTAAATAACAAATGAAATTAGTCGATCTACGTAAATTCGGAATTCAAACATTCTTTAGGTTTTCATACGTGGATTTATATGAAGGAAGGCAGCGTTTCTATCGTACATTAAATGAGAAATGAAATTAGTCGATCTACGTACTATAGATTCGGAAATCAAACGCTCTTTAGGATTACGTGTGTGAATTCATATGAAGGAAGGCAGAGCTGCCGAGTGTGAATTAAACCGGAATGAAATTAATGGATCAATGCATCGCACGCGAGGTAGAGGAACGATGAAGCGGGAACTCGCGATCTGTAATTCGGGCAAATTTAAAGCCACCGGGCGCACCGGGTTGATTCGCGCACCGTTGAACCCGCGAATTCGAGGCCGACCTTACGTTAATAATCCCAACGGTTTCTGCATCGTTACCCACTTGCTGCAATTGTGCAAGCGTGCTCGCCGGATGCCACGATCATCCTACGTGATCCCCGGTGTTACTTCAACCTAGAAACCGTCGATCATGCGACCGATCCATCGAGTCCTGATCGCCTTTCGTTTTTTGTTTAGATTCAATCATCATCCCCTTAGGTTGAATCTTACCCCTTCGTTTTTATTTTTTTTTTTGCAAATTTATTTCACTATTCGGACGATATTTAGGTAATTTCTTTACGTATAATTTTAAGTAGCTATTAAAGTTAGTATTGTTGAAGTGATCCACTTTGCAACGAATTCGCTTGAACATGACAATTGATGAAGTGTCATGGAGGTATCTGAAATTCATGTGTAGTTGACATGAATAATTTTTCAGAATCTATTTAGGTTGCATTATTATCCTATCGCTCTGTTTTTCATGAATTTAATTCATTATTTGGATAATACTCAGGTAGTTTTATTACATATAACTTTATGTAGCTATTAAAATTATTGTTAGTATTATTATGAACGTAATTCACTTTGTAACGAATTCACTTGAACGTGACAATTATCACGGATATGTGATATTTGAAATTCATGTGAAGTTATAAATGTTATTGTGTATGTATGAACATCGCACTTAAGTATCCAAAATATGTGAACTTGTAAAATTTCTTCCCATATATCAATTGTTTGATATATTTATGTTTATTTCACGAAAAGTGATGATAGAATTAAATTTGAGCTCTAAATCCATGTATATGTAGGTCCTAGAGACACTCTTCACCCTCGAACGGTTAAGGCAGAGAACCTCGATTATGCAAATTATAATTAAAGCTAAACTTGAAATTCAACAGTAGGTACTGCAAATACAATCTAGATTTATTATATTTGAATTGTAAATTGTATTATGAATGTGGATTAATAATTAACAAGACAGAGGGTTAACACAATTGACCCAGGGTGTTTCACGTAAAAGAATAGTAGACGATTCATTATTTTATGCAAATGCAGGCAGGCGCAATTAATTATTTCCATCAAAACGTGTACGTTAATTGAGTTATAAAATGCTTGTTGGGAAAGTGAATCGAAATAGTTGAACATTTTCTTACGTTATTATGGGAACGCAGTCCATGCGAAGTGAACGACGCTATTTTCTCGAATCGTGGAGTAAAAATCACTTACCTGAAACACAAAATAAATAAAATATGTTAGTGATAAATCTCATGCGTTCATACATTAGATATTAAATATTATAAAATGTGGCAAAATTTTTTTCATTTGTAATTCCTTAAACACTATATTCTCCAATTTTCGAATTTCCAGATCTGTAAATTCTTAAATCTATAAATTCTCGAATCTCCGAATTCTTGAAGTTTCGATTTTTCAAATTCCTAAATTGATAAATATCTGATTTCACGACTTTTCAAACCCCACATTCGCACATTTCCGAATTCTAAAATGTCAAATTTTCAAATTCCGCAATTCTCACATCCTCGACTCTAAATTTCCCAAACTTTCAAAGACCCAAATCCATTAATTTCCCAAATTCTCAAACTGTAAAGTTCTATAATTTCCAAGTTCCCAAACCCCAAATTCTCACATCTCCAAATTCACAAATCCTCGATTCTCAATTTCCCAAATTCTCAAATACCCAAATCCCTTAAATTCCCAAATTCTGAAACTGCCAAGTTCTAATATCCCCAAATTCTCAAATCCTCAAATCTCAATTCCCCAAATTCTCAAACACCCGAATCCCTTAAATTCCCGAATTCTGCATCTGCCAAGTTCTAGCATCTCGAAATTCTCAAATCCCAAATCTTCAAACCCCCAGTCCTCGCGTCCCCAAATTCCCAAAATCCCCAATCTCGCGAATTTCTAAATTTCCTAGCTCCGAAATACCCAAATCTCCAAATTCGCATTGTCAGCGTAACCGGACAAAGGGCGAAAATGCGGTATGACACTGCGCGTTTCCGTACCGATTCATTTTCCCGCGGTCGGAAAACGCGGGGGCTCAAAAACAGGATAATTACCAGTCACCCCATAAAATTTATGCGCGTACGGCACGGGAAAGCACGGAAACGTGCGCGGAACGCGTAAAACGGCTGTATCATTCGCAATAATGTGTATTCGCATACGAACGGTGAAACGAAATCGCTGCGGGCACGCTGCAAAATGTAATCAACATACTTCGGCGGTGTAGGGCGAAAAAGGAAATAGCAGGAGGAGGAAAGAGGAGAAGAAGAAAGGAAAAAAAAAGAGAAAAATATAATTCGCCCGCAGTCGCGAACCAGGACACCGTTATAGGCAAGCACATCCCCGCGAGTCGTATTATTCTCGCGCAACCCCAATTTTCTTGCCGATGCACCCTCCGAGGGTGGCCACAGATTTTCAATCTGCATTTCTCTTCCACCTATCGCACCCTCTTTTCACCCTCTCTCTTTCTCTCTTCCTCTCTCTCTCTCTCTCTGCCCCTCGTCCGTCCACGTATCAGCCATCTTTTTTCTCCACGGTCGAATTTTCTCTACCGCCGTGGCACGGGTTTAAACGTAAATGCGTCGACGAAAACAAAAAAACAAACAAGAGAACAAGAAAGGGTTGCGCCACGCGAGAATCTCTCATTGTCTTCTCTATGTCTGCGTTTTCGCGCTACGTGTGCTTTCAATGCCGTTGGAAAAATGTTGTCGAAATCGCTACAAGAACAGGGATGCAGAGGACGAAGAGTAAATGGAGGGAAAATGGTACTTGTGCGGATCGTTAATATCGAGCCACTGTGACCTCGTGCGTTTTAGAACAATCACGTATTATACTGATCAAACGAAAATTTTTATTTGTAAATCGTAATACGTTCCTTTTGTAAGATGATTTTTAACACTGGATTTACGGATGTTTAATGATAATTTAAGTCTACATTTAAAGTGAACTATAAGAATAAGTAAATAATAGATAATACAAGAATCAGTTTATAAGATTCTTTATCTCGATGGAGGTTAATATGCACTTTGACAGAAGCTTTTTAATCATTTTCGTAATTAAAATTAAGAAGTCTAAAATCCGTCATTTTTACGGGTTCCGTAAACCCACTGTTAAAACGAATTCTCGACGAAATTATTGTTACATGAAATAATAGTGGTGCGTTGAAGACATTTTTAACACTAGAAGTACCAGCATTAAATACATGCTTACTTCAAAGCTGAAAATAAAGTAGGAAAATAAATAAATAAACATTGCAGCATTGCCTAACATATACAACCTTTCATTAGCTCAATAAAACATGACAGACACTTTGTCAAAAGTGCGGCAACAAAATTTTGTAATATAAAACCTCAAACTTGAAACTGGTCATTTTGACCAATTGGTAGGTCTAGTGGTAAATATCTCGAAACAAAGAACATATGTCTTAGAGACCACTTTCATAATTACAGGCACAAATTCTCATCATATAAGGAGGAACATTCGAGTCATCTAAGGGAACAAATTCGCATGACACGAGTTTCGGGTCATTCAAGAAAACAGAATCGCGATCATATATCCATACGCCGCCATATTTCTGCTCGAACTGATGTCCGGCACTTCGAAAGGGGCATTAAAACGACCCGAGAGAAGGAGTCGAATAAAACGGCATCGATCGGCAAAACCGGAGTATCGATTCGGTTTTCATCGGGTCGTTTGGCGGTTTCAGTGTTTCAATTTCGAGCGGATCCCGGCTACCGCTTTGATTTTACGCTCGGCATCTCGAGCGGACCCGTTCTCAGATAGCCTTTATCCGAGCAATTAGATCTCGCCGATGGTTCCATTAACTAGCCGTGTCTCCCGCTCGTTCGAACACGCTCGACATTAATTTGCCAAGAGTCTGTGTCCAATGACGTAACTGTTGGAATCGCGACGAGTTGCCAGCCGTGCACGGATACACACCGATACCGATGTCTTATCGCTCATTTGCATATTCACGCGAACCAGAGGATCGTTTCAACGACAACGTTAAGTGCACCGGGAAAATCATTGTCTCGCTACTGACCGACAGTTAAACGGGGACGATCGTGAACGAGCTACCGGATTGTCTCGAATCCTGTCGGATTATCGGGCCACCAAATTTTCTCGCAGATCGACGAAAATTCACCGATCGACCGGTAACGGACGGTCGATCGATCGAACCGCGTTCAATAGCGCACGATAGTCAATTACTTTCTCTCCGGTTTCGAGTTAATCTGCGTTCTTAATCTGGCCGCGATCGCGATATGCAAGTTTGTTCTGAGAATCTTGTTAATGGACCTCGCCGTGTTGTTCGGACGTATTAACGATAAATTAGGTTTCGAGATAGCGATTCGGTTGTTGTATAGGCATCTAAAGTCGATTTAGATCCGATTCGTCGAGATAGAGAATTTTCGATGAGGATTCGCCAGATAATAGTTGAAGGATATCGATTTTTATACTTCTTTCATTTGAGAAGGTTTGGTTATGTCGGCACTGAACAATCTTTGTTTACCAATTTCCTATGTTAAATTACAAAAGTTATGAAGGTGCTTTTCGCGAAATCTATGTTAGTGCCCCGATGTTTCATCGAGATATAATGAAACAAGAAATTAGTTGTTTAAATAAATGGAAAAATTAATAAGGAACAGGGAAAAAATTACACATTCGCCATTTAACTTAATGCTACGATTTTAAATAAAGAAATAAATAAACTTTTGAATAAATTTATAGTATTATACACGTAATGTTTGAACACAGCGAGACACACAATATTGACGATTAATAATAAAAAAAATAATAATTTCAAAAAAGTTCAAACTTTTCGACTGGAACGTTTTACAGTTGCTGTTTGCCGACAATGAGAATGTTTTCGACTCCAAAGGGTTAATGTATATGTTAATACACATATTTTCATATTTCTGTCAACTTTTCAATTTTCCTTGTTAATTCTGTCATTTATTTAAACAACTAACTCCTTGTTTTATTATATCTGTTATACAGGTTTTATAACAAATTAGTTAACAAACTATAATTTCACGGAGTTACTTTCAACACCCACTCTATATCTGACCGATTATTTATTTTTCTACTTTATCTGTAATTTTAAATTAAGCACCCAATATACACCAATAAGCTGATCCATAAAAATTCCCCAGCATAAAAAATATATACATACACATATATAATATACATATATATGTACATGTAAATAGATACATACAAATTGTATATACATGTACATATAAATATATACATATACATATAAATATGTACATATACATATAAATATATACATATATGAAAAATATAGACATTTTCCCGAAGCACAAAAACCGACATCGTACGAAAACTGCGTCCCATACGTGACATTATCTATCGCATATCGTGCATCTGCACCATATATCGAAATAATTATTCGACGAACAGTTCGAGCACCCTATAATAAGAAAGTTTGTCGAAAAATCACCGGCTGCTTAGCGTACAAAGCACCCCGGGTCGTTCTTATCGAGCGGATTATTCAAAACATTACCTCGTACCACGTCCCCGGGAATTCACGCCGGTAAAAGAAGCGTCGCTGAAACTCGGATACGGTTGAATCTCCAACGGAAGCTCTCTAAATCGAGTCACTTTCTTCCGCTCGAGAACTCCGGTCAGAATAATCTGGCGATCGTTTAATCAGGCCGCGTGTCAGGTGGTGAAATTTTATCAAGGTGGCTGACTGCGCGAACGAGACAATCAATTCGGATCGCGCAAGATAACACGAGAGGGAGATAGAGAGAGAGAGAGAGAGAGAGATGATGACAAAGAGAGAGATAGAGAGAGAGAGGAGAGAGAGGTAGGTGAAGAAAATGCTTTCGCCCGGCTGAAAAGGTAATATGGGCGACGGAAGAGGAGTCGTGAAGGAGTTTGGGTTCTTCCACTTTCCGGCGAGATTCTTATCGTCGCGATTCGCAATCGTCGTGGCACGAAATCTATCGGGGAAACTTTAATCGAGCTTCACGGGTCGCATAAAACGTACGGCCGGATGGAAATGGCGCTAACCGAGCTGTATCCTCGCGACGCTTAACGCGTCGGATTGAAATATTACGAGAGCACAGGTATCGTTTCTGCCCTGAGAGATAGCGCGCTCGTACGCTCGTATTTTATCGCTTTATACGCTTTGTACTTTCTTCGGATATTTATTCGCCCGTCAACGTGCCACGGGAAACCGGCCCGAACTGCGCTGACCGATGTTATAACGAACTGTCAGTTTGTCCTCGACACTCTTTATTTCGCCATTTTACAGAGCATGTAACCTTGTCTAATTTAAATTGTTTCGGGTGTCTTATGTTCACGTATCGACGTTGCTTGTAACGTTGGTATCCGGCGAAATAGGGAAACTGTAATGGGTTGAAATTTATGCACTGCGAATGTACATAAGTACACTGTGCGGCCGACAACTTGGCCGGTGAGAAGGTTTGACCAGTCGTTCCGACGCGATGGCAGTAATTGGTCGAAAAAAAAAAGATGGTCGTATCGAATCTCACGCATTTTCCGCGATTATTGGTTTGAGCGGTCATACACACCAGTTGACACGAAAACTGTAAACAATCGGCAGTTCTCATCGGCCAAGTTGTCGGCCGCCCGCTATACCTACATACGCGATGCGACCAAGAGGGATATGTGGTATGTGAAGTATTTGTTTAACACTAAAACTACCGACATATAATTCACTATTATTTTGATGTCAACAATGAAGTGGAAAAATAAGTGAACAAACGATGAAACACTTATTGATTCTTTGTGCCGATGACAATCAGCGCAGATTTCAAGAAAAGTATTCTAACAAATTTCGTCTTTTGAAGCAGGAAATTTGTAGAAGGGTCATTTGACCCCTTTGGTAGTTTTAGGGTTAATATTTCGTTCGAGTATCTGAAGATGAAGAAATATACGTATTATATGTATAGTAGATGATTTGATAATTATTTTTTTAATATTTCGTCCACGAATGTAAGAACAAAGGATATGTGTTATATGGTACGTATATGTTAATTATTTTGTTTAATATTTCGTCCGTGAATATAAAGATCTGTGGTGTTTTTAATAGATTAATAATGCAATTGTATCTTTGAGATCAATTCCCAAATTTTGAAAGATCCACAAATCTCCATCTTTCCGTATCCCTATGGTACCGCCTTCGCGAACGTACTTCAACCAATCCCAAAAATACCGAAAAATTCCTAGAAACCCGCAGGAACCTGCTTCCCCTCGTTTGCTCGTCTCATTTTCCTCAGGGAAGTCGTTCAGCCGAGAACTTCATTCGCGTGAGGTTGACGCACGGACTTAATTTCTGTCGCAACGCCCACGCCCGATGTTATTCGCATTTCGTCCTCGCGTGTTTCTCGAGACGCGTTCGGGACGCGAGGGCGATCGAAAAGACTCGTTGTCGCGTTTTACGCGACAGAACGAGCAGACAGGATGCAACAGGCCGGAAATATCGCGGAACGAACAGATAGGATTCCGCCAGCGCATCGCGAGCCTCGTTTTCCATTGGTTTGCATAGGTCCGGGGGCGGTTCGGCGAATAAAACTTAAAACGATACCGTTCCAGGGACCTCGTTTTATTGTGGGATCTCGAAACTAATCGCATCGTCTTGTTTCCCTCGACGAAACGGGTAGCTCACGACGAGAGCTACGGCAATTTGTTCGGGAAGCGGGCTCGTTTAATATGCGTATTAAATTTATTTAGAGAAACAAAGACCCGCGGGATGCGTTCCGCTCGAACGGTACAAGAAGACGTTCACGGTCGATTTTCTTGTCGAGCACGGGCTAATTTCATTCGGAACGAAATTGGATTCGGTAATACACTTTCGGGCTCGATCCTTCGTGTATATGCTTCAAAGCGTGCCTCGAATGATTCTCTTTGTTCGCGGAAATACTTTTAGAAATTCCGCGTTTATACGACTTATTTCGACGCCGATACAGAAACGACGAGCGTAAACTTCATAAGTTTGTTGTCCTGCGTTCGGCTCACTTTCGTAGAAGGGGATACCTTGCGACGTTTTCTGTTAACGAGTTGTTTGATGATGTTTGACGTTGCTCGGTGACGTTTCACGTTATAACAAAAGATGTTGTTCGATTTTCTTATCTGATATTACGATCGAGCTCTGACAATGTTTGGTAATGTTTGACACTGTCTGATAAGATTTGATATTATTTAATGATATTTGTCATTGTAATAACACTGTAATGTGGTTCAGTTGATTTATGTCTCATTATGATGGAAGTTTAACAGTAGTTAGTAATATATGGCACTGTTTGCTAAAATCTGACAACGCTAGATGATGTGTGATAATGTGATGAAAGTCTGACGATATATTATAATATCTGATATTGTTCAACGATATCTGCCATTGTAATAATATTCTAAGGTGGTTCAGTTGTTTTATGTGCAATTATGACGAAAGTTTCACAATATTCAATAATATATAACACTATTTAATAAAATTTTACAACGCTAGATGATATTTGACAATGTGAAGGAAATTCTTGCAACATATCACAACATTTGATATTGTTCGATAATATTTGACGCTATAATAAAATTCCAAGATCGTTCAGTTGTTTTATGTGTCAGTATGATCAAAGTCTGACAGTGCCTAGTAATATAAAATACTGTTTGATAACATCTGACAATGCCAGATGATATTTGGCGAGGTGATGGAAGTCTGACAATGTTTGATAATATTGAACACTGTTTGATAATATCTAACATTATCTGATATTTCGCATTGCAATCACATTGTTCGATTTTATACCTGGCGAATTTATAGTCTTCGTCCAACGTTACGATTAAAGTCAAATAATGCTTGATAGCATCTGACGATGTTTGATAATATTTGTGTTTGTACCGAAAGTCGGACATTGCTCAATTTTATATCTGACGTTACTCGATGATATTCGACATTGTAACAAAAGTCTGACGTTGTTCGTTTCCTTTCATGTAACGATACAATTAACGGTTGACAGTGTTCGATAGTATCTGACCCTATTTAATATCTGAGACAGATGATACTTGACGTCGCGATGAAAGTCCGACATCGTTCGATTTTATATATGACGTTGCTCGATGGTGTTTGACGTTCCACGTTTTAATTTGACATTCTGATTAAGGTCCGACAATATTTGATAACATTCGACATCGTTTAATGATACCTGAGACTGTCACGAAAGTCTGACGTTGCCTGGTGATGTAAGTGTATACATTTATTGAACGAACGAAAAGAATGATTAAACTTTCTCGCAAGAGAATACGAAAACTTCCAGTCGCGGAGTAAGAAGAGATAAGAGATGAAAAAGAGGGAGATTTTCGTTGCTGTCTGAAATACGATCAGACGAGGGAGCGTAAGTGGAAATAAATCAACCTTCTGGAATTGAAATTGCGTTCTCTTGATACTGTTTCTTCCTTCTTTCTTTGAAACTTTACAATGTGCATCAACTTTCATTATTTTAAAACAAGGTATCCGAGATATTCATCTTGCAGCGCAGTAATGTACAATGTAATAGCTTGAATTTATATCTGAATTTAATTTTAAACCTTCGCATCGTACGATTAATTCACGATATTTACCTTCTGCTTGAAAAACGATTACATGCCCGGAATTAAATTAAATTGCTAGTACGTGCAATAATTCTAGCTCGAATACCTATACATGAAAATAGTAAAAACAGTATATCGAGTATCAAGGTGACTATGCTGGTTCATTAACCGATGAAATTATGTTGAGCAGGTTAATCAATAAAACTGTCGAACGATATCATGTACGTCTTCCAAATTTTTTTACATTTATTACTATAAGCAATTAATACATTCTTTATCTTGCAAGTCATTATTTTAATTTCCTTTTTACATGCAAGCAAGAAATTATTAATACGTGAAATTGCGTTTAACATTTTCAGTTTACGTGTACCGTGAAATTAGCTATTCTTTTAATTATTATTACTTAATATATGTATATCCTAAAAGCAAGATGTCCAACAAAGATTCAACAAACAATGAATATACATCTTATAGGTAAATTAGGTTACTAATAGTAAAGTAAAATAAAGAATAATGATAAAGTAAGTTATATTTGTTATGCAACCCAAATGCGTTTTACTTTTTTACGAAATTTTATTTAAAACAAAAACTTATTACAATTATTAAAATCAACCAATGGTGAGTACACATCACGAACACAGGACTGATGCACTTATTATGAATTATACGAAGAAAATAAAGAGGAATGAGCAAAAGCTACACTTTTATTCGACAACTAATTAATAATTTATTAACAGTTACCTTTTTAAATAGAATAACCCACAATACTTATTGCTGTATTTTTTCAATTTTCTGAATTTATCTAAAAACATCGCGTTCCTTCCCGCCGTACTTTCAATTTAATAAAACTACCATATTGCGTCACGACACATCTGTCAGAATATATCCCTATCGTCAAACACCGAGCAACTGTACCGTTATTTAGCAGTTTAATAATCTCGTAAATAGCAATTAGATAAATTATCCGACAGCAAATAAAAGGTGCGTTACGTACAAGCTCGCCCCAACGAAAAGGGGATGTTTTCGATAGACATCCGAACCCTCGGCCATAATAAGCCCATATTTTCCTACGAGCCCGACTCTAATTGCTCCCACGCGAGAAGCCAAAAGCAGGAAGGGCGAATTCTCGCTAAATCCTTATTTATAGAAGTCGGTCGCGATTCGGATAGCCGGCTTAAGGTTTCGCGAGACAGGAATAAACGTTCGATTGATTTACGGACCGTACATCGGATCGTACGGAATTTTCACATCCGTTCGATGATCCTTCTAATCGATCGAGATCGATCCTCGGATCGTTCCTCTCGTATTCTCAGCGTCCACGAACGATGCACCATCGTGAATCGTGCCTCGAGACTTCACGCGAACTGTTATTACGTGCCCTCGGGATATTTAGTGGCAAACAGGAACGTGGAATTAAGAGTCTACGAGATGGTAACTAGGGAAACTTGCGATAACCAGGAATTTAAATTGTACACGGTATTCTAAATACTCGGCTAACGTGCGCAATGTCTGTTCTCGTGTGACTGAAATTGATGTTACTGATAATTGCTAAAAATACACGGTATATATGTGTTTATTAGCCGTATGGAAATTTGTATTATGATACGAGGCTCGTTTATAAAAAAACAGGGTGATGCTTCGTAAAGATATTTATGAGTTATTGAGAAATATTGTATGACTGATTTTATATGTACTATGATGGGTATTAATGTTTTAGTTCATGAAATATGGATCAGTCGAAGTTTACATGTTTTTAAATTATTAAATCGACACATTTTTGTTTAATGAATTTTTGAATTTTTATGTTTATAAATTATTGATTTCGTATATTTTCTAATTGTAAAGTACGACAACTACTAGGGAAACAAATTTTCGAATTCTTAAAGCTCCTGATTTCCAAATTCTCAAATTCCTAAACTTTTAATTCTTAAACTTCCAAATTTCTGTATTCCTCAACTCCTAAATTCACAAATTTCTACATATATGCGTACCTAAATGACCAAATTCCTAAGATCTCAAATTTCCAAACTTCAAAATTCTTATTTATCCAGGTACCTAAATGATCAAATTCCTAAGCTCTCAAACTTCCAACCCCTTAAACCCCCAAACTTCTAAATTTCCAAGTTACTAAATTTTCAGATCCCCAAATTCTGAAATTCCGAAATTTCTGAATTTTCAATTCCGAAGTTCCATAGATCGCACAACCTGAAACTTCCAAATTCCTAACCTCCTGACCACCCAACTTTCCAAATCTGTACAAACATATTAATCCCAACAATACGAACGTATCCTAAAATTCTAAACGCAACAATCCGAATTAACAACCTAAATAACGAACCACGAAGCGAACCATTCAAACAAAGGATCCCGAATAGTCGTCACGAGATCGTGTCCCAAACTTTCTTGCGAGAAAGCATCTAGATCTCCCGAGAGCGATAACTCGAGAATCTTCGATCTTCCCCGGTTCCCTCGATCGACAGGTGAATTTCCTGCAGGATAAAAGCGAAAGCCGTAACGAGGAAATTAGGCGAATCGTGAGAATCTCGCGAGACAATCGTTCTTTGTGGTCGGATCCGGCGTTGTGTCTGATGGCGGCTGGAACAATGCGATCGATCGGATCGGTTCGGTTTCGAGAAGGACGGCGAAAGACGAAGCTGTTGGAAAAAGGGAACGACGATCGTGACACGATGGCGACGGCATTTTCCCAAGCGCAAGAGAAAGCCGTGTGTGCTCCCTTTTGCCAACGGTAACCCAGTTAGAGGGCGCCGGTTATCCGTGCGTATCTCGGCCGTGTATCTCGTCGACGAGGCGAGCACTCGACCGGAAGTCGATGCTACCACCTCTGGCACGCGTTCTCGGTCGGCCCTTTTGCGAACGAGGTTGAAAGCTCGCGGATGATCACTCGGGGCTCGAGAGAATCGCGAGGGCATCGTGCCAGAGAGCTACGCACGGTGGTCCGGATTAGAAAATCGTGCGACATTTCCATGAAAAATCGATTTTCACGAATCGATATTTTTTAAGTGCACACTGCTTCTTAACCCTTTGCGCTCGAAGGTATTTTTACCGATAGCTGATAGCTATTATGAAACTTTTTCGTTGAGAAGTTTGATGAATTCTTTTATTAACCCTTTGCGAACGTGTTAAATTTATACATAGGTGTTCTTATAATTATTCACCACAGTTTGAAGTAACTGATGCAAGTTAGAAAAGTGATCAGACTTCGAATAATACAGCTGTTAAATCTGTGTAGAAATTTGTGTAGAATATAATGACACGATAGTCAAGGTGTTAACCCATTCACAGTGTATTCCGTGACAGTCACGGGCAGAGCGTCAATTACCAAACGGTATACATATCCCGTTGTGTTTATCCCGTATTTTAAAATTTATTATACACGAACTAATTACTAACAAGGTACATATAAAACATGCATGTACTTTTACATTTTTGATTACATGCCGAAGTATTTCGGAACATGAAAAAACTTGACATGTTTAGACCAAAATTCGTAATTTTATCTCACTGTGAAAGGGTTAAACCACAATTTCAACGTGGTCATCTTTTATACAATTAACGATATAATAAAAATCGTGAACTACGTCCCCATAAAAACATCTGTCTAGAACATTTCCGTCGGTCACACAACACCGTATATCGAATATTCGAAAGGTTGGAGCACCCGTAAGCTCATATTCTCCAACGGTATCGCGTTTCCCTCGCTTTCGAACGAAAATATTGTACGTTTCTTCGAGGAACGATCGCGAAGAACACCCCGATACAATTACGACGATCAATTCGGCGAAGAAACCGAATCAGCTCGAGAAAAAAAAAAAACGGCGAGGAATTAAATATAATCTCGGTGGACGGAAGGTTTCATCGATCGACAATTCAAGCAATCCCCTACGTTTCTTCCATTTGCATATGTTATTCGAATCCAGGCCGGGGGTTGAAATTTCTGTGGGATTAAAAACACTCGAACACAGGGGCTGTTAATTCTACGCCGACCATTCTCGGACCGATTCGAGAGCGAAACGAAAAGTAGGAACCGCGATGGTGGCCGTTCTTCGAGGGGCGGTTACTTTTTCGATAAAAGCCTAAGCTTAGTTGCGAGCTTAATGGATTTGCATTTGTATAAGCCCCGAAAACTGCGGCGGTTTGGCCGTCGAGCCGCGAGGTGTCGAACGAAAAACCGGACGTTGAAAATTCGGGGGAGACGAACCGTGAATTTCAGCCCCGCGCTCGATAATCCCCCGACGGGGGTGCAAGAAACGATTGCCGACGGATTATTATTTCAGACCGACCGGGGAAGAAATGAAAAAATAGAGGATCAAACGCGCGAGGAAATGGGCAGGGCGAACGACAATGTACGCTTCCTTTGTATAAGTATTCGTACGTAAAGTTGAAAATTCTGGGATTCATGCATTTTTATGTTCATTAAATTCTCGCGTCTTCGGGTTCCTGGATTTTCGGACGTTCAAATTGGCGAATTTTCAAATGGACAAATTTTTGGGTTGTAAAATTTTTATATCTACAGATTTTTTTATTGATAATTTCTTAAATTGAACAATTTTCAAATCGATTAATTTCGTTGTCGAATTGACAAATTTTCGAATTTTCAGATTCTCAAATTTTCAAATTTCCAAAATTACAAAAGCCTCATTTCTAGATTTCTAAATAACTACACTCCCAAATCAGTAAATCCGTCAAGTTTTTATTCTCTAATCCCTAGATTCCCAAATTCCTAGGTACCTAAATATAGAGCGTGAAATTCCCCATATTTCCAGGTTCCATGGGTTCCAAATCCCTATATCCCGAAATTCCTATACTTCCAAATACCCGACTCCCCAAATTTCTAAATTTCTAAATATCTACACCTATAATTTCCTAGATTTAAAAATTCCAAGATTCCAAAACCCTATATTCTGAAATCGCTATATTCCCAAATCACGAACCTGAAATTCTCAAGTTCACAAATACTGAGACCCCAACATTCCTAAATTTCCAAATCTCAAAATCTTCAAACATCTATATCCGGAAACCGTACATCTCCAAATTCCCAGATCCCCAAATTTCTAAATCACCGAATTTCTATATAATCGAATCCCATGATTCCTAAATCCCTATATGTCCAAATTTCAAGGTTCCAAAATACCTACAATATCCCTAAACTTCCAAAGGCCCAAGTTTCTGATTCGTTAAATTCCTATACCACCATACCCCTAGATCTTCAAATAAAAAATTCTCCAAATACGTATGTATGTAAAATTCAAATCTCCAAATTTCTCAATTGCCAAATTCCTGTGCTCCATATATCCCTAGATACCCAAATCCAACGGTCTCCAAACACGTATGTATCTAAAATTCAATATCCCCAAACTTATACATTTCCAAATTGCTATGCTCACATCCCTAGATATCCAACTTCCTGGAACTCCAAATACTTGTGTATTTATATTGAAAGACTCCCAAATCCCCAGATTAGCCATCCAATGAACTATAATACAATCGATTCGATTCATAATGATATACCTTTCAAAGAACGCATAAACCAATCAATTCAAATATAAATAACAAAAAATAACTTTCAAATTTCGACCACTTTCGTCGATTCGTTATAAATACACACGCAATATATGCGTCCTCGATTAAAGTCTCCAGAATACGGTTATAGGCACGACGACATAAACCACTCGCACAAAGATGCATATTCATTTAATTGAATAGATATCGCCCGTTTTCAGGCGTCTTTATTAACATGCAAACAAGCCTAAGTATATATGTGTACACAGAGGCGCAATCCGTTGGACGGGTCACGGTTCGATGCACAAAATAAATAAGTGATAGCGATCGAACGCGAGCCGATCGCGGTTCTCCTCTTCCCGATTTCACGGTTTAAGCAATTCAATTTCATAGCCGTGGATCGTTTATTCGCTCGGTGTATTTTATTCGCCGGCTATTTGTTATTCGTCCGCGAAATAAAGTCAGAAGAGCGTCACGTAACGACACGTAGCCGTGAAATCGATAAGCCGTGTATCGAGATAAATCGTCATATCGATGCCGCGGATAAACAGCGAAATTATTCAATGTCGCTTCTCCGCAGACAGCGGAACCAATATCCGATACCTCGGCCGATTTCACTCTTCTCCTCTTGCGTTTCAGAAAAAAAAGTAAAAACGAAAAAAAAATAATAATAATAAACGAGAACAGAGAAAAAACACCGGTATTACACGCGATGGGGTATAATTTATTGCTATAGCGAAAGAAAACTAGCTGTTCGTGGGTTGATATCGGCGAAATCATTCGTCATAACGTTTACCGGCTCGAGTTCGGTTTCGTTTCGAGTGTAACACACATCGATCGGACGACACCGGTCGTTTGTCTTTGCTTCTTATCTTGATCATCTTCTTTTTCTCCGGTTACATTTCCTATCTATTGTAACCGGAATAACTGTGCCTGATCATACATTTCGTACCTGATACGCCCGAAAGATTTGTGAATAATTAATTGACCGTACACGATCCATAAATTACCGGTAGATTTTATAGCGACTATCGAACCGATATCGCGGATTTTTAGTGGCTGCTATACTAATATCAAGATTTTATGCCGGATATCGTGTTACTATCGAAGTTTCGTAATGGTTATCTGATATCACGATTTTATAGTAGACTAATATTATAGTTTCGTAGTGGCTATCGTACTAATATCGTAGTTGGTACTAGTTTATTAGTTCACTTCATGGTACTCTTTGGAATGATCCATATTTTTGTTTTTCATGTATGAAAAATGCAGAAAGTTGGCAAATTTGTATCATCGTTTAAATTTGAATAGTTCATTAAATTTAGACTAATATTTTAATACTAGAATTACCAACAGGTAAAAATGACCAGTTTCGGGTTTCACATTTTATATCACAAAATTGCGTTGCTGCACTTTTGTCAAAATATCTTTCATATTTTATCGAGCTAATGGATGGTAGTATTTATTTTTCTGCTTCATTTTCAATTTTAAAGCAAGTATGCATATAATTCCGGTATTTATAGTGTTATTTGCAAAATGTACATAATGCGAGTAGTATGATGAACAGTGTTCAAACTGGAACCAAAATGTACTGAGTTACATTCCAAACAAAAAAGAAGTCAAGAAGTTTTGATATTTGGAACTGAAGAATTATGAAAGTGGAGAATTAAGAAATCGATGTGTTTAAAAACTGGAACACTCGAAAATTGATAATTCGAAAAATTGGAGAAATTCGGAAATTAAGAAATTGGTCAACTGAAAAAGTGGCAAATTTGAAAATGGGAGAATTGTAAAATTACTAAATTTTGAAATGTTAGAATAGAAAAAATGGCAAAATTAAAAATGAAAGATTTGGAAAATTGACAAATTTGAAACTAATAAATTTCAAACTTACAAAATTGAAAAATTGAGCAATCTATCTATAATACATTTTAGTCGTATTAATAATTGGAGAAACTTGGCAGAACTGGTAACTTTCTTGCCTCGAATTATCTTACCGATATTAAGGAATTTTTTCGTATTCAATTTTCTAAAAAGCGAAGACTCATATGAACAAACTCTACATCTTTCTTCATACAGAATTATCCTCCTCCCAATTATACTCCAGTTACCCAAAAAAAATCAATTCAACTTTATACATCACGTACTAAAACCAAAACGTCAACACAATCTCCCACCGATCCACACAAATTTCATGCACTCCAAAAAAAAAATAACCACAAACCCAGCCATTAAGCCTACTGCAATGATCATAAAGCAAATGTACCCTAATTATAAACACGTGTGGCCCATGCCTGAAAAATCGCTCGAGGCATAAAGAAACCGATATCGTCCGACGCCACCGGAAAGAACAACGCGAACTCCAAATTCGTTCATAAAACGAGCAGATATCCGCGATAGAAAGAAAAAGAAGAAACAAAAAAAATTGAACCGTGCCACTTTGATCCGGTCTCGTTTCATCGTCGGCGAGGAATTCGTTGCCGTGGCAAGATAAAGTTTTTTAATAATGTGATTCGGTGGAACACGAGCACGTCCCGGGAACGTAATCACGCCTCAAAGCATTCATCGAGACCCAGGAGAAATGGTGGCCTCCCGTTTTCGCCCCTTTGGCCCGGTTATCGCGGTTTTCGACGCTTGTTTTACAGTTTGCTGGCCATGCTGAACGGGGGCGTAGAATCTCACAAAGCAGGCACACGTTGCGTCCGCGTCTATGAACTTTCGAAAACGAATTTCCCGGCCCGACGGTCGCCCACGTAATTACAGTTTTTGACGTTTAGGTTTGACGGTCGAATTAAACGCCGCCATCGCCGCGTCGACATCGATTCGACGTTCGATAACCGGACAATCGCGTTTGTTAACCTTTTTGCCGGGGACGGTGCACGGCGTCGTTCTAAAGCATCGACGCGCGTTATGCTCGTACGAAGTACGGGACTGCGAGTTTGAAAATTCGAACGGTGATTGCGGATTCTGGAAACTCGCGGGTTCGTTGGGTGCGATATCATTTTCGTGTACTTTCCGAACGTAATCGGTTTTCATCGGTTTTCGCGGTTTGTGGTTTGCGAATTCTCGGATTTTATGATTTGGTGATTTCTTCACGTATAAATATTGATTTTATTGCTTTTTCCGGTTCTTGTATCTCGTAATTTCTTAATTTTCTCATGTTCCAATTTTTCCATTTCCGAATTCCACAATTTTCCAATTTCACATTTTTGCAATTCTTGAATTTCCCAGTTTCCAAAATTACCAATTCCCAAATTTCTCTATACCAAACATTCCCAATTGTAGAATTTCACGATTATCCAATTTGCCAATTTCCAAATTTCACAGTTCCCAAATTTCCCAAATCTACCATTTCCAAATTCACAATTTTCACAATGTCTACATTTCCGAATTCCCAAATTTTCCACTTCTGAAATTTCCCAAGACCTAAATGCCCGATTCTCAAATTTTGCAATTCCTAAATTTCCCCATTTCTAAATTTCCGATTCTCAAATTTCTCATTTCCGAAATTTCCCAATTCCTAAATTTCCTAATTCACAAATATTCCGATGCCCTCATTTCCCAATTCCCAAATATGTCAATTTGCAAATTTTCCAATTCTCAAAGTTCCCAAACTCTAAGTTATCGATTCCCGAATTTTGCACTACCTACATTTCCTGATTTCGAAAATTTTCCAATTTCAAATCTTGCAATCTACCACTCTTCTAAACCTCCAAAACTTCAATTTTCAAATATCCTAATTTTCAAACTTCCTAATTTTCGGTCCTCCCGACTACCAAATTTTCCGATTTTCCAGTTCTAAAATTTCTCAAAACGCTCCAAATTGCAATATATCATTTCTCGTAAAATAATTTTTTTTAACTGCAAGTATTCTCGTAATTACAAACTTTCATTATGTCTTCTCAGAGTACTGATAACTTACAATATTATATCGTCCTTCAAATAAATTCTCTATCCGTGTCACTTACGAACATCGAACAATTATTTTAACAGAGTCGGAACGACAATGCGACAAGGTAGAAGGAAAAATTGAAAACAGTAATCGTTCGATAATTTCCTGCGTCGTTACATCATTAATCCTGAATCGAGTATTCGTGTACAGAAAATGGCCGAATTTCCGTAACATATCGGGAGCTTGTATCACGCGGATTCGTTCTGTTCCGAGTGAAAAAATATTACTGTAAAATATGAGAGCAATGGTACGAGGGAATTATAAAATAACGATCGTCAATATTCGCGAGCAGCTTGTCCTCGTAACCATTAACTCGAGTATCGGAGCGCGGGCACAAAACGGTTACATGGAAGTTCAATTTTCCTCGTTTTCCACGAAAAAACAGCGACGCGTTGCTTGTCTCCCTTACGCCCGAACGACCCACGAAAATCAACCCCCGATCGAACGAATTTCCTTTCAACCCTTTATGTTCGATCATACATATTTTTTTTTTATTTCGTATATTCAATTACTGCAGCCTCGAATTAAATCGAGAAAAATTCGTGCGAGATGTGCACGGAATTTTTTCCCTTTTGTGAAGCTCCGCGCAGATTTTATTGACAATTTATTGGTCTCGCGTGCAATAGTCTCCAGAAGTACCTGAATTAAAAGCGTGCGTTTTATTTTGCAATTGTTATAATGGGACGACATCTGTCTTGTATATCGCAATTTTACATTCGCTGAAAGAATAAATTGCGTGGTAAACTCGCTGTTGGTAACAAAAGACTATTAATGGAAAAATGATTAATTATGATATTATATAAAATATTTTGATTTTAAACGATTATATTATTGTGTCTGTATATATTAAAGATTTATAATTCTAAATTATTATATACTGACTTTGTATATTAGAGATTGAAAAAATTATTGTAATAATTGTCAGAGGTTCATTTATGTTCAAATTTGTAACAATTACGTTTAAAATTCTTTTGAATATCCATTATTATGTATTTGTACAAAGAATTTGTTACTCGTGTTTCAATCATGTAATAAGTATATAATCATACAACACCGAATTTCATTAATGAAAATATTAAAATATATCTTCTCTACATAACAATTCAACTCTAATTAACTGTAGTAGTCACAGTTGATGACGCTCGGAGTTCTAAATAACATCGATTCACAATTTAATTACACAATTGACTTTATATAACTCTCCATTTTTATTTGCAATATGGAATCACCTGAACATAAACGAAATCAATTTGGAAAAAGTTGACCTACGTTTGTTTCGTTTCGGACAAGAAAATTGTGAAAATATCCAGGTATCGAGTATAGCTTAATATAAAAATTGTTGGAACGGAATAGAATGTCGAGCGCAGCTTGACACACAAGTGCAAAGGGTAAAAACGAGAGAACTCGAGGTTGGGGGTCGGCGAAGAATCGATATGAACGATATCGGTGGAATCGTCACGCGAAACGAAGATCGCTCGTAATTGTATCGTTTCGAACGAGATGGGGACAGGGTGGACACGGAAACGGAGGAAATTGTTATCGAAAAGAAATTTCAACCCAGGTCGGGGTAAAACGTGTCCGTTCGATAGGGATTACATGCGATTTATTCCATTATCGATAGGTGAATCGCGAAAGATATCGAAATCGGTTTCCTGTATTGGACGAGTGTCATGCTGCTTATCGTATATCGTATATAATATTAACCCATCTTATCCACTGCTTATAAACCCGTATCAGTGATTTTTACGATGGTCGTTGCAATTTTGGGAATTTCGATACTTCGAGATTTGAGAATTTTTTATTTGGGATACCTTGAAATTTTTGAAAATTTAGAAAATTTGGAAAACTTGAAAAACTGTGAACATTTGGGAAACTTTGAAAATTTGGGAAATGTGAAAAATTTGAAGTACTGAAGAGATTGAGGTTTAAGAAATTAAGGAAACTTTGGAGACGTGTGAAAGTTGAGAGTTCAAGAAATATTGAATTTCGGGTTTTGGGAATTTGGAGACATGCAAATTACAAAACGCAAACATTTAAATATTTAGAAATTTTGTAATTTTGGGATTTGGAAGATTGGAAGTGTGGAAATTTCAAGTATTTAAATTGATAATTTTGGGATTTGGAAATTTGGGAATTTGGGGATGTAAAAATTTCGAAAGTGTCGAAAAAATTTAGAAATTAAAAAAATTTGGGAATTCGAAAAATTAGAGAACTTGAGAAATTTTAAAAATCTGACGAATTTCAGAATTTGAAAAATCTTCAAATGTGACAAATTTGAGAATTTGAGAAATCTTAAAAATCTAAGAAATTTAATAATTTGAGAAATCTGAAATATTTGTGAAATTTGAACAACCTGAGAAATTTATAAAATTCGATAGAAATCTGAAAAGTTTAAAAGAGTTCAGAAATCTGAGAAATGTGATAAATACGACGAGTCTAAGAAATATGATAAATGTGAGAAACCTGAGCAATATAGAAAATCAAACAAATCTGAAAATATAAGAATTTTCAAAATTCAACGAATTTAAAATTTGAAAAGTTGAAAATTCAGAAATTTAGAAATTCAGATTTCTAGATACAATAATTCAGAGCACCGACACCTAATAAACTAATAAATTCCAAATTATCGAACTGAAAACCGTGATGTATCCACCGCGAATCTTCTCGCGTTATCGTGACGTATTTATTCGTCCAGGTTGTTATCAAGCATCCGTGCTACTTTCGCCGCGTTATCGTTCCACGGATTCTTTCAGCTTCCTTAAAAACGTTTATCGTGTTTGAACTGCAAGCCTCGAGAGAGAATGAGTCCACAGAGGGAATGATATCGGATTTACAGAAAATTTTCCGACGTAACGTTCCACATAGGTAGCGTGCTCTCTTTTCTTTGAGAAGCCCATAGAAAGTCAAGAACTTTTTAATTAGTGTACCTCATTAGCACGCCTGTATTTCGCGGAATATAATTCCAACGTTTCCTTCTTTCGCCATCTTTTTTTTCCTTTTTTTTATTCGTTTTCCAGTCCGCTCGCGTATCTTTCTCGCGCATCATTATAACGCGCGTAATTTTATCCCCGCGCATCTATTTATGTGATATCACGCTCGTCGACAAAGACACCAAAGGCTCTTGTCATCTGTCGGCCATCTTTCTGCTTGCTTCATTTTTACAGATTACGCGCTCTGCACAGAATGGACTCGTAATTCTAATAAATGTGTCAGTTAAAAATTACTCCTTGCGGGTTAATTATGTATACCGTTTTTTTTTTTACATTTTCAACTATCGTGCCCTTTCCCGGTGACCGACATTTCATATTCTGTGTCACGGAATGACTATTAACACGACGGCCACGCTAACGCGGTTGAAAATTTTACTCCATAGTATTTTTATGATTAATAAATCTTCACCAAATATGTTCACAATAGACTGCTTTATTTATTATTCATAGGTCCGAGTAATTACTACTAGTGTTTCCAATTTGATAAATGAACAAATTCTTATTAAGTAGATGATTGACTCATATGGAAATTTCAGCGGCACACATACAATGTGGATGACGAGGCGGTCAAAGTGTTAAAGTGAAAGAAAAGAAGAAAATTATTTTATATATTAAATTAGAATTTATTCGAAACTTAAAATTTGATGATCGACTAAATCTGTTTTTCCTGTGTGCTTTTTTACACGAATTAATTTAATTTTAGTGTAAAATAATTATTTCTTAAACGAAAAAAATTCGGGTCTGAAGGAGTTAATGGAAATAACGCGATTGATATAAAATGGTGCAACGCGTCCAAAAAAAAAAGGAGCACGATAAATTTGTCAAAAATGATTTATAAACTGAAAATTCCGGCAACGACAAGTACGAAAGCACGAACCTCGATCAAACCGAGCACAATATCGGTGTCATAACGTCCCGTGTCTCATATTTCATAATTTTATTGAACGGCCGAAAATTTCACACGACGTTGATCGCATTAAATCGAGAACAGGACGACATGAAGCGAAAGCCACTTTCCGATACACCCGGGTTCGCCGTTCAAACCTCCTTTTCATGGTGTCGGAACAAAAGCGCAGGGGCACGTTGTATGCCGAAATAAAAAAAAAAAATTAAAAATTAAAAGAAAAAAAAAGAGAGAAAAAGATTCCTAGAGGCAAGCAGATGCCGAAGCAACGAACCAGCGCCCTTTTCATCGATGCAATTCCTCGTCGCGCATTCTCCCCTGACACCGTGAGACAATAACCCGCTGCGGAACACGAACGGAATGCGAGCAACGCGATAAAACGAGAAACACGACCGTCGATCTTAGCCAGACGACGTTTTTGAAATTTATTTTTTATTTTGAAATTTATGATAGATACAGCTTGAGAAGCTCCGACTCGGAGAATCTACAAATTTTTGAACCAGCGAATTTCTATGCGAGTCATACAATTTTGTGGATTATTATGGATTATGTTCTCGTTGAAATACTAATCTTCGATATTCTCATATTTTTCTACGTTCACGATTTTGAAATTTTTCGTTTTTTAATTTGCAAATATTCAATTTCTAATTTTCCCATTTTAGAATTTTCAATTCGTAATATTCTTATTTTCAAATTTTCATTTTTCAAGAAGTAATTCTTAAATGCACAAATTTTCAATTTTCAGCTTTTCAAATTTTTAAAGTTCATAAATTTCACGACTTACAAATCTCTTAATTTCTAGATCATCAAATTTTTATGAGCATACATTTCTAGATCTCTTAATCCCTAGATACCCATATCCTTGGAAACTTGGACCTAGGTCTAATCCTCCCGTTGCAATATGTATTCCAAGACCTAACAATTTCTCTGCCGAGCAATTAATCTCGCGTCCTCGCCCTAAGCTTCTCCCTCAAAAAAGCTCGATTACGGGCAATTTTTAACGACCGTGTCGAACGTGTGAATCGAGCGACGGAAAAACGACAACACCGTGTATAATATTTCCCGTGAACGGGCCCGCTTATCCGCGTTTCTTGCCGCGATTTTTCGATTCTTTCCGGAGCAACCGCGTAGCCCCGCGGCGAAAACGTTGCAATTACGTCGCCTGTCTGTCGTTCCTTTTTCGTCCTTGTTTAACCGCCAATTATTGCCGCGCCGATCGGCTAGATCA
Organism: Coelioxys conoideus; assembly: GCA_947623535.1. Lineage (NCBI taxonomy): Eukaryota > Metazoa > Arthropoda > Insecta > Hymenoptera > Megachilidae > Coelioxys > Coelioxys conoideus. The sequence continues at coordinate 12,455,657 of OX392457.1, read as the reverse complement.
TCGTTATTTATAACGAACCGGCGTGATCCAGATCGAAAACAGGAAACGCGAAGAAGAAAGTCCCGATCGACGCCACGGATTTCCATTAATATTATAAATTTATTAAGGATACGGGATCGTTTATGACTTCGATTTCGTTCGACATTTTCGCTCGTTTCGTATCATTAGTGCCCCGACGCTCGTGGTATCGTTTCAAATCGGTGCTCCACGATTTTCCATCGACTTGCCGTTTTAATTATATTTTTCATCGACGTGCACGGAATACCATTCGCTGATCAAAACACGGGCGCGATCGGATGTCGGATTGACGTTTTCGTTCGTGTTTGTAAGTTGAATAATGCTCGTTGAACGAGGTACGTATTTGATTTCCATCTTTATATTGTCGTTGGTTCAGATATTTCAACACGTGACGCTATAGGGAAAAGGTGAAAGATTATTCTGAAATTTTCGATTTCTTGAATTTCCCAAATTTTGAAATCTCTCGGGTCTCAAAATACCAAAATTTCCATCTTGGTTTTGTAAACGTTCAAATTCGAAAATTGTTCGTATCCCAAAGAGTCCATGATCCTGGATTCCCTTATCCCTATATTCCGGCACCCCTAAATTTGAATCTCCCTAGATTCAAATACTTCTACAGTCCAATATTGATATACTCCGATGCCTCGAGATTGAAATATTGCTAGATTGAATTATTCTTGGATTTAAATGTCCCTGGACATCAACACGCTGGGGTTACAATATCCCTAGGTCTCAACACCTAAAAATTCCAATATCTCAGGATTCAGATGTCCCTAGATTCTCATACCTCTGCGGCCCACTATTTCTAGATACCAGTGACTAATAGCTCTAGATTGCAACATCTCGCGATTCCAATGTCTCTAGATTAAAATATTCTTACGTTTAAATGCCCCTAGATTTCAGTACCTCTACGGTCCAATATTTCTACATAGATTCCAGTATCCCTAGATTAAAATTTCCTTATGCTGAAATGCCCCTAGATCGCAATACCACTATGGTCCAATATTTGTATATAATTTCCAACATTTTGCGATTCCAAAATTTTCAGATTCATTTCTTGATTCCAGTACTCCTGTTACAATATCACTAGCCCACCATGTTCGAAGTCTTCAAACGTCTATACTTCGAAATCACCATATTCTTATATCTTTCGAATTACCAAAAGTTGCTAAAATCCAACGAGTGTAGACCCTCTTCCGCCGTGTTCTCCCTAGGGAAACGAGACCAGCCCCCGAGCGACCATCGCTCGATTAAAATCTGCCGAAAAAAAAGGAGAATAAACGAAGCCGAAGCGAACGAGCGATGTCGGCGACGGATATCGATACACGATCGTTTCGATATCCGAGCGAATTGAAAATTAAACTCATCGTTCGACGCCGTTGCAAGTCACGTTGTCTCGATAAATCGTAACTCGATAAGTAATCTATTAATCATTCGTCCTCGGAAAATATTCTGCGTATTATCGCGCGGACCGTGCACGCATCACGGGGAAGAACAAAAATATATAACCGATGGAAGAAATCAGAGACAATTTGTCATTCGCGCGTCGTAAATTTCGAGCATCGTTTCCCTGGCGATATATCGCCGTTTCGTTTTTGCTCCTTAAATCGGGAGAGCCTATCGATGATCGAGTTTAATCAGCGACAGGATTTACAAGGTGGAAAAATCGCGTTTCGAGGCCGCCCGTTGAAACGTAATTAAGGCCCGATTGAAATTCGATATTCGAGTTTTTCTTGCTCCATTGTAATTTATGGAGATTAAACCGGCGATACCGAGCCACCCCTCGTATAATCATCGCTAGGAACACCGACCGAGTCACGCGGCGCGGAAAATCATTTTTCGAAATCGACGAGGAAGGGTGGAATTCTCGTCTCGCCTCCGGTTACTTCTCGCTTTATCGATTTTCTGCCCGATAGCCGATCGTTCGACAGCAATTGTACTCGTTTTAATTCGCCGATTCCTGAACCACCGTTAACAAGTCCTTACATCCTCGTCCGAAACCAATTTTATGATTAAAGTCAATGTTTAATACATTAATCCTGTGTTTTTAATCAATAAGCCTAATACGTCAACTGTACACATCAGACTTTTCGTTGAATTATTTAATTTATTAAAATTAACAGAGCCATTATACAATTATAAATTTTATATCTGAAATCAGTAAGTGTAACATGTTAATTTTATATATCACACTTTTTATTTCATTAATTATTCATTGAAGTCAATGGCTTTAATGCATTAATTTTATGTTTCAAATCAAAATATGTCAACTTTACATATGAGACTATATTAAATTATTAATTTATTAATTAAAATCAACGGGGCCAATATATTAATTTTACATCTGAAATCAATAAGTATAACATATTAATTTTATATATCACACTTTTTACTTCATTAATTATTCATTAAAGTCATTGGATTTGATGTATTCATGTTATATCTGAAATCAGTGAGACAAATAAATTAATTTTATGTATCGTACTTTTTATTAGGCATATTGATTTCAAATATAAAATTAATATATTAAACCGACTGATTGTAATTGACAAACTAATTAAAATTTTCGAGCATATAAAGAATTAAACGCGTGACTGTAATTAATTCGTTCGACTTTTTGTTTTCATAGATTTTTTCTGAATTTTAAGGATTTAAGAAACAGATAATTTGGAAATGCATAAATTCGAGTTTTGGAGCATTCGTATTTGAAAATGAATCAATTTAGAGATTTCAAATATTTAAATGTTTAAAATAGTTGATGTACGCTCAATAATATCGTACGTAATATAGTAGACTCCTATTATATTGCTTAAAATATATTTTACTTTTCGAATCCGATCGAAACGTCCGGAGGAAAAGGTTTAATCTGCGGAATATACGCAAATTCTCCCATTCAAGTACCACAAAAAACCGCTTCCACTTTTACAACCCCGATCCGATATACCCCTACAGAAAAGAAAAAAAAACGAAATATTTAACACGATCTCTACGAGCCGATACGAATTCGCGACTATTTTCCCGCGGTTCGAAACATTTTAATTGCAAGTCGAATCGAAGCGTTCCAATTTGCAGAGACAGGATTTTTCTCGAAAAAAAAAAGTGGCGCACTCGTGTATCGTTTTCCAATTCAACCATCTTCAACAACCCCCTCTTTCAGTTTTTATTCTTTCTGTGCCGTACACTTGGGTGTAAAGTAAATAGGCCATCTTTTAATCGTCAACGTTTCATATTTGCAAATTTTTTGCTTTTTCTAAATTCGAATTTCTAAAGTCTCAGGCAATGAAATACTAAAACTACCAAAACTTCGGGTTTATTATATTACTGATTTTCCAATTCTTGAATTGTTTGATTTACATATTTACAAATTTTCGAATTTCCATCAGCCCGAATTTTCTCAATATTCAAATTCCAATTTAATTATCCAAATCCTCGAAATTGCAACGGGTCACATTTCCAAAGTCTCTAAAGCCTATAGTTCCAAACACTCATACCACAATTCCCCAGTAAATCCCCAAATTTACTGATTTCCAAACATCGAAATCCGCAAACTCAGAAATCTCCAACAGCCTAAATTTTCTCAATATTCAAATTTCCAAATACCGACAATCGTAATTAACCAAATATAAAAATTCCAACGAATCAAATTTCCAAATTCTTAAAGTCCAATAGTTCCAAACACTTGTACCGCAATTCACCTTCAAATCCCCAAATTTCTTGACTTCCAAGCTTCAAAATCACCAAATTTCCAAATCCGCAACCTCAGAAATCTCCAACAGCCCAAATTTTCTGACCATTCATATTTCCAAATTCCCACAATCGTAATTAATCAAATATAAAAATTCCCAAAATTCCAACGAATCAAATTTCCAAATTCTTAAAGTCCAATAGTTCCAAACACTTGCACCGCAATTCCCCTTCAAATCCCCAAATTTCTTGATTTCCAAGCTTCAAAATCACCAAATTTCCAAATCCGCAATTACAGAAATGTCCATCTTCCAAAATTCCGAAGTATCCGCGCCCCGAACCTCTCAATTTCCGTCACCCGAAATTCGCAAGACTCTCAAACTCGGGAACCTCTAAAACCGTCTGAAAATCGAGCGAAACTTTTCATCCCCCGCGACACTTTCCCTAGGGAGGTCGGATTTGCCGTCGACCGTACACCCCCTCCCGTTTTCGGCCGCTTCCGTGATTCTTTTGTCACGAAAAAATTGAATTCTAGCTACCCTTCGCGCGTACGGCTCACCCTAGTGTGCCGGGGCGAGGCTGCGTGTCCGCCATTTTCTTTGAACCGCCCCCAACCCCCGCAATCTCCGTTCTTTCTCCGCGTTGCTGGACGCTCAGTTTTTCGGGTTAGCTACAGCTCCATTGTCTGGCCGGCAGCTTTTGCACATGCCAACGGCAGAGGTTACCGGGGGGCTCCACATCTTTCCCACCCCCCGACTCGGTTTCCAACCCCCCTCTCGACGGTGTCGGCAACGATGGACCCGCTCAAAGAACGGAAAACTACGAATATGTCGATGGAAAGAACGGAGAACCCTACCGACTCGTAATCGGTGCACGGTCCGATGCATTCGACGGACCGTATAAAAATGCAATATCGTTTCCATCACCCCATACCACCAGCGAGTACGCGAACCCGGTGCTCGAAAACCACCCTCTAACCGGACACAACGAGTATACTCGTCTTCCTTTACGATAGTTATTTGCGGAATAATGTTTGTGCTCTTGTTACGGATACGTACTGGTTCTGGTCGAGTGCTCGTCGACCGGGCTGAGAGCTTTGTTTTATTATTGCTACGGACGTGGATGAATCGACCAATCGATAACCTCCATTTTTATTGCGCCCGAGAATAGTCGGCGACGTCGTAATGTGAACTTCAGACACGATTATCGTGATGACTGCGAAGTAATTGATATTTAGTTGCATCGTTGTTGCATACTCTTCGCTGGAGGAATACCTTGACTCTATTTATAGGCACGTGGTAGTATCGACTGTTTTTCATTGTTTCTGGAGTTTCTTTCGGAAGAGGAACATCAATTGCATTCACAGACACGCGACAATATTAGTTCCTTTCAATTCCCAGTATATTTTCTTTTGGAAGAAGATCAATAAATATTGATCACATTTGTAAAAGAGAACGGTGTCGTGAAAAGAAATATGAGAAGTTAACGTCTTTTAAATTGATCGAACTCTATGATCAATTAATTTATTGTGGTTTATTATATCATATAAAAACCATTTGTGAAAGACTAAATTATTGACTAAATATCATACTGCGAGATACGATTATGGTAAGTATAGACTAATTTATATTGGATTATGATTCCTATTTGTTAAACTATTGATGAACATTGTAAGACATTCGTCAGATATGATGATTAATTCGATTGATTTACTTGATCATTCTCATATTCTCCTCCAGATATCGAATTGCCGATACATCGAATTATTGTTGTATCGAATTATCCATATAGTAAATAATGGATACTTCGATCATATATCGATGTATCATGTTACATATATGTAATTTGATATTATTTAATATCAATAAATTATTTTCTTTAATATATTAAAATAATTATGAAATTGTTATTGTATTTAATCTATTATTTTATGTCAAATTATTAATATATATTGATATACTATTTTATATCAAAACATTGATTTATATTGATATATAATTTTATATAAAATTATTGATACATCGATTATCGATAATTAAATAATCAATACATCAAATGTCGATAATTAAATTCCGGTCTAATCGATAATTAACCGATAACGATATCGCTAATCAGGTTTTTGTGTCCAATCACGTTTCGAAATAAAATGAACGGAAGCATCATCGAAAGGGAACTCGATCTTTTCGTCTTCCTATTCGACGCGTTTCGCGTTCAATAATAATCTAAATCGAGCCAGTGAATCCGATCGGGTGAAAGTTGCTGCACGAAGATCGGCTTTGCTCGTGTTTTGCTTGTACTCGTTGATTTGTTAAATAGAACGAGACGCGTTCGTCTGGTACACGAAGCGTGACGTTTTGTACTCGGAAGGATCCTCGACACTCGCCATTGGAAACTACCTTGAGAGTACTTACGTACCAGAAACAATCGCGTAGTTCGTTAATGCTTCATAGACACTATTTTTTCCTTTCATTAATTATCATTACGACAGCGTTTCTTTCGCGATGTTTGGCCGATAACGACGACGAGTTCGTTAATATGCGTGACTGATTCGAAACCGAATAGGAGCAACAGATTACGGCTAAGTTACACGCGTAACGTAAGAGCTACTTTCGATTTACCGGTCGTAAATCATGTAGCTGCATGTGTTCCGGGAACGTGTTCAGCTTCCAAGAAATCGAGTGTGGGTAGCCCGTTGAAAAGGTGGGAAACGCGGTGATATTGAAATTACGGGAACAAGCAAAAAAATCTTTGACGCGGTGGAACAAAAGAAAGAGATACCTGGACGCGACAAGAAATATGGGAAGAAGATGATTATTTTCCTTTAATTTCTTGGCTACGAAATTAGAATTCGATGAAATTTTTTACGAGGCAGGTTCGTGATTTATGTTGGGATTAAGGCGTTTTGGACTGTAGACATCCAGGGACTCGCGTGGGCCAATGCTTCGAAGGTTTCGAGCAGAAAAATGACCAAAAACAAAGTTGTTTGAATGTTGAAATATTTAAATATTGAAATATTACATGTTACAAATGTTCCACAATTTTAATATTCTAAAATAGCACGGTATATTTAAACTATAGTTTAAACATTTCGAAGTCTCAATGTTTAGAAATTTCAAATGGCACATTTCAGAAATTTCCAGGTCTCAAGATTTACCGTCTCAAAACTCTAATATTGCGAAGTTATTGTGTCTAAAAATTACAAGATTCCTAAATTCCAAAGTTCTATCGTTCCAAAACAACAAATGTAAAAAATGTCGAAATCTCAATTTAGATATTTCTGTCTACATTTAAAAAATTGTTTGGATAACTCCAAAATTCTCAGTCTAAAATTTCAGAGTCCCAAATTTCGCATACTTCAAAGTTGTAATGTCTCAAAATTCTAATATTCGAAGATTCGAAAGCTCTAGTGTCTTCAAATCCCAATATCCCTAAACTCCAAAGTCACAAATCCCTATATTCAAAAATTTTGAACTTCCAAAACTCCTAGAATTCTGAAACCCAAGATTAAAATTTCCAAAATTCCGGAGTTCTAACTCCATAAAATCCCAACATCTCAAATTTCAAAAGCCCCATAATCTCAACATTCCAAAAAATTCGAAAGCCTCAAAATCTCCACATTCCAGAATTCTAAAGTCCCAAAGTCTCGAAATCCAAAAAGTTCCAAGGACCCAAAATTCTAAAACCCAAATTTCACAAGTGTCAAAGTCAAGCATAAAAAATTTCCAACACGCCAAAACCTCAAAAAATTCCCCAGCTCTACGTTAAAGAACCCCAAAGTCCCGTTTGCAAAACATTATAATTACAAAATAATTCTAAAATTCCCCGTATATAAATGCACTGTAAAAGCAAGCATATGAACAAACGAACACAAGAACGACAAAAACACAAAAAATAACTAAGTAATAAAGTAACAATTATCACGCCCGAAGAGATCGATTATTTTAACAATATCTCTCGTTTTATCCCAATAACTTGGAAGGAAGATCATTTTTTTGCGAAGTATCATGCGATGGCATCACGAAACCGCCGACACGAGCGGTCTTAATTGGAACTAATTGACGGAGCACCTTTTTCAGGGTCGGCTGATGGCCTTTTTTATGGCTGACCGAAGATCAATGAGGTGCGGCGAACGAAAAAACAACTGTTCCTACCCGGCTAGATCTCAGCTAATCCACCGAACTCGTGGAAAATACCTTTCGCGATCGTGATACGTAAGAGCTTTCTTGATCGTTTAATCACCCTTCGATCGCTGTTCGGCCAAGAATACGTTTCCAAGGAGAATTTGTACGACGGGACCTAATGCGATCGGGAAACCATAGCTCTTACGATTTCATGGCCCCGGATGAGAGTTCTCGAACCACAACGCGCTATCTTAATTAGGCTTAATTTGTTTTATCTTGGATAGAAGATGACCGCGTAAAGAGGGAAGATTATTCCCTATTTCCTTATCTCAAAGTTGATTAGCTACACACGCTGATTATTCTAATCTGGTTCGGGACCATTTTCTACACGTTTTCGGTATTTGTTTAAATAACTGGGAATTTTTATGCATTCGCAATTAAAGGGAAAACGGGGGAAATATATGCACCGCGGGTGGGGCAATTTCTTAATTGCAGATTTTTGAATCACTTAATTGTGATTTTAAATATTTGTACATTCTTACAATTTCAAATTTTGATGAGCAAGAAATTTTTTAATTTCCGGGTATATTGATTTATAGAATTCTCAAATTTACGAATTTGTACATTTTTCAATTTCTGTATTGGTAAATTATCAAACTCAATAGTTCAAAGTTCGTACATTCACACAATTTTAAAATTCCCGAAATTCCCTAAGGTACAAAAATTCCCAACATCTAAAAAGCTTCCCAAATTCCCATAATTCCGAAAATTTCTAAAATTATCGAGATTACACAAATTTCCAAAATCTCAAAAATTTGCAAAATTCCCATAATTCTGAAAACTTCTAAAATTACCAAGATAACAAAAATTCTAAAAATTTTCTGAATTCCCAAACACAAAATTTCAAAGTGCAAGAACGTGAAAATGAGATTGGCCAACTCCGAAATCTTGAATCCCACAGTCCCATATCCGAAAATTCCAAAAAGTCGAGCCAAACCGAAATTTTTAACAATCTCAATAATTAAATTTCTAAGCCGTTAAACACTACGTAAAAATATATTAATTTCTTCTAACACGGCGCTACCTTAAACCTTAAAACGAAGAAACAACGTCTGAAGAATGCGATGAACCCGTTCGAAAGAAACAACGGTGAGAGAGAAAAAAACTGATCGAAAGGAAGAAACACGTTCCTCAGGACACGTGTAACGAAGCGGCAGAAAATAAAGAAAAGGAATATTTAAGAGCGAAGAAAAAGTAGGAACAAACGCGGGGGCGCGATCCGGAACGAACGAACCTAAAGGGAGAAGAGAAATAAAAGGGTAACAGTGTCCCACGGCAGCTCGTCGGCTGGACCAAACAAACAATCTTTATCTCTTTTATGCCGCACCTTATCTACGCTCTTCTTCTCCGCAGTTTTCCCGTAGAAGCCTCTGTGCCTTTTTCTCGCCCCGCGTACGTGAACGGGTCCTTTGTGTTCGCCGCATACTTTCTCACCGTTTCGTGTTCGAAACAACAAAGAAAAACGAACAAGAAGGTTAACTTGCCCGTATTACTGATATCCCAAACAGAGTCAAGTATCTAATCGCTGGGACCTCGGACGAGTTCGTATCTTTCAACAATTTTAGATGTATACGACACTGTATTACATACAGCGAGGGACATAAAGGTCCCTCTCTGAAGGACCACAAAGGGTTAAAAGTCCGACATTTCATACGCACCAACCTATACCAGCGATGATACTGAATAAAATAGTCCTAAAAGCCATCAAAACATCTATTCACTTCATTTCCTTCGAAATAATTATCGAAAATCGGCTTAATTTCGGTTTTCTACATAGAGCCCCCCCCCACCTTAAGATGCACGGGATTGAAGAAGTAAAATGTTAGAAGAGAAAGGAGTAAAGTGCAGGGTCGATGGAAGGAAAAGGGCGCGAAGAGGAAAGGTAGAAAAGAGGATCGTCCAACGAGCCGAGCCGTCTAGCCTCAGAAATTTGAATAAATCTGGGTTGGAGTGCACGCTACCGTTCTGAATATCATTTCGACGCTTTCCGCAAACTATCCACTCTTTTATCTCGGCCTTTTTCGCCAGACGAAAATGCCGGAGGACTTGGTTACGCTGCACCGACCCCCAACGTGGAGCATCGTTCACGGTAATAAACCGAGCAAACGCTTTATTATGAGTCATTCGTGGGAACCTTTGACATTACGCCTCCTGACGGCCAACCGAGTGCGTGTACGGTCGATATCAAGTATGATTTCCCTAGGGGATATGTAACCAAGGGAAGAAAGAACTCGCGGTGGACGGTTTTTGAGGAAGTTTCAGGGATTTTATGTTCGGTGCGGACACGACGGAGAATGTAGATACACGAAGACGTAGGATGGTGGGAATTTCGAGATTCGACGATTTTGTGATTTGGGAAGTGTTAAAATTTCGAAATTCGGAAATAGGGGCGTCTTTGAAACGAAGAAACTTACGGATTGAAGAATTTGCGAATCGACGTACCTGAGCATTCGTATATTTGAGAAATTCAGTGTTTAGAAATTTGTGAATTTAGGGATTTGAATATTTAGGTTGCGGATGTAGAAATTTATGAATTCGGAGATTTATAAATGTAGAAATTTGAGTATTCAGAAATTTGAAAATTCTTAAAATCTAGAAATTTGAGTATCCAGGAAGTTAGAAATTTGCAAACGTAGGACTTTGGAGATTTAGAAACCTAGAGACACCAGTGTTTAGCAATTTATAGATTCAGAAGTCTAGGAATTTGAAAATTCACAAATTTAGAATATCGAGTATTTGGAGATTCGAGAATTTTAGAATTCGGGAATAGTGAAATTTAAAGATCTGCATATGTAATAACCTAATGACTTGGCCATTTGACGATTCATAAATTGAGATACTTAGAAATCGAAGAATTTGAAAGTTCGAAAAATTCATGAATTTGAGAACGAGATATTTAGAAATCTAAGAATGTTATATTCATCGTGAAACCAGCATTGGTCTCGCGCAACAATGCCACGCGTTATATAACACGTCTGTCCGTTCCACGACTGCAAAAGGCATAGCAAAATGCAGTATGTGTAACATAGCGTACGTACTAATAACTTAACAATCAATATCACCGTGCTCCATTCAATTCTCCCTTTCATCTTTCTAATACCAACCATCCTGCATATACCTCTCAACACTTTGTCGAACCTGGAACAATTTTTTATTCCACCGTCGTGTTTCACTCCACCTTCTATCGTACTACTATTGCATCACGCGCTCCATTACTCACAGTCATTCCATTCAAACGTTTTTAACCGCGAAACAAATTAGAACAGAATTTACTGTTCGTTCTTTGCGAGATCATGTCCGGTACGTTTCTTGCCGCAAGAAAAGAATAATTCAAATATGTGACTGGCGAATTGATCGCGTTTTCTAGATTATCGACCGAGAATAAATATGCAAATTAACAATTTTTCGAACTTTGAATTTTTTAAGTCTTCGAATTTGTTAACATTTCAGTGTCCATGTCGCTGACAAATTTTTTATATCTCAAATTCCCAAATTTTTTAATTTCCAAGCTTACGAGTTTTCAAATTTTCCAATTTCTATATTTCCAAATTTTCCAATTTCTACATATCCCAATTTCCAAATTTCCTAATTTCCAAATTTTTTAATTCTTAGACTCCCAAATTTCCAAATCCCTAAATTCTTAGATCTGTAAATTAAGAAATTCCGAAGTTCATAGATTTCTAAGTTCCCAAATTCCACGATTCCTAAATTCCAAAGTTTCTAAATTTCCAAATTGCTACATTCCCACATTTCTAAATTCCAATTCCTCAATTTCCAAATCCCTAGTTTCTAACTTTTGAAGAGTGGAAATTTTCAAATTCCCAAATTCCAAAATCTACAAATTTCCAACTCTTCAGTCCGTCAAATTTCCAAATTTCCAAATGCCAGAAACTCTAAATCCTCAAATCCCCAAATTCGATCATAATAATACGTCTGAAAGAATTCTCTACAAAATGTGCCCAAGTCTTCATAATTTCAGTTTGAATAATTTATAATTATAGATAATAATGAAAAAACACAGCAGATACAAAACAATAAAAGTATGCACGTCTTTTACAAATAGCAATACACCAAGAGTCGACAACGCTTCTCATATTTTTGCAGTCAATGCGAATCAAATTTGTGCCATAATCAAGAAATAATTTTATAGCCACGCGACAGTCATCGAGAAATATCGGTTTCATATAAATATCTCCACTAAAAAAAAAAGAACGATCCGACATGCATAAAATTTACATTCATGTATTTATATTCATTATTTCACGCTTCGATATACCCGGTTCATTTTCATAATCTCAAGATCCTTGTCCGTCGAACAGCTACTGTAATTTGAAAACGATTTTTATCAGCACGGAAATACTGGGGTACACGGTTTCGGTGGCATTTAAAGTACACTATTTTTTTTTTTAATTTATTATTCGACCGAATTACATTTGCGAAGCGTCAGTCAGCTGTGACCAACGTGCCGGTCAACGTGTTAATCGCGGTCATGCTTGTATTATTCTGAGTTATTCGAGACCACCTACGTCGAGGAGAATTGATGTCCGATGAAAAACAGCGAAAAAATTTACGCAATGAATTACAACCGAGATTGAGAAGGATTGAAATACGTGCTGATTTCTTCGTTTCCCCGGGATTAACTCAATATTTTGATGTAAATTAATTTCGCTCTTCAGATTCGTTGATAATGGTAAATTAAAAAAATTTCAACGTAAACCTCTTCCAAACTTGGCTGCTAGAAGTCAAGATTATAAATCCGCAATCTCACACTGCCTGAATAAAAATTGATCGTTATCTGAATTGTCAATCAAAAACAGTAATGTATACGAATAGAAGTTACACATACATGTGTCCCACCGTGTGTAAGAAACGTAAGTGCCCCATTAGAACCGACATAGTTAAGTGAACATTCTCCAAAAATGCAAGTAATGTTATTGAATTATATTATTAAAATAACAACACCGATAATGACAATAAATTTTAATAATACTCTAACAAACTAAAGAACATTAAATTCAAACAATAATGTAACAGGGTAAGCAACAATAAATTTAAATAATAATATACCAGAGTAAATAACAATACAGTTAAACAATAATGTAAAAGAATAAATTACAATAAATTTAAATAATAATGTAACAGAGTAAATAACAATACATTTAAATAATAATGAGTACACAAATAGCAATTAATTTAAACAATAATCTAAGAAAGTAAACAGCGATAAATTTAAATAAACTTTAATAGTCTAACAGTAAATAACAAGAAATTAAAATAATAGTGTAACACAGTAAATATCAATAAATTTAAATAATAATCTAAGAAAGTAAACAGCGATAAATTTAAATAAACTTTAATAGTCTAACAGTAAATAACAACAAATTAAAATAATAATGTAGCAGAACAAACAGCGACAAATTTAAATAATAATCTAAGAGTAAATAACGATAAATTGAAATATAATAACAATCTAAGGAAGTAGTAACAAATTTAAATAACTGTTCAAATGTAACAACCGCGTGAAATAAACAATCACCGATCGACGCGAAAACCGTGTTCAAACACCTTCCGACAATACCGCGGCGATAAATAAAAAAAACCTGTGGATCCAGCATGGCGGTAACATTCGAGATCGCGAGTCAGCGTTTCGAGGAAAATCTGCGAATTCTCGTCGACGATAGCGATTCAAACGACCGAGAAACGAACAGGGCTTTTTCCAGAAGATCTAGCCCAGATTAGAATCGCGCGTGTGAAAGGAACACATGACGCCCCGCGCGCACGAGATCTCACTCTCTCTCTCTCTCTATATCACCGAGCCGAGATTTTCGATACCGGCCACCTGTTACGTAAATACAAGAGCACCCCGAAGAGGCTACTCTTCGCCGAGATGCAGCCAATTGATTTACGTCGCAACGGGCCACGAGGACGAATCGTGGCCTTCCCTTTTACCTGGCAACCATTCAGCAAATCAACGACAAAGACTTCCAACGTTGTTCTATGCACGTGCGCTGAATTACCAACGCATAATTCGATCCGTTCGCGCGATACCTTGACTTCAAATTATTCCACGAACGGGGCCTCCGCTCGCTTCCTCGAAAATTCACCTCGAATCGTTCTTCAAGAAGAAATCGTTCTTCCTCCGCGTTTGTCGACGATTTCGATAGGAAACGTTGCCGGTGTTTCGCGGAGACGGCGCGTGATTAATAACGCGGATACATCATTGATGAATGCACGAGGGTGATTCATTGATACGTACACGTGCCAGGAAATGGTGCGATCATTGTGGGTACAAGATAACGTATGTCTTTGTTTCGTACGAACAAGAATTATTTATCGATATCATGGCTCGGATGAACAATGGACGGACCAAGTGGGTGTAGTTTATGGACATTGCTGACGGGGTATCGTAAGATTCAGAAAAATTTCACGGTTTGAATTTAATTTGAAGATTTGGAGACTTGGAAGTACCGAAAATTGGAAATGTAGACATACAGGAATATGAAAGTTGTAGAAATGTAGAAATGTTGAAAAATAGAAATATAGAATTATAAAATTTGGAAACATGATCATTTTAACAATTTGCCAATTTGTAAGCACAAAATACTGATATTTTATACCATCAAATTTTCAAAGCAGAAAGTCCAAGATTGAAAATTTGCTACATTTAAAAATTTATAAATACGTCAACTTAAAAATTACAAAATTGAGAGATAACATTAGTAGATTCCTTTGTAATTTCTTTGGAATTTGAGAACGTAAGAATTTGAAATCATTGAGAACACGAGACTACAAGTACTTCAGATGCTGGTAATTAAGGTCATTCAAAATTTGGGACCTTGAAAATTCAGTATCTAGCGATTTTTAAGCCTTCACGGTCCAATGTCGAGCCACGCTCGACATCGCGTTTCTCTTGGATCGTAAAAAGAATTCAGATAAATAGATTGGTTTGAAGATGTTTTCATTCCTTTGCCACTTGTAATAAATTAAAAATATGTTTGTTACGCACCTTGCATAATTGCAATACATTTTATTGTAAACCCGCTTTTTGATCTATTTTCTAAATTAATAAAGGAGCTGTAGGTAAAAGAAAGCACGGTTCGCAAAGGGTTAAACCTTGAGGATTTAACAAATTTGTAATTTGACACTCTAGGATGTTGAAATCTTTAAAACTCTAGCACCATGAAAAGTTTAGATATTTTATAATTTAGATCATTGAAAATTTGGCCCCTCGAAAATATAGTACTTTAGAGAGTTTGCAGCCTCGACAATGTAATACTTCGAGAATATGAGAAAACTTAGGGAATCTGGAACCGTGCGAAATTTCGACGTTGGTAATTTCGAACGCAGAAATTTACATCACAGGTTGCAGATGTAGAAAATGAATTCAGGAGATTTAGAAATCCAGAGACTGTGAGTATTTCAGAATTTGCGAAACTTTGCAAACAACCGGCAACGATTCCCGATCAAACGATCCGCCAATTCCACAAAATTCCCCGCACTCTAAATGAAATATCTGGGTGGAATCGCGATTCACAGCGCGAGTAGTCTGATTTGTCGGGCAGAAAAGAGCGATTTAAGGGGAAACAGGGAGGCTCGGTTTGAGTTCGATAATAAAAGGCGGAATAGTGGAGCGTCGTTGAGGAGGTCGATCAAAGTCGTCGCGGTTGGAGTAGCGCATGAATCGCGAGTGCACGAGTCGCAAATGGATTTTCCTCTTTACGGATCGTTGTTGAGGGTGTACGATAACGGGGAGAGTGCCGGTGTTTCGTCCATCGGTGTCGATTTGCATTCAGTCAGGAGGAGACCGTACGTTTGCATTGCCAGCGTCAGGTAATCGGTAAACCGCCATCGAGTTTCTTATCGCGTGACAGCACCGCATGGGGGCTTAAAGAACACCCTTGGAAAGAAACACGAGAACGGGGCGCGTGCTTTCTTGCTCGATTTTACACGTGCACCCACGATCGGTTCGTGCCGCGACGTTACAACACCGCTGAATGATCGCTTCTCATTTACATAGACGCGAATATAAAGGCAACTTTCGTGGCATCGCTACACCTGGACACTTGTCTTCCACTTCTGCTCCTCTCGTTGCGATTTTACGAAATGATACTGCAATTTTTCTTTTTGTTTCGTTCTGTTGACAGTGTCGACAGTTAGGTGAAATTTTCAAAAAGGAAAAGTCATCGTTTAATAAAACGCTAAAATAAAACTTTAACACTTTGATTGCCACGTCATCCACATATGGGTGATGCTTAAATTTCTCTATGAATCGATCGTCTATTTAGTAAGAAATTGTTCATTTATCTAACTGGAAACACTCGCATTAATTACTTGGATCCATGAATAATACGTAACAAAAAATATTGCGAACATGTTTGTTAAGATCTGTTATTATCGGGCTTTAATTAGTGAATAAAAGAAACAAGCTAAAAGACAATTAATGCTGGACCGATACTTGAAGTAGTTCGTCCATAATTATATGTATGTCGATTCTGTTATGTGCAATAAATAATATTTATATTATAAATCATAAATAATCCTTTAGTTTCACTTAAGAAAAAATGCAAGTGGCCTTTACATCTCTGTCAAAAAAAATAAAAAAGAACACAAATTTTCTATGTAACACGTGAGCCTCACTAATCAACTTCGTCTTCAAGGAATTTGACGTACATTCAAAAGCAACAGAGATATTTGGGGTGCAAGCGTTGGGTGACTCACCCGATATAACACGGTATCTACATATAGTATGTAACGCTGTGTGTTGTTGTAGAAGGTAGACAACGATATGGAAATAAAAAAGGAAAGTAAAGACTCACCGTTGAGATGCACCGATGACTGGGAGACACGTACTCCAATCCCCTGTGTCCCTCGCCGCTGAAGCACTTCTGTATATTGGTCATGAACTTCCTCCTGATAGCCTTCAACGAGTAAACACAGAGCGCGGAATGTTCCCTGGGTACGTCGCTGTTGGTGCCGTTGCTCTGGGCGAATACGGCGAACAGAACATCGTCCTGCGCCGTGATGCCCAAATTACCGGCTAGCACCGAGCCGGCTTTGCCAACGTACGCAGCCTGCACCAGGTTGTAATATATCCCGTCGTTGGTGCAGTTGATCGGTATCTCGGTGTACGAGTAGTAATGCTGGTCGTCGTGGCATACCCGCACCAGCTTCGATATGTATATCGCGGTCTCGGTGTTCTTCATCTGCGTGGTCATGAAGTAGCTGAAACCCCCGCTGCTGAACCCGTACACGTAATTGATGGGGTATCGCTCGCGGGCCAGCGAGTTTATGTACATCCTGGTGCCGGTGGTGACAGCGGCTTCCGCGATGTTCAGCATCCTGTCCTTGTCGAGGGACCGGGAGCTAACCGCGGGCACCTCCGATCTGTACGGCGAGTTCCCGGTAAAAGTCACGCCCACGTACATCACCTGGGACACCGGAGGATTCGGTGGTCCTGGCGCAATGAACGCCACTGTCGAGGCGGTCGCGTTGTTCGCCACCACAGCCTCTTTCACCTCCTGCACCACCTCCGAGATGTTGTGCAGATTCCTCACCCTGCACGTACCCTGCGACAGGCTACCGCACGAGATCAGCCTGGTGGTCGTGTAATCGATCACCAACGCCTTGTTCACGTTGTCCACGAGCTTCGTCGACATCTCGCGTGGACAGTCGATCATCGAGCAAGCGGTCGAGTCGCCCTTCGGCCCGGTCACCTCCTTCACCACCAGTTGCAGATCCGGGGACAATTGGTACAGCCGGTTCACCGCGCCCACGTACACGCGGCCCGTGTTCTTGTCCACGACCAGATGGTTCATACGTTTCACCTCGGGGTCGTGGAACTTTTGTACTATGTCCGCCGAGGTCGAACGTACCGGCAAACGCGGGGACATCAGCACCAGGATCAACAGGACCAGACGGAGTTGCTGCTGATGGGACAACAGCGACCCCATCCTCGTCGATGACTCGATCACCGGGAAGACTAGCATCTTACTATTCTACTGCCTAACGCTAACGGGGACACAACCTGACGACACTTTCTAGAGCTCTGCGCCCGGGGATCCTCTGGGAGGCGGCTTCCTCGAGCCTCGTCCAGACCTGAACAGAAAATTACATACAGATGTTATTACATGTTCTACTGCGTACGTTAATAGAACAATTAACGACATTCGTTTTTATTATACAATACACTCAGCGTGTGGCCCTTATTGACCATTTAACGTTTGGGACTGCTATGACTTTATGGAGCCTCGATCGGTAGATCGATATGCGTTGTACTGTCATGTAAGATCGATATGCGTTGTACTGAGACGTGTTAGATCGACATACGTTGTACTGTCACGTGTTAGATCGATATGTCTTGTACCGTCACGAGTTAGGTCGATATGCGTTATACCGTCACGAGTTAGATCGATATGCGTTATACCGTCACGTGTTAGATCGATATATGTTATACTGCCACGTGTTCGATCGATATGCGTTATACTGCATCGTTATAATTAAGAATTGATTACTGTCACTAAAATTTTACGAGTGAATCACTAGGGGACCCGCGGGTCATAGATTGCCGACCACTATTAGGTTCTCGCGCGTTGAATTTTCAGAAATTAAATTTCAACGCGTTAGGTCACAACGTGTTAAATTCCTGCATGTTAAATTTTCTTGCATCGGATCATCCCGGGTTACATCACCGCGCGTTAGATTTCTAGGGATTAAACTGCCACGAGTTAATGGTCACGAGTTAGATCATCGCGCATTAAATGTCTACGCATTGCATCTCAACGTGTTAAATCGCCACGCATTTTATAGCGTATAAATACCATATATAAACATCCAATCGTCGAAAGAAAAGTACCGTTCCTATATTATCAATTTCCAAAACATACCGTTATACATGTATTTATATTACACCATTAATCGCATACAATTCGATCTACGAGAATATAACATGAGTGAACTGTGCTTGCAATAGACTTCAGGCTACAAGTATTTGCATTTTATGGATCTTCGTGAAGCGAAGTTGAAAAGACTCGATCGTTTCATAAGCTTATATTATGGGCAAGAATAACGTGGCGAATGAAGCACGGAACGACTCGAATATTGGTACTGAAACCTCGAAAGAATTGTAGCTATACGTTAAGAAGATTATTCAAATTCACCATCATCTGTTTCCAAGTGGTCGATTCGTGTTTGATAGCCGGTTAAACGTACGCCCGGCTCGTTCGAAGCGTATGAAGACGTCCGTCACAAAGATCGGCCATAAATCGAGCGGTCTAGTATTTTCGCGAAGGTGAGTCGATGTTTAGCGTGACTATAAGACCGTTTTACATTAATTGCGAGTTAACACTCGGGCAACGACACTCGAGACACGAACCACCTTCTACCGCGGAATAATTGCTACGATTATCTCTTCAAACTCGAGGGGATTCGGGCGATCGCACGCGAAGACACTGTGTCGCCGAATTCGGTATAGTGCCTCAGAAACGTCCGAAATAATTCTCGTCAGGATCCTCTAGCTACCGAATCGTTTCTTCAATCTAATTCTCTTCGAGGAACTCCTTAATTACGAATTCCTCAGAACAACTTTTGATCGGCGTCGTTGAAATTGTGGAATCAGCAAATTCCTTGAACATGTGTGGATTCATCCACACATCAAGAGTTGATGGTAGATCAAGAATTTTGATGGGTATACTACATAGCATGTGTTGTAACTGTGTTGTATTACATACGTGTTATACATGTACGATATACATATGCATATGTGCATATCATATACATATGATCATATAATATGTATGTATATGTGATTATACCCTACATGTATACGTATACGCATACGAAATATGTGATTATACAATACACATGTATTCGATATATATGACTGCACAAAATCTATGTAAACAGTATACATATTCATACATATGTATGATATGCATATGTATAAGTATATCATATCACACAATATATGTATTTCGTACACGCATATACATATGACCATTATATGGTTTAAGTTTATACATCATTTTATCGTATTTTATTTGATATTATCTATTATTATAATTGCTTGTTTATGTAATAACAAAATCATACATAAGATGATATTATGCCTGTACATTAAGCCGAAAATTTTTCGTATTTTTCGAAGCCCCGTTCGAATTAAATTCCGCAACAGAAAGCGTAAGAAAGTGTAATCGAACACTTAACGGGAACGCGTGCAAAAAGCTTGCGCCGTTGTCTGAAGGGACATTATCCGTGATAATTGAACGCGATCGAAAAGGTTTGAAAGTTCACGTGGGACTTCGTAAAAGTCAGTGAACGGGAAAGTAAAGCGTGCAAGTGAGAACAGGAGGGCAACACGGCGAGAAGAAGAACCGAAGGGGAGGTTCTCCGACAATTTATCGACTAGGGAAACCAGGTGCCTTTGACTGGGAACCCCAACGCATGCTCCTCTTAACGAAATGAAACGCCTGACTTTGCGCGGAAAGACGCGAGAAAAAAAAAAGATGCGAAAGGGACGAGAAAGGTGGTCAGACGTCTTCCTTGTCGCAAATTGGAGGGTGACGTTCAATCGCAACAAAAACTTTCCGTATTTTCCCCCGACACCCGTCTTTGGGAACCCTGTCGACGTTGCTCACCGACCCTATGTTACCCGTCGATTCCAATTTATGGGTACAATTATGGGAAAAAGGAAAAAGTACAACTCGGGAGTCTTTTCAAGTTCATTCTCGTATATGTGCTCTTTTGTGCGATATCAAAAGTCCATTACTATTTTATACATGACGTAGAACCATATGGAATTTGAGATAGACACTTTTTAAAGGTTACCGTGTCACAAGTTGAGTTCTAGAAGTAGAAATTTGTAATATGTAAATTCCATATAAATATATGGAATGGATTTTATACATCGAATTCCCAAATTCATCGTTCTTTGTTTGCAATTTAATTCGAGGGTGAGCAAATACAAAATTAATCGCCCTAAAAGGATAGCCCACTGCTACTATCGATAATGCATTTTTGTCCTATCGAATATCCAAATTAAAATACAAGTATTTCCTGTTTGGAATTCAATTCAAGGATGTTTAAATATAAAATTAGTCTCACTAAAGAAGTCAGTCCATTGCTACTATCGATAATGTATTTTTGTCCTATCAAATATCCAAATTCAAATACAATGTTCTCTTGTTTGTAATTTAGTTCGAAGATGATTAAATATTTACAAAAAGTCCACTGCTACTATCGATAATGCATTTTTGTCCTATCGAATATCCAAATTGAAATACAAGTATTTCCTGTTTGGAATTCAATTCAAGGATGTTTAAATATAAAATTAGTCTCACTAAAGAAGTCAGTCCATTGCTACTACCGATAACTATAATCATTCGTCACGAGGTGACCAGACTGTTCCTGGTTTAAATATAGTCACATTGTACGTATGTTAATCGATATCATATTTGTCGAACGCGCACCGAGTCCACTTATCGCTCTTGGTAAGGAAAGTGATATCCGGTTTATGAAATGGGGTTAATCGTAATTCGTCATTCATCAATCAATGACGCATTTATTCGTGAGCTTCGTATCGAAGCGTGCGCACGAAATACACTGGCACATCTGGTGCCAGTTTTACGAGAAAAAATGTCAATACGGGGGAAACAAGCACTATCGATCGTTTCGGTGTACATCAAGATGATTTCGATGTGAGAATTTCTTAAATTATCAAATCATGAGAAATCTGAAAGTTTGCGAATCGATAAAACTGAAACTTTGGAGGTTGTTGAAGGATCGAGCTATTAAATGACCATATTTTCAAGAATTTTACATATTTATAAATTCCCGAACTTCCAAGCCGAAGGTGTCTGCATCACCGAATCTGAAATTTTCGAAGATTCGAAGGGGAAAATTTCCAACTGTCCATATATTTATGTTCCTAAGTTCCAAAATTGTAATGTTTCCAAATATACATACTCCTTTACATTTCTTACATACTCAAATTTCAAACCATCCAGACATTCATTAATCCAAATTCCTAGATCCTTCATTTTAACAAATTTTCATATTTCACGCGTCCAAAGTCCAAATCCCCAGATTCTCAAAATCCGCAAAATTCCAAATTCCAAGGTTTTCGAATGTCCATGTATCAGAATCCCTAGATTCCCAAATAATAAAATTTCCAAATGTTCATATATGAAAATCTCTCTCTTCATCAAGTTCTCAAAATTCCAAACATCCGTAAATCCTAATATCAAAATTCGCCAAATTCACTAAATTCTCGAATTTCTAAAGGTTCTCAAAACTCTAAAATTCCGAAAACACACCAAATTACTACCCCAACTCTCGAAATTCCGTAATTTCCGAATGTTTAAATTCACGATCAATATATACACCATCGACAAAGTTGGGAATATTTCAAAAGCAACGGTAAATCTCGTAAAAGGCAATAACGAGCAGAGTGATTTTACGTTCTCCGTTTTGTCGAGTTCGCGGTATCGGTTTGCAAACCGATATCATGTCCGATCCTGATTCCGTGTTTCCAACTGGTTCACCGAAAACGAAAGCAACGAGAATGCTTCTCGTTCTTCCGAGGGGGCACGCAACACGATCGGGAAGAAACGTGGAAAGAGTATCGCTGCTAGTAGACAAGCAGATAAGTATCGAGATATCCGGAGGAACGCGTGATTTCACGTAGAAGGAAAATCACGTTTGGTGGCAGGTATGCGTGCAGCGAGCGCGATACACAAAAGGGGAACATAAGTTGTACACGTGCGTACAGTCGATAGCAAATCTGGCTTCCTTACGGACCATGTACCGATCAATGTTCTGGAAATTTTAGCGTATAAGGATTTTAGGAATTTAAGGCAACTGCAATTTGGTATCTGAAGATTTGACAATTTTGAATTAAGTCTGGGAATTTTGAGGATTTAAGGTAGCTATAAAATTGGAATGTGACAATTTGATAATTTTAAATGAAATCTAGGGATTTTAAGAATTTAAAATAACTGTAATTTGGAATGTGACAATGTAATAATTTTGCATTAAGTCTAGGGATTTTAAGAATTTAAAATAGCTGTAATTTGGAATGTGACAATGTGATAATTTTGAATTAAGTCTAGGGATTTGAAGTATTTAAGATAACCGTAATTTGGTATCTGAAGATTTGACAATTTTGAATTAAGTCTAGGGATTTTAAGAATTTGAGATAGCTATTAAAAACTAGGGATTCCGAAATTTAAGAATTTGGAAATTTGGAAACTAAAAAATTTGAAAGTATAGAAATTTGAGGATTTAGAAAATTATATTTTCTGAAGTTTTACAGTTTAGGAAGTCGGGGATTTGGAAATACTCGATATTTATACTCGCGTATAAAATAATGTAAAAAATGTCGATATAATTCGTATAATTCGAAAACATCAAGGTGAGAAAATAACAATATCCGTTAATTAAAAAATATCAATATTCGTGAATGTAAAAATATCAAAATTCGTGAATTTAAAAATATGAATATTCGTGAGTTTAAAAATATCAATAATCCTGAATTTGTGAATATCAATATTCCTAAATCCGTAAATATCAAGATACGAAACTTGGAAGACTCGAGAACGTAACAAGGTGGAAGAAGGAAAATTCGATAATTCACCGTCAGCTACTTTGTGAAGAGTACAAAAGTTTGGAGATAAGAAAACCGTGAAATTTACGTACGCGGAATCGGAAGGAGCTGTACAATGCAGCGGAGTGCAACAAAGATCAAAGGGAAAGATGGTTCACGGTATAGTATGGCCGGCAGCCGGTATCTGATGGCCGTTCGCGTGCCTTTCTCCGTGAATTCCCATTGTCCTACCGCGACGACTCACGCACCTCGATGTAGGTTAAAACCGTAATTAACCACCGTCTTAATTGCCGACAGTTTACACCGTCGTATTACCGATCTAACCGAGACGTCGTGACAGAAGGACGCTGCCGCCTATATCCACCGCAACGCCACGGATCCCCTAAGTCTGGGAAAATCAAACAACCGTGAAACGACGCTTTAATTAGCGTGTTTACCGTGGAACCGACCAAACACCGGACAGAAAAGTTTCTCGGATTAATCTTAGAAACTCGCCGACCGCGGACAGACACGGAAAGATGATGCACGATTACGGTGACAATTTTGTGCAACCGTTTCGTTCCAGTTAGAAGAAAGCTTTTTACCGGAAACAACACAGAGATGTTCTTACAAGGGAACATATCCAACTCCGATTTTAATGAAACTTATGTGGAAGATAGTTCTCATGAAAATATTTCACACGGTTTTTTTTTATATCGGCCATCGTTCACATCGAAGGGGTGATAACAGCCCTCAAACTTAAGGGCTGAAAGTATATTTTTGCGAATATCTCTGGAACTAAAAGAGAAAATGGAAAGTTCTTCTTTTTAATTGTGAGTCTCTAAATAGGGAATTATTCTGCAAAAGAAAGTTTTGAATATTGAAAGATATATTGAAAATTTATAGTTTTTGTTTAATTTTGTTTACTAAATCTTAATCTATTTTCTTTGCTTGTGTAACTAGGATTATAATATTTATCATTGCCATTATTTTCAGTAACATTATTGTCAGAAGGAAAGCATTTGGTAACTTACATTTTACTGCATTCAACATTTGGCGAGTTTGAACTTGATACGATTTAAGAGACCAGTACATCGGCAACTTCCCCCTAAACTCTTTCGATCATAATTACCTTTCGAAAACTTACACAGTCGACGATAAACAGCGGAGAAATCTTGGTCGTCCGTAACGTATCGCTGAACTGTATCGATCTCTCGCGAACGAGAAAAGTTTTGGCAATTAATCTGACGCGCTGTCCAGGAAGAAGGGAATCGGGAGGAGGTCGAATCGGCACGCAAACGATCAGAGTATCAAGTAATTTCTGCATCGTGTGCGCCGAAAGCCCGCGAGCAGAAATGGCCGAGCGTTCATTTTAATTACAAAGTGCGCGCTTTAATATGCACATTTATTTTAATGGAAAACCGACGGGGTTCCCGCGCGATGCACTCGATGGCACACGCTATACTTCTCCCCCGGCCATATTTCATCATTTCCAGGGAAACACGCCGGCTTTTACTTTTATTTACTACGCTTGTTTTACATTCGCTTTGTCCGCGGCAGAAAACGAACGGGCCAGGAAATATCGGTGACCTACTGCGCCCACCCGCCAACACAACGTGTTTCGAACATTTCAAGATTGTCCGTGCATTGTCGAAGTTTCGTATTGTCGGGGACAATGCGAAGTCCGCGATGTATCGGGAAGCGCTTTGGAAATTCCAATAAATTTATGGTTAGCGCGGATCGACCTCTTTTCGGGACGAGCAGAGCTCGCTTCTGGTAAGTTGGCAGATGGACGCAACGCGGAGGATACGGGTTTACCGGTCAACTTATGGCACACACGGGCGTTCGCTCGTATTTTATTTCATACTTCTTCTGGACGGATTCGAAACATACAGTCGGAAAATATTGAAGTTCGAGATTCGAGATTCGAGATAGTCTCTAAGTTCCTGGTTGATTAATTTTATCGCATCGAGGTTTTGTATTCCATGAATTTTCGAGACGACAACAAAATTATATTTATATATTTTCAGGTCTTCTAGTTTTCGGATTTTTTGAGTTCTGAATTTCTAAATGTTCCAATCTTTACGAAATTGGAGATTTACAAATCACATGGTTCTGGAGAATCAAATTTCTAAACCTTGAAATTACAAAATTGTATAGTTTCATAGTTCTTAAGTTTGTAAAAACTCAAGTTCCTAGATTCATAAATCTTCATAATTTATTCATGATTTATAAATTTTCTGATTGCTGATTCTCCAAAGTTCTGAACTTTTAAATGTACACATTCTCAAGTTTAAATCTCCAAATCATTAACTCTTCGAATCTCTAAATTATTATATTTGCATATTCACAAATGTGCAGAAAACAATTTTTGAAGTTCATAAATTCTTAAATCGTTAAATTCTCAAATTACTAAATTGTTAAGTCTTCAAGTTTCAAGATCTCAAAGCTGCTAAATCCTCGAATTTAAAAATTCCAAACTTCCTACATTTACGACTTTCCAGACCCCAAAACGTCTGAATAGGCAATTTCCAAAAACTCGAATTCCCAAGTCCCTGAAATCTCTGAATCTTCGAATTCTTAATTTTCGAATCTCAAAATTTGCGAACAATCATCACAAATCCATATTTCGAAAGGCAATATATTCATAAATTTAAATCTCCAAATCTCTGAATTATCAAATTTGCAAATTCTCGAATGTACAAAAACCAATTTTTCTAGAATCCGAATTCTTAAATCGGTGAATTCACAAACTGCTAATCTCCCAACTTTCTAAATTTAGGATTTCAAGTTTCAGGATCCTTAAGCCTTTAAATCCTCGAATATAAAAATTCCAAAATTTCTCGATTTACGAGTTCCAAAATCCCAAATTCTCGAAATCCCTGCATCAGCAAATTTCCAAAAACTCGAATTCCCAGATTCCCAAAAATCCTCCGAGTCCTCGAATTTCGGATTTTCGAATCTCAAAATCCCCGAAAGGCATCCTCCAATTTCCGAGGTTCCGAATCCCCGAAGACCGAATTTCCGAACTTTCCAAATCCCCGAACTCGAAATTTCCGAAGTTCCCCGCGGATTATCCTTAAAAATCGTTCGTTCCGAACTTCGTGCGTCTCCTCGCGGAAATGGAACAAAGAAAAGCGATTACGGAGGGTGCCGTAGGAATTTCAAGGAGATCCGAAAACTGTCGGTCGATTTAAAGAAAATGGACGTTCAGCGAGATTGGAAAGGGACGGAATTTAAATACATACAGAGAGTTTCGACGATCGGCTAAATTACGAAACATTCCGGCTTTGTGTACGTAAGGGAAGAGAGGCCCGTTACGAACCCGCCATCGTACCTTAAGGGGTAGGTAACTACCTTTTTAAGCAGCAATTCCCGTAACGAATGCGATCGTTTGGTTAAACCTGGGACGTGCCTACGTACTTTCCAGCGCAAACAGGGAAATGAGCAAAACGGACAGGAAGAGACGTGGGCGGATAACGGGAAGGAACCAAAAGAGGATACACAGAGAAAGCTGCGATTCCTGCCTCTTTTTTTTCGACGATTATGCGAAACCCTACGCTTCGAGCAAATTAAGAAATCTCACAGAACTGTATCTCCCTCGAAAACGACAGCATAATTGCAATTTCAGGCAGAGCACGGTTAAACGAAACTTCATTTTCTATTATGAAATTGTATCATTTCGTTATTACTATAGTATATACTTATATTGTAGTATATATTTAGAGAAATAATGTGGATCTTTTTTTTCATCCTTCGACAATGAAATTGACAAAAGAACGAAAATTGGCAATTAGCGTGACCACGAATTTTATATAAATTTGTATTGACGCTGTGGACGTGTGCATTTCAGGTTTGTAGTTTATTAAAAATTGTTCGTTTTTGTTCCAATATTTGTTGCACAAATGACAGCGAATGACTGTGTTGAATTCTTCATATTCTGACGATTTCATATGTATTATACTATTTTATCTTTTACAGTTACAAATAAATCAATGTTTTCAAATACAGCAGAATATACAAAGTATTCGTACACATAGTTCAAATTTGTAGTTTATTAATAATTTTTCATTTGTGAGCCAATATTAGTTGTATAAAGTACAGTGAATGACTGTGTTGAATTTTTAATTTTCTAAAAATTTCATATGTGTTATGTAAAATACATTTGTAATTTGATGTATCTAATAATAACAAAGAGATGATTGTATAAGATACGAAGGGGCGATAGGTGTACAATGATATACGTATCAGACTAAATATGAATACCAGCTGTTTATAATGAAAGCGTGGTAACTGCATTTCTTTTTTTATATTTAATGTTCTATATTTTTTAATCCTCGAAAGATGACTGGCACTCACCACTTTGTTCAATACAGCAATTTAGAGCAGGTATTTTTTAACTATATTTACAGTGTTGCACATATGATGTATAAACACAACGAGGCAGTTAATAGTGACAGTTAATAATAAAGAGGTCAATTTCGAAAAAAATCATTAAACTTTCAATCAAAAAATTTTAGAGTTGCTATCTGTTACAGATGAAAATATTTTCGGGTGCAAAGGGTTAAGTTTTTTGACCAATGTATCATAATGACAATATCTATGATAAAGAAAGTCTGAAGGATGTTCTTCGGAATGAAATAAAAGAACGAGCGGGATTAAAAATGTTATGACGAGAACAGTTAACACATTCACTACCACGCTAACGCAGTTGAAAATTTTACTAGCTGGTATTTTTATGATTAATAAATCCTATCAAATATGTTCACAATATTTTGCTTTCTTTATTACTCATAGGTACAAGTAATTACTACCACTGTTTCCTAATAGATAACTGAACAAATTCTTACCAAATTGATTCATGTGGAAATTTAAGCGTCACCCATATGTGGATGACATGGCGATCAAAGTGTTAAAAGCAATTCGAAGCTGGCAGATACAAGGAACGAGGAAACGGGCTCCGAACGTGGGAAACACATTGAGACAAACTGCCTTCTTAAGAAAAGTTTCTCTAACGAATGCGATCGTTTGCGACTAACTTGGTTCGAGCTTAGCTGTAAACCGAGGTAAAAAAAAAAGAAGCATGGAGGAAGAGGATATATAAAACGGAGGTCATCCGAATGAAACGCGGCACCGGTTCCTTTCAATCTTGCTGCTCGGTCTTGCAGCGAGAAACTCTGATTCCTCATTAAGTAAATGGCCGTAGACAAAAAATAAAAGTAGGCGGTAAGAAGTTGCGAAGTAATTTAAAGAGATGTAGACAGGGTCTTCGGGTTGCTTTACTTTCGACCCTGCTACGCGATAAGACGATTAGAAGACGTATAACTTCTATCGCCATGAGAGTCTTTACTTGAATCCTTTGTTGTTTGAACGAGTAAACGTCTTTGGATTAGACACGATGAGAACTTCGTGTAAATCCGACGAGTAATCTTTTTTCGATCGTTGTTAGTACATGGATAATGGGACTTCTTGGTGGTTTCGTTAGAATTTCATTAGACATGAACAAATTTTTTAACTTTCAAATTCACAAAGTTTAAAATTTTCAATTTTGTAAACTTTCAAACATTCAAATATTAAATGCTTAAATATTCAAATCATCATATTTACAAATTCTTAAATTTCTAAATTTTCAAATTCTCAAATTTATCAATTTCCAAATTTTCAAACTTCCAAATGATCAATATCCCAAATTCTCAAATTCTCAAATTCTCAAATTCTCAAATTCCCAAATTCTCAATCTCCCAAACTCTCAAATTTCAAAATTCCCAAAGTTAGAAATTCTCAAATTTAAAAATTCTCAAACCCCCGAATTCTCAATTTCCCAAATTTTCAAATTTACCAATAATCAATCTCCCCAGTTCTCAAATTTAAAAATTCTCAAATTCCCAAATTCTCAAACCCCCGAATTCGCAAACCCTTAAATTCTCAAATTTTTAAATGCTCAATCTCGCAAATTCTCAAATTTCAAAATTCCCAAACTTAGAAATCCTCAAATTTCAAAATTCTCAAACCCCCGAATTCTCAATTTCCCAAATTTTCACATTTCCAAACAATCAATCTCCCCAATTCTCAAATTTTCAAATTCTCGATTCCCAAAATTTTCAAACTTCCAAATAGTCGATCTCCTAAATTCTTAATCTTCCAAATACTCAATCTCCAAATCAATACTCAAATTTCCATATTCTCAATATCCTGAATTCTCAAACTTCTAAATTCTTACATTCTGAAACACTGAAATTCTCGAATTCTAAAACTCGTAAATTCTCAAGTTATTAAACCCTCAAAATTCCCAAATTCTCAAATTCTTGAATTTCAAAATTTTCCAACCCTCCAAACTCTCAAATTCGGGAAATATCATTCTTAAATTTCTGTCTGCAGCCACATTCAATTAACTTAAAATATATTAGTTTAGATTACATCAAATTAAATTAAACTCTGTATACATTTAATAAACTCATGAACCTAATTGGCTATCAACAATCCCAACAATTGATCCAGAAATCGGTCGATAACAGAGAATAATGAAATGTTCCGTTCTTAACGAATATCGCGCGTTTAAGTCGAATCCACCGAATGCTTTGGTTTTAACTAAAGTTCCCTAGTTGAAACGTTGAGCAAACCATGAAGAAGGATCAGAGAAAAGTTCCACAGCCGGGTTCGGCTCCCAGACTTTTCGAGTTACGAGACGACTTCACCCCGTGGAAATCGGTCGTTTTAAAAACTCCACGTCGAACCGGTGAGATTGTTTAAACTCTTAACGATTGTTTAACTCGTTAAAGAGCTATTAGGGATCCAGTAACAGCCCGCTGGACCCGGGAAAATGTTGCGCTCGGAGTTAGGCCAGACTCCGTCGTTTCTTTCGTTTTTCTTCCTTTATCGAGACTAAATTGATTCATTCAAACTTTCCTGACAGTCTCGTCCCTCTTAGTGATTTTTTCTGATCCCTCATTTTCTAACTACTAGATTTTGCGAAATTATTCGAGGAAGTCAAACTTTTTCCTTCTAATTACATTGGGTTCTTTTCTTTGGAATATTTTCTGACGCTTCCAAGTATACTTTAATGTATGATATATAATATAAAATACAATATATGGCGTATAGTGATATGTTCACTGAAGTTCACTGAAGTAAAATCATTTTAATTATAGTAATTCGAACGTATGCAGTCACTCAACGAACTTTTAGAAAATGAACATTTTAATTATAGTAATGCGGTCGTATATTAATACGCAGTCACTCGCCAACATTTTATAAACTGAATATTTTGATTACAGTAATGTGAGCATATGTGAATATGCAATCAGTTATTAATGTTCAGGACACAACCGTTTTAATTATAATAAAATGAATATATGTTAATAAACAGTAACTCATCAAAGTTCAAGAAATGGTTTTAATTATAATAAAATTGTGTGTATGTTGATTTGCAGTCACACACTGAAGTATTATAAGATAACCAGTTTAATTATAATAAAATCAACAGCTACGTAAATTCGATGGAGTCAAAGTTGCATTTACCATAACACTTACGAGTTTCATACAAATTTGCCCTCGCCATAACACTTACGAGTTTCATACAAATTTGCCCTCGCCATAACACTTACTAGTTTAATAAAAATCATATAATACGAACATAATGGAATATGCCGGCACAAATTCCGAGGATAACATCGATCGATCCTGAGAACGTTTTTCCAACAAGACAAGTCTGGACGCACGAAAATCCCCAAATATTCCCAAGCCCGGTGAAATCTTTTCATAATTCAGACGCTGAATTCGATGAAGTCAAATTGGCCCTCACCGTAACACTTACGAGTTTAATACAAACTTGCCCTCGCCATAACACTAGTTTAATAAAAGTCATACAATATGACCATAATAGAATGCCGGCACAGATTCCGAGGATAACATCGATCGATCCTCGAGAACGTTTTTCCAACAAGACAAGTCTGACCGCACGAAAATCCCCAAATATCCCGGAGTCCGGTGAAACCCTTTCCGTAATCCAGGCGCTGAAAAACAGTCGATCCATCCGACCTACCGCAAAACCGCATTACCGGGTTGGTAGACGAGGGTGGACGTCGATCAGCGTCCCGGGGATGGAAGAAAGAAGGGCAAACGAGACAGCATCGATAGCAATGAGAAATAGCGGAGCACAGGGCCGTCCTAGTGGCGTCGTTCGTGGCGATGTTCGCCGATTTTTCCGGCCACTATGAGGCCCCTCTTCGCAAGGTGGACACAGAGACAGAGAACGTTGGCTAACCGAGAACAGCCAACCTAAGGAGCGAGTAGAGTACTAGGCATCGTGGTGGACGCACAGTAAAGGCCATTTACCGCTGACAGAGACAAATAGAACCGGGTACCGTCTAGGGGGGTTCCGTCACAGACAAAGAAAGACGCCGGATAACTAACCAGAAGCAGAGAGAACAAGAATGAGCCTACACTCCCAGACAAAACGATAGGACGTAGCTACATTTTTACAGTTTCATAAACGCGATATGGTGTCCTACTTTTTTACTGACAAAGTTTATGGACATATTTCACACCGAGGTACGAGGCAGAGGTTATATTAGAGAGTCACACACGTTCAACGTGTATGTACGTTAACCCGTGAACTTTATTTTGGTGTGGTTGACTTTGAGGAATTATTCAGTTTTTTTTTTAACGAGCATGGATTCTTCCACAGTTTGATTGATCCTTTTTGGACAATTATAATTGTAGCATTTGCCTTGCATTGGACGTGTATATAGGTTAGCAAATGAACTTTATTTTGGTGTGGTTGACTTTGAGGAATTATCCAGTTTTTGTTGAACAAGAATGGATTCTTCCACGGTTTGATTGATCCTTTTTAGAGAATGTAAAATCGTAGGATTTGTCATACATTGCACATGTGTGTATGTACGTCGATTTTCAGGATTGAAGATTATTGTATTTTAGAATTAACAGAGTTAGTGTTGTAACAGGAACTTTGCAATTCTTTACTGTTAATATAATGTCATGGATACTGCGAATTAGAATACTTTACTGGTGACAAAATGTTTACTGCGTGGTTCGTCTTTAAAGTCACAGATCGGAAGAAGAAGTAA
The DNA here is from genome assembly GCA_947623535.1 of Coelioxys conoideus. Classification (NCBI taxonomy): domain Eukaryota; kingdom Metazoa; phylum Arthropoda; class Insecta; order Hymenoptera; family Megachilidae; genus Coelioxys; species Coelioxys conoideus. The sequence goes on along the minus strand of OX392457.1, from coordinate 12,423,111 downwards.
GACAAAAAGTAGCTTCACGAATATAGCGCAGAAAAACAAAAGAACAATAGAGAGAAGCGCACCTATGTTTACCACGATCAATTACGCGGTTTATTCAATTTTAATATTCCTAACAATTAGGAATTAAAATATTTTTTAATTTAAGGGTTTAGAAATATTTATATTTTGGAGTTTAGGCATTTAAGAAATTGGATATTTTGTAATTTAAATTTAAAAATGTGAGTAGTTCAGAATTTAAAGTTTCATAAAGTCGAATATTTTGGAATTTAGGAGTTCAGAAATGTGAAGTATTTGGAAATTTCAATTCTTGTAAATCTGGAACTGTAAAATACAAATTTAAGGATTTGAGGGACTGTCAATTAAAATATTTGGAAACGTGAAAGAGCAGAGGTATCAAATTTCTAAATCTTAGAATTGACATTACCCATCACTACATTAGGGTCAGTAGTACATCAATGAATAATTCAATGACTTCTAATCTAACCAATGACTTCTAACCAAAAAAAAACTTAGAAAAAAAGACAAAAAAAAACATACAAAGGTATTACCTTTTAGCATTAACTTTCACCTCGATATTTACATTTCATAATAATTATTCTCGAACATTTTCTCTGGACCACTTATATATTACAATCTTGAAACTCTAACAACCATTATAAAATATTTACGTTAGTCCTAAAAAGTAAGAGCCAAAAATCTAGACGTGCCCTATGATTTTGTCACAGAGTGTAAGCATAGTGGAAAGAGGAGCAAAGAAAGGACTAAAGCAGAAATAAGCAAAAGAAGAAAAAGAAACGAGTGACTCGATACAAGCAGTGCAAGACGATGAATTCCGTCACGGCTTGGCCCCCGTGCCAGTGCCGTGACTAGTCTCCCAAATGCCATTTCCTTTCTTAATTCTTCCGTATCTTCCAATATTTCAAATTTGCATATTCTTAAATTCAAAAACTCCAAAACTTGTAAACCCTCAAATTCTAGATTTCAAAAATGTTTAAATACTGCTTGTCTCAAGTTTCAGAATTTACAAATTTCAAATACCCAAATTCTCGCCATTTCTAAATTCCGATGTACCAAAATCCTCAAATTTTCGAATTTCAAAATTTCTGTGTGATTAAATCACCAAATTCGAGAATTTCTAAATTGTTATGTAACTGAATTCCCAAATTCCCGAAATTCTAAATTTGTACATAACTAAATCCCCAAATTCCCGAGTTGCAATATTTCTATGTAACTAATTCCCAAAATTCGAGAATTCCAAAATTTCTATGAAACTAAATTCCCAAGTTCTCAGATTTCTAAATTTCAATGTAACTAATTCCCAAAATTCGAGAATCCCAAAATTTCTATACAACTAAATTCCCAAATTCTCAGATTTCTACATTTCTATCTAACTATATCCCCAAATTCGCGAATTGCAAAATTTCTATGTACCTACATCCCCAAATTCTCGAACTTCAAAATTTCTATGCACCTAAGTCCCAAATCCTCCAATCCTCCAATTCTCCAATTTCCAAATTCCGCGATTTTCATATCCCGAAATCCCCGAATTCCCAAATCGACTCAAATCGACTCGTTGTTCGACTCACAAATCCCCATATCCCCAAATTCTCGCGCCAAATTAACCAACCCCACGCTAACGAACATATAGTATAACAAACAGATACGTTACCCACACCCACCCCCGAACGAATTCGCTGCAAAACACAACCCAAAAGATCGATATACCAACATACCTGTTTCCCCGACGAATAACTCTAAAATTACACGAAGAGAAGAGAATCCGTGTTCCGGTTTCGCAATAATGAAGGATCAAAGGGAGATGAAATTAAAGAGCAGGTGAAAGGCACGCGCGAGAGAAGATGCCGATCATTAAAAATTCTCGGCCGGCCAAATAAAAACGGGTGTCTAACGGGTTCGTAGAAGAAAAAAAAAAAAGATGTTGTTTTGTAGACCCGTACGGAAACTGCGATAGACATAGAATCGTAGACTAACGCAGGGCAAAGAGGGACGGTTTCGCTGTTCGAGCCGGCATGGAGCGACGTTTCATGAAACATAAACGCCGTTATATCCATTCGCTCGAGATCCCGCGTGGCTCGTTTTCGCTGTCTCATTTTCTATCCTCCATTACTGCGCGTTGTCGTTAAACCCGCCCTCCTCTCATCCCCTCGTCGAGAAAACCACCCCCTCCTGGTTCGGTGACCCACGCGTTTACACAACCCCGCGGGTTTTATCGCGATTAAGAGGGCACGGTTCAAAGGCGAAAAACCGATTTCCCCAGAAATTCACGCGCCTCCCTTTTCGTCGGCTATAACAGATGTTGCACGGGAGGCATGACCAACAGCGAGGGGTAGAAAGCTTCTCCTTCTCTTTCCTTGCTGTAATAATACTTTCTCGCCCCCTTCGAGATGCAGGGGTTAGAGAATATTACGTATAGTTTACCATATTTAAGAGCGTTGTTTCGTGGATCGGAAAAAACTGCAGGTATCCGGAAAAAATTCGGGATCACAGGCGCCAGGATTCGAACCCGGGACCTTCGGATTCGTAGTCTTCGACGCTACGCGCTCGCCTAACGCCACACGCCCGTTCGCTTACGGTTATTTCCGCGTCTCCTTTTAACTACTCTGTTCGAAGGCTCCGCCCATTCCACGATGCCGTATTGTATCAGGTTGTTCAAAAAGTAATTTCGTTTTTTTTTTTTTTTTTTATGAAAATGGGGGACAATTTTCATCGGATACTATTTTTCTTGCTTGAACAGCATTTTTAAGAAAGCGAAATAATCCGAGAATGCTTTTCACTTTCCATATTGAATAAGGTACCAACCATAAACTATTGCATAGAATCCATCGAACTATTTCACAAGAAAGACTGCTGGGAAAAAACGAGATCACTTTCCGAACGTCCCCATATTTGAATATTGAGTATTGAATATATATTGTATTGAATTTGAATATTGTCAAATTTCAGAACGTACGAAATTTTAATTCTAGATTTACGGATGATTCATGACCATTTATATTTAAACGGGAATTTATAAAAATAAGTAAATACTATAAAAATATTATAAAAATATTTTTGTAATAATAGATGATAGGCGAACTAACTCACTGGTGATTCTTTATTTCGACGAAGAATAATAACAACACATAATTGCAACACAGATATTTCAAAACAAATTTTGTAATTTTCATCCTTATTATTCAGAAGTTGTTCAGTTTCCTAACTGAAAATACTTGAATCAGCTATTCGAGACTATGGAAAATAAATATAACAAAGCATTGTAAAAATATTTGGTAAGATTTGATAAAAATGAAAACAATTTTCAATTACTTCGTGGCAGTTAAACCGCGATGGCGTAAAGAGTCAGAGTCGTCAAACTATGGCAAGGGGTTAAACGTCCATAAATCTAGTTTGAAATCATCAAATTTTCAAGCATCCGAACGTCCCGTTTATAAAATCTGCAAACTAAAGTCCCCGTGCGAATCGATACGCGACACACGCGACTTCTACGCGACCAACCCCTACGAGGGTCTCGTACGAACATAACATACTCGGTGGCAAAAGCGAAAGAAATGTGGAGCGCTTGTAAAATGCTCATAACATTCGACGAGACCGAGGCCCGTTAAAAATGCATCAATCATCGTTAACAGGACAACGGGAGCAGCAAAAGGAGCAACAGACTGTCCGATTGTATTTAGGATGCACCAGCTCAACGACGGACTGACAGTCTATGATGAATCGGCGTTGCCCTCAAAATGATACCAAAGACCGTAAAGCACCTAGGAAAATGGGTCATTTCGACAGAGTTATTTACAAAACGTTTAGGGCGATGCTTCCCTGAAAATGGACGCGAACAGGGGGATCCATAATAGCGGAATATCGTTATCGGTCGGCTGTCAGGATGATACACGACTCGACGGCTTCGCGTTTCCCAAGAAAAACTCGTAACAAATTTCGGACCTAGGACAATTTTAGATGCACGAACCAAACGGGAAGCAATCTGTACAAATATTCTGTGTTTCGACAGAGGCAGCTTGACACTGATTTTACGGACGATTAACAATAAAACTACCAGAGAGGGTCAAATGACCCTTTTACAAATTTCCTACCTCAAATGAAAAAAATTGTTAAAATGGTTATCTTAACATCCATATTGATTGTCATCAACATAAAGAATCAATAAGTGTACTTATTTATGTTTCATCGCTTGTTCACTTATTTTTCAACTTCATTTTTAATTTCAAAATAATTGTGCATTATATGTCGGTAGTTTTAGTGTCAATGACCATTTATATTGGAGTTGAAACTAAGATATAAAAATAAGTTTATAAAAACTCGGATCCAGAAAATCCTCCAGACCCAAGAAAAACCTGAATCTAGTTAAGGTTTTAATGTGAGAAATGGAAAGCACGTTTGTTGAATAATTGCATTCCAATTAAACAATAAATTCCGAGTGAACAATATTTGTATCCGAGTTAATAAAAATACTCCAATCGATAAAAACTCGAAGCCAGAAAATCCTCGAGTTCCAAGGAAAACTTCAATATAGCCAAACCTTCAATGTGAAAAATGGAACGCGCACGTGCTGAATAATAGAATTCAATGACACAATAAATTCCGAGTGAACAATATGTGTATCCGAGTTAATGAAAATACTCCAATCGATAAAAACTCGGATCCAGAAAATACTTGAGTTCCAAGGAAAACTTGAATCTAGACAAACCTTGAATATAACAAATGTATCGCTCGTAAACTGAATAATCGCGTTCAAATTAAACAATAAATTCCGGGTGGACAATATCTGTACTGGAGATAATAAAAACCGCGAGTCAACGCTACTGAGTGGCGAAAATTTCAATGCACGATTGCACGTAAATATCCAATTCAAGATCGTGGCGAGGCTGTTTCGTGCAGGCCGATGATCTTCGCGTTTGAAAATAACTCGAAAAATCCGCCGCGATCAATTATCCCGATAAAAAACGTTCGCGTATTTTTCGTGCAACTATTTAGCACGTTTTACGAGACTTTTAAATCACCGGAGGGCTTTGCCCGGAGTGCCGTTGCACCAAGTTAAGGCCTTTCCATCCACCTAATCCAGTTTTGATTATAAATCACTTACAGCTGTCGTTCTGCCGGCGAAACGAAGTTTTCGAAGGCTTCGACACTGGAACGGCCGCGTTTACCGACTGGCCGGCCCGTAATTGAGGGATTTATGTAGAATAAAAAAATATGGATAACGCTGTACCACCGGTAGACAGTCGGTACACCATTTTTAGCTTGATATTTCGCTCCGGCTCGACGAGAGAAAAAAAAAAGTTGCGTGTCACTGCATTCCGTTGCATTTACGCGGCCGTTGCGATAAATCTGCCACGCAATCTGTTTGCGTCGAGAGTCGTGCGATTATCATCCAATTTGTGTTAATCGTACGATGACATCTGGACACGTTTGAAAGGCGACAGCGACTCGGACTTTATCGGCTACGTGCTAAGCGAATTTATTAAGTCTCCTGGAAAGTTCGGTTTTTTATCGCTCTCGCGAGGTTCATTCTGATGTTACTTTAATAGGATACTCCATTCGTAATTATTTCGTTATCAAACATGCACACGCACAGGAAAATAGACAGGCAATTTTAAGATCTCACAAACGTTCTTCGCACGTAGTTCGGTTATCGCATATTCTTTATCCTCTCTTTATTCTTACATGTTTATTAACATATGCCAGTGTTTAATTGCTTATATCTTAAAATATGGAAAGGCTTTTTGATTTTTGTTGGTATAGAGTATCTACAGTCTGAGAGATGTACTACAATATCTATGAGTTTTTTAATTTTCAACTTTAATTTAAAACATACCTTTATACATACCAACAAGTACCTACAATTTTTTGAACCAATTTTTAAATCATGAAGTTTTCAAATTTGTAGATATATTATTTTAGTGTTTCATGTTGATCAGTATCGTAATTATTAAAATCATCAAGTTGTGAAATTTTAATTGTTCATCAATTACGAAAAAAATATGTTCACAAAATCCGAAGATATTGTTCGGGATGTTGTGACAAAAATTCAAGGCTATTCGGATGCAAGGCAGCTAGAAATTTGACTAAACAGTCGTCACATTCTATAACACAGGCAAAAGCAAACCATATTTTTGTTGAGAATGTTTCAATAAATTTCATTGACACATTTATTTTTTAATCTTGATACTGTCGGTCCCAGATACCGACGCTATCCAAACGAATAAGTCCATCGTCGATCACTGGGCACAACGCGTTAACCGGTTAGGCTATCCAAATTCCCCCCGTTATATGACCGAAACCGCATTCGAGGATAAAACTCGTCGAAAAGCGTGCGAATCGCACACGCAGGCATCTGGCCGCATTATTAACGACAGTAGCGCAATTATTTCGCGCCGAAAATGTCTTTTGTTCGAAAGACGTGTTTGTGGGCCGTGCATTTTCGGCGATCCATTGGGTTTCGTCGCCTGTCCCGGTCCCGCTCGTATCCGAACCCCCACGGCGAAACTGGGAAGGGTGTTTCGTTCCCCTCCTCCCTTTTCCTTGGCGGAGTTTAAGCAGAACGTGGTCCTAGACGAGCTACGGGCCTGCCTCGATCCTCTTGGCGAACCCCAAAGCTTCGACGTCCCTCGGGGCTTCGGCACACGATATAATACACGGGAAACTTAACAGGCATCGAGCTTACCGGGAACTCGCACACACACCCCTGCTACTCTCTCCTCTACCCTGTTACTCGGCACGAGTCCCCAATCTACCCCTAGATTCTCTTTCGTCCCTTTTCCTTCTCGTTCTCGACGTGTCCCCTCTCCTTCTCGTTCCCAACGTATCACTCCTTCCCTCTTCATCTCGATGCGTCCCTCTTCCTTCCCCATCCCGGTGTATACGTGTCCGTACACACCCTTACTTACTGACGATTCCACCCTTAAGACTATAAGTCTCGTCGGACAGCGGTCCCCTGCCGATGCACGGTGCGTTAGATGTTTCTGTTTTCGAGTTTCGAGATTTTCGAACACCGTTTCAACCCCCTGCCACGAGCAAGTATGAAAGCCTTCGGAATCGAAGTCGTGGTTTGGACGTTTTAGAAATTCAGGAGTTCCAGAATATTTCAAGGCCGAGGAAATTTTAGAGGTTTAAGAATTTAAGAGGTTCAACTAGTTAACTGTTTGGTTAATCGTGGTTTGGTCGTTTTATAAATTCAGGTGTTCGAGGATTAAGGAGTTTGGGAATATTTGAAGGCCGAGGAAATGTGGAAATCTTTGAGGTTTAAGAATTTGAGAGATTTAACCAATTAACTGTTTGATTAATCGATGTTTGGTCGTTTTATAAATCCAGAAGTTTAAGGATTTAAGAGAAATATTTGAAGGTGGTGGAAATGTGACAATTTCAGAGATTTAAGAACCTGAATGACTTAATCGGTTAAGTGTTTCGACCTCTTTGGAAAATGCATAGTTAAACAGCGTCGGACTTTAGCGATGACGAGTATACTCATCAAACACAGTTAACTGGTAAAAAATTCGCGATTTTAGGAATTTTCTTAGTAAATAATTTAAATACATTATTTACATATACTTTCATTCAATAACTGCTTATAATAAATTAAAAATATATTTGTTACGCACCCTGCACTATTGCAATGTATTTTATTAAAAACCTATTTCTTGATCAATTCTGTAAATTAATTAAAGACGTGTTAGTAACAGAAATTAACCCGTTACGGTGTTATATCGAGCGTGGTTCAACATGGCGTTTTTCTTGCACCATCAAAATACTTTATATAAATAGATTGGTTGAACATGTTTTCATTTCTGTGTCACTTGTAAGAAATTAAAAACATGTTTGTTACGTACCGTGCACTTTTGCAAAGCATTTTATTGAAACCCCAATTCTTGATCTATTCCGTAAATTAATTAAGGAGTCGTCTGTGAAAGAAACGAAGGAGCGTAAAGGGTTAAGAGGTAGAGAGAAAAGAGTTCGTGGCGAGTCAGAGAGGTATCGAGCGATCGTAGTTTCGTAGAATCGAACGTCGCGTCGCCGCCTGATCCGCGAATTCGCTCTAATTCGCGGGTCTCCAATGATACCGTCGGGCAGAGGGCCTCCTGAATGCATGGCAACGTCAAATAACAACAAGTACATTACGTCAGGTTAGCATGATTCATAGGAGATAACGTCGTGGCAAGATAATTACGGTTGTTACGAGCAAACAAAGCGGAGGCGCGCAGCTACGGAACTGCCGTCTCTATCGACCGCTCGAATACGCTTCGACGATCAACGCCGCCACAATCAACGCTCGATTCAACCACCGGCAACCTAACGGCCCCGACATTACCACGGACTAACTATTCGAGTCTGCTCGTTGTTGTAAAAACGACGGAAATTCTGTTTGACGTATCGTTACCGGACACGTATCGGATAATCGACTCGTCTACGTCGATTCGCGGCATCGATCGGCCATTCTGCGATCTTTAAATAAATTTCAACCGGGAGGTGTACACTCGGCAGCAACGTATCCTTCTTCAAGATTAATCCATTTGCTACCACGATCCACAAATGAAGACTTTAATATATTTTTGTATATGTATTCTTAAAAATGTAGTTGAAAAATTAACACATATTCGTCCGGTCACTTTTTGTGATATACAATTCACGAATTTTCGTCATTTGGCTGTGGGTGATTCTTTGAAAAATGACGAATTCTCGTCAAGCGGACGAATATGTGTTGATGAACGATGAAACTTGAATTAACCACCTGCATTGGAATTTATTCTGCAAGTGCGTCAGACATAACGAACTATTCACTCCTACAACATTAAGGTGATTAAAAAAGGTTCGAATGTCTACAATGTTTTGCATTTAGCGATTCTCAACAAAGTATATTACAGTTAGACCGAAATTGAATATTCGACCGTATTAAAAATGTAGAAAAGTATTACTGTACTTGAACCAGGAGTACGTCACGTGTGTAGCGCGTTATTCCAGCGCAAGTGGTTAATGTACACATTAATTCCGTATCTTGGTGAAAACCAACATAAATTTCAAAAAAGCCACCTTCGCATAATTTCTAACTTAACATTACGAACTCGTTAAATGGTCATTTTGAATACATTCGTAGGTTAGTATTAAACCGAACAACCTATTCTACACTAATATATCGTTTTTTGAACCGTCGTGCTGCCTTCGAAAAAATCATTGAGTAGAGCACGATACAACAGAAATTACGTTCCGAACAACCTGATACAATTCGAGATTTCGTTCAAAAATTTTCAAACCTCGCAAAGTCCCTAGGATCGTAAAGGGCGTTCGATAGGGAAGGTAGATTCGCTGTCGACTGTACGCGTATGATTATCTCGATGCGTGTCAGCAACGGTTAAGCCGAAATCCATGAAATTACACGGTACAACAACATTGTACGAGCCGGTCGTCGTTCTCGCGACTCGCCGGGCTGAATCGCGATATCCCCGCGATAATACACGAACGCTGTCGAGCGTATTTTTATTTGTGCTCATAATTATGAAAGTGGTCAAACATTCGAATAGATTAAAAAATATTTGTACAATATGCGACATTTTAAAATGGAATTCTATTGATCTCGATTAATGAACATTTATTATTGAACATGAAGTTTTGTGCGATTCTCGTACAAAAATGTTGTTTTTGAAGTTTGAATTGTATTGGACCATTTTCAAAATTTAATTGCATTATCTATAAATGACTTAAAGCAATTAACTACAGTTTTATTAGGAACAATGATTTCAATGAAATAATTTATGATTTTAATTATTTTTAAAAAGTAATCCACTGTTATCATTTTAGGCTTTTATCATGCGTTTTGAGGTTCTTAAAATGTTCCCGAAAAACTGGAGGGACGTAGGGTAGTAAACACGGAATATCCTTAGTTGTGGTGCATAATGGAAGTAATTTCATATTTCCGTATATTTTTGTTCTGATAAACTCAATTTTCTTACATTTTTGACTTAGACCGCTTTCATAATTAACACTGAATGAATTCCATATAATGTTGAAACAACAACCGCTATCTAATGGTTCATTTTTGACAATATCGTAAAAATTGTATTGTATTAATTTAGTTTCAAATAATGTAGTGTGAAATAACTGGTAAACTCGTTTTTTTTTTTAACTTTGATGTAGACCTCTTTCATAATTAACACTAAATAAATTCCATATAATGTTGAAACAGCTAATGGTTCATTCTTGACAATATCGTAAAAATTGTATTGTATTCATTTAGTTTCAAATAATGTAGTGTGAAATAACTGATAAACTCGTTTTTTTTTTAACTTTAATGTAGACCTCTTTCATAATTAACACTAAATAAATTCCATATAATGTTGAAACAGCTAATGGTTCATTCTTGACAATATCGTAAAAATTGTATTGTATTCATTTAGTTTCAAATAATGTGGTGTGAAATAATTGGTAAACTCGTTTTTTTTTTAAACTTTGACTTAGAGCAGAGTCATAATTATAGGCACATTTCTTCCTCCGCCTCCTCCTCACCGTCGTTCGCGCATCCGGAGGCCAAGGGTCAGCCAAAGTCGGCGACCAATGTAATTTCGTCCGCTTTTTATTGGGACTTTAAGGCAGTAAGCCACTTAGATTTAATAGCGCGACCGCGTTATGGCTAGCCGTCCGTGACAGAAAGAGAAAATAAACGGCGAACGAAAAGAGGCCGATATATTCTGACGTAAACGGGAACGAAGAAAAGCGAGCTTGATACGAACGGATGAATGTCGTTTACTGAAAGTCCCTGTTTCTCAGTATTCCCATGTCCTGCAGTCCCTACATCCTAAAGCTCCAATGTTTCAATGTCCCTGTTTCTTAATATTCTAATGTCCCAAAGATCCAAATCTCAGAGTCCATTTATAACAAAATACGTATATTCCCAAATTCACAATTAGTAATCTCAATATTGCTATTTGCCAATATTTTAATGTCCCTAAAATCTTCATTTCGTAGAAACATCCAATGTCTTATACTTTCAATATTCAAAAATTCCACTACCCCAAATACCTATTTTCCAAAAACTTCCAATATTCCAAACTTACAATGTCCAAAAATTCCACTATCCCAACTTCTCAATATCCCAAATCCCCATTTCCCAAAAACTTCTAATATTCTAAACTTGCAATTGTCCAAAATTCAGCTATCCCAACTTCCCGACATCCCAAATCCCTATATCCCGAAATCCCTATTTCCCAAAAACTTCCAATGTTCCAAATTTGCAATGTCCCAAAATTCCACTATCCCAACCTTCCAATATCCCAAATCCCTATTTCCCAAAAACTTCTAATATTCTAAACTTGCAATATTTCAAAATTCAGCTATCCCAACTTCCCGACATCCCAAATTCCTATTTCCCAAAAATTTCCAATGTTCCAAATTTGCAATGTCCCAAAATTCCACTGTCCCAACTTCCCAATATCCCAAATCCCAATTTTCCAAAAATTTCCAATATTCGAAACTTGCAATATCCCAAAATTCCGCTATCCCAAATTCCCGATATCCCAAATCCCTATATCCCGAAATTCCTATTTCCCAAAGACTAAACTATAACCATAAACGGCGAACGGAAAGTGGCCGAGGTATTCTGACGTAAACGGGAACGAAGAAAAGCGAGCTTGATACGAACGGATGAATGTCTTTTACTGTTTTAGTTATGGAGAAGAACTCTGTAGGCGACCGGCCACGATTATGGAATGTTAAAGTTATGGAATGTTAAAGATACGGAGGAGAGCACATATGACAGGAAGTTTTTCGTCGCTGACGGGATACGGAACGAAGTAGAAAATTATTTAACCTGTAATTACTACTATCATGTTATACTTAACGTTGTACTTATGAAGGTACTACGCGATTATAGCTACCGGGTAAGAGTAATATACGTTCTTTTTATTCGGACATCTGGTGTATAATCGAGATACAACCAATGCACGCGGTTTGTAATGTCCGATGGTAAAAGGTAAAATTACCGACAAGGTTCACCTGTTTTCCATGTCCAAATATTTCAAAATTTGCATCTGTTCGAGGACAAATCATACATCGTTGGCTTTTGAAATACTCATATCCAAAGTTTATAGATCAGAGAATCATCAAATCTCAAGAACTCATCTCAAAAATTTCTGTATTACATTACCCTGAAGGCGCTATGTTCTAAAATTGCGACATTACACAACGTACAAATATTCCCAAATTGCAATATTTAAAAATTCCAATGTCCGACAGTCTCTATATCCTAAACTTCTATTACCAAGGTCCCTATATCACAATATATCAAAGCTCCAACACTAAAAAAATTTCCATATTCCAAGATCTCAAACTTCAAATATCTCGATTTCTCCATATCTCAAAATTCTAATGTACCAATGTCTCTATATTCCCAACTTCCACCATCTTAAAGTCCCTACGTACCAGTATGTCGAAACTCCAACACCTCAAAGTGTCCAAATTCCAAGGTCCCAAAATTCAAGCATCCCGAAATTCCTACATCTCAAAATTCAAGTACCCCGAAATTCCTACATATCAAAATTCGAGTATGTCAAAATCCCTGTATCTCAAAATTCTAACAATCTAAAGTTCCTCAATCCGAAAATTTCACCACTCCAAAGTTCTAACATCCCAACATCTCGAACTCCCAGCGTTCCAAATGTCCCACATCACCCCACAATTCCCGCCATCAAGAAACCCCGACATCGGCCAAATTCCGAAAATCTCAAATCTCCAAAAGATCGAACGTCGCAAAATGGCGAATCGCCCACGAACCATAACCGAAAACCCCGTCGGTCGTTCACCGGCGGCAAAGAGAAATACCGTCTCCGCCCACGTGGTCAAAAAGCAAATAATATAGTCGAATCCAGCCTAACCGCGCCGCCGCGACCAAATAATTCCGAGCGGCGTGGCCGAACTCCGTTGCACCAGATCCACTAGGAAACGTCGGGTATACTCGTTTAACCGGTGAGCCAGAGGTGGGAATAAAAAGAACGGTGACGCGAAAGCGAAGGCGGGCGAGTAACTTGAAAGAAAGGTAAAAGGAGGCGAAGGTATGAAAGAAGACGGCACGGAAGACGGCTGAGAAAAGAAAAAGAAAGACGAGTGTGAGAGAGAGAGGGAGTAAGAGAGTGATGGAGGAAAGGAGAAGGATCGAGATCCGTCGGCGAAGAGGAAAGGTGGTTGAACGAAGGGCACGAAACGCGTGGAACGGAACGAAATTCCTGGCCAACCGGTGTACCGTGGTATTAACCCAGTTCAACCTGGGCATTATTGATTTCGACGCCGGCCAGACGGTGTGAACGAAGTTTCATTCTTAATACTTTTCAAGCCACGGACGTAAGCGTGCACAGTTTGCTGGCAGCGTGCAACTGCCGATCGATTATATCGAACAACAACAGAGAGAGTGTCTGTCCGACTCTCTCCGATCCGAGCCCTTCAATTTCTCTTTGTTTCGATCGTGGACCGGCAACGCGGCTTACTTTCTTATTACCTGCTCGTTATCACGATTCTTCCGACCGAACGCTTTTCTTTAAACGACGTGGATCGAGCGATACGTTCCTTTTATTGTATCGCCGCGTTCATCCGGCTCGACTTCGTTACCTTTCGAGCGTGGTCTAGTTCTTTGTGCTTCGAGAGTGGTCTAGTTCTTTGTGTTCAGAGTGTGATCTAGTTCTTTGTTTCTGCAAGCGCGATGACGAATTTTTGAGTGCGGGTGGTTGAATCTGTGACGATGTCAATGTTTGTCTTAACGATAGTACTACCGGATAAATGGACACTTTTGAATTGAAAATAAAGGGAAATCTAAGTTAACGATATCACAAAATTCTAATACACCGATTGTCCACATATTGTAAAATTCCAAGGTCTTACAGACGTTTTATGCCAAGATCTTTATTTCCCAAAAACTTCGAATATCTCGCTAGGTCCCAATATCAGAAAATTCGAAAATATCCCACAGCCTCAATATTTCAATGTCCCTGTTTCTTAATACTCTAATGTCCCAAAGATGCAAACCTCAGAGTCAATTATACAAAAATACGTATATTCACAAATTCACAATTGGCAATCTCAAAATTGCTATTTCCCAATATTTTAATATCCTATACTTCCAATAATCCAAAGTTCCACTATCCCAACTTCTCTATATTCCAAATCTCAATATCCCAAAATCCCAATATCCCAAAATCCCAATATCCCAAAATCCCAATATCCCAAAATCCCAATATCCCAAAATCCCTATTTCCAAAAAACTTCCAATGTACCGAACTACCAATATCCCAAAATTCCACTATTCTAACTTTCCAATATTCCAAACCACTATAACCTAAAATACTTATTTCTCAAAAACTACCAATATTCCAAGTTTGCAATATCCCAAATTCCCAATACCCCAAATCCCTATTTCCCAAAAACTTCCAATGTTCCAAACTTGCAATATCCCAAAATTCCACTGACCCAACTTCCCAACATCCCAAACCCCTATATCCCGAAATCCCTATTTCCCAAAAACTACCAATACCCCAAAATTCTAATATCCCAAACATCAAATATTCCAAATTCCCTATATCCCAGATCCTCAATTTCCCAGATACTTCAAACGTCCCAAATTACCATTATCCCCAAATTCCAATATCCCAGCACCCCACATTCCAACCTTTCGGCACCCCAATGTCCCGCATCATAAAATCCCAAAATCATTAACAAAATACTTAGGCCGATCACGTGCGCGCGTATCTTCCGGAAAAGCGTATTTTTTTCGCGAAACTGCATAATCATGATGGGTACATCGACGTCGCAGCGGGTACTCGGAAACAATTTAATTGCAGGAACAGCCCGAACGGTCAACCGGGCCCTCGACGAAACGCATTCTTACGAAATCGTTTCGCAGGAATGTGATCCGGGTTCTGGACGGGCGATATTTCAGTCCGGCCATCCAGATCGCAAGGTCGTTCGTGAGCGGCCACGAAAAAGGAGAGGAAGAAAAAGAGGCTTCAAGGTGTACGGAACCGGGGCAAAATGGCAGACCGAGAGACCGGAGGAGGTGGTCTGTTTGGTTTCGCGCGATCAACCGGTCCCCCAACCTTTCTATATTAATTATCATACTCGACTGTGGCGGTCCATTTGTGTTAGTCACACGGCTTCTGGAATGTTTAGATACAGCACTGTCCGTGGAATCTTTGACTTGAACATTTTTACCTACCTACGCGGACGCGGCGAATACTTTCAGAGAAAGCGACGTTCTTTGATCTTCTCGATTATCGTGATTTTTTATGAATCGAACGGAATAAAATTAGTTCTTTACGAACATCTATGACCGATTATTGTCGGGAAGAAAATTTTTGTTCGTCGGAGATTTTTTGATTCGTCGAAGCATGGAGACTGTATTATATTTTATTACTATGGATTATATTTCATCGTAATAGATTTAAATCTTTAGCGTTCGTGGTACAGGGACTTTTGGTTGGAATGTTTAATTAAATTGGGGCAGGTTTCGTGATTAAGCCTCTGTGACATGATTTTATGAGCTCTGACTATTTTTAACTGTTTTTTTGGACTATTTGATTCAGTAATTTTAACTATTTTTTTGAACTACTTTTTTAAATGTTTTTAACTATTTTTGCAAGTAACTTTAATAAGAAGCGATTTCTGGTTGGAGCATTTTCTGACTAATAAATGGTTCCTGTTTTTAAAATATGAAGCTATATTATATGATATCGCGAATTTGCAGTACTTTGGAAAGGCATAAGATTTTAATCATAAGCAAAAACAAGAAATATTTTCAGCAGCTTTAATGAAATGTTTAAGTATTCCAAAATTCCGATGTGCGAAAGTTCACAAATTTTTAATTTCAAAGGCTTTAAGTAGAAAAGCTCCGCAGTCTCAAGATTCCAAAATACTTAAATACCATAGTCGTAATATCACATAATCGCAAACTTATAAAATCAAACAATTTCAAAATCCCAAAGTCCTAAAATATAAAGGTTAAAAATACCAAACTTCTAAAATGTAAAAGTTCCAAAACCCCAAGGTTCTCAAATCTAAAATATTCAAAATGCCACGCTTAAAAAATCCAAAAGTTCTATCCCCAAACGTAAAAATCCCAAAATTCCCAAGTCCCGAACCCGAAGATACCAAAACTAGTCTCGAAATCTGATAATTCCTAAGACGCAAGGCGAAAGACCTAAAAATATCCAACACTTCCAAAGAACCCACAGGTCCATTCATCCGAAAGCTGCCAAAACTCTACGGTGAAATTAACGTCACGTTCTTACACACCTAAATTCTTCACCGTCTAAATTTACAAGCGACAGACATCCTTCAACGTTCCTCTAAAACGCGAAGTATCGTTTCAATGACTTTTGAAACATTCCTGCCCACTAGACGTCATATTCGACGAAAGGCACCGCGTTTACCCACTTACGTACATTCTTCGGCGTTTCTTTTTTCTGAAAACGTCGCGGCAAAGAAACTCGAACGTTACAACGACACAGGAGAGCAACAACCACGAGGCGAACACGAGTTATTGGACGAGCAAGATTTCAGAATTCCTTTCATTAACGATAACATGCAAATCGTATGCAAACATCATGCAAATAATGTCGCGCGAGCTTTTTCTCCTTGGAACTTTTTGGAGCGTAAGTAATCTCGGGAACGCGTTCACCGTTTCCGCAAAATGTCGCTAACGAAATTACGCGGTAACAACGACTCTGTATCTTTTACTCCGGAGAGTTTCTTCTCGCGGGATAAAAACGAGTCCGCGTAAGTGGAGGTTTGACTAACCACAGAGTGGAAGTCCGCGCGATATAATGCGACTCTTCAAGGTGAGCCGAGCCGAGAGACATCGTCTGCCAGTTTTATGTAAAACGATTTCCAGTAACGCGACTCCGTGTTCCAGACACCCGAGATGCAATCTGTTAACCGGTCTTCGCGGACGTAATCGGCCAATATTATTTCCTTAATCGGTTCTCAGTTACCCGTTAATTCTTAGTAATGATTCGTTATCGATGCTATATCGCGATCCGTTAACGAGTTCCATTAAAACACGATTATGTCGGGTATCCTATCGGCAGGTTGTGTACTTTAGGATGTTGGCGAACATTCGAATGCTTCGCCATTTAGGGTTTTGTCGAATTTTTGTTGGGGTAAGTTTTCGGGGATTCGCCTATATCCGCATTCCCATATTTACGTATATTCCTAAATTTTCCAAACATCTCAAACTTCTAAAATCTTCTGACTTTTTTTTTAATTTTCCAAACTTATCAGATTTCTCAAACTCCCAAATCACCTAACTTTCTCGCATTCTCAAATCCGGTAGTTTTCTAAAATTTCTTATATCTTCTAACTTTCTACTATTTTGTAAAATTTATCAAGTTTCTCACGTTCTCAAATTCATAAATTCTTCAACTTTCTCGAATTCTTGAATCTTTTAATTTTCTGAAAATTCTCAAATCTTGTAACTTTTTCAAGTTTTTCACGCTTATCAAATTTCACGAATCCCGCAATTTTTTCAAATTCTTAAATCCCTCGACTTTCTCAAATTGTCAAATCCTTCAACTTTCTCACATTCTGAAAACGTTTAATTCCCTGAAACTTCTCAAATTATCCAATTTCCTCCAATTTTTCGAACTTATATTTCACAAATTCTCAAATCCCTCAACATTTTCAAATTCTCAAAACCTTCAAGTTTTTCAGTTCTCAAATCCCTCAATTTTCACGAATTCTCAAATCCTTTAATTCTCTGAAACTTCTCAAATCGTCAAAGTTTCTTCAATTTCTCGAACTTGTTAAAATTCCCAAATTTCTCGAATTCCCTAAACGTCCCGACTGCTAAATTCTCAGCTTTCAATTTTCCCAAACGTCTCGAGCATCTCAAATGTCAGATACTCCTGTTATCGAATCTTCATCAATTGTCATTAACTGTCGATAAATCTTAAGCAAACGCTAAAATATCAATGAGATGTCGCTAATCGATAGTGGCATTTGTGTCTCCTATCCAACGAAAATCGTTGATCCCGATTCCCACGAAATAAGTCGTTAACCTGTACTGTCCGTGGTGCAGATCGCTTTTCCTAATTCGCCAGCTCACCTGGCAAGAAACAGCCTCGAAAACCACGTGTAAAAACCTAACCGTGATTGTCCGTGCTCCGAGGATACGGTTAGTTAGGGGTGGCACAAGAAGCCCCGGTTAAAATTGAAAATTACACCGGCAAACAACGGTTATGATAATACGTCACGTTACTGGCTATGCCACGGACAATTTTCAGCAAATTCGAGCGAGGACACGCGAGGCCCAGCGAGTTTCCTTCAAATTAGAGGAAACAACTTGCTTGCTCGCTTTTAATTCAGACATCGACCGCGCGGATCGTTGCTAATTTTCGAGGGTGAGTCGTTCGGTTTCCAGGTGATAATTTGGTCGCGTGAACGAACAGGAAGTACAAGGTAGTGGTACTAATTAACGGAATGAGGATGGTCGTGCAAATGTATTTTATGGTAGAACACGAAGAAATGCTTGAAGAGAAATACGAAGAAATTGCATGGAAATTTGTTCTGTCCTTAAAGGGTTATAAATAGAATATGTTGCTTATATTTGGTGTATTTTATATTAATAGTATGTGCGAAGTTTGTACTAGGTTTTAGGTTTGTTTTATTTGTAAGTATGAAGAACTGTTTAAACATTAGAAATATGTTTGGAGAAAAATTGCGTATTTGGAAATCTTTGAACTCTCAGATATCTAAATCCCTAGATCTATTCTAGGTTGTCAAATTCATAGATCTCGAGGTTTTCAAATTTCTTGGATTCTCAGATTGCTAGGTTCCCAGATTTTTGGTTTCCGAATTCCTAGGTTCCTCACTTCCTAAACCATCGAATCTCTAGATTATGTCTCCAGGTTCTCAAATTCTAAGATCCTCAGATTTCGAGATTCCCAATCCCCGGAACTCCTACATATCTAAACTATCAGATTCCTAGAGCATCAAATCCTTACGTTCCCAAATATCTAGATTGTCATACCCTTATATTCCTACAATATTTATATCCCCAAATTTTTATTCAAACGTCGTCTGATTCTTTCTTATAGAAAGAAGATCAGGTTTCCTAATCCCTCGATTCCCAAATACCTACGTCCTTAAATTCCAAAGTTCACAAATTCCAAATACCTATATCCCAACGTCGTGAATCGTCGAATCTTTACATTCTCAAATCACTAAATCCCCAAACTTTAGGAGCCCCAAATTACAGAGTCTTGAAATTCGTAAACTTTCCAGATCGTCAAATTCCTAGATTCCTACGTTACTATGTTCCCAAATCTCTGGATCCTTACATTATTATGTTCCCAAATCCCTAGATCCCTGCACAGCTACGTTCTCAAATCCCCAGACCACACACAGCTACATTCTCAAATCCCTATATCCCTGCACAGCAACGTTCTCAAATCTCCAGATCCCTACACAGCAACATTCCAAATTTTCCTAGCTCCCAAATGACTAGATCTTGAAATCTGAACATCCCAAAATTCCTACATTCCTGCACCCACGCATGTCCAGATTTCTGGATCTCCACATTCCGAAGTCACCAATTTCTCTATCACCGTTTGTTGAATCTATAATCCCCAAATTATTGAATCTATAAAACGAATAAAATAAATGAAAATTGTTGTCTCCGTAAAGTATATCAACCGACGAAAGGTGTCATTCCCCGGTGTCGCTATAGTTTTCGTAGGTAAGGCGGATTTGCTCACAGCTGTACGATCACGTATACACAGACAGAAACACCGGCAAAGCCACCCACCTAGCTATTCCGCATTCCTCGAATCTCCATTTACCAAACAGCCTCGCCGGCGAGAGTCAACCTCGAGTGTTTCTCAATGCTTCTCACCGTCAACAATAAGCCACGATCGAATATCAAAGAGTCGAATTCATTGGCCGTTTATCGTCGATTAATACCGGTTGTATCAATCGCCTAACGATAATCGTACGCATCGATTGCCAACGCGCTAGTCTTTCGTAATCGTCGTTAATTCGAGAACCTCGAGGTTCTTGAGGTCCCCGGTTACCGCGGTGCAAAAGCACGCCCGGTGATTAATCGACGTACGCGTATGGAAGTCATAATCGCCGTTTATGTCACGCCGCTAATAAATCTCTTTTTAAAACGGAGACACCGGCCGCACTTGCCCCAACGAAATCGATTAATCACGGGACGAACAATCGGCCAACAATGAACGGTGGCATCGTTTATAAACATAAATCGCATAGCGTTTCGCGAACGGCCACCGATCCGCCAAATCGTACTAATAAGCAACAAAATATATTGTATTAACACATCGTATACCTTAGACGAGTTCTAGTGGTCGTGTTAACCCCTTTCTGGAAAATGTTGCTATTGAATTGTATACGACCCGATCAACGAATACTTGGAACCATTATTTGTAACGCGGCAAATACGAAAATAGTATTGAGATTTTTTTTTAGATTCATTCTTGTATGATTGTGTTCATTAGTAAGTATTAAACTAATGTTCGAGAGTGACCGGTACTCTGAATCTTGAAGAATAATGTTCAAGAAATTATTATTATTGATCGACGAAGAGTAAAAAGGTGCATGGAACTTTTATTTGTAGTACAATAAAGAAGCAAATATTTCCATTTGCGATGGATTTGTTTTGTACACAAATTTGTCGATAAGAAAATATTGTATAGTATAATACATGTTCAATAGTGATTGATACTCTTGTTTTTAGAATCTTAACAAATATCGTCCAATGAATTGTTATTATTGATCAATGTAGAGTAAAAAGGTACTTCAAAGGTAATTTTCTAAAAAAAAACTGTACGTACCAGAGAAAAACGGATTCGTATTCAGCTCGCGAAAATCTATAAGAATGTCATAGTGGCGGTCAAGATAAATCGAAAAAGTCAAAATTTGTTGTACAGCGTTATCGAAAACGCATAAGATAAGTTTGTCATCGCGGAGGAAATAAAATGTTCGATTTCGAACGCGGAATACAAAGCTCGATCGAATCTCGGTGACGAATGGAGAACGAGAGACGAAAGAAAGATGCGATAACTATGTGGAAAGCAGAGCGTGCGACGTCAGGTATTTTCGTTCGCTTCCTGTGTCCCACTAGCCTTATATCGAGTTTACAACGACTTCCGGTTGATCGTTCTCGCGTGAAGAGAAACAACGACACGCGATTCTTTCCGCGAACGATCGGAATCGCTTGGCCGAAGACATTGCAACGAGTTCAAAACACCAGGAACAATGAACGATCTACAAGATCGTTACGTATTGTCGCTTGATCGCAATTAAATCAGATCCAACGCGTTCCGCGTACCAGAATAATCGGCCGAGATTTAATTAACTGGGAATCGATTAACGAGCGTCTTCGGCCTAACAAGAGAAACCCACCCGAGGCGTTACCCCATTAAGTCACAGAGTATCTGTGTTTGACGAACCTAATCTTTTCGTACGGTTACGAGATACCTCCGTTAATTGTTTTTACGAAATTGTTCATTCGATAATGATATATGACGCGAACCAAATTGCTGAGACACGAATCTTTTTCAGAGACACGAATTTTTGCATATGTAGATACGAAGATTACATATTTTTTTTTCTTTATTCAAATTAGTTCAATCAGCAATGTTAAATTGTATTTTAAATAGGCGCGTACAATTTTATATTTAATTGAATATTTCAATCGAGAACTATGTATGTATATACAATACAATAGTAGATACATATACATATACAATCATACATATTGTATGTATGTATACTATATACATTGTATATACAACTATATATAAATATATAATATATAAAACTAAAAATATATAACTATACATATACAATCGTATGATATACATAAATCGTATGAATTTTCAAGTTCAAAAACTTTTGCAAATTTATGAGTTTTACATTTATCCCTGTCAGATGAATTATTAGATATTGCAAATATGAAATAGATAATTAAACACTGAAAATTGAGCGATTTTGAGAAATGTAAAAGATTGGAAGATTTCGAATTCGGAGGCTTGAAAATTGTAGCATTTGGAAGTTCAATAACCTGATCTTGAAAGCATGAAAACAATGTAGTTTAACGAATTTAGGAATTTAATAATTTGAAAAATAAAAAATTCTGAAAGTTAAAAATTTGAAAATGCGAATTTGACGAGTAGAGAATCTGCAAATATAAAAACAGCGAAGTGAGAAATTAAATATTGAAATTTGTTGAACAAACAATCTGGAAATGTAAGAATTTGAGAATCTGCAGTTTTAAGTCAAATATTACGTCGTATTTCAAATACCGAAGCGAATGATCTCATAACGAATGCTTTTCCGAGATAACGATAAAATAACCTATTTGATAGATGATCGCATTTCGTTGACCTCAAAGTAACAATACTATCTAATACGCTGCTTTGTTCGTTCTTCTCGCAAGGACAATATATTGTAACTAAAATAATTTGATTTCATGAAACGTGGGATTTAACTGATACCTTTCTGATATCCAGATGTTAAAAATTGCAAGGTACCATTGTTTCTAACAATGCAGTAAAATAATCTATTTGATATTTTACTACATCCTCTGTTCTCGAAGCGACAGTGTCATTCAATAAGTGCCATGCTTTGTTCACTGCCCACAAAGACAGTATATCGTTATATGATTACGCTTTGTGAAACGAAATTGGAATTTACCCGATAGACCTATGATATCGTGTTAAAAATTTTAAGGGCGTCCTTATTTCTAACAATACAACGAGATAATCTATTTGATACTTTATTCCATTCGATGTTCTAAAAGTAATAATACTATTATTAGATAGATACTTTTCGTAGAATAGACAGTTTTCGTTCATTTTCTGGACAGACGGTGAAACGTTATCAAATAATTTCGCTTCAAAATATGATGAGAGAAGTTAAGAGTTTAAAATTCCCAAATCGCTTGTTTGTAAATTTGTAAGAGAGGAAATTTTCAAATTCCCAAAACCTTAATTTCCACATCTACAAAAGTTGGGATTTTGAAATTATCAAATCCCTAGTTTCGAAAAACTTCAAGAATCGAAATTTTTTATTTTCCACAATCTTAAACAATTTTTCCAAATTCCCAAATTCTGAATTTCTACATTTATAAAAATTGGGATTATCAAGTTCCCAAACTCTCGGTTCCTCAATTTTTAAGATTTTAAATTCTGAAATCTCCAACTTTCCAAAATTCCAAATTTCTATATTTTTGACAGTTAAAATTGTCAAGTTCCCAAATTTGCGACTCCTAAATTTTCTAATTACCAAATCCCTAATTTCTAAATTCCCAAAAATCGAGAATTTCAAACTCCCATTTCCTACATCCTTCTACTCCCAAATTCCTGATTTCTATATTTCCAAAAATCGAAACTTTCAAATTAGCAACTCCCCAAATTTCCAATTTCCCGATACCTAATTTTCCGAAAATTAAAATTTCCAAATTCTCATATCCTAAATCCTCCAACTCCCAAATTCCTCATTTCTAAATCCTCCGACTCCCGAATTCCAAATTTCTAAATTATCAAACCCCCGAATCCTCGAATTTCCGACACCTCGATCCCCAAACTTCCGAATTCCCCCAAAAACCACTGGATCCCCGACTAACGCAACCGGTATGTCGACATTCCCGCTAGAACCGCGTAACCGATCGCACCCTGCACAAGAACCCTGGTTGCTCCCGACGCAACTAGATAACGTTAACTGGTCGTCCGCTAACTGGTTACAAAACCTCTCTAAAACGCATTAATCTTGTTGCTCACAATAATCTACACGGCACTTAATCTTGTCGAAGCAGCGGCTTTCAGTCGGTAAAATTTAAGTCGACAACGTCGGCACGCTTTAAACAAAATCTTTCAATGTCATACCTCTAACGAGACAACTAGTTTCTTCCACACGCGTGGACGTGTCAGGTTGCAACTTGTCATCAAATGCTTGTCATCAACGGTATTGGTCAACCGTGGAAACTAATCTGTTGGTTAGTCATCGCGTAACATCGAACAATTCACGCGTCTCAGAAATATTACAAGCAGCGCCATGTGGACGTGGAGGCTTTTAAACGCGAGGACAAAACCCATTTACCTAGTAGCCATAAATGAAAACGATTCACGGGGAAGCCTCGGAAGAATGCTCGACAAAGATCGCCGGGAATCTCACGAGCTTTCTACGTGACAAATCTTCCGCGATACGTGTACTAAACAATGCATCGTGAACGTACATATTATGTTACTTTATGGGAAGCGTACGTGCGCGGATACGTTTCTTGCGTTTCTCGACGTTGAATTAGTAACGTTCCAACGATTTTTATTTCGCGTGGAACTCGTTGTACCCGGCGACCTTACGCGCTAAGAACGGTAACAATGGCCCGTCGGGAGATTTATTTGGACATAGGTCGACATAAACGGTGATAAGATCATAAGACGAATTTAAGGAAATAATCTTGTTTCCGAGAAAATATGAACGTGAGACAAATTCTAGCGATCGGTACAGTCGAGCAAGCTGTACGACATACAGACAGATTGTGGGAATCCAACGAATCTAGGGATATTTAAGTAGAATCTGAAGGAATCGGTGTGACTAGGGAGAGCTTAAAGATGTACGAAGTGCGTTCAAATTTACTAAATAAATAATTCACATTAATACAGCTTATTTATTTTTTAACGAAAGAAAGATGATTGTATATTCGAAAATTCTATGAACATAGATTACCAAATGTGAGAGATTAATCATTTTTTGGTTTAGTGCGATGTTGGCTATATTGGAAGATGATAGCAAGCATGTTGATTTGAAAAGAGTCTAGATCTACATTCTTAATGTGACACCATTAACATTAATTGACACTTATTGAAAAAAGTTAATAATTTACTTGGTTTAGTGCAATGTTCAGTACATTGGAAGATGATAGTAAGGACCTAGGGAGAATTTAGGAAAACTTGAGTAGAATTTGGAAAAGTACATAGAGAATCTAGGCTTTCTTGACCTAAGAAAGACTTGGATCAATAAAAAGTCTAAGCCTAGAAGAAATCTGAACTTAGAAGGAATCTAAAACTACGGAAAATGTAGGTCTAAGAAAAACCTAGAACCGCAGATAATGAAAACGTAAAAGAACTCTAAACTTCGACGAAATCTCGATGTAAGAAAACCCTAGATCCACATTCTAAATGTGGCACCATTCCAGCAAGAAAAGCATAAATTAAATATTTTGAACAAAAAGAAGCGAATTACTATTTTTCACCGTCCAAGTGAGTTCCTAAATTAACAAAGATTGTTCTAGAAGATTCCTAGATTATTCTACATTCCGACAAGAAGGAAATACGTGACCTAAAACGAGACACACGAATCACTATATACAGTACTGTAGCCTGTTCCCTTCGACCGGCACGTTCAATTTCGAAACGTTGAAAGAGTTGTTGCTCACAGGCCGAAATTGTCTAACGAACGAAGAAGAGAACAAGGGGAAACGGACACACGCGGAAAGGACGTTCCAGGTTTCGCAGCGAGATAAAAAATCATTTTCGCGTCGTTTCTTTGGGCGCAAATTAAATCCCGGGAACAATGTTGCGCGTGCAGTTGCGCCGTAGCCGGCGCGGAAAATTATTTTTTGCAGACGTCCGTCGGATTATTTTCTTCGAAGCAGAAGCGCACAGTAGAATGCTCAAAGGCATCCCAACGTGCGCGTAACAGAGACGGCGAAATAAAATGGAAGTCGCGGGGAACGGCTCAAAAAATATAGAGAACGCGGTCCTTTCTTTCCCGTGTAGCAGCGAAAAGCGGAACGACGGAAAGAGAAAAGAAAAACATATTTTTTTTCGTGCTTTCATAACACCGCTACACGCTCCTCTACCTAGTTTCTCGCTCCAAAATAATTGTAATTCGTTTTGCTCGGACACGATGAAACAACTCTATCTTTCTTTACTTTGTTGCTTTCGTAAAGCTCGACGCGGTGACAAAGACCCAAGCTGATGCTGTTATGGCAATGTCGGAAAATGGACGCTGATCATTGTACCGGAGTTTCGGATCGATGGCATTACCGGAGAGAATATAATAATTTCATTCGCATATTTTCTACAGGGTGAGTCAAAATTATGTGAATGATCTTAGTTTTGTTTCGTTTTCTCGAAGAGCTCAAGGACAGAACAAAAGGCGTGATATACAATATTTCCCCAGAAATGCGTGTTCTGGTACTAAATTGTACTGCTGAACCTTGGTTTGGATGCATTAATAGTGGTCTGGTTTTATAACAACAACTCTGTGTAAATGCCTTCTCTGAAATAGTGTGAACATAATTTTGAGTCACCCTGTAGATCCAAATTCTAACCCTTTGGGGTCGTATGTCTTCTCTCAGCCACCGCAGCAGAGAACCATGCTGATCTCTTACTATATTAAATTTATCTTAATTTTAATTTTAAGGTATATCACTTTATACTTCTTATGTGTGAACATAAACTGCTACGACACCTATTCACGAATCAATACTGTGCTTCTATCAATTGGAGATCGAATGAAGTATTTAGTATAAAGCATCTACAAAATAAGAAAGAACATTGTCCTCGTAGAAAGAAAGCTTAATAGCAAACTGCAAATATTGACACTTTGAAGATGTAAAAAGCAAATATTGTTCTGCGTGTTCGAACAGAGAATTCAAGGACGGAAGATGCCAAACTGTTAAAATAATTAACACTTACAATAATTAACAGTGCAAATAATTTTTGTCCCGACAATTTCTTACGGTCGCGTGAATTTCATGTCATTTCAAGTTACTATATTATTATTGCCTTTGCATTTGCCGAATGAATCGTAGTGCAAGGGGTTAAAAAAAGTCTGAAAATATTCTGTAACATATATCACCGGGTGCTCGAGGTTCACGAATATTTTCAAGAAACCTACGTCATCGAAAAACAGAACAAAATTTGTTCGAACACGCCATAGAACGTCGTAGCGCGTGTTTCATTTGGCCGAAGGGTATATTCGACCACCTCGTTCGGCTTTTTACAATCGAAAATAAAACTCGTGATTCGGTCGTTCGACCGGTCGGTAGTTTCGGCGTTAAACCTTAAGGCCCGAGCATCGTGTTAACCCTGTGTCGCGTTAATTAAGCACGGTATCACCTGCTGTACATTCGGGCATCGTGTCGCAGTCGTACGAAGGTGTTTTTCCATCGTGGCACACGTTTCATCGCCGTCCGACAAGCTTACTCCACGGCGATAAAAACTATGACCGCGGCTATATCGGGCAAGAGAGGACGGAATGCGGTGGAAATTTTGTCGTCGGACGAGATCCACGTGGATCCACGAATAAAAGAGTCGACCAGCTGTAAAACGGCGAACCGTTATTACGGACAAAGAAAGAAGAACCTTATACCTTGTAACTCGGTTCGCGACAACCCCCCTTTTCCTTCCCTTTTTTCACCTATTTTTCCCTCCCTTTTCTCGTATCCTGTTCTGCGCCTTTTCGATGCGGCCCAACGTCGTCGCGGGGATAATTGCCGCGAAAGATCAAACGGGCAAAAATGATTTCACCTTTGAACGAAATAATGGGCTTCTCGCGATCGATTTTTCTTGGCCACAAAGAGGCGAAACACCGGGTCGCTCGAGATTAAAGTGGCGGATAACGGGCAGGCCCTGTGAACTTTTATGGTGTTAACGGCGGCCGAGGTTCGTTCGTGGTCGCAATTTGTTGTTTCAACGACGGTGTCCTTCTTCTTTTGGAACGTTGTACTTGCGGCGCGAGAAAAAATTGCTCCAAGGAAACGTGGCCTCTTTGATCGATCGAAATTTGAAATACCTGCATCGTATATTTCGAGATGTGCGGGGAAAGATATTTTTTATGTTGACAGCAATGTTCTTTCTAATTATTTTATGATATTTATCCTCTCGGAGAGGTTGAAAATAAATTCAGTTGAAATAAATTTCGAAAGCTAATTATTAGGACCAATTTTTTTAACACTTATGCGATGTGTTCAGTTGCTATTTGCTGTGGTAAGTTCTAAGATGATACTATTTTAAAATTGTGTTATTAAAATTTACAGAGAAATTAATTCTTTGAAGACCAACTATTGAAACTATAAAAGTGTAGAGGTACATTCGATTTTCTGTAGTTTTCCTAGCAGGAAAAATGCATCTTTCGAAGCGTCGCGTCGCTGCTCGACGATGAATATGTATGATCCGAATATCGAGAAGGAATATCGTCGCTTACCGTGTACGTAACGCTACGCCATTGAGAAAATTACGCAATTTTCCTTGGAAGATCTCGCGCGATAACGCTTTTGCAACAGATACACGCGAGATCACGCGGCGAGGAGCACGCGACAAAAGTTACACGCTTCGCGACGAAAACTGCACGCTTCGCGCGCTGCATACGAAAACGACCCTTCTCCCGTCGATTTAGAAGAGGGACTATCGATTACCGATACCTTAGAATATCGTTGTCATGGATGGAGTGAACAGTCAACGAATTTTACCGAAAATTTGTAATTTCTGAACAATATTGCTTGGAAATTCAGGGGGTTATAACTTCGGGGAGCGACGAATTTTGGAGACCCGAAAATTTAGGGGTTTGAAAATTCGAGGATTTTGAGAATTCGGAGAATGAGAAAATTTGAGGATTTTGAAAATTTGAGGATTTTGAAAATTTGGGAATTTTGAAAATTCGGGGAATCAGAAAATATTGGAAGTTTGAAAATTCGGAGATGCGAAGATTTGGCGAATTTGAGTATTCGGGGAATGAGAAAATTGGGCGATTTTGAGAATTTGGCGATTTTGAGAATTCGGAGAATGGGAAAATTTGAGGATTTTGAAAATTTGGGAATTTTGAAAATTCGGGGAATCAGAAAATATTGGAAGTTTGAAAATTCGGAGATGCGAAGATTTGGCGATTTTGAGTATTCGGGGAATGAGAAAATTTGGCGATTTTGAGAATTCGGAGAATGAGAAAATTTGGGGATTTTGAAAATTTGGGAATTTTGAAAATTCGGGGAATGAGAAAATTTGGCGATTTTGAGAATTCGGGAAATGAGAAAATTTTGGGAATATTTGACGTTCTTAAATTTTCAATGTTCAAGTTTTCAAATTTTCAAGTTTCCGACTTCAAGTTCTCAAATTAGAAAATTTCTTTTCTTAAACAAATTCTTAATATCATCAACACGTTATCAACACATCGACTTGCCGTTGTGTCCGTCATTACCCATAATTCCATATATTATGTCGATGTATAATATCCACGTTCCAATATCATCGATACCGGATAATCGCGGCTGTACATCGATTATCTCGTATCACGTACAATGTCGAGCAAGCGTGAGAAAATAAAAGTTGCGCACAGTCGGTAAAAAAAAAAAAATGGCACCTCCCGTAGGAACGGGGAGGCTCCCGTGAAGTGAACAAAACCGGGAAACGCGATCGTTTCGAAACAGAGCTATCCCGTGGCGTTGAAAACGGATCGCGGGTCCGAAACGAGTTCCAGGAAGAAAGACAAAGAGTCCCGTAATGACAGGAAAAAGATCCATGGTCGGTGAAGGGAGCCACCATGAAAGAAGAACGTTGCTCGCCCTCGACAAAAGCTAATTTGACTTCGCACTTCCATTCGACTTGACGCGTTTCTGGCAACCTGCGCGTCAATCGCCAAAGGGACAAAGAAGATAACTCTTCCATCGAAAATGGCCCTCGAGGAGGGACGGGTTCGAAGAAGAAACACCGTGTACCGTTGCCGGAAAGCCTATTCGAACGATTTTATGCGTGCTCCGGACGAAACAATGGTGATTTGTACTCGAAACCTTTTATGGACACCGTGGAACATGTCGACGTAACTGTGTTAGGTAACGTTTATCGTACTGAACCAGTTATTGATTACAGCCGAGATATTTAAACGTCTATCGTAACGATCGAACACTATAGACACTTGGTCGTCAATCAAATTAGCAATCATCGAGCTATGAATTAGGTTACAAAATTTAATTAGATAGTACAATACTGGATATTGTTTTCATAATATCGCGGTGCAGATATCTGATACCTACAATTATAAATTAATACGGGTGTTGTATGACCGTGCATATTCATCACAACACGTCGTATTATAAATTCTTATATTTGACTCGTTCAGAAATTCTAGCATTTAGATAGTTTTAAATTATCGAGTTAAATTTACGTGCAGTTCAATTTGAAAAAATTGTTAAAGTCACAAATTCACGAATTTCGATTATAGGAACTTTTCAAATTCTCATATTCAAATTACCCCGTAATATATCACCAAAAATTGCATAGCTTTGTATTATATCGTCTGGGGTTATATACTCCTCTATTATATTACCATGAGTTGTATAGTCTCGCATTATTTCACCACGAGTTACATAGCCCCGTACTATATCACCAAAAATTGCGTAGCTTTGTATTATATCGTCTCGGGTTGTATACTCCTCTATTATATTATCATGAGTTGTATAGTCTCGCATTATTTCACCACGAGTTACATAGCCCCGTAATATATCACCAAAAATTGCATAGCTTTGTATTATATCGTCTCGGGTTACATACTCCTCTATTATATTACCATGAGTTGTATAGTCTCGCATTATTTCACCGCGAATTATATAGTTGGTCAATATAATCTTGCATTATATCGCCACGAGTTGCATGTTCTTGTATTATATTGCTACATGTTGTATAGCCTCGCATCTTTTCACCACGTGTTGTATAATCCCTGAATATATCACCAGGAATTACAGTCTCTCATTACTTCACCGCGAGTTATACAGCTGCGTAATATATGACCACGAATTGTGTAATCTTGCATTGTATCATCCTGATTTATACACTCCTTTATTACATCACCGCCAATTCTACAGTCTCGCGTTGTATCATCACCGGTTATACAGTCTCGCGTCATATTACCACGCGCGACAGAACTTCGTTACCGAACAAATTATCAAATATCAACATCGAGAAAATTTCTGTACTTGAAGCAAAAAAGATAAAAAGAACATAACAAGTTTCTAACAAAATAAAAAGAGCATAACAAATTATTAAGAAAAGAAAAAGAGCATAACAACTGATCACGAAAATAAAAAAATACGTAACAAATGATTACGGAAATAAAAGGTGTATAGCAAATGGTTACGAACAAATTGTTACAAGTAAAAGTGTTCGTTGAAATTATTTATGTCACAAAATTTGCGGAAGTATTTGCCACAATCTTCTAGCGAAATTATCGCGGAAACGATTTTGAGAATAAAAATTGCGAAGCGATTTAGTCTAAGCAGTGATATGTATATAGCGGATACGTAGGCGAATCAAGAATTTCATACAATTGAATAAACGTCTGGTAAGTTGCCAATTCCGTAGAAAGGAGGAGAAAATAGATTTCATTGAGAAGCGTACATACACCGTTCAATGTCGTTTATGTACTATTACTTTCAATTTACCGAGTGTTCAGATACTTACGAGCATCGGTTGTAACTGAAAGTTTGTTGGAATTTCACGATCACCATCGATCGTCTATTAATAGATGGTTGTCACATCTATCAGTCGATCGTTGCGCGGAAAACATCGACCGGTTGTTCGGTACAACATTCTCGTTGTTTTGGAATGCCATTCTCGGCAAACGTGCACGCTGTCTTTCAAACTGCAAGACTCCCTTTCGATAACCATACATATGAGTACATATGTGAACCAGACAATTCTTTCACTTCTATGTTTTAATGTTTCCTACCTTTGAAATACCTGAATCGCGAAACGCTACCGTTTCAGAATTTTCAAGTTTTTTCGTTCTCAAATTTCTAAATTGTGAAATTACTAATTTCTAAACAATTTTCAGTCACATAGTTTCAAATACCAAAATTTCAAAATTATTAGTTTCTCACATTTTCTGAGATTTCACATTCTCAAATTCTCAAATTCCCAAATTTCTACATTCTCAAATTCCAAAATTCTCAAGTTTCTACATTCTCAAATCCCAAAATTTCAAATTTCTACATTCCCGAATTCCAAAATTCTCAAAATTCTACATTCCCAAATTTCAAAATTCTCAAATTTCTGCATTCCCATATTCTCAAATTCCAAAATTCTCAAACTTCTACATTTCTAAATTTCAAAATTCTCAAATTTCTACATTCCCAAATTTCAAAACTCTCAAATGTCTACATTCGCAAATACGTAAATTTCGAAATTTTTATCTTTCCAAATTGTTAAATTTTTATACACCAAAAATCCCTACGTTTCTAAACGCTCGGATCCCGAAATTCCCTAAAAATCGACCCTTATTCGACCAAATGTTCCTCGTGCATCATATTTTCCTTGGTGAACCTAAATTTGCTTTTAACTGTACACACTGATCGATTAGCGTTGCTCCATCGTCCGAACGTTTCGTTTTCCCTTGAAATCCACGACACTCGTTATCGTTACCTTTTCAGAGCGATTAAATCGTGCCGGTACCTCGTTAATATCGAAATTCGATGGACCGAAACGGGAGACATGAAAAAAGAATAAATAAAAAGAAAACATAGAACACCCGACGGTAATTTATCGAGAAGGTTGGCCAATGCTTGCAATAATAACGGTCAGTTCATTCGAGTAAGCGTCCGACGTTGGTTCGACTAAAATAGTAGGACAATTAACGCAACTATTAAAATCCTGGCCAGCTATTAAGGACACACTCCATTAAAAATGGATTAACGTTTTGTATTTAAATTACGGCAAATTATTCGGAATAAATGCCGGCTTATCGGGAAAACGATTGCAAAGAGAAACGGCGAAATAAATAACTCGACGCTTACCGTCTTCCTCCGCTCCAACCATAATCATAGAACTGCGTAAATTCGCATAAAATCGTGTAAAATCTGTTTAAACTGTGTATAATCGTTTACTGGAGCGGAACGAAATGTAGTTGAGCGAATTTTTCGTTGTGGTTATCATTTATGATTATTAATCGTGGACGAAAGTTGTTCCCCGTTTGTGTAATTGTGCTTAATTATGTTAATTGGTACAGACTAAGTAGATATTGAAAAATTATAATAATAACATATTATATGTATAATGATATAATTATAGATTATGCATAAATATATACTTATAATATATTACCTACAAACATATAAATATACACATATAATTATATATTATACATTATATTGATGTATTCTATACAATACATTAATATTATTACATTAATTCTCACATGAATATATGACAATTATAGAACATCGTTACATTAAAATTTTAATCACTAATTATTGGAATAATTAATTTTCCAATTTGGATTTCAAGGATTGCAACTTGGTGCTGCAGCATTATCACGGCAGACTCCCGTTATATTGCCGGCACTGCAAATTTTTGGGGTTGCTAACATAGTGGATTGGCTAAAGAGTTTCTCCCTTTGATACTAGATATCACAATTTTGTAAGTTTGAAAACTTGAAAATTTCCGAGTTTAAAATGTCTAACTTTTTAAGTTTCAAATTTTGCTTCCTTCCTAGCTCAACTAAAATTCAACAAAATAATAAGCTAAAGTTCG
The DNA here is from genome assembly GCA_947623535.1 of Coelioxys conoideus. Taxonomy (NCBI): domain Eukaryota; kingdom Metazoa; phylum Arthropoda; class Insecta; order Hymenoptera; family Megachilidae; genus Coelioxys; species Coelioxys conoideus. Next base: position 12,389,572 of record OX392457.1, on the reverse strand, counting down.
TACAATTTGCAGGTGTAGTCTTCGAAAATTTGCAACGAAATTAAATTTCGGAATAACTTGAATAATACAAAATTTGTTTAATCTATTTCAATAATCTAACAGTTCGTCCATAAAACATAAAATAAAAAATTTCAATAACCTAAAATTTGTATAATCTATTTCAATAATCTAACAGGTCGACCATAAAAATAAAAAAAATTCAATAACCTAAAATTTGTATAATCTATTTCAATAATCTAACAGTTCGACCATAAAAAAAATCTCCAAATGACACAAAGTTATAATTAACCATGATCGCGCCATAATTTCACGAAGGACAATGTTTTATCATCAAACTTTCCAGGAGTTCGTCCGATAAGAAAACTTGCACGGTAGCTCGACACTTCTTTGACTCCGATAAGAAGGCGATACAAAGAATCAGAAGGAGGAACAAAAATGAAAAGTCAGCAATGTTCGAGTTGAACACGCAAACGCGTACCATGGAAGAAATAAGCTAAGGCCTTGCACGAATGGCTGATCACTGAATCATTCGCACAATGATCATCCACGTGACTGTTTGCACAAGATTCATTCAGCTGTACACCGTACACGTGTGTCTTTACCGTTTAATCATGCATTAAACGTTACTGCGTCGTTGTTAACCCCTTCAGACCCGAATTTTGCATAGTTCAAGAAAAAAAATTATTTTGTACTAAAATTAACTTAATCCATGCGAATGAAAGCAACGATATACTTTTTACAAAAATATGTAGTTCGAAAGGAACGGGAGCGTAAAGGAACTATTATTTTCTACGGAGGCCGTCGGAAACGTAGTCGGGAAAAGAAAAGATTATGTTCGTGCTGTATTTACGTTTATTGTCCACGACCTTCCTCACAATACTGACTCGCAAATTCGTCACGAGCCGTTCGGCAACTATCGATATTAGTAGATATCGCCCTCTGTAGCGATTATAGCGAGGGAAATACAAATTTCGCCTACAAATATTTATTTATTTATTTATAATTTGTAAATGTACATTTTAATGGACACATGGTTTAAACCTATACATAATAAAATACAGCACGAAAAGTATTATGTACACCTAATTCTCTCTTTACAGGAATTTGATTTAACACGAGTTAAAAAGAAAAAAAATTACTCTTTTTACACGATTTTCAATATTCAATATTCTATGAATTATTTTCTTTTTCTCAAAGTATAATTTATTTTTTATAATATATTTAATGAATTAAAATGTGTAAGCACGAAATAAATTAAGTGAACTGTAACAAGAATTTTTTAATATTGTTTACACCTAATTCTCTTTTTACACGAATTTTTCGGGAATGTATCTATCGTGTGAAAAGAGAATTAGGTGTACATTACAATGTGCACAGGGTCCGAAGGTGTTAAAAGAACAATCTTGAAGATATTCATAATGATTCAACTATGTACACAAATACATCGCCGTCGGTTAATCATCCTCGACGTCGCTCAACGATATAATTAATAATATTTCGATCAAAAGATCGAATCATTTGTGACGCGTTCAAAAAGGCCGGAGGAAAATGCAATATTCTCAAAGTTTATTAATCATACTGCGACGACCATCAGCGTCAATTATCTCTATAACCCCTTGCCAAATAATATCGTGTCACACTCGTGACACACGCCACAGTCCGAATATGTCGATCTGGACTCGTATTTTCGCGGTAATTCAATTTTCGACCCAATACTAATTGCAATCTGCATAATCAACAATCTGTAAGCGCGGGAACCTGCCTAATGCTTTAACCTTCTTTATTCGTCTTAACATTGTGGAAATAATTACCAGCTAATGACGCACTGCATAGAAAATTGTAGGTTAAGGGGTTAACACTACACGCTCCATAATTTAACCCTTTACGCCCGAAAGCATTTTTATTGTTGGCAACTGTAAATCTTTCTGGTTGTGAAGTTTGATGAATTTTTTTGAAATTATTATTTTTTATTACTAACACTTTTTCTTCAAGTTAATCCATTTGCTGCCACGATCCCCAAAATGGGGATTTGAATATACATTTTTATATATATTTTTCTTTTATCACTTGCAACAGCGTTATATTAAATAAAATGTGTATACGGTAAATGCTTACATTCTGGTTTTTAAAATGATTTTTTGCTTCAATGTTGTCCAACTTGTAAAAGCATTTGATACTTAAATTGACAACCCATGCAGTAGAATTCAAATAAAAATTTGGCAATTAATGGGTTAAGTAGAATTTTAAATTCAGATTTTCAAACGGATTTAACGGAATAATCATTGAAGTATAAATGTAAAATACATAAAACAGAAATATAGATATCAATATAAATATGTATATAAATATAAATGTAAATATAAATATAAATATAAATATAAATATAAATATAAATATAAATATTTAGGCGCAGCGAGAAACTCGGTATTCAACTATGTTCAAACATCGCGTATTTATATACAATAAATTTCGTAAAAAACTACTTATTTAAAACTGTTGCATTAAATCAAATGGCGATCGAGAATCACCGGTCGAGAGCGAAAGGAGTAAACTCAGTAAACAAATTCAAGAAGTACTCGTTGAAACGCAAAATGATTGAATGAGAATGAGATATTGTCAAGTTCTATCAATTATATTACGACTATTAATGTCAATTATCCGTTCGACGCACACCTGCATAATAATTTGAACGTCTCTGTACACAAGGTACAAAAAGATCGTGCACCGTTAACAAACGGAAAAAATACTCGTTGAAACGTGAAACGATTGAAATAAAAAAAGACACCGCGAAATAGAAACGGCAAGATCGAGGAAGGGTTAATTCGCAGCGTCTCGATATTCGTTATTCGTAACAGAGTTTCTCGACATAACAGAAAATGTCGTGCTTTTGTCGTCTCCATCGATTCCGCCTTTGATAGGATTCGCGATGGAAGTTCGATTATCGAGGCAAATAGAACGATATTTCTCTATTTACGAACGTTTTGCGGCCACGTCGTATCGCCGAACGTTTCATATTGCTCGCGATCGTTCGTTCGCTTTGAGATTGAAAATTTATACGGGAACACATTGTGTACACGATGTTACCAGGAATACGCGTTATGCCACGATTGTGCCTGGAAATTGATTAGCCCATTCATACTTTCGGCTCGCCCTACCTCGCCATTCATGACCGCTATGTACTACTCGTTTAACCCTTTCGCTCGCGAATTGTACACGGTGTAGAAAATATGCTCAACGATTTGTTTTACAACATTTTAAATGTCTGCTCAACACTAGATTTACGGAACCTGTCAAAATGACGGATCTTAGTGTTCTTATTTTCAATTACGAAAATTATTAAGAAGCTTATGTCAAGGTACATGTTATGTGTCGTCCAGATAAAGAATGGTTCTATAAACCTATTATTTAAAGTGAATGAAACTGTTCTTTACATGTGCTTACTCGTGAGTAAACGCTTTGATAATATATACTAAGTGACAGTATATATATACATATATCCATAACAGTCACTGATTATCAAATGCTAAAAAAAATTGTTTATCAGGTTTCCGCGATCTATTTACGATTATTACATAATAAACTCCATTAACTCTGTACCTCAAGAGAGACACTCTTGATCAGGATACGGTACACAAAGTAAATATAAATTATTTACACGGTACAATGAACATTTAAATAAAGCGCCATGTATCGCATAGAGTATGTCTATATTTAAAAATGCGATAAGTGGGAAAAATAGTAACACGCGTAAGTTGTATTACAACGATTGTATTCAGACATATGGATATCATTATAAAATAAATGTTGTAATACTTTACACTGTAATTATTTTACTACAACTATTGACATCCGATCGCGAATTAAAAATATCGAAATAAATAAAATATTCGATGTAACATATGCTGATACAATTATTTCATCCCACCATAAAAGTACTTTACATTGTAATTATTTTACTACAACTACTAGTATTCGATCTCGAATTAAAAATATCGAAATAATTAAAATATGCGATGTAACATACGCTGATACAATTATTCCATCCTTCCATAAAAGTACTTTACACTGTAATTATTTTACAACAACTACTGCTATCCGATCTCACATTAAAAATATCGAAATAAATAAAATATTCGATGTAACATATGCTGATACAATTATTCCATCCTTCCATAAAAGCACTTTAAATACTATAATATTAACGTAATTTAATTTGATCTAATATCTCAACGTAAAATACATAGAACTGTTAATTTTCTGTGTTAAGTTTTTAAACTGACTCGAGACGTATTTCAGTTACAATAGCTTCCATAACAAAAGACCACAAAGGGTATATTCAACACAAAAGAATTCAAACACCGCTGATAATCGGTTGAAACAATAATCGTACCTCAAGGATGTACAAGTGTAAACATTCTTCGTCCGACTCGCTCAAAGCCGATCCAAGTTGCATACCACACGAACAATTCGTCATTTAAAATGAAACGTACATCCACTGTTCAAATACTTTCGTCTACATTCGTACCAATTTATGACATAGATAAATCCTTCCGTCGCGAGTATTATTTCGGTCGTGCAACGAAACGAAACCGGAATGAATCACGTAATCGTATGCCTGTTTGTTAATTGAGTAATTTTAACCATTTCGTTACGGCCGTCTTTGCGAGAAAATGTTTCCATACGTTTATATAATGCATTAAACATTGAGCTACGTTCGGTTGCATAACGAATAAATCCAACTACCCCTTTTTTTTAATTTACATCGTATAATTACATTTTTTAATTTAATTTGTGTTATACTCCGTCGCATATTTGTTTTAAAATGGACAAAGATTCGTGACGGACAAATCGGCTCGTTTATCGCCATGCGAATTATTTCTCGATTGTACGCGTTACGTTACCTAACTGCACTTCGAAAAATATTAGAAAGTCATAATGTTCTGCATATAACAGATTCCGCGAAGTACCTGCCATAAATTTCTAATAATATGTGCCTTAACGATTTTGAGGAGTTCCGAGATACCAAACAGGATAAACGATTATGGCGTCGATAATATCGTGTTTGATTTACAGATTCGATACCCACGATTACGGAAGATTATAATACTTTATCCCGTGAAGAAAATCGGCTGCGTGAAAAATTGTTTAAAACATGTACGTTCGTTAAAGAGTTATTCTCGCCTCCGTTCGTACGTTTAAACGGCGATATAACTACCGATAAATATATTTACGGTATCACATTATCCCCGCTTAATCTTTCAATATCACGAGATTTGTTGCTTTTCAATTTGCGCGCGCGTGCAACGCACACCGGCGTAAGTATGATAGATGCGTGCGAATATTTATGCTAATTTCTTAAGCTCTCTGATAGAAGGGTTCAGCGTGGAACGCGACTAAAACGTCTGAGAACGCGACAGAAGAGAAACGGCTAACGCATCGATCGTTGTCCGTGGATTATCCTTGTAATTCAACGAGGTACAAACGGCCACTCGGTTTTCACCCAGAAAGAACGCTCGAAAAGTTTCGTAAAATGTAGCCGATGTGACTAATCGTTGTCAATTACCGCGATCTGAGATAATGTCGCTTGAAATTCCTACGACAGGACACCTACGCGCGCGTGTAAACATTTCTCAGAATTTACCTCGCGCTTAATCACCGGTTAAGCAGGTTAGTTCACGAAATAAAATAGACGGTTAACCGTTCGTTACACGATTTTTCTTAGCTTTCAGAAAAAAATGTAACCTGACCCGATAAGTTTATGATCGAATCATATTCCTTTCCGTTTAAACTACGAACATAACCTAATCTGCCACAACTCGATTATTCGAGTCTATTTGTCGCGTTTAAACTGCATATGTAATCTAACTCGATTTCAGACGGGAATAATTAGTTTCAGACGAGGAATTTATGTATTAGAGTAGGTTCACAAACTTCGAACGGGAATAGATAAATCTAAATGATAAAATTATGCGTTCTGTTCTATTTCGATTGTTCGAGTTCGATTTAACGATATTTCAATATCAACGATATATCAAACGTCGTCGCTATCGTACATTTTTATTTTAAACACGATTAAAATTATAGATTATATTCTATTTCAATCATTCCTATCAGACTTAACGACGCCTTGCTATTATCGATATTCTAAGTATCGTTAAGATATCGATAATTCATGAAGTAGCCAAGTGTTCGATAAATTCAAAAGAAGGATCGATGTTTTCAAAGATCCAGATTAAAATGCCACGAAACAATGGGGACCCGTCATCGAACCATGAGAAAGATAATAATTGCAAGGCTGTTTTTGTAATTACTCATTCCACAACGATCCCGAATAAACGAAGAAAAAAAACATCGCGATCCATCACCGTCTGGAAACATGCTGAATAATCTAAAAAGTATTTCGTTCGGTCATCATAAACTTCCATACGCCGTTCGAAATCAAAAGCTGAGGAGATTTCAAGGCGTGGTGGACAAACGAGATATACACTCGCGCACAATGATATACGCTTGAACATTCTTGTCGGAGCAAACGGAAGCGCCACTTCACGACAAGGATACAACAGGCTGACCGAGAAGGTCACGTGAACTTCGATCATTCACAAAAATGTATGTGTATATATGTATACATACGATATTCGCGTATACTTCAATGCTTATTTAACGGTTTTACGAACATCGATGATATTCAAACGCGTCCTTCCACCTTGCCAGTCATAAAATAAGTCACGCGTATAATCGAAAGTATGTAATTTCGTGCAGGGCCGTTTTTAAATCGCTCACGGTAACGTATCGTTGCATGGCTCGTTTACGCCGCCCGAGAAAACGAGTTTATCAGACGCGGCTGGTGTAACTGGTACGAACGAAACGAGAAAGAGGAATTTCCAGGAAAAAAGAAGCTATCCGAACAAAGAGCAATCACCGGGAGAGCTAGCAGCGCATCAAAAAGTCACCCCCCGTTCTCTTTTTTACCCTGCGGAATTGAGGTTATGTTTTACCTGTCACGCGTTCTCGTTCTCCTCGATGAGCTTCGTCTCGCTCCGTTCAACCACGAAAGCCCTCTCGGCGGCACGCTTAAACATTATCCACACTGGCCACTATTCGAATTGTATTTTCTCTTCACGGCGGTTCACTAAACACTATTATCAACACACTGATCTTCCTAGTCTGCACAAAATCGTATCGAACAGCTCTCCACTCATGTGATCCCAGTACACGACACGCGCACGCGTCCTCCGTACGGAGCGACGATCATTCGGCGAACTGACCCAGACTGTGATTCAGCGCGCTGGAGAGAGTCGTCCGGTCGTTCTCGGGCGGCGAGAACGCGCGAACCCGGTCGAACGTACACGAACGCGCCCGATCCTGCACGGACGGGCACGAACGCGCCCGATCAAGCATGCGCCAGTCGGACGCTTATCCGACACCACGCTGCCTTCGTGGTTCAGAGGGGTGTCGCGTGACCACGAAGTCGCGAAACACTATACTGTCTGGCACGAAGGCTATTGCCGTTATCTTTTTTCTTTCTTTGTCGATCGTGAGATTTACCATAGGCCCAATGCAGCGGAGAAACTAGAACGCGAACGTTCCTTTCGTTTCCTCTCGATCTTCCTCCCAGTCTTAACTGAAGCCGCTGCTATCGATTGTTGATGCGCTATCAATATCTCAGTGGCATTTTACGATATATCAACATCGTAAAGACTAATGGGAGCGATGCATAATCGCATCACTCTTTATTTTGGCTTAAACCCCTAACTTGATCTAAGCTGATGCATAATTTTGTCATATTTTTGAACAGTACCACCTTAAATTAGGGATGGTTTTATCGACAGAATTTGTAAAGTTAGGTTAGGTTTCTTTAGGAGTTATACTGAATTGGATTTATGTCGAGTTTGGTTAGGTCAGGATATTGAATTAGGTTATGGGTTGTACTACATTAACCAGTTAGCTGTGTTTGACGAGTATACTCGTCATGGAAGAGTGGCAGGATTTTGTGTCATGAGGAGTATGCTCCTCAGTCACAGCTAACTGGTTCACCAAATGAGTCAATATTAGTAATAAAATTGTCTATTTTATCAAATAGACCCAACTTTTCGATCCAATATTTTAACAGTAACACTTATTCTGTGATTGACTAGTATACTTCCTAAAGGGAGCGCCACAGTTAACTGGTTAAGGTTAGATGATATGTAAGGTTCGGTGATTAGGTTTGGTTGGGTTAAGGTTATATTAGGTTAAGATATTGCATTAGGTTATGGGTTATATTACGATTAGATTAGACGACATGTGAGGTTCGACCATTACGTTATGATATTGGATTAGATTATGGGTTATATTACGATTAGATTAGAGATTACGTTGGGTTAAGGTTATATTGGGTTAAGACTCTATAATTCAGGGTCATATTCAGTTGTGGTTACGTCAGGTCACGGTAGATTGATTATATGAAATTATCAGATTATGTTCGAGATTATATGAAAACAATATTAGAGCTAAATTGGATACCACTATAGACAATTAAGTTAAATAACTGTACTAATCAAGTAATTAAGATTATACCAGGTAAGATTAGAATTATACTAGATTAACTTCAGGCAAGGTCAATTATCCACAATAATTTTGACCACACCTAAACTTAATCTATTATAATTTTGATGTATTACGATAACGTTATATTCACGATAACGGCATCCTATCGATATCGTCGATACATCGTTAATCATTAATAACGCGTCGATAAGATCTCGGTAACCGGTAACCATACCTCCAAAGGTAAACCCCTCGAGCAACGTACTGCTCAACAAATTTTTGTTAGTAGAAAGCTTCTTTTTTTCTCCGGGTAGAAACGAAGGTGTCAATTACCGGTGCACCGTGTCAACTGACACAGTCGCCCTAGTCAATTTTCTTTCACGTCGACAGCAACGAACCCGAGGGAGACGACAGATATCTGCACGCTCGTCGTACCGATGCAGCGTGACGAGTTTCACCGAAAGCGAGAGCACGTAATCACGATTTCCTCCCGATGCCCGTTCTCACGTATTTTTCTGTCGACCGCGAGAGAAAGCTCTCGGAGGCTTCGATGGTATGCATACCGTCGTAGGCAGTGATCCGCCCGCGCTCTCTCATTCCCGTTTCCAATCGGCGACGAGGATACGAGCATAAACGCGATCCACCGGAGAAGCGAGGGCCCAGTTCATCCTGATCGGCTACGGTCGGCCATATATATGGAGAGCGAGCATACCCGGAGCACGACTCGTTCCACTCCGCGAATTGTTCTCCTTTGTAGATCGAGGTGTTACGCGATACGGGCGCGTAACGCGATACATCCTTCAACATGGAGAAGCGTATACGGAACAGACCTCTCTTGGACATCGAGCAACTTTGTCGGGTCGCTCGCGCGTGAAGAGAAGGAATATCGCTTTTCGTCGAGCTTTCCTTCCTTAACTTGTCTCGCTCTCCCGCGACCACGGAACTCATTAGAGTCGTTACGTTTCGAATGAGCCAGTGTTTTGATATTATTCTAACTCGAAATGAAGGAAATGTGGCACAGAAGAACGAGTTCTGCTTCTTAACGCGTTGACTGCCACACCGAAGCAATTGAAAATTGTATAGGTAGTATTTTCATTTTTAACGAATCTTAACGAATATTTTTACGATGCCTTGTATTTATTTTCCATAATTCCGATGATAACCGATGAGAGTATTTTCAGTTATAAAAGTGAACAATTTTTGGATAATACGGCTGTTAAATTTGTATAGTTCGTGTGTCGTTCATATATGGGTGACATGACAGTCAAAGTGTCAATGAAGACATATTCGAGGATTGCTTAATAACAATTTGGATCACTGCTTGATTTGAAAGATGTCAATGATTTTTAATCCTTATAGTTTGTATAAATAATTTAGGTAAACAGATTGGTTGAATACATTTCCATTTGTTTGTCGCTTATAATAAATAATGAAAATACATTTACACGTTATTTTAGATATTTTATTGAAAACCCATTTCTTGATCTGTTTTGTAAATTAATTATGGAGCTGTAGGTGAAAGAAATTAAGGAGTGCAATGGGTTGATATCATATTATTGTAACATTTGAGTAAGTGTTTGCAGATAAATTTATAGTAACGATACAGAATAAATTTAATGAACTTAATCCAACATAACCTTACTTGAAACCTAACCAAACTCCATATTATCTGGAGGAACGATATCTGACTTTATAGCAATATCTAACCTCGTGCAAATATAACTGATCTGGTACAAATGCGCCTGACCCCATATAACTAAATTCTAACATAAACTTGACATTACATTTAACCTAATCTAATTAAACTTAACATGATTAAATATAACCTAACCTAGGCAAACTCCGCATTGCCTAATCTCGTATAACGATATCTGATCTCACATCACTGTATTAAACCTCGTGCTAATATATCTGACCTCGTGCAAATATATGTGTCCTGATATAACTAAGTCTGAACTGATTAAACATAAAGAAACTTGACACTATTTAACCTAATCTGATCTAATCTAAACCGGCACATTTCATCATTCAGAGTTACTAATTCGATCATAAACGTCAAATCTGATCTAGCGTAACTTGAAACAAGAATAATGAAGTGTCCGAATTTGAAATATTTAAATTCAAATCATGCGAATTCGAAATAATCAAATTGGAATACGGCAAACATTGAAATTTACGTACCAACAGCTCCAACTTACGCTACAGTCAATTCATTTTACAACACGGGAGAACCATCGACACAGACTTCGTCTCGCGACCCTCTGTTTTACATATCGAAACCATTAATTACATTCTCGAAATGAATACCGTTGAATTATCTGGGTAATTGACCGAGCGAAATGAATTGCATTTATTGGGCACGCGAACAAGGCAGCAGTCCTGTGGGCATTACAAAATACTCGACCAGCAATTTTATTTATCTACACGGGAACGTGCATGGTTATGTATAAATAATATTTAAATAACCTGCTGCACGGTTAAAGTATAGTCGTTGTTCGCGATTAGAACGATAATAGATGGTGAATCGTGTAATTTCAAGTTGCCCACGTCGCTCGTTTATCGGCACGCGCTTCCTACCTCTCTCTGTTTCTCATTTTTTAAAACCGAGTATCGTCTTCATCCTGCTACGAAGCATACACCAGAATCATTATCGTAACATCCGTTTCGGTCGTTGCGTCCGATAAGACAGGATAGGCGTGTGTCTCTTGTATTCGACGGTTAAATGAGAGCTGCATCACATAGTTCTCTTCTTTGATTTACCATATATCAATATTCTGATGTATTAGTATGCCGATGTATCTCCATTTATCCGCCGGCGTAGCTACCACTTTCATACAGGGTGAGTTGCATGCACTATGAACGAGGGTCTTTTGGAAATTTAAGATAATTGGGGATATTGAGAGAAATAAGAAAATTACATGTCAGAACTTTAAAAATTCAATAAATTCAATAAATTCAATAAATTCAATAAATTCAATAAATTCAATAAATTCAATAAATTCAATAAATTCAATAAATTCAATAAATTCATGAAATTCATGAAATTCAAGAAATTCACGAAATTCAAATTGTGGCATTTTAAAATCTTGAAAAGCAGTCTTGTACATCGTTTCACATATTTGTACCCAAATTTCGAACACATTAAAAGCATCTATGAATAATCAATAAATTACATACTCCAATAAATATTGATGTCGATTAAAAATCTATTCAAATAATTAAAATAAATAACTAAGTATTCGACTATGAATTGGAAGGAAAGCAAAATCAAATTTCATTTTGAAATAAAATCTTACTTCAAATGAAAATGCCTTGATATAAACTTTCATTCAAAGTATTAATTAGAGAGTGGCTCATTTTCCCTAATTTGAGTATACGACCTCAAACTTATTTTGTCGAAAATACAAGAAAGCAGCGTTAGAGTTATATGTGGCTCATTTTCTCTAATTTGAGTATACCATCTGAAACAATTTTGGAAAATGTTTTTCGGCCCATAACAGGTTGAGGACCTCTGCCGTTGCAGCTCGTTTCTCTCTCTGTCTCTTTTACGATCCTTTCTCTTTCATCGGCCAACCTCCGCTCTTCCAACCACATCTCTTTGATCCGTTGTACAGGTAGGCTCACATGAAACGCGTATAAAGCTCCTTGGACACTTTAAACGAGCCTTTTTGGTGCGCCACTGTTGACTAGGGGACATTTTTGCACCTTTGCTCGCGACTGCGGACAATTCCTGTTTCAAGTAGTTTTTCTCATTTTCCCCCTGTACAATTACACCGCCCCCATCTCTTCCACGGTCTTTCGAGTTACTGTTTGTTTTAATGACGAAAGCCACATTGTAATTCCGTGAACGCTTTTACATGACGCGTTTTATAAAAATAAATCTTATCGCTGCGTGCGTTACGTTCTCTGTCAGGCTCGCTGACTAAATCTTTACATTAGTGTCACGTTATTTTAAACCGAGTTGAGATGTATTGTTGCATATTACATGTAGTACGGAACAACGAAGTTTTGTGATAGATACGTAACGTGCAAAATTGTGAAAATGTGAAATTGTGGAAATTTTGGGTGAAAAATTAGTTAAAGCAGTTCAATATGAATTTTACTTTGCATTTCAATATTTGTGTTCCTGTGACACTTATAATCATTTTGAGTAATTACCTGCATCACAAAAATTATCTAGTGTTTATTTTAAATGAACAATTTTGTAACGAGAGGAATACAATTTTTGAAGTGACAATGGTTAGTCTAATCTTTAAAGTCATTTAAATTATTCGAATTGAAAAATGATATAAGTGAATAAGTTTTGTGTCATCGAAAATATATTAATATAATTTTTAAACCGCAAATCCTTAATCAGTTGCGTTACGCTAATTATCCTTGGGTGAATTATTTATTTGAAACAATGTTAAATTGCATTGAACGCCGAAACGTTGTACCAATATTTACGTGTATTGTTCCAAATGACCACCTCATGCCTGCATGCACGCAAGTATACAATACTACGTGTGATTCCATTGACCACATCCATCGAATATCAGCAAAATTATTCCTAATGCTAACAGCAATTTCATTGGGGTTTATTATCGACTGTGTCCATATCGAGTTTTCCGTTTAAATACACCCCTGATTCCATGCAATTCTATGGAGATAAATCCAAAGGAGATAAGTCACAATTCTCTCTGCTAGTCAAGTACTCGGTATTTTTTTTCGTGCGTGTACAATGGAGATAAGTTTCCAAATTTGTATATTATCACAATTACAAATTGTTTAGGTACTAAATTTTCTGGTCTTCAACTTTGCGGATTTTCTGTTTGTTGATATTCTACATTTTTGAGTTCTCAACCTTGTAAATTTTCATTTTGTTGAGATGCTAAATTTTCAAGTTCCTTGATTATGTGATTGTTTGTATTATTAAAGTGAATTATATTGGTCATACACTATTATACATATATTGGGCATAAAATGTATTATGTATTGGGTCATTCCACGCCGAATCGATCACTTTTTGACCTCACCATCTGCGATTTTGTTTTAATCAAAATATCTTATAGTCTATGTGAAATGATGGGGGGTTTAAGTCATCATTTTGCCGATTTCGAATTTGTTAAAAAGTTACAAGCCTTCATTTGCAGTTTTTGCCTATTTTTGCGAAAATAGACATCACTTACGAATTTTTTTCTCAAAAACTACTCGTCCGATTGAACTAAATTTTATTCTGTTTTATACATAAAGGATTGGGCTACTATAAAATATTTTTTCTGACTTCGTCAATTTCTTATACAATATGAAAAAATTTAAACAAATTCTGTTTTCACGTTTATCAATGAAAAGCATACCTGATTAAAATAAAAAAAAAATAGATCATATTCCCTGAGGTATATTGGTATGTATAAGTACGTCTATTGATAATACACATTGAACAGGTTAAATGATCGATTGGTAGCCTGAATTTGAGAATCTCTGCATCGCAGGATAGGTAAGAGAGATACGGTCGTTGGCCGGTTCGGGCAAGGCTGCCGGCAAGGAGAACCAGGGCTGTAGTTGCAAATAAAACAGTCGGGTACTCTCCGCCGACACCGCCGTAATAACGGAGCAGTTTCGATAAAATACACGCGAAGTACCTTCGCTGTTTTCCGACCAGGCCGGTGAACCGGTTTCCCGTAAAAAGGCCCGTTCGATTACCGTTCAAAATCCTCTTACGCGGAAACAGCGAGCGTCGATACATGCAAAAATGTCGAATGTCGTAACATCCGGCTCGATTAGGAAACGCGCGATACCATCGAAATTGCTCGCCGGACAGAAAAAAAAACAAATCGATACGGATAATCGCGTTAAGTCGAGGATACATTTGAATGTTTCGCGGACGGCGAAAGGGGATACATGCAGAAATTAGAGCACGTTCGAACGGCAATCGACGTAAGAACGGAAGAAAAAAGGACAACCATGACGCGTGTAATGATGATGAAAACTGTTCTACGCTTTCACGATAAGTGCTAGCCAGTATTAATCACGCCCATCACTCTTAAGTGGATCGAATCGATTTATTATCGAGGCCTGGAGATACTCTCCGCGATCTATATGCACGTGATCGGAGTTCAATCGTGTCTATAACTTTCGATTCCGTTTCGATCGACGTGCATCGTCTGTCTCGTGCTCGTAACAAAAATCAAAAGATCTTCGCGATAAATGAGAACTTGGTGCCAACAGATTGCGTGCCTTATAGCTTCTTAAGTACGATGCGTAATGTAAGAACAAAGGATTTTATTGTAATAATACCTTTGGTACTTGTTTAAGATACGACTTTAAGTTATATATGTGTTATGCACTCTTGTGTAAATTGTTATTCACCACATTTTGCGTCAATTTGGAAAAGATATATCCAAAAATATATCCAAAATGATGTTTTACACACAATTGAATTCTCAAATTTCCCAAATCCCCAATTATTCTAATTTCTGAAGTCCCGAATCGTACAAGTTCCCCAAATTCCTCAAATTTAGAATTCTAAATCTCAATTTCCTCGAATCCAAAATTCAAAGTTTCCAATTTATTACATTATCCAAATCCCCAATTTCCTAAATACCATATCGTTAAGATCACCCAAATCCCAAATCCCCAATTTCCTAAATACCATATCGTTAAGATCACCCAAATCCCAAATCCCAAATCCCAAATCGCAAATCTCAATTTCTTCACAATCCTTAAATACCCTAAATCTAACCTAACCTCAGTAAGTTCCTTAAATTCTTCAAATCTAAAATCCTTAAATTCCTTATCCCAACTCCTATATATCCTAAGTCCGGAAGTCCACATTCCACATCCTAAATCCTATATCTCAATCCCAAATCCCAAATCCCAAATTCCAAATTCCATATCCTAAATCCCAAGTCCCAAATTCCATATCCTAAATCCTATACCTCAATCCCATATTATATGTATATCTCAAATCCCAAAGTACAAATCCTATATCTCAATCACATATCCCATATTCCATATGCCATATCCCATATCCCAAATCCCACATTCCATATCCTAAATCCTAAATCCTACATCCTATATCTCAATCCCGTATCCTAAATCCCAAACCCCAAAGCCCAAATTCCAAATCCCAAATCCCATATCCAAAATCCCTTAAAATTCTATATTTCCCAAATAGCTAAATTCCCAAAATTCTCCAATATTCTCAAATTTCCTAAATTCACAAAATACGAAATTCCAAAATCCTAATTATTCGAACCATCGAATTTCTCCCAAGTTCATATGCCGCTCTCTTAAAATAAAGTTGATCGTTGAAAACTAAAAATTTCATGGGAAACATGATTCTTCTAAATTCGAGGGACGAAGAAGAAAAGGAGGAAAGCGAACAGTAATCTTCAGGATACAATGTGTTCCCGCGGATGTCATTGGATTAAACGCGTTTCATTTAGCAGCAACAGGCGTCACGGATTACGTGGAACGGTGCGTGCCAGTATCTTTCGAACGTAAAGAGCAATCTCGAAGCTGACAGACGTATGGTAAAAGGTATTACAGCCCTGAGAACAACTCGCCGTTGCCGTTTCACCGTATAATTCCGAGACGCGGAATTCTCCCGGTTCGGTCCTTGCAACGCAAGTATCCAGGTACCGATACTTCGGTACAAAGGAACTCCAAGAACAAAAGGATAGTTCGCGCTGTATCTTGACACGAGCCATATGGAGTCCGCTTCTTAAAATCCCGGCTGAAATTGCTCGACTCAAATTCCTCACTGACTTCTCGGAAAATAAAACGAGGTTTCTTCGACGAGGAAAGCTTCCCCCCCCATTGACAAGAATTATTCATCATTTTCTGTATTTGATTTGTGCGAGCGTAAAACAGTCGCGGATGAAAATTCTCGAACGTCGTCGACTAATTAAATTAACACCGAACCTACATTTCGAAATTAAAAAAGTTGAGCAAAAAAAGGATACCAAAATGAATATTACAGAAAAGTAATGGGGGATGAATCGAACGAATTGATATATGTATGTAACGTATAGATTTATATACATTTACAAACTTTTTATAGAATTACAATCCATTATACCAAATAGAAAATGCAAGGAAAAATGTAAACAATTATAATTAGGGGGAATTACGAATCGTAATCAGTGGAAATTACTATGTAATTAGCAGTCCAGTCTAAAATGTTTTTATCAGCTTTTGCATGGCTTTGTAAATAGACATTAAAAATAAAATATCTCCTACTATAATGATTTTTTTACAGAAATAGATTAATACTTTTTTATATTAATGTTCATATAAAAAATATATGATTCCATTTAAAAAAACATTAATGACCTTCATATCTCCTTTACACGACCACCTACCAAAAAAATATACCATCAGAATGTGCCACTCTCAAAACCATTCAACTTCATCTGAAACATTGTTTGTTATGAGTACTAATAACGACGTAAATCTAGATGGCAAAATGAGGTGAACCACCCTTATATACTTTTTTTTAATTTTTTGAAATATCATATTTGTAATGTCGCAACCGAAGGTCGCTGGTATCACCGAGCGAAAGAAAACCCGCAAAGAGCGTCGTACGTGGCCGAATAGGGGAAGATAAATCGATAAACGTGTCGCGGAGCATGGCCCGTACGCGGAGGCTCAATTAACGGAATCATAATGTAGAGTGGCGTAGGCAGGGTAGAAGTTCCGTTACAAAGATATCTGTCTGGAATTTAGCAAACAACAATTATCTCCGTTCGCTCGTCCGTAACTTGGTCGTTGTCACGGCGTTGTCCTCTGGCTCCGGTAACCAATTCTCATATCACAGATGGTACACACCGGTTAAAACTTGCCTCTCGCTTACCCCCCGCGCTAGGGAAGTTCATTCGAGTTTGACTTTCAACGATATCGTAGGTAGCTAACGTTCGAAACTTAGACAAACGGCGGACCGACCCAGAACGCGAACTAGTTCTCGAGTCAACTGACCTAGAAACATCGAGAAACAGGAGCGTCGGGGTGCCGGCCAGCGTCGAATCGCTTTGCGACGGCTTTTGTCCATCGAGAGACGGAATTCAGTTAGCGAGATTGCTCTCCACGCCTGGCCGTTCGATTTCCTCCGGCCGGAAATTGGGAAGAATTTCGGTGCCGATCACGGGGAACCCGTGCACGTAGAGTGCATCGTAAAAATTGGTATCTTTCGCCCGGGGATTACCCCGTGACGACTCGTCGCTCGCATTTATTAAAAGGAGCATCGTAGAAAATTATACGACCGGCTATGAAATACGAATTAGATGTGGACGGATCGCGGGTAATGAAAGAAGTTCGCCGGACTCGGAAAAAGAGAGAGATAGAGGGGGAGAAAAAAAGAAAATGAAACGAGTCTAGAGAGGAATCACCGTTTCCTGAAGATACCTCGTCTGGGAAGTTCAATAACTCGCATCTCGTTTTGACTTAATCCGATAATTTCGATCGATGTCGGCGCGATTCGAGCCACCGCGACGCAGCCGGAAAGAGGAAGATGGAGAATGTAATATTTCGTCATAGAATTAAGCTGCACGCGACGTTTATTAGGAAAAAAAAGTGCGAGAAACAAATTTTATACGTTTCTTTGATGGCACGAATTATCGTTCTGTACGAGAAAATAAGAATTTTTAATCGGAGCGCTTACTCGATGTTCCATATATCCTTGTAACTTAAAACACTTTTATTTCAACACTTTGTCGAGGGTTATTTTGAATTTTTCAGAATTAACGCTGAAACTACCGACGTATAATGCACAATTATTTTGATGTTAAAAATGATGTTGAAAAATAATTGAATAAACGATGAAACATAAATGAATACACTTATAGATTCATTATCTTGACGACAATCAGCATAAATGTCAAGAAGACCGGCTTAACAAATTTTGTCATTTGAAGTAGGAAATTTGTAGAAGAGTCATTTGACCCCTTTGGTTATTTTAGTGTTAAAGGACAGTGGATGGAATAATTTTATGAAATCGAACTTGCACCCACTGTACCAATACTAATTTTATCGATAGGAACTATTTTGTTGCGTTCTTCACCGTGATGCTAATCAGTACCTTAATTTTTATGATAAGAAACTTGTTTATTATTATTTTACACTTTATAGGATTACTTTAATATGCCAACACTGTAGTTTCATACTTGATATTGCTCACAGGAAGAGATGATTTATACATCATAGTGCTTCTTTTTCAGAAACATGAATCGTTCATTGCGAGCTGAAAATATATGTTTCTTTTCAACCATAACAGTTGAATGTGTAGTACATTTTAAACAGCCTAATACATTTTCACGTCACGGTGATACTCGGACACGAAAAATAAAAACTGTATGCATGAAAAGTTAACACACATATGAAGTATTATACAAAAAATAGCGAATAGAGAAAATAGAGAAAAGAATTTTTATATTTATTTGCAAACCCTTACTGTTTAACCCTTTGAGTATTGCACTACTACTGTAACTAAAAGTGCTTCATTACTTTGAATAAACTCATTATGATTCACTGAACAATGAATATGCAGTTGAGTTGAAGAATATTTTTTCCACCTTAATATAGCACCACAAAGACGGAAACGCATTATTTCAAGCAATAACGATACAGAAAGTGAATCGTTGTAATATTGTCAATTTATTATACCGAGATGGTTAATAACCTCGTGCAATCGTTCGAGCAATTAATAAATAATATGATATCTGAATTAATACGTCTTATGCAAAATACCAGACGCGCGAATAGCATGTGTTCGACTATCGATGCAACTGCAATAACGATAATCCAACGACGCGAGGATGATTCGAAACGGAATCATCGGTGCGTGATGAAAAAGGAAAAAAAAAGGCAGAAAAGATGGAAACATCGTGCGGAGAGTCAAGAGGGCATCTGTTCGATATTCGCAACGGGGTTAAATTAAAAATAATTACTGCACGCGGTGAAACGAACCGATAACGATTCGATTACGATCCGAGAAACGATGCCGGGGTTTCGAACGGCGGACCTTTGCATCACGAATTTCCATTATCAAAATCTTTCATCTAGATCCGCGAGCTCTCTCGGGCAACCGACGTTGATTTCATCTTTACACCCTTCGAGCATTCCGTTCCTGCGATTTAACCCCCGATAAATCCGCCTTGTTATAAACTCGATCGGCCTCGAGCCGACCCGACACGCCGGCTGGGAAAAAATAAAAATTTGAATGTTAAAGGAACGAAAGAGTAAAAGCGTAATCCCCTCGATTCCGACGACGGGCATAATAAACGCGTGCGTGTTCTCCGCTTCGTAACGCGAGATTCAGAAAAACCGATCGATATCGTTTTCAGCGAAAGTCGAGGAATCTTTCTGCGTAACGTCAATCACGTTGCGGCTCACGAATTTTTTATTAATATAATCGGGCGTCGTAATTATCCTCTCGAACGAATTAAAATTCATCGCTTAACATACCGCTACTTGTTCGTGATAAATATTTGAAGAGATATGCGGCTGGAAATATTTATTCGGACGGATGCAAATTTTTAATCATCCGTGTTCACTTTGCGAAGGCAACGATCTGTAGATATATTTTTGCCACAAATGTATGTTTTATGGTTTTGAGGAAGAAATTATTGGATTCGTTTTGAAGAATATACGTCGGTATAAAACATATCTGTATAATGTGAAATTATACAAATATTATAATTATATAATTATATTTTAATCATTCAAATATTGCAATTATACAATTATGTTACAATTATACAAATATTGTAATTATATAATTGTGTTATAATTATACAATTATATTACAATTATACAAATATTGTAATTATATAATTATGTGCAAAAAATATATATATAAATAATACATATATACATGGAAATATATAAAATTATGCACAAGAGCTATATAAAATATACACAACTGTACTGGAAGTATATAAAGTATACAAAATCATGTACACGTACATAAATGTGTGCTGAATATACAAACATGAAAAAATATACGATTCAAGTAACAAGAACGACGCTATTGTAATCATATATTAAATCATGAATCGTATATTTTAAATCATTTTTAAATAGGACAAAATGCATGTAATTTAAAAAAATCGATTTGTCGATGATATAAAGGAATAATTAATTTTGACCGTTAAAACAATCGTGTCTCTTGTTTACAATTTTTATGCAAATTATAAAAATCACCAGAATGCTCGTATAAAAATGTATATTGATTGTACGAGATCACATATGACGATAATACAAATGGTTATGTATGACCATACGTATGCACACACGTATTCAACTTCATCTCGCACTTTTGCAATTGAAGTGCATATATCTGAACGGTAGTTATTGAATCGAGAATGTTGAAGTTCGCTACGAACGATGTCAAACATTGCAGAAATCCTTCCACTTCGTTAAACATGGCCGAACAATCGAATCGTTGAAGATGTCGCTCGAATAACCGAGTACAGTTGCTGAAATTGAATTTCACTCGTCTCAAATTTCGAGTGGACCGGATAGTTTGAAACGTTCGGAAGGATCGTAGGGAACGCAAACATCGAGGGACCGCGAGCGAAATCAGCTAAAGCGGATCTAAAAGAGAACGTTGCTTTACGTTCCGATTAACGATACCATAAAAGCTAGCGGGTAAAAATGCCGATGCGACACGCCCAACGAAAATTTCCCTCGCACAGAAATGAAAGCGGATCTCCATCTGCTCGAATCGTAACAATTCGACGGGAATATCGGTTTTATGCTCCCTCGTTGCATTCGCGTACACCTTTCCTTCGTAATGAACCTTTAAGAGGTCGGAATTTTCCGTGCAATTTTAATTATTTTACTGTACCCTCGTCGTTACCGTGTTAGGGACTCGCATTTTGAAACTTTGTGAAAATTTCAAGTTTCGTCGTTTACGGGATGAAATTTGGAGTTTTAGAAATTTTAATACATGAATGCTGATGTATCTAACTTTCGAGTTTTGTTATTTAGAATTACCGAATTTTTGAAATTTTGGTAGCAGCGAATTTTTAAATCTACAAGTTTTGTGTTTGACAAAGTTTTTAATTTTCATATTTTCAAACATTGGCATTATTTAATTTTCAGATTTACAAATGTTGGCTTTTTCGGGTTTCCACGTTTTCAAGTTTTTGAATTAGTAAATTTCTAAATATTGACATTTTCAAAGTACTAACTTTTCAAATTTTTATATATTGGTATTTTCCAGTTGTCACGTTCACAAATTTTCGAAATACTGACTTTCTAAATATTGGCATTTTCAAAGTACTAAATTTCCAAATTTTTGAATGTTGGCATTGTGAAATTAGTGAATTTCCAAATTTTTAAATATAGGCATTCTCCAGTTCCCACATTTCCAAATTTTCGAATTTATGAATTTCTAAATATTGGCATTTTCAAACTACTGAATTTTCAAACTTTTTAAATATTGGCATTTTTGAGTTCTCACATTTCCAAATTTTCGAATTACTACATTTTCAAAAATTTTCAAATATTGGTGTTTTCAAATTTTCAAGTTACTAAATTTCTAAATTCTCAAATATTGCTATTCTTAAATTTTGAAATTATTTAATTTCCAAATTATCTAGATAGAGAGATCGCTAATCTTCGAAATCGCGTGAATATTAAATTTCGAAATTGCAAATTTCCAAACCCTAGAAATTTAAAAATCCAGAAATCCTAAATCTGCAACTCTTGCATCTCCATCAACGGCGATATAACGAGAGTCTACTTTGCCTCACAAAGTTTCCGCGACACGAATTCTGCAATTGCAACAGAAATGGTCGATGAATGACTTCTATATTGATCGACCATCTGTCGTTGCTATTTTGCCACCTATAGTATGCGTTTGTATTAGAATCTCCCGCAGTGAAAGGGTTAACGGTTCATCTTCTGTCACGACGATCAACTTTGCAATCTCTCTTCTAACTATGTAGACACTCTCGCTCAAATTATATCGCAACATCAATAAAATTGTAATTCTAATCCCGTAACAAGATGTCGTTTATCGAATGTTATACAATATAACAGTAAAGGTATCAAAGTGTTCACATAACAGTTTTACAAGTTTCGTATTTTACAATCTTTTTTAAGATAGCTTTCTTGAAAGTTGATTTCTGTCGACATCAAGAATTAATGCGTACAATAATTTCTGTTTTATGGTTTGTTTAGTTATATTTCACCTTCCTTTTTAATTTCAAAGTGCGTCTTATATAGCAGCTGGTTTAGTGTCAACTAACGTGTTTAATGATGGATTAATACGCTAATGAACATCTCGGGTATACTAAATGCGAACTAACTCCCCAACGCTTCGTGAAATTATCAGGTATTTCGCATCAACCTTCTCTGGCACGTAAACGTTGTAATTTCGTTCGTGATAATGTTAATATAAGCCGGCAATAAAATTGATTTAGCTTGCAGGTAGTCTGATACATTCATGATATACAATGATACAAATGGCCCAGTTGTGAATGTTGTTAGCGTTGTTATTACACGAAGGTATTACCACGCGTACACTCTTTATCATCGTGTCTATCTACGTAATAAGCTACGCAGAAAGAAAATAAGTATGAACGTGTAAAGTTACTGAAAGTATTAAATTAAAGGAGAATCGAATATTAAATTATATAATCATATATAGTTGATCCAATAGTCTAATATAAATTATATTGTATTAATAATCTTAATTAATTAGTATCAGTATAATATTGTTAATATTATCTAGATACTAAGACACGTAAAAATTTCTAATTCACAAATGTATATAATTAAAAGTTTTATTTAGAATCTGCAAAGCTACCAACATCTGTTCAACCAGGATAATCCAGAAATTTACAATAAAAATATTATTTCGAGGAAATTGATTAAGCAGACACAAAAATAGAATTCAAGATCGAAGCAGGTTTTATAAAATGACAAAACCTGTTTCCACGGACAAAAATTGAAATTTCGCAAAAAGCGATGGTAAAATTATTTTTGCAATAGGTCGTATATTTGCGCGCTTTGATTGGATCGCAAATGTTATGGAGAAATGCTAGAAATTTATAAGAATATTTTCGCTATGGTTATGGAGACGCACGGAACGAGTGGAACGCGACGATCCATCGATACTCGAAGGGTTATGCGAATCAAGCGAACGCCGACTATACAGCGCGATGCGTGTGACGATTACAAAAGCGATCGCGTTATATTCATAGCACGTTCTTCGCGAGAAATTGTTTCTGCGAGAAAAGAAACACGACACTGTTACACGGATCGCGAAAATTGTTAATAGACCACGCCTGGAACGTCGAACGATATTTCTCGTCGTTTCTTTGTACAGCGAATCTCGATACAAATGAACCACTAACAACGATTTCAACATTCCTTTCAGTGTACGCGCTTACAATCGTCGTTACGTATCGTCGAAATGTTTTCATCGAAAATCAGTAAAGAAAATGTCGAATATCAAGAAAGTTATTTAAAAAAATATATATTAGAGAACCATTTAAAAAAATAAATATTAGGAGAATTATTTAACAAATTGAATATTATGGGAATCATTTAAAAAATTAAATATTAAGAAAACCGTTTAAAAAACTAAATATTAAGACAATTATTTTAAAAATTGAATATTAAGAGAATCTCATATAAAAAATTAAGTATTAAGAGAATCATTTAAAATTCTCTAACGAATCAAAGATGAATAATCGTGTCCCTAAAATGTTATAATAATAATACATATTATGTTGGATTATTAATGATTTACCAAAATGATTTACGGCAATGAGAGACACTGTTATTAAACAAAACAAAGTTTTTATTTATTTCGAGTTAAAAAATAAAAGAATAAAATTACTTCCTTCAGAGCCTTCAAAATAAAATCTTGTGAC
The DNA here is from genome assembly GCA_947623535.1 of Coelioxys conoideus. Classification (NCBI taxonomy): domain Eukaryota; kingdom Metazoa; phylum Arthropoda; class Insecta; order Hymenoptera; family Megachilidae; genus Coelioxys; species Coelioxys conoideus. Next base: position 12,365,180 of record OX392457.1, on the reverse strand, counting down.
AATGTAATATTCTGAGTTATTTGATTAAATTTAATTATATATATTCTCATATAATACATTGACCTGACCTACATCTCCATCACTTATCATATCGATTTATGAAATAACGAGTTAAATTAACTAGTCCGATGAAATATCTAAAAACGTTGTAGCGCTATTGATGGAGTTTTACCGGAGAAAGGCATTGTTTTCAGAAATCAGTAAAAACTTTTACTTTCGCTGCATTGAATCCGAGTTTTAACGGAAACCTTTGGCCTGTCGCCAAAACCATTGGCCGGTTTAGCGCTGGTAGTGCAAGTAGTACAGATATTATTGTCTCTGAACAGTTCCACGATCTTCGTGTGCTCGATACAGGAAAACAAGCTCTTTAAGAAGAGCTCACGTTGTTCCATCTTGAACTTCCTCTTCCCTTTTGATCATCGTGAGAAAATACGAAGAAGAATCGCGTGATTTGTGAAGAGGAAAGGAATGCGAGCACGGTACTCTTGTTATATCGCCAGTTGAGGGGATTTTGATTCATACAAAGTTACAAATTGAAATTGCGATAATTTTATTGCAGAGTATAGCGAAACGTCCAAATATGTTTGAAACTTTGAATACTGCAAATTTAGAAACATGGAAGTTTGAAATTTTCAAACATAAAAATGCACAAATTACAGATGCTCAGATGTGAGAATTTAAAAACACAGATATTAAAAATTTTCTGATCCAAAAACTCAGAAGTTTGTAAATTAAAAAATAAGAAAATTGAAAATTCCACATTTTTAAATGTAAAAATTTATAAATTTAAAAAACGTCGGAATTTCAAACTTTTTACCTAAAATTGTTCGAATTAAAGAATTTAAAAGCAGAAATGAAAAATTGTCGGATCAAAAGGCTCAGAAATTTATAAATTCGGGAATCTCAAAATTGAGGGTCCAAATTACCAAACCTTCAAATTGATAAATCCAAAAACGTAGAAATGTCGAATTGTCAAATGCAAAAATGTACAAATCGATATACTAAAAACCTGCGAACGCTCAAAAACGAGAACTCAAAAGTTAAAAACTTTCGGTGTCTGAAAATTTACAAATACAGAATATCCTGAATACTTAAACCGGCTTACACGATTCAACGTGGCACTTTTTAAGTACCTGGAACGAAACATCATCTCCGAGAACATATACGAATACCGCAAAGTGCAACTTCCGCGACGCAACCGCCTCGGACTTGCGAGTACTTACATATTCAACCGAATCCCACCTACTTATTTACCACTAGCTCATCCGGCGGAAAAACTTGGAAAAGCCACACCCGTGCTGTGTGTCTCCCGACAGAACCGCGAAGTGGCTGAATTTCCGCCATCTCGTTAACGTTCGACCATTCAGAATAATTACTTACGCGAGTTTCTTTGGCGAGGTATTCGCGGACAAACTTCTTTTATCCCATTGAACGAGCACGCGTTTTCAGAGCACGCGGTTCCGTTGAACGACGCGACAGACAGCTCGTAAAACGATTCTAGAAATCGGTCGTAGTTGGTTGTCGGTTTGCGAACAAACCAAAACAAAAAATGAAGGAAAAGAAAGTACAAAGAAAGCGAAGAGGAAAGAACGAAGGTGGAGTGGCAGTGCCGCGACATGATTTATTTCGTGGAGAACCGGGTGAGGTGAAGTGACGAGGGAACCGCGACCTGTAATTATCTGCTCGTGTAGCCAGGAATGAATTACGCTCGCGCGTAAAAAGACATAATTATGGTGGACGAGTTTCGGTGGTGCTTCAGGGTGTCGAGCACTCGGTTTATTTCGAGTGATCGGTAAGGAAAGTTTTCCAGATGGTGCGACAACCGTGATGGTCCCAGCAGCGATCCTCGTTCTTTCGCGAACATACGGTTCCGAGAACAAGAAGAAGAAGAAGAAGGAAAAGGAGGAGAAAAAGGCGAAGAAATGGCAACGGCACGGTCACGTTTCGACACCGAAATAGAAGTTCGCGTGTCCCTTAAAAACTCATATCGATCTTCCTTAGCGAGTTCCAACTGGGATTTAAAGTTCGCCGACGGTCCCGCGGTCGAGACATTCGTTTCGTTCGATAAATTATTCCGCCCACTATGCCAGCCACGGGGAAATTTCGAGCCAGCCGGTTAAGTGGAAAACCATTCGTTTCGAGAAACAATAAATTGCGATATATGGAGACCTGACCGCGCGGATGTAATTCTCTCGTTCTATATTTGAAATGTTTGATTTACGGACTGATGCTGGTTGAATTATCCTGTTTGTTTCCAGATAGAACGATCGGGTAATGTACTGCGCGGCGATATAGCGCGTGGACGGTGCAGCGGATGACGGTAGAATGTGTAGCTACACGATATGCGGAGATACAACGTGTAGGTGTGTATTTATATAGAAATGCAAGTAGAAATACAACGGGTGGATATGTAACGCGTGACTGTGTAACAAGTAGCTGTATCATACGTGGCTATATGATACGTAAGAACACGATACATAAAAATTCAACATACCGAAGTACGACACATAGGAATACAGGAAGTGGCTATATAACGAGTAGCTACATAAGACGTGACTATTCAATATGTAAAAATACGATGCACAAAAATGCAACATACCGAAGTACGATACATATGAATATAACAAGTGAGTATGTAACGAGTGGCTATATAACGACTGACAAAGTGCGTAGAAACACAACGGATTTATAACAACATCTCAAAATGCAATGAGTAAAAATAAAATGTACAAAAATATAACACGTGGCAATATAACACATGACAATATAACGCGTGGCTATATAACGCAAGACTGTAGAATACATGGTAACACGACACGTATGATTACAGCGCGTAAAAGTATAATGAATAGAAATACGACCCGTACGAATATAACACGTGGCTATATAACAAGTGATTACGTAACGCGTGGCTATATAACGAGTGATTACGTAACGCATGGCTATACAACGCGCAGAGTCACAACACGTTGGATTACAACGCGTAAAAATGCAATGAGTAGAAACACGAAGCGTAGAAATATAACGAGCGACTATACAACGCGCAATTACACAAGGAACGGACATAAAACGCGTAACAAGATGACCCGCAATAAATTATCAAAAAAATCTCATCGAGTTTAAGCACTTTCGCGCGCATTCTCCACGGGGCCCAAAATATCTATTCGAAGTGATATTCGTCGAGCGAAAGGTGGTCCGACAAAGGTGGAAAGTTCGCGAAAAACACAAAGTCGAAATAAAAAAAAAAAGGAAAGGAGAAAAGAATTAAACTCTCGAACGTTTAAACGAATCGACGTACCATTGAAGCGCAACATTTAGTTCGGCCAGGTAAATTTAGTTAGCCAGGTAAATTCACAAAGGCGGAGAGATTGGAAAAGTTCGGGAAAAGCCAGCTGTTTGGAAAACGACAGTCGAGGAGAGAAGGTGGTTTTACCTTTTATGTCCACACGGCGGCAGTTTGCCTCGCGTGTCCCTCGCACCGCGTACGACAATGAGGAATCAATAGTCGCGACGGAAACGCCCTGTACCGTACATTCGTTTCCCCTGTTTACCCGTAATTCGCGTCCACTCGTCCACGTTCCTTTGACGGATCTCTATCTGACTTCCGGGATGGTAATATCGTGCGACGAAAATATTCTCGTCGAATTATTTTTCGTGGTCTCTTTTTCGCCGCGAAAATCGACCTTCCACCGAAGTATAATACGTCGAAAACTACTGCGGATGAAAATGACCGCATAAAGAGATCGTCGTTATACTCTTGTAAAATTAAAGACGCAATCTATTCGAGCCTGGTGGCGACGCACCACGTGCGTCTTACGGTATTTTATATGTATAGTCGATGGCACACCAGATGCGTCCTACACTAACCGATATAATCGATGACGTATCATGTGCGTCTCGTATTATTCGGTATAAGCAAGGGCACACAGTATACGTCTTATAGTATTTATTCAATGAATATAATTAATGGCGCTCCGTGTGTTCGGTGTAACTAATGACACACCAGGTGCGTCTTCCACTAACTGATGTAATCGAAGATACATCATGCGCGTCTCGTTACTATCAAGCGTAACCAACGACACACCAGGTCTTACATTACCTATTCTATGTAACCAATGACGCACCATGTGTGTCTTATGTTATCTTCTATGCAAACCGATGACACACCAGCTGCGTCTTATAGAAAGATGTTGCAATTTGTTGTGGAAAATGCATAAGCAAGAAAACGATTCTTTAAACGATTAAATTCTACAATGATAGAATAATTGGAAGATGAGTGAATCGATTGATTTCAATATTAAATGAATTAAGCTTGAATAATTTGAAGGTTGCAGTAGCCAGATAATCAATAGTTCTAATTATCTGATAATACAAAAGTATGAAGCTACTTGAGAATTTATTCGGCCGGGAAGAAACGATGGAATCTTTTAGGGAGGAATAAAATAGAGTGAGGCATTCGAAATCGAAGGAATGACGAGAAAAGATCTCCGCATCCCATAAAAGAGGATCATTCGACGAACCACCATACACGGCACGATTACTTGCTACTAAAATCCATTCAATCCTTCTTATCCGTGTCTCGAATACTTTCGATGAAGTATTCGCTTTCCGTGCGATGATTTCTTTCCGTACATATTCCGGAGAATAAAACGGTGAACAAATTTTTCTGCTGGCTTGAATATGTCAATCAATTCTCACGGAAATACTTCACACACTGAATTGTACTAACTCTGGAAACGTAAACATTAAGAAATTTTTAAATTAGGAACTTAAATTTTCGAATTTTTAAGAGTTCTTACACTTTCAAGTTCCTATTTCTCGAATTTTCAATAAAATTTAATTTCTCACCAATTTTGAAAGATCATGATATTGACAATTTGTCGATGTAATTTGATTATACCTTTATGTACCAATTTACATCGAATTTGAAATAGACAATCTTTGAAGTTTCAGAATTTGGAATGGTCCAATACATTGGAAAGCTCAGATTTGCAAATTTGCAAGTTCAGAAACTTACAAATTGATAAACTTGCAGATATATGAAATTTCGATCTGTCAAGTTCACTGAGTGATCTATAAACCTTCAAATTAAACTTGCGGTGTAAAACGCGTTGCAGTAGGCTCTCGTTATATTGCCGCCTTTGCTCGTACACGACATTCATGGCCAGAATAAAGGTTCCGCAATAACAAAGCACAAAAAGTATAAAATATATCGCAACTCCAAAAATATTCTCTCCCTACCAATCCCAAATTGCGATACAACGAGCTTCGCACGAAAATTTGTCTCCAATAATCGAATGACGTCAATTTTAACGAAATCCTAGTAGAAAGTTTTACGGTAGCGGGTTCACGACCCGGTATTAGTTCGGCAATTAGTAAGAGGCCTAAAAGCCCAGTCTCACGTTTATCACAATGTGTCCACGTGCTAATTGTCTGTGGAAACGGGACGTTAACCTTTCTCGTGCCTATGAATATTAAATTATCGTGACGTTTAATCGCGCAACGGGTAAAGAGAGCGAAAGAAAGCGAGGAGGAGGAGGAAAGAAACTAGAAGAAAGAAAGGAGACGATAAAGGAGAACGGCGTCGTGCAAGTCCGGCTAAACCCCGTACGAGAAGGACGAGAGATGGAAAAAGGAAGAAAGAAAAGGAACGGATTCAATTCAAATGGCACGTACTCGTCGTACGTCGCGTATGGAAAACGTACGTATGTACCGGCCAATTTTTAACGAGCCTCTATAAACGATCCTCCGAAGAAACGAACGAGATAAGATCTACCGATCGAGCGACGACTTAATAAAAGCTTGGAAAAAAGGTGGTGAAAAGAAAGCTGTCTGATAGATGGCTACTGCTGGATAACGGTTATCGACATCGATACCAAAGAGCAAATCGATGATCGTGAAGTTCGTCTAAGAAGGCGGAAACGATCGTTATGGTACAATGTACGGTAGGAACTTGGTAAATGGTACCGCCGTAATTGTACGAACCATTGAAAAGGAGGAAGCTCATTGACGTAGCAACGGTTTCAGATTTTTGTTTTCTCCGCTTCCGTACGAGCCGAATTAATCTTACGCACGTAGCTTATGTGAGCAGAATTTTCATTTGTTTGTTTGCCGTTACCGAGAAGCTCCACATTTTCGGTCGCAGTGAAATGCTAACACTAGGTTTACGGGACCCGTCAAAATGACGGATCTTAGGTTTCTTATTTTCAATTGCGAAAATTATTAAAAAGCTTATGTCGAAATGAATGTCAACCAACATCGAGATAAAGAATCTTTCTATAAACTGGTATATGTGTTATACTTCTTTCCATAATTCATTTGCAATTTATACGTAAGTGGTCATTGAACTTCCGTAAATCTAGTGTTAACGAAATTTGCTATAAATCTTACGCTAGAAATGAAGGAAATTGGTATTAATATAAGAAGAAAGTAGAATAGAAAAGTAGAAGATAGAAATATTCTACGATATTAGACAGAGGTTTGTATTCCGAAATTCTTAGATTCGTATGTCCTCGAATAATTGTGTGTCTGTATCCACACTTCGCATAGTAATTAGATTCGAATATCCCCATATGCAAATGTTGACTAATGTGGATTCTCTAAACTTCGATATGCCTTGATTTCACCATCTCAAATTCAAATACCTCTACTTATATCCCAACATACCTAACTTTAAATATCCCTAAACTGAACAGTGTAAGAATTCAAATATCCCTAAATATAATTACGCTTAGACACATGCATCCCCACATCTAAATATGTCTAGATCCAACTATTCCTAAATTCCAAAATGTACAGATTTAAATATTCTCAGATTATAATACCTCTAAATCTAAATATATCTGGATCCTCGTATGTCTCAAGCTGACTATCCCTAGATCCCAATATCTCTTAAGCCGAATATTCCCGGATCTCAATATCTTCTGATCCGAATATCCCTAGATCCGAATATCGCTAGATTCCAAAATCTCTTGATCCGAATATTCCCACATCGAAATACCTTTGATTTGAATATTCCCAGACCCCAATATCTATTGATCGGAATATTCGCAGATCGAAATATCTTTTGATCCAAATATTCCCAGATCCCAATATCTCTAGATCCAAATGTTACCACGTCCAAATATTCTGACATCGAAATATCTTTTGCTCTGAATATTCCCAGACCCCAATATCTATTGATCCGAATATTCACAGATCCTAATATCTCTTGTTCCAAATGTTCCAAGGTCCCGTTATCTCTCGATCGGAACATCCCGATACCTGTTAGGCCTCGTGTCCCTATATCTCAGTATCTAACCAATTTTACGGTGTCAAACGCTTAATTGACAGGTAGGGATTAATGGATTATTAACAGAGAATACGAGGCGTTTAATTAGGAAAAGAGACAAGCGGGTTCTTTTTTCCGGAATTCGTATTACTAGGCACGGGACGCTAATTAAATGTAAACATTCAATGCGGGAGAAACCCCGGCGCAGATAATCCTATTTACGAAGCAAATTATCTTGACCAGCGTTTCATTAATCGTAACTGTCTCCGCTAATTACACGCGTCCATATGATAATCGGTCGAAAAAACAAATCACTCCGCGTGTTTCCCCTTTGTCAGACCCGTTTTATCGTGTATGCTCGTATCAACAGTCGATTGTCTACACATGCGTATAAGTGCATACGCACGCGCGCGGATAAGACAAAAGGTATCTTATTGTTGGCGGTTCTTATAGCCGTGTAAGTTTCGCATAACGCACGATGTATTTACAGAAATAGAGAGAAGCCGATCGGGGCGTGCAGCGGAAAGTTCGAACACGCGAATAAAACTGTCGTGGTTGGCAAAGGTTAAAGACACAGAAACAGCCGCCGACTATAATCGATATCGAGTATACACAGAACGCGAACGCCAACGAGAACTTTGACTTTCATTCATGCTGCTTTTGTCAATGAAATGAGACCACCGGACCAATTCTTTTTTTTTGTGGAAGCAATTTGTCGCGGGGAAATATTTTTTATCGGGGAATCGATACTTTTGTCGGGAAACGATTGATTTAGGATTAGTTTGCCGATCAATCGTGAATGTTGTTTCCTTTTTGAATATTATTTCAGATTGCAGATGTTCTAATTGTAATTCTATGTTCATGAATTTGAAATTTGTTGTTAACGCATTCTATATTTTCAGATTCTTAAGAATTCCTGGATTTTTAAATTCTATGAACTTCTGAATTCCTGGTTTCTTAAATTTCAAGAGTTCTAAAATTCTCGAGTTCCTACATTTTCATATTCCGACATTTCTGAATTCATAAAGTCTCAAATTCATAAAATCACGAATCAAATTCCGAATTCCCAATATCTCGAATTCCCACATTTCTATATCCAGAAATTTCTGAATTCCCAAATTTCCGAATTACTACATTATCATATCACGAAATTCTTGAATTTTTGAACTTCTAAATTTCCATACTCTGTATTTCCTGAATTGTCGACTTCCTCAATTCCTAAATTCTTAAATTGCTAAATTGCTAAATTCCTAAATTCCTAAATTGCTATATTACTATGTTGCTAAATTGTTATGTTGCTAAATTGCAAAATTCATAAGTTCACCGATTCCTATATTCGCGAATTCCTAAAATTCGGCATTTCTACATTTCCACATTCCGCAATTCCCGAATTCTTAAATGTCCGAATTCCAGAGTTACCAAATTCTTAAATTCCCCAATCCATAAATTCTCGAACTCCTAAATTTGTGGGACCATCATTTCCAGGACACCCACCACCCCGCGATTATAATACAGTAACTAGTATGCATACGTCCCTATGCACACAGCAGCATAACGAATCCATAATACATTCCTACCCGAAATGTCTCGCTATGAAGTCAAAACATCGCTAAATACCATCATTTAAACAATGCTAACAACGATTATCGTAAAAGATCTCCCAATTGCGATAAATAATTCTGCACGAAATAAGTGTTAACTCCCTTATGAAATGGCTAATTGTATTACCCGTTATCGAAACGATAATACTTACATTAAATATGCATTACCAATAAACGTGGCTTTTGTTATTAAAACATCGGAATACGGACAAACCGCGCGAACGGAAATATCTGGTCTAATGAAACGAAATACGAGACACAAGCCGCACCACAAAGGGTTAAAATATAGTATAACATGTCCAAGAGCGAAAATCCTATTTAGCTTTTAACCAATAATTGGCGGGATAATTTGATTTAATAACCGCTTTCAGGAAGCGGCGGGAATGTTATAAAATGCCACCCTTAAAAGCGAAATGGGCGTTAAAACCTTTTATCGATTTCGACATTTTCGCATACTAATGGCGTACATAAAAGACGCGATTTCATACATCATTCCTGTGCACGTCAGTCGCCGGCATGTTGCATAGAATCGGGCGCAATGAAAGCGTCAATCAAGCCTTGATAATCTTTCTATTCTTCCTGTTCTGTCGCGCTTTCTTCGTTTTTCCCTCTTTCGCGTTTCTCCTCAATCGAAATCTACCATTAACGTGGAATAAACGGACTATTGTTAACGGCTTTAACGTCGTGTTATTATTCCCTTGGTATCTCGGAGATTCTCCACGCACAAACTTTGTACAGCAGCTGGCTCTTTCCGAGAAACGATCGAGATCTCGTTCCGTGGCTTACGAACAATCTTTTCAGAACGATTTGCAGTTACAGTGTAACGTTGCTCTTTGTTCGCAATCTAATTCTGATACGTATGCGATATGTGACACGTCTCGATAGCTGAGGTTGTACTACTTGGTTCAGATTTTTCTTGCATTCCGCTTTATAGCAGTTTGTTAGCTTTGTAGTCGCTTGATACTTTCATTTTAATATATAAGATATTACATTACTATCTCTTCTTGTATGAAAAACTATAATTATTTTTGAGATATTATAGTTTTGTGTTGTATTGTTAAATTAAATACAAATTTAATTTAAATTTTATAGAATGCATTTTTAACATGAATATAACAGCCTTGCGTCACTTAAGGACTCTGTAGTAAATGTTACAGATTTATATTCATATTACACTTGTATTGTATTGTATTTATTTTACATTGTGTACATTATATTTTTAATATCAATATAATAGGTCTGTATCTCTTAACGACCGTATACATGTTACATATTTATATTCATATTAATTTATTTTATATTGTATATATTATACATATATTTAATATGAACATAACAGCTCTGTGTCTCTTGAGGACCTAATACATGTTACATATTTATATTCATATTACACTTGTATTGTATTGTATTTATTTTATATTGTATATATTATACATATTTTTAATAGGGACATAATAGCTCTTGTCTCTCGACGACCTTATACATGTTACATATTTATGTTCATGTTATACATACTTATATTGTATTGTATTTATTTTATAATGTATATATAATATTTTTAACATCGATATAACAGATCTGTATCTCTTAAAGACCCCAAAAATGTTACATATTTCTTTAGGGATGTATATCCGCAATATTATGAATATTTCTGCCTTCTTAAACCTTGCACCTAAATTAACGATCGACCAATTGGATGATTATGTTCCGATGAAAAGTCTAAACACGTATGAAGAGAAGATCGAGAGTAACTTGAAAGACGAAGAAACCGTGGAAGAAAGAAACGAATAGGGGAATGTTCTTCGGGTAATTTCGACCCGATTTGTGACAGCTGCATCATGTTCCAAATAAAGGTCGCGAAGGAACGGAAGGGAGAAGAGTTGCAGAAAAGAGACCGCGAAACGAAGGAGAAAAATGGCTAAAAGGAAGGCAGAAAAGAGGCACAAACGGCCGTAGGAATGAAGTTGTCGTTCACGAAACAAAAAACGTGGGTAGGAAGCAAAAAGATCGAGGTAATGTGTTTCGTTCGTAGCACGTCGACAAAGGGCGATAGCAAAAAACAATTTGCCTTCGAAAACTAATTGTCAGCGTACAAGATTGGAGAATTATGGCGATTAAATGTACGGGTATCCCCGTTTTCTTCTTGCAAAATTAATTAACCCGGAGGAGGATCCTTGAAATCGACTTTGCTACAAATGTGTAACATTTTTGAGATTACCGTACGGGAACATAAGGATTATCGCAAAGTAGTTCCGTACAAAAATTATGATTTATACGTACAAAGAAATGATAATTATTTAGATAAAAATTGGATAAACACGTCGACAGATAATCTAATGGCGAAATAGTTCAGTAATACTTCAGTAACAAAATAATACTGTGATCGCATAAAACCTGACATTAATTCTATATGGTGAATAATAAATGAAGTATGAAATTGCTCCATTTTGATATAAACAATGTGCGATTATAAAATCATAAAATGTGATAGAATGAATTTTAAAATACGCAATGTATAAATGTATAAATAACAGCATCAATAAATTTTCAATTTTTATTGCTTGAATGCGTGTTCAGTCAACCTTACTGCAAACCCCATAGAGCACATATCGAGCTGTTGATTATTTACTGATACGTGCGCGACAATTCAGGTGATCTCACGTGTAACCGTGTATGTGTTACGTGCTCGATGCGTGTGCCTAGTGTATTCCCTCATGCGCTTACGCATGGGTACGCAAATGTATTTGTATATCCCATGGTGTGGTTTCCTATATGATTTTGATTTTGTACCACCGAATGTCGTCGTGTATGTTTATTCGAACACATCGCTAGGGTATATTTTATCGAACGACTGTAAACGGAATTCTATTGATATAGCATAATCAAACAGTAACGAATACCAATAACTTTTCTATTTTATTAATTTATTACTATCGATTTTACTGACTCGATTTATCGTTAACCATGAATTTGATATATTGCTAATAAAATATTTAATACCCATTAACTACCAAATTTTTATTTCGACTTTACCGTACCTGTTGTCAATTTATGTTTCAAATACTTTTGTACGTTAGACATCATCGAAGGAAAAAACAATACTGAAAACCAGAATGTAAGTATTTACCGGATATAGGTTTTATTTAGTATAAATGATAAAAGAAGAGTATAGATAAAAATATCTATTAGAGTCCCATTTGGGGTTCGCGGAATCTCTTTGTAACTTTCGATCCATCATGCTACGGTGTATCCATATGTATATCCATATGCATGGTGTAGTTTACTATGGTAAAGTATGGTTCGATATGCGTGTCAATATGTGTTCAAGTTTATCCACGTAATTTATGTAAGTATATGAACGGCATAATGGTTTGTAGAACAATAGAGCAGGACCATAATATATTCCATCGTATCATAGATCATATGAGTTTACACGTATCGACGTATGCTTCAGTGTTCCCCCAAGTTATTCTGTATAATTGTATAAGGTTAACGCCGTGTCTTACAAAGCAATAAATTAATATACCTATTTTATGAAGTGACTCGTCATGTGATAAGATGCCTCGTCACATGTTAGCACGTGCTTCTCACCGTGTTCCTTCATGCGGTCGCACATGTGCACACCAGCATGTTTATTAGCATGTTTTTATGGTGTGGTTTCTCTCCTGTGCGTGTGCTCGTACATTTTCTCAAGTATTTCACACGCACGCGAATTACTCATCATCCGAATACGATCGAGTATACCGTTTCGAGATCGACGATCGAAAATTTACAAGATCGTTACGATTTAACCTCGTTTTTATTGAACCGGCTGTACAACGATGTAACTAACTGAACGAGGATCCGGCTCGTTCATACGAGAGCACCCCGTACGATAATTACTCGACACGTAGGATCGTCGAGTGTGCTTAACAATCTCTATGATTGGAATATCTAATGTTCCGCCGTTAATTAACGGCGTTCCAGTTTTCGAGCGTCAGATCTCACTCGGAAAAGCTGCGTTACCGTCTGATTTTATCGCGCACACCCAAACAAGCGAATGTTCTTCCGTCTAATTAAAATTCGCTTTCTCGACGAAATCGTTGACCGTTTCATCGAACGGCCGATCGAAATTGCATACGCGCGTTAACGCCAACGGAAAATACACGTGTGCTCGAAAAATAAATAGACAGACCTTTTCGCAACAGCTATTCGCAAGAATTTAGATTCCTACGACATAGGATTTCTGTATCCCTATATTCTTACATCCCCGTATTCCTATATCCCTAGATTTACACATCATCGGATTTCTACATCCCTAGATTCCAACATCCCCGGATCCCTACATCCCCGTGTTCCTATATCTTCAGATTCCTATATCCCTAAATTTATACATCATCGGATTTCTATATCCCTAGATTCCTACATCCCCAGGTTCCTATACCTCCAGATTCCTACGTCCCCGGATTTCTATATTCCTAGATTACTACGACCTAGGATTTCTATATTCCTAGATTATTACGACCTAGGATTTCTATATCCATAGATTCCGACATCCGCGGATTCCTACATCCCCGGGTTTCTATAACTTCAGATTCCTATATCCCTAGATTTATACATTATCGGATTTCTATATCCCTAGATTCCTACATCCCCAGGTTCCTATATCTCCAGATTCCTACGTCCCCGGATTTCTATATTCCTAGATTACTACGACCTAGGATTTCTATATTCCTAGATTATTACGACCTAGGATTTCTATATGCATAGATTCCGACATCCGCGGATTCCTACATCCCCGGGTTTCTATAACTTCAGATTCCTATATCCCTAGATTTATACATCATCGGATTTCTATATCCCTAGATTCCTACATCCCCAGGTTCCTATATCCCCAGATTCCTACGTCTCCGGATTTCTATATTCCTAGATTACTACGACCTAGGATTTCTATATCCATAGATTCCGACATCCGCGGATTCCTACATCCCTGGGTTCCTGTATCCTCAGATTCCTACATCCCTAGATTTCTGTGTCTCTGGATCTATAAACCTCTAGATGCCTACATCCCCAGATTCCTATATATCTAGATTCCTACATTCCCGGATTCCCATATTTCCAGATTCTTATATCCTCACACTCCTAGATCCCCAGATTCCTACAGTCGTGGACAAAATTAAGTGGACAGGTATCATAAATAACAAAAGGTAAATTTAATTAACTAATAATACCTATAAATCAAAACTTTATGGCACAATTATATACATTAAATAAATGTTTTTTCAAGTGTACAAAAATATCTCACGTTCTAAATTTAAAATTTATTTAAAACATTGTAATAAAACAAAACATTTTTTTACATTTCTGCAATGTCCACTTAATTTTGTCCATGAGTGTACATCCCTAGATTCCTGTATCTCTGTATCTATAAACCTCTAGATTCCTACATCCCCAGATTCCTACATCTTTGGATTTATATCCTTAAACTCCTACATCTCCGTATAACTAGACCGCGTATCCCTAGATGTTAATATCAGCATACCTCTATAAATTGTGATCTCCGTATCCCCGGATCTGTGCATTCTTATATCCATGTATCCCTATGTCCGTGTATCTGCGTGTCCCGACGTTCTTATATCCCTACACCACTATATTTCTAATTTCCTGTACCGTCGAATTTGATATTTCCGTGAGAGCTACGAAAATCGCAACGAGTATGGGTGTCACGGTGGCACGATTCGTAATTCTATCGTCGTAATTCGATCTGCGAATATTATGAACGATGAATATCGCGCGAATCAGACTGCGAAGAGCGCGATCGTTTCGCGTTGATTTAGGTTCGTTGCGAAGGAAGGAAAAGCGTGCGTGGAAAATTTCCCTCGAAATCAGGAAACACCCAGATCGAGGATATAATAAAATATATTAATCAGCGTGGCGACGGTCGGTTAATTTTTGGCCGGAAACGGAGTATGGATTTCGATCGAACGAGGGCTCGGCATATTATCCGCTTTCGTTCCTGTCTGATACTCGACCTACCTCGGAGAAATTAATTAAGTGCATCGTCAGAAATGCAATTCACGAAATAATCCCTCAGAATCGAGTCGCATTATCCGGGGACATACAATCGAGAACGTACAATCTAGCTCAGACAGGCTTAATTAAATCTAATTACCGAACGCGGCCCTTTGATTAGATTGAAACATGATTTATTTATATTTGCCGTTATTAACAGAACTTGTCTCGGTGAAATAATCACTGATCGTATTATATCGACGATGCGACAAACTTATATATCGAAGCATCGTTTAATTACATGAAAAATTATAGGATATAAATTATATGATGTGCTAATTGAATTTAATAAGAGTTACGATAAATACGTATTAAATTATATGGTACTGATAAGCATTTAATTATAGGTTAATTATTATTAGCCGAGTAGATATTAAGTTATATAATTCGTTCTAACACGGTTCGGAATTTTTATAACGTTCTAGCATATAAATTGGATTACGCGCTATTAATTATTTATACAACAGCGAGATAGCGAATTAATGAAACTTAATTATAATATTAGTTACTGTATCATAAAGAAGGTTCAAGAAGAGCGTTCAAAGGAAACCAGCATACTACTACGTGTTCAACAATCTGATATTTGAATTCTTTTTAAAAAGAAAACATATTTACCGAAACATATTCAATTTTTCATACCTTTATATTTTATTTCATCGATATTGCTTGTTAATTAACTTGTTGAATTTCGTAAAAACCAGTGCCAAAAATGTGTGAAGTATAATTCAGTAATCGTACAAAAATTGCATTAAAAAATAATAACGAATATTGTAGCTGTGATTAATATTATATTATATCAATTTCGCGTAGTATCAAGTTGAAAGCAAATTGGAAAACAAGCAAACGTAATTTGAATAATCCGAATTACCCTCGTTTGAATAATTAATTGCATCCTTTACTCTGTTAATATAAACATACTGAGAAACTTAAGTAGATTTTAAGTGGATAATAAAAATCTTCATGTTTTCGATCGATTCGGTAAAACTCTGCTTAACCGGATTATATAATTTTATAAGTTCATTATTTCTTACGATTAAATACGCAACCGCTATTATTTATACACACAGTATTCTAGTTCTAGTATTAAAAATATATTGTAGTATTAAGTAGGTCGATCGGAGAAGTTTAAAAGCGTAAAGTTGTTCGAAACTCGTGGAGAAAATCAGCATACGTAAATGGTAAAGAAATTTCAAGTTGGTGTGTTTCATTTTCATAATCTAAGAAGATAAGCACTCCTAGCTACTTCAACGATTTCTCGTACAAGGTCGAGGATTATAAGTGTGCAGTGAAATCATTTCGAAAGCACATCCTGTTGATTAAAGATTGAAATTTCAACGATGACCTACCATGATTTCTAATTTTCGTGTTGTCCTTGACATATTCATCAATTTTTATAGCTACCTATTGTTGAAATCTAGGGTGTAGATTATGCCTTTAGAAAGTCGATAACTTCCAATTTTTTAATTGCCAAGGAAACCGGATACTCTCGAAATATTCAAATTTTCGTGTTAAGAAATTTATAAATTTGAGAATCAGAACATTTTTGAGAACTTAATGTTCTTGGAATTGACAAATTTGGATACCTTGAAATATTCGATTGTTCAAATTATTAAATATCTGATTTTGAAAATTAGGACATTTCTAAGATCTCGAGTTCTCGAAATTGACAGATTTGGAAATTTCTAAATATTCGAATTCTTATATTACTAAATTTCAACATTTTGAAGATTGAAAATTTTCTGATTTTTTGAAATACTCAAATTACTAAATTTCTAAATTTAAAAATGTTCAAGCTCTTCAATCCCCAAATTACCAAATTTCCAATTATAAATGTAAATATTCAATTTCTCAAATACCCAAATTACCACATTTCCAATTATAAATGAAAATATCCAATTTCTCAAATCCCTACATTACCACATTTTCAATTATGAATGTAAATATTCAATTTCTCAAATACCCAAATTACCAAATTTCCAATTACAAATGTAAATATCTAACTTCTCAAATTCCCAAATCTCTAAGTTACTAAACTTTCAAACTCTCAAATTACAATTCTCCTGAGTGTCTAAATTGCAAAGTTTTGCTATTTCCAAATACCTAAATCAGTGAATCCTGGAATACCCAAAATCATGATCCCAAGATTTCTCAAATTCCCGAGTTTTCCGAACTTTCTAAATTCCACGTATTGCACAAATTTCCCAAATTTTCCAAGTTCCATAAATTCCACAAATTTCCTAAATTTATCAGGCTGTACAAATTCCACAAATTTTACAAATTTTACAGATTTTACAAACTTTACAAACACTCAAATTCCACATCCAAATTTCCAGTCGCACGAACTCATAAATTCTCAATGTTCCTAATCACAAACACGGGACCACTGGCGTAAATTCGGGATAATACGCGATGGCCGTCGAATGTTCCAACAAGTATTACTCCCTCCCTCGAGGCACAATTTTCCTTGGGTGACCCTGAATTTCCACAAGTCGCCATTGGCTTGTGCCAGCCTAGACTCCCCCTAAAGTCGCCATATTCCCCGCATCCGTCGCGCGCACAAGTGAATAAACGTTCCGACAGATTTTCAACGAAAATATTTTCTAGCCGTCGTGTGTTGAACGTTCGAACGCGGCCCCGTTTCGCGTCAGGTCCGGTGACCCCTGACCTAAAGGTAGACATCGCGAGGTTTCGAAAGGTCCTATCCTTGAATGGAGCAATTACGTAGCGGGGATCTGGATTTGCCGGCTTCTTCTTCGGCTTCGATGCGCTCCTTTTTCTTTGTTCGTGCGCCGCGAGGTGGCGCGTTAATCTCTTCCTGAAGAGTCCCGCTGAATTGGATGATTCAGGTGAAGTTTGCCGGGAGTACATACTCGTTCGAACAGGGAGGCGGGGGGGTCACCGCTATCTACGCGCATGAAAAGGGGTTGGAAACCCCTTCAGGCCATGTTGGCAAGGGGTTCGATCCCTCGGCGCACGTTAAGCCTCGTTTTCGGTGTAACACCGTGAGGGCTGGAACGAGTCTGTTGCCGTGGCTGACAATAAACGCGGCGCTCGTCCGAAATTCGCAACAGGCCCGGCGGTGTCGCCTTGCAAAATTAACGAATTCAATCAACACCGGCCACCGTTGGTTCGCGACGGGTTTGCTTAACGAGAAGGCTCGCGTTACGTCTGCCGCTGACACGTAATACATCGCGTTCGCGATCCTAATAATTCTGTTTAGTTAATGAGCACGACCGGCACGCCACGGGATCGGACAATCCAGCTCGTTTATACGAGCAAAACTGACCTAACGTCGAACACGGATTATCAACGTGTACGTTTTTGCGCGAGACAGTGTACTGGGTCGGTAAGGACTAAAATGTTTATTGTAATTATATACAATTTTTTATTTTATATTATATATGGTTATAGTATATAATTATAATTATTTTATTTTATTTGCTTAATTATATTTTATTATTGATTATGTATCGTAATGTGTAATTATAATTGTACATAACTTTATATTAAATAAAATATATATTTCAAATATATGTAACATAATATATAAAATAATATGATATATTACATTATATTTATTTTATACATTATAATTATATATAATATGAAATAAAGAATTATATGTAATTATATGTAATTATTATAAACAGTGTAGTCTTCCATTATGTTATATTGAAATATTAAACTATAAAACTATAATTACTTTACATTATAATATAAATGATTATAATTAATGATAAACAATGATTATAATTATATATTATAATTATGAATAATAAGTAGTTAAAAACTTTATTAGATTTATATAAATATAATCAATTATAATTATAATTATATGCAAGGATATGAGGAATTTTGAAATTGAAATGTTTAGCATTCAGGAATTTGAGCAATTGCGAATGAAGGGTTGCTCGAGAATTTAGAGACATGGAAGTTTAAAGAGGTTCGTGTTAGGGAAGATTTGTATAAACGTAAACTGCGGTATGTAGTGATTTAACAATTTGAGAACTGTCAAACCCTTGCAATCGAAAACATATTGATTATTGGAAAATAGTTATTGTAAAATTTTCTAGATGAAAAGTTTGATGAATTTTTTTGATGTTATTTCTATTATTATTATTATTGATCGCTAATATTGTCTGTTTCGCTATGTTCATTACGTATATAATACTGTAAATCTACTTACGAATTATTTATTTTAAATTGTTGCATTGAATCGAATAGCGAATGTGAGTCGCCTCTCGTGTTCAAAGAGTTAAATTTACATAAAGCACCCCGAAAAATGTCAACAAGTGCTGTCTTAACTCTCACAGAGACGAATCCCTCCACAAATCATAATAATAATCGTCAACAACAGGTGCATCAGAAAATCCTTAAAAAACGTGAAACGAACGACAATTAACCCGAATCCGATTCGTTGCTATCAAACTAATAAACTTCTCCGACCGATGTAGATAACGCAATCCTTTTTCCTATTTATTTCTTTTTCTTGTGCAACCACCATAATTTAACGACATGTCGTGTCTAACTCGAGGGATAAAGAGGTAAATATCGTGACAGTGGTGTCTGGTTAAACTCTTAGCCCGATTTTATGACATTCACCATTCATTATGCTAATGGCTACGGCTTAGATAATGAAGAGCCACTGCGGATATAGTGGCTGGCAGAGAAGCGTATAAGGGACTTAAAAACAGCCTTACGACTTTCGCGTGCGAACTATCGCGATATTTATGTGTCATTGTCGACTCTTTACGACTCTCCTGTCCAGTGTGTGTCTACGTTCAGCTCGGTTGTGCGATAAAATCGTAAGACCATCGAACTAACCCTCAAATTGAACGCGTGCACACGTTTAACTACGTATCCTCGTGATACGTAATCGAGAAACGCTCCTCGTTCAATTATTTCTGTTATGTACACTCCATTACTTTGCCGTTTATCCGATAAGTAATGGATCGGTGTCGATACGTACTATCTGAGTCACTGACGGATTATGAGCTTATGATGCGAACACTGCCCAAACGTACAGTTTGAGGATCATTTACGGAAATGTTGGAATTTGGAGATTCGTAACTTGGCAGATTTGCAACTTTGGAGATGTTTGTTTGGATGTTTGATGAGTTTGGAGTTTACATATCGGATAGTTTGAGTATTTGGCAATGGAGAAGCTTAGGAACGTTGAAATTTAAAGGTTTGACAGCTTGGTAACTTGAGAATTTGAGGATATAGGTGTTTTGGAAACTTGGTGATTCGGATATTTGGATATTGAGAAATTTGAGTACTTGGCGATTGGAAATGTTGAGAAGTTTGGGTATGTAGGTTTTCAACTTCTCGAATTTTCGAATCCACAAATTTCCGAACCTCCAATCTCCTCAAATTGGCGAATTTCTGAAAATGGCAAATTTTCAAATTCGCAAACTTCTCGAATTCCGAAATTACACAAACCCTCAAACTTCACAAATTCCCAAATCCCTAAATTCCCAAACTTACCGAAACCCTGAATTCTCCAAATGCCCAAATTTTCAAATCCTCAAACTTCTCAAATTCCCAAATTCCAAAACTTTTCTAATTCTCAAACTTCCCAAATTTCTAAATGACCGAATTCCCAAACTCTCCAAATTCCCCAAATTTTCAAACTCTTAAATTTCACAAATTCCCAAATTCTCAAAGTTTCGAATTCCCAAATTCCAAACTCCCTGCACTGCCAAATTCCCAAACTCCTAAAATCTCCGAATTTCCCAGATCCACAAATTCTCAAATTTCCCGAGTCACGCAAATTCACAAATTACTCAATCCCAAGTTTCCCAATTCCCTAACTCCGGATATCCCCATACAATCGATACGAGCATCCCCGCAATAACCACGTGCCCCCAGAACGGATGATCACGTAATAAATCGCGGAGGTTGGTGAATTTTTCGTCGGTAGTTTTGACGAGCACCGATTGAAAATCCCGGTGGCAGAGCTTTTTTGCTGGGACGGAAACAGTTGTCCCGAACGATCGGGCCGCATGAATGAGGTGCACGTAATGGGCAGACGAGGGGCAGGGAGTGGCGTGTGTACACGTGTCATTTGCAAGCTGTCGCCACGTGCTGTGCAGGGCGCTTTCCACGAAAAATAAACAAAACGAGACGACGTCCGGCTCGGCTCGGCTCGGCTCAGCTCCGCTCGGTTCGGCTTCGCGTCACGGATTGACGCGCGTTTACATCGCACGGATCGGCTCGTGTTATGTACCCGTAGAAAAAAAATCCGTGTGCAACAACGTACGGGCCGCTGCTTTCAGCCGCTTGTCCACGTGCACGCACGTGAAAACGAGATTTGCTCGCGACAACGTGTAAAACCAGCCCGACACGGGAACGCGTGAACCGGGATTAAGGCAGTTTCCAGCGAGCTTACGTTGCGATAAATTAGAAAAGAGGAAACAGCCGCCGTTGCCGGGAACGGGGTGATTTTATGGAAATCGTCGAGGTTAAGACGATCATAGTGCGATGGGAAATTTATGGGCCTGTACTGGATGAAATTTATGAACACGAAGCGGTTATTTGTTGCGATAACGTCGAGGATCGCGTAAGCCGAGAGCTGGCTTGCGATAATTTTTAATTATTGCACTAAATATTTCCGATTACTCCGTTGAGAATTAATTAGATCGATATTCGCAATTAAAATTTTAAACTATGAAGTGATTTGTAATTATAAGTTGACTGATAATTAATCATTAAATATTTCTCTGAGCTGAATAGCAATTATTGGTTGACTAATAATTGAATCGATAATTAAATACATCTCGAATATGAGTTGAATAGTGATTGTCAATTGGCTGATAGTTCATAAATAAATACTTTTCAACTATGAGACAAATAGAAATTATTGGTTGACTGATACTCGATAATTAAATACTTTCCACCTATAAATTGAATAGTAATTGTCAATTCACTGACTTTTATATATACATATACATATATTGGTATGATTGTATGTATGTGTAAAGCATAAAATTTGAACAATTCAAAATGAAAATAATTTTACAGAAAGGTGTCGGTGGAATTGAATGAAATGTTGCAAATATCTTACATTGATCCAAAAATACATATTATACAAACAATTTAAAATGTGTCATCGTCTTCTATTGCTTCCAATAAAAATGTGTTCTGCATAATATCTGTTGCGAAATCAGAGAAAAAAAAAATTGTGATAACTCATAAACATTAAACATCTTCAATGAATTAAATTGATTTGAAACTTATAAAAAAGGAAGCCTATATTTCAATTGATATTCGCCAGATTTAAGATCATTTCTATTCGAACTCCAAAACTTAATAAACACTATAATTTTCGTTCCTGTTTCAACGACGGAAACCTCTGGTACGGGAATTTAAGTTTATTAATTGCGGTAGGTATTCAGCTTCGGGTAAGTGAAAAAATAGTGTCAACTGCGTACGCGTTAATTGAAGAGCACGTTTCTGCGACGCGTTAAGCGTGCTCTAAAAAAAAAAAAAGAAAAAGCAGATGCAGAGTCTGCGTGACAAGGTTTCATAACGAAAATCGTGTAAAATCAGATTCACACTGTATCGAACATTGCGTGTAGATTAAACGATATCGTTTAAATCGTCTCCGCCGTGATTACATCGGCCGTAAAAAAAATTGTAATCGCTCGTGATTAAACGAAATCGAATTCTAATGGACAGTGCGCAAAGGTAATAACAATTTACCGAGCATTTAAAATTAACCGATGATCGTTTAATCGTCACTTAGCTGAAATAAATAGTTGGTCATCGGTGTGTTCGTTTTTCGGTGCATCCCGCAAGACCGGTCCTCGGAAGTTAATTAAATTTATAAGTTGACCGGAGTCAATTTTATTGTAAACCTTGTCGGATAATAATAAAAGGACGAGGAACAATCGGATACACGTTCGGTCGGTCAAAAACGACGAAGCAACACGCGTCGACGAATGTGAACCGGGATTAGGAACATGGCCAGGCACCGGCGATATAAAAAAAGGCGGAGATATACGGCACCCGAAATCTCGTGGACAAAAGCAGACGAACCGTAAAAGAACGTTTGAGAGATTCTGCAACGGTCTCTAACGATCGGATTCCGGACATTTAACACGAGCAATTTTTTTCGGCGAATAATCGAGACAGATTTTAAGAGATAACCGTTTGATCGCGTTAGTCACGCTTTCAAATCCGATGTTGACTGTAATGAAGCAGCTGATGTCTATTTCTTTCTGATTAACGGATCACGTTTTTTATGCTTTGAAATTCTTCACTGTGAGCTCATTGAATTTAGCAACTTTCGTTCGATTTAATTGATTCATCTAGTTTAAACTTTTGATCGATGGTCTTAGCCGATACAATTGTAATTTACGGGTCCTCGATCTTACTCTTATTAAAATAATTGTTGGTATCTAGAAGTCAACGTTGTTAAATGGCGTGTCGGAGAAATTTGGGTCAGATCTAATTAATTTTTTTACTGGAGGCAAAGTATTTTAAGGTTTATGTATTTGGACGAATTTTCAAGTTGATAATATATCACATCTTTAACTTCTAAAATTTTCAAGTTGTCAGATTCTTCAAACTTTTCAATTTGTTATATTTTCAAAGTTACAACTCCTCGAATTTATAAATTTCTGAAGTTTAAAACTAAATATTTTCAAGTTTATGAATTTTCGAACATTCACATTATCGATTTCCGCACACTTCAAATTTTCAAATTCTTCAATTTATTATATTAATCACTCAAAAATTTATCAGATTTGTAAATACATGTATCGAAATTCATAAAATTAACAAACATATGAAAAAGATTATTAAAACCTACAAATTGACCAGATTTATAAAAACATTTATCAAAATTCAAAAAGTTAACAGATTTATGTAAAGGTTTATTAAAATTCAAAAATTGATCAGATTTATAAAAGGATTTATCAAAATTCAGAAAGGTAACAGATTTATGAAAAGGATTATTAAAACCTACAAATTGATCAGATTTATAAAAGGATTTATAAAAATTCAAAAAGTTAACAGATTTATGAAAAGGATTATTAAAACCTACAAATTGATCAGATTTATAAAAGGATTTATAAAAATTCAAAAAGTTAACAGAATTATGTAAAGGTTTATTAAAATTCAAAAAGTAAACAAATTCATGAAAAGAATTATCAAAGTGTCAAGGTGTAGTAGGTTTATTAAAAGACGTATAAAAATTCGAGAGCTTAGCAGACGCGTCAAAGGCTTTACCGAAAGATTGACTAAAATTAAAATGAACCAAAAAGATCGTGAAAAAGATAAGCAAGAATCGTGCGGATAGAAGAAGCGGGAGAAAAGAAGAACCTCGACATTTGTTCGAGTTTAGTGTTTGCCCCGGCGGTACAGATAGGAAATCTCCGGGAACGGTGATCTACCGTGCAGAGAATGAGATACGAGGTAGCGGGTCGAAAGGCATCCCCCTACCGAAATGTGGAAAACGCGGGCGAGGAAAAGCCTCGTTGTATTTCATCATAGATTTTACTTGAAAGTTGCATCCAAGCAGCGTCGGAGTTACTCATAGTTTGAAAGTTGCGCCCGTATCATTGCTCCCCGTGTCCCGAGACCTTTTGATCTGTTTGGATTTCATTTGTGGCCGCGAGGGAGCTAGGGATGGAGCCCGGCTTCGCGGAAACTACGAGAGCGTCTCTTCTCTCTCTCTCTCTCTCTCTCTCTCTCTGTGAAAAATTTCTTACCCCTTAGGCTGTTTCCTGATGACATCGTGCGTTCCGTTTCCCTGGGTTTTCCTCGACCTTCTTCTTATTCTTCGCGTACCTCGGCCCTCACCTCGCGCCAAAGAGCAACCACCTCTTGACGAGGCACCGCTTCCGACCCGAGCTCGAAATCCGCACTCGACCTCATTGCGTTCTTCCTTTCTTTCAGCCAAAGATTAACGCTACGCATTTATTTGCGGCCAGTTGGCCATGGAGGAACGCCTATCCGCGGCTAATTTCGCCCCCGGTTCTAAACCACCATCTGTAATGACCGATTTCGATCACCGACGTTGCTAGCTTTGTAATTGCAACTTCGGACGCTTCTTTCCCTCGCAACCGACATTATACAGGCTGCCTCATAATATGTGGCCATCCCGGTGATGGATGCAACGCGAGTTTGCCTCGAGTGGATGCTGGAGTTACGGCTACCTTGGTATACTCCGAGATATTCGAATTTTAATACATGTTCGACGCGATTTTTGTTGAAAGTATTTTACACCCTTTGGATCCCTGACTTCTGTGCAGGTGTATACAACAAAAATTTTATTATTCTCCTCGATGCTGTATCAGTCAGTCGAATTATTGTATAAACAAAGATAGGTACGATTTTTGAAACCATCAAGTACGATTTAGGATACTGGTTGCCTATATCGTACTTTTGTATCATTTTTTACAAATGCAGATCATAACAACTGGCTATTATATTATATTATTATTGTATTATAATAGAGGCTATTTAAATGGCATTCTAAAATTGCTAAGCTAAATTCTCAGACAAACTCAACAAAACTTCACATTATCGATACTTTACTAAGTGATACGATCTTGGTAACTTTCCCCTATATCCTAATAAAACGTTCAAATCAAATTTTCAATGAGTCATTTGATAATATATCCATAAAAAAAAAAAAACACAGAGTAAATTTCAGCTTCTGTTCCAATTTTTATTTAATAATATAAAATTCTGAAATTTCGGTGATGCAGTAGCACATTACCGAATTTGTTCGGATTTTCGTTTTTTCAGATTGCAAACCATAGATGGAAGGAACGGTGGTTAAAAGAATAATCAGAACAATTTTTCTACGCAGTCCTGGATGTATGCGGGCTCTTATCGAGAGTGAATCGTGCCTGATGGAAAAATTGCGATCATTGCCCGGTACAAAATTAATCGCGATGATTTTCCTTTCGTCCAACACCATGCTCCTCGATCGAGAGATAACGGACCTTTTTCCCCTAGGAATCGATGGACAAAGGGACGCTTCACGAGATCATCTCACCCTTTCCACTTATGTTTTCTTTCGCGCCCGGAGATTCGCATTACCGCCATCGGCGATCATCGATGACGACGATTATATCCCTATCGATCGGTTCCTGAACCTGACGAAAGCGAGTCAACGAACTTTTCGACACGATCGTTCGTTTTCTCGAAAAACGAACAAGAGAAGTGGGAAGAGCGATATATTTAACGAGGCTCTCAATTATAACGTAATTGAGGACCACGATAGGTTCGAGCTAATAGAAGAAAGGAGACAAACACACGATCTATTAAGTCGTTTTCTATGCCGCGATGAATTATACCTTGTTCGAGATGGCTCGTAATCTCGTGCACCATTAACTTTCAACACTCTGCCCCCCAAAAACGAGCCGGTGAAACCAGGAAGAAAGTGGAAACATCGCGGGCCGAGATCGATGTACGCATTCGAAAGTTTGATTTAGAGAAGAATCAATAGATCTATAATTGATATCTAACAACTCTTCATTGCGGTTATTACTTACGCTCGTATCCTGTTGCACGGAAGTTATTTCAAATAATACATCGATTGCTTCCTTATTCCGGCACGATGAGTGAATTAAGTTTTGGTTCAGAGTTTTTGAACTGTTATGACAGTGAGAAAATAACAAGAAAGAAATTTGAAAAGCTTGCCAAACTTATAAGAAATATTTTTTATCATTTTTGTAATAGTAAAATGAGAAGCTCAACAAGATAAGCTTTTACAACAGACAGAAATTGTACAACAAAACATTAAAAAATCCTCAAATACCAGGATCTCCATATACGAAAACCCATGATTCGCAAAATTAAAATATTAAAAAATTTCAAAGTTAAATAATTCCGAACTCACTAAAGTTCCAAATGCCAAAAAACTAAAAATTTCAAAGTTCAAAAATCTCAAAATTCCAATATCTCAAGATTTCAAATGAAAGAATCGCCTAAATCTTGAAATATTTAAATTCGAAAGGCCCAAACTCCAGCGTTCAAAAACAACACTCCCGTTCTTCATATTAAAAGATATAATTTTCCAGAAATATAGGAAACATTCTATAAACATTTCCAGATAAATTCTACATGAAACGAGAATGTAATTTTCTAAAATATAGCTGGAAGAATATACATAAATATTAAAAACAACCCTAAATGCTGCTCAAATGCGCCTAAACAAAAGTTCATTGAAAAAACATATGTTTATGTTAAACATATATATGTTTGGGATATATTAATTGAGTAATCTCAAGAAAGTTTCACGGAGAAATTGTCCCGTTGCCAGCAACACGAAATTATGTTGAACGCGAATAACTGGTAAACAATAAATCAACAGAAGCAACGAATGCAACATTTCAAAGTGTCGAGAAAGCTTCACTCACGGTGTTTGCCTTCTTGTCCAATCTAGTCGCGATTAGGTTGAAAGCTCCGAAGGAAATGTACGATAACCGCGGGATACATAATCCACTTCGGACTAGCGAAGATAGAACGAAAAAGTTTTTCCTTGGCATAGTTTCCCTCGTAGTTCGATACACGCTTTTCCATTTTGTGGTCGGGATGGGAAGCACGCTCGAAGGAAGTCTGCTCGAAACACACGGAGACCGCATTAACTTGCTGCTAAGTTTACCAGGTCGGAATTTGTGTCAGGTATTTTCGGTTCAAACGTTCGATCGATGATCGACAAATTAACATGAATCGTTTAAATAGCGACCCGAAAATGACGGGATTCCTCGTTTGATTTTGGAACGGGGACGTTCGAGTGATAAACACGTAGCAGACATTTTATAGCGCGTTAATTACAACAGGTTTTCTGGTCGTGGTAATCAATTCGAGATATAGATTTTTAATGACTAATTTCTTAGTGTTTTAATTCGATTAGTAATTGAAGCGAAGAATTTAAATATTAGTAAAACTGGAATTTTTCATTTGTGAAAATCTGGCGTTTTTCAAATTATTAAATCTTCAGAGTTACAAACTTTAATGTTTTAAAACTTTCAAATTAAGAGCTTTCTAGTTTCTGAGTTACCCAATTCCGAAATTCTCATGTTTCCAGATCCGTAGATAGCGCAATTCTGATATTACTGAATTATCAAGTTTTTAAATCCCAAACTGTTCAATTCCTAAATTACTAAATTTCCATATCATCGTAGTTATAAATTCTCAAATATCCAGGTTACAAGAATCTAAAATTCTAAAGTTCTAAAATTCCTACACTTTTAAATTTCCAAATGGCCAAATTCCAAATACTCAAATTCCCCAACTCCCCAATTCCCCAAATCTAAATTCCATACATCTCCAATTCCGAAATTCCAAAATTCTCCAAATTCCAAGTTCCCAATTCCCAAATTCCAAATTCCCAAATACCAAAATTCTTAGATACCAAACATTTTCAAAACCCATCAGTTTCAAAATTTCCAAGTTCCAAATTTCACAAGATTTAACAAATTCCAGAAATCCTAATAACTCTCAAATTCCTACGTTCGTAAATTGCCAAATTCCCCAATTTCTAAATTCCTAAATTCCTAAATTTCAATATTCCAATATTCCAATATTTCAATATTCCAAAATTCCAAAATTCCTAAATTCTAAAAATTCTCAAAATTCATCAGTTCCGAAATTCCCTGGTTAAATTCCAATAATTCAAAAAATTCCTGGAAAAGAAAATCACCTTCACCGATTCTGCACCCAACCCTTCCGTCTCGTCCACCGTCCTCGCGTTACAGTTCTCCGTCTCTCTTTCCGTTCTCCGTTCCCGTCGTCGTGGCTCGTTTTCTCATTGTCGGTGCCGTCTCTCTGTCTCTCCCGTTCGACGTTTCGTTCGTATCCCGGTGTCCCCCGTCCGCCTGTAGCTCTTCTGGAAGTTCTCGTTGCCCCCTCCCCGCGAATTCTCCTTTCGTACGGTGTTCCAGGATGCCTGGGGCTTCCCGAACTTCACCATCTTCTCTCGTCTGGAAGAGGAACACGCTAGGAAGAAGGAGCTCGCTGTCTTTTCCCCCTCCTCGCTTTTTACGTACTCGCTTCCTCGTCTTGATTTCTTGACTCCACGGATCGTCTGTATTTTCGTCGGCACCACCGACAGATTCCTCTTCTCTACCTGTCCGCTTGTTTGGTCCGTGTTCCTCGCTTTGTCCATTATCCGACGTGTACGTACTCTCCTTCTGGTTAATTTTCTACGGGGAACCCCGTGCAACCGCGATTAAGACGAAATACAACGGATCCATCGAACCGTAGAAACCACCGGGCTGCTTCTTCTTCTTCTACCTTGACCGTCCCTATCGGCAACCATCTTTCGACCGTCCTAACGACGAAACTTCGGGTAATTGGATTTAATGAGCATTCTTTTCCCGTTCGAAAGATCCCGATACCGGACTCCGGCTTGTTTAGTCCCGTGCTCGTTCGATCGTGAAACGGCAGTCTACGATGTACAGGCTGAACCGTCTTACGAACGGAAGTGGTCCTCCGCCATTTTTATTGCTCGACGCGATACACGTGTACACTAGTCGTGATTAATTACAATTATAACTCTATACAAGGGTACCAGCAATTTTGAAATTTTCAAGCTCGGGATTCGAGAATTTGAGCAAACGCGAATGTATAGTTGCTTGAGAATCTAAGGACACGGAGATATAGAGTGGTTCGTGTTAAGGAAAATTTGCACACTCGTAAACTGCGATATGTAGAGGCTTAACAATTTAAAAACTATTAACCTTTTTCACTCGAAAGCATTTGTACCGTAGGCAAATAGCAACGGTAAAACTTCCCAATTGAAAATTTGATAGATGTTATTGAAATTATTTCTTTTCTACTATTCGTCGCCAATATTGTATGTTTCGCGATGTTAAAACATCGTGTATGATGCTATAAAATTAAAACTTCTCAGTTGAAAATGATTTAAAATTGTTTCATTAAATCAAATGGCGAATGTGAGTCTGTCCAGTGCAAGGGGTTAAATTTACATGTTTGTGATCCGCAAAATCGTCTCGAGTCTACCAGAGGCATCCCAAAAAATGTGGACAAGTGATATCTTAACTCGAACAGAGACAAATCCCAAAACGGGTGGTCGCAAAGTAAAAAATTACCATCGATTATAAAAACACGAATTTACTACAGAATGAAGCAAAAATGTCCTTTGGTGATCTAATTTATAATACCAACAGAATTTGCCACGTATTCTCCATTTTACGAAAAAGAAATTGATCATTCTTTTGGTACCATATGATAGGATATTCTTCACGTTGTATATTTACAACTTATAAATCGAGCATCTTTATCGTGCACGCTACAAGAAACCTCAAATATGCATCTCGCTGTTTTTCGTACATAATTGTAACAGTTATAAGTCAGTCATAACAGTCACGGAAAATGTATACGTACGTACATGACTGTCAGAGTTCAAACAAGAAATACTTGTTTGGTAATTTTTTACGGACGACACGGAGAAGTATGGCGCATGTAATGCCGAGTCTTACCGTTTACGGTTATTATTATTGAAT
The DNA here is from genome assembly GCA_947623535.1 of Coelioxys conoideus. NCBI lineage: Eukaryota > Metazoa > Arthropoda > Insecta > Hymenoptera > Megachilidae > Coelioxys > Coelioxys conoideus. The sequence continues at coordinate 12,334,770 of OX392457.1, read as the reverse complement.
GCAGTAAAAGAGAATCATTGGACGACGAAACTCGATGCAAAAGCCGGCGGGAGAGACGAGAAAGGCGTGTCTCATACCGCACCGAAAAGGTTGAGAAACGAGTCGTACTGCATTAGGTAACTCGTTAATCCATTTGTATCTTACCGATATGTAAAATAAAATTATCGTATTCGAGATTTCACCTCTACGATTTTTGTTCATATCTCAGAAGGAAGAATTATCGTGGACAGTTTTATTTGTTTCTAAATTTTATTTGTTTCCGATACGGACTAGGGAGAGGAATTTAGTAATGACTGCATTCGATTTTTCGATAAGACGTTATGTGAAATTAAAGGTTCTTTAATAAGGGGTTACGTGAAAATAAAAATTTTTTTAATAAGGTGTTATATAAAATCAAGGATTTTTGTATTTTCGAATGTTTATTTCTACATTTCTAAATTTTCAATTTAGGCTCAATTTTTGAATGTCTAAATTGACAAATTTGTAAATTTACAAATTTCCGAATCCCCGAATTACGAAACTACCACATTTCCAAATTTCTAAACTTTCGAAATCTCAAGTTTCTAGATTTGTGTAATTCCGAAACCGTAAATTCTTCAATTTCACAAATCTACACATCCCTAAATTCCCATATTCCCAAGATTCCAGATTCCTGATTATCCTCAAATTTCCATATTCTCCGATTCTGAAGTCTACAAAATTCTAAATTCCCATATTCCCAAGATTCCAGATTCCCGATTATCCCTAAATTTCCACATTCTCCGATTCTGAATTCTGCAAATCCCTAAATTCCCATACTCCCAAAATTTCAGATTCCCGTTTATCCCCAAATTTCCACATTCTCCTATTCTGATATCTGAAGGACCCTAAATTTCAATACTCCCAAGATTCCAGATTCCTAAATATCCCCAAATTTCTCCTTCCTCCGACTCTGAAATTCGTAAATCCCTAAATCTCCATATTCCTTTCTTTCTGTACTCACAAAAATTCCAAAATTTCCAACTTGCAAAACTCTCAAATTCTAAAATCCACGAATCTCCAAATTCCCACATTCCTAAATATCAATACTCTCGAAATTCTTCAAACTCTCGAATCATCCAGTTCCAAAGACCAAAACATCTCATCTTCGAAAATCAGAAAATGAAAGGATGAATTTGCCGGCGGAACATAATAACCGAATATAATTCGCTGCTCAACATCTCGTCGTGCCCGGTTCATCAAAACGATTATGGTCCCCCGTACCCTATTACCGTCCCTAAGGAACGTGAACAGAAGCGTTCCTCGTTTTCCTAAAAACGCGTGCCATAAATCACCGGATGCGCAAAAACATTATTGATTTCCATCGTGCAAAGTTTCGAGTCTAGGAACAGATTAAAGCTCGATCCTGAAAGGATACTTCACACGCGCGTACCAAGTTTCGTGGTGGCAGGAGCATAAATCATGGCCGAGTATCGCAAGACCTTTAACGTGGAGAGAACCAACGACTGTCGAGTTGCTGATGCATATTCAAGCAGCGGGCGTTGAGTGAAATCTGGCCGAAGCAGCCACGATTACGTGTCTCCGATGCACGATCAAGACGTGCCATTGTTTCGTCATTACGCAGCTACAGAACACGGTCTAGATAAGGTTGAACCCTCGTCATAGTTGACGATTCCGGGCCCGGTCAAGCTGTGCGCTACGTTCGCATAGTGCTCGAACACCACCGTGACTTCCACGGGTAGGTATCGAAGAACGATTTCCAACACATTAGAACCGGGACACGCATCGAATTCTTTCGTCCTCGCGCGGATTCGTTATGCGAAATTCATACTCCGACTTCCTTGGAAATCTGCTGGCTTAAATTTCGGAGCTGGAAACGTGCGCGGAAAAGCAACGAGGAAACAAAGACTATGGTATATGGTATGGACTCGTGCGGAGATGAAGTCACCCGGCGAAGAGTATGTGGATCCGACTGATATCGCATTTTTATGAACGTAATTATGTGGACGAGATACAGTAAGCGGCATAATAAAGTGACCATCCTATATTGTAACCAATACAGAATAACATAAAACTAATGTTTTTAATGAAGAAGGATACTGTTATCGGGCATTTTTGAAAGGTTTATCGTCACACCAACAATTACTTACAAAAATTGAAAAAAATATTTGCAAGTACTTGTAACTTGATTTTAACAAAACAGGCATTTTCATACATGATTAAAAAAATTGAGCACCTCAGAATTTTTAATGTCTTTATTTAATTGCAACGCGTATACACGATGTACTGTGCATACGATGTAAACAGGGCATAACTAACAGTTGCTTGTAACTAACAGTTCGTTAATCTGATTATAAAAGATTGATAAATTAAATGTAAATTAAGATTTACGATGTCGTCACATTTTTTGTCATATATGAAAATGTTTGTTTTGTTAAAATAAAGTTATAAGTTTTTGTTATTACAAATAATCTTTTAATTTTTGATATGACGGTAAACCTTTCAAAAAATCCCGATATTAGGATCGCTTTTCATTCAAAACATTAGTTTTGAGCTATTGTACATGTGATATAGAATGGTCACTTTATTATGCCGGTCACTATATATTTATTCTTTTTGAACGAATGTGGGGATAATATGTTGGATTAAGGAAGAATATGTTGGTCCGAGGAAGAATATATTGAACCGAGGAAGAATATGATGAACGTGGATTTAAGAATAATATAGGAACGCAGGGAAACGCAGATATGGAGATGTACATATAGGGATTTAGGAATTTTTGAATATTTATATCCTGATTCACCATCCATGCAAGTTTCGAAAGTTTAGTATGCAGCGTACGTCGAGTACGACAACGATCGTATATGTTTCGGATTTTTAAATTAGAACGTTTCGATATTTGGAAAAATGAAATTCAGGAGTTCCCATATCTCTAGTCTCTACATCCCCACAATTATTAATACTAGGTTTACGAAACCCGTGAAAATGTCAGGTGTCAGATTTCTTATATTCAATTAGTATTATCGATTATTTACTTGTTTTTGTAGTTCATTTTCAACTTAGACACATGTGATCCTTAATCGTATGTAAGTCTAGTGTTAAAATTCACAATTTACTAGGTCCCCACATCCTGATCTCACGAAAAATTCGTACCTCGGCAAATTTCTAGATCGACAAATCCCTAGATCCCGAAATTCCGAACTCCCCATATCTCTACATCCATAAACTTCCGTGTTTCCAAATATCCATGAAGCCCCACATTCTAAAATCCACAGATTCTCAAATTTTCGTATCTCCAAATATCCCCAAAAATAAACGGCTGCTAGACCTCTCCCCCTTTAGCTACCATATTTTCCCTAAGAAAACCAGACTCACTGTCGACAGTAGTATATGTATATGCTCGATCCTCGCGTGCGTAACGTTACCGTGGGGATGAAAATAAAACGATCGGAACAGGAGTCAATGAATGGCATGAATAGACGTTTACACGACCATGTTTTCAGACGATCGAGCAAAGAAAACATTTTTAAAAAACGAACAACGGACTCGTTGTCGGTGAAAGACGTATTTGGAGGATGAATTCCGACGATTGTTGGGACGAGGATGAAAACAGCGAGAGGACTCGAGGTCGATGGAGACTGATCGAGAAAAAAAGGCTAACGATGGGGATTCGTACCACACGGGGGATGAAGAGAAAGAATGAGAGAATAGAAAAAACAGGAGTCCAGAATGGTCGAACAGGTTGAGGTCACGTCTGAAGATATCTTAGATCCAGCTTTTCGGCCGATCTCCTTCGGAATTCGCCGAACACGTAAGGGATATTAAAACGAGTCGAGTAATTTCCTCTGGAATTCGTCGGCTGTCTAATTAAACTTTCCCGTTTCGATCGATAAGGAGAGAAAAATGTCAGCGAACGACAGCTCCGAAGTTGACCAGGTGGTTCGATTACGTGTACATAACAGAGGCGAAGAAATATCGATAGCATCTCGATTAACGTCGATCAAAGTGTCAATTTTTGGAGCCCACGACGCGTTGGATCTTTTGCTGGTTTGCATTCTGTATTTGGGGTATTAGAGGATTTAGGGATTTGAGAATGTACGGATTTATTAATACGAGGATCTGGAAATTTGAGAATGTAGGGATTTGGAGATTCGAGAATTTGGTTGCATAGGGATTGGGAATCATATGAATTTGAGGATGTTCAAGAATTTCTCAATTTTTTTGCTTGACAATTGGGAAATACAGACTTGGAGTATGCAAATGTAGAGAGATGGAGAATCAGATATTTGGGAATTTGGAGAATGTTGAAATTCAAGAATATGTACATTTAGAAATAGTGAAAATTTAGAGAAAAGGAGCTGACAATTTAGAAACAATTATTTGAAAATTTAAAAATGCAAGTACTTGAAAATTTAGAGATTTCAGTATTTGAAAATGTTGAAATCTGAGCATTCGGAAGCGTGAGAATGTAGAAATTTGAAAATATAGAAACGTAGAAATTTAGGATGCAGAAATTCCGGAATTTTCAAGAATTTAGAAAGCTGGAAATTTGTGAGTTAAAAATGGCAGGTTTCCCGAGAACCAGCAAATTTAACAATGTAAAAATTTTTGAACTTCAAATCATGCAAATTCGAAAGATGTGAAGTTTGCAAATTTCAAGAATTTGAAAATTGACAAACCTGAAACCTCACTTGAACTCGACTCAATAAATTATCCCTAAATCCGTCACTTCCGTATTCAATCGCCATCGCACAAATTTCTCGCGTCTACACGGTATATACACTCCGTCCACGCGATCGATAATTATTAACGAATTATCGGGTCATCGGCAACTGCCGTACACGCATCCTCACCGTCCGAATACTCCCCATCGCCGAAAAGTCTCTCGAAAAGCATAATTTCCGTGGCGTTCCCAGGTGCGAAAAATGCGCGTCACTTTCCCCCGGCAAAAGTAGCATAACTCCTTCGGTTCGTTCGTCCTCTCATTATCAGCGCAACACGGATACATATTTTACGAGTGTACAGAGGTTGAACCACGGAGTCGTGACGAGGAGAAAGAGATACGCTGACAGACGCGGAATTAAGGAAGACGCGAAAAAAAAAAAAACGAGAAAAGAGAGACGGAGAGAGGATTCGCGGGTGTAAAGCGAAGAAGAGAGAGCGCGAGAGGAAAGAGAATCCCGTGAAACTGCGAAAGAAACGCGAGAGATAAATTTTGTTTGTGGAAGAGAGGAAAAGAAGAGAGGCACGACGAGATGGATGCATTCGAAAGGGACTGGCCGAGAGAAAGGGGGACCGAGAAGAGGATCGCGAGAAGGTGAGGCCCCCTCTGTTGCCCGAGATAACTCTGAGGACATTGAGGCCCCGTGGGACTGGCGAGCTACGGAGTTTGTTCCTTCTCTTCTCTCTCACGGATACGAAACCGAGAATCTAGGACTCGACGTGTATACAAGCCATGTACCTACCTGTACAGTCAACGACAAATCTGCCTTCCCTACCGATATATCGCAGAGAAGGACCAACAGCTTCTCACTCTTCTGCATTTTTTATATTTTAGCATTTCGCAATTTTGCGACACGGTAATTTAGACTTTTTGGCAATTTCATTTCGAGATGCGAGAATTAAGAGACCTAGGAATGGATTGTTGGAACTTCGGATCTAGGGATTTTGGAAACTTGGAATTACGGGTTCACGAAGTTTGCGATTTAGTGATTTTGGAAACTGGGAATTAGGGGTTCATGAAGTTTGGGATTTAGTGATTTTGTTGCCTAGAAATTAAAGGTTCTAATCTAATGATTAAAGGACCTAGAAATAAGGGGTTCTTGAAACTTCAGATCTAAAAATTTTGTTACCTAGAAATTAGTGGTTCTTGAAATGATAGTTCTAAGGATTAGTGAACCCAGGGATTTGGGGTTCTCCGAAACTTCGGATCTAGAGATAAACCATTTATGTAGCTATTTCAATGAAACGTCAATCTACAAATTTGTATTAAATGAATGTTACTATGCACTATTTTTATATCATCCTATCGTGTCAGACTTTAACTCTTTGCACTCGAAAGATGGCCCACACTCACCACTTTGTTAAACACGCAATTTGTAATAGGTATTTTTTAACTCAATCTGCAGTGCTGCATATATGATACATAAACATAACGAAACAGCTAATAGTTGCAATTAATATCAGAGAGACAAGAAAATTTAAGAAAATTCATGAAATCTTGAAATCAAACAGTGTTAGAATTGCTATCTGCTACCAGTAAAAATATCTTCAAGTACAAAGGGTTAATACGAATATTTAAAAATTATTATATTTTCAGACATTGTTATATTTTCTAATAAAGAACTGTATATGTACATATGTATAATTTGTATTAAGAACGGTATGAAAACGCTTCTCTCTCACGGATCGAAATGGAGAATGTAAGATTGAACGTATATAGATGGATATGTATATAGGTAGGTGTACATATACATAGGTAGTTGGGTATGGTACGACAGGCACGTTCTTACACGAGGCATGGCCTCCTCTCATCGTTTCTTCCTCGTGCACCACGTTTTCTATAAGGGCGCCGTACCGTGCCCGGTTGCATCATTGCGGTGCAAGCCAGACCGGTACAGGTCGTTTCATCTGTACTTTAAACGAGACGCCTTGTTCTACCTAACGATTTGTGTACCTTCCATCGTTGCACGTTGTGCTTGTGTTCTACACGCTCTCTATAATAGCTCATTGTTTGCGTACCACGATGACAACGAGAGGTACACGCTGGATCAAAGATTAACGGAGTACCCAGCGAATGGCGCTTTGGTCTTTGTCGTCCTGGGATTTTTGAAGTTTTTTGTTTTGATAATATAAAATTTTGCGACTTCGAATTTTGAGATTCGGAATTTTGGGATCTGGAAGTTTGGGATTTTTTAATTTCGACGTTCAAAATTTGTGGATTTTGGAATTTTAGGATCTGGTGATTTGTAAATTTAGAATTTTTGGATTTAGTGATCCGTAAATTTAGAATTCTACGATTTCGAATTTTTGGATTTTTTTGTTTTGAGACTAGAATTTTGCGATTTCGAATTTCGAGATTCGAAATTTTGGGGTTTGGATAATTAGGATTTCGAATTTTGGGATTTGGAAGTTTGGAATTTTTTAATTCTCGCGTTCAGAAGTATGAGATTTAGAATTCTGGGATTTTTGAATTGTAGGATCTGGTGGTTTGTGAATTTAGAATTTTTGGATTTAGTGATTGGTAAATTTAGAATTTTACGACTTCGAATTTTTGGATTTAGAAATTTGGCATTTAGGATTTGGTGATTTGTAGATTTAGAGTTTCTGGATTTGGAAGTTTGGTATTTTTTAAATTTAAGATGTGGAATGTTGAGACTGGGTACTTTGAGACTTTGGAACTCTGAGGTTTGAAAATTTGCGATTCAAAAGCTTGAGATCTCGAATTTTATAATTAGTCTCCAATTTTAAACCCTATTATTACAAATAAATAAATACTGATATTTAAAAGGGAATAAGAACCATTAATAAGATTACTTAAGACTAAATAAAAACCGATATTTAAAAGGAAATAAGAGCCATTAATAAGATTACTTAAAACTAAATAAAAACTGTTATTAAAAGCTGCTATTTCAAATTAAACTATAGCTTGTTTAGAATAAGCTGCGCCCTCTGTCAAACGTTATTGAGCAGAAAAAAACGAACAAAAGCCGCATTATTAAATGTTACCCGCGTAAATCCTTTTGAAATGTCGCTCGTATTAATCCGATCGAATCAAACTAAGGAAAAAAAAAGAAAAGATCTGGTCATCGTCATTTGGGGTCAGAGGGTACCTGAAATAACACAGAACGGAGGGCTCGTCGGATTACTCCATGTATTTGTTCAGAGGGTTCAACTCGTAAATTGTTTCTCGGGGGTTCAGAACACTGTTACGATTCTCACAGGTCGAAGGATAGAGGTTTGTTTGATCAGAAGAAGATTCACTGAAACATCAATGTGATCTTACGTAATAACTATCGGAATACTGAAATTCCCATCAAATATTTGTAAACACGATCTTCCCTCTGCTCAAACGGATACTTGATTAATTTGTCTTAAAAATTAACGTAGACTCGCGTTAAAAATATGTGACCCTTGTAATCAAAGTTGTGAATTGAACATGAATACAAAAAACAATTACTCAAAATAATTTGCCGAGATGTTCCACACTTGTACCAATAAATAGTTCAACAATAACGCGATCGTTTATTAAAGTCGATTACATCTTCCAATATCTAGAGACATAAAATAATAACAGAATTTTAAACTTATTTTTCTTTAACGAGTCTATATTCTTTAGGTCGTACAATCTTCTTCTGGAACAGTGTGCAAGACATGCCTCATAGTTTTCCTTCGTACACAGAGTGTTATAAAATATTCAACTAGGAATTATGTAATACATAAAATTATTGATAAAATAATGCAAACACGTTTAAGCTTTAAATTTGAAACTCGTACACCACAAATGCTATTTGTGCGCCAGTATCGTATCGTCAAATTATATTACGCTTTACCGGTTATAAAACTGGTCATTATTTACTGTAACAGGCAACCGGCCATTTTGTATAATGAATATTGATGAGACATGAATTTAATCATTTTCATGAATCTTCAATCTTCAAATTAATATAATGCATGTGCTATTTGGCACTACTTTTATGTCCTCGAATCACCCCACACCTATCACCATATTTTACCGTCGTTTAAACCAATTAAAATCGATCACATTTTAATGTAATTGATAACCACCCATTTTGTATTAAGAATATTGATGAGATGTTTATGCAGCCATATTCATAAAACTTCAACCAATAAATTGATATAATACATGTGCTATTTTGTACCATTATTATGTCGTCAAATTACCCAGACCTACCATCATATGTGAACGTCATTTAAACCAATTAATATCGGTCATATTTTAATGTAATTAATAACCAAACATTTGGTATCAGGAATATTGATGAAACGCTTAGACTTCGTATGAGACTTCGATTATCGTTATCGCTATCGTTTATGTTTTAAAATTGGTATATTTTGCGTGATTAATAAACCGGCCATTTTAAATTAACCCTTACCACTCCTACGTCGAGTAAAATTTCTTTTTAATTGTATAAATAATTGAGATAAATAGGTTGGTTGAATATGTAGGTGGAAGTTGCGAATATCGTATACATTCCTCTGTGGTACGATTTTGGTAACTTTCCCCCATCCTCATTTGTTTACTACTTACGATAAATTAAAAATATATTTGTTACGCACCCCGCACTTGCAAATACATTTGATTGAAAACCGATTTCTTGGTCTATTTTTCCAATTAATTAACAAGCTGGTAGGCAAAATGATTCATGTTATTTTCATCTTGATAGGTCAGTAACTGAGAAAAGGTGTCTACCAAACATAGCTTCTTATGGCATAATTCTAGTTTCCCAAACAACTAATTGACAAATAGGCCATATATGAAAAATGTTATTTCAGTGTCAAGCGGCCATTTTCGTCGAACTGTGCCCTTCGAAACGATACGAACAAGTGGTATTTTGCGTCGCGTTCGTGTGACCAAATAATGCGATACGTAACACTTTAATGAGGAGTCGGTGTAAGCGTTAAGCAGCATATTATCCGCGGCAAAAGGTGGCCTGCTTTCTTTAACGATGCTGAACACCGTTCCTTTTCGATGCGACTGCTGAACGAACGAGAGTGAAAGAAAAAGGAAAAGGACGATGCCTACGCGCCGACCTCGTTCCTATCCTTCCTCATATTCCCCGGGTGAAATTGCCCAGGGTAGCCGTCGAAAGGCCGAACTATAGACTATTTGAGGTTAACCGCATCGCAGTACGGCTTTTAATGGTCAAAGCCACGAAAGCTGCTCGTATTTTAAGCCTCCGCTCATCGCGAACCCAGGCAAATTCTTTCATCGTCGATTAACTTCAAAACGGAATACCGACCAACCGCTAACGAACCCGTGGTGTAATTATAAATTTCTTTCGGCCCGCGAAAGCAGCCGGGTACACGGCTTTCATGAAACGATTGCCGACCTACGACGGATACGGGTAACCAGGACGAAACATCTCGACGCACCGATGCGACAACGAAAACGCGTCGTTTTTCGGAGCGGGGGCAAATGAGCGATGAATGGATGTCACGATCGACGCTCGAATAGACGTACTTACAAGGTGATATAGAGGTATCTTAGAGTGAAGGGTAGAGCAGGTGGCCGTTGAAGGACTCCGGACACTGGGAGTGTGGTTGTACACAGGGATCGGTGGTTGATGATTCGTGAAGATTTGGGAACATGGCGTTTGGCAATTTGGCAATTTGACAAGTTGCAAATTTGGGCGTTTGGAAATGGTGAAATGTAGAAATGTGGTAATGCAAAAGTGTAGAAATGTAGAAGTACAGATATGAGCAAATATGGAAATGAAATAATGTGAAAATTTAGAAATGTGAGAATCTAGAAGTGTGGAAATGTGGAAATGTAGAAAGGATGAAATGTAAAAATGTGGAAATGTAGAAAGGTTGAAATGTAAAAATGTGACAATTTAGAAATTTGGAAATGTAGAAATTTGGAAATGCAGACATTTGGAAATGTAGAAAAGTTGAAATGTAAAAATGTAGAAATGCAGAAATTTGTAAATAAATCTTTCAATTTGCAAATACTGAAATTCTCCATTTGCTAAACCGATTAATTCAGAAATGTAGGAATTTGATAATATAATCATCTGAGAATTAAAAAATTACAAACTATCGATAACCTGAAAATTCAAGAGCTTGAAAATGTGAGAAACCTGAAGTTGTCCATCACTGTTATGAAATGTCGGAAGATCTGTCTCGACGGACGTCCTTTTAAGCGCACACATGAACTCCGATCTCATTGTGTGCCGACGTCCGTCGAAATTACGTACGTTACTTTATAAAAAAAAAATACGATCGCGGTCGAGTATTGATCAGGAAGTGAACGATACTCGTGCGTTGTATCAAACGTTAATTGAATTTCGACGTTGCAGGCTGTCAATCAATTATACTCGAAAATGAAGTAAAAAAAAAAAAGGAAAAAATTGGAAAAAAACACAAAACCGCGTCGGAGCATTCGTTAAATATATAATCTGACAAACGCGATCGTGGAAACGGCGCATGCCATTCGTCGTCAATCATTTCGAAAGTAATTGCACCGTTAGCAAAAAATGAATTCTCCGGCCGCCATCATGTTTGTTCCGAACAATCCTAAATATCACGCCCACTTTCCCAGGGGTTGTCCATTGACGAGATAAAAGGATGAAAATGATCGAATGAAAATTTAATTGACTCCTAAATACTATCGCATAAAGGATTCGCTCGTTTGAGAGAATGATCGAATCGAATCGAACAGATAATCACGCATCATAAATACTTCGATGCATACATATTTTAGTTCTTTATACGTCATATTGGTTTTATCGCACAGAGTCAATAACCTGGTCACGATAATTTAAAAACCTTCCAAATTACTTTCCACCTATTTAGTTTTGTTCATACTGCGAGATTTCTATAGATAAATATTAAATTTGCAAGCTTTTCAGGTATGAGTTCATTAGCTTGAAAGTGGGGCAACTCCATTTTTCAACAAAAATTTAATTCAATAATATTCTGTCCTTTGTTGACGTGAAATTTGAATATGCAGGCAATATAGCTGCATAAAGAAGATGGTTTTTGCACCACTTTCGTAATGAATAGCTTACCCTTCATTTTAAAGCTGTCTAAATTCTACTACAGGTAGGATTAACATTTTCTGTACCATTTTGATGTCTATACATCATGTTTGTATAATTAATTAAAAATTAAACATTCACTAATGCATTACACTGACAGTAACTTTAAGTATCAGAATATCACATATGCCATCTGATGATACCCTTATGTCATGAAATCGTGTTACTATTGCATCTTTCACATTTCGATATTGGCAATCACTGATATGTAAAAATTTAATAATTTTCAGTTGCTTAAAATAAAAATATTGACAAAATATTCATATAATCATTTTTATTAGACTTTAAGCTTTAATTCGATATAAAGTAAGTGATCTTTTTTAATACTTTGATATCATGAAAATCGTGTGATTTGGACTTAGGAATTGAACAATTGATTATAATGTAACAACAAGGTCTGCTATAGCTACCCACCAGTCATTTTATATTAAGAACATCAACGGGGACCCCACACAGTGATTTTCACTAATATTTAAGCTTTACTTTGATACACCATAAGTGGCATTTGATAATAGTTTTAACTCATAAAATTGCGTTAGAATTCTCCCATTTCGTAATCGACAATTTGATATATACTACCCTGATACTAACCGAACGATGATCGTAGTTGCGCCAATGCAAAACAGTCGCAATAAATTAATATCATCGATTTCCTCTCTACAAACGAGCAAACGCAAAAAAATGCGAGGGAGCGCATGTAGTTCATTCGAATGTTGAATAGCGCATGGTTAAAATCGTATAACGAGCTTATGGATTCGAATTAATCCAAGGTTCTCCTAAACGCACGGTGAGCACGTTATTAAATTACTCGCGTAATTCTTGCCAAGTGTACGAACAGCGAAGATGATCATCTTTAAATAATGACACGTGTTTAAGCTCCATAAAATCATGACGCCGTGTTAAACCGTGTGTGACTAACCGTGACATAGAATTCTACGACGGCACACACGATCCTGCCCGCAACGTTATTCGCGGCCACCGATACACCAAGGTTCTGTCGATAAAAAATGAAGGAAAATAAGCGAAAGCATTAATCGCGAAACGCGGTAATATAATTAGCAGGGTCAACGATCCCGCTCGGTTCTGGTCCACAACTTTGAACCATCCAGGTCGAGTACGAGTCACAAATCCACAGGAACGAGTACATAAATACGCAGACAATTAAATCGGAGGTAAGTTATGCTATTTAGCGTCAGAGCTTTTTATTTTTCGTCCGGGTACAAAATCTGCCGGACCTGTCCACCGATCTAACGCCGGCTCGGATGAACAGGAACAAAGATGGTCGGTGGCTCAGACAAAACACTTAAAGAAGGAGGTATTCTATGCTCGAGCTTGTTTGTTTCTTAGTCCAGGAAGTGAACGCTGCCTGTTACCAGCCGTACAATGAATCTCCGACGCGACATTGTACGTTATCATAATGTTCGGCCGACCTCGGAGGACAAAAAGCTTGTCCCTCCCTTTCGTCGATCTTTGCATTTGTTTCTTTCATGGATCTCTCAATGCGAGCTTTCGTTTCGTTTCGTTTTGCAAATGTACATTCGAATACAACGTAGGGTTACTAGGGATAAGGATAGACGAGAGATGCTGCTACCCGTTTGCAATCGATTTTATTCATCGGAGAGGCTGGCAGATTTTCCTAGGTCTGGTTTTTTTCATTGGGTTTAGATTCTTATTAAATCTGGATTTCTAATCCGTCAATTCGTTACATCTAGGATTTTATTAGATGTAGGTTCCAGTTTAGGTTAGGTTCTTTATTAGGTCTAGGGTTCTATTAGACCTAGGTTTTCCTTTGATCTAATTTTTTCATTAGGGCTAAGTTCTTATTTCGTTTAATTGGTATATGCTTTTTACTAGAGCCAGGGTTTTGTTGAATCTAGGTTTCTATTGAGCCTAGGTTTCTACTAGCTCTGTTTCTATTAAAATTTCCCAAGATTAGATTCTTCTGAAAGTAATGAACTTCAGGAGAATTTCACTTACACTGTTTTACTGTAGTTCTCTTTAGTTAAAGAGAACCTACATTGCATCTGATTGTAGAAAAATGATTCACGATTAACAAAAACAGTTACGATACATAAAGAGAAAATATTGAGCAAAAGTCATGTTCAATGCAAAAGTTGAGTTGTTTGGAAAATTCATAGCACAATTTAATCGTCGGAATACGATGATACATGATGTTTATGAGATCTTAGAAATTTGTCCAATTTTATAACATGAAGTCTTTTTCATTATTATTGAAATCTATACATCTTTGCTTGTAATAGTGTAGTACTTTATAGTTTTATTAATGCACTGACTATCGCGAAAACAGATATTTTAACAGTAAAAGTTCTACAACAATGAGATACACTAAAAGTTCTAAGTACTAAAAATATGCATAGTTACCTCAGCAATTTAAACACTGAGTTTGTTACCCTACTTTATGATACATGATTTCGCAATCTCGCTTATCGAGTTGCAAATACAACTATTGTAATAAAAACGAAAAGCAACATTCTTGCGACTTCAGATCGTGCTACTCCAACAAAGCCATTGTATAATTGAAGCTCGAACGTCAATAATCGAAACCCTCGACATCAACCTAATTATGAAACCTCAAATGTCAATAATCAAAACGTGAACATCGACCTAGCTATTAACTCTCAAGCGACGATAATCAAAAACCTGAATATCAATCGGATTATAAACCGTCAAATCATAATAACGAAAATCTTGAATATAGGATTATTTATTAATTCTCAAGAGGCAATGATAAAAAATCTTAATTATTTGCTCCAAAGAATTTTCCAAACAACTGAAAAATCCACGCAAACGTGATCGGAAGCAAAAAGAATCGATAAAAGGATTGACTCACCTAAACACGTGGTAGCACCCAGCGGCTATCAATTTAACGAGGACGAATTTCTGGCGATTGAGGCAGGGGGTGGGGGTAGGGGGGGCAAAATTAGTCTCACACGCCCCCCCAATGTCGCCGATGGACCCCCCGTCCTCGATGTTACTCCTTAGCTCCGTTTACAACCGAGCCACACTCTCTCGCACCACGGACCACTCACAAGTCGCCGTTAATTCTCTCGGATATATCTCTCTCTTGATCACCTCTGCCTCGAACCTCTTCTCCCTCGCGTTATTTCGCTCTCTTCCCGTTCTTGCGCGTACGGCCGGCTTTATCGAGCGGTTCGATCGACGGACACTCGCGATGGAGTCTGTTAATCGGTTACACTGGTCATCAGGGGTCGAAGAAACGCGCGACGAACGATAACATCGTTCCTCAAGGTTAACCTTTTCGCAATTTGCTGTACGCGCGGCCTGCACCCCACCGGACTACTACTGTCAACTGTTTCGTTCGCACAACGGGTCAGGAATAGACGATAACCCTTTAGAACGCGTCGTGGTTATTCCTCGCCGCTTGTTCTATCTGTCCTATCTATCACTATCTACCTATCTAACCTATCTATCCATCTAGCTATCTCGTCAGACGCGCAGAATCATCGCTTCGTTCGATTCGTTCGTGTTTTACGTTGGCGGGCGGCGATAAACGGCGAGGGAACGTCGTGACACAACAACCACCATCACCACAAACCACCCACTGACTCTCTCTTCTTCTTTTCAGCGTTACGAAGTGGAAACAGGTCCGTCGATCCGGAAGGGACCAGGTGTCTGCCGTGTTCCGGCACGGGGACCACCTATCCGTGCACCACCTACGTACCTAAAAACCATTTACGATCGATCAGAGACTTCCAGCGATACCCAATGAACGATCGACGCGAGTCGTAAACTGAATCGGATGAGAGAGATCTAACGCGTTTGAAAAACTAACTGGGGGAGACAGTATGGCGCCGTGCGTCGCGCGTCCCTTTCTAGAAACCCTTTCACTCTTTCCACGCGTACTGCGACGGGCATGCTGGGCTTGGCTAGAGATTATTCCGATATAGGGGGAAAAAGGACACCAATCAACTTTTTCATCGAAGCATTTCAAAATTTGGAAACGGAGAGACGCGACCAGTTCGCAGTCGAGATATCTGTGCGTTTGAAAATTTGCGAAATTTAGGAATCTGAGAGTTTGGGAATTTTGGAATTTGCATATATGGAAATTTTAGAATTTGAGATCCGAGGATTCGGTAACTTGAAAAGCTTGGGGTGTTGAGATTTGTGGTGCTGGTGATTTGAAAATTTAGGAAATTTGGAATTTGAACACTTGATAATATGTAAATATGAGAATTCGAGGGTTACAGAAATTAGGAATCTGTGAAGTTGTGTATTTGTAAGTTTAAGAAATTGCAAATTTGGAAAGTTGATGGTTTGGAAAATTGTACAGGTTGGGGCTTGATAACTGAAACATTTGGGGTTTGAAACTTCGAGCATTTAAAAATTAGATAAAATTGAAAATTTAAGTGTTCTGAAGTTTGACAGAGGAGTATACGGAAACTCGAGAATTTAGAAATCTAGAACTCTTAATATTTGATTGCAGATTTCACAATTTGAGAAATTATGAAATTTAAAAATTTTCACAATTAAGAATTTAAATCATTTGGAAATTTGGTCATTTGAGGATCTGAAAATGTACAGTATTGGAACTTGAACACTTTTAAATTTTCTAATTTAGAATTACAAATTCCCAAACTTTAGAATCTAGGGAATTCGAAAATGTTGTAATTTGAGAAAGTTGGGAATATGAAAAGCAATTTTGAAATTTGAAAATGTTGTAATTCAAGATTCTGAAAATTTGGAACTGTGACAATTTACAAATCTGCAGAATTTAAATCTACAAAATAACAATTTGGGAAATCACCAATTTTTAAATCTCAAAATTAAAAAATTAAAAAATTTTTAAACTCGAAAATGGTGAAATTTAAAAATTCGAAAATTTCAAGATTAAGACATTTGAAAAATCGCAAATTTCAAAATCGTGGAAATTAAAAATTCGAAAATTTTCAAGTTCACGCACTCGATCACCTAGACCCACAAATTGAAACGTTCCTCCCCTCCACCAATTCTTATCTAAATTCCTTCAACCGTACGTTTCTCTATCACCGAATCATCCACCTCTTCGTTACGTTAACACGCGTTCAGAACCTCACTCGCGCATTTCTAACGAACCACGCGCGTGCTCTCGTATCGCACTACCGTCAAACTGTCAACGCACAGCACTGTCAATGTACGTCCGGAACGCTCCTACACGCGACATCGAAATTCCATCGTTCGCGAATCCACCAAATAAAAAAAACTTCACACCCCACAACATCCGAAGGACGATCCGAAAGAACCGATCGGCGTACGATCGCGAAACAGCATAGCGAGTTGATAAAGCGGAGATAAGCAATGTCCACATAACACGAGAGATACAATGGACACAGTCTCTGATCGACGCGCGCTTACCGCTGTTTCCCTTCCCGTTTCTCCCCCCTCACACCGGTTCCCTGTGCCGTCTCCTTCGATAGCCAAAACACGGGACGCGACCGGCGCTAGAAAAAGAGCGAGCGAAAGAGGCACAGCCCAGAAAGGGTAAACGGGGTGCATCGGTGTCAGGGCGTTCCGGGTTGTTCGCGATCGCCGGCGTGCATACCCGGTGGTTCTTCACCGCCTCGGCGCTAAAATGGCGATCGAAGTGACAGCTCACGCCTCCTCCTCGGTTCGGGTTTGGTCGAGCAGCCTCTCTCTACGACACACGCACCAGACTGTACGATAATTCTCTCTCTCTGTTCCCCCTTTCAGTTTCCGACTCGCTCCGTATCTTTCGGCTCTTCCTAACCTTTCTCTCCTATTTCATGCACACGCATGCACATACACACTCTAACGGCACGCGGCACAACAGAATATAAGAAGTCGCGTATTAACGCGAGCGACCGTCGTCGAACGATGATGGTGGACACACGCAGATGCGTACCGGGTCGCGATAAACGAGGACGAACGTCACGATAGCATTCGGTCACGGACACCGGTGGAGAAGGTATATTGTATCGGTTGTCGATGGCGGCTCGAAATCTCGGTCCCGGACGACGCCTACACCACCACCACGTACCACCGTTAATAGCTGTGCTTGCCCGGACTCACGGGACTCGACTGGGCTCCGCCAGGCCACGATATCCCCGCCGCACTTGCGCCAACCGGCTATTGCTCCTACCCTTCGCGAGGATGTACTAACCGTTTCTCGTTCTTACGCCCACCCCCAGCGCAGTTCTATTAACCGTGCAGAGTAACTGAACCCCTGCGGAGGCTCCCACGCCCGCGAAACAGCCAATGCCGGAGCCTCTACTCCAGGAACGTCTAACCTTCTACAAGGGCGCCAAGTCAATGAATACGTTTCGCCTTTGCTGACAAACGTTCTTCACCGACACGTCGTTCATGCTTTCCCCGATGAGAAACTACCGACTGATCTAGCTACGCTGCTCGATTTCGCCACAACGATCATCGATTTTCGGTTCGACCGCTCGTCGAGATGCCCGATACTCTGTTTTTGCGGGGATGTCAAGGGCAAACGCGGATTCTGCGAAGAGAATCTGTAAAAAAGAGACCCGCTCGATGATTGTTACGAATATTCGAGGATTCGAGAATCTGGGCACATTGGGATGGGGTCATTTAGGTTGCAGGATCCATCGATTTCTGCGAGAAATCTACAGGGAATCTACAAATTTGGGGATGTAACGATTTGAGGACCTGGAATCCTATGACATGGTTGAATGCCTAGCAATTGCACGAAAAGTTTGGAATACACGGGGGATAGGTGAGAATCTAGGATTTTTATGATCTAGGTCGTAGGCCTAAAAATATGTGGACCTAACACTTTGAAGCCTAGATTTGAAGAACTTGGTATTTAAATTTAGAGGTATTGACATCTAAAGTTCTTAGGATATGAGGATATAAGGATTCAGGAGTGTAGTAGTTTGGGTAGCAAAGGATTTGAAATTCTACCGATGTGGGCATCTAGAGGTGTGCAAACCTAGAAATTGAGAGCTGTAGGGACTTAGGGAGCTACGTATCCGGTAGTATGAGAATTTCGGGATACAACTATTTGAGTAGCTTAAGCTTTGAGAACCCGGAGATATGGAAATCTAACGACTTAGAGATGTTGAAATTCAAGAATGTTAAAACTTTCTCAGTAAACCCCCTGAAAATACCACAAATCTCGTTACGGAGACATTCGATAAATTCCGCGAAAGATTAAAATTCATTTAAGGAAAAGGCAAATATACCTTCTAACTTTTTACCATAGCAGTCGTTAAAACCAAACAAACTCAGACACACATTAGTACCGGGAAATAATATGAAAGAACCATGATATAAATTTCGCGTCTCGATGTCCGTCTCGCCAAAAAATAGCCATAATCAAAGTGTTATTTTATCGAGCTCTTTTATAATCCAATAACCAACTTCATAATAATAATCCTAGAAGTTCTTCTGCTTCTACGTGTAGCGAAAGAAAGAGAGACGAAGAAGATTCGGATAGGTACGAAAAGGAAATGATGATGATCGTTTGACGATGGCATCCGCGGGTATGAGATTCTCCTACACGAGGTTGACTGTTCAAATTTTTCTGCTTCTCTTTGAAGATACCGGCTTTGCCGTTCGCTCGCATAAAATCCGTTCCTCGAAGATCGATCACGTCGCGTAAAGAGCCGTACCTTTACGTTGATTTCTCATTGTAAGAGACTGTTCGACGATTTTTAGCGACGCGTCAACTCCACAGGAATCCAAACCTCCTTCGAACGCAAAACATCATTCTGATACGCTACGTAGATCTACTGTGCTGTTCCATACATTTAGAAATACGTACATTGCATGATTCGAGGTCATTCGTATCGGCGTATTTGAATGGACTCGTTATATGGCAGCTGATGGGACTATAGGAATGGAAAACTTTTGAAAGTTTGGTAAAAAAATTTGGGGATCGGGTTTGGGAATTGGAGAATTTTTTAATTTGAAAATTTGAGGATTTTGGTATTTGAGGATTTGCAAATTCGTAGATTTGGAGTTTTGGGAATTCAGGGATTTGGGCATTTGAAGATTTGGGGATTTAGGGATTTGAGTATTTAAAGATTCGCAGATTTGTAAGTTTGGGGATTTGAGTATTTGGAAATTTGGGGATTTGGGGATTTAGGAATTTGGGGATTTGAGAATTTGGGGATTTGGGAATTTTGAGATTTAGGAATTTGGGGATTTGGGAATTTGGGAATTTGGGGATTTGGGGATTTAGGGGTTTGGGGATTTGGTTATTTGCAGATTTGGACACTTGGACACTTGGAGATTTCGGGAGTTGCGAATTTGTAAATTTGTGAAGATTTGGTCATTTGAGGATCTGATAATTTGGGAATTTAAAGATGTAGAAAAATAAGAATTTGGAAATGTAAAAATTTGATAATTGGTATTTTGGAAATTTGGAGTCGTAGAAATTTGGAAAATTAAGTATTAGAACTTTTTTTTGGGAAACTGAGACTTTGAAAAGTTGGAAATGCAGAAATGAACAAATTTGAGAATTATCTTCATATTGTAGACTTGGAAACATGAGAATTCGAAAATCCAGAAATCTGGAAACTTGAAAATTTCGACGCGCGGTGAAACAACACGTAGAAATGCAACACCTACGAGTATCACACATGGCAATACAATACTTGGCCATACAACACGTGGCGGAGCAGATCACTATATAATTAGTAGCACTCCAACGCCCAATGTTCAACAATTAGCGATCATATCAATCAGAAAAGAGGCGTTCGACTACAAATATTGCAATTATCTCCATAAAACACCACATCCTACAACAACGTTGGAGCACGACTCGACAACCCATACGAATGTGGCAATATAATGAGATTGTATTACATCTGAATCCCGCCTGTAATTGCATTTAAGGGATTAAAGATTTCGTGACAATGCGAGATTAATTAAAATACGAGAGAAATTGTGTGCAACACTGAATAGGTAGGAGATTTGTGAATGAACGAAAGTCGAGTGCCAAAACGGTATCCGATCAAAATTACGTCCGAACAGAATCGTCGACAATCGTGCGACCGATAGATGTCGTTTTCGTTATTTATGCGCATAGCATTGGTTTAATTCGATTTCGGGACCACCGGCTGTCGGAGATCAAAGTTCTGTCCCGTCGATTTCCTGCCGTTCAATCGGAGCGCAAAATATCAAGCCGTGCGAACCGTAATTGAATCTGTACCAGCAACCGAATCAGCGCGACGGCCAATCATTACATTATACGAGTCACTCCCGGCGATCGACATTCGTTAGTCAGTCGTTCGTGTAATTGTTGGCTTACTAGTTTCCCGTTTAAGCTGTTGGTTTATAGTCGAAGAACCTAAACGCGCCGCGTTAACAATGCTAGGACGCGATCGTACATTCGGACGAAAGAAATACGGCCATTGTTCGTTAGATAACCGAAAGCTAGACAGATAACCCTGACAAAACGAGGGGTGTTCCATTTTAATCTATAAACGAACTCGTCCCGAACAGAACGATGTTTTGTGAGACCGTCGAAGCCTAGTTAAAATCGATCTCGAAATAGAGATTTTAATGAAATTTTCGTAGAGAAACGATGTCTTCGTCAGTTCGAAGCGATGTCACGAGCCCAGAAACGTAATCTGGCATGAAAAATCAAATCCGGCGCCATCATTTATCACTTCGCTTCGACCCTTATACTTGTTAGGGTTGTTATCTTCTTTTCGGTTCTACGATACACCGGTTTAGAAATTAAAATGAGACACCTCGTACACGGAACAGTAATTCAGATCTTCATTTCATCTTACCATTCAAAATTTTATTACTTCTGATTTTGTTGAAATTTCAGTAGAAAGTAATTCAATTATGTCGAATTACGATTCAATCGTGTCGACATACGTATGTCGATATGTTGAAGGCACACATGCATATTCATCTAATATAAGCATTGTTCGATTTAATGTTATTATAAGGAGCTTATAAATTGAGAGGGTAGACACAATAGCAATAAGTATTCGATGTAGACAGAGACGCACCAGTTGCGTCATTAACAGAACGCATCATATGCGTCAACAGTATTTAAAGCACCCCAATGTCCTCGTAATAAAACAATCATATTATAAGAACATTCGGAAACTGAACGACGCGATAGCAATAAATGTTTGATAAAAAGAGAGACGCACAAGCTGCGTCATTAACAGAACGCACCATTCGCGTCAACATTATTTAAAGCACCCCAATGTCTTCGTAATAAAACAATCATATTATAGGAATATTCAGAAACTGAACGACGTGATAGCAATAAAAGTTTGGTGAAAAGAGAGACGCACAAGCTGCGCCATTAACAGGGAGCAACATATGCGTCAGCAGAGGAACCTAAGTGTCCTGGTAACAAAACTACGACGAAACGTAACAAGTACGGAATTATATTCAAGAATTATGACGCCTATCTAAATATACAAGAATGAAGAATAGATATGAAAGAAGCATATATTTTCTTGGAGAATGTAGGAGACATAGAAACACGGCGACAGATAATGATACATCCTAACACGTAGACACAAGCGAAGATTACAGAGATTAAAGTCGTCCCACAGGTTGGGAGCGGCGGGAATGTAAAGTTGCTGCTTTGTTACCACGGTAAACAGTAGGAAAGCGGTGGAAATTAGTCGTTCGGCTAGGGCCAGTGGCAAGAGTGGCACCGCGATAATTAGGTTTCACTTGGTTCGCTTTAATAATCCACACAACATGCAAAGTGCATTGCTCGGATCCTTGCATCCGTGAAAGCCGGGACGGAGGCATTGGCGTAACTAGATAGGAACCAGTATGGACTCGTGGCTCACCCACTCCCCAAATATATGAAGTGCTCCTCCGTATGAAACATAAGGAATGGAGGATGCAGGTTGTTGGATACTTCGTATATCGCATACCAGAGACTCAGACCTTTGCGAGGTTACGAATTTACACATTCACAAATTATGCTGTTTAATTTTTAAATATTGTGGTATCTTTGTTTCTGAATATTTTAATTCCTGAGAGGTAAATTTCAACATTTTTAAGGGTCGCAATTATCAAATTTCCAAATTTGTAAGTTAATTTAATAAATGTTCAAGTTTACAGTTTCCGAACATCTACATTCTTAAATTGCTAAATTTCTAAATATATAATTTTCTAAATTTTAAGTTCCCAAGGGTAGAAAAGTACTAAATCCTCGGTTTTCAATATCTCCAAATTGGAGATTCTTAAATTTGTGAATTTAAAAATTTTAGAATTCTTCACTTTTTGAATTCCTGGCTCTGAAATTTCCAAACTTCCAGATTCCTAGTCCTGAAGCACCCAAACCCCCAAACCTCCAGATCCTTAGTTCTAAAACATCCAAACCCCAAATCTCCACATTTCTAGTTTTGAAGCACCCAAACCCCTAAACCTTCAGATCCCTAGTTCGAAGACTCCCACGCCTTTAAACCTCCAGATTCATAGTGCTGAAACACCCAAATCCCCAAACCTCCAGATCACTAATCCTAAAACTCCCAAACCTAAAACCTCCACATTTCTAGATCAGAAACTCCCAAACCCCCAAACCTCTAAATTTCAAAGTTTCCACTTCTAGAATCCCGAAAACATCATATCCCTACATTCTCAAGTCGCCAACCCTCCAAATCCTCGATTATCCAAATATCCTATCCCCAAATTCCCAAATTATCAAACACTTCCCCACACACAGTATTGTCACCATTAACCGTTTAAACTCGAATGTATTTTTGCTGTTAACAGAGAACAACTTTTGAAATAAAAAATTGTATGAATTCCTTCGTAAGTTTTTCTGTCATTAATTACTATAACATAGTAATAAATAATATTGATATTACCACTATCGTTTCATTATGTTTATACACCATACGAACAACAGTATATATTTAACCAATTAAGTATTTGATGACTATACCCGTCATGGAGATGTGACAGAATTTTTAGTATACTCCTAAATCACAGTTAACTGGTTCACCAAATAAGTCAATATTAGTAAGAAAATTGTCTATTTTATAAAATAGACCCATCTTTTTGGTCCAATATTTTAACACCGACACTTATTCTATGATTGACGAGTATTCTTACGAAAGGGAGCACCACAGTTAACTGGTTAATTAAAAAATACTAACCTAAAATTGTTGTATTAGACAGAATGGCGAATCACCGTTCGAGTACAAAGGTTGCATAAAGTTACAGAACCTATCCCGTATAAGAATGGTAGCTACGCTAATGGTTGTAGGTGTTGTTGTCTCGGTGCATGTGAGCACCGTTAACGTCATCTCCGATGGTTGACAAATTTTGTTAGAGTACAGCCGAAATTATTAATGCCTCTTCCGCGACGAGGTCCAGACGAGGCGCGAAATTAGCGAGGCCGAAAACGGTACACGATACGCTGCAAGCGGAGTCGCAATCGAGATAATGAAAATTAACGACGTTAAAGCGACGTCACGCTCGTAATTAATTATCGTGGCCCGTTTGCTCGTTGTCGATCGGCTCTTTGCGCGCCGGACCCTTCCCATGGCCAGAGAACCATAATCGCGATATCAATCCTTCATTAATTCCTCACCGAACCGATGCCACGTCGAAACTCTTCCACTCTTCGAGGCCGCGATTAATTCCTCAAGACGTTCTATATATCTATATATGCATGAACCACCGGTTCTATGAATTATACATCACGGAGCCGGCACCCTCGCCGCGAACTTTCTTGCGGCGAATGATCGTTTTTGCACTCGGAGAGATAGATAAGACGAGTAAACTCGTTTCTTTAATAAACGCTGCTACGAAAAACCATCATAAGTTACTTAGCCGCGCCAGCCTCGATCTAGAAACCGATTAATCGATTGTTCAACTTTGAGACCCGATTGAAAAACTTGAACCGCCCTTCGAGCTTCAAAAAAATTCAATACTCCTTTCTTTTGTCTTAATTACCTTCTAGTGCCGAGAATAAAACGAAATTTAATTCTTGTGGTTTATAGCCAATCTGAAACGCTGTCAGGTATCTTATAGCGAACAGTTAAAAGCTTTCTTGTTACACAAAATTTAGTATGAAATTATCCGTACTAAAAATGATATTTTTTCGAAACATAATCATCGTGGCACGAATACGTACCATGAGATCTCATTATGTATCCCCTATACAAGTTTCACATATAATTTCCTAATTCCGGTCATTTAATTAAAATAAATTCATTCCAACGTGGAAATTTGTAAGTTCGAAAATTGTATAATTTGAAAGTTCCCGAAGTTGGAAATATGAAAAGGATTTCCTAAACTTGAACGCTAATTAGTCCGCAAAAAGTGGTCATATAAAAAGTAAGCGCATAACGAGACTTCGCTGTATAAAATTAAAAAGAAAAGACAATATAAAGTTTAGAAAATGAGAATAAAAATAAGTTTAAACTATAATAAACTATTGAGTTAAGAAAAAGTTCAATTTTGCCATCGAAAGATTAATAGGTGCAGCTGTCCTCGTTTGATTAACAGGGTGTTTGTCGAACGTGGATAGTCATGTATCAAAACGCATTCGGACAGACCGAGTGTAACGAACTTCCTTATCTCGTTTACTCTTCGCCGGATTTCCATATCTCCCTTTTTCTACGGACCATCCAACACGCTTGAAATCTACTCTCCGATAATGTGAAATCACATCCTCTGCGACCCACGCATTGGCTACAGAGGCCGATTTATGTTAGAGAATGCGCCACGCGATGGTAATGCATGAAGGACACTTTCGTTTGAGGGATTCGTAAAAATTTCACTCAGGAATGTTGTTCTAAACGACACGCGTATGTATATTTGCGCTACAGCGGAACTATAATTTTAGTCCGATTATCTAATATAGCATTTATCAATGTACGGTAGCCGACAGTGTTACCCGTTTATATCGTAAATTCTTCTATTGAATGGATAGACTAGGCTCGTTTTCAAACGAGGATATAATGTACCGGTACGTGTATACATAATTAACACTTTAATCTAGTTAACGAGCATAATAAATGCTTTGCTTGAAATTTCAAATCTTGCATCTGGTGTTCACACGCACCGGCTGTAGAACATGTGCTAAGCACGTGCACTATCATGGTAAAAAAAATGAAAAGGAAAATCTTGTGGAAAGGACTAAATTTTGAAAATTTTTAAGGGACGTTTAACTCGTTGAAAAAAAAACATTTTATTAATTTACCCAAAAAGCTATTTATTTTGGCGAAGGTTTTTCTAACATCTACCGTTTAAACATCCTTTGTAACTTATAGAATACAGGTGTTGTTACAACTACGTTTAATATCACATATTGCAAGTTTTCTGGATCAGGTTCAGAATCCATAACTGCTGTTTCTTTGTACAACAGCGATTCTGCTGGACTGCCCAATTTTACCCTGAATCTTTTCTTGAGCAAATTAGCCGCGTGCATAATTTCTTTTTGTATTTTAGATTGTAACTCGCTAATTCCTATGGATTTAACAGCGGAAACATTGATCGTATCTTCTGGTAAAATATCTTCATTGATATTCTCCTTTCCAATAATATCACATTTATTGGCAACATTAATGATCACCTTATTGTCATTTATCATTGATCCTATTGTTTTCTGAACATGCTGAATTTGTGCTTTTACATCAGGGTGACTTATGTCAAATATATGTACTAAAATATCCTATAAAAAATTTAAAAAGTTAATTGATAAGTCCCTAACTTGTAACTTGTAAGGTAGTCAAACATGTATTTAACATACTGCATTGAGTGCATCTTGTAACGTAATTCTGAATGGCTCTATTAAAGTTTCTGGTACATCCTGAATAAACCCAATTGTATCAACATACAATACTTTTAACTTGTTTGATAAAAGGCCCTGATGAATTGTGGTGTCTAAAGTGGCAAATAATTTATTTTCAGGTTGCAAATGTACATCATCTGTTAATGCTTTTATCAATGATGTTTTCCCTGCATTTGTGTACCCAACAACGGCTATACTTGGAAAACCATAATTATTTCTTTGTGTTCTTGTCATTTCTCTATGTTGTTTTAATCTTTCCAATGCATTTCTCAATTTTTTTTCTCTATTTTGAAGCACTTCTTTTTTTCTCTCATCTAAATTTATTCTTCCTATGCGATAAGTACTAAAATCAATCATCTTTTGCTTTACATATGGTATTTCTGCCAAAGCTACTTGCAATTTTGCTTCTGGAGTCCTTGCGTGTTGCCGAAAAATATGGATGACTATTGAGTAACGATCATAAACTGGCAAATTAAAAGCTTTCTGTAGCTCAGCAATTTGTATAAATTTTAACAAATTCGTACTAATAAATATTGATGTAACATTTGCATTCCCAATTGCCTGTTTCAAAGTCTCAAGAGTTCCTGACCCGACTAACTGTTTCTTTTGTAAAGAAAGTAATGGAACAAGTTTCGTATCCATAACTTTCCAATCTGGTAAAGTATTAATAAGTGCTACTGCCTCTTCTAATTGTAATTGAGGTGTAGTATTCCTTTTCTTATCAGGGCCCCATTTTATATATGGTTGTATAACAAATACCCTATTTCCAAAGATAAGTGGTCCTAAACATTTTTCAGATATATCTTTATAAGCTCTCTGTTCTTCTTCATTCTCTTGAAATTTCTCATCTTCTATGTCCGAATCAGATTTGTAACGACGAATAATATTTAATACATTAAATTCTTTCTTTCTTTTAAATATATACTGAGATTTACTTATGAAACAGAATATTTTTGTCACACACTGCATTGTTCATTACTTATAATACAAAATTATTTATAAAACAACGTGTCTTTATCAATTAAAATATTTCTACAATATATAATTATTTACATCCAAATTAAAATATGTGTAACCCACAAAATAATTGTTAGAAATACATAACCTCAAATTTATTGTTTTTAATTTAAGATTGATATTCAAAAATTTATAGTTGACAAAATTATATTATATTTTCACTAATATATAATTAAATACATAAAAAATGTAAGGTATTAGATATAACAATACGAATGAAAATATCAAATGTTCAAATTCAACAAATTTAACCTTACTCGAAACATAACAGACATCAAATCACTTAATTATGAAACATTGTATCCAAAGAATATTAATTAAATAATACATATTATTATGATGATTACAAGTTTTTTCACAATGTGTAATTATGAGCAATTATAAATTTAATTATACTGCTATACTTAATATAATTATAGCAATGAACCTATTATTGTATTCGTCGTTTTATCCAAATATTACGGTGTTTTTCGCAAATGGTACTATTATAGTTTTTATAATCAGTACCTACATGTCATAAGTATTCATATACAGTGTGTTTTTTGATGATACACTTATTCGCGCGCGTTAAATTTAAGGAACAGCGAACTCCAAACAGATGTCCTTGCCACGTGACTAGCCTTATCAGGTTAAATTAACCTTATCTCGAAAGTGACAAAGTGTCAATCTCTGGAGATCCGAATGTATCTTACCAAAATTAAACAATAAATTTGATTGTGTTTTAGAAAAAAATGGAACCGGGAGTATTGGCAAAAGTTTTATCCGATTTTTTTACGACTGTCGACGGAGAATTAAGTTTAAATAAGGGGGAACACTTTTTGGTAATTAAAATAAATATATGTCTATACAAACATTTACATATAACCCCATTACAATAAATATTAAATCACATCATTTTTCATGCAAAAATTGAAACAGGTATACAGTATCATAGATAGACACTGGTGTTATGGTGAATCTAGAGGCAGAACTGGCAAATTTCCTTCGAATCGTTTACACAAAATAGATATTCCAGTATTGCAAGATTCTGAAATTTTATTCATTTCGATTGCTGCTTTTCCAGGACAACAGAATGGTGATCTATGTTTTGGTGAAGGTAACTTATGTAACACATGTAATAATACCTGCATTTTTGATAGAGATTAATGGCTACATTATGAAAATAGGAGAAATAATTGTTGGAGTACAAAATGTTGGATCTGGATGGTACTTAGGACAAATAGATACTAAAAAGGGTATTTTTCCTGTGACTCACACATGGCAAATTGACACTAAATTATTAAAGGTACTTATTGTTAAGCAATACAATAGACATTTTACTAACACGTGAATTTGTTTAGAAATATGGATAACACAACCATTAATGATTGCAGAAAGCTTTAGGGAAAAGGGCTATAAACAAAAAAGCTAGGGTAAAAACTAATTTAAAAGCACAACTTGAAGGAGAACTTGATTTATTTGAAGGTGAAGTAGTCACTGTTACAGAAATTCTTGAAGATGGATGGTGCTCTGGTATAACAGAAAACGGTAAACAGGGAATATTCCCAGAAGCATTTATAACTTATATAGATGATTCTACTGATCAATTGAACACATCTACTGCTTATGCAGTAGATTCTCATGTTGCACCAACATCTTGTAATGATGCAATATACACAAACATTGAAGAAGCACATCTTACAACTTCCTACGATGAAGAACCTGCACCAAACTATTTTGATTTATTCCCTGAATTTAAAACAGATACTTCAGATCAAATGGCAATTCCTGAAAACAATAGCGATCTAAATACTTTGGATGTAAAACCATATGCTATTACTTTATACCCTTTTAGTGCTCAATTTCCAAATGAACTTAGTTTTGGAGTAGGAGAAGTAGTACATCTCATTAAACATATAAATTCAGAGTGGATGGAGGGTATGATAGATAATCAAAAAGGAATCTTTCCTATATCTTATGTTAATATTATAGTAGACTGCAATGAAATTAACACAGAACAAAATCTATTTAATCAAGATTCAAATAATTTGGAATATGATGAATTAATGCCTGGAACCCAAGTCAAAGTGGAATACACTTTCAAAGCTCAAATGGATGGAGATTTGAGTATTACTGAAGGTGATATAGTCACAGTAATTGACATGGCAAATTCAGATTGGGTTAATGTCGAAGATCAATCTGGTAAAATCGGTTTATGTCCTAGAGGATATTTAACTGCCTTGACCACAAAATCATCAGATATCGATCAAAATATTTTAGAAGATTTTGTGATGATACGACATGATGAGATAACCTCAAGGGCAATTGAGGAACAAAAACCAAAAAGACTTTCAGAACCACACAGACCAGCACCACCAGTACCAGCACCTGGTAGAATGCCACTGCAGAAAGATGCAGTGGACAATAACTCTATAAATGTATCTGAGCAATTGGATACTGCTGGTATCAGTGATATAGATGTTAAACAGAAAAGAGCAGATCAAAGGCAGAATGTTATATCGGAACTAGTCCTCACAGAAAAAGAATATGTGCGAGATTTAAAGTTAACATATGAAACATTTAATTTGTATGACCCCAGTAAACTCGAATCTTTAGGAATAGATGTAACTACATTATTTGGAAATATCTTTGAAGTTATTCAAGTGGCTGAAGAATTATTGGATTTAATACTAAGAGCAATGAAGGGATGTGATGAAAAACTGCAAACTGTTGGTCCTTGTTTTATCAAAATGTCTGAAAAGTTAAAGAGTGTATATGTAAAATATTGTGGAAGTCATGAATCTGCATTAATTTTGTTAAAGAAGGTAAAACTTCTACAACAATTTTTTATACCAATTTTATGACCTATCTGTTTTACACATTATATAATTTCAGTATGAAACTAACGAGGAAATAATGACAGTATTTAACAAAGGTATTGAAACATTACGCTATCAAGTAGCTTGTTTTGATATGAGCTCTATTCTTATAAAACCTGTACAAAGGATATTAAAATATCCCCTCATTTTATATGAATTGGTGAAGGTAAGTAAACACAATATGTATTATATTTTTAATGCAGCATTAAAATTATAAAAGAGCATTGACATATTTACCATCAATACTTTAGAAACCTCTTTGAATTCAGACAGACATTTTTTAGTGTACTGATGATAATCATCCTGACAAACATACTGTAGAGGAAGCATGGAAGACTATGACAGCTGTTGCCAGTCACATTAATGAATATAAACGTCGGAAAGATTTGGTATCAAAGTATTTGGACAACGATAATACATTAATGAGAAAAATGGCTAAACTAAATATGCATTCTGTTGC
The DNA here is from genome assembly GCA_947623535.1 of Coelioxys conoideus. Classification (NCBI taxonomy): domain Eukaryota; kingdom Metazoa; phylum Arthropoda; class Insecta; order Hymenoptera; family Megachilidae; genus Coelioxys; species Coelioxys conoideus. The sequence continues at coordinate 12,303,930 of OX392457.1, read as the reverse complement.
CAAAATGTCTACCAGATTAAGTACAAAGTTATCTGCAAGTTTAGGATTAACAAACGTTGCTGCTGATCCAGACTTTGAAGAACTTGAAAAACAGTTTAGATCTGTGGAAAAATGTACTTTTCAATTAGCTAAAGATGTTGATCAGTGCCTTACATATTTAAGTGACGAAGCTATCTCTGGAGAAGTAATATCAGACTTTTTGATTCAATACTATCAGGGAATACCAAATACAGAAGCAAGAAGACTTAGAGATATAAGATCCACAATTTGGTCGCAGTTCATACAAGATTTAAAAATGTGCTTAAGAGGTAGAGTTAGCACACCAATAAACTTTCTGGCAACATTATTAGAGGGACCTGCTGTATTAATAACAAAAAGACATGACAAACTACTTGACTATGATGCTGCTATTTCTAAAAGTGAAAAGTATAAAGATTCGAAAATTGTAATTATTTTATGTATAACTATTTTCTATATGGATCTAATTATAAAATAATACGTAAATTCTAAAATATTCTATTTTATCCAGGTTCAGGACGAATTAGCAACAGCAAAAAGTAATTATGAAGCATTGTCACAGCAGTTGTTAGAAGAATTGCCTATTCTAATTGATGCAGCAACAAAAATATTAGTCGCTGCTATTAATGCTTTCGCTCAAGCTCGAAAACTTTTATGTGGAAAAATTACTAAGCGATATTTAACTCTTTGTGAGGTATTTTAAACGATATTGTAACTAATATTTAAGAGTATGTAAGAACTACAAAATTAAATTATTAGTTTTGTATTTCTAGAATTCAACTCAACTCACGGCTCACGATATTTTGGAATCATTTCTGGTTAATCATAATCTATTATGGAATCAGATAACACGTTTTGGATTTGCTGGGATAAATCCCAGAATAGAAGAAACACAATCTAAGTGGTGCCCACAAAATGAAAGACAAAGAATTGCATTAAGAAACAAGTATTCCAGTGATAAGTTGTATGTTGTTACAGAAAATGTAGTAAGCACATCATCTCTGGATATGGGTGCAGCATGTGGAACTTTAGTTGCAGTAATAAAGAAACAAGATCCTATGGGCGATACATCAAGGTGGTTTGTAGATAATGGAGTTGCACAAGGATTTTTACCCTCTAAAACTTTGCAGCTCCAACAACTACCAAGGATTGAATCATTTAATGAGATTACTACTACAGATAAACCTAACAGTACAAATACACCTGATTTGATTTGTATGGATTCTCCTGAAAAAGAACTAAAAGCTACAACTGAATCACATTTGCAAGAACTACTTGATCTTGATATTAATAAAGACACCCATTGTCATGACAATATTGAACAAATTCCTAGAGTTCAACAGTATCAAAACCTAAATTATGAGGTATGTAGTAATTTCTAAAGAGATCTGATTGTTTAATCTTTAATATTTATTATTAAAATATATATATATTTAAATTTTTCAGTTCTACTATGCAGAATATGATTTTTCTATAAATATTCCTGGAACACTAACTGTTGTTAAGGGACAAGCATTAAGGCTTGTTAGACCTAATGATGAAAAAGAAAATAATGAATGGTGGCTTATGGAAGATCGTTATGGTAATAAGGGTTACGTTCCTCAAAACTATTTACGTGAACCACCCACAGGAAAGTAAGAAACTTATAAATGAAATTTTATTTATATCCTAATGTATTTAACTGTTAATAGTTTTTTTTAATTTATGCAACATTTTATCATAAAAACTTCAATTTGCTATTTAAATGGTGAATATTTCAAACCATTACTAACATTAAATATTAGGCACATAGGGACTATTTATAATTCAACATCAATATACATATTTCATGCAAATTTTAACTTGATACAAAAGTATTTTAATACTTTTTGCTTATAGTACTTATGCTTACATACTTTACGCATAAACGTACTTTTCCATTATTTATAATTTGTATATGTATATCCATACATGTATCAGAAAGTTCAAAAATATATAATGTTATCTACAAAGATGATATGTCAATTCTGTGATACTTTAAATATGTATTATTTTACTATTCTAAAAATTTTATTTTATTATGTAAATGTATTTGTGCTTACAAATGTATTATATGCCCACAAAATAATATACAAGGAAATATATTACATATATTTTTTAATTGATTTTGTAAAATTTATCTACTGTCTTGACAATGTTCATGCATTTTATATAAATGAATGTATATACATGTAAAATTCGTATGGATTCTAAATTGAGGAAGTTGTAAGAAAAATAATAAAAATATTGTAGCAATTTTATCGTGTTAAAACAATTTAATCAATGAAATACCAAACATCATAGTTCTTAATATATGTATAAATCTGCAATATATATATTTTTAATACTTATCGTTGTAGCCTTCATTCTTACTGGTCGACTCACATCGCTGACACTTTTAACCGTTATTAAATAAAACATCGGTCTCGAAATTGTATTCCTTTTTTAACACACGCGTTTTCTAATTTTAACGTTATTTACAATCGCACGTCCTCTCCGAAGAAGTCCGACGTCGACGGTTGCTTGCCTCTATTTCAATATAGTGTCACGTGACAGTTTAACAGTTTTTTCAAAATCCCAGTTTACGGATACCGAAACAATCGAAGTTAACTTTTTGCTTTATAAGATTATTTATGTTTTCAGAGTTAAAAAAATAGGGTATAATATACAGTTGACACGTAACACTAAATTTTCATAATGAAATTGATACATAAATTTGAAAAACGAAATAAAGAATGACAAGATCACGGAGAAATAATAAATCGGTTTGCCGCGTTTTTTTAAAGAGAACTCAGTGGCGCACCGTATCGATTATCGATCATTTACAACTGTCAACGGCGTTGCCGCGGTTTATAAACAGATTTAAAATGCTATGTATGTATGTTTTACGTTCTTTGTGAAGAAGTACTGTTATTGATTACGGTATTATTTTTTTTAAATTTACGCTCGATAATAATGATTCAGAAATATAGCGAATGTAAATAAAATGTTTTTAGAAGCGTGCGATATTAGATTGAGTTTTTATTATTCTTACATTAGTAATGATATACAATCCCGCTTTAGACACTATTGCGAAGGGAAATTCATTTTCGAAAATTGTAAATATTTCTTATCCACTAGTTCGTAGCACATGATTTTTCACATTCTACAGTTTTAAGATTCCAAGTTGTGAAATTCTAAAGTTCCGAAATCTACAAATTTCAAAATTCTCAGATAATGTCGTTTTGGTCGATAGCAAATTTATTATAAATAAAACTGGAAAGCAAAGTAAATAATAAACAATTGTAAATTGAAATCATATAATCTATTCTTCTAGTTCGCAGTTTCAACCGTAAATTGCGTGCACGAAAAGATTAATCTCTTAACTAAAGAAGATTTCGTCGCTTAAGCGAAAAACACGCGAAGCCTAATAGCCATATTTCCTGGATGATTGGTATCTTTACTTATATTAAAGATTCAAGTTTCATTTGTGTTACGGTAGGGTAATCGCGTATAATATGGAACATATCATTTTAAGGTCATTTGCATTGTTTTAATCATACATTATATTATTAAATATCATGTGTATGCTTTTTTAAGCAAAATTTAGGAAGGATCCTTAAAGTATTTATTTAAACATTAATAAAGATTTTGGAAGTGCTTGGATATTTAAAAGTCTAATTGTTCATAAATTATGGTTATGATCATATAAACGTCTGGACTTAAAAGTATAAAAATTGGGAAAGTACATCATGTACAATTTTTCTCGTTCCGAAACAAGATCCCTTCCTTAACGAAATTCTGCAACTTTTTTTTCGAAAGTTTGCCGTTTTTCTATAACTTTTGTATATGATTATTGAAAGTGTTTATTTATTGAAATTTTACCGTGCTCCACATCTTATAAATACAACCTCGAAGTGCGATGAAATATTCCAAGGAATGGCACGACATGCACGAGACAATTTATCATAATCAGAGACAATGGGTTAACCGCAATAAAGGAAGTCGATTATGGTTCAAAGGCAATATATACCTAGTTTAATTAAGAGTGTAACGGCAAAGTACCGACAAGTCAACGAGTCTTTGATCGTGTTTGGATCTTGAATTGGAACGTCCGCCTGACCAATCAACCCACCTTCCATTGATCGACAATTTTTACTGATGGAACGAATTAAAACACATGAATGCAAACGTTCGTCCGTACAACTGCTATTGGTGAACTAGCGTCGAGGATCGTGTGATAGGTCCAGAAAAGAAAATACAAGACAATCTTACAATTTTTAATAAAAAACGTATCTGCTGTATTATCACCGTAATATAATACAATGTTACTTGACATGATCAACAGTCGATACAGTAAACGGTTTGTATCTACACCACTGAATTGTCCGCCTACTGTTACGATACAAATTAACACGAGAATATTTACGCTTAAATAAAGAAAACAGTCTTTCGAGGTACAGCGACTTAATATCTGCGACATGATAAGTGATTAATCATTATACAGTAAATGCACGCATAGTACATGAACTTATTCTAATTTGCGCTACGTGAAAATAAGAAAGCAAGAGGAATACTGATTATTATCTAAGAATAGTAACTCACGAAATGCGCAAACGCGATACAAATTGAACGAAAGTGATCGTATCGCGTCCCGATTACACGAAGATGGTATTATAACCAGGGACGTAGCCGTAGAGGGGACAGAAAGGGTACTTATTCCCTTATAACGAGAAAAAGTGCCCTTCGCTCTACCCTAAAGAAAAAAAATTACATTTTTCTCTTGAGAAAGGAAGTAAAATTACAATTGCATTAACCGATATTTCGTACTTGAAAACATTACTAAAATCTTTTAATACGATAAAATTTATCTTAAGATAAAGATAAGACGATAATAAATTGCAAGATAAATTTTACCCCTCCTCTTTGATTAATGATCTGGCTACGTGCATAATCCTAATCGACAATTAAATTACGCACAAACGTAAATTAAGTGAACCAGACCTACGACAATTAATAGTACGGTAATGTTCTTCGCGTGATTATAGTGCTCTTTTTATTTGTGAAACAGTCAGTTCACTGGCAGATAGTGTTAATATCCGAGGAGATTGGGATGAACTTGTCGAAATCGTTTCTCGTTTTAAATATCATTCCAATATGCCTCGAGTCACGTTTGAGTATGATCAGTTACTGTCTCCGTTGACATTTGCCGACAAATGTGTGATTGCAGGCCGGTAGTATCTCATTTTAGAAACTAACGACAATTACGATTCAATTGACATTAAATAGTTGACAGTAAATAGTTGACATTAAATACTTAACTTACCGAATTCTCAACTGACAACCCTGGCTACGATGACAGTGGCATAACTAGGAAGCGGAACAGGTACTTTAATTTCATTGTTTATGCTGATGCAAAACACCATGTCCAAGTGATTTTAAAAAATTTCGAGATTCCAGAATTTAGGGATTCGGGGTATGAAGGATCAGGGATTTGGAGATTTAAAAATTTCGGGATCTGGGGATTTGGAAGCTTGGAGATTTAAGGAGTTGGGGATCTGGAAATTGGGGGATTCGAGGGTTGAAGTTTTAGGGATTTAAGACTTTGAAGATTTGTGGATTTGGATGAAACGGAATTAAAAAATTTGGGGATTTTGACGCTTTGGAAATTTGGAAATCTTATAAGTTTGAAAATGTCTAAATTTCTGATATGAGAAATCCACCCTAGATACGTGCCTTGTTGCGCCAATATCTCCCATCGGTAACCCGGTCAAGAAACTCGATCTCAGCATCGACACGGAATTGAGACCACGTGACAGTGTTATTAGTAATAGTCGCGTCAGTATTATTACTTTAAGTGGCAATATACAAGAGAGGTACGGAAAATTCCGCGATGGTGTATCGTGTTCAACGCAAGACTTTCTCTACGACACTCTCGGAGATTTACGTCACATCGGGTTGTTTCTCGACTAAATCATGCTATTCTACAACGAACGATACAGTTTCATGAACTCCCATGCGTCGGATGCATGTCGTTCTTATTCGGATTACTTCTCGCGAGAGTCGTATACCTAAAGGTACAGCTGGTGCTGTTATCGTAAACTTATCGAACAACGGTACGATCATCTACATAGAACCAAGTCAAAGTAATCACCTTACGTACTGTGCGCGTTTAGTAAGTTGGCACGCGCACCAATAGGATTCGCATTGCTTCTGACTGCCAACTTATTAGACGCGTATAGCACTTGAATACACTACCGCTCGTAAATATTTGGATACTTTTGTATCATCGCAAGAATATATTTCAAATGAATATATTGTTTCTTGTTAGACAAATGCACTACACCTTTTTTGGCGTAACTTTATCGACAAATATCAAAAAATGTAATTGTAACTAAAAACAACTGGAAGAAAATTTAATTGTAAGACAACTTAGAAAAAAAAAAAATTACAAAAATTATTTGCTAAAATTAGATTAGCTGGAAAAGCTAATACTGTTATGGCTCATAAGCAATTTTCATTTATTTGTTGATAAAATGTTTGTCTATTAGAATAGAAATTTTGAATATTTAGATCATGATTTATTAGGTGTCCAAATATTTACAGACAGTAGGTACTGTATGTACAGAGTGTTCATTATGATTTTTCAGATAGCTCGACAGAAAGGTAGTTCTTTAATTTTTCACTTACAATTCATCAAGAATGGTAATAATCAATTTGCGTGTCCGATAAATTCACAGTTGTAGAAACGTGGATCTATCGCTTCGCGTGCCAAGATACCAGACGCGTGTAATGCATGGTCATAACGAACACTCCTTCATATCGCCGCTACACGCGTGTGTCCCATAACACGCTTCTTCTCTGGCTTCATCCAAGGGTAAACTTACACAACTATGTCACGTCGGATATTTAATCATCGAGCGATCTAACATTGATCGCAATTAACACCCACACCGAGCGACTCGCGATAAATAGCGCGGTCGTTCTGGAAGAGATCTCCCTTTGGCCTCGTTCTCATGAGAATATCAAACTTCTAGTCCCCGATTTAGCCACGTGGGCCGCAACATGTCTAATTAACCAAAGGTAACCCAGCTCGTGTTTTCTCTTGTCTCATCTACGAGCTTCTTGTCGCGCCGATTACAACACGCCACACGATCTTCCGGTCCGTAAGGTCCCTTAATCCGCTGGATAAAAGCGCAAAATCGCGCGTCCCTGAATTTCCGAATGGCACAGTTTGCGTACCACGTCCAACGCATCTTCGGCCGGATACACGCTGTGCGGGGGTGGTTCGATCTTACCGGAAGCCACGAGTTCCACCAACTCGCGCAGTTGCTCCAGGGTGCCCGGCTCCACGGATTTGATGCTCTGGTCCCATTCTTCCGCTCGTCTGCTGAACTTCGGTAAAAGTCGATCGGCCACTTCCTTGATCACGAACACGACACCCCCCTTGCTCAGACACTGCATGCTGCGATGAAGACTGCGGGATGTGGTACCGAAGTCGATCACCACATCCACCTGGCCTTGACACGCGTCCATCGTGCGCTCGATCAGCTGCTTCTCGTACAGATCCTCGCTCCATTGCACCACGTTTACCCTGTATGGACAAAGCAAACTGTTGGTGAATAAATCGAATGAACTGATAGGTGGACGCGGATGCAACGGGCATTGACTTTTCTACTCTACTGTTGATTACGATGCGATTGTATATTTTGTGAAAGCGGTCGAAGGTGCAGGGAGAAAGATTGATCCGATTAGAGTACCGGTTGAACTTGGACTGCTCGGTTATGCTGTTCGATAAATTTTTCTTTCGTTGTAGACTCGTACAAACATACCGTTTTTGAGAAGTTTGATTTTTAATAGACTTGTGAATTATATGCATTCTAAATATTTGTCTTACCGTTAACAATGTTACTCATGTACCTACATAGAAACCTAATAACTCCCTGAATAATAAATTTAGAAGTTCATACAATTAATATCTACTCGTAATATTTCTTTAAAAAATTAAATATTCACAATAACAGAAAGTGTTATTTCGAAAATAATAATCTCTAAAAGCGAATCAGTTACTACGAACACATTCGTCGAATTAAAATGAACAGCCAATCTTGTCGGAGTTAAGTTGATGCTATACTAAAATTACGGCGAAACTGAAGAGAACATTGAGCAGATGTTTTCCAACCGTCGAACAGTCGTTCCGTAATCTAGGACAGATTCTTCCTCCCTGTGCGCAGTATCGGAAAACGGCTGTACACTGTACAGGCTGCCATTTCGATTGGTGCTTTAAAGTACTTTAAAATTGTACGTGCAAGTGACGTATACTAAAGCGTGCCATAAAAAAATTATATACTTGAAAGTAACGGTATATAAAAACAGAATGAATCAGAAGTGAAGTTTGAACACGGAAAAGATTCAAGATACTATATATAACTTTACATAATACCGATTACGACAAGGATCAACAATTTACGTGAAGATACGTCAGAAATTGAACGCAATCGTAGTCTCATTATCACTGTGTCGATATGGTCAATTTACTCGAGCAACGTAAACAAAATCATTTCGATAAGGGATCAAAGAGGCGTAGTCAAGTTTTCAGGTCAGAGATTACTGGGACAAACGCGAGATTGATTGAACTCGCATCATGCATACAAACATAGAGAAAATGATATATGTACATAGCTTCGAGGGGATCTACTCTGATGTGTCTAAAAATAGAGCAAGTTTAGAAATTTTGTTTATTGGAGATCATTGGACGAGAAGTGTAAACTTTTTTAAGATTATAAATGCAATTTTGGAACTTTGGGAAGCGAAAAAATAAAACGTTACGATTGATTAGATTACTAATTAGTTTCTGAAGCTCCAGGCTAGAAGAAGTCTATCCAAGAACTTTTGAAACTTTCCAGCGACTCTTTCATTTTATTACTTTCTAAAAACTAGAATGCACGAAGCTGCGTCCCTTGCAAAAATAAAAATTTCCCAATCACCATTAGATTCTCCCAAACCATATTTTTAAACACCTCAAAGCAATAAACCGATTCTCGGTGCATTTTGTTAAACATTGCCTCGAGCGGTAAAAAATTTTGCAAAAACTTTTGAACACAAAACAACTTCCCAGCTGCCTACACCTACACAACATCAATCTTAACATTGAAATCGCCGTAAGCAACTCACCGTTGGACTTCCTGTGCCATGGTTAGCCCATCGTCCTTCAACGAGGCGATAGTAATAGTGACCCTGTCCTTCATGTTACTGAAATGATACGCTGCGATTCTGAGTGCCCAAAGTGCCAGTCCGCCGGTGCCCACGATCAAAATCTTGCATACGCTCTTCTCGTCCCTTTCCTTCAGCAACGCCTGGACGTGTTCGTGTGCAGCGAAAACAGTATTCATGGCTAAGAGAGCTCCGGCGGGCAACATGGCCGCCACACTCAGGCTAACGTTGTCCGGTATCTTTATGAGGTATTTGAGATCGTGGACGACGAGGTATTCGACGTAACCGTTCGGTATTCCTTCATAGGGATAGAGGATCACGCGATCTCCAACGGAGTACTCGCAGTCCTCGGGCACGTTTGCCCCGAGTGACTCGATTACGCCCGCAACCTCGTATCCGGGGAACAGAGCAGCGTCCCGGACTCCGTGATGCGGCAAGGACATAGGAAAATCTCCTTCCAAGGAGACTTCCGTTGCCAAACTGCTCCCACTGGAGACGGAGGTTAGGCTGGACAGACTGGGTGATCGGCGAGGTTGGTAACATGCACCTGCACACATTACTCGGATACGGGCACCGTTCGCTGGCACTTCCGGAACAGGGACGTCGAAACTGAACACCCACTCACGACCCCCCACATTCGGGCTCTCGATGGACACCTGCTTGCATAACTTGTGCATTTTCTCCCTGTAACAGAGGAGAAATTGCGTAAGAATCTTTGCACGCTACGTTTTGTTTGGTGTACAACGTCGTTGGAGTGATTTTATTTTTGATAATAATAAAAAATTTTTTCATTGTTATTTACTTTCAATAAGTCTGTGAGACTTACTCCGTTATTGATTTCGAGTATTTGATACAGTTATTTGTAATTCGTGATGCGAAGCGGTTGTCACTGAAATTAGCGACAGATTTATGGAAAACTTCGCCCTGGCACGATTAAATTTAGAAGAGATTTAAAATTCGATAACTTAGGAATTTGAGAATTTAAAAATGTTGAAATGTAGAAGCATCCAATGTTCAATTTGTCGAATCTCCAAAACCAAAAGTGTATAGATCTGGTGATTGGATAATTTAACAAATTGTAAATTCACAAATCTGGTGATTGGATAATTAAAAAAATTGTCAATTCGCAAATCTAGAGATATGAAAGTATGATTGTTAAAAATGTAGATTTTTAACAAAGACCTAATTCAACTGTTAAACAAAGAAATAAGAAAATTCTTGACTAACAATAAGTAACAATAAGTAACGTTTAACAGTAAACTAGAAAATTAAGTAGCAGAAAAAAGGAGACAAAGAAATCTTTGAATAGCTCGTCCCCCTACAAGAGTATTCTTGTGACGTGTAGTGGAAGATTTTATGGTCATCTTCCCGCGGTTACTAAATTACATATTATGCCTTCGAAGTTTCCAGCAGACAACAAACGGAAACGTTCCGTTAATCGAGCTTAGTGTGCAGATCAGCTGTCTCTAGCTTTTTGCACACGAGTTCATCGAACAGTCTATATGTATACCGAGTTGATTCATACTGCTTTTACTGTCGTATACACACATGATCACCAAATTTCGCAGCAGTTCACTAATTGCAAATAAATTAACCCTTGGCTGCATCATAAAAAATATATATCTACTTTTATACTTTACTTAATAATTTATATTAATAGTAAAATATTGAAAAATTATTTTGAATCGTCCATTTTTTAACGTCCTTTACGCTTTTGCAACAGAAAATGTATAATATTGTAGTTTTTGTGGCATTGATGTAAGTAGGTTTCTGTCTAGGGTGATTCTATTTTTATTAATACTAACTATGTCTAATAGTAGGTGTGATTGAGCTATCATAAATTTCTTGCAATTTTGAAACTTAAGATATAGGAATTTAGCAGGTTGAAAATTTTGGAATTTGTAAATCTGCAAATATAAAATAATTTCCATAATTTAATTCATAATAAATTAATAATTATTTTCGATAATAAGCAACACGAAGTAGCTTTTCAGGAGGCAGCCTTTATTTTGCGGAGATCGGTCTCACCCCAGTTCCCGTCTACTTACACCAAACCAACATCATAGCGTGTCAAAAGAAAGAAAGTGTTAAAAAGCAGATGCGTACCCACTGCAAGGAGAACAAGGCTTATGAGTGATCGGTGCCACCGACTCCAATTCGACAGGCATACTGAATAACAGCGATTATTTTCGTCTGCACAATTTTAGAGAACAGAATTATCCCTTGATGGACAATTTCCTCTCCAAAATCACAGAATCAGCGTCTCGATTGAGACACGCTCGACGCGATTCAAAGACGCACGATGACCACTAGACCGAATCGCCGCAACAAATTCGACGAAGAAAGAAAATAACAAAGTCGTAAAGAAACAACGTAATGAACAGCTGATAAGAACAACGCTTTCCGTTGACTGCGGGAGACGCACTAAACGTACGCGTCGATGCTCGTTCACTTTTATACCGTCACGGACTTTCTCGTTCGGGTTGCGTTAGTCATGGCTGGCAGGAAAGGAGCCATGGTAGGGATCCGAAGAAACGGAACGTGAACAGGTACGAGCATTCGCGAACCACGTGCAACCTCTGTTTTTCACGTCCAACAACGCTCACACATTCGCCCGGTGCGTCGTGATAGCCGCATGAATGAGGTACCGATAAATCGTGTTTTTGTTTCGACGATTGAACTCGTGGAAGTCAACTTCTGGGATGATGTAGCCGATGAGATGCTTCTTTTTCAGTATCCGCTTCTGAGGATACTTAAAATAACGCGGGCAGAGTGTTGTTTTCGACCCTGATCTCCGCACTTTATTACCTCCTTTGCATCAAGAACGAATATATGCGTTTATTTTAGCACGACGTTATCGTGCATGCGTATATGCTCGCCCGTGCGTGGTCAAGGTTATGCAGACTGGGAAGTTCTGCTATAATTGTTATGCTTAATTATTACGTATACTGTAGCGATATCGGAGCTGAATTCGTAACTTGAATGCAATATTGTTATGATACCTTCGAAAAGACAGCTGCATACATCATAAAATTGCATTTGAAGTCGACTAAATGTGTCTTACAAAGTTGCATCTGTAGTCAATTAAACATGTGGTACAGGAAATAAAATTTTTTAGTATTTTATAAATGAACCTTCTGTTTGGGTATATCTCATCAAGTGTAATGTCCTGTTCTAATAAGGTGAGTTATAAATATCGTACACGTTTCTGAAATATCTTAAACGAATTGACATTTCATATAAATTAATGGAAACATTGTAATTAACAATACAACAGGAGAAATCAATTCAGTTCATTTAAAAGTGATTTCCAACGTTTCCTAAATTCGAAAGAAGATTCAAATTAAACGGAACATACGCCTAGTAATGTTATCAGCTCGTACCTCTTCTGTTGCTAATTATGTGATCGAAATAGACACGAGGTGTCACTGTTTTGCTAACGTGTTAAAAAGCACAGAGACAATACTTGTCTCCGATTATCAATTTCTTACATGTCATAAGCCACGTATACGCGTCCAATTAATTAAGAATCTCTAAGAGATTTGTAGTGTTTTGTTTTGATGCAAATAGTGCGCTTTGGCACGTAACCATGTTTACTACGCATCGAATGACGCCATCAGTTTTATCGAAGTTGACCCTTCGATGCGTTCTCGCCATATTTTCATTGTGTAACGTACGAGACAAATTGATCTTGAATAATTCAGATAAGATTTGCCCTGTTGCGGTTAAATTCATTTTCCAGATTCGTTACATAAATGTCGATATTACGTGTCTCAAAATGTTGCCAGATCAACTACCATTATGAACACCTTAGATTGATACTGCGAGAATTTCTGGACCTTCGCTGTATATTATTTTCTACAGGGTGTCGCACAAATATGATACGAGCCGAAAAGTGGTGGTAGGTTGGGCTATTCTGAACAACTTTTTCCTTTGCAAAAATATTGGATGAGGCTTCATTTTTAAATTATTAAGGAAAAACACTGACCAATAAGAGCGCGAGAACCCCACGCGCTCAAGGGCGTAGTCTAGTAGAATGCTATTCGGAAAAAAAACGCGCGCGTTTTTTCCGAATAGCCTTATATCCGAATAGCATAACTATATGCTATAATATTTATTCTCTGTATATGTATTATCGGTACAATATTTCAGCACTGTTAATAGAAAATATTGGAAACCATAAATTTTCGTTGTTTTACACATGTATTTTGATTTTTCGAGGTCTCCATTAGATTCTGAATTACGCCGGTATCGTTGATGACATCGATAACGAGCGATACCGATCGATTATTAATGCTCATAAGAAATTGAACGGTAAACATGTGGCGTACACGTGAAATGTGAAAGAAAGCTTGTTTACCGTAATGGAATAACACTTATTAAAAAAATAAGAACACTCGTTCGATGAGGCTGCGCGCAATGACAATAGGAGTAAATGGGACAATCGATTGCTTCTGTGAACTATCGTTGCGCTCGATAGGGAATTGTACACGTTAAGTAAGTTAAGTAATTAATAGCTAAATCCTTTAACAAAGAACTGTAGTATCATTTCTATATAGTTGAATATTTTAGCTTATTCAATTAAATTATTGTATACATTATGCAACTGAACAATAATTATTTTCCTTTTAGAGATAAAATTCTTATATAAAATTGTCTTCTAAATCATGTATTGCAATATCACTAGAGCGTTACAGTCTCATCGCGGTATCAGATAGATTTAAAATTGATATGAATGGCCCTACATCCGTCCGTTGATTAACCCTGAAGCAATAAAGCATATTTAAAAAATATTCGAAGCATCTGCCTAATTGGAGTTTAAGTAAAAAAATGCTGATTCTTTTTTTCACTGTACATATTTGAACAAATAATGTAATTGAACCATTCAGAAATTTAATTGCTTGTTTATGTCTAATCCAGCTGTTACGCCTTTCGTTACATCCATATGGAAATTAATTAAATAAGAAGTGAAACATTGTGACAACAGATAGAAACGTGACCTTATCATAATTACTAACAATTATATGGTGACGGAAGGGTTAATTGAAAGATTAATTAATAGGAGTTCAGTAAATTGTGACTACGCAATGCAGTTATTTCACGATAGTATCAAACGATAATGACAACGCCTACATTTCTCTCGTTACCTAATAAATTCCCGTTGTAAACATTCATCTATTATATTTAATTGTCACGTAAATAGTAAATGATACATGGGTGGTATTTTCACATCGTAAATCATGCATTAAACCATATGGAAAACGTGGGCACGATCAAATGTAGGTTTGCCTACATCTCGAACATACTTGCCTCAGCCGGCACTAAAATAGTTTGGGACAAAATTGCATAGAAAGGACGTCAGAAATGTTTAGAAATGATATTTGATAAAACTCCTTATGATTATTTTTACGCATACTGAAAAAGAATACGAAATGCGAGGTTATTGCACACCACCCCATCAGTTTCGAAACGTACAATGTGTGACATGATTTCATAACCTTAAAAATACTTCAAAGTGTGGAAGTTTTTGGGACAGTTACAAACTTCCAGATTTCCAAATTTCCGAATTTCTAAAATACCAAATTTTCAAATTTCTAAATCCCGAAAAATTTAAGTTCGCAAATTTCCAAAATCTCAAACTTTTAAATTTCCAAGAAATCAAATTTGCAAATATCCAAATTTCTAGATCCCCAAATTCTCAAATTATCATATTGATAAATCCCTAAATTCACAAACTTACGAACTTCTAAATTCCCTAATGCCCAACCCCCCAAATTCCCAAATTTCTAATTCGTCAAATTTTCATATACTCAAATTTCCAAAAACTATCAAATTTCCGATGTACTTAAGTTTCTAAATCCTCAAAGGTATAAATTTCTAAATTTCCAAATCCCCATCACTCGAATTTCTAAATCTTTAAACGCCCAAATTTCCGAGTTCCAAATTTAAAAACCTAATTATAAATTTGTGTTCTATTAATATCTAGGTATAAACGACTAGATATTACGAGAAACGTATTGTTCCTCTAGTTTAAAAAAAGAACAGCTGCAGAAGTAGCCAATTAGCCGCATTACAATGGCGGCCTTGGTTTCAAGGAAGAACAGAGTATCTCATGCGATTCGCATCTCGTAAAGAGATGTTTATCATTCATATGACAGAAAAACGCACCGTTATTCGCGTCTCATACAATACATCAATTGCTTGTTGATCTCGTTCGGAACAAAGTACAGTCCCTTCATTGTTTTCTTCTTAATGAGCCCTCGTTTTTACACGATCCATTTATTTTTATCCTACTGTCCTACTCTATTTATACATACTTATGCTCTATTCTTCTGCATTTACTTCTTGTTACGTAATACATACTATTCAAATAGTCTGAAACCATGGGAATTTGGCAATATTACACCTGTAACATGTACGATATAACATTTTTTACACATCAGCATTTATTTCTCCAGGACGTACTACATATATGTATTTTGAAGCGGAAGGGTTGCGGTCACACCCTTAGCCAATATTTAGCGCACGTTGTATTAACGCGTGTTTCGCCGTTGATTTTACTGATAAGCTATCAATACCCTCAACATTGTTTGCTCAACGATTATTCAACGACTAAATATTTACTCAACAATCGTTAAATGGTTATGTACTTAGGAATTAACTGTTTCATAATATTTCGTTTTACGTGTACGAATGCACAAATTGTTTTAACGATTACCCCCTTCGCTCTTTAAAATGATCATAATCGCTCGCCACATTTGCATTTCAAAGTAAGAACACGTAATGGAATGTGTGACAATTAAAAAGAAAAATACTTGCAATGAAGGACACACATTACTTTAAATAGTATTACGAACAAAAATTGCATTATGTAATTTAACCCCTCTTTTAGATTTGTCCGTCTTCTTATTGCCTTTTTGTTTACCCCAAATTTGTTAAACATATTTTTATCTCATCATTAAATTTCTTTGGGAAGTTTTAATGAAAATCGGTGCAGCAGGTTTGAAATAAAAAAATCTTTAGTAGAGGACCTAGATATTGCATTGTTAATGCGATCGTTAATAACAAGAACACGATGTCTGTAATGGAGAATTAAATTCAACCTCGATTGTATCGAACGATGACCCATCTGAGACATGTCGTAAATACGATATACATATCAACTGATAAACCAATATCAAAACTTGTCATTAATTAATGAAGATTAGCGTCGAAATAGATACGTTTTTGTAACGACAACTTATAGAGAACCCTCAAGATTGATTTGATCGATGATACAAGTTATATCACTTTACCAGTGTATCGATATACCAGAAATAATCGAAACTACACAAAATACTGTTGCTTATAATGTAGCACATTGAATGAAAATTACGGTCGTTCATTTTTCACCGTTAGAATCGACAGCATCGTTAATTGTTCGAGGAAAATACTACCTGCAGTTTTCTAAAACAGTTATCTGTATTTTCATCGTGTATTATTTCCTTCAATCGCGCTACCATTACATGACCAGTTTAACGGAAATTATTGATTACTACTACAACAAGAATTGTTCTAAAAAGTCTACTGGTTAAAGTTTCCTACAAGTTAAACACAAGGAACATTATTAATTGTAATGAAACGACTGAGTTATTAAATATCTATAGTAAAGACCTGTAATTCTTTCCGATTTTTCACGCAGAAACGACTCGAGTGTATGCGTCTTCGTAGAACAAAGAGATTCTGTCGAGGCATTCATCGTTCAAAACAAAGGAACAGTACATAACCTATCATTTTGCGATACATACAAGTTTCAATTGCGTCAACGCTTTAAAAATAAATAGAATCCATTTTATCGTTATCAACGATCTTTTTTTAAAGATACTTTTGTATCGGAATAGTGTACATTGGCTTAGTACACTCTGTTTACATCGATTTATATCTTCGACTGATTTATTTTCGTATTTTATACATCTTTTCTATTTATTATATTTTATCGTCGTAAACATGTTTACGGTGACCAGGAAAATGATTTATCTTTGATCGAGTAGTGATTTCGTTCGACTTCTACGGATTACTCTCGAAACAATTTTTTTTTGTATCCAATAAAACAAATCGAAGGACGAAAGACCAATGGCGATTTGTTTCAGCGTTATGACTCAAAACGTCATCGATTTAATAGAGCTATGACGAAGTACGTGACGAATCGTAATTTCCTAGGTAATTACGACGATAAATTCGACTACTTGAAATTGAAAGTCGAAGATAACCATAGACTGGAAATTTTTGACAAATTTTTACATTCATTTGACTAATGGTTATTTCTCGAACAATGGAAAATGTAACGGTACGAAGTGTAATTTTTTCTGGTTGCACAGAATCTACAACCACTTTTTCTCGTGACGTGAATATTTTAAAATAGACATGAAATAACACGCAGAGGACTTTTTAAATTTGCACACCGAGACATTGGTATGTTCCCATGATACACGCTCGTAAATCCATCGCGCAATGAACAAAACATGTCACGGAAGTTTACACCGAGCTTTGTCCGAAAGATGCGCTTTTATCCTGAATCGATTACGTATTCGATTTATAAGGAAACAACATAATAACCGGTTTATTCACTTTCTAAGATGGGGTCATTCGTAAACGAGCTCATAAGCGAGGCCGAACAACTCCACATAATGCATATCGGAAAAAAACTATGGTGCTATGTCCATTATTTTTGAAAATTATTAGAAATGTCACTCGGAAATTGGAACTGAATTGTAAAGGAAATGAGACGTTGCTCCTTCAAGTTTACGATATTCGTGTGTTTAGGAAATTCTTGCATGGTCAGACGATGTTTCTTTTTCTTTATGGAACGATGATTGTATTTCGTGTTTTTATTATCTCAAGATCAAGTAGAACTATAGTAAGTTGTAACCGTTATAAAAGTGTTCAGAATTTCTTATAACTTTTGTAACGGTAATTTGCGCCTACTATTTATGTTCCAGTTATATTGATACCAGAGTAATCGAGACATTTTTATTGTAGAATACTGGAAAGAACACTCTCCCTGATAATATTATTGTTTCAATGTTTCAGAGTTTAGTAAACTTGCAAGTTTCTAAATTCTTAAATTTTTATACTGATGTTTCCAAATTTTTTAATTTTCAATTTCGATAATTACCGAATTACTTAATTCTCAAATTCCTCGGTATACAAATTCGATAATTCCCAAGTGTCCTAATTCTCGAATTTCTTAATCAGGCAATTCTTCGATTCTCAACTTTTCCAATTTCTAAATTCCCCAAGTCTCATATTTCGAATTCCTAAATTCTTCAATTCCCAAATTCCCAATTTCTAAATTCCCCAATTCTCATATTTCGAATTCTTAAACTCTCCAATTCCCAAATCCCCAAATTTCCACATTCCCAAGTTTCGAAGTTCCCAAATTTCTCTTCCCATGTAAATCTCCCTTTTCTGTCCGCGTAATTTAAAATTTCACCGAAATGTATGCGATAAAGGAGTCTCTGCGCAGCTGCGTAAATGTTCAAAATTATTACTGAAAGAAAACATGAATTTCCTCGAATCGTGTACGCACGAAATTCTTTTTTCTTTCTTGTCAAGAAAATTCAAAGCTTTTGTCATAAAACAAATGTTTATATGCATAAAGTAACGGAGAGTAAAGATGTTCATGAATTTGAGTTGACGTAATCATAGTAACGGTCAGATGTTCTTGTCTCTATTTTTATATGAAAATTTTCCGCTGGAAAGGATCAAATGCTTTTATCGATATTTATAAATATCGCTATTAAAACCGTTGTACAGATTCTACAAGAATACTTATATTATAGCTGCTATATATTTTCAGCGAGTCTAATTTTATGTAGACTTTTCTAGGATCGTTTTATGCCTCGTTTTCTTTCTTCGATTCACTTCCGCATGAAATTTTTCCACTGGAGAGAGATTAGTTTTATAGTACTGGCCAAGAGAAGGACAGACACACCAAAAAGAAAGCAAGCCACGAGAACGGTAATTAATTCAATCTTTTATGGTTGTTATGTGTCGTATATTATTTAAGTATGTAAAAAAGAATACATAAAACATATAATTATATACAAAATGTGTATAAAATGTATATGAACTTTATCATTTCGTAATTTAATAAATTAAATATGTGGAATAGTTAGAGTGACCGTTTCTATTGATGTGTATTATATAATTTGTACTATTTATTAAACATTTATGCTGATTACATTTCAGATTATTTATCACATACATTAATAACAACAATAGATGTTATAGGTGATAATATTAAACATTATTACCATTTGTAAGCACAGCAATATACTCCACTGAATTTTTATTATTTCTTTAATTACAAGGTAGAATAGAAATAATTATAGTGTACCTTACTACAGAAAATCTATAATTTGATTCTGAATATCATATTATATTGTACGTAGATACTAACTGAGACATACGTTTGTATATGCAAGTAAGTATACACGAAAGCAGTAACCAGCAGAACATATAAATACACTTCATCAATACATTCTGTGGATAATATCATGCGAAAGTAATCATCTGAAAATAGACATATACCTCACCGATTACGTGAATTCGTATTCGATCCGTGCAAAAGTAATAATCAACAAAAAATGAAGATATACTTCATCGTTGCGTGAATTCGTATCTGATACGAGCAAAAGTAATAACCACCAAAAATAGAGCTACACTTCATCAAAAAGTTCTCCGAATCGTATTAGACACAAGTGAAAATAGTCATCAGAAAGTGCTTAGTGGTACACTCGAAAACGCTTTCTGCGTGTCGTATTAGTTACAGAGAGGAAAGCGATGGCGGCCATTGTTTCTTTGAAGGGCTGAGTTAAGTAATAACGTTAACTTATTACAAAACAAACGGAAGGAGAAAGGGCGATCGTGAAATAAACATCGTAGGAGATAGAAGAAAGGAGTCAGGGCTTTTAGCATGAAACGGATGAACATAAATAGCGTAGTGCGAGAGTCAGTTGGTGTGACTGCATCGACGAAGAACGAAGGAGGGGAAGTCGGTCGATGCCGTGGAACCGTGGCACACTGGAATCACGTGCACATCAGCAGGCATCCGCGTGCTCGACCAGGTCGCTCCGCACCGATCGGCTCCAACACGCTCTCGCCTTGCAGAGTACAATGCCCGTGATGTTCCGGACCGTTTTTAACTCCCCAAAACCCGGACAGCTATAAAATTTCAACGACGATTCGCCCGTTTGCCCGATAACTCCATCGACACGCGTCCTCGAACGCGTACAGAGACACCGTGCGCGATAGGGAAACCTAAATCTCTTATCCGGTTGACCAACTTCCTAACAAAGAGTGTAAACACGACGGGAACATGTCGGAGACGCTTCATCCAGCGACGTAGTTCGGGATTTTGGGACTCGCTGGGACTTTAACGCTCCGGGATCGTAGAATTTTCATTGAAACACGGGTTTTTGGGAATTTGGAATTTTGGAGCCTCGGGAGTTTGGAAATTTGGGACTGTTGGAACTTTGAGAATTTAGAATTTAGGAGCCTTGGAATTTCGGAAATTCGGAATTTCGGAGTTTCAGGATTCGGGATTTTGGGACTATCCGACTTTGAAAATTTGGAACTTTGGAACGTACGGGAGTTTTGGGTTTTTCAGGATTTGAAATTTTGGGACCTTTGGAGTTTTGGGATTTTGGGAATTTTGAATTTTGGGACCTTGAGAGTTTGGAAATTTGGAACTTTGGAACGTACGGGACTGTTGGAACTTTGAGAATTTAGAAGCCTTGGAATTTCGGAAATTCGAAATTTTGGAGCTTGAGGATTCGGGATTTTGGAACTCTTCGAATTGGAGTATTTGGAACTCTGAGACGTTCGGGAGTTTCGGGTTTTTGGGAATTTAGAATTTTTGGACCTAGAATTTTTTATCCTTAGGATTTCGAAAATTTGGAATTTCGAACTTTGGGTTTCCCGATTTTGGGATATTTTCGACTTTGGAAATTTGGGACTGCAATTTTTCAATCTTGGAATCTTCCCAAAGTTACGAAAAAATATAACTTTGGGACTTTAGAACTTAAAGGTTTTGTAACTTCGAGGACTTGGAACTTTAGGGTTTTGTAACTTCGACGTCTTGGAACTTTAGGGTTTTGTAACTTTTGTGACTTAAGAATGTTTGAACCTTGAAGCTTCAAAACGTTTTAAGTTTGATACCTTATAATTTCATAACCCCGAGTCCCTAGAATTTTCAGACTTTAGAATTTCAGAACCTTGAAATTTTACAAGATTGGTACTTCGGTACCTTGGTATTCTATATACTTTGTATTAGTTATTAGTATTTAGTATTTTATACTAAATTTATATATAATGATATATAAAATACTTTACTATTTTATAGACTTTGTAACTTCGCAATTTTAGAACCTTGACACTTTGGGACTTTAGAAGATAAAAACTGTAAGATTTTTAAGCCATAGAATTTTTAGATTTTTTGGAACGAGTACAATTTTAAGAATTATGTAATTTTAGAACTTAGGAACTTGAAAACTAAAATTTCACAGACCTTGGAACCTTAGAAATTTTTAATGCTAGAACTTCAGAACATAGGAATTTTTTAATCTTTTCACTTCATTATTTTACAATCTTGAAATTCTAAAATATTTTGTGTTTCGAAATTCTTGAAATTTGTGATCATTAAAAAGCAGTGAATTATAGGCGAGTAACTCTTGATAAATCACTATTTTCATAAGTAGATCTCGTATCATAGAAATGTAGGTAGCGTTGACGTAGACACTTTCGTTCCTTCTAGAATCTAGAGCCTCGTATCGATCCATTACGATCTTTCGGTGAATTCTAAAAAAAAAGTATCGAGTTCTATGGAGATACCGTTTGAAAGTAATCTAATCAGAAATTAAAACTATAACTATTAGAACGTCGTATCTATTTTATTCGATATCTCAAATATTTTGGATGAGTTTTATATCGGATAAAGATGTTAAGTTAAAAACAATGTAACCATAAGTACTTAATTACCTGATAGAATAATTTAATTACGTTATTATCACAACCGATCGAGATTAATTAGAGAATGATCGATTAAATGATTTTATCGGTTCATGATGAGCTGTTTAAACGATAATTTGTTATCGAGTTCTTGTACGATAATGTTAATGGAAGCATTATTTTGAATTTCAATGAATATTATGCTATACAGAACTTTTTGTAAGAACTCAATTCAAAGAGCCAGTTGAACTGGTTCTGTGCTATATGACAAAGGAAGGCAAACTAAGCATATAGAGAATTACTGTTTAACTCCTTTGTTATTAATGTTGAATATTTGTGCATAATATATAAATTGCTTTATGGTTAGATTACACGTATGTATGTAGTGATACTATCATTGATCAAACCTTTGTTTACTTCTTCGTTAGAACATAATAATCACACAAATATTCGTAAATTTGACAATTTTGCAATTTGGGGATTCGTACATTTAGGAATTTGAGAGTTTGAAAATTGTGAGATTTGAAAAATTGAAAATTTGGAGGATTAGCAATTTGGAAATTTGACAATGTGGAGATTTGGTTATTTTGAGATTTAGATGTTTGAAAATTAAAAAATTTGGTGATTTGAGAATTCAGTAATTCGGAAATTTGAGAATTTGAAAATTTGGAAATTTTAACTGTTAGAGATAAGGGATAATAATAATTTGGAAATTTTGTGGTTTAAACTTGTAGAAATTTGGTAATTTGGAAATTTGGAAGCTTCAGTTTTGAAAATTTGAAAATGAGACGATAAATAATGTGGCATTTGGAAATTGGGGAGTCCACAGGTTCGGACATTTAGCAATCTGAGATTTTATATTCAAATATAGAATTTTACACACTGCAAAATATCAAAGATAAAACAGTCTACTGTATACCACTCGACCCAGGCCTGAATCCATCTGGATAATGTTCAGCTTTAATTTTGCTTAACAATGCTAATGACTGATATGAAGGACTGATACAGTTAGCGGACGTGGGGTCATTCTGATCCATAACATTACATACGTGTTTAAGAACTAAATTATATATAACATTTTTAAAAATATTACTACACATACCTATATCTGTACAATTTATATATTTTTAAATATCAATAAGTTTTCAAAATTTTCAATGCAAATTGAAAATTTACAACAAGAAACAATTTACTATAATTCCGCAGCAAAAGTAAAGTACAAATTCAGAATTTGAATTATTCTCAAATTAAATTAATAAATATTTCATAACTCTTATACTGGAAAATATCGTTATATTTTTTTATAACGATATAGCAATTTTTTCTGAAAAACGAGACATTGAAATGATAATTATTTACGAAGATGTATTATTCGCATCACGCTACGTGGGCGATGCACTCGGAACGAAAGCAGAAACGAATTATACGCCCATTATCGTATGTATTCAGTCAGAAGAAAAACTCTGAAGCAAACTAAATCTAAACATTGATAAGAAACATACTTTTCTTGTTGTTTTCGAAAAAGATACATCCTTGGTATCGTTTAGCGATAAATCTCAAAGATTTTACTTTCAATCATGCAAGGTTATCTGTTTGCAATTAGTATATTTACCATTGTATAGCGGCGTTGCTTTATTCATTGAAATATCTAGTACTGTCCTTGTAGATTTTTTCCAGAAAATCTGTATAATTCACGCAGCACATTTATCTTCGTTATGTTGTTTATACGCTCGAAACATTATGTAAGTGCAAATCGTTTCACGCACTATTTGATGTCGATAAATCATAAGATGTTTTCAATTTTCCAAATTCTTTCCAAGGTCTTCCTTCAAAGTTTTAGATTTCATGGGATATAAATTTTCGAATTTTTTAATGGTCACACTTTTAGGTTGCGAAATTTCTACATTCTTCAATTTCTTAAGTTTTCAATTTCTTCAAACACTACAACTTTCAAAATTTTTTAATTTCTCAAATTCCACAAATACTACAATTTCCAAATTTTCAAATTTCTCAAATACTGCAATTTCCAAATTTTCAAATTTCTCAAATTCTTCAAACTTTCCAAATCTCTAAATCCACAAATCCTCAATTTCTCAAATCTCCAAGTCTCTAAATCCCCAAATTTTCAAATTTGGAAGCAGACTGTTACTTCGATAATTAAATGAAGAGAACTAAAGCAACGAGTTAAACATTGCACTCATGCAAACAGGAACCGGTAATGATAATCATTTGGTTTAGAGATGACGCCTTACGATAACTAGCCATATCCTCGTTATCGTGTTTGTTTTCTGTTGTTCTCTTTTTCTCATGTCCAGAGTGTTCCAGAGCGTGAAAAAACAATTTAATAATATCTATATGTAAGTTGGACAATTCCAATCGAACAAATATTTCATACGTAAATTACAAGCTATCAAGTACATGTATACATGTTTTCAATTATCGAATAATTAAAATTTTAACGTAACATTAATGTTATATTATTTGTGTGTGGCAACCAGTGGATATAGTGTAATTTGTACATTGTATAAATATAGTAATAATATATAATTTGTACTATACATTAATAGAAGTAGTAACAATATTAATAGCTGCAATAGCCATGACAATTGCATTATATGTATATATACATAATGTATTATTTATGAAAACTGATAAGTATAAGGGACATAATTTAAATTATAATGCAACTGCGTCCTAGTGAATTATAACTATAACGTTTTACCACACGTGACCATTTTTATCGTGCTAAATGATGTATTAAATCAAATAGAATCGTCTAATCTTGAATTATCCACTAGGTTTGATCCTGTAAGCGGCAAATAAACAAATCAGTTAATATTAAACAAATATAAAAGATAACATGTTATTACTAGTAGTTCGAACCTGTAAAGACCATAATTTGAATAATACAATTACAATTGTAGCGTATCTTATTTTACTTTGCTAGGGTGACATTATGGCAACACCAACGTACGAATAACTATAAATAAATTTACATTTATAATATTTTATCCCCAACAACATCGAATTATGACAATACCGACGATAGATAAAATTGTACATACGCGTTTGACACTATGGAAAGAAAAAGTTCAACATTGTCAACGTTGAAAAATTAACTATCGCCTACAATGTACTTACGTTCAAAACTAAGTTCATCAGGTGTGCAATGGAGCCATTATTTACAATTGCACGGGCTTCCTACACGAGAAAAATCCACTCATATGTCGTGTGTACCTTCTTTGTTTTTCGCAAATACGGTGTCATTGCATCCCAGGTATGATTCATGAACATACGAGATACGAAAATAACCAATACGCCGAGGCCATTTTTATTGTATCAAGCCATTATCTGTGTCCCAGGCATGCAGATCAATTCACTCGATTGTTTACAAATAGTATTTCGCGCGTTTCCATTCGAATAAAATTGTACGCAAATGTACCGACCGGGATTTCGGAGCTTTAGCATTTTTAAATATTTGAACTTTGGAATGTTTGGAAATTTAGAAATTTGGTATTTGGAAATTTGGCGATTTTGTGATCTGGAAACTCGGTAATTTGGAAGTTTGAGGATTGGGAAATTTTTAATGTTGGAAATTAAGGAATTTGAGAATTTTGAAATTTGGTATTTGGAAATTTGAAGATTTTGTGATTTGGAAACTCCGTAATTCAGAAATTTGAGGATTGGTGAATTTAGAAATTTTAAATGTTGGGAATTAAGGAATTTGAGAATTTTGAAATTTGGTATTTGGAAATTTGAAGATATTGTGATTTGGAAAGTCAGTAATTCATAAATTTGAGGATTGGGGAATTTAGAAATTGTTAATGTTGGAAATTAAGGAATTTGAGAATTTTGAAGTCTAGGAATTTGGAAATTTGAAGATTTTATGATTTGGAAAGTCAGTAATTCAGAAATTGGAGGATTGGGGAATTTAGAAATTTTAAATGTTAGAAATTAAGGAATTTGGGAATTTGAAGATTTTGTGATTTGGAAAGTCAGTAATTCAGAAATTTGAGGATTAGGGAATTTGGGACTTTAGGAATTTGAAAATTTCGAAATTTCGAAATTTGAAACGTTAGCATTTTGGAATATTTATAATTTTATATTATTGCAATTTTAAAGCTTTTCAATTGTTGCACTTTGGATCTTCGGAACTTCAGGACTTCAAAATGAAAAAATGTTGAAACCTCGTGAAACATTGTATCAGAAACAAGTACCTGAAAATATCTGTCAATCCTAGATAATATGCTAGATAAATATTCAAATTCTAATGGTTCGGTCCATCGAAATTAAACCTTGGAAGATATCGTGATCAACAACTACCAAAAGGTTTCCCTTTCATCGAAGGAAAACCACGACTTTTCGTGTTCAACAGAGTCAACAACCTACCGCAACGATAGAAAGTTTCGACCAGGATTGAAATCTCCTGGCCCGTCACAAATAATTAACGAGGTCGTTAATGAATCGATTTGAAAGTCGAGAAACGAATCACACGCTTGCATATTCACGATATACAACCGTGATAATTCATGTAAATTCGATTTCGTTTCTTCTACGATCATCGTATTTTATTGCCGCAACATCCACTCTCGATGTTATTCCGTAATTCACGTCAGATTTTAGATGGAAATATGTATTTGGCAAGGCGAACGATGTCAATGCCACCAAGCAACACCTGATGACGCACGTCTAATCGATATCATTCATTGTTACTATGGAACAACAGATTTGTTAAACCGATTCAGCAACGCGCGACATTGATACCTGACAATTGTATAATTTAGGCATTGACGTTTACAAATCTCTTCGTCATTAACTGTAAAACCAGTTTTAAAAATAGATCAAGTTCACAGAGAAATTACTGTATATATAATCGACGACGCACCATGTGCGTCCTGCAGAGATTACAAAAGTAGTTGGACATTGATATTCGTTCCCACATTTTATAAAAACTGGTAAATTGCAACATGACTCTGCCATCGAAGCATATGTATCAATAAAAGGTTGAATTCAAAGAGAATTTTGTTTGAGACCAATTACACACCATGTGCGTCCTGAGAGATATATAAAAGTTATAAAGTATGTGTTTTAACGTTTATAAAAAGTAGGATAATGTGATATAATTCATCTTACAAAACAAGTCGTATTTAAAAAAAAATTATTGTATATTTAAACAATGACGCACCATGTGCGTCTCTCAAATAGTTTACATTCGCGAACGATAATTCACAATGAATATATGATTCTGTATCTCAATTTTATTATAATTAGACCTTAAATAATTACCGTTGCACGTTTTCCTCTGGTCTTACAACTTGTGTCTGAACATGATCGATAACAGAACTCGTATTCTGTGTTTCGAATCAGCTGTTCGGGACACGTCAGACGTATCCAGTTACATACAACGATATTCATTGTTTTTCGAGGAGAAGTAGCACAAATATACGTGTATTAAATATTTGAGAAGAGCACCCTTAGTAAACCACTCGTGTACCCAAGCACGTTTGACATTTTCAGAGAAATTTGATACATGTGTGCACAGAAATATGAGAAAGCAACACGTGATCGATGACATTCGATGAATAAAATTTTATTTTTAAAAATTTTAAATAAAATCAAATTTATAATAGGGGTTTGAGAGTTTAGTGTTTGCAAATCTTGGGATTGTAAGAATCTGGGTCTTTGGATTTTTGACAAATCGGCAAGGCGAAAATTTGAAATTTTTTAATTTTGGGTCTCTTGATTTTTGAGAATTTGAATCTTTGGGAAATTAAAGTTCATGAAATCGACGCTTTAAGAGAATTGAACTTTGGGAATTTGGAAGACTGAGAAATGGAGACATTGAGAATTTGAGAAATTTTAGACTTTGGAACTGTGAGAAATTGGAACTATGGGAAACTGACACTTTGGAAAATTAGAACTCGTACAAATTGCGACTTCAATTTAGGACATTGTATATTTAGGAATTTGAGAAACTGAAACATTTCGAAACAGATAATTTGAGACTTTCCGATTCAGAAATTTGTAAACTGGACAGTTTTTAGATTTTGAAACCTTAAAGAGTGGAAATAATAAGGCTTTATTCGAACCTCGAAACAGTGGACCTAAAATTTCAAACATCTAAAACTTCTAGACTTCAGAAAATATGATTCGGGTCCTTCGTGTCTGAGGCACGTGTTTACTTTACTTCACGTAGTCCAGCCCCCCCCCCCCCCCCACTATAATGTCTCAGAATAGACAAAGTAAAATAAAGACAAGCGTCGCACAAAGTTGAATTAAACAGATAATTAATTTCTTGAAGAAGATACTTGCATGTACGAAACAAGTTCATAATAAAACACCACTCCAGTATCAATTAGCCACAAGTAAGGCGAACAACGACGAAACACATACTCGACAGCCTAATTCGATAATCGATCAGTTCCTCGATCACAGCTCATTTACAATCCACTTTCGACGCACACTCGCATACATCAGGTAACAGCGTCGATTGCAAAACCATCCACCAATATGCAAAGTATTCGATACGTCAGCAAGAAATTCGAAGTACGTGATCGTCGTGCAAAAATTACCCATCGGTCGGGGACAATGAGACGATCGTGCTTTATATTGTACCACGGAGCTATATATCTCGTTGTTGCCATAAAAATTCAATGTTTCCGACGTCTGCCCACTCGTGTCCTAAATAGGCTAAACATCGTCGATCGAGTGCACGAGCACCGGATCATTGCATGAATTTATGACACATTTAACGGGTATTTTCAGCCGGCTCCCGAAGGACGAATGAAGGACTCCTCACCTTGCGAATTAACCCCTTTTTCGACGGCGGCCGTTGCTGACGAAACGAACGATGTCGGCGTTCACGACGAGGAAGAAACAAAAAACGAGAACTCGGTACACTCAACGCGAATGATGGCACGCCAAGCCTTCGTGGTGTTCTGATAGATTCTGTTACGGTGGAGGGCACATTCGTGTACAAGGAGGGCGCTTCAAGGGGAACCGACATCGCGCCGACTCCGAAAAGTCTGCAAATCCAGCGTTCCAAGTATAGCGTGGAAGGGACGACATCGATCGTGCGTTGTACACAGGGTTCATGACCGGTAAGTATCAACCCCCATTGGCGTAAGTTCGATTTTTATGCGGGGCGAAGCGGGTAGAGAAAGTGGCGAAACGGGGTAGTACGCCGAGGGAATTATTGAATACCGTTGCCCTCGGTGGGCAACGGCGATATAAGGAGGGGAACGCCCAAACTTCGAGCGCGTCGTAGGCGTCGTCTGGACCAGGGCGCATACGTCGATTCGACAATTTTTTGAGACCCTGTTTTTGGTCCGAGTTTTACGATTTTCGAGCTTCGAAGTTTTTGGATTCAGGAAATTATGCATTATCGGTTTTAGGAATTGCGAATTATGAAATTTTTGGAGATGCGAATTTGTGAATCAAGATGTCAATTTTCAAGTTCGTAAATCATCGGTTTGCAAGTTTGTAAATTTGTAAATTTGTAAATTTGTATATTTGTATATTTGTATATTTTTATATTTGTATATTTATAAATCATCAATTCGTAAGTTTCTACATTTGTAAATTTGTATATTTGTAAATCATCAATTTGTAAGTTTATACATTTGCAAATTTGTAGATTTGTATATTTGTAAATCATCAATTTGTTCGTTTGTACATTTGCAAATTTGTAAATTTGTATATATGTAAATCAACAATTTGTAAGTTTGTACATTTGTAAATCATCAATTTGCAGATTTGTATATTTGTAAATCGTCAATTTGTAAGTTTGAACATTTGTAAATTTATATATTTGTAAATCATCAATTTGTAAGTTTGTATATTTGCAAATTTGTAAATTTGTACATTTGTAAATCAACAATTCCCTTGGATTTTTGGATCTCTAACTCTATATGTTTTTAAGTTTCTTACTTCTCCAAATTTTCAGATTGCAACGTACGCACTTTCTCAAATTTTGCAATCTTTTCGTGAGCAAATTCTTTGTTTTTGTGTATTCCCAAATCCCTACATTTTTATACCTCTGATCCTGAAGATCTCCACATTTTCTGATGACCAAATTTCTATATTTCTTAACTTCGAAATTATTAATTTCATAAATTTTTCAAATTCGAGGTTTATCCAATTCTGAAATTACCATATTTTCGAATACGTAACTTCCCCAATTGTTCTAGTCTCAAGTTTCCAGAATTCTAAATTTCAGAAGCAGCAAATTCCTAAATTCCAGTTCCGAAAATTATCCAAATTACAGTTCCTAAATCTCAAATTAACCAGATCCAAGCCACGCGAAAAATTATAAGATCCTTTGTTCTACTTTCCCTAGGGAATCCGGATTTTCTTTTAACTATACAAACTAAGTAGCTGGAGATTAAAAACTCAGAAGTGTTACAATCTTAACAGTTTACGTATTTCTAAATTGCCAAATTCTTAAATTCTCAAACTTCCAACTTATCAGATTTAATTTTTAAACTTCCCAGTTATCAGATTTAATTTTCAAATTGTTTCTGAATTCCAATTTTTTAATAATGACGAATATTGCAACATAAAGAAATGTATGATCGTCAGAAAGTCATGAAACCAGTTTTAATACGGACAAGTAAATTAACACTCATTCATAATTGATTTTTGTATGCAAAAGGACATTCATAATTAGGGTATCATAACCATTTAAATTGTAAAACAGATATGAGATTTACTGTGATGGAATAAATTAAAAAATTTTTAATTATTTCGAAGATATTATTCTTATATATTTTAAAAATTTGTAAATACGAGTGCGCCATCTGAAAACGATACAGCTAGCGCCATCTAGCGGTGACCTGTGAAATTACCAAAACTAAAAATTTCGATTTTCCTTAAAACTTGACATTTTAGAATCTTGATTACGGCTTCAAATTGTTTTACGAACAATATAATGTCAGAATAATAATCTTTCAAACAGCTGAGAGCTTCATACTGGAAAATAAAAAAATAGTCCATTTCATGGGCCACAAAATGCTTAGCCATCTAGCGGTAGAAAGTCGGAACTAACAGAAATTAGTTTAAATTGCAATTTCCATATTTATTGATTTTTTCGACTTATTAGGAGCTATAAAACATTCTAAACCCTTCTAGTATTGCTACTTGAACTATATTATCGTGTATTAGGACGAAAAATACAATATTAATCGAATTAGTACGAAAATGGTACTGCTGGCGCCATCATACGATGAATTACGGTACTAACCATACTAAAAATGCCATATTTCTTCAAAATGATTGATTTTCACGCTCTTTTGTGAACGATATTGTATAATTTCGATAGAATTGAAATAGTACCATCATAGTTAGCTATCAATATTGAAAACGAGAATCGAAAAATGTACATTTTATGGACGTCAAAATGCTTAGCCATCTAGCGGTGAAGACTGAGAACTAACGGAAGTAAGTTCTGTGTACAATTTTCGTATTAATTGATTTTTTCCACAAATCAGCACTTATAAAATATTTTGGCGTCGTCTAGTATTGCTATTTAAAACATATTTTTGTCTATTACGTCCGAATATTGATATTTCATAGCTTTTCAGTATTCAAATTTCGATCTGTTAGTTCCTAGTTTTCACCGCTAGATGGTTAAGCATTTTGGGGCCCATAAAATGCAACAATTAACATCTTTTTTTCTAGAACTATTGGTGAACGACGAAGGCATTATATCAATTCTATTATGATCGCAGAATATCGTATTCGTCCCAGAATAGCATAAAAATCATTAGTTTTATGAAAAAATGTAATTTTTTGTTTTCTTAGCTCTGATAATTGCCGCTAGATGACACCAGCAGTGTTTTCTAAGGGAATGCGCGCGTAAATATGAATTTCAAAGTATGTGTATAAGTGAGGCAAGAAACGATTAATGTTTCTAGAATACTCATTATTCGGGGGACGTTAAATAAAAAGCAGAAACTTGTAGGAACAAAAGAAATAATATTAATGTTGTTTTCATTCAAGCATAATAATCTTCAATTATCATTAAAAAGGAATAAAATTGTCTTTATTAAACATTAAACATGCACATATTACAATAATTCTGTTTGGATAATCCAAATAGATTTTCTTTTCAGTAATATATTATTTTATAATGAAATTTTATCATGTACTTTCCATTTGTAAACGGTTTCGTTCAATACTGTTTGATACTGATGAGAAATTCTTGGTTACCGTGAATTTCTCATAGACTTTGATAAAAATCTAAATAAACAATCAAGAAAATACAATTATTTGACTGGCGCAATGATCGATGATCTATTAATTTTTAAATACTATGTACCCATCATTCTTTTTCGCCTTCAAGTTGGTAATGATAACGACGTAGAGCAGATAAGCGTAATCTTTCAGTCTCTAAAGCCTGTTCCAGTTCTAGCACGCGAACTTGAGCCTCCATTTCCAGCCGTTTAGCTTGATGTAGACTCAGTCCAGAAATATCTAAATCGTCTATAAAACATAAAAAATATCATTTAATTAATTTTCGTTTAATTTTTCAAGTTATTATTGAATCCATTTATTTTTGTATTAAACCAGTAGTCATACTTACCATTTTCTTCAACAAGTTGACTACAATTTTTAGCAGTTGCAACAACACTTCCTGTTGCTTGTGTCACATCCCTCGATGCTTCAGAAAGTGCAGCTAAATTACTGCTATTTCTTTTTGCTTTTACTCTGCTCGCGACTACCAGCTGTGCTGTGGTCGCAGCAATTCCCTGTGATACTACCATTAATTGTTCAAATTTACCATTTCCGGAAACAACTTTATCTGCTGCTTCCCTACAGGCAAAATGAGTTTTATAAATACATTTATTTCATAACAGCAGAGCATGCTTGTGTATTACCACTAATTAATCGAAATACTAACAAATCAAATATTGGCAACTGATGTCATGTACTGATATTTTATTATAAATATTCCATAATATATGATATTATAAATATTGGTCACAAGTATTAAAAAATACTAACTCAATAAATTGTAGTCTACTTACAATAAAAGGTTAGCACCCATCGCAACCGCCTTCGCTGCTGATATCAGCCCTTCAGACCATTGATGATTGCGTTTATAAAATTCAGTTGCAGAAGCTGTACCCTACAATTAGATATGTATTTATGTTTATATCCTGCAAACTAATATCTGGAATACTAACAATAATAACAATGATCAAGGTAATATGTTACCTTTCCTTGTTCAACAATTTCTGCTTGTAACAATCGTGACTTTTTGACCAATTTTCTGATACATTTCATCAATTCTGTACATGAATCTAAAATCTTCTCATTCACTTCTAATTTCAATCCTGAATCCGCCGCACGAGATTTTTCTAACATATCCTAATTAATTTTAGGAAGATATTATTTATACAGAAAAGTAGTATCCGTTAATTACTAGAATATAACATAAAAGATACTCACCCGTATTCTATTGGCAGCTTCCTCTATTGCTTTATCCATACCTAACAGTTCCTGTTCTACCAAATTCCCTATAACTTCAACATTGCCCTGGGCATTAGATAATGTTGCAGCAAGTTCGCATATTTTTTTAAATTGTTGCTTCACCTCGTTGATTTGACCCACAGTTGTAGGTGATTTTTCTTTCACATGATTAAACATCGTTAACGATTGTGTTCCTAACTGTTTGCACTCGTCAGTCAATTCTACGATATAGTCAAGTTATAAATAGTACAAATATTGATTCTATGTTTTCTAATAATCTTTCCTGAGTCTTTTAATTATATTCGCAACTTACTATCGCCCAATGCAATATCGATGGAGGTATTCGATGTAGACTTTGCATGGATTACATAAAGACCTAACATATATGCGACCTGTATTGCACTTGTAATAAGCGCTTTGCCTTTCGTTGTATCACATACGAAACCAGTATATGCTACATCCAAGGCATCCAATGATTTCAACGTCGGTTCCTCCAATCTTTCAAGATACTGGGGCGTACAAGCTAGATCCGACATCGCTGGATTATCAATGGCTTGCAAAGAATAGTGCATGATATGTTCCGCTTCGCAAATACAATTTACTGAAACACACGATCCATATTAGTCTTAATTAAATAATTGTGCTATTTTTTGGATTAAATCTATGTTCTCAAGGTCTTGCATTACTCTTATTAAATAAGCATGTCATCTCGTATTATACTGTCAATTTAATTGTAACACTTACGCAACAATTCATGTAATATGGTGTCGGCATGAGTGTTCATTTCATTACGACACCGCTCAGTCTCAACTTCTAATTTCTCAATTTTCAAATCCAATTCTTCCTTCTGCGCTAATAAATCATGCAGATCTCCTTCCAATGATGTTTTCTCGGATGTTATAAAATCATTTTTAGCAACCAACGCCTAAAGTATTACACAGACATTAAAACAAAATGACAACAAATTGTGCAAATAAATCGGAAAAGAAAAAAATTGTATTCACCAAGTTTTCAGACTTCACGTCGTTGAGTTGCCGTTTGATGTCATCCAAATCTTGCTGAGCCTCAACAGCTTTCTTTGCTTCCTGTTGGGTTATGGCTTGGCCTTGCAACAACTCATCAAGACGACGTTCTGCTTCCACCGTTCTTCGTTCAGATTGTTCGTGAGACATTTTCAACATTCCAAGTTGCTTGTCAACTTCGGCTTTCTGTTATACAAAACGAATTTTAATTGTCGAGTACTTCTGATTTGTACATTAAGAAATTTAGGATGATCCCACCTTTCTAATTAAACTGATATGTTCTTCTCTTAGCTTCGCATAGACATCTTTCAATTTGTGAAACTTTTCTTCCAAGATCTTATACTTTTCTAATAACAGAAATAAAATTGTAGCAATTTATTTTTTAACGAACAGTACCTGATAAAGTAATAACAACAGACGCTAACCATCGCTTTCGTGAACCTTCACCATCATTTCCGCTTTTTGTTTAACTGAATCTTGATTGATTTGCTTCTCTTGTTCAATTTCATTACACTACATAAAATAAATGCATGTTACTAATGATATTTTCAACCACTCTGATTCAGAGTATATGCATATTAGAATTGTGCTTTATAATAAAAAATAATTTTTAATGGTAATCCCATTTGGGATTTGCATCTAACGTATATCTATGTACAATTTAATCGTTCTTACTTTTGAAAGTAAATCTGATTCAAGTTGCGCGACACGACTCTGAAGCTCCTCTACAATTTGTTGATGATCAGTTAGAACACGATGTAATTCTTGTCTCTGACGATTATTCTCCTGTTGTAAATGATCGATAAGGCTTTCTCTGAAACACAAACAATTATATTATTACAAATTCCTCTTCGAAATCACAGTTACACTCACCTTTCCGCGATTCCATCAGGTGAAATCGAGCCATTCCGCGTGGAATCAAGTTGGTCGCCCGGCAATGAACTTGTATCAGAAGTGTCGATTAAACTATCCACAACAGTTTCAGAATCATGAAAAGATTCTTCTGGCGGTAATACTACTATCGGCGTGACATAGGTTCGTAGTTCGGATTGTATCAAAAAGTTTGGTGGATTCTGAAACACATGTAATACACGTTTCTTAAATTTATTTTTGATCTAACTTTATATACAATGACTCACGTATCAGTTCACATATTCTTCAGCATTAAAAGAAGATTTAATATCATATTTATACATGTGAACGAATACATGTAATCGGATATAAAACAAAAAGAAAACAGAATTCTCACCTCAGGTAACGCGGGTATAGTTATAAGATGCTTAAAATACTGTCTTTGTTTAACGGTATTATAGAATTTCTTCAGTTCTTGGAACTGTTTAGAAAATCTATCGCGATGACCGGCTAAAGTGTCCGCCGGAAGCGCACTGTGGAGTTTGAAGAGAATTTTTACACAATAATCATACAGCTGTGATGCATCTAGAACGCACGGGATTAATGGAGCCAGCCGACACTGTCCACTGACAGTCATAGAATTTGAAGGTGTGTTCTTCAAGGAAGCGGTAACTGAAATGTTTCATCAAGATAAGTTAACAAAATTATAAATCGTGCATTCTTATACACGTAGGCATCAAATTGAATAAGGGCAACTGTAGGAAGAAGAGCAACTTTCCTTCAATTTTGAAAGATCTAATATGTAAACTTAAAAATCTTCAGACCCTAAATTTCCAAATTTTTTTATCAAATAATAAGTAGCAATTTATTCCGTACCTACCTACACGTTGCAATACCAAAATGTCATCCATGTAATCGAACATCTCGACCGACATTTGGAAACTGAAAAAAATAAAGTAATGATAAATTCTTATTTATCAAACTAAGATATGGATAGGACATTTTAAATGTATCATAAAGAAATTCTACGGTAGTTCTAAAGAAGTTAACGTAATTACACAAAGTAGGGCACACCACGGCCGCTTCAATGACCTTGACACAAGTTATAAAGTTCATTGATCTTAAAAGCACATTCATACACAGTTCAAGTGTGATTACGTGCAATTGAACAGTCTTCAAATTTTAAATACAGTTAAATACAACTTCGTTATACATATTGGTACTAATGAGGACGTAAGATTGAATAAAAGATTTTCTACTTTGATATTACAGCTTATGAGAATCTGGATTTTCACGTGCTATAAAACGCGTTGCGATAGAACATGTAATAATTTGAAACGTGATTAATCGACATGGAGCGACATAGCGCTATACAATATGCAATATAATGAAAGTCCACCATAGTTAGTTCGTAACTTGTATCAGTGTTTCAGCTGCATTGCAATGACTCAACGGTGTTGAAGGTGAGTAGTTGAAGATAGAAATTCTTATATTTATATAAGAATATATATGTGTGTATACATGTCCTCTGTATCAAGTTCATTGAAATCTGTATAATTAATCGAGTGTAATTCCCAAATTAAGTGTAAGGGAACCAAAACTTACTAAACATTGATATCGTTTTCGCCGATAGATTTCAATTCTTCCGGTGTCACTTGAAGATTCCCCGGTATCCGTGGATTTCGCTGATGAAAATCTAGCTTGGTGATCAATAGCTTTATGTACAATTGAATCAATTGACCGTATCCGTCCCGAAGGTGTAGCCATAATTTCCTAAGATCCTCCAATTTACCGCGATAACGTTGAGAATCTGGTATTACCTTCGGATGACCCTCCCGCAAGATTTTATGCAGAACATGACAAAATTTCCATGCTACAATTTGATTCTCTTGAAGTGGCTGCCTTAGCATGTACATCCAAAAGATCATTCCACTTTTCTCTTGATATGTTCCTATAATCGCGCCTATATTTCTGTAAGGTTCATACACGACATTTTGGAGAATTTAATGTATAGATCGTGGAAACTGGAACGCTATAAATTCTAACGTAAAAGGATACTTCGCACATGTTTCTCTTTCACCGGTGTCTCCGTGGGGTTCACAGCTTTCCCGATACTGATACTCTGAAAAAATACGCAGTCATACAATCGTAATTCTATTCTGCTACTTTTTTTTCGCGTTACACAACAATGAGCAATAAAGACTAGAAAGTGTGGCACAGTTTCTTGGAAAGCAACCGTCGATTTGAATCGAGAAAGGAGAAAAAAAGAAACGTTTCGAGAAAACTGATTCGTTTACCAACTGATGAAGTTGTTTATCGGTGAGTGGAACGACACTCATTATGATAAA
This sequence comes from Coelioxys conoideus, assembly GCA_947623535.1. NCBI lineage: Eukaryota > Metazoa > Arthropoda > Insecta > Hymenoptera > Megachilidae > Coelioxys > Coelioxys conoideus. The sequence goes on along the minus strand of OX392457.1, from coordinate 12,266,018 downwards.
GTCGTGCAACAGCTGCAGTGGAAATCGAAACAAGTATAAATAGAAATCCCAGCGGTCAGTATGTGTAAAAAATCATCCTCGGTCGCGAAATCATCAATTTCCCTGAGACGTGTTAAACGAACGCGGCCGGCATCGCTGCTGTTGTTTCGTTCCGCATCGCCTGAAAAGTTTACCGGTGAAATCGTTTTGCGAAAAAATGTAACGTTTGGGTAAATTGCAAGTTTCACTTCGGGTTGCATCGAAAATTTATAAATATCTAATTATCAAATTCATAAATTTACAAGTATGCAAATTCAAAAATTTACAAATTCATAACTCCTAAATACCCTAATTTTGAAAAAAAAACAGGAAATCTTATAATTTTTAAATTTATAGATTTTCCAATTTTTCAATCTTGAAACATTAAAATTTTCAACTATTCATATACATAAATTTTCAAATCCCCAAATTTTAAAATGATTATATTACCCAAATTTTGAATTCCAAAATCCCCCAGATTCCCCAAATTCTCCAGATTCCTAAGATTTACCAAATTTCACAAATTCAGAAATGTCAAAATTTCAAAATGGTTACGTTGCCCAAATTTTTAATTCCCAAATACCAATTTCTCAAATTCCCCAAATTCTCCAGATTCCTCAAATTTCAAATTTTTACAAATTTCCAAATGCTCAAGCTCCTCAGATTCACAAATTTTGAAATTGTAAATTTCCTCGAATTCGTAAATTTCTAATTCATCAAATTTTCAAATTCTCAAATTCTCCGAGTTTCTAAATTTCGCAATTCCCAAATTCCCGAATTTCAAAGTATGAAATCTTCAATTCCCGTGCATCCCCTGCATCTCCTCACAGCAATGCCTGTCGAGTTCTTCATAGCGCACTTCATGTACTTATCTATCACTCCTATATCCCATTCAGGCTTTGTTTTTGTATACTTTAGTGTACTCATTTCGTACACTACTACAAATAGAGACAACGTGTTCCAGTACACACAAAAAATAAATATGTACAAAATGAGTATTTAAACTCGAATATAGTCTGAGCGTTGAGTGTTAACAACCCTAACTCTTTAGACTTTCACGCTACGAATCGACATACATAGAAATTTCTTTTGAAAACAAAAATGAAAGAATTAATGTATATAACAAATGTGCAATCTCGGAAGTCCAAATGATGGGTCTTTTATGTTCATTAACCCTCCCAAGTGGTGTCAGCGCACCAGTACGGTTAACGATGCCTGTGCCAGAAAGAGTGCCGCTATACGGTTACGTTCATTCAGAAAGTATTCCACTGGTTGCACTCGCGCGTATGGATGAATAGGCAAGATGTAGTTCATTATAGTATGAGTCAAAGACCTGTATATATCGCGGCTACAACGAAAACAAAGATAACTGCTAAAATAGAAAGACACCACACAACGGTGAAACACGTATTCCGACATCTGAGTATACTTTACACAATCGTCCGCAGATATTAATAATCAATTGTCAACAACTTGTTTTACGATTTTGATAAGTCGGCAAAATTAAATAACAAAAATTCTGTGTAACTAAATAAGAGTGCGGTATTTTGAAAAGATGATACTAGTTTGGATAAGAATTACAAACAAAACGCGATATAACTTGTTATACGATGTTTTGTTGATTACTGAATTATCATAAATGAAGTGTTTTTATCAAAGATTTTTATCTATCTGACACGACGATTAACTTTCAAGTTGTTCGTGTTGAATCCTTTAAGCACATATTTAAATTAACTTTTATTGTTATCTGATTAAATAAATTTTCGTTTAGCGCATTTTATCGTAATACTATTATAAACTTAATCGGTTTTAAACGAAATTATTTAAAATTACGAATAAATGTGACATATTTTTAACTTTCTTACGTCGTTACGAACATAGTCGATAACAAAAGACAATGAATTTGTTTTTATTAAAAAGTAACGAATAATGAAGGATAAATAGTTACTGAACAATTGATCATGTAATATGACATGTTTATGAAAATAGAACAAAATAAAAAGCATTAATAACTTACATTTATAATATAAACGATATTAATAATATATGAATAATATAAAATTACGCGTACAAATTTATAATCTTTTTTTAATTGTAATAGCTTTACTACTATATCCACACAGGTATCAAATGATAATATAAAAATTAAAATGTATAAACATCACCTAAATGTTCACAACAAAGAAAATTAGATTCATTTCGAACAAATTATCATTTTCTTTTACAAACAATCACTATAAGAATCAGTGCATGCAATCAGATACACATACGCGCATACATGTAAAAGAAACAAGAAGGTTTCCTGGTAGGTGATGTCAGGTTTTCTTAGAAACTCGGATACTATGAATAAATTTCTCTTTAATCGTGAATGATACGATTAAAGGCCATCGGTAAATGAAAATTTGATAAACTTTTGACATTACGGAGCTCTGTCAACAATTCAATGTATCAAAAATATCCAATACAATAATAAACAGATTTCCTAACCTCTACAAGGTATCTGAACGATGTATTAGGTCGAAACGGGGTCAAGGATCGCATTTGTATCGCACACGTTTAAACATAATGGTTCAAATTGTATTTATAATCGTTGTGTACGTTTACAAGTACTTGTATACTTAAGGATCGAGAAAGAATATAACCTTACGTTCACTTAGGAGATATCTAAACGTTCAAAGAGGTGTTCCGTGGGTGGATCGCGTAGTTGAATATTAAAATTCGTATTACATACCTGAAATTCTTCCAACTGTTTACACGAGAAATCCAGATTAACGCATGATTAGTTAAAAAGTACGCGATTGCGTTAAATTCATTCCTTCGTCAATACACAAATTGTTTCAGAAGATTACGTAGCATAGATCCGGCTATCGTTGACGGAAACTTTATAAATGCGCACTACTGTCCCTTTTTAAATATTCACACGTTCGACTTGACAAAAAGTGCGGCAAATGACAGATGAACTACTTCGAAGGGATCGGTTTTTAATTAAGAAACGATATTGAAAACTATATCGATATATAACTGTAGAAATGCGACGATACGATATCAGATACGTCAAGGAAACGTCGAAGATAATGATAAGGAAATCGACTAACGACAGATAAGCGTTGTTAATACACAAATCAAAATTTCGTACCAAATACGAAATAAATACGTGCTTCCTGTCCGCGCGTGCAACAGAGTACAGCGAAACGCTTGGAATATAGCGATAGTAGTAGCGTACACATTCAGTATCAAACCGCTATTTCGAGCGCTCTTCCAATGGCGTAGCCGACTTATGAAACTTGCTGGCGCGTAAACTTGCTTTTAAAGAGACACGAACTTTTAACATTCTTGCATTCGTTCTCGTACGGTTTTTTCAACATCATTGTTTTCACTGTTTTACTTCAATTTCTTTAGCAAATCCTCAAATTACTAAAAACTCAAATTTCTAAATCCTCAAGTTTCTAAACTTTAAATTGTTTAATTTTCAAATTCTCCAAATTCTTCAATTTCCAAATACTCAAATTCCCCAAATTTTCATTCCTCGAGATTGCCAGATTTCGAAATCTTTCAACTACTGTAATTATCGTTTCATTATTTCTGCATTTCTTATCTTCTTCCGGCATGACGCCCCTAATCTTCCTGAGTTTTTTAATAAAATGAATTGTTCGTTTTGAACGAAAAGTCCATATATAATTTTGCACTCACTTTAAATGATATTTTACAATAAATAAATACTTCAGTTTTTTGTTCTTAATTCGACCAATTTCCTGCGAATAACTTAAAAATCTATAAAAAAAATAAATAAATAAATTATTGAATTAAATTAAAATTTACTTTTGATTTGAAGACAATAATTTGGTTAAATAAAAGAAATGAATTTCATAGCTATAAATCTTCATGTTAAAAAATAATCTGAAGCAAGTACATAAAAGTTTTGGAAGTGTATTCGAAAATAAATAAGATAAATCATGTGCACGTATATATTTCAATTAAAAAGGTATATCATATTTATGTACAGATATAAAGTAAACCACACATTTTTAACGCTCGATAATAACAATTAATTAATTGTAATAGATCGCATTTCTTTGCAAACCAAATTATACCTATTGTTACAATGAAACAGCACGCTAAGTGCAGTGTCATTTGAATGTAAAAATTATCGTATATTGTATTATCTTTCCAACTTCATATTTATTCAGAAATAAATAATTGAAGTATTTTAATTTTTACATCCACTTGACATAGTATTAATATGCATCTTAATGTTTGTTATGTTGTGATTGCAATAAGTATAAAATTAATTTACAGTAACTAAACAAATTTTATCTTTTATTTCCCTTTATAAAATATCATTTGCATTGATATATACTTGTTCGTCAGCTATCACTTCCATAAATATGCTGAAGTACACTACTTTAATAGCATACTTTTTACGTTTAATCAGATCCTTTTACACTAAATAAATTCAAAAATATTTAACTTATTATAAAACTAAAAAATATACATGTGGACGAGTGTTTTGTTTAAGTTGAAGTTGACATAATACAGATAACATTAATATTTTCTACATTTTTTGATTGGTATCACTACTATTGACTACGAATATAAAATTTAATAAATTTTCTTTCGTTCTAAAAAAAAAAATGATAAAATTTCACTTTACATCATATAATTAAGATATCTTTGTAGTATTGTATACCAGATATAACAATACCAATCACACAATTATGTAATTACGATTATTTGGTTAAATAGGCCTTAGGATAAAATTGATTTATATGTATTATATATTCATAATTTCATACATTGATACATTCATATACATAGTGTCGCCTTGGGTAGTCAAGAGTAAATCATATCTTTGACAAGTGACTTTGATTCATATGTTAGTATCCATGATTTAGTATTAAATTAAATCAAATTTGAAAGATCAGTGCACAGTACATACAATATACAATGTGAACAAATACAAAACATCGAATAGAAGTGCCTATCCTTTACCGCTTGATCAGTATCCAATATGTAATCAATTTTTCATTCTTACTTTTAATGGAATATAAATTAATGGAAGTTAAACGTAGTGCTGAGTTAGTAACGAAACTTCTATTTCCTTTTACTACAATATGTGAAAATAAAATTGATTATATATATATAATATATATATATTTTTTATAATATATATATATGTATGTATATATTAAAAGATCGAACTATTTTTATGGATCTAATAAAATCAGCTAACATCATTAAGTTGCAGAAGAGTTAAATATACAAAAGATACAACAAACATTAGCTTAAAATAATAAAATTACATCACTGAGAATCTGTAAATTAAAACTTTATTAGATTTTATGATTTAAGCAATATATAATATTTTACCTTATAATATTCCTATTCAGTATATATATACGTCTTTTTTAAATAATAAATACACTAATAATCATTTGTTACCTTGTAATACGGCATGCGCAAAAAATATACAAGTAACTGATTCAGAATAAAATGAAGAGCAGGAGTAGAAAGATTAATTTAAATTGGAGAAGGATGAAGCGGCGGACAGGCAACCCCCAGCCCCTAGCAGCACCCACCACCTTGCGTGTTTCCTTGACCACCAGTACCTGCTAAACCACCAGGACTTGTAGGTGAATGTTGTGGCCCAATCTTGATACCATTTGCCTAGAAATATTTATGTTTATTAATAATTTCTTTTAAAAGAGGTATAACATCATAACTCTTTATTAATTCATGTAACTTTCATTTTACCTCATTGTTTATATCAAATACACCTTCTTGAATTTTTTCATAAATTACTTTTGCTGTATTGATAAATGCTTCCTCTACATTGGCTGCTGTTTTTGCACTGGTTTCCATAAAAACTAGCCCATGTTCCCTTGCAAAAGTCTCACCTTCTTCTCTTTTGACTTCCCTTCTATTATCCAAATCACTTTTATTACCGATTAACATGATCACCATATTAGAATTTGAATGCTGTCTCGCATCTTCTAACCAAGTTGTCAAATGATTGAATGTTTCCCTACGTGTGATATCATATACTAATAGAGCTCCTGCTGCTCCACGATAATATGATCTTGTAATAGAACGGAATGCCTCCTGACCTGCCTGTGAATTTAATACAATTATTGTTATTGTATTAAATACTATACTGTCTACTGTTTATAATCCAAAAGTAAATAATTACAGTATCCCAAATTTGAAGCTTGATTTGTTTTCCATCAATTGTAATCATACGAGCTCCAAACTCTACTCCTATAGTTAAATCATGAACAGGCTGGAATCTTTTATCCGTAAATTGGAGAAGAAGACAAGATTTCCCAACCCCTATTTCAACAGATAATTTTTTTTTATAACGATTAATAATTAGTATGTAATTATACCAGAGAGAAACATGCTTACAAATAACAAATAATTTTTATTTGAATAATACTTTATTCTGAATACTATAACAAAAAATGTTAAGTGCTATTTCCAAAAAAATCATAACTTGATGTTAACAAGCAAAAACCTTCAAAATATGTTGCACTAACATGTACTGTATAATATAAAAAGAAAAAAATTGTAATAACATTTTTTGTACAAAAAATTCAGGATAGTAGTACCTAATAATTCACTTCATATTAATATTACACTCATTCTATAAAAAATAACAAACAAAGAAAATGATAAACTTGCTGTAAAACCTGTCTTTAACGTAAATAAAAGAATACGATATGCTCCAAATTGACGAAAATATAATGTAAAGAAATATGTATACAATTGAAACATTCAAATATATTTAAAATACAATACAGAATGCTGTTGAGGTATGTGCGCATTACAGTTTTCAGAATAACTTTAAAATTTATGAACCGAAAATATTATCATGCAAAGGAACGAAAACAATGGGTTCTGTCACGATCGACGTAGTGTAGAATGTAAGAATTATCTATTTGCTTTTTAAGGAATATCAGGTAATTACCTGTATCCCCAATGATGATGTACTTGAACAGGTATGCGTACGACATTTTCAAAATCACGTAGCGAACAAAGGTACCCACGAGAGTTGCAAATATATTAGAAAACAGAACTTCACTTTTTTGACTTTCTTATCTCTTCTGCTTCAGCATGACGTCACTAAATCGCTTCGGTAGCTTTCGGGATCTCTCGTACTATTCGCAAGAAGTTCGGATTTCCGATATCGCGCTGCCGTCGCTTCAGTCATCGACGTATTTTGTAAGGGTTGGCTTTGTTCCAAAATCATGTCATTTTCAACTTAAATTAAATATAAATTGCAAATAAACTTCTAATGATGTTCGTAATTACCTAATTGTTAATGAACATTTAACTTTATTGCATTATTATTATCTTAAAATTGTTTTCCACCCCTCAGTTGCAGCAATATAATTAAGTTACTAACAGATATTACCAAGTTTTACAAATAGTTTTTATTTAAGTTCATTATTTAACGATGACGAAGGTAATGAAGGAGTATTAATGAATTGAGAACATCGTTGAAGATGAAAATATTACGACGTATATTATTTGAAAAATTATAGTAAGTTCATACATAGTGTTTTCTCGAGAGAATGGTAGTGCTGGATGACGAATTTTCGTTCATTCTGCGCATATCTGTTTTGAATGGCTCTTTGCATTCTTGATACCATTAATAACACGCAAGCGTATACTAATGAAATTCACAACGCTGGATATGTACATCTACTGATTTTTTATCTATGATACTTTCGTGCATTATCACTTTCTTCGCATAAGTTTATGAATGTTCAGTGAGGATCGAAAGAATAAACGGATACTTAATTTTAATTAGCTATCATTTGCTACAATTTGCATTATAAACTTTTTATTCCTATATTTCTAGACCCATTGCTTCAGCTAGTTGTATATTTTTGGCCACCATGTATATAGCCACGAAGTAACAAGCAGGCATGTAGATCGACAGCACACTAGCAATAAAAAGGTTTACAGAGAGCGCGAATTATTTTCTTTCTACTTCTTTATTCGTATGCACTGCAATTGTGTGTGTAGAAGACGGCTTTTTCTCATAACAAACAATAATATTCACAATGAAGCAAAATAAAGGAAACAAATAATAACAATTGCATAATACGTACAATATTATCAGTCGATAAAGCTATTGACCAATGAAATATTTATTCAAAAAATTGACTGACCAATGAGGAAATGGCAATGACTTTAGTGGTAAGTAAAAGTAGTAAACAGTACGGTACGAATCGAGCTATCGTCGACGTCGAAACTGTCAAACATGGCGAGAATGTCGATCTTGAGTGGTGGTCAAAAATGTGAATAGGAGGTTCGCGTTGTGGTGAGATTCGTGAATCTCAGATATTCTCGTCGTCGGCAGAGGTCGACGAGAGATGCGATCGGGTGTTAGACTGTCAGGCCGAAAGTGAATGTGCCGAGTGAACGGCCCCGGCAATTTTGCGGCCGGGATTAATCTAAGGGCATGCCAATTCAGGAACTATGGGTGCTCAACAGACTAAGGAGAGAATTATTCCTGCCGGCTCTACTGCGCGACAGACACGCAAACAACCAAGGAACCTCAAGGAGTCTCGTCTTGTTGGTTCCAATATATTTACAGAACACAGCGGTAATTTCCTTCTCTTATTTTCCTACTCTTTCCCTTTTTATCGTCTATTTCTTTCTTACTTCCGCCCCTTTTTTCAAACCTCTCCCTCGCACTTTCCTTCCCTCTCTTGCAATTCCTTTCTTGCAATCATATACGATTTGTTTTCCCTGAAGCACATTTCAAATGTAAATGTTTATGAAAAAAAAGAACTGCAAGGAATGACATGCACAATATACTACATTAAAAGCAATGCTTTGGTTATATAATTAGTGCATTTATGTACATGCATGTATGTGTGTTTATAGTACTTATTAAACTAATGAATGTTAATTAACTTTCAATTACAACATTGTTAATGCAATAAATCAGTTGTACAATTACTGCAAAATTGTAAGATTAAAGATATTAGCTTATGATATTTAATTGTTTAATTATATAAAATATGAATCATTTTTGTATCTTATAAGTAATTTGTAAGAATAATGTAATGTTAACATTATCTGATACTAGTTAAAATAAAATAAATAGAGATTAAATAAAACATTAGGCATGAAATATTCAAGTACTGGCATTAACTTTTTTATATGAATTTGAAGTCATATATATGCAGTAGTATTATGATATTGTGCAGAAGCTCTCTTACAAAGCAGACCGCTACCTCACATTCCGGCATTACCAGATGGTGATCCTCCTAGTGGCTCTGCTATTCAACCAATTTCACAACAAGTGAATATTCAACAACATGCTGGTGTTTCATCTACAGGGCTTTTGGAAGCTGCAAACAGGTTAATTTTCATTGTATTTATATCATTTGCAGTTCTTCTGTTTATGAGTTATATTATATTTAGTTTTCGTCTATATCAAGTCTTTGACACAATCCTATGATATAAGATGTCAAAAGGTACAATTTAATTAATTTTATTATTATTTTTTATTTGGTAACACATACTTCAGATAGATATCAAACCATATATCTTTTGTTCATATGTACAATGATTTCTGTATACAATATAAGAACTTACCAGTACATGAATTTCTTTATCTTCTAATCAGCAAGCGAATGATATGTGACAAACCCAAGTTGTCACATTTCAAGTTGTCCAATATTTAATTACTGATATACTTTGAGTTATTATATTAGTTTCCAATTTAAACATGAATTTCAAAAATCATGTTGAAAATATTTTTATCTCACTGTGAAGTTCTAATATTTAATATATTATGCAGAGTGTTTTGTATAATTATAAAACATTGATAATAGTTTATAATTTATTATTTAAAACTTTACAATAAAAAGTACAGAAATATATTTTAAATGCAAACAAATAAAACTTCATTCAACCAGCAATTTAAATTGTTTAAATACATATAGGTGGACAAGTAAAGAAAACTTATTAGCACAGGAGGAAGATGACCCACAACTATTTGTGGCTCTATATGATTTTCAAGCAGGTGGAGAAAACCAACTTAGTCTTAAAAAGGGTAATTTCTTTTACATAATGATATATTTGCTGGCCTAGACACAGAATTATATAATATATGCACATAATTTAAATGTAGGAGAGCAAGTTCGTATCCTAAGTTATAATAAAAGTGGAGAATGGTGTGAAGCGCATTCAAGTACTGGTCAGGTGGGGTGGGTTCCTTCAAATTATGTCACCCCTGTAAATTCTTTGGAAAAACATTCTTGGTATCATGGAAGGATATCTAGAAATGCTGCTGAGTATCTTCTAAGTTCTGGTATAAATGGTAGCTTTTTGGTTCGTGAATCAGAAAGCAGTCCAGGTCAACGCAGTATTTCTTTACGATATGAGGGTAGAGTCTATCATTATAGGATTAATGAAGATAGTGAAGGAAAGGTATAACATACCTCTACATATATTAGTGATAAGATAATAAAGTGTAATTATATAATTAAAAGTAATTAATATTTTAGATGTTTGTCACAACAGAAAGCAAATTTAATACTCTGGCAGAATTGGTACATCATCATTCTATGCTTGCTGATGGTTTAATCACACAACTACTTTATCCTGCACCAAAGCATAACAAACCAACTGTGTTTCCACTTAGTCCAGGTATGTAATAGATTTATCATGTAGTATTCAATAAACTTGAAAATTATGATTATATTTTATGTTAACATGATATGTGTTGCAGAACCGGATGAATGGGAGATTAATAGGACAGATATAGTTATGAGGCATAAGTTAGGTGGTGGACAATATGGAGATGTCTATGAAGCGGTATGGAAGCGATATAACATGACCGTTGCTGTAAAAACATTAAAAGTCAGTTTTTTCTCCCTCTGAATAAAAATTGTTAATTATCTTATATTATAAAGGTCGCATATTTTATAGGAGGATACAATGGCCCTAAAGGATTTTTTGGAGGAAGCTGCAATCATGAAAGAGATGAAGCATAGGAATTTAGTTCAACTATTGGGTGTATGTACTCGAGAACCACCTTTCTACATCATTACTGAGTTTATGAGCAAAGGGAATCTGCTAGACTATTTACGGAACGAGAGTAAACATCAAATCAATGCAGTTGTTTTGATGCATATGGCCACACAGATTGCTAGTGGAATGAGTTATCTGGAAAGTAGAAATTTTATACACAGGTATGAATTCTAAATGATAGCATTTTGTTTCGTTGTTGGCATTATGTTCCTTTATATGTAGCTACAAACGGAAAAGTATTTTTTTTTAGTCAGTATATCAGTTCTTAATATCATTGGAAGTAGACTTTATTTCTGAGTTAATTTACCAGGGAATTATCAATTTTATTTTTTGTAAATTTGCTTCTGCATATTTAAACAAATATTTTTATTTTAAAATGGACTGTGTGATGTAAAAATGTTATGTGCTGTTATCATCACAAAATGTTATGCGTACTTATTTCAGAAGTTCAAGAAAATTAAAGTTTTACTAGTGGTAACTTAAATATCTTTTTACGAACGAAGAGGTTAAAAAATTTGACAAGTAAAATATGTAAAATGTAATGCTTACTCTTTTTATAATACATATTATAAGTATCTAATTGTTTTCTGTTTCGCGAACTATGATTAGTTACTTTAGAATAGTATAATTTTCGTGATCAGTAAACAATTAATACGATATGTGTTATGTTACAAAAGTAATCGTTACAAGGATCATTCAAGAAATGTAGTGACAGATGTTAATAATGATAATGATCATTACAATTCGCATATTCTGTACGAAAGAATACATTCAGTTGGTTAGGAGAAATGTTTCAAATTTCATCGTCCTCTCTTAAGAAATGAGCTCGCATTAACATCGCGACTTTCGAAACAGAGATCTAGCGGCTCGAAACTGCCTAGTGGGTGAAAATCATCTGGTGAAGGTCGCAGACTTCGGCTTGGCCCGGTTGATGAGAGATGATACCTACACTGCTCACGCTGGAGCAAAGTTTCCTATAAAATGGACTGCTCCAGAAGGACTAGCTTACAATAAATTTTCTACGAAGGTGACGTAATATTTCTGCTATACCACAGATTCTTAGATTCCCAGATTCCTAGAGTCTCAGAATCTCCAGTTTCTTAGATGTCTAGATTCCTAGATTTTTATCGCTTTAAATCGCTATACCCCTACATCCTTGTCCCTAAATTGACTTAAGTTTATTGGATTATATTCGCAGTCTGATGTTTGGGCATTTGGAATTTTGCTGTGGGAGATAGCAACGTATGGCATGTCTCCATACCCTGGCGTTGATTTGACGGATGTGTATCATATGTTGGAGAAAGGCTATCGAATGGAATGTCCACCCGGATGTCCACCGAAGGTATATGAACTGATGCGTCAATGCTGGCAGTGGGCTGCTGCTGACCGGCCTACCTTCAAAGAAATTCACCATTCTCTTGAAAATATGTTCCAAGAATCCAGCATTACTGAGGGTAAAATTAACATCTAATGCTTTTGTATTAAGATATACAATTTTGTATAATGTACGTAATAATGTAAAAATGTATTATTATAGAAGTCGAAAAACAACTACAAGGTGGAGGCGATATCCCGTTACTTTCATATAAAAAATCGCAAACTGGTAGTACTGGAAACATACATGGGCTTGTTCTAGTCTCCGAGCCATTACCCTCTTCAGGTACACATGTAGGGAATTTGTAGAATATTATTATTATTAATTTATAACTACAACTTTCATACACGACAAAAATTCGGCAACTGTCATTGGTAAATTTAATTTTTGATAATGAAAATAATATTCCTTTCATCGATTTGCCGTAGAAACTACCAGCTCGGTAACAAAACTGAGTACGTTTACGGGTGGTCTCTCAAGTAAAAATAACAGCAGTATCGTCCAAATGAGGCGTTCTACGAATAAGAAAGGAAAACAAGCTCCAGCACCTCCAAAGAGAACAAGGTACGTCCTTACCTTCAGTGCAACGAAACCTCGATTACCATATCCATTGTATGCATTTTTTTTACTATTACATTGCCTTTCCGTAATCGAGGTTTCAAGTCTTTAGATCACCGATAAATATTGCTCATAGAGTAATATGATAACATAACAATTGGGTAACAGCCTGCTGTCGTCGTGCAGTTCGTTTCGCGACTCTGCCTACCAAGAACAAGATAACCAAAATACTGAAACAAACACCATGACTCTCGACGATGCCACTGATCTAAATGGTATTGATAAGATTCTCGAAGGTATTTTCATTCTACATTAATCGAGCGTACTGATACGTGCACGTACTGCTTCAGTTTCCTTACCGTAAGCTCTGTATACGGCTTTTTATGCTCGATTCTCTCTGCATCTAAGCCTGTCTTCTTACAGTTATTTGAAAGGATAAATAATTGTATACATTTTACTATAAATTTATTTTGATATTTTAATTTCTTAATTTTCACGTTAATTTACGTTTATTAATAGAATGAATACATTTAAAATTCACAATGTACTAACGTAACAAAATTCAGTATTCTCCTTTTCTTTTTTCAATTTAATGTCGTAGCGCATACGAAGATCTAGTTTTAATTTTCAAAATATGTTGTATGTATTTCGTTATTTGAGCTTACGGAACTTGTTCGCTCTCAGCGAAGGGACTCTAAGCAGAAAGAGAATATGTACCGGTACGGTTTGTTGTTAAATGGGAACTCAGGTATTGCGCGAGATCTCGCGACGATGGCTCAAGGAACGATTGCTGCAGGAGGCTGCGAAGTCGAGGAGGATGGAGAGGGATCTCAAGGTACGGCGGAGCCAAATTTTATCCCTCAACCTTCGACGTCCCCGGAGCCTATACCTGGTCTAGCCTGTTCGCAAAAACAAATTAAACCACGACCTTATCCATCGAAGGAACCGTTACCACAGAAGGTATTTTTATAGAATACTTACATATTTGAAGAGTGGAAATAAAGGGTACCTGGAGGTGCCATTTGATTTTGATAAACAAACATCATCAACTTTTCTTTAGAAATTTTATTTTGGCACCTACAGCTTTATTTATATCCATTTTTCGTTTTGTACTAATCAGACACTTATAAACTTTAATGCATTTTAGCTGGTACAAGTGGGCGCATTAGAAGTACAGAATGTAAAAAGAGCTATTAATCGTTATGGTACACTACCAAAAGGTGCTAGGATCGGAGCGTATCTAGAATCTTTGCGTCAAAGTGGTATGCCATCGAATCAGGAATCAACAACGGTTGTATCTTCTATTGCACCTAGCTCAGTAGAACAACACGAGATTTCTATCGATAATTCGCAACATAGATCGCTCTCTCCTCGTCAAAGCAATCTACGAAATCAACCTCAAATGACTCGCAGTAATTCCTCGAGCGGTGTTGTCAATACTTATCAACCTCCGAATTCCCCTCGTGGCCGGGTAGTTACTGTAAGAAAGAACAATCAATCTGATGGTGTTGGTCTAAGAACATTTCGAGTTTCAAGTAACTCGAACTTCAGAACTGCAAGTCCGTCAAGGTCCGTTCAACCATCATTAGCTGATCTAGAGTTTCCTCCTCCACCCGCAGACTTGCCTCCTCCCCCAGACGAAACATTCTCTGGTCAAGAACAAGCTGAACTTCCGCCTCCCGTTTCTTGTACCGAGCTATCTCAGATAAGAAATTCTCCTCTGTCTATAAGAAAGGCAAAGAGCACGGATTGGCGTACGAAGGAAGAAGATAATGAACAGGAAGACAGAAATGATGTTAGCAACATAGAGCCTTCCGTTAAAGAAGCTTGTTCAAGGTTTGGTGTTAATCTGAGGCGCAGAGAAACTCAAGATAATTCTTGTAGAAACTCCGACAATAAAAGAACGGGATTTAAATCCAGAATGGAGACATTTGAACCTGCTGCACCGCCAGAGGAAGCACCACCTCCTCCTCCACCACCTCCGCCACCAATTTCTACGAATACACCCCCCGATAGCTTCGAACGTAAACCAGGCATGAAAGAAATGTTAGAATTAAAATTAATCAATGAAATTAAACAAAGCGCAGAAACAAAACATGGTGCGAATATGAAAAAAACTGGAGCGACAAGTAATACTCCATCCGCACCTTTAGATCCAGCGTCGCAACTACTTTCGGAACTTTGTGCTAGCTTTAATATGGAGTCTGGACAGAGGTACTTGATGTTAATCAATTCCATTTTATATTGTATTTTATTATGAAGAATTAAAATGTTGACATTTTTGTGATTTAATGAATTTTATATCTACATTTGTAGATTATATATTAATTGGTAGATTTGATTTTTTGTGTTAATTAAAAAAGTGGTAAATATTTTGATGTAATGTATTTTCATATTATAATTTATTCTCTGATTCTATTTTGTAATGAGTTTGTATGTATCATACGTTTTTCTGACTGTATTAGACACGCCCAAAACGAGTACGCTGTATCGACTTTGAAAACCAATGACGTAAATCAGGAACAACAACAGCAGCAACAAAGCCATAACGTTCATAAGGATTCATCGGTATCCTCTCCAGTGACCGAGTCCCTGCTGTCCAGTGGAAATGTTGGCTTTAAGCTGAAAAGAGTTGACAAACGGAATAATCCGCAAAAAGAGGAAACATCCGATGGACAAATAATTGATTTTAAGGCGAGACTTCGAAAAGTTGAGAACGCAGAAAAAGAAAAGTCCTTGGAAGAGAAAAGTACCGTCACTGAACAGTCTTCAGAATCAGAAGAGCAGCAAGATGACAAACGTAGAAGCACTGGTAGTATCAGTAGTTTGAAGAAGCTTTGGGAGAATAAAGAATCTTGTGACAGTCAGCCTCATAGTCCAAAACTGAATGTCAGAGGAAGTGGTGGTAAACCAGAGATGATAGATCAGACAGAAGACTCGCCGGAGGATCATAGTGGAGCTTCGACACGTAGTCAGAGGTGAATAATACCAATCATTGTATTTTGTTATATTCTATTATTTTTTATTCCAAGGTACTAAAATTCCGTATATCCAAATTTCCAAAGTCATAGAACTGCAATTCAGAATTTCAAAGTTCTACAATTACACAATTTCAAAATTATAAAGTCTTAGAATCCATTTGGAGGTTAACGCTTAAATTTTATATTTTACGCGGATATAATTCGTATACTGTAAAAGATGAATAATGATTACTAATTATAGATTCGTGTTTATAGTTCCGGTAGCAAAAGTGACGGTAGACTGTGGCCACCGCCCGAACCAGAAAAACCGGCAATCCCAGCAAAACCATTAAAACCACTGTGTTCATCAACGAAGCACTTTGGTTCTTCGATTTACGCAACGCCAAATTGTACGAAATCTCAGCATGCTGAGGACGACCTAAACAAACAAAATACAGATTCAAAGACTGCAAAACAGGCAGTATTGGAGCTTTCGACGTTGATCGAGAGCAGCATATTAAACTTGAAAAGTAGTCCAACAATCGTAATGACAAGTTGGCTTCAACTCTCTGACAAGGTAGGGCTACTACACGGAATGTGCACGAATCTCGCAGACAGTGGTATCGCACCACATGCGCGGTTTCAATTTCGCGAACTTCTTGCAAGATTAGAACTTCAGGCACGACAGCTTCGTGCAGCCGGTACTCGGAACGTTGCAGAGAATACAAGGCTCCTCACTGATCTTCAAAACACGATAAAGGATGTTGTTAATGCTGTGCAAAGATAAACTAAAAAGATCATTTTCTTCATCTTTACTCTTATTCTCGTCCTCATTTTCATCTGATAATTCATCAACCTCGTCTGTACACTCGGTCGAATATATTTTGGACTTCTTCGACGAACATTTTTTAAATCCTTTGTTAGACTTATTCATTTTAATTTTTATTTTTGCGTAATGAATATTGTTATAGTTCTTTCCCTGTTGCATTTGGGATTCTTTTATATTTGTTTTCGTAACGAATTTTTAATAGTTCTGCTGCTATATTTTCTCTGAAGGTGACTCTGATGATAAATTTCGTTTACGAAGAATACGTGAAACTATGAGTGTTTGAAAATTAGGCCTCAAACCGAGCACGGCCTCAATTAATATCGGTTTGATGGGGAATTAATAATGAAGTCTAAAAAGTAAGATATTAAATTAAAGGATAAAAATATATTTCGATTTCCATTGATATATTTCTTATCATAGACTGCGATTAGCTATTTTCGTTCGAATTTAGGGGATATCGTTGTACTAAAAGTATTATTCTTTTGATATGGAGAAAAAAGACCATATAGCGCGTAACTCACTTATATTTTTTATCAATTGAGTTTTACAAAAAAAAAAGAAGAAAAAAGGAACTATTAAGTCTCAAAAGCAAGATGAGTCTAGAAGTATGATAAGTAACTAAGGATTAAATATACTGGTTCCTTAAATTTTTTGAATGATAGTTTTAAACTGGTAGAGAAGGGGACGAGTAATCGCAATTTATCAAAACAACAAATTCTATATATATATACATGTATACATATACTGCAAAAATAGTTTTTGTACACTAAACGTTTGGTTTTTTAAATTAATTATCATTAATTTTACGTCGATCCACTATGTATCCTGTATAAGTAAAGTTATACGTGAATTATACTCGTCCGCTATACGATAAATGTGGTGATTATAGTTGTGGAGATAAAATGTTTCGGTGTTCTTTCATCGAACCTTTTTGCGCCGTGCTTCGTAATATTGTACGCAGTCTTAGGCTAGATTATACATCATAAGTGCGAAACTTTTATGCGAATACGCCATTTTAATGCGTGAGAGAATGTAACAATTTTTGTATTTGTATAGAATAAGCCGAATAACAGGTATGCTTAATGGTACAGTAAAACTTTGATCGTAAAAATTAATACTCTAATTGATCAACTTTTCGATTAATCAAACTTAATTATTTAATTTATACCACGGCAATTTACACTATTATCTTCATCATAATGTTCTCTTTTTAATATTTATCATCAATTATACAGCCATTAGTATCAAGATATTTAAATTTTTTCCTTATATTTTAAAATTACATGCTTCAGTTTTCAAAAATCGTTATTTATAAAATCGACTATAATTGTGTGATTATAATACGAATAATTCAGTATCTGATTAATTGAAAGTTTGATTATATATTTCAATAATCAAAAACCAGATTTATATATGGTTGAAGAGTATCAAGGTTTTACTGTGTTATTTATGTAAATCAGCGGGTGTAATTAATCAAATTCTGTAGCGTTTTGTTTAGCCCGTGTAATCACGCGGATGTTCTTCCACAAAACGCTAATAGAAAACAGAACTCCGGATTCTTCTTAACGAAATAAACAAAGAAAGAAGATAGAAATTATTGATGATAAAATTATTATTAATGTGGTGAATTAGTAATTTATTTTGCATTTATTTATAAATCCTGTATTATAGTACGATTGCATTTTAGTTCGTCGATCATGAATGGATTGAAGTCTATATTACGATTCAAAGAGTAGACAAAAAATAAATAATCGAATTTAAATTGCATTTATCATTGTAAAGAATTTGTTTTTAGGATATCTTTTAATTTATTAAACCTTAATTGAACATAATGTTATAATTTTATTCTTTTAATTAGCAAATTTTTAATAACGATGCTAGTATAAGAATATTATCTTTGTTTTTTTTAAGTAGTCTTCCGTGCAAAGTTTCCGGAGTTCTACATAATTTTTTTTCCTTTTTTTATTCAATGACATAAAACTAGAAAATGTGCAACGAGAATGGAAATGTCACACAATTCATCAGTCAAGCAATTTTTCCTTGTAACACTGCCTATGTTATGGCTACTAGAATACATCGATCAACACACTAGTTACGCGAACCGGAATTTCTCTCTTTTCGTTCAGATCACCTAATTTCTTTTTGCATCGTTTGTACCTGTGATACACCAATCGACTTATCTTTTATCTTCAAAGAAAAAAAATAGGAAGAGAGAGAAATAGAGCGGGTGGGAGGGAAAGAAAGACATGAATGATCGTACGAACGAATTTTCATAAAAGCTCTAGATGTACAGATTTTTGACTGAAATTTTAACGAATTCCTAGTTTAAGTCAAGTATTCAACAACAAAATATTGTCTGTAAATACGTGATCATTTTCAAGGAATTATATATAACATTACAGTTTCAATTTCTTTTATAACTTTTTAAGGGATTTCTTAGCCTAATTAGATGTATATCATTTTAACTATTTCAGATTTTTATTGTAGCAAGCTCATACATTATAAAGACTGTGTTTTTTCTACTATAAATAGCGAATTCTTACTAATCTATAATTGCATGTTATATTTAAATATAAAATCTTATTTTATTTTAGGTTTTGTATCTATCTGTTAGGATGAAATAGAATACAGTTGAATGTATATAGAAAAATGTTATATAAAATTCCTTTAAAATTTTGAGTAATTATGGATAATATTTGCTTTATTAAGAACTTTATTAAGGTGTAGTACGAACTATAAATTGACAAATATTTCATTCAAAAACTTGTATATGTAGAACTTCTCATAATCTTATTAATCAGTGAGTGTTTCAGTTGATGAACCGTTAAAGGATATGAAATCGATGTTTTATACGATATGTATCATAGTAACATTTATGTCTAAGTATTTATATCTATATTTATTTTTAGTTTTTTCTCGTGTAAAGTTACTCCTAAATGATCGACCAACGTACTGATTCACTAATACGAAAATTTTAATATCGCTTTATACATTGATATAAGACCGACGATAGAAATAAAAAGGAATATTGAATCAAAAAGATTTTGTGAATATTTTATAAAACAAATTTATTATTCTATATTTTAATTTACATTTTCTAATACTTCTTGTACCCGGAAACAGTCGCTTACAATTTTCCACTTATCTCCCATTGCTGCTATCAAGAAACTTTGGTTAAATGGTTTTGAAGTTTTATCATCATATTTTACTTGTCCTCCAACTTTCACCAGAAATGTCAGTTGATCAGTCATATCAGGACCTATTAACACACATATTAAAATACATTTTATACATTTTTTTTTACAACTTTAATGCTTCAAATTATGTAACTAAGGTAAATTGTACTAATTTTGGAACTACAATAATCATTGGTGCGCCTAATTTTAGTCAAAATTTGAAAGAATTACATATTATATACAAATAACTTTTTTTTAAATATTTGATACAGCATATCATGGTTCTTGGTTAATTATGTTTTATTTACCTGTTATTGGTTGAGCATCTAAGGTATAAACATTATGAACAGAAACTGGTAAATCTGTCCAAAATTTCTGTATATTATCTTTGCCTTCTATGCCATTACCATTCCATATTAAAGTTGCAGTATCCAAGTACAATCTTGATATAAGCTACAAGTAGTTGATAATTATAAGAAATTGTTTTTAAGTACTGACTTTTATTCACTTATGAATTAATTAATATGACATATTCTGCTTATTAACTTTAATTTATCTCATATTATAACACTAAATATAAAAAATTACTTACATATCTCCGTTTATCTACACTTTCATAATAAAGTTTTGTAAATTCTTCAGCTGTACGACAAGCTTGATCAATCTTTGCTTTTAAATCCTAAAAGTATGCAGTCACATAATACATTATATTGTAAAATTTTTAGTTAAAAAAAAACAAAATATTTTTTACCTGTTCCATCTTTGTAATCATCCATTAAAAACAAGCTTCTAAAGAATTGAATTTTTTTGTTGTTTGAAATTACTGATATATTTATAATGCAATACAAATACAAAATATAAATATAACCTCTATAACGTAAGTAAATTCTTCACGCAAATTCCTTCCCATCAATACATTATTTAAAGCTGACAAATTAATTAACGACAAACATTTTTATATCTTTAAAATACAATAAATGAAACATTGCATTGTTTATTGAAAGAAGTATTATTGTTTTTACAATGGCGTATTTATATGTTATTGTCCCTTTGAACGCGGGAGAAGATAAAAAATATTTTCGATACAAATTTTTACTATCCTATTTATGTAACGGTAGAGTTGACACATATTAATCTACTCAATTACACACAAGTGATGCAACAATGAAAATCATTATTATTTCAGATTCTAGAACTTCATGATAATATAATAAAAATAAGTAACTTCCTCATAATTATTTTTAAAAAATCAAAACTGCTGTAGTACTACATTTCATTCTTTCTTATGTATAAAAGTTTGTATTTATTTTTGTACTGAGGCAATAAGATTCCATAAAACAAATTTAATAATGATTAAAATGAAATGTAAATAAATAATACATTTTTTATTAAAGGAATATGAAAAACATTTCATAAAATACGAGATCAAATAAAATTAAATTTTTGAGGTTTGTAGTACTACTAGTTATTTCATAGTTACACTATCGTAAATTGTAGTTCTTTAATAAAAATACTGTATTTTTAGGAAATACATATAAAAAAAAATGCAATAAATATCAAATAATCTATATTTTTTCTGATAAATGCTACTCTTTGAATTAATCTTCTGTTTGTCTTTGGTATTTAGAAATGCAGTCTAAAGATGTTCGTAATGCGAAGCTGTTGTAGGTCTTTATTTTGCTTCATGGATCTAGATACATAGGGACAAACGATATCTTTGACGGGGAAATCCAAACCGGTGCCTAAGTTTAATTGGTTGTTGTTCAATACAACACCAAATTGAAAATTTCACACTTTTTGATTCAAAAGTTTTAAATGCCGAAATTAAAATAATTTGAACTTCCCGAATTCCTAAGTTTATTAATTCGAAGTTTTTAAGTTTAAAAATAAAAAACATTTGTCGTCATCAATCATTGAAGATTGTCGTTTTAGTTTCATATCTAGTGGTACAAAATCAACCAATCAATTTTGGGTATCGTTCGATGGGGTCCTCTAGCATGTCGACCCCGCTTTTTCACCAACAATCCAACCTTACACTCCATCCCTATATTCCTAGTTCCATATTCTGCTCTGTTCCCAGAGCCTCTCGTGGCCTATAGATAAAAGCAATCTTGAGATCTTACCGTGTTGCGGGGTCACGTGACTCCGCGCTCAGACAGTTATTTTTTTAGGCATGATGGCGCCAAACAGCAGTATCCACATTAATGTAAATATAATATCGATTTGGTGCACCGCGCGAGGAAGAAAGCCTGTGGGTGTCCTTACGGAGGCTATTTGAGGGCGTCGAGCAAGCTCGACAGGAGCCCTCGGCCTACGAAGTGAGTAAAATCGAGGTGGTCGCGGTTGCGACTCGAATTGCTAATGAGGACATCTTGGTTAGGCTGCCGTGACAGAGGCGTACTCGGACTACTGCCATCTCGGAGCTACCGATCGAAGAATAATTCAATCCTTCACGATCAGACGTACCGGCTATTATTCGTCACGTGCATCATCGCGCGCGAAATCACCCTCTCCGTCGATAGATCAATAATAAGGCATTTACTGCCTTCCGACCATCTCTATCTTTTTCTCTCTCTTTCGTTCGTCTTCTCTCTTGTGCGCGCGTGCGTGTTCATGTCCGCGTGTGCGTGTCGAACTTGTGCTCGCGTGTTCGTATCCGTATTGTGTGCGTTTACATTCACGTCCGTGCATACCCGTGCGTTTACGTCGCGTGTGCGTATTTACTTACGATCGTGTGCATGTGTGCTCGAATTCGCCTGCGTGTGCGTACCGATGTGTATACGTGTGCGTCGAGATCCGTGTGCGAGTCGAGCCTGTCGCCATCTGTATTGTCAATGTTGTCGGCCAGCAGGAGCACCACCAGCCCAATGGACCCGTGAGCATTTTCGACTCTCCGCCCGATCTTCTTCTAGACGTCTATTCTCGACCGCGAGTCTCGACTCCCTCGTGTCGAGTCATCGAAAGTCTTACGGCGATTCTTCACGGTCGAGCCTCGGCGCCGCTCGAGCGTCGCCGCGGAGTAACTCCGTCGCAATGTTTACATGCCACCCGCCACGGCGACCAGTTTCTCGAGGATCCTTGTGCTTTTGCAACTACTCAGGGCCCTATTGCGTTACGGGAAAACGATTTCGTTTCGATTATAACTCTTCCTGCTGGACTACCCCATTTATAACCTCTCCGCGGCGGCCATCGAGGATCAACGGCCGCAGACCCCCTGCAATACAATCGGTCTATACCATCAGTCCTTTTGTCCGATTTTTCTGCTCTCAAACGTGTTTGCGTCGTTTACCATTCTTATATGAACTTGTTAGTGTGAGCTAGTTAGTAGAATTGTGAATTTGTGTTACCAAATACTTCTTACACTCGAGTGCTACTTTTGGAAGTTCAGTTCGTGGAGGGATGCTTTGTGCCTTGCGCTTGTGATCTCTGTGTAATACTAGTTGCTTATGTTTATTTTATGGTTTCTTTCCTGTTATAGTACTTGCTATTAATCTTATAAATACTGTTATAGCGTGCATCACATGATATGTGACTGAATAGTTGCATCCACCTGTTTTTTTTTCACACATTTAATGTTATACATTACCATTATGTTTATATACTATTTCTATTGATTAGAATGATTTCTTCTTACTATTTCTTCGATAAACAGCCATCATTCTTTGTTTATTTGATATAATACATAATTTACTGAATTTATACATTGTTTAATTCTCAATTTGGTTCCATATATACCAAATATTGTATAATAGCATGAAAGCTTTATTTTGTGTAATATTTTTATTAAAATAATATATTACTGGTACAAATCTTTCTTTGTTTATAATGAATTATCAGTTTTGCACATGGGATCATTTTAAGTGCCAAGACAAAGTTAATACTTGTCCAAACATATTTATTAATTGAATTTCCTTATTTTTATGTTAAATAAGATAGTGCCATAACTATATCTCTTTTGTTTCAGCTCCGAGAGGAATCCACTTTCTAGATAATAAATACATGGACGACTATGTAGTGAGTAATTGAATCAATTGTTTTTTTTTTTATTTCCTTTGAAACTATTTATATAATTTGCACACAAAAAATTTACAGGGTGTGCGCGGCTCACCTGCACGTGCCACGTACCGCTAGCTCATTTGGTATAGTAGAATGGCACAGCGAGGCAAACGAATAAATAGAAACGACAATGATTTGGCGTCTTGCCCAGGCGCAATCAAAAGGCGCAAATGTAGGCTGGGTCCAGCGACGGGTACGACGTCGCTGGCAGCTACCATGGGCCCCTCAGAAGAGGAGGAGACGATGGCGTCGTCCAGTCAAGGAGGGGCATCCTGGACCCCCAGACCTCTTAGTGACATCAAAATCTCTAGTATATACAATCGCTCCTCTGCTGAGGCTCCCGCAGAATTATTTCGTAAGGATTTGATCAGCGCAATGAAATTACCTGACAGTGAACCATTAAGTCCCAATGAATATTGGGTCATTACTGATCAATGGAAGCAAGAATGGGAGAGAGGTGTTCAAGTACCTGTCAACCCAGACTCCCTTCCTGAACCAACAGTTACTATCACTCAAGCAACACCTGTAAAGCAGCACAGTGAATTCAAACTGTAAGTTACACTGAAATCTTTTATTGAAAATTTGATCCAACCGAAATTTGTTTCAATACTGGAAGGAATGTTTGGAGAGTTTTAAATAACTTTTTGTGTTAAATAAACTTATTGCAGTAGAAATTGTAAATTTAAAAATACCTATATTAGCAGTAACTGTTATACAAGTCTTGCATAATTCCAAATTGTTACAAAAGTTAGTATTATTTGATTAATTTGTAAAATTGTTTTATTAATTTCCTTTGGTAACAATGTTTTTATAGACCTAAAAAATTCGTAAGGATATCTCGTGATGATTATTTCAACCCTGATGATCATCATTTAAGCACAACACCTGCACGAGCAGAAAAAGCTTGTGCTTATGATCTTGATGATACTGATATTGCGTGGTTGGATGTGTTAAATGGCGAACGTGCACAGGTATATTTATTTCGTATTATTATTGTTAATTATCATAAGAAGAGATAAAATATTGATCTGTTGTAAACCACGACACATTGTTGTTATAAAAGTTGATGTAACTACAATTATTAACTGAAGTTTAGAAACAAATGTTTCTTCTTAAATTTCAAAATATACAACTTTGTAATTTTAGGCTGGTCAGTTACCTATCACCGAATCACAATTAGAACGCGTGATAGAAGAATTGGAAGTTCGTTGTTGGGAAAGAATACAAACCATTGTAAAGAATGAGGAGGGACTTGGTATTGAATACGATGAGAACGTAATCTGTGATGTTTGTAGATCTGTAAGTGCTTTTCCACCAAATTCATAAACAGAATTATTATATTTGAAGTACATTAAAGATCAGAACGTTTGTAATATACTTTAATAATTCGGCGTCATGAAGTAATTGTTTTATTATAAATATTATTAAGAGCACAGTTCTTTCAAGTAAATTCTTACATTTTAATATGTGATACAATTTTGTTATTAGCCTGACTCTGAAGAAGGAAATGAAATGGTATTTTGTGACTGCTGCAACATATGTGTACATCAAGCATGCTATGGAATTACTTCGATACCGGACGGTTCATGGTTATGCAGAACTTGTTCTCTAAGTCAACGACCAGATTGTGTTCTTTGTCCTAATAAAGGTGGTGCTATGAAATGTACTCGTAGTGGCCAGAAGTGGGCTCATGTTTCTTGTGCTTTATGGATCCCAGAAGTCAGCATTGGCTGTGTTGAAAGAATGGAACCTATTACTAAGATATCCAGTATTCCGGTACATGCAATACCTTTAATTTATAAATACCGAATACTAAAAAGTTCATCTCCAGTAGAATGTATTAAAACAAAACTAATTTATAGATTGAAGTTCA
The DNA here is from genome assembly GCA_947623535.1 of Coelioxys conoideus. NCBI lineage: Eukaryota > Metazoa > Arthropoda > Insecta > Hymenoptera > Megachilidae > Coelioxys > Coelioxys conoideus. The sequence continues at coordinate 12,240,121 of OX392457.1, read as the reverse complement.
TGTAACAAATTTTGTATTACAGCAAAGTCGATGGGCTCTCATATGTGTACTATGTCGAGAAAGGGTCGGTGCTTGTATTCAATGCAGCATAAAGACGTGCAAGACAGCTTATCACGTGACGTGTGCCTTCAAATATGGTTTGGAGATGAAGGCAATTATTGAAGATGAAATGGCTGACGATGGAGTAAAGTTAAGGGTATATATCAAATGAGTTATTCTTTAATCATTACGGGGAAAAGATAAAGTACTTCTTAAAAAAAAAGTAATTGGTATATTTGGAAATCTATAAAATTTGTTTACAGTCCTACTGTCAGAAACATAGTAGAACAAATACAAAAGATAAAGTTCAAGGCACTGGTGGCAGTATAGGAAGTGGAGCTGATAAAGCAGGATCAGATTCTGAAGATGCAGAATCTAGAAGACGTAAGAGAAAGGATATGACTTCCGAAGAAAAAAATCAAGCACGTGCTGCAAAGTATGTTTATTATATATTACTTACAATATTCTTATTTGTTGGATTTATATTATTGTTGTCGTATTAAACGAAATGCTTCTTTTGTTATTAGATTACAAGAAATTGAAGCAGAATTCGACAAACATGTGAGTTTGAAGGATATTGCTTCACAACAGTTGGATGTAGATCCTGAAGGCATAGTTTACATATACAATTATTGGAAACTTAAAAGAAGAGTAAGTATCATTAAGAAAATAACATATTAATTAAAATCTTTAACGTTATTTAATTATTTTTTCGTTTAATGAAGAATAGCTGGTTTTAATTATGATTGAATAATTTTATTCCACAGGGAAGTAAATTATATTTTTATTTATTTAATTTTATAGGCTGGCCATAACAAACCGTTGTTAGCACCACGCTGTGGAGAACTGTCTGGTAGTGGATCACGCAATCAGGGACAGGCAGCCGATCTTGAAAAGATGAGGACGTTTGTTCAACTTCGCCAAGACTTAGAAAGAGTCAGAAACTTGTGTTACATGGTTGGTAGAAGAGAAAAACTTTGTCGGTCTTTTCTCAGGCTACGAGAACAAACTTTCCATAAGCAAGCTTTAGTAATGTCTGGACCACCTTTGCCACCGGCGGCTGCCGCTGCCGTGATGGAGGCTAATCATGGACCTTCGATTTATGACCGGCTCTATTCTCATCCAGACTCAGAGGACCACACTCATGATTTCGACACTATCGTTGCCCGAATCGCTGGTATAGATTCTCCAACTAGTGACGAGAAGAAGACGCAACAACAGCAGCAGCAACAGCAACAACAGCAACAGGACTTCAATGGTGCCTCTAGTAAAAAATTATATTTCAACGGCTCCGTCCGAAGAAAGAATCTGTACGGCAGTGATTTATCGTCTGTCAGTAGCAGTGAAACGGACGCGACGAAAGCGAAAACATCCGAGAAATCGAAGAATCTGAAGCTTGAGAGTGACTCGAGTACCGAAGAAGAAACCACCAGTGTTCCGTCGAAAAAGTTATCGCGTAGAAAAGCGAAAAAGACTGTTCGTTCAACAGATAAGTTACATTCGACGCTTAAAGAAAACAGTGAAAACGAAAAACTCGTGAATAGTAGATCACACACGCTCGAACATATGGAAAAAGAATTAGGAAGTGCTTCTGGCAGTGAAAGCGATGAATTGTTGACATTAAACGCCGGAACAACCAAGCATCTCGCCGCTTCGGCAATTTATTCAGACACAGACTCGGATTCCCAAGAACACACCTCACATTCAGCAGTGTTAATTACGAAAGCAGCTGTTAAGGAATTTTCCGCGGCAAATTTATCGAAAAATTCACAGAAAGGCTTCGGTAAAGACTCTAGGCATCCGGAATCCACGTATCACAATACAGGGACGAAGAATAAAGAGAATCAAAGTAAAGTCAGTACTAAAAAGAAAGAATATATACCTTCTGCACTGATCGTGCCACAAAGGCAGGCAGCGAAGAAGGCTTCAGAAATCATGCAGCGCACACAACAGAGCAAAAAAGAAAACCCAGTGCCTGAGTCTAACCCGGAAGTGGTTAAGTCTCCTGTTGAGGAACTTTCAAAGTGCTCCTCCTCGAAGCAATCAAAAGACAAAAGTCCTCCTAAGAAACAAAGAGAAAACAAACCATCGAAGGAGATTAAAAATAACGATGTGTACGATTTCGATAAAGATTTCGGAGACGGAACGGAAATTTTAGCGTACGTGCCGCAGAGACAAGCTGCGAAGAAGGCTGCGGAGCACATAAAAAGCGGCATGGGCAATAAACCTACTCAACCAGTTGAACCGGAAACGTTAGACGGTAGATCGAAAAAGGAATCCCCGGAGACTGGGAAGAAGAAAGAGCCTCGAAAGGATGATCCATCTTCCAGAAAGGAAGAACTTCCCGCGAGAAAAGAAGAAACGTCTTCATCATCGTCGTCATCCTCGTCTTCTTCTTCGTCTTCATCGTCCTCATCCTCATCTTCGTCGTCGTCCTCCTTGTCCTCCAGAAAGGAAGAGGCTTCTAGAAAAGAAGAATTGTCCACGAAAAAGGATGAACCTTCGAGAAAGGAAGAGGTCCTTTCAAAGGACAATCATCCCAGAAGACCCAGGAAACCGAGCGAACGAAAGTCGTCGGTACTTTCTAGCAACAGTGATAGTAGCAGCAGTAGCAATAGTTACAGTAGTTCCACGGAAAGTAGTAGTGATTCTGAGAACCCTGGACGTAGAAAACTTTCGGACGATTCGATAGACGGTTCCTCTTCCAGTACTTCATGCGAAAGTGATAGTGGTAACCGAACGAAGGGTAAAACGGTCGAGACAACAACTGCAACGGCTGTGGCGAATAAAAAGCAACAACAAGCCAGTAAGACATCGCCGGAACAACCGGAAACCGAGAAAAAACCAGTTACAGGGCGGAAACTCAAGAAGCTGCCCGAGAAGAAGCTTAAAACTTCCGACGGGCGGCGGGGACCAGAGTTTCAGCCGCCTACTGAGAGAGAGGAACCTCGTAGAATCGCCAAGGAACAACAACCGCAACAGCAACAACCAGCACCACCACCTCAACAACAACAACAACAATCATGTCAGCAACAAGAAACAAGTACAAGTGTCAAAAAACAAGATCAAAGAGATAGCAAGAAACAACCAGCCACAGGAACGGAGGTTGATGAGGATCTGCTCGTTGGGTCTGGAGATAATGATGGGCCACGAAGTGTTTCTGGGTCCAGATCTGCCAAAAAGTCGGTTCAAGCCGGTAAGCAGCAGTCTGTGCCAAGAAAAGATGAAAAGAAAGCAAAATCCGAAGGTAGAAAGCGAAAACAGAACGAGTCTGTTGCGAAAGACGAGAAGAGTGGGAAAGAGGCGGTTAAAAAGCCGGAAAAGCGGATGAACGAGAAACAATCTGTCAAGGAGGGCGAGAAGAGGGACGAGGAGGAGGTTAAGAAGGACGAGCAAGCGGTCGTAGAGGAAGGGAAGACCGGTGAATCTACAGAGAGTTGTTCGAAAACCGACGAGAAGAAAGTTAAGAAGTTCGGCGGCAAGGATGCGATCAATACTTTGGAGGAGGAAATGAAACAGCGTAGAGCAGAGAGAGACAGCCCGAAGAAATCGTTGAGGGGTTTGGATAAACTTTTGGAAAAACGCGAGCATCACGACAAGATGTCGAGAAGCAAAAATTCGGAAGTGAAGCTAGAGAAAACCGTCTGCGAGGAGGAGAAGGAAATAAAGGAGCCGGTAGACGAGAGTAAGCACATGAAGGACAGTGTAAAGAACGAAGATCAGAAAAATCACGTCAACGAGAACGAGGCTGCTGTCGAGAAAACGAAGTCGGAGGAACAGTTGGAGGAGGAGCAAATAAAGAAGGATATTGTTGACGTGCCGCAGATCGAGAAACTTGCAGTCGGAAAGAAGAAAACGGAGAGAAATCTGGGGAACGCGATCGAACGGCTCAATGTCGAGTTGCAGAGCATACCTGTCGAGGAGAACATTCCTAAAGAGAACAACGAGGACGAGAATGTTAAATGCATTTCGGAGAGAGTCGACAATTTGGAGAAAGAACATCAGAAAAGACGAAAATCGGGCAATCGATCGATCTTCTCGCCGCAGCATGGAAAAGATGCGAGTGTTTCAGAATTGTTTGATTTCGATCAGGATATGCTGACGGAGGAGATGGTGAACGAGGACGGATTTGGTATATCTAGGGACGTGGAAGAACGGGGCGTACCGTTGAGTTTCTCCTTCAACAACGAACTGTGGTTCAAGGAAGATTCGAAGGAAGATAGCGCTAGAGAAACGCTTCATCTCGTCGAGAAATTGCGTATGGAACTCTCGAAGAAATCAAATTCTAGTCAGTTCGAATTAGAGACAGTACCTGTAGACGGCGAAATCAAAAAAGAGGAACCACCGATAGAGAAGACGTTCGAGCAACAACAACCGCAGCAGCAGCAACAACAACAACAACCACAGTCGCAATTACAGCATCAACAAGTGCCGCAACTTCAACAACAGCCGCAGCACGAGCAACCGCAAGAGAAGGAGGTGAAAATCCTAGAGTCCATAGAACCAGTTATGAACGTGAAGAACAACGTTGAAATTCCCGAAGAAGAAATCATTGCTAACGAAGCACATCCCAGTAGCTGTAAAAATACAATAGAAGAGAAACGGAAGACATGTTACTCGAGCGGTAACGATAGATACGCGGCCTACGAGGAGGATCGCGAGGCGAACAAAGTCAGTTTGGTAGAACGAGCGAAGCTCGATCGAGCGGAGACCGACGAGAGGTGGGTCCCGCCGAGCATCAACAGTTTCGAACCCGCCGATGTGCAGCACCTTAACGCTTTGATGGAAACACAGAATCACCGATACGGCAACCACCAGTTTCCCAATGAAACCATTCAAGATCCCGAAACGATCGCGCGTACTCATTTGAATGCGCCGAGTATACAGGAACAATATCTTTTACAGCAATCGCACTCGATGCTTCACGGTCAACAGGAACCTCACGAAAGAACGATGCTCAATCAACAAATACCCGAGGAGAACCCTATGGAAATGGTGAACAGACATCTGATTGGATTGCCGGCGTCGGAGGACGATCAGGCCGCCGAGATGATGGACAGAGTGCTCGAGAAAGAGGAAGACGTCGTCAGGCAGCAGGAATACGATCACAATTCACCGTACAACGACCTGAACGGTCGTCCGGATACCCGATGGGCAGAAAGTCAGGTGTTACCCTCTCGAAGGTCCACGTCTTCTTCGATCACCTCCGCTTCGTCCGCGGAGGATCATTCCATTCCACCGTACAAAAACGTAGCGGGCATTCCTTTCCCACCGTGCTCGATCGAAGCAACGTACTACGCAGATTCGAGCTACGGTACCGGCCCGGTAAGTCTCTTTCCGCCGCAGTCGTGCGCGGCGCCGTTACCGTATCCTTCACCCGGGCCAGCCCTTTTTCCACCGGCATTCGGCGCAGCTTTCCCAGCAGCACAGTCGTTGTTGCCGCACGTGAAACCACTGGAGGATTCGTTAAATCTACAGGCTTCACCATGTACCGCAGCGTTCACGTCTTCCTCGCACAACATGGCGCTCACCGCAGCCATGGTATCGCCTACCAAAATAGCCACACCGCCACCGCCACCACCTCCACCACCACCGCAAGTTACCGCCCCACCCGCCGAAACCATCGAGAGGACACAGCAACAATTGCAAACCCAGGTCACCGAATCACCCTCCTTGCCTATGAATTTCTTGAACACCGTAGCACCAGAGAGTCACGTCAGCGACACCGTCGTCGAGAGCTTGCAGGAAGTTTTGCCGGAAGGCAAGAGTCAATCCGGGAAGAAGTCGCCGACGAAACCTACTAGGACCTCGGCCCGGGTCACGTCCCTGCAAGGGAAGTCGCCGGGGAAATCCCCGAGACAAGAGGCTCAGAAGAGCGTTCCTGGGGCACGTGGACGCGGCAGGGGCGCTAAAAATTCATCGCAACACTCCGGTTACAGGGGACGCGGTCGTGGCCGAGGAAGGGGACGCGGTAGAAGTGGTCAAAACTCAGGGCTGGTCTCCGGTGTGAGTATCAGCCAGCACGACGACTCCATTCAAAACAAACTAGTCGGTACGGTGTATGATTTCGACTCCGACGAGGATTCGACCAGCGAGGCGAACATCGCCGACCTGCGTACCATGAGAGAGCGCAAGAAGTCGACGGACGCCGCGACAGCCGGCATCGAGAGGAGAGACTCGGCTGTCCTGGCTTCCGGTGAGAGCATTCAGTCGAGACTTTCCAGTCCTGGAGGTACCAGAAAGTACTTGGAGGACAGGAGACTCTCATGTTCCCCCGGTCACGATGACTCCATCGTCGTCGAGAGTCAGTCAAACGTTGGACAGAGCTTCGATACCGTCCTACCGGTTATTCCTGGTCCCGTCGACATGAGAACCTACAATTCCACCCTCGATGCTTCAAGTTCTTCCACGCTACACGGTCAGACGTACGAGAATCATTTCTTGGGATCTTTTGCTGGTGTTTCGGCGAGCGATCCTGCTCTTCCGGACATCGAGGAGGACCTTGAGAAGGAGTTAAGATCCGCGCTGATCGGTAAACAGAGTCAAGAAGACTGCTCGAAGCCGAACTTCGACGCGAGCATCGACGCGTCGTCCTCTGGCTTCGTCGAAGCAAACAAGGTCTCCCTGACGGACTCGAGAAATCAACTGAAGGTGAAGATCAAAGGTCCGTTCCTCGATGCGAACTATGTTCCTGCCTCGTCGGTACCACCGCTTGCTCAGCAAGCACCCGTGATAATTGCTCCGGCTGCCACCAGTGCTTCCGTCGCTTCCGGCACCTCGAACCTCAGGCGAATGCGGAAGAAGGAGCTGCTTAGACAGTATTGTTCTCAGGACATGAACATGGACGAGCCAGGTTGCGGGAATCTCGCTACGTCCGCGCCGATCATCATGCCACCCATTAACCGTACGGTGATTACCATACCGAAAGCCGTCGCTTCGATGACTAGCATACCTACCAGAGAGGACTACAAGGCAGTCGTCGACGCGAACATGGAGAAGAAGAGAAGAAAAGAACGGCCTGCCGGCTTCTTGGACGCGAACGAGGAGGAGGGTGGCGTCGAGAGGAGGCGAAGCAGCGGCGCGAACGGTGCTGGTTCCAGCGGTAACGCTGCGATTGGTAACACGGATCGCAGGAGAGGAAGGCAAAGCAGCGGCGGCAGGTCGACGACGACCACGACCACGACCACCACCACGAACAGTGGTCCGCCGAAATTGAAGATCAAAATCGGCAATAGCATTATCGGCGGCCAGGAGACCGGCCAGGACGACAGGACCAGAATCAGACCGCCGAAGAAACGGCTGAGCAGCATTCCCAGCAGCACACCGAGCATCGAGGAGTTACGCAGAGAAAGCATGAAGTTCAGACGCATGATCATGGCTGGTTTCGACAACGACGAGAAACTTCGTGCAAAGAGTAAGAAGGACAAGAACGGTAAGAGAAAGAAACGGCAGTCGAGTAGAAAGGAAGCCAGGGTGCGTATCCTCGAGGGTGGTGCTGCCCCGCCGAAGCTGATCATAACGCTGGGCAAGGGCAACGATTCTCCGGACGACTTACCGATCTTACTCACAGACGAAGAAGAAGAAGAGGAAGAGGAACGACATCCGACTGACAGTAGAGTAGGTCCTCCGCCTCCGGAACCAGCCAAGGACGAGCCTGTCTATCCCTCAGTAGCTGCCAACATGGAAGAGAAACAGCCTACCGATCCGGACACCGGTGGCAGCGCGCCTAGGAACGTTCGTTCGGCCAAGGTCACGCCGATCAGGTTAAAATTGACGCGTTGCCAGGAGGGTTACGAGCTAAAGGGCTCGCCGATCCACGGCGAGGAGCTCGCTTTAACTACGGAGAAACCGCGAAGTTCCGAAGTTTCGAACGAGGAGACGAGAGATCCACCGATGAAAAGCCAGGAGGAAGAGTCCTCCAGGGAGGAGGAAGAGGAAGAAGAGGAGGAGAACAATAGTTCCGTGCAAAGAGACTCCTCCGCGTGTCCTGCCGCGACAAGTATACCACAAGGATGCCAAGTTAGGTGATAATTAATGATACTCGTGGAGTAACGGAGCAGAGGACACAACACGGTGCTCGTACGATGTTTACAGTCGATTGAGAAACGGACTCGATACACGCTTGTTTCCGGTTGCTAGCTGTGAAAGCACGTTGCCGTTATAAGGTGAAAAAACCGTTCCGCAATTTGTACAGCCCCAAAATGACCGAGGTACTGCCTTATTCTTAAAAAGACAATTTTATCATATGTTGGATCTAGGAATGTGTGCGTCATCGAACGTGGCGGGTACCTGAGCTGTCGGGTTGGGTTGGAAGAAGTCAGACGAGATCGGACGAGGACCTAAAACATATGGATTCTTGGGTAGAACTCGATTCATCTTAGTTATATTGCTAACCAACCCCACTTTCGAATTTTCTCATTTGCTGTTGAGGGGTTAGTAATTTGAGGATTTGAACATTTGGATAGTTAGGATATGAGGACTTACAAATTTGAAACTTTGAAAAGTTAGGAAATTATGAACTTGATAATGTGCAAATTTGAAGATTTGAGGACTTGAGAATTTTTAATCTTGTTATTTGAGATCTGAAAGATTTGTAAATCAGGAAATTTGAAGATTGAGAAGCTTAGACATAGAAAGTTCAGAAACTTGTAAATTTAGAAATATAGGCATATAGAAATTTTGGAACTTGGAAATTTGAAAATTTTACCATTTAGAAATGTCTAAATTTAAATATTTGAAAACTTGTTATTTTCAAAATTACTAAATCGTAAGTATGAAGTATATAAGATAATTTATTATGAATTAAAGGAGGGTATTTGAACAATGCATTTATTTGGACATTTTCATTGTCGCTGACGAATCATCTTGATTTAAAACGATTGATCTACCCGAGTCCGTATGTCTCGCATACTCATCTGAACCCGTTTGACTTCACCAACTCGACTTGAATCCAAAATGTCGAGTACTCGCACATTCCTAGTTAGTTCGTATCGTTGGTTTAGTGTACCAAATCGTGAACCACCACGTTTTTAAAAGTATGTCATGGTTTTAAACCAAACTGTTTTTTACTTTTTCTTTTTCTTTATTTTGTTAATGATAATCACCTATAATAAAATTTTATTTTACTCGAATAACTTAGTAAGTATAGATTTTATAGAGTCATGCTCAATGAATAAATGAATCGTAAATAATAATATAATAGATCCCGCTAGACCTACGATACGCAAAAGTCATTTGATATAGAATTTTTTTTATGATTTCCCGCAAGATTTTACAAAGTTGTATATATAAAATAGAGATAGATACTTGCGCTCTGTTGATAATATTTATAAATTATGTTTTTATTTTTTATTATTATTATTACGTTATATTATACATATATATATATATTATATATATACATACAAGTTCGTTATTCTTTATTCACCATTTATTAATGAATTTATTTTAATGAACTTCACCTTCTTACGGCAACAGAAACGCAAAACGAAAACGGTGATTTCGGCAAGAGAGGGAACAAGGTGGTAGCAACTTCTAAGATATACTCGTATCGGACTCGCTTCAAAGGACATTCTCCGACGTTAAAAGGAAGAAAGAACCTATGCTCCTCGAGAACATTCGGTTTTATTCTTAAAACGTTAAACAATACTCGAGAGACGAAAAAATGGGCGTGCCATTTCGCGGCGGCGACACGACGACGAGATGTCTATGTTTTTTTTTTTCCTTAAGGAAAAATCTAATCGAAGGAACACGGATCGGAGCCGTTCACGAAGATCACGGAACTCTCTGATATCTTATAAAATATTTAATTTAATTCTCGTTCGCAAATTTTTCAAACAACATCGATGTACGCGTACACGTGTAACGTATCTACCGTACAGAAAGAAAAGAAAACACGAGACAGGACAAGAATTCCCGCGATAACTTCGTGAACGGCCTCGCTATTAATTTCGCAGTAAGAACTAGTTAATTGTACATACTTGTAATTTACGATTGTATTTAGTTTAAGTGGAGAGAGTTGTGTGCGTGAGTGTGTATGCCAGGCGAGAATAAGAGAAAGAGTTATTGTGCGAGAATGGGCGTGAAAGATTTTATAATCAGTGCGAAGCTTACGTGATGGCTGTGTTTTACCACGCGGTCCGATCTTCCAGGCAAATTAAATCCTGGGCCGCGCAGAAACATTCAGTATCCCCTCAAAATCGTTGGATTGCTCGAGTCTCTCCCTCCCTCTTTCCCCCTTTAAAACGAGACCGTTGGTTGAATATTACGATAGAGAGATAGTATATAAACAAACAAAAAAAAAAAATAGTAGACATTCGGGCGGAGAAATCCGAAAAAATGTAATTTAACGTACACGAGGACAATCCTGCTGCGCAGCAGCAGCTTCTTCGATGAAATTAGACGAACTAATCGTATAGTCTCTTTGTCGCAATAATTCGAATCTGTCCACAATTATGCAGTCGTCTTGTATCATGTTTCAACGGGAGATCTTGTTTAATAGTAACGTCTTTAGATCGGCGTAGTATTATCAAAGCAAATTCGTAAAAACTATCAATACGCATTTTCTCATCGTTTTTATCCATTCATTTTGATATTATATATTATATATATTATATATTATATATATATATATATATATATATATATATATATATATATGAAGTATATTTTACACAAAGTACAATGTTAATAATTTATTCTTTAGTGTAAATAAGTTCTATACAGAATTGAGGTACATTTTTATACGATAGTATATAGTTTATTGTAACGCGATATAGTTCGTCGTTCGTTCGCTCTTTATTTTATTTTTTTTTTGTTTTTACGTTTTTACTTTGATCGATATAAAGTAATCTCATCGAACGTTGACATGCGCGTATCTTACAAGATGACTACCTAATGTGGACACGCGTATGTCCTTTCGGATATTCTCTGATGAATTATGTCGAGAAATATACACTGGCGAGCATAGTTGGCTTCTGTAGGAAAAGTGGCATATAGGGGAAAGATACACCGCTACTTGCTGATTTTTCGTTAATTAATTTCGAAATTTTCGAATCTACAACTTCAGGAATCTGAGAGTTTGTAAATTGGTGTAAATGGGATTTAAAAACTTACGAATTCGAAAATATTTGAATTAGGAAATCTTTAAATTTGCAGAAGCGAGAATTAAAAAATTTGTGAATTTGAGAATTTAACAATTGGAGAATTTGAAAATGTTGGATTTAGTAAGTTAATGAATTTTGAGATTTAAAAATGTATAAATTTACATGTTAGTTCTCCCAAAACCGAAAGCAGAAGGGGTAGTGTGCCCCTGCATATACACTCGTCCTTATCCGAAGGAAGGAAGCCTACATTGCATCCAAGTGCATAATAAGCGTAAATATCGTTCGTGCTCGATTCAGAGTGTGCAGTGTGTTGAAAAAGAAAAAAAAGAATTTGTCCTCGTTGGACCCTCCGCCATGGCGCCAGTGACAGAGGAAGTATTTTCCTCCCTTTGATGGAGAAAACGTACTTGTTTCTGCTTCCTCCTTCGCTGTGTTGACGAAGGGAAACGTAATTTCTACGCTCGGAATCCGGGGTACGGAATTTCTCTGCGCGGACCGGTATTTAAGTAAATTTGATCCTAGATCCAGTCAGATCAAATCTTATCAGTCCACTTTTTTCTTTACATACTTAGTACATAATATTTTGAACAACAGGAATCACCGCTTGTTCAAGTCGAATATTCTTGGATTTGAGTTGTATCGTATGCTGCATTCAAAAATACACAAGGTGGTTGTAGATGCGAGTTGATTTAGCCATAGTTCTCATGTATTTTTTTATATACCTATACCGTTTTTATGCGTACAACAGAGAGTTCCTCTACTTAGAAGTACCGTATCCAACACGCGAGAGATTCCTGAGCTAATGTATGATGATTGTTCTTTTTCTTTTTTTTTAAATCAGTATTTAATGTTTTAAATTATTGACGATCCATGTATATGTACACATATGTACATATATGTTCATCGATTTTAGAAAGATGAAATCTGTATGATGTTGAAATTGAGAATTACAAAAACGTACAAAACCTAAGAATTCTAACTGTATTTGTTATGAAATTAATTTGAATGCGGCAGTGTCAAATTTTCATGAGAATGTATACAGTAAAACTCCTCTTCTAATCTATAGAGTTTTTAATAAGCTATATGAAATTATTATAAATAACGGTGCAATACGCTAGAAATATATAATATAATACTTGAGCATCTAATCTGATTACTGAATAGTTTAGAATACGTTTCTGCAATCACTTAGAAGTTACGTTACTTTTAGCTCAAGGATCTCTGCAATGTAACACACAATTTTTATTGTACGATTTATTATAAAGCGTCAAAGATATAGGAATTATGTTTGTACGTGGATCATTGTATTTCTAAACACGGCTATATAGTAAAAATACACGAAATCGTCCACGTTTTTTATACAAGTATATTTCTGTTATTTGTATAATTGATTTTACTTGAGAGTTACAATTGATATGATGAAACACGACTATAAAGAATAAGTTCATTTATGGAATTGTAAATAAAAGAATCGCCAAGGATAAGAGACAGAGAAACACATTAATTTGAATTATTTTTAAAATTAAAGATCGACTGGTTCTAGGATCAATTAAAAAAGTGTTAATTGATTAGAGTCGTAAATTTTGAGGAGAGGAATAATATTGTACGCCCTGGAAGCCGGAGAGAAAACTTGTCGGCGATAAGCGGAGCCTATTGCATTGTACAGAGGAAGGAGAGCCAAGCGGATTCGTTATAATTTCGACTCGTTTCTTACTTACGCTAAGCATAAAAAACCGATAACAATGAATTTCTCATAACTCGTTGTACGTATCCACGTTACAGAATAAAAATAAAAAACAGGAAAGGAAATGTGGATGCTTACAACGATTCAGGACACATACGTGCATATATAAATATATAAATATATAAATAGTTTTATTATATTGCAAAGTGAAATAATACAATATTTAGCTACTGTATATAATGTAAAAGAAAAGCTGGTCTTGTAAGATACGGATTAAGGTGTTTTAATGTGCACATAGCCGCGTCATTGTCAATAATCATATTATTACGATTAATAATAATTACAGTTTTTTAAAAAAAATGGATTGAAATTGTTGAATTGCATCATGTTTATCCCTCGATCCTTTTACTGTAACAATGGAATAACTATTGCTTAATCGAGAATAGTATATAAAATGTCTCTACTGAGTTTATTTTTATGTAACTTTGTATAACTTCCCAAGCATTGATAATGAATAATAACGTTGTTAAGGGATTCAACATTCGCGGTTTTTTGTAATTGGTGTCACGTACATTAGATGGCAGTGCTAAGAGTTTTCGATTGTGTGACGAGTCATGACACATTGTTACTTGTTAATATACGGTTATTGTGTCAAAATAGTAGCAATCGCACAAAATATAAATTAATTAGGAAGTGTTTATTTAGTTAAAATTGATAACGAAATGAAGCCCACACTTGTAGCTGATGAAATGTTTCCTGACGGTGCTGGATCTTATATTGAATTAGAAGAGGTAATTGTGTTATCGTGTTGAGGTTATGTTTATATTAAGTTTTATTGACAGCTGAATTCGTTTAATCTTATGTTTTAAATAATTTATAAAAAAAACTGTTTTAGGTTGGTGGCAGTCGCTTATTAGTCGATCTTACTGCGAGTGAAAAAGCAGTACATGCAGACTTTTTCAATGGTATTTAATTAACATTTATCTGTAACTTAATTATTGCTGATAATATAGTGTTTGTAAATAATAATTAATTTTTGTTTGTAGATTTTGATGACCTATATGATGACGATGACCTTGAATAATAATGTGTAAACTATTACATTATCAATAACACAATGATAGCTACATGTAATATTCAATTAAAACATACTTGTTCCAAATTTGTAGTAAATGATAATAATAGAACACATTAATCGTATTAACGTCTATAAGTTGCCAGTATTAATCTATCATCTTTTATTTAAAATGAGAAGATAACAGTAACAGAGTTAGAATTAATATTAATATCTATAATATATAGATCCATACAAATACTTATAAAAAGATTAAAATTAAAATAATATTTAATATTATGTACTTATAATATTTTATTATAATTGTAAACCTAAAACAAGTAAAAATTTGTAGCGAATGAGAAATAATTAAACATATAAAGGAAAAGAAATTGATATACACAATGCATTAACATTATTACAATTTATTATTTTTAGTTCGAAATTGAATCAGACGTGTGCCCGCATTCCAGAATACCATTTATCTTGGTACATTAGTTTGGGCGATATTAATTATAAACGTGCCATAAGAAAATGAGTACTGGTCATAATGTCTCGTACACATTAATATCGATATCATTGCAAAGATTATAATTTACAATACATAGATGCTAGTCATATAAACCTGTTAAGATGATGCACAATTAAAATAGCACCCCGGGTTTCAGTCGCGCCGCATAATCATGGATCCTGTCGATCGTCATGCATCGATAGTCTCCTTTTTTAAACGAGACGTTCTGAAGCTTTTTGAGTTTTATCCCTACGCGATTTGTTTCTTGCATTTTTTGTGTTTCTCCTTGGCCCCAATCGACATTTAATTCATTTTTTGACCATCCTCATTTCACATTAACAGACTTTTATCAACGGTGGTAATGAGGTTCCATTTTCACTGGATCCTCGATTACCGGTACTCGTCCGCATCTTGATTGCGTACGAGAATGATGTTCTTGAGAGCGATATCGATGACGACCATGTCGAGTACGCTGCTAACAGTGACGAGTATCCTATAATAAAAACAGAATTTAACTCAATGAAAATTAATGGAATATGTACAATGATTAACCTCTATCAGATTACTAGAAATAGTTATTTATATTAGGGTGCGTTTTCACCAAGCGGACGGATGTTCACTCTTTCAACTACAAATTAACACGTTTCAATTCAATGTAATTTAATTCACCGCACTAACCATTTAAACTCGTCGTTTAAACTGTATGAATATTCGCACGTATTTAACAGTTTAGTATGACCGAATAGTTCACTTGATGTGGCGTTTAGACTAAATGAAGACGAACGAATGTTCTTGTTCAGTCTAAACGCACCCGTAGACAAACATATATGTACCCTGAGTCCAGCCCCGAGAAAATCGTTCGGAGTGCTAGTTAACTTCGAGATCACTATCGGCTTGGTCATCCTGATCACTTTCTTCCTCTTCGTCTTCTTCCTCGGAATAATACTGCGAGGGCGGCGATAGGACATCCTCTGAAAGTGAAGTGTGAGAAGATGAAGGAGGTCGAGAACCTTCCAACTTTGTGTCCAGGTCTTCCATTGAAGTACTTGGTCCAGGAATGGTCACTGGGATGAATTTTTCCAAATCACCAGATGCCAGCTCTGATATAAAATAATAAAAATGATGAGCTTGATAACTATCCAGAACTGCATTGTGAAAATTAATAACACCTCCTTTTGTGATTTATAAATAATACATACGTTCCACATATTTTTCCAAAGATTTTGGAACCATTAATTTGGCTTTTCGTAAATTTTCCTCAGTACACTCGCCTTTTTCTAAACCTAATTAAAAGTTATTATTCCTGGTTAGTTAAATGATATCAAAGATTTAGTAAAATATTAAACAAATTGTTTACCGAAAGCTAAACCCATTTGTTTTAGAACTTCAATATCGTCATGAATTTCGAACTTATCGTTAAAATTGAACAGGTACTCGGTTCTACAACAAATACATTAGTATTATTTCCACTTAAAACTAAACTTTCAGAACCGTAAAATTATCGCTTGTTAATATTAAGTATTATACTTGTCATTTGAAATGCTGCAATCTATTACAGTCTTTTTGCTAGTATTCACAATCAGGAATGGCAGCTGTATGGCAGAATTTGGTTTTGGTGGGCCACGCAGACTCTCATTGGCACGATTACGTTCCACCAGGTTTTTAAAAGAGATATGCGAGAGGATCAATTGGTGTAATTGTTGCGTTTTCGCTTTGATTCTCTCGATCTTTTTCTTTTTATCTTTTTCAAGTGCCAAACATTCCTGAAGAGAATTAGTTGGCAAACCTAACCACCTAATTTCTTTTTTCTCTTTCGAAATGATATTCATTGCCATTAAAACGTTCAGTGCATCGTAAACACGTCTTCTAATGTTTTTTTGATCATATTGCTATAAGTAAATATAATAAATAAATCACACTACCAAGTCATGTTTTTTCAATATCTTGTTTCACGTATAAAAAATGAAATGAAAAATGTACCTGATCTGTTAAAGAGTTTATATGAGCAGGATTAGTGAATTCTCCAACAAGTTCATCTGCAACTTCGTTATATGACGTCGTACCCTTTTTTTTAACTTTCTCGCAAACTTTCATTGAAAAATGACGTAATCCTTTGCCGACTTTCTCTGTTTTTCTTCGTTTACTATAAATAAATCAAAATCCCAATTGATTTAAATCATTGCCTAAATTAATAAACTTGCAGGTTAAATTGTATAAGTTGATTTTTTAATGTTAGAAATATTGAATATTGCTTATGCATCATAAAGAAAAGAGATTATTCAATATATGGGTAATAAAAATAAGTTATTACTCTGGTACAAAATCGCCGCCCTCAACATCCTGTCTTTTCCTAGAACCACTGTGATCCAATATTGGACTAATATACGTTTTTCCACTTGCATCTTTCACAAGTTGTTGATTACCAGATTGTTGCTGCTGCTGTGACACTATTGCCTGTTTTATATCGCTCTGAGAAAAGAAAGAAAAGGAAACAAAAAATGTAATAATACTTAGTTTCCAACTTTAAGTCATGACTAAAGAAAAAAATATTTTCATACAAGTTTTACCATTTGTGCAGATGTCAACTGTATGGTCTTGGTCAATACAGGTTCACCAGCCTTTGTTGTTGCTAGTTTTGTATTTTGTAATGGTATTGTAACCAATCCTAGAATGATAACAGTTAGAAGATTATTTTTTCTCCTTCCAATGATTACATATAAACATATAATGCATGCATAGGAACATAATAAACATGCATTTATTTATTTAATAAGCTACTCACTTTGGCCAGGAGTTGAAGGACTCTGCAAACTGATAGTTTTAAGAACTTGTGCGTTAGATGACAAAACCTAAAGGCAAAGATATATTAAACTTATTGTTAATGCATGGAATTATATCTATTTGCAAATCAATTAGTTGTATAAAGAATAAATGAGATAGCAGATCAAATTATTATATTTTACCTGAGATTCTTGGCTCGGAGTCTTAAAGACCTTAAGGCCACCTGCATTTGTTGTACTGACAATACCACCCAATGCCTTATTGGCTGTACTTTGCACTACCTTTATTACTTGTGGATGACCTAAAACAGTTATAAGCTTTCTATTATTATTATATTTGACAAGGATAAGAAAGACATTAGTTTCAGAAAGACATGAATAATTACTAGAAATCAATACAAAATAATTTATTGATGTTTTGTATCATACAAGTTTTTTAACAACTTTTATTAATAAGTAAGTAATGAAGTAAACATAAGTATTTGCACGTCATCAAAAACTTATCAAATAATAATGTATTAAACAAATTGCCCTTTTTAAATGCTTACAGTATAATACAATTGAAATATTAACTTAAATAGACTCTCTACATTCAAATGAAAGTATAAGTAAAAGTAATCCATACGAATGAGCAATGAAGAGAAGTAAGTAATATTGTAAGTATTCCAAGGTAAATACAGCTGTATAGTTTGGAAAGAAGTTAAATTGATTCATTCCATAATTGGGGGGAAAGTAAAAACATATCATCTTAAACGGAATACAAATATTTTCTAGAAAAACATGATACAAGACCATATATGAATATACGAAAAGAAAAGAACTAAAAGAAACTTGCAATTGAAAGAAATCAATAAAAAAATAACAGGAAGATGAGCATGAATTAAGGAGAGGAATAACAATAGTGGAACCAAACGATCTCCAATGGAAATGAAAGAAAATTGAGACTATCGTCGAAGTGAGGCATGCTGATAATTGGCGCGCACTCGGCATACTCACCGTTCGCGTCATGTATGAGAAAGTTCATCGTTTTGTTTTGTTGCGTCATCCTCGAGGTTAGAATTCCGTCCCGGCGTCACCGACGATCACGACGATCGACCGAATGCCGAGTGAAAATAAAAAGATCATAGGTACACTCGCTAATCTTGGCTCGGTCTATCACCAAAATGGCGACTATGATATAGAACCATTTAAGATCAGAATTTGACGATACACAGATTAAACAACGTTCTAATGCACGCGTAAACGTAAAAGTCAGCTGTTTCTTTATCGTACCGAAACGAGCATTTTAAAGAAATACTTGTCTGCTTGCACAAATATCGCACGAAAATCTAGCTTCCGCGTGCACAGTACAGAATAGAGACGAGCTTGGCGGCACGACAAAGTTAAACAGCTGATTGGTTACTTTCTCAGTCACGTGGCTCCTCCTGTTCCACGTTTATGGGCACAGTATCTGCACGAAAAACCTGTCTCTAGTAATACAAAATGACGAACATTGTTATAGGAACTTTTCTTTGCAGTTGGTACAATTTGTCCTAACTTCAGCCGGTAATTCTACTGCACTTCCGCTTCTTCTGCGCATCCTAACTCTATTCCGTTCTATCTACCTCGTAATCTATGGAAATACGCATGCGTTTCTATAATGATCTTGACGCCAAAATATGTACCCAACAAGACGGAAATATCATAGATTTCTGAAATTTGTTCAATGAAGGATAATTCCACTAGTACAAAATGCTTCTTTCACCTATATTCATGTATTTTACAAATGTATCACGAAAATTGAGTACAATATGTATTTCATCTTATACGTTTATGATATAGACACTGATTTTTGTTATCCATTTACTTTTTCTCACAGTGTATATAACCATAAATGTACAAGTGTCCTATAGAGGAGTATCATATTCCTACTCGAAGATCCCTAGACTATTCAGTTGCCCGGATAGAATTTATTTCCAAGAATAAACGAATAAAAAGAAATATTTTATTATAAATAACTTTAATGAATAAAAAGTTCATTTAACATTTTCCAATTTTATATAATATATTTCTATAGCAAGTATTCTTAAATAACGATTTTATGTTCCAGTAAGTTTAAAATAAGAACGTATTTTTGACACTAATTTGTTAATCAATACTTAGAAGATGTTTACTTAAATTCATTAAAATTTATTCCACATTAAAATCACAATCATATTGTTCTAATTTATAGAAAACGTATATTATAAAATATCTTCAACATTTTCGCGCCATTATTCAATATATGTTATATTGGATGCACAGTATAATACGCAGGATATTCTTGATGTTTTTAGGCGTTCAAAATAACATTGGACAGGACAGTTTTTTAAAATTTCAATGTTTGCATTTTATCGGCTCAGCTTTTTAAGCGAGAGTTCAATTTAATTCAAATATCAAATAAAAGGAATAAAAGTTACTTCATTCAAATAGTAGCGAATTACATTTTAATAAGCGAATTGAAATACGATTTTATTTTCAACGCATTCCAATTGGTTGAAAGAAAAGTTTCTAGATAGTTAAGACCAATAATGTTTTTGCAGATTCAGCATTAGTCGTGAAAGAATTTTGATAAGAGACGTCACAGAATCGTACAATTAGTCAAAAGTTTTTAAAGATAAATAATTAATTTCCAGGGTTCATTAAAAAAAACTATATCGCATTGCGTAGAATCAGTATCTGTTATTGAGAAGTGTCATAATCGCATAAATTGTGTTTTTGATACCAAATACTGAATTGAAAAGTAGTTGCCTTATATGTACGCTTTTAAAAGAATAGCATAGGATACTTCGAACCGAGGCTGAGGGTTCGTTCGGGGTCTGGCTGAATGGTAAGATTATTTTAAGGCTCGTGAGGTAATTCAAAGGCACAGGTTAAAAGTTTACTGTCGTGTTCGACAAAGTCGCATTACTGCAAGTCGCAACTTGACCTCCTCTTACTTCTTTAAATCATTCGATTTTTATATTGTATTACTTATTTCCCCTATAAAAACGTATGAATCGTGTCGCTTTGTTGATTTCTTTTTTTTCCACCTGAATCTCTGTATCGTCATTATATCGTTGATCAACTTGATACACGACCTCCATTTTTGTTGCAACTATTTCATTCGGCATATTTCTCGCAGTATTGTTTGATTCATTTATTTTTTTTTTTTTTACCCATTTTCAATCTGTCGATTATAACTGTACGAAAAGTACAATTTTTAGGTTAAATTAAATTGTGTTCTTTTTAAGGCAAAAAGAAAGAATTCAAATTAATGTATATATAAAATCATGTTTGATGATAGTAGGTCGTAGCCTGCAACAAATTTGACATTTACGTCTACAGATATAACCTGAAGGAACTTGTTCGCATCATCGACTGCAGACCTTTAATATATGAAACATTTAAATATATTGAATAATGAATCTATTTAATGTTTTAAAAATAGGAAATTTAAAAAATGATGATTTTTAATTCAAGATTTAGAGTATTTATCGTTGCAAATTAAATCATGTATCATTTATAAATGTAGTACAACTTTTTGGTTTATTTCGTATCTACTTATACTTTAATTTAATTTCCCTAAATACATTTACAAAATATATTGAAGTTGATTTATTAGATTTTTACGCATGAAATTTATACAATGAAGTACAGTTATATATAATGACAACATATATAGCAATTTGTGGAATTTGTTTTATATAGTTCATGCGTTTGTAAACAACTGGTATCAAATAAGAAATATATCTAACATATTTTTATTGTTTTCATATATTCTACAAGGTCTGTACATTGTGAAAAACATGCCTCTGTTCGGAAAGTCTCAAAAGAGTCCGGCGGAGGTGGTAAAAGCTCTTAAAGAAGCAGTAAATGCATTGGAGCGTGGTGACAAGAAGGTAGAAAAGGTATGTTGTGAAAACATATTTTGGTTTCTATGATGCACTACATTGATTTTTAGGCTCAAGAGGATGTCAGTAAAAATTTGGTACATATAAAAAATATGCTGTATGGTACAGCTGAGACAGAGCCTCAAGCAGATATTGTTGTTGCCCAATTGGCACAAGAATTGTATAATAGTAATTTGTTGCTTCTACTCGTGCAAAATCTTAGTCGCATAGATTTTGAGGTATGTTTATAAAGATATTAATTTTATATGCTGTCATAAATTATAAATTCTTTAACAGTTTTTTAATAGCAGTAGCAACAATACAAGTAGGTGCAAATACATCTATAATAGTATAAAATTGTTTAATTTATAATAATCTATTTCAGCACTAGTAACATATGTTTTAAAATATATTTAAGATATATTTGCTATTTGTCAATAGGGAAAGAAAGATGTCGCTCAAGTATTTAATAATATATTACGAAGACAAATTGGAACTAGATCTCCAACAGTAGAATATATATGTACTAAACCAGAAATATTATTTACTCTTATGTCTGGGTAAGTCTTTTAATTGCTACATTCTTATTCTTTAAGTTTTATGTTCATGTTATTTCATTCTATTTATTTGTAGCCATTATTTGTCAATACCAAAATATTTATAATTGAAAATACATAAATTTTGAAGTGTTTAATTTATATATGTAATTACAGGTATGAACACCAAGACATCGCTTTAAATTGTGGCACTATGTTAAGAGAATGTGCAAGATATGAGGCCTTGGCAAAAATTATGATTTACTCGGATGACTTTTACAATTTTTTCAGATATGTTGAAGTGTCAACATTCGACATAGCTTCCGACGCGTTTTCTACGTTCAAAGTAAGCGATGATAAGCGCATGATATATCGTACTTAAAGTAAAGCATACTCTTGGTGCATTCGGTACGTTGGTTTTTAGGAATTACTTACCAGGCATAAAATACTGAGTGCTGAGTTTTTAGAAATTAATTACGATAAAGTTTTCTCTCATTATCAAAGGTTATTGAATTCTGAAAACTATGTTACGCGACGGCAGAGTTTGAAACTGCTGGGGGAACTTTTACTCGATAGACATAATTTTACCGTATGTACAACTTCAATTTTCGTTTAAGAATAGACATCTATATGTACATATGTTTTTCATAAGATACACTGATTCAATAATTTACAAATTTCAGGTAATGACACGATATATCTCGAATCCTGATAATCTGAAACTGATGATGAACATGCTCAAAGAAAAATCACGTAATATACAGTTTGAGGCGTTTCACGTTTTTAAGGTATATTTTATAATTTAAAAATCTCAAAGATTTTCTTAAGTAGTAAAAGTAATTTGGACAAATGCTTGCAAGATTCTAATAGCGACTGATTTATACAACTTTTATATTTTGAGAACTATTTATCATTTTTAGGTATTCGTGGCGAATCCAAATAAACCAAAACCGATCTTAGATATATTATTGCGCAATCAGGAAAAATTGATTGAATTCCTAACGCGCTTCCATACTGATCGTTCCGAGGACGAACAGTTCAACGACGAGAAGGCGTACCTTATTAAGCAGATAAAAGAACTTAAATCTGTACATGAGAATTAAGTCCAAAATACAAGTTATTGCTACAGCTATCGTTAACTACTACTATTGAAGTCTATTCAGCTGCTGTTGCTACTGTTACACCATCACAGTCACTAATGTAGCCAATTACCATTATTTTCTTCCTCTCTTTCAGTCTTTTCTCTCCCTTTCTTTCTCTTGTTATAGTTATCGTTGATCGATTCATAATGATTCGACTATTATTATTATTATTAATATTATTATTATTATTATTAATTATTATCGCTATTACTTTTATTTGCGAGTAGTTCTGTAAATAAAGTTTTCGTTTAATTATGTATTATTGTATATTTATATGAAGATGGTTGATATATTTCCACCTCATATCCATTAAAATGAATAGCATCAAAAGCAAAGAAATTATTCCTTTTTAAAGTTGTTAATTTTAAATACAGTTATGCTACTTTGTAGGTACTATTATATTTTACGTTACAAAATGATAAGAAATTTTGATGTTAATACCGTATTTTAGTTCAAAGTTTATACTAGTACGAATATTTAGGAGACCTTAGATAATCAATATAATGTAATATGTATACATAGTGTCAACCTTTTAGTATAGTCGATATATATTGTATTGATAATATATATTGAAAATGCTAAAATACTGATGGTATATATTGATCATTTAAGGTCTCAATTAATCAATTCTTATTATTTTTCCAGTAAGAAGGATTGAAATCTCAATTGTAAACAGCGTGTGGTAGGGAGTGTCACGTGGTTTTCAACGACAGTAATATGATGGCGGTCAGCTTAGGCTAGTCAATAACGATCAGTATTGGTCGAAAATTTTGACATTAGCGTTAATGTTACAACATTGTTTAGTGAAACGAGTCAAACTTTTCTTGTAAACGTATACTGATTTGGTGTTTCAGTGCAATCGTCCAATAAAAAGATATGACATTAGATGGAATTCATAAAAATTAAATCATATTCGTATCATGTAAATTTAATGGAGAACGAAATCACATGAGATTGTTCAGCTTTGTGATGATAGGTGATATCTTTGCCAGTCAAGAGTATGGAATAAAAGAAAATGTTCGTAAAAGACCCCTGTGGCATCGTGTGTATTATAGTTACGTACATCGCTGTGTTTTATGCAGATTATGTCACCGTACACTGGGTTATCTTGCATAGTTTACAAGACAGGTGCATTTAACAACTTTTTTGTACCTTATGATCATATTTGTTCGTAGTTTTGTATTTACTTTGTACAAAATTAATTATCCATAAATTTATAATCATAACAATACAAAACTGCGTATTTTAATTTATAAATAGCTTCTACGAACACCAATTTATTAAATACCTTTAAAGTCGAAGAACCACCAAGAAGGTAGACTAAGTTTTGATATGTTGTATTACATAATGTTCTGTATACAGCAATCTTTCAGAAACACTGCAGATAATATCTTTCTCCTTTGTTACTACATCAATTATTTATATTCACAGTCGTGATTTAGATTAACTTTCTGGTAGCTTCTAAAGTTGGGCATAATATAATACATTTTAACTTCCTAAGCTTCCTTGGTGGATCTTTACCTTAATAAAATATTGAATTCTTTATCATTCATATTATCGTACTTTTACAGTAAGTAAGAACACAGAAATAAAAATATAATATTTGTATTAACTACATAGTAATTTACAATTAACCTCTTTTTATATATTATTATGTACAGTTTATGGGGTCCCTTTCATGTAGTGGCTTTCAATATTGTAGTATTATTATTGATAATGTCACATTTGAAGGCGGTCTGCAGTGATCCTGGTGTTGTGCCACTACCGCAAAGTCGTATGGATTTTTCTGATATTTACACAGATAATCCAGAAGCAAAACTTGAATGTGATGAGAGAGATAATTGGACTGTTTGTAAGGGATGTGAAACCTATAGGCCACCTAAAGCACATCATTGTAGAATTTGTAAAAGATGTGTTAGGAGAATGGATCATCATTGTCCATGGTATGCTATAATTTATAGAACTATAAAGAATGTTTCCACTTTTGTAATTTCTTGAAATTAAACTAAAGTAAGAATTATGTAGTTATTATTGATAATATCATAATTATTTTTATTTATTTTAACTTCCTTTAATTTTTAGACCTTGCAATTAATTTGCATTTAATAAAACATAATTTTTAAACTCTAACATATTTTGCGAAGTATATAAACCTTGTTTTATATTTGAAAATCATTTATGATATTTTGCCATGTATTTATTGTTATTCTAAGCATATTATACATTATACATGAAGTAACATTTTTGTGCATCCATTTATAAAGTATTCTTTATAGTAATAAGTATATTTATAATGCTGTTGAAAGGATAAACAACTGTGTTGGGGAAAGAAATCAAAAGTACTTTATTCAGTTTCTGGTGTATGTTGGAATATTGGCCGTTTATGCACTAGGTTTGGTGATAACATCATGGATTGTAGATTGTTCCCAATGCAGTAATGACATAGCTGTTAAACAAAGTCGAATGTATGTGTATTTCATGTACTTAAGTATTACATTTTATTAATATGTATTTCTGATTGAAATATTTGTATTTAAATTGTTGCATTTTCATATTTTTCTTTTTTTTTTTTAAGAATTTAATTACAATTACAATCACAAGTGTATTTGGTTTTAAATTGCTATTTAAAAAGATTTATTTTAATATGAATACAAACATTTTCTGCTATAAAGAGACATTAATCAAAAAGTTTTTTTCTGCAGCTTACACTGTGTTATATTGGTTTTGGAATCAGCACTATTTGGCATGTTTGTCATTGCGATACTGGTAGATCAATTTCAAGGTATCCTGGGAGAAGAGAACACAGTGGAACGTATGCAAAATAACCATCATTATAAAAGAAACAGTTCACGTACTTTGATATTACTGTCTCAAGTTTTTGGTAAAAGTCATCCAATATTGTGGATGCTCCCTTGCCAAAATGCTCCACGTTATACTTTTAGGAAAGATGCATACTTAATTGATCACGAAGTTTAAGTGCATAAATTATACACTATTCTATTTTTAAATACAAATACTTCTTTTATGACTCCTTTCGTCATAATAAAGTAAAATATTATTTTGTGGTGTAAGGTTTTGGAAAGCAGGAGATTTATACATGTAATAATTATTACAAATATTAACACTAGAACATTCAGTATTGAATGTATACTTACCCTAAAATTAAAAATAAATTAGGTAAACCAAAAATGGTTTGACTGTTCTAGTGTTAAAAGCATCTCTTATTTAAAACTAGACAATTTCCAGCATTTTATTATTAATTTTTTTATAGAACCATATTGTTCTTAAAAATACCGTCATTTAAAATCATTTAAGTACAAAAAGAAGAGTGATGTAAGAAAAATTATCTTAAAGTGCAAATTAATATGTTATTACCATTCAATTTTATCCGCTTGTTTTAATATATGATATTCTTATAGTGCAAGATAAAAAATTAACACGTCATTTGTTACTTGATAGATCATTCCATAAGATTAAGTACTCTCAGTTGAATGTGCTTTTGAACTTAATACTCGTATAATTAAACCAAGTATTAGCAATTAAATCGAATATAATATTACCATATGAATATTTAATTAAATTTTAGTAAAACTTGTAAGAATGTGCATGTATAAAAAAATTATTCAATATATCTTATATGAAATTCTATAATGTTTCTAACACTTAACAAATTTCAGTGTGTAGATTTGAATACTAGTCTTAAATAACTTTCAAAGATATTGGAGAGATTAATTTGTATTAAAATTATGAAAACTACACAATTATAGATATTATGTTGTTATTATGTTATAGAGGTATGTTGTGTTAATTTTTTGTGCTATTTATATGTCAAATTAATATATACAAAGAAGGGTTACTATACATATTATAGGCAAGGAATAAAGTTCATGGAACTGAAATATTTTATCTAAGATAATAAAAATAAAATAATTTAAGTTTTTTATTTTGTTTATAAAAAGATTATTGAAAATGAGTTACACTTTGTATAAAGTCAATGCTTAAAGGCAAGCAGCCATTAAACCAGCAACATTTTCAAAATCAATTTTCTCTGTAATATTCTTAGTTTTGATATTTTCATCCTGATTGGCGATAAAAATAATGGATTTACCTTCTTCTTTCCATCCATATTTTTTTACCCAATGTTTTAAGGTGGTATCTGAAATAAATTATTTAAATATTGGAGTTTGTATTTGTATCGATTAAAAATGGTTTAACAAATATATGCTGTAACAAAGATACTTTGAATGATCTAATTTATATTTATTAATAAAATATTAAGAGTCATAAAATAAAATAATTTTTCAAATTGTTTTGATATATTTGCTTAATTGTAATATGATTATTTTATGATGTTGTAAATTTCATTTTAATTACCATCAACACCACCAAGAAGTTGTGCTAAAAGGCTTTTATCTATTGTCTGAAATGTAATTCCTACTACATGACAGACAAATTTTCTTATCGAGTCTTGAAATCCTACAATTCTATCACAAACATCAGACATAGCACGAATTTTGTTCCACGAATGTTGAAAATCACACTGCTCTAAAATATCTCCTAAGTACATAATATGGCTAATTGGTGTTTCCCCCATCTGTAAAAATATTATATAGTTCATTCATTATTATTGCCTTATAAATAAAAATAATACTAATTATTAAGTTGTAAAGAACAGATTAATGAGTGAGCAACTTACAATTCTCTCATTGAGAAGACATTTACATAAAACAAAATCAGTGTGTGGAAGATTAGTTAAAGCCTTTAACAATATCTGGCATGTAATATCCATGTTAAACCTATGTGGATTTAACTGGTATAACTTTAAAACTGCTAAGTTTGCCTCTAAATCATATGCATTTTCTCTTGACTGTATTTCAACATATTTTTCAAGAGTTGCTAAGTGATCTGGATTATATCTGTACAAAAATTTATTTTAATTAAATAACTTGTAAAAATCACTTGTAATTTGGTTATATATTTGACATATTAAAAGTAATACATACCTTTCAATACCTTTCAGCATACCAGCCACTGTTTGACGCATCGCCTCAGCCATTATGCTAAAGAAATTGTTGTTTCTCTGAGTACGTGCTTAAAAATAAACTGAATTATTTGTTTAACTCAGGAGAAACAATTCTTTTTAGGTTATACAATGTAAGTAACCCATTCACGCGGTGACAACGTTTCGCATGGTTACCAAATTTGAGAAAATACAATATTAATGCCAATCTTTAAAAACCACTGTTATGTAGAGAAACAGACTTAAGTGCCATCTATAGTTCGTAGTGATATTTGACACTGCACATGAAAAGAATATGAAATGAAATTCGAAGAATTTGACACTTTTCAGAACATAATAAATTGCATGTTTTAACAAACAGTATTGGTGAACTTGTTAATTATTGTATGTACAATAAAAATAATAGTATTACATTTACACATGCACATTCTACGAATCACTGTTTAGGAAAGATTAAAATTCCACAGCAGGTAACATTTCATTGGTAATTCGAAAGTTATAAACTGGTCCAGCCTGATAGTAAATATAACGGGCAAAATCATTTCTTTGCATGCTCTTCATAATTTTTTGATAAAAAAGCGATCTAGTTCACTCTATACAGTTTTATTATAACACTAAATACAATCATTTTATTACAGTTGTATAATACAATGCTAAGTAAAATTTGTCCTCACATTAGCTGCAGTACGATTGTCAACAGCTACAGTTAAGTTCATTTTTTCAACCATATCGTCCGAAGAGTAATTCTATTGAGTAGTAACAGAAATATTAAAAATGAAAAGCAAAAATTAACGATTTTTCTTTTTAATTACAGAAGTTTCGTTTGCGGCGATCACTTGCAGACTTATTTAATAGAATGTTTCAGTAATAATAATAAATGTTAGTCCTAAAGGAGGAAATATGAACGAATCGCGATCAAGATAGAAATTTCTTGTAAATCGCGAAACGAAATAAGAAGATTAAGAGGTTTAGGTAACTTTACCGAATTCAAAGGTAGCTTAACTCGTAAAAAAAGATTTGACCCGCAAAGTATATTCTTAATGCGGTTCCCGCGCCACTTCCCGCACATCCTCTAGTCATTGGGGATGCTCCCCTCTGCCGTTCTGACCGTTAACGAGCAATCAAATCGCCTACACTCGCGCGCAAAGTATAAAAATTAGATATAGTAAGTTTCCTGTTTCCTGAAAAAATTTCGACCGTCCTAAAATCACTCGAATCATTTTCATCCGATACAAAATCGACATCGAGTTCTTATCATTATCAACGGTAAAAGTTCCAGGTATAACTTTTTTCTACAATTTATTGGTAGATTAATTACAAGATTATTTAAGGAAATTCGTTTTGTTTTTTCAGATACGAGTTCCATTTACCGGATCGAAAAGTAGTTTGTGCGTATACCAGCTGCTTCGGGATTTGTATGAGTTAATGTCGATCATCCTGATGATCTATATTACAGAGTGTACCCAGAACGGATGTAGCGATAGATCGGTGTCACGTGAACCCTCCGGATATACTAGCTTCCTAGTCTTGCTCACCTACTTTATCGTGCTCTTCCATTTCGTCGGAAAGTGCAGAAATTTGATTTGGAAAAAGGAAGGAAAACATCGGGGAGTAAAAACCATAACGTTTTACATTAATTTCTAATAAAAATATTCTAAAACGTTTCTCTTGCAGGGGATATGATGAATTTATAATTTGCGAGGATTGAAATTGTTCAGGGTCAGTTATAGTGGATAAGATTTTTTATATTCCTAAAATTAGACTCTTCAGATAATTAAATGGATTTTTCCAATCATTTCTTATTATTCTTTTAGAGTAGTTATTAGTAAATGCGCCCAGGGAGGTGTAGTGCATGAAAACACAAGTTGTGTACACTAATGGCTAGCGTTGGATACAACAATCTTGCTACATAGCCGCGAGTGGGCTGATAGGAATGGAGGATTCTTGAAATTAGCGATATAGAAGAAGCTTTACATAGAGCGCTTCAAAGTTTGTAAGTTTGTACATGTTGTAACTGAGAAGTTTCTCTAAGTTAAAATCATTTTATCTGCCCACCGTTTCAGAGGATGTGTCTCAAACGACAGTCGTCTGATACCATAATCTCAAGTTAATTAACTCGGTTCGCCTCAATATAAGACGACGGAATCGAGAGTGGATTTTGGAAAATCATCATTAGCGGATAAAGGAAAACGGTCAGCCAATATACATGCAAATGCACGGCGGACAATAAAGAGCACAGCTTCGTCGAGATAGCCGTCAACTTGATGATGATATACTGTTGCGATCTTGGTGACCCTCTTTCTCCTTGTTTTCCTCGTCCCCCGTTGCCTCCCGTACACTGCTTACCGGCACGAGTGAGCGAGCGCGCGCGCGGAATAAACGCGTGACACCGATGTAAACGGCAAGGGTGGACCGGGGGAAAAAAAGGAAAAGGGGGATCCCCCGATTTCGTACCCCCGATATTTTAGCTAGTTCGCCGTCGAAAGCGAACTCCCGATTCCAGTTCTGAACGGGCCGGCTGAGCATTCGCATCGTGCATCGGGACAGGTCCGACACAGATCACCGAAAGTTGACAGAAAAATCGACGAAAGGAACAGACAAAGGGAGAAACACGTTTTCTCGTCGTTGATGTAGATCGTGCGGAGTAATCGATGATCGTAACGTCGCTGGAACCGTCAGGATCAAGAGATCACACATTGGCTCTTGATCGCTGAACAGTAGTGTGACATCTCTCGACCATCCGACTCGACCCGGAAATGTCAACCGATGCGTGAAGGATCAAGGGTGTGCAGTGCAGTGCATACTTGATTTTTGAAAGGAGGAAGTTCGAAGCACGACATTTCCCGCGCTACGACACCGGAAATTCGCGAAGAACCACCGTGATCACGGAAGAACTGCGTTCGAAGCTAGGATAGTATCCTGGGATCGATAGTCGGTTACAATTAGGTTTGTATAACATTGTTTTATCGCGAAAGATGAGGAACAAGATGTTGATGAATGATGACACGTGTCTGATAGTTTAACGCGCGATTTTTGAGCCCTGCCATTGACCGAGATACGAACGTCGTTCGTTGGGAAGAAAATCTGCGCTGCTGATTTAAGAAGAGTAATTAATGGTAAAGCGAAGAATTCAAGATCATAGCAATGTCGATTATGCGGAACAACGCATTCTCGGCTAATTAGAATATAGCTGTTTTTTATGAGCGTGGAAGAGGAAGAGGGAGTCAATAGATCAGCCGCGAAGGGGCCAGGGAAGGATGAGCTTTAGGGGAACGCGTACGGACTCGGATATTCATTACACGGTACCCCAGCCGGACATTCGTATTTAACTATATCTCATCGATTTTACTTTTGCGTTTTAATTCTTCCTTATCGATTTTTACGCCTAGCACTAATTGTCCACTCTGCCGCAGAAAAGATCCTTGAGTTCATCAGGTTGTTGTTAAGTTTCAGCAGTACTTTTGAATCTTTGATTATTAGTTGATAAGAATAAACAAATAAGAGAATATGTTGTTGAATGTAATTTTCATTAAATTTTTTAAATTATTGTCGAATTTTTTTATAATTTCTAAAGACAGTTTTCTGTAGTACTAAGAAAAGTTATTTGTTAAATTATTTGA
Source organism: Coelioxys conoideus (assembly GCA_947623535.1). NCBI lineage: Eukaryota > Metazoa > Arthropoda > Insecta > Hymenoptera > Megachilidae > Coelioxys > Coelioxys conoideus. The sequence goes on along the minus strand of OX392457.1, from coordinate 12,208,740 downwards.
ATACGCAATTAATTCTTGACTTTGTTACATTTTTTGGCTGTGAAATGCGATAACTTTTTACCTTATATTCGAATAAAGTTTTGTTTAAGTTAATCGTTTTACGGTAACATTGTCAATTCTGGAAGCATTCCCAGACTACTTATAATATGCAAACATAGCTTTTTTAAGTAAAACTCTGTCTTAATGATGGCCAGATCAACAAAATGTCCATTACTGCTCTATGCTTATTTCAATTTTAAACAAAATAAAGAAACAATTTGTTGAAATTATTTTTTATTTTATTTGAAGTTAAATGCGACTAAGTGTGCTCTAAACACTGGTACGGCTGCAAATGAATCATTGATGAAGTTTATGAATTATATGAAAGATGTTTCAGCACTTCCTAACTTGTAAGCTTCTTAATGAAATAACATTATACCACATTTGATTTATTAAACACGAATAACATTTGAAAAATTACACCAGGCAATGCTGAAATATTCTATACACATAAAGTTTAAACATTTCATCAAAAAATCTCCATTAATTTGACAATTTAAAACATTGGATACAAGGCAACAAAAAACAAGCTTGTTATCATTGGTATTCATTATGAACAGTACAGAAGAAAACAAGTAGAATCTGAAGAAGATTACTGCTTATTCTTACCAATAAATTACCACTTATTGTGAATATTACTAAAATTTAGTTTATCACCGTAGCTAGGTCGAAATAGCCTTCCAATTTTCTTTTCAAGTTCGACAATTTAGTTCAATGCCAGAATCCAGTTTCCAGTCAGCTGGTATCCCTGAATTTCAAGGTGTAATAGCTTTCCGCAGATTTTCCACGCGACGAAACGCGAATCGTATCCGGTTCCGAAAAAAACTCGGTCGAGCTCATTTTCTATAAATCACCTCCTTCGGAAGAACCTTGAGAACAGAACAGCTTGCAACGTGTCCGACAAATTATCCTCGAGTAATTGAAAGAAAGAGGGATCTAACTAGTTCTAACATGTTTCATTGTCGACAGAAGCACTGTTATGTCTTCGCGGTAGTTCCGCGACAAGTGGAGGAACAGTCGAGAGAGGTCATCGAAAGAGAAGGAACCTTTTTACGGCGAACGAGAGAAATTCAAAATGACGGAAGCGTCGAGAGAACCTGAATTAGCGGATCCAGAAAATTCGGACAAAACTGTGTTGAATCTGGTACCTTCGTCGAACAAATCAAAACCGCTACCAGAACGTGGTACATGGAGCACCAAGCTAGACTTCATTTTGAGCGTGGTAATTTTTTCGTTCTCTTCATATTCTTCATTTATCGACGTTCACGATGCTAATTGAATATTATCCAAAGGTTGGTCTGGCGATCGGATTGGGAAACGTCTGGAGATTTCCATACTTATGTTATAAAAATGGTGGCGGTGCTTTTTTAATCCCGTATTTCTTGACCCTGGTACTGGCCGGTATTCCAATGTTTTTTATGGAACTGGCACTTGGACAAATGCTGACAGTGGGTGGACTTGGAGTTTTCAAAATAGCACCACTTTTTAAAGGTATTGGATACGCGGCCGCGGTTATGTCCTGTTGGATGAACGTTTACTACATTGTTATCCTTGCTTGGGCTATCTTCTACTTCTTCATGTCCATGCGTAGCGGTAAGTTCATTTGAAAGATCGTAACATTTAAATTTTACTATTTTAATATTGGTGCAATTAGAATTTCAGTTTGGAGACCACTTGAAACTTCATAGTCTTGCTTAGTGTGTTTAAGGTTCCTTCAGGAAGTTCTTCCCAACATTTCACTAACATTGTCTAATTTTGCTAAGAGTCTATTGACTCATTAAACCTGTATCTCATCTTTTCAATACTTAGTGAAACATTAGGAAAGAAAGTTTCTGCTTGTAGATAAAAACCTTGGTATTAAGTATGAATTAAGAAAAAAAGATGAAATAATGATTTTCTCTCTGTTCGTAACCAGAATTGCCATGGGGTAGTTGCAACAATTATTGGAACACAAAGAACTGCGTAAATCCTTACGACAGAGACTCTCTGGTATGCTGGAATCAGGTTGTTAGACGCCGTAACGTGGTCAAAATGTGTACCGTCAATGATGTCAACATGACGATCACAGAGCTTACTGATCCGGTGAAAGAATTCTGGGAGTAAGTCGAACGCGAAGCTAAGACTACACTAATAAGAAATATTTGATACAAATCATATATATTTTGCAGACGTCGAGCGCTTCAGATCAGCGAGGGTGTTGAGCACGTGGGGCACATCCGCTGGGAACTGGCTGGAACTCTTCTTCTAGTTTGGATTCTCTGCTATTTCTGTATTTGGAAAGGTGTGAAATGGACCGGGAAAGTTGTCTACTTTACCTCTTTGTTCCCCTATGTTCTACTGACGATCCTTTTGATTCGTGGTATCACTTTACCCGGGGCTATAGAGGGCATCAGATTCTACATCAGTCCAAATCTTTCTAAATTAAAAGAGTCAGAGGTAAAGATGTATTTACAAATACTGTAACACAGAATTTAACATTTCAAATTTTAAACAAATGTTTAAATGCTTTAATTTTTGAGTCTCCAAATCCCCAAGTGTTCAAATTGAAAATTTCTAAATCATTGTCAAATGTTTTAGGTGTGGATAGACGCAGTCACCCAAATTTTCTTCTCGTATGGATTGGGATTGGGTACCCTGGTTGCTCTCGGCAGTTACAATAAATTCACCAACAATGTGTACAAGGATGCTTTGATCGTTTGCTCGGTGAACTCTTCGACGAGTATGTTCGCTGGTTTCGTCATATTCTCTGTGGTGGGTTTTATGGCTCATGAGCAACAGAAGCCTGTCGCGGAAGTTGCCGCTTCCGGTCCGGGATTAGCTTTCTTGGCTTACCCTTCAGCGGTTCTTCAACTTCCTGGAGCACCTCTTTGGTCTTGTCTCTTCTTCTTTATGCTTCTTCTCATCGGTTTGGATTCCCAGTTCTGTACCATGGAAGGTTTTATCACTGCCATGGTGAGTTTTTTTGACAAAGGCATTATTTGTAATGAAGTATATACATTCAAATATTTTTTTAATTCTTTATTGAAAAATTCTTTTCAAGGTGGACGAATGGCCACTACTGCTTCGCCGACGTAAGGAGATCTTCATCGCGATCGTTTGCGTGCTTTCCTATATTATTGGTTTATCTTGTATCTCTCAAGGCGGCATGTACGTCTTCCAAATTCTCGATTCGTATGCCGTTTCCGGTTTCTGTCTGCTTTTCCTCATTTTCTTTGAGTGCATCTCGATAAGCTGGGCATTCGGTGTCAACCGATTTTACGACGCCATCAAAGACATGATAGGATATTATCCTCTTATGTGGTGGAAACTGTGCTGGACCGTTACCACACCAATGATTTGTGTGGTAAGTTAATGACGTGATTTCTAGTAATCCTTAAAACAGTATGTTTAAAAATAATAACGTTTAGAGCAGGATTATATTAATTGGATGGTTGTTTACATTGTGCGACACGTAGAATTTCGTATGTATAGGTAATTTGAGCTGCATGACCAGAGGAACTAAACTACCCTAATCCCTAGGCTTCATACAGATTCTGAATTCTAGGGTTTAGGGTAGTAATGGTCAGAACAAGTGACGTAGATGCGCGGAAATTAAACATTTTCAAAGTTAATTTAGGAATTCATCTGAAATGTTTAAATTTTCAATCGATTACTTTAACAGGGTGTCTTCATTTTCAACCTGGTGCAATGGACACCAGTGAAATATTTAGACTATGAATATCCATGGTGGTCGCACGTGCTGGGCTGGATGACAGCATTATCCTCGATGCTCTGCATACCAGGTTACATGCTTTATGCTTGGATGACAACACCTGGGGATAGGTCTACGGTAAATTCACATTTTATCATTGTTTTCTAATTCGATACATCTCACGATTCGTACAGAGTTTAATGATCTTTTTTCGCGTATCTGTTTTCAGAAATTCAAATTGTTAGTACGAATAGAAGACGATGTAACAAGCCTACGAATGAAAATGGGTCAGCCATCCGTCGAACTGACACCACTTTAACTGCCACGGGTTCATTTCGATCCTAAAACGGATTTGTCGTCCTAATCTTTTATTATTTCCTGTCATTAATCTAACGAGGGTAACGGTGTAACGATATCATTCGATGATTGTCGCCTCTATGTAACTTTTTTGTTCTTTTTGTGTAAAATTACTTTTCTCGTCGATTCGAAACGAACCTTTCGTTGTGTTCCTGTTTGCGAAAAAACAAAACGACGTGTATTATTAAAATGAACTATTAATCGCCTAGGACCTAGACTAGACCTAGACTCTAGGTGATAATTCAAAGATTCTTATCTAACGGGAGGTCCCATCAAATTAGAAGGCGGCTAAAAGTGTTCAGAAATCGGGCGGTTAATGTTTTAGCTTAAGTGTATTTAATAATTTACGTGAGTACAAGTAATTATTGGCGTGCGCGAATAGTTTACTAACAAAGTTGAGCTTGAAAGAATGATCGATGTTGTTTTATTGTTCTCGAGAATGATTCAAGGATTCAGAACATCCTGTTCGAAACGTTGAAACTATTCGTGTAAGTCTGACAAATTTAGCTGCTAACTTACTCTAGTAATTGCTAACTTACTAGCAAATATCGGGCGTGTACCATAAACGAAAAAAAAACTATTGCACTCCTTGAATTTAATTATTTAAGTACACGTATATTTACGCTGCCATAATTAATATATATTCTATCGTTCGATCGATCGATAAGCCGAAATGTTTTTCTTTTTTATATGGTTACGAAAGTGTCTCGGTTTACGCGCGATTCTGCAGACGGTGTACAGTAGCGAGCACGTTAGTCTTCCTTAACAAAAATGGCGATATAGCGGAAGGGAATCCCACGACTTGTGGTTTTTATTTGGTACAGTTTCAAATTTACTAACTTCCAAATTTGGAAATTTAATAATTTGAGGATTTGAGAACTTGATAATGTAAAAATTGAGACACTTCTGAATATGTATAATTTTGCGAATTCGGAGTATTACTCTTATTCTTGTCAAAAGGAAGTCTACGTTGCATCCGAGTGTAGGTGCAAATAATATTAATAAGTAAAATTGTAGATTCGCGTAGATGAAGTATGGTAGTAGGTTGCATTACAAATAAAACAAATATTATTATTAATATCTATTGACCGATGAGTATTTCGAAATCATTTTGGAAATTAAATCTATTGTATATTTAATTGAAAATTATCAGAATTAGCTATTTTATTAGTATCTATTGTAGTAATGTACACAGCGTATGTTTCTTCTTGTAGACGAAGTAACTTCAATGTAAGAAACGACGAAAAATAGAAACAAAGAATCTGTATGTGAAATCTTTTTGGTAAATAAAGATAAGTACCAAAAATTATTTTGTTAGTTTTTGATTTAAAGTGTACGTTTTCTGTCTTTTTGATCTATAGCTGTGAGTATTCCATTATATTAGGTGTAAGGCTTTCTTTTATAATTACTAAACATTCTAAATTTCTAAATTTAGTAATTTACGAATTTCAAATTTTCAATTTAAGATCGTATCAAATAGCAGCCAATCAAAACTAGGCATTGGTTTATCTTGTTTCGTCGTCTCACAATGGCTTCTCCATCCTGCAGGATATGGTCTGTTCCTATATGTATGCCTAGGACCATGATTTTTTAAAACCCAAGATGGCAGAGTGGTTGATCTAAAGGGTGTAACCATAAAAACTGAATCCTATTTACGTGTACAGTTTCCATATCAGCAAAGAAGTGATGTTTTTATGTGGGTATAAAAAGTAATGAAATCTTCAGTAGTATAATTGTATGCTTTTTTCCGGGTGAAATTCCGTGGGGAAATAAATAAAACTTGCTGTATTAATTACAGTAAATAAATAACATGATAGAAAAGAATGAAGAAAACACCGAAAGTGATAACAATGTCGTTAGGATAAGGGTAATAGCCGATAAAAGAACATTTTTAGAGAAACAATTTCTTCAGGTAATATTGTTTATAATTTTATTTATATTTTACTTAGTAATTCAGTATTTATTAACGTTTATTTTAAGGTTATGTGTATTGTACTATTTTTATTAGAACCATTAGAATTCTAATTTTATTACCATAATGATCTATAATATTTTTTTTATTCATTTGTTATATGTAATTAATTTCAAGGTTCAAGAAGAAATTAAAATATGTTTTGCTCAACTCGCACAGACGTTATATGCTAGAGAAAAACAACTTTTGCGACAATCAGAAGCAATTTACAGGCAGCAGATATCTTTGGCATTATCCAGCCAAGAAATTCTTCCTCCATCTGTAGCTGTATTAGATGAGAAAAATTCTCTTGATGAGCAAATTAAACAATTCGGAAGAATAGAACTTACAGGATCTAATTCAACAGCAATAACTACTTTAGAACCATATAAAATTCAAGAATACCAAGATATTAGCAAGGATCATGTCTGCTTTGATAAGTCTATCAAAAATACAGGATTCAATCCTTCTGATACAAAAACTGAATTTTCTGTTGCAACAGAAAATAAAAATATGCAAAATACTTCTTGTGGATTGAAGACATCTAGTGTAACAAACATGATAGGAAATAGCAGTCAAATATTTGATTTCCAAGATAAAAATTTTCAAGAAGATCTTAACTGTTCTTTGAAAATGGATATAGAATATCAAAAAAATGACTTTAATCAAGTCCTTGATACAGATCAACAAGAAATTGGAAAGAGTTATAAAAATTCAGGAAAAAATGTTATAGAAGAACAACATAACTCTTATGGGCACACAGAACAAGTTCAACAGTGGTTGGATCAAATACTTCTAGAAACAGAAATAGAACCAACCATTCATGAGGTCGAAAAGTTACCTGAAATATCAGATACTTATATCTGTACAAAACTTCAATTAGAAACATAAAAATTGTATCTAACTAAGCAATTTACTCAACCCACCGTATAAGTTTGTACTGTGCATTTATTTTTAGTTTCTTCTATGGTAGAAGATACTTCTTTTTGGGGTTATTCATTCATTGTACTTGAATCATTCATTCTTACATTACTTTTCTCTATTTCTTTTATTTATTTGTACCTATGGTAATTAATTATGAAATGATCTTTCATAATTAAAGACCATAAGTACTATTATTGGTTAAGTATATCATTGGTACTTTCATTGGTACTAAGAATCGACTAATTGTTATCGTCCTTGCGTTTGTAATTATAATTATAATATTTTAAAACAAGAGAGGGACAGTTTAATTTAACTTTATTTATATAATATGCATAAGTAATGATATTAAAATAATTTAAAACGAATTATATGCTAATATCATGATATCGGTAACGTTACAATATTTTAAATTAATAAATGTTCAATAATTATCATTTTATAATTATTATTTTAAATAATTGTATCATTTTACTTACCAGTGAATAAAAATCGTTTTTATTTTATATGATTTCTTTTGTTCCATACTTACGTTCTATCAACAAAAATAAAATTTAAAAAAAATAACACTATAAACAGGCTATAAAAACTGGAAAAATATAATCAATGTTATAATTGAACAGTAGTTATATGCATATCCCTTAACCTTTTATTACTTAATACACTTCATACTTCATGCAACATTTCGATTTTTTTATGTACATCTACAAATTGCTATTTGTTTAGTAAATACCAACAAGTGCAATCTGAATCCAAGATATATTCAAAATCCATGTTAAACAAACATATCAGCGCATGTGTGTGGTTAAATTTATATCTAATTGTATTTCTAGTTTTATTAAAGGTTTAATTACTAACAAATTTATACAGTATTCAACTTATCTGTCGTATCATTTTTTTATATTTGTAGTAAATCATTGGGTAAATTAGTTTGATTATTGACAGTTAGTAGAAAAAATAATTGAGCACCTTTGTATAGTTTATTAGTTACTAAACAATTAAATAAGTACAGATAACCACCACCTTTTGTATGTACAGACGCCAGCGTAGTAGTGTCAATTGGGAGTTTATGTCCAGCATCAGGATTTTGTTTTCCAGGAACCGACTTGTTAGCAAAAAATCTGCGACTAGGATCAAATCTGGGTCATAAGGGAGAAAATGGGTTGTGAATATACCTCCCCTGGAACCTCAGAATTATAGATTTAATCCATCATTTTAACGATACTTGGTAGAAGACCCAGTCTTCGAAGAAAGAGGGTACAAAAGCGCTATCTTTGGTAAACGTTACGGGTATACAGAGCTGTGAGAGTACTTCCTCGTACATCTGTAATGATTCTGGACAAGAGGCTCCATTACCCTTTATAAGAAAAAGTGTTGTTAGCTACAACTTTCAAAATTCAAGTAGGATATTAGTAAAAATGAATATATACACATAAAGAACTGAAATTAAATTATTCTGTTCAATTATAATATTTCTACGCACATGAGTCATATATTTTCCTGTAGGCTTTAAAACTTTCATTGAGGAATTTAAAATCAGTCTGATGAAATCCCATGCATCCCCATGTGGTGTAGTACTAATTGGTATGTCTGTAAGATCACCAAAGACATAATCAAACTGTCGACCTTCTTCTATCATATGTGCCAAAGTCTTCGCACAATCTCCAACAATAATCTATAAATTTGTGATGTTTTATTAGCAATTTTTGTCATCTCACATTAAGCTGTTTAAAAAACAATTTTCTTGAAACCTACTTCATAGTTTTCTCCCTTTCTTTTATCCAAACAATCTCCACATATGCTTCTCATATGCTGACTACAGGCTTTTATGACAATATCATCGATCTGAAAATAAAAATACTCTCTTTAGTAAGTAGTAGTGCGCATTTTTATCATATATATTATAATGTACTATTTGATGTTTTTAAATAAATAACTCAACGCACTTCTAACATAGTGACGAATTTCGGTTTCTCCTTCAACAATTCCCAAAGTAAACCACCATCTCCTCCCCCTAAAATAACTATCTCCTTCCCTGTATAACTCTCTTTTCCACGTTGCATTAAAGTTTCTGTATATATAAGGTCTGCTTCAGATATATCTAAAAATATGATTTATTATTACAAGTTTTGTTATTGCTCAATTCTGAAAGATTTTAAGTCTATATTCAATTATTTCAGGAACATAACATTCCTTTATTTCTTACTTTGTAATTCGTCAAGGACCAACAGATTTCCTAGTGACTTTGAATGGACAATTTGCACTTTTTGATAAGGAGAACGTGCTTCAAAGATCAATTTATCTATGTCATATTCAAGTAGTCTATCATCTTAAAAAAAAAAGAAGAACTTTATAATAATCTTAAAAAATTTAAAGTTAAAATAACTGCATAAAGAAGCATTTAATAGACACATGCGATGCAAAGCGCAAATCTGTAAAGAAATAATTCATTTTTACATATAAAGTAAAAATAATAAAAACAGGAGGATAAAAGACTCAGAAGTTTTATATGTAGATCACTAAAACTATAATATTAATTATCTATCACTTCTTAAGTATGTGCTCCTAATATACATAAATTAGATACTCAAAAAGGTATGTGAAATATAAGTATGAACATATAAGGATGGTAAATTCCATAAAACTTTAAAAATGTTTGATGTTATGTTTTGTAGTTGCTGTTTTTTCAGAAATTATTGCATTCATATAGATACTGCAACAAAAGTGACAAAGCAAATAAGAATAAATAGTACGAGTGATTTTTTTTCTGTGAAAGGAAATGAAAATGATGCTTCAGAATGGAAGTACATATGCATGAATGACTAAATCAAAACTAAGATGACATATAACATGGATGTAAAAACTATAAGGTAATAAGATTGCTATCTTCGCACGTGAAATACTGAAAATAATGTCAGTGTTTATGGCACAGAAAATTAACAAGTAATCGAATGAGTAGACCAAAGCAATTTTCGCGTTTACCGCGTATGATAAAATAAAAAAAATTATGCGGACATAGTATTCCGCTTGTATCGTAAACAGAATAATAAATAAAAAACTCACCGGCGGTAGGAAAGTATCTCTCAAAAGGTCCGCCGCGTTTAATCGGTGTAAGCGCGTGCGATCGCGTAGAGGCTGCTGCCGCCTGCAACGCTGTCTCCAATTCTCTGGCCAACTAAAGGTGGCCATGACAAGCGAACCGACGAATAAAAAAAAACAGAAACTATCTGGTTAAACCAATCGTAACAACTCTCCTTTCACGTATGAATCAAGAGTCATTTTGAAATCCCTTTGCCGAAAAACTAAAAAGAAAGATCGGGAAGAAGTCGACACTGACCGGGAAATAAAGTAACCAATCGGAGCTGTTGGTGTCTTTAAAGTGCAACGAAAACAATTCGCATGATGGTAAGGTGCTATAGATAAACTAAGTATGGAAACTAATTGGGGAAGTGGTTTCTACCTGATAGTGTCAGATAGAGGTCATATATGGTTCCTCGCCTTACTGGTGGCAGGCGCTTGCTGCGTTGGCTGTTCAGAGCCATCGCAACGTCCGCTTCCAGGTATCGCCACTGCTACAAGGTCCTCTTTGTTACGCGTGTTTCTTCCGCATATAGTAAAATTTCTACTTATTTCTATAATAGTAATCATCAAACGATGATCTTTTACAATATATTTATCTTGCAACCGTTTCAATATCAAAAATTGCTACACGATGACACGAATTGTTTTGATAAATGCTTCAGCTCATTTTTACATACTTTTTCAAAGATATATTCAGTGCAACTATCCTTTCGTATCATTAACTGTTATGTAACAAGATGTACCTTGTAATGACCCCATGTTTGAGAGATACAAAAGCTGACTTTGTTTCTGATAGCCATGAAAGGCAAATAAATATTGTGAAATTTGCAACTAGATATTGCAAAATGATTGTTATACTTTACATAAAGGACTTTACCTCAAAATCCAGAAGTGCCTCCTCATCATCTCTCTTGTAATATTCAATGTTAAGGGTGATCAATCCTTCAGTATATCCACGAATAGTGATTAGACTACCTCTTGGGCCAGTATAGAGAATCAAAAGACTTCCATCAATGCTTGATTCAGTTAATGGCTTCAAACCATTAAAATGTTCCCCAAGGACATTGGCAATTGCTAATTTTAGATTTGAACGTTTCTCAACATCTACTATAACATTTGGTGGAACTGTGAAGTCAAGAAGCACTGTGTGGGCAACCATTGTTGTAAATCTAAAATAAATTTTACTATTTATTATGCTATATTTGTAATATATTTTTTCAACTTATCATTAAATATGAGTTAAATATTAATACCTGTTTATTAGTATAAAATTATAATAAGATTAAGGAACCCTTATTTATGCAATTCCCATCCAAATCCTTGTAAGCATAAAAGTAAATTAGGTTTATAGAAAATTTCGTATCTATTCAGTTTCTAGGAAGTAGAAAAAGAATTATTAAGGTTATGTTACAACACACTGCACACACAAGGGTAAATAGGTTAAATCGACTTAAACCAATATTTCAATTTAAACAATCAACTAATTAATCTCGTAAAGAATTACGTAAATGAATTTTCTCTTCAATGTAAAAATAACTTTTAAGTTATTTTATTTTAATTAGGATGATCAAAAACTGTATACCGTATACGTTTCTTCTATTACAAAATAATATCAATGAAATTATGTATCTATCTCTGAATAGCACTTTTAGAGAAAAGAACGTGATTCTAACATCCATGAATGTTATATTGAAATTGAGTGTAAAATGAATTTATATAAATGAAAGATGTAAAAATTATTCAGTATTCATTGTTTAATTAACCTGTCATTAATAATATTTACAATAAACAAATAGTAGTATAATAAAATATTTTTAATTTTATTCATATTAAAATAAAAGAATGATATTTGTTAGTTTATCACTCACTATAATACTGTAAACATTAATGAGTATTGTTAACACATATTAGTGAGATTTGTTAATACTGTAAATGAAGACAGAAATTATACTCACAAATTACAATATATAATTCTTGATTACAAGAATCTATAGTTTGTAAGATAAAAATGCATCCGTGGCACAAGTCGTAGTGTTACACTGTGTGCGTATCAGTACTACCAATTGTTCGTATAAAAAAATTCCTAGACGATTTAAAAATGAAAAAGAGGTTCTTCTTGCAATATGACATGCATCACATTGAGTTAAATTAATTACTAAAATTATTTAATAATTTATATAATTTTATAAATCATATAAGTAATTCAACTATTTCAGAAAATGTATGGATTTATTCAACTATATTACAAAATAGCTTATCATAGTTTATAATTGGTATCTTAATCACTAACATTGTCACCCTGATTGTTATCTTCTCTTTCACTTTCTGAACCACTTCCGGAATTCGATTCTTCGTCCGAATCTTTAAGAACTTTACCTTTAATGTTCTTTTTCGGTCTTAAGGTTTCAAAATCTGAACCTTCTTCATCTGATGAATATATATTTGACGCTAAAAAATATAAAGAGTATAAATAATTGGTTATTTCAAGAAAAATACTTAATTTATATACAACTTACCTTTGACAGGAATATTTATTCCTTTCTTATATTTATTCTTAATCGCTGCAAGGGAAATTGCACCCTCATCATCTGAACCATCATCATGGTAAGCATCACCACCATATCCACTCACAGATCTTCCGGTAGTTCCTCTACCTGCAGTACTCTTTTTTGTTTTACTTTGTACTCTCATTGCCATACGTAGTTTCTCTTCTTCTTTCTACAAATAATTACAGGAATTTTTAATATAATGATTGATTTTCAATCTAATACTGTATACACATATCTATCATAATAATCTAAGTAAATAAATATAACTTACTTTAATCATTTCATATCTATTTTGATCAGGATTGGTTCCTACTTGTGACAAAACCTTTATACCAGAAGTTTTTTGTGATCGGTCTGCCAGAGACATAGTCATTTTTCTATGAGTGAAAGATTCTGTAGAATGTGGGCGGAATGTCAATTTAGTTCTGAATACTGCTTGACCTTGGAGACCAGTTCCTTGACGAATATAAAGATGATTATGATCGCCTTGAAGTGGCTGTTTGTAAACGTCAAAAATTTCGGAACCCAGGTGTAAAGACATACTACCATCAGACCATTTTACAAATCTGGCATTACTTTCCTTAACAACTTTACCCTCATCATCAAAAACTTCTCTCCATCGAAGTGTGTTTTCAACTTTTAACTTTAGTCTAGCTCGCCCTTCTTCATCTAAAGTTTCTTCCTCATCAATTTCATCTTCATATGTTTCTGTATCAAATGGTCGTGTTTCTACAGAAAGAAAATTTGGAAGCTTTACAAAATGTATTTCACGGCCCAAATCTGTTGAGATTTTAGGAATTTCTACATCGATTCTTGTCTCTGGTGGAGGTTCAGGTTCTTCTTCTTTTTCTTTATCCACATCCTAAGTAAATTTAAAAACAGTGATCAATCATAGTTCTTTTACCTGCAAATGTTTCAAGAGCAATATTCAATACATACATCTTCTATAACTGCTTGACTTGGACCCTCACCACCACTATCGGATCTATCTGGACTTCTGCTTTTGCTCCTACTTCTACTTCTGCTTTTACTTCTGCTTCTACTTCTACTTCTACTTCTGCTTTTACTTTTGCTTCTACTTCTGCTTCTACTTCTACTTCTGCTTTTACTTAGACTTTTTTCTCTCTTCCTTTCTTCTTTCTCTTTCTCATCATCTGTACTGATATCACTAGCATCTCCAAAGAGAGCATCTGCTGTTGGAGCTAAAGCTTCCTTTTCTGCAGGTTCACTTTCTGAATCTGTATCTATTAGTGGTTTCACTTTTTTTACAATATCTTCTGATTCAGATGCAGAAGCACTATTCTCTTCTTTTTGAGCGGGACTTCCTTCTATGTCGCTATCATTTGATTTTATACTATCTGCAATATAATGATACACATAATTTAATTTATTTTAAGTACAAATATTAATTGACAACATTTTTCATTTACATACCCCTTGTTTTTACAGACTTTTCTGATTCATTATCATCCTTATTTTCTTCAGAGTTGTCTGGTTTTTGTTCAGAATCAACATCTTCGGTTGTTACAAAATCTGGAGAATTTACCATTCTAAAAGGTACCGATAGTTAATAAAAGAAATTATTTTTTATTGATTTATAAATTACATGAAATTACTGAGTTCAACAGTAACTGTTATTTACAGAAACGTTATTTCGATTATACCCATGAAAAATTAAAAATATGTCATAACAATTATATAAAATAACGATTCTTTAAAACTATTTAGAGAACTAAAACCAGCATTATAATAATTTTCATTACTCTTTGTATACAAAACAGTCTACTAACTCCTCCAATTTTAATCTTTTTGGCGTTGTATTGTTTAGTTGAATACAGTAAGTCTGTCTCGCTCTAACCTCTTAAAAATCAAAGAATAGCAAATTGTTCTACGCGGAGCTGTACATTCAGGAGCAAATTTGGTTTCCCTGGGGAAAATGGCGACGTAGTGGAACCGATCCCCACTACTGTCTTTTGTACAAGAGTATTGACAAGCGTTATGCCTAATATACAATTGACATTCTAAAAGACGATAAATAATATAATTATCTCAAATACGTGCATATTTCCAAAAGCAAGCTTTTTATTGCACAATTTCTGTTTTCAAAGGTGATACCAGGAACTATTTTACACTGCAACTTAACGTTACTTGTAATTGAACTTTACATTACCATTTATATTCATAATGAAAGCAGTGCAGTGATTTAATATATAAAAGCTACATGAAAGACAATAGCTTATTGTGGAGTAAACAATTGAAAAAGTTGAAAGAATATTGGAAGTCACATATTTATATTTATTTTGTGATTTAAATTTTCGCGCGGACGATTGAAATACACTGTTAACGCCAGCTACCGGTCACACTTGGAAATACAGAAACAAAAAATAGCATTTTTTGGTAAAACAAAGCCTTTTTACGCTTCGTTCACGCTCTGCAATTGTTTTTCGAGCGTCATGAAGTTAGAATAATAACTTTACAGTGGGTACGAGGCATTACATTCGAAAATTAAAAATATTGCGTTTTATGGACCTCGAAAAGCTTAGCCATCTAGCGGTGGAAGGTGGGAACTAAGGGAACTAAATTTCGGTATGCAACTATTCCATTTATCGAGTGCTTCAATAT
The DNA here is from genome assembly GCA_947623535.1 of Coelioxys conoideus. Taxonomy (NCBI): domain Eukaryota; kingdom Metazoa; phylum Arthropoda; class Insecta; order Hymenoptera; family Megachilidae; genus Coelioxys; species Coelioxys conoideus. The sequence goes on along the minus strand of OX392457.1, from coordinate 12,193,529 downwards.
CTTTACACCTCTAAAGCATTGAAAATCTTATTAGTGTTGCGTTTTGGTGCAGTTTGACCTTATTAGCGTTACTTGAAGCTAAAATATAAGCATAAATCTAGTTCCCTCGAAAATGAAAGGGTCAGCGCCATCTGGAAAAAATGGCGGAACTAATAAATGAAAATGGTTCCTGCTTTCTACCGCTAGATGGCTAAGCATTTTACAGTCCATGAAATACAGTTTAAAAAATTGTTTTTCCTGACGTTTTCAGCGCATTATTATGACATTATTTTAGCTCTATTACGATCGTAGAGTGGTTTCCTCGTTCTAGAAACGCGTAAAAGTTGTTTATTTTAAAGAAAAACGCGATTTTCTGTTTCGCTGATTTCTCCGGCCACCGCTAGATGGCGCCATATGTCCCGTTTTGGATCGTATTCAGTTAATATTAATTTTTTTGGCATAATTCATAGTTATACTTATCAAATTGCTTGAAAGAAGTGATACTAATTTGTGTTATAATGTTTTTAACTAGTTCACAATTCAGGAGAGCGAGTAAATGAAAAAACTGTATCCTCATTTTAGTTCCATTAGTTCCTACGTTTCACCGCTAGATGGCTAGGCATTTTGAGGTCCATAAAATGCATTATTTTTAATTTCCTAATATAATGCCTCGTATCCCGCGAAAAGTTATTTTTCCGACTTAGTGACATTCATAGAATAATCACCGAGCATCAACGAAGCGTGAAAATGCTTTGTTTGGCCAAAAAATGCTATTTTTTGTTTGTGTATTTCCCCGCGCGACCACTAGATGGCGCTAGCAGTACTCTTTCCGGACATCGGGCGCGAAAATACATATATTTGAAAAGTGTGTGCGATAATGACTGCATGCAAAATGTTTTTCACTTCTTAAATTAATTACTTTAGAATAAACTGTTGCGTTTTATGTCTTCATCACATGCTAAACTTGAGTGTAAAGTTCAGTTATACGAAGGACGTTAAATTACATGCGTTCTAATGCAGTTCCTAAAAAAGTTTTGCTGGGGCGAAAAATGTATAATAAAGTTAACGCTTTTAGAAATTAACATGCATTTGAAAAATTTTATTAACGATTGATTATGAAAATGTATGTTATGATTGAGGTATGATGCATGCCAACGCATAGATGTTATTGGGGGTAGAAATCTATTCTCCTCGGCAGCCACTTTCTCATCTGTGATCTTAGAAAATAGAATGATTCGATAACGATGAGGGAGCTATAAATATCAACGATAGTTATAATAATAGAACAAGAAACAATTATCCAAGTGAACGATTATTTCAAAACAACTTGGAACAATTTAAATGTTTGCAACTGCAACAAAAAAGAATGACACGATATATAAAATATCGCGATATGTGCAATATGCGCATAAACGCGTGACACATATTCAAATGTCAAAGCCACGGTTATTTCGCGTTCATCGAAAAGGAAGGTGTCATCGAACTATGATGAATTTCTCATTAGCGCTATCAATTAATATGTCAAAACATATACAGATTACAATGAAAAGTATAAAGCGGCAAACTTGCTAATGAGTAACAGGAGTATAGGTGTTACTTTTGTTCGAGTGTTACAAGAACTATTGGCTCGCAATTAATTTCCGATAAGGATAACAATTTATCATTGTAAAGCATTGAAAACCGTGCAAGATTGGTTAAGCTGAACTTTGTTCTGCCGGCCACTTGCACGTTTTATTAATTACGAATTATTATTTCAATCTTGAAGATTCCTTCTTCGAATATGGAAAACGACGCGTGAGTTGGCAACGTGGAGCGGCACTTAATAGATATCCGGCAATATAATAATAACAGGGGTCACTGTGACATGGACGAAACTTTTTTTTCTCCCAAGAATCGTTTTATTTCATCGTTTATTACCAGCGCGTTAATCGTTTAATCGTACATATTTTCGCATAAGATGTGTAGGATACAACAGGAACGGCGAGGGAAAAATTATTACACAAAGAAACGTGTATACGTTCGTACAAGGTCGTATTTCTATTCCCCTAAATAACTAAAATCATAATTTAAAATTTATGGCGTATAAAAATATTATCGTTAATATGATAAATTTAAGCAAATGCCAGTGTTCGACCATTTTTAATTTTTTGCGGTTAAAAATTTAGATGATATGTTAATGTACGAGTGTTAATACATCTTATGTGACGTTTCATACAATTATTTGATACAACAATGATTCACTATTTCAGCTAAAATTGTAAAATATAGTAAACATATTAAAACAATTTTCACATTCCATTTATTTGCATATTTGTTAAATAAATACAAAAATGTATAATTTCTAAGAAATATGTATTTACGATGTTTGTATTATCATGTAATATATTTAATATTAATGTGTTATTCGTATTATATACCTAAAATTTATTTGCAATTCTTATAGTACACCTATCTATGCACATTCTCTAATACACGATACACATAACAATAAACGATATTACAGCAGTCGAGCACGCTCGAATAGATGATACACATAATTCTCTAATAAAGCAATAAATCTGAAGGGAAGATAATTGCTTTGACCCGCTGAAAGCAACGCATTTATTAACAGCCCGATTATGAGAGCAACGTTTCCCGATGTGTATCAAGTGCGACCCAATTCACACGTGCCTCACGTATGGACGTTTGTTTTGCATACAACGTAATTGTCGTACAAAAGAAGAACCATTTCGTGCAAGACGTCTAGACTCTAGAGTCAACCCTGCTTTACACGATACGGCAACAATTCGGCTCTATTAGGCCAATAAAGTGTATCAAGGAAGAGGAATGCGCCCCGCGTCAATCGTAAATGTAATGCCGGTTAGTATGCCCTAGGATCATGCTCGACTTATGCGGGGTGCGGGTGGATAACTCATTTATATTGAACGGGACAGTACAATTTTGTCCGTTGGAGTCTTTCTTTTTTTTATAAAGACAAGTGTAATGGCTGGGGTTTGACATTACGGGTTTATGGTTTGGAAGAATATAAATTTATGAATTTTTCGATTTTTAACATCGAAATTTTCGAAGGTAGAAATATTGAGGGTTGTGGATTACAAAGGATAAAATTTAAAAGTTTTTAAACTGTGTAATTTGTAAAATATTGAAATCATTAAGTTTTGAAGTTTTCATTGTAATCTTTAAACTTCTATGTTGTTACATTTTTTAATTTTTAAGGCTGCAAATTCCAAATCTTGATGAATTACTGAATAGTGAAATTACGAAACTTTTGCATTCTTAATTTTCCAATTTTCTAAATTTTCGATTCTCTAATTTTCTACTTTCCGAGTTTTATAATTTTTCAGATATTTAATTCCACAAATTTTTCATTGTCTAATTGTCTAATTTTCTAATTATACAACTTTTCAATGGTCTAGATCTCTAATTTTTCAATTTAATTATTGTCCAATTTTTTGACTTTTCGATTGTCTAATTTTTCAATTATCCAAATTTGCAATTGCTACTTTCCTAATTTCTTAACTTTTCGATTTTCTAATTCTGTAATTTTCCACTTTCCTAGTGTGTCAAACATCCATCCCCAAATTTTCAAATTTTTCATTTTCAAGATTTACAAATTTTAAACCTCCAAATTTCTATATCAACAAATTCCCGAATCTTTAATTACTCAAACTTCCACATTTTCTAATTCACTAATACCCAAACTCCCAAATCCACGAATCCTTAAATCCTTAAATCTCCAAATCCTTGAGATTTCAAATTTTCGAACTCATCAAGTTCCATATTTTCTCATTTTTAAACTTATGAATTTCCCAAATTTCTCTAACTTGCGAAATTCCCATACCAAGTCCATAAATCGTCGGACAGATTCCTTCGACCCTTTCGAATACGATGATACCAACAATACATTATGAATGTTTAAATACGTTTCATTAAATATATAAATGAAATACAGGGATAGAAGTTGTTCACAGCTGTGTCAAGAAAACGTCGATCATTGAATTAAGATCCGAAATATGTTGGGCCGAGTTCTCCGGTTAGAGTGCCGATAGAAAGTGTTCTTAGAGATATCAACATCGCAATGCAGGTTAAAAAAGAAAATGTTAAACGTTGAACTATGATTTGAAATTCATCGGATAACATATTCGAATACACGTGCGAAGCGAATAAATCAAAATATGTCCGCGAAGCAAGACGGGCCAGAGGGATAATGTCAACTTTCTCGCTCAGCACGAGCGTAGGATTAGCAGGTTAGGCCAGATTAAGGATGTAACGTTTGTTGTAGGCGCATAGATCACGATGATGACCCGTAACGAGTACGTGTCGAGCGACAGGGCGATCATATGGGTACAGGGTACACCAAACAGGAGTGATCCGAGTGAGCGAGTGACTGAGTGAGTCGGAGGTCGGAGGAGTATATTGGCCATTTCCGCAGGAAGCCCTAGGTAACCTGTAACCGCCATTGAGGTTGGAACTAACGTGCCACAGATCGCTGTCGTTTCATAACAAGCTGTTCTGAATTCGCCTCCTCATAATCTCGGCGTGTTAATCGATTGGTCTTCGCCTTTCGAACGGAATTTTCTGTTAGTTTATAGCTTTCGCTCAGGACAACCCATAACTGCAGCTGATATGTAATAGCACCACACTTGGCAAATTTTGTGCTATCCTGAATTCGCATGATCTTTGTTTCGATGCGTTAATCCATTGCTTTTCATCTTTCGAACGGAATCTTCTGTTAGTTTATAGCTTTCGCTTAGCACAACCCATAACTGCAGCTGATGTGGAATAGCACCACCCTTGGCAAATTTTGTGCTATCCTGAATTCGTATGATCTTTGTTTCGATGCGTTAATCGATTGCCTTTCATCTTTCGAACGGAATCTTCTGTTAGTTTATAGCTTTCGCTTAGCACAACCCATAACTGCAGCTGATGTGGAATAGCACCACCCTTGGCAAATTTTGTGCTATCCTGAATTCGTATGATCTTTGTTTCGATGCGTTAATCGATTGCCTTTCATCTTTCGAACGGAATCTTCTGTTAGTTTATAGCTTTCGCTTAGCACAACCCATAACTGCAGCTGATGTGTAATAGCACCACACTTGGCAAATTTTGTGCTATCCTGAATTCGCATGATCTTTGTTTCGATGCGTTAATCGATTGCCTTTCATCTTTCGAACGGAATCTTCTGTTAGTTTATAGCTTTCGCTTAGGACAACTCATAACTGTAGCTGGTGCACAATATCACACCTAGGCAAATTTTGTGCTGTCCTGAATTTGTCTGATCTTAGTTTCGACACGATTGCTTTTCATCTTTCGAATAGAATCTTTTGTTAGTTTATAGCTTTCGCTTAGGACAACCCATAACTGCAGCTGATGTGTAATAGCACCACACTTGGCAAATTTTGTGCTATCCTGAATTCGCATGATCTTTGTTTCGATGCGTTAATCGATTGCCTTTCATCTTTCGAACGGAATCTTCTGTTAGTTTATAGCTTTCGTTTAGGACAACTCATAACTGTAGCTGGTGCACAATATCACACCTAGGCAAATTTTGTGCTGTCCTGAATTTGTCTGATCTTAGTTTCGACACGATTGCTTTTCATCTTTCGAATAGAATCTTTTGTTAGTTTATAGCTTTCGCTTAGGACAACCCATAACTGCAGCTGATGTGTAATAGCACCACACTTGGCAAATTTTGTGCTATCCTGAATTCGCATGATCTTTGTTTTGACATTTTAATCGATTACTTTTCGTCTTTCGAATAGAATGTACTGTTAGTTTGCAGTCTTCGTTTAGGACAACGGGTAATTCTAATTAATGTGGAGTGACGCCTGATGTGGACAAATTTTATGCCGTTTTGCTTGCACCACATCTTAATCTCGACTGAACTTCGATTGAACTTCGTCTTTCGAATGCTATCTTTTGTTAGTTTGCAGCCTTCTATCAGGACAAGGGGTAATTCTAATTAATGTGCAACGGCACCTCACGTAGACCAACTCCTTAACAACGAGAGGGATTGTAGATCGAGATCAGTCACGTAGATGATCGGCGTACAATTTTTTATTTGAATTTCTCTCGTGAATTTAACCAAAGGTCAGCGAATCTCCAAAATAGCAGCATCTGTAACAGAAAGTGTAAATAAAAAGCCATATACTTCAAAACTGATATATACATTATATATTACAGAACAAAGACATATGAATATTAGTTGATTATTAACATTATGTAAACCAAGCTCACACCTACAATTGTACAAAATAATAACAAATTGAAAATATTATTACTCTTAAACACGGTATATGTATGTCCACTTGTGCTATTTCTTTCTGTTAGACGACGTGCCATGACGTACCTAAGGAAAGAATTCCAGCATCTTCTGGAACTAAAGAATGGGGAACAAAATGAACGACAAGTCACTTAACGAGCATACTATCCGAAGCAACTAAAATGGATCTAATGAATAAAATTAGAAAGTAGAAACAAATATCTACAAAACGCGTTGTCAGATTTTTAGTACATACAAATGTTCACAGACATTCAGAACAACTTGTTATGTTCGCATTATCAGATTTTAAGTGGACGCAAACGATTCTAAGACGCATTATTAGATTCTATATGGATACGAAAATGTACAAAATTCATTTTGAAACAAGTTGATGCAATAGGATTGTTTATATCCATCAATAACCAGTAATTTGTAATAATAATTCGACCCATGTTCCATCACGTGCAGCTTCAAATCTTAATATCATAAAAATCCACAAATTATAGCGTTCTTCTAAGAATTTCAAAAATTGTAACCGGAGAAATAACACGTTTTCGAAGAGTAACGAGATTTTTAAAGAGACCTTTTTCAAACTCGTGCGACGAATTTACGTTTGTAAACAGAGATGTATGATTTCTGTGATATTTTGTTTGGGTGAGAGCCTTAGGTTTCATCTCGTCCTAATTGTAAATCCTGGTCTGAATGCGACCCATTCGATCGAATAGATATGCGTTGGTGTCAAAGAATGGATTCCTCTCGGGTCATCGAAAAGAAAGAACCGATGCGTGGCTCCATGGCTGACAATGGTAACACAAATAATACGCAGCGACTCTTGTCGTCCGCAGATTTAATCTGACGAAATGAATCATCGTTTTGAGTTGAACACGGTTGGCCAAGGAATAGCATGAAACAAACAATTAGGAGAGAATGGAGCAATGGTGGCCGCGGTAGCCATTATTATTGCAAAACGAAATGCACGGCGGCTGCAATGATCACTGTTTATATCTCGCGAAACTTGAGATACTATTAACTTAGGTGCTATTAACGATGCAACGCTTGCATTTGCACGAGGTGCAGACTTTGTTGAGAATTTTACGTTCAATTGGGAAATTGAACAAACGGAATATGAAAGAACTAAAGAATTGAAGAACTAAAAAGTAATGAAATGGAATGAAACATTAAAGACTCGAAAGTGGAAATTGTAGTGAAAAGTGGAAAGTGGAAATTTGAAGATTTGGAAACTGGATGTGAAAATTTAGTTCCCTAGAAAATTAGAAATATGAGGACGTTGAAATTGGGAAAGTTAAAAATTTAGGTTTGTAAAAAATTAGAAATTTGAAGATGTGGAAAGTTGGGGATTTGTGAATTTGTGAATGTGAAAATTTGAAGATTTGAAAATTAAAAATGTAGAAATTTTGGAATTTAATAACTTGATACACCAGAAGTATGAAAATTGAGAATTTGGGAAAGTGAGAGCTTGAGAATTTATAAATTCAGTAATTCGAGAATATGAAAGTTGAAAATTTAAAAATTACGACAATTTAAAAACTTATGAGCTTTGAAATTTGAAGCTTTGGTAATTCGAAAATTTCGAAAAGGTACGCAAGAATTTTGTTCGTGTTTCTACGTCGAAAAGGTCGAAACGAGTTTCCATTGTAGGGTGCCCTGTCAATAGAAGGTGTTCATAGGGGTGTCAAAATGAAGCGTGTGTACAGAAATTTTTAGAGAGTGTGCATTCTTTTTTTCCGGTCAGAAACGTCAATATAGATGGTAGTATTCGTTTGAAGCCCCGCTTTGAATTTGCTTTGTTCCATCCGACTTAATGCAAGAGAAGATGGTAGTTGACTTAACGAAGTGATCTTCAGCCAATGTATAATTCAAATTCAACCCGGTATTGTTCTACATAATGTTCATTTGTACGTGCAGGATGAAGACGAAATTCTATTAGGTTGAATGAAATGAAACGCGAAATATCTTTATTTACAAAGAACATATTCAGAAATTATGAACGTTTATTTGCGAACAAAGAGCTAATCTATTTTCCTTTCATCAACACCATGTCCTAAGCTAGTGCATATGCATTCAAACATACTGCACAGTAAATGCACGTTTGCGTTCATGTGTCTATTATATCAAGTATAGGTCAGTTTCTGAATGGCAACACTATGAATCTGAATATTAATATAATATAAAGACAAAATACAGCAAGTCAAACTTGAAAGTACTCTCTACTATAGTACTTTTATTATTATCGTTATTATTCATTATAATAACACGATTCATTAAGTAACAGAAAGGAAACAGGAATAGAAATGATAAATGTATATATTTCCAAAATTGCAAATTGTCATATTTTCAAATCCTTACATTTCTAACTGGAGGAAAATTAAAATTCAATATTGTCCAGTTTTCAAATGTAAAAATCTGCTAGTTTTATGAATTTGGACATGCTGAAATCTACAAAAATATCCAAATTTCTAAATTTCCATATTCCCAAGATCCTAAATTCCTAAATTTTCATATCTCCAAGTCCCAAAGATCATGAGTGTCCACCCATCGCTATTGCCACACTTTTAAATTCAAAAATTCCAAATTCCAGCACTTTCAAATCCCCAAAATTCCAAAACCAACACTTTCAAATCCCCAAAATTCCAAAACCAGCACTTTCAAATCCCCAAAGTTCCAAATTCCAGCACCTTCAAATCCCCAAAATTCCAAATTTCAGGACTTTCAAATCCCCAAATTCCAAATTCCAGTTCTTTCAAATTCCCAAAATTCCAAATTCCAGCACTTTCAAGTCCTCAGAATTCCAAATTCCATCACTTTCAAATCCCCAAAATTCCAAATTCCAGTACTTTCAAATTTCCAAATCCACTAATTTCCAGCTCAAAGATTTCCGACTCTCAAATCCCCACACTCTCGGATCCCCAAATTCCTAAGATCCTAAATTGCTAAATCTTCATATCTCGAAGTCCTTAAATTCGAGAGAGTCCAACTTCCAATACTCTCAATTTGCCGAATACCCTACATTCGAAATTCTATCATACCCGAAATTCCAAAACCCCGCATATCCAGCTCGAAAATTCCCGACCCCCGCACTCCCGTACCGTCCCCAAGTTCCTCGCTTCGAAATCTCGAAATCCGCGAGTGCCCTAAAACGCCGCATTCCCTTCCAACACAAAAAGCCACTCAAAAGCGTAATCAGATTCCTGAAGAGCGACAACAAATCCCCATAACCGGACGTATCTTCTTCGTACCTGGAGGACAGCGACAACGTGGACACCCAAGCTGAAACGGCACGTGCGAATGCATGAATGAAAGTTTACGAGGATAGTAAGAACAGGTCAATCTGCCAATTGACCAGTCGGTTGGACCCGCACGAAGGTTCAGATCGTTCCTCCCTTCTATGGCCGTCTTCGGACATCCACAAGCATGATATACACAAGCTTTCGTGTGGAGTGTACGTAGTATATACAGGCAGCACCGGCACCGCAGGGAATTGGTCAAGCAGAGTGCAACAGATAAGGGTGTCCATGGTGGGGGATAGTTGACTCTCTAGTGGCTATTCGGAGTCAGTTGCTCTTATGGTTGCCAGACATTAACAACAACCACGCCGGGCTGTTGCAGTGCGAGCCTCGTGACTCGAACGTCACAGGTGATTCGAAATAATTTCGAACACGAATTGTTTGCAAAGTAACGCGCGCACCTGGTCGTCAACCCTTTCTCCGCACGTGATCCACGTAATTCGATTGAAAAGGTGCTTCTTGCCGTCTACAGTGGAATTCTATCGACTGTCGCGTTCGTAATTAACAGTGAAATTGGACATAGTTTACACTCGATGAACGACGACTCGATGATTCGTTCTTCTGCCCAGATAATTTTTAGGAAAACGGTTGGGTGTATCGTCGAGGAAGTGTCGTCGTGTGATATTTGACAGAGGCAAGTGCGCGAGTGACGGTGGTTAAAAAACAGCGAACAGTAATTTGGAATTCGTAGTAATTCTCCGTGTCGGTATATAGATGTGGAAGAATGTGGAAGAAGAAGGTTTGAGATCGCTGAGTTCGTTGTTGAAATCGCGGAGGTCGTACGGATCGAGAGAACAATGACGATCGACGGTTAAAAATACTGCCGAAGAAAATCCAGAGGAGGGTGATCGAGGGCTCGTTTCAGGGGGGGTTGTGGATATTATGTTAGCAAAGGGATTATGCGTGTTTTTGAAGGTGTTGGCGTTGGCGGGAAGCGTCTCGGCGTTTCTCCCGGAGGACCTCGAAGATCGAAACGTTCCTGCCAATCTTCAGGAAGAATGCGCCTCGAAGTGTCCGGACCTCGATTTGAATCAGGTTAGCAGATTTATTCTTGACTACATTCGTGGTATTTTTATCATAATGTATGTGGTGAAAACGTAATATCGCTGGGACACTTTTCTTGAGGTTTCACTGAAAGATTTATCTTGATTTTAAATAATTATACACTCTGTGTTATATCTTTAGGTCCTGAATTGTATTACTGACATTTTTTGATACTGTAAAATATTTGTCATTAACGTCACGATATTTCGAAATAACACAAAGTACCTGGTATTACAATGTAAACAAACACTAAGTACGTAGTATTACTATCAGTGTTTTGCAATTAAATTAAATGCTTAATATTAGTATCATATTTTGTAATGAAATTATTTAATACTAGTATTATAACATTTTATGATACTTTGAAATGCTTAATATTAATAGTGTAATATGTTGAAATAAAATTGAGAACTCAATATTAGTATAATAACATTCATAATAACGTTATGAGCTCAATATTAGTATCATAACATCTGATAATAATATTATGGACGTAATAATAATATCATAATATTTCGTGATAAAATTAACAATTCAATATCAATATCATATTTCACGATAAATTTAAGAACTAAATATTAATATTATAATATTTCTACTTGATCAAACTAACGACTTGATTAAATCATTTTCAAGCAAATGATTTACGTTCTCGAAGTATTACAAATATTTACAATCGTTATTAACGTGTATTTTTCAAAAAGTTCGAAAGAGAAACTTCTTTGTGATTGAAACAAAAAGATGAAAAAGAAAACTGTTTGATAACTTTTGTCAATTTCGTTACAGAGGTGACAGATTATTTATGTGAACCTGATATTCGTTTATCTCGACAAAAATTTCGACCAAATCACCGCGTGTAAATCAGAAAGAAGTAAGATACCGATTTTCGTAGACTTTTATCATCGTTCCCAGCGATATTCTTAATATAATTATATACTATTATTGTGAAAGCATTAACAGATAAAATTTGTCGAGATTGTCGCGTGTGGCCATAATACGAATCGTTGAACATATTCCAATTCGATTCTCATGCAAACCTAGATATTGTTTGGATGTTTCCACCCAAATTAGGCTCTCTAACTTTTTAACGAAACGTAAATATCTGAACACATGGTTTACAGTGTGGAAAATTAAAATGAACCGTGTAAAACTAAATTTGACCCTTGTACAAATAACCATTTCAGATGGTACCGAAGCTTTATTATTTAAAATGTTAGACTTTGAAGCAATGGAATTTAATTCGGTTATATTTTTACGAAAATATAAAAAATTGTTAAAGGGCATACAAAATTATAGAAGATAGGTATATAAAACTATAGGAAATATAGGTATATACAAAATCAGAGAAGTATTCATTGCTTCAATGCATAAAATCTTAATTTTGGAAAGTCTTATCCTTAAAATTTTCATATTGAAACACTTTAATACTTCATTTTGGAGTATCAACGTGTAGAACATTTGTGTCGAAAAATTTCAACGTCAACCTTGTTATTCTAAGAAACTTCAATATCTATAATTCCACAATACTTAATAACACGTGTAATTCTATATTTTGGAACGTTCCAAAGTAAAAAATTGCCATTTTAAAAAATGTCAATGTTCGAAATATTCGTTGCAAAAAATTTCAACGTTACGAACTACAATTTGAGAAGGTTATAGCACGTAAACTTGGTGTCGACATAGATTCGACGGTAAAAATAGTTGGACATCTTCAACATTTGGACCTTTTATCTAATATCCATAAATCGACGCAGAAATTTTTCATGAACAGCGATACGGTGAGCGCAAAAAAATTTGATAGAAATATAGCGATCTATCTGAGTACGATGGATTATGCAAAAGACAAGAAACGCAATTGCTAGTTGGCCACTAAATCGTCCGTGAAATAGTCACTGTTTTTTCCATGCACTATTTTCATGACACGCGTTCGTCGCAAGCGACTGTTTATAGCAATAAATAATTGCAATCGCCGGGAAATTTCTTTATCGCGGCGGTTCCTTACAAAGAGGTTAACGCGGTCGCGAAACGGCAGAAATCGATGAACGATCATCTTCTCGTATCTTGATGCACTTTTTTTCCCAGAGCCATCGATTATGCTCGACTCGATCATTTCAATTTGGCGGCCGCGTATCGCACGTGGCTCATTTGTCATCGTACCATTTCGACGATTCGATTTTTTATTATTATCGTTATAATAATTAAACAGGTATTTTTATTATTATCGTTATCGTTCATTATGTAACACGATTGATTAAGTAACAGAAAGGAAATAGCAATAGAAACGATAAATGTAAATATTTTAAAAATTGCAAATTGTCATATTTTCAAATCCTTACATTTATAAATTTAGGGAAATTAAAATTGAATATTCTCCAGGTTTCAAATGTAAAAATCCGCTAGATTTATGAATTCGGATATGCTCAAATCTACAAAAATATCCTTTCTAAATTTCCATATTTCCAAGATCATAAATTCCTTAATATTCATATTACCAAGATCCTAAATTTCTAAATTTTCACATCTCCAAGTCCCAAAATTGATGAGTGTTCACCCATCGCTATTGCCATATCTTCAAATCTTCATAATTCCAAATGCCGGCACTTTCAAATCCATAAAATTGCAAATCCCGGCCCTTTCAAATCCCAAAAATTCCAAATTCCAGCACCTTCAAATCGCTAAAGTTCCAAATTCCAGCACTTTCAAATCCCCAAAATTCCAAATTCCAGCACTTTGAAATTTCCAAATCCACTAATTTCCTGCTCAATGATTTTCAACTCTCAAATCCTCACACTCTCGGATCCCCAAATTCCTAAATTGTCATATTCCTAAGATCCTAAATTGCTAAATTTTCGTATCTCCAAGCCCCAAAATTCGTGAGTGTCCACCCATTGCTATTGCCACATTTTCAAATCCCCAAAATTCCAAATTCCAGCACCTTCAAGTCGCCAAAGTTCCAAGTTCCAGCACCCTCAAATTCCCAAATCCACTAATTTCCAGTTCGAAGATTTCCAACTCTCAAATCCCCAAATTCCTAAATTGCCATATTCCTAAGATCGATCATTTCAATTTGGCGGCCGTGTATCGCACGTGGCTCATTTGTCATCGTACCATATCGACGAGTCGATTTTTTTTCTCCGCGACCTAATATCTGTCGTGCGATTACGAAAAAAAAAACGAGATGAGAAAAAAAAATGAAACGATCAGCGATTTATTGGAAGTAGCGAGAAGCGTTGTCCAAGCGAGGCGAGCGTGGCACAAAAATGGCTCCACACGAAGGACGTATCAATTTAAGTCCACTCTCCATCCCGACTATACCATTCATTAATTAACTTAACTACACGACGGCGCATCATCGCAGTCCATAAGCACGATCTCGAGGATGAAAGACGAGTTGTAACGGATACAGGAGCTGTTACATCGTGTTTCGCTTCATTTTACTCTTTTCTCGTTCCGGAAAATCGATCCTACCGTGTCATCTTGTTAGGTACGAAGGTACACGAAGCTATTCGAACGTTCGGAAAGTAGGAGGGTGGCGTGCTGCGAACACTTTTAAGCGTTATTTAAACAGTTTGTTTAAAACGAACGAGAAAAGTCGATAAAAGCTGCGGACGAATAAAAATGTATATCATAGAGAAACTAATAAAATTGTACGTTTCAAATCGTTCGTCAGGTACAATGAAAAATAAAAGATATCTGGTGTTTATTTGGTTTAATTGACAAATGAGGCGAGATAACAGATTTCGTTAGGGTGTAGGCATTTTAATTTATCTTCTCTTTGTAGAATTAAAAAAGAACGGGAAGATAATACGGTTATTTTCTCTTATGATCGAAGAGAAATATTTCTTATGCAATAGACAAAAATCATTGTATTGGCACAGTCATTTTAGATAAATATCAATTGTATACCTAGCCTTATCATGTATAAACCATAAATATTTTAGAGACATAAAAAACATCCTCTTTATTTAAGTAAAAATATAATACATATTATCCTGTCTGAAAATTTCATATCAATTTATTTTTTTCATATAAAAATTATAATACTATTTTTAAACATTATTTATTATACGGTTAAATCGCACGATTCGTAGATTGCGTATCTTATAGATAACATGGTTTACTTGTAATTTGCAGATCTTAATACATATATCATAAATGTATAAATATCTTTTATATTATTTATGATATTTCAATTCTATTTTGAAATTAATAAATTTTTTTTATATATTTTACTACAATTGCTATATTCCAATACATTTTGTCTTATATACGCATAAAGAAACGTGACCTAACTTATAAACTATAATTTGATCCATCACATAGACTTTTCCTTTAAACCTTATTAAGTATAATCATAATTTTTTTCTACATTTAATTTAATTCTTCTCCTATTCTTCTTAACATTTTATGCAAAAGGTATTAAATGCATCAGGTATTTTAAACTAAAAAACTACTGTTATAAAATTATATTTTTATTGAATAAATCGATACTGACTGCGTCAAGTAATAAATACAAATATATTTTGTTCGATATTTTAATTATCTAAGGGCTCAGATTTGTTAATTTAAATATTAAATCAGATACACTTGCGTTTATGAAGTACGTGAATTATTATAATAAATAGAAATATATTGGCGACCGTATGAGGGCGTATACCATGTTTGCAGCGAAAGAGTTAAGAGTAACTCGTTGCACTCTCCTCTTTTTGGCCCGTTTCCTTTTTCTCAGTACTCTCCGACCGGTACAAAGATTGAATGAGAAGATTGAAAGGATGCATCAGGAGAGATGAACGGAACAAAAGGCGGTCTGGTGAAATGATTAAACTGATCCTTTCGTGAAGAGTTAAATTGATAATTGCTGCCAATTTTCGTTCACGCCAATTGTCGAAGACACATATTACGAGCTTCTTACCGCCTATCCAGTTCACACGAGACCACGGGAACATTCTTATCGTGTCCACAGAAATTCTTCAAACCGCCGTCAACAGCCTATTAAAGCCGAAAAATAATTCATTTATTTTAATTTTTACGTAGGGCGTCCGTTTATCAACGGATAAAAGTAAATATTCCCTGAAGCGTTGCGTTTTAATTATCCGCCGTTAGATAAAAGAAATTATGGTCCAGAAATCAATTTCTTTGTCCCTTATCTTCCTGCTCGTTTCTTCCTCGGTCTCTCCTTTTTTTCGTCGTCGCGTAGTTCGAAGGGCAGCAAGGGAAACGGCTAGGGAAGACGATAAGAGACGATTTTTGTTCCAGCAACGTTCTCGATGATACACAAAAAACTAGGAACAGTTTATAAAAATCTGTGGATCGATATTCGTGTTTACGATGGAGTTGGCGTACAAGCGGCGCCCGAGTTATTTGGTAAACACGAATAGTAACGGAGTCGTGTTATCGTATCTCGAGGTGATGCCTAGGATGACCCTAGTGCTTGCATAATCACCATGATCAGTTCTCTAAACTTTGTTGCTGGTCCGTTACGCCTTTGACGCGGATCTCTGTAAATCGCCATGAACCTATTCGATAAATTGCTCAACGCACTCCACAATTTCACTCTACGATCGATATCGTGAAGAATTCGCGATAGATTTGAATACTAATACAATCTATAACAAAACAACTATAACTACACAAAATGAAAACTTTGACGGCAAATTAAAAATTTTAGGAGAAGCGGTTTTAAGAGGAATCGTATTACGATTCTTAATTATAATTATAGTGTATTTATTATCGACACTTTCGTTTTGCAATCCAAGGTTAAAAAATTGAAAAATGCGTTAAATTCGAGATAGTTGAATAGTATATCAAAGTGGCGATATAACGCATAGCTCTACTGTAATGTGATTGTATGTGTTGTGATAGCACGTGGCCATGCAGTGGACGATGATATAACACGTGGCTGTTATATACAATGTATGCACAATTTACATAGTCGATACTATATTTTGGTTTACATAAATGGTTCGATCTTATACAAATTGTTTAGGTTAAAAAATGTGTCCACCACAATTTGATCCTAAACAAATTATGTAGATTAAAAAATATGTACATCACAATTGCTTCGATTTTGATACAAACTATGATTATGGCTCTTACAATTATTTCATAAAGCGCACAAATACCCGTGTTATATTTTCATTAAGTGTTTACGACAATTTTCAACCATGGTCGCGCACATTTCGCGCAATCGTCGCGAACGAGTTACAGGCTCGAAATTCCTCGATTTCGTCGGCGTTGAATTTTTCCGTTTAATTGAAAAATAATTACATAAACGTCTCGTGTAATGGATCTCCGCCCACGCGTTAACCTACATACGATTTCGTTCTGCGTGTACGCGAACGGGCTGCAACCATAACCGAGCAACGGCAGCGACGACGATCGTTTTCATACCTGTAAGGATTCGAAATTAACCTGCAGAATTCCGAGCTGTAACACGACGAAACTACGTGGTAGAATCTGGAGGATCGTTGGACGTGGAATATTATATGTGTAGCCGTATACAATGAACTTCCTGCCGGCCACATCCTCTCACCTACAACAGCGAGCCTCGTGACTTGCTACGGGTTCACCTCGTGGTGCATCGATAATCGTGTGAAATTCGAAATCCCTTGCGAATCTGACGTGTCTCGATTTTGCGTCGTTCCCGGCGTCAAACGAACGCATTCAACATCGAAAGAATTAGGTATACGTAAGCAGAGATACTGCGAAGTTCGAGGTGCTTGATATAATCGACATGGTCGTGACATTTTTAATATGAAAGAGCAAGTTTTGTCTGCGATAACAGACTGGCTCCATGATTTTTTTCTATTTTGGAAAAAATTGTATTTTTGATCTCTTGTGGGTAGAATGTGAGGAGACTACGTATTCATTTTTATGAGATGTTTTATAGGATAATATGTTTGATACACGGTTGGCTGTTCGGTGCTTTCGTTTTAAGATAGAATAAGATTGTTTGAAAAGTTTATGTTTTGGGGGTGGAATGAGATGTACATTTAAGGAAGAGTGATATATGTATCATTTTATTCTTGATTAATCTAATTCTA
This sequence comes from Coelioxys conoideus, assembly GCA_947623535.1. Classification (NCBI taxonomy): domain Eukaryota; kingdom Metazoa; phylum Arthropoda; class Insecta; order Hymenoptera; family Megachilidae; genus Coelioxys; species Coelioxys conoideus. The sequence goes on along the minus strand of OX392457.1, from coordinate 12,175,896 downwards.
CGTAGTCTATGGAAGATGTCCTTTGTAGATAAATTGTGATGAGAATTTATATAGTTTAATAGAAATTCAGCGTTTCTTGTCGCTGGTGGATTCAGTATGGAAGATGTTAATTTCGCATGTGGGAGTTGGCTTTGTGCAAAATTCCAAGGAATATACTAATTTATGTATTTTCGAAACTTTTACGAAACTCCTAAATGTTTAAACTTGGAATTACTATAATAACAAATTCCTAAATTTTAAATTTGCACATTTGTAAATTTTACATTGTCTTAAGGTTAAAGCTCTTTGTCAAATTTCAAAATTTTCAAGTCATCAAACTTTGAAATCTCCAAATTCTCAAAACTTCTAACTCACAAATCACCAAATCCTCAAATCTCCAAACTCTGAAATTTCCGAATATTCAAAGCTCGAAATACTAAAATTTTTAGAGTTCTAAATATCTTCTAACGTTTTAAACTCCCATAACACTACACTTTCAAATTCCCAAACTTCTAGCTACACTTTCCAAGTTTTTAAATTCTCATTTTCATTTGAATGTCCTGTGCCTCACATAAATATGCATATTTATTAAAGTATTAACTTTAAATTTGGTTCGCAAGTCAGACAATTTTTAAGTTCTATTTCTCAAGTAAGAAACTTTACACGAGATATTCCCGAACGCAAAATTGTGAAGCAAGGAGCTGGAAACCTTTTAACGTTCGTACACGTGTGAACGTGTGTGGATTAGATTTTCGTATACGGGCGATGCCCACATCCATTAAGATTTCGTGAATTCGGGGGAATTTCTCGTTCAAAAGGCAACGGACATGCTTGATTTTCTCTCACGATCCATCATGTTGGGACAAAGTTAATTGGTAGATTAATATTTCGAGTCGAAAGACGAACTTTAAAAACCGCCTTCGTAAATCGTTGAGAATCGATTACCAGAATATGGTGAAAATGGAAGAATCATCATGTTTTTGGTGCAAATAACCGTGTACGTAATTCGTCCGGTTTAAAACAGTTAACAAATCGTGGAAAGCAGAGTTTTCGGCGTCTCTGCATGACGTCATATCAATTAAAACGCATACACGTTTGTACACACATCCACGCATACGGGACACGTTGGTAGGCAACAACAGTTTGAAGATCGTAATGAGTGGCAGCTGATGGCGGTCGTTTTTAATTCGTGATCTTGAAGGTAATTAACGAAATTAAATGGCGACCGTGCGTTCGGCGAATCCACACCGCGACGACCATTAATTTTGAGATAATAAAACCTTCAAGAGATACACTCGTGGTTCACGAACTATTGTAATAATAAACTTTATATAGCTTGTAAAATTTTGATGTTAATAACTTGTTGGATATTCTGTAAATGAATTATTTAAATTAGATTTATACGTTAAGATTTGAACAATTTAATTGCTAGATATTTATGGATGTTAACTCTGAAGGAGTTTGGTATAAATTAGCAAAAATATGACAGTAATATTCGAAGGTTTAAACTTAATTTATATAAAATACTTGATATATTATTATAATAAAACTACAACAATATCACAATAATGCACAAAACTTTAAATCTAATTTATAAAAAATATTTTAATACTTAGTAAATAATGTTTGTTTCTTCAAACAAATGTTTAAACGTCAGTTTTAAATCTCGCTACATTATCATCTAAATTGTTCTATAATTTACACAGCCTTTGAAGGATAATTCGGGTACATATTAAGCACAGATGTAATTGTCAATCTATCTTAAGATATGGAGTAGCAGATGTAATCTTTATAATCTAACTGTATAATTAACTCGATCTCAAATCTAAGTAAAATTAATTTGTTACGCTACAATTACTGCAGAGCACGCTTCAAATCATATAACAGTATTTCAACCATCAAGTTACGTATAATTAATTTCTAATTTGGCTTTAATATATTAATATGACTGTAGTTTCTCGGTAGAACAATCTTGAATGAACTACATTCAACTAATAACACATGTTTCCTTAATTGAAACCGTTTCTTAGTTACTTGCTTTCGAAGGTCTTCATTCACGATATAGCCATTTTAGGGTATTTGCTATCCTATATGTCGTGACTCAAAATTCTCATATTTTATCTTATGTATAATGTTAAATATACGTTTTATATTCTCAACTCTTAATATTTTTATTTACAAATTCTCCGGTTTTGAAGATGTTACGTTCGCGTACATGTTCATAGATTTGCAAAATACAAGATTTTTAATTTTTTAATTTTCGAACACTCAAACTGTGCAGTATCTGAGTGCATAAATAATGTACAATATGTTTAAATTTTTATGATAGATTCTAAAATTTTGAGAATTTTGCAATTGAAACCTCGAACATGTAGAAGTTAGGAACTTTGAAATTTTAAGTTTGGTACTTAGGAATTTTGAGGCATCGAATATTTATAAATCTCTAATTTAAAAAATGTTAAATATTGAAATTTAAGAATTTCGCAATGTTGAAAACTTCAGATAGCCATCCTGACATTTTGAAACTAAGAAATTCCAGTACGTGCTTTAACGAAATTCGATTTTGAGAATAACTTGATACAATTGCAGAGGCATTTTCACGTCATCTCAACCATATCATTTTAATCCCAAAGATTCAGATTCGAAGCTTCGAATAGCACGATCTGTCAACTCTTTACCGTCAGCCTTTTTCACTGAAAGTTTTCAGAATTAAACACACGAACTTTTACAACCCAAGATTTCAATTCTGAAAATTCAAAGATTTAGACTTAAGGGTATGAACCGCGATTCACGCTTTTAAAGCCGTAGAACCGAAGCTTAGTCCAACAACACCGAAACGGTCTACAAGAGAGAAACGAAAAGGTGAAATAGGTGCACCACCGAGATGTTTGCCAAAGACAAACCTCAGACTTCGAAGGTGGATGTTTTATGCGAGTGGACAGCGTCCGGTGTACATTCAACACCGTGCGACCATGGTTTGTTCGAAACCGCATGAAAAAACTTGATACCCCTTTGCCATCATCTTGAAACACGTTAAGATGCTCCGAACGTGTTAAAATCCTCGGAATTGTTGTATCAAGATTGTTTGTTTGTTCGTGAGATGTCTTTTATGAGAGAAACTCTGCAATTAGTGGATGGTTGAATACCGAATTAAGTATTTTACGTAATGCAGCACGTAAATGTGGGTAGAATCTTCATTCGAAGAATTCACAACGTTTCTAGTCTGTTTTGTATAACAGCTTCATGGGAATTCCGTGATTATAGGAGTCACTTGATAATTGATTGTGGGACTTTTTATTGAATAAGTAATATTTCATTGTTTCGCGCGATAGAGGTACGCTGGTAGATGCAAAACAAAAATTAATGAATATCTGCTGAAGAAACGAATATGTAGATATTTGTAAACAAATATGTAGTAGAAGTAAATGCATTTACAAGTAATACTCGTGTAAATGATAAAACATAATTATAAAAACTTTGCACTCCATACATAGATATATTAAGCTCTGTATCCATTTATCTCGCTTTAGGGATCAAGATTTTAAGAAAATTTGCTGTATTTAAAAATAAAATTACGCATTAATGAAAAGCAGCCACAGAAAAAGCAATACTTGATACATAAAAAAATTAATAAAAATGTATAATCTTAAACTTGCATCTTTTAATTAAAGTGCATACTTACAAATTAAAGATGGAGTTTACTTCGTTGAAAAATAATTGACCTAGCTTCGTTGACTCTAATTAGATCAAGGTATACTCACTGATCCGATTAGATCAGAATAATGCGTTACACCGATTTAAATCGCAACGCACGTGTTCCTTAACCCGTTACTTCGTTCTCCTCTTCGGGGATGAAGCAGGGTCGCGTTGCCCGTTTACGTGCCGTCACTGGTTTCCAGAATAAAATTCACGATTTTGCTCGAGCCTTGAAAGCAGGATTACGTAAAAAATCGTGTTGCGTGCATCGAATCGGAGGGAGAAGACAAGAGACCGGTGGTTAGGGCCAATCATCGGCGTTGAAGTCTCTCGGAAGCGAGGTGCAACAGTTGGCGAACTCTCTCAACCGTGACAAAGACGTTGAACATGACGGAAGGACGTGCGGAAGGACGAGCATGTACACATTAGACGATTACCTTAGATCAGATAAAGCGGCTGTTCACCGACTGATTTCCGTTTTTAAAATGCTTGGCGCCGATGCCGCTCTTAACGAGAACGGAAGTCATGTTCAACGAACAATACGGTGCTGGTGCTCCTTCAGGCACGCGATTTTAAAGAAAATAAAGATTCAAGTTCCACAGAATTTCTGGACAAATCGTTAATCTCAATTATTTAACGTGACATCTTCGTTTGAAATATACCCTAACATGCATTTGGGACCTGGCCCCAATTTTATTACATTTATATTAATTTATAATCATAAATTGAGATTGACATAATTAGATTTAAATGTAATTGCAATTTGTAACATATTGAACTTTGATCGTTAGCTTTTAATGAATTTCCGGTTATCTGTGTGTTATATCAATTTTAAGTATGAAATTTGCTGTAGTAATTTATGTTAATAATTTTATCGTCAGTGTTAGAATCTGTATGGTCTATTTTTTGAAATATCCAATTATTGTTCAATGCAACACCTGAATCATACCTTTTAAATTTTTGTTAAATTGTAGACAGTTGTGAGAAGTAAATAAACTTCATGAACTTTTGTGGTGAAAATTGGGTAGATTCATTTATTTTTTCATTCTTCCGTTATTAATTTTAATCATTTAAAATTTGTATACACTTCAATTTTAAATTATAATCTCCTTCCCACACCAAACTGTAATTAAAACTTAAATAAAAATTAACTCTTAAAATACTTATTGTTACTAATTATAATTATTCAAAATTTTAAATGTGCTACTATCAACTATGTCTCTCACAAATTACAGTATCACAAGAATCATCAAATACCACACTTTTATTAGCTTCACTCTGCCACGCAAAAGAAGGAAAAACACGAAACCGCAAGAATAATATAAACATTCCTTTAATTTAATTAAATTTCATAAAAAAAAGTCAACGATACTTCAACGTGACATATCAACGTATAAATTAGTTATCTACAAGCTCCTTAAATGTTTTACACGATTCGATGACGCAATCGAAGTGTTAAAATTAATAACCGAGCCCGTCCGACGGGGTCAAGAAAACAAATCGTAATCGAAAACGAGAAACACAAACATCGCGCCACAAACCTAGTGCGAAACAGAAATTTTCGAAATCGAATCTACCAGGAATATTCTAGCACGAAGAGATTTTGCAACATGTCGCAGGGGTACGTGTTTCATGTGGTGCGGTAGTCTAGGCGTGTTTGATTAATCGGGTGCAAAGTTAAACGAGCATCGTGTCAGCCGGCGTAAGGAATGAACAACGAGATTGAACCAACGGAGAAAAGAACAGAGAAAAGAAAAAAAAAAGATTCATCGTAAAATTGATACATCCACGGCATGAAGAGATAGCTGCGAAAACACTGCAACCGTCTCCGAGGCTTTCGTTATCGGGGAACTCGTCATTCGTCGCAGATTCTCTTGTTAGCTGGGAAAACACAGAACTATCGTTTCCTTACGCTCACGTAGCATGGTAATCTTTATACACATTCTTTGCGTGTGATTTTTCGTGTCGTTGCTAGCTGAGGAACATAATTTTGACAATCAAAGGTGTATATGGAGCAATCGATGTAGGGTAACTTGGTGTTCGAAATTATTGGGTTATTGCTGTTAGGGGAAAGTTCTTAAGCATACGAAAATTTGGTTTACAAGGTTTTCAGAAAATAAGGAAGAATTTAGTGAATTGGAAGTTTTAGTTGAGGAATATAAAGACGAAGATTTGTCGGAACCTGAGATTTGAAATTTTTTGAATCTGACAAGTCAAACATTAAAAGTTAAATATTTCAAAACTTGTTTAAAAGCTTTTTTATATTCGTTAACCCCTTCCCGTACTTTGGCGAGTCCGATTCGTGATGCACTCACATCTCAAATGCATCAAATCTGATTCGAATTTTGTATACTCCTCAACTTGAAGTTTACATCCGATTATAATTCGTGTAGTCAAAGATCGCTGAATATAAAATAGTCATACCATTTAAATTTATTTTATTCGTTTTACTATTGTAGCTATGAATAGTTAGTTCTGTCTGACGCATCTGACAAATAAATGGCACGGGAAGGGGTTAATTTATTTTCATTATTAATGTCCCTTATGTTTGATAATTTGATATGTTTATTGATTCGATATAGACTATATTACCATTTTTTTCTATGGATATTTATCGTGATCTTTATCTAGGGATTATCAGATGCACCCTATTAGAAGGTAATAACTCCACCCCCGACGTAATTATACCAATGGCGAAATCTCCGCAACATCGAAGCAGACGCTTGTTATATTGTGATATGCATATGTGTAATCAAGAGGAGATAAAAAAATTGCTATTCGAATGCTGGTAACGGCCCGGTCTTGTTACGCGCAGGGGCCGCAGAAAATAAATTGAATCGCTTGCCAGCTTTAAAAGATAGTAAACTGTTTCATCCGGTTCAATTGACACCCCCGTTGTACCTAGCCTGATCGCGAATGAATCGCCGAATAATCCTGACGAGTCGCAAGTCGTCCGGGCGCACATTTTTCGATAACGTACCGGTCACACCGTCTGCACCTGTACGTTAAGTTCTTCCGGTACGCAGGTGTACATCCGGTTTTTAATGAAAACGAAGGCAAATCGTTAAAAAAGAAAGAGCAGGAACAACGCGAGGGAGAGAGACCGTAGTCGAAAGGAATCGTTCGGAGTAAGGGTAGCGGACCATTCGAAATGGCGACGAAGAGGGTGTGAAACCATGCGTTCCACCATGAGAATTTCGGGAGTAAAGTAGTACCTGCAAACTGTTAATTACCATAACGATAGTATGTTTATTCAAGAATGCCACTGTCACCTGCTCATTCATGAATTTAAATCATCGCGTGCATAGGCTGCCGTTATTCGAACGAGGCACAACGCGGAAATGTTTTGCATATTTCGGTGAGAGAGAATATGGCAGGAGTTTGCGGGTCGCAAAATATATTGGTGTAATTAATACTATGATTATTTTTATTTAATATCAGCGAATTTTATAGTACTTTACATTTGTTGTATATTAAATAATATTTTTGCATGCGTCATGATTTGAAATAAGGATTCAATGTGCTCTAATAGATTTAGAGTAATTGTGCTCTAATAAATGTACTCTAGTAAAGGAGTAATTATTACTGTATATTACATTGTTATTGTTATAAATATAACAATAGCGTGTTTGTAGTTTTCGAAGATTTGATGCACTTTTATTAAATTTGTATGTAAAGTTTTTTATCATTTCTTTTTTAGAATCGAACGGACGATTTGAGTTCAGAAGTGGGATGCGGAGTACGATGCAAGATCGACCAGGTAAGAAGATAAACATGTTTATGTCATAGATTGTGTCAATTCTGTACAATTAAATTTACAAAGTACATTTATTTAGCTACATAATCAAGTTATGTCGATTTGGACCAAAAAAAGTCATAAGGAAGATATTAAAAAGTGACCATTTTTGGATTATCTAGTATAAACTGTAAAGTCCAAATTATCCAACTCTTCGAAGCTCCAAATTAACAAATTTTGAAATATCTGTATTTACAAACCCTCAAATTTATAAGTTTCTAAATTTCCAAACATCTAAACTTCTGAATTTAAAAACTCTTTAATTTCAAATTTCTAAATTTTTAAATTCCTTTATATTCCTACATTTCCAAATGATTAAATCACTTGATTTCTAAATCACCACGTTATCAACCATTTGTATATCCAAATCACCACATTACGAAATGATGCAAATCATCTAATTCGTGAATACCAAAATTGTCAATCGACTATGTACATAAATTGTGAAAATTTTAAATCTCAGAAATGTGAAGAATAATCACTTTGTCGATCACATAATCTTCCTACAGTAACCTTCCACAAATCATGAAAACATACCGCAATTGCCTCTCCCTCTTTGATATTTCCACGGTTCTAAAAGCACAAATGAAAGACTCGATTATTTTTCATCGATCATCGTCCGATTCACCCAGTAGCCCATTCACTGGGCGTCGTGCAGCTACCGGTCTACTTAGCCCACAATTCTAACGTCGTTAGCAAATTTAAAGTAACTCCGTCGACGGGTAAGTATCGTCGGACGTTTATTAACATAGGCGAACGTCGGAGACGAAAATAAAGGGACGTCGGTCCCCAGGCACAATGAAAGTACTTCCGGTGCTGTCCCCGGAGCCCGGGGCGCCCGTCCACTGGCTCTCCGTTAAAGAGACGGTAAACGGCAAATAAAAACAAAGTCAGGTCCTCCGTCTCCGTTTCACCCCCGTGCCGTATCCCTTTTACCATTCTATTCGTTACGTACATATAGGTAGCTGGACGAATGGACGAACGTATGTACACGTATTACGCGTGTACGAATGAAAGAATGGTTGGGCTCGTACGGCTTCGTGACTTTAAATTGGATCGCGTACAAGTGCGGCCTATGGCGGATGTCGCCAAATTGCCGTGTGACTCCGGATTCGCTCTCTCCGTTCTCTCCTCTCTTTCCGCGCCATTGCTCTGTCTCCTATTTGGCCCCGTTCCGGAAGTCTGGCCGAAAAACCGCAGGAAAAGCGCGGACATTTAACGATCGTACCGTTGCAGTGTTCGCTTCCTGCTTCGAGGCATCGTGGAAGTTTATGTCTTATATTTGAACGCCTGTATCCTGCAGAAATTAGTGACAGTTAGTAGGGAATATGGTTATCCTAAGAATCGCGCTTCTAGGATTTGTGGATTTAGAATCTTAGAGATTTGTGAATTTGAGGAGGTGAAATTGTGGAAGGAAGGAATGTGGGGCTTCGGAAATCTGGAAATTAGGGGTTCGAGGATTTGGGGTTGAAGAATTGGAAAACCTGAACATTACAATGTGGAAATTCAAGAAACTTGATCTATAGGCATTCGAAGATGTAGAAATTTAAGAAATTTGGAGATTAGGAAATATCAAGATATAATCTCCAAATGTGGAAATTTGGGAATTTAAGGGATGTAAAAACTTGGGAAACTAAAAATACAGATGGTTGGGAATTTCGGGAATCTAGGAATGTAGGTCACGGTATGATTTATCAAAGACCCTTCCAAAAACACTAAAAAAATTTGCAGAAGCTCACTAAGATCTGAGATTGCTAATTTGTGACGATTTCCTAGCAAAGAGGAGGGGACAGTCCAGGGGACAAATTGGCAAGATTTCAAAGTCGGTTTTTAGGCGATCATTAGCACGTTCCCTTTCACAAAGAGAGAAGATCCTTTGGCAAAAGAAAGGGAGTGGAGAAAGGACCCCTAGTGTGGCCGGAAGGATATCCAGCAACGCGTGTCTCCAGGCTAGGAAGCGAGAACTGTAATTAACGCGACGAAAAGGACAAAAGGCCCTACGATACACTTAATTACTGCGTGTTCCCAAAAAAAGAGAACGCGATCATTATCCCTTTAAGTAGCACTGTAGTGGTTTCCTGAATGATTCGTATGAACGGAACTTTGATACTTTGATTACTACCTTAAATTAATTGTTTATTATTTAGCACAATTATTGATTACTTTCAATAACCGTATTTCTTTTATTCGATCAATGAAACTTTGTTAAACAAGATGCTACTTTATATTGAAGTATCATATGTATACATATAGATATACATATGTACATACATGTGTGTATACATATATTGAATGATGCAGTCATGTTATTCTTCATAAAAAGTTATGTTAATTTCCAACAAAAGTTTCCTTATTTTTTTGTAACTTCTTGTATACTTAATTATTTCAAGCGTTATTCAATACTAAAACCATAAAAATGATTTATTTTCGGTTTCATATTTTATGTTACAAGATTTATTGCAGCAATTTTGTCATATTTTCTTGAAGCGCAAAATGGTTGCGAACCATGTTAGTTGGGGATTCAATATTTACTTACTTTATTTACTTTATTCTCAATTTGGCAGTAACTGTGTAATAAATCATTACCATTCATTACCATAAGCTTTGAAACAAGTTCATAAGCCAAAGTTTATGTAATATGATAAATCTTCGGAGTTAAGGAGAATGTAAACACTAGATCGATACTAGTATTAGGAGAAAGTATGTATCATAACATTTATACACAGTAATTGGTACATCACCATTTTCGCAACTCTTCCTGTCTACCAAGAAACCATTATTTATCGCATTAGAAACTGATTATCACGCGTGTTTCGAAACATCCTCGTGACACGAAGTTGCGTGCAGAGTCGAATAAATCGCAATACGATGAATCGTGCATAGGTGAATCGCGGTATGAGCGATTCTCCGGTACACTCGGGTGCAACGTACATAATTCTCAATAATTAATCAAATATTCCTCTCAATAAAGATACAGGTGTATACTCGACAGTCCACAAATTTTCGTATCATCAAAACTACAAGTGCTCAAGTTTCCAAACCAGAGAATTTTCAGAAGTCAGTATTCATAAATCTCCGTATCCTCAAGTTCGAAAAGTGTTCAAATCACCAAATTTTCAAGCGTTAACATTCTTCAATTTTACAATCTCTTTGATTAGTAAATTTTCAAATTTCCGAACGCTCTGAATCCGAAAATCCTGCATTGACAAAATTCCAAAAATTCGTGCGCCCCCAAAACGTAAACCCGTCTCGAAATTTTCGAGTTCCGAAAAATCCCTATATTTCGCGATATTTTCTGTCGGGAAATCAGATTTGCCGATGACTGTACGTTCCAGTAACGCGGACGGGTAACGGTTAGCTTGCGGCCGACACTATTCGAGAGGAAGACGCTCTACTTTTTGCTAAACGCAACCCTAATTGCCCTCCTCCGTTAATCCCGGCGATTTTGCGCTAAATTCTCGCTCGTGTTCACAATGCACCTATTCCAGAACGTTTATACGGCGAAGGAAATTGAAGAGGTGAACGTGCATTTGTGTACATGAACGAATTTTTCCTGCACAATTTCGAGAGCTGAAATTTATATGAGGCTGGTTCAGCTTCGACGCTGCTTCCGGTAATTTCATGGCTCGATAGCGACCAACCGATACTCATGGAATTTCTTTTGTACGATGCATCACGTGGATATTTTGATTATCTACAGAATGTTCTGTAACGAACTATGCAACCGGGAACTGGAAGATTTTATATGCATATGAAATAATACATTGATGTATGTGGTAGGATCTTGTGTAACGGTGTTCATATTTGTAAAAGTCTTTTGCTTGGTTTATTCATTTAGTTATTTAGGTATATTCATTCAATTTTTAGTTATATTTAGTTATTTTGTTACATTTACGTATTAATTAATTAATGATCAGTCACGGAATTTTAATAATGCACAAGATGGTGTATCTAATTTGTTTACATACTTAGATGATTTGCTTAAAAATTATATTGAAGTATAATTTTTTTTGTATTCGAGTAAATATTCTAAATTTTATTATTAATTGTTCCATATCAGTGTTTTGATGTTTGTATTGAAGCTACCAATTACACTAAACTCGAATATCTTTAATAATTACTCAAAATTGTAATTACTGATTATCTTAGGATTATTTTCATCCTAGCAGTACCACCGGTATTCGGTACCTCATATGTTTGTCTAGTATATAACACTTCCTAACAATTGCAGTAATTTATTTATAGAAAGCATTCTTTCGTAAATAGACATTCATAAATGATAAATAAAATTAAAGTTTAAGTACCCCGAGTAACTTTCAAATTTTCTTTACATTTTGATTCCGTTCCTGTGCGATTACATTTTTCTTGTTATCGTCACTCCAAGCCACTACGTAAAAGTTATACAAAATCACCATGAGAAAATATCCGGTAGACAGTTTACGCGGAAGCCAGATACAAACAAACTTAAGTGAGTATGAGAGAGAAAGTATGTGTCTGGCAAAAGTGCGCCTACCATCCCCAATTCAGACATTTAGGCATGTCTGTAAAGTGGAGGACCACCATCGGGGATATCCGTGACAAATGAAGCTACTTGACATTGGCTACCAGTCTACCATAAGCTGTTCGTCTAGTTAGTTTGCGCAAATGAAACTTTCAAGACTACCCTCTTGTCCTTGTCAGTAAACAACCAAAACTTACGTATCGAAGCCTTGCTCTTACATTTTCTGCAGTGACAAACTGATTGACACATGAATGTATCAATTAGTTAGAGTTTTCATTATGCGGATAATTATATAGGGTTTTTCAATTACTCACAACTTACGACTACGTGTTACAACCTTCTCTATTTGTGTAAATTTCTTGTTTCTAAAAGTTGGTATATAATTTTGACTATCGGATGAATGTCTGTGGATATTGCGAAACAAAACGATCATTGCGGTTGCAGTTACTAATATAACCTGATCTAATCTAATTTATTATGAAAAAACTTTATTTAACCTAACCTATCGTATATTTAACGAAACCTTAACTTATTCTTACCATATAACTAATATAGAGAATTATTAAAATCGTGAATAATTAATAAGACCCCACAATTTCTTCAAAAATGAAGCTAAATATGAAACAATATCTTTTTCGACTAATTCTTGAACATAAAACTACAACCTACTTTGTGATATTTTGAACGCCTTTCATGTGCAAAATTTTTATCAAAATTCTTCTCGAAAAGGAAAAGAGAACCTGTTACCTCTCCATGTACAGCAAGCTCCATATATAGCATCCTCACGTGTATAGCAAGAATAAAATTGCTGAAATGAAAGTTTAAACGATAAATGTCGCGTAGAATTTTTCCATTAAGTGTCCAGATTGATAACTTTCTTACGATTGTTCTCAGCTGACGCATCGTCTTATGCGGTTGAAATGTAATCAGTTAGGGTTTAAACGAAACGAGGAGAGAACGGGTAGATCCTCGTCCGTGGTAGTATAAAGATCTACGATCTACGGGGAGCCAAGTAGAGCGAGGGCCAGGCCTGGGGCGTAATGCGTGTTGAGGTTTTAATGAGGAAGTGAGAAATTAGCGGGCTGCAGCGTCGAGCCACTGTGCTTCAGCCGTTTTCCATCGTCTGATAGTTTTGTCAACCCCTATTATTGTTGTTCGTTGTACGAGCCTCGGAAACGAAAAAATACGACCGTTTAACGAGCTTAGAACAATCTTAAAATGACGTTTGCAGTAGTCCATTTATCGTCGGTCGATCAATTTTAAGTTCGTTTAAAGTCATTCGCTTTTATCGAGCAATTATTTTGTATTCCTAATGTTGGTGAAGCTTTAGGCAGCCATTTTGATCGTAATTTATATTAATGCGCTAAGCGCAGTTCTCTAGACTTTCAAGTTTCTAAACTTGAGAATTTGCAATTTTCGCAATTCCTAAATTGTAAAATTACTAAGTACATAATTTCATATATTCCCAAATTTTTAAAATTTGCAAGTTTCTAGGTTCCCAAATACTCCGAGTATTAAGTCCTTAAATTTCAATATTTCTAAATATTTAAATTTCATGATTCTTAAATTTCTAAATTAAAAAATGTCAAATTCCTGAAATCTGAAATTTAAAACATCTATATTTCTAAATTTCTACATTTCCAAATTTTCAAATTTTTCTATATTTAAACCCTCGATTTGCAAAATTACTAAATTTGCGTATGCTAAATTCTTGAAACTCCAAAATCTAACCTTTCAAAACTCAAAATATTTCTCGACCTTGAGATACCTAAATTCTCGATTTTTCTGACTCTCCAAATTTCGAATACATTCCTGGAAACTGTATCTCTTGTACACTCATATATTGTACACTGCATCTTTTACATACTTATATGTATATTGTATTCTAAATATATTATATGTATACTTACGTATCGAGTACCAAATTGTTTGTATACCCATATATTGCATATCGAATATTTAAACAACTTGCATGTTGTGGACCAAATATTTTATATACTCAAATACTGTATATCGATTATTTGATGCACTCACATACCGACTGCAATATATTTTGTTAAGCCGATTAAAAGTTGCCTAATATAAACGCCGCCTTAACCGGGCAATGAAATCGAATGGCACGAATAGAAGAATGCAATATTGAAGAAACACTGTGTTTCGTGCGAACTAATTGAAAAAGGGGATCTTGCTTGATAGTGGCTGAAGCAATGAAATGTCACGGAGAAAATATGATTAATTGAGACGTTAAAAATTATCGTCGCCTCGGTTGTCAGGCCGGCCATTTCGACTATCGTGCATTGCGCAGATAAATGTGCCTGCCTGGATTCCTTTCTTTTCTATCTAATACTATTTTTATTTTCTCGTATTGATAACAATGACGGGGCAATGCCGTATTTTTAACGCGAGCTTTTCCCTCGAATAAATTATTACACTTTCCACGAAACGAGAGCTTTCGTGGTTTTGTTTGATAGATTCCGCGTTCCGATTTCTCCTACACCACGAAATACGTTAGGGAGCAAATTTTCTCGGCAGAAAATTTACGAGCTTAAACTTTGTTGAATTACGGAGCTCTTAAATGTAAACATTCGGGAATTCCGAAGATAGGAAATTGGGGAATTTGAAAATCTAGAAATCAGGTTTGAAAATTTGAAAATAGGGAAGTGGGAAGTTGTGGAATAAGGATTTGGGAATTAAGGAATTTTTGAAATTTGTAAAGTGGAAAATTTAGAAACTCGAGACATTTGAGAACTGAGCAATTTCAGGATTACGAAACTTGTAACTTCGGAACTGAGGTACCTAGAAAACGGAGATTTGGAAATTGAGAAATTTGGGAAACTTTAAAATTGTGAAATTTGAGTGTTCGAAAATTGGAAATTTTGGTGATTAGAAAATGTGGAAATTTAGAAACTTGCAGATTTGGAAATTTAGAAACTTCCTACCTTGCAAACTTGGAAAATTTAGAAATCTGTAAACTTGAAAATTTAGAATCATACAAACTTAAAAATTCAGAAATTTGCGAACTTTGTTCAAATTTAGAAATGTATGAGTTTACATACTTGATCCCTCAACGAGTTGTATGCAGTTCGCTCGCATTTATTATAAACCAAAGGAAGCCTAGTAGCACCCCAATTACGTTATATTCGATACCATAACGTCCTAACCTATTCGCGTCGATGTCGCGCGTAATTACAATGCTCTAAACTGCGATCGTAAAACTAGACTGCCACCAAATGTATATTGATAACTTATTTATCTAACACTGAAGGTTCCTTCTTGATTTTTCAGACGATCTGACCTATGAGATACCCTCGAATACCACCGTTTACGTACACGAACACTGCCACTGCGTGTTGGCAAACTGTTGTTTACGTGTATTTTAAAAACTCTTCGTTCAATGGCTCAGAAACTGCCACGATACTCTATGTTTCCTTTCAACTAGAATTGCTACATTTTTTAATTCACTCTTATACCTGCTACATACTGGTAGATTACACATTGGAAGATGGTTCTTAACGGATCACAATTCTTTGCACTCGAAAGGTGTTTAGCACTCGCCATTTAATTTAATACAACAATTTCATAATACAATTTTGAAAGTCCTTTTCAACTTGATGTATAATGTCATATGTGTGACATATGATCATTGCACGTCACAAATGATGTATTTTCATTTACAATAAATGATTCATGTTTCTATAAAATGAACAACATGATATATAATTATCTTTTCCTGTACGCAATAACAAAAACAGAAGCACACTATACGAATATTAATGTAACTGCATATCCACCATACATACATAATATAAAGTTTAGTGGTTTAATATAACCGAATGTCCACCATATAGTTACATCTTAGATTTGATGTAACCGTATGTCCACCATATAGTAACACCTTAGGTTTAATGTAACTGTATGTACACCGTATAATTACACCTTAGATTTAATGTAACTGTACGTCCACCATATAGTTACATTTTAGGTTCAATGTAAACTTAATATTTTGTCAGTAAAGTCAATATTCGTTATCAAATAAATGTGTCGTGTGTAATAAAATTGATCGGTAAGAACGATTGGTTTAAAAGTATAAGAGCGAAACGGTTGATGCAGGTGCACCATATTAATCTCGGTGAATTAAGCTTTCCCCGGGTCGCTTATTATTGTAAAATGTCGAGAGGGGTATCATTCATGTGCGGCGCCTCTCGAACGCGGCCGAGTGTCGATCAGCTTGACAATTGGTAAATGGCTCTCTTGTATGTCGGTACACGATGTTGAAATAGTGATTTTACTAGTCGCAGCTGTCCACGGACAATGGCTACACTTGCGAACATTCCTGACGGGACTCTCGTTCATCGTCAAGGACGATTAAATACCAATTACCGACTTACTACAAGGCAAAGATAGAAATTGGAACAGGAAACGCGACTGGAACAGATTGATCCACTACCACGCTGAAAGATGAGATACGCAGTCTCGAAGAATAGTCAACCATCGAGGAAACCTACTCGACGAAGAGGAACTGCTACAAACTCCCTCTGTGTCTTCCTGAAGTTCTTGAAGTGGTCGAGCACGCCAAATCACTTCTGTGTATTTACATTTCGCGTTGCGTTCCATTTCAAGATGCTCTTACGGGAAACATGTTCGCTACCGGATTCTTTATTTATCCCGACACGATGGACAAGCACCATGCACGTAACTGGACTGTGTTTTATCTATTTATCCATCTCTTTATTTCAATTAACGCTGCTACCGGACTGCTCGAGTAGTCACTTCTTATTTTAAATGACATTACATTTAAAACGCTTTTGCAAGTCTGAGAATTTGTAACATCGATATTCTAGTCAAAACTGCTACATATCTTTGAAATTTCTGTCTGGAGTTGCAAATCCAGGCATGGAGTACTCCAGTCAAATAATTCCATTCCTGATGATCATGAGTTCGCCCGCAAACAAAAAACGAGACACACGTTTGATGCTATTGGTTTGTGCAATTCCTTATCTTAAATTACAAAATTCTTCTTATGACGTTCTTGCCGATCTAAGAATTTGTACATTCAATCTTCGAGCCAAATCTGTTGAATATCTTCGAGATTTCTAAGTGCGGAGTTGCATAACCAGGTGTGCAGTACACCGCGCAATTAATCCTAACCCGGAAGACTGCGATTTGGATCTCGAACAAAAAAAGGAAGGATGATTCGATGTATCTTTCTTTCGTGGTTCGCTCGTCTTCTTCGTTCTCGTCCACTGGGTTGTTGTCGCCGACAAATGCCCACATCCTCTCGTGCAGAAAGTTAATGCGTTAAACTTCGGTTCGCAAATCCATGCTCGGCACGAACACCGACCGACCGTCTTATGAACGTGGGCGTTACTTGAGGGCACGTGCCATGCCTTCTCCTTCTTCTTCGTCTTCATGACCACAACTTCGACTTGTCTCGTGGACGTTCCAGCCGTTTCAATGCCAAAATACGTAGGTATTGCGTGTGGCGTGTGTCGTGTCTGGCATCGGTCGTACGACATTCGGATATTGGGGAAGAGATATCTGTTAACCTTTTAATTTCGTTTCGGTTTAACGCAATAAAGATTTCGGAAATAACTCATTTGTTGCATAGTTACATACATTTCATCGTATTTATTATTATTCATCTATTTATTAAGATATTCATTTTCTAATTTTCTAAACTTACGTCGGTGGATATTAATAAATGATAGTAAAGATAATAGTAGTTACATTGTGATTAATTTACTTTATAATATATGCTATATACATATAAATTTACTTCATGATTCAAGTGATAATAGAACTATACTGTGTTCTGTATACTATAATATTATACTGTATACTGTGTATTATAATAATAGGAAATTTTTGTTTCCGTTACCAATACTATTACAATTAATGTCAGAAAAATTATACGACGTCTTCGAATTCAGATCAGTCAAAAAGCTCGTAATGCGTACATTGGGTGATAATACCAAATCAAGATCATTAAAGCCCGACAAATAACAGTTATTACGTAAGATCGCGAGGAAAATCTGTTCCGTCGTGACTCAATATTATCTATTATGTTTTATGGTAGATAGATTATATCTACCACTTTTTGTGTTCAAGTTGCTTCAAACTCGAGAAACTATGGTAGGAATTTCTTATCCTACTGAGAAGAAGATAAATTTGAAAACTTTGGAAAGTAGTAACTATAGTGTTCCTTATCCTCTTAGGATACTTGTCCTTCGGGACACCACTTAAACTCCGAAACTAAGGGTAGCACTTACCTTCAGAATTCCAACCGTGAAAATTTCGTAGAAGCGAACCAGAACCACCTTGGTATTTCGATTGCTATGTACAATACAATCAAAGGTCGCAACAAATCAATTAATTAATCTCACATACAAACATGTGAAAAACCAGAAAATTTAAATATTGAATGTTATACCAGATTTTACAGTATAGGTTAATCATAGATGATAATAAATTAGGAAGTAATAAATTAATGAAGAAGATCATTTCGAACAATGTTAATTACAAACTTCAAAAATCAAATTGTAAATCAGCACTAATTTATAGGCGTGGTAATTGTCTATATATTGTGAAAGGGTTAAAAAGAAATTTATATTCATTGTTTAATTTTTGCGTGAAATGTCGAGAGAAAATCGACGCCACAAATTTGATGCAATCGAATAATTAAAAGAAAAAAACAATTAAAGAAATTTATGGACAATGTTAAAATTATATTAATTTCAACACAATATGCATTTAATTTTTCATTCATGTAAGAAAGTGAAAGACTCAATTGCAAACTGCAATGATCACATTTGCAGTAACAATTGAATATAGCATTAAATGCAATGGAAGAACACGTTCAAATAAAGAATACTGCAGATAAAAAGTGCACTGATATTAAACAAAATATTCATTTGCAACATAAATCCTAAATTACAGCGTCGAACGTGTCGAAGTACATGATAAATAAAAAATGAAGGGACGCCAAGCAGAAAAATTGTAACCATAACAAATATCTCAGGTGATCGACAAAGTTTTATTTTCATTAATTCATAGGCGAAGCACACGAATGTGAAATATATAATAATGCTAGAGATTCTACAAACAATTGAATCATAAGCTCGCGAACTCGATCAATCGCAATGCATTTTATACAAGCATAAAAACACCATCGCACAAAACGTATATCGTGTAACGTAATCTCACACGAACATTGTATTCTATCTGTTTCAGTGCACAAAGGGCTGTGGAGCGTGGCAACGAGCACTCGACACAAGCTGTCAAGCTGTCTGCGTTAGTATAATACACTGGAACAATATTACTGCATATCATAAAATTGAACATTACATACATCCCTCCGTTCACTTTTTACACGATCGTACAACATCGAATCGTATTGTTTACAGAATGGAACGCAAGAACTGCTGCCGCCCAAAGAACTATATTGCGTTCTGGGTTGTCACGATGCGCTGAATCGTTACTTCCAACAATTAAAAGGTAAATCGGTATTAGAATTCCGGTACCATATTATTTCACGTCGAACGTAAAATATTCCCTCGCTACTAAAAATTCTCAAACTCCTTGGCGAAACGATCGACTGCGTCCACCTTCATCGGGTCCTCCTCGTAATGGTCGAAGTTACTAGAGTCCTCCGGCGAATCGCACTTCGGTATGAAACTAGGCTGAATCTTCTGGTGATAAATTTGATTCCAATCGGTCGACTGAAACCACTTGTGCGTTTTGATATCCATACTACCGCCCTTCAAGTTCCCGTATCGCCTACTCAAGTCCACCTGCAGTATGTTCTTCAGGATATCCTTCAACTCATCCCCGAAGTGATGCGCGAACTTGTACTTGCCCGCGACGATCTTCTCGTAAATCTTCATGGGATCCCGCGAATAAAACGGCGGGTAGCCGGCGTTCATCTCGTAGATCAGAACACCGAAGCTCCACCAGTCCACCGACTTCCCGTAACCTTTCGACAGGATCACTTCCGGCGCGAGGTACTCGGGAGTGCCGCACAGGGTCCAGGTCCTGCCGTCGATCATTTTGCAGAAACCGAAGTCCGTCACCCGTATGTAACCGGTGCTCTGGATCAGTATATTCTCCGGTTTCAAGTCTCTATAGACGAGGCTACAATGATGAAGATACTCCAACGCGAGAACCACCTGAGCGGCGTAGAATCTCGCCAGGGATTCGTCGAATTTTCCCATTCGTCTCAGATGAGTGAACATCTCGCCGCCGTTCACGAACGGCAACACCATGTAGATGTACGAGTTGTCCTTGAAGAAGAACTCCATGTAGACGACGAAGGGAAATTTCACACATTGCAGTATCCTCTTCTCGTTGTACGTGTGATCCACCTGCTTCAGCTTGATGATCTTACCCTTCTCCAGGACCTTCATCGCGTAGTAGCTGGACGTCGGTCGATACTTGACGAGTATGACCCGGCCGAAAGCTCCAGTACCGATCGTTCTGAATCGTTCGAAGTCCTTGGCGGAAACGCTGTCCTTTTTCGTGATCTTCCATCGTTCCATGAACGCCGTTTTTAACTCGTCGAGTATCTTCTGGTACTCCACCAGCATGCGTTGTCGTTCCATGTTCATGCTGTGTTTTCGGTCCAAACCCAATTTCACGGCTTAATTGTTCATCGTTCGATACAAACGTTTGTGTATATTATAGACATGGTGCGGTTATGGCAGCATCGATGTACTTGTGAAGTTGGTAACTTGATCGACCTTTGTTGAACTTCGGGTTTGTAATAAAGATACACGATACAGTGGTACAATAAGGATATTATAAAAGCATCTCAGAAATGGTATCTAAGAAAAAAACGTAATGAAAATAATCTTCAGGTTAATACATTCGTATTTGATGCCTCGAGGAAGTTCGTCTTATTTAATGACTATGAATTATCGGAGAACTTGAAACGATTCTTTATCTGGAGGACATTTCCATCTCAAAATTTTATTTTTATTTTCATGGACTATGAATTTCAACTATATACATCTATGACATAGGTCAATAATTTACGTTGATTTTGATGTTGATTATCGGCAAAAATATAATCTTGACGTTGATGTTGATTATGAACAAAAATATAATTTTGACGTTAATGTTGATTATCAGCGGAAATAGGAATCCCACCGGCGCCGGCTTTGGTGGCGGACTCATTGACTGCAACATCTCTGAGACTCGAATGGAAAGGAATAGACATCGAAAGACGTGGAGGAGGCATTTCGTACCTGGTGCAATGGAGGTACGAGGAGCTGGCTGAAACTTGGCAGTACTGTAGAAACCAGTCATGGGGGAAAGATGATCAAATTTTGGTGGAAAATTTGCAGCCGTACACGAAGTACAGGGTGAGTTCTTTCGTGTTCCTAAATAACTCTCACCAAGTAGGGAGAAGTTGTCAACATAACATTGATCTCTTAAATCGTACCATATTTGAATCTCTTTTTAAAACTTAAATCTCTTGCGTTTCAATTTTCCTTCGAAATCGGCACGACCTTTCCATACCACACAATATAAAATTGCTAAGCTAAATTCTCAGACAAACTTATCAAAACTTCATATTTCGAATATTTTGCTGAGTGGTACGATTTTGACAACTAAACTCGATGTAGAACGTAATGAAATGTATTCCATCAAACTACTCAAAAGTAATTTTATTTTTGAAGCGATATGATGAGTACCCCTCGATGATTTCACAAAATGTGGGCCCCTCAATGCGTTGAAAGCTCGTGAAGGTGTTTGAATGAACAGTTGTAGAGTCTGATATGAAGTGTTGATTTTTATGGTGTTTAATTGCAGTTTCGAGTAGCGTTGCTCTTAAAATCATCGCAACACAATCCCGAGCCGATTGTCTCAGCTCCGAGCGTCGTGATACGAACGCTGGCAGACGGTTTACCAACCTCAGCACCGGTAATTGTAAGAGCGGCGGTGGTAGACAGCTGCCGTGTCTCTGTGTCTTGGGAACCAGGCCCATTTCCAAACGGGCCACTTTTGTCTTATGTCCTGCGTCTGCAAGGGGCTGACTACTCCCAGCTTAAGGTACACGCCACGCCAGAACTTCAGTAATTCGAACAGTCACTATTCTCGATTTTTCTTGACCTCTCTGTCGCGATCATCCTTTCTATTATATGTTACCGCCTGTCAAACGACCGGTTTCGAAATGTAAAAACTCTGACACGATTTGAAGACACGAAAGTAACACGAGATGATATTTGTGATACGTTTGAAGATTAAAGTGTGGCGAAAATGACTACGCAAATGCTTGCTTAATATTTTTTATAATATATTGTCTGGTTAAGCCTTTGCACTCGAAAGCAATTTTACGGTTAGCGAATAAGTATTGCAAAATTTTCTAGTTGAACGGTGTGATGAATTTTTTTGAAATTATCATTATTTTATTTTTAATCGGCAATAATGTTTGTTTCAATGTGAACAAGCATCGCGTGTATAATTTGGTCAGAAGTTATTTATTGACAATTGTTGCATTAAATCAAACGGCGAATATGAGTCCCTTGTCGAGTGCAAAGGGTTGACAGTTACAACAGTGATCGATTTTGCAAAGTCTGATATGATTTGATAAGATAAAAGTGTCATAAAATAGAACTTGTGGTATATCAATCTGAAGCTTGTAGTATAATGAAAATCACTATACAAATGTCAACGTATTTTAAATAAAATGGCTGGTTAAGAGAAATAATGATCAACTTTAACATCCATATGTAAAATTATATATCTCACCAAGAATTTAAATTAAAAACTGACCAATTTATATTTAGAACATTAATAAAGCATGCAGTCATTTTTATGCAATTCAAAATTTTGAATTCAAATGTAATAAGTGCTATTTTACGGCAGGATTTAACAGTGATTTTTTACCAAATTGTTTTTGGATCAAAGTGCTACTTTGTGTAACGAATCGTGTTAGATTTTCTACATTTCCAAATTTGTCACTTGATAAGCACCAATCTGCTACTCTAGCCACATGTTCTTACGTTTCGATGCCACGATTATGTTCTTTCTAAGCTATCTTCACTAAAAGCAGCGTTCTATCGACGAACACGTAGACGCAAAAGCCAATAGCACTTTCCTATTCTTTCTAACTGTTATAGCAGACAGCACTGTGCGATATATCAACTGGTTCTACAAGATTCCTCACCTTTCCCGAGTAAGAATGCACTTTGATAAGTAAAAATGCCAAAGGAAAAAGCTTGTTCAATGCAAAACGCATGTTTTTCTGTCTAGCTGATAAAATTGTCCACATTTCGCATAGTTGCTTCATCCAAAATGTATAATACAGTCGATACTATCTAATTTATTTGATCATTGTTATAAAGACAGATACTATCATAAATGTGAGATATTAGTTGTTAAGCAAATTTGCAACGCTTATAATCATTTCGATTAATATATTTGACATGTTAAATGGAAATATGCAATCTTTTCAGCTTGAATTTCAATTGGTCTATCAGATGGATTCATTCAACATTTATTAAATATGGTCGACTCTCGTTATATTGCCGGTCGATGTAGGTCCTGTATACAGGGGTTATTACACTCATTAGTGATGATCTCTGTATGGAATTAATTGCAAATTTAAAAAATTTTCTTCATTTTCAATTGTAAAAATTTACTGCTTTTACAGTTCCATCCACTGCGATATAACGAGAGTCTACTGAACATCATGCACCTACATTAGCCTTAATTGCAATCTTTCTAATGGCTTCCTCATTGCTCTAGATAACTGTACTATTGCAAATCCATTAATTCTTTACGGTCCAAGTGTGCCTTCCAGACCTAAATCTAATCAAATTCAGAATATTTACTACAAATCTTAATCGCAATCAAATCTACGAAGTTAAAAAATTGTACCGAAAAAAAAACACTAAACTGAAACTCATTTAGATCCAGTAGCAAATTACATGTAACGTACGAGACAACTGGACTGTAAAGGATTAATTCATGCTAACATAATGATCCCGTTAACATCAGCTTGTTAACTTGTAAGAACCAGATCTTACGCGATACATGTTTCTGGCATGGCGTTTCTATCCCCACTGGCATACTGATTTACTAGCAAGGGATCGAAAGGGACGAGCATACCTAACAGATCGTTTAACATCGTTTACAATCGATTGACAGGACATACCGGCATCGGAGAACACGGATCACTACATGTTTCAAAATCTCGAACCGAATAAAAATTATTCGATAAGCGTGACCATGAGAAACGGAGTCGGCGAGGGACCTCCTGCGGTCATTTACATCACAACAACCCCGGAGCCAGCTGGTATGTCACCCTAATCGAACAGTTGGTAACTGAGAAGATGGCAGACGGTTCTGATTTGCTCTAACTCAGTAGATCAACCTTCTGGAAGAAACGCATATTTTTTTTTAGTTAACCCTTGATAAATGGAGCGAGTAATTTTTGCTAAATGTAGATCGATAAAGATTTTGTTACATAGTATTTGACCGAAAGAATTGTACCTAGGTGAAGAATATTGAATCTGAAAAAGATCTAAAAAATTTAGTAGGATCTGAGGAAAAAGTAAGAAACATATTTACGAAATTTGAAAAAGAACATATGAAATAGAGTGACAATAAATCAATGCCAATCTTGCGAGTGTCGCTAACAACGATGTATCTGAACTATAACGACGATCAATAACTCTGACTAATCTATAGGTGGCACAAAAGAAAGTACTCCAACTGCCATCGTCTCAGCCAACCGTACACATTGGGAAAGCAACGCGAATATTAATTTTGGTGACATTTCAGTGAAAGACACACAACAACCGATTTTGATTCTGGGTGGACAGCATGTCGTGATGAAGCAGGACGCGGACATGCTCGACGATCCTAGCGTGGTTTACGAGAATGCGAGCACCATTCGCGGTGTCGCCATTCACGTAGCCTCCGCGCAGCTTTTTGTCTCCGATTCCATGGGATACGTTTACAGAACGTCCATAGCGAAACGCACGAAACCCACGGTGATCCTGAGCCCGAGTCAAGCGAACTTCAAACCGTTAAGCTTGTCGGTCGACTGGCTGAATCTTCATTTGTATATTCTCGGCGAGGTGAAACACGCGACGACCGTTTGGCAAATAGCTCGGTGCAATTTGGATGGAAGAGGTCTCACGGTGGCTGTGGCTGGTTTCTTAACGCGACCCACTCACATCGAGGTAGACCCGTACAATGGATACTTATTCTGGGTCAACAGGGGCGGTTTGTACAGATTGGATCTGGCCGATATCAGCAACGGAGTGAAGCACGAGGTACGTTTCGAATAACATTCTATGCGAGGTGTGGCAGATGTAACTGAGGATAAGTGATTTCAATTAGGGTAAACTGTATTAATCTGCGCAATAATCTGCATACCCGATGCTACGGTAATTTTAATAACAATCTGTAGGAATTACGATAGGAAGCAGAATTCTGTATGTTGAACACCACTTCTTCGAATACGCATTTATTTTGGGTGACATGTCTATGAATTTATGAATTTAATTAATTCATTTATTAATTAACAACAAATGCAATGAGTCCTGTATTGTGATATCAATTTAAGACTTCCTACTTTGTATGCATAAATTTACAATTCTAGTGTAAACTGTATTAATTTGCGCAATAATCTGCGTACTCCAGGTTATTGTAATTTTAGTAACAATCTGTAGGAATAACGATAGGAAGTAAGATTCTGTATGTTGAACACTATTTCTTCAAATACGTATTTCTTTTTCGTGGCATGTCTATGAATTTAAGAACTTAATTAATTAATTTATTTATTAACAGCAATTGCAATTAGTCACACTTTTGATATCAGTTCAAGACATTGTATGTGTAATTTAAACTTTTGGGGACTAGAAAATTTTAGAATACACGTTTCGCTTTCGTAAAGTATAAATACATGCGATTTTGTTTATCGGAGATTAGCCAAAAACAACTAAGAGTTTGCAAAAATCTAGCAATACTATCGATTCGCTTCAGGTTCAGCCATATTTAATCCTGGAAGACGCTCACCTGGGAGCGTTCACTGTCGACCACACGAACTTCCGGTTGCTAGTCCCTCATCACATTCAGAACACCGTGATATCAGTTTCCCTGGACGGTCGCGAAGTATTGGATCTCCGAGCGAACACTCAGCAGCCGAAATTCAAAAACGTTGTGTCCCTAGCAATGGCGAACGGTCTGTTTTACTGGACTAACGGGGAAGAAGTACTGATCGAGGGATATCATTCCGGACAGAATAGATATTTTCACAATGCCTATCCTGATAGGTGAGAAGACTCATTGATATGCTGCCAGCGATAGACCTCGGTACAGATCGTTCAATAGAGTTGTTTTCTTCAGGTCGAACGGTTCATTTGTCAGTGTCAATGTACTTATGGATGCGAGCCAGCCCGTTCCTGTCCCGGTGAATCCTCCGACAGGAGTTCAAGCTGTTCTCGGAGTAGAGAGGGCTAAAGTTTCCTGGCAAGCGCCTCATCTGTTGGGCGGTCAGGGCAAGGGTGCTTGGCAGAATTGGTCATACGAGCTCGAGATCAAGGACGAGTCCACGGGAGAGACGATCCATCAGAAAGATATCGCCGGATCGTCTCACACTGTGCATAATCTTAGGGAGAAATCGGAGTACTCGATCAAGGCTGCGGCTTATACGAGCGCTGGTAGAGGACCATGGTCCACAGAATTCAGAGGACAAACGTTGAGGTAAATCTTTCCCTAATTTTCTTCAATATTATTAGTCATATCACTATTAGGTTGATACTTGAGATATTTCTACAAATTTTTGTTAAAATCGCTCGATTTTAACTGCACTCTTAAAATTCCGATTATCGTTTTAACTGCGTTCTAACACAAAAAAAATCACTCTTCATTCATAGTTAAATTCTTTTTTAGTCGAAAATGAAATTTTCTCCGATTACCGAGCAAATTTCCGATTAAAGATGAAATTATGATTAGCTGAATGATATCAATATTTCTGATAGATCAATTTGTATTTGAAGGAAGACTCCTACTCTAACCCCAAACCATTTACCTCGAATATTTGTCATATAATATTTCTCACAAAATGGCTCTTTATAAAATGAATATTATTAATTATTTTATTATGTTTGATTATGCTTTCAGAGACGGATCACACGCATCTATCTTGTGGTCCGCGAATGAAGGTCTCCTAAGAAGCGACGTAACCGGCGAAAACATCGACACCCTAATATACAAAGCAAGCTTGAAAGAAACAGAGACGGACTATCACATTGTCGACGTTACTTGGTTCAAGGATGTTTTGTACATCGTGGGGAATAATTCGGTGCTGTATCGATACAACATCACCAGCCATCAGAAAATGAAGATGAATATTCATTCTGTCGGCAGCGTGGCCGTCGATTGGCTGTCGAAGAAATTATACTGGGCTAATCCGAAGCAACAAATTGTAAATACAACATCGATCTCCTGAATCAATTTGCAATACTTTGAACACCTGTATTTTCATTTCTCTGTATATTTCTGTCGTAGATTACAAGAGCAGATTTGAATGGATCTCATCAAGAGCCCATGTCGATTTTAGCTATCGTGAAGGAATTAATGATCGATTCTTTGGAGGCGTATTTGTATTGGTCCACGGGTCATGCAGTCGAAGTAGCCCGTTTAAATGGACAAGACAGAAGATACTATCATTCTGACGAGATATTCAACGGCAAACAAGTGATGGGTCTAACGTTGGACACCGAAAACAGATATGTTTATTGGATTGTTCGAAGTTATGAGAGCGGGTCCATCGTTTATCGTGCACCAACTTCTGAAAGGATTCCAATGAGTCACAAAATTGTGCCTGAAAAGGTTATTGTTATAAATTTTCATTCCTTATTGTTATATGATTATACTTAGTATATCACATTAGTTAAGTGCCTGACGATATTAGTTAATACATATGTGTCGTTTTTTATGTAATTTTGGTATGATATTGAAGTTGGAGATATGTGAAGCACATATTGAAATGATAAAAATAATCATCGGAATATTATTTCGAGTGGAATTAAACACTTAAATACGCAATGTCAAATAAGTAATGTTTTAAGCATACTTAATACTAATTTACTGATTTTATGTGCAGGTTTCAGCTCTGCAGCATCCCAACATGCAAGGTCCTTTATGCTACTTTTCCGAGCACCTTCTCTGGTTACAAGACGATCGAAATGCAGTGATAGGCGATTTGTCCGGTCAAAATACTGCGGTCATAAATGGTATCACTCTATCGGGTCTTCACATGGTAGCAGTTATGGACCCAGCTCTTCATCAATACCCAAAAAACCTGACGTCGGAGACCGTAGTGGTTTTACCGAACGCGGTCAACTATAGTAGCATCAGAGTCGAAGGGATTTGGAGGAACTTCAACATATCCTGGGACCCCGTGGAGAACATCAACTACGGTACTGTGTTCTACGAAGTGAAGTTCGCAGATTACATCAACACTAACTCGAATCCGGAGATCACTACGGAGACTTCGATGCCTTATAACAATTCGGAGCAGATTTTGCCATATTCGGTTCTGGAGGTGACAGTGAAAGCGTTCACTTATTGGGAAACTGCACATCATACCAGAAAAATACTGAGATCACCGCAAAGTGTACCAACTCAACCGACCAATCCTAGAGCGTTCATAGAGTTTCACAAAGAACCGTTGCGCGAAAAAGTTGATATTTCTGCAATTTTTAGGTGAGGATTATATAGGATGATGTATCGAAAGTTAGCCGTCTAAATATCTATTTCTATTGTAATGATACAAAAATCTTTTATACAACTGAATGATAAAAAATGATTGTAACAGACAAATTGTAACTGTTACTTGAACCTGAAGAACCATTCAAAATATTTACTCTTATTACAGATGGGATCAACCAGAGTTCACTAACGGCTTGATCACCGGATACACGGTGCGATGCTGGTTCATACGCAACCACTCAGAGATCCAGATCTGCAATCAATCATTAATCCCGGTCTCGTCATTGGAACACACCGTGAAAGATCTTCTACCAAACACGACTTACTACTTTCAAGTTCGGGCGCACACCGAGATCGGCGCGGGACCATACACAGACGTCATCAATATTTCCACAATCTACGAAAATCCAGTGCCGCAATTGTTAGTAGCTACCTCGGACGCTGTTAGTGTGTCGGATCTGGATCAGGAAGTGAATTACACGATCACTCGACACATCGCGATCGAGGTTGCGTACCTGGCCGCAGAGAACAAGATCTACTGGATAAACGAAATGCGAGAGCTGGTGACGTCGGAGTTAAATGGAACGAATGCCACGAAGATGTTAACGTTGAGCAACAGTGCTCTCAGTATAACTGTCGATTGGGTATCGAGAAACTTGTACTGGTCCGAGTCGAGCTATCGGGACAACAAAGGTCGCATCATGAAGCTAGATCTGACCAGGTGGCAAGTGGGCATTCTCAAGTACAAGAACATCGTTATGGCCGACAGACGTATAGTGAATCTATACGTTTTACCATCTACGGGGTAATTATTGCATTTTGTTTTATAGGAGTTAGTCAAAAAAAAAGAGACGATTTGGGGATGCAGAGATTTGAATATAGGTTTTGGAAATATAGGAAAAATATAAGAATTTAGAGTATAGAGATTTGGGGAACTTTGAGATTTAGCATATAGCAATTTCGTTACATATGGATTTGAGAATGCAGACATTACAAAATATAGAAAGTGAATGTAGAAACGTGTTCTATATTTAACAGTTACGAACGGTTGTTACAGATCACTATACTGGATAGAACTAACCAAAAAGGACAGCGGCGAGATTATGCAGTCAGACCTGAACGGCGAAGGGAAACAACCGTTTTTCAACCACATAGACGACTGCTCCTGCCCATACAGACCCACCGTGATTTCCGTGATGACGATCGATAGCACCAACTTCCAGAAACCCGTCATGTACTGGATTTCCCTAGAAGGTCACTTAAACATCGCCGACATCGACGGCTGTGCCTGTAGTCTGATAGTACGCGCGAATTTCAACAAAGGACTACCACCGACCTCGCTAACAGTCGACAAAATGAACATCTACTGGTCAAATATCGCGGAGGATCGGATTTATTTCATAAACAAGAAGTACCCCGACGACGAGGAGATCAAGCACTTCTATCTGCCGACTGTACGCAGCATCAAAGCCCTGGGGAAATCATTGCAGTCGTATCCCGTTACCAGCTGCCTGATACCCCATCAAGTATCGTACAACGTCGAAGAGGTCCACAAAACAGCGAACAGCATTACCGTAAGGCTCCCTCGACCCGTTCCCCAATACGGATGCGAAGAGTACAACTTGCCGACTACGCTTTACACCATATACGTGTCCCAATGTTTGGAGAACGACCCTAACATGTGCGAAGACAGCGACAGGACGAGGCTGCAGACCTACGAGACAGAATACGAGATAAATGACCTGAAGCCGTTCACGGAGTACAGGTTGAAGTTGGCCTTGAGCAACTACTATGCCGATTTGGAAAAAATGAGTTTAGAGTTTGGCTCCGGAGTGGTGCTGAGGACCGGAGCTGGAGCACCCACTGCTCCAGAAAACGTGACCGTCGAAGCTCTGACGCCAACCTCGGCCATCGTTTATTGGATGCCGCCGAAGATACTAAACGCTGCCACGGTTAGGTACGAGATACACTGGAGGCTGGCTCGACTGATCAACGGGGCACGACAGAAGGGGGAGCAGCTGATAAAGGGAAATGAACGCACGGCAGATGGTAGATTCTACAGCATGTTGCAGCCATGGTTACCGGATCAAGAGTACGTGGTGTTCGTACGGGCCTATCCTGCTCAGTTTAACAACGTCTCCAGCAAGAGCCCCGATAAAACCGTGAAAATGTACCCAGAACCTAATAACCTCACGTTGACTGGAGTCAATGTGGACAGCCTGAACGTAACCTGGGAGCCGACCATCAATCTGACGATCGGTTATACTTTGGAGTACAAGGACGTAGCTATGGAGGAGTGGCTGGTGGCGAACGATTTCAAAATGGACAAAAACAAAGTTACATACTTTATCAAGAAGTTACAACCGCGTACACTGTACAAGTTTCGGCTGCTTTTGAGGTATCCTAATTACGAAAAGGACTTTGTGTGGCCGACTGACAGGAGATTCACGTTTCAGACGTTAGGTAAATGAATCAAGATTATCGTCGGTATTATCGAAGTTAGATTACACGAGAGAACCATAACAGTAGACAATTGAAAGGTACCTTATGTTTTAGAGACACCTCGATTTTAAAGTTGTTTCTAATTTCAGAAGGCTCCCTTTTTATAATAATCCTGAGACTCATTAAATTTTCGACCCTGACGATTCTAATAGCGTTTCTCAGATGTTATAAATCACTTATTTTATTTTATTCAGGTGATGTACCAAGTGCACCAGGAATGCCTACAATAACCAAACTCCGTAATTCCGTTTACCAATTAAATTGGGAACCTGCACAGGCTCATGGCTCGCAAATCACTCTATATCGAGTAGAAGGGATGAAAATAAACGAGATCAACGAACAAATTGATTCTAGCGAGAACGCCAGTTGGAAGTTGTATTATAATGGAACGGATAATTACTGGATAATCACCGGTGATATGGACGACAAGTATCGGTTTCGAGTTCAAGCTAGAAACGCGTATGGATTCGGTGCTTGGAGTAGATATAGTCCGATCATCGATTTAACGGAAGCAACAGGAGGAATATTGGCGGCCCAACAACACCTTGGTTTGGTGCTGGGACTTAGTGTGCCTGTTATCATCATAATGCTCATCTGCTTTTGTTACTTTCTTTGCCGTAAGTATACGATTATGACGTAAATCATATACTCTTTTTGTTCCAAATCGTTTTGGAAGGTGGTTAGAGTAGACTCTCACTATATTGCAAGAATTGAGCGTGGAAACGGAGATTCATGGAAATCGAAAGTACAGAGTTCAGTGGCAATATTCAGATTTTTAAGACTTCAGCTTTTCAAATTTCTGAATTTTTAAATTTCAACAAATTTGACATACACCGATTCACTCAATTTTTTCTATGGAGTTCTGCCTTATCCACCGGCATACATCAACTACTATATTTATAAAACAACATTCATCAAATAAACGTGAACATAAACGATCAATTTTGCAATTTAGCGCTTTACCGACAACGCAAGGAGGACAAAAAGGCGGTTTTGCCTCCGCTAGTGAGCGACGTAGAACTGGCAACCTTACGCGAAATACCTAGAGGAAATTTCGTTCAATCCAATGCTCTATACGCGTCCACCTTGCAAACAGACTCTGACGATTCGACTCTTCCAAAAATCAGAAGGGAGCAAATAACATTAGCGAAATTTTTGGGCAGTGGTGCGTTCGGAGAAGTAAGTAACGCCACATAGTAATCCACGCAAGTGTACTAACACCAAAAAAACGTGTCTCTACAATCGTCTGTCTTAAAATCTTATAGGTGTTTCAAGGTAACGCAAAAGATTTAGAGAGGCCAGGAATCACACCGGTTGCCATAAAGACACTTCGAAAGGGTGCATCGGCGCAGGAGAAGACGGAATTCCTTCAGGAAGCCAGACTTATGAGTCATTTTCGACATAAACACGTGCTCAGACTTCTGGGAGTCTGTTTGGATACCGACCCACCGTTGTTGGTGCTGGAACTGATGGAGGCCGGCGATTTACTAAGTTATTTGAGGGCTAGTCGTTCGTTGCAGCCATCGGATCCACATGCTTTGCGTTTGCAAGATTTGCTTGCCATGTGCGAGGATGTGGCCAGGGGTTGTCGTTACCTGGAGGAACTCCATTTTGTACATAGAGATCTCGCGTGCAGAAATTGTCTGGTTTCTGCCAGGGATCGGGAAAACCGTGTTGTCAAGATCGGTGACTTTGGACTGGCCAGAGATATATATAAAAATGATTATTATAGGAAGGTGGGTACTGATACAATTCCATAACCTTAATAATATGATCGCATATCATAATTTGATGATATTTCATAATACTATCGTATCTAGTAATGGATAGATTACGTACTGGTTTTCGAAATATAGCAAATTTTCTATATTTTAACGCATTTGGATGTGTCAGGTTGCACACGAGAATATTTGAAATTATAAATAAATATTATTTTATACAGGAAGGGGAAGGGTTACTTCCAGTCCGTTGGATGGCTCCAGAATCGCTAGTGGATGGTGTGTTCACATCCCAAAGTGACGTCTGGGCATTTGGTGTGCTGATGTGGGAAATAACGTCGTTAGGACAGCAACCGTATCCTGCCAGAACGAACCTTGAAGTGTTGCACCACGTTCGTGCAGGTGGAAGATTGCCTAAACCCTTAAACTGTCCACCTGTTCTTCACCAGTTAATGTTACGCTGTTGGAGCGCGGCGGATGCTAGACCAAGTTTCAAAGTTTGCCTCGAAAATATAGTTAGCATTCGTAGTACTATAGAGGATGCACCGTTAAGTCCGGTACACGCCGGCCATTACTTGGCTAGAAGAGGTAAGATCCTACATACGTACATTTCGATGTTTGCATTATGCGAATCTATTGGCATGAAATTGTCAATTTGATACGTTTTCGCGGTACATTAATTTTATCGAGCAAATACATCTTCGCTTATCAAATCTGAATACCGCTTATACGTTACAGTCAACACACTTACTAATCAATGTACGCAAGTGTTTAATGAAAATTTTATTTTTTAGTAAATGAATACGTTTATGAGGATCAGTTGACACTTTTTGGTAAACTCGTCCATTGAGTAGCAAGTGTATTTATACTGTCACTATAGTTTACAATAATGAAATCCATACACTGATCAGTAAATGCATTTACATTTACTAAATTTTACGCTTTTACTGTGATATATATACAATCATACGTCTATAGAATACATAATAAGACATTATAAACTGGGACATCCTGTATAATTTTAACAATTTGCTTGAATACATATTTATCATTGCATGGCTCATGCTTGCAGGCGTGTCTAACATGGCTTACTTTGCCGACGAGAATCAAAATCATAACTCAGGTAGGTTTACTCTAAACGTCATCTACCTATGCTGCTTTCTCTATCGATGTTTCATCATAATTCGCAACAAGATCACGGAACCAGATCGATCTTAATACAATCAACTGATTTTCTCAGGAAACTCATGGAAATCCAGCAGTTCCGAAGGCAGTCGGGATATGCAGCCGTTCCTTCAAAATTCGCACAACGCGACGCTCACGTCGCAATCGAGCGAGACACCGAAATATCTGGAATTGTTGGCGGACAACGAAGATATTATTCTGAGAGAAAATTCGACGAACGGATACGAAGTGCCTCGATCAATTCATATGTCTCATCAGAACCTGAATAATGCAATTAAACCTAGTACAAATGTAGACCTAAAGAACAATTTGCAGTCTGATCCGTCGCAGGAACGAAAGGATTCTTCGAGTGACGCTAAAGAACAATTGGTAAAGAAATGCGATAAGAGGTCTTCGGTATCCAGTTTGAGTTTACCAGAGCGTAAAAGAGCATCGATCACAAGCATGACCGATAAATCTAACGCTTCAGATATCTCACAGTCGGGAACACCTACCGTTAAGGCAATCTTAAAAAGAGACTCTTTCACGTCACTGTCTGATCAAAGGAAGAATAAAAGGAATATGGTCGAACGACGAGGATCAGAGATAAGTTTAGAAGGAAGAAGTTCTAGTTCTTTAAGCTCGAGTATCAGTTTAGCTCCACCCACGCGACCCAGCTCATCTTTAATTAGTTCACAAAATGTTCTTGCATTGAAGAACAGTGTCATCGGCGGAGTTGGGGAAACAATGGTAAATGATGGAAATATCACAAAACACACATTACCAAAAATTCAAAGGACTCATTCGAATTTACAAAACGGTAAAGCTAACATACCTTTGGTGATAAATAGTGCATTATTAAATTTGTTAAGACAAACGCCGGTTGTCGAGGATGGCAACAACATAGTCACGTACACGAATATTAACACAGACGCTGTCAGAGTGAACGGATCTTGAGATTGTTGTTAAAGATAAGGAGGATTATGTCGTGAAAGCACAATTGTAATTTCAGTTATACCTGCACAATGAAACTGAAACCGTGTGTGAAGTTCCATAGCTTTAAACTGCCATATTAATGTATGTACATATTTAAAGTTTATTACGTACCATTAATAATAGGTAAATTGTGGCAGAAAGTTTTTAACTGTAACTGTATCAGTTTTAGTTATTAATCATTGACTTGTTGTCGTAGCACCTAAGAAACGAGAATAGATATAGAGTATTATAAAGTGATCAAAAATAAGACGCGATAGTTTATACTTGTTATTGCAACTAATGTATTTATTTAATGACGTAAAAGCATGAATCAAATTTTCACTGTTCATTGTACAAATTTCATATTTGGTGATATCATAGGGTAAAATATGAAAACTGATATTGATGTTATGTAAGGATTTGTTAAGTTTTATGTATAAATTTAGTGATTCTTATGAGAATAGTACAATTAAGAATAATACATTTTCGATTATATCAAATTGTATATGACTGAACCGATAGTGTTCTAGACTCGTATTTTTAAATTTTATCGATACATGGCACACTATCAATTTTGACGAGGACTGTAAATACTTTATTATGGAATAAATTTAATATTCTTTTTTTCTTAATTTCATTCATCAAAAAGTATTAGAACGATATTATAAGTATCCAAATTTCAAGAATTAATTCACAAAATATATTGTAGCAATAAAATTTGGGTACTTTCTTATAATATTTTGATAATTTTGTATGACAAAATTGTTTGAACTATTTAGTTACGAATATAAAATAAATGCGTTTACAAAGTAAAATAATGTGACAAGTTTTCTAAAATATTTTATAGTCTTCCTATTTAAAGAAGCTCTGGTATGTGGTCTGAATATTGCTAGTTCCTTACAATAAATTTTAGCTAAAAATAAATCGACTATTGTAAATACTCTTTAATATTACATTAAAGAAATATATACGGCAAAGGAAGTAATAATTGTATGAATTTTGTATATGTTATACATACACTTTTATATTAACACAGATACACACATATTACCTGATATAAAGTCACACAATTTATGAAAATTTACTGTCTAAGTTTGGGGTAAATAAAATTTTCAATGTAAATGAATAAATTGCAATGTAATTCAAACGGTTTATTGTAATGAATATTTGTCACTACATACACAAAATGTAAAACTTGTGTAATGACAAATTTTTTTTCGAAGAATTAAAGATTTTTGTTACAGTGAATATTGTACTGTCATAAATGCTCTATTTAAGAATAGCGATAAGTTTTGTTTTATTGTATAACTTAAGAAAAGTCACACTAGTTTTACAATCATATTTAGTAGACAATAATAATATACTGTTAATGAATTTAAAATTACTTAAAGATTTTTTGTTCAAATATTTTACAAATCCCTGAAATAAAGTACAGAAGAGATTACTTCAACTGTAGAGAGTAATATATTCATGAAGTATTATATAAAACTGTGAAGCGTATTACCTATGCGGTAGTTGTAGTAGTAGTAACAGTAGTTGTTGTAGTTGTGGTACTTAAGGGAACATCATCGTCTAAGGAATCATCTTTGCTGTGTTCGTGTAACAAGACATATTCTCTGGAACTGAATCCAAAACGTAATACATCTCTTTCCAGTAATTCATGGTATCTTCGTGGTTCTAATTTTACATTATTTACAAATGTACCATTCGCGGACTCTAAATCTATAAGGTAAGGGCGGATTCTTCTTCCTTCGCCGCCTCCTTCTCTTTGAAAAGATACTAAACGATACTGTAAAACTGCATGTTGCTTAGAACACGAAGGATGATCCAAAGGAATATCAGTAATTTTCCTATCTCTGCCCATCAAATATGCTGATTGTCTGTGAACATACAATGTAGGTAATGCTTTCTCCCCTTTGAAGGGATACAATCTCCATCTGCGTTTAGGTTTTCTTGCATCCGAAGGTTCAGAGTATTTAATGACTACTCCATTTATGGTATTTGCATCTTCTGTCAATTTTCCAGACAACTCAAAATTTGGTTTCTCTTTATCTTGTGGCTTTGGTTTAGGTTCTGTTTTTACATTCGGTTTACCCCATTCTGGCGAAGGGTGATCCTTCTTCATTTTCGATTCTTCAAAAGCATTTTTCCTTTCTCTATTTCCATCATCGTATCTTCTATGCTCTGCTACATCTCTATACCTTCTTCCCTTTTCCTCGTACTCTCTGTGCCTCGAACGAGGTTCCTCTCTTCTCATGGGAGATCTTTCAAACCTTCTCCTGTCATTCTGTTTCTCATCTTCTCTCCGTGGATGATCATGTCGACTATTCCTATATTCTCTATCCCGTTCGCGTTGCGATCTATCACGATGCACATCATTATTTTCTCTTCTTACGTCTCTGCTAAATTTATGAACGTCCCTACCTTCTCTACTGTCTTTGTAACTTTTATTCTTGCTGCTCGAGTCCTTTCTATTCGAACGTCTGTCTTGGTTAGGGCTCTCGTCGCGTCTATGTTTACGTCTTCTCCGTGATTTTTCGTGACGACTACCGTCACTGCTTTCAGAACCGCTGCTGGACATTGTTCACCTTTTCATCGATCAAATTTTTCTAACGATATTTGTCAGTTACACTTCTAGCATCTTGATGCCAAGGACGTAAAAACAAGATAACCTATTATGACAACAAAACAGTTTGTTATATACGGATACAAGATAATAAAATAAGTGTAAGAGTACAAAAAATTGTATGCTATATTCTTACGTTATTTGGTTATTATAAAAGTGTACGGTTTTACAATAAAAACGTTCGTTGCAATATTAAACACTTCACTCGGCCGCATTAAACGCAACACGATTCGCCGCCATTTGTGCCAAATTTATCATAGGGAAATAATATATATCTCTTAACTTTAATGTTGAACTAGTTTGTTATACAAATTTTAATACGAACGACAATCAAATGTATTATTATAATGTTCTAAATTATATGGCTACAATATAAGATACTACATTGTGTTCGTACTTTAAAACTAACTTTTAACGTATGTGTACAGGGAATTTTACATATTAAAGTTGCAAGTATTGGATAATTCGAATAAGTTTAATTATTTTCGCACTAAACATTACACTTTGTTATAATTAAAAACAAATAGAATTTAAAACAATGAAGAAGTTTATACCCAACTTTTTTTATATCGATAAGCGGTAAAATTGGTTTATATTTCAAACTTCCAAAGCGCGGGTTTTGATACAATGGTGGGTCGTGGTAAATATTTAAATACAACAAATACAGAAGTAGTAAAGCTGCATTATTTATTTAATATCACGGAAAAATAATATCTAAATAACAAACAATTTAAATAATATAAACGATAAATAATAAAAAAATAAATACAAATTTTATTATCCAGTTTCAGGTAGTATTCGAATTTCTGAAAATCGATTAAAATTAAGGTATACAATGAAACCATTCACACACATAAAAAAGAATTGCATTTATTCCGTATAAAAAAAAAGAAGTAGAAAATCAGTATATACATAATAATACATAATGCAAATATCTACACGTATATCTTTATGTCCTCTACCTCTCTGAAACCTTCTCCCGGTTTCGTTGTAACATTAAGATACCATGTACAATAACATCAAACTTTATATGTTATTCACGGACTTGGCACGTTTAGCCTGTTTCCTCTTTTCTTTCTCGTTGTACCTTGCTACGACAATGATCCCAGTGGCTCATTACGCCGAGAAGTTGGAATCATTGAAGGAATCGGTATTATCGGAATTACTTTCGGCTGCATCCACGAAGGCAGTAGACAGATCTCCGGCAAGTTTGCTCACAGTTTGCGAGGTCACGTCGTACATGAAGATCTCCTTCTCGCCTTGCTTCGCGTCCTCTGGCCTGCAATACCATAAAAAGATCATTACTCAAAAGAAAGTGAAATCGTTCACGGAAGCGGACCGCGAACGTTCAAAATCTCCGACAGAAATACTTAATTAAGGCTCGTTAAAAAATGTTCGCGTGCACCATTTAAAGCGAGCGATCCAGTTAACGACGACAAACAGGTACGCGACGGTGATTAGTTATGGCATCGAACTCGTATACCACCACTTACATGGTTACCAACAGCACCACCGACTGTTTTTGCGGCTCTGTACGGCTCTCCTGTTCCAGCCACTTCTTGTAGTTGTCCGCGGTGGGTCTCTTCACCAGTTGCTTCAGCGTGTCACCGGAGAGAAACTTCACCGCCTGCACATCGCCGACCCGCCTGCCCTGTCTCGACTCGATTTCCTTCTCCTCCTGAACGTTGTAGTCAACAGGTGCCAGGACCACAACGCTGGAGATCTTACGTCCGTTCAGCTGAGGCACGTCCGGGATAGGGAAGGAAGCGCCGCTCACTTTTAGCGGTAGATAACGATTGTACTGGGATTCGTCTCTGCTTCCCACGGTTACGGGATCCAACCTGGTAGCATCATCGCGTATGTGCTGATCCGCGAGCGCCTGGCCTTGCTCCGTATTCGGATCGAAGCGTACTACTTTCATCTCCACGCCTCCCGGCCGCAAGGTGGCTTGCTCGATCTTCGTCGAGCTACCGGCCGAGTCGTTCGCCGAGGAGGTGGAAGAGGAAGTGGAGGAGGTGGATGAGGAAGCGGAGGAAGATGAGCTCTCCACCGTTTCGGGCTTCTTCAGGATCGACGGGACCGGTTCGCTGGCTGCAACCGCGGCACCGCCTCCGGCGCCGTAGAAATTCGCCAGGGCCTCCGGCGGTAGTTTCTCTATCGGTATGTCGCCGATCTTGTCGTAATCCAGGATCTGTATGTCGGCGTTACCCAAAATACCGGAACTCAGCAGCTGTTCCCTGATATCGTCTGGTACCTCGTCCGGTAGATTAGCTATGTTCTCCTTGATCTTCGCCTCGTTCCTCGGTGTGGTGGTTGTCGGAGCTTCCGTGGTCGTGGTCGTTGTCGTGGTGGTGGTCGTGGTTGTGCTCGAAATGGACGGTCTGATCGCGGAGATCGCGTTGTAGTCTTCCGTGGGAGTGAGCGGGGTGGCGTAGATCTTTTGTGAGGGACTAGCGGAGAACGACGGACGTCCCCAGATGGACGATCGTTGAGAAGACGACGGGAATCGTTGCTGCACGGATTGATGTTGAGACGTTTGCGTGTTCTGAGAGTAGAAGCCTTGTTGCTGATTTTGAATGATCTGTTGTTTCGTGTTCAGATGCTGTTGGTGATCGTTCACAAATTCGCTGGGTGAATTTCTTAAAAACTGATGACTCTCCGTCGGTGGATTCGATTGCTGCACGGAATCGTACTGATTTCTAGATGGTTCCGAGAATCCCGTTGGTTGGACTACGGGATTAGGTGGGAAAGGACCGGGATGAAGAGGATTCTCTCGAATCGCGTAATGTTGTTCCAACTTGGGAACGGCTTTGAAAATTTCTCCACCTGGCTTTTGAATGGGGGACTGAGCAGGGATCTGTGGTATACCTTGCGCCGGTTGCGGTTGATTGTACTTCAACTGCGAACGATACTGTTGCTCTTGCGACAGTTTATGTTCCTGTTCCTGCTTTCTCTTACGTTGCTCCAACAACCTCCGCTGCTCTTGCAATCTCTGATCTTGCAATCTTTGCTGCTCCTGCAACCTTTGTTGCTCTTGTATCCTCTGTTGTTCCTGTACCCTTTGTTGCTCCTGTATCCTCTGTTGTTCCTGAATTCTCTGCTGATCTTGCTGCTGTCTCTGTTGCTCCAGCTGTCTTTGTTGCTCTATATGCCTCTGTTGTTCCGTCTGTCTTTGCTGTTCCAAGAATCTTTGATGTTCCTGAAGCCTCTGTTGCTCATGCTGTCTCTGGTGATCACGTTGCTTCAGCAGCTCCTGCTGACGACGTTGTTCGTGGTACCTCTGTTTCTCCAATTCGAGTTGCTTATAAGGAGGCAGGGGCTGTTGCTGTTGCGGTTGTGGTTGTTGATGCTGAGGATGCGATTGTTGATGCTGCGGTTGTTGCTCACCATTAAAATGGTTGCCCTGATTCACCGGTAAAGGCTGATTCTGTATCTGAACGTTCTGATGGGACACCGACAGTGCTGGAGGGAAACCAGGTTGCTGAGGATGATTGATATTGACGCGGTGAGACGGAGCTGGGTTTGAGAAGCTATTGAACGGTGCCCGCTGTTGCACTTCCGGCAAGCCTTGAATCGTTATAGGCAATCGTTGTGGTCTTTGCAACGGGTTTCTCGGTTGAATCGGAGCCCCAAACGGAGGCTGTTGTTGCAGGAAATTTATCGGCGGTTGCGGCTGAGGCAGTTGCTGAAGAGCTTGCGGTTGCGGAAACGAGTTCGCGATCCTTTGCTGTGGAAACGCGGCCGGTACCCTTTGAGGCACAGGTTGAATCGGTTGGTACGGGCCATGTTGCCTTTTCGGTGATCCCGGAGGTGAGGACGGTGGTTTCGCTTGTTGCTGAGTGGGCGGTGTCTCCAGGTCGCTGCGTTTGTTGTGATTGTTCGGCGGCACCTGATCCGTGCCGAACGTAACGCGAATACCGCTAGAACCGGAGTGGTACACTTCACTGTCCGGTCGAATGATCGCTCTCAATGTCGTGGAAGGCTCCGTCGGTGCAGGTGTTGCTGTGTGAACAGGTTCTTCCGGGTAAGGCGCCGGGTTATCCGGCTTGGTCTCCTCGTGTTCCTCGACAGGTGTTAGCGCAGGTACCGGTGGATCGTAAACGACTCGAGTCTTCTCCCCGTAGCCTTTCTTTTTCTCGTACTTGACGTAAAACACCTGAATAGGTTCCTTGGTGGGTTTCGGCGATGGAGGGGCAGAAGGTGGCACCGGAGTCGGCAGAGACTCGTTCGACTCCTTGATGATAATTTCGATAATCGGCTCCGGTTCGGTTGGGTAATAGTTTAACGGAGCCTCCTCGTAAGCGTCGTCGCTCTTGGAGTTGGCCAGAGGATTGTAGAGAGGATCCCTCTGGGAGTACTGAACGATCGGCTCCATTTGGACCGCGTACGGTGGCGGTCTGCCTCCTCTCCTCGGATAAAACGCGACCTGTTGTCTCTTATCGCGGCTCTTCGAGGACTCATCCTTGGCCAGGGTCGCAACGACGGTGATCGCTGCCGCAACGATAATCTGCAACGGTGAATTCACGCATCGGAACTCGCGCCAATCGTGTTTCTGCGATTCGAACGCGAAACGCGTTTGTGGAAACATCGTGGTCGCGCGTGGCTAACCGAGTGACCCGATTAATAAACGAGAAGAAACATCCTGTAAGGCCTTAACTGGCCGATCGATTGGTATTCTAGCGTCGCCGAATGGACAGTTACTGCTACCCTGATAAGCGATTCTCAGCCGCGATCGTGTTCCCGATATGGCGAGGCCGAGTTACAGCACGTATCGGCTATAGGATGTTTCTCGGGTTTAAATTGCGCGAATAGAACAGAAATTCTTGCCGCTTGCTTCACATGGTTACGGAGAAAGAAGGAGAGAAAATTTAGGTTTTAGATTCACAACGTGCGCGTTTCACCTCGAGAATTCGGTGACTCTCCTAAAGCGGAAGCCTCTTAATATTCCTCGAACAGAAAAGAAAACCCGGCTTGTACGCGCGTATTTACACGATTCTCATATCAATTAAGACACGGCCGATCTCGTCGGATCGACGGAAACAGCGCGACGATGTCGAACAATGATAACCGCGTGATTAGCTAAACGCGCATAAACGCTCCGTTAATCCGCTATACTTTCCCTCGCTAAGTAGCCAAAGGCGATACGCCGACTGATTACAAATGATAGAACCGCGTCGAACGTTTCCCGCGACCAGCGGGCATGCTTATTACGATGAAAGTACAAGCGTACACATTCTTGCAAACGAACCGTTTATCCTATTAACGCCGCGGCGAGTTTCTCTCGGTGATTCCGCGACGAGAGGCAACGAACGATCATTTTTAATTACCAGCTCGAAGAAACGCATGGCGGCTGTGCTACGGTCGGTATCGGCCAGTCGATGGAGGACCCCCTTGACGAACGTTGCAAGTCACACTTCACCGAATTCACGTGTTAACTTAATCAGGAGCGGCTAACTCGCGATAGGCAACATGATAACCGTAGGATCGGGCATGTACTGAACGATATTGAATGGAGCTTCGTATGGGAACTGAGGACAGATTGGGCCCAGAGGCCCGTTTCTCCCTACCTGACGCCACCACCACCGGACCTCTTCAAGAAGCTCCTCTCTAATATCGAATACGGTGGGGCACCTTTCTCTGGCTACGTACGCTTCGCGGCTAGCGCAACACGCCGTTAAAGTAACAGCGTGCAGGACATACAGACGCGGACCGGGATGCGAATAAAAAATACGAGAGAAAAAAAGAGAAGATTCGAGTACAGGGAGACGGGAAGGGGAAACGGGCCGGAGCCGTTGTCGACTTTCTTTAAATCCGTCTCCCGATCGAAAAGAAAGGAAGACGATCGTATCGGACGTGGATCGCTTCTTCGTC
The DNA here is from genome assembly GCA_947623535.1 of Coelioxys conoideus. Classification (NCBI taxonomy): domain Eukaryota; kingdom Metazoa; phylum Arthropoda; class Insecta; order Hymenoptera; family Megachilidae; genus Coelioxys; species Coelioxys conoideus. The sequence goes on along the minus strand of OX392457.1, from coordinate 12,132,340 downwards.
GTGACCTCCAAGGCCTATCGAAACCGAAACCTGCCTTTCCTCTAGGAGAAGGCCGTGTCCGCGTCTCTGACATCCCACCGAATTATTCGGTGAAAGACTACCGCCTCGAACCTTAGCAGCGCGTCATCGTGTGGGTACGTGTGTGTCGCTGTTTGTGAACTCGCTCGGTCGCGTGATCGTGCAGTTATCATTACTTTCGCTAAAGCCTTAAAGCGGTTCCGAGCGAACGATTTCTTACGAACGAATCGTTTCCTGCGTGCCTATAACGACTTCTCTTTCTTTGCCGATAAGCGAATCCTGTCGATCACTTTTCTTCCCGTGAAATTATGCGATTCGATTGCCTCTGACACACGGTACCCTGAAATTCGGTGCAAATTTCGAAGATTGTTCGTACTCTTTTCGGAAATAAAGTAGATAACGATCTGGGTATTAACGAGAAATTAAGAAGACAATTAAAGCTGCGTACCGATGTTCCTCGATGTCGATAAAACGATTTTGAATACTTTATCTTCGATTCTTGATACTTTCTGTATTTGATTTCTGGAATCGTTTTATTGCGGATCACTATAAAAAGTGATAAATGGCAATATAATGACGCTATAAATGGCATACGATATTAAATATGCGATGAGTTGCACAAAAATCGATTACATGTCACAAAAATTGATTTACCAGATTTACTAACAATAAATTATAGCTTCAAAGGATTTTTCTAATAAAAGAGGAATAACTTAAATACTGAAGGTAATAATTTCCGTTAATTTGTTATTCCTAGTGCCAATCAATCAATTTAATGTACTTAAATGATAGTATGAATAAATTATTAAAATTACCATTTTTATTACTTTCATTCACTTGAGGGTTTCATGGCGACTTCGTTTAAGAAAATGCAAAGATTTTAAAAACGTAACAAAAATAATAAGAAGTTGCATGCTTATTCGTAGAATTTAAAACAAAACAAACAAAATATAATATTTTGTTCGACTGAAATACTGATATTGTAAACAAAATAAATAAAATGAATAATTAAATTATTTGAACCCGAGAATGAACACGAGATGACAGAAATAAACTTCAATATCTACTCGGTGACAAGGTATCTGTTATTTACACACAATTATTTACATCCAATTATACCTTGTATTACACCATATGTCTATTATCGTTAATAACATATTGCAAATATATGATTACGATACAATATAATTCTGTTCATTTATCGCTCGGTATATCTATACTGATAATCGTTATCAGCTTAATTTTCTGTTCAGCTAATTTTACTTTGTTATTATCGTCTCACACACACCAAAAACATATTTTAATTCGGTTAATTTTACCTTACCGTATCTTTCAATTTAATTTATGAGAATAGATACGAATAAATTAACCAAAACTAATATCAACATAAATTTATATAACGAGACAGCGGAACGACCATCCTGTACAAATAAAATTTCAATATACATAGGATCGATGTTTAACATAACGTAATAAAAATAGCCCGAGATTTTCCAAACGAGTTTGTCCAGCGCGAAAAGATCGAGTGCACTATTTTCCTTAAATCGCGTTCAGATCTCTGTGAAAGGAAAGAAGGCTAGGATACCAGTTAAACGAGGATGACCTGGTAAAACCCTTCGTTGCAAAAGCTCGAATGATGCAAAGTTCTCATACTTGCATAACACGCGTTCTGTATTGATCTATCAAGTAACGGAGACAAGTCCGTACAAAACGATTTCCTGCGGTCTTCCTGATCCCCCGTCAGAATCACTTTTGAATTTAACCGCATCCGCGAAGCGATCATTTTCACTTCCCGATCGAAAGTTTGTCAATCGATTTTGAAATTGAACAACACTTACATTGACATTTGCCAATTTCGATGGACCAATGTCGACAGTGACCAGTAAAGATGAGCATTTAGCAAATATCCGAGCGGAGATTCGACGTCTCACTCGTCCTACTTGGAAACTTTCACTTACGTTGGCGTAAGAGGTCCAAGTAACCATCGAGAGATCGAACAGGATGAACAAAGAATCCAATGGTCAATTGCTCCGACTGTATTAAGGCATCCGCGATCAAACGAGATAGTAGATTGATTTAAGGAAGATCAACGTAACGGTTCTAAAAATACATCGATTTCTGTGAATCTGTTGCGATGCACGGATGCAATGTTTCTGCATATGCGTCGGTTCTGCATATCGCTCGCCTTCGATTTTGAGCAATCAAATACCATGAACTTAAATATTTTTAAACTTCGGAAATTTTTTCATTTCTACGTTTCTATGTAACTGTGTTTCCAAATTTGCAAGATATCAATTAACCGAATTTTATTTATGTCGAAATCCGCAAGTAACCAAGTTCCCATTCCTGAACTTTCAAATATCTTATTCTTTCATTTTTCAAATCCTCGAGTATTCAGACTCTTAAGTTCTCGGATTTGTAATATACTGGACTTCTGAATTTCTTTTCATGTCCTAATCAGTAAATGTCTAAATTTCTAAACGCCTAGATTCCTAGATCTTTATAACTCTGAATTTTCAGATCGTAATACCTTTGAATCTCTAAATTCCTGCATTCCAATACTTTTATGTGTTTTTATATCTATATACCTCTGTCTTTGCATCCCTACATTTCCATATATCCAGATTCCCACATTCCAATACCTCTGTATTCGTACAGACCTACATTCCCATATTCATGTAACACCACATGCCTGTATTCCAATGTTTCTAGATTCCTGAATCCCTGCATTCCTGTGTCCTTATATCTCCAGATTCCTGCATCACTATTACATATACATAGAATGGAAAAATGTTCCACATGTAACACGCACGTCACAATGAACCCACGAGAACTTTAACTTTATTATATTTATTCTGTTCGACAAAATAAACTCCGTAAATTTGAACGACGAACACGGCAAAATTGTATCACGATTCGCTCAATGAAGTGAAGGGACTCTAATTGGTCCACAGTTAATGTATGTATTGCTTCAAAAACAAGAAAGAATGAATAAACAAGACAAGCGTAAAAACGCGGTTTTATTACAGAGTTTAGCAATAATTGCAACAGCACAGTTGTGAAACGGTATTTAATAGAGGATTGCTGGAATCTCAACCGTCATGTTCTCATGAAAGTCCGAGATATAGAGTGGCAGATGATACGATTCGCCTTTTGCGGTTGTGCTCGTTGTAGGTATACATACATACGTATAGTTCCCGAAGAGCGGTGTGCTCATGAGCAATAACGTAACTGCTGAAGAGTGAAAGTGGCGTAAAGTGGGACATGGCGAGAACACCATCGGATCCTCTAATTAATAAATAAAACAAAACAAACGATTCTCATTTACCTTGGATTCTGTATTGAATCGAACGGAAGACGATCACAATTCCGCAAGACCTTGGCTGACATATTATATACAATTCTCATGTGTTACGTGAGAAAATAATTTAACGGGTGACCACTCTCTTAGCTTCCTCGAACGATAAATTCGTATCTTACAATACGAAAAGCACGGTATGGTCAGTCAGGCGATTTTTAATGTCTGGCCGGTTAGCCTTTTTGTTTCGAACGGTCACTTTCTTCGCGGAAAAGTACATTATATTTACCTATCATTCGCGCCTATGCATATGCTTACGACTATCTTATATAATTAAACAGTAGATGTACAAGCACGTTAAACAAAAAGTATCCTTTACCGACGTAATGCATGCTGCACTTTCTATTTCCATCCCGGGGAACAGACTTTTAAACAGCGCACTGCACCGTTATTAAAAAAAAAGACGCGGCAATAATTATGATCCTCGCAACACTTTTAGCTCTCATGGTGTGTACATGACCGACGCACCTAGGTGCACAAATTGTTGCACTAGGTAATTGCCTCTCCGACAAATAGCTGTTCGATAATTACCTCTTCGATAAATACTATGTTTCAAATGTTGTAAATTTTCTTCAAATATTTAAATTCGATTTCATTTTCATATAAATGCAGGAAATAACGCAAATGGGATATTATAATGTGTGATGTTGATTCTCACTCGCTGTAAATTACATTTTTCTTAAATTACATTATCCATTAGTGCCATTAGCAAGTATTAATAATCTAAGTTTGAAGAACAAAAGAAAACTAGCTGTCGTGTTAATTGTTAAAGTCATGATGCGTGCTAATTATCTACCAACATCTACGATTTTAACATATGATTAAAAGCACGTGGACTGATCAATCAAATTCCCGCGGCCATTTTACAGCAACGATGGCCGCACCTAGCGACATTCGGTGCACATGTAGAGTCTGTACGAAAATACGTGTCACGATCGACCAAATATTTTCCGTTTTAAACGTACATGGTTGGTTATTGGACTCTTACATTGTGGTACGTACGACGAACATCATATTTCGAAATTGTGTTTGACATCGGAGCTACTTTGTTAGTATATATCACGATATAGCTATTGATGCGTGTAATCTGGTCATCGTTGTTTGTCGCTTGTCATATTTTACGAAATGTGACCTCGATCATTTGTACGTATTTTGCATTTGTTATACAGGACTTTTTTCAAGAGAACCTGTGGGAAAAATTGCCAGAAAGTTGGAGATTCACGTTGCAAGATACACCTCCTCAGGAGTTTGGTAAATGGTTGTCGGGAGACATCTCGTGGTAGGTGTACACACTATACGGTTTAAACTTATGATTTGCATATTAATGTAGAATTTTTACTTCAATTATATTGCAGCACACGTGTGTGGCCTTTGTCCTTGCTTGCACTCCGTCAAGTGACTAACCTTCTACAGGTCAACAGAAACCATGAGGATCCAGAAAGCATTATATCTTGTGAACTTAATGTAACAAATAACAATAACAATGAAGCATTTAAAGCTGATGAAGGCGATGCATTTCAGAAGATACATTCCCAGGACCATAAATTTAGAAATTTGTTCTCTAAGCATATTAAAAAGAAGAAGAGATACGAGATACAAGAGATAGCTCAAGTAATGCATTACTTTGTAGTTTGTTATGTGTTTTTTGTTTATACATCATTAATATTTTAGGTATGCGCAGATTGTGCCCATGAGGCTAATTGTAAGTGTATAGTTGATATTGGAGCTGGGATGGGCCATTTGGCTCGAATCTTAGCTTTCCAATATGGATTATATGTTACTTGCATTGAACAAGATTGTATATTATTACAACAAGCTAGGTAAATTTGTTATGTTGCATGAACACTTTACTTGATGTTGAAAATTTGTGTTTATTACAGGAAGTGGGATCAGGAATTATTAACATCTATCAAAAAGCATTTACCTAATTTTTGTCAGAAATGTCCACAACAATTTATAGCAAAATTGGAATCAGCAAATTTAGTTGAATCAGAATTAGTTAGTCAATTACAAGAATTATTTCAGAATAAATTCAACCTAGATGAATTGGAAACTAAATTTGGTTTGGTAGGACTTCATCCTTGTGGAGATTTAGCCCCAATATTATTAAAACTTTATTCCTCCAGGAGCGAGGCAAAGTTTATTTGTATTGTAGGATGTTGTTACATGAAATTAACGATACAGTGTGTATATTTTTTATAAAATGTATCTCTATCATTTTCTTCATATTGTTCATCATGATTTACTTTTAGATCAGAGGAAAGTGGATTGAAAGGTTATCCACTTAGCAAGTACCTGTTATTGCGTAAAAATCATTTGTTAACTTATACATCATTAGAGGTAGCGTGTCATGCAATTGAAAAATACTGTGACAAATTAAAAATTGGAAACTACGAAGACTTAATAGTTAAGTGAAATGATAAATGTATGCATGTTTGAACATAAATAATTAAATTAATGACTTATTTCAGGTACATACTTATAGAGCAGCTTTAGAGACTATTTTAATTAAAAAATGTGAAAAATTACGCCATAGTCAATTGAGAAATGTTAAAGTGGTAAAAGGGATGTCATTTAAACAGTTAAGTAACTAATATTATATAATTAGGATATAAATATTGGAAGAACACGTGTATATATTTTTCCATTTATTCTAGGTATTGTGCTACAGCCACAGCACATTTTGACAATAATTTACACATACAAGATTCCGACATTAATAATACAGAAATCAACAGCTTTCTAAACCAGTGGCAACAAGTTATAATATTTGGATCTCTTAGAATGATGTTGGCGCCATTGGTGGAAACAATTGTACTATACGACAGATTCTTATTTTTATCCGAAAATAATTTGACACCAACACTGAAACCGGTGTTCGACAGTCGACTATCTCCACGAAATTTAGTGTTAATGTCCAGGAAGAAATAACTAAGATAATTATTTTTCAATTATTTTCCGATAAATAATCCTATTTCCTCGATCGATGTACAATACGGTGTAATTTAGGCTCCTTTGGATACCGATAATCGTAGGGGAAGGAGATTCTACCGCCATTTATAAATTTTAGAGATCGAATTTTTCAGTTCGAAATTTTTTAATTTTTATAATACTAAATTTTCTAATTTTTAATGCACGTTTCAAAGTTGAAATTTTCAAAATTTCGGGTTCCTAAATTACCGAAACTTTCAAATTTCAAAGTGTCCGAATCATCAAATTCCCAAATTTATAAATATGTAAAATTGTAAATTTAAAAACTTATCAATCAAAAACTCAACGATTGTGAGTCTTCTTCCCCTACGTTGTCATTTTTCCCGAGGATCGTCACGTTCATCCTTGTACACCCGCACTCGGACTTCCCGCGTCCACGAATGAAATTCGGTCCAGATTGCGCCTCCCTGATTGGACAATTCCGTATAATCGCAATCGTTAATTCGAACAAAGCATTCGAATCTTTCCCGCACGATATAATCGTTACACTTTCAAACATCGCACCAATACGTGTCGCAGCATCCCGTAACCGTAACTTCGAAGCGTTATTTAATAAGAATTCTCGCGAGATAGAGGCACCGCGTCGACCAATCGTCGCGTAGGTCAAAGCGTCGCTGCGCATGCGCGAGATCCCGCCTTAAGGATACGTTGGTACTTGAACGATGGCGTCGATAGATAGCGCTGTAGTAGCCGGCTAGCTCGCTACGGGCAGAGACGTTCCTCTCCAGCAACGTCGAGATCCAGTTTCCCTTAAGCCGCTCTCGCGCGTTTGTCTGTTCTCGTCGCGTTCGCGTCGTGTCCTACCGATTATTTTCTCCTTCCTCCCCCCTCCCCCGTCCGCGCACGAGATCGTCGACACGGTAGAGAGTCGCGCGGTATACACACGTACGTGTCGTTGTTGCACCGAGTGTCCTCTGCTTGAAAAAAAGTAATTGCCCGGTGTCGAGGCCCAGGATGGCATTCAACGGAGACGGACCACACTCTAAGAGGCAGCGACTCGAGGAATCCGGTCACAGGGTGAGTACTTTTAATACCATTCGCACGGTGGACCGTAGGTATTTTTTTTTCGATCGGTTAGGTGGTATTTTTTCGTCGTAACGTGAACGTTCGTGGTTAAGCGTTAGACGGCCGAACGCGTGCGTTTCGGCGTGTCGCGTGAGGATTTACAACTCGCGAGGCGGCTCGCGAGCAGCGGAGGGGGGAAAGTCGCCATTTATCCGGTCGCTTTTACCCATATCACCGCCACCGCCGCGTCGAAACAATGGGCGATGCGCGCGCTCTCGAAGGAGATTGTCCCGTGTCCGCGGTTGTGTCGTGTATAATACGAAACGCACGTTAGCCCGATACGTAGTGCTCGTGTTTTTCGGCCAGCAACCTGTTATCTCGGTTACACCGTGTGCTGCGTGTTTGTATTATACGATTCGGAGTGGCCGACGACGGTGGCGACGGCGTCGTCGAGGCAGAAGGGCTGCCTGTCTGCCCCGTTCGGTTCTATCGTCGTTATTGGCGACGGCTGTGCGCGAGGATGCACGTTCAAAACAAACCCCCGTCGGCGAACCGGGGTCGATAATTTCCATCGCGTTATCAGCCCGAGACGAGGCGTTGTCGCGATGCTCGTCGTTTACGATTATCGTGAGGGCCAGTTCCGTTTCAATACCGTGACCCATGAGATATCGGCAGAGGCAGCGGACAGATAATACAACCGCTGTTGCTCGTATACAAGTTGCTGCCAGTTTTTAGGTGTCTTTCGAACGACGCGACCGGTTTCTATGCTCTTGTCAAATCGGTTTGTCCGGAGCAACGTTTTACTGCTGAAATCGATCCCTGGTCGTACCCCGTTAACGTTACATTAACCGAATGTATCCGGCGAGGGTTTCGAAGGTACGAGAAAGACATTATTGATATGTTCTTTGCGTATCGGCATAATTAACCCTGAAATCACACTGGTACATTTTTTTCGACGTACACGGTCGTCCGTAGGTGTTTGAACACCGACTAGCCTCACTTTTAAGTTTAACACTTTGAATGCCTAAGGTCGTGCACAGTTCTGTCAGTTACAAATTTTGCTTCTGGTAAATCTAGTAACCAATTTCGATGACAGTTAAGTGGTCTTTTGTTCGTTATGCTTTCTTATATTTATCAGGATTAATTATAAGGTATAATGTAAAACGGTTTCGAGTAAAGTGAGTGACAGTTCTATGTAAACATTCGCGCGGTTCCCAGAAATGAAAGACGTGGCACTTAAAGTGTTAATTTGAAGAATGGACGTAACAAGGCTACAAGTGTTAAAGTTTTCGAAGAAAGACGTTTCTCGTTTATCAAATCGTTTATTAACGAAGTATGAAAAAGCTACGAATAATTGTGGCAACACTTCCATTCATATTTACTGACACTAACCTGTATGTAAACACCCCGCTTGTAAACAGAAAGCAGCTCTTTAAAAAGTGACACTTGCAGGCCTTTATGTCCATTCATTAATTTTTAATAATGAACACATGTAATATTAAATCACATGATTATTAAACCTTCGTTGCACAATTTCTAATTCTGTAAACAAATCTCACTTTTAAGATGCGATAATATTAAGATAATAATCAACAAATTTGTTCTATGTTACAAATTTATTTAAGGAAAATTGTATATTGTGTTATTATATTGAAAATGCAGCATTATGTCATTGTGAAATACACAGTTGTTGTGTATAATTGAAAGAGATGAGAAATTTTCTCAATAATTGCAACAGTAGAATTTAAAATTTGTAATATATTTATGTTCAACAAGTTGTTATGTAAGAGTTTAATAATATATTATTTTCTGTATAAAATATTTGCATAGTGCAACGAAGGATTAATTCCTTGCATTAAAGTTATTAAATGTTAAAATATTTATATGTATATTTAAATTTTGTTCCAAAAGTGTACGGTCACAATAGATCACAGTTGAAATAAAATTATTATAATTCTTGCAGTTCTGCAAACTCGCGTCGTATTTTTTTAATTGTATATACAATATTTCTTCTGTTTTGTCACATTATGAAGTGCAACACAAATTAAGAGACTGGAAAACGGTTCAATATTTTTAATCCTTGTTTAAGCCTTTGTATACAAGATTAGAGCACGATGGGGTTACTAGCAACCCCACAGTGTTTTATTGTTAACAAATCCCTGTCTGCACCAAAGTGCATCTAACACTTGTCACATTTGCAAAAAAAAAAAAAAAATGGAAAAGAAAAGTTATAATCATAAATTATAAGGTTTATTCTTCTAAATTAAATATTATATATTAGGACAGTGTTTGGCTTTTCGTATGGCTTCAGGATTACATACGGCAATGCACTTTAAATTCTTCGGACATAAGTATTCCACACTATTCAACTTTTGTGCCGTGAAAAAAATTGTGAAACGGTGTTATGCGAGTTACGTTTAATTGATCTACATTTTCTCTCATCTTTTTTAACTTTTGCATCATTTAAAATTACAGAAGATGTAACCCTCTCTTATATTTTGTACTAACTTTAATAACAAGAGAAAACAATTGAGTGGTATTTAGTTGCTTTTATAGTTCCTAAGTATCCTAATTGGAACATTTTATTTAAAAATTAAAGGAAAATTATAATATTAATATCGCAACGTAAATGTACAATTGTGACTCATTTTGTGATAATGAGAGAATTTAGTTACACACATACTAAATAATTTACAAATACATACACGATTTTGCATTTTCCAAAACATTTGATTATTCTTTTGTTTCTAAAACTTATTCATTTATCTCAGCGTATGAGATGAAAAATATCAAAAAGATATATTTAATTGTACACTGTATTCGTTAAGAAAAAATTTCCAACAGATAATTTAATTATCTAGCCGTTACAAGTAGATTATATATTTTTAAGCAGCTGCATTATATATCTGTCTAGCGATACCGTAATTGCAAATATTAATTTGCATCGTGGAAGCAACAAACACCGTCTACATTCGCAATTTTAATGCATATGTGAACTCGCATATAATCAAATAAAAATTCATGAACGATCATAAGGCAAATATGTGTGTAATTTTTCTGTCACGATACAATTCATATACATGTATGTTTGATTCAAAACGCGAGCGTTGCTCATGAATAACTAAGAGCGTCGAACAATGCGATATCATTGAGAAGATAGCAAAATATTGTTTTCCTTCTTTGCCGTTCCGTGATCGAGTTTATCGTCGCGTTAACGTTCGTTGCCATTCGTACGAACGTTTCGTGAAAACGTGGACACATGTAAACAGTAAATATTGAACATGGAAAGCCGTGGAAAGGTCATTGTCACGCTAACTGCTTTGTAACCTTCGCTCCACGGTTGGTAGCACTGCATGCTGTTGAGGACACACACCGTGGATGATGTAACGGTAGACGCAACATGTTACATATGCGTGCATGTCAATCATATTTTCACACAATTGTGCGATAGGATACCTTCAATGGAATAGTGAACTTCATTAGTATTTGTTTTTCGGTCGATTGTCTTTTCTGTTCGCGAATTATCGTGTCGAATCAACGAGGTTGTTGCCATGTACGCAGCATACTTAATGTCGATTAACAGTCGACGGCACATCTTCATTCTCTAGGGGAAAATTTTGTTGGCTGATGTTTAGGGACTTTTTGGGATTCGAGAATTTGGGAATTTTGGGATCTTGATATTTGGGAATTCGAGAATTTTTATATTTGGGAATTTGGGAATTTTGAAATCTGGTAATTTGGGGATTTTGGAGTTCGGAAACTTGAAAATTTTAGACCATGGGCGTTTGGTAGTACAGAAATTTGGGGATTTGACAATCTGAAGTTTAGGAACTGGGAGATTTGGGGAATTAGAAATTTAGAAACATTGGGACATAGAAATTTGCAAATGAAGAAATTCGAAAATGTAAACATCACAGAATTTTAAATCTGAGAATATAGGGATTTGGAAACTTGTTCATTTGAAAACTTAGAAAATTTTGAAATCTATAAATTAAAGAATTTGAAGATTTGGGAATTTAGAAATTTATGAATTTAGGAATTGTAAATGTGAGAAATCTATAAATTGTAGGGGTCTGAATATTGGAGAAATCTATAAATAAGGATTCGAAAATATCTGAGTCTGTAAGTACAAAAAAGGTCTATAAAAAATAGTTCTTACTTTTATGTTAACGTGTTCCTTGAACCATGCAGTTTTGCCCAAAGAAACTTTTCGATACAATAATTAACAAGAAAAATATTAAAATGATCCATTTACAAGGATTATACATTTGGATCTACAATATTCTAAAGCACCGTCTTTCCTTTTGAAATTTCTTCCCCTGCTTCAAATTATGTATCTTTTTAATTCCGTTTTCATTTCTGCTTATATACATATATATATGTTCATATATGTTCAGTGCAATTGATGTCAGAAGAGCGCATTTGTGAGTAGGTGTTAGCAGGAAATGTGGGATATTATACAATAACGTTTACTTTATAACGTGTATCGAAATACAATCGTTTAATGATCATTGCTCCGCTGGAAACGATAATTACTCTCCATATGCGATTTAGTACGTGATTATGCATAATGTGCAGAACACACGATTATTTTTAACGTGTTTTGTAATATCATTCATAAAGGTTAAATTTTATGAGTAACCATTAATTCAGAGAAATACGTATCTAGGTTCTTGTACTTCGCTTTTGGTTCACTGTACTTGGAATAATAATAGCCTTATTGTTTAATTTGTATGTTTTATCGGTTCGTTAATTTGGTTAACTATAACTAGCGGTTGTAGTTATAATTAACATTCTACAGCTGATAGTGGCTGTAATTAACTAACATTACAATTGTATTGGAATTGACTTTCGAGTGTTTAGAAAATTAGGATTATCTAATCATCCTTTAATCTAGAAAACGTACCGAATATTTTTACGGTGGTTCAAACGCAGCTCATTAGGAAATTATTTTAAAATTAAGTATAAATGCATTGGTTCAATATTTTATCTACAAACTTGAACCAAATGTTTAAACACCGATGAAGTTTTATAAAAACCAATTGTAGCTGAATTGAATTAATCATTTTTTATATGTAATTATATTGAAAATATGTATAACATTGCAAATTTGTAATATTTATTTAAATACATTTTTTAGTACCAGATAATTCTTATTTTTTGTTACTTGTAAAGTAATAATACATTTCAGCTTCTCTCTAAATTGCATTTCTCGCTTAAATTGCAGTACACACACTGTGTTAATAACTTGTAAAAATCAGCGATCGACAGGAAAAATATTTAGCTCTATTCGAGTCAAATGATTAATTATATTTAGTTCTAGACTGTCTTTAGGAGAAAGTATAGAGCACTATCTAGGTTAAGCTCTCTGTAGTCTCGCTTTTGTCTTGTACTATTTAGCTTAGCTCTTTGTCTCCTTTTTGTCTCGCCGTTTCCTAGATCTGCTCTTTTCCTTTCACGATTTTTCCTGGATTTTCTCTAAACCGAAGACAAATACAACAAGTTTCTCTCTCTGTACTTATTTCCGTCGAAATTTGCATCGTAACAATTACAATCTTAGCTGGAAATTGCTCCATTGTTCGTATCCAGCAATGTTTCAACCGTTGAATTTGTCTTTCTCGATACGACCGAAGAAAATTCATTTCCTGTCGTTCGCCATAATAAAAATCGATCCGTGAAAGGTCAACGATTCCCAGCGAAATTATACCTACTCCATAAAAGCAGGAGCAATGGCTACAGCCGGCTCTATAGGTCAGCGCTAAAATATGTATGCTTATACCAGGTTTCACGATTGATCCCCGCAAGAAAGTCGATGGTCTAACGAGAAAATGTTTCCATTTACGTTTCTGCCGGCGAACCTTTCTTATTCCGCGTGTTTCAGTTTCCTCTTGGTTAATTAAGTTACCCGAAACGAACTAGCGTTGCGCGGAATATCGATAACGTACACTTTTACCGGCTTACTGTTGTATAATTCATACACATTTTAATTTCTGCTTCACCGACACGGATATTCTAAGAACATGGAAATAATATACTGCTCGCTATAAATTGTACAACCAGCACGCTATCGGATATATTGCAAAATGTAGCTCAAAATGCGCAATAAACTCTTTTCGCACCTGGCTCGATTTTTGAGAAAATTGTCAAATCAACGATCAACGCGTAACAAAACTCATACACATTTTAACTCTTTGCACTTCTCAATTTCTTTTACCTGCAACCTCTTAATTTATAAAATAGACGAAGAAATGGATTTTCAACAAAATGTATTGCGATGATGCAGCATGCAAATATATTTTTAATTTATAGCAAGTAGTAAAAGTATGAAAATATGTATATATTTATTCGAATAATTTACGATTTATTAGAAATGCGACTTAGAGTCACGGTCGACATAGCAGTGGCAATGGTTAATGTCTACTTTATCAACGCGTGCATTCTCGAAAAATGGAGATAATCTGTTTTTCTTTATAAATGGTACAACCAGCACACTATCAGATATATTGCAAAAAGTTGTCCAAAATGTTTAATAAACTCTTTTCGTACGTGGCTCGATTTTTGAGATAATTGTCAAATCAACGACCAACTCGTAAAAGAATTCATATACACTTTAATTTCTACCAAAGCATATGTTCTTGAGAAATGAAAACAATATACCCCTTTGTCTTCATAAATGGTAGAACCAGTACATTATCGGATATAATGCAAAAATTAGTCCAAAACGTGCAATAAATTTTTGCCGGGTTCGATATTGGAGAAAATGATCAAATCAGCGATCAACGCGTAAAAAATAATATTTTTAAAATTTATACAAAATATTATAGAATAATATAAAAAGTATTATTCCGTAAACGAATCGCAGGAGTATCTGTTTGCAGAATCTTGCGAGGAGAAACCGAAATCGAATACGTAAAAGATTACTTTTCGAATTATTCTTTTATTCGGAGTGGGTTATTTATCGGTCATGGCACCGGTTATGGGGCAGCCTCTATAAGCGTCGTTGTTTTTCCATGTCGTTCAGGATCAAAGTGTTTCGATGCCTTCCATTCGATATGAAATATTCAACGATCGCGGAAAAAGAATATTATAGACGTCGCGACGTTTGCACGCGATTAAATCTCACCGAACCCGGTTTATCTTGGCTCGTGCATCTGTTATTGAAATTCAAACGCTCTCGAAAGGTTCAGGTAATCGCCGTTGAAGAAGGTGAAACCAAGACAGAGCGGTCTAAACGAGCCGTTATCTCGATCGTAGACGGAATTCCGTCATTCATCTCGTCCCTGGCCGGGGAATGGGAAATCGTCATTAATCTCGCGGCTCGTAATCCGTAATAGAACTCGACAATAATCCCGTGAAATTCATTCACGCGCGCTCTTCCGGAACAGAAACATCTACGATTGTCGTCGCTAACAATGAAAATGTGACGGTTCTCTAAACGGCGAACTCGTACGATGTGAATGCTACCGATACTTATCGTTGTAACCGTGTTGTGCACGCTTGGACGTCACTTAGGCTCACTTAGGTTATATATTCATACGCGAATTCGATCATTTTTCAATAGCAAAATTTATGTTTTTGCGAATTTTTTCATTTTTGGATTCGCGAGGCTCGTGTATTTGCGAATTTCTTCATTTATGGATTTTTGAGAGTTAGGTATTTGCGAATTTCTTCATTTATGGATTTTTGAGATTTATGTATTTGCGATTTTTTTAATTTCTAGATTTTTGAGATTTATGTATTTGCGAATTTCTTAATTTCTGAAGTTTTGAGATTTACATATTTACGAATTTTTTAATTTTTAGATTTTTGAGATTCATGCTTTTGTAAAGTTGTTAATTTCTAGGTTTTTGAGATTTATGTATTTGCGAATTTATTAATTTCTGGAGTTTTGAGATTTACATATTTACGAATTTCTTAATTTTTAGATTTTTGAGTTTATGCTTTTGTAAAGTTCTTAATTTCTAGGTTTTTGAGATTTATGTACTTCTAAGTATTCAAAATAGCACTTGCATTGCATTAAAGAGCCTCTACACCCCTTGCCATATGATTTATTTGCCAGGTGCGTCAGTCCGAACCAACTAATCATATCCACAATATTAATCCCTTAACTTATGACAGCAATGGACGTGTTAAACAAAATGACGAGTGTGAGTCACCTTCCGAGTGCAAAGGGGTAAAAATTCTAGTAAGATTCGTCGCGATTGAAACTCTAGTGCGTTACGTGTCTCGCTCGTGAAAAGATGACAAGGGGTTAAGAGGTGCGATGCGAAGAGAAGCTATGTAACATCGTAGGAAAACGTGATGACTGTCGTGAACAGCGGTATTTGCGAGGGAAATTGTCCAATCAGATCTACCCGTTCCTTTCGATTCAAAATAAGGACAGAAAGAAGAATCGAGCGTTGAACGAAGAGACGGTGATTCTCGGCTGAAACCCGTTCGTTTGAAGTTGGCGAACGCGGAGACAAGCTGTCTCTGAAAGTTAGGGACGGTGTCCGTTTCCGTGGATTTTGGTGTGTCACATTGACCAAAATATCTTTACCTCGGTTATCCTTGCGACGTAACGCACACGTGCTCCGTCACCTATGACGTTGTGTATCCGTTCGAAAAAGATCGATACGACCGAGTGGGGATACTTCAGAACTGTTTCCAGGCCGAAATTCATGAACGTCGCTCGCGCGACACTTCGCCTTCTCGTTTTATGGCCGTCCATCGGTCGTCCCGATGCCGATATTGCATGAAAGTTTAACGCAACGACGGAGACTGTTTCGACGAACATTCTGACGTGTTTTACGATTTCACGGGACAGTTTGAACCGACGATTAACGGAGATCGAATCGAACGAAAGTGGCATGCTATTTCGATGTTCTATAAAATGTATTGAATATCGGTTTTGTCCGCGATTTCATATTTTCTTGATGAGCCCGTATTGCTTTGCTCTATCTTTCTTGTATCGTGGATTAGGATTTTCTATCCTCAGATTGGTTTCGAGATATTTCGGTACGTTGATGGAATATTTCATATGGTTAGGTTAGGTTAGGTTAGGTTGAATATGAATATGAATATGAATATGGTTTTAATGTTTGGGAATTGGGAGTTCTTAATTTTATAGCTTTCGAATCGATTTCATTCATCGAATTGATTAGTGAGTTCAAATTTAGATTTGTAGTAACGAAAAATATATTAGTTGTTTATTTAATTTGTTACTACGTATTTCAATGTATTATTCTCAAGAAAATAAAGAAGTTTAGTCGCATGAAAATTAAAAAAAATTCTTAATTCGAATTGTTAGAAATTGTTGAAGAAATAAGTAAATTTCTTTTATCAAACAAATACATTGTTCAAACAAAAATGAATTTAGTCCTTTACATGTTTCAATAAAAATTTAAAAAAAATTTGTAAATCGAATTGTTACAAATTGTTGAATAAATAAGTAAATTTCTTTTATCAAACAAATACATTGTTCAAACAAAAATGAATTAATTTAGTCCTTTATAAGTTTCAACAAAAATTAAAAAAGAATGTGTAAATCGAATTGTTACAAATTGTTGGAGAAACAAGTATATTACTTTTATCAAACAAATGCATTATTCAAACAAAAATGATTTAATTTAGTCCTTTATATGATTCGATAAAAGCCAGGGAAGCCTGTGAATTGAAAGAATTTCGATGAAAAATTATAAAGGCAGTTTAAATGCTTCGGTATTTTGAAAATCGTAGAAGGAAATGTCCAGTTTTTTATTATTCGCGAATAAAACAGTCAACTAAATTGCTTGCACGTCTCGTCACGAAAGCGCAGAACACAGAATGTGTTTGATGCGTCGGCATAAATTGCTTTCGATAACACGCATAATGGAATAATGCCTAACCGGATGGATAAGAGTATTGAATGCACGATAAATTGTCATCGATCATAATATCATTGTTTCATCGATCACGACTATTACGCTGACACGAAAATAAGCCGCTATTCGATACGTCGCGATGCCGTTGAAAGGCCATTGTTCTCGAGCGTTGCAATTTTCCTCGTTAAATCTTCGATACACTCTGTTTACCTTGTCCAGAAGGAATATTTGACCCTCTGTATTCTTAATTTTTCAAACGACATAGTTTCTCTTTGAATATATCATGATTTTTGCTCCTGATATTCGTTAATCGTATCTACACTCTGAAATCCCTAGATTTGCGTAATCCTAAATCCTCGATTTTGAAGATTCACAAATTTCTATATTCAGTTTCTAGGTTTTCGAATTTACAGTATTCAAATTTCTAGGCACTTGAATCTGTAGGTTTGCATATACCTGCATTCTCAATTTTTGAGATTTACAAGTTTCTAGGTCCCCATATTCCCAGATTACCAAATTTCTAGATTCTTCACAACTTTTTAGGTACTCCAATTTCTAGGTATTCGAATTTCTTGGTCCTGGAATTTTTAGATCACCCAATATTTCTAAGTTCTTCAATTCCAACACCTCCGAATTCTTAGTTCCTCAACTTTCTAGGTTAAGAAATTTCTAGGTTTTTCAATTCATAGATCTCCAAATCTCTAGCTTGCCTAATTGTCATGTCCCCAGATTTCTAGATCACCTAATTTTTGGGTCCCTCAATTGTTAGGCCCTTCAATTTCTAGGTTCCCAAATTTCTGAGTCGCCAAATGTCTAGGTTATCAAATTACTTCAGGAATGTGCATGTCCTCAAATTCCTAACTCCCCAAACTCCAACGCTTTCAAATTTCTTGGCCCACCAATCCCTACACTCGCATATCCCTAAATTCTCAATTTCTGACATTTCTAAATCCTCAGATCCACAAATTAGATCTCCAAATTTCTAGCTTCTAAATACCTAGCTCCTCAATTTCTTAGATTCCCACGTCGTAAAAGCCTCAATTTCTGTAGTCGTCAAATAGCTACGATTTAATTCGCGAATATCCCCAAACTCCCATATTCGACAAATTCCAAACTCCTAAAAATCTACGGTTCCGCATCAGTAGATCACCAAACACCAAAATCCCGAGACTTTTATATCCCCAAATTTTCAAATCTCAAAAATTCCAAACATCCCACGAAACGAAGCAGCAAAACATCCCTTCCACTGATACAATTTCCCTAGAAAAAACCTGTATTTGGTCTATATCGAATAGCAACGAGTCGAATAAGCGCGCAACGCGTTCCATTCTATCGAGAAAATTACAGATCTCGAAGGATACGAATGAAATATCGGCGAGACATTGTTCATTCGCGATTTCCTTCAGCGAATACGTTGAGTGGGATGTTGGAGTTAAAGTAAGGCAGTCGAGGAAATTTATTGGACCATCCAGGGTCCCGGGACGCGTGATTACTCGCCCGTGGCGTTGAATTTGTCGGTCTCTACGCGACACAGACGAAGAATATCAATCGGCTGGTATATCTAGCCGTGAAAACTTATCGTTCCTGCAAGTTCCTGCAAGGAAAGTTGTCGGACGCGAGAAACCCGCCTCGCCGAATTCTCGTCGATCGTATTATGATTAATTAAATTGGAATAGTTACCCGGAGGGTAATTAGATCGGTCCGACGGTGACCGTGCAATTTTCTGACTCGGCATCGATTCCGCGGAATATCGATTCGACTTAATTAATAGACAACTACCGAGCACCGTGTGCGGTACAGCGAATTCTAATTACGCAAAGGGAACGTGCCACGGTGTTGCAATTAGAGTTACCACCTAGCCTTGAGCGTGCGGATATGAATCTCGTCTTCGGTGGGTTTATCCCCGTCTCGAAGATGGCTGCGTTGAGAATTTAATCTGAGTTGAAGCGATTCGTCTGCTTAACCCTTTCCAGACCAACGTCCACTCTTACTTGACACGAATTTTCTTCGCAGCGTGTTCACAACGTCGCCTCGACACTATTTTTATATTTAAAAATAAAAGTTGTTGCCATTTTTATTGCAAATGAGTAATAGTCGGATTTGTAGGGTAACTCTGCTTGGTTTTAGGATTTTTTTTGTTGGTAATTGTAGTTTGTTTTACTTTTGTGTAGCCTAGTACATTATCATTCTTGCGAGATCTTGTTAGAGTTACACCTGACGTCGCTGTAATCAGTCGTATTCGAATCTCTTTATTGTAAACGTTTTCATATAAGTAAATTTAAACTGGTATAATTTTTCTGTAGCATTTATTATAAAAATATTCAAATATATATTTTTGTGGAAAAAAAAATGAAAAAATCATCGACAAAAAAACATGCGCTCGAAAACCTGGCCTGCATGTAAGGGATGGCTTTAATAGATATCACACTGTGAAAAATTATAAAGTCCATTAATGTATAACAAAAATTATTAATAAAGCTCCTTAACTTAAATTTCATTTACTTTCTACCTTATCCGGCGTATAAATACATTCATATGTATATGAAAATCCAATTACATTTGCTAGGTCGACAATGAATTGACATAACTCAAAAATTAAATTGGACCAGACTACTGGGAATGAGGAAAATTAATTTTGTCCGGAAAGGGTTAACCCCCTTGGGCTATGACTTATTCGGCAAGTGTGTCAGGTGGTTTTAGTGTTAAAATTGTTACATTGTATGAAATGGCGAATGTGAGTTGCCTCTCTTTTAATCGTGCAAAAAGCATGCGTTCCTTCCGTGAATTGTTCCCGAATTGTTTCTTTCTTTTTACGGAGCAATCATTTTTATGGGAATCAGCTGGCTACCATATTGTCTTCCTTTGTTTTCCGAATGGACATCGATTTTCTATACACGTATTTTTTGCATCGACTCATCGACATTGTTCTCTTCAATTATCGAACTTTTATACGGAAGTTTGATCCTGCGCAGAGGTTTTCTTCTTTAAAACCTTCGCATTAAAGTTACAGTACATTCCGGTACATGTCGGGTTGTATGTGTGTTGCGGCTGAATTTGATATAGTATCCTCAAGGAAATCAAGTTTTCCGTTCGAAGGAAATCGGATTTTCTCCGGTATCGAATTCTGCTTACCAGATGGTTATCCGAGATGTGCACTTTTCTTTTGTGTGTCGCGAATGTATCCGCAACGATCGGGTGTAGTTTACGTTTGTATTTGATGGATTAATTCAATCGTTGAACTAGTTCGGGATACAGGGATCTGGTAACTTGGAAACTCGGATATGTGGACATTTACGTATTTAGGTTGTTGGTAATTTTAGGGTGTTGGAGTATGCAAATTTCCGGGTTTGGAAGGAAACAGAAATGAAAAATTTAGAAAGATAGAGATTTTAGAATTTGAGAATTTTTTATCTTAAGCTGTTGGATGTTTTGCAATTTGGGAATTTAGAGATTTGGAATTTGACAATTTTGGAATTTGGGGTATAGGAAATTTCGGGATTTAGGGATTTGGGATTTGACAATTTTGGAATTTAGGAATTTGGGGTATAGGAAATTTCGGGATTTAGGGATTTGGGATTTGACAATTTTGGAATTTAGGAATCTGGGGTATTAGAAATTTGGGGTTTCAGGGGTTTGGGATTTGACAATTTTGGAATTTAGGAATTTGGGGTATTTGAAATTTAGGGATTTAGGGATTTGGGATTTGGGATTTGGCAGTTTTGGAATTTAGGGATTTGAGATTTGAAAATTTTGGAATTTAGTAATCTATGGGATTTGGTATTTGACAATTTCGGAATTTCGGAATTTGGGGGATTGGAAATTTGGGGATTTAGGGATTTGGGATTTGACAATTTTGGAATTTAGAAATTTTGGGATTTAGGGATTTGGGATTTGACAATTTTGGAATTTAGGAATTTGGGGCATTGGAAATTTGGGGATTTGACCATTTTGGCATTTGGGAATCTGGGGTCTTGGAAATTTAGGGATTTTGAGATTTGGGGCTTTGAAATTTTTGAAATTAACAAATAGGGAGTCAAAAATTTGGGAATTTTTTGGATGCAAAATCTGTGGGAATTTAAAATTTGAAAATGAGAGATTTGTAAATTTACGTATGTAGAAATTAAGAATTTAACACCGTTACATCGTCAGATTGCAAAATACAGTACCTTCCTCTTACCTTGACATTCCACATCCGAGCGTTCGACGCGTAACAACAACCTCAAAAAAACACCCCCTTATCCGCGCATTCGTTGTAAAGCAAACATTTTGCAATTATCCACGCTAGTTAATCATCGGTAAAATCCATAATAAACAATTTCCTCGTAGCTCGTTACTCCAGTTGAGAATACGGTTTGTTCGCGTTTGTCGCCAAGTTTGTCGGTGTCTCATTATCGGCCGCCTGCACCGTTGATTTTCGAGCATTCGTTGCGTGTTCGGCGTACACTCGCTCGGAAATACAGCGCGGCGGGTTAAAGCGGATTAAGGTTGGTCGCGTAGAGTTGTTAAGGCGAGCAAAATGAAATTAGAACGCGGAGTTTCGCCGATAAAGGTTCGGTTTCCCTTGGTGTTTCCCATTTTCAGCAGTTTTGCTCGTTTGTAATGAGACTCGTTGTCAGGAGACGAGCGGAAAGAGGCGGAGAGGATACCGCTCGCTGAAAATGACCCGGTCGGATACGAACGGAAATAATGAAGAGACCATTATTTTCTGCGTAATGCCGGTCCACTGATTCCCAAGGAAATTTTGCTCGTTACTCGACTATGCAAATGCGATAGCGAAATGCAGTAGCATGATGCGCGGACTGGAAACTGTACTAGATGTACGGACCAGAAATCGCAATATTGCTTTGTCCTTTGCTGGAAGATTTATGTGGTCGTGTTGCGTGTATGTACGTGCGACGGAGGACACGGAGGGTGGTTAGGTTAGTAATACTCCTGTTACCGACGGTGTGTATACGGTCTTTAACGCCAAGCCATTGTAGAAATTGCCATATGTACCGAGGCTTGTGCACCCTATTTCGCCTAAGGTTAATGTTCCTATTATTATACCACTGTAATCATTCGTATCTTAACACTGGATTTACGGATGCAACATGACCAGTTCTGTCTGAATTGAATGTGAACTATTATATTAGGTCGAGTCATAAGTGACTTCCGATGCAGGTAAAGAGAATTAATTATTCGTATTTACCCTCTAGGATTGAGAATTTGGCAATTTAGTAATTTAGAAATTACAAAATTTGACAATCGAGAATATGGAAATTCGGTAATATCGGAATTTAAAGTTGGACTTCGAATTTAGAAATTCGGTAATATTGGAATTCAACGTTTAACAATTGAGAATTTGGCAATTCGGTAATTTAGAAATTAAAAAATTTGACAATTGAGAATATGGAAATTTGGTAATTTAGGAATTCGAAGTTTGACAATTGCGAATTTGGAAATTCGATAATATTGGAATTCATAGTTTACCAATTGCGAATTTGGAAATTCGGTAATTTAGGAGATAAAAAATTTGGAAATTCGGTGATTTAGGAATTAAAAAATATGATAAATGAGAATGTGGAAATTAAAAAGTTTGAAAATTTGGTAACTAAGATGTTTAGAAATTTGAATTTCACTAAGAAATTAAAAAATTCGAGTACTTAGAAATTTGGAAATTTGAAAGGTTAAAAGTTCATAAACGTGGAAATTTGAGGTTTCAAGAATTTAAATATATAAATATTTGGGGTTGAGGATACGTAAATTAGGAAATTGAGAATTTGGAAATTCGGTAATACAGAAGTTTAGAAAATTAAAAATTGAGAATTAAATAATTTGGAAATGGGATTACTTGAAAATTTAGGGTTTTTGAAAGTTTAGAAAAAGTCTGAATGTTCATAAAGTAAATTCGATGTCAACAATTTGACGATAATTGGGAATTGAAGATTAGAAAATTGAAAGTTCAAAAATAGGATAATTTCGGAATGTAACAATTTGAAACTTTGAAGATCAATGTACAATTCGATTCAAAGGTTTATTGAAAGTGTTAAATAAAAAATGTTATTCGAGTTACCTATAAGCTCGTGCTTACGTATATACAATTTTAATAGTTTAGCAAATATTCATGGAATCGTTAGCATGGCATACAAATTGGCATAAATTCTCGTGTCTAGTTTTGACTACACGCGGATTTATCTGCTTCTGATGCAAATGGGTTAAAAGTGATAATAGCCGGGCGGCATGAACGGATATATTCGCTTCTCATGCAAATGGGTGCAAAGTGGGTATTCATTTTCTAATAGTGCAGGTATACATGATACATTTATATGTATGTACGTTACAGTACAATCGTGTACCATTTTTGAAAATGGAATTACTGGATAATGCACCTGTGTTAAATTAAATTGGTAAAAATGTATCGCAAGTTCAATTAAAAGAAATGTAAATACACACTTAATATCAATTTATTCGATACATTTGTATATATTCACTTAAGTAAGATAAAATGAAAACGTATTGAAAATATACATTTTTTTTACGTCGCAGTATAAATTCACGTTATTAATCATTTTTTCATTTACGCTTCATAAACTAAAAGCCCATGGGAAATTGATTGCAAACTTAACTTTCACGGAAATACATAGGCTATCAAGTTTCTATGATATGTGGTTTTATGAGTACATTCGGTAGCAAAAGTGTCCATTTACACCGATGCGTTTTGTGGTGCATAAAAGCACCGTAAAATGGTATTTATGGGCTATGAATTTGCAGTTTAAGATTTGTTGAGAATTCTTCCGTAAATTTTCCATCAATATTTGTTGTACAAAATTATTCCGATATGAATTTTCAAATTTCACAACTTCTAGTTTTGAGATTTTTAAGTTTCTAAGGTTTCTACTTATGATATTAATAAACTGTTTGTCTATTGTGCTGTTAAACTTTCTTGAATTTAAAAATTGTTACATTTTAAAGGTTTCTTGCATTTTCAAAATTATAAATTTCTCAATTTTCAATTTTATGAATTTATAATTCAAAAATTTTCAAATCTTTGATTGTGAAGTTTCTAAATTTTTTGTATATATTCCTGAATTCCTGAATTCCTGAATTCTTAAGTCCCACAATTTCAAAGTTCTAAAATGTCCTGAATTCTTAAATTCTTGGATTCTCGTATTTCAGAATGACAAAACACTTGAATTTCAAAATGTTCGATTTCCTAAATTCTGAAATTTTTGAACTTCAAAATACCAAAATTCAAAAATGAAATTCAAACCCTCAAATTTCTAAATTCATGAATTCTCAAATTTCTTTATTTCCAAATCACTAAATTCCTAAATTCTTGAAATTCAAAAATCCGAAACTCCTGTCTATCTAACTTCAAAAATTCCTACATTTCTGAATTCTTAAATTCAAAAATTTCTGAAATCCTATACTTCGAAATTTCTCTGTCAAAAATTTGATAATCGAAAATTTTTTTTTTAAATTCTCTCAAATTTCCAAACCTAAAAATTTCCAAGCTCCCTGATTGAACCAATTTGCACGTCCAAAAATTTCAAAACCGACAGAAACCACAAAAGTGTCTCGTTGCAGCATAACATAAAAGACACCAGGTGTAACATCGCAAGGGTCAAGTAGCGTGTGAAAACACGATCGTCGATGGTGTGACGTAATAATACTTATTAGATAGTTTGGGAAGCATTTAAGAAACGTCGACATATAGTATCTGTTTCGGCGGCGAGCGTCAGTGCGCTGGTCTGATTAATGATAGTGTATTCATTCTCGCCCGTTGAAGATATAAATCTAGCTTTAGTCCGGTCTGGCGGGGACAACGAAACGACGTTTGACGACTGATGCTTTGAATTCCGTCGAGACGCGAACGCGACCCGCGTGCCACGGATTAAGCGAAATGGGAAATTAAGTTGCAGCGTTCCGTCACGAGCGCTGTTCTGGTCTGGTAATCGCGTGCAAATTCAATTAACTGCGAGCGAAGTATTCCTGCCAGACTGATTCTTATTTCATACCGTACGCACACTATCGCTGTACTCCGCTAACGTTCGATAATCCTGCTATCGGTCATATAACGAATACTCGTTCCTTAACCAATTAACTGTGGAATTTAGTTTCAAACATAGACTTGTTAAAATTGTTAACCCTAAATGAACGAATGCCACGGTGATCGCGACATTAAAAAATTTTTCAACAGAAATGGAATATTGTCATACACTAATCTCAGCTATATTATCAAAACAAATAAATAAAGTTGCAATTTGATTTGGGATTTGACAGTATTGGAATTTGAAAATTTTTGAATTTAGGAATTTGGGGTGTTGGAAATTTGGGGATATAGGGATTTGGAATTTTAGAATTTTGCAATTTGGACTGTTCGAAATTTGGGGATGTAGGGATTTGGAATTTAGTAATTTGGACTGTTGGAAATTTGGGGATATAGGGATTTGGAATTTAGTAATTTGGACTGTTGGAAATTTGGGGATTTAGGGATTTGGGGTTTTAGAATTTTGGAATTTCGGAATTAGGATTGTTGGAAATTTGGGGATTTTGGGATTTGGAATTTTACAATTTTACAATTTTGGAATCTGGTCTGTTGAAAATTTGGGGATTTAGGGATTTGGGATTTTAGAATTTTAGAATATTAGAATTTTAGAATTTTAGAATTTTAGAATTTTAGAATTTTAGAATTTTAGAATTTTGGAATTTCAGAATTAGGATTGTTGGACATTTGGGGATATGGAGATTTGGGACGTGCGATTTGAAAAATTTGGAATTCAGAAATCTGGTGTGCTGGAAATTTGGCGATTTATGGATTTTTAATTTTTGGGAATTAAAAATTCCAAGGTGAGAGATTTGGAAAATGAATTTAGGAACTTCGGGCTTCGAGAATTTAGGAATTTAAGGGTTGTCATCATATTGATGTCATGTCACTCTGGTACCATGAAATCGTTGACTATACAAATTATAATCTGACTCGAACACCAGATGGAAGCGTCTTCAAAATTCGAGTGCGTCAGACTCGCCAAAGTATGGCAAGGTGTTGACTTCATTTTTCATTTCGGTGTATGTGTTCATAATTCACTAGTTAGGTCTGTTAAAATAGAAACAGTAGACGAGTTAACCTTTGACTGTATAAAACGATCGACAGCGAGAGGGTTCAAACTCGCGCGTGCGAAAGTATTTCAGCTACGCGTCAAGTTATTTTCATTCACGTTCGAACGGCGCATGTGTAAAATCACGTTGAAGTGGAAAAATTGTACACGGATTCTCGGATGCATACCTCGCGCGTCTGCCAAAGTACCACTTTCCCTTAACGTTTAAACGATTCGTTGTTTCGTGTTTCGTGAGCGAGTGAAAAGCGAGACGCGTCGCGCTTTGGCGTCGCGCATTGTTCTGCTCCAATAATTACGTCCAGAATCAATTGGACGTAACGAAAAGGTTCTGCTACGCCGACAGTGATTTAGGATCGACTGGATAGCTGACTAGAACGAAACCTGGCTTAACCGTAGATCGATCAAAGGTAATGAGGTGACGAAGGTTCACGCCGTCTTCTTGCGATACTGTTCCGTTTAAAATTCTTCCTTTGCTCGATTTCCTTATTTTACAGTGGTTAGTTAAGTAATTACGTTTTGCGATGTTTGTTTGAGA
The DNA here is from genome assembly GCA_947623535.1 of Coelioxys conoideus. Taxonomy (NCBI): domain Eukaryota; kingdom Metazoa; phylum Arthropoda; class Insecta; order Hymenoptera; family Megachilidae; genus Coelioxys; species Coelioxys conoideus. The sequence goes on along the minus strand of OX392457.1, from coordinate 12,105,493 downwards.
CGCGGGTTTCGTAGATTTTTATTGTATTATGTTGCTTTTGCGTATTTGGGAATTGGGGATTCGGGGGTTGAGGGATTTGGAGATTTGAGAATTGGGGGTTTAGTAATCGGGAATTGTGGAATAAGGTGTTTGGGTATTGGGGGATTTGGGAACGGGGGAATCGGGAATCGCCATCTTGGGATTTTGGGAACGGGGAATTGGGAATCGCCATCTTGGGATTTTGGGAATTGTGGGTTAGGGAATTAAGGATTTGGGGTATCGAAGCTTCTGAAGTTTGGAGATTTGAGAAATGGGTATTGGGGAATTAGAAATTTGCGATTTGTAGATTTGGGGATTGAAAGATTTGAGAAATGGGGATTTTGGGAATCAGAGGTTAGGGTATTGATGGATTTGGGAATTGAAGATTTGAGAATTGTAGATTGGGGAATTGGAGGTTTGGATAATGAAGGATATAAGGTTTGGAAACTTGAAAAATGGGGATTTGGGAGATTAAAGATTTGAGAATTGACAATTGAGGAATCAGAGATTTCGGTATTTGAAATTTGAGACTTGAGATTTGGAGACTTGGGAATTGAAGGCCCGGGAATTTAGACTTTCGATTTTTGAGAATTGTTGATTTTAAAATTGGAGAATGGGGATTTATGAATTAAATATTTGTATATTAGTGGATTTGAGAATTGAGAATTTGAGAATCGAACATTTGTGAAACTGGAAAATTGGAAATTTGCTATTTTGGGACTTAAAATTTGAAAATTTGAGTATTTAGGAATTTGGGAATTTAGAAATTTGGTTATTCAGTTATTTAAAAATTTTGCAATTTAAAAATGACCAAATGTACTAATTAAGTAATACAAAAGTATAGGAAGTTAGGAATTAGGAATCAACAAATATTAATTTAACAAAGTTTATCGCCTAAATATTCTTGAACATTTTGCACGAAATTTTGAAAACTGAAACACATCTTTCAATAACGTAAGTTCACCCTTAACTAAATGAACATAGTGAACAGAATCCAGCAGAACCCTCAGAATTTAAAAGCCCGAAAATCTCTGACCCCGATCAATAAACCGTTCAGTAAAGATTAATACAATTCCGCGTGTACCGTGAATAATTCTGCAAAAGTTCTTTGAATATCATTGGTCGACAGTATAATTTGGTCGTTGGAAAAAATTTGCCGCCCTTCTTTGTCCTCCCGGGTCACTTTAATATCCATTCATATTCCGATGCCATTTGCAGCGGCACACATTTCGTATTCTACGATTTTTCTGCTCCCGCTCGCTTCTTCACCCTAGTTTTCCCCCATCAGCTGTCTCGTTCGCTGGCATAATGTATTCACCGTGGAGGAATCGATAAGGAGTGGACATCGAGCACGCGACGTGCTACAAGTGTGTCTACATTGTATTTCGAACAGCTGTTTCCTTGGCTAATCTCTGTTATTAACATTGTTATTCTTCGGTGAGCCAACACTTGATCGCATCTTTCGTCGCGCACCAACTGAAGGCGCCGTGTTGTTACTTTGGACTATGGACCAGCTGTTGTTCGATTAACCCTTTCGCTCTCACCGATCACTATAGTCTTCGGTTCATATTCTGCGCTTCGTGTCAACACACGCGAAACGTGTTATTTCGATGCATTTTAGATCCTTTATTTGAAACCTCAAAAATTGTGAAGACTCTTTTGTTGAGATGTTTTCTTACGTGATGTATGTATATCTTCTACGAGTTAATTTATGCCTCACCCTTTATTTATTCATTCTTCTATTTTACGTTTGGGATTTGGGGAATTGTGGATTGGGCAATTAAGGATTTGGGTATCGAAGCTTTTGTGAGATTTGGAGATTTGTGAAATCGGGATATGGGGAATCAGAGATTTGAGATTTGGGGATTGAAAGATTTGGGAATTGGAGATTTGAGAAATGGGGATTTGGGAAATTGTGGATTGGAGAATTAAAGATTTGGGTATCAAAACTTTTGAGATTGGGAAATTTGTGAAATGGGGATTTGAGGAATCTGAGATTTGGGGAATCTGAGATTTGGGAATTGGAGATTTGAGAAATGGGGATTTGGGAATTGTAGATTTGGAGATTGAAGGATTTGGAAATTGGAGATTTCCGAAACCTCAGAAATTGTTAAGACCCTTTTGTTGAGATGTATTCATACGAGATGTATGTATATCTTCTACGAGTTAATTTATGTCTCACCTTTTATTTATTTATTCTTCTATTTTACTTTTGTGATCTGAGAATGAAGATCTACGAATTTGAGAATATGCTGTGTCAATCTAGGTATATAGTAATATTTTTGTCAATGAATATTGCTTGATCAAGCCATTTGAATCAAGAAATTTTGTATTTGTATATAGAGATATTTGCATCCTATGACAGTACAATTTGGAGATGCTGGTTGGGATCTACGGATTTGGGGATACAGGGATTGTATAAATCTAAAAACGTAAGCATTCAAGGATATGAGGGTTGTATAAAGCTAGAAACGTAAGCACCGAAGGATATTGGGAGTAACACTTGTTCTGGGACATCCTGCATAAATCATAATCTACAGATTCATGATTTGTAGGAATCCAAAATACAGGACTACAATACAAACATTCACTTTCGCTTTTTCGTGCATGTGTCGCTTTTATCGTGCGAGTGTATATTAGAAATCCGTTTTTATTTTAATTGCATCGGTATTTAATTAACTCTCCAATCTTTCGATATACGAGGTTGTATTTGTATTCTCGAGCGTTTCATACCTTCGGTGCACGTTGCAATGTTGCACGCAAGTATGCTAGAGAAACCATAATCTAACTAAATGGATCATGTAAACGCGATCTAACTAGGTGCACGCGGCTCCTTGGAAAATTCATAGGCAAAGGGGTTAAACGTTAAAGCGATCCACGTTAGAGTGCTGCATCATCCTTGTGTGTTCACGTGTACAGGCAAACCCTTTCGCTGTCACTGCATGCCGAAATCACGGCCGGTCCAATTATCTTGCCGACTATGAATTACGTATGGACTTCTGCTATCATCTCTGCCAAGACTTTCCCGGAACAAACTTGTCGCTTTATATCTCATCGACGCTCAACCGGTTGGCTAACTGTTTCTTGATGGGCACCGTAGAGTTAAGTCGCCGTTGTTTCAATCCTTTGCTATACTGTAACTCGATCATGTATTCAAATGCGATGCACAAATCACAATTCAAATGTGGTACAATATACTTAGGTCGTTCACACAGGTCATACGTGGTTAACAGTACATGAATCATATGTGATTCATAGTTCATACAATTCATATGAGATTCACAGGTCACACAGGTCACATAGGATTCACAGTTCATACAGCTCACATGACATTCACAGTTCACATAGGATTCACAGTTCATACAGCTCACATGACATTCACAGTTCACATAGGTCGCATAAGATTCACGGCTCACATTGCTCACATGAGGTTCACAGTTCATACAGTTCACACAGGTCACGTGAGATTCACGGTTCACGCAGCTCACATGATATTCACAGTTCACACAGGTCACATGCGATTCATGGTTCACGGAGCTCACATGACCTTCACAGTTCGTACGGGTCACATGAGATTCACGCTTCACGCAGTACATATGATATTTACAGTTCACACAGGTCACATGAGAATCACAGTTCACGCATTTCACAAGCCATTCGAGGTTCACACAGGTCATGTATGATACAACACAGTTGACACAATTCAACCGTGGTACAACACAGTTAACGAAGCTAAAATCCGATTCAACACAGTTCAAGTTTACATATGATATAATACAGTTCGCACGTACTCACGCGTGATTCCACACTGTTCACACAGATCAATCGTGATTTAACACAATTAATAAATTTTAAATACGGTACATCACAGTTCACTCACCTCACACGTGATACAGCACTGTTTAGATAGATCAATCGAGACTTAACGCACTTCACATATCTTAAACGTCATACGTCGCAGTTTACAAAGCTCATGTGTGATACGTTGCAATTCACAAAGCTCACACGCGATACAGCATAGTTCATACGGCTCACGCGTGATTCAACGCACAACCTGAGAATCTAAGAATTCAAAAATATCCACGTTCGAAGAACACGAAAATTTGTAAACGTGCGAATTTATTAATTTATCAAGGACTGACGAAATGTTGAAGTTTGCACGTCGAAAGAAGCTCGCGTTGTATCCGAGTATACTTAGTGCATCGTTGAGAATTCATTAGGGTCCGTTTAGCATATCCTCGGCGGGAACACCGGTTTTTTCATCCCCGACATGTCCCGAAAGTGATCTTTTTTTCTGTTTACTGTGCAAACTAAGTCATTAGAAAGCATAAGCATTGTTCGTACGGTTAATCTCTTTATCAGCACGTGGTTGGCAGTCGGCCAATCGACTTTCTTCTCGGGTCTGAGACGGGTCTACGACGCCCTCGTCTTGTTTTCATTTTATCCGTTTCCACTTACAGATTCCGCCCACTCTTAGAATCAAACCGTAAAATGTCGTCTCTAGTTCTTCACGTTCCGGTGATATACGAGCCAGCAGTCTCTAGGCTTTTACTCCGAGTATCGTATTCATCTATTTTCTACCGTGTAAAGTGTGACCGTCATACTACGTCCACGTAATTACGTTTGAAATGATTTTTATTGCAACGACGAATTGAGGAGGTGCAATAAACTTTCTAAGATCGGTCAAAAACAATGCAGAATATTTTATTATAATTTAATATTTTTAAATGTTCCTTCAAAAATTTTGTAATTCGAAGAAAGGTACTTCATGCTAACTATAAATATAAACAAAAATAATAGTGTTTAGTCTGTTCTGTGGGATTAGGTATACTATTAAATTTATATTTATAAGAACCTCTTCAAAAGTTGTTTAATTGTTTTAATTAATTTTGACTATTTATTGGGCATAATGTTGCATATGAAATTTGGGTCATTCACAAACAGCTTTGAAGTGCGCATATATCTATGTCTAGAACATGATGGAGACATTTAATAATATCGTACTACACAGTACCTAAGTATATACATCCGTTGTAGGTGTAATAAAGAGTCAAATATATTAGGGTGTGAACTATTTTAACTACTGTTTCTTGTATGGTCCAAACGAGGATGATGTTCTTTTAAAACATAGATATGATCATATCTCATATGATGACTTAACAGTGTCGTAAAAGAATTATGATATATTAATGTGCTATGAAGCTTCAAGTTTAGTTTCATTATTTCACTTTAACTCATTCACATTGCATAAGTTCTTTGTTAATGTTTAAAAGCTACTACTTGCTAATGTTTAAAATATAAAATGTCAAGCTATAAGTTACTAATATCTAAAATGAAAAATTGCAAACTATTAGTTACTAATATCTAAAATAGAAAATGGCAAACAATTAGTTAATGTCTAAAATGCATAATGACAAAGCACTAGTTACAGTAAAATGTGACCTACCTTCAAGGAGACAAAGTTTAACATAATTCGATGATACTAAATGACACAAGAATATTGTAACATAGCACTTGTACACATCTGTTTCATTTCACTATAGTGACGATGTTACATGTTGCTCTACGATGACAATAGTTTTTTTTTGTAGCTCCGTAAATGAGTTAACTTCATCATGAATGCTGTGTATGCGAGAACAACTGCTAGAAAAAGTGCGTCAGTAGGTGGTTATTTAAGACTTCTCTAGAACAAGGCAATAGATCTTTCATTATCAGTTCTATATATTACATGTTGTACAATGATCTACAATAATAAAAGATACTACAGTGTTTTTAATTAAAATTTTGGTATTTTGACAAGCATAGGAAAAATTTGTTCGTTATTAGAAGTTCATTTTTTAGTCGTTTAAAATATTGCAATTTTTCAATATATTTTTTTATGTCAATATTCCCGACAGAAAAATTGTTATTATTATTTGATCAGCACAAAAATGTCTGTTTTTTCAACATTGAGAAAGTCTAGCTGTGAAATCAATAATTGATGCATTTTTAAACTGTGACGGTATATTGAGGTATATTGATTTTTAAGCTCGTAAATAATTAAAAAATTTAAGAATCTGAAATTAATATATTTCTAAACTACAAAATGCGTAACTTCGGAAACTGGAAAAATCTTAAGAGTATATTTTTAAATACTCAAATTTAACAGCTTTTATAAAATGAAACCCTTGAAAATCTATAAACTTAAAACCGCAAAAATATAAAAATTCTAAAATTTCTATGCTTCAATGCACGATACTTCCAAAAGTCTCTACACACGAGTATGCATAAAAATTCGCATAAAGATGAACCTCGTTCGATACAAAACAGTTCCCATATACTCGAAGCTCGTTGTGCAGTGTTATCCTCTTTTTACTCGATTCGAAAATAAAATGGTACCATATACCCCGAGTGCATGGTGCCGCGATATCCTCTTTTTAATCAATTCCAAACGAATCTCCCTTCCGGTACTCGAATCAAGATTCGTAAGAAAGCTCGGTACAGGTTGTTTGGTCGTAAAGCGAACGGTAGCTCGCATAATACATACGCATAGTGGCTCGTCGCGAGTTCCTCCACGGAAATGAAAGTCTTTCTCGTCGAGGAGGTAAGAAATTTTACGAGTTCCATCAAGATACAGAAAATTTATCGAGGGTGTCGTTGATGGTGATATTTTTTTTTTTTTTCGGGTGGTCGGGTGTGATCCATTGAGCGTGAAACCACGTGGTTGGCGGCAAGCCAACGCCGAGTTATGTTTATAACAACGTATTACAGATTCTACGTGGGATTCACCGTGACTCGTAACGTCGATACTATGCGATCTATACAGAAATCTTGGATCGTGCACCAGCCATTCCTGTAAGAATCCCTGTTAGCTTCCTGCTTTTTTACACGTGCACGAGAATTTGTTTGGCCGGACGCCCGATTGATGCTTCTTCCACATCGTATTCCCTTTATTTTTCGAACACGGTTGGAAACGTTTCACGATTCGCTTTGATACGGATGTACACACCGGTGTAGCGATTTGTCAACGATCGGAACACGACGATAGAACGAGAATTTAGAGTTCAGGTTTTTCGGCGAAATTGTTGCATGTTTTCTTTCGGTTGGACACGAGAACAGCTGTCCGTATAATTAATTATCGACGCTGGATTTGTGGATGTTTGATGATTACTTTATTTTGACACTCTGATTTATAGTTACTTTTAAATTAAAAGGCACAGCGATAAATATGTACGGAATGTATAAAAGTAATTTGTACGAGTATTCTTCAGAATGTAATTTATAGAAGTATTCTCTACCTCGACGAAGATACATTTGACAAATTTAACATACATTTTGACACTAGCATATTAATGATCTCTATAATTCAAAATGGGGAACCTGAGATGCTTTATTTTGGTAGGTTTTGTAAATCTAGTGTTAAATTGAAAGTAAAGTGGGAAAACAACGAATGATCCCTCACAACAAAGGGATGGCAAGTCCTGTATTAAAAATTTCAATATTTAAATTTTTACGTCTGCAATTTTTTAAATTTCCATATTTCTGAATTATCAAATTCCATAGCTTTAAAATGAAGACTTGATCTCACTATGTTTACGTATTTAACAATCATATTGTGCTATAGTGTAACAAATTTATTATACAATGCACCCATTAAAAATTATACCTATATGTTTTTCCATTAAACCTTACCAACAATATTAAATATTGATAACGATATTAATAACATTAGACGTTTTCATCATACTCTGAACTCAAATTAGCATGCTATAAGCGCAATTTTGTGGTGTTGACGTATCATTAAATCGTGCAAGTTTAATATATTCGGAATTCGGTCATTGTTTGTTATAATTGGCAACTAGCCATTTTATAATAAGAACATTAATCAAGAATTTGCGTCATGAATTTCTTTGAACCATCCGCATGAAATTGACATGCCATAAGTCTCATCCTGTGGTGCTTTCATTTCATCACATTTTATCATACTTTGTATAATACATTTTCCAGTGTGTCAAGTTATAACACAACATTTGATAAGTTAAAGTAATTATTAGTTTAATATGTTAAAAATTACCGAATTATATCTTGTACCTTATACTTTTTTTATATTATATCTTTCAGGTGTGTTTAATAAATTTCATATAATACCATTGTATTATATGTGGTGTAAAGATATATGCTACAGTTTCCAACTTATACCCATCGCAGTTGTAAATGCACTGCTGCTCAAATATGTTACGTGCCTTGTCAACTGTTTTCGTAATTTTATTATGTAAATTATCACTTAATAAAATTTCCTTATATCCTTTGAATAATTTATCTTCCTCATTCATTCACGTACGTGTTGCATAAACGAATAACACAGGTGGTGCAATAATAACACGATGCTTTTACATCTTTTGCAATACAATATCTTCAATTTAGTTCAATAGAGTATGTTCAATTTAAGTCGACTATGTGTTCAATTCAAATAAGTGCAATATATTCAAATGAATGCAATATATTTAATTCAATATAATATACTTGATTCAAATGATTCTAATATATTCAATTGAGATCAAACAACATATTTGATATAGATCAATACAATATATTTAATTCAAATCAGTACAGTATTTAAATTCAAATCAAACAATATATTCAATTTACATCAAACAATATATCCATTTCAAATCAATACAATATATTCAATTCAAGTCAAACAATATATTCAATTCAAGTCAATACAATATATTTAATTTAAATCAATACAATATATTCAATCCAGCCCAATATAATTCAATACACCACATTCAATCCAATTCAATACAATATCGAAACAGCTCGAATACACAATACGATTGATTATTGGCACAAATATAATGTAGCACATCCGATCAATTATACATTCGATACATACGAGAAGTAAATAGATTTGAACGCATGTTCCGACAGAAAAAGCATGTAGGTAGATTTGAAGAGATCGAAGTTAACGAAATCGAGTTAATCTTATCAGGTCCTTCGATATTTCGTTCGTTATCCAATGTATACTTTCGAACAATATGAAGCAATGGCCGCGTTATCAAATTGAATTCGGTCGATCGGAACATTGGGAACGTTCACGATGATCGTGTTATCCGGTTCCCGGTTGATAAATTAACCCCGAAAACGTATTCCGGCAAAATCGAATGAACATGGCCGCGGCTTGAAAAATACACGGTCACAGGGGAACAACGTGTACGCGTCGTGAAGTTGAAATTGAAATTTAAACGACTTTTACGAGCCGCCTTTCAATGCAAAAGAACGACTAATTGGGCGTAGCTTGTCGGCGAATAATGAATGTTAATTTCTGACAGGGACTCGTCATTCAATTAAGTGCCTTCTTTGTTTCTCTTTGTTCGCGGTCTTATTCCGTCGATTCATTTTCCAAGTAAAATTCTCGTTCGTCAGGTGAAACGTGGACCGATATCGATCGACTTTATTTCGATCGAACGAGCTTCCAGCGAATTTGCAATTTTTTACACCGTTCACTCGTCGATTACGAAACTAATTCTGAATGTACCGGCGTTATATAACAGACGCTCATTTCGATATTAAAAACGAAAAACAAATAAAACAACGATGAAACACGAATTAATGTACACGTTAATTCTTTGTCGCGATGAAAATCAACGGGAATTTCAAGAAAGCCACTTTAACATACTTTGTAACTTCAAATTAGAAACTTGTTAAATGAACATTTTGCCCGCGTTGGTAGGTTTAAAAATGAAGTTGAAAAATAAGTGAAAAGAGGATGGAACATAAATGAATACACTTATAAATTCTTCATCTTGATGAAAATCAACATAAATATCAAGAAGACCAGCTTTATAAACTTTTTCATTTGAAGTAGGAAATTGGTAAATGAGTCATTTTTACTCTTTTGGTAGGTTTAAAAATGAAGTTGAAAAATAAATGAACAAACTATGAAACATAAATAAATACACTTATAGATTCTTCATATTGATGACAATCAGCATAAATGTCGAGAAGACCAGTTTAACAAATTTTGTTGTTTGTAGTATGAAATTTGTAAAAGGGTCATTTTGACCGGTTTGGTAGGTTTAAAAATGAAGTTGAAAAGTAAATGAACTAACTATGAAACATAAATAAATACACTTATAGATTCTTCATATTGATGACAATCAGCATAAATGTCGAGAAGACCAGCTTAACAAATCTTGTCATGTGAAGCAGGAAATTTGTAAAAGGGTCATTTTGACCGGTTGGTAGGTTTAGTGTTAAAGCTTTCGTAAGGTTATCGAATAGTCGCCGAAGCGATATCGTACATTACAAAAAATTTGCATGCATCGAGAACATAACGTTCCCCCGGATTTTCTTTATCGGGAATTTATACCGCGCTCGATTATCCGCGTAATGATTCATCGATATCATTATTCAAATAGGCCCTCGAGAATAAGAAATGGCGAATAACCGTGAAACGTTTCAGGGGATAATTTTATGTACCTCGTTATTTGTACGCGCGTAAATTTTATATGCCTCGTTATTTGTATGCTCGTCAATTTCATATTGTGGAACATCCAGATTTATTGGATTATCAGATCTTTGCATATTAACCCTTTAGTTTATAATATCGTGTCACACTCGTGACGCACATTATTGTTCAGATAGCAGAAATCTAAATCCAAAATATACTTAACATTAGAACGTTTGTTATTTGTCTTAATTTTGCAGCAATAATTAGTTAGATCTGGTGATGCAATTTTTGAAAAAATCATAGGTTATGGGGTTAAATGAATTTCGAAATAGAAATTCTGATTTGATGCAGAGAGAAATACTGTGAACTAATATCTGATACATTAATTGGAAGTTTAAGGTTTGATAAAATTTATTGCATAAATATTCTTGCATTTAATATAAATTATTCTTCCTCGTTTGAACAAACAACGAATCGGTTAATAAATTTACAGTAAAAGTGCAGTTGGTAAGTTTATTATCCAGCACTCACTTTACAGTTATTTACATATTTATGTAATAACAGAATATTTTATTCGCTTTCTTCTCTTTCTCTTATTTATATCAAAGTATAATACATTTAACTAACATGCCTCGCGTTCATAATCACATAATAACATAACGATATGTTATAAAGCATCCGCCATAAAGAAACGGATGCATCGCGAAAACTTGATTCGATGAGGACGCGTGTCATACAAACAAGATGGTCATTTGCTGCGATAATCGATTTATCAGAACGTATCAGCACTTTTCTCGTATGATATACATATTGGTTTTGTCGGTTTGTTCATAACGTTTAAAGTGCAAAGTTCAAATACAGCTGGATCTCGGTTATCCAAACACAGCTTCGATTTACCTAACAAATGTTCTAAATATACGTCTGTCAGCGAGAGAAAAGAGCGTGGAATAAATTCAAGTAGACACGAAATCCGTAAAATAGTGTTTCACCTGTGAATGTGTTCAAAATTCAGGATTGTCCCATTATTCTGACGTATAAGACTATCTTTTTAACTTTGATAAAACTATATTAAGTGATATCTCATTTTCAAAATTTACCTGGCTGGTCAAATATTTAGATTTTATAGAAATTCTAAGATAAAACGCCGAAATGTTGTTTTTGTAGAAATAAAACAGTTAAATGTGAAGATTTACGTGTGCAGAAATATCAAACAAATCTATAAAAGAAGGGGTCTTAAATGTCCGTTTTTAATGCGATTTTTATAAATTTATTAAAACCGAGATACATATATAAAATTTAATATACATGATACTTGTAATTATATATAAATAGTATTTATAATTATTTCGGATGTACAGTGAGATATATAATATTTAGAATTTAGATAAGTTTGAATGTTGGACCATTAATAAACTAAAAACACAAATATCATTTAATGTTTAATGTACTAAGATACTAAGAAGACAAATTGCTTTCGATTTTTCAAACTTGAGATTATTATTTGAAATATTACTTTTCAGTACACGAAACTGCTTCGATAAAAAATTTACGTCACTAATTTCAGTTCAAATAGCAGCATATCTTTTGTAGGTCTGGGTCACAATTAACACAGGTTACATCATTCGGGGCTTATAGCAACAGCCGGAATTTTTAACTTTAAACAGTTTTGTTATTGACATAAGTCTCCTTCGAAAAAATATTTTTTTTTGTCAGGCGTATTCGCGGTGTCTGTCCTCGTTATCTAAAATTAAAAAATACAAATTTATTTTTATCCTTGGAGACATGGTTGTAATCGGCGTGTCCGTTACTCTGAATCTCTATTTAACTATTATTTATGCGTGTATTCTATTGTAATACACTATTATGTTTATGCGTAAGATGTAGTAAAATATATTTAATTATAATTAATTTAATAACGTTCTAATCCTTAAAATCCACAAATTCTTTGCATTGTCGAATTTCCAAATTACCATACTTTTGTATTTCCAATTTCTTTTAATTCCGATAGTTTGGTATCTTTTAAGATCACAAATTTCCTGATTCTCAAATTTCTAAATACCTAGATTGTTACAGTTCTTTATATATAAATTTATAGACTTTGAAATTCCTACATTTTTGTGCTGCTAAATATCCAAACATCTATATTCATTAACTGTTGGGTCCCCAACTTTAGTGGATCCTTAAATCCCTAGACCTATAAGTTTGTATGTCACTCAATCCCTACATGTAGATGTTCCTGCGTCTCCAAATACGTAATTACTATGTTACTATGTTTACAAATTCCTAGATCGACATGTTCCTATCTTCCCAAGTCCCTAGATCCAAATTTCCTGTCTACGAATTCGTACATCCATAAGCTCCTATGTCCCCAAATCTCTAGATCCACAAGTTACTATGTTTCCAAATTCCTAGATCGACATGTTTCTGCGTTCTCAAGTTCCTACATCCAAATATTCGCGTAGAAGATAAAGTTTTGGCCGGCGAGTTTTGCGGCGGGAAAAAGGAGGAAATAATTGATTTACTTAAGATTCGTCACTTACCTCCCCTAAAGTGTCTCGCTGCACTATTTCCGTCGGCTTTCGGTGCTGTCGTAAAAAGACGCGTGGACGTGTATTAATAGATTGCTCGAGTACGCATCCTCGGTGACATCGCGTACCATCGAAGTTCAGCCAAAATTGTAACGCGAATTTCTCTTATGCAACCTTCAGCCAACATCCCCAGATAGACCGTGTAGAGTATTCGAGCCACCGAATCGGTTATCCCCCTTCTGTTTGAAAACAAGCCGCCTTTGAATTTCAGATTTTGCACCGGTCCCTCGTCTTATTGCCACCTCTCTGTTCTTTAAACCTTTGACAGACACGTCGTTGTCGATGTAGGTGACGTTCAAATTTCCATATGAATCTCTCGTGTATATTATTAAGGAGTTTTTCGTTTATCTAGCGGGAAATACTCGTATTAACTCGTTGCACTCGAAAACATTTGTACTATTGACAAATAGCAACTGTAAAACTTTCTAGTTGAAAAGTTTGATCAAGTTTTTTTAAATTATATTTTTTTATTGTTATTAAACGCCAATATTGTCTGTTTCACCATGCTGAAACATCACGTGTATACTTTTATAAATTTAGTTAAAAGTTATTTATTTAAAATAGGTGCGTTAAGTGAAATGGCAAATGTGAGTAGCCTTTCAAGTGCAAAAGGTTAACTATTTGGAACTATAAATATTGTGAATACGTTTGGTAAGATTCGTAAAAAATAAAAATACTGTCTAATCAAATTAACAACTACCTCAGCGTAATTCAAACATTAATTCATCAAGTAATCATCAATTACTCAATGTTTTAATTAGTGGGATATTTATATTGACGTAATAAAAAATTAGGTTTACTTTAATACAAACAGAAGTTGTGATTATTGTTGTAGCCTGTCATTTCTTGGATACCGAGATGAATGTTTGGACATGTATAGTCATGAGAGTTGTTTAGATATATTTAATCAATCTAGTTTTGTAGGTGGTATATTGTTGGAAATGTACTGATGATTGTGATTATGTTTGTTTCAGAATCACGAGTATGGCGGGTACGGAGACGAGCCACGACGTAAAAGGTATTTTCTATTTTTCTAATACTTTTTATCTGTACCTAGATTTTAATGAATTTGTATAAAAATGCTGATTGCATCATACTGGGTTAACAAACGTCGAGCCCATTTCGAGTTATGTATACAGTCAAGCAAACAAGCGAACTAACTACCTAACAAATAAGCAAAATATGTAACTAACAAACTAGCAAACTAACTACGTAACAAATAAGCAAACTATTTTAATTAACGAACGAGTCTAGCAATTAGCAAACAAATAATTGAAGATTAGTGTTGTATGAAAAATGATCGCTAATGATCGATGGTATCCTGACCTTTACTTCGTGCAATTGCTTAAAAAAGTCCCTTTCAGCACGAATCATTTTTGCATTTGGAGCCAATGAATTAATTTTTCAAATAGATAAATAGCTGGTTCTTGAAGTATGAGCAAAACTTCGGTTCGCATTCGATGGTATCCTCACCTTTTCTTCGTTCAATTGCTTAACACGTTGACGCCGGCGCGGATATTCGCGGTCCGCTCCATGGGACTTTGCAGTGCCAAATTACACTGTTCAATGCTTGCATCCTAATACCCACTAGCTGATTCGAAAAGACGGAATTTCCAAAATTCTCACGTGGCCCGCGCGTGGGTATGGCCTGCCGATTAGGACCCACGGTGGCCAGTCGAATGAATTGGGGAAAAACCCTAATGACCCACCGGTGGGTCATGCCGCCCCACGGAACAGACATGCATAATCCACCGGTGGGTCACGCCGGCGTCAACGTGTTAAAAAAGTCCCTTTCAGCACGAATAGTTCTTGCATTTGGAGCTAATACATCCATTTTTCAAGTAGATCAATAGCTGGGTTCCGAAGAATGTTTGAGCAAAATTTCAGTTCGCATTCGATGGTATCCTGACCTTTACTTCGTGCAATTGCTTAAACAGTGTCTCCTGGCACGATACATTCTTGCGTCCAGAGCTGGAGCATTAATTTTTCAAATAGATCAACGACTGTGACTCGAAGTATGTTTGATCAGAATTTCAGTTCGCGTTCAGTGGCGTCGTGTCTTGTAGCGAATGCCATTTCTCGAGGAGGGCGGAGTACTCCGTTGACGCGTTTCTCGCGACCGAAAGTTAGGCGAAGTCAAGTTCCATGGAGGCGGATATCGTTCGATATCAAATTCCCGTCGCTCTGAATCACGCTTAACGCTCGAGTTAACTTCTTATTATTAGACTTGGCCGGAGCCGACTCATTGGGATCGGTCGGAAACTTTGGTGACCGGCTGCGACGTTTTAATTAATTTCGACGTGTAAGAGTCTGTCTCGCGACGTTATCACCGGCCAATTCCGCCCCTCGACACTTTCTGTACCGATCGTGTTTTAAAACACGCGCCCCGGAACCGCCGAGCTTGAAAGCTCGTACAGTCGTTCGAACAGTAAAATGTACGATACACGGACGTAATTAGGCACTGTTGGAATGTGGGGCTAATTCTAATGAAATAACTCAGAATATTTTGTGATGATAAATGTTGCGGCGCATTCACAGACATGTTTCTACGTTTTCAAGTCCCTAGATTCAAATTTCCTATGTTTACGAATTCGTAGATCCACAAGGTATTATGTTTCCGAACTCCTAGATCGATATGTTCCTACGTTCCCAAGTCCCTAGATCCAAATTTCCTATGTTTACGAATTCGTAGATCCACAAGGCACTATGTTTTCAAATTCCTAGATCGACATGTTCCTACGTTCCCAAGTCGATAGATCCAAATATTCCTACGTCCTAAAATCTCTAGATCCTCAAATATCTGTGCCATCGAGTCTCTAGATGCACAAGTCCCTTCGTCCATATGGGGTTAATTTTAATGAATAACTCAGAATATTTTGTAATGAAAAATTTTGCGGCACATTCATAGAAACATAAAGCCATTGGGCTTATTTTTAACTTTATAAAATTCATGAATAATCAACAACTGCCTTTTTGAATACTTTTATTCAAAGATTCAGGAGGATGATTTGAACGTTCGACTCTCTAACTAAGAATGAAGGAAAAATTTCCCCCTTTGGAAATGTAGAACAGAAAAGTCTGGCATCCACATAGAGTAGAATAATAGCCTGGGTCTGCAGTGTGTTCATGACACAAACCTTTTATGTCTACACGGGGTCAGAGGTCCATTGACTTTAGAAACAAACCCAGACCTTTCCTTTCATGACAAAATCAGAGTCTCTCATTGCTAAGATTCATGTTTGCATTTATCTAAGAAGGTATAATAATGCAACAGGCACTGAAGTATCAAGTTAAGATCGTACAAAGATAAGTTTCATGGACTTGGAAATGTTCTTTGTGACTCTGTTTGCTGGTCGAGTTGCTTCTGCTATTCAGGACACGAATTAGGGTGTCCCAAAAGTTTCTCCCCTTTTTGACGAATCAACCTTCGTTGATTCGTTGCATTAAATATGACCTGTACTGCTCTATCACCCTCTTCCATCACCTCGTTATTTACCCTTTCTGTAATTAATGGGGCTTACTTGCATAATATTCCTCAATGCGTGTGTTTATTTCATATCAAAAAGGGAAGAAACTTATGGACTATGTCCACATGTTGATCGGCGACGTTAAATTTGTCGAAGATCCCCGTTAACAGCAATTTCTTTTTCGATAAATGTGGTCGGTTGCTCCAACAATACTTAGTTATTTTTACTAAATATTACTGAAGTGTTTAATAACACTACATTATTGGATATCTAAACATGTTCTTTATAGAATGGGTGATCAACTCGAATATAAAATGCATCATCCACATATGGGTGATATAACAATGAACGTGTTAAATGTTAGTGACCATATAGTTGTCATATATTTTTATTTTTATACGATGTTAAAAAGGAATCAATAGGGATATTGTTAATCGATTGTCAATCGAATTGAGTATACGTATTCCCTCATTTTTTGAAATTTTTTTATTGGATCTTTCGCGAAAGATAGATCGGATTAGTGCGAAAAATTGGAGATGCAACAACACATTTATTATTTGAGTGCCATTTCGAGCCTCCTTGCAACTAGAAAATACAATGCTCTCATTTGTTTTATGCAGCCTTCTAGTTTCATTGTTCACAATAATGCATTAATCTAGCCTTCGTGGGTAATGAAGGATTATGGTAATACAAATTCATCACGATCGCTGTCGGCACTCAGCTGCAAATTTATTCATTTATAAAGTACTGTTCCTATTATCAAATGATACGCGATAAAATAGGATCATCAGTATACCTTAATCTCTTAAGTGTAGTCATTTATTAATAATTTCTTCCCTCGATCCATGAAATACATTTGTACAGTGATTTGAATTACTTTGGATGACGCAAGATATATCATTGATTATTTTATGTATTATGATATTAATATTGTAGTATATTATAATATTTGTTGTATAAATGTTGTACTTCACGTAAAACATTTTTTATATAAAAATTTTCACTCCACACACAAAATTCTTCGCACAAATGTTTTTCCCACATATAATAAATCTTTTCAAAATTCACACATTTATTTCATTATTATATTGATTGTTATGCCAGTTTGATATGAAGCAATAAATTTACACTTTTCCAGCTAATTTCGCATTATTTATGATATTAACGTTCACAATTTATATTATTATTCTACAACGTAATAGGATTTTATTCCCACATACTAATCACAATTCCAGAATTGATATTGTAATTCATTAAATGAATTATTCCACAAATAATCTCTTAAAATATATAACCATTTGCAACATTGCAAGATTTATAACATTTCTAACGTTTATAAAATTTATGAGAGTTTATAAAATGTACATTCATCGCAACGTAAAATTCGAGACCGAGACAAACGAGGAACAAAAATCCCTTTCAAAAATACTAGTTGCATCGTATCAAGAATTATTTCAACTGGAAAAGAAAATCGTTGCAAAGCGAAGGAAATTTTTCTCTCTCGTTTTCCTTTTTCGCCGTTCAACTTCGAATATTTCCCGCCACGAATGTTTAATCACTCGGAGTAGAAGCAACAGATTCGCGCAGGATTGGCCACTTTGAATTGCAGAACGAGAGAACCACGGTTTCCCATTTTCCTTTTTTCTCTGCGCCACGGAAAAATGGTTGGCGGCTGAATTTCCAATTGGTTGCAAGAGCGGGGCCGAAAGAATACGCTGATGAAAAATGTATATCCGGCCGTATCTATCAATAAGGGTGCTTCCCGTTCGTTGTATCTCGAATCTTGGAGGGAAATTACCGTGATACAATTTTTTCTTCGTTTCATTTCTCCGCCGAGTAATCGAATATTCGTTGCGAACCCTTTTTCCCGACCCGCTCGCGCCGCTTCTGATTTAATAAAAAATTTCGCCAACTGTGCAGCACCGACTGATGTAATTTCGCTGCGATTCAACGTGGCCCCCAACCCGCCCCGCGATTTGACGGGAAAATGCAGAATTTTTCACTGTTCCAAGAATTGCTCGATGTATAATGGAGATACATCGAGTTACCGTTTCGAACGAGTAAATTGTTACGATTGTTCGGTGACGTTGCGCTCAATTCACTCGTGAAAAAATTGCAAACATCGTTCGTTCTCTGGCTCGCGGTACCGCAGGCTGACGTAGAAAATATCTGTTGTAAAATAAAATTTTAAATTTCTCTCTGTACGCTCGATAGCACTGTCGATATATGTAGATATCAAACATCGCACATTATTTGACAGATTGGAGTTTCGCGTCGAGAGATGATTACCAGAGTTTTGCTCGAACGAAAAAGATTGTTTCGTTTCACGAATTATAGTGCAATACATAGTTGTAGCACGATACAAGTTTATAGCGAAGTTGAGTATGTATATTAGATGTACTTTTGAAATAATTGTATTTCTTTTTGATTGTTCGATTATCAGATTAAATGATATTTTTGCTCGAACAATTTATTTGATCTTGGACTCTCTGAGTAACCATCACATTAAATAAAATTACTTTTTGAAAAAAATTGCTTGCAGAAATATAATTAAACGTGCGTTTTTTTGTTGTGTTTCAGAGAAGACAATAACAAACCAAATCACGTTCTCCTCTTCACAATTATCAATCCAGTCTACCCCATCACTGTGGTAAGTGCTTTTTACTCCTTTCATTTTTTAGTTCATGTGTTAACACCGAATTTTTGTTCGTTTAAGAAAAAATTATTTTATACTAAAATTAACTTAATTCATGCGAATGAAAGCAACAATATACTTTTTATAAAAATATTTATTTATTTATTTATAATTTGTAAAGGTACATTAGGTAGGTACATTAGGCGTTGAAAATAAGTTTAAACCTATACGTAATAAAATACAGCACGGAAAGTATTATGTACATTACAATGTGCACAGGATCCGAAAGGGTTAACTAGAGAAACAGGCGAACATAACAGGAGAAATGACTTAACGTGCAGAAAAGTTTGAAATTTGCGATATTTAGAACGCGAGAAATTTGGGAAATTTCGAATTTGAAAAACCTAGAATTCGAGAAACTTGGAATTTGAACAATTTTAAATTGGAGAAACTTAGAACTCGATAATTTTGTAATTTGAGAAATTTGAATTTGGAAGAATTTGAGACTCAAAATTTGAATTTGGAGGAATTTGAAACTCTCAAAATATAAAATTGTAGAAATTTGGAACTCTCAGAACCTGAAATTCGAGAAATATGGAACTAGAAAAATTTAAAATATGAAAAATTAAAAAATCTGAAAATTTGCATAAAAAATTAAAAATCTTCAACTTCTCGCAATCATCTAAAAGGACCCTAAATTTCATTGAAACACAATTCAATTATATTCACACGTATTTTTCACGATATACCTCATGATTTGTATTCTTCAATAAAACTTAACTGGACACCCGCACCACGGACGTTTGAACATGTGCTCACCCATTGTCATATACAAGTGTCTTACAAGCTCGAAGCGGGGTAAGAAAAATTGTTTCTTCGAGATGGTAGAAAAAAAAAGAAACAATCGTATAAAAGTTAGCAGCGGTACGCAAGCATCGTATGTTTCACAGGCCGTCGTACTGTATTTTATTTCTGTTTTGCGCCAATAATAGATGAGCCCTGTCGCTGTTTCTGTCCCTCGAATAGTCGATGCTTGCGCGATCTGGCATTGTTCGCACTCCATCCATTTGCGAGTTCCCGCATAGCTTTCCGGTCACAGTGCTTACTGTTCTTTTTTCTCTTTTCCTTTTTCGTTCTTGCCGTTATCACAGCAATGGACATACGCACTAATTAAAACACTTCTCCGATCCCGAAGACTTTTTAACCCATTAAGGGGTTATACAGTCATGGACAAAATTAAGTGGACACTGCATAAATGTAAAAAATTTTCGTTATTTTATTACAATGTTTTAAATAAATTTTAAATTTAGAACGTGAAATGTTTGTGTAGACTTGAAATAACATTTATTTAATATACAATTTATTTATTTAATATATATAATTGTGCAATAAAGTTTTGATTTATAGGCATTATTAGTTAAATTAAATTAACCTTTTGCTATTTATGATACCTGTCCACTTAATTTTGTCCACGACTGTATCTACTTGGGATTGGGAAAATTACGTGATATTCAAGATTTTTTTTTGCCATTTTAATAAATATTTAAAAAAAATCACAAAACACTATCAAAAAGTTCATATTTTAAGGTGTATATATAAATTTTTGTGTGAAAAAATATTAAAAAACAAATGAAAAATAACTCGTCTCCTAGATCGTCAGTTTTTTTTATATCACAAATGAAAAGTTGATTCTACACGAAAAAATTAGTCTAAAATATAGTATAAAACGTTTTCTGGGATATTTGGATATTCTTGGAAAAAAAGTTTTCTTATCTTGGATAATTTTCGAGGTTGCGAGTCAATTGAAATTTGCACCCATTTTTCTTATCGCGAACTTTGGTCGATGAGTTATTTCGTTTTGATATCGTTTGACAGTAGGTACGAAATTGAAATATATCTTCTAGCAGGGTTATTTTGCTACATACGCAAAAATTCTACAGTAATTTTATTTCGTCAAATTCGTTGTAATAATTTGAGTTGTGATAATTTACTATTTAATTTAACACCAAAACCACCGACATATAGTGCATAATTACTTTGAAATTGAAAAATAAATGAAAAAATAATGAAACATAAATTAATACACATATTAACTCTTTGCACTCGAAATCATTTTTATTGGTGGCAGATAGCAACCTTAAAACCTTCTAGTTATAAGATAGATAAATTTTTTTGAAATTATTATTTTTTTATTATTAATCGCCGATATTGTATGTTTCTCTACGTTCAAGCATCACAAAATGAATTTGTATTATTATTATTATTATTATATGTATTTTATATATTATTATTATTCCACTTATATTGTTATATTTTATATATTATTATTAGAAATTCCATACTAATACTAATTCATCTCGGTGGGAATTACTACAGATTTCAAGAAAACCAGCTTAACAAATTTTGTCACTCAAAATGTCAATTTTGTAAAACGATCATTTGACCATTTTGCTAATTCCACTGTTAATACGACGATTATCAAATAACGTAATGATTCTTTGCACTTGAAACGCGACACACTCGTTCAGTTTAATACACCAGTTTGAAATAAACATATTTTATCTTTACACAGTTACACTGTTATCAACAGTATAGCAATGTATGCGATATATGCGCCCATAATTATGAAAATGGTCTAAGTCAATTCCAACTTTAAAAACATTTCTGTACGAAAATCATATAAAAATTTCACGTTCATAATAAATTTTCATTAATCGAGACTAATGGAATTCTATTTTAAAATGTTGCATGATATAAAAATATTTTTTAATCCATTAAATATCTCGAAACAAGAAATGTGTGACTTAGACCACTTTTATAATTATGAGCACATATGACCATAGCGAAACAATATCAATCAGTAATAAAAAAGATAACTTCAAAATATTGATGGAACACATTGACAAGAAAGTTGTACAGTTGTTTCTCGAAAGCAGTAAAAATTCCTTCGAGTTCGAATCGTTAACCGAGGTTCAGCCTGTCATCGAACGCGTTAATTTGATCGAAAAGCGGCTTTCGAAGAAGTCATCGATACGGTGTATGTACGTGGCATTCAAACGATAGGATACCTCTGTGAATTCATGCTTGTTTGCGATTCTTTGCACGCTGGCTCATTCCTCGCACAATGCCTGAATTCGAACGAGGAAAATTGGAGGAGAGACGGACGATGATGGACACGGCCTCGGTAAAACGTTCACGTTCGTTTATTAAAAGTTTTCTTCGAGTTTCGCTCGGAACGCGTCAGCAATATGGAAAAGAAACATTATCGAACGTAATTCCTTCCGATATAGTCTCGCGGCGGATCTTTAATGACACTTGGAACGCTGTTGCCTCGCGATAACCTATCGATATTTTTGCAAACGAGCCGCGAGCAGTACGATTTTCTTGCGTTCCGTTCGTTACGATATGCAAATTATTCCAATAATTTCGAGGACTTTATCGGGGCCGCGTGTCACGCGCCGATAAACGTCGAACGAATTATATCGATCGTCGTGAATTTACCGATTTCGGCAGTTTTCTCACACTTCCTTATTTACCGTGTTGTTTGCGCATTGGAAATGTACGAGGAGTTCGCAGAATAATTGACGCTTTTACAGAGAAAAAGCGTGGAAAATCAATCTGTCGTCCATTAATATTTGTGTACTCGAGAAAAAAGAGCGATAAATCAATTCATCATTCACTTAATTAACATTTAGATTTATAGAAGTTGAGTGGAAAATTAATTTGTCGTACATCAATATTTATGTATTCACGGAAAAAGTGCGATGAATCAATTCATTAATTCGATCAATCTGTTGTTATATAAAATTTTTAAATTTATAAAATCAAATCTTTTTATGTATACAGGCGGAACGAGTAAATCAATTAATTTGTCATTTGATCGATCAGATCGACAATTCGTAAGGTTATTTAGTTTATAATTAGAAACAACAGTTTGTACATATTTTTTATTACCTTAGCATATCTTTTTCACACATATTTACACGAATTATGCATATCTTTTTATTGATTTTTTAGGAGAGAAGATACATTTTCCAATAGCACAAATTATCAAATTTCTAAATTTTCGAATATCCAAATTTCTGTTTAAAATCTCAAAGTCCAAAACTCATAACTTTCTGCGTCTCCGAAATTTCCAATTGAAAACATAAATTTCCATATCAGTAAAATCTCAGGTACTTCAGTTATGCTACTATCGACCATTCGCTATAGAAATATAGATAATATTGAAATATTACATGTACAATGGAATAAGATGGTCTAAAAGGTATATAATATAATGATAAACTAAATATTAGTTCCTAAATAATATCTAATATTAATATTAGATTATATCCTAAATACCAATATTTAGGATATATCCTAAGATGTACATATATGTGTATATAATATAATAATTATATATAATATAAATACTAATATCAATATTGTTATACGTCATTAATAACTCAAAATCAGCTATTCCAAAAATAATTAAACATATTAAAACACTTGAGCCACACTATAACAACGTTTGTCCCTATTTTTTGCTCCGTCCATACACGAAAATCTGAAGTACGTAGAAACGACGATAAACACGCTTCCACATCAAAAACATTTATACACGTTTGTATGGAAATGTAAAAATTTTTGCACCTTCATAAAAGTTCAAGGTTCTATGAAAGGCTCAAGCGTCCTTCTCACCGTTCAATGCCTATCAAACTAGTAAATCATCGGCCTTATTAACATACTCTAAGGCCGACGAAATTCCGTAAAAAAAGGTCTATTCATCACGTTAGCAGAAGATATTTCCGGAATACCATAATCCGCGTCAGATATTTGTCTCGGAGCTGATACACGCGCGTTCATCCTCGATCCACACACGCGTGTCGGTACTCGATCCACGCATGTGTTCCTTCGGTCGTGGTATTCGCAGTTTCTCAGACACGATGTCTCCCGGGGATATTTTCGGCGCAATTAGAACGAATAAATGGATAAATCACGGTATTAGCCTGTATTCCCGCGTACTCGAACGTAGCCAATGGGAATAAAAACGTTTCGCGTTTGACAATGTGCAACTAGTGAGCCGGAGCACGTACGTATTTTAGCACGGACGGTTCGTAACTCTTTAGAGGTTGCGCCGGCCAGGACCGGTGACAAATTTTGAAGGCACGTATGGAATAAGCCGGTGCCAGCTTTCCGACATCGCTCAAAAGAACGCCACCATCAGTCACGCGGGTATACGCGAACGGAATACGAATACGACGACGGTTTCGACCCTTGTAAACGTGCTATGGCCTGATATATCATATGTGCCGCGAAAGAAAAATAGAGAATCTTGAACGCATCGAAAGTGCCGGATCAACTTCTCTTGAATAACGTTTCTTGGGATTGTTAACAAGTGTTCCCATATACGAACGCAACTATATATTATTAACACTTTGCCTGTCATGTCACCCATACATGGGAGACACACAAATTTCTACAAACATTTAAGAGTTAAATTATTCAAGATTTGTTCACTTGTCTAACTGAAAATAGTCACATTTGTTACTTCATACTATGGAAAATAAATATAAGAAAGATGCTTTCAAACTTGTTTTCTCGGTGTCTATAAAAATATATGCCAACACCGAACAAGATAATAAAACAATCGTAATTGCATAGAAGTTGCATTGCATACTTGACAGAACACAGAAATTGCATAGTGCAAAGGGAGAAAATTGCATAGGTGTAGAACGCAACGAAGAGTTGATTATACTTCTCCTAAGAGTTACAATACCAGCTCTTCTCAAATATGTAATTTCAACCCATAAACGTGAATATTAATTGTTCGAATTTTGAAAGGAGTTCACAAAAACTAAAGCTAAAACTAAAGTAATAAAGGACAAAAAGTTGAAACAAAGTAGCGTTAAGAAGAAATAGTAAGAAAAAGGAATAAAAATGGAAAGTCATCTGACTCGTTTAAATGAATTTTCTTCGTTGTAACACAAATTGAAAATTCGTTCCCGAAGAGGTTAAAGTATCCCCGATTCGCGATTAAAAATGGAGGAGCGCGAAGTGTCGGGCAAATGTGTACTATGGCCAATTAAAATATTTTCATTGGAGCCAGAAACGCGATGCTATCGGTGACGTGCGAACAGCAAACAGCGCCGTATAAATTGGACGAAATACAGTCACTCTAAAATAACATCTATCTAGCCAGCAAAGTAATATAGTATGGTATTTGAAATAAAAGCACTCGAACGGGCCAGAGACACCGCATGGACGCTTCCTAAGGTGTTAATCTTAATCTGCTGACTCAAACGGGTATCCGCTGGATGAATTATTGCTGGAATTAAAGCGCGTGAAAATTCATGGCTAACTACACTTTCCGACACAGAATTTCGAAGCTTAATTAATATGCGCGCGTGTGTACATACAGGTCGAACCTACATCATCTTCTTATCGAGGTATCCTTGACAGTTTTAGAGACTTCGATCAAGGAAAAATATTATTAGTTATTAATGATGTTATTCTTAATTATTATCGTTGAGGATGGTGATAATTCTAATTGTTACTACTCGGAATAGCGTTATGTTTAATTATCATTCTTGTATATATTATTATTTTTAAAATGCTGTTCTTAGGAATGTTATTATTTCATGATATCATTATACAGAATATTGTTGTTCTTGAATATTGGTTTTGAAATTATTATTACAAAATAGTGGTATTACGAACACTATATCATTTCTAAATTCTTAGGAATATTAATATTCCCAAGTAACATTTCAATTGATTGCAACTAAAATGATTATTTGAAGCTTAATTAAGAATCTTTTATGGTTTTGTTATTTCAACTGCCTGTGAATGATATTAAGTGACAAATCTCTTAGTTACAATGTATGTCTATAATCTTGTTTATCGATATGTGTATCAATATGCATACGAACATGCTTATTAACTCGTATATCAATATGTGTATGTACATATACATATGTATACGTATACACATGTATATATCAACATGTACAGTCAAAATTAAGTGGACAGATACCATAAATAACAAAAGGTTAATTTAATTTAACTAAGAATGCTTATAAATCAAACCCTTATTGTACAATTATATACATTAAATAAATGTTTTTTCAAGTCTACAAAAGCATTTCACGTTCTAAATTTAAAATTTATTTAAAGCATTGTAAGAAAACAAAAAATTTTTTACATTTCTGCAATGTCCACTTAATTTTGTCCATGAGTGTACATCTGCAGGTACATATGTATAATCATGTGTATATCTATATTCATTATTTGCAATAGTTGTACCCAATCCTTTATATTCACTGTTTACAATATTCACTATAAACAGTGAATTAAAAATGAAATTTAAAAATGGAACAAAATATTTCATCTGACGAAATACCATTCTTACCTCATAAAAGATTGTCTCTGACGAAGCTATTTGTTGACCGCCGCGATGCAGATGTAAATGCAAAAAGTTGCAATATTACGTATACTTTGCATAATTGTAGCGCTTCGGAACCACGCAAATTATAATTAAAACCGAAATTAAAATTCAACTGTATTACAAGTGCAACGTGTTACAAAGAAAGTACGAAGGTTTACTTTCGAATTTCGTTCCGGTTACTTTGGATAATTTTACGAGAGTTTCTGTGTTTACAATTAGCGTGCACGACATGGAAAGTTCATTACGCGTTAATTCGAAACCAAACGAGCAGTTTCAAACTGCTCGAGTTTGCTAATGCGCTGATTATTTCTGTTGATGGAGGATTTTTATTGAATATTATTTGTTATTTTTCATTTTTATTATATCAACGAATTGTGTTAAGGAAAAAGAATATTTTAAATGTAATTACAAATTAAATAATACCTAGTGGTTATTCAAAATGTTTAATCATTGATATATTTTTGTATATTGTAATCAGATAAATTTGATTTTTGTAACATAGTATTGTAACTTTCATAAGTTATTAAATACTTGCAAATATAGAAATGAATAAATTATAATTCTACAAATACTATATTCATAGTAATACTAAGTTTTTCAATGTTTATGAACGTACAAATTTTCGTTTGCATTTGCAGATGATTCCGTTTTTTCCTAACAGTCTTGCTTGTGAAAAACTTCGACTGATTCTACACAGTAGTCCGTGTTTAGTACCCTATCAAATACGGAAAGTGAAAAGCAGAATTTTCGGCATATTTTCCTTTTTTAATTCCCTACTGCATGATTGTTCATATCTGAGCTAAACCACGTAAACAGCTTTCAAATCAACTTGCTTTGAAAGATCACAATTTTTTAATGCATGTTAGGCCAAAAACCTTTCCTGACATGGAAGCGACTTGTGCTTCGAAAATAAAATGATTTTTCGAAATCTGCTAACTTTTCTTGACCACCAACATCAAAAGTAACAACATATATATTTTTTTCAATTATTTCTAAAAATCATGCAGAAGGGTGTTAAAAATGTTCAAGCAAGAAAAAAAGTATCCCGTGAAAATCGTCTCTCATTCTCATAAAAAAAAAAGCGAAACCACTTTCCGAACAACTTAATACATCAAATGATCAAAGACTCAGCACCGAGTTCGCGAATCGAACGATAAGAAATTGTAATCGATAAGAAGTGGTGCAATCTCGTCGAACGAGATCGCAGATCTCGCGATAGAAAGTTACGCAAACGTTGACCAGAACACCGAAGACGGTGTAGATATAGTGTAGGCGGTTAAACGCAAGTCCAGGTCCCTAACGGTATATAGATACTATGTAATATATAATATATAGTTTGATTCTGTGAGTCGTCGATCGTGCTCGAGCAACTTTAGAAGAAGCATTGAAACGGGCCGATAAGGTTACACCCGCCACAGTAACCGGATCTCGATCGTAGATTTCTATTTAAATCGTAGAAAATACCGGTCGGGACAAACTGTCTTCGGGTCTGTTGGCTGCAATATAACGAGCGGGACAAAGCGGAAAAGCAACGAATTCGCGTTCCGCACGAACGAACTCGGTAAACGGAAGAGGTAATCCACTTTGGAGGCAAACTTCTTGCTTCTTGTCCTTATCCGAGCTACCTTATCTTCGCAGCGTGGCCATATGTTTGATTTAAATGGACGGGATTAGTTATTTATCAGGGTGACGGTGAACCAGCGACGGTTTCGAAGTAGTTATCTTCAAAGGGCCACTTTCCCGTGTAAAATGCCATTAACATTTTGCTAGTTTACCCTGTATGCGGTTATGTATTTGTAACGCGGAACGCGAGAAAAACCGAGAAAATCGCAACGGGGATTTGGGATTTTTAGAATTCACGAATGCGCAGATTTGGGAATTTGGAGGTTTCTGCATTTAGCAACACGGGGATATGAGAATTGTGGAATTTGGAAAATCGAAATTTGGCGTTGTGGGAGTTTAGAGATTTAGTAGATTGAGAATATCGTAATGTAGAGACTAGGGAATTGGAGAATGTAGAAATATAATTTGAAATTTGAAAATTTTGGTACTCAAGAATTCGGCAGTTTTGAAAACTGAAAAGGTGCTGATCCGAAAATCTAGAAATTCGGCAATTTGAGAATTCAGATATTTAGAAAACTTTTAAATTTAGGAAATTGAAAATCTAAGAATCTAGAAATCTGAAAAAGTGGAGAAGTGAAAAATTTTAAACTTACAATTCTAGAAATAAAAACAATTGAAAATTTATGAATTTGGCTAAATGTAAAACTGAAAATTTGAGGATTTAGTAATATAGAAAAATGGAAGTTTTAGAATTTCAAGAATTGAAAATTTTAGAATTTAGAAATTTACAGAATTGAAAATTTAGAGATTTAGCAAATTGGAAATGTAAAAAAACTGAAAATTTAGAAGTGTAGAAAATTAAAATTTGCTACAATTAAAAATTCAGAAAATTGAAATTTGGTACAATTAAAAATTTAGAACATTGAAATTTGGTACAATTAGATATGTAGAGGATTGAAAATTTAGAAATACAAAATGATAAAAATTTGAGAACCCAGACATTTCAGAAGCTGAAAATTCGAGAATATAAAGATTTGAAACTTCTCTATCCCTATCTCAAATTTGGTAAATTGAAACTGATCATATTTCCTCGAAACGATACGAGCAGATAAATAATATAAGTGACCCGATATTTTCCTATTCAACTGTACATTACCCGAATCGTTAAACTCGTTCCCTTAATGTTTAATTTACACGGCCGTAACTCGCGACGCCTTCATGCCATATACCGGAAGCGGGCTACAACGAAAGCTAGCGCGCTCTCCTTCGTGTCTGTCGGGCACTAAATTAGAATTATACTCCCATACACGGTAACCAAATGTTCCTCGTGGTTTTCGTCCACGGTGTATAAAGCGGTTCCATGTGTTTAATGCCTACGACCTACTTCTCTCGTCTACCGGGAGAAAGGTTGTCTCTCACATTGCCATTTCTTATGCATTCACTTCCCATTTGCGACTAACGCGGATACGAAGCTTCCTTGGACAAATCCGCGAAATTTCTTTGTATTTCGAGAAATGCTTTGAAATCTACCGTGGATTTTAGTTCGCGAAAAGGGGATGAATTTTTAAGTCACGGTCAAAGAGCCTCTCCCGAACAGGAACTTGCTCAACGGCCCATAAAAGAAGTAGCCATATAGCGAGACTGCATTGTATTAGAAACAAGAAGTACAATTTTTCGAAGCACGAATTAAATTTGCTTTAGTTATTTGAATTACTTGATATAATGGTTCATTTAAATTGTTATAATAGTTTTTTTTTAATAATTTTTTATAATGGTTTTTTTTTAAATAATTTGTTATAATGGTTCATTTGTTACGTGTTATAATGGTTTATTTAAATTACATGTTATAATGATTCATTTGAATTACTTGTTATAAATATAATTTCTTTAAAGTGTCTATTATAAATACAATTCGTTCGAATTTGTGAATTAAATATAGGATCTGAATAATGTTAAATAACAATTGAACTTCCTCGTCGTACCGTTGATGAAGTTTTGCTTAATTTATATTGGATCTTTTTATTTCTCCGTTCAGTTTAACGAAGCAACTAAAATGTTTAAAAACTTTGTAAATTTAGGTGTCGAACTAGTAGTTAACACTGAAACTACCGCCATATAATGTATAATTATTTTGAAGTTAAAAATGAAGTTAAAAAGTAAATGAACAAACGATGAAACATAAATTATTAGTTCTTTCTGCAAAAACAATTTTAATAAATTTTGTTATTTGAGATCGAAAATACGTAAAACGGTCATTCGACAGATTAACAATCGAAATTACAATAAATTTATTAATAATTATGATAGGATAATAGTTAGAATTACGATAAAATTCTCGGAAATTGTAATTTAAATCGCGATCAAAATTAATTCGAAATGGCAAATCGGAAAGTTGGATTAGAAAATTAACCGTCGGTTATTAATTTCTAGTGACTTTCCACCGCATCCTGTGATGTGGGAACGCAGGATCAAAAAGTTGCTCTACTTACTGATACAGTTACCGAGCATTTAACACGTTCAATGACGCAGTAGAACTAGTTTGTGCTTAATAAGGCGTAAAAGTTAACGCGGAACATTGGCGTTATTAGAACATTGATTGGCATGGTTTACTAAAATTCCATTCGGTTAAATAATTGATGATGAGTGAACTAAATTTAATAATTAACTGTGATGCAAGTCACCGATGATTGACGTTTCAGATGTAATGCGATCAAATAATCGATGATATTGTACTAATATTGTAGAAGTTGGTAGTTCTTACTTGATAATTTATCACATAAACTATAGTTATTGCAGTTCCAGTGTTTCGTTTAGATTTTACTATTAGTATAGAATCTGTTTCACCTTAGTTTCTGTTGCGCTATTAAATAATTAAATCATTAAATCATAATAGAACTCCTGCATTTTTAAATTCGTCTTTTATCAATATATACATTCAATTTTTTATTCGTATCGGTATTTATCAATTGCAAACGATTATTATTGCGACATGCGTCTGTTTAAATTTCGCAGCAAATGTTTTGTTGTTTTTTACACTTAAAATGCATAAACTGCTGTAATCAGTTTTTAACTATTTATAGACGTTTCAATTATAATTCGCAAAGTGTTTTGTTGCAATAATAATTATACAGAGATAGTTTTAATTGTAACTTTTCTGTAAAAAGTGCATTTTGTAGCAGAATTTTGAATTCTACTTCGAAAATACGATTTGTGCAACAAAATTACATTTTACCCAAAAAGTTTGCATTCTTCAAAAATTTGTACTCTTTGTCGGAAATTTGCACCCTGTAAGAAAAATTTGCATTTTACGTCGAGAATGCATTTTGTAGACAAAATTTTGTGTTTTGCATCAAAAGTCCTTTTTTCTATGAAAAATTTACGTTTTGGGTCAAAAGTCGTTTTATCTATGAAAAATTTGTTTTATGTAAAAATTCTTTTTTTCTTTTTATGAAAAATTTACGTTTTAGGTCAAAAGTCCGTTTACCTATGAAAAATTTGTGTTTTGTGTAAAAATTCCTTTTTTCTTTTTATGAAAAATTTACGTTTTAGGTCAAAAGTACGTTTATCTATGAAAAATTGGTGTTTTATGTAAAAATTCCCTTTTTCTTTTTATGAAAAATTTGCGTTTTAGATTAAAAGCCCCTTCATCCATGAAAAATTTGCGTCTTGTGTAAAAATTCCTTTTTTCTTTTTATGAAAAATTTGCGTTTTAGATTAAGTCCCTTTATCTATGAAAAATTTGCGTTTTGCGTCAAAATTCCTTTTTTTTTTTAAATGAAAAATTTGCGTTTGTATCAAAAGTCCTTTTTTCTATGAAAAATTTGAATTCTGTGTCAAACACGCATTTTGTAATAAAATTGCGAAGCTGGCAGATAGAAGCAAATTTCCTGCCATCGGGGTGTTAATATATTCCTAAAAATTTTTCAACTTTCGCTATCGTGTCGCCGAAAGGTGGCTAACATTTACCGGACCGTCGACTCTGTATCGCTTTTTATCGCTCGCGGATAAAAAGCCCGACATTTTTGTAACGTGCACGAAAAATAGTCCCTCGTCGAAGCGTATCCTCATATGCAGACTAACGACGTGTTGCTCGTTTGAATTTTATTTCGTCGAGTTTATCGCTCCCGGATGGGACGCTGCATGATCCATTTCAACGAAATACGAACCATCGAACAGTGGAATGATGCGAATTAATTTTCTCCCTTTTTTTTATTCGAGAACAACAGCTTCGCTGTTCTCGTTCGATATTCGTTACAAAGCGATTTAGTTTGTTAGGTCCACGGTATATCCTACCTTTTAACGTTCTAACTCGTTCATGACACTCATGTTTTTTCAAAATTAAGTGAATACGGAAATTGATTTTGAAATGTATTATAAATTGAATTTGTAAAATTGATGCAAAGACTGGTTTCGAAAAGTAGAATTCGTAAATTGTATTAAAGGTTGATTCAAGAAATTAAATTAAACAGCTGAATTTAAAGATTGAATTTTATACAAAAATTTATGTAAAAACTGAATTAAAAAAACTAGTCAAAAAATTGATTTAAAAATCCAATAAGAAAACTGAATTAAAGGTTCATTGAAAATATTGAATTAAAAAATCGAACTTAAGGTTCAGTAGAAACATACATTGCACTCAAAGCAAAATATTGAGTCAAATTTGAATAAAACACGAATTAGAATTTTTACTGTTTAAATAAATTTATTACCTCTCTCCAAAAACAATTAATCGTACGCTCATATTTATAGATATATCAAGTTAAACAATTTTATGAATACATTGACGAAAAACAATATAAACAGTATTTAGCAATAAGTCGAACTGTACTCAAAGAAAATATTGATACTCATTTAATTAAAACTCGAATTAAAATTTCTATTGTTTAAATAAATGTATCATGATCTCTCTCCAAAAGCAATTAATCGTACGCTCATATTTATAGGTGTAAGAAATTAAAAACTCTTATGAATACTGTTGAATATAGGTACGAGAAATGACTGGAACACAATCAAGTACGAAAAACTAAATATATTTGAATTAATAAAATGTTAGAACAAACACGTGGTTACACATCGTGTGTAGCTTATAACAACCAAACATCGGAAGAAATAAACGCAATAGAAAAGAGGGCACATTAATTAGAACGCGCGAAATGCAATTTCAACAAATACGTTCGCGAAAAACGATATAAACAGTATTTAGCAATTGATCGAACGAAAATTGTTCTTCGTCGAAATCGAGCGTGTCGATGATCATACCGTAACAAATCGGTCGAACAAGCAGCTGCGAAAATTTCGTAAAGTTTACCGTACGTTCGTTTCATCGAATTACTCCGGTGGAAAGTTTTTAGATATCCTGTTCCATTGTAGTGAACGAGGTCGGAACCGTGAATAAATCGAAGCAAAACGCGGTGCCCGTTCTTTTTCTTCGGGAAGAAACCGACGTTCGCGTTATAAGTTTGACGGATAAAAGAATCGCCTTTCAGGAAGTAGCTTATAAGTAGAAAACAAGTGGAAGGTAAAGGAAGCAGAAGAGAGCCTAACATCGGGAAAGCCTTCTCCTTCTTCTTCTCTTTTTATTTGCTTCCACCCCCGCTCACGAACATTCTTAAAGTCTTCCGAAAGTCTGTCCTCGAAAGTTCGATTCTATGAAAGTCCACGAGAATGCTCTCGATCTTCCACAATACCGTGGCGCCCTTTTAAATTGCAATCGACCGTGCGACCGTACCTCGTCATTCCGGGATTTCCAACGAAACGATTCGAATCTGTTGTTCGACATCTGTAAATGAACGACTGTGTATTTGCGAATCGACCGAAACGATCGATTTTCTCGAACTGTTAGCGCGTTTTACACGGTTGGCCCAGCTTCGCCGATTTTTAACCCTTTACGCTCGAAGGTCGCATTGGAGGTGACAATATAAAATTGTTCTAAAACTCGTATGTCATACTGGAGGTGACAATGTAAAAAATTACAAAAATTGAAACATTATACATATAATAGTAATAAATTAAATAAATATAATACATTGAATTCTACCACTGTAAATTATTTTAATTCATTTAGCTAAAAATAATAGTTACCCTTTGTACTCGCATGTCGCACTGGAGGTGACAATATAAAATTGTTCTAAAACTGGTACGTCATACTGGAGGTGACAATGTAAAAGATTACGAAAATTGAAACATTAGATGATAGTAATAAATGAAATAAACATAGTACGTTGAACTCTACCCCTGTAAATTATTTTAATTCATTTGACTAAAAATAATGCACGTTGACACCCAACAACTTTGAAAATAAATCGAGTGCAAAAGGTCAATCAGATACCCGATCACGAAATTCGCATACGCGAGTGAAATCTTGTTACACAATGTATTCGTTGTTTCTTTTTAACAACGAACGCGTTCTTCTTCAACCCTTATCACTCCCGTGTCGAACTTGGCTCGACATTATACTTCTCTTGGATCGTATAAATAAAACAGATAAATATTGGTCGAATATATTTTTTTCTATTTGTTTATTATGTTGTGGCACATTCATTGTATCATAAAGCCATTGAGCTTATTTTTAAATTTTATAAAATTCATGAATAATCTACAATTGCCCTTTTCATTATTATATTGGATAACTTAGGTACTGCAGATTGTTTAGGCAGCTCTAGATTACTATTGGGTAGGTACATAACTTGGGTAGTTATAGATTACAATACCAAGTACTTCAGATAGTTTAGGTAGCTCTAAATTACTATATTAGATAGATACAAACCTTGAGGATTTACAGATAACTATACCAGGCATTGCAGATAGCTTAGGTAGATCTAGATTGCTATACTAGGTAAGAGCATAAATTAGATAGTTGCAGATTACTATATCAAGTACTTCAGTTAGTTTAGGTAGCTCTAAATTATTATATTAGATATGTACATAATCGGATACTTCAGATAGTTTAGGTAGTTCTAGATCATTATATCAGACGCTTCAGATGGCTTAGGTAACTATAGATTACTGCGTTAGGTAGCTCGAAATCAATTCAAATCTATCTACAATCTGTCTCCGTATAGCCTTTATTATGGACCCTCACGCATACTAATTAGCTTGAAAGTTCGAAACAGAGGATCCGGAGCACATAGTCTATTTCAGACAGGAGATAATTATGATTTGTGGAAGTTTGCAAGTGTCGTAACTGGATAGGGCCGTACCGTAGACTGTAATAGCCGCGAAATCGATCTCGTACGATCCGCGATCAAGATAGATGAGTGTGCCACCCACACGGTGCACGCATTCGGTGCACGGTCCCTCGTCACGGTGTGGTATCGAAAGGTTCCCAGAAGCTTTATATAATCGTTCTGTCGCACGTTGAAAAGCGAGCCGATGTTGGCGTAGGTAGGAAGATAATTAGAGAAACTGGCATTATTTTAGACGCGCGTCGTACCCGTCGTGCTATCGTAACTCGAAACATCGCGATAAATTGCCGGTACTATGGGATAAACGAGATCCTCGGGAAATAATGAAAAGCAGAAGGGAAACTAGCTAGCTAGCTAGCCTCGTGCCACGGGGCATGAATTTATTACGCATCGTAATGAATTTTCGCCTGCACGATATTGCCCGAGATTCGTTCGACGAACGAACGTGCGTTTTTACGGATATCGTGTCGGGTCCCTTGATTTTTCTTAGGTCCCACGGAATGTTGTTTGGCTGGAACGATAACGAAATTGCTTCCGTGTAATTAGGAGTTGTAGGAGTTTAGTAGACTGAGAATTTCGAAATGTAAGGACTGGGGAATTGGAGAATGTAGAAATATAAAAATTAGAAATTTGTGGGTTTGGAAATTTGAGAATTTGTGGGTTCGGAAATTTGAGAATTTTCGAACTCGAGAATTTGGCAGTTCAGAAAACTGAAAAGGTGCTGATTCGAAAATCTAGAAAATTGGCAATTTGACAATTCAGATATTTAGAAAACTTTTGAACTTAGGAAATTGCAAATCTAAGAATCTAGAAATCTGAAAAAGTAGAACAGTGAAAAATTTTGTATTTACAATTCTAGAAATTAAAAGAATTGAAAATTGATGAATTTGGCTAATTTCAAAATTGAAAATTTGAGAATTTAGTAATATGGAAAATTGAAAGTTTTAGAATTTCAAGAATTGAAAATTTTTTAATTTAGAAATTTACAGAATTGAGAATTTCGAAATGTAGGGACTTGGGAATTGGAGAATGTAGAAATACAAAAATGTGGGAATTTGTGTTTTTGGAAATTTGAGAATTTTAGAATTCGAGAATTCGGCAGTTTAGAAATCTGAAAAGTTTTGCTGATTCGGAAATCTAGAAATTGCTTTTTGTTTGGTCCAGCGGAATGTTGTTTGACTGGAACGATAACGAAATTGCTTCCGTGTAATTATAATGCGCGCGCGTTGTTGTACGAATCGGTGATTGGCAGGTCAGGTGGTACATAAAGAACTTACGGACACCGCTGTGCGCATTCTGCGTGCAACGCTCGGCCGCGAAACAAACACATACCGAATTATTCGAATTCTCCGCATTCCAAATCTTCCGATCTACGGATTTAGGAATTTGAACGTTTTTAAGATACACGTTTAGACATTCAAACATCTGGAAATAAAGAATCGACCGATTTTCGAGTTGTACATTTTTTGATATAGCCATTTCAAGTTCACCGATCTGTAAAAATCGGGTTTAACAACTTGTAAATTTCAAATTTTCCTGTTCTTCAATTTTCTGATTAATAAACTTGAGGTTTATCGATTTGACAATTTTGTAGCTTATAAATTCAAATTTACCAATTTATACATTTTCTAATATGTAAATTTTAAATTAACACTTCTACAATGTTTTGATGTTTAAATTTTATGTGTACCGTTTTATGAAACTCAAGTTAACCAGTTTACAAATTTCCTAACTTATGAATTCAAATTTACAACTTCAAAAATTTTCTAGTTTATAGATCAAGTTTATCAATTCCCAGACATGACAGATTTCAGGCTCGAACACGGGAAATAAATTCCAAATTTCCGACTTAAAAAATTGCCTAACCACGAATGGCTCGCGGGCACAGTCGCCCCATCACCGATCTAAACAACCAATCAGTTTGATGTGTGCGCGATAAAACCCAATTGCGATCGGTCATGCGAATCGGGTTCCGAACGCGCGTGCCAGATCCAAATGAAACGATAAATTATTCCTGATCGAATGCAATTGATACACGGACGTGGAACGATTGGTTATCAGTGAGGAACCGTTTGTCGGCTTTAAAGCCGTAATAATTGTTGCGGTATTGTCCGTGAAATCGATTAAAAATAAACCGTACACATTAATCGAGGATTTGAGGAACAATCGAGGATGATATTTGTCGAACTGAGAGACGTAGATGATGATCGACAGGATGAAGAACTCATATTTATTAAAAAATTTATTACAGTCGAAGGGTGACTCGCATTCGCCATTGATACTGCAATTTTTAATAGGTATTATTTATCTAAATCTGTATTGTTGCATCTATGATAAACTAACATATAAACATAATAAAACAGAAAATCAAAGCAATTAACCAATCGACTGCGTCCGATATGTAAACGCTTCGATTCGAAATTTCATTTCGATTGTATGTTAGATTTTTGCACAATTAATTTGGTATTCGTGCAAATTATTTCATTTTTTGCATTTGTATTATGATCTTATGTGGGGCATTTCACATTGTTGCATTAGTTATTTGGTCCTCTAGCAAAGTATCTGACATTTTTGCATTTGACTTATGTTCTAATGCCGAGTATTCCATATTGTTGCATTTGTGTTATGATCTTATGCAGGGTATTTCATATTGTCGTACTTCATATTGTTTCATTTGTGTTATTTGATTGCTTCCTAATCGATGCACTTATCGGCCATCTTGGTAAAGCAATTTCTTTCAAGAATATGCACATCGAGAACAAATCATTGAATTTTCAGGTCCTCGTTCGTGGATTTTCAAGTTAAAAAATTTTGTAGCTTTTCCGAATTATAAATTTTCGACTCGACTAACCTCCAATTTGGCAAACTTTTAAATCTCAAAGGTCGAAGTGTAAGAACAAAAAAAACGTACGAACTTACAACTTTCCCAATGAAGTAATACGAAGTTTACCGAACGCGGAATGGCGAGAATTTTCGGAATTAGAAATCGCGAAAAATCCGACGAGTAAATTTAAGGGGGCGAGAAGTAAATTGCTCGTGAAAGATAAGAACACTCGTCGTCGGGTATTGCGTTACGACTTGCACCCTCGCGTTACAGGAAGCGGAGATATTTTTCCCTGCTTCTTCTGCTCGCACTCGATAGTGTTCCATTTTAACGACTCTCCAACAGTGACCGAGGTAGGGTGTGGTTGAAGTAGTCAGGAAAAGTGGTAGGCCGTGTTTGAATCCATCAAGCTGTGCTCTTTTTCCGGCTCTAGTCGATAATCGATAAAACCCACCCTCTCTCTCTCCCCTCACCCACGCTCTTTTCTCTTCTACTGTCTTTCGTTACGCCTTTAGGCGAATGGGTGTGGAATGAGACAGAGCTGCCCACGTACGGGACCGTCGTCCCATTCTTTTCGAAATGTGTATTTTTCACTGAAATATCAACCATTTGTACCTTTTTCTCGAGTGATCCTTCGGTGCTCTAGCGTTTTATCGAACATCGCGTGCCCGGCTTTCGATATCGGTGTTTAACGTAATGATCGCATGGCTAATGCAGGAAAAATAAAGTACAGCGAGGGACAAAAGTATTCGTGCACTCGATATGCAGAAACGAAAAACGATATATCTATATTATTAAGTATGTTTAAACATATACAGGGTGTCCCACAAATATGGTACGAGCCGGAAAGTGGGGGTGGGTTGGCCTATTCTGAACAACTTTTTCCTTTGAAAAATATTGGATTAGGCTTCATTTTTAAATTATTAAGGAAAAACACTGACCAATAAGAGCGCAGGAACTACGCGCGCTCAGGGGCGTAGTGTAGGGACGAGTAACAGTAACCGTCAGATGTCCATGTAGTAAAATTTTTTCCGCCGGGGGAATTTTTTCCGCGCTCATACACCGGGTTGTTCGTGTGCGGCCGCTAATAATTCAAATTGCGACGTCAAATGCAGTTTTGTCACGGCGAATGCGACGCTTCGATAAAATTTCATTTATCTTCCATTAACCGGGGTTGGAGTCATGTTAGTTTCTTGAAAATAAAATCGTTCGCTGTCGGCGTGCACTTTTTATGCTATTTCTT
The DNA here is from genome assembly GCA_947623535.1 of Coelioxys conoideus. Taxonomy (NCBI): domain Eukaryota; kingdom Metazoa; phylum Arthropoda; class Insecta; order Hymenoptera; family Megachilidae; genus Coelioxys; species Coelioxys conoideus. The sequence goes on along the minus strand of OX392457.1, from coordinate 12,066,107 downwards.
TCTATTTTTAATTATGTTACTGACACTGATTTCAATTTCAAAATTCTTAATTTATTAACTTGCTATGGCACGAAAGAGACGTTTTACCGTAAATATTTTCACTCTTATTCAGCTTCATTTTGCACTCGAATTTATTGTATGGATAGAGCAAATTTCTGTTAATACATGGAGTAAAATGATAAAATAAGTTGTATTAAGGAATGAATTATAAAATGGTAATGTTTAAATATAAACTACATTCGGAAATAAATTATCAAATTACAGTTTATTAATACAAATTGAATGTAGAAATAATATGTATGTATCATATGCTTATATAATATTTATACATATACATATAATATGCACGTACAACATGTATCTATAATATGTATCTATAATATGTACATATACATATACATATAATATGTACATACATATAATATGAACAATCTCGTTGAAATAATTCTAATTTAATTTAAGTACTTAAATAAATTTAATAGAATTTAATTTCAAAACCAAACTTATTCGAACACGGGACAAATGCTCCTGTCATAAATTATACGACAAATTATACGCTTCTATTCGATAAACAACGAATAGTTTATTAATATTAATAGCGAATGTAAAAATACACTGATCGAATCGAGTGACCCCTTCGTTTTTCGAAATCGATTAAGAAAGCGACAGTGGCGAAAAGAAAATGTCGAATAGTCAATCGGAGGCGAACGATATCTTTTTTTGCATGAACGGTGTCCTTGAGGGAGTTAACCTTTCTTTTCACGAATCGGATCGACCGTGACGTCTTTCTGTCTTGGAGTCTTCGCGCGACACTCGAGTACCTAACTAGACGAATCGTTTTCTCCGGTTTCAAAGAGAAGATTCGCGATCTTTCAGCACGGCGAGTTTTATTTCTTCTGGCTGTGAGCAGGTTTTTCTCGAAGGTGAAGGGAGAGAGGTATCTAGCAACGACGTCGCTTGATTTATGTCGATGAACCCGCTTTCGCGTTCGAGACAGCTTTCCGGGGCTGTTCGGATCGATTAGCCTCTGTCTTTTTTCCCCTGGTCGAACGCATTTGTACTCGTCAAAAGTCCGACTTTCGAGAGGTCAACCGCCGGCTGCTGTAACGCAGAATCAGGCTTGCCACCGAAATAGACTTCCAATAAGAGTACCAGCAGGACCGGTTGACACCGTGCCATAAATATTGATTTTTCCGCATAGCCGACCGAAAGTTCCTGACAGATAGCGGCGAAATTCTTGAACGTGCTAAAGGAACACGACCCCGTGAGTCCACCTTTAACAAGATATATAATCGTTTGAAATTTAAGAGACGCTCGTGTTGTGACAGTACCGACCGAAATCGTGTATCACTTCGGATACGAGCTGGTAACGTTGTTAGAAACGCTGAGTCCTTTGAGAACTTGTCACGTATATTAGAATCACTGGCAATTGGATTTAGGGAACGATGGTCGCTCGGTAATTCACTGCGTTTCGGGCTCCTGAGCTGGCAGAATCGGAGAGCAGACGTTGGAAATTAACGAGCTGTTTTGGAGATCATTGGTTATGGACAGGTGAGAGGAGAACCTTGAGTTTGTTGGGAAACAGGGTGCAAAGGACAAGAAGCGTGGGAGTCTTTGAGTTTTCTTATTTAGGCTTTTTGATGTAGAAGAGGATATGGAAATGAATACTCAGAATTTAGAAATTTAGAATGATTTTAGAAATTAGAGAAATGTAGAAATCTGTTGTTGAAATTTGGTAATGTGGAAATGTACAAGTTTGTTATCGTAATTCCATGTTGCGAAAATATAGGAATTTATTATAGAAATATTGAAATTCATTATAGAAGAATGATGATGTGATAACATAGAAATTTGTTATTGAAATATGACATGGGTATATAGAAATAGAACAATATTAAATTTACAGATTTGGGAATTCAGGAAATGCTGAACTTTGAAATTTTGAAATTTATAAAATTGGTGATTTGAAAAGTTGAGAATTTGGGAGATACGATTTAAAAAGATTGAACTAAAAAATCTAGAAGCTTGGAAATTTGAAAATTAATTTATAAATTTGGTGATGTGAAAATTTCAAACAATGGAAATGTGAGAAATAATTTACAATTCTGAAATACTGTTGAAACGATGGAAATTAATTTCTAAACTGTCCATTTCCAAATTCCTACATCTTCAAATTCTCAAATCCCAAAATCCCCATCCTTACCGACCTCGCAGTTCCAAATTTCCGAATCCCTAAATTCTGAAACTCTCATCTTGCAAACTTTCCAAACAACAAAATCCAGAATCGAAATTTTCAAAATCTCGACGATTACTGGCGCGTGGAATATTAAATACTGTGAAAGTAAAAGTACCTAGCTGTAAAAAATAATTTTAGTTTCATCCGCACCGAAACTCAAATTCCTGCTAGCTGTAATTTTTAGTTTGTCGCGCTCGAGACAAAATGAAAGTCAGAAAAAAGTAGATACCCCTACATCGATGCTTTTTCTAAATCCAACTAAGCTTCGGATATAACTCGACCCAGTTGCATAGTTCAGTCTGTATATGATTGGTCGATTGCTTTCTCAGATTATCCTTGAACTGGTATGCTGCACATTTTCACGAACCCGTGCATCTCTCGAGCAATAATCGGCCGATGGATCCTTCTATTCTGACTGCACAACTATTTTTTGATCTCATTGAATGTCGATGAAGTCACGGATATATTTGACGCCAGGTGGATTTATGGATTCTTAATGGATCCTCCGTCTGATCGTAACCATACACTCACCCATTTATGCAGTGGTACAACGTTAGAATTAGAAGCATCGAGTGGGAGATATTTTGGAGCATCGCTTCTTTTTTTTATTGCTTCTTACATTTTTTCGTTGTGCTCGTGAAACATCTTCTTCGTTTAAACACGAAACGAAAGAGGATAGCGTGGAATGCAACAGGCTCCGAAAGTTTATTGTAAAACAAACAGACCTCGAACCGTTCCTCTCAAAATCAATTATTATCTTAAAGCTTTTGAATGGCAGCCGAGTCGTCCAGATATCTATTTGAGTCGATGAATCTTCGGCAAATTAGATGGATGCTGCTCGGATGAAATTGTTTTAACTGTTTCATGCGACACATTGTAAATATGTGTAGGAAGCAAGGAAACATATGTGAAAGTATAAGGTTGTCGAATCTGCGACGAAAATTTCAAGTTTTTGGAGTTTTCGATTCAGAGATTCCTGAACTGATCGATTTTTAGAATCGTAAAGTTTTACATTTATAGATTTATCAATTTACCAATTTGTAGTTGTGAATGTTTAAAAATATTGAAAATATTAAGTGGGAACACTTAGAAATATTTCTACTTTTATCTTTGGGAACTTTCTGAATCTGACAAATTTTCAAGATCACAAATTCTCAGACTGACAAATTTTTAAGGTCACAAATTCTCAGCTTGACAAACTTTCACGATCAGAAATATCCAGATTTACAAATGTTTAAAATCATAAATTCTCAGCTCGACAAATTGTCAAAATCATAAATTCTCAGATTTACATATTACATATTACAAGCTAACAAATTGACTATTTAGACTATTATAGTGCCTAACCGAGATAACCAGTGATCCCATAACGAGCGAAGTCATCTGATCGGTATTAATCTCTGTTGAACATCAATTATTTAATCCACGGAGTGGATAGCTTCGACGTAACGATTTAAGAAGCTTTCTGTCGAAGTTTCGATTCATCGTGTTCAGTAATCGTTTCACGAACGGGACTCGAAAAGTAGCAGATAGTTTGTCGGCAGCGTGCTCCACTCGTTTCCGAAGACATTGGATAAGACACGTGAAAGTTGGATAGCTTGTTTGCCTCGCAAACAATCCGCTAAGACTTTTTTCGTTAAACAAGCCCGGAACGAGGCCCTTTTCCGACTAGCTTCGCCGGGAAAGTTTGTCGAGAGAAGTTTCGTGAGGTCTCGCGAGTAATTCAAGGGGATCCAGGGCTCGGTTCTTTGTCTCTTTTGCAGTGACTTTTTCCAGACCCTGTACTCGTTGGTCCGTGTTGACGAAAAGCATGAATACGTTACACCGTCTCCGGCGGAGATTTATGAACAGCGTGTAATTAATTCCCGGACACAAGCGGTCTTGGAGCTAATATCGAGAATGCCTTCGAGGAGTCGCTTTTACGCGCCTGGTACAATTTTAATTTGTCCCGAATATTTGTTGCTCCGCGACGACGTCGTAACTCGCGTGAAATTAATCCACGGGTTAATACACGTCCGATAAACGGGACACGTTCTTCTAACTAACAGCATCGGGCCAAGGTACGGGCCTTTAATGAGACTTTATGATGCACGCCCCGGTATAGCGTACACTTTCGCAAACTTGACGGTTTTTTGCAGCATAAATTTTCAGGTTTATTTATTTCTAATTTCACGATTTTTATATTTTTCGATTGTACAGTTCTTCAGTTTTTTCAATTTCCCAGCTTTTCAATTTTTTAATTTTTCCAGGTTTCAATTTTCCAATTACACAATTTTTCAACCTTTCAATTTTCCAATTACTCAATTTTTCAACTTTACAATTTTCCAGTTACTCAATTTTTCAACCTTTCAATTTTCCAATTACTCAATTTTTCAACTTTACAATTTTCCAATTACTCAATTTTTCAACCTTTCAATTTTCCAATTACTCAATTTTTCAACGTTACAATTTTCCAATTACTCAACTTTTCAACTTTACAATTTTCCAATTACTCAATTTTTCAACGTTACAATTTTCCAATTACTCAACTTTTCAACTTTACAATTTTCCAATTACTCAATTTTTCAACCTTACAATTTTCCAATTACTCAATTTTTCAACCTTACAATTTTCCAATTACTCAATTTTTCATTTTTCTAATCTTTTCATTACCAATTTAAACAATCAGAAAAACAATTAAAATATCTTACTTCGTTTAACTGTTGCAATAAAGTTGTAACATAGCGGTTTAGCGATAACTCGTTTTACGAGGACGAGCAACGTTAAAAATACGGGAAGGACGTTGATGAACAAGTTCCTTTCGCAAGAAATTAACGAAGAAGTCAATGCAGATACTTCTCTTCTTGAACAATTGCAATTTCCTTTTTATCGTCTCTCCCAAGTTTTCTCATAAACTTCGCTACGCCGTGACAACGTCTTTCCTTATCAATGGCCACTGTCGCTCGACAATTATTTATAAAGTGTCTAATGGAAATTTCCATGAAAATCTACCAAGACTTCGTGCAAATTACAACGTCAGCCATGTTGACAACTAATCACCATTCATTTTTGATGTTGGTGTCCGTGAATGGTCAAGGTATTCGTTATTTTAATAACAAGCAAGTTTTATCTTCGCCTCAACATCAATTTTTGTATATACAGAATGATTGTATAAAAACTATAGCAGAATGTGAAAACGTTTAATACTTTGAATTTGAGAATTTAAGTGTTTGGTCCAATTTAGTGAAATGTTCGATTATTGCTTTAGGTGTGAGCTTTTTGTTAAATACGTGTTAATTTAGAAACATTGTAACCCGTATTTTCTTTGGTACATTAATACTCTTTCAATTTCAGAATTCGGTATTGGGGTAGGTTAGGTAAAATGTTTGGTTAATGCTTTTGATGTGAGCTTTTTGTTAAATTAGAAACATTGTAACGCATACTGTCTTTGCTTAATTAATATCCTTTTAGTGTTACGTTAACTATTGCATACAGTATGTTTATAAATATTTTTATTCAAAACGATTCATGGAGTAAAAGCGAATAAAAATTTAAAACTGCATACAAATTTGACGAAGGACCATTGACTCGAACGGTGTTTATTTTTTGATCGAAAATTGTAACTTATGGAATTTTCCCATTAGCCCAAGATTTATTTTGATAAATTTTCCAATCAATATTTCCGCCGAAAAATTTCTCGATTCTTGCATTTTCGAATTCCCAATTTCCGAACCGAGAACCTTTCAGATTTCTAATCCCTTCAATTTCTACGACCCCGAACTAAAAAATTGGCAAATCCCCCGAAACTACCCTCGAATAATTCCGTTTTATCGCCGCTTTTGCTCGAAGGTTATTCAACTACCGAGCCCCGATAAAAGCAAAGCTAGCCGTAAAAAAAAATATTTCACCCGCGGTCACATTTCACGTGAAAGCTGGTTTTATCCATTTTGAGACACGTCGTATATTCCGATCGGGGCAACGATCGTTAACGCGAACGATAGTGTTCAGTGACAATCGATACTTGTCGCAAAACCGTCTAAACGCTTTGCATCGAGCACTCGAGTCGTCGGATTAGATGGGATGAGTTCGGAATCCGGATTTAGGATAGACCTTTCCACGCGCCGCGTGGATCAACGGACATTAAATCCACCGACACCATTCTAGTTTCCATTTTGTCAGCCGTAGCCCGCCATTTTATGGCCCCGAACGTCGCTACACGTTGACGAGTTTATACGCCGTAACGACCCTTGTTGCCTGTTGCTACTTGTTGAGGAACAAATATCGGTCGCCTCCGATTGTTTGCTTATCCGGCGTGGCAACAACTTTTCGAATGCTCGCATTAACTGTCCCTCGAGTCGTAAAATCTTTCAAACGATCCGAAACTGTTACGATATAAGCTCCTGCTGTGCATTTTATGTGTATCATCACTTGATTATTTTCAACGTTTCGATAGTCTTGTCTTCGAAATATTGTGGGTGAGTTAGGATAATTAAAAATCATTCTTTTGGATATTAATTTCGGGTGTTAGACAAGATGTTTCGACTGTAGATGTTAGATATTTTATATACCCGATAGTTTGCTGAATATTTAAAGGAACTATGCTTTAACGTAGAGCAATTAAATCATCCTATAATTCAGAGAAATTATATGATAGAAATTATAAGTTAGGGAAATTATACGATTCCTTAATTGAATTAAGAAATTAAACGTTGCTCTAATTAGTTTAGAGAAGATACATGGTCATGAACTAGAATTATTCTTCGATTTTAAGAAGCACGATTTTCCTAGAAGCGTGTGAGAATTCATCTAATGGCGATAACGTGCGGAGACCTAACGTGTGGTGGTGACATAATGGTGATGCAGAGTGTGGCGATACATCGAGTGGTAATATAACGCGTGGCAATACAATCCGTGAAATTTAATGGATGGTGATAGAATGTGTGACGATTTATAATACGTGGAAATGTAACGTGTGGCAATACAGCATGTGGTAATGCAAAATGTGACAATATAACATATGGCAATACAGCGTGTAGTAATACAGAACGTGGCAGTATAACGCGTGTCAATATAACGCGTTGAAATTTGACAAATACCGATGGGTGGAGTAACGACTTATACTACGTGGAAATATAACGCGGTGCGATACAACGCGTGGCAATATAACGCGTGGCAATATAACGCGCAGCAATGGAACGCAAGGAAATTTAACGCGCAGCGGTAGAACGCGTGGACATTTATGACATATGGAAATATAACGAGTTGCTATACAACGCGTGGCAATATAACGCGTGATAATACAACGCGTTGAAATTTGACAAATACCGATGGGTGGCGTAACGACTTATACTACGTGGAAATATAACGCGTTGCGATACAACGAGTGGCAATATAACGCGCAGCAATGGAACGCAAGGAAATTTAACGCGTGGACATTTATGACATATGGAAATATAACGAGTTGCTATACAACGCGTGGCAATATAACGCGTGTCAATACAACGCGTTGAAATTTGACAAATACCGATGGGTGGCGTAACGACTTATACTACATGGAAATATAACGCGTTGCGATTCAATGCGTGGCAATATAATGGGCAGCGATATAGCGCAAGGAAATTTAACGCGTGGAAATTTATGACATATGGATAAATAACAAGTTGCAATGTAACGCATTGCTATCTTCATCGCGCAGAGTTGGAAGGCACGGCCATATAACGCGTAGTGACATACCGCGAATCGATTTGTGTCTTAAATTTTTATCGTTTAAATTGCAAAATGTTATTATGGTGTTCGCGCGTGTAACCGGCGCAAAAGAATTCGTGCACATGAACGTCGTTCGACGCGCGCTGAATTTATCTGGCGTCTATTTAAGAAGCCGAGCGATGTAATCCCGCGAGAAGAACGCGACGAAGCGAGCAGAATGACGCACGAGAAACGCGCGATCGAGAGGTCGATGCCATCCGAGCGAATCGTATCGCACGGCAAATGATTCAGCGAACGTCGATGATTAGAAGTCGAAGGAAGGCTCGGGGTTGCCGGTAATAATCTCCGGTAACGCTTTGGCAAACAGTAGCTCGCGAATAAATCACCGTAGTCCCTAGTCTAGTAGCTATCCTTCGGGACGCTAAGTGCTTAATAAGCTATTATTACTCGGTATATGTACGGACTGTTATAATATCATTGCCTCCTGTGTGCTTAATTAATTATTCTTGATGGAAAGTGTTACATTGAACCCATCTATCGGTTACGGTTTAGAGGCGCAGCTATCGATATTACTGTCGATAGATATCTAAAATACGTAAGATAACCTGTATCACTCGAGACATTGTATTTCTCTTGGATCGTATAAATAGTTTAAATAAACAGATTGAATATACTTTCGTTTGTTTACTGCTTATAATAAATTAAAAATATATTTGTTACGCACCCTGCTTTATTGCAATACATTTCATTGGAAACTCATTTTTTTATCTGTTTTATAAATTAATTATGGAGCTGGTAGATAATAATTAAGGAACACAAAAGGGTAATAGATACCAATAAATGTATAAGATATAACATCTATCGATAGATAGATGTCGGTGGTATATCGATTATTTCTTTTTCTTTGATATCTATTATTTCTGTTATCTTTTTATACGATTTATTGTGTATCGATCGTATGACCGATCATTGGGTGCATCGATTATGAGGAATATCGATAATCATATTGTATATTGCACATTCGGAACATTGATAACTTGATATGTTCATTTAACGTTCATTTGATATATTGATAATTCAATGTAGTGATTATTCAGTATATCTATTATTCGATAATAAAAATAAATTATTGAGAATATCCGTATTTCCAAATTTATAAATTTAAAATTTTTGCGAATTTATAAATATCTATATTCTCAATTCTCAGTCGAATATAGCAATTACTTCTTTTATTTTCGTCAAAGGTAACAGTACTATGCGCATACTTATTACCAAAGTTAATAAATAACAAACAAGTCAGGTATAATTAACAGTATATCGATAATTGCATAACAAGAGTGTTTTCAGTTATGTACTAAAAATTTGTCACTTGTCTACGTCACGTGAATCGATCCGTTTAATTTGACCTTATACATATTCATCTTTTTGTAAATCACAATAATTGCAAATTTCTCTTGATAACATTTATAACGAACAAAAATATTACCTCCCGTGTATTCAACAAAAAATATCGTATTATATTTTGAAACGACGAACACACGACGCATGTTAGGAACTCGTTTGCCTCGACACGACGACCTTTCAAAAAGCTTCTTCAACAAGATGATGATCGACACTAGATAAAACAAGAAGGTAATAGAATCTGATACGCGATATCTTTCAATTTCCCCGGCGTCAAGTACGAAACGCGTGGCTGGTTGAAATTTCCTTTGATCGTAAATATCGTCGTTACAAAAGCGTCTTAGGATGGACATTTCATTCGTTACGGATCGATACAGCGCTAATATCAGATAATGGATACGCGATTTCGCCAACTCGCGTTGAGAATGGTCGGAACGGTAAAAATCGTGGAATCATAAAGCCATTGGGCTTATTTTTGACTTTAGAAAATTCATGAATAATCAACAACTGCCTTTTGCAGCTCAGACTACGTGCAATTTATGTTCTCAAACTTTTTTTAATTTAGCATGATTTTTGCGAGCCAAGCGCGGTTTACTGTTTTATGAGTGTCGAACAGTTAGGTGACAAACGACTTTGTACTTTTTACCTGAGGTCATATTGACCTCGCAACGAGCATTTAAGGGTGGTTCTTGTCCACGTCCCTTAAATGTTCCAATGAAATAGTTTAATTTTAACTTAGTCCTTTGTTCACCCCCAGCAGCGCTCCAATCCCCACTACATACTTTCTTCTTGAGAGGACATTACATTTTCTCTCTAGTTGATTTCCAATAACTCTCAAAGAGTACACAATCGTAATTTATCTTTATAGTTCGTTGTCAGTTTGCGTGGTGTTTCTATTTTTCTTAAGCGTTAAATCAAGTTTTAGTTTTAAGTAAAGCACACATTTTATCCTCACGAGTTGTCTTTTTGCCTTTCGAGTGGAGTCCCTGTTCCATAACTTAACTACTTCGTGGTTCATTAAGTTGAATCCCGAAGAATATACAGAAGGTGTTATTGTTTGTGAAAAACAACACGTAGTAGAATCGAATAAAACTTACACCGCGTTATATTTCGCTGTGGTATAATATTATCACATTTCGCGCAACGTTAATTACGAAATGAATTTTCCTTGCAGTCTCCTCCGTGCAAAACGGTTATTTTCGCGCGAAAGAACACGACAAACAAACGAGCGAAATTAACGGACAAAGTTCGTACAACAGAAATGTATGCGGAAACAATATTCGCGATATGTACCGTATATTCGCGTCATATCGCGTCAATCTCCTTAAATATCTATTCAGCGATGTACTTAAATCATAGTGGGTTGGGTGGCTACTTAACGCGAGGAAATTACTCGCGTGACGATACATCACGTGACGATCTAACGGACGAAGATCCATTGCGTAGCAATTTATCACGCGGAGATATAAATGCGTGACTATACAACGCGTGGTGATGCAACACGTGGTGATTTATAGCGTGTGATAATGCAGCGCGTTGGAATCTATACTATGTGGCGATATAACGGTTGGGAAACTAACACACTGCGATGGTCTAACGCGATACAATACAATGTAAAGTGACAAAACGCGTGGCCATACAACGAGTGAGAACTTATGTAACGGTGATAAAACGCGCGGGAATCTAATAGTGATGCAGCGCGTGGCTATGTAATGCGAGGAAATTTAACGGGTGGTGATAGAACACGTGGCGATTTATACTACGTGGAAATATAACGCGAGGAAATATAGCATATGACAATGCAAAATATGGCAATACAACGCGTGGAAATTTAGTGAATACCGATAGGACGCGTAACGATTTATAGTAAATGGATATACATATGTATAACGTGGTTGCGATATAACGCGTGGCAATACAGCATGTGACAAGGCAAGATGCGGTAATTAACGTGTGGCAATACAGCGTGTAGCAATGCAAGATGTAGTAATATAACGAGTGGCAATATAACGCGAGGGAAAAAGTGAACATATAGTGGTAGAACACGTGGTGATTTACGATGCAAGTGGCAAATTGCAATATAACGCGTGGCTATCCATAGCTTGCGGAGTTGTAAAACACGGCCATATAACACGTAGTAACGTAACACGTATCGATTTAAGGTGTGTTAAATTTTATAGCGTGAGTTGCAAAATGATTGTTAAGTCGAACCAATGCTACGAAAGACATAAGTCTCTCGCTAAAAACTTATGAACATTAAGAACGTGGGTGTTAACTCGTTCTCCTCCGTTAACAAGTTCGGAGACGAATTACAGGAAGGTAACAAATTAAGCAAAATTAGAAGCACTTTCACGAGATACATGTAACCCCATCAATCACGCCTAAACAAACTCGGAAGCTGAGAAAACAGTCATCGACTCTAGAAGCACAGCAAACAAGACGAGTTTCCGCGCTTACTTCGTATGTACACGGAAACGAACAAGCCTTTATTTAGAAACTCTTTTTCGTGGGGTGGCCAACCAGAGTAGAAACACTCCTTTCGATGGCCATGACAGGAATATATATCGTTTTAAATATTTATACATTGTTCGATACAGAAATTTTATTTATAAAATGGAGAAAGATTGCTCTTCCGGGGCGAGCATTTCCAAACCAGAAAGTTCGAAAACTGTCAAACAACAAATATTTTCTTAATTCTTGTCACGTTCTCATTTTTATATCGCAAACTTTTTAATTTTGACGTATTCGTGTTCTCTGGTACCACATTTTTTAATTTTGACGTATTCAAATTCTCAAATACCACACTTTTTAATTTTGTCGTATTTAAATTCTCAAATAGCATATTTTTTAATTTTGATGTGTTCGAATTCTCAAATAGCATATTTTTAAATTTTGATCTGTTCGAATTCTCAAATACCAAAGTTTTTAATTTTGATAAAGTAAAATTTTCAAATACAGCACTTTTCAATTTTGGCGTATTTAAATTCTCAAATACTACATTTTATAATTTAGCCATATTCAAATTCTTAAATACCCAAATTTTAATTCCGACGTATTCAAATTTCCAAATTTCCAACTTCTCAACTTCCAAATATATGAAATCTCAAATTTTCTATTTTTAAGTTTCCACGTTCCCGACGTCACAAAATCTCCCACTTCCCATATTTCCCATTCACGAATTCCCAAGTATTAAAATTGCAAAATCTAACAAAAAATCAGAGATTCATCGTCCCCGTTTTTCATCGTTACTACATTTCCCTATGGGCGACACATTTTTCCCGACGACTGTATCGCTATCGCTCTGTAACAAATCATTAATCGAGGGGAGTGCAGATACTTTTGCCGTTCGCTGTACAACGTATATATTTAGCTCGATTGCATAGCTCGGCTCGTTTTGCTTATTTGAACGAGCACGCGAAAACATCTGGACTATCGGATGCCTGATCAATCGTGATTTTTCCGCGCGGGCACGCGCGCGAGTAATTCGTCGGTTTATTCATACGCGGCTGTAATCGGTTATCTGTGCAGCGTAAACACGTGGCGCGGCGAACTGTGACAAAGGAAAAACCGTTTCGGAAGGGTTTACCGGTATCAATTTGAATGTGTCCGCGGGCGAATTAATCGAAGGTAAACGGGCGGTTTAGATATTCGTCTGATACGGATTTATTGCGGCGGGAAACGCGGTTGTTGCGTTGCCGCGCGCTTTCGCGCGCTCGCAAATTCAAACGCGAGTAAAAGTCACGTGTACAGCGCGTCACCCAGGAATTGGCGCGTGAGGAGGTTCAAATGAAACATAAAACATACGTGTTGCGGCGCATTCATAGAATCATAAAGCCATTGGGCTTATTTTTAACTTTAGAAAATTCATGAATAATCAACAACTGCCTTTTGCTGCTCTTTACGACGTGCAATTTATATTCTTAAGGTTTTTTTAATTTAGCATGATTTTGGATAGCTAGCGTGGTTTATTATTTTATGATTGTCGAACCGTTAAATTGTCCCTTAAATTTCCTTTCCCTTCCCTTAAATTTTCCACAACCAATGAAATAGTTTAATTTTAACTTAGTCGTTTGTTCACCCCCAGCAGTACTCCAATCCCCGCTACATACTTTATTCTGGAGAGAACATTACTTTTTTTCTTCGGTTGATTTTCAATAACTCTCAAAGAGTACACAACCAAATTGATATTTATCTTTAAAGAACCTGCAAAATATAATAAAAATCGCTGGAAAAGCAGCTGCATTCATCAGAATCACGGATGAGCGATGGGAAGGTCGAGGACAAACGTCAAACTCTCAAAACATGATACCAGAAAATCAGATTTAATGGATCGATCGGAGTTCGGGAAAGCGTAATATAAAAGAGCTCGCACCTGTAGGACCTGATTTAACGGGGACCCGTGGGATCCAGTCGGGATGACATCGAACTAGTAGGACCGAGTTTAAGCTACTTTGGGTTCATCGATCTTGAATAACTGAAAACTTGCACGAATCCTAAGAGACCTGGAACTACCTGCAGAGTACACTATCCAGCGTACTCTGGATTCTCATAAGATGTAAACAACGCTGATCCGACGAAAGCTGAAAATAGACTGCAACGAAGAAACTCGAGGATTTGAAACATTCAGGTTCCTACGTGCTTTACAGCATCGTGAAATCCCATAATACTCGGTACCACTAAGACCCTGAAACCTACTAGATCTCCTGAAGGGTTCAGGGGATCGCTTGTGTAGCGCTCTGGAAATCTAGGATTACCTGTATCGTGTCCTACAAATTTAACCGTATAAACTGCATATTATGCCGTGAACACTCGACAAATGATTTTCATGGTCACTGTAGTCATTATATTTTCTACTACAGACATCGCATTGTGGACCATTAAGTTAGGACTATTTAATCTTGTAAAAACGCTGTCGTGACAATTTTATGATTACTCGAATACTCCATTAAAGTATGGACCATGTGTATCAATTTATTACTCTCATATATTTCATTGTTTATTAATATCTAAGAGTGACATAATTACTCCGATCAAGTAATTCAACTACTTACAGTGAAGGACAAAAACAACAATATTTCCTATATTATTAATTATGTAGTATTTTATACATAACACTTGGAACGACAGATGAGCGAAAAACGAGAACAACAACATCATGTAGTAACTTGAAATGTCTTGAAATTTAAATGTAAAAAATTCTTGCGAGAAAAGTATTCATACACTTAATCGTTGTATGTGGTACAATTATTTTAATGAGAATTTTCTGAATTAATACTTATGTTGTATTACACCATCCTCTTTTTAATATTTCCTTAAGTGTACTTTTGACGTTGTGTTAAGCTCATTTGTTGTCGTAAGAGTTACACATATAATATGCAGCTGTACATGTTTGATGATACTTAATAATGTACAAAATATTGTTATTTTTTTTCTACATTTCAAGTGTACGAACACTTATGTCACTCACTGTATGTATTATTTAAATCGTTTTTAAAAAAGTGATAGGCAACACAAACGAAAATAGATGTTGGACAAATAAATGAAACACGTATGAGCTCTGATAGAAAAAAGAAGGGGAAAATGAATTACTAAGTTCATTAATAATTGATTAATGAATAACACGTTATTTATTAAACTTTGTTATCGCAGTTCATTCAGGTGTCTCGGATTAAAAACTTCGAAAATTTGTATCGGTTCTAATTCGATCGTCGATAGAAGTCCCTGTGTACTCGACCAGTATCTGCATTTACGGGAGAATATAAAGCGTTTAGGAGCGAAATTTACCGACTTTTAGGATAGAAATTACAGTCCACGTGAACGGAGCTACAATTGCAGTTGTAGGCGGTAATAGGAACTCCGACGGAAGTTCCTAACGAAGAGCAATTTCGTTACAACTGCTGGGAATAGAAACGCGGACTTAACTGCATGTACGAACACTCGATATAATTCGAGGATTACCCAAGCTGCAACCACTCAGTTCAGTTTGTGTCTTTTATAGACGTTCGAGAGACCATACTTAGTCTTTCGAATGCTCTTATTGCTGCCGGACGGTCGGGGAAAAGAAAGCAACCAGATTTTAGTTACCATTTTGTGCGTCGCTACAGGAGGGATGATTAGATTTCTGGATACTTAATTTTTAATATGTGATTAATAATAAATAATGTAAGTTTTGTTGTTAGTCATTATAATGTTATTAATAATAAAACTAAAGTAGACAAATAAACAAACAAGGGATGGTAATGAACGAGGCACGGTACTTTATAGATTTATGAAAGTTTAATGATCACTTATGTCTACATTGAAAATGAATTATAAAAATAAGTAAATAATGGATAATAACTAAATCTTTACTTCCATTAACCAGTTAACCGTGGCGCTATCTTTTATAAGTATACTCGTCCATCATAAAATAAGCGTCGGTGTTAAAACACTTAAAAAGAGTGGTCCATTTTATAAAATAGACAATTTCATTATTATTGACTTATTTGGTGAACCAGATAGCTGCGATTTAGGAATATACTCGTCTTGACAAAAAATTCTGCCACATCTCCATGAAGGATATAGTCGTCAAACACACTTAACTGGTTAAGGTTAACATATAAATTGACATAAACTTTTTAATAATTTTCGTACTTGATAAGAAATCCGTCATTAGTCTCGAAAAACAACAATTCTTTATCTCGACAGAAGTAACTTTGACGAGGACCCTTTAATAAGTCTATTGTTAATCTTGTTTTGTAATCATTGTTAATTAAAATATTTATCTTATCTGTAAATAAAAAATCAAACAAACGTCATTTTGATGGATTGCGTAATGCGAGTGCTGTACACGGTTAATATAATATTATTATTGTTTACCTATATTCTTTGTGGCAAACTTTTATACGCGAAGAGCATTGTTCGCAATCTCTTTTGTGCCTCAAATGTGAAAACCATCGAAAGGTGAAAAGGTTTTCGGGGAAAGAAAGTAACAGGAACTTTATCCGAAAGTATCGAACAAAAGATCGAATCGGGTAGCCTGATTGCGCAATTCGAAACTTATCATCGCGTGTCACCGGACCAAATCCCAGCCGAAGGGCTTTGTTTACTCTTCAGAGATATCGAACTTTGCTGCAACTCGAAATTCCCTAACGCGTACGAGCGACAGTTTGCCCTCTGGCCGAGTTAAAATATTCAAATCGCAGCCGGTTGCTGTATATTCGGAGCATGCTTGAAATGAATTTATCAGGTGTCTCGCGTTGAAAGATTGAACTTTCGTTGCATAGCGGGAAATAGGTGGAGGTGCAATAATTAAAGCGGAGCTGATAACCTGCCGGAACGGTAACTTCTTCCGTGTTTAACCCTTTCGTTACCAACACCGGCTATAGTAATCATTCAAGATTGGATTGCCGGTATAGCGCACGTATGCTGGAATATTCAAGTATCCTATGAATAATTTTGTGAAAAAACACAGTCAAATTTTATTTAAACGTGTATTTTCTATTTATGAGAAATGTCTGCTAAATACTCGTTATATAAATGTTTCTCGATAACGCCATATGTTAGAAGAAATATTTAACTTTGTTTTAAAAAATTATGTCTTAAAAAATTATATATAAAATGATTAAATTGTATTAACTTATATATAAATAAGTATATGTATATATGTCACAATTGTTTTATATGTAATTTATATGTTTATGTGAATATACCGTTACAACTAACTTAATATAATGTATATACAATTTTAGATATTTATATATACAGTATGTATACAAGTTAGCAAGTTTAGTTACGTTAAGCGAATCGTTTATTATGGTATTGTAATAATTGTGTACACATATTTTATGTATAAATAGCCTCATTCATAATTATTAGGCGAAGTAGTGCAAATATGGACTGCTACTGTCATTTCAGGACATACTGTCAGCCCTGTTTAATATTTTTAAGATGTAATTTCGGTGGTTATCTAAAATATGCTTGCTTTAAAATGTCCCTCTAGAATATATATAATAGAAGCTCGTCATGCAATATTAGAAACTCAAATTTCCGAACCTCAGATGATTAATACGTTATCTACCATGATGATAATCAGTGATTGATGCTATAAATTCAGTTAAATTAATTATTTATAGGAAAAACGAATGAAATCAATTTTCTAGGTCATTGAATGCTGAAACACTGACACGCAACAGATTGAAAGATAAAACCGAAAGATTAATTACCCCTGTTTTTAACCCTTTGCCTTACTATTTCCATTAGGAGAGACCACTCACATGGCCCCCATATTTCAAGTATCCCATAGATCCTACCCCATTCAGACTCTAGGGTCAGCCACTTCAAGTATCCCATATTTAAACCCTAGCATGTAGCTCACTTCCTGTCCTCGACCAAAAACGTACATTTTGCATTTTATTTTACTGTATATTTCAACACTAAAACTATCAAAGTGGTCAAATGACCTTTCTACAAATTTGCTACTTCAAATGACAAAATTTGTTAAGCCGGTCTTCTTGACATTTATGCTGATTATCATCAAGATAAGGAATCTATAAGTGTATTCATTTATGTTTCATCGTTTGTTCATTTACTTACAACTTCATTTTTAACATCAAAATAATTGTGCATTATACAATTGGTAGCTTTAGTGTTAAATAATTTGAAAAAAAAAAAAAACCATTACGTCCGATCGAAAAATGTTAAGCATTGGGAACACAAAACATTTGGATTCGCCGAGATGTGTGCAATGACAGAAGAAAATTCAATAAAAACAGTTTCCGCGCTGGATGGAAAGTTGTTTAGGGATACTCTAATTACCCTAAAGCACAGTGCGCCGCCTTGGAGCGTTATTCAAAGGGAAATTGTGGAAGTAACCCCAAAACGAATAAATCCATTAAATTCCCTGCTAGATCACGGAAAGTTGGCAAGACGTTCAAGGATCTGGAAGTTAAGTAGGGTAACAGATACTTGACAGAAAAGCGTCTCACCCTATCTGCTGGGTTGCTTCTCCGGTTAACAATGCGCCTCCCTGAAACGGCTTCGTTTCCGTATCTAACGATAATACACCGGTGCTGTGGTTGATACAGCACCGAAGCTTATCTGAAAGTAGTTACGTATTTCAGACCAGACATTACCTTATCGTGAATGGAACTCGAGTATTAGGTACCATACGGCTGGTCGTGTTCAACGTGGTCTCCAAACAGAAGCCATCGAATATTAACCCTAGAACGATGAATGATTCGAACAACTGCGTTCTACGGTGTAGAATACCTTGGTTCATTTTAACCCAAGCCATTTTCCTTCTGACGTGTATTATACACAGGTAACAGGGAATGAACATTTTGTAATTTCAAGGTTTGGAATTTTTTTATCTTTACATTTTTGAATTATTGAATCTTTGAATTGAAAGTAGGGAGTTTACATATTCAACAATTCCAAGTGTTGAGTCTTCGAATACGAAAATTTGCGAATGTGGGAATTTATGTATTTCTAAATTATAGTTTCGACATATTGTCTGATTCCAAAATTTGAAGTCTTCAAACTCACAAATTTTTCAATACCAGAATCATGATACCTCTAAATTTAAAATTCTCCTTATTCTCGAACCCCAAATATCAAATCTTCAAACTGACCAATTTTTTAATACTAGAATTAACATATTTCTAAATTGAAGATTCTCCTTCTTCTCGAACCCCAAATATCAAATCATCAAACTCACAAATTTTTCAATACCAGAATCAATATTTCTCCAAATTCAACATTCTCCATATTCTCAAATACCAGATGCTAAATCCTCAAGCTCCCAAATCTTCAAATATCAAAATTCACATATTTCCAAGTTCTAAATACAAAATTTTTTAATTTATAAATCATCCTGTCAAATCCCAAAGCTCTGAAATATGACAATCTCTTAGCTTCTAAATTTCGAACAAATATAAAAATTCCAATATTTCCAAATTCCTCGATCCCCAAATTCACAAACACAATTCCTACATTCTCAAATAAGCAAAATTTCCAATATCTCCGAATCTGCAAAATTCCCCAATCCCCAAATTAACTTCGTGTTCCGTAAAATCCGTTTTATTCGAAAATATATGTACCGTTCGGTTCTGGTGCGCGAATTACGGTATGTACGGAACGTTGAGCGCGAAATGGTTTAACAGGCAAACAACGGTAAACGAAAAAGCATGCGGCGATATAAGTTTACAGGTAGCTGTTACGAGAATTCAATCTAGGGAGACGTTTCCGAGCATAGCGGTAAGCCCGAGCTCGAAACACGATATAAAATAGAAACGTGATCACGAACGGTCGCCACGATCCTTCGCAAAACAAGGAGCATTGTGATCGAAGCTTGGATACTTGCGTTTTCCAGCTTTCTGGCCAATTCCAGTCACGTGCTCGCATCGCAGATTTAAGAGTTTCCTTTGCTACGATTACATTTCCTTTCGATTTCGTGTATCTGCTCTCTCTTTCTCCCTCTCGAAAACCAGATGTCTTTGTTGAGCACGTTACGTGTTCTCTAGAAGTCTCAAGAAGCTGGTCCAAAAGAAGGTTTCGAGCTACTTGGAATATGGGGTGGTTCTGTGTTAAATTAACCCTTTGCGTTCGAGAAGGGACTCACATTCGTCACATTGACTTAATGCAACAATTTTAAATAAATAACTTTTAACTAAATTTGTAGTATTATCACACCACGTTTGAACATAGTTAAACAGACACTACGTTTTAACACTAGATGTACGGGCATTAAATGCATACTTACTTCAAAAATGAAAATACTGCCGAAAAATATACAAATAAATACTACATCGATATTATACAAATTGTACTTTTTCACGGTATTGACATTCCTACTAAAATTTTTCAGAGGTCATTGTTCCTTAACACTAGTTTTACGGACTTGCAATGGCCATTTACTAATAAATTAAAATCAAAGTAAAAAATAAAATGAATAAAGTATGATACGTAAACTGGCTTATACAATGAACCCTCATCTTGAAAAAAATTAACACAAATTTTGATAAAAACTTGCCGATACTTTTTGAAATTTTGAATAAGAAATGAGTCATTTTAGCTCGTTCCGTAAGTCTAGTGTTAATATATTCAACGAGAAATAATATCCCTTGATATATTCACCTACAAATAACGTCAACCTAATGTGGACTCGCACTGCTCTCAAACTAAACATCTTTTAAATGTCGTCGATCATCTAAGCTTTCATCGCTCATCTAAGCTTTCATCGCTCAAATATTAGAGAGTTTCAATTATCTTTATTATACATAGATTGCTTGCAGATGAAAATATATTAAGTTCGATTTGTTTTTATGATTATATATTATTGTTTTTAAAAATGAATCTGTTCCAGTTTCGAATCAAGCGACCGATATAATGAACGCGTTATTAAAGAAAAATGCGAGTTAATGCGAGTTTCGCGGATGTTCGATAAACAGCATCACGACGTAGCCCACGCATGACCCGTCGTTATCATTAAATTCTCTGACACACACGTATATGCCCGCGTGCATTCGATATGTACACAGCTGGTGTTTCCAGATGACGCGTTTTAATCGCACGAACTGAACGGTTTGCGGCTGCAACGACGAGTACGACTTAGTTTGCGCCAGTTTCGCACGGATAAATATTGATTTTTGCAACTTGTTGGACGACCGACAACACTTTCCACGAATTCGTGTTAATTCAGCGCGTTCGCCTCCGTTGTTTTGCTAAAATCGAATCGATCAACGCTGTCCTTGTTATCGCTTATTATTTGCCCGTCCATCGACTCGATTAAATTTCGCTCGAACAGTATGACGCGTCGTACATACATTTTTTATATTTTCGGTATTTGAAGAGATTGATATTTGGATACTTAAGTTTCGTGAATGTCGAGCATTGCGAGATTTTCAGATTTGGGGATTTGGGAATTTGAGAATTTGATAATTTGGGGATTTGGGAATTTGAGAATTTGATGATTTGGGGATTTGGGGATTTGGAGATTTGGGGATTTGGGGATTTGGAGATTTGGGAATTTGGAGATTTGGAGATTTGAGATTTTGAAGATTTGAGATTTTGAAGATTTGGGGATTTTTAAATTTAGGGATTTGGAGATTTGGGAACATGGGAATTTGAGGATTTGTGGATTTAGGGGTTTAGGGATTTGGAAAATTGTGAATTTGAGGATTTGAGGTTTTGGGGATTTGGAGATTTGGAGATTTGAAGGTTTGGGGAACTGGAAATTTAAGGCTTTGCGAATTTGGTGATTTGGCAATGTGAAGATTTAGCAGTTTGGAAATTTGTATATCTGGTAATTTTGGGAATATGACGTAACAATTTGGGAATTTTCATATTTGTGAATTTATGTATTCGGAAATTTGAGAATTTGATAGTTTGAGAATTTCAATATTTGGCAATTTAGGAATATGATGAACCAGCGATTTGAAAATTTTAGAATTCGGCAATATACAAATCTGACAATTTCGATACTTCATTCCCCCGTAACGACAGTGGATTCATACCAACGATTCGTCGATACGACGAATTCGTTCCCATAAAAATTTAATCATCACCCACATATTCTTGGCGCTTAAACCATACTATCTAAAGTGTTAAGAGAACTTTGAACGATTAAACGAAGTTATGGTACCAGGTGAAGCCCGCCGTTTTAAGAACATATACTCCATTATCATACTTTCCTCGAACTTTCCGTTCGCGAAAACGTTGAGAACCGCTGTTCCATCGTATTTCTTCTCCTTAACACCTTTGGCAATCGACTTGTTCACGAGCTAGCTCGGATACATACACACGGGGCGACGATTAAGGTCAGAGCACACTCGAGTCTTTGCTCGTAAGCGGGACGATCTTTTCCCTGCAGGAGTCTCGATGGAATTAGGGGAAAGAAGTTGGGGGCAGAAAATGGTGGTTTTGACGGTGGTCGAGCCAGCCTTAGCCTGGTCCCTCTGAAATTTAGCCCCCGGTTACTGCGTTTGCATGATTCTACGGCCAGCCGGGACAATGTGGAGGATTCTGTGCTCGTGTCGGCAACGGGTCAAACGAGGCCAGCCTACGTTTTGAATGGTAATGAGCAGTCGGGAAAAGAACGTGCCCTCTCTTTTTATTTTTCCTCGCCTTTTCACGAGACACAACCGCTGGAACTTTTGGAACAAACGAGGCGTGTTACGGTTCGGTTAAACGGCTCTCGATAAATGGCACATTAGTCTTAAATGCAGCATGTTCATCGGTATTATCCCTTAACACTAAACCTACCAAAGGAGACAAATGACCGTTTCATAAATTACTTATTTCAATTGTTAACATTTTTTACAGCGGTTTTCTTCAAATTTCTGCTCATTCTCGTCAACATAAAGAATTAATAAATGTACGAATTTATGTTTCATTGTTTGGTTAATTATTTTCCAACTTCAATAGACTTAATAAATGCTAGATTTTATTAGCTTTTACCAGTTTTTCTTAGTTCTTACTAATTTTTATTAGCTTTTACCAGTTTTTCTTAGATCTTTCCAGTTTTTATTAGTTTTTACTATTTTTTTTTACTAGTTACACTAGTTTTCTAATTTTTACTAATTCACTAGTTTTCACTACTTTACTAGTTTTTACTAATTTACTAGTTTTTACTGCTTTACTAGTTTTTACTAATTTACTAGTTATGACTAGTTTACTAGTTCTTAGCAGTTCACTAATTCTTACCAGTTTACTACTTGTTACTAGTATGTATTATTTAGTATTTATTGCGTCAGTTTTTTTATGAGAACACAGTGTTTCATACGCGTTGCATATCGACTTACCCTGCCCACAGAGCAAAAAATTCTTTCTCTCGAGCTTTACAAACAAAGTCTTGCACATTTTGCACCTGCCGTATCTGTCTGACCGTAGGAAGCTTTATTATTCCGTCGGATATTACTTTCCAACGTGCAGAAGCTCCTTCATTTTCGAAGTACACATTCACCCCTGTCCATAAAAAATTACCTCCGGCTCGGGTCTATCATTCTATCTCGTCGTTTGCTTTTCATTTAACGACGAAAGCCAACGTTTTTCCGGGAAATAAAGCCGACTGTTCTCTTGCGTACACACACGCGTGCACGCGCTCCGGGTAATCCCGCCGGTGGAAGTTTCCCGTGGGAATTAGAGGAGCAGCGGGAGTCACCGCAGCTTTTGGCGAACACGTTCGGTCTTTCAAAAGTTAGCCGAGCGGGGTCGCATTTACATGGCGTGGTAATGGGGGAAAAGTTTAAACCGAGAGACCCCGTAAGAAAATATCGAGTTAAAAATACGAAACCGCGGAGGATTTTATACCTCTTGAAGGTGTAGCTTGTAGAGCCGACACCAAAGAGAATTCAATATTTGCACTGAAAACAATACCTAACCATCGTCGGAATTTAATGTTCCTCCTTTTGTCCACGACCGACGTTCTTCTTGTACTAATTTTATCTCTAGTGTTACGGCGTAACAACATATTTCGAAGAATTTTTACAAATTGTTGTTAGAAATTCTAAAAAATCTGTCCGACCGAAGTGGTTTATCAGTTGCACGCGCTCAACAAAAAGGTCAACAGCTTGTAAAGTCATTAGGACCCTCCAGATGACATTATACAGGCTTTAATGACCAGCAGGGACTGCAACGAAGTTAATAGTTTAATCTGCTGGTTAGTCATGTCATCCATTTATGGGTGACGCTAGAACCTCTATGCAGATTTAAGTTATATTATTCAAAATTAGTTCACTTTTCCGACTGAAAATACTCGCATTGTTGCTTGGAATTATGAGAAATGAATATAACAAATTACTGTGAAAATGTTTAGTAAGATTTGTTAACAATGATATAATTACATAATTCAACTTTTTATTGCTTCCGTGTGACAGTCAACGTGTTAATACTTTGCTTGCTGGCAACATTCATTATTAAAATCTAATTAATTTACACGATTCGTTTAGAAATGATCGTAATAAACTCTGATATATTTGTATTAGACGCGGTTCAAGTAATAGTTCACAACTAAATCTAACAAGCAAGAATCAAGAATAATATTCTAAATCAGAAGAATATTCCATCCGTTTGATCAAAAATTGAATGAAAATGGCACGGTGAACGAACTTACTTTACCTTATTAGAAACAGTCTGTTACCATAATTAAACGGCATCGTATTACGCACACCTGCGGCCATCGGATAAAAGCCAGCGGCTGTTTGATTTTATCGATCGGAGTTCGCGAATGACCAAGGATTAATCACGCTAAGCCATCGAGAGACGTTGCGATGAATTAAATAAGAGGTTAGGCTCCTTTCGCGGTGAGCTTCCCCCCAGATTGATAGCCGTAGGCAAACCTTTTCTATTATTAGGGATCTCCGTTTCCCGATTTCGGCCTCCAATCTCATCCCGATCTCATTCACCTGGTTGCAATCGTGTGAAAAACTGATGAAGCGACACAATTACCGCGTCAATTTGCCCCGACATGGTTCGAGAAACGTTCTTGTCGCGTCTGAAGATGCTATCCCAGGAATACCCGCTAGGAAACCGACGTATTTCCCTCGGGTACGATCCAGCGATATTCCCGTGTACGAGTATTCACTGGAAGAAGCCTCGAAAGACGTCTCGCGCTGGTTAATAAGCATGACACCTGCGACTGCGAAGCGTCAAATTGAAAGGACAAATTCAAAGTCCACCTGGTTTTGCCTCGAGAGCGAACTGAACGAGCTAACTTCTGTGCAATGTGTACCGGTATGTCTGGATTCGGATACGAAACAACATGGCTACCGAGGGATTTGCGCTCGTCGATTTTTGAGACTTTCGTGAGACCGAAGATTTGGAGGTGGGTTAAGAATTTGAGGACTTTGGGGATATTGGGATGTAGGTAGTTTGTAATTATGTGATTTTGGGATTTAGCTATTTGAGGAATTTGGGGATTTTGTGACTTAGGAATTTGGGGATTTTGAGATTCTGGTATTCGGGGAATCTGGGATTTAGATATGCGGGGATTTGGTGATTTAGGAATTTGAGGATTTTGGGTTTGTGGAATTTGGGGATTTCGTGATTTAGGTCTTTGGGAATTTAGAAATCTGAGGATCTAGAAATTTGGGAGCTGATTAATTTGGGAACCCTGAAATTTATGGGCCTTGAGATTTATGGAATTTGAGGTTTATGGAACTTGAGATTTGAGGATTTACGAATATGGTAGTATTGAGATTTGGAAATTTATAAATTTGGGGACTTAGGAATTAGGGATCTAAGGATATGAGGGCGTAGCAATTTGGGGACCGCAAAGTTTGAGGATCAAGGAATTTGAGCACCGTGAGATTTGGATAATTTACGATTGAAGGATTTAGAAATATGAAAATCGAAGGTATTAGGTAGGTTTGATATTAAATGAGATACCATCACTTTGTTGAATTTAGATATTTTGTGACTTGTGGACGATACAAAAATTTGGGATTCGAATGTACCCTGAATCGTGAAATCTAGGAATTAGAACTTGTATTTTAATACCTAGGCATTTGGTATTAGAAAATTTCGATATTTAAAACCCGTATTATATAGAAATTGAGTATTCTTGTAATGTGAGAATATGGAAAAATTGTACATTTTGAAGAACTTTGAGAAACTCACTTTGGACTTAGAAAATTTGTGAACTTCAAAAAAACTGAAATTTTGAAAATTGACGACCGTGCAAGCGTAGAAATTAGGAAATTGAAAACTTCAAAAGAAAACTGTGATGTTAAGATTCAGAAATTAAAAAATTTGAAAATTCGAAATATCGAACGTTTGCAAATTTGAAAATACAAAAATTTCCAGATGCGTGGTTAGTCAAGAATTTCCTATAACTCTGAAAATTAAAATATTAAATGAATCTAATATAACAATTATGATTAAAAAATTGTACGGCGTAATTAACTTAATTAGACATTTTTAACATTCATAAAATTTTTTTCTCAGCCGTATTTCTATTTTCCCCAATGCTACCGAAAATTTAGTTCGTTAGCTATTTACGGGCAGTAATTTTAATCATATTTCTCGAAACTCACCCTGTACGCTCGATTTTCCACAGAACACCGCCGCGAAACTTGACGGGCATTAAACGCGTCGAAACGCTGTTTCACTGTTTGCTTTTCTTCCCGTTGCTTATTTTGTGGCGGCTCTCTCTCTCTCGAGAAAATGGTGTGTACGTTCTGGTATAATTTGTCGTCGATATTTATACCGGGGCGAGGAAAAAAGGCGGAAGAAAAATATGAGAATAGTTTACGAGGCAGGTCGGCCACGGAACTACGGTTTCCAAAGAAACGAAAAGCGAATGGACGTTTCAAAAGCGTCACATCGCACATTTTTTTCAACAACGATTCACCATTGTCCTCTTTTCTTAATTCTTAACCTCTTCACACCCTTGTCCACATATGCGGACAGTTAATTTATGACCTACATAAAATTATATTCATTATCGAAACTGTTATAAAAACAAATTTGTAATCTTTCCTAAATTTTCTAACCAGGAAATACATCCCAATTTCCATAAGAGTAGTATAAGTGTCTTTATATGCACTTATATGTACATGTTTGAAGAGATAGTTCAAGCGATAATTGTTTTATCCTTGCGTGTAGTAAAAATAATTGTGTCCAAAAATGTATTCTCAACACTATCGAGTAGTATTATTAATATCGAGTAGTAGCACTAATGTTTTAAAAAAAAATTATAGTAGGTTTTGTATAAATAGTAAACGTTCACCATTTTTTATTTGAAGTTATTGTTTTGAAATTGTGTGTAGCAAACTTTATTTTTTATATCGCATTTTCTTTATCGAGCAAATATGGAACAAAATATAATTATTGGTCTTTATTGTAACTGAAATTAAAAATTCCTTCTTGAAGGGGTTAATTGAATTTTCCTGATTTTTCGCGAACATGCTCGCATTTATTTTCACATTTCACATTATTTTCATATTTCCGAAAATGGCGGCAGTCGATGCGCGAAAAACGGAGCGATTATAAAAATGTTGAAACCCATGATATTTCGAAACACGACACGTTCGCAAACTCGAAGCTGTTAGAAACTTTTGTATGCGCGTGTTTCGCCGTTTTTCGCCTATTGGCAATTTATACGCTTTCCTCGGATGAAATTTCCCTGGAGGAATAAAGAGAGAATAAAGAAATCCGTCTCGGCTATCTTCTTACTCGAAACTAAATAGCTTTCGCTCCTTTGTTTCTCTGTGCGTGCGTTCTGAACTGAAAAGGAAAGAATTTATAACCACCCAGGTTATCATGTTTCTGTTTCAACGACTTTTTTCTTTTCGATTTTTTGGGGTACATATATTGAAACTTGTATAAGCTTATAAGTTTGTATAAACTTTTTATCGAGTGTTTAAACGGTCAATCGCTGCGGTAAATAAATTGAGGATTGTAACAAATTATACGTAATTTAATAGATTTCTATTTGTCTGGATGGAAAACACAGAAGAGGATATAAAATGAGAGAGGAAAATTGGAAATCGTATATTATTGAGAAATGAAAATTTTTCGGGTGGTCATTTATTCTCTGTGATAATATATTTATTATATTTATAGATTTGCAAATGTTAAGAGTTTTCGTTATCGTAAGTTTTCTTACCTTAACAATCTAATTCCTAAATTTATACTTACTCTTATAAATTCGAAAGCTTGTAAGTTTAACAATTCTCAACTTCATAATTTCGAATATTTCTTACTTTATTTATATTCTTGTAAGAAAATTTGTACAAATAAAATTGGAAATTTTCAAGAATTTTTAATTTGTACAATTTTCTTTGTCAAAAATGCGAAAACTCATAAATCCACAACTCTGCTATTGCAAATCTCAAAGCTTGCAACTTCTGAAATTCTGATTATTTTTAATATTTCCCAGTTTCTTAATTTCGTTGAAGGGCAATGTGTAAAAAAAAAAAATTGAAAAATTTCAGGAATTTCCTATGTCTAAAATTTCTTCCGCCAAAAACCTGCAAATTATTAAATCAGCAAAGCTGCTGCTTGCAAATTTCCAAATTTCCAAGTTCTCAATTTCGAGTATTCATCAGTTTCTGATTCTCCCACGCCAAACGCACCAAATTCAAAAACCTGCAAATTTCAAACACTCTCCCCATCTCTTTTAAGAAATACTACTACTCTCATCAATCTCTAACCATTAACGCTAGGTTTACGGAACCCGTCAAAATGACGGATCATAGATATGTTATTTTCAATTACGAAAATTATTGAAAAACTTTATGCAAAATGCTCGTTCAGCGAGATAAAGAATCTTTCTATACACTGACTTATGTATTATCCATTATTTATTTGTTTTTATAGTTCATTTTGAATTGAGACATAAGTGGTCATTGAACGTCCGTAAATCTAGTGTTAAGCTCTATACTCGTTGAACAGTGAAATTTAAAACGTGTTAATTAAGAGAATGAGAAATTTCGAGCATTCAACTTTTCCATCTTCGCACGCCGACATTTGTATGTGTTACCGAACGTATCCTCCGAGCGATCCGTTGTTTTTCTTGTCCGTGTTCTTTTTAATCTTAGGGAGCTTCTTCATTGATGTGACCGGCAAGATATACGGTGTGCTTGGTTTTAGAATGGCACGCTCCATGATTAAAGAGCTCATAGGAATAACGAGAGATCCAGTTGTCGTGGTTTTCACAGCTGTGCGCGTGTATGTACATATATTCTTTGATGCTGTTCTCTAAAGTTAACCTACCGGTTGCGTTTATATCAGTCACGGCTGGAAAGAAGATGAAGAGAAGCCGAAGGTGACTGGTACGTGAGGTAGGTCAAACTCGTGGCTCAGCGTGTTGCAGAATAGAAATGAGGATACAAGATGCTCAACATCCCTCCTACGGCGATTACTTGTCTTTGCTGTGCTTCGAACCGGTCATTATGAAAGCTTTCTTAAAAGCTCTGCCACGCCACCGATGCGTCGCTACGAAAATAAAGAGATCTGTTTTGCTTTCTTCTTCTCGTTGCGTAAGTCTTGTTACCAGTACAACTATCGAAGTGACTGCTTTCGGGTCTCGTGTTTTATATTTTGTACAATTTCTTTGTCGTAGGTTTATCGAATTTTCTGAAGTATTTTATTCAAATAAAAATTGTTGTGTATGGTAGCTTTTGCTTTTAAAGTCGCACGATTTTGGATTTAAAAATTTTTTTTATTTGTTAATTGTTGGATTATCGAGGTAATTAGTATCAAATTTTTGAATTTTTAAGTTTTTAAATTGTTGAATTTTCGAATGCCCAAATTTCGTAATTATCAAGTTTTTTGGGTCTCCAGATTTTGGGCATTTTAAGATGCTTAAATTTCCAAATTCATAAACTTTCAACTTCTGAAATTCTGAAATTCTTTAACTTTGAGATTTCTGAATTTTCAAATTTTCAAATTTCCAAATCTCCAAATCTCATAAGTATCAATTTTACCAAATTCTCAATTTTCAGAATTTCCAAATCTGATAAGTTTTAAAGCTTCCAAATTTCTGACCATTAAAATCTCACAAATCCTTAAATTTTCAAATATTTTTAGATTTCAAACTTCCCATCACCTAATTTTTAAATATATGAATTTCAAAATCTATGAGTATTTAAAGCCCCAAATATCAATATCTTTAGATTGCCAACGTTCCGGAATTCGAAATCGCCAAATCTCAATATTTCCCAATTCCCAAATTTCTAAATCCCAAAACCCGCAAATTTCAATATTTCCAGGTTGGTAAATTAAAAAATTTCAATATTTCTATATCCTTAAATTTCCACGTTCAAATATCACTAAACCTCGAAATCTCCAAATTCCAAAATCCCCCAATGATAATATTCAAATTATTAAATTACCAGATTTCACGATCCCCAAATCTCATCCTCAAACTATTAACGTTGTAAACTTCAGAATCCCTAAACCTTAATATCCTTAAACAATTAAATTTCCAAATTCCACAAGTTCCTTATCACAATATTTATAAATTACTAAATTCCCAAATTTCAAGATCCCCGAAACATAATATCCTCAAATTACTAACTTTGTAAATTTCAAAATCCCTAAATCTCAATATCTTCAAACCACCATCATCCCAAATTTAAAAATCTCCAAATTTCAATATCTCCAAACATTAAAATCCGTAATCCGCCAGTTTTCTCAATTTTTCCAAATCTAATAAATCCCATCGAACAAACCATTGAACAATTATCACGCATCCAACATCACGAAGTATCTATTTTCATAAATATCATGTTCGTTTCTACCCAAATCCAGGGTGTTCAGTTTAATTTCCAAACTCCCCAAATCCCCAAATTTCAATATCTCCAAACATTAAAATCCGTAAACCGCCAGTTTTCTCAATTTCCATATCTAATAAATCCCATCGAACAAACCATTGAACAATTACCACGCATCCAACATCACAAAGTATCTATTTTCATAAATATCATGTTCGTTTCTACCGAACTCCAGGGTGTTCAGTTCAACCACCTAACCCCCGCATGTTTGTTACGTATCGCAACGCCGTAATACGAAATGTCGTGTTTCGAAAAGTTTTCTATTTGTGTCCGTGAATTTCCTCGCGGTACACACAATCTTCACATATATTATTCATAAGTAGATAGTATAGGTTGCTGGCTGTTCCTTCGCGAATCTTTTCACGTACATCGTGAACCCGGATTTCAGATCGTGACTGCGAGGCCCATTGTATCCCGTCAGACTGTGGTCTTATAGTGATCTAAAATTCCTTCGCGAGATATTCTCTGACATACAATGTTGAATGTTAGTGTATTGGTCCCTTTCTCGAGTATTAATCGACATTTTGTCGGGCCTTGACTTCAACGGTTATTGTTGGCTCGTAAAAACGACGAAGATAGGTCATAATGTTTCTAGGGTTAAAATTGCTGATTAATTCTTGCGATGCACAGTGGGTGGTTAACTATTTATGTAATGTGCATATTGTATTGAATTACTCGTCGTATTGTAGTATTATGTTTCTGTTAAATTGATTCGGTTGTATCATGATAGGATTATTTATGACATTTTCGGAAACTCATCTTTTAATATTATGTAAGTATTTGTGTTAGTAAAATATCTCTAATTATATTAATAATCTATAAGTCAATTATTTCTTGATTAAAATTATGACTTTGTCAGTAAATATTCTCATTCTATTTGTTTTTTAGTACACGTTCGCGTTGGCGGTTACCGATGTAGGGAAAGACGTGGAAAACCAACGACACGAATTACTGTACTTCCTTGTAACCCTTTACGGTTACAAAGATAATATATTGTCTGTTTATAATAATACTGTCTGTATGGATGTGTTGGAGAATACAATTGTCGAAGTAAATGAATTAAGTAAAGCCGCGTGATGTGAAATTTGGACTGCTTAAACTGGTCAGAACGAATGTTATGTATAGTAGTATTCGCGACTCAGGATGGAATTTACGATTTGAAGACGTTACTCGATGACTGCTTGAGAAGTTATATTCTTACGATTTTAGTCCTGAACATCTTTCCGTGTCAAAATCCAGCACGATGCCGCAGGGCGATAGTCCGGCGAGGTGGGCGTTAACCCAAGTAACCATTAGCAAAACGTTTGGAGTTTTGGATAATGGTCATTGGCTGAATTGTTCAGCAAATCAGTTCGCCGGACACCTCCCATGTAAGCTGCTGAAAACCCAGCCGGCTGTGGTGCACGTGGAAAAGTCAATGTATGTGACTTGAGCCTGCAGGGGCCCAGGCGTGAGCGTGGTTAGCTCAAGACCCTCTATGTTGGGTTGTATATCTTGGTGATATATATGGTCATTGGACCGTTGACGCCTGGGCATGCTGTATGGTGGCTCGAGACCCTTGGTGGGTCAATTCAGACTTGGCTGAATTGTGCGTTACAGGGGGTCATGTCTAAGACACGGAAAGGAAATCTTAACAATTTACAGAGTAAAAAATAGGAAGCGCACGTGTCTTCCTTTAAGCTAACAGGGTCGAATGTCGAAATGAAGGACCCATAAAGATTGTAAAGTGTTCGTTGCGAGTTTGGTAGACAATACCCGTTCGAGAATACCGGCCTGAGTTTTGTAGGACCTTGTCTATAGAAATTCCGTTTCCTGTCTGGAAATGTGCATGGCAAATGTCTTATACGTGACAATTATGGTTCCGACCAATTTAAGCGATCCTTTTTAGGATGAGCTGTGTACCTAAGCGTGACCAATGGTGTTTTTAAATTAGTGTAATAAATCGTCAGTCTTTAGGACTTCGAACCGTAATAGCTTTACAAGATAAGCTGATATATGGGAATGGATTGTACATCGTTGGGGGTTGCATTTGAGTGATGCTAAAATACTTTCTATTACATATTGCAGTGCCGCGAAACACTATTTAATATTTTTTTTTAAAAGCTTTGCAGTAATTATTTTTTTATCAAGTAAGTCTTCGTTAATTTTTATTATAAATCTATGTAGTCGGCAATGCGAGTTCACTAATTGAGCAATATTAGAAAAAAAAAGTACCCGTCTATCAGTGTAAAGGTAAAACGTGAACATAAAATGTTCTTGATTAAACGCCCGAAGTTAACGAAGCTATGAGTTATTAAAAGTTATTAATCCTGAGATCAAAGCTTGACAACTTCAAAGCTGTTTCTTTATTAGAGGGGGATTAAATTAGTTTTTAAAGGTTAATCCGTGGATGATATTTTGTATAATACATGATACATCAATCAGACTAGCAGAAAGTAATATGATACGTGATGATGCGATATATCAATGATGTTAATTTATCAGCGTAATGCAATTTTAGGATTTATATTTTAATATTTAATAAGTTGGGAATTTGGAAATTCGAGAATTTAGGAATTTGGGAATTTAGGTAATTACATACATTTCTGAATATTTAAAACCCAAATTTCTTAATTTGTAAATTTACGAATTTTCAAATATTTATATTCCTAAACTTCCAAATATCTAAATTCCCAAAATTCTAAATTCCACAATTTCTAAATTCTCGAATTTCTAAATTCCCAAATTTCTAAATTCCCAAATTCCTAATGTCTCGAATTTCCAAATTTCAAATCCCTAAATTCCCAAATTTCCAAATTTCCAAATCCCTAAATTCCCAAATTTTTAAATTTCCAGAATTTCAACTCTGAACATTTATTAGTCTTCAAATACCAATACTAACAAATTTCTAAATTTCCAAATAACCAATTTCCTAGATTTCTACATATTCAAATTCTTAAATTTCCACGTTCCAGATGTGTTAATCGTCAAATTCTCACAGTCAAAAATTTTCAAATCGCAAATCTTCCAACTTTCGAAATTCCTAAATTCTCAAATTCTTACATATTCGAAATTTCAATTCCCAAATCGCTTTTTTAAATCTCCAAATATTCATCTGCCCAAGATTGTAAATCCACGTATCCTCAAACTTCCAAATTTCAAAATTCTCAAACCTCGTACCTAAAAATTCCTAAACTCGATCATCGTACCATAAAAATATTCGAAGAACCACTCGTTTTCAGTAACATCCAGTGTCACCAAAATAACACACGTTTCAAAGAAGAAGTATAAAATAAAACTAAAACCAATGCTAAAACAGGGGTTAATTTTGCACGTATAAAATGCAAATTATCGACACCGATCGGCGTCACCTCTTAGCCGCGTCAGATTATGGTGCTCCAGGGCTGTATGATATATTTTTACTTTGGAAAGTATCTTCAAAGTCCCCTGTCTTCATCGTAATAAAGCGAAACACGTATTCCTCAATTTTGTCGGCTATTCAAACAAGCTCGAGGTTTCATTAGTCTCCTTCGCTGCTTCTTTGACGGCTGCTGCTGCTGCTCGTCAGTGTCTTTCACTCTAATCGCCCATCTTTTTGATTAGGCTGCCTTGAACATACACCTTTCGCTATGCTCCTTTTTCTCAACCGTCTCATTCCTCATTGTACAATGTTGTTAATCCCTTCGTTATACGTATTATCGTGTTATTTACACCGAGACTACCTAAGCGGACAAATGATCGTTTCGCAAGATTCTGATTCCATCTTGCGAAATTTCGAATTTGAGGTGGTTTTCTTGCAACCTGAGTCGCTTTTCACGTAGACGAAGAATCAATTTATGCTTTGTAAGCGTGATTTGTACGGTGGTAGGTTTAGCGTTAACATTAAATCTACCAAAGTGTTTAAAATGACCATTTAATAATTTTCTAATTTTAAGTTACAAAGTATGTTAAGGTAGCTTTTTTGAAATTCGGAAGTTTCCAAATTTCTAGCCACGAGAATCTTATAAATCTTGAAATGTTCAAATCCCTATATTTTCAGATTTCAATCTTCCCAAATCACTTAATTTCTAAATATCTAAATTTCAAAATCTATCTGTTTCTAAATCCCCACATCTCCAATATTTTTAAATTGCTGTATTTTCAAATTTCAATATCCTCAAACTACTAGCTTGCCAAATTCATAAATCCCGGAATTTCAATACCTGCCAATTGTTAAATTTCTAAATTCCGAAACCCCCAAATTCCAATATATCCAGGTTGCTAAATTTCTAAATTTCATAATCTCTAAATATCAGTATTTCTAGATCGTTCAATTTCCACATTAAAAAATCCCTAAACCTCGAAACATCCAAATTACTAAATTTTCAAATTCCAAAATCTCCTAATCACAATATTCAAATTACTAAACTGCCAAATTTCAAAGTCCCCAAATCTCATCCTCAAACTATTAATTTTATGAACTTCAAAACCCTTAAATATTAATATCCTCAAACAACCAAATTTCCGAATTGCACATCCTAAATTAGCGTTAACATTAAACCTTCCAAAGTGGTGATAAATGACCATTTAACAATTTTTTAATTTTAAGTTAGAGAGTATGTTGTGGCTTCTTGTAAAATTTGTGTTGATTCGCGTCGAAATAAGGAATTAACTTGTGTTCTATCGTTCGTTTATTTGTTTTTTAACTCCATTTTTAATTTCTAAGTAAACATGCATTATACACCGATAGGTTTAGCGTTGATAGAATAATCGGCGTGTATGGTTCGATTAGATTCATCAATTTCAGCAATAATGTTTTACTTTCATCGGTGTTGACGTCTGCGGTTGATTATTAATTGTTCGGACATTGTTGGTGCGGACAAATTAATCTAATTTCACGCTCATCGAACGACCATTTGGTAAATTCAGACTACTTGATTTAACTGCAATTTATTAGCTAACAGTATTTAATGAGTGATTGCTTCCGTAGAGCTATCGAATCGATTAATAAGTATTTGATGCGTACTTTTATCTTGAGCGACATTAATTTGTTTAATTATTGTCGTATCATTATACGGTAATAAGTTAACCTGTTCTCTCTATTCTTAAATCTTCATTCTAGTTAATTATATTATACTATATTTGACTTACAGAACGATTTACATTTCTTATTTTAAATTATATCATATTGCATTCATCGTCAGATTTACAGAGCGATTTAGATTCCTTTATTTAAATTATATAATATATTATATTATAAATGAATACATATAACACTGGATTTACTAAGGTAGATTTCGGTTTACTATTTACTTGGTTTAGGTTTCTTGGTTTAAATTACGGAAATTATTAAGTTGTTTTTGTCAAAATGTATGTTAATATTTTTTTAAGGTAAAGAGTAACTCATATTTCATCCGTCATTCAATTATTCTTGCATTTTATTTTTGTGTCAAATGTAACTGCTCATTGAATGCGAGTAAACCTAGTGTTAACACAATTACATTGAATCTAACTATTATTTGATATAGTCATTAAAGTAATTATTATTGTAATTATGATTTAATATAATTCTTACTCCAATTATGATTTAACGTAATTCTTACTGTAATTGGCATTCAACAAAATTTTTACTGCAATTATGATTTACTATAATTCTTATTGTAATTATGATTTAATATTATTCTTACAATAATTGCCATTTAACATAATTCTTACTGTAATTGTGATTTAACATAATTTTTACTGCAATTATGATTTACTATAATTCTTATTGTAATTATGATTTTACATAATGCTTGCTGTAATTATGATTTAACATAATTCTTACAATAATTGCCATTTAACATAATTCTTACTGTAATTGTGATTTAACATAACTCTTGCTATAATTATGATTTTACATAATTCTTACTGCAATTATTATTCAACATAATTCTTACTATAATTATCATTCAACATAATTCTTATTATAATTATCACTCAACATAATTTTTACTATAATCAACATGCAACACAATTATTACTGCAAGTATCACCTAGGTAAATTAGCTTTTTCACACCAAGTGAGAAATGATTCGAATGATCTATAGTCATCACTTTCCGGCAGTCTTTATCCATCTACCCCGTTGTTCCCCGAGCAAGCGCTTCTCGGACGAAACAAAGAAACTTGTCGAGGGATTACCTATATTCTTATCGCGATTTCTGGCCGCTTCGTCGTGTCGTTTAAGGCGGGAAAGGGCAGGTTTTGTTAAAGATCGGTCAGAGACAGGGACAGGCGAGAAAAAGGTAGCTAAAGACGAGCGTATTGAATTTACACCGAACTGTATACGCCGTAAGTACAACAAAAGATCTTGGTAGTCGAGTTTCGGTACAGCACAAAGGAACGTTGCGTTTCTTCGTTCTAAATGGAAACGCCGGATAATTAAGTCCGATTCCGTATACGCAGGCGAAAACACTCGGCTGTCTGATGTTCGCAGCCCATTACGCGGCCATTTTACGTTCTCCGAGCTTGTTTAGACTGCAACGCCTTTTAAAATACACGCGAACTTACCACCCACGATTTAAAACGCGTTCGCTCCGGGGATCTTCGTTTTCGTTTTTTTTTTTTTTTTTTAAATTAGTCGCACCGATTATCCGTTTCGCGTGCTTTTATTAGCGGCGGCTAATGAAAAATAATGAAACCAGGCGATAAAATGGCGCTCCAGCGGATGTAGCGCTCCGGTAATGGAGAATAAAATTCACGCGGTTCACGTGATAATTGAACCGTTGTTTATCTGTACGTGTTTAAGCGAATGTGAATATGCTCCTGGATGCACGTTCTCTTAAAAGGACGTTGTTTTTTACAGCAGCTTTTTAGCGTTTTCCTTTTTTTTTTTTAGTTTGTTGCTGTAATATTTTATGCGGTATTTCGCCATGTTTGGGGGCTTGCTATCGAGTTGTATTGTTTTCTGTTGCGCCGATGTTTTATGTCTTCGTTTTGTTTTACTATTTTAATATCGAATTTTAATAGTATTTTTATATCGTTTTACGGTTTTAATGTTATACTATCTTATCATTTCATGATTTTAATATTCTATTAGTTTATCGTTTTACAGTTTTCATATTCTACTATTTTATTATTCTGTAATTTTACTGTTCTATCATTTTATTGTTTCACAATTTCAATATTGTAGTATTGTATCATTTTACAATTTTACTGTTCTACCATTTTATTGTTTCACAATTTCAATATTGTAGTATTGTATCATTTTACAATTTTACTGTTCTACCATTTTATCGTTTCACAATTTCAATATTGTACTATTTTATCGTTTTACAATTTTAATATTCCGCTATTTTATCACTTCACAGTTTCAATGTTCTGCTTTTTAGAATTCTGTTCTTTTACTGTTGATGTATTTTATGATTTTAATATTTTATCGTTTTACAATTTTAATATTGTGTTTTTGACTAGCCTATTATTTTGTTGTCGACATATTTTACTGTTTTGCTGTTTTATGTTTCGTTATTCTACTATTTTACCCTTGTATTATTCTGTTATTTCACTAGTCTACCATTCTACTGTTGACTGTTTCACCATTTCTCTGTTATACTACTTCACCGCTTCACAATTTCGCTGCCGTACCATTTTACAATTTCATTATTTTACCGCACTACTTTTTCATTATTTAGTTACATTTATTATCTTTTTATCTAATTCAGAAACTAATTCACATCAGTTCTAAAATATTGTCTACTTCCAATTAGACTATAACACTATAATACTGTCTTAGTAGTGTTATTTCACCACTTCAATATACAACTCTACTATTATCTTCCTATTTTATTGTTCCATTTTACAAAATGACTTTCGCACCAGTTTCTCATTAAACGAAGCACAAGATAATTTACAATTATGCTAATAAAGATACTTCTTTGGATCTGCGTCACATTAAAATACCAGATATTTCCAACACAAATTGTATCAAAAACCTATTAAAAGCAGCTAAATACTGTTCTTTCAACTTTATCGAGTAAAGTGATGTATTTATTAATATGTTACCAGCATACCGCTAATACTGGCGCAAAATATTTCGTTGGCAATTCATACAAACGTAAAAAGTGCACGAAGTAGCGAAGAAGAAAGAAACGACCCAGTTTCCACGGAACCAACGAGATTATGTTCTTATTTTCAGCCGGCACTGCTGCGAATGTTTAAAACGAGAACAAAAACAAATGTACACTCAGCCGAAATTTAATCGAGTTAACTCGAACTCGACGATTCCTCATACTTCGACTTTATTTTTGTTAGAAAGAAACATTTCGATTGTATCGTGAATTATCTTCTACTCCACTCTGGATAATCGATGTAGACGGCTGAAACGAGAGAGATGGAACGCGCGAACAATATTCCTGTCGATCGATTGTTTCCGTTAGGTTTGTATCTGTGTAGACGAGAATTTTACCGGTTGTTTGTTACATTTTCGACGTCGAAAGCCGTAAACATTCGGTCGATAAAATTATTGACGCATTTGCAACCCACACGAGCGCAGATCGAATTATTGATCTTATTTTCGGATCGATCTATCGATATTTCCTATTTCCGTTCGTACGTTTGATTTGTCACGGTTACGCATTCTCTGGGACTTGTCTTGTGTGGATTCGTTGTACGAACGATTGAAACGGGGAAAATTATTTTCGAGTTTGGCATTTTGGGTCTTTCGCAATTTTGGAATTTTTTAGGGTTTCACGTTCTCGAATTTTGTGATTTCGAGGTTTCTCCGCTCTGTGAATTTGGAGTTTCGAGATTTTTTTTGGGTTTGCGATTTTTTGATTTTAGTGTTACAGGATATTGTAATTTGAGATTTTTCGCAATTATGGAATTTTTAATTGTTTCACTTTTCTAATTTTGGGACATCGAGGTTTTTCTGCTCTGTAATTTTGAGGTTTTGTACGTTTGCGATTTTTGGAATTTGATGTTACAGAATATTAGAATTTTTGGATCTTTGCAATTTTGGAATTTTTAGAACTTTACGGTCCCGAACTTTAGGATTCCGAGGTTTCTCTGCTCTGTGAATTTGGCAGCTTCGTAAATTTTGGAACTTTTGAGTTTTGACTTTGGAGTATTGACGTTTTAGAATTTTGAAATTTTTGTATTTCAGAAGTTAGGGATTTTAGCGCTTTGAGGCTGCGGGATCTTCGAACTTTAGGACTTCGGAACTTTGAAAATTTTTATTTTTTAGATCTTGAAAATTTAGAATTTTGATGTTTCACAATCTTGGGACTTTAAGGCTTTAAAGTTCTTGAACTTTGGAGTTTCGGAATTTTTTGAACTTTTAACTTTCTGACCTATGAAGTGTAGAGATTTAATTTTTTGTTATTTTAGTATTTTGAAACCTTGCAGCTTTGTGTCTTCCATATTTTGAAATTTTTTGAAACATTAGCACTTCGACAGTTTTACACTCTAACAGCCTGAGACTTTAAAGTTTTATAATGCTGGAAGTGTAGATCTTCGGTAACTTTAAATTCTGAAACTTTGCAGTATAAATTAGAAACTATGGTACTTCATACATGAAAGTTTCACACATACCGGCTGATTCACGTTGATATCCATAATACTTTCCAAGTCACGATTCTGTTAACAAGAATTCACTACGAACTTCTAACGTCCATAATTCGTGAAGTTGAAACAGTATTAAAAAGTCAGATATTTTTAACCTTTCCATCGAGTTCTAAAAAATTGATGTGGTTTTTAAAAATCCAAAAATGACATTCTGTATTGTCCTAACAATTAATAATATGACTGTATGAACTAACGCTTTAACTGATAATATATTTAACATAATACTGCTCAATAATTTAAACAAAACTCTCAATTCACGTAGCGCATTATAATTCTGTTTCACACACGATACTTATTTGTAATCCGTGTCACTTCTCTCATATCAATCTATATCCAGTCACTCCTCTTCATTCATATTTCAAAACCTAAACCTCATTCACTATTAAAAACAAACATTTCTAGAGATTTACCAGTGTTTTCCATAGTCAACATTTAATATATTGAGCGCAAGAAATAAATACAGAAAATTTCGTAAATTTCCATAACGGTGGTAGCAGTGAATATTATTTATGATATAAATGATTTTATGACGAGGCTTTATTTTTTGACGAGGTAGGCAATCAAATTTTATTACATTCAAGAAGTGAAAAAATTTTCTTCGAATGGAAAAAAATGACGTGGAAGTAGAAAATATAAATAACTCGTACCATGCTTGGATTGAAATTGAGAATGATGATGATGGCCTCTTTAGTAGATTGTTTAAAAAAATATCATACATTAAAAACTTATAAATGTTTAATTGGAACTGATATATTTATAATACACTTTCGAAAAAATACATCATTTCTAACAAACGTGTTATTCTTACAATAATGAAAATTTGTCGCACATTTACAGAAACCAGCTACAACCTAGTGGGAATCATGTATAAAATGCTAGCGACCGATAAGGGTTAAATATCGTTTTAGAATAAATTCCAAAGCGGAATAAATTGAAGGTGTTCCAATACTCATAGAAGTTGTATTTTTTCCACCAAAATTGCGCTCGCGATGAACACGGTGAGCAACTAGTGATTGATGTGGCTCATGCCGAACATCGCGAACACCCTTTAATGTCTTCTCAACGTTTCTTCTATTTCGCGATAAATTTACTGGCCGTTTTATAAAACGCGTGGTTCCGCGTGAAGCGTGCTCGAAAATACGGTCGAAAGGTTTTTAAAGCTTTATTCCGGATGCTCGTGGAATATGATGTGCACGAAAAATGTCGGATTTGAATTTGAGATACGGCGGGGAAATATATCACGCCGCGTGTTTTTTTTTTTTTTTTACGTACCGCGTATATTCGAATAATGTTCGTGGGATTTTCCCTCGATAACGTGCGGCACAGTTTATTTAATCGCTATAGAAAATCATTATAACCCGTGTTTAAATTTTTTTA
The DNA here is from genome assembly GCA_947623535.1 of Coelioxys conoideus. Taxonomy (NCBI): domain Eukaryota; kingdom Metazoa; phylum Arthropoda; class Insecta; order Hymenoptera; family Megachilidae; genus Coelioxys; species Coelioxys conoideus. The sequence goes on along the minus strand of OX392457.1, from coordinate 12,024,592 downwards.
GTAATTTCGTAAGTGTGAAAATCATAATCACGAGAGTATTTATGAGAATATGGGTTCTAGCAGGTTTCATTTTGTAATAGTGAATGTTCTACAAAATATCATGCCTCTGCAGAAATAGTACAGATGTAAATAAATGACTTCGTGAAATTTGAGCAAAAATAGCATTGATTTGATAAAAATACAGCGCTTTGTAACTGTACGTTCGTGTTTATTTTATTCTTTTAATAACGCGCTCTCTTAAGAAATTAAAGAAAGGATATTCAAACTCGAAAAAGAACATTATTCTAAACTGAAACTTGACAACAACATTATTTAAACACGAACAGAACATTATTTAAAGTCGAAAGAGAACATTATTCAAAGCCGAAAAAGAATACTGTTTAAACTTGAGGAGAACATTATTTAAGCTCTAAAGAGAACATTATTTAAGCTCGAAGGAGAACATTGTTCAAACTCGAGAAAGAACGTTATCCAAACTCGTTGTTTGAACGCTGCGTTTAAGTGCATTTACATTGCACCAAACGCAAGCGCCTCAGTTTGTGAAATTCTCTTAGAACATGCCTGGTAACGAAGAAAATCAACGAGAAAAATTAACCCGTTGAGTCAAGGGTTAAAACAGAAGGGTGGCAAAATATTTCATAAGTTACAATTTAATGAACCACGAACTAGTTAGGTTGTGGCATCGGCGAATCCACTCGAAAGGCATGAATAACCAAACAACTGACGAGGGTACAATGTGTGCTTTATTCAAAATTAAAACTTGATTTATCACTTAAGATAAATAGTACCGCCTCACAAACTGACAACGGACTTTAAAGATAAATATAAATTTGGTTGTGTACTCTTTGAGAGTTATTGGAAATCTATCGAAGAAAAAAAGTAATAAAGTAGTGGGGATTGAAGTGCTGCTGGGGGTGAACAAACGACTAAGCTAATATTAAACTGTTTCATTGGTTGTGGAAAATTTAAGGGAAAATCTAACGACTCGACACTCACGGAACAATAAATCGCGCTGGCTCTCAAAAATCATGCTAAATTAACACTTTGAGTGCCATGTCACCCACATACGGGTGACGCACGAATTCATACATAAATCTATCGCTAATTTTAATTGAAACATTTAACATAACAAAGTAGAATATTATGAAACTTGTCTATAAAATCTATCGAAAATATAATTACTTCCTAAAAGAAAGTGAAACTGTTTTAGGGTGGCACTCAAGGTGTTAAAAAAAGTTTAAGAACAAACTGCACGTAGTCTAGAGCTGCAAAGGGCAGTCGTTGATTATTCATGAATTTTCTAAAGTTAAAAATAATACGAGCAAATTATTTTGCGAAATATTTATTAATAATTTTGCGTTTTCTGTTTGTTGCAGGAAGTGTTACACACGATCAGTGCACCCAGCGGGCAGGTTCAGCGTATCGTCATCTTCAAGAAAAATGGCGTTCAAGCGATGGTTGAATATCCTTTACAATGCAATGATGTCCACCATTGTGGATCGCGTTTTACAATCCGTCCCCCATTTCTTTTTTTTTCTCCAAGTTTCCCGGGTCGTGAAAAATGAGTTTTTAAGCTCGAAAGAGGATCTCCGTCGTAAAACCCTGCTCTTTTTTTATCTCCCTTTGTCAGAACCGCTAAAGTTTGTCGGTCACGTGGCGAACGTTACAGCACGATGAAGATTTATAAGCAGAAGTTGCGATCGACACCACTCGGTTACAGGATCTTCCGGTCTGACGATCTTATCCCTAAGCTTTCCGATGCTTCCGGTTGAACATCGTGGAGTAACTCGTCGCATACAAATGAATGACCCCATTTTTCTTTCGTGTAACTACCGGCAAACTCTGGCAAGTTTTACATATTGAGCTTTAAACGGGTTCGTTGTCCTGAAACATCGTTGTTGTTTAAGTTCTTTAAACTGATACGCGTTCTCTTCGGCGTCGTGTTTGAACTGCTTTAAATAATTTAACCCGTGAACTTTGCGCGCGATTTCATTTGTAAACTTTTCGCGCAATTTTATTGGCGAACTTTTAACGCGGTTTTATTTATGGACCGTTAAAAGAATTCGGGTCGTGATCTATTAAAATGATTTCAACCCTCATAATAAACTCCATTCCGTTCATGAACTTTTCAACTAATTTCATTTATCAATTGTTTGAAATAATTTCATTTTTGAACCTATTAAATAATTTCATTTCTGAGCCCCTTAAATAATTTCGTTTTTGAACCTTTTAAATAATTTCATTCTTGAACCTCTGAATAATTTCATTTTTGAATTCCATAAATAATTATATTTTATGAACATTTTAAAATAATTTAATTTATGAATTGCTTGAAGTAGTTCAATATACAAATTCTTAAAATGATTTAATTTATAAAAATCTTTCAAATGTAAAAATCATTGAAATAAAAAGCTACAAATATACTGATCTAATCTGACTTACTCTACAAATGAGGATCTTTAAGTATCAGATATTTTATGTGTTTAAATTGTAGATATTCATTCATTTATCATATATTCAATCCTATCAGAACTGCATTAATTTATAAAAATAGTACGAAAATAACGCTAAATAATAAAAACAGCGAATGTAGTCAGTAAATGTAAAAATATATGTTGCAGTATTTGCATAAAAATTTTCTTCCGAATGCAGTGCTAATAAATATCAATAAAAATAAATAAACTCCGTACTAAAATACGAATTAAACAAATTTCGAACTAAAATATTTTTATTTTTATTTTAACATCTACGTATTTTTTGAATAACACGTGTAATCGCATTTCTCGAAATATAAAATCCGTATTCGAATATCATTGAATAGCGTCGCCTGTTGCTTCGAAAGGACGTTATTTAAGATTCGTTCGTTCAGGAAACTAGCAATATTTCCATTTCCGTTCGATCGCTGGGGATCCTCTTTGCTCGCAGCATCCGTTTCGTAAATGATTTCCGTCGATCGGTAGCTTGCGAAATATTTCTATATATTCTTAACTGAATCCTTCTGAATCCACGTTTGACTCGGTGGAATCAGCAACCAGGGCGAAGGAGACACTTCACGGGGCAGATATATATTCCGGTTGCTGCACATTGAAGATCGACTTCGCGAAGGTGAGTACACAAAAACAATGTTCTTTTATTATCGCTTCATTCTTGATAAAAATTCGGGAAACCCACATGCGGTTCACGTACGAATTTTTATACTCGTTGTTTATTTATTTTAGAACAAAACTGTCACAAATTGCAAATTTTCTGTCATAAATTGTAGACAATTCTGTGTAAAATGTGAGTATATAGAAGCAATTTTCTTTTTATTAATCACGTCACTTCTGTTAAAAATTCACGGCATCCACGTGTGGTTCACATATGAATTTTAATACTCGTCATTTACATATTTTAACGCGATTTTCAGTCATAAATTGGAAATAATTTTGTGCAAGTTGTGTGTACGAAAAAAGAATCTCATTTATTAATCACATTATGCCTGATAAAAGTTCTGAAACCTGAATTTACATTACTGTACTGTTATTAACACTTTGAGTGTCGGGTCATCTGCATATGGTTGACGTATGAATCTTTAGACACATCATTTACATAATTTATCCCAAATAACTTTTTAATATGTGCACATATAAATTGCAATTATAAATAATTATGTGTAATGTGGTTGAGAACATCCCTTATGAAATTCCTTTAAAATGATAATGGATGTATAACACGTACTCACATATTGCATCAAGCAGTAAATTCATATTATGAATTATGAAAAATTTGTTGTTAAGGTAGTAGTATCGCGAAATTTTTTTGAAATCGTGGTAGATGGAGTACATAATAATAATATTTAAATACTAGTGATATTTCGAAAAAATTAACTGCAAGCAAAGTTGTTTTGAAAAGCAGAGAAATCTAAAGAATTGAATGAATGATTTTTAATCTTCTGCAAGTGCAATTTATGTCGAATCACGAAGTAAGGTATAACAGCGAATATTTTGGGACACTAAACACGTGTCTGCTAAAAATTTTACGAAATTTACACAAGTATTGTGTACATACTAAATTTTCTCTTTTCGCCGAGGTTTGCAAGATCTCATAGATATTGTAGGTAACAGTAGTTAATTAAATTTGTACCTGGAAGGCACACTTGGACCACAGAAGGTTAATCCTTTGACTATGCAATATTCAAAAGCAAACAAGCTTTGTGTAATATCGCAATTTTGCTGCAGTAGCCTCATCGCTGCTTAATTATAATAGAACAAAAAATAGAACGTTTCTAATTAGTACAACCGAGTGTATAATTATTTACATTTGAGCACCACAGAACAAATGTTTATGTCTCGCGTTTTTCACAATGAGTATTCGTGTATTCATTTATTTAACGGGAAACATCTTTGTTGACTCTGATACCGTAATTAAGTCTTAAATTAAAATTTTTGTTTACGACGATTAAAAAAATATTAAGAATTCATTCCTTTCGTTCAGTGTTTTAGTCAGCTATTTCTAATTATTTCCTGTGATACTTGAAACTTTTATACTTCATTAAAAATATTTTTAACGAAGTTCATTAAAGCATACGCTATTGGATAATTAAGAAAGAAGAAAAAAATTTCTGAACGCACTTGGATTTGCATAAACAATTTTTAGCAGTAAATTGAAGTTTATGTCGGAAGATAATAAGCAGAAACAGATATCGATTTATTATTTGAAAAACAATTTCAAAAAGCGTTAACCATTTTTACTGATTTTTTTAATTTTGTAAAAGTTATAAATTAATAAATAAATAAATGGAAAGTGTTTTTAATAATGTTAATTATTAAAATATTTTAAATGAAAGTAAAATAACTTAACACATATTAACAGACATTAGCAAAGTTAATATGTCAATATACCTTTGTTATTATATATCCATGTTAACATGCATATATATAATAATAGTTAACCCTTTGCACTCGAGGGCTCCGTAGCGGAGCCATTTAAAATTTGTTTTCAAACTCGAGTGTTCTGCCTAGGAGACAGTGAATTAGAATTTTAAGTTTATAGTGATCGTAACAATAATAACATACACGCTTGTAGTTGTGATAACGCAGACAATATTAAACTAAACTGAACTTCTCGTTGCTTAGTTTAGCTACAACATTAAAAACCAAGTATTAAAAAATTGAATATTACAACATCATAAATATTAAAATTAGTAGGATCTCCGTTGAAACAAATTGAATTTTTATTGAGACGAAAGAGCAAACAATTCGGTCGGATTCTAAAAAGTGGTCGAATCCTTACGTTCGAAATACCGTAACGAAACCGGCGATCATAAAAGCAGAAATAAAAGTTGGTTCATTTAGAAGAATTCTTTCGTTCGTTCTGCCACTTGTGCACATTCTGCGCTCAATATCTCGCAAAGGGAGGTGTAAAAAATATCACAGCAGAAACACAAAAGGAATTCTAAAGTGTGCCAACGCTCGTTCCTGAAGTTTCATTCGTGAGAATACGTTTGAAACGGGTAAAGGAACATTCTTCGGGCTCGTATTTGTTAAATTTGCTAATTAGACACCGGTTGAAATATTGAAAAGAATGTCGTCGGTGGGGCTGCGCTTGTACGCGGATAATTGGAATATGTAACGAGCACGTAAAATGAACGAAACCAGCGAATTTCCTCGTGTTTTATGATACCGTGGATACAGGGTCCTTATTACGTAAGGGAAAACGCGAATTTTAGAGCGTTTCCGTTATTCGAGAAACCGTTTTCTCAGCGGCAGTCTTCCACGCGAATGTTAACGATAAAGAAGTGCTTTATATAGAGTGGTTTATTTCTTTCGAGCCACGCTTTATCGCGAGATACGGCGATAAATCGACATTCGGTTTCGTGAGACCTGTTCACTTTGTACGAAGTATGTATTTAAACATAGAACTGACACAAAGGTAGCCAATTAATGGAAAAATGTCGGAGTACAAAGACAAGCTTTCCGAAGTGCAGTTTATTCGAAAAGATAATCAAGTGTGAAGCAAAATATGAAGCAAAAATTTATGGAAGTCATTTTAAAGCTGTTTTGTACCTTCTTTAAATTTTCTATTATAAAAATCATGTTTCTTGACTCGAGAATTATTGACACAGGTTTTTGGAATTTCTGGGAATGCTTAGAATCCATCTTTGAATTTTATGAAAATATTTTGGAGGAAATACCTTTAGAACATAACAAACTTACATTTTTTATGGTTTCCAGAAGTTGAAATTGATTAAAAGTATTATTATTTTTTCTTCACGAAGAGTCGGTTTTTTTTGTCGAATTTTTGCAATTTAATTTCTGTGATAATGTATGATATATTGTATCTGATTGAACATTTTCATTTATAAATTAGACAAAATTTTTAATCTAACCTAATCTTCTCTGAGCCTAAGATATCATAGTAAACAATGATCTTGTATTTTAATAAAGTATTAACGATGTGTAAATTACCATCTTATAAAATTATTAAGTAAAATGCTAACAATTTGTAAATTATCATGTCATACAATTGCATAACAAAATTTTAACTATTTGCAAATTATCGTGTCACAAAAACATTTAATAAAAGACTAACAATTTTTAAATTACCATTTCATGAAATTATCCAATAAAATACTAACAATTTGCATATTATCATTTCATAAAATCATATAATAAAATACTAACAATTTATAAATTATGATAATATAAAATTCCTTAACACTTTGAGCGCCGTGTCACCCAGCTTCGGATGACGTATGAATTCATACATAAAATTGTCTGTAAAATTTGTCCAAAATAAAATTATTTCCTAAAAGAAACTGAAACTGTTTTTGGGTGGCGCTGAATGTGTTAAAGAAGGCTAACAATTTATACACATTGTAATATAAAATTTCTACCATACAATCACCAATACAATACACGAACAAATGATCATATCCAATATCAATAACGTTTAATTCCTAAATTACAGAACTGAGTTAGGTACATAATTGGCCATTATTGCATGTACTATAACCAACGTTAAAAATGAATTTAATCAACGAACGTTACGTTACATAATGTATAGGGTATAATACATTAACGAGTACGTCAACACCCGAAAACGAAATTATCCCAAGTTAACAAGTTAAGAATTTCAGATATCCGCATAATCGTAATTACCAGCTTCCCTCTGCTATATTTTTCCACGCGTTTTCTCTCTCCCTCTCTCGTTATGTCTCTCTCATTCTCTGTCGTCTTTTCCGTCGTGAAAAGGATCGCAGTGCAAACAGCAACGGTGTGCTCGAAGGGGAGTGAAAAGAAAATCACGCGCGTTAACGTTAGGCCCGAGGCAATGAGGTCTTCCGTGTCGTTTGAAAGAAGAGAAGGAAGAAAAAAGGGGGTGATTCGAATAGCTAGACACGTGAAAAGCTCGGGCCGTTCTCGCCTAACGAGTGAGATCTTGTTTTAGTCTGTTGAATCGTCCTACTGATCGAACATCGCGTTTTCAATGAACGTCAATATTTTCGTATTCTTTTGACGAGCAAACGCGTCGCCCGTTTTCTTATTCTTTTCAATCGATCCGACCCGATATCTTTGCGTACTTCATTTCTTATTTCGTGTTTCCTGATTTCTACGCTCGTTCGCGCTCGATTTCTCAAGCTTCTACAGTCGGTCTGCGAATTCGTGTCATTCTGGAAGTTTTAAATTGCAAACTTCGATAATTTGAAAATTTGAGATTTGACGAATTTTCGGATCTGTGATTGAGCGTGATTCTTATGTTTTTAAGATGCAAGCTTTGGAAGATGGGCATTTCTATGTTCTTAATCTTATCGATTTTTGTGCCCCCGAACTTATACATTACTAAATTGTTTCATTTATAAATTTCTACATTTCCATACTTATGAGGTTCTAAATTTTCAAAATTTCTAAATTTCTAAATTGTCAAACTTATAAGTTCTTAAATTGTCAGACTTATAAGTTCTTAAATTGTCAGACTTATAAATTTCTAAATTGTCAAACAGAAATTTTGGAATTCCCAAATTTATATAAATTTCTGAATTTCGAAACTTCCAAACACATGCATTTTTCAATTCTCAAATATAAATTTCGAACTTTTCAAACTTCCAAATTTCCAATGATAAATTTGTAACTTCCCAAACTTGTAAATTTCTAAATTTTGAAATACCCAAACATAAAAATTTTCGAACATAAAAATTTGTAACTTCCCAAACGTATAAATTATCAAATCTCCAAATACGCGAACATTTACATTTCTGAATACCGCGCTATAAATTTGCAACATCCCAAGTATAAAAATTTCCAAATTGCAATTTTTGAGCTCGAAAATTTCCGGGTATCTATTTCCGTAGGATCACACCCATGTGTGGAGTATAGCGATCGTTCGACGAACGCACGGAATACGTTGTTTGGCAAATCTTTCGATTGGCAACAGTTGTAAAACGGGCGGTATCATTTGGCCACACAGGCTCCGCCTCGAAATCCAATTTAGTACTTTGGGACGTGGCTTAGGCTCTATTTTCATTAGAGACGAACCGTCCTTTTGGCAAATACTTTCAGCCGTTGGCCAAAGCTCCATTTAAAACCGTTCGCTTTTCGATATCGACGCATTCTTGCCTATCCGATTCTCTATCGATTTCGTCACATCGCTCCAAAATCTTCAGAGAATTATTCAATTTTTTTATTTTATTTTTGGGAATATAATTTGGCAAATATTAACTAGGTGTTTCCATGCGTCTAATAAAATAAGCATGAAGTTCAATAATTGAGAGTAACTTTAATACTTAAAATAATTTTAATATTTTCGTAATTTCGTGTAGCTGTAGAGGAAAGATGGGTAAAATTCAATTGAAAATGAACCATTCTTTGAGTAGGAAAAGGATCGAGAAATAAAAATTATTCATACATCTGAATAAAGTTTGTTAATAATACTTTAATACTATTCATTGTATGCGAAGTTTATCAGGGCTGTTCCTTAGGGTAAATAAATAAAATATATTGTAAAATTTGTTTATTTAGTAAGGTTTTTGAAATTGTTAATATTTGAGAATTTGAAGATTCGTATACTTAAAAATTTAGCAATTTGGAAATTTGTCATTTTAGGGGGTTTGATAGGTCTGGAGTTTGAGAATTCGAGGATTTGGACGTTTAGAGACTTTTTGAATTTATGAGTTTCTCGATTTTAAGATCGAAGCACCTAGATATCGTGAAATTTAAGAATTTGATGATTTGTAAATTTGTGGGTTTAGAAATTGTAGAATTAAGAAAAGTTGGAGATTTAAGTATTTGGGGATTCAGTAATTGTAGAATTTGTAGATTCGAGATCTTGAAAATTTGAAAATGCAAGATCTAAGAATTTAGAAATTGTAGAATTTGCAAATTTGACAATTTAGAACATGATATGAGGATCTAGGAATTTAGAAATGAAAAAATTTCGAAATTTGAGAATATAATAATTTGGAGATTTAAGGATGTGGGAATATAGAAATTGTAGAATTTAGAAACTTGGAAGTTTGAAAATTCGGTGATTTAATAATTTGAAAATTAGAACATCAGAGCATTTAGAAACTGTAGAATTTGGAAGCTCTGAGGTTTGATAACTTAGGGAACCAGAAATTTCGGAAATTGTAAAGTTTCCAAACTAGGAAGCACGAACACTTGAAAATATAAAAATCTTTTCAAGCTTATAAATTATGAAACACCTTTCTTGAACCTTTCAAAACATTCAAACCTATCAAGTCTTTCTCCAAAATCTTTATAAATAACTCTAATCTAATTTTCTATTAGAAATCACCTTGTTCCCAATTGCACCATATGTCGTACCTAATTACAATTGTCGTTATATACCTCAACAATCAATTACCTTATTAAAATACCTACTGTTTTCGTCTTATAATTATCTCCAAAAAATAAATTCTAACGTCGTTACAAATTTGCATTTTACATTTCGCACTCGATCCTTTCGCTACAAGAAAACTTCGCAACACAAAATTATAAATCAACGTCTAAAGTGTGCGCTTTCAAGGATATAAGTTAAGAATGAGAAGTGTCCTTCGAAATTGAATTTCTCCCTAAAGCTGGAAACATCGTTGGCCGGTAATGATGGCCGTGTAACGGGTAAATACACGCGAAGCTCGATGGAAATCGTTTGCATTCAATAAATTTGCACGCTCGTCTCCTCTCGAGAGGAGGCTAAGCGATAAGCGGCCACGTTGCGGCGCTTTGTCAACCTGTCAACGTTCCTTGCAATATTTCCCGAACGAACTTGCCGTACAGAAGGCAACACTGTCCACGTGCACTTCGTATATTGCATGTAAATGCACTTTTATCGTACGCGTTCTTTTTTAGCTGCAGTTCGATACGCGCGGCAGTTGTTCGTCGAAATTTGTGATTTCAACGCAAATCTAGCTGTCACCGTTTAATTTTCAAAATACGCGAGAAAAATTGTGTATTCGATTTTTTGTTGTACCGAGTGGATGGTGAGAAATAGGGGATAAAATTGGAGAGAGTAAATTTGAGGATTTAAAAATTTGGAAGGTGGTAGTTTTTGAGATTTCAGAAAATATGGACGTTTGGGAGCGTGGAGAAATATGCATTTTTGGAAATTTTGGAACGTTTGGTAATTTTCTAGTTTTGGGATTTGAGGAATTGAAGATAGAGAGTTTGGGACATTGGGGATTTTGAAATGTAGAAAATTAGGGCTTTGAAAGTTTGGGGTTTGAAGGATTCAGGGGTCAAATTTAGAAATTTATACAGTTGAGAATTAAAAAATATAGGAATTTGGAGATTCAAGAATTTGGAAATTTTAAAATTGAGAAATTTGGAAATTCTAAAATTTTGGAATGTAGAATTTACGATGTTGGAGATATAGAAATTTAGGAATTTTGGCGATTTAGGAATTTAGGAAACAATCAACGTAGAAATTTGACAATTATTCGGGGCTTTGTAAATTTAGAAATTTGTACAGTTCAGAACTTCAGATTTAGGAATTTAGAAATTTTGAGATCTAAGAATTTGGAAATTTGGAAATTTAAAAATTTTGGAATGTAGAATTTACGATGTTGGAAATATAGAAATTTAGGAATTTTGGCGATTTTGGAATCTAGGAAATAAACAACGTAAAAATTTGGAGATTTGAGAATTCAATAAGTTGAAAATTTGAGAACATGAAAATACAGAAATTCTAGAATTTTGAAAACTTGAGGATTTCGAAATTCGAAAATTTAGTAACTGGAGAATTAGTAAACTTGACTATTCGAAAACATATGAATTCCGAAAATCGACATTCATAAATATAATTAATCAAAACTATTCGTAAACTTCAAAGTACAATCGCACCAAATCTCAAATTGCAATTTCAATACCATCTCCGCCACCCAAATGCTTTATCAAAATTCCAATAGATCAGATCGACGTTTCGCCAAAAATTGAGTAAAAGCTCACAAATCATCCTGCTAAAAACGTGACGCAAACTAACTACAATATTATTCCCAACACGTATGAAAACATCGTATCCTCTCTAATCCACAATCTCCAATGATTAATATTTCCAGCGTTACACTAAAAACCCATCAAAAGTTTCATCAAGTCCGATAATTCTATTTTTAACAAATGCAATTCATCGTTTTTATAATACCGAACTTTACCATCACACAATGTTATCTGTAATCGTTCGAGTTCCCCAGCGAGAGCATGATGAATGTTTATCGGAAAATTATCGCGTTGATCGATTCGATTACCTTGCATCGTCATCGTGAAAAACTGCACTTTATCCGGCGTCGAACTTCCGGAAGGCAATTACTGGAAAATTTTTCGCGGAGCAAAGCATTCGATGGCTGGCAGGAACGAATTCAACGACACAGAACAACTATTATGCACGTGGTCGCTTGTTAGTCGCTCGAGAAACTCGTATCGAAACTTTATAACGAAATGCAATTGTCGGCTATGGCCAGTCGCGAATGTTACACTTAGGCGAACACCGAACACGTCGATGGTACGTGTACTTCGAGCTAGGTTTTCATGTTCGATCGATTTGTAACTTTTTTGCGTTTCATTTTATTTCGATTATTGGAAAAAATGGAGTAACTTTTAGCTACCACTTTTTTTTTTTGATACATTTCGGGTTAAATATTTTGGATATTTTCAAAAATTTCAAGGTGTATTTAAAGGACATTTCAGTATTTTATTCTTTGCTTGCATTATATTTTATGTCAGTTATTGAACAATATGACCCAGATTTGTTCAACCATTTTTTGGGCACATTTTCGATTAAATATTTTCCATATTTTTAAAGAAAGGAAATCTAAAATACATTTCAGTAAGTCGAACAAAATATTTGTTACAAATTATCTATTCAAAATAAAAACATCATGGTTTTGTACTATTTTGACTAAGGTAAAATATGTTCCTGCATTTTTATTATACTATATTTAAACCCTGGGATGGTCAGAGCATTACTTTTATGTATTCATATATCGCATTGCCCATAAAATTATGTAATAAAAATGTAACAGTTTGTAAATTGTCATGCCACAAAAATATGCAATAAAATACTTACAATTCGTCAGTTATCATCTCATGAAATTTTTTAATAAAATGCCGCTTTTATTATTTAATAAAGTGCTACTTTTATTACATTATAAAATGCTAAAGTAGTTTCTATAATAAATAATAATTGGTTTCAATTATTAGTTTATCAACTACGTTGCAAATTACGGTTCAAGTTAAACATTTCAAAAAGCGCGCGTTATAACCCCCGCGTTACGATATGTTACAAAATGGCCGACTCACTAGAAATGTCAAACATTTCCATTCATTTATTCCAATTATCGCATGAACTCAATAACTTTCACTTAACGTTTCTTTGTATTGTACAAATTTTTAACAAAAATCTACGATTAAATATTTTTAATTACCACAAATAAAAATAACTAAGTCTCAATTTAAATGTAAGTGGTCATCGTCCGCAAATCCAATGTTAACACTAAAACTACCAACCAGTGAAAATGACTGGTTTCGGGTTTGACAATTTATGTCATAAAATTTAGCGGCCGACCTTTTGTCAAAATATCTGTCATGTTTAATTCAGCTAATGAATGGGTGTATATGTTAGATGATGCTGCAATATTTATTTATTTATTTTTCTACTTCATTTTCAAATCTAAAGAAAGTTTGCATTTAATGTTGGTATTTCTAGTGTTAAAGGAAGTCGAATTTATAAATTGCGATTCGATACGATTAATAATTTTCGACGTAAGTGCACTTCAATTTGCTGTAAAGTAATGCAATAATGATTTCCATGGCTTGGCTTCAATGGTGCATCATCTTGCGGAAGCCGTAAACGTCTTCCTCGTCGCGGAATACAATATTCGGTTATCGAGCAGCGTTTCCTTTGACGTTCGTCAGGAAATCTGTACATTACAAGAACCACGCAGGCCTCGGTCTATCGATCGCAAACGAATCTACCAACTAGTTGTGCAAACTGATTACGAACATTAACGGCTCGCAGCTGGTTCTTGGTCCGTCGGTCGTACGTCTAACAAACGGGGGAAGCCATTTTGGCAGCACGTAGCTAATGATCGAGTTACCTCGGTCTCCGGGCACCTCTATAATTATACCTCACTTTGTACCAAATATTCGCATTAACCGACCGGTGACAATGAAGAACGATCTGGCAATTATTTCCCCTCATCTTTATAGCGTCTCACTCGTTCCTGCGGGACGTTTGTGTCCCGTTGATCGTTTTATCGTGACTTTACCTCTCCGCTCATGACCCAGGTGCATTCGTTATTCTTACCCGATCCGAGAACATCGCGTACCTCCGTTTAAATACTAATCTCGAACCATTGTCTCTGTATAATTTTATCCCGTTGCACTCGGGCTTTTGATGTCGGCAGCGACTCTAACATCTTCCGATTGAAAAGTCTGGTGGAGCTTTTAAAAATCTTATTAATCGTCGCTTCCTGTCTGTTTCGCTGTGTACATTGCTTGCGACGCACGCGAGAATGTTAGATATTTTTGTTAAGAAGTCAGGTTTCATCAGAATTATTTTTTCGAGGCGATAAAAGTGGAATATTTAACTGTGGATACGTTAATGTTAACATCTGTTCCTTTTTAAGAGTTCAAGAATGTATACGTTTTTATTATGTACTTATACATATCTATTGTTAATTGAATACCTTTAAAATTGTTCTCGTAACATTTATTATATTCCTTTGAAATATTAAAACGATAAAAATATGATTGGATCGCTGCAACAGGAATTTTGCAACGAAGCAATCTCATCCAAATAAGTGTGACAAGAGATTAAATGCATTGATCAGATATCTTCAAAATTTTTCTCTTAACATCGATAATATATGTCTGCAACATTGAAGGGTTAAAATAAAAAATGATTTGGTCCCTGCAACAGAAATGATATAACGAAGCAAACTCACCCAAATATATGTAATAAGGGGTTCAATGCATTAATCGAATACCTTTCAAATTTTTTTCTTAACATCGATAATATATGTCTGCAACATCAAAGGGTTAAAATAAAAAATGATTTGGTCCCTGCAACAGAAATGTTATAACGATGCAAACTCACCCAAATAAATGTAATAAGGGGTTCAATGCATTAACAGAATACCTTCGAAATTTTTTGTATAAAATTGATATCTGTTCGCAACATCAAAGGGTTAAAATTACAAATGATAGGATAGCTGTAACAAAAATTCAGCAACGATGCAAACTCAGCCAAACAAATGCGACAACTGTTTAAACGCGTTAACCGAGTACCTTTCGAATTTTTCTGCCAAAATCGATATCCGTTCGCAGCATCGAGGGGTAAAAATGGCAAAAAAACGATAGGATCGTTATAAAATAAATTTTGCAGCGAGGCAAATATCGAACGGCCATTACCATAGCCCCGAAAATGCACTTTGGCCCGATAGCGTCGGGTTGCTCGACGAACGAAAATTAAGAGCGCCGCGGCTTGATTACCGGTTAATTAGAACGCTGTTATCTGTGACGTTTTCGGGGCGACGGGACACGGATTCGCTGGCGGAAAAAAGAATTCGGAATACGAGCATAGGTCCCGTAGTCCGTTAGAGTGTCGGGAGATTAAAAGGGACACGGCGCGAAGTAAACAGGAAATTAGTTTGGGACTCGGTCTCGTAACGATGTTTCATTAGTTCTACCCTTTTTTCCCTTTTCACGTGACCAGTCGTGCGATCACGGTGACACGCTGTCTTTTCGTTTCGACCACGACGTCGTTGTGTCCTGGCTTTTTCTCGTCCCCTAAGCAGGGGAGACAACGAGGCTGGATGTGTAAGTGGACGCGCGAAATTGCACGGCTGAGATTGCGGACGAGTGGATCGCGTGATGACTGTGGCTGGACCTTTGGAAGCTCGGGGTTACGGGAGTCGGAGAATTTCGCATTTTGGAAGGAGATTTTGGAACTTTGTGGATTTACAATATTGCAGAGTCGAGAATTTGGGGAATTAAAAAATGTGCAGATTTAGGAATTTGGGGAATTGGGAAATTATTGGAACTTTCGGAATTTGGTGATTTAGGAATTTGGGGAATTTAGAAATTATTGGAACATTCGGAATTTGGGTATTTAGGAATTTGGGAAATTGAGGAATTGTTGGGATATTCGGAACTTGGATGTTTAGAAATTTATGGAACTGTTTATGAGTAATTGAAAAATTAGAGAATCTGGGAACCGAAGCTTTGGAAATTTAAAAATATAGAAATTATGGACCTTGAAAAGAAGTTTGGGTAATTGGGACTTGGAAATTTAGGAATTTTAGGAATTCAGAGTTTGGAGAATACATAATTTGGAAATTTAAAATTTGGAAATTTAGGCAGTTGAAAATTTGAGAATTTGGGAGACTAGAAATTTTGAGAATGGAGAATTTGAAAATTTAGGAATTTGGAAAATGTAGAATTTGAAACTATGGGAATTTGGAAAATCTAGAATTTGAAAGTTTGGAAATTTGGAGACTAGGTATTTTATGAATTGAAAATTTGCAAATTTGGAAATTTGGAGAATCGAAAATTTGTGAAATTAGGAATCAGAAAAACTGACAACTCGAATACTTTGGATTTTTTCAGTTATTCAACTTTGAAGTATTAAAATTTAAAAACCGAGGACCTCACTAGTAAACAAATATCGAATTTTCGAAATTTTTGTGCCTCGAGAACTGATAAGTAAACCCGTTATTTTGAAACAGTTTATTTAAAAAAGATATAAGTATACAGCCGAAAGTTACTTTTACGTGCGAGACTTTATAATATTTGTACACGTCCGAGGCTTATTCTTGGAAACCAAAAATTATGGGCAATATCAAAAGTAATTTTCTCAAAAATCATAAAATGTAGAGAGAGGATTTTTACGCGCGTTTGTTATATAAATCTGTGCCCGCAATTTCGAATTTGAGAGTACAAGGAGAGAAGTAAAATGACGGTGTAGTATATGAAACAACAGAGTTCTGCATTCGATGCATGTTTTTATGCTGCAAGCTGTTAAGATCGCAACTGTAATCTAAAATATAGAGGGACACGTTTCATAGTGATATAACCTTTATGTACCGCATCGAATAAAGGGATTATGGTTTACAAGAAGTCGAATTTATAAACGTTTCCGATGAACAGCGTTAGTTGAAACACAGTTTTCCAACGTTAACAAGTTAACAAGTTTCCACAAAGTTTCAACGTTAAAACAATTTATCTTTATATTGAAGTTACGTTTTTATTCGATAAACTACATAAATTTAGGGGATAACTATATAAATATGATGTTAATATAAATTATAGAATTAAAAGTTTCTTGAAGTTACCCCATTAATTGGGAATTTATTCAATGCAAATTTTACAAACAACGTAAAGTGAAATAGTTCTGTTGGATACACAAATTGGAGTGAAATTGGAAAATCTAGTGACGTATGGTGTGGGTTTGACTATTCCACAAAAAGTGGCCATAGCAAGTAACGAAACCAAACAATACCTCGATATGAACAAGAAACTGCTACATAAAGTATAACACAGTTAACACATTAACAAACATTGCCACACCGAAGCAACCAAAAGTTGCATTAGATAATATTTTCGGTTTTCACAAATCACAAAGTGCACAAATATTTAGATTTCCAAATCCCTAGATTCTCGTACGAGTCGATTTCCAAACTTTTGGGTTCACATATTCTCATATATTCAAATTCCTACATTTCTGGACTTCCACTTTTCCTTCTATAGATCCTGAATTTTTATATCCTCAAATCCCTAGATTCCCAGAGTTCCTAAGCGCACAAATGTCTAGATTTCCAAATCCCTATGTCAAAAAATCCCCAGATTCTCGTACGAGTAGATCTCCAAATTCCTGGGTTCACATATTCTCATATGTTCAAATCCCTATATTCGTGAACTTTCAGCTTTCCTTCTATAGATCCTGAATTTTTATATCCTTAAATCCCTAGATTCCCAGAGTTCCTAAGCGCACAAATATCTACATTTACAAATCCCTAGATTCTGGTGCGAGTCGATCTCCATATACCTGGATTCACATATTCTCATATGTTCAAATTCCTACATATCTTGACTTCCAGCTTTCCTTCTATGTAAATCCTGAACTTTTATATCCCCAAATCCCCAAATTCCCGGAGTTCCTAAGCGCACAAATGTCTAGATTTACAAATCCCTATGTCCCCAAATCCCTAGATTCTGGTACGAGTCGATCTCCATATACCTGGTTTCACATGTTCTCACATGTCCAAATTCCGACACTTCAAAATTTCGGGATTTTCTACTACGTAGTTCCCGAAATTCCTATGTTCGAAAATGCTCCAAAATAAGATCCAAAAATGCTTAGGTCCCGAAATCTCTAGATTCTCAGAATTCCTAAGTGCACAAATCTTCTAGTGCAAAGGGTTAATCTTCGTTGAGATAAGGAATCGTTTGTATAAGGTAGTTTATGTATTATTCATTATTTATTTATTTTTGTGGTTGAGTTTCTGTTGAAATACATGTGTGCGGGGTCTGTAAATCTTTCGTTTAAATTTGGACTATCTTCGTACGAACGCGTAACGTAGAAGTGGTGTCTGTCTTGTCTCATACACCCCTCGAAAATCTACTCAAGCGGTGGTTCTTGACGTCTTCCGGATGGAATTCTGTGCTGCTGCTGCGTCGGTCGGCACCCTGCGGACTAAGGAATTTGCTAATGAATCAGTAGAAGCGGAAATCACGGAAATTGTGATTTGAGCGCGACTTATGCTTTGTATATCTCGTAATTAGAAATTCAGGGATTGTTACGTTTTCGAACTTGCAGATTTTGTCGTTCTTAACACTAGGTTTTTGGGGATCCGTCAAAATGACGGATTTTAGATTTCTTATTTTATCCATCATCGAGATGAAGAATCTTTCTTAACACTGGTATAAGTATTATCCAGTATTTAAGTTCTTCTTTTTATGGTTCATTTGCAATTTAGATGGAAGTGGTCATCCAACGTCCGTAAATTTCGTGCTAAATCTGTCTAGAGATTTATGGACGATGAAACTTGGAAATTTATATATGTAGAAATCTAACAACCGTGGGTTTTAGAGATATGGAAACTGGATATTGTGTGGACTTGCAGAAGTAGAAGTTGGGGAATTTGGAAAATTTAGTAATTCACGAATTTTGGAGTTTGACAGTTTGGTAATTGGAAAATGAGAATTTCGAAAGTTGGAAATTTGAAAATTTGGGAACTTTAAGATTCGGGAATTTCTAAGTTTGGGAACTTCAGAATTTGGAAATTAAGAATTCGGGAATTTTTTAATTTGGGAACCTGATAATTCGGGAATTTTTTAATTTGGAAACCTGAAAATTCGGAAATCTGAAAATGTAATAACACGAGGTTTCGGGAACTTGGGGATTCGGAAGTTTGAAAATTTGGAAATTCGGAGAATTCGGAAATTCGAGAACTCGAAAAGCCAAGGATTCGAAAATTTTAGATCTCAAAAAGTCAAGAATTCGGAAATGTTGGAATCCGAAAAGTCGAGAATTCGGAAATCAGAAAATTGGATGACTGGAGGTTTCGGAAATTTAAGAATTCGGTAACTTGTGGATTCGGAAATTTGAGAATTCGGAACCTTGAAGATTCGAAAATTCGAAAATTGTGTCACTAGAGGTTTCGTAAAATTTCCGAACCCGGAAACTTGATATTCGGAAATTTGGGAACTCGGACTCTTTGTATTCGGAAATTTGAAACCTAGCAAACCCGAATATTACAAAATTTCAGAACTCTGCAATTTGATTATTGTAAAAAATTGAGAACTCGGAAACTCGTCTATCCGAAAATTTTCGAATCCTGATGATCGAATATTCCGAAATTTGAAAATTAGTAAACTCTCGTGCTTTCGAAAATTCAAAAACACGATTGCATCGAAGCGCGAATCGCAATTTCGGTGCAATTTTCAGTACGCGAGCATGGCTTTATCGAAAGACCGGTGGCTGGATCGAATCATCGTTTCGTTCGATTAAGCGGCAGCGTAATTGCGTGAAACGACGCTATCAAGATCGTCCGTTGCTCGCTGAATCCGATTATCCGGCGTGAATCATGACCGATCTCGATCTAATAAACTACGGATAAAATGATCGAATCCAGGTGCATAGATTCGTCACTCTTATCCGCAATCTATCTAATTAATTAAGGCAAAGGTACCAGTAGTTGACACTTTAACCCTTTGTGGTCCTATGTCGAGTGTGGCTCGACATGGCGTTTCTCTTTGATTGTGGAAATAATTCGAATAAATAGGTTGATTTAAGACATTTTCATTTCTTTGCCATTTGAAACAAATTAGAAATATATTTATTACGCAATCTGCATTATTAGAGTATATTTTATTGTAAATCCACTTCTTCATATATTTTATAATTTAATTAAGGAGCTGTATGTAAAAGAAATTAAGGACCGCAAAGGGTTAAGGAACTGTTTGTCTATCTGTTCACATAGCTCAGGCTAAGTTCACTTTATGGGAAATTTATGATTTTGCAACAGTCGCTGCACAAACTATTCTTCTATTATATTACAAGTATTCATTCCGTTTGTAAATTTTGTTTCTTTTTTTTTTTTTCTAAACGTAAAATTTGATTCAATAGTTGACACCGAGTGGATTTAGACAATTTAGCATTGTTTGTTACCAATTTTAATGAATAAACCTCTTTTTAAATTTCAAACAATATAAACGAATGCCTTTTTTACTTACAATGATTAAATTATATAAACTTGCAGTGTTTACATTTTAACCAAATCCTTAGCGATTTATGTAAGAAAATACTGAAAAATCGTAAGAGCCGTGCACAAGTTTGATTAATCGGTTGCTATGACAATTTTGAATGGCGGATATGCGCAGTAGTTTGCAATTAAGCCGCGAAGTGCGAGAGTATATAGATTAATAAGGTTTGATGTATTCCAATTTGTGGTTTCTTTGTTTATTTACTTCTTTTTTTTAAAAGTGTCAAGTACTGGCACAGTGTCAATTACTGGTGCTCTTACCTTACTTGCTTAACTCTCGTCCGGAAATGTTTCTTGGCGTTCTGGCCGTTAATTGAACACGTTATCGTTGTAAACAGCGAAAAATATTGTTAGCGAAGAGCGCATGGTTTGGCAGCACGCGCGCGCTAATTGGATACCGCACGATGCAATTTATGCGACACAGTTCGTTAATGCCGTTAATTATGTCGATGTTGGTGTAAAACATGGTAAACCGATCCACGGATATAATCGTTAAGACCCGATTCCTTCGGTAATTAATCGGGAAGCTGGTAAATCAAGGACAGGCTTTGAACTTTCGAACTTTCAGCAACCACTGCTTTTTCAGTATGCAAATGTACCTCGCAAGTATTTTATTTTCATTAACGATCGAGTGTTTATTTTAATTTTGTATGTAAGGATAAGTAAAATATTTTAGTTATATTTATTTGTCGAAAGATTGTTATCTTTGTTAAGGTGTTCATTGAAAGCATAATTAGTTAAAATTAAATGAAAGGTTAATTAAATATACTTTCTTGTATTTAAAAGATTTATGTGGTATTTTATTGAAGTCTGTATATTATATGTAACTATACTTAGTTGTACTTTCATTTAATTTGAATTATTTATTCTCTCAATAAACACCATAATAGAGTAACAATCTTTGAATAATAAATAAAATACATTTGACTTGAACGTTTTCATTAATTGTCGAATTTTTTCGAACCTAATTATGTAAGATCCGGATTTGTTTCAAAAATATCAAAATATTTTCATTAAAATTCTCATATTAATTAAAGATAGTAACAAGGAAAAATACAAGATATACTGAAAGCGACGTAAACGTCAGCATGTACCTAGTGCATAAGCAGTTACAAGTATTAGTAGAAACTAATACATACATTTTTAATAAAGAAATTCTGTTTATCATAACATAGAAGTTCCTTATAACATAACCTAAACATTCTTTTAACATGATACAAAAATTTGTTAGAACATAATATAAACACTACTTTCATAATACATAAAAATTCCTTTTAACATAAACTACATATTCTTTTTAACGTAATCTAAAAATTCTTTTTACCATAATATAAAAATTCTTTTTAACATAATCCAAAGGCGTCTTTTAACGTAATCCACAAATACCTTTGAACATAATCTAAAAATCGCTTGTTACATAATGTCAAGATTTCTTTTAACATAACCTACAAATTCGTTTGGTAATCTAAAAATTCCTCTCAGCAAAAACGTAAATGATCATAAAACGACTACGAAATAAGAGTACATAACCTAAAAATCGGTATCGGAAACCATGTTCTCGTAGAGGAACACAGACCTAACATTATCCGAAGCAACCTGTTAACCATTCGCATAACAGGTAATTGAATTCGCTGAAAATTCATCAACGGGCCCTTAATGAATTGATCGAACCAGGTACTCGGATGTGCACCGGCAAACGTGACCAGAAAACAGTACTTTTTTCTCTCAATTTCATAATGCATAACCTCGCTCGAGTAGAACTATTCCTCTCGTTGTACGATCCCTATCAAGCTAATTAATCTGCCTGGAAAAAAACTTGTCGAATTCCTGTAAAAGACCGCTTGGAGTTTCATACGTTGCCCTGTCGTGTAATTCCCCGGGAAATTTCGGAAATTCCTGCCACCTGCCAGTCACCGATGCGCCGCGTTCCGCGCGCGACTCGATTCACCTCTGCTTAACTCGTTTGAATTGCAAATGCGAAAGCGATTCGACGTCCAACTGGATGAAGCTTTTCTCTATGCTCGCGTGCTGGAACCAGCCAACCGGATGGCTGCTGCCGTCCTGTAATTAGACAGTCGCGTTTCAAGATTCGCGAGCTGGCTTGCTTCTTTATCGCGCCGCGAGAAAACCTGGACGCTTTCGTGGTGGAACACTTTTTGCCCCTGTAATTTGCTGCAATTGCGCGATCGCTGCGAGCTTTTGTGCTTGCTGGAATTTTTGTGGAATTTCACCCATGTTACGGTGTTGCGTGTTTGGGCTCGAGAGAGCAGACGCCGCGGATAAATGCCTGGGGTATTTATGGATTTTAGAGTCGAGATGTCTGGAGAGGAACGCGGAGCTTTTGGAATTTTTGTTTTTTTTTTCGTCGGAACGTTGGCGGATTTGTTGATATTCGGGCTTAGCGATTTGGAGATTTTGACATTTATTTTTGTGTGAAATTTTGGAGATTTTTAATTGGAGATTTTTTATTTATTAATTTAATTTAATACTGATATTAAATAAATCTTAAAATTTTCAAATGATCAATCGTTCATAATTTCTCGTTCTACTCCTGACACCCCCGGGCGCAGGAAAATATCGGTTCTGCTTACCAGAACTATGTTCTACTGTATTTAGCCGAATAATATCAAGAACCTGAAAATATTTTCACGAAATATTATGGTGTATTATTTTCATAAACTAGTATAAAATATTATCTTCAAGAAATATTACAAAATATTATCACGGAAATGTAATTTTCTTCTCGGAAAAAAATAGAGCACCGATCAAAAATTCGTTTATGTCCTCCTCAACATTTTTCCATGAATTAACGATGATAATCTGCCAATAAACGCATAATTAGCGTCCACATTATTTATTCAATAATCGAACTTACTCGTCCTCTAATTCGTTCCAGTTCGTATTATAATTCGGTATTCTCGTGTATAAAACATTAAACGGTTACACATACTCGCGTGTTCGTCAGAATTTATGGGACTACCTATTGTGTAGAATGCAAATGAAGTTTGTAATCAAGCAAGATACATAGCATTAACGCCACTTCTATTTAACGCCGTTTAATTTCGATGCTGTTTTACAACGAAAGCGAGCTGCATTGTTTTTATAGGATACGAATCGAAAAGCATTCGCGCAATATTTCGCGAACATTTGCGGAAACACGCGTCGAGTAATTCAGCTTCCATCATCATTTTTCGTCGAATCGGTTAAATTCTGATCACGCCCTTAACCCTTTCAGAACGATCACGGTTTAGAAATCGTGGCGTTTTTCGAACTTCTTGTCCATCATTGTGAATTATTTCATTTATTAATAAAATTGAACTTTACTGATGTCAGTTGATATCGTTTATTTTACCACGTGTCATACGTATACATATTATATATTTCATATACGTGTTAAATGTATGCAATATCTATTTTATAACAATGTGTTCTACATATTATATACATATGAATTGAATGTATTTTATACATGTTTTGAATATATGTTTTACATCTGCATAACACATATTTTATACATATGTATTGTACGTATCTAATATGAATTTTTATTCGTTATATATACATAATACATGTATCATGTATATGTAAATTATTTGTATGTATTTAATACATGTTTTATTACCTACGCATTGTCCACATATGTATAAATACATCATTTTATACATACATATTATATATATTACGTGCATATTTTGTACATATTTCTCAATTCATATTTTACTTAAATTTGATGTTACACGTTATATCTATCAGTTTAAAACATGACATAAAAGTGTTTGTGCGTGCAAATATTTAGTTAAGAAGTTGTTAAACCGTGTCTAAGTGATGTGTAAATTAAAAAAAATATTTGTATATTTTTGTACGTAGTAACAATACGGAAATGATTCTGACTGCATTGTATTTTGTATTAAAAATTTATATCCGAAACTGTGGCATAATATTCATACCTATTGTTAATTCTGCTTCATATTTTCCACTGTCACACGAGTTTCACCGCGTTCGTTGCACCATTGTATCGCATCCCCATTAAATAATTGATCCAAAGGTCAATTTACAATTCCAATAGCAAGGTTTGACGTATTCCGAAACTGTCACCATTGTTGTGTAAATTGGGGTCTGAATTAACTCATTATGGATCAGTGTTCTGCGTTTTATTGGGAAATATGCGTTCGACATAGTTTATTCGTATTCGTATCTATTTAGAATATGACCGTAGCGATCAAACTCTAATTTGATCGAATCAATAGTAATTTGAGAATACAGAAATTAAAGAGTGTAGAAATTTTAGTATGTAGAAATTTGTAAATACAGAAACTGGGAAATGTGGAAACTGGAGATTATGGGAATTGGGGAATATACAAATTTAAGAATATAGCAATTTGAGAATATTGAAATCCGACGAATTCGGAAATTTGATAATATGAAGATTTGAGAACATTGGAATTGACAAATGCACAAAATTGTAAATATTGAAATCCGACGAATCCAGAAATTTGATAATTTTACAGTGCAACGTTGCGGATCAAAACACCGATCGAATAACTAAAATTTCAATATATCTTCGATCCTGTATGGTACCTGTTTCACCAAACAATTCTTGTTCCCATTTTATAAGTCTCATTATTCGTTCAATATCGGAGATAAAAGGATTATAAATAGCCGACAGAATGTCATAATATTGGCATTCGGACTGAGTCTGCGGTAGAATTTGCTGATTTCTGAACTTCTATTTTCTCCGTTGAATTTTTCTTGATCGTGATGCTTTTCTTGTGTCACGTATCTTTCGCACCATTCCTCTCCAGAGGAAACCGGGTGTCATCTATTTTTGGGAGACATTCGGTCTGTTGAATAGGTCGACTTGTTTCAGACATGAACTGTGGCCCTTTGTACGATTTTAATCGTCGTGACATGGAACGTTACAGGACTACATTGATTTGGAAATGGAATTTTGAAGCTATTATTCGCACAGAGAACAAACTGAATCTCTATTATTGTGTTCCTTTCGGATCAAATAATGCTTTCAGATGCTATTTCTGCATTTTTGTTTTGGTAAGATAAATGCAACTTTCACAGTGTTCGGATTGTTCTTAATTAATTAGGCAATTAATCTATTCGCACAATGAGATAATGAAATGTAGAAAAATAAGTATTATATTTTCTTGAAATATTTTTCACTGTCAGTATAAATTTATTATGGTTAAATATCGCGACGGAAAAATACACAAAAGAGTTTGGAAATTATTTTTTTTGTGAATGTATAGTGTAACTTAATATATAAAAAAGTTGTTTTCATTGATGTATTAGGTAATGGATAGACGAGAAAGTTATTTTTTATCAGTGTATAAAAATATGTATACTATATTTTCGATCAGTGAATATCATTATGTAAAATTGATGCTTTCCAAGTTTCAAAATTTTAGAATCTTCAGAATTTCAAATTTTCAACTTCTTAGGTTTTAAATTTTCAAAATTCCGGGCTTACAAATTTAAAAATTCTCGAAATCTCAAATTTTTAAGTTCTCAGTTTCCAAAATTTTCTATTCCCAAATTTCTAAATTCTTGAAAACCTAAGTTTCCAGATTCCCAAGTTTTTAGTTCACAAAAATTCTCAGTTTTCAAATTTCTGAACTTGCGAAACCCCAATTTTTCAAGTTCTTAAATTTTCAAATTCCCAATTTCCTAATTCCCAGATTCTTGAAATTTTAATTTTCCAGATTTCCAAGTTTATAAGTTCCCAAAATTCGCATCCAAATGCAAATTTCGAAATTTCTGAAATTCCAAACTCCCAGATCGTCAGGTTTCGAGGTTCCTATACTTCCAAGAATTTTCAATTTCCACATTTTCAATATTTTTCTCATATTTCCTTATTTTCACATTCTGCAAATCCCAAATTTTGAACTCTTCAAATTTCTCAACCTTCCCAAATCTAAATTTCTGAACTCTTGACGTTTTCGTGAGCTCGAAAAATCTCTCAACCCCAAATGCTCAACTTTTATCCAAAAACCAAATAGAACAAAAGGAACTAAAATATCAATGTTACATAAGCTCCGCGAGTCCCGAACTCGCTAACCCCAGCCTAATAAATCAACCACTTAACTTACACCACTCTAAATTAACTCTATTTCCCGACGGTTAAACATGAACAAGAAGAATTTCGAATATAAATTTCCTCCTTAATTTCGAGTGTCTCGCGCCACGTTTTCAACAAATAATTACGTGGGACCACCTGCATAATCTCGCAAACTTTAAACGAGATCGGTGTGTCCAAGGTCGTCTCTTGGTTAACACGTTTTTTATTCATTACAAACATAAGCCATTCGTTGCCGTTCCTTTTCAATCGATTCAAAAGCATTCGAGGCAAGAAGTTAGTTGAAAATCCGTGGAATCTCGCAGATATTTATCTCGAAAGCGGGTGCCGAACAAAAAAAATACGACGGATCGCGAACTTACGTAAGGCAAACTGGTTCAATGAAAGCTCTGCGCGAGCGTGTTCGTCGTTCGCCTAATCGTGGCCTGGAATTGACCGTTCACTTTTATTATACACAAGCACTCGACACGCTCGAGCGAGCCCCGAGTTCGCGTGCGTTAATTTCCTGCTTGTGAATCGCGGGGTTATTCGGAAACCGCTTGACTCCTAAACAGTGTTCGCATGAACACACGTGCACGGATCGCTATCGTATGTGTTCCACATACTAATTTTACAGTCGTAAAATTTGTCGAATTTTCGGTTGCGATTCGCATCGACGGAGACGATTTTGCATAATGAAGCTTCAAATTGCGCGTTGTTTTTGTGCTGATTTCGCTGAACGCGTTAGCAGTTCCCACGGAACATCTTTCCCGTTAATTACCCCCTGTTTATTTCACCGAGGGTGAACATCGGCGGTGGCTGAACAAAATTTTTTTGTCGGTTGGCACCCTTCGGAAACTTAGTGTTGGGCGTAAGAAAAACCCCCTCGAAGTTTCAGCTGAAATATTTAAATTTAAGGGGTGGCTCGAAGCAATTTTCTGTCGGTATCGATCTTTTATCGCATCGTCTTTTAACTACGATTTTAACTAATCGCAAGGGAAGAAACTTGTGTTACACCCTAATACATATCGATCCACCTGTCCTCATCGAACCTTATCCTATCGATATTATCGGCTATCATCGATCGTGCATCCAAAAAGAATATCGTAATATCGCCGTGTAGTTATAAAAATGTTCCGTTGAGAAGCGATTTGAACTAATCGAAAGGGAAGGGTGTAACCTGTGTTACACCCTGATACATATCGATCCACCTGTCCTCATCGAATCTTATCTCATCGGTATTATCGGCTATCATCGATCATGCATCAGAAAGATATCGCAATATCGCCGTGTAGTTATAAAAATGTTTCGTTGAGAAACGATTTGAACTAATCGAAAGGGAAGGGTGTAACCTGTGTTACACCCTAATACATATCGATCCACCTGTCCTCATCGAACCTTATCCCATCGGTATTATCGGCTATCATCGATCATGCATCAGAAAGATATCGCAATATCGCCGTATACTTATGAGAAGTGATTTGAACTAATCAAAGGGGAAGAAACTTTTGGAACACCTTAATATAATACATATCGATCCACCTATCCGCATCGAACCTTATCCCATCGGTATTATCGGCTATCATCGATCATGCATCAGATAGAATATCCCACTATCGCCGTGTAGCTATGAAAATGTTTCGTTTGAGAAGCGATTTGAAATAATCGAGACGTTCGCCGGCGAGATTGAAGACTTTTATGTGGAATCACTGGAAGTGATACATACATGCATACGTGTCGCGTACAGTTCCACGTAGAGCGATATTAAACGAGTGCCGGTGAACTTTTTACGCGTGAAAGGCGCGCCCTGGACAAATCGGGTGGCAGAAGGGGATTCGAGGAAGGAAACTTGCGGAAAACGAGCTCGTAAAATGTTGCGCGACAGCTGAACGTAAACGTCGTAAATTATTGCACAATGTTGTCAGAGAATGGTCCGAGAGCGATTCGCCTGCAACTTTAATAGCCGATACAGTGGTCTGAAAAACCGTTAGCGCATTCAGTTTCCTTATAAACAATAAAACGAGATATACCGGGTATATACTGCTCTTTCCTGAAGGGAACAGCGAGAGACGTATACAGAAGGCTATATTTTTAGACTTTTCGTCAGGCGATGGTCTCTGGTGGAGAAATTTTTGGAACGAAATTCGAAGATTCGGGGGTTTACGGATTTTAACTTCGAAATTTTGGAGTTTTTCAAGTATCGAGGTTAGTAGATCTTCGGAGATTTTTAGTTTCATCAATTTCGGTCATTCGAGAATTTGGGAGCTTTCGAACTTGGGAATTTGGGAGATTTGAGTCATTTAGGAAGCTGGGGGATTTCGAAGTTTGGCAATTTGGAAATACAGAATTTTGGAAACTTGGAATCTGAGAAATTATGTGATTTCGAAAATTGGGAATTCGGGGGATTTGGTGATTCCGGAACTTGGAAATGTTGAATTTTTGCAATTTGAAATTTGACAAGTATAGAATTTTAGCAATTTGAAATTTACGAAATTCAGGAATTTGGGAGGTGTAGTGATTTGGAAAATTGAGAATTTCGGTGATTTCGAATTTTGGGAGATTGAGAATTTCAGAGATTTGGGGATTTCGAAATTTGGGAGATTGGGAATTTGAGAAGTTCGGGGATTTCGAAATGTTAAAATTTGGAAATGTCGAATTTTGGCAATTTGGAACAAATTAGTTCCTTATCTTTGTGAAAATCAACGTGAATTTCAAAAAAGCCAACTTAACATTCTTTGCAACTTAAAATTATAAACTTGTTAAATGTTTTGACCGCTTTGGTAGGTTTAGTGTTAACGAAGAGGTTGTGGATGAATTTAAACACTAAATATCAATTATCCTCGATGAGATTACAGCGATCTCATTATTGATATCACTCGACTTTAAGCGCAGCGGCCGTCCATTAAGGTTTAAAAAATGGCGTGAATAAAATTGCTGCAAACAGGGAGAAAGATGTTCGATATCGCGAGGCTATCGGCGTTGATGCATCGTTCTTGATCCCCGATACAAAGATTCTTTGAGCGGAAAAAGTAAATCGGTCGAAAGTAACCGACCCAATGAACGATCCTCGCAAGACCGTTCTCGATTAAACGACAACCTGGAAGTCAATGGCAGACGTGGTTGGTCTCGTTGCTTCTTTCACGGTCTTCTACCTTTCCTTCCAGCAGATCTCGTCACTCATTAAACCGACGGATCCACGTGGCCACACACGGACTCGTTCATCCGTTGCTCTTCCCCCTTTTTTTTATGTCTTACGTTTCTAGATCCAAGAAACGTAACATGTGACATATAAGATCTTTCGTGGCTGGGTTGTTAAAGTTTAATACGGTTTTTCGTACCTTGGACGATCGCCAAACACAACGAAGTGCGCGAATTATCGAGCTTTCGAATTTTTTAACTTTCAAATTCGTAAATTTTTCAATTTTTGAGTTATCAAGTTCTCGAGCGTTCGGACGACAACATTTTTCATTTTCTGAGGTTCCAAGCTTATGTACTTCTAAATTTTCAAGCTTTCGGATTTTCTGCGTTTTTAAGTTTTCGAATTTATTAACTTTCAACTTTGTAAATTTTCTGGTTTGGGAATTATCAAATTTTCGAGCTTCCGAACGTTGAAGCTTTTCATTTTCTGAAGATCAAAGATTAAGAATTTCTAAATTTTCAAGCTTTCGAGTTTTATAATTTTCTGCATTTTTAAGTTTTCGAATTTGTTAACTTTCAAATTCGTAGATTCTACAGTTTCGGAATTATCAAAATTTCAAGCTTGCGAATTTTTTAATTTTCTACGTTTCTAAGTTTTCGAATTTGTTAATTTTCAACTTCGTAAATTTTCTAACTTTCTAGCTTTCGAACATTGAAATGTTTCATTTTTTAAAGTTCCAGATTTATTTGTATTCCAATTGTGAAATTTCTAAATTTTCATATATTGTCATGTCTGCAGATATTATTATATTGTTTTTATATTATTATTGTATTTGTATACTTTAAGTTTAGAAATATTACATTACAAATTATAAATATCAGGATATTATAAATTATCAATTTCTGAATGTTATGAATTATTAATTTCGGGATGTTGTAAATTATCAATTTCAGAATATTATAAATCATCAATTTCTTCTGTATTATACATTTAGAAATACAGAAATGTGATAATCTACGAATTTGATAACCTGTTAAAATGGAGGCACATAAATTTAAAAATGTTCTCAAATCGTCGAGTAATGTCTGACTTTCTAATTCCCCGTATCTAAGAATTCTCTGTACCCATTGCGTTCTAAGATCTAACGCGTGTCCTGCGACGCGTTAACCGGTGAACGTTAGATCGCCGCGAATAATGAGCTACCGGGTGGCTTTTAATTACGGACAGTCATTAAGCACACGTGTCTGCGGTCTGAAGAGCAACGAGCACACGGTAGCACCCTCCACGCGTCAGTTTACTTACCCGGTTCAGAAGTATTTTCGCAACAAACATACAAACACCTTGATCACTGTCTCGGTCCACAGTGGGGTCCTTTGAGACAACCATTATTTTTAGAACGATCCCTCTTTTAATGACTTTCCCCCTTTGAACAACCACTACGACCCTCTTCTTCTCCCTTCTGTTGATCTTGCGACCTGAACTTACGTGCGCTCGACCTACGCTCCACGATCGATAACAACGATTTCCTTTGCTGACGAGTTGCGTTCGCGTCGATTTATCGAGCATTATTTCGTACGCGACGGTGCACGTAATTTTATTGCGCGTTCGCAATTATGTTCGGATTTAGATTTACAGTAGGTCTACCGGAAAGTTCTGTTCGATAATTTCGTTTCAAGTTTGAACATGTATACGCATTCTCTTATGGAGCCACGTATGGCTAATTTCTTTATAACTGAGTTTGCAAACATGTGACCTTCGGAAGTAACTGCCACAAAGATATCTCGTGTCATTATTAATCCGATCATGAAACATGGGTTCTGACAAAGTTCATTCGTGGTGCTGCATGTTGTATGAATTCTAACAAGATAGAAATGCTATCGAAACGTGTCGAAATTTGATAAAAGTTGTTGGTGGGGATAGTGTTCCAGGCAGAACGTGAAATCCACAAAAAGAACAGCTATTTATTCCACCATCTCCGCAATTCGCAAACAACAAATCAGGACCAAGTGTCTGAAAAGCTAAATACAAATTTAATATTCCGATCTAAAATCCCGGTAACACGAAAATTTAGGGGTAATCAAATGATACTATTCTTTCCCGTGGAAGCGGACGAAATGAACCGTGGGAGGTGACTGAAAGGCAATAAATCCGGCGAACTCGTAATAGCGAACGGGCCAGTACGAGATTCGATTGCAAACGCATTTCCCTGGCAGGTTTCTTTGGTTGTTAATGAAATCGACGATTCAGTGTCCGTGGAAGAGACGGTCGTAAACGGTCGGATGATTTTTCAAGCTCGCTATCGAACGGGTTCGCGTTTAAATCCATCCCGTTGATGGGACAGGCGAAGAGCGCAACGAGAGGAAGAGCAAGTCGGTGCACGTTCGCGAGGCCGATCACGTACGCTTATCGATCGGCAGAAGCGGAAAGCAGCACCGTCTAAGTACGTGTGCACTTCTCTATCCTGGAACGTCCTTCCTAGATAGGGCTGACCTCGTTTATTCCGACGGAATTCGAGAAAAGAGCCAGTTAATTTGAATACCTGTTGCCCGGCAACGTGTTCGACTCGCTTACAGGAAGTCGCCGACGGGTTACACCCCTTTAATTTCATCCAGTATCGACACTGTTGCAGTTGTTGCATTTCAAGTAGGTTTTTATTTATGATGCACCAAGTGTATAATATATATGTGCGTCGCAGCGTCATCGACATTAAGGGACGTTTAAACAACGCGTGGAACCGGTAGATGGTATCCATATTCCTCCAGATATTTACCAGGTGTATGCATAAGTTTTTTCCGTTTTTTTTTTTGTTGATAGAGAAGACACGTAACTTTTAAGGGTGTAGACATTATTATACAGTCGTGGACAAAATTAAGTAGACAGGTATCATAAATAACAAAAGGTAAATTTAATTAACTAATAATGCCCATAAATCAAAACTTTATTGCACAATTATATACATTAAATAAATGTTTTTTCGAGCCTACAAAAATATCTCACGTTCCAAATTGAAAATTTATTTACAACATTGTAACGAAACAAAACATTTTTTACATTTCTGCAATGTCCACTTAATTTTGTCCAGGAATGTAGATCTTAGAAAGTGTAGAATATCGAAGGTTGAACATAACAGCAATAAAAAACCAGGAACTTCATTTAATGATTTTGCCAATTACTGTTGAGTTTGAGTTGGGTCATCAAGCTTTTAGGTTAGATCTAAGGATTTGGGAGACCAAGAATTTATTAGGGCTTCAAGAAAGAATTCATTGAGATCCAGAGACTTCGGTGTCTAGCAATTTTACGATTTATACGTAAGCAAATCTAGGAATTTGGGAAACAGATTTAGATATTTAGACATATCCAAGAATTTGAGGGTCTATTTGTTTGAGAATCGATGAATTCGGAGATACAGGGATTTGAAAATCAAGATATTTGTGAACTTAGGAATTCTGGGAATCTAGGGATTTGTGAGCTTAGGAATTTCGGGAACTGCATAGTAGAAAATCCCGAAATTTTGAAATTTCAGAATTTGAACATGTGAGAACATGTGAATCCAGGTATTTGGAGATCGACTCGTACGAGAATGTAGGAATTTGGGGATATAGGGATTTGTAAATCTAGATATTTGTGCACTTAGAAACTCTGGGAATCTAGGGATTTGGGGACCTAAGCATTTTTGGATCCATTTAGAAGGAAAGCTAGTAGTTCAGGAATGTTGTGATTTGAACATATGAGAATATGTGAATTCACGAATTTGGACATCTACTCGTACTGGAACCTAGGGGTTTAGAAATCTAGATATTTGTGCACTTAAGCATTCTAGAAATCTAGGGATGAGTGAAAAAACTTAGGAAACTCTTACACTTGGTTCCTCTCTTTAACGCTTTATTATAGATTACAACTAGTTCACGCGAAGATGTTGCTTTTTTTGGGCTCTGGTCAAAACTGCTTGCTCAAAAGGGTCGAGTGACTTTATGTTTCTTGGTTTGTAGCTATTGATGGGTGAAGAGTGGACAGAGTGACTAACAAAGTACGAGTAGTGTTATATACAACTTCAAAGTTTAACACGGACGGCTACTGCATATGCAGTATATTCGGGTTGTTTTAGTTGTACAAAACTCGTTATACGAAACGGCATTTTTTATATTTTTTCTGTTTACTCATAAGATGTATCAAAGTCTTCTTGTCCAATTTTATCTATCAAATATTAAAGTTGCATTGACGGTGGGTACTCGTATGCGAATGTACGCCGTCGGCGAACGTGTTAAGGGATTCGGATGACGTGTTCTTAGATGTGGCTGTCGTCACAAATTCGTCGTTATTTCTGTATCCGCGGACCGCGTCTCGAGAATCAACTGGCCCGTGAAAGCAATCGACATAATCCGCGAGATGATACACGAATCCGTCGGACAAAAACGAGAAACGAAGAATCGCGATTTTGTGGAATCCGTGATGCGAGCAACGAGTGACGCGTCGGCGTCGTTCGCGATGAAGTTCGAAAGACGTCGACGGTAGAATAGGGTCGGTGTCCCTGGGATTTAACGAAGAATAAGTAAGGATCGAATTTAACGAGCTTCCGGTTTACTGGCTTCTCGGTTCGATCGTTGCGTAAATAGGTCGTGTCTGAAGTGTAACCGAGGTCAAGCGTTTCTGAAGCGGAGGCAGAGCTCGAGAGAAAACCGGTGCCGCTTGGTCCTTTTTGTTCCCTCTTTCTCTTCCATGCAAAGACGGGAAGAGAAAGCTCGTTCGCGTGTACCTTTGTTCCCGTTGCTGGAACCAAGGGAAGAACCGAGGGCACAGCCGCAATTGGGAAATCGTGTTTCCACGCGAAAATGTTTGCCGGCCGTGTGAACTTACTGCTGGCTATTAACCCGTTCGCTCTTTGGGGCACGATGGGTCTCAGAATGTCTCCATTTTTGATACATGTGGTGGGTCATTTTTGGTCGGTCATATTCTTTTATATTTATTGCAGGTGTTGTAAAATAATATAGATACCCCAATCCAACTATTCAATATTTATCTCATTCTTAAATCCGATTCATACTGTCAATACTCGTCCCTAGATCATCCTCAACCTTGTCTTCCGCGTCACTCTTGAACTCCGGTCTTACAAATTTCAAATCCCTCCGCCACTCTTCCAAGAATTATTTATGTATATGGATTTTCCAAACCAACAGTTAGATTTTCTTTCATAGAGCGAACTCTCGTACAGCGTGTCACCCAGAAACGAAACAGAAGAAGTTTAGAAAATTTAGAAATTCTGGAACTCATACCTGTAGAAATCACATCTAGGAATTCCTGTTTCCAGAAATGTGAAAATTTTGGAAGTTGTACTTGTAGAACGTCAAAAATGTAGAAATTCATGCTTGTAAAAATTTGGAAATTCAGAATTCATATATTTCAAATCAAGGAATTATTTACAATTCCTTATAATTACAATTATTCATAACCAAAGAATTATCAATATATACCTTTAATAATCATTTTTTCGATCCTTTTGCTCATCCATTTTCATCGTTCCGATTTGTTTACCCGTCTTTCTTTCGCGCGTTTCGATATGACTATCCTTAAACTCCCAAATCGTTAATATTTTTCGGAAACTGAACGTGCATGAACGGTTCTGGTATTCACGGACCTGAAATTTCAGCGTATTTCGAGGGGAAAAAATGAGAATTTCAGGAAGTAGAATGAAAACGAAGCTCGGGACGGCTGGTTTCACGTGTCTCATTTCTCAGGTCTCATTCAAAATCGCGTGCCGTGACATCTCGACGACATTTATCCCAGTAAATTACACGCAATTACCGTTGCTCAAGTTGTCGCTGTTCTCGACTCAACGGGGAACGCTCCTATGCTAATTGCAACATCTTACCGGGCTCATTTTGTCTTCTTGCGTTCGTTTTTCCATACGTGCGAAGTGGCCCGTTTTTCTGCGAAATAATCATGATCGAGCGAACAAATGCACCGTTCGCTTCGCAATTAATGCTTTCATTATTATCCGCACCTATCTGTTTAACATATAATACGTATCACAGAGATACGCGTATTATAACTGTGTATACATCTCTATGCATTAGTATTTATTTCTCCTTGGTATATTTTTCCATCTCATTTATCGACAGTTGTTCAAACCCTTCACTGAAATCACTTAATGTACCACCGAGTCTCAGAAAGTACAAGCGAAGAAATTATAAATTCGTTATCATCTGTAATTTAAATAATACAGACTTATATCTCATTTATTTTTTCATTTAATTTTATATTAATTTCAAAGAAAGATTCATTTATACATTATATATGTATTTATAAAGAGAGGTCGATTGATTTTTATTTTATAGTATTTGTCAAGGGAGATTGGTTAATTTTTATTTTTATTTATAGAGGAAGTTTGATTGATTTTTGTTTTATATTCGTAAAGGGAGATTGGTTGATTTTAATTTTGTTATATTTGTATAGGAATGTGGATTGATTTTTATTTTTTTTATATTTGTAAAGGGAGCTTGATCGATTTTTATTTTCCTATATTTGTAAAGAAGGAAGATATTTATTTTGCTATATTCGTGAACGAAGATTATTTTTATTTTTTTATACTTGTAGGGAAAGGTTGATTGATTTTTAATTTTTTTTATATTTGTAAAGGGAGATTAATCGGTTTTTATTTTGTTATATTTGTAGAGGAAGGTTGATTGATTTTTATTTTTTTTGTATTTGTAAAGGGAGCTTGATTGGTTTTTATTTTGTTATATTTGTAGGGGAAGGTTGATTGATACTTATTTCGTTACATTATGAAGGTTGATTGCGTGATCGATTAATGGATGCGGAATAAAAAAAAAATAACGGAGAGGAGCGATCGATCGTGCAGACGGAATAAATCAGAGACTCAACGTTGCTTTCTTTTCTCCGCAATAAATTACCGCATTATCGAGGATAGCGTGTATCCCGTGCCTGCGATAAACCAAAAATCCCTAGGGTGGGCAGCCAGGGCGCGGAACGTCGCGATTATACACACGACTACAACCGCGTTGTCACGTATCACGTCCTTTCACGGCGTTATCTCGATCCGACATTTCCCAATGCGCATAAATGCACCATTGCATCGACTATATTCAGCCTGTGCAGCCGTGGAATTGCACAGCAATCCACTTGATGGGTCACGCGTGTCTGCGGAAAAATAAAACGGCGACGAATAAAAATTGTATCGGGCGTGGAAAAATTCATCGGTTATTCGGAGAATCGTTGTCGATCGGTGTTACGTAACGTTTTTCAACTAGTATCTTACTGCACTCGATATTTATTTATTGCCTTTAACGAGGCGAAGCGTTTTCGGTACTTTGTATTTTGCACTTACTAATTTCTGTATTTTGTATCTTGCAATTACTAATTTTTGTATTTTGTATTTTGTATTTACAAATTCTGTGAATTTTGTGTTTTATACTTATTGATTTTTATATTTCGTGCGTTATACTTTGTCTATTTTTATATTTTATAGTAGTATCTAAATTTTTAAACTCCTAAAATTGGAAATTTCATGTTTTTCTATATTTCTGAATTATTGAATTTCTAAATTCTGAATTAAAATATTTTCAAAGCATTAAGTTTTTAAATGATTAAATTTCTACATTTTTAGATTTTGTAATTTCATAGTTTTCAAGTTTCCTTATTTCCATATTTATATATTTCGGAAACACTTAAATTTGCAAATTTGTAAATTTTTTAATTTGAACATATGAAATTCCTGTATTCCTACATTTCTAACTTCTTAACTATCCAAATTTGCGATTGTGCACGTGTTCAAGCTCACAAATTGATATTCCTAAACACAAAATTTTATATTCCCAAATTTGATATTTTATAATTCTAAATTAACAACCTTGAAAATTGATACCCAGCGAGATTAGAAATCTCGAAAATTTCAAATCCCCATTCGAGTCTCCAAACTCCCACCTGTCCGTATTTCCGCTAAAAAAGTCGAACTTCCGATCGTTGCTTCCCGCGATAGAATTATTTACTCGGTTCTCAAATTTCCCACCAGAAATCGATGCCTGCACGACTCAGCGGGACGGATAACTCTCGGTGTAACTAAATTCAGCAATTGTGTGATCATGTTCCACGGTGTTTGCGCCACTTCAATCGTTAGGCGCGTAAACACGTCTATAACGATTAAAGGGTTAATCGTTCAACGGTGACGATTCGCAGGAGTAGCTTGGATATATCAAGCTCGAGGTCGATACCTACAATGTCAGCTAAATTTTCCGTCGGATTTGCCTTTGGATCCAACGAAACACGATCGTTTTGCATTCGATTGGTGGCGAAACCGCCACATCCGCCACGGAACACCGCGTGCTTTTGACAGCACACTGACGTCAACCAATTGAAATAACGAACGGGTGCTTATAGCGCCTCGTTCTATTATGCAGTCTGCTTCGCTTGCTCTGTTTTTCTCAAACCCTTTCTCCACAACCATCTTCCTTCCGCTATTTTGTCCATTGCCTACGCTGACATGTTCTGTTCACAGGATAAAATTAACATTAGACCTATCAGTGCGTGGCATTCATTTAACACTAGATTTACGGAACCCGTGAAAATGACAGATCTTACATTTCTTGTTTTGATTACGAAAATTATTCAAAAGTTTATGTCAAAATAATAAATTCACCTTCATCGATATAAAGAATCTTTCTTTTTCAATTCAAACATAAGTGGTCATTAAACGACCGTAAATCTAGTGTTAACCCTTTGCGCACGCCGATATTTTTACTGGTAACGGACAGCAAACTATAAAGCTTTTTGGTCGAGAAGTTTGATGAATTCTGTCGAAGTTATTATCTCTCTATCATTAATCGCCGCTATTAGCTGTTTCATTATATTTGTACATCGTATGTACAATACTATAATATTTAGTTGAAAAATACCTGTTTCCAATTGCTGTAGTATAAAAAGTAAATGGTCATGGAATTTGAGGATTTGGTCATTTGAAAATTTGAGTAATTGAAAATACAAAGGCCCGAAGCTTCGAAAATTTTAGAATTTGAACATATAGAAATCCAAAAATTTCGAAATTTGAATACTTGAGATTTACAAAATGGATACTTAGAAATTTTGAAATTTACGAATGTGTGTATGTGGAAATTTAGAAACTTGTGAATTGAGTACTTGAAAATTTAAGAATCGATGAGTACAAAGTTTCAGAAATTCTAAACTTTGAGAACTTCGAGATCCTGAGATTTGGTGGTTTAAGAAATCTAAGAAGCAGAAAATTTACAAATCTGTGTATCCTAAAATCCAAATAAAATCTGTCTAAAATCTCGGTAGAAATCGAAAAATTTCTTCCCACCTCATTAATCTCAAATTAAACATGATATTTCTGTTCGGTATTAACCACAAAAATTTCATCAAAAATATGAACGTATCATACGTCCATATCTATAAATTAATTCGAGTGATTCGCATAATAATGATGAAAAAGGAGACGAAATGTCAGTAAAACAAATCCTTCCTCCGTCATAATAGTAATCGGATAAATTGCACAAATTCGTCCGACGGTTTTTCTCGCGAGCAGCTCGAAAGCGGATTTCCGACTTTAAAGAAGCTCAGCGATAATCTTTTACTTGATCGACGATGTCGTGAGTCGGTGAATGAAAAACCCTGACGAAAAATCCGTCCGCAAAGTGACGAATTGCCCCCGATACGGACCCTCTTACCGCGTTTCCTAGGGGAATTTCTTCGTGCGAACCTTACCCTTTAACCTCCCTTTATTCGCCCTAAACGCCGTGCCGTGTCACGGGGCACGTTCTATCTTCGTGGTACACGGGTCATGGTATCTCGGTGTAAACAGCGCACCAACAACCAGATTTATCGGATCAGCCGTTCTAGATGAAATTCCATTATTTATCGTGGCGGCGAAGCGGTGGTCGAGTTTCCTCGTTTATTCCTTTCCAAACAGTCGAACCGTTTACGTGTAGCCGCAGGAAATATCGATACGCGGCCAGTATCGATCCGACTCGACCATTCACCGACGAACATCGCCGTCGCAAATTTTCCGACGAATTTTCTATCGGTTGTTTCTAATCAAATTGTAGCTACGATATTTTTCAAATCGAACCTGGATTTCGTATACTTAATCGCGTGCAACGGGATGGAAATATTGGTCATATTTACAGAGATATTCAAATATATGAGGTTATTACTGAATGTAAGTGAACCCTTTGCGGTCCTTAATTTCTTTTACCTACAGCTCCTTAATTAATTTACAAAATAGATGAAGAAGTGGGTTTACAATGAAACGTATTCTAATAATGCAGATTGCTTAACAAATATATTTCTAATTTGTTACAAGTGGCAAAGAAATGAAAACGTCTTGAATCAATCTATTTATCCGAATAATTTCTGCAATCGAAGAGAAATGCCATGTCGAGCCACACTCGACATAGGACCGCAAAGGGTTAAGATATTTTTGCGTGTATTCACTGTTATCCGATTATAAATAATTGTGATTATGTCGATAAATGTAGTTAGTGGATATAGGCCCGTATTAAAAAATTTTCTACAAAGGCTATATCTTTATTCACCTTATCAGAGTTTGTATTTTATTCGTCTTATTTGAGCTTGCATGTTTGTTCATCTTATTTAAGCTTATATCTTTGTTCATCTTATCTGAGCCTGCAGCTTTGTTCATCTTATTTGAGTTTATATCTTTGTTTGTCTTATATGAGTTTGTATTTTGTTCATCTCATCTGATTTCCTGTCTATGTTCATCTTATTTGAAATTATATCTTCATTCATCTCATCTGAGCTTGTATCATTGTTCATCTTATTTGAGTTTATATCTTTGTTCATCTGATCTAAGTTTGCATCTTTGTTAATCTTATTTGAGCTTATATCTTTGATCGTCTTATTTGAGTTTGTATTTTGTTCATATCATCTAAGTTTGCATCTTTGTTCATCTTATTTGAGGTGATATCTTTTTTCATCTTATCTGAGTTTGTATTTTATTCGTCTTATTTGAGCTTGCATGTTTGTTCATCTTATTTGAGCTTATATCTTTGTTCATCTTGTCTGAACATGTATCTTTGTTCAACTTATCCGAGCTCGTATCGTACATATTTTGGCAGCAGGTTTTAACCCAAACACGTTGTAGATATCCCCTACAAGAGTTACATGGTAAAAACACGTAACAGACTTTTTTACAACGCGTGAGGATAAAAGCGGAAGTCCATATTTACATCTGTTCCATCGCATGTAAGCGTATTAGACGTATACAAAGTATACATTGAACTCCTGGAATTAATTAAAATTGAACAGCTCGTAAATCGAATTCCAAAGTAATCCGTAAAGGACCATAATTCACATGGGCGACCAGTATTGTAGATCACCGGATAGTTAGCTACAGCATTCAACGGGTGAATCGATTCGGAAAGTGACTCGATTTCTCATTTTCCGGTCAACTATACAAGTCACTATTCAATTCCGCGACCCACGCAACCGGCACAATGGGCGCACATGGTGTCGGCTGGCAGGTGAACGGAATTGAACATCTCCTGCTATAAATAACAGAATTTCATCTTTGATCACGGTAGCAGCCTTTACCTCGAACGGAGGTATCTCCGACAAAAAGGACGACACAAAGGAGCGTGGTTTTACGTGAGCTTATAAGAACGCTGTTGGCGAAAAGTGGCAGACGCTGCGAAAAGAATTTACGACCTTCCCGGCGAAGTGGAAGCCGTCACACGTTGAAGGCAACGATGAAGAACGTTCGATCTTTTCGGCCGAAAATACCAAAATCGTGAAACGGGGTACAAGTTCGCTCGAATCGAACAGAATGATCGATTATCGCGCGGAATTTTTTGCAAAAATATGATACACGTATCAATAATTGCGAATGTTACTTGAAATTGTGCGAAGGAACAAGTTTTGTATATTCGATGAAATATTAGGGATCTTAACGGATTTGAGTGTCTAGGGA
The DNA here is from genome assembly GCA_947623535.1 of Coelioxys conoideus. Lineage (NCBI taxonomy): Eukaryota > Metazoa > Arthropoda > Insecta > Hymenoptera > Megachilidae > Coelioxys > Coelioxys conoideus. Next base: position 11,983,197 of record OX392457.1, on the reverse strand, counting down.
CGGAGAGATTTGGAGATGCGTGGATGTAGGAATATTGAGATATGGAAATATGGGGAATAAATTATTGAGGGTGTTAGGGATGTGGATATGTAGAGGGATGTAAGGATTTAGAGATCTGGAAATATAGCGACCTTGGGGTGCAGGGATCTGGGGATATAGGAATTTGGAAGTGTTCATATTGGGTTGTTCGGAAAGTAATTTTGTTTTTTTTTTTTCTTTTTTATGAAAATGAGAGACAATTTTCATCGGATATTTTTTTTCTTGCTTAAACAGCATTTTTAAAAAAGTAGAATATTTCGAAAATGCTGTTTTTCACTTTGCATATTTGATATCAGCCACAAACTACTACGTGGAATCGATCGAACTTTTTCATAAGCAAGCCTGTTGGGGAAGAAACGGAATCACTTTCCCAACAACATAATATATTCCTGAAGCCCTGTCAGTGGTTGCAAGGATGTGGGGATATATGAAATTACGTTTGTAGGAATTTGGGAAGGTTGGCATGTGGATATACAGAGTAATTTGAGGATTTCGGGATCTGGAAATATGGGAATCTGGAGATATAGAAATCTAGGGATATAGCGATGTGGAAATATAGGAATATAGGGATATAGCAATTTAGAAATATAGGAATATAGGGATATAGCTAACTACAAATGTAGGAATCTAGAAATACAGGAATCTAAAAATGTAAGGACGAGGTGATATACTGATCTAGAAATTTAGTAATTTGAGAATATTACGATTTTGAAATATAGGAGTGTAGAGTTATAAGAATGTGACGAGATAGAAATCTAGGAATGTAAGAATGTAGGAATATAGAGATTTGAAGATGTAGGGAAATGGAAATATAAGGATTTTTATATATAACAATCTGAAAATATAGAAATGTGTGATCTAGGGATCTAGGGATGTACTGGATGTAGTGAAAGTCTGCTGATATAAATATGAATGCAAGTACACAAGAATCCAGAGATATTTCTACTCTCCATAATCACTCATTATTAAAATCCCATATTGATATTCGTACATTACAATCCTAATTGTCTATTTACGTCACATCAGTACCCCGTTTAAACAACTCGTAAACACGTCTCTAAAACACTCGATGATAAACGAATATCGTTTTTTAAACTTCCCGCAATAGGTGCGCGCGCATACACCAGCACCGCGCGAAATACAAACTTAACTCGCGCGAACAGTCCCGATAGTCGAGCTCTCAAATTAAAAGCGAAGACGACGAATGTTGGTATTCCGACGCCACATCGACATCGGCCAGTCCCTTTATAACCAGCTAATGACACGTCTGGTGTTATTTAAAGGCGACGAGTTCTGGAAACTTTTGAACTTTGGTCGGTTAGGTCGGGACACACGAGGCGTCCACAAACGGGGAAGATGAATACAGGGGCGTGCCCTCGAAGACGTATAAGCTGCTAAAGCGAGGCCGGCTCGAGCATACTTGATTCGGGGCAAGCCGGTGTTGGTAGGTGACGGATATAGCCGGAGTATTTCAGAAACGTGACGTTGATGTGACAGGGCCGTGGCCGCGCTTGTTGGTTGCTGTTTATACAGTGCATTGGCCACCAATTAATTTCGGATATTTATGCAGGATGCTTAGCTTGTAGGATCAGACCCGGTTCAATCCATCGGGAATTCTCCTTTCCTTTGCACGTCGAGTCTCTTGTTTGGTTTCGGAACGGGTCTTCCCCGTGGGCTGAGTGTTATATCACGGAATTGTGCTGGTCGTTTCGTAAACTGCGAGGCTGTTTGTTGTTGCCATGAATTAGTAAGAACGTTAATGGGCAGATGAAGCACACGCCAAAGAGATCGCGTGGGCTACGATGTGTATGGCGCGGTGTTTGTTTTGAGACCGCGGGAGAGACATTTGGCTTCGTTTTTGACGTTCGATGGGTGCAAAATGAGAAGCACGGAAATTTTAGGAGTTCAGGCATCTTGTGGATCACAGATTTAGGAGTTAGGTAGGTTGGTAATGTTGTTGAGAAAAGATTTAGGTGGTAGGTAGGTTGGTAATTTCGTTGGTCAATAATTTAGGAGCTAAAATTGGAATTTTGGACTTCCTGGGAATCGAAAGTTTGATGCTCCGGAATAGTTAGTTCTCAATCTTAAAATTGACGAGTAATCATTTTTCGATCGAGAAATTGATGAGTAGTTATATTTCGATCAATGAATAGGTGAGTCATTTATTTTTTAATTGAAACTGAAGGAAAAGAAGTAAATAGTCACGTAATTTAAGGATTCAGTCGTTAGAAGATTTGAAAATTTGAGTTATTGAAAAAACGAACTAAGACTTCGAAAGTTTTCGAATTTGAGTACTTGGAAATTTAGAAATCTATGAATTTAAATACTTAGAAATTTCAAAACTTATGAACAAGAATACTTGGAAATTTAGAAATTTATGAATATGAATACTTGGAAATTTAGGAATCTATAAATATGAATACTTGGAAATTTAGAAATTTATGAATATGAATACTTGGAAATTCAGAAATCTATGAATTCGAGGTTTCAGAAATTCTAAGTTTTTTTGAAATTGAAATATCGGAGTTTCAGTGAGTTGAAAGTTTGATGTTCGGGAAATTTGATAATTCCAAAATCCGTAAAGTCGATAATTTGGACGATTCCACACAAAATTTTTGTGGTTAATAGTAATGCAAAATTTAGATATTTGTTGATTACTGAGAACTTACAAATTTAGAAATTAAATAATTTCGATCTACCTAACACTCAAATAAATAAAATGCACGAATGTACCAATTCCGAATGTTAAAATCACAAAAACCTAATAATATAAAAATCACAAGTTCTCAGATATTAAATTCAGATCATATCATTCAGATCACCATCCACAATTACCAAATTAATATATTCCGATAATATCAAATCGCCATAAACTCTATCCTCGATCAATTAACTCTTGACTCGCCTCTTTCCCGACTAATCACGTCGTTTCTCGTAAAGTCTCGCGAAAAACTTCTTCTCCATTCAGAATTACCAAAAGTCCGAACGTCGCGCTTGAAATTTCCACGATTTCTTATCTTTACGAGCACTTGGGTGCTCTCGATTCAGGAAGAGGTCGTTTTCCGGCGCAAGAACGTGTAACAAGAAGAAAAGAGTGTCCCGGAACCCGATAGTCGGTGGAAATTGTCGGGAAACGTGAAACGCTGACCAGCAGCATGTTAATCGAGCAACACAATGGCGGTGATCGAGGGGGATTTCGCTATTTCCAGGATGACCTATATCGGTCCAACGATTTTCTCCGGCCAACACCTCACGATTCATCCTGGTTCGCACCAGCTTCACTCGGACTGGCCTAAAGCCAGACGAATTCGAGCTTTTCTCGATACGGTACACGTCGGTTTCGTCTTTCTAAGGATAGACATCAAAGGAGATAGATAATAGGATCGCTCGGGAGTAACGCTTTCTACGTTTTGTTTGTGCTCGAACATCCTTCCTGTCGACGCTAATTGGCTGTACAGATATTATTTCTTAGTTAGGTGACCGGTTTCGGGGTTATTTATACCGTGCTTTGATTGCCAGCAATTTTCGGATATCCATTTCTCATAGGCTATGATGCAGCATCGCATTTTGACCGATGACTATCGATTTGACGCTGTTAAAGGGTAATTGGAGTTTACGTTTCTATTTTTCAATTTTAAGGTTTCAAATTTATTGATTAATGTGAGTTTTTATGTCGACGAACTTTCGTGTTTGTTGTTTGTATTAAATTTGAGAAGTTTCGTAATTTGAAATTTTGGTGTACGATTTCACTAAATTTGTAGTCACAGGGTTTTGTACCACTATATTTAAAAATTTGGAACTTTCAAAGTTTGATGATTTGAAAATTAGAAAATTTTATACTTATTTTAATTAGAACGTTTTATACGTATTTTAATTAGAACGTTTTATATGTATTTTAATTAGAACATTTGATATTTATTTTAATTAGAACGTTTGATATTTATTTCAATTAGAATATTTGATATTTATTTTAATCAGAACGTTTGATATTCATATGTATATTTTCGGTTCAGGATTACCGAATTCGAAATATCAGTCTTATTAACTTTCAAACTTAATTTCTGTATAAATATGTAGTATTATACAATCGATATTTGAACACATCGAAACAAACAATATCAACGGTCGATAACAAAAAATTTATCAAACTTTTCAGCCAAAAGTTTTTACAGTTGTCATTAGTCAACGATAAAAACGCTCTATGGCGCGAAAGGGTTAATATTTTTGGAAACCAGTCGGTCCTGGAATCTCCTTGTGAGCCGAGTGGAAACCGGGCTGGTCCCAATTGGGAGTAGCAATAAAATCGCTTTAATCTACCGAGGGACACGTTTCTGCTCGATTTCCGTGGCGTGTCAGTTCCGTTCTGTTAAATTGACTTTGCGATGCCTCGGGACGCCTTGCATTCGACGGCATATCGTTTCCTGTTACGTCTGTTTCTACGAGGATCGCTCATTTCGGACGGATGGATGCTCGATACTGTCCTGTTTATTTGCGAACCGATTCGATTCCGCTGTTCAATTCCGAATCGCTTACATGCTCGTTCTGGAAACTCTTGAAACCCTCCATCATTCTATTCGCTGGACCATCGCGAACTCCATTTGTCCGGACAAGTTAATGCACCATTCCCATTACATATGTCGCACTATTTACACGGTTCTTTACTCACGCGATTTATTATTTACGGGGTACTTTATTTACATGATTTCGGTTTTACACGGTTTTTAACAGCGAACCTACATTGGATACATTTACACGGTTTTTCGATGTGAATCTACATTGAGTACACGCGAGTGGTAGAGTAAATTGCAAACATGCACCACCTCCAAAACGATATTTTGGAAGTTTGATTACTTTGCAGCAAATGAGATTATAATGGGAAGTTATTGACGGTAACAAACTGTAACACCTCTCTTGTACAAAAAACGACATTTTGATACTTCCCATGCATACATTAATAATAAATTAAAATAGGTTTAATAAATGGACTAGTTTTATGGAAGCGGTTTTAATATGTACTAATTTAATAGAGATAGATTTAATACCTCTGTTGTACAAACAAGGACATTTTGATACTCGCTATCGATGCATATATTAACAATGAATAAAACTAGTTTTAATGAATATACTAGTTTAACAGAAATGGTTGTAATATGGACCGACTTAATAGAAACAAATTTAATATGTTTGGTTATCCATGTTTACCGCGACAGCGAATGTGTCAATAAACGAAATGCTTCGCCTCACATTTCAGATTTTTACATATTTTAAATCAACAGTAATATAATTTGACACCAAATATATTATTCAGAATTAAAATTGTGAGCTGTTCAAGGCTTGCCGCGTATAAAACGTAATTTCATTTTGCAAATGTGTTTGACGAAACGAAATCCTTATTTTACATGATATTAATGCATTCACTGCGTTGCACATTTCAACATTCGTTATCGATGAAACTGATTTTCACTAGATACAGAAAGTTTTTTTGGAAATCAAACAAATACATTTTTGATCTCTAAATTTGTGCAACTCCAAAAGTTTTGAGAATTTTCAACTTCCTGAATTGTTAAATTTTCAAATCCGCAAATTGTTGAATTCCAAAAGTTTTGAGAATTTTCAACTTTCTAGATTGTTAAATTTTCAAATCCACAAATTTTTTGTTAAAAAATTGTAGAAACTCCCAATGTGCTTAATTTCACAAATTTTAGAATTCTCAAACTGTTAATTTTCCAAAATTTTAAAATCCTCAAATTGTCAAATTTCCAAATCCCAGAATTGTTGAATTTCCAAAATAGCCAAATTCCTCAATCGTTATGTTTCAAGAATTTCCAAAACCTCTATATGTTTGACTTCAAAAATTTCAGAATTCTCAAATTGTACATTTTTAAGAATATTAAAATCACCAAATTGTTAAACTTCGAAATCTCAGAAATCGCTGAATTTCAAAAATTCCGAAATTCTTCGAATGTTAAGTTTTTAGAATTACGAAACCTTCAATTGTCGAATTTTCAAATCTTCAATTTCTTCAATTTCAAAAATTTCGAAATTTGCAAATTGTCGAGTTTCAAGAACCTTCGTATTCCAGAATTGTTAAGCTTCAAGAACCCCCAAATTGTCAAATTGTTAAATTTCAATGACCTCCAAATTCCCAAATTGTTAAATTTCAACAACCTCCAAATTCTCAAATTGTTAAATTTCAACAACTTCCGAATTCCCAAATTGCCAAATTTCAAATCTTCCAACATAACCAGCGTTTGCAAAATTTAACAATCTCGAAGTTGTCGAATTTCGGAAATTCGCAAATGTTAGAAAGGTCAAATTTTCCAACATTTGAGTAAACAAAGACAAGACAGCGAGTTTTCTTTTGCTATGAATCTGTACGCAGAGTGTCGACGTCCGACTCGACGTCGATTCGCACAGCAACTGGTGGTGTGCTGTTTTCCACTGGGCACTTCCACTTACAAATGGCCACCAAGTTCGGTGATTAACCCACATACAGACGGAACAATGGTGACTAACGAAGATTTGCAGAAATCGTTCCTGACCTCGTTCATACCCAACGATAATTGATTTACTGCGAGCACCGGTTACTGTTCCTCCTTCTTGGAACATGTGGCATTAAAGGATGGAGAAAAATGGGCTATTTGAGGATATAATTGTGAGATTCGCGAACGTGCTTCTCCTCATAGAGCAGGGTCTTATGTTTTACGAGAACGAAGGATAAGTGTGTCATTAAAAGGGCTTACAATTAGTTACAGTGTTCGAGAACGCTCCGAGTTTCTTACATCCAATTATTTAGTTTCTATCTACTTTTGAGTTATAGCGTGCTAAATTTCGATATTTTCTTGTCTTGTAACTTTCGTATTATCAATGATGGCATTTCTCAGTTTTCGAGATAACAATTTCTCGAGTTTTTGTATTTCTGAATTGTTACATTTTAAGATTTCTGGAGTCGCGAATGATCAAATCTTGAAATTTTTAAACTCTCGGATTCTAAAATTTGTAAGTCGTCAAATTGTCGAATTTTTTCGTTTTTGAGGTACAAACATTGCTCACTTTAATATGGTTCTAAGCCTCCACAATTTCTAGACTTTCTGCTTTCAGAATTTCTAACTTACAAAATTTTCAAGTTTCTGTGTTTACGAATGCCTAAATCTCTATGTTCTCAAATTTTGAAGATTTTCTCAATTGTCGTGGTTCCAAATTTTTAAAATTTCGCAATTTCCAAATTCAGATTCCCCTAATTTCACATTTTGCAAATTCCTAAATTTCCCAAATCTTTAGATTTACAAATTCCTGAATTCCCGAATTTTTAAGTCTCCAATTTCTAAATCCAAATTTCCAGATTTTCAAGTTCCAATGTTTTCAAACTTCTACATTTCACATTACTATCTTTCCAAATTTTCATATTTCCAGGTTCCAATGTTTTCAAATTCCCACTATCTTTCCAAATTTCCAGATTTTCAAGTTCCAATGTTCTCAAATTCCCACATTTCGCGTTACTATCTTTCCAAATTTCCAAATCTTCTGCATTTTCTATTCCACGAATTTCGAAGTGTCCGAGTTCTCCGATTTTTAATTTCTCAAATTTCGTTGTTTCCACATTCCCAAAAATTCCAAATTCCCCAGTCTGCAAATTTGCGAATTCTAAAATTTTCATATCACCAAAATTTCGCTTCCCACATTTCTCAATTTCTCAATTTCCTGTTCTCAAATTTTGCAAATTCTCCGAATTCGTAACTTTCCGAGCAGCATAATTTCTGAGCATGCGAACATACGTCAAATCATCTCGACACACGCGATTCACGCTCGATCGCCCTTCGACCGTTGAACGGGTTCCCAATTTGGCCAGCATCGACCTAAACGTTAATATTCGCATTGATGCGGCCGCTAAATTTTTTCGATTCAATATTCATGAGCTCCGACTGGCCGATGTCCCATTGTTTTATCAGCATCGTATAAAATGGTGGCTAACGTACCGTTCCTGGGGGTGGGTGACATCCGAAACGTTTTCACGCATTTTCGCGCTCGGAAAAACAGCAACATTTCGGGCCATCGGATTTCATCGAACGCGAAAAAACGTGATCTCGCTTCGGGAACGATAAAAACGCGTCGGTAAACATTTTAATGAACTGCAGGTTAATCGATTCGGGGCCGTCACGCCGCGGGGCCAATTATAAACTCAATCTCTGACTGACGTTGCGAAAATTGGATTCCCGGGCTCGTTTGCAAAATTACGTTTCCCTTCTTATTCAAATTTTTCCCGTTTCGCCAACGACGCCGATACACTTGCGTCGAACAGCTCTTGCTCCTCGAATAACCGTTTCGAGATTAGTTTGTCGTCGGATAAATGTCGTATCGACACCCGATACTAACGTTTTAACTCCCCTTAGGGTGTTTTTCGACTATTCGTGAAGGATAATCCTTTCCTTTTGGAATACTTGTTTATAATTTGGACCGGATCTAAAACAAAGGTCTAAGACATTGAAAGTTTTCGAATTTGTGTACTCGGAAGTTTATAAATCTTTGGATTTGAGTATTCGGAAATTTATAAATCTATGGATTTGAGTACTTGGGAATTTATAAATCTATGAATTTGAGTACTTGGAAATTTATAAATCTATGGATTTGAGTACTTGGGAATTTATAAATCTATGAATTCGAATACTTAGAAATTTCGAAACTTATGAACATGATTACTTGGAAATTTAGAAATTTATGAATTCGAGGTTTCAGAAATTCTAAGCTTTTTTGATCAAAGATTTAGGCGTCAAAATTGTTTCGAGATTAGTTTGACACCCGATACTAACGTTTTAACTCCCGTTAGGGTGTTTTTCAACTATTCATTGAGGATGATCGTTTCTGTTTGGAATACTTGTTTATAATTTGGACCGTTTAAGTTTTAGGGTCGTAAAAATTAACACTAAACCTACCGGCGTATAATGCACGTTCATTTTGATATTAAAAATGAAGTTGAGATACAGTGAAACGATCGATGAAATGCAGATTAATAGATACATTAATTCTTTATCATGATGAAAATCAAGAGAAATTTCAAAAAAGGCACCTTAACCTACTTTGTAGCTTAAAATTAGAAACAGGTTAAATGGTCATCTTGACAGCTTTGGTAGGTTTAGTGTTAAAATGTTATGGTTAGAACTGTTCAAAATGTTATTAGAATTCGTCCAATAATTCAGGACCATTCAGGATGGTACGAGAAATGTTATTATAATTATTCGAACAATTAGATTTATTCAAAGTGTTACCATTAGAACCATCGAAGCGTGCAACCAGATATCTCCAGAAACACGCGTTTATCGCAGGGCTGCATCTGGAAATCGGAGGATTTATAATGGGATCGAAAATATGCAAATCGGCTTAAGATACAGGAGGCGGGCGGAGTCGAATTACGTAAGAATCGGTGGAAAACAATCTCCTTTGCCTGTGCGATCGATTCGCGGGCATTAGGCACACCCATGAATCGAAGTCACCTTTCGTGATAACAAATTTCTCAGGATAGAAAGCGACCCGGTGAACGATAGAAACTTTCCCGTATTTAATGGCAAACCTACTCGCGTGTAATGCACACGGTGAAATTTAAAACGAGGTTGGATTATACGTAACCAAAGGATAAAATGTAAATTGATATTTGCATTAATATACGGATTCGTATACTCGTTCGTATGTACGCAGTTAAATATACGTATTAATACACGCATTAATATGCGCACGTTAACGTGTGCAGAATTAAACATACATATTAGTATACACATTCATGAACACATAACTAATGGACACATTAGATACATACATATTAACATGTTTAGAATCAAGTATATATATATTAATATAAACATTCGTGAACACATAATTAATAGACATATTAACATGTATAGGATTAAATATACATATTAGTATAAACATTCATGAACACATAATTAATAGACATATTAACATATATGTATAGAATTAAGTATACACATTAGTATACACACTCATGAACACAATTACTAGACACATTAATATACATACATATTAACATGTATAGAATTAAGTATACACATTAGTATGCACACTCATGATTACTAGACACATTAATATACATACATATTAACATGTGTAGAATTAAATATTCGTTTTACTATAAACATTCATGAACACATAATTTATATACGCATTACTATACATGCTAACATATGTACAATTAAATGTACATATTAATCTACATATTCGTATGCACACAGTTATTGTAGGTATTAATATACATACATGTAAACGAATCGTTATCGTTATATGATACAACTCAACACAGATTTCAAGATAACCGCTTTAAATAATTTTAATGTTGATTCGATCGATCGACACTTGACGCGCATATTTTTATTTTTAATTCCGTTCGCGCGACGAGTTTTCGCTACGATTAAAAGCTCGGTAAAATCGAGATACAAGGAACTTCGGGTAATAATAATTCGTTTATCAACGCAACGTGTATGCAAACGAGATCGCTTAACAATTCAAATCGACGACCGTCCGTTCGGCGTTCGCCGTGAAAATTTCATTATCGAACACGGTTCATGCATTCGATTAACATTTTCGTGCGAATGTGTGCTCCTGCTACAATTGAAATTCGAAGTCAATGTTCTTCGTGACATCGGTAATGAAATTTTTACAGGTCTTTCTCAGAAAATTGTCCAAGTCGATGTTGATTTTAAAGTGTTCGTACGATGTTTGATATGATCTCGGTTGCATGGATTTTTGAATTTTAGAATTTGAAAATGTAAGAATTGGAGAATTTTAGGACTTAAAAATGTAAGAATTTGAGAAGTTTAGAACCTCAAAATATAAGAATTTGAAAATGTAAGAATTAGAGAATTTTAGAATTTGAAAATGTAGAAATTTTAGAATTTTTGAATTTTAGTATTTTAGAATTTTGGAATTTTGGAATTTTGGAATTTTAGAATTTTAGAATTTAAGGTTTGAAAATCTGAGGATTGTTGAATTTGAGAACATAGAAATTTGATAATGTAGTCATTTGCAAATTCAAAAATTACAAAATTCAGGAATTAAAAGATTTGGAAATATACAAATTGTTTAAGTTTAGAAATTTGGAGATTTGGAAACATTCCTTCATTTGGAAATTCGACAATGTTGGGATTTGGCTGAATTGTAGAATTGAAGACTTTGGAAATTTTGGTAATTTGATAAATTGTGAATATATCCATCTGTATATCTGTAAATTTAGAAATTTGAGAGATTCGATTCGAGAAATTGGAACCTTAAAAATGTTCACATTAAGAAATTAATGTGTTAACTTTAAACTTCTGAAATTGCAAAATTAATTAACCCATTGCCAACGAGTGTCCACCATTTATACGACCATGGCCCGCATTTGACTATCACCGATTACATCAATATTTAGTTGGAAAATTTTATTATTAATCGTGGAGCAGATTTTTCATAAAAGATGAAAGATTAGATTACACAGGTTGATTGATCGAAAGCCTCGGCTTATCAGCTTGGTAACCAACAGAATATAAAATCATCGTAGAGTGCAAGTAGAATCCATTTATCTTGATGAAATTTCGCTTGGTATCATAGATAGAGATTTCTTACGATCGTGGTTATCGATCGAAAATCAATCAGTAACGTCCTTAGGTTGTCAGCCGATGATCGCTGTTATCAACTTAATTTACGTTAGCGTGGCAGAGTCATTCCACGCCGAATCGTTCACTTTTTCACCTCACCATCTGCGATTTAGTTTTAATCAAAATATGTTATAGTCTATGTGAAATTAGTAGGGCTATAAGTAATCATTTTGCCGATTTCGAATTTGTTTAAAAATTACAAGCCTTCAAAATTTGCAGTTTTTGCCTATTTTTGTGAAAATAGACATCGCTTACGAATTTTTTTCTCAAAAACTACTAGTCCGAATGAGCTAAATTTTTTTTGTTTTATTCATAAAGGATTAGGCTACTATAAAATATTTGTTCTGACTTCTTTAATTTGTCATATAATATGAAAAAATGTAAACAAATTCTTTTTTTATGATGCTGCAATATTTATTTATTTATTTTTCTACTTCATTTTCAATTTTGAAGTAAGTATGTATTTAATGCCGGTACTTCTAGTGTTATTATTGATGACGTCGCGACGCATGTACAGCGAAACAGCGACAGACGAAGAGTCGATCGGTCAAAGGCGAAAAATGTATGGAAAAACGCGTAAATGAGTACAGTCGTGGTAAACTAACGCCACCCACGACGAAGAGGGTCCATTAGAATCTCGTCGCTGTCTCGTTTTTCCTCATTTCGGCGTTCGCAGTTCGTAAAGCTGGCGTGTAAACACGTGTCACTAAATGGAAGGACGAAAATAAGGAGGGCGGGAGCAACAAAAGGGCAGGCCCGTTGAATTGCCACGTCGTTAGGAGAAGTTCCGTGCAAAGTGGCAGCATATTTAACTGGACGCGCGACTGTGTTTCCTGTTTCGTTGGCCTCCTAATTTTCGCGGCTGCCGCGGAATAATGAATTATAGAAGTTTGCGGGACGAAATAACTTTCGCGGAATTAGTTGAAACAATGGAAACTTCGCGTTTCGAACGTTCCTCGCGTTTTCTTCCGCTTTTCAGCGAGATTTTCTGTTTGGATTACCGTTACCTTTTCACCGAGTATGCACCATCGCTGTTTATTTAATTAACGCGTGTCAAAACGGTAAAAATTGTTTCTGAAACTTCGATGGCTTTTCCATTTGGATTGTCATAATCTTTTATCAAGTACAAAGTATCGATGCTTATTTAATTGACATTTGTCAAGATGGTAAAAATTATTTATGAAACTTTGATGGTTTTTCTATTTGGATTGTCATAATCTTTTCCCAGATATGAAGTATCGCTGTTTATTTAATTAACATTTGTCAAGACTACAAAAATTATTTCTGAAACATTTATGGTTTTTCTATTTGGATTGTCATAATCTTTTATCAAGTACAAAGTATCGATGCTTATTTAATTGACATTTGTCAAGATGGTAAAAATTATTTATGAAACTTTGATGGTTTTTCTATTTGGATTGTCATAATCTTTTCCCAAATATGAAGTATCGCTGTTTATTTAATTAACATTTCTCAAGACTACAAAAATTATTTCTGAAACTTTGATGGTTTTTCTATTTGGATTGTCATAATCTTTTCCCAGATATGAAGTATCGCTGTTTATTTAATTAACATTTGTCAAGACTACAAAAATTATTTCTGAAACATTTATGGTTTTTCTATTTGGATTGTCATAATCTTTTATCAAGTACAAAGTATCGATGCTTATTTAATTGACATTTGTCAAGATGGTAACAATTATTTATGAAACTTTGATGGTTTTTCTATTTGGATTGTCATAATCTTATCCCGAATATGAAGTATCTCTGTTTATTTAACAAACATTTGCCAAGACGAGAAAAATTATTTCTGAAACTGTGATGGCTTTTCTACCTGTATTTTCATAATCTTTTACCACCGATAATTTTAATCATTCACTTTTTTTTTTATATCAAAATCTTACACTTTCATCGCGACATTGAATAACAATATTTGCCATAACCGCAGAGAAATTTTCACGAAATAATAGTGGAAAATAAATATGCTCATTTTCTGTTTGAAGCATAATCAGATATATGGTTTTAAGTTAACCTACTTCAACACTTTCTTGTTCAAGGACGCTACATTTATGAATACTTTTTATTACATTACTCGCATTATTCGTTATGGAAATTTTCATTTCTAGCAGTAAAATTTTATCGCGTATTTCTGACTGTCGTTAAACGTCTATTAAGTTCTACCATAATTTCATATCGTGGCTTGGTATGTTCTTTTAAAAACTATTCATCGGAATTATATCTTTGAATATTTTACTTACGTAGTTACAATTTTCCGTTTTATTCAAACACCGTAGAATATAAGACACTGATTTAACACTTTCAATGTTGCTAGAAAAATTATGTCGAAGCGAAAGATGAAGAATACTGAATTTAGAATAAAATCAAAAATGTTATAGCAACGGTGTAATTTATTAAGCTGTGAGAAAAAATTCATAAACGGAGTAGTAGAAGAACATTTATAAAATTCGAGGAGGAACACGTTGATGAAGCTAAAATAAATAAATACAATATGTATTCGCAACGATGTATCATTGTCCGGGATCGAAAGGGTTAAAATCTCAAAAAGATGTAACATTGTCAAACAATTTATTCTGCCAATATTTTTGGAAACCATTAAATAATAACGTGATGTTATTTGAGAGATGCCTTTTAAGAGCTAGTTGAACATTGTACACAACATAGATTTCCTTTTATATCGCGAGATCACTATAGTCATCGCTACATTTACTCCTCCGGAAGAGGAGCAAAGGGTTAACTGTCCATCGAACATCCGTAAACCCGTCGTTCACCAATTAATATTCGCGATGAAACTATTTTTAGCAAAGACAAATTTGATTGCCGTAGTTTCTCAGGTCACGGAATCGTCAATTCGATATTTGCAGCATCACTCGGCATCTGGCATAAAATGGATTGGATTATTCGCAATTTCGCAGCAAGTACATCGTCTACGGCCATACCGATACAACTTTAAATCCATTTATATCTCGTAAATGTCGTTGAAACACTTCGCCACATAAATTCCCGTCGGCGGTGTGTGTACCCGCGAGAGATACAGTGTAGTTAGTGCGACCATAAATCCGTATTATAACGATAGAGAGGAGCGTTCCTGATGGTTTTAAAATGGCCCCAATGATTTTATAACGCTCATGGTCGCGTGAAAATTCGGCGTGCGCGTTACTATTTCACCGAGTTATTTCTCCCTCCTGTGGGAATTTTTTTTTTCATACCGTTAAAAACCGGTTAGGGGTAATTTGTTCGTACGGGAAATTCTATCTTGCCCACGTCGAGGGGGTACAGTCGAGAACAAATCTGATTTTCACTAGCAAAGTGTGGCTCCGCTTTTTGAGGATTTTTTAGGATATTTTGGGGGATACGAATGTTTACGGACGAGGTCGAAATTTTGGGACGCGTAGAAATTCGGGAATTTCGAGCGTTGTTTAATTCGAGGATTATTGGGAGTTCGAGGACTCAAAAGTTTCGAACTTTGGCGAATACAGGGGACTTAGGGGATTTGATGGATTTAGAGGATTTAGAGAATCCGGAGGATTTAGTGGATTCGGGGTACTTAAGGAACTTAGAGAATTTAGAATGTTTACAGAACTTAGAAGATTTACAGGATTTGAAGAATTTGAAGAATTTCAAGAATTAAGAAAATATACACAATTTGCAGAATTTCAAGAATTTAGAAAATATACACAATTTGCAGAATTTAAAGAATTTAGAAACTGTACAGAATTTAAAGAATTTGAAAAATGTATAGAATTTAGAAAAGGTACAGAATTTAAAGAATTTAGAAAATGTACAGAATTTAAAGAATTTAGAAAATGTACAGAATTTAAAGAATTTAGAAAATTTACAGAATATAAAGAATTCAGAAAATTTGCAAAATTTTGAGGACTTACAGAATTTAGTAGGTTTTAGAATATTTAGAGAATATAGAGAATTTGAAATATTCCTAGGATTTAGAAAATTCAAAGAATTTAGATAATTTGCAAATTTGAAAACTCGGAAATTTTCAGATTTGGATATATTCAAATTTATAAACGTGTAAAAATGTAAAAAAAATAGAGAAACTTGGGAATTGAAAATTTTGTAATTTGGGAAACTAAAAATTTATCGATCTAGGAATTTGGGAACGGAGAGGAATTCGAGTGATCTTTGAACATGAAAATTTCAAAATTTCGTCTTTTAGAAATAGGAGTACTGAAAAATTTGAGAACACGAAAACTCAGTAATCTATCTAAATAAATTTAGTAACCTAAATTCTAATCCTAACTCTATCTGAATAAATTTAGTATTCTAAACTCTTTCTCTAGAATACAGAACGTGAGACCGCGACAAGTTTAACAGTTTGGGAACTTGAAATTTGCAGAATTACAGAGTTCGAAAGTTCGAAAACGCGAAAAGTTGAGGAATTGAAAAACTGGAGTTTGCATAGGTGCAGTAATCTGAAGGAAGTGTAGGATGCAGTCGAGTGTACGTCGTTTAACATTCTTTTTCAGAGGATCTTGGCACTTTGTCAACGTGGCCGTGTTGATACACTGCAAGCATCTGTTAGAGGCGAGCTTTAAAACTTTGTCTGTTCAAACGTCGCATCTGGTTTGAATTTCTTAAACGATCCCGAAGCCGAGAAAATTTAACGTTGTGTTTGTTAAAAGAACAGCGACCAAGATAAATCTTCTTCGCGAGCTTCTCTTTTGCTACAAACTAACGACTTTTTATCGCAAATATTTCCGTGCTACTGACCTAACTGTTTACTGCCATATATTATCCTCCTAAAATACTTTCATATTTCTGTGTTTGATTGCTTAATTTATTACGATGTAAATTCATTTGATTTATTTACTTGTTATTGTGAGAGTTATTAATTTGTTGCACTGTGGCTCGTTCATATTTTTTGATGCATTTGCTTTTGCATGTTTGAAAAATATTTTCGTATTTTTATACTACATTGCTTAATTTGGCGCAACGAAAGTTTAATCATTTATTTATTTGTTAGAGTCCAAGTTATTAATTTATTCCAGTGCTCTTGGCTTTCATATATTCATTTATTTATAAAATATCATTATATTTCTACATAAATTGAATACTTTCTTATAATGCAAATGTAAAATTGCTTAATTTCTTACAATAGCACTTATTAATTTGTCACAGTACATTTACTTCCATATATTTATATAATTGTTAAATACGTTCTCATTTCTGTATGAAATTGCTCAGTTTGTTGCTCTGCAAGTTTATTTCGTCATTAGTTCTTTATAATCGTAATTATTAATTCGTTACAGTACCATTCTTTCATACATTCATATGATTCCAGAATGGTTCCACATACCAGTATTAAATTGGCTCAACTGTTACAATACAAATTTATTGATTCGTTAATTTATTATATTGCCAGTAAATAATTTGTCATAATGCACTTGTTCCCGTATATTCACACAATTCCAGAATACTGTCGCATTTCTGTATTGAATTGCTTCAATTGTTACAATGCAAATTTATTTATTTATTAATTTATTGTTATGCAAATTTGTCGATGTCCTGATTTGACAAATGTAAATGAAATAATTTTGTTCATCGTATGCTTTTTAGGCGGTACACTTTGCTGTAAATATAATACTTTTGTTAAACAAGAGATATCGATGTGTACAGTAAATACGTGTCACTACAAAATATACACATCGCTTAATTTTATGGACACATTACGGTGCAAAATAGTACAACATGGTGCATAATTTAATTAGATTAAAAAACATACTGTAATGTGAATTAGTATTAAAAAGAAATTCATGCGTAACAAATTGAAAATAGTCGTTATAATGGACGGTTGTAATGAAGCATTGAATGTAGATTGAAAAGGACATTTAAACGATCATTTGCAATAACACATTAAAACTGCATGTTAACTGCACGTTAACTACACGTTAACCCCTTCGCTACGAGAGAATATAATATGTAACACTTACGGTAGTTCTAAATGCACATTTTCTTGATATATAGTACAATAATTATTTCTTGTGAAGGGAAAAGATGGAAATTGTGCTTAGAAAATCTACATAAATCTCAATTTAATACAAGACAAATGCGAGGCCAGGTGGTAAATGACTCAGCGCACGTTGTATGAGATTTAAGGCGTTACGTATTTGTCCGTGGTTTATTATGGAGTGAAATTTAGGCTTTTGCTTAATTAAAATTTGGTGGTTCAACATTTTTTATTTAAATGGCTCAGGAATTTGGGGATTTGGAGGTTGTGCGATTTGGGAAATTTGGGGACTTGAGAATTTTAGGATTTTGTGATTGGGAAATTTGGGTACTAGAGAATTTTGGGATTTTGTGATTTGGACCTTGAGAATTTTGAGATTTGGGGATTTGGAATTTGGGGACTTGAGAATTTTAGGATTTTGTGATTTGGAAATTTGGGAATTTTAGGATTTTCTTATTTGGAAATTGGGGGACTTTAGAATTTTTAGAATTTGAGATTTGGAAATCTGAGGACTTGAGAATTTTGGCATTTTGGTATTTTGTGATTTGGAAATTTAGGAATTTGGGATTTAGGGATTTCGTGATTTTTCGATATCGTGGGCTTTGGGTATTTGGAAAATTAAAAATATAGATATTTAGGGATTCAAACATATACAGATTTAGGGATTGAAGAATTTGGAAATTTGGAAACTGGAGAATTTTGGGAATTAGAGACTTAAGGATTTGGAAGTGATGGAATTTGGGAATATAGGAATTTAAAAATTTAAGATTCGGGAATTTGAAAATTTAGGAGCTTGGGAATTTTGGGAATTACAAATTTAGTGATGTAGGGACTTGATAATCTTCGAATATGGAGACTTGGAAAGTTCGGGATTCAGGGATTGAGAATTAGAGAATTTTGGCACTTACAGTTTTGGGAATTCTAAAAAATGTGTGCTTCTTAAAACTGGGAACTTTGATAATTTATAATTCAGTAATTGAGATTTACAAACATAAAAATTAAAGAATCAAAATATATTTTGCATGTTAAAAACTTCAAAACTCAAATATTCAAAATTCCAATTTAAAAGATCCCGAACATTTTCACAAAAGAAAAGTAAAATGTGTTCCTGCATTATAACTTCAAATCTGCAAATAATCAAAAATCAAGTCGAACCATGCTCTTCAATTTGCCTGCTTATCAATCGATTGATCCGTGCGACCATTCTACCGAGTGGCTAACCGAATCAACAAAACACTCGTGATTTTATTCAAATACGTCAGCGATATGTTGACGTAATACTGACGTAGCTGTTTACGCGATGTGTTTCCGATATCTGGCGGTAAACAGCCGGAAATCGTAGAAATGAATGCATCGGTCGCTAATGTTCGAACGGTTAACCGCGCGTGTAACTGCGCGAACGCGATTCATCGCTTTGAGATGCGTTGAATCGCGTTATAAATCACCGAGCTTGCGAGAATCGGACCGGCTTTCAAGCTCTAATGAATTATTGTTCGAACGAAAGTAATTCAATGGTTAAAGATTAACAACCTGAACCGCGAGAGGCTGTTTCGTTTCGTAACGATCTGACGTGCCTTGATATATACTCGATCGAAAATGGAATATCGATAAATCGACGATATCGATTTGTTAATTTATTTTTTTTCTTTGATACATGGATCATTTACAATCGGTTGAACAATAATCGGTGATTTTATCGCTAGATTTGTGAACGTTTAACGACCACTTGTGTCTGAATTGAAAAATGAACTGCAAAAATAAGCAAATTGGGAATTTAGAGATTTGAGTATTTGGGAATTTAAGCATTTAAGGATTTGTGAATTTACAGATTTCAGATTTTGGGAATTTAAGCATTTAGGGATTTGGGAATTTAGAGATTTGAGTATTTGGGAATTTAGAGATTAAAGAATTTGGGGATTTAAGCATTTAGGAGTTTGGGATCATGAGAATTTATGGTTTTGGGAATTTAGAGATTGGGTATTTGGGAATTTGGGAATTTTGGGCATTTAGGGAATTGTTTACTTGAAGATTTGGGGATTTGGGGGTTTGGGGGTTTTGGAATCTGGGAATTTTGTGAATTTGGGGTCTTGAAAATTTTAGTATTTGGGAATTTGGGAATTTAGAAATTTAGTGATTTGTAAATTCGGGGCTTTGGTATTTAATGAATGAAGTTTACATAACCGCAGTATCTACATAGTCGGGTCCAATGGACCCGCTTGGTAGACGAAGGGTTAATAATAATGACGTAAATCTAGATGGCAAAGTGTGGTGAACCACCCTGTATAGAAATCCTAAAATCTATTCTAAATGTAAAGGCATTGTTGGCCTTAACAGTACATTTTGGACGAAGTGAAATACGTTATACGTATTATATATAACTACTATTATATATAATATATAATTAAGTATATTAACTTAACACGTAAGTACGTTTACGTGTGACGTACGCGTGCGGTGTCGCATCCACATGGCACCTGCGAGACGTTAGGATAGTTTTGCCAAAGGCCTTCTCGGCGATGAATCAGTCGTGAATCAGCGACCGGTCGTCGTTACTTCGCGAAAATGAAATTGCTCACGCTCTCGTGGCCACCGATCTGTCGTAATATTCGGGCAGATTTACACTCTGACGTCTCGCGTGTTTATTCGATGAATGAAACTGTTCCGACGACGATCAGCATTAATTGCGGCCATGCACCGTCGAATGACGACGTATCCGACGGATCGCCAGAATCCTTTTCCGGAATCGAGGATGCTCCGGTCAAATTTACCGAACGGCTAATTCCGATACTCGAGTTCGGAATTTCCGCGGTTTCGGGGATAAATATTGGCCGAATCGCGGTCTTCGTAGCTCGTGGATGTCTCCGTTATACGCATCTGGGGAGTTGGCAGCTGGGAACCGGGCGGAGCTTACCGGCTCGCGTGCCAACTTACCGAACCCGTTGCTTGGATGTGTGCTGTACTCTGAGGTCAGGATAAATACGCTAATTTGATAATTATGAGATCGGCTTTCTTAATTTTTTGCTTTTCGAACGAGCGGATCTTTTAATTCGCAAATTTTTTACGTGTTAGAAATTGCGACTTTTCGAATTTTTGTACTTTTGCACTTTGATATTGCAAGATATGGGAATTTTGGAATCTGATAATTTGTAGTCTTGAAATTTTCTAGTGCGAGAATTTGAAAAATCTGGAAGTTTAGAAATTTAAAAAATTCAAAAGTGTGACGAGTTTGAAAAGTTTGGAAATTTAGAAATTTGAGGAATTCAAATACACGAAAATTTGAAAATGTACAAATCTGTGAATTTGTACATTTTTGAGTTTGATAATTCAATAATAAAGAAATTTAAAGATTAACAAATTAGGAAATTCAAAAACTTTGAAAATTGTTGAAATTTGGAAAGATAGACATCCAGAAATTTTGTAATGTGGGATTTGATAAGTTTGGAAATTGTGGAAATTTAGAAATTTGTTAATTCGGGAATCCGTTTATGTAGGAACTTGGAAGTTTGGATAGTTGGAAATTTGGAAATCTAGTAACTTGGAAGTTTAAGAATGTAGTAATCTAGGAATTTAGAAGTTTAGAAATTTGGAAATTTCGGAATTTAGAAGTTTAGGAATTTAGAAATCTCGGAATTTAGAAGTTTAGAAATTTAGAAATTTAGAAATCTAGGAATTTAGAAGTTTAGAAATTTGGAAATCTAGTAATTTGGAAATTTAAGAATTTATAAATCTAGCAATTTGGAAATTTAGAAACTTATAAACCTAGGAATCTAGAAGTTCAAAAATTTGGAAATCTCGGAATTTAGAAGTTTAGGAATTTAGAAATCTCGGAATTTAGAAGTTTAGAAATTTGGAAATCTAGTAATTTTGAAATTTAAGAATTTATGAATCCAGCAATTTGAAAATTTAGAAATTTATAAACCTACGAATCTAGAAGTTCAGAAATGTGGAAATCTAAGAATATGTAAGTTTAGAAATTTGATAATCCAGGAATTAGTAGGCTTAGAAATTTGAAAATGTAGAAATTTGGAAATTTGGAGATATGGAAATTTAGTTGTAAAACTGAAGTATCTCCAAGTTCACTGATTCAATTTCTCAGAAACAGAAACGAGAGTGCGGTATACCATCCCACCGCCCTCATACTACTTTTAACCGGAAGTATGCCACATTGCATCCGTACTTACCACGAACACGAATTTAGCAAGACAGTAAAGGAAGGCATCGACGTGCATAAATTTAGAATTTAAATATATGGTTTGCAGACTCATTCGGTTTGTGGTAACTCTTCATAGTGAAATCGTCGAATGCGTTCGCGGGTATAACGTATTCATGAAATTGTAACGTTCACCTCGTAACTTAAAATGATACGCGGAGGTGTACATATGTGTATCTTGCGTTCCGATGATTGTCTATTAGCTGCAAGGCTTCTATGTGCTTTGCAAATATTAGTTATGCTAACGCATTAAGTGCGATCGTATCAACAAACCGTTAATTTACGCTCGACTTTTATCTCCTAACACAAATTTTACTCGGCAAATTTTATTCGAATCCAGCAACAGATAACTTCATAACGATATTCATAATAAATAAAATGATATATGATTAATGCACGCATTAACGATCACGCGTGTATTAGAAACCTTTGGTTCCTCCATTCTGTTGAAATATATTGTTTAACATTTTCTAACGTCACAGTTTAGAGTATTTTGATTACTGTTTTAAAAATTTCTTTTTTAACAAGGTGATTAACAAGTATACTTATAGTAGATTTTTACAAAACAAGTTACCAAAAATACATGTTTTTTTTTTAAATTGTTAATTTCGAAATAAAAGAAATTTATGAATATAATAATTTCTTACAGTTAAGAACAAAACTTAATTAACAGTATAATAACAAAAACATATTAATTTTTGTTCATATAATGTATATATAGATATTTAAAGTGCACAACTAGGTTAACCCTGTCAAAATTGCAAAACGTATTATCTTTTCATCTAAATGTCGTAAATAACGATTTAATCTCGGTTATGGATTACGCTCGTATTTCACTTGTTCGTTCGATAGTAGAAATCTATGAATTTTATTCAGATAGGACGTATAACGATAAATAGCAAAATATATCATAATTTCTGACGCCGAAAATGTATAACTGGTGTTGTCATAATCTAAGGATTTCGCTATACGACGCTGTTAATATGAAAAAAAAAAAAAACACGAACAATTATTATCGCGAATTTTTTTTTTATCAATCACGACAGATTTCGGTATTGATCGGTGACGACTGTCGCGAGTTAGCGATAACAGACGGGGCGAGATTCAATTAATTAAATATGTTCGGCGTTTAATTAAAATTAATGAAACGAAGCAGGGACAGAAATGACAATGCGACTATCATCGAAATTACGAGGTCTCGGTCGTCGCATTAATTTCCCCGGTGTTCTTTCGCCATTAATTGCGACGCGATACTGCTGATGCTTCCATTTCTATTGAGTCGAATAAAAAAATCGTGAATTAACGTGATCGGTGACCCGATACGCGAGCCTCTGTTTGCATCGATCAATCTGATCAATAAATTCAGCGTCGAGATTGTTGCCGTCGTTTATGTCCGTTCGTGTATGCAAAGTTTTGATGTATAACGATGATGCCCGGAGCAAGTGTTATTACACAATGGAAGGTGAATTTGGGGATTTTGGAATTTCGAGATTTCGTCGCTTAGTAATTCGGAAATTTAGGAATTTTTGTATTTTGAGAATTGGGATCTTGGGAATTTAGGGATTTGAGTATTTGGGAATTTAAGCATTTAGGGATTTGGGAATTTAGAGATTTGAGTATTTGGGAATTTAAGCATTTAGGGATTTGGGAATTTAGAGATTTGAGTATTTGGGAATTTAAATATTTAGGGATTTGGGAATTTGGTTATTTAGAGATTTCAGAATTTGGGGATTTAAGCATTTAGGGATTAGGGAATTTGGAAATTTAAGTGTTATGGGATTTTTGAATTTGGGAATTTAAAAATGTTGAGATTTGAGAATTTGGTGATTTGGAAGTTTGGGAATTTGGGGACTTGGGAATTTAGAGATTTAGTATTCGGGAATTTGGGAATTTTGAGCATTTAGGGAATTGTTTACTTGAAGATTTGGGGGTGTGGGAATCTGGGAATTTTGTGATATGGAAATTTGTGAATTTAGGGTCTTGATAATTTTAGTATTTGGGAATTCGGGAATTTAGAAATTTTGTAATTTGTAAATTCGGGACTTTGGTATTTAATGGTCCGGAAGTTTAGGAATTTGGGATTTTGGAAAGCAGATAAATATAAATTTGCGTATTTTGAAACTATTGAAATTTGACGACTTGCGAATTTAGAAATTTGCTTTATTTAGAATTTCGAAGTTTCGAAAGCAGGTAATTATAAAATTAAGTAATGGGAAAATTTCGGTGTTTCGTAAATTCGAGAAGTCCCTAAATTTGAAAATTCAGAAACTCGAGAAATTGCGAATTAGCAAATTTGACAAATTATAAATTTAAATTTCACAATTCTATAAAATACACACAATGTAATGCGAAAAATATGAGACACAAAAATATGTTTGACATATTCACATACGAAATATTAATGTACACATACATTAATAACCAATTTATTAACTATATCTCGCTTAATATAAAATTCATACTTCGATTGTAAAGGTATTATAACCACGATAGCGCGGCCTAGCACAGAACGAAAGAAACGAAAGTAAGAAAAATGAAAAATACGAGTCCTCGCATATGTATGTTACTAAACGATAACAGTTTCCTGTGGAAACCAAGGTTCTGACACCGGTGACTCTCGCTCGCTCTCGTTTCGAGATCATTTCGCGATATGTTTTTTAACGAAAAGCTTTGAGGATGGAACAAGAGAATAAACCGGGGACGGGAACAGAGACACGCAGAAACGGAGATGCAAAGAGAAAATGCTAACCCTGCTTTTAGGTCAGCTCGCGTTGCTTCAATTCGAGAAAGCTTTTCCGAGTTCAAGTGAGCGTTATCGAAGAAACTCGCGAAAGAAAATTCAGAGTGCCGATTCTAACGTTATTGTGTTAACGTTATAACGTGCATCGTGGATGTCCAAACGATTGCGAGTACTTGAACACGAAATATGTACGTCATTGCGATCGTCGGATCAATACATTCGGGAAATCGGAATGATCGATTCGAAACGTTATGAATTCTACGCATTTTCTATTTACGTGTTTTTGAATTTAATAGAGACGATTTTCGAGATCTGATAATTTGTTTATTCGTAAATTTTTTAATTGGTACTTTCGGATGTTAGGGAAACTGACATACTTGTAAGGCTACATTAGTAAATTTTTTAATTTGTACTTTCGGATGTTAGGGAAACTGACATACTTGTAGGGATATATTAGTAAATTGTTTAATTTGTATTTTCGGATGTTAGGGAAACTGACATACTTGTAAGGGTACATTCGTAAATTTTTATATGTCTTTTGGAAGATAGAACAACTGGCATACTTGTAGGGGTACATTGATTAATTTTTATACTTGTACTTTTAGAAGAGATAACAAATGACATACTTGTAGGAGTGCAATCGTAAATTTTTATATTTATACTTTTGGAAGTAAGAAACATTGAAATACTTGAAAGCGTATATTTGTAAATTTTTTAATTTAAATTTGCACTTTGGAAAATTCGGAAGATAGAAATACTTGATGGTGTGCTTTCGGAAATTTTTAAATATGAATTTGCACTTTCAAAAGTTAGAAAAATTGAAATTCTTGGACCTGCACATTTGTGCATTTTTATGTTTAAATTTGCACTTTCAAAAATTAGAAAAATTGAAATACATGAAGGTGCACGTTTATGCATTGTTATGCATTTTTATGCAAATTTTGTAATTTTCAAGATTTTAATTATTTCGAAAGATTAATTAACTTGTCCTTACGAAAGGATCTATCGCTCCTGTTTTTCGAATATTTCAATTGAATACTTTAAATTCTGACCTTTTTACATAGGAATGTTTTAATTCACTTACCCATTGTATATTCATTTTCATCTCTGAAATACGAGCAGAGCTTCTCCAATGAAACCACAATCCTGGCATTCTTTTAAGCTCGGCCATATTTCTGCAGCAATCGCCATTCTTTATTTCGCATTTTTTCTGCTCATTTTTCTTCAATAGGTAACATTTCATACTGCTCGCGGAATACCTGTTCTTCGATTCAACTTTCATCGCGGCATTTAATATAAATTTATACCATAACGAATTAATCTATCTTTTTAATTCGTAAAAGAGCTTTCGAAATTCGGAGATTCGTAAAGTTTGAAGTTTGAAGTTTGGAAATTAGAAAACTTGTGAATTTGTAAGTATAGGCATTTGCAGGTTAGGGAATTCAGAGATATGAGAGGTTGAGGAGTTCAGAATTTGACGATTTGTCAATTTAAAGAGTTGAGAATCTCGAAATTTAGAGATTTGTGAATTCAAGAATGGAAGATTTGAGACTTCTGAGATGTGAGAACTTGAAGGTTTAGGGATTTGTCAATTTAAAGAGTTGAGAATATCGAAATTTAGAGTTTTATGAATTCAAGAATGGGTGATTTAAGACTTCTGGGATGTGAGAACTTGAAGATTTAGGGATATGTGAATTTGAAGAGTTGAGAATCTCTAAATTTCGAGATTTGTAAATTCAAGAATGGGGGATTTGAGAATTCAGAGATGAGTGAAAAGTCGTTTGTCCGACGAAAAGTCGAGAGAAACGTTTTCGGTACAGGACGAGTCTGCAGAGACGGATTAACTGCAGCTTCTTTCCGTGGAGGATGGATGAACGTGGCTCGATCGGGATTATCTACTTTGCTTAAGTGCAACGTGCAGATACAATTTGCAATTGCTATGCACGGAAATTCCCTGCTGACGGAATGTAGGTTAAGATTAAAACTGTTGCACTCGTTGCCTTTCTTCGTCATTTCGACAATTAAGGAGATTCGGATGTTAGCTTTTGCAGGGATTACGTTTCTTGTTTTGGGGAACGTGGAGGCTCAATTTCTTTGCGCTCGGCAGGTGACTCACACTCGCCATTTTGTTTCACCTCTTCAGACCCGAATTTTTTTTCGTTCAAGAAAAAATTATTTTATACTAAAATTAATTCACGTGAATGAAAGCAACAATGTACTTTTTACAAAAATATTTATTTATTTATCTATAATTTGTAAATGTACATTTTAATGGACATATGGCCCTTACGCAAAATTTGTTTAAAAATTTAACAAAATACAGCAGGAAAAGTATTATGTACATCACTACGTGCACAGGGTCCGAAAGGGTTAATACGGCAATTTGGAATAGGTATTTCATAACTGAATGTACAAAGTCGTACACACGATACGTGTACATATATATTGAGTACATATGAATATGTGCATAGCGTTGTACAGGCGATACGTGTATATGTGTGACACAATGGACCAGCTAATAATGACAATTAATAATAAAGTGCATTACCATAAATTTAGTTAGAAGTTATTCGTTTTAAATTGTTGTATTGAGTCAAATTGTGAATGTGAGTCGCCTCTCGGTTGCAAAGGGTTAATACATCGATGTTTCCTTAATACACAATTATTTACGATTATTTGAAACCGCCAACCATTTTATAACAAACAGTGAAAAAGACTTGACAAGTCGGTGACTTATTGTGAATTTATAATAAAATTTTCAGACTCCCTAGTAAAGGTTTTGTTATGATTCCGTAATGAAGAATTGTTGATGGTCGTTTTAAGAATATAAAACAGGCAACGTAAAATATTTGACAAGTCGTTATAAAAATTCCAGAATCGAAAGGTGAATTCTTGCTTGTTTAAGAAAACACAAGGTGTCCGATAATAGGGGAATTCACGCGGAAGGTTATTTTATTCGAAAGAGGTATCCGAACGTCGTTGTTTGGGGTCTTTGAACTTTCGCGCGCGAAAAGACAGTTTAATTCATACGAAAGCACGCTCGGATGGCTCCATCGTTCACAAATCACCGGTTTCGAGCGACCGACATGAAAGTTTCAACGAAAATAGAAGCTCTGAAACACGAATCGTATCGTAGCCAGCAATCTTTTCCAAAAGTTTCATCGTGTCGGTTATTTTCGCCCGATATTTTCTCCTGTTTTACACCATTTCCTCCCGTTCGTTCCCCCCTCCGTTGTGCATACACGCACACCGTATATATTTTCTTTTTTCATTCCCGTTCCGTGGCAACGGGCCGAAATTTTTATTCTGTAAAAAAGCGCATCCCGATAAAAGAGCAAACGCGTACTTCTTTTTTTTCTGCGCCAGCCGGCAACGCGATAAATCACGCGAAATATAACTCATCGCAATGCCAGGACGTATTAACTCGACGGGAAGAGGAAGAGAGAAGAGCAATTATGGTTATTGTCGACACTTAGCTCGCAGCTGCGAAGGACACGAATTTGTTTCCTTGCCTTGTTTCTTGAGACGTTCGTAGCCATCGCTTGCGCGCTTGCACGAGAGAATGCACTGTGAAGATATTGCTGGGGGATTCGTGACTTTTTGCGTTTATGGTTTTATCGGATGCATGGTATTTACAACCATTGACTATGGCAATGTGTTTGTTATAGTTTATAGAATGATGCATTAAAGAGTTTGATGTCGTCGAAGTTCCGGTGATTTTTATTTTTGACAACATAAGGATTTTAATATGCTTGTTATGCAATCAAACATGTACAGTGATTTGCGATTAAATTAACGTATAAGTGTTTGCGTTATAGGAAAACGTTAGAGGATATTGTAGGTTTATATCCTTTTTTGAGGACATCTGCTGATTTTCATTGCAACATTAAATGTATTAGAAATATACAATGTAATATATTAATATACGATGTGCATTTTTAAATTTCAATTTTGAAATATAGAATTCTTAGATTTCATAATGACTTGATTATTTGGACATTTAGAAATTAGAATATTTGAAAAGACGTTAGAAATTCAAATATTAGAAATGGATATTGGAAATGCATATGTTTCAGAGTCTGAAATTAAGAAATTCCATAATTTTAAAATTTTTATAATGAATCTTTGAATTTGCAATTTAACAAATTTAAAGATTTCTGAATTTTACGGGGTACGAATTTAGAGATTCGTCAGCTTCAATATTCAAACTTTTATTCAATAATTTGGTATCTAGAAATTGAGAAAGTAGAAAAGGTTTAGTAAATTGCATCTTTAAACAATTTTTAAATAAAAAGATTTGATAATCGGTAACTTACAGAATATTTAAAATAAAATGATTTGATTATTTGGAATCTTAAAAATTCACAAATCAAAATGTTTGACAACCTGTAACTTAACAAGTTTTTTCAATAAAATGATTTGATAATCTGCAACCTTCAAAAAATAAAAAAATAAAAATATCTAGTAACCTATAATCTTAGAAATTCAAAAATTAATAGGTGTCATGTTCTGGAATCTTAGCAACTAACAAATCAGAAGATTTGATAATCTGCGATTTTCAAAAATTTATAAATAAAATGATTTGTTAATCCGTAATCTTAGAAATTTATAAATGAAAAGGGTTTGATAACCTGTAATCATACAAATTTACAAATCAAAAACATTTTGTAATTTATATCTTAAAAAAATTAACCGACCTAATCATTTATCACTCCGAAATCCTAAAATCTTACGAATCAATGGATTTACAACTCTGGAACGTTAGAAATTGCAAATCTTCGAGTTTCTAAATTAGCTGCCCACCTACACCCACGAGTGCAGCCCGAGCGCTCCCTCGCGGGCCCATTTGCCCGTCGTTGACACCGTAAATCCATCGTCTCCAATTAGTTAAAGTAAAACGTTGCCGAGATTCGACCATTTCCACACAGCGAACTCTGTGAACCGATGTTCAAACTGGTAAAATTCGGAAAAAGCTAATAAAACTATAAGTGCCGGTTTCTTGGACATTATTGCTGCTGCGATTAAAAACATAAATTTACAAATGCTACTCAATTTACAAAATGCCAAGGAGGGTTCGCTACGCGTGCCTAACAAAACATCAATCACGAAGTTTCCGCGCGTGCCAAGATCGTACGAAGAAACACGATTCGACGAGACAACGTTTCGCTTCTATCGAAGTTGTGGCTGGAAATAATCAACGAACTTTACCGGCAACAACGTTCGTGCCACTCGGTATGGAGGGCATAACTTTCGATTCGTATGTGCGTCGTTCTAAAACAGAAGCTATCATTGCTAGCTGGACGATAACGCGGAAACGCGTATCGATTCGGCGTCAAATATTTATCTCGATACCGGCCGATAGCGGCGACAATTTCGTCGATAGTAAAATTCCACCGAAAGAGATACGGCAGAGAAATTTCACGGGAACCACGCTGCCACGGATATACTTCTTTGCGTAGGAAAATATTTCCAAAACAATGTCTGCCGGCCAAATAAAAACACGGACCTGTGCATTTTTCATCCCTGAAGCAATCGCCAAATGGTATTCCAATATTCCATCGATATAATTCATAAACTTTTTCCGTTCCCCGATGAAACGCCGCTGCGAAAAAATAGTACCTTACGCTGCTCGGAGATCAGAAATTCATAGTAATTTACGGTTCCCTGCGTCCCTATTTCTGGGTTAAAAATTGGTAGATTAAGATATTTGATTTTTAAATTTCTGAGGTTGACTGTTTTGGTACTTGATCTGCTTCTTTGTCAATTTATTAACCCTTCGCTCTCGAAAGCATTTTCACCAAATGGCGAGTGTAAAATTGTGTAGTTGGAAGGTTTGATGAATTTTTTGAAATTATTTTCGTTATTGACTGTCATTATTTCTCTGTATTTATCTCGTGTACACTATACATTCAGTTAGATGTTATTCGTATAAAATGTGAGTCGCCTCTCGAGCAGGTTGGTGGTGAACGATGAATTTCACCCTCTCCATATCTTTTCCTCTCACGAAAATTCGTATTCTCCTTAAAATCTTCGACGTTTCGTAGATGTTCATCTTCGTATATCTCTAACTTATCTCTTCATTATAAAATGTTCCGGCAAATTCGTAGATTCTCCCTCTGTGAGTTTCATTTTGTGACAAAATGCACTCGCTACGAAACGAAGTCACTACAAAAAGCGGCGAACGAAATGTGTTCGGAATAAAATTGCCATACCACTTGAGAAGAATTTTCAGCGAATCGAATGTAGCGAATCGAAGAAGGCGGTGGAGTACGTTGACCTCGGTTTATTTCGCCACTTTGCACACAATAGCCCGACAGGTCGAAGGGCGCTTATTTCCCCGTAAATTTATCGTACGATTAATCTTGAGTTTTCAAACATTTTAGTGGTCCGGTTTAACCCGCAAACGGAACCGGTAATAAACGTTCGATCGTGACTGGGTTTGTTTTCTACCAGAGAATGCTCCTCGTTGATCACTGCTACAAATTTACAACTATTTCGTTACGGAAAAACGTAGCCACTTTCCTTCTTCCTTCGTCTTTTATTCTCTTTTGGTTTTTATTTGTTCATCTGCGATTATCTCTCTCGATCGTTGGAGATGCAATTAGTTTCATTATTATAACATAGAATGTATATATTATTTATATTAACACTTTACACTCGAAAGGTGACACACACTTGCCATTTTATTTGATACAGCAATTTGGAATAAGTATTTAATAGTAGCAATTAATAATTGACAGATAAAAACGTCGAAAGAATTCATCAAACAATTCTGCTACCAGTAAGAATACCTTGTGTGAAAAGGGTCAGCTATATTTCTTGTATATTTGATGTATACATAAATTAATTTTAACACACAGAAAATCTGACACAGTTTAATATTGCAGGAGCACTGCAAATTAGTTATACCGTATCAATTTAAAGCTTAAGGTTCGACATACACAAAGAAGCAAGTATTTCAATATTTTTAACACAAATTGCTAATTTCTCAGTTGGAACGAATAGTGAGTCAACCAACGGCATAGTGTGATTACAGTATAATTTATTTATTATTTATAACTGTATAATATTATTCTTTAGTATTGTGTCACTTTCCCCAAATATCACAAAACTGTAATAAACTTCTTTATTTATAATTCTGCACAATATGAACATTTTTAATTACTCGTGTTTTTTTAGAAACATGCATAAAAGCAAATCATAGAACGTAAAAATAATAAAACGATAAATTATTAGAATCAAAAGACAATATAATCATTCACTATCAACACGATAACATGTACAATGTTTATACACAGAATATCAAACAGAAACACCGCATAACTCATAAGCCAGAAATTCTCGATAAAATAAATCACGAGCTTCGATTCATAAATCAAAACTAAATAAAATCACAAACACAGTATGTCCGCTGTTGGCAGACAACCGAAATGTTCTCGTTGAAAAGTTTGACGAACTCCCGCCGACTTATGTCTCTATTATTAAACGTAATTGTCTGCGTTTCTGTTTATGCATCGAAACGTCTAATATTACGTATTCGGTCGAAAAAAAATATCTATTTCAACGAACGTGAGTCAACTTTCGCGAACGACGAACTCGTCCGAAATTAGATCAAAGGACAGAACAATTGTTATGATCGAATTAGAATCGTGACAAATTGCATAATAAATTGGAAAAATTGACAAAATCGTCGACGAATCGTTGTAATTAACCGTGTTCGTTCGATTGCCCGTTCGATCTATGCGTAAAATTTATCGAATTACGTAGCGAGCTTACGTCCGCGATGCGTGCCATAAATTTCAAAATGTCTTCCCCGTCGTACTTTCAGCGATCGTAAAAACGTCCGGCCGCGCTCTTCGTTTAACAAATGCTCCGACGTTCCCCTTTTTCATAAGAATAATTCTGGCGATGGCCGAGAAAGTAAAACACCTTCCTCGGTGCGCGAAAGATGCAACACGTGACCAGCCATCCCCATACCAGATCGATATATCGCCTCTAACTTTAAACCCTTGGCGATAGCTCGAGTTTTCTGCGCCATAGCTCTCTCACACATTTTTTTCGGCTGTTCCTCATCTTTTTAGAAGTAGTTAAAAGAATGTTCGGAAGGGTTTGAAGCACGATGCAGTTTTATTATTGATGTCCCTTGAGACACGTTTTTAGAAAATTTCAAATTTGTATTATTAACGTACATGAACATGTATGTTCAAATACATATGTTGCTAATATTAATAGATACACATATAATATTATGTATGTATCTATTAATGTCAGTTCAATATCAATCAATTTAACGCGTATTAAATTTATTGCCAATTAGATGTATGTGTATCAATTTAATACGTATCATATTACAATAATATGTAGTATGTGTTGAATTAATTATCAGACCAATATGGATTCAATTCATTATTAATTATTCATGTAATATGTATTAAATTAATTATCAATTTAATATATACTAAATTAATTATCAATGTAATATGTGTTAAGTTATTGTAACATGTATAGAATTAATGAAAAATTTGATATATATTAATATAATTAAATTTAATATTCATTGAAGTAATGTAATATATCATTTTAATATTTCAACGATTTCTTTAAGTACAAAATCTGTAAAAGAAACACAATAAACTAATTACAGTAGAGCAAATTTTTCATCCATTTAATGATACTCATAACTATTATCAGATTGACACACAAATGGTTGATGCTCCTAATTAGATAGATTGATATGTCTGGTCGTTAACGAGTTTTTGGAAGCACATTCGGGAGATTCAAATTATTTCCCCATCGGCGTAAATCCAAATCAAAAGAGGTTAATGATGGGATTTCCGGTTGAAAGAGGTGAAATACATTAACCTCTTATTAACTATAGTCGTTTAATTCAGAGTATTTACATACGAAGGCATTACAATTGCAGAAACGCTCCAGCGAACTGTAAAATCACAATTGCGGTAAACAATGACGTAAACACATTATAAATAACGTTCACGTTTACCAATGTAAATAATTTCATTCGACTATTCTTCCGACTTATGCTTTTGTTTTATAATTTTCACCCGAAATTCGAAGCGCTTCAACTTAAAAAAATAATTGTAAAATGTTAAAGAAACGTAAGATTCAAATATGACGGAAGAAGATACGCCTTCAGTATCATAGTATTCGCGTAAACGATGTTACCTGTACGTAAATTTTTTATTTCGAGACACGTGAACGAGATGAAACCTTTTATCAATCGATGAAATAAAATTTCCAACGTAAAGAAAAAGTTAATAATACCGTCGCACTTTAAATTCCCTTTCTATCAGTTAGCGAATTGTTGCAGGGTGTTTTCACTCGATCGCATGGTTATTTAAGCGATACATTCTTTTTCCTTTGATCTAACTCGAGACTGGGTCACTGACTGAATTTTTAGTCGAGACAGCTAACGAAATGTGTTAATGAATTAAACATAAACGACACCGAGGTACTTTTAGAACCTTTGAGAAGTTTGCAAACCGTTGCATTGATCGTGCGGTTGCCTAAGCGATAGACATTTCTTTCCACGCTTTTCTTTAACCTAAATTGAGATTAAGTACGTTCAAAATTGAAACTTCTTCGCGGAGTTAAACATCGATCGTTTCGTTCAACTTTTTCGATTTCCAGAATTGCACCGAAAGTAGAGTTGTTTAATTAAATCAATCGAAGATTGTATTTTTCGTCTTATGAAATACGAGATAAAGATTTTCCCGATTTGCGTTTCCCGCGTTGCTATTTTGCTTCTGGTATCGTAAAAAAGAAAGACCAACCACTCATTAGCTCAATAAAACATGACAGACATTTTGACAAAAGAACGGCAATCAAATTCTGTAATAAAAAATGCCAAACCCGAAACCAGTTATTTTGACTGGTTGGTAGTTCTAGTGTTAAAACTATCACTTTGATAAAATATATTTTCGATATCTGCCATTATGGGGTTGTGTATTCCAAACGAGGTTCACCAAACTACTAAAATTATCTGTTCCGTTGCAACAGATACTCTGAAATAAACCAGAATGAACTAGTTAAGTCTCATCTCAGTTTCAGTGACGTATCAGAACGTCATCTTTGCACAAACAAGGAGTTGATACAGAAGAAGCGCTGAACTGGTTTATTTAGTTCGTTGGACAAAAACCATCGCGAAAAAACTGTATCGTTGCTCGACTAGCGTTCATATTTTGTTAAATTTCAATCAAGCCAACGTTATTCCACGTCACTTTCGTATCAGGCTACCTTTGACGCGGCCACGCACTCGGAGTTCTCAGTTTTTTCCTCTCTCTTTTTGTTCTCCCGTCTAATCCTCCCACGAGAAAACGGGAGCAGAGTTCCTCTTTGTTCTCTCTTTCTCTCTCTCTCTCTCCCTCGAAAAAAAATTTAATTCTTTCTCGACGTGTCGTACGAAGCTTCGTCGAATAATCTGCACGTTTCCCGCGGGAAGCGCTTCTCGTGTCTCTTTCAGCTTTTTTTTTTCACGACGTTTCCGCTTTCATATTATACTGTTCGAGACAGCGGCCGAGAATCGAAAATTCATAGCCGAGACGAAATCTGATCGATTCCGGTGAATTACTGTTCGAAAAGGGTCGTTCAAGAGAGAAGGATTAGAGAGAGAGAGGGAGAGGTTTTATTTTTCAAACCAGATAAATGCGGATGTATGACGACCAGCTCGACACAGTTTTCCGATTCCTGTGTTCTCAAATGTTTGGTCGATCGAGTTTTCGAATTTGAATACAGCCGATTTTGTGATCTTTCAAACTGTCGGTCTATTAAATTTTCGAACACTAGAATTCCCGATGTTTGAAAAAATTAGAAATTCGGAAATGAGAAATATCGAAAATTTGGAGATCGAGAAAAGTGAAAATTTCAGAAGTTGGAAATTGGAAAAAGTACAAATTTGGAAATGGAAAAAATTATAAATTCGGAAATGAAAAATATCGAAGATTTGAAGATTGAAGAAAGTGAAAATTTGAGGAGTTGGAAATTGGAAAAAGTTCGAATTTTTAAATGGAAAAATTTAGAAATTCGGAAATGGAAAATATCGAAAATTTGTAAATCGGATGAATTAAAAATTCGAACCCTTAAAATTAGAAAAAGTGAAAATTTGAAAATTTAGGACTTGGAAAAATCTAAAATTTAAAAATAGGAAGTAAAAATTTGGGGATTGCAACAAACAACAATTACAAAATTGGAAAAATGAACATTTCAAAATATAAAAATTATAAAAACTACGATACACCGTAAAAGAAAGTAACAAAATTTGTCTGCCCGTCAAATCACGTCACAAAAGTGCATAAATAATCGCACGAAAAAATATTCCGACAGATTTCGAATCCCCCCTTAAAAAGCCATAATTTTGAATCGCAGAAGATTCGTCACGGTACTTGATTCGTGTTACATTAACCTTGTCGAGAATTCGTATAACTTCCTCGATTTGTCCTGCCGCCGCGTGTATTTGTATAATTCATTTTGCAACGCTACATGCATGACTAATCGTGGATTTATGGGGCAACGAGTGCAGTCTCTACACG
Organism: Coelioxys conoideus; assembly: GCA_947623535.1. Lineage (NCBI taxonomy): Eukaryota > Metazoa > Arthropoda > Insecta > Hymenoptera > Megachilidae > Coelioxys > Coelioxys conoideus. Next base: position 11,947,038 of record OX392457.1, on the reverse strand, counting down.
TTAAATTCCCATATTAATAATTCCGTGCACGATCCTCGAGTGCCACTGCACGGAATGTGTTAAATTTCAACGGTTGTTCGGCCTGAAATAACGAGGGCCTTAGCTTCGGATGAACGTTACCCGAACACCTAACTTGCGGAGAATGATCTCCAAATTGACCAACATCGAATAATCGATCGTTCTGATGCATTTTCATGGCGTATTGTGTTTTCGTTCTCTTTAACGATGCTATGAATTATTCGCATCGGTGCCGTGTTTGATTATCTTTGGAAAGACAAGATTGTTCTTGTGAATCCATTATTTTGGTTCAATTTTCGCAGCTTCTTACGATATTCATTTTTAGTCACGCTAACTATAGTGGCATAAACTATTGTAGTAATTTTATAAACGGTTTTAGTCATTTCAATAATATGTACTACCGCGGTAATGTGGACTCGGAAAGTTGAGAAGTTTGAGAATTTTAATTATTTTAGTAATAAAATTCAGTTATTGTATAATACTGCATGATTATTACAATTATTGTACTATAAGAGTAATACGACATAATTAGTATTGTGTGACTTTAGCAATATTTATAATAATGTTAGTAATATTAACTACTATGGTAATATTGATTGGAAAAATGAGGAATTTTTGGAATTTTATTGTTTGGAAAATATTTAAATTTGCAAATGTAGATATTTGAACATTTAGTCCATTAGGAACTTTGAAATTTTAGAATTTGGAAAATTAAGAATTTTGTACCAACCACTTCGGATTAAGTGTCAACATTTTAGGATTTGGAAACTTGAAAATTTGTGGATTGGGGGATTTGAGGATTTAGGATTTTAGAAATTTGGAGCTTCGAGAGTTTTTGGGGATTTACAGATTTAGAAAATTTCATATTCCGAAATTTAAGTATTTCTGGTTCAGAATTCAGGGATTCAGTGTAGAGATTTCAGAATTTGGGGGTTTAGAAGTTTGGAGATTTAGGGATTTGAGAATTTAGGAATTTGAAGATCCAGAAATTTGAAAATTTGTGAGACTTGGGAATTTAGAAATTCTTGTTTGTAGAAATATGAATACTTCTCTACTTGTAATTGGAAACTTAAAAAATGTACAACTCGAGAACGTAAATGACAAATAATTAATTTATCTATTCTATATTTCTAATAAATTTAGAAATCAGTAGCTGTTAGAAATTCACAAATCCTAAAATGCAAAAGCCCAAAAATCGTACACAACCACAAATACGAAAATACGAAATCTCAAAAATTCCTAAATTTATAAATCTAAAAATTACCCCTATACTATTAACAAAAAATTATTTCATCTTTTAACAACAAAATTACACTTCCAATATTGAAAATATCTGTCAAAATTTTCCTCTTGATATTGAGATTCAAAAAATTAACCTTCACACGTATATTTTCTGTTACAGCCTACAAAACTGAACGTTTACAAAAATGACGCAGAGAGCTGGGACTACACGACGCCAACGTTGGGTGAGTTTTCAATTGACTTCTTACACCCCGTCTCTATATCTCCATTTCGTCTTTGTTTACCGAATTTATTTTCCCATTTTTAAATGTTCCCATCGATGTTACGTTCGTGTATTATTCACAACTCATTGTCGACGTCGCGTGCAACGACCACACGGTAAATTTTCATGAATGCGAATCGGAATCGTTCCCTTTGGCGCCACTGTGTTTCGCGAATGAGAATTTCACGGCTTCCTCTTGTTTCGTGTTCTTAGCTCGCTCAGACGCTAATTGGATAAAACCTAACCCGTGTGCGGGCTTGAAGGGTTTCCGTAAAATGCATTCTTCGTTAGGTTTATTCCTATATTAGGCTGGTGCTTATTTAATGAAGGACAACGTTTTCGCGATTCTCCTCTGGGTACTTTATCAACCTGTTTCAACATCTTCAAACGATTCGATTGTACACTCTTCAAACAAAAATATTTCTAGGAAACAATTTTACACTATTTTTATGAAACAATTTTCCGGGAAAATTTTGATTTTATTTGCCTTTATTCGATAAGATATTGATATATAACAAGTAGACAGCATTTATAATTCCAAGTGTAAATCTTCTCATAAGTCTCATAAAATATCATTAACATATAAACAGTATACTGATTCATAATTCTAAGTGTAATCTGTTCATAAATCTCGTAAAATATTATTATTTTAAGTATTATATAAAATATTATTTTAAGTATAAATCAGCATATAAATCTTCTGGGATATCATTAAAATATAAAAAGTATTCAAAATTCACAATTCTAAGTATACATCAGCATGTAAATTTTCTGAAATATTATTAAAATACGAATAGTATACAAATTCAAAATTCCAAGTGTAAATCATTATATAAATCTTCCTAAAATACCAATAAAATATAAATAGTATACAAATTGAAAATTTTAAGTATCGATCAGTACATAAATCTTCTGAAATATTAATAACTTATAAAACGCTCTCAAATATAACAAAATTTGAATCAGAGCTTTACTTTAAGATAGAAAATAAACTGTTATGGTACCAAAATGTTTCAAACGTCGAACTTTAAACACCACCCTAACGTTTGCGCTTACTGAAATTATTTGGACACAGAAACGTCGATCGAACGTTCATTTAATCATGCTGGACACGAAATTGGTCCCGAATAATGGAACACGGTTCAATTTTAGTTCTACACGCGAATTGTATGATGCACAAGTTCGTTTCGAACGAGTTTCCTACTTATTTCTGATATTTCCGTTTTATTCTTTCATTTTCCTCGACTCATTTTAAACGAATTCCGTTCGATCGTTTTGTGCTTCTGAACGATCGTATTGTTTTTCTCTAATTGAAACAGATTAATTTGTATCCATTGAATATTCACGTTGTTGACATTCTTTTATGGTTTCTTGGATTTGGTGTAATTAAATGGTCGATCACGTTGAAATTTAATTAAAAAATATTATATTTACACTTGGTCTTTATTGCCTCCAGTTTCATTCTTTTTATAGATGAAAAATTTCAGTGTTTCCTTTTCAATGCAAAATGTCGATTTTGTTTTATATTATATTGCATTACCTTATTTTGTGTTTATATTTTTTATGATATATTAGTTTGAATTTATATATTGCATTTTATCATATCATTTTGAGCTTATGCTTTTATTGTATTATATTATTTTGAATTTATATTTTACATTAACTATTGTCTAGTTACTTTGCAAATAGTTGGCAATATTCAATATTACATTTTTCGCAAACACAATGTTATACAGTATATTTAAATTAATTAAACTTACTCTCATAACTCTAAAAGACTGCAAATATTTTCGTTCCTATATTAACACATTTAATGTAGAAATTTGAAAATTTAGACACTTCAGCAAACTTTTGTACTTACAAATTTACCAATGTGGAAGTTTCAAAATTTATAAATGTAGGAATATAAAAACTGATAATTTCAGAATTTCAGTCCTCAGAAATTCGGAAAATTTGCTAAAACTTACGGAGCTAGAAAATTGAAATTTGGAAAACCGATAATTTGAAGATTGCACATTTCAGAAATACAAAAACTTGTAAAACTAGTAATTCGAAAATCCTAACTTTCAGAAACAGGAGAAATTTGCAAAATTTCTCATTCGAAACTTTCTAACACGAAAAACTGAAAAATCCTAACTTTCGAAACCACCAAAAATCGCAAAACTGTCAACTCGAAAATCCTAGCCTTCGAGAACACGAAAACTCACTATAACTGAAGTCTGTTTGTCTCCGCAATTCTCCGGTCTCTCTCGAGCAAAATAAAACGCGTTTCGCAAGCTCGCGTCCAATACCTAAAAATCAACGTATAAATTGTCCCGGAAGAAATAATTCAGGGGTTCGGGAAAATAATCGAATTTCCACGGGCACGAAACTCGTCACACGCAGCGGAGCTCAACGAACACGGACAGAAACGTTGGTGTGGCATCACTGATCGGACTTAGCGAGTGTGAAGAGTTGCGTGCAATTTCGTTTCGGCCAAAATTCGGTCGCAAAAGCGGATCTGGAACCGTCGAGAGGCGAATTAGGTCAAAGTAGAAAATTCTCGCGAGCTGGAAACGTTCGATCGAAACTGCCTTGTAACCGAGACATCGATTTGTAGCTCGCAACTGAATAAATTGCCAGCGAATTATTGCGATTGAAAGTGAAAAAAAATATCAAGATTTTTGAAATTGGAAAAAGCGCAAATCTGGAAATGGAAAAAATTAGAGATTCGGAAATGAAAAATATCGAAAATTTGGGGATTGAAGAAAGTGAAAATTTAATAACTTGGAAATTGAAAAAAATGTAAATGCCGAAATGGAAAAAATCGAAAATTCGGAAATGGAAAGAATTAAATGGGAAATATGAAAAATTTGTAAATCGGATGAATTTAAAATTCGGGATCCTTGAAATTGGAAGAAGCGAAAATTTGGGAATTTAAAACTTGGAAAAATTGAAAATGTAAAAATTAATGAAGGTCAAAATTTGGAAAGTAGAAGAAATGAGAATTATGAAATTGTAAATGGAAATTGGAAAAAGTGAAAATTTGGGAATTTAGAACTTGGAAAAATTGAAAATGTAAAAATTTGGAAATTAGAAGAAATGAGAATTATGAAATTAGAAAAAGTGAAAATTTGCGAATTTAGAACTTGGAAAAATAGAAAATCTAAATATTCGATTTGTAGCCAGCAACGGAATAAATTGGCAGCGAATATTCGCGATGGAAAGTGAAAAAGAAAATATATACACATATATCGTATCGATGTTGCTCTAACTAGTACCTTTTATCCCTGCTGATACGACTATCGTGTGTGTGTGTTTTTTTATTTTTTATTTTCTCGCAACGAACGTCCCTCGAGAGTTTTCGAGCACGATCTGTACACGCTTCGTAACTTTCGCGTCGATCTTTTGTCAAAAATCCGACACGTACGCGCGTGTATGTATGTGTGTTCCGTTCGTTCGGCTTTGTTCGAACGCGGAACGCAATCGATACGATGAGAATGATTCGTCGACGAAGAACAAGGTGCTGGCTTCCGCGAGTGAATCGGAAACGGAATTCTTTATGAGACCACCCTCGGGGCTGATATTTTTATACGGTTAGAAAAAGTGTACGCAACTTCGATCAAGAACGTAATTCTTCGGACGACGTTCCGGAAGTTTAGGTATTCGATTATTGGACGTTTTTGTTGCGCGATTTATTGAGTTCGGAGGGCGGAAGAATTATCGGTTTCGTGAATTCGAAGCTTCGATGTTTGAAAATTGACAGACTTGAGGAATTTGCGTGCTTGCGATATTTTCAATTAAAAAAAAACTTCTTGTAGATCATGGAAGTATTGTTATTTTTATATGTTTATAGGTCGCAAATTTTTCGTGTTGATCATAGAAATATTCTTAAACTTGTTTGTTCTTATAGGTCACAAAATTATTCTTGTATATCAGACAAGAATCGTTACATTTCTATGTTCTTATAAGTCACAAAATTATTTTTGTAGAACACAGAAGTATCCTTAAATTTATATGTTCTTATAGGTCTTACGTTTACATATTCTTATGGGTCACAAAACTGTTGTTATACTTACGATATTCTTATATTTGTAAAATGTTTAGATCAATTTTTAAATCACCATGGAAATCTGCGAATTATTAAGTTCATAAATTTTTGAAGTTTTGAATTTACAAATTGGTACGTCTCGGTTTCATGTATATGTATACACCTCCGAATATAAATATACGAAGCTTGGTAAAATTGTAAATACGAACATCCAAAATCTTGTATATTTCTGAATTTTCGAATTTCCAGATTGCCGAATTTTCACGTTGATGAATTTTTAAATTTCCAATTTTCTACATTTGTATGTATAGCGACATTCCTATACTGTTAAGTTACTATATTTGTAAATTTCCAAATTAAGAAATTACCAAAATCAGAAACCTCGAAAGCTAGAATCGAATCGGTTTTATAATTCGTAGTCAAGAAAATTTGAGAATTGAAATTACTGTACTTCTGACTCTCCTAATCAAAAAATTATCAAAATCAGCAACGTTGAAAGCTAAGATTGAATCAATTTTATAATGTATAGTCAAAAAAATGTGTCAATTGAAATTTCTGTATTTCTAAATTTCCAAAGTAAGAAATCACCAAAATCAGCGACCTTAAAAGTTAAGATTGAATGAGTTTTATAATTTATGATCGAAAAAATTTGAGAATTGAAATTTCTGAATTTCTAAATTTCCGGATGTCCATGCTTCTTTCCAAATTTAGGATTATTCGTACACTACCTCCAAACGAAACAGATCATCCCCAAAAACATCGATAATTTAATAAAAATTATCGTTAAAAATTCTTAAACTTCTGCGTAAATAAATAATCATCGGCGCGTTGTTAAAGAAATCTAACGAGTTGTTTGATTCGATTGTTTCGGAAGCGGTAACGTTGTCTCGATTCTACACAGAACAATTCGAAACAATTAAACACGTAACAGTCACAAGAAGTTGTGAATGTCTGCGTGGATCGGACCCGCGAATCGCGTGCCAGGTACAAAACCTAGATGCGAATTCACGTAAACGATATACGACCACGGAACTCGTGGAATTTGGTCCAATTACACGCGGCTTGAACCGTGTGTCACTCATACCCGTCACGTACGTCTTCGAGTTCGCTAAATCTCGAATCACTCCGAGAGACGAATTTTTTGGGTAATTAGTGTTGTCGGGACTTGTCAGCGACGTTTCAAACGCGCTGGCAAAATTTGTTATTTTACCGAATTCGAAATTTCGCATTCATTCATAGTTATAGAGTTACTGCGAAGTTCCGTTTCTAATATATTACACGCTCTTTTATCTGAAATGAATTTTATGTATTAATTTTATAACGACTCGTTATATCTGTCGAAGAATTCGTAATTATACGGCTTCATATAATTCAGATTTGGTGTCAAATCTCAAATGTTATCTACATATGTGTATCGCGTGTGTGGTATATCATATGCATATCATAATCATTACGTGGCTGATGAATTCGTGTGACATCTCAAACGTTCTCTACATGACATATGTGAATTACATGTATATCGTATGTGTATTGTAATCATTATATGATTGGTGAATTCATACGAAACATCAAACGTTTCTACATTTGTTTATCGCGTGTATATCATGCGTGTATCATAATCCTTACACAGTTGATGAAATCATATGAAACCGCAAACGTTCTTTACATACGTGTATTATAATCGGTACATGATTGATGAATGCGTATGAAATTTCAAAATTTATCTACATATGCGTGCCACATGAATATCATACGTGCATCATGATCAACTCTTGCAAACAGCTATATTACACGTTACGAATTTCTACGTTTGTAACTATATTACAAGCAACCCATAAATCAACAAGATAAATATAGACCGAACAGCACAGTTCTCGATTCTAAACGCTATACAACCCGTGTCTTCGGCTAGTTAAATTAGTGCCAAGAAAAGTGTTAGATTCCTTCGTCGAAGCAAAGGCCGGCAGTTAAATGCGTGCAATAAAGCGTGTTCAAGAGGAATTCGATTTCCCAGCAACAACGGGGCAACATTGATTGATTTATCGTTTCGAATACAATTCTATCTCGAAAATCGTTTCCCAGTGAAACTACCTCGCGCTATTCTTTGCTTCTGCATACTCCACGATGAAAATTTCCACCTTCCCGTAAAATTTTCTTTGTAACTCGTAGCGGCAAGAAGGGAAAAAAAGTGTCCCGAATACGTTTCTTGAAATAAATTGCGATCCGTAGTTTCGGTAATGAAAACCGAATTAAAACTGGGCGCTGAATGGGTGCTCGAGGTTGACCCTCGGCCTTCGGCTCCGAGAAATCGTCGAATGAAATTCAAATGGTAAAAAGACCATGCTAATCCACCGTCGAGGAACACCCGGGGTGCTAATTTTTCGTAACCGGTCGCGATTCACGAGCAACCTTTTCGAGTGGATCGCTGTATCAATTAAGGCGGGAGATAGGTCAGGTTGGTTGCTGAGCTCCTAACCTTTTGCAGCCTGTATCCACACGACGGAGGAGATGAAAGTTTCATTAGATGCAGACACTCCGGTTGGAAAGCCACATTCATTTCCGCGAAAGAAACGGGTCCGAGTGCTCCGACCACTTTTCACGATACGTACAAGGCTCCCTAACGCTGTACAACGCCTAATGCCGGTCGTTAACTTTATCTGTCGCTAGGTGCTGTCGGTATCTAACACTGTATATGTGTTGGAAACGCTGTCGGGATATTTCTACACGTTATTCATCGACAAGACACGATTTCGACGTGTTTCCAATTGCGTTTATGCAACGATCAACTGATTCGTGCGGTATGCTTTGTGCAAATTACAGGCTGTTACATCGGTTCTCGTCATAATACGTGCAGGTTGCAATGTTATATCTTGCAGAAGGTATTTTTATATTTGCTTTTGTTGCCCATGTAATGCACTTCGCGCATATTTCTTTGGGGAGCTTCACCTGGATTCAAACGAGGTTTTGCTGGGCATTATGTATCTAAATTTTATATCCTGCAGTTTGTATTGCTGTGAATGATTTTGCTTTTAACGGTCGAAACGACGTGCCTAAGCAACGCAAACTGTTGGAGAAGGTAGAATTAAGAATTGAGAATAATAAGAATACTGAAACTTGGAGAGACGAAGCTGAATAGTTTGTTTGAAAAGTAATGGAGGCTGCATTCGGTATTCAGGGTGCTGAAAATGGACACTTGAACATTGTGCTATCTCCGAATTTTCTGACGATTATGTGTACGATTACCGTAAATTACACCGAAAGTGTTCAACATTACATTATTAAATTTTGTTGTGTTCGATGTTTGTTTAAGTCGATGTATCATGTTATTGCTAATAACGTCATCTCGTATTTAATATAAAGTAAAACGATCGAAACATTCTTTCTTCTTATTTATTTAAGGAAAATAAATAAAATTGTCTTGGAGTGTTAAGTCATTGAATCGATAATAAACTTAAAGTATCTTAAAATACTCCGTAATTGAGTACTGTTAGGGTACTAATCATGTTTGCTTTTTGGTAATGGCCCTGCAGGATGAATCAACATCTAAACCGGAACAAAGAGAGAGATTATGTAATTAGACGAAGGGAGCAGTGGTGGTCTCAGAAAAGTATTTAAATGTAAATAAGAAAAGTGTCTAGGTGTCTGAAGCATTTCGGTTGCCATTAAAATAAGAAAAACACAGTGGTAGAATTTAGATGCGTAACACGTGTCGGACAATTTGATTACCCTCGTGCGAATGTGTAGCGGACAAACATGGAATATAAATAGGGAGGGTATTTTAGAACCATTTGTCACGCGTTCGAATATATTTAAGTACATTGTACCGTGTTTGTCCAACTCCGGAATACAATGTCGTTGTGCATATATGTATAAATTTTTATGAATCTTTTGATCAGTGTATCCATGTATCTCTTACTATCCTTGCGTGTGATGTATTCGAAAGTTTTCTTACAATTTTTGTTACATTCTAGTTTCATTGCAATATATTTTATACCATTATAAAATGAAATAAATAATGGGTAATATTAAAATAAAGTACATAATACGTATACTATTATAAAACAAAATAGATAGTACATACACTATTATAAAATAAAATAAATAGTACGTAGACTATTATAAACTAAAATAAATAGTATGTGCGCTATTATAGAATAAAATAAATAGCACGTATATTATTAGGAAATAAAATAAATAGTACATACACTATTATAAAGTAAAACAAACAATACACACGCCATTAAAAAATAAAATAAATAGTACACCAGTTTCAGCAATGTCAGCTTTACAGTAAAACAACGCGTTTACAACAGTTAAATGGTACGTCTACAACAGTGACATAAAAAGAACAAAAAATGGTGTGCTTTTTAGGTTTGTAAGTCTGCTTTGAATAAAACATTATGCAAATAATGCAAACTATTCGCAAGAATATAATGTTTGTAATCGTTAGTTACCAGTATCGACATGTTTAATAGTCTTCAGGAAACATTTCACGTTTTTTTCCCCTCTTTCTAGGATACCACGTAAACGTAAAAGTTGTCGTGGCACGCAACAAGTAAAACAAGGGGAAAGAATTCCAAAGTGAGTTACAAAGACATAGAACGAAGAATGAACCACCGATGTTTGACCGTCGAATAAGTTCTAAATAATGCAAATTCTTAGATCTCCAAATTTCCATTCCTCGAATTCTCAAATTTCTAAATTTTCATTCCTCGAATTCCCAAATTTCCAAATTACCATTTCCCAAATTCTCAAATATTCAAATTTTCATTCCACAAATTCTCAAATTTCCAAATTCCCATTTCCCGAATTATCAAATTTATAAATTTTCATTTCGCGAATTCTCAAAATTTCAGATTCCTCTTTTCCTCGAATTATCAAATCTACGAATTCTCTAATTATCGAACCCACAAACTCTCAAATTTCAAATTCTCAAATATTCGCATTCGAAATGCTGCATATTTTCGAGTTTAAAAATTTTAAAATCTTCCTGATCGCAAATTCTCCTTGTAATGAACTCTAAAATTCTAAAATTTCTAAACTTTCAATTTCTAATTCCTCGAATCTGCGAACTCCAGATGTCACATACATCGATATCGCGTTTTCCATTTCACGACTCATCGCAACACACACACCATAGATAGGAATGCCCGAACACGCCCCGACAGGGCACTCGATCTGCCCGTCATTGTGTCAAGCAGTAACCAGACAATAACGATGGCAGAAGTTCAAATCGAACAAATGAATTCTCGTTTTATCTACGTTCCGTTCGCGTCATTGGTCCCATTAGCGTGTCTCGCAGTCGAATTCACGAAGAAACGAATCGTCGCGAGATCGCCGTGACGATACTTCGAGTAACCTGCTCGATCCCTCCAAGAATAGCGGCTTTTAAAGAGGCTAGTTAATCTTCTGATTACGTTAGCTCTAATTTTCTGTCGTCACGTAGCCGATCTGTTGTTTCGCTTTGGCAACGTCTGACCAAAATTCGAAGCGTCATTGGCTACCATCGTTCCTTTCTACGATGGTGGACCAGAACAATGCCAACTTACGAATCCGATGTCTTCGCATTAAATTCTTTCAGATTTAAGCTTTACGTTGATATAGTACAAGCGCTATCTTACAATACTTCTATGTCATGAAATTGTGTTAGACTTTATGTCATGAAATCGTGTTAGACATATGATTACAAATTGGTTGTCGTTTGTTATATCTATAAATTAGGCAGTGTACATTGGAGATAGCCACAGAAACTTAATGCAGTTGCTTTTACAAGACCTTAAACTTTAAATTGATATAGCATAAGTAGCTGTTTTGTAGAATTTTTATGTCATGGAAGTGTGTTAGACTTTATGTCATGAATTCGTGGTAGACATATGATTACAAATTGGTTGTCGTTTGTTATATCTATAAATTAGGCAGTGTACATTGGAGATAGCCACAGAAACTTAATGCAGTTGCTTTTACAAGACCTTAAACTTTAAATTGATATAGCATAAGTAGCTGTTTTGTAGAATTTTTATGTCATGGAAGTGTGTTAGACTTTATGTCATGAATTCGTGTTAGACATATGATTACAAATTGGTTGTCGTTTGTTATATCTATAAATTAGGCAGTGTACATTGGAGATAGCCACAGAAACTTAATGCAGTTGCTTTTACAAGACCTTAAACTTTAAATTGATATAAAATAAGTGCTCTTCCGTAAAACTTTTATGTTATGAAATCGTATCAGACGTATCTGTCATGAAATCATGATAACCATATGTTTACAAACTGGTTATTGTTCGCTATATTTGCAAACGAGTCATTATACTTAAGAATATACTTTAAGATAATACTATTTTGCGAAACTTTTATGTCATCATTTTCTGCTACACCTCATTTATTTCGAAATTGGATCCCCTCAGCCGTAACTGTTAATATATCATACACGTGGAACATTCTCAAAAGCTTCATATAGTGGTTTTTACGACCCTTTAAGCTTCGAATAGTTGTTAAACGTTTGCTATTTTGCGAAAATTTTCTGTCGTCATTTTATGTTACACTTTACACGTTTCAAAATTGATCCTTGTTAGGTATAGCTGTTAATCTGTCATTCCTCACGGGGACAGTTCACGGAAGCTTCATATAGTTACCTTTACGAGATTTTAAGCTTTGAAGCGACATGGTAACCGTGCTGTGTTGCGAGACTTTTACGTCATCATTTTCTGTCACTCTTTATAAGCTTCCAAATCGCTGCCTGTTATAGAATTACAGACACTCTGTTAAACTTTCAGTTTAGAACTCGATCTCTGAATGATCAGGTTATTGAGACATCACACTTCGTGTCGTCTAAATTCGAAGGACCACGCAATGCCTTGGGAAGAAACTAAAATGCTGAGTCGAGTAATTGAAATACTAATGCTAAGACTGTGTTTGGTACATGGGTTCTTACAAATCTGATCTTTTCTGACAAATTCTGTCTCGTCGTCAACTGAACTCCACACACTTGTCTTTCATGTACGGAGAAGGTGGAGCCTCAAAAATGAAGTTTATGCGTTTCTTAAAACTATGGAATTCTAAAACTTGACGTTCTAATAGTTGGCCGTTATGGTTGACACGTATTTGGCCACATCGGGGAAATTTCATCAAGTCAAGATCCTTATACACCCTTATTTCTGAAATTCTAACCAACCCCCTGGATTACGACTTTATAATACCCGGAATAAAACAAAAAAATAGACAAAAGCTAATTTCTAAGGTGACTCATATGCCACATATTGGCTGCAGGTTGGCCTGTTGAACTAAACTGAAAGAATTGAGAGAAAAACTAACGGTGTGCAAGTGACTGTACGAATTTGACCGTATAATAAGTTGTACCCTTGTTGTCCTAACACTTTCCATACCCAAAATCGACGACTCGATATTCGGCGAGTCAGTACTTCATAAATCTTCCTGTAGCAACGTCTTCCGAACGAGAAAACAAAAGGGGGATGACTCGATTCGGTCGGTCTCGCCATTTGAAACGTATAAATCTCTCTATCGGTGGCAGAAGGGATTTAAGTTTCGTAAGGCGAGCTCGCTCGACCCAGATCAAACGACGAAACGAGAATAAACTTGGTCTATGAGGCGCGGCACGAATGCGACGATAAAGATCGATGCTTTTGCATAAAACTTTGTACTCCCATTCTTAGATCGCCTTACCGTTCTCCGGACAAATGGCGCGAAAAATCGAAACGAGACACGAGATTTCGGCTTTGGTCGACTCTACTCGGCCATCGATACTATCCAATGAATATCATTCAGATAGTTATTCACTTCGTTTCGTGAGAAGGTACCCATATGAGCAGCGAAATCCAATTCGCTTTATTTCCACGGAGAAGGTTAACCATTAACGAACGATCACAATTTTCTAGAATAATGATCGACGAAATTTGAACTAATTAATTGCTTTATTACTAGAGCGAGAAAAAGTGCATAGTTAATATCGCTCTTATTTGATTTGATGGAAATTTTCAGTAATGAAAGTTCGATTTCTTTAAAAGTCGCATCATGCCACATGTGTGTCAGTCGATTTTTGCGGAATATTTATAATATCGCGAATATGGCGTTCAAAAAATGTTTCCACGGGCTTGGCGAAGTATTAAAATTAAAAAATGTTGAGCAAAACACTTGTAAACAAAAAAAAAATTATTATGAAATTTGTTTTTGAATAATTGTAAATAAATCAATTAACACGATAAAAGTTTTAATTCTGTATAACGAAATCTGTTTTAAAAAATAAAGAAATGTGGAGAGTTCATTCGATTCATTAGTAGAAGTTAAATGTTAGTATTGAAAAATTGTTCGCGGGCCATATGTTAGCCATACCTGGGTTAATCTCTTCACGCACTTGGCCCCGTATGTAAACAGTTAGTTTATAACCTATATAAAGCTATATTCTTTCCCGAAACCATTACACAAATAAATTTATAATCTTACCTAAATATGCTAACCTGGAAATAAATTGCAATTGTCATAAGGGAAGCGAAAGTGTTTATATGTATATGTAAAGGTTCAAATTTTTTAATTTGCAGTTATTTTTTGAAATTCCGAATTGTGAACTTTATTTTTTACATTGAATTTTCTTTATCGAGCAAACACAAAGTAAAATATAATTAATCTTCTTTGTTGTAACTGAAATTAAAAATTCGTCCCCGAAGAGGTTAATGAACCATCGATTACTGATCCGTGACTACGGAGAAGGCCATTCGCTTGTTCGGGTGATCATATATTCGACCGACGACCATTTCACGTCCACGGACACACTGTGACGTCCTTCTGCTGGCGTTCGATTGGACCCGTGTCCGTGTTGATCCATCCAGTAATAAAATATTGAGATTCGATCAGACACCGAGGATTCGGCGAACGAAATTCTGCCCTTGAGATGTCTCTCCTCCCTTTGTCGCTCGACGGATTCGATATTCAGCCAGAAACGCTTTCGGAAACTATGTCGCTAGTAAGCAGTTACCCTTTACCGACATCAGCCGTTTCTCGAATCTACTCGTACTTTTTCAACATTTTCTGTAGTCGATTTTCGTAAAATGTACTTACTTGTTTGTAAATGCGTATTAACATTTAATGCACATGCCACGTAAATTTATGTTTTACGTATTATATTTACTGTATTATAATACCCTAACTGAAGATAGTCCCATCAGTTACTGTGGAACTATGAAAAATAAATATAACAACGTATCGTGAAAATAAATATTTGGTAAAATTTGTTAAAAATGAAAATACTACCTAATGCAATTTTCAATTGCTCCCATGTGGCAGTCAACGTGTCAATAATGGGGGTACTTAACACTTTCAATTTTATCTTTTAACTTGTTAAAATGTTGTCTTAATAACGTTCGCGGCGTGAACACCTTACGATTGTATCGAATATCGCGACATCGAGAGAGTCTTTCGCACGAATCCGACGACCTTTCATTCACCCCGTCGAATTTCGCGGCAATTAGGGTAAACTACCCGATTCGCGAGCGACGCAGCGTGAACGCGACGCATCAGAACGCAATAAGACACCGAACACGTGTTGTCTCGCCTAACTGTCCGTCCCGGTATATTTACATGCCAGATATTCCCCTTAAATTACAAAGCCGCGGTATGCGTGTCATCGCGCCGAGAAGATCTCTACTCTAGATTAATGAGTTCCCCGATTCTCGAGCGCGTGCTGAACGGAGACGTTCACGAAAAAAAGGGGGAAGCAAAAAAAGTATCGGCGAGAAATTCACGGCATCGTGTAAGCGTTTTCCGAGCGGAAAACGAGCCTGTCGCGTGACCACGATAACGAACCAGCGATTAAATTATTACCGCGTTACATTGTTATTAACGTTTCGCGATCGAATGACTTACGACGGGGCAAAAACATCGAACACGTGCTACAATAACGACGTACTTACGCTTCTTCTAATATATCGAATACGCTAACTGCCGGGAAATTGTAGGTTAAGGAAACTTGATGATGGTCTCTTCGTCGAATGGCTCGTATTAAGGGAAACGTGTAATCGCTTCTGTTTGATTAATTCATTTCGATAAATGAGCGGAGTGTGTCCATGCATTATTTGAATGTATTGTTGAAACGTGAAATTATTGTAAGATAAATACGTAATACGGTAAAATAAACGCGTATAATAACGACTTGTACAGTATCGCTAAATGACCATATATTTTTTAGACGACAGAATGTAGGATTGAATTTTATTTATTAATCGAGTGTGGAAATCAAACAAGAAATTACAGATTCTTAATTCTGAACTAATGATAGTTAAAACGATATAAAAACGCAAAAGAAATATGCTACAGATTACTGAGAAAAAAAACGTTATAAAGAGTGTTGGATATGGCAACGGATTACGCACATACACATTTGTATAGAGTAAGAGTCACTATAGCTAAAGGAACGATCCTATAGTTTATGGCACTCTTCTCAAGTGGCAAGGACCGAGGAAAACCCGAAAACAGTTAGTCGTCACCGAGCCATAGCAGAGTGCACAGTATTTTCAAATCCACAATAATTCTTAAACAGTCTCTAATTATTTTATTGCCCATTTTATATTCATTCACTTATATTGCATTGTGCGGACTACCACTGTATATTTGTCTTTACAAATAAAGTTATTCTTGTGAAACTATTAAATATTCCAACAAAGAGAACAAAGAAAAAACAACGGAATAAAAGCAACGGACACGTTCGAGCCTGTCGACGAATATAATGCGACTCCGCGGATTTTTCCATCCGCCGCAACGGTAACGACGATCGCCAAAAAACGATTGGCATCGTCGCACACTCGTATCGTGTGCAAACGGGCCCCTACAAAAATGTGGGCGATGTCGCGTTGTCAATGATTCCCCAAAGAATGCCCTTCCTCGGGGCTGCGAAGGCTTTACTGCCCCTCGCCAAAAACTCAAGGGCCTCAGTTGTTTACTGCCCTGACGTCACAATGTCGGGTCCCGACGCCTTGGTGGTCGTCGCGCTGGGACCGTATGCGTCCTATTTCGAGTTCGAATGCAGGTCGATTTGGAATTTCCTTACATTATTGTTATTATTTCTTTATATTATTTTTGTTTTTTGTTTTATTATTTATTTATATTATCTTAGTGAAACTTTTTGAACAGTAAAACTTTATAACAGTTTCTTATTGGTGAACAGTGTAGCTAATAGTGTAGTTGACTCTTTGCATTCGAAGATATTTTTATTGATAGATGCACTCATGGACAAAATTAAGTGGACAGTACAGAAATGTAAAAAATTTTTTGTTTTATTACAGTGTTTTATATAAATTTTAAATTTAGAACGTGAAATGTTTTTGTAGACTTGAAAAAACATTTATTTAATGTATATAATTGGGCAATAAAGTTTTGATTTATAGGCATTCTTAGTTAAATTAAATTAACCTTTTGTTGTTTATTGTTAATTTTGTTTTTGTTAATTTTGTCCACGACTGTATAACTCCAAAACTTTGGTGAATTCTTTCGAAGTTTGATTTCTCTGTTATTAATTGCCACTATTAGCTGTTTCATTAGGTTTATACACCATGTATGCAGACTAATAGATTTAGTTAAAACATACGTATTTCAAATTCCTTTAATTAACAAAATGATGAGTGTGAGTCACTTTTTCAAAGATTTAAAATCGTGTATAGTTAACCTCTTGCCTTGTGATATATTTGACAAGTGTGTCAGTCAGAACTAACTAATCACGACTACAATATTAAAACACATAGAAAGAGTTGAAATTTTATGTCAATCTTGTATTCAACAATCCTTGAGGCAACTGAAAATTGCATTAGACAGTATTTTCATTTGTAACAAATCATACCATATATTTTAACAGTACTTTGTTATATTTATTTTCCATAGTTCCAAGTAACTAATGCGAGTATTTTCAGTTAGAAAAGTGACTAAATTTTTGATAATACAGCTGTTAAGTTTGTATAAAAATTTGAGCGACACCCATATATGGTCCACACGGCAGTAAAGTGTTAATAACACATTAACGCTTATGTTGCACATCTTTGAGAACGGCTTATCTTATAAATATAAATAACGAAGTCCCCAAATTTGAGAAAAGTTCGATAAATATTCTAATTCAAAGTTCGAGTAATATGTAATATGAAAATTCGTGAAACCGAGCTTAAGGTAGATATCGATATGAATTCTGAGGGACAATTTGTTTCAATATGAACGAGTTATGTGATGTCACGCATCGGACATGACTGACGTTTCGGAAACCGTGTGGTGAAGCACCGCGAGAGATCATAATAAGACACATTCGTTTCCCTATTAACAGTTGGCACGCTGACCACCAGAAATATTAATCATTCCACGGTAATTGTACACAGAAATATTGGCCAGCTTCGACCTGAACAACCGGTTGCCCTTTAAAATCGTTCTCGTTCTCGAACGTTTCACTACATTATCCTACGCTAGAGGATAATTCTACTTCGGTTAAGTGAAACCGAACGTTCTGTTTTCGATAGTTTCAATCGATTCTTGTGCGCACTCACAATGCACTTCTGTAGCCGCTGTTTAGCCGATGCTTAACAATTTATAGCTTGTAACTCCTTCCATAAAGCATCGAATACTTGACTAAATCTTCGAGAGCTGTCAGTTTGAGTTTGAGAGTTTGGTTTGTTCAAATATTTACTGTACTTAGTTGCAGTTTTACTGTTTTGAATGGACACTTGTTCATTAAGGATTTGAATTTTTATTATTTTCGTGCAAGGGAAGATTTGTGTATATTTCTGTTTCATCATTGAGAATTAAATAACGAGAGTATGCACTTTTCACCATGCAACAGTATCAGGCCAGATTGTTATTAGTTGTTGATTCTGATGCTTCTGGAACAACGATTCGTAGTTTTGTCTATTTATTTGCTTCTGTCTCTTTTTCAGCGTTAATTGGTGTACGTTAAAGTCGAGCAGCATATTAACCTGAAATTTCTTCTGAAATTAACAAAATCGCCAACGGAATGTTTGCAACTTTTAATGGAGATATAAGGTGATAATGTAATATTGCGTGCATTATGTGACTTCTACCTGTTCGCAAAAGTGCATTGAAAGGGACATATTTTTTTACCATTGAATATGTAAAAACAAAAATGATATAGTTGCTGAAGAGGCTGACAACGGATGAGCTACAGCATTGTTTTGGACAATGGAAAACATTAAATGCAACTTTGCTTGCAATAAAACATATTTGTCCATCAGTCTCGTTATTTAATTGCCACACTTCGTATGTATCGTTAAATTTTGAATGATAGTTGTATTTAGATTTTGATTACTGTGATTAGATTTGATGATACAAAAATGCTACCAAATCCTTCATTAAGATACGAAAATATATTAATTTTTTCACGTTTCAACGTTGATTTCCTCAAAATAAAGAATGTCTCAAACAGGTGTTATTTTCCTGGTTGAAATTTAGCTTATGAGCTTGACGATTTGCAACGGAAACCGATTTTACCAAAATCCTTCATCAAGATACGAAAATATATTAATTTTTTCACGTTTCAACGTTGATTTCCTCAAAATAAAGAATGTATCAAACAGGTGTTATTTTGCTTGCTGAGATTTAGGTTATGAGGTTAATTATTTACAACGAAAACCGATTTTACTAAAATCCTTCATTAAGATACGAAAATATATTAATTTTTTCACGTTTCAACGTTGGTTTTCTCAGAATAAAGAATGTCTCAAACAAGTGTTACTATACTGGTTGTGATTTAGGTTATGAGGTTGACAATTTGCAAGGAAAATCGATTTTGAACAGGTTTATTTCTGTCATAGAAATGTCGCCGAAAATTCGCTCGATAACAGTAAAGTTAATTGCTGATCGTAAAGCTCGAATGTTCGTTGAGTGTTGTCGGGGAGCACAATGAGAACGGTATTTCCGGTTTTGTGGCCAGCGTTCCAATAAGCAATCCGCGACTTGGCCAGAGGTGCCATTATGTCGAATTAGGATTCCTTGGGCGTAGAGTGCAGACTTTACGGAAGATTTGCAGCAGCCTGTTCGGTCAGTCAGCATCGTCTACGTCAGAGACTGCGTGAACTCGTAAATTTACACTCGGATTCAACGTACGCTTCGTTTCGATAAATAAGCGTGTGTGAACTTCGCAATTTTTAGTTTACATAATTTTCGTCATTAAAATTCGCACACTTTTCTATTCCAGATTTGCACATTTTCGTATCTCACATTCACAAAATTTCATATTTTAGATTTACAAGTTTTCGTATTTCAAACTTGCAAATTTTCGTCATTGGAATTCGCAAATTTTCGTACTCCAGATTTGCATATTTTCATATCTCGCATTCATAAAATTTCATATTTTAGATTTACAAGTTTTCGTATTTCAAACTTGCAAATTTTCGTCATTGAAATTCGCTAATTCTTGTACTGCAGATTTGCATATTTTCGTATCTCATATTCGCAAAATTTCATATTCCAGATTTATGTTTTCGTATTTTCAATTTACACTTTTTCATAATACACATTCGCACTCTTTTGTACTCCAGATTTGCACATTTTCGTATCCCCATATTTCCACAATTTCATATTGCAGATTTACAAGTTTTCGTATTACAAACTCGCAACTTTTCATCATTCAAACTCGCACATTTTTATATTCCACTCTCGCGCATTTTCATAATTCGAATTTGCACATTTTCATATTTAGATTCGCAAATTTCCATATATCAAATACGCAGATTTTCATACTTCAAATTTGTAAATTTTCATATTTTCAATATGCAGATTTTCGTACTTTCTGATTGTTTTTAAGTAAACCTCTCCAGGTTTATAAATTATTATATCTTTAAATACCTTCATCTCTATATCCCTTGAAACTTGAAAATTCACAGATGTATTCAATAATCTAATAGATGTACAATAATGTAGAAATTTTGAAAGTTGTACATTTATAAAGTGGACAACTTGAAAATTAAAAGAATTTGGGATCCGAATGTTTGAAATTTTGAAAATTTATAAATTCAGAAATTTCCCAAATTCTATCTGGTCAGTAGAAAATATTTGAAAGTACCAGAATCTAGATATTTGAAAATGTCGAAACTGACGAAAGAATATAAGTTTGTACCAATTAAAAAATTTTCAAATTCTCGTACTTGTCATTGAACGTAAATTGCACCGAATTGCACAACCAATCACCGACGCACGTTTTCCGAGCAGATTCGAGGTATCTGCAGCAACAGATAAACAGAGGAAAACATAACTTCCATCGTTACCTTCCGGTATCGTTTCGAACAGTTTACTTGCTGCCGTGCAATCAAGCAGTGTACGATTTAATTAAATTCTGTATCGTTACGTTATCTTCCACGTTTCTAACTTGATGATGTTATAAACTCTGGACGTTAAGACGCTTCTGACGAATGAGGTTCACGATACGGTTAGCTTCTTCGCTGATTATGAAAATTTATGGTTCAAAATTTCATGTACGTATCGGGCGTTTAATTGGTACAAATTTTAGTAGCTTAACCGTGGACGTTACTTTATATCAGATCTCGGGATAAATTTATGATAGTGTTTATCCGGTTTCGTAAATGGAAGCCTCGGATTGTGATAGGTAATTTAATTGGTGATTGAAAGTTATGCATCTATATTAAGATTATAAGATTATATTTATTTCTTATAGAAATTACCGTATTCGAAAATTTATGAATTTTATTTTCTAGGTATATAAATTTTCTAGTTTATTATTGTATAAATTTACGAATTTTCTAATTTTTTATTTTATGAACTTCAAAATTTCCTAATTTATTATTTTTTAGGTTTTAAAATTTACGAATTTATTATTTTATATATTTACGCATTTTATAATTTTTTATTTTCAATTTTCACAATTTCTTGTTTCAAAATTTTCATACTTCGAAAACTCGCAATTTTCAAATTTTCAAACTTGTAAAGTTTTCCTCTTCCAAATAGTGAATTTACCATATCCTAAAATTCTCAAATTTCTGATTTTTTAGACTTTTATATCTTCAAATTTATACCTTTTCATGATTACAAACTTTTTCAGATATTCACATTTTGTATTTTTCTGCTATGCCGTGTTAAAATAGAGTTTTAACTATGATCAGAGAAAAAATATATGATTTTTGACGGGTTCCTTAATTCCAGGGTTTACTACCTGTTTATCCCCATGTTCGCAACACCGAAGTAGGCGTTTCGTAATTTTCGGCCATGAAGCCATTAGCCGTGGACCAATGACAGTCTCGGCGCTATCCTGATGCTAGCAAATTGCTAATTTGTCTGAAAGTTGGTCGGGTAGGTTGCCGAGGGGTTGAGGGCAGACGCGACAGGGTGAAACGTGGGTTGGTTTCGTGGACCGACGGGAAACTCGACGAAGATAGGTGCTCTCCTCGCGGGAATTCTATGTAGATGAAGTCAAAAATGTCATTTTTTTATTATTAAAAAGTTACTTTAAAACCTATAGAATACGAAACGCATTGATATTTGAAGTAGAGTGCGAAGCTATTGTTGCGAGAACATATACAGTGAGGGACTAAAGTATTCGTACATTTGGACTGTAGAAATAAAAACAACGATATTTTCTATATTATTAAGTATGTATATTTGAACATATACAGGGTGTCCCACAAATACTGTCGGTGCTGGAAAGTTATGGTTGGCGGGGTTATTATAAACAACTTTTTCCTTTGCCAAAATATCAGATGAGGCTTCATTTTAAAATTATTAAAGAAAAACATTGACTAATCGGAGCGCCAGAATTGCGCGCGCTCAGAGGCGGGAGCGTAGGCTCGAGTAACAGTTGACCGTGGTCGTGAACAAACATATGGTCGTCGCGATGGTAACTCAACGGATCCGAATTGCTAGGACAGAAGCATTCGTACAGTATCATTTATGTTAATAATCACAACAAAAAGCTTTTTGTTCCGAGGTCTGTCGTTCTTCCAATTTTTCATTTTTTTTTTTTCGGTATCTCGGGTTCATCCATTTACCACAACTGCATACTAATAAAATTTCTTCATTTTGGCTGTTTCGGATAATAAGAACCGACACTAGAGTATACACCGTTTTAGAAGTCACTCCATGATGCTTCTAGCACAACACCTCCACAATTTTGTCTTTCATTTCAACAAAGAAATTGCAAAATGAAGTCGAAGTATTAATCATTATAAGTAGTCCTCAAGATCATCAAAATTCGCTCCTTATCCTTCATAATAATTATCGAAAGTCGGATTAATTTCGTCTTTGTACATAGAGGTCCCGTCTCGAGGCTTGTGTACGCTTTTTCGCTCACTCGAGACACCGCAACAACAGTCGGTCGTTGTTCGAATTCCGTGATTTCTAATTAAGATACGCGATTGAACGAAAAATCCCGTTAAACGGAAAAGTTCCGACGACGTCGTCGTTCGAATGCGAACGGCTCACCAACGCGATGCAAACTTTAAATTTGACAACGATTCAAAGGCCATGCGATATACCACGAAGTTCGATCGATTGTCCGAGTTCTCTGCTCGCATCACTTGCGCCATACTCGCCGACGAGTTTTCCCGGTATTGTTAGTACTTAGCGACGCAGCTGAGATCACCGAGGTCCAATAACCGAACTTTTCCAACTATTCTGCGCGGGCTTCAATTACATTTTCCCTTATTAAGGAAACTGCGAACTTGCATTGACGCGCATTGTAAATCTTCGGGGAAACAAGCGGAACTTCGAACGCTTCAACCCCTTCGATGCAGGGTTTTTTGAGTTTTTGAACTGGAAGACTCTCGTTCGATGGTAACCTTGCACATATGTGGGATTGGCGGGGCCTCCAGACCCGAAAGGACAAAAGGATGCGGAAAAGGACGTGTATCAGACGGACACCGGTGGCTCAGTTGGGAGCGTCGACGACTCGTAATCTGAGGGGCACGGGTTCGATTCCCGTTTCAAGTCCGAATTTTTTCCGTATTCCTACACATATAGTGTTCAAATTAATTTTAAAATTTACCATATTTGAACTGCGAGTGCGTCACGAGTGTAACTCGTTATAGTGCAAGCGGTTAAGGGTTCTGACACCCAGCTATGTAGGATAAGAATATTTTTGTTATGTGCGATTGGTTATATTTGGGAAAAGCGAGCGACGGTGGGTGTGGCTCTTTGGCTCCTTAAGTGCGGCTCTGGCACAAATATCCACGGAAGGCGCAATAATATTTTCATTTAAAAAAAATCTTTTTCAAGCATGAACATTATCGAGAGTAAACTGAGAAGTCGTCTTATTGATGAGAACTTGGAATCATGCCTAAAATTAAAAACAACATACAAACCTGACTTACTCAAACTTTCCAAGGAGATGCAAGCACATTGTTCGCATTAATAAATATTTATTAAGTATGAAATTTAGTTTTATTTAGTGTACTACTTATTTAGTGTAATAAAAGTTTACTAAGCAAGCAGATTTGACTCCCAATTTTTTAAAAAATTGTTGTAATGTTCATATTTGGCTCTTTGGCTAATAAGTTTGCCGACCACTGGTCTAGACGAATGCAAACAGCGTGATTGCGTGCAACTGAGTTCGAGAGGCTGAGGTGCGAAAGAAAAGTGTTTGGAAGCGTGTGCCAGAACCGAGCGTGCGAGGATCGTGAGAACGGGAAAACGATAAGGATGGTGGACGTGATCGCGAGGATGTTCGGAATGGATGCATGATGAGTGTGAGGGGAGGAATGTATAGTTTTCGGGGGTGAATGAAGTAATCTTTAGCGAACCGTGAAACAGCGTGCATCAGAGTATTGAGAGAACAGCGTAATAGCGAATGTGAGAGTTTCGAGTGAATAGCGATTTAGCGTCAACAATAGACTATAATAAAGTATATTTTTAATTCTTTTAATTGAATCAAGTGTTATTTCACCCCAAAATACCAATTCCCCTACAAAGACAATAAATCAATTATAAACTCGTTAGAATGTATAGACTCCGTGGGTCCTGTTTCTGCTGCAGGCAAAGAGTATCATTCTAAACTGCAAATGTATCTAAAGAAACGAAAAAACTTAATTATTGTATTGGTTGAATTATTGTATTGCTGGGAACTTGGACCGAGGTCTAATCCTCTGCAATACGTATTCTAAGACCTAACACGTTACAACTCGACAGTGGTAAAGCAGCGTCGTTAACCGAAGACGTTGCTTTCCTTCGGGATTCAAGGCTGACGTTATACGGCGTTGCGTTACAAATTCGTTAAAACGAAACGATTCGCCGCGTATCAACGTGAGCCACGCGTTTCGCCGGTTTGTTTCGTCGTCGGCGGTCGCTTTGCTCGCGTTTCCATCTCGTTTTGTTCCGTTTGTCGGATTTCGGTGAGACGCAACGGATGCCTCTGCCTTTACGCTCCGATGGCTGCTTCCTTGAAGGCGAGCTTTCAGACGCACAGAAATTATCTGTGCCGGCAATTACGCACGCGGTGTACGTTCACGTTCTACGAGCTTTCGCGATACCTCGTGCGGTTTTCGGATTTTATACTTACGCATTATATTTACGTCGGAGACGGGCATTTTTTTGGTTCGTCAGCGAAAATTTGACGCGGCGGTGGCTTCGAGGTTGCTAATTTTGGACATTTGTCATTTGAGAAGTTTGGTACTTTATGATCCAGGTGTTTTCGAGTTGTTTCATTTTAGAAGTTATGGATCGAGGATTCTTGAAATGTTTGTACTTCGAAACTGAAGACTTTTTGAGTTGTTTCAGTTTGGAAGTTTGAGATCGAGGAGTCTTGAAATGTTGGTACATCGAGATTGAAGAATTTTTTATTGTTTCAATTTAAAAGTTTGGGACGGAGGATTCTTGAAATATTGACACTTCGAGATTGAGGAATTTTTGAGTTGTTTCATTTTAGAAGTTATAGATCGAGGATTCTTGAAATGGTGATACTTCGAGACTGAAAATGCCGTGTTGTAGGGGGATTCCCGCAGTTTATGAATCGTGTTGTAGCGTCCTTATTTGGGGACACTTCAAAACAATTGTCAGTATATACAATAGAAGAATTCGATGACCATTTTAGCATGCTTAGGTAATCTCTGACCAGCGGCAATTTATTGTACGGACACCTCGTAAACGCGACAACCCTAACAACTAAATTTTTAGTCTACCTGACAACGGTCAAGGGTCCAAATTATAAAAAACCTCTACGTCACTAGTTCCTGGTTTTTCCAAAAACTACCGACGTCAGAGTTAGGCGGTCACTCAAGCCCATACCAGTATTTTCACACCAATCAGGTGATTTCCTATGTTTACGTCTCCGACTATATTTCCGCGAATCCTAGACTACACCCCCATCATACTGACCTATACGAGTTTACCTACAAGATATTTTTGCATCTTTCAAACAGAACTCAAGTAACCTACAAAGAGAAAAAAACTAATATTCAAACCGAGAACTTAAGTAACCTACAAAGCGAACAAACCTAACTTTCAAAGCGAACACAAATAATCTTCCGAGTAAGATTTAACCAAATACGTATAAGTTTTAACCCCTTGCGGTCCTATGTTGAGTGTGGCTCGACATGGCGTTTCTCTTTGATCGTAGAAATAATTTGGATAAATAGGTTGATTCGAGACGTTTCCATTTCTTTGCCACTTGTAACAAATTAGAAATATATTTGTTACGCAATCTGTATTATTAGAATACGTTTTATTGTACACCCACATCTTCATGTATTTTGTAAATTAATTAACGAGCTGTAGGTTAAAGAATTAAGGACCGCGAAGGGTTAACCGAGTAATTATATTATCAGAACTTAGACAATAAACTCCAAGTTCAAACCAATATTATATAACCTACCACATCATTTCACTCTCGAAATCAACAATCGCGACTTACCCGCATCTAAAGGATAATACCTATCGTGCCGCCTTCAAAAAACTAAAAACGAAGAGCACGATACAACACGTGTTATAAGATGCCATGTTGTAGGAAGGGTAGCTGTATCTCAAATGTTACTTCACTATTCTCATCCAAAGAGGGAACACCACACTTTGAATACCATAACACGTATTACAAACCCGTGTGCCCGTTTCGCGTACAATTTTCAACCGCAAATAGCAAAACACCCTGGATATACAGTTTCACGCGACAGTGCCATAAATCATCGGTGGTGTCTGAATTTCACAGTCTAAAACCGAGCGCGAAAGTGTAAATTTCGAGTCGGAACGCTTCGAAAAGATGCGGTATCAATCAACGGTCTCGTGTTTAGAAAGATGACTCGTAGGTCCACGATCCGCGCACGGACGACGATGATGATTCAGTGTCTCCGTTTCCTCCGTGCGACGATAATGAACGACCTTTGTGGCCGACAGAAGTCTGCATTGACCCAATTTCCATTTTTATCGCGGACTAGCCGCGTTGTTAGCGAACGTACGCGCGGATTCGTTCCGTTTTGTCTGAGTCATCGGCCAACCGAAAGCAGAGTCGTGAGCCGATTTTCGAGCAAAACGATGCAACGCCTCGACTCCGAGACAGTCTCTTCTCTCGCAAATAACGTTGACACATTGCCCGTTTTATTGCGGCCGAACGACTGTCGTTTTGGAACGCGTATGACGGACCTGTGTGTTCGGAACTTTTCAGCGAATGATTGATTGGCGGCCCGTTGTACACTTCGGGTATCGGACAACCGGGCTCCTTTTTGATGCTGTTACCGACCGGAAGGCTATTAACACGTTGACTGACGCGTCGGCCATATTTGGAACACGCCGAGTCTCCCTGGAGCTCGGTACATGCCTCGCTCGATACTCGATTTTCTAATTATAAATTATAACCGATGCTTCCGGATGCTATTAACGCCGAAACCATCGAATTTCCACCACCAAAAACCATCTGTTGGATCGTTCGGCAAATTTCTTATTTTATGTTGTGAAATTTATCGGGATGGTCCTCTGGAAATTATGCTGGAGTGAGTTTGGGCGATTTCTCGTAAATTTAGATTTTACTTCCTGTCCATTGGGGATTAAATAGTGTAGTGGCATTAGATGTATCGAAATTTAAGGATTCCTCTGTTTGTTTAATATTTATGTTCAGAAATCTGCAAATTTTTAGATGTTTAAACTGAAATTATTTAATAAACAAGTTTCTAAACTTAAATTGCTAAGTTCCCGAATATTCTTGTTTTCAGATTGTTCTGTTTTTAGGTTTCAAAATTTGGAGGTTTCTTGATTTTCACATTTCTACGATTCTAGGTTCTTCAATTTTCAATTTTCTACGTTGTTAAAGTTCTTTAATTTTCAAGTTTCCACGTATCTTAAGTGCTGTAGTTTTCAAATTTCCACATTTTCAAGTTCTATTAATGCCGAAACCGTCAAATTTCCACCACCAAAAACCATCTATTGGATCGTTCTGCAAATTTTATGTTGTAAAATAAATTTGGGATGGTTCCCTGGAATTTGTCTTCATTTTCGTCCAGATTAAATGAAAATAACGGAAGGGAACGTTTATTTTTATTGTTTAATGTAGAAACGCTTTCAACTTTTCGAGGGAAGATAAAATATGTATAAGCATGCAGGAAAAATTGTGAAAAATTTGGAACAGTTTTTAGTTCACAAAACCTCGAAGAGTCATCATAAGAATTCACATAACCTGTTAATCGGCTGATTTTTTAGTTTTCTTTGTTGGAATATCCTCATTTTTTAATATATGACGGTGTTATCGGTTTGAGATCGTAAGAATATGTAAATTTGGTATTCTTTGTTTGTTAAGTAATTTTTTCATGTATTGAAATTGAAAAGTTTGAGAATTCATGGTGCTGAAAATTGGAAAATCAGACATTCAAAGAATTAAAAAATTAGAAACTGTGAGGGTTGGAGAATTACAAAATCAAGAAATTAGAAAAATTGGAAAATCATGATTAGTAAATTAGTAAATTATGCAATTCGAAAATAGTTAGATCAAGAAATTAGAGAATTGTAGGACCACGATATTAGAAAATTAGACAATCAAGATATTGGAGAATTAGAAAATCGAGATATTAAAAAATCATAAAAACAGGAAGCTAGAAAATTTAAAAAATCAGTAACACAAAGATTCGAAAGTTACGAACCAAACATAATCAATTTCCGAAAATTACCGAAAAAGCTTGCATCGCTCGCTGCAACGTACTGGCCATAACATCGCCATTTTCCCACGAGAAATCCGTGGTTGTTCGATAAAATACATAATACATAACCCTTTCGATTGAAAATGACCTAGCAAATCCTCTCGAAACGTTGTTCGGTTAACTCCTGAAACGGCGTGTACATCACGCGCGATACTAAACGCGGTTATTTCGACGGTAACGGTCCACGTGTTAAGTTCCCTTCGATATCCGTTCTATTTCGAGCCGAAACTTCCGGATCAGCGAATGCCAAAGACAATCATCGTCATCGTGGAAGAGTTTAATCGTTCCCGACGCGGTTTCCTCGCGTTATCATCGCGGTTATTCGTCGGTGAATCGCGAATCGAGGCCCAATTGACGAGAAATCAAACCCTCAGACGCGTTTTTCGCATCGGAGAGGTCGATGATTTCGCTGGAAATGAACTGTGAGAGAAAGGAGGAGAGAGTGCGTATAGAAATATGGACGGATATCGGGGAAATTGCGGCCGGGAAATGGAACAGGCATCTGCCAGGCATTTTCCTCGTGCTCGTCTTCGAACGATCCACGAAAATGTGCGTTTGATGCAAGCGATGCGATACCGAGGCCTGTAATTGAAAGCCTCGTTGTACTTCCACGTCTCTCGTCTATTTCTTTTCGCTGGGTCTCTGTCGAGGTAAAATTGCACGGCGTCCGCGAAAAGGATTCACCCTGGAAATCTTCGATATCGAGGGAAACGCAAAATTGAAGGATTCGGGAAGTTTCGCGGCTTCGTATTTGCGGCGCAGGGTTTTTGATGTTTCGTAATCGGGAAGCGATTTGGGCGATTGGGAGTTCGTGGTTACGGGAGTTGAGTAGCTTTTTAATTTTTTCGTACACGCTTTGGGCCATTATGAAAATGAGAAATTGGAAATGCGAGAAATTATGTGATTGGGGAGCTGAGAAATTGAGATATTGAGAAGTGAAGGAATTATGGAATTCAAGGTTAAGAAATTAGAAAACCAATAAATTGACAAATTAAGAAATTAAGGAAGTAAGGAATTAAAAAATTGAGAAATGAAAAAATTAGGGAATTTGGAGATTTAAAAATTGTGGAATTCGAGAATTTGGAAGATTAAGAATTTGGAAATTTAAGAATTGTGGAATACAGGAATTTAGAAATTTTAGAATTGTGGAATTACAGAATTTGAAAATTTAAAAAGTGAGAAAATTGAGATTTTTGAATTTTTAGAATTGTGGAAATCGAAAATTTGGAAATTTGAGAATTGTGGAATATAGGAATTTGGAAATTTAAAAAGTGAGGAATTTGAGAATTTAGAAATCTAACAATTGTGGAATTCGAGAATTCGGAAATTTGGAAATTTAATAATTGTGAAATTCAAGAATTTAAAAATTGGGAAATTTACACTTGAAACTTCACAAATTTGAGAAATTCGACAAATTTTTCGAAACTAGAATCTATAGATCCGAAGAATTATGAATTTGAAAACGCGGATACAGAAAGACAGAAAAATATAAAAATCTATCAATTTTGTGCGAACCGAAACCGGTGCAAGCCCCTTGATTCAAACTCTCATTATATTTTTCCAAACAACTCTTCTGTTCGTCGATAAAACTATAGTAAAGGTTTGTTATCCGAGCACGGAAGAGAATAATTTTTTTTCCGGCGTTTCTTGGCAATTTTCAGTTAACGAACCGCTTCCTTCTCGTTTCGACAGGAATATTCTTCGTCCTGAGCAAATTGCTTGCCGTCCCGGCACACCTTCTCGTTAGTATTTTCCTAATTTTCTTCTCGAATAAATTGCTACTGTAATATTTTAATGGTGTTGTTTACCGGCTAGTTGCTCGCCAGGTTCGCGCTGTATTCGCTGTAGGTTTTTGCGTTTAAGAGGGTCATTAAAGAAGGTTTTTGCGAATGAGATTACGGGGAAGCTTATGATGGAATACGTCGGCCCGCGAGTTTCCTTTGCCAATTTTCTGAGGTATTATTCGTCGTGATCGTTTTATATTGTTCTTGATCTTCTTTATTCTAGACGCAGAAGAACAACGTGGTTCCATAGAAGGTAGCGTACTTATTAAATATTCATATATTAATCCTTTCAGTTTGTTCTTGGTACTTTGGGAATTTATACTGCCGGAGAGGGTTTGGGCGATTTCTCGTAAATTTAGATTTTATTTTCTGTCCATTGGGGGTTAAATAGTGTAGTGGAATTAGATGTACCGAAATTTAAGGATTTCTCTGTTTGTTTAATATTTATGTTTAGAAATCTGCAAATTTTTAGATGTTTAAACTGAAATTATTTAATAAACGAGTTTCTAAATTTAAATTTCTAAGTTCCCAAATATTCTTATTTTTAGATTGTTCTCTTTTTAGGTTTCCAAATTTGGAGGTTTCTTGATTTTCACATTTCTACGATACGAAGTTTTTGAATTTTCAATTTTCTACATTGTCAAGTTCTTTAATTTTCAAGTTCTATTTTCCGAGTTACAAATTCTTAAATTCAACACCTTCTAAATTTTCACATTTCAAAATTTCCAAAATCAACACGATCCCCCTCCAAAATCTCTAAATCACCGATCACTCAAACTTTTATCTAAGTTTCCAAGTATCCAAACTTTCCAAATCTTTAACACTCAGTTCACAAAGTTCAACAAGCAGTACACTTGTAGACTAAAAATCAGGTACAGCAATAAACCCTTAATGAACATTTCATTAATTTCTGCGATCAAAAATATGAAATGAAAATGCATCATTTCGATCTAACGATTAGTCGCTGCTTTGCATTTTGTAGAATGGACTGCAGAATTGGCAATACAAAAATCTATAATATTGGAAATACAATTTTCAACAAAATCCATTGGCAACACAAGGATATGCTATAGAACACCTTTGCTGCAACCCCGAGCCTAACCTACCATAATCGAACCTAACCATCCTCTAAACCCAAAATCCGAAAATACTCGTCACCCCATCGGTCCGACCCGTCCTAAAATAAAAAGAAGATCGATAACGCGTTCGACCGGAACGACTGATCCCCGATAATTGAACGCTCGACATTATTTCCGAATAACCTAAACATCCCGGGAACGTTAGCTCGGTTCCGTGCGAAATGAGATCTTCCCGAAACGACAATAACTTTACCTCCCGAACGATACGAGCGAAAAGGGGGTGTTAGGTCTTAGAATACATATTGCAGCGAGAGGATTAGACCTCGGTCCAAGTTTCCAG
The DNA here is from genome assembly GCA_947623535.1 of Coelioxys conoideus. Classification (NCBI taxonomy): domain Eukaryota; kingdom Metazoa; phylum Arthropoda; class Insecta; order Hymenoptera; family Megachilidae; genus Coelioxys; species Coelioxys conoideus. Next base: position 11,915,167 of record OX392457.1, on the reverse strand, counting down.
CCATACAATAATTCAACGGCTTTTTCGTTTCTTCGGATACATTTGCAGTTTAGACTGATAGTTTTTACCCGCAGAAGAAATTGTAGTACATATGAAAAGTCGAGGAATTTGGGAATATTGAGAATTTGTGAAACTTATGAAAATTAGAGATTTGTATAATCAAGAATCTTAAGAAATTCCGGAATTCGAGAAACAAAAATTTAATAAATCTGTGAATTCGATTACTAGGATTTTTGGAAATTTGTGTTTCAGTAACTTCGATTGTTCCGCATCTGAAGGTCCATAAATATTTTATTGTTTGATAAGAAAGGATACAAAAATGAACAATAATACAACTGAAATTTTTTAAATGTTCGAACACCCGAGCGCTTAAACTTTGAATAAAATTCCTTTATACCCAATATCGACTGATACAGTTTTAATTTGTTTTTCTTCACGTTTGCACCGTTATGCAACGCAACTGAAGCTAAAATCAGTTCTCTCATGAAATTATCTCTGTTTGGTAAAAATTATAATTTAATATACTCAGAATTAAGAGATCAAAAATCAATTATTCTCTGTAATAAACAATTAACGAATTTTCGTCATTTGCCTGTGGGTGATTCTTTGAAAAATGACGAATTTTTGTCAAACGGACGAATATGTGTTAATATTGCTGACCCTGTGACGCACATACAGGAGGTGTTCTGTAAGAAGCAACCGTGGTGGAAAAATAAAAGTTGCGCAGCTTCCATAAGCGATTTCCACGGACCGGAGTGATCCAAGGTTCTCGCATTCGAGGAACACCTTTATCGTCGTTGCAACGTTAAAGGGGGTGGCAACGAGGGGGTTGAGAAGGAACGGGAGGGTGGTGGGATCAGGCATGTACATAGTTCACGAACGTGGGAAACACATCAGGGAGAGGTGTATCGGGAAATGGGTCGGGAATAATCGGCGTACGAAAAGATCGATAGCTCTATAGACCGTCGGCGACGTGATTGGCGCTTTTCCGCGTTACTAAAAATACGAACGAACTGCTTTCTTCCGCGTTTCAACGAACCGTCCCGTTGGCCATGACTGTTCCTCCGAAATGAGTCCTTGGTGCTTGAAAATTCTGCAGATCGGTAATTTCGAATTGCAAAATGTGGGGGTCGTGGAACTCGTGAACTTCGGAATTTGTAGTTCGACCCTTTGCTCTTAGCCACTCCAGAAAAGATACTGATCTCGTATTATACTAATCGTAAGTCAACGAGAGATTCATAGGAATTTGAAAAAATGTTTGACTAATTGCACGGAACTGCGCGGCGAAAAAACGAGAGGATCGCGTCGAGACGCGTTTCAGGAGAAAAATCAACGAGACTTTGAAAACCGGCTGTCGACGCGTCCTTTCACTTCGTTGACCCGATTTCAGTTTTCTCGCGAACTTCTCTGTAACTTCGAAACGCGCGCAAATTATACGTGACGCAAATGCGAAATGCTCGCGATGCGAATGCCTTAAAGGGGTATTTCCATTTAGAGTCATCGATTTCGCGCGAACCCGCGAGATGAATTTTATTAGCGTATTATCCGAGGAGCTTCCGGTTCTAAAAAATTTCTAAGAAATTTTGATATCTCAGGGCTCCATACTTCAAAGTTCAGTGCCAAATCTCGAAGTTAAGTTTAATCTGCCAAGTCTGAGATTTTCCAAAATTTCACAGTCCCAGAATTCCAATATCTGAGTCTTCTAAAATTCTAATATTTCAAAGTTGAAGAATTCCAAAATCTCAAAGTTTCAAGATCTCGAAGTACCAAAATACCAAAAGTTCCATTCCTCACAGTTCCAAAATCCCAAATTCCGAAATCTCTACAGTGCAGAATCTCGAAGTCCCGAAATTCCCATATCTCGAAGCTCAAAAATTCGAAAATTCCCAAATCGAAGTTCAAAAGTTTTAAAATTCCAAAATTCCACTACCTCAAAGCATCGAAATTCTATAATCCCGAGTTCTCAACATTTCAAGCTCTCCAAAATTCCAATACCTACAAATTTCGAAATACCAAAATGTTCTTCGAAATTTACAAAATATAAAAATTCCTGTATTTCATAGTCTCAAAATCCCAGTATCTAAAAGTCACAGAACTCCGATATCGCGACCTTCTGAAACATCAAATTCTCAAAGTTGCACGACTCCAAACATCTCCAACTCGCAATATCTCAAAATCTGGAATTTCCAAAATGGCAGAAAAGAACGAACCCAGACAATGGTAACACTGTCTTTGCAAATATTTAAAGCGGCACAACGTCGTTGCCTGTTTGTTTAGGCACGATTTATCGCATTGCCCCGAGAGATTGCCCTGATATTCATATCTGGCCTGAGGGCACGAGTTGCTCAGGCCTGATCTATACCCACGCTCGCGGTTCTCTTTGTACTCTCAACAAAACATCCTCTTTCCTGGCTTTTCAAACGAAACGACCAGTTACAGTGTAATCTGCGTGAAAAATAAATTTTCTGGGTATACAGATATCGTGAAAAATTTTGTATCCCGTTTTTCATGAACTACAATATCTCGCAACTTTTCCATCCTTTTTTTCCCTCTCATCCTTTCTTATTTTTTATGTTTCTAAAATTGATATTTGTTGTGTCCGTAGACGCAATTCTCTTTTGGGAGTAGTTGTACACAGTTTATTTTATTATATTTAGCTTCCATCGTTTTCGTTATAATTATATTGTATCGTTTTTGTTGTAATTATAATTCAGTATTTCTATTGTGATTGTAATTCATCGTTTTTATTGTACCTATAAGTCATTGTTTTTATTGAAATTGTAACTCATCGTTTCTATTATTATTGTACTTCATCCTTTTTATCGTGATTATAATTCATCGTTTCCATGGTAATTGCAATTCATCGTTTATACATCATTTTATGATCTACTTTGTGAGATATCTTTGGCAAAAAAAAGTTCCTACGTGCAACCCTGGTGCTGTCTATAAAAAGCAAAGCAGCGGCTAATCGTTAGATCAATTTTTCATAGAAGCTGTAATAGCGACAGTGGTTTAAAAATATCTGTTACAAACGATCTAGTCGAGTCCTTTTATACATGATTCAGAATTCTAAATGTCAGTCATGTATACGGAATAAGTGGAAAAAGTGCTCTCGTGAAGAATTCCTTCCTCTAAAATCCTATATCCTAAAATTCTAAAATTCTAAAATTAAAAAATTCTAAATTTGTAAAATCCCAAAAGTAAAAAATTCTATATCCTAAAATTCTGAAATTGAAAAATTATAAATCCCGAAATTCTATATCTTAAAATTCTAAAATTAAAAGATTTAAGAATCCCAAAATTAAAGAATCGTATATCCTACAATTCTAAAATTCTATATCCTGAAATTCTAAATTTCTAAAATTCTAAAATCCCAAAATTAAAAAATTCTATTTCCTAAAATTCTAAAATTAAAAAAAGATTCTCAAATCCTAAAATTAAAATATTCTAAATTTCAAAAATTCTGTATCCTAAAATTATAAAATCCTAAAATCATGAAATCCTATAATTCTACAATCCTAATATCCTAAAATTCTAGAATGCAAAAATGCTATAATCCTATAATCTGAAAACCCTAAAAACTGAACATGACAAAATCCCGGTAACGATAAAAGTCGAACTCTAATAATTGCGAATAACTATCAATTGAACTACGCGTCCACCAAAACCGTACCAGCATAAATGTATCAATGAAGATAACATCAGTCGTCCAGATCGAGAACTGATGGATAGAAGCTATTTCTGGATGTTCATAGAACGATTTAGCTAAAATGGACCGGGAGAAATATTCGCTAGCATAAAGTGTTGTTGTTGCTGGTGGGAGTGTCAGGGAGCCAAATAAACGAACAGACGATGCATTCTTATTCGTTCGCGTTTCTGATGCGCTTACGGTATATTTATTTGGACGTTGAAGAATTTACGAGAGATCTCGATTGCCGTTCTTTGCGGACGTTTGTCGTCGTACCGCGACGTTTCGAAACTCCCTAGGAGAAATAAAAGTTGCCACGCGATTTTAGGAGGCAGTAAATTGTTCGCGATTCCACCGGGGGAATAATTTTCCTGCCGGATGATCAAGGACGTGTTGAGATGACAGATATGAGTAGCCAGAAGCGATGTTTCTGTATTTAATGAAGGTCTTCGCTGAAACTTGGTAAAGATCGCTTGATCTATGAGACGGCTGACTTCCAGCGACATTGAATATTATCCAGTGATTAACGCGTTCTTTATCATGGGGGAAACACCTCGGGTTTATCGCAGGATGTGTTCGAGCTTTAGTAATCGGTTTATGATTAAAAATAATACCCTGCGCGCGTTTCAATGTGTGACGCGGTTGATGCATTAATATTCTTTTAATCTGAAATTCATTTTTTAGTTTTGTTTTTTTAACCCTTAACGAACGAATGCCGCCGTATTCGCGACATTATAAATATTTTTAGAAAATCGAACATTTCTAGATATTCTTGGTAATATAATAATTGAAGATGTTAATAATCATATAAATTATTAACTATATAATTATCTTATATAATAATTCCAGATATAAATGATAGATTTGCAATTTTTTTTACAAAATGGAAAGTGTAAGGAAAAAAGTAAAAAATTACTTACATATATTTTTTTATTTTTTTTTTTTTTATTTCTTGAAATATCAAGAATATAGATCATACAGATATATGGATAAATATATGTATATTTATATTCTCTCTATATGTAGATACATTCAAAGTCTCTCTCTCTCTCTCTTTATATATTGTTTTAGAAAAATATGCTCGTGCATTAAGGGTGGTTAAATGTGCAGTTTTATCTGGATCTTTCTCTTCGAAACTATCAATTAGAATCTGTTGAGATTTTTAGTTCGTTTAATTTCGATTAATCAAATTTATCCAATTTACTGTCGATTCCCAGAACATTGAACGCGATAAATTTACCAAACTGTTCATCGAACCAATGACAAATGTTAAAACGGCTCGTCTGTGCGTTTGTCGATAAATTACGGGAGAAAAGCAGCACTCGAGTTTTTCCGTAAATTTAAATTTCATCGTGATCAATTTACGCGCTCGCGAACGAAAGCTTTCATTGTTATTATCGAAAAAGCCATTTGATATCGTTGGAAAAAGAAGAAAAACACGCTGTATCGGTTGGTACGTCGGGAAAAAGACGCAATCGTTGAAAATAAACCGTCCGTTATTACGGGAAAGGAAATAATTGACAATCGAACGAAACATCCAACGTACCGGGGTTATAAAATTTCATTCGGTTTCTTTTATATACGCATCACTGTAACATGTAACTGTGTTGTGTATGCTTGTATGCTCCTTTGCTTTGTTTCGTATCGTACACGTTCGTAACTCGTGCTACTTTTGAAACGCGAGGAACATATTGCTTGCAGAGAATAAAATGTGTATGTAGAGTATTCTTTCGAAGGGTTGTTTGTTAAGAAACACCGTGAGTTATTTAGGGCAGTTCGAGTGTAGCAATTAATGGGCAACAATTCATACGGGCAGTTCTAGTGCCCGCATTAGGGCAAAGGGTAACGAGATGCACGGTGTAAATACACTGGGGATGATTTTCAATTTTTTGGTTTCTAGGTTTTGTCATTTGGTATTTTGAAATCTAGAAGTTTGAATTTGGAAATTTAATATTTTAGAAGAGAGAAATTTTGAAACTTTGAAATGAAAATGTTAGGAATTCATAAGTTTAGTTGCTTGGTATTTTGGAATTTATGAAGTAGGTATTTTGGAGTTTAGAAAATTTGTATTTCGGAATTTAGCAATTTATAGATACAAAAATTATGTATGTAAGGATGTAGAAGTGTTAAATTTTAAATATTACAGAGTCTAATATGGAAGTACGAAGAATTTGTGGTATTCCGATGCGTAGAAAATTAAACAATTTGAAAAGTTGCAAGTTTGGAAATTTCGAACTTTGAGTTTTTGAAAGTTTAGAAATTAGGAAATGACGAAGTTCAAAAATATCAGGAATTTAGATATTCAAAAATTAAGTTATTAAAAAAGACTTAGAAATTCAGAAAATTGAAAATATAAAAATTCTAAAATCCACAAACTGACAAATTCACAAGTTCAAACATTTACGAATTTAGTATTATAGAAGTCCAAAAGTTCACAAACTCTACAATGATTTTTAATGATGTGTTTTACAAATTCAGAAATTTAGGAATAAAAGGATTTAGAATCTTAGAAATTCAGAAACATAGAAACTGAAAAATTCAGAAACTGCGGAATCTTGAAATTGAAAAACGTCCATATTGAAAGGTCTCAGTGATCAAATTGGATACCGAATTTTCTGAAATTTCCGGGTTTCCGAAGGTATAAATTTACAAATTGTGAAATCGAGAAGTTAAGTGGCCATCATTGCATGTTCCCTCGCGAGTGCAATTGCCTATCACCGTTCTACGTATAGCCACCTATCGAGGTTCCCTTTCACGGACACACATTCCGTCGTGGATTTCGTTTTCCACGTGTTACATTAGAAACGCCTTTTGTGCACTTAGTCGACTCGGAGCTTTTTCAACGGAAACAAGTTGGAACGAGCGTTTCCGTGTTACAGGGAATCGATACGGCAGCTTTTGAAATTCAAGCGGGTCGAACTAAGCGATTTTAAAGTCGAAATCGGCCGATTCGAATGCTTCGACAGACTGAACGGGTTTGTTTTTTACTGGCAATAGTTTCACTGAATCGAAGTTCGTGGAAGCACGTATTAAGTACCGCTAAATGTGATTCTGATTGAATTCGTCGAAGTAATTAAATATTTAAAACCGAACGCTCACTGCAGCATGATGTTGCCAAAAAAATTGTAATTAAATTTCAAATTCCTTTCAATTCAAAGTAATGAAATTAAATGTTTGGAGCTTATAATTTTTTACGGAAACACACTTTCCACCTAAAGTCCAGATCGAGTGAAACGTTGATGAAGCGATGAAATCAAGCATTTGGAAATTATTAATTTAGCATCAAATTAAATACTATCACGTACCATTTGATGAAGAAAATTTCAAATAAAAATTAAAAATTGAAGACAACCAAATTAAACATTTTGTACCTAAAGTGTAGATCGAAGGAGACGTTAATCAAATAATGAAATCAAGTATTTGGAGATCATTATTTCAGACTGAAGTCAAATGCACTCAAATATTCTTTGATGCAGAAAATTTCAAATAAAGATTGTAACATTTAATACAACCAAATTAAATATTTTCTACCTAAAATCTAGATCGAAGGAGACATTAATCAAATAAAGAAAGCAAGTATTTATAAATTATTATTTTAGAATAAAGTTAGATGCATTCAAAAAGCATTCATGTAAAAAGATAAAAAAAAGTATTAAATAAAAATTTAAAACAAGCAAACATTTAATTCAAAACAATTAAACATTGTCTGTCTAAAATCTCGACTTAAAAGAACATTAATGACTGTGAATAAAAACCTTCAACCGATATTTAACCAAATCGGGAAAATTAAGATTGAGTTAGATCCGATCGAATCTTCCACCAATTTAGAGTAAGGTTTCGCAATTAAAATTAATCGGTACAAGTGCTCGATAGATTGAACGAGATTAACTTAAACGTTAATCTGCGAATAAAGTGATTGAAAGTTTTGGACTCGAAGGGAAATCGAATAAACCGTTTCCGGTGTGAACGAAATGCGAAAACAACGTTTAAGCATTTTCCGGCGAAACAAAGCGAACAACCGGCGAACTCCTTTCTTTCCAATATCAGCTAATTTTTCGGCCGTAACACTTTTTTGTTGTATATCACCCATCGGAAACTGGGACGCGTTAAACGAATTACAAAATACAATTACGTTCGTTACACGTGAACCTCGCGAAATAACAGCAGTCGCTCGCATGAACTCACACAACGTTTACTTCGTTCACACTCGTTAAATCGTGAGCTAAAACGAATTTATTATACGAACACGGAACGTAAAACCAAACGAGCCATTTTGTTTGCAATCTCTCTTTCGTTTTGGATCTAGTTTCTTTTTTTCGTTTACATACCGCTGCATTTGTGCTCGACTTTTAATAACGCGAGGGGGAAGAAAGCTGTGTCTGATCATAAGAGGTTTATACTACTGACGGTCAAATTATGCTCATTTATTCGACTAAAGTGCAATTGCCCTTGAATAAATGGATTATTGTATAATTTACGGTTCGTGTCATAGAAGTAATCATTTCTGTGAAACATTTGTGGATTTATTCTCCGTTTTTTTATCAAATTTCGATTTTGACAAAACTTGTATTGAATTGGTTGTTACTGCTAAATAAGTTTAACGGAAATTATAAATAATATTAATATGTTAATTGTAAACTAGCATGGTTACAATTATAGTAAAATAACGATGCAAAAATTTTAACTGAAAAATACAAAAATTTCAAATTCATTTCGCATTTTGATATTCATGTACAAATCTACCTAAAATGGCTCATCTGCTAGTAAATGTTTAAATTATTCAATACTTTGACAGTGACACGTTCTACAGAATATATGTTGTTCATAATTTATTACGAATCTATATTGAGATTATTAAAGAATCCCTATTTTGCAACTTTAAAATGATACTTCATAAAATTGTCGTTCGTCAAATTGCAATTTGTATACAGTGCAGTAAAATATAAATTATATTGGTAAATTTATTTGAAAAATTGAACATTTACTTTTATTTCAGCGAATTAGTATTTAAATTTGTTTAAAGAAATTATCTTATCATAAAATAAAATTTATTAATTGTATTTATGATCATCGATTTTGTTCCTCAAATGTATAACACATATATTATTGATTGCTTATAATAAATTATTTAATTATATAAATATCACTTATATAATAATATAAAATAATATGTCACTTATAATACAGATATACATTGCACAGAAAAAAAAGTTATCTATGATACACCTAAAAAATTAAAAGAATGAAAATGGAGATAAAATGATTATTTATGAAATTATTATAAAAAAAATATGTTTTAGAGTGCTATATTCTCGCACAGTTCTAGAGGAGTTTTAAATTCGTTTTCTGGCTTAATTAAAAATGTGTCTTTGATAAATGCTTCAACCGCCTGTGACCCAGACGACATGTCACGTGTTAATAATTCATGTTAATACTCCGTACAGTGCTTGGTATGGTTATTTCCATTGTAACAGTCAACGTCTTGAAAGTAATTAATAGTGAAATTCGTTTTATTATATACAACACTCTACTATGCATAACAAGCAAGATTTGTTAATTATAAACGTCGACAAATGCACACTCTCCAGAACCAGTGTTTTGAATTAATTTTCTCGGGAGGCAAAGGTTTTATGAAAGAATTTCGCTGGTTTAGTATTATATTTCGAGACCGTTGGGAAACTTTATGTTCACTGTATTAAACGTTTCCTTCCTATTTTCCTTGGCGGAAGCACGTAATTTAAAGTGTGAGGTAAAATATTTGCGTGATGTTTTAGTAAATGTAAGGTTTAATTTGTTTTGTATTTACGAATTTGGAAATGTTAAATTTGCAAATTGAAGAACATGGATTTCTGGACTTTTACAATTTTTAATTTATGAATTTATATGCTTCAAGTTTTTGAATGTAGGAATTTAGAGTTTTTGATGTTCTGAGTTTTCAAGTTTACGAATTTAGAATTTAGAAGTCTTGAATTTTTAAATTGAAGAATTTAGAATTTTAAATGGCTCAAATTAACATATTTCCATATTTAAAGGATCTCCAATTTTGCACGTTTTTAAGTATTCACATATTTTAATTATCAGTATTTCAAATTTATAAGTTTAGAAGCTTCAAATATCTTAAATCAGAAATTTGGAATTTTAGAAATTTGAAATTCGTAATTTCACTAATTTATAGATTTCCAAATTTTCAAGATTGTAACTACCAACGTTTCGACTCTCGAAATTTAGAAATCTAAAGATTTCAGAATTCTACGTTTGCAAATTTAATAATTTAGAACTTTCTGCTTGTTGAAAAATTTGGTATTTCATCGATTATGAAAACTTATATATAGCTACACTTACAAACTCATATAATTACACATAACAAAAATTTTTTAAATTAAACTCGAAAAGAATTATTATAAATACAGTGTTAAACATATGCAGCACGCATAATGTAAAATGAACATAAAATAAAAAATATAAACGAACTCTAAAACATAAACTAATTATAAAACGTAGCCTAATTTCAACACACACACACACTAATTTTTTATCTTAACACTACCGACGTATAATGCACAATTATTTTGGAGTTAAAAATGGAGTTGAAGAATAAATGAACAAACGTTGAAACATAAATGAATACACTTATTGTTTCTTTATATTGATGACAATCAGTGCAGATGTTAAGAAAACGATCTTCATAAATTTTTTCAGTTGAAATGGAAAATTTGTAAAAGGGTAATTTCACACCTTTGGTAGTTTTAGCGTTAACAAAAAATCGACGCACACCGAAAAACGCATAAGTTTTGTAATTTAAAAGAAACTTGTAAACGGTGGAAACAACCCATTCAGTAGTTGACGTGTTAAATAATTTTAGAATAACAGAGTTAACATTTGTCTGTAACTTGCATTATTTAAAAGACGAGAAATCAGTTATCTCGTTTAGATCGTGGAAAATTCTGGCCGATAATAGACATGATGCATTCATTCATCATCGCGCGTCAGTCGCGATCGAGTAACCGATAGAGTTCGATCACGATAGAGACGGCTCGGTGCGTTACTCATCAAGGATTAAAGTCGCTTTAGTAATGCCGATATAGTCGTATAAATCATTGGCTGTGATCGAATCGCGGATTAAATTCAACGTGTCAGCCACGCGCGGTGGCGCGTGATCGTTAATAAGCCCAATATTGCGAATATCGCATGCATTGTTCACGGAACAGTGAACTTCTCGTGGTCGAATAATACATTTACGGAATGAACGCGCCGACCGCGAACCCAAGCAGCCGACCTACATTTCCGGTTCCTTACTATTCTGTCTTTATTCCGCTCGACGTGATCCTTGTTTTCATTTAATCAAATTTTCCCACGCAATCGAATTGCGCGGAGGTCAGCGAGTTCAGTCTCGTTCGACTACGCTAAGAAATTCAATATTTCGCACGTTCCTTCGCAAAACTTATCTAGTTTTCGAAGTTCGAAAACTGTGTAGTTTCTTCTTCGAGTTTACGAGCTTTCGAATTTCGAGTTATCGAATGTAGAATATTTCGAGATTCGAAATTTTCGGTGGGTAAATCGAGTGGAGGGTTGAAACAAACGCTGTGTAAATATAATTTTATTTATATCACTCTTATCGTATTTTGTTCACTGTGACAATATTTCAAAAATTTGTAATATTACATAATATAAAAAATACGTAATATTAAAGATATAGTACATAATTGTACAAAGTGCATTTACATGTATTTTTGTCTTCGAGTTTACGAGCTTTCAAATTTTGAGTTTAGGATCTTCCAAAATTTCGAATTATCAAATGCAGAATATTTCGAGATTCGAAATTTTCGGTTGGTAAATCGAGTGGAGGGTTGAAACAAATGCTGTGTAAATACAATTTTATTTATATCACTCTTTTCGTATTACGTTCACTGTGACAATATTTCTAAAATATGTAATATTACATAATATAAAAAATACGTAATATTAAAGATATAATAGTACAAAGATGTACAATGTGATTTAAAAATGTAATGTGTTTGAAAATGTAATTCGAGGTCGAAAGTGCACCTTCAGCTTAAAAATATAATTTGTATGTATAACATTGATTTTAAATTGTAATTCGGTTCAGAAATTATAATTTTAATTGTATTTAAATTTCGTACATGGCATTAGCCTCACCTAGCTATACCGGTTACTGTTTTTATGCAGTGCACGTTAATTTTACGAAAGATTTACATTCCACGACAAAAATTGTATAATTCGCTATAACGCTAATCATTCATCCTCGCCCACGAGAAAATAACTGGAAACCAGATACTTGCAAAGTGACCGTGTAAATCGCAACCAAACACAAAACAACTCGTTGGTCCTCCGATAAACCTAACCGAACGGACATTTGAAAAAAAAAGAATGTATATCTAGGAAAACCAATACACGCTGCTCCGAATGACACACACGTCAGCTACCGTTTTTTTTTTTTTTTATAAAATAAATGGTTCCGAGCACGTGCCGTACACACAGATATCGGGCAACATGGCCGCTGTCACGTTAAATGGCATGTAACAACAACAGCAACAACAAGATGAATATGTAGGACAGACATCGTGCATGACAATCGATATAAAACTACATCGACACGACGTCCAACACCGACAGCTCCAGAAACATTGGGACGGCCATACATCATGTATATAAATCGAAGCGAAACAATGGGAACATCGCATGCCGGAGAAGAATACAATGTTTTATCGCATTAACTCCTCGTTACAACGAGACTTACGCGTGTAACTTGAGTTGTTCATCGTGAAAATATGCGGCCAACAAACAGGATTGAACGCGGCGTGTGTGTTTCTGTTTTTGCATTCAGACCCGATGCGGGTTGCGTGGGTCTTCTTACGATATAATAATAGTTTCATTTTCTTGGTAGATCCGGGTGTGTACGTGTAAATATTTTCGTTATGGACGACGATTGTACAGTAAATTCTCTTTCGATTGTAAGCTAGAAGATCAAAATCAAACTCAAACTAACTGTTGGTTACGGGGGGATGATTTACCGAAATAAGCCGAAGAACAAATAAATTAAAATAAATTACAAATTGAGTGGTGTTTATTTCTCGGCGAGGATAACAAGACAGACAGCGCTTCTTCCCTTGCATACACGTACAGGGTGTCCCGTAACTCTCGTTTGAACCGAAACGGGGTTGTAGGGCAGGTGATTCTATGTAACTTTTTCCTTTGCAAAAATGGGGTCTAGGCTCTCGTTTTTTAATTATTAAGGAAAAACACCGACCATTCACAGCGCGAAAATAGCGCGCGCTATAATATATACAGGGCGACCCACAATTATGGTACGAAAGTTGTGTTAGGTGGGGCTATTCTGAACAACTTTTTCCTTTGCAAAAATATTGGATGAGGCTTCATTTTTAAATTATTAAGGAAAAACACTGTCCAATCAGAACGCGAGGATCGCGCGCGCTCGGAGGTAGAAGTGTAGGCGCGAGTAACAGTTGACCATGGTCGTGAACAAACATTTGGTCATCGCGATGGTAATTCAACGGATCGGTAGAAATTGCCAGGACAGAAGTATTCGTACAGTATCATTTATGTTGATAATCACAACAAAAAGCTTTTTGTTCCGGGGTCTGTCATTCTTCCAATTTTTAATCTTTTTTTCGGTATTTCGGGTTCATCCATTTACGGCGCACGCGATCCTTGCGCTCCGATTGGTCAGTGTTTTTCCTTAATAATTTAAAAATGAAGCCTAATCCGATGTTTTTGCAAAGGAAAAAGTTGTTCAGAATAGCCCCACCTACCACCCCGTTCCGGCTCGTACCATAATTGTGGGACACCCTGTATATATACGTTCTTTCGTAGACATCTATGGTGATATAACTAGAATCTCTTGAAAGAATATCGGTACCGTACTATACGCAGTGGAGGTAAAATTTAAGGCGGTATGATTACGTGGCATACTCTATATTCATTCGGCTGATAACACGGTCATAGAAAGAAAATTACTGGCGGAGAAAATTGCTTACCATATCTGGAATCGAGAATCTGCGGAGCAACCGAAAACAATCTATCGTCTGATCCAATTTCCATTGATCTTATTGGTAATTTCTTTGATGTTTGTTTTCTCAACGATCTCAGAATGAAAAGAGGGTGTTCCTTGATAATCGAGTGTTAGGAAAACACTGGATTAATCAATATCCGGGAAGAGGTTTAAGAAGGTGTCAAGTTTCTTATTTTCTTATTAACCGTTATTATTTTATTTCATTAATTTTTGTTATTTAGTCATTTTTTTACTTAAATTATCTTATATGTCAAATCCGTATTTTCTCTTGGTGAATATTTATTTACTCGATGCGATAACTTACATTATATTTATACTTTGTGTAATTTTTGCTTGCAATCGTGATACATAATGTAATTTATATTATTATTCTTCCTTCTTTTGTAACCTCTATAATGATACTCGTTAAAAATACCTATTCCTTTTTAAATTTTCTCAGAAGCATACCCTCTGATCGATAAAATGCTTCCTCGCTAGAAAACACGATTATTATAATATTCAACAATAAGAATGAAATAAAATACGTATTAAAAAACAACAAACTTTGAATTTGATTTAAAAAATTTAAAACAAAAAAGATAGTTCAAACATCAAAATTTTACATCATATTCCATAAATCAATTTTTCGTAGTATATTATAATTTTATAAATTAATCCATCGTATTATATTTGCTTTTCATTATATTCCATACATTAATATTTCGTAGTATATTTGTTTTATATTATATCCTATAAATTAATCCTATAAACATAATAATATTCGTTCTTCGACTCAAATTTAAATAACAATTAATCCACACAAATAACTTCTTAATTCAAGAAACTTGATTATCCTAATAGAACACGGTCAGATTGTTAACAGAGCCGTACCAACTTTCGAGTCAAACTTTTTAATAAAGGTCCCCGAAATACAAAATGATCAAAATTTTTCTATCCAGCTGCCGACTTCACGTTAAAGTGAGCAGATTATTTCACGAGTTAAAACCGGCTCCGATTTCCGTCGCGACTGCTAATTTGGTTCCGAAAAAAAAGGAAAACGTGAAAAGCGACGAGAGAAGAAAAATTCGTTCTCATCGAGAATCGACGAGGGCCATCGAGACGACCGTTCGTTCCCGTAATTTATTCATCGCTTTTTAATGCGTCCAGCCTATACAATAGGCAAACCCTTTCTTGTATATCGTTCGTGCACGGAGAAATAATGTTCGTCGAGGGAAGCAGTTTATCCTACTTTTCCGATTAAACCAGATATCGAAAGTTTCTCGATCCTCTTTCGGTGTCTCTTCTTTCTACCTGTGCTCACATTTCATCTCTGAAGCACCTACGCTAACGATTTCCATCTATGGAATATCCGTGATGGCACTTTTTATGGTCCTTCACCATCCGTTTCGAGTATCGCAGTTTGTTGTCCAGACGATCCGCTTTTGTTCCCCGGTTTGTTTCTTTTTCTTCTAGTACGCAGGTAAACGTTTTAATTGCGTACAGTAAATGTTTATACGAGTATTCGGAGTGGATGATCAGGATAATTATTTTGTTTGTGAGTTACAATCTTGTTTTGAGTGCCGTGTTTGTCTTCTGCGCTGAATTTCGTGCGAGTTATTGGGAATTTCGTTGTTGGTCGAATATTAGAATTGAAATTTATTGGAGACAAATAGAAACACGATGGAAATTAGAATTTATTAGTAGAATTTACCCTTTGTCGATATATACGGGCATCTACTTAAAAAGAATTGTAAAGAAATGGTTATAAAGTAGATACTAGTAAGACAGTTTCTGGACTCTCACTAATACCAGCAAGATAATTTTTGAAGTTTTATACAGACGCAATTTAGTTAAATAATTAACAATTGATTAATTTAAACAATTTCAGTTATTAAATTAAGCTTCCAATTTTATTGGAAATAAGATACATCAAATCATATTATTTTATCAAACTCCAGTGTATAGTACATTTTGTAATTTTTTGTATATCTTCTAAGAATATTGTAAATCTACAATATTGTATCGTTTCCTGTTTAATAAATTTTATGGATAGAATATATTTATTTCTTACTTTTAGAAAAGCATTGTTCCAAAGATGCAGTCCAGAATGCTTCAAAAATGAAATTAATTATTTATTAAATAAAAAGAATCAATCTCATACAAGAGGAAATAAACTGTAAATTTTGAAATACTGAATTCATTACAGAATTACACTCAAAATTTAATTTTGACTTTAAATTAACAAATTTCATCAAAGGTTTATAAAAGTGAAAGAAGTAAATAAAATTTTGAGCAGGACAATTTGCTTAATTATTAATTTAAATTCGTAAATTAATGTGTTATATCATAGAAATTATAATATTCGATATCTTTAACAATCTCTGTAACCATGTGCTGCGCTAAACATGTACATAATAGTATTATCTACTATTACAGTCAACACGTTAACCTATTTACATCAAAGGCGGATATATCCGTTGATTTCGCCCGACTATTATCACGGAAACGGATATATCCTCCCATATCTAACGAAGGCTATCTCGACATATTGCTACAATACAACAATAATAATTATTTCATATTACAATTTCTTTACATCTTTCGTATGAAGCATTATTACAGTTTGCAATATTATGTCTCTTAATAAAACACCAAACAAAATTCTCTTATAAAAAAACATTCTATCGATCAAGAAATAAGACATGCATCGACCAACGCGAAAGAATTTCGTTTATTAGTTTGTTTCTCGTATAACAATACTATACGGGGTGTCCCACAATTATGGTACGAGCCGGAAAGGGGTGCTATGTGGGGCTATTTTGAACAACTTTTTCCTTTGCAAAAATATTGGATGAGGCTTCATTTTTAAATTATTAAGGAAAAACACCGACCAATCAGAGCGCGAGGATCGCGCGCGCTCGGAGGCAGAAGTGTAGGCGCGAGTAACAGTTGACCGTGGTCGTGAACAAACATTTGATCATCGCGATGGTAATTCAACGGATCGGTAGAAATTGCCAGGACAGAAGTATTCGTACAGTATCCTTTATGTTGATAATCACAACAAAAAGCTTTTTGTTCCGAGGTCTGTCATTCTTCCAATTTTTAATCTTTTTTTCGGTATTTCGGCACACGATCCTTGCGCTCTGATTGGTCGGTGTTTTTCCTTAATAATTTAAAAATGAAGACTCAACCAATATTTTTGCAAAGGAAAAAGTTGTTCAAAATAGCCCCACATACCACCCCTTTCCGGCTCGTACCATAATTGTGTCACACCCTGTATATTGCAACAGTGAACAAATTTAAATCATTGTCCTCCCACCAACATTTTATCAATATAAATTCATCACCATCACTCTAAACCAAAACGTTAGGTATCGTATTATACTAATCGTTTTCATGTACGTGTTCGCATCACATATTACATACGCGTTCGCATTAAATGTTATTACATGTTAGTGTTTCTTAATAAGCGTGGTAATCTAACTAAAGTTTCATAATAATTACAATGTGTCTTCAAAGACTTATCGTTCACTATAGTTTTGCATCAAACGAATCATGAATCGTCCATTATATCATTCGTCCCTCATTTCCATATTTTTTATCACGATACCTCGCCGTCACGCTCGTTTTATTCGTGGCTACTTGCGCACGTGGTGTTCAGCTTCAGCTTTTTCCAGCAATAATCGCGAAGACGACGTAGACACGTTTTGTGATCGCTTTCTGCAGTATACAGTTCATAGAAACATTCGGACGTGCTTATAGCCGGCTACGTTTCTTTTTCTTCTCCTTTTTCTTGCGGAAGATCTTGCGACGATGATGACGGAACTTTGCTACTTGCTCGGTGTCTGAAATACGTCGATCGACGAGTTTTCGTACGACGGAAGAAACATTTTTTTAATCGTGACGGTTGGACGCGTGGTACTTTTTAATTGGACTAATTATGCTTCTCGGATAAGTGGGCGTACGGGTGAAAAGGAATTTGGAAAATTCAGGCGACCGGAATATCGAAACTCGGTGATTCCGCGGTGTAGGAAAATTGTATTCGAGAAATTTTTAGATGTGGGAATCGTAGAGTTTTAGAATTTGTCGATTTGGAGTTTTGAGAATTTGAGAAATTGGAAGGTACGAACATGTAGAGATTTTGAAATACAGGGAAGTGATTTGGAAATAGTGGAATTGGAAGAACTTGAAGATTTAGGAATTTCCGAATTTGTTAATTTAGGAGTTTGGTAAACTGAAGTATGAAAATTCGGAATTGTAATTTTGTAATTTGGAGATTTATTTATTTGGAGCAAGTAATGTTTGATAAACTTTGAGATTTAGGATTTTTTTTTTTGAACTTGGAGATTAACGAATTTGGGAAATTCGGGAGTTTGTAATTTTAGAAATTTTGTAACGTGCAGATTTAGTTATTTGGGAAAATAATGTTTGAAAAATTTTAAGATTCAGGAACTTCCGAATTTTTAAATTTTGTAATGTAGAAATCTTATTATTTCAGAAAAGTAAATTGTAAAAACTAAAATTTCGGAATTTGCGAATTCTTAAAAATTTATGAAATTCGAGAGTTTGTAAATTTGAAAGTTTAACTATTTTTACCAGATTGAGAAACGACGAGAATATATCATGATAAAAAGTCACCAGCTTCGGTGATATTAGAAAACCCCTGATAAATCCACCACATCAACTACCAAACCATATTCGTAAGAAATACGAGATCGTATAAAGTTCTTGAAGATTCTTATGTTATCTGAAAGTTTCCACGGTGTATTATCAATCGTAAAACCACTTTCATCAGGAACCTATGAATGTACTGATAATACAGTGGCATATTGAGAAAATTCTCTAAGTAGAACACGGATAAAACTCGTAATCTTCAAACGGCGTTAACGCTTCATAACTCGATAATAAATCTGACTTGCCATCACATTTCACACTTGATTATTTAATTTAAATTACGTCCTTCGCTTTATTATACAAATTTTTATAACACGAATCGATTTTTTTTAATCTGACGTAGATTGAAGAGCTTAGTTTTAAATTATTACTGAGAAGCTTTAAAATCTACTTAGTTTGAAACCTTTATTAATATGGAAAGCATTTTAATTACAATTGGTCGTAAACTGACATTATTAATGAATTATTAAACCAATCCTCGGGTGCTCACCATACGTTTCTTTATTTACAGTACGCGATAAAATTTCTTTGCAAAGTAGAACAAATTTTGACAGTTATTGAATTGTTGTATTATTCAGATCCTCAGCAATTTTATTCCATCTTAGTAAATTAATAACCTTCGTGTTCAATCGAGACATCTCATCAATTATTCAAAAATAACTGACCTCGAATGAAAATCGAATATTTAATCGCACTTTAATAAAACATTCGACCACATTCATGCACATACGTGAACCATATGAATATATATTATAATTAAGTATAATGCATTTGTTAGAGATGTTGTTTAGTTATTTATAACGCGAATCAAAATAACAGACCATACAAATGTGAAACAACTGTCGGAATTTTTGTTGACGTTCGTCGAGATAAAAGAAATTCATATGCACCAATTTATTTTTATCGTTTTGATTTATTCGCTCTGTAACCGCCTGTAGTGTTAAAAATAAATTCGAGCCGGATTATTTGAACGTTGATAAACGAAACTCAGATTGCGAGGGCTGCGGCACAACAGAACTCTCGTTGCAGGAAATCATCGTCGAAGTTCCTTCATTAAACCTCGCGGAATCACGGACGATTTTACAAACGTGCACATATGTTGCTCTTTCGTCCTGTTGTTACCATATATCGCATATTCCGGTTGTATTCTTCCCGTGTTATCTGCACGACGCGAATTTCGAGGGCTTCGTATATCCGAACACGTATAGAAAATGGCGATTAAACCGGTCGAAGTTTGCTTCGATTAGCGCGTGCATTGATAAGGAAAGTGTATTTTCTCTTTCAGAATTCACGGGGAAAGTCAAATTCAGACAAGTTGTATTAACTCAAATTTACGTCGGGGTAAAAAGATTTCACAAAATGCTATTTTTTGTAGCTCTGATATTCCTGAGAAACACTAATGTATTCATTTCTGAAGTTACAGTTTGTTTCATAAGGTCCAATCCTTACCATTCGATCGAAAATTGTTATAATTTTAGTTCGAACTTTCGTGTATAAAATTGTGATAATTTAATTATTTTTAATTTTTGAATATAAAATTGTAATAATTTAAAGATTTTTAATTTTTGTATATAAAATTGTAATAGTTTTTGTATATAAAATTTTTGTATATAAAATTGTCATAATTTAATGATTTTTAATTTTTGAATATAAAATTGTAATAATTTAAAGATTTTTAATTTTTGTATATAAAATTGTAATAATGTAATTATTTCAAATGCGTGTACATAAAATTGTGATAACTTAATTATTTATAATTTTTGTATATAAAATAAGAATACCTTTAAAAGTATCATGTTTCAATATTTATTTATAATATTTGGAATTGTACCTACCAGAAAAAACATATTATTATTGAAAAATAGTAATTCAGTCCTGGCATTCTTTATTGTCATAACAAGTAAAGAAGTACAGTACAAAATAGAAAGGAAAATGTTCATGCCTGTATATAATCAAAAATTCAAGTAATAAATCTTTATAAAAATTTTATTTTATAAAAAATATCACTATTTATCTCCTGTAAATTGGACTTGTATATAACACTACTGTATATTAGTCTTCAATTTTATTTTCTTAAAAATAAATTAAATTCTTTGATCGTTTTTGGCACTTATGTGCAACAAATTTCCATTATGCGTAATAGAAGCACTAATAAAAATTGTATAAAAAAAATTATACAAGCAGATAGATTTGGATCATAAAAAAAATGTATTGAAACTCATTCAACGTTCTTCAATTTGTTAATAAATATCTACTAATTGCAATTTTACAAATTTAAAATAATTCATATTTTTGCAATAAATATTTGTAACCACAAATTTACCAGAAATTAATCTCTGAAAGAAAAGCTTTAACAATATTTTTCGACATCTAATAGGAAAGCAGACATTTTTACACCATTTCTATATCTTGAACCAAAGTTGGCTTATACATAAAAGATTCCAATTACGTTGCTGTGTGTATCGAATAAATATAATTAAAAATGTCACGAGCAGATTTTCTCGGTTTCGTCGAGCTTAATTACACACGGAATCAACCGGAATTGCATTTCGGACCTGTTGGAATTCCCTTCTGAAATGAAACGATCTCCGGAACGAAACAGTTGGTTTCTTCGCCGGACCGGAAGTTTACTCTTTAACGACGTCGATCGGTTTAATCCTGCGGGACATCTGTTTCGATTCGATTCCGTTGTTTCCGTAAAACGTTCGCGGAACGAAACGTTTTTTGATTGCCTGAATCCCTTTCGTTTGTTTGTAGAAATTTTCTGGTGGATCGTGAACGGAATTAGTTTAGACAACGGTTCTCATATTTTGCCTTGCAAATGGTCGAATATCCTAGAAATGTTATAGACGTTTACTCGTTGTATGCTGGAATGAAAATAAGCACCGACATAGTTTGAGAATGTTTATTAATTTAATTAGATACACTTGCGTTACTTTTATCACCCATATTTTTTGATTACTTTCATTTTAATTATACTGTAAATATTTTGTTATGATTGTTGTGTATTATTGTTAAGTAGTTGATCTGTCTTTGTTAAACGTTATTCGAATTCAGTGTTGTCATTAATTACTCGTGTAATTTAATATTATCATTAGTCACTTATATTGTGTAATTACTTATGACACGATATTACGCAAGGGGTAAATTTTAACGATTAAAACGGTTTAAAATCTCTTGACTTGCTTAAAAATATCTGAAATACGTTTTAGCAGATTTCTTTTTGATTAACCTTCTCGATGATACACTTTATTTTAAAGGGTTCAATTTTCTCGTTTAATTGAACGATTTATGAAGTACAAGTTAAAGAGCGGGATAAAACTTAACCAAGTACAATGTATCTTTGTTCGAAACTGTTTTAAAGCCGCTTAAAACTTTCTCATTAAATTGTACAACTCGTTTCTTCCTGGAATTTAATGTTGGCAACACTTTCACTTAATCGAAACATGCCATTAAATCCCACATAGACACAACGCTTCGAAACTCTCAGAATTACCGCAAAGTCGTCGAGGAAACCGTGAACATCGGTTTCCTCGTCGAATCCCGCACGTCATACTAATCGAACATAGTTTCCTACGGCGATATCTCAAATTACACAGGGGGAAACCGAACGGAGGAGCGAAACTCCTTTCGTTACCCGATGAAATTCGAGCAACACGACGCGTTCCGGTGCGTTTTAACGAACAAACGGAAACCGTACAAACGTTTCGACAAATCTCGTCTCGACGGTGACACACGGCTGTGACAGCGAAAGCTTTACACGCGTTCTTTCATCCCCTTTCGATCATGCCAGCTGCGTGCATCTGCGTGAATGCGATATAAAGAAAGTAACGCGGCCTGCAGCGTAGTTGTGCAACCAGTAGTTAAGCCTTAGCGTTATTAGGGCGTCTCGTTTTCCGTTTACCTGTACTCCTTCATCGACTCCTATCAAAGGGCTACGATAATCCTCGTTCCGATCAATTTTCTTTCTGAATCGAAAGTAAAATAAATTCGAGTGAATAATTAACTGTCGCGCAAAAATATGCTCGTCTGTAAATACTCACTTTTCAACGACGTGTACAGATTTTTGTATAAAATACGAATTTTTTTATGAATCTGAACTCAATGTTGCTCTTTCGTGTTTGTAAGTCTCTAACTGTAAGTCGGTTTTCAAGTACAATGTATTTTAATATTTGGTATTGCATATTTTAATATTAGTTTTGAATATTTCCCAAAATTTATTAAAAGCAATTTATATAAATTACATTTGGATTTCTTTATTGGCTAAGATAATTTATAACTGTATAGAAGAAAATTAACGTGTTGGATCAATTTCGTGAATTATCGCATTGAGATATTATTTTTAATGTTTTTCATAATACTGTTTTTATTTCATGTGAAATCTAATCTTCAGATAATAAGGAACTTTTATAGTATTATTAAATGCAGTTAAATCTGCAATTCAGTTATAATATTTGCAGTTTTCTGTTTTCTCTATTCTGATACATAAATTTTGTAATCTAACACAATTTAAATTAAGTTCATGACATTCTCAAGTGCATAGGAAATTTTTTTATTCGTCAGAATATATATTATATTGATAATGAATTTCCAATATTTTTATGCGAATTTGTAATATCTTGTTTTTTCGCCTTTTTTTATAATTTATGTATTTAGTGACAATACGTCAACTACTTTTGAACCACGTACACTTTAAATTAAACTCATCTCATTCTTAGATACGTGTTCAATTTTTTTATATTATTAAGTTATAAACTTTTGATGGACTAATAATTTTTGTTTTGTTTTCTAATACGAGTGCTTTTGAATTAAGGAAATTCGAATTTAATTTAATTTTGTAATAATTTTTACAAAATTTTGTAAACAAAACGAACTTCTTCTTTATATTAGATAAATATTAATTTCGTAGCTGCATTGACAGTTCACTTTTTTTTCAACAGAAGTTCAACCAATTAAAGTCTCACAAATAATTTTCTGTTAAAATATTCAAATCAAATTTGTGAAACTTCTCGATTCTTTCGTACTATTATTATTATTATATAATGATATAATAATTAAAATCATCGTGCAGTAGAAAAAAACGGAACTGATGCCTACATTCATATCGAGAAAACCATTTTCCCCTTTCGAAGTCGAATCTGATCCTAACTTCTGGATGTTTAAACTTTTGGAAATCTGAAAAACTCTAAAAAAGAGACTGAAGAATTTGACCTCTTAAAAAGTTACTGATTTGAACAATTTTTTTTTATACATCAGGGATGTATAGTTTGAAAATGTTGCAAGGTAGAAGATTTCCTAATTTAAAAGTAAACAGTTTCCGAGTTCGCTTAATTATGTATTATTTATTTCTTGTTAACAAATTCGACTCGATTAAAGAACTGTTAGTTTGTACCGAAGTCCTTCGATACGAGCAATCCTTGTCAGTGAAAACAATCCTTGTTCGAGCAACAAATTCATGAAACTTCTGTCCGCGCAATTCGGCCGCTATCCAAACAAAGTAAAACGTGAACTTACTTCATAAAACTTTAGTTAACACTAGATTTACGGACATTTAATGACCACTTATGTCTACATTGAAGATGAACTATAAAAATAAGGAAATAATGGATAATACATATATCAGTTTATAGAACGATTCTTTATCTCGACGAGGCTTAACATGCACCGTGACATAAGCTTCTTAATAATTTTCCTAATTAAAAATAGGAACTCTAAGATCCGTCATTTGTACGGGTACCGTAAATCTAGTGTTAACCCTTTGCACTCGAAAGGTGACTTACACTCACCGCTTTGTTTACTACAGTAATTTGGAATAGGTGTTTTTTAACTAAACCCAGAGTGTATCACATATGCAGTATAAACATAATGAAACAGCTAATAGTGGCAATTAATAATACACACAGAATAACATTGAAAAAATTCATCCAACTTTTCAATGAAAAGGTTTTACAGTCGCTATCTGCTACCAGTAAAAATATTTTCGAGTGTAAAGGGTTAAAATCATCTCGCAGTAAATTGCGGAAGGTGTACGAATCAATCTCGAGGCAAGAAGCATTCCGTTTCGATGTCAAAATCCAATTAATCCGACGAACACGCGGTTGATTCGCGGATAAAACGAAAGTAATTCAAACAGATCGACGTCGACACCGGTATCGTGGCCCTTCGCAGCTAGACTAGCTCCTTTTTTTTCCGCGACAGGATACGATCGCAGAATGGTGCGGTTCGTCGAGTGTCAAAGTTAATCAAGACGAAGGAGCCCTGAAAAATCCAGGGGTTGCTCGGGGCCATCGCAGCTCTCGAACACGGGAAATGAATTCCGTTATCGGTGGGGAAACGCTTTGAAACCCGTCCCCGATATCTCCTCTCTTGTCCCGTCTCCTTATCTCTCTTCGCTGTTCCTCTCCTTCGCTTCTTGTTCTCCGTCGCCAAACATCCACGTCGATCGCGATAGAGTGCCGCCTCCCCGATTCCCGGGGGAACCGCCGGCTACGTTTTCTATCTCCGGATCGGGAGAGACCCCCCCGTTCCTCCCCCGTCCGCATAATATTCTGTCGCTCAGCTCGTTAATCGGGACGATCCGTTTCGCTATCGACGACCCGAAGATTCACGCATTCTTCGTACACACGACACGAGGAATCGCCGGAACAATAAAAAAAAATACGATCGCAGGTGTCAAGAACCCGAGGGAGAGAGAGAACGAAACGAGAGGCGTTCTAGGATGAACCTTACTGGGAGCACGACAAACATCCGTGTCACATGAACAGATATATTTTGTATATTGTTTAACAGAAACAGTAACAACAGAAACAACAGGCAAGACGAACAACATGAACATAAGATTAATACCGGTACTATCACACAAAATACGCCGTAGATCTGCCGGGATACCTTCACCAGTCATCGGGACGCAAAAAAAAAAAAATATACCGTCAGATATTTTCTACATAACCACCACCACCACCACCACTACCACCACAACCACCGAGTATGTGCCCGATAACTTTAACAAAGTCGGGGTTACAACCCTTCGGCAAAGCGAAATATGTCGCATAAAACCCTCCGGTATATTAAATGCTCACCACCACAACGTTCTCGCAATGGCTACCAGTGCACTCACAGACAAACATTCGATCGACCACTGTTACCGTCCAGAAATTATATAAAAAAAAAAACGATGAAAGTATTTACGAAGATTCTCGGATAAGATGCACCTACTCCGGGTCACCACCGAGAGAAATCAGAATATACAACATTCCCTTGTCGTTTACCCGTTTCTGAACAGAAAACAAAAAAAACGATGTATATATATTCTTTCTATCTGTCTCTTGCATCTGTGTATATATATATATATATATATACTTCTGATCTGTACACGTATACCCGTACATACCCTATTCTTGTCGCCTGTTATTGTACGCACACTATTGAAAAGGAAATATATATATATATATATTATATATCTATCACGTATATAATATATGTATTCGCTGAAGAGACGGGATCGACTTGTGTAATATAAGACTAACCTAAAAAGAGAGGAAAAGACACACATGTATGTGTATATATACATACACGACGTACGTACTGCGTACCCCATAATCCCCCCCAGCAGGAAAACAAACAGTAACAACAACAACAACAACAAGCACAACATCAACCGAAAGTAACAAAGTATCTGAAATGTATATGTGTGTATGTATATACGTATATGTACGAGTAAAAGTGTACATACGCAAAACGGGACGGACCGGAGAGGCCCGGACGATGTGCGTCGGCGCAGAGTACACGAAAGTAACAAAATAGACCGTGATAGAAAAATAAAAAAACGATAAATTGCGACGAAAAGGAGAACGTCGAAACGGAACTTGGATACAAGAACATGGGGGTTGTTATGTTGGAATGTTTGTCTGTGTGCAGATGCAGCCTACGCGTTGTTCACTTGACGGTGATGATGGATTCACGGTGGAACCGAGTCAGGGCCCGGTGAGAATGTTGGGGCTTAGGGCAGGTCTACGGCTCTTACACCTTCTCCCCTACTACTACTACTACTACTACCTACTACTACTACTACTACTACTTTCGACGAGTGAGAGTGATTACAAGTCCGTGAACACGCGGACTAAATCGTTCGTGTATCTCGTGAGCTCGAGAGACACGCGGGGGTTGATCACGGTAAGTTAAAGAAACGGTGTATAAAAGATATGTATCGCCGGAATATGTTTCTTTCTCTTCCTCTCTGTCTCTGTGATCTGTTGCGAATAAATTTTCGCGGTTGGTACAGTGTATTTGTACTACCCGAATCGCGCGATTTTAACGTTTTGTGCTGCACCGTCGCTGTCACCCTGTCGTCCACCTGCGCACCCTCTGCTCGGGTTCATTTTCATGGTATACGTAGTTTTTACGTAATTTATGGTGACGCGACGGTTCGGTATGAATGAACCTTTTATTATACGTAACTGTTACTCGGATCTTGTAATGTGCGTAAGCAATTTTGTACGATAAATTATAAGAATTCTGTTTTTCCTTTTCTTTCTGTCGTTTGTTCGCTTTACTATTTGTATTGAGGGAGTCAGAATAACTGTTGTTGATATTTTAACCCCTTGTCATACAATTTATTTATCTAGTGCGAGGGACAGAGCTAATCTTCGCAGCTACAATATTAATACAAAGAAAGTGACAATGTTATACGTATTTTATATTCGATGATCCTTGATTATGTAAATGATAATTGTATATGAACTTTACGTATAAGCGTATGCAAAATTTTAGTAAGATTCATTTCGTTTAGACTGCGAGGGCGTCAGACTCGTCAAAGTATGCCAAAGGGTTAGTTTTGATATATCGTGTTAAGTACGTGTTAATTTTGATACTTGGTCGGACCCAGTCATTATATTTACCCGATGATTATCCTAGTGTAGTTACTGTTCTTTATTTTGAGTAAAAGAAATTAAAAACTATTATAAAAAAAATGATAAATTATAAATAAAAAAAATTAGAAGAAATTAGAAATGGTTGTCAATAAAAGAAATTACTTAATTAGACAATTTTGATTGAATATACCACTATTCACGAAAGTTTTAATATTTCGCTATAACGTCACATGGCTCCATTTCGCACTGGACACCTAAATTAATAAATTACTTGAGACGAATCGAGTGTAGCAATTTGCAATTTATTTGAATTGATGTGATACAAGCGATAGTCAGCGCAAAGTGCGTTATAGCAATAAAGCGCTTAAGCACTCATTAATCACCGCCTTTCGACAGTTTCATGTCATCAAATTCTGTGAGATTTTAGAGGTCCTCAATCATTGTTATAGCTGACTACCACTCATTCTCATCTTATTAGTATTAATTTCGTTACCTCTTAATCGTATTGTTTTCTCTCATTAATATTAATAAAACGTTCATTCGGCGATTAAAGAGCAGTTGCAACAACTAGGCAATTTATGTAGATTATATCTCTGAACGGATTATTAATTTGTTATCATATTAAATTTATTTTCATTTCTGCATCAAATTCATATACCTCAATTATTATTTTAAGGTACGTTTCATCAGTGTGCATTAGGCAGGTTTCAAAATCGTTCATTTTTTTCTTTAATTAGCAAGCAGCTATTTTATATTAAGAATATTAACACGTCGATCGTCACAGTGAAAATTGATGTCTGTCGCCAGACACATTGTACTACGAATTAATAATGCGGTTACTTACACTTCAATTTTATCTTTCAATTCGTTAGAGTATATCATAATTTTAACATTGAGAGATCTCAAAAGTTCTTTAACGCGTTAACGAATTTAATGTAGTCTTATTTGATATTAACGTTCGCGGCGTGAACACCTTACGATTATATCGAATATCGCGACATCGAGAGAGTCTTTCGCACGAATCCGTCGACCTTTCATTCACCCCGTCGAATTTCGCGGCAATTAGGGTAAACTACCCGATTCGCGAGCGACGCAGCGTGAACGCGACGCATCAGAACGCAATAAGACACCGAACACGTGTCGTCTCGCCTAACTGTCCGTCCCGGTATATTTACATGCCAGATATTCCCCTTAAATTACAAAGCCGCGGTATGCGTGTCATCGCGCCGAGAAGATCTCTACTTTGAGTTAACGAGTTCCTCGGTTCTCGAGCGCGTGCCGGACGGAGATGTTCGCGAGAAAATAAGGAAACAAACAAGCTGTCGGCGAGTTATTCGCAGTGTAGTATTTAAGCGTTTTCCGAGCGAAGGACCGAACAATTTTCTGTGTTGTTACTTTTCTATCTGGCATCTTTAACACATTGACTGCCACACGGAAATAATGGAAAATTGCGTTAGTTAGTATATTCATTTTTAATAAACCTTACCAAATATTTTCACGATACATTGGTACATTTATTTCCCATAGCTCCAAGTAACTAACGCGAGTGTTTTCAGTTAGAAGACTGAACTGTAGCTATAAAATTTATATAGAAATTTGCACGTCACCCATATACGAGTCACATGACAGTCAAAGTGTTAAAAAGTTTGGGGTTGCGAATCGAGTCACGAAACCGTAACGGAACTTTCTTAATCCCGTGTCTTTAATCTGCGCGCAGGGAGAGTCATCGTTCTTCCGGAACAAATTGACGCGCTCATCGATCACCGCTTCCTGATAATACAACCGATAGCAAAAACCGCCGGATCGTTTTCTATCCACGATGCTTATCGAACGTTGCGCAACAAAACCCAGCAGACCCTTCTGTCCGTGTCCGTTCGATCGCGCTGTTTATTATCGATCCCCGAACGTCCGTGCACGGAGATATTCGGACATCCCCGCGTCACGTTTCGTGACAACCAGGATGTACAAGCGTTGTACATCACCATTTCGGAATGAAACTCTTTATTTTTCGTCGAGCTTCGGGCCACTGCCATTTTTCGCGTGGTTAATCCTTTCGAATCGATGTAACGCGTTAATACTCTTTGGCTCGCGTGAAATACTCACCCGCGATTGACTACCGAAAGCGGCAATTTGTATTTTCATTAAATGTTTCGGATGCTTTCACGATAAATTCCGCGCTTTTCTAGCGAACAAATGGATCATTGAATTAACCCTTTGCGCTCGAAGGTATTTTCACCGATGGCAGATAGCGATTGTGAAACCTTCTGGTTCGAAGATTTGATGAATCCTATCGAACTTATTCATCTGTTATTAATTTCCATTGATAGCTGTTTTTCATTATGTTTAGACGTCATATGTGATACACTATGGATTTAGTTAAAAAATACCTATTCCATATTGCTTTAAACTAAGTGATGAATGTGACACCCTTTGAGTGCAAGGGTTAATCAAACGCGGATATAATTTTCTGACACTTCGATTGGTCATCAACTTTCTAGCAAATTGCTATTACTTTCTGGATTGGTGTTGATTACATTATATTTAATTATTTATTATTGCATTATATTATATTTTGGAACAACGAATAAATAGGTTTAACCAAAGCAGAAATCCATACTTATATTGTATTGATACGTTGACAGCGACACGGGAAGTAATTCAAAATTGCGTTAGGCAATATTTTCATTTTTAACAAATCTTACAAAATACTTTCACAATAGCTTGTTACATTTATTTCCCATGGTTTCAAGTAATTAATGCGAGTATTTTCATTTAGAAAAGCGAACAAATTTTGCTACACCTATGTATAAACATAGTACGACCACAAAGGGTTAATAAATTGTCCACTTAACTTAAGTAATTTTACATGCAATCGTTTATTACAAATTTTGACAACCGAAGAAATGAATTTCTTAATATCGGATTAAAATTAAAATTCTTTGTTTCTGTTGTTTTTACAAAGTAGTATGTTTGTCGGGCTTTTTGAATTCGTTGAAGGACAGTTAATGACAGCTTCATCGAGAAACGTGACGCGTTAGACGTCGCATGTGGATCGCTCAACGTTCGCCTGTATTTAGAGTAAATCGTTACACGCAATATTAATTACAATAGGTCAGCCAATAGTAATTTGTCAAAGCACGAAGGTCGCGAGCGGAAGTACCTGGTTCTGTTCAGAAACAGCAACAGAGAGACGAGGCACTGTAGAGGAGGATTACCAGCTATGAGTACATACGCGTGACGTTATTAATTAACCACAGAGAGGATAGTGATTACGATTGGTCGCATTGTGTACACTTCGATTCGAAACGACGTGACGTATGCATTTCTGATTACGTGGTCATATCGTTGGACAATCGATTGCTCTCCGTTTCACTGTTGTTTCGTTTACCAGGCGATTATGATTCCCGTTGAAAGAATGCGATCGAAGGATTAAGAGGGGGAGTTGTTGCCCATTATTATTTGGGTATTTCGAATTCGAAAGACTGCATATTTTAGGGTGACGATTTCAAAATTTTGGGAGATTTAGGGAAATTTTACAAAATTTTGGGAATTTGAGGTTTTAGAGGTTCCAGGATTTGAGAATTTGGAAATTCGGAGCGTTTAAGGATTTGTGAACTTACAATTTTGGGAAATTTGAGAACATCGAATTTTTGGGCATTTAGGAATTGAAGAATTTGAAAATTTAGGAAATTTAAGAAATCGCAAATTTTGGGATTCGAAGGTTTGAAAACTTCGGGAGTATAGGATTTTAAGAGTTTGGGAAATTGAATAAATTGAACGTTAGAAAAATCGAGAAATCGAAACTTAGAAAAGCTGATAAATTGAAGGTTAGAAAAATCAGGAAATTGAAGATAAGAAAAATTTGGAAATTGAAAATTAGAAAAATCAAGACCTTGAAGATTAGAAAAATCGAAAATGAGAAACATTGAGAAATTGAAAGTTCATAAATGTTGAAACACTAGATTTTAGTATTTGAACACCTAAAAATATGAAAACTTTCTGAATTTTCTACATTTTATGTACACAAATTTCTTATATTTTAAAATAAATGACATTTATCAATGAACCAACCGGATGAATTCCACATAAATTTTGTTAAGCTTCCATCAAAATAACTTACAATTGAACCCAAGTAGTTGTGTCATTTTTCCTTTTTCGCCATCGATTGTAAATTTAATATTAGGGTCGTTTTCAACAGAAAAGGTGAACAGACCCTCCAGTTGTTGCTCAGTGCATGAAAAACATGCCCTACTTTTTGCAGCTTTTTTTCCACTCAACCGATGCTGCAATTAGGAGGGTGTTTTTGGTGACACATTGGGGATGTTAGACCCGTGACACCCTCGATCATGGGTTATCTACTAGAAAAAAGCGATCCACTTTATGCGAGTCCTGGCGATCACGTAATTATAGTTCTTTCACGCCCTCGCTAACATTAAGTATATGTCCCGTTACTTTATTTTCCCTTTGATAAATGATGTGATTAGCGAGATTATTTTTATAACCTTCTTTCTTCCGGTATTATCCCACTTGACGTACATTCTGTTGATGATATATTAATTCTCAAATGTAACTTCCGAGAGCCACGTTTCACGTAATAGCTTTAATTAACGAGAACGCTTTCATGCTCTTTTGTGTTTTCCAAATATTATCCCAGCTCGAGCAGTTTCTTACATTTTCGAAAGAGTCGAATACTAAAGTTGAATTATCAAACATCGAAATGAAAAGGTCAAACACTGTAATTAATGGCACCATCTTGCGTCCAATTACAACAACCTTTTGCCCTCGGAATTATATTTTGCCAAGGGATAATGAAACTTGTTCGCCGATAATTAAATGCTGAGAATGAACGGCAAGTTCCATTACGTAAGTTTGCCAAGCACCGTTACCCATTTCCGTTCCTTTATTATCCTGAAAGCTTATGCACCGCATGAATTAAGTTACTTAATAATCGAGGTGGGCAAGTTTTTGCCCCGTCCAAGGAAGCAATCAATTTTTCGCAGTTTCTGACCCAACGTTTTCCATTAAGGCCGAGGCAATATAGTCGTCCGCAGCGTGTGTCAGAATTTCGTTATCCTACCTGAGAAGCCATCGGTTCCAATATCCGATTTTAATGGTCCCCGAAGGGTTTGCGTAGGGCAATTTATAAAGTTACGGGCCACGTTATAGAAGGTAATGGATCATTAGTCTCATGGTGGATGGCGAAATCACGAGAGTTTATGGGGTTTTACGTCGCAAGCTTCCGTCGGTGCCTTTGCTTCCGAATTTCGTACTCCGCCAGTTGATTAAAATTGACTTTCATATTATCTGATTGAACGTACGAAAATTCGTATACAGATTGCATGGTCCATGAAATACTTTTTTAACACTGTTGGTCAAACATCTTTAGCCAGCTTACTATTGCGAGTAATACTACTGTTTTCACTTTGTGCAATATCAGGAGAGGATGCATTAAGAACACTGATATGAGATACGATCTCACGGTTTCATGTATTATGATTATTATTAATGTATTTCATGTATTATTTGTGAAAAATTCACTTTGTTGGTTAAAATTATGAATACTTTCTATGAAAAAATCTGCTTTTAGGTTGGACAAAGTTATTAATTTTCTTTATAGTAACTGCGTTCGTGTAGTAAATAATTACGACAGAAATTGTTTGTAACACTAAAACTATCAAAGGAGACAAATGACCCTTCTACAAATTTCCTTCTGCAAATGTCGAAATTTGTCAAAATGGTTCTCTTAACATCTGTACTGATTGTCGTCAACATAAAGAACCAATAACTGTATTCATTTATGTTTCCTCGTTTGTTCATTCATTTTTAATTTTAAAATAATTGTGTCGGTAGGTTTAGTATTAATTGCTGCCCTGCTGGATTATTAATGATTTGCAAAAACGAATTACGGCAATGAGAGCCACTGTTATTAAACAAAATAAAGTTTTTCATTTATATCTAGTTAAAAATAAAAGAATAAATTACTTCCTTCAGAGCCTTATAAATAAAAGGTCTTGTTGTAACATATTAATTTGAGTTGTTCAGTTTCAATTAATTATATATATTCCAATTTTCCCCGTTTCAATTAACTGTAAAATTTACGATTTTATTCCCTCAACAAGGTTTTCAATTGAATTTTTACCCACTGTTTTTAATTCTTCGACTGTTTACATAAACTCAATTTTTTAAATCTTTTCTCAGGTGATCTAAAGTGACCAATGAATCATTTAATTTGCATTTATTTGTATTTATGTTCTTTTAATTCAATGAAATAATGTAGTCTGTCAGTCGCTGACAAAGATGCAATTGCTAATCAGTACAAAGTGATCAATAGATCATTTAATTTGCGTTTATTTGTATTTATGTTCAATTAACTCAATGAAACAATATCATTTGTTAATCACTGGTTAAGATGAAATCACTAATCAGTGCATTTCACCTTGAATGAAAGTTTCAAATAAAAATTGCCAAACTCAGTAAAATCTTCAGACTAAAAAAATTACCAGACGTACTAAGATTGTCAGATTTAAAAAATTAAACTCAAGATATAAGAACGTAAAATATTGAATTTGTCGATTTCGTCAAAATTTCCAACGGAAAGGTTTAATTTTTGACATCACAAAAAATAAATAATACGAAGGGTGTGCTTCGAAAATGTAGTTCAGATTTATCCCAAACTCGGTGCGTTTGCGGATTCAAAATGGAGGAATGGGAGGGAAATTGGACGAGGTAATAACGAAACGTTTGTCCGTCGAACAGGATATCCAAAATCGCAATTTCCAAGGTCCTTGGCGAGACCTACAACTGCCAATATCGAGTTTCATGGACTTGTAAAAGTCTCTATATGACCCGGGTGTACAGTTCCTCGAGTACGTTTAAATTTGCTTCGATGTTTCTATAGCTCTGTTATTAAAATGTTCGCGTTGCTCCGGAACATCGACACATTCCGAATTTTTCGCCCAACGTTGTCCACAATTGTCCTCGCCATCGTTTCTATGTCAGATGAACTTTACAAATAATGCTTTTTCAAGTTCTTCAATTTCTTCACGAGTTTCTTAGTTCACTCTTTTTTTGTGCATGTACAACACTGAGCGAAATTAAAATTTAGAGGTCGATGAAGCTTCATAATCCACAATTGCAATTTGTACATTGATGTACATGTAAAACTTGATATCCCCGTATTTGTTCTAAAGATTACATTTACATAAGGTTTACAATTATTACTTTTTGTGGTTTTCGTACTAGTGTTTAATACGTTCTTCGTGATTCTCTTTCGTTTGTATACAACACTGGGCAAAATTAAAATTGAGCAACATACATTTAGAAATGTACATCTGAAATTTCATCTTCTCTGTTTTATTTTAAAGTTAGTATTAAACTACAGAAATTTGTATAATCTACGTACAATTGCAAAGGTCTACAAGTTACTATAAATGATTTTATCGAATCATATACATGTACCTATGTACACTAGTGGAATTAATTCTGGACACTTTGAATAATAATATTTTATATTTCATGTTTATAATACCGTAATATTTTTATTGTAAGCTATAATGTTTATAGTTACGCCTCAAAGTTAGGAAACATTGATTAGAATATAAAATATAAACAATTATATATTAAATAATGCAAATATATATTAAATTGAGTATGTGCAAAATTCAAGGAAAGATTTGAAAGTGTTCAGATTTAATGCCACTAGTGTACACATATGTGTGGTCAATATAATATTTTCAGTATCACAATATACTCAATAAATATCGATGAACCCAAACTATTGACAATATGCATTGGTATACTCATAATATTTCAATTATAATATTTGTTCCCTAGAGTCGGCGACAAGGTTTTTAACATTCACTTATGTGAACAAACGCATTACCAGCATAAAAATTTCAACGTCGATATAAACATTAAAATGAATTTTTTGTTTGTTAAATGTCTGGTTAATAAATAATAGGTGATATAAATAAGAATAAAGTTTAATTTATCGTTTCTAGCGTAATGATCTCGCAGCTTTTTCTACGAAGTACCATATATCGAGCCACTCGAGACTTCGAGAGTATAAACATCAAACGGATGTGCAGACATCAACTTTTATAGAGTCCTCGAAAGTTTCTCTCGGAGTTTCTGATTGATGCTAGGTGAAAATTCAGTAGAAAGGGGAATCGATACTCTATCGGGCGATTTCGACCGCGAACAGTATATCTATGCTTCTGGCCAGCCGATAATGGCATCCTTAAATCGAGAAAAGTGATCGTACGAAGGTTAAATGTACGATGGTACCTTTATTCGATGTATAAATCTACTGGTGGATAATACATACTTAATTTAAAAATAAAGTGAGGTTGAAAAGTGAATATAGATAAAACATAAATAATTCGTGCATATTATACATGTTATATCTTTGTCTCGTTTATATCAACAGAAATTTTATGAAAATTACCTTAATTTTGCAAATTAATTTAGGGCACTTGTAAAACGTTCACTTAACTGTTTTATAATTTACAAACAGGATAATAGAGGAATGTTTCTGATTTGCAAATTTTCAGATTTTGAAATATGTATATTGTTTAATTTTTGAATTCACAAATTTTCCAAATTCGGAAATCTTTAAATCCGAAGTCTCAAATCTTTAAATTTCTAAAGTACCAAATTTCAAAACCGTAAAACTCTTAAATTTTCGAATTCAGGAATTTTCAATTTTTTATGTTTCTGAATTTTCTAATATCCGGATCCTAAAATTTTGTAATTTCCGACCCCTAAAATTCCCAAGTTTCTGAATTTAAACTTCCATAGTTCCTAAATTCACATATTTCAAAATTCCGGAATTTGAAGCTTTTTCAATCCTCAAATTTTCAAATAGCCGAATTACGAAATTTCCATTTTCTCACACCATTCATTCCTACATTCTAAATTCCTAAATTCTAAATTCCTAAATTCTGAATTCCTAAATTCTGAATTCCTAAATTCTAAATTCCTAAATTCCTAAATTTCGAATTCCTAAATTCTAAGTTCCTAAATTCTAAATTCCTAAATTTTAAATTCCTAAGTTCTAAATTCCTAAATTCTAAATTCCTAAATACTAAATTCCTAAATTCTAAATTCCTAAATTCTAAATTCCTAAATTCTAAATTCTAAACTCCTAAATTCCAAGATTCTGAAATCCTCAAATATAAAAATTTTCGAACTTTCATGCCTCCCAAATTCTGAATTCCCAAGGAAATTCAGCGATACCCCGCATTTTCATTAACTATATCCGTGCGATATTATCTATGCAACATTAACTGACAACGGAGTATCGATAAGGTATCGGTAATCGATAGCGTTCAACTCTCGGTAAAATATTTCGGTTGGCGAGCAGAAGATTTTGAAATCGGGGTCGGCCAACCAAATGCTACAGAAAGGACCATAAATCACGAGCTATCCCATAGGAGATTCAACGGTGTTAACGTTGATTCTCGCATAACCGCCACTCGGTTATACTTGATTTTCTAACCCGTTTCCCTCTTCCTGCGTGAATGGCCAGTATTTACGACGGTTTACTGTTGACGTCATTGCGCGATTATTTGCTCTGCTGTAATAGTTTGTTTCTTCGACTGGATAATTATATGATCGTTCGTTCCTGAATTTGTTGGACGTCTGAATTTATCGCGATGAAGCTCCGCTATACCGGGTTTATGCTCTCTTACCGGTTGTTATGATGTTTCCTACGTTTTCGGTGATTTAATTTCCTTGGAAATATTCCATAGAACATTCAACGACAGTTGAGGCCAATTTATTATGATATTTCTAACGAATTATGCAAATCTGCCGCAACCGTTTATTGGATTACCAGCTTTACGTTCAATTTGTGCAACTTGACTGTTCATGTACATTATTTTCATATTTTATGTCACAGGATGATATATTGTGTCGTTGTATTCTGTTAGTATTTACCTTTCAGTATTATGTTGGTTAGCGTTATATGTTTTTATGAAATATTGTCTAGTTTTATTTTTATTATTATAATATAATTTTTTGGAAGTTGTGTTGCTACCTTTTTGGGATGATCAAATAAATTTTCGGTCTTCCAACATATGTTGTCTTCACTTTCTATAAATATTTTATATTTAAAAAATTACAGCAATAAAACCTTTTAATTAGTAATTTTGAAATTATTCATTAATTGATTAATAATCTTTAAATTATCAATTACAATTGTAAGTTACGTAATAAGATATGAAAACCGTTCAAATATTTTGTATATTTTATAATAAAATTGCAAATTATGGTTTATTAAATTTGTTGTGGTCGTAATCCAATATTTTGTTCCAACAAAATAACTACGTGAATCCAATAAAATTCTGTACACCTAAGAAAAGATGCATTTATACATCTGTTAATAACAAAACAATAAAAAGATGTCAGATGTAAGTGGTACACCCTGTACATAGTCAGCCATAACAGTGAAAGGATTAAAGAAACGAAGAAACGAAGCCATAACAGCTCAACATAATACAGCTAAGAACACTATCTACTTTACCTTTTTCTTAACTGACTCAGAATAAACTCGTACCATAAATAAACTCTAAAAGTAGCGTAACCTACAAACCCTATATATTAAACCCTATATAGGATTTATAATCCTGATTAATAAATAGATGATTGAGTCATATGAAAATTCAAGCGTCGCCCATATGTGGATGTCATGGCGATCAAAGTTATTACGGCATAAAAATAAATGAAAAATATTTTCTATTTTTAAAATAGCATTATATTAGACGTTTTACTGCATAACAATGAAGAAAAATATTTTCCAGCTAGAATAGCATTTATTACGGTCAGTTTGGCAGATCAATTCCAACCGTTTTGAAAATAGTTAAAGCGAAACAATTTTTATGATTCATTGTCCGCAAGGAATATTAAAATTTGAACACTAGATTTACGGAACCCGTCAAAATGACGGATCTTACATTTCCTATTTTATTATCCAAAAATTAGTAAGAAGCTTTTGACAAAATATAAGTTAGCCTTCGTTAAAATACAAAATCATTGCACCTGCTAGTACACGTATCGCCCATTAATTACTTATTTTTATACCTTAGTTTGAATTTAATTATAAATGGCCATTGATCGTCCGTAAATCTAGTGTTAAGATACGAGTACATTTGGGAGCGGTCAAATCTTTTTATTATTCGTACCGGACTGCGCTGACTAAGATCAAACCACCCTACCTGGTTCTACCTGTAGTCCCCGTGGAACGGCTGTCCACTTCCTAAACGTTTTGTCAAAAATTAAAATATCCAATAAGAAGCGATGTTACAAACTACGCCCTCCGCCAAAGTAAGTTACAACGACAGAAAAGATAGCGACAGCGAGCAGATCTAATTCAAAGTCCAACCAGTAAAGATAAAATATTTAAAATAAAACTAGCCGTCCGAACAAACATTGTAAAATTATGGCAAAATTCTTGCTTGTTTCATATATACACTCCTGGACAAAATTAAGTGGACATTGCAGAAATGTAAAAAATGTTTTGTTTCATTACAATGTTGTAAATAAATTTTAAATTTAGAACGTGAGATATTTTTGTAGGCTTGAAAAGGCATTTATTTAATGTATATAATTGTGCAATAAAGTTTTGATTTATAGGCATTATTAGTTAATTAAATTTACCTTTTGTTATTTATGATACCTGTCCACTTAATTTTGTCCACGACTGTATGTATATAAGTGTTACATTTAGCACTGTGTTTTCCACCATCCAAATTTCCCAATAATTTACTCGCCGTTAATTCTGCGTGTAAAGTGGGCATACAAAGAAAGTCATACGTTCAATTTTCAATTAATTCATTTTGCCTATGCGGTAACAAAAGTGATAAATTGAAGCCCGAACACACACTGACCGATGCAATTGCCGATGTAACTAATGCGCGATCATTGTCGAAAACATGCACAAAGTGTGTCTCGGATATACTTCTCGATTCGATCGGACGCAGTTGCATTTCTTTCGGCATCGTGTCATGCTGTGGCGAGAGAGTAGCACACTCGGTCCCAAGATACTGTCTTTCGTATGTCAGATGTTTTCGTTCGGCCTGCTGTTGCCTGTCGCCCCGAGATACAATCTCTGGTGCTTCACCACCGAAACCGACCGTATACAATTGGTCTATATTAAACCGCATTACGTACACGGTTGTCTAGGTGGGTGTGCATTGAAACACGGCCTTCAAGGCAAGTGTTGGTGCACCGACCTCGCTGATACAACCAGTTTGCCTGTAACCTATATTGATTTCGAATATTCGATATCGCGTGCCGACACTCCACGCAACGATGCAACCCGTCGAGGACGATGCATCTTCGTTTCGGGATGCGCTCTGCGCACTTTTTTCGCGGTCATTTTGATTTTAGAAATTTGCCCTCCGATTTCGGAGAACTCGCGTTTGTGGCTGGAGATATTGTGACGATTGGCAAGGAATATTTTAACGTCTTTCGTTCTAGTGGATTCGTTGCTGATCGATGTTGAAATACAACATAAGTAGTGGAGAGATTGGAAAAGTTATTGAGTTAGAAATTATTCTTATTTTAATAAAAAGTTATTCTTATTTTAAATGAAAAGTTATACTTAATATTAATCAAAAGTTATTTTTATTTTAAATTAACATTTATTCTTATTTTAATCAAAAGTTATTCCTATTTTAATTAAAGGTTATTCTTATTATAATTACTTTATCAAAACTAGAAATTATTATTAATTATTCCTGCTGTAAATAAGGATGATTATGCTTATTTTAATTATTTAATATTAACATCAGCATTACCTAACTACTTATTCTGACCATTCACAAAATTTCTTCGTCGGTATTCAGTTCTTTAAATAATTTTCTTAATCTTCAATCTTTTTCATAATTTTCCAACTGTTTAACTCTTTTTAATAATTCTCATATATTTAGTTTTTTAAATAATTCTAGTATTTAGTTTTTTAAATAATTCTCTTAATATTCAATTATTAAAATAATTCTCTTAGTATTCAATTTTTTAACTCTCGCAGTATTCAGTTATTTTAATAATTCCTTTAATATCCAGTTCTTTGAATAATTCTCTTAATATTCCATTTTTTTAATAATTCTCATTATACCCAGTTTTTTAACTAATTCCGTTATTATTCTACATTTTTAATAATCCCCTTAGTATTCCATCTTTAAAATGATCCTCTTAATACTCAGCTTTTCGAATAATCCTCTTAGTATTCAATCTTTTAAATAATTTTCTTGATATTCAATTATCTCGACAATCATCGTAATATCTTGTAAGGTGCAATGGAGTCAGCAATGAAATAAAATCAAATGATAATCGATTGATCATTGGGCTGTTGCAGGTTCAAGTGCGCACAAAAACGACGCAACCGGAAATGGAAGACCGGCACCCCTTTTGGCTGAACCGAGATACGGCGCCGCACCCCAACCGTACGGTAAGTCTCTCCCTATTTTTCCCTCTCTGCTCGATGTTCTCTCTGATAGTGAAATTAAACGGAGCAATCGGGAAGAACGGATGGCACATCGAATGAAGATGGCTACAGATTTTTCCACGAATGCTGGCGCGAAAAGCTGGCGTCGTCTAATTGCACGGCCAGACGATGCAGTTTTCGAACAACGATTTACCTTTTTATCGTCGTGAATAATTCTTGGGACCATCATTACCTTAATTGCCGTGTTCCGCGCGGAGAAATTATCATAATTAATTTTTCTAAAAGGATATTGAAAATTTTCGCGGTTACCTCAACTTAGTATGTCTACAGAACGCTTTTCGAATAATCATGTGCAAGTTTCAAACGAAATCAGAATATTTAAGAATCATCAACGCGTAATGTATGTGATTTTTCGTAAAAGATATTGAATATAACAACATTATTGTAAATGCAGAATAATTTTTATTTCGAATTATATCGTTGTTTAGATGCGAAATTTTGGTATCTGCAAGTCTTAAACGGAACATGAAATTATGTTAATTGCTGTAGAAAGTAGAAAACATAATGATCAAAGCTCATATTGTTTCAAGATGTTTATGATACTGAAAAAGTACTAGAAACATGAGCTTGCGTTCAATGGCATCGGAAGTAATTAAAATGTCTAACTCGCTGTTTATATATTTTATTTCCTGGAATATTAAGAAATGAAATAGAACTTGAACTATTGTTTCATTCTGTGTAAATTGTTTCTAGAGTTTGTTAGATTTCCTACTATTTATAAACTGGCATCGATAAATATTTTTTCGATTGTCAGAGAATAAAGTGTGTCTTCAAATATGATTATACAATCACGTATGTACATGTGAAGATATCTTTGATGTATCTTTTTCACACTTTTTATCGGTAGAATGTGTGAATTCATATACGTACGTTCTTTGAAAAATAAATCGAATGTGTATGATATATCTTTACATATATGTGGCGTGTCTATCATACCGAAAATATAGAAATGTCAGTTATTGTAAATTGTACAAATCGTTAGAACCGTGAACAGAAACGCACATTTCCGTTCGAGCGTTCACGGAAGTTATTAACTGTAAGTTGCGACGGGGCAAACAAGCCCGTGGGAATTTTGACAAGAAATCGATATAGTAATTGTAGCGAAGTTACGACGTGCTCACGGAACTAAAACTATAGACGAAACCCAATCTCGGAGTTCACGACGTTTCGTTAAAGAAGAATAACAGCCGATACGGGGACCTCGATAACGAAGCGGTCTTGATCGATAGCTAACCCGTTGCTAACGACAATTATATCAATTTCGTACCGAATCAAAATATCGGTTCAAAGCACCGGAATGTCCGTCGCAAACCTTTGGTACTCGTAATTGATGTTCGTTCTCGTATCGGAACAGTTCACTGGTCGTTACAGTTGATTTTAGAAAATTTGTTCACGTTTTTCATCGACAGAATGTGTGACATTCACATACGTACGTTCTTTGGAAAATAAATCGAATATTAAATACTAGTGGATGGTAAATGAAATTCTTGCGCTATGATTTATTCGACAAATGCGTCAGACGTAACTATTCACTGCTGCAATGTTAAGGTGATTAAACAAAGTTTCACGAATTAACAAATTAAACACGAATTAAACATTCAACCATATAAAAAATAGAGGCAGGGGTCAACATATTTGAACTGCGAGTGCGTCACGACTGTAGACGCCATCATAGCGCGATGGATTAAATATTCAATACTTAACCCCTGTTAATTTGAAATTACATGATACTTCCTGTAACGATACATAATAATTTACATAAATTAGGTCGTGTTTCTCCTTCTACTTTATTTTCAGTTTTTAAAAAATGTAAATGCAGTGTTAATCAGTTAGCTGAATTTCAGAAATCATTCAGGAGATAATTGAAATGAACCGGCGACGTGTACGATTTTCAGAATCCATTGAAAATATTAGGTCGAGTCATAAGTAACTTCCGATGCAGCTAAGTAGAATCTATTATTAGTATCTACCAGCTATGAGTTACTGGGACAACCCATTTTTTTTCTACACACATATACATCTACATATGCTGTAGATGAAGATTCAGTTAATCCTTTGTCAACTGTTTCGTATGATGCACGTTAAACGTGCTTTCCTTAACCTCTGAAATGGAGAGTCAAAAAGTGCACATTCGTCATGTAATGCTTTGGGAATTTAAGCAACGCAGTAGTGCTAAGGCAACACCACAGAAAATATGAAATATATGATGAAGGGCTAATAACTGATCAGGCAGAAAGAAATTGATTTGTAAAATTCCGATCTAGAGAAGTTTAAAAGACGATCCGAGAGACGTCCTTCCAACTTTAACGACAACCATTTAAAAGCAATAATTGGTTTAAATAAAATCATTTTCACGCCATAAAAAGAACAGTTGAATTTTACTAAAAAAGAAATTCCTTGAACTTCTTCCCAGGCCAAATATAATAAATTAATATAATTTCGTTATTAAATGACAGCGGGATAAATGTGTGACAAAAAAACGGAAGTCACTTATGACTCAACCTAATAATACAGACAGGACGATTCTGTGCAGGTTATTTAAAAAACTGAGATTATATTTAACTTTGACAAAAAATGTAATTTATTCAGATACAAGATGTATCTAAAATAGTTTTTATATCGGAACGTAATTTCCTGTTTTACACGGCGAGTCAACTGCACGAAAATAACGCAAACGCTGTTGACCGGTTGAAATTCGTATTTGGTACACGATCTAATAGCAAAACGGCGAGTTTCGGGTTCATTTGATAAGCGACGCGTTAAACGAGCACTCGACCTGGCCCATTAATATTTCATGCAGCGTGATTAATAAGGGCGCGCAACAGTCGCTCGATTTTCCTAATTAGCCGCAATCGAATCCGTGGCGGCGAATAAAATTAACGATACGCGGATGGACATCGTACATCGTCTTCGTTCCTCCTTTTTCCAGGATCCACGCCACAGGTTACTTTTCCCCCGGGTGCCGGCCACGATCGTTACGAGGAGAATTTCAATGGGCCAGCGACGTATGCGGAGCCGTACGTCGAGCGTTATGGTATTAAGAGTGATTTTAGCGGTCGAGAGCCTTTGCATCCCACACCACCTCGGCCTAATTACGTGCCCACCTTGGGACAAACACCACCTTCCAGTACACAGGGCTCTGTGATGATGGTCTACGGTTTACAGCCGGACAAAGTCAACACCGATAAACTGTTCAACTTGTTCTGCCTCTACGGAAATGTTACGAAGGTACGTCTTACTGTCATCGATTAACCCTTTGCACCCGTGAGGCGACTCCCACTCGCCATTTAACACCTTGAGCGCCACCCTGAAACATTTTCAATTTCTTGAAACTGTTTCAAGATAAACAATTATCCGTCTGCCTCAAAAATAGGGTGTATGATTTCTGAGTTAGATATCCTTTATACAATAAAAGAATTATTTGCACTTGAACATTTAAGAATTAACTATTTTTAATTATTAATATCTCTTGAACGGTTATTCACCTACAATTATCCGTCTGCCCCAAAAATGAGGTGTATGATTTCTGAGTTAGATATCCTTTATACAATAAAAGAATTATTTGCACTTGAACATTTAAGAAGTAACTATTTTTAATTACTAATATCTCTTGAACGGTTATTCACCTACAATTATCCGTCTGCCTCAAAAATGAGGTGTATGATTTCTGAGTTAGATATCCTTTATACAATAAAAGAATTATTTGCACTTGAACATTTAAAAAGTAACTATTTTTAATTATTAATATCTCTTGAACGGTTATTCACCTACAATTATCCGTCTGCCCCAAAAATAGGGTGTATGATTTCTGAGTTAGATATCCTTTATACAATAAAAGAATTATTTGCACTTGAACATTTAAGAAGTAACTATTTTTAATTATTAATATCTCTTGAACGGTTATTCACCTACCTCCAAGATGGAGCATATGTAATTAGATTGTTAGAATATTTTACACAACAAACTGTCGTGCTCATCAGAATTTTAACAGTAATTACTCTTAATCATGAATGCCTTCTAAACAATTATGCATCTCCCCCAAAGGGGGTGTACAAATATTAAGTCAGATGTTCCGTGTAAGATAGCAGAGTTTCATAAACAAGGAACACTTTGGTGGTAGTTTCGTCGTTAATTTTACCCTA
This sequence comes from Coelioxys conoideus, assembly GCA_947623535.1. Lineage (NCBI taxonomy): Eukaryota > Metazoa > Arthropoda > Insecta > Hymenoptera > Megachilidae > Coelioxys > Coelioxys conoideus. Next base: position 11,870,256 of record OX392457.1, on the reverse strand, counting down.
ACCAAGCACCAACGACTATCCGGTCCTTTTAACCCTAAACAATCGCTAATGGCTATCTCGTCGTTCTGTGACAGGTGAAGTTCTTGAAGACGAAAGAGGGATGCGCGATGATACAGATGGGCGACAGCATAGCCGTTGAACGGTGTTTACAGAATCTGAACAACGTGACGATCGGAACAGACGGCAGGTTGCAGCTCGGTTTCTCGAAACAGGCTTTCCTCTCGGACGTCACCAACCCCTACATTCTGCCCGACAAGACAGCAAGCTTCAAGGATTTCACGGGAAGCAAGAATAACAGGTAAAGCTAAACAACTCCAGGTGTTGAATATTCTACTTTCGGTTCTCCTCCACCCGATCCTATTTTCGGATCACCTCTTCCAGTCACTTGTTTGCGCCTGTTCCAGTTACTTATTTGCTCTTCCCGACCCTATTCCCGCTTTTCGAACATTATCTTACTGTGTGTGCGTCGCAGCGGCAGCGGTATTAAGTGACGATTAAACAACCCGAGGAACCAGTAGATTCCCAATAAGCGAAATAGTGGACTGTATCGAAATGAATGGATCAAACTTCGGCTGACTAGATTTTATTTTGATGCGTACTTGTTAACTGTTGAGAGTGCCTCTCCGAAGATGTTTTACATTTTACTAAGACTCGGAGTAGGCGTAGAAATTTTGGGAAGTTCAAAATCCCTAAATTCTTAGATTGTCCAGTACTCCGATTCCTTAAATCTCCAAATTACTAAATTATCAAATTCACAAATCTGAATCTCGTACATCTGATATTGCTGAATCTTCAAAATCCACATCTTCTCAAATTCCCTAGTATCTCCAAATCAAAACTTCTTAAACTTAACAAATTCTCAAATTCCCAAATTCCAACTCCTAAATTTCTACTGTACCAAATCTTTAGATTCTTAACTTTCCCAGCGTCCGGATATCCCTCAATCCTCGAATCCCAAAATTACCAAATTTCCAGATGCGAATCTCGCCCACCCGAAACAGCTAAATCTCTAAAATCCAGACGTCCTCGAATTCTCCGAATTTCCCGAATCCCTAAATCCCTAAAAATCCAACAAGCAGCGAAATCTTCTTCCCCGTACCACCATTTTCCACGACGAAATCTACGAAACTCCCCTCCACGAAATATCCAAGCAAACGAAATTTCCAAATCAAATTGAATTGCGAGCAATTCCGAATTCCGAAGAAAGGTATTTGAAAGATGCGCAATTTGCTTTCCAAACTCGAATCGATCAATCGAACGGTCGTTCGTAATTCTAATCGGCTTCGAGACGTGTCTGGTCGTTGAATGAGCGTTAATGAGCGAGGCCGCCGATGGACTCTCCATATATAGCATAGCGGTTAAACATTTGGCGCACAGTGGAACAGAAACGCGCAGCGATTAATGATTCTCTTCCTTCCGGAGATTTCGAGCTTTCGACGTTCCTACGGATTTAATATTTGTTCGATGAAAAGTTCATTGCAAGCTGGCCATTCAGGTTGCTCCGTTTTGACGTTCGCTGTTATACCGTTCGTGAGAAATTAATTACGAGCTTGTCGAGGGAAGAAGCTAGATATATATATATATATATAGAAAGGGAGCAGCCGGAAACGCGTTTGAAACCCGATGGGAATCGGAACTTGATTCATCTGTTTCCGATGATACATAGTACTCCGCGGTACTACCCCTTTCAAGGATAAAAATTTATCGCGCGGAGGAAGTTAGGGAAATATCATTTTGAAACGTCCACGGTGATCCCCAAGGTAGATACATTTTTGCAACATATCGCGATACTTTTGTACGTTTTGTATCTTTGCACTTGACGCGCACTCCGTTGAAACGTAAACTTATGCTGCAGGGGAATATGCGATGAACCATATGTGGTTCTGAAATTCTTTTTGTTTTTACGTTTCTAAAATTTGTCAAGTTTTCGAATTATTGAATTGTTTGATCCTTTACCAAAATTTACCAAAATTGTTAGATCCGCAAAATTCCTGTCTCTAAATTTGAGGACTATTAAATTCCGAGATTCTCATATCCAAGATCTCCAAATTCCAAGACCCCCAAATTTTTGTTCCTCAGATTTCAAGATCCCCAAATTCTTGCGTACCCAAATTCCAAAATCCCCAAATTTCAATATCTCCAAATTCCAAAGTCCCCAAATTCTTACATCCCCAAATTTCAAGATTCCCAAATATTTGCATACCCAAATTCCAAAGTCCCCAAATTCTTACATCCCCAAATTTCAAGATTCACAAATATTTGCATACCCAAATTCCAAAGTCCCCAAATTCTTACATCCCCAAATTTCAAGATTCGCAAATATTTGCATACCCAAATTCCAAAATCCCCAAAATCTTACATCCTCAAATTTTAATATCTCCAAATTCTTACATGCCTAAATTTCAACATCCCTAAATTTCAAGATCCCAACATTTTTATTCCCCAAATTCTTACATCCCCAAACTTCAAGATCCCAAAATTTTTATTCCCCAAATTCTTACATCCCCAAATTTTTATTCCCCAAATTTTTATTCCCCAAATTTCAAGGTCCCAAAATTTTTATTCCCCAAATTTCAAGATCCCCAATTTCTTTCATCCCCAAATCCCCAGATTCCAAGATCACAAGATCTCAAAATCCTTAAATTTGCAAATTACTTTCCCTCTAAATTTCTAAGTCCCCAAATTCTTGACTGAACCCGAAAATCCAGTCTCCTGAAATTTCTAAAACTCCACAAGAGAAAGTCCTCTCCCCCATTATCATATTTTACCACAATTTCTCCTATTTCCGTAAGTTCTTTGCTAGATTTCTCTCGACCATACTCAATGTTTCTTGTACATATAAGATGTAAATGAACGGAAGTAGATGAAGAATATGTTTGTCGTTGTTGATTACAGGTTCCTAAATCCAGCAATGGCCAATAAGAATAGAATACAGCCACCCTCGAAGATCGTCCACTTTTTCAACACACCCCCAGATTTAACCGAAGAAACCGTACACCGTGTATTCGTCGAACGCGGTATTGAAGCACCAACGACAGTGAAATTGTTCCCTTTAAAATCGGAACGATCGTCGTCCGGCCTTATCGAATTCAGCAGCGTCGGTATCGCGGTAGCCGCCATCATGGAATGCAATCACACAGCGCTGGAAAACAGCAGTGAGTATTCTTCAGATGTTAACAATTTTCTTTGAAATATCATTAAAACAAGTTTCGACCAAATAGTTTTATTGTGTCTTGTTCGAGATACTCGGTTACGAATTTAACATGTATGAATAACAGTTTTATTTAAATTTATTGCATATATTATGCAGTATATTCATTGCTTAATTAATGTATAAAATAACATTCAGTGTAAAAAAATAATATTTTTGTACGAATATATTGCATGTACTTTTATATTAATATATTGCAATATATGTGTCATATTTATAATTTGTTGAGTGTACAAGGAGAATTATTATTGATCAAGATCTATGCATATTGCATGATATGTGCAATATATTCATTGTTTATTCAATCTATAAAATAACATTCAGTATACAAAATAACATTTTTATGCGAATATATTGCATGTACTTTTTTATATGAACATATTGCAAAATGTGTGTAATGTTCATAATTTCTTGAATGTGCAAGGACGATTATTATTGATCCAGATCTTCATTTGATCATCGCTGAGTATCTGTATCTGTAATTGCTTTTCTGAAATATCAATTGTTATTCATCACGATTATTTCCGACCTAGAATTTCGCAAACTGGATTCGACACGTGTAATTGTTTAATGTGACCTCGCTGTATAGCACACTAGTTATTTTTGAGTTTAAACTACGTTTTTACGTCTACGAAAATGAAGAGGTGTCGTTAGAATCAGACTCTGCATTCTTCGTTTTTAATCATTTTTGACGAATGTGAAGTTACAAGTTTGTACTTGACATTGTTTTTTAATGAGGTTCCCTGATGTAACTTCAACGCATGCCTGTATTCGATGAAAGGAAGAATTCATTAACAAAACTTTCAGTTAATAGCATTAGTGTGATGTTTTGATATAAAGGAATATTTTACTAAACTAATCAGATTAATATAGTTATTATCAAACTATCTGATCATATTCACAATTATGAACTAAACTATTACATACATGATAAGTAAATTCACCTTAAACTGAAATTTGTAAAACTTGTTGATGATTATTGCTGCTGTTATTATTATATATTTTATATTATATATTATATATATTATTATACCATATATTATATTAATATATTATATATATAAATAATGCGTGAAATAAATTAAATACGTAACAAGTTAAGGCTTGTATCAAATAGACGATCAATCTAGTTTAAGAACATGTTACTCAAATATCACTCTAATGAAAGGATTAAGAAATCGTTTTCCTGCAAAGTTTCGCTAATTCACTTGGTATGCACTAGTGTGTACGACGTGATAACTATGGGATAGTCAATACAGAAGAAGTAGATCCAGCAAAATTAACGAACGCAGCAGACATTTATCACAGTTTCGATCTATTAAACCGTTAAGTGACAGCATCTAACAAGTTCTCCTTGTTCGTCTGAACTTCAATCGATATCTGTGTCACTCGATCTACTCTTCTGCTTTGAACTTAACTTTGCCAAATCTTGTTCACAAATAGAAGAACCTCTCGATCGGTTCTCCACGTTCTACCCTACTTTATCCTGTTCTACTTTACACCGACGTGCTAAAAAAAAGTTTAGTTTATTTTAAAGCGAAACTTCTGCGCTGCAAACTTCGCGAGGAGCTCGAACGTGGTGCAAGTTGCATTATACGACATAAATTATTGAATGATTACGTGACTTTTTGATCTTCCTTATGAAAATACGAGAATTTACCTTAGATTTATTCATAAAATACATGCAAACTTGTTAAATAATTAATAATAATAATTCACGACATGTCTCTTTCTCTCTGACGATCTCGTCAATGGCAATATAACGCGAGTCTGCTATACTTCATTTCTCTTGAAAACCTTTAATTTAAACCTTCATTTAAATTATATTTTATTCATTATTCGGCTGCTAAATATTAAATGCGGGTAAATAATTATTTACCCTCGTCATTTTCGTTGGGCATAATTAACGCAAGCACCTTCTATCCACTGTAACAATTAAATCCTCATAAAACGCGTGAAAAGCAATTTAAATGCACTCCAACTACGAATAATCATCGCACCAGTAAATCTGTTAAATCTGTTAATGTACTTGCCCTGAATTCAGCGATTTCCGGTTGACACAGAATTACTGCACAACATTGCCAACTCTAACGTCAGATTACATTCTCGATGTATTGTGCAGAAAGGGTAGTCGTTTGAATATATTACCGATACTTAAAGTTCCGAGTACTATCTCTGTTTCCAGCAGTTATTTTGACCTAGTATGTTGTTATGCTTATTTTGGCGACTCGAAGTTTTGCATCCCTTTAAGCAAACTTCGTGCAATTGCGGCGACAATGTATACAATGCATCTGCACGTACATATACTTCATGCTAAATTCAAATGGCACATACTGTATAAACAGGAATAATAAGTAATAAACAGAATCGTTAAGTTTGAATAGAACTCAACACTTTGTGGCATTGTATTGTAAATATGTTTAGCAATAATATTATAATATATTATGTAATTTCTTTATCTTAACCCTTTGCACTCGAAAGGATTTGTGTTTTTGGCAAATGGCGTCTTGAAAACGTTCTAAATTGAAAAAATTTTAATCAGTTCTTTGGTAATTATTATTTTTTGTTATTAATTGTCGCTATTGTCCATTTCACTATGTTTAAAACTTTGCCGTATATTGTCGAGTTTAACTCGTGACGCACTCACGGCTCACATGCAAAAATCTTACTCAAGCTTTGAACACTCTTCAACTTGAAGTTTAGGCCCAATGATATTATAATTTGTGCAATTGAGGACCGCTAAATAAACATAAAGCACCTATAACATTTTAATTTCCTTTGTTTGTTTTAATATTATAACTATGAATAGACGAATCTGACAGAAAATATTAAAACATATTTATTCAAATTATTCTATTAGATCAAATGGCGAGTATGAGTCGCCGTTCGAGTGCAAAGGGTTAAGCGTATAAATCAATGTTTTCGTGCTTGAGTTTATAAATATCTGCATTTGCAAACTCGGAAGGCACAATCCGAAGAACATGAAAATTTCAAAACTTAACACTAAAATTACCGATGAACATTGCATGATTACATTGAAATTATAAATGAAGTTAAAAAATAAATGAAAAAACGATGAAACACATAAATTTTTTATCTCGATGAGGATGAACACAGATTTCAAGAAAATCGTCTTAACAAATGTTGTAATTTGAAATTGAAATTTCAATCTGAATATCTCAGAGTGCAAGATCACGCGGGTATCTCGTACCCCGAAGAAGAAAGAAACATCGAAGGAAGAAACGCCTAGTAAACCGTGTGCAACCTTTTCTGTTTCAGACGGCAAGTTCCCGTACATAATGAAGCTGTGTTTCTCTTCATCGCGCACCATACCCACGAGTTTCCCGCCCAGCAGCGGCAGCACGTCAAGCAATTCCGCCGGTAATGGCCACGTCAAAATGCAGCAGGACTCGGAATAGAACGGCGAGGTCCAGGGCCAGCAGCGTCAGCGTCAGCGCCAGCGTCCCTCTCTCGCCCTGCACCCGTTGTGTGCCCCGACGGGCACGGCCCTGCACCCAGCCGCAGCGATTACACTGTCCCCGGTATTACCGCCACCTGTGCCGCCTCCATTGCCGCCTACCTGTGTCCTGATCGCCACCCCGACTCTGTATCCGACCGTGCCACCTCCGCCGCCGCCTCCGTTGCCAACTTTCTGGCCGTACTGATGAGAAGAGGAGCGGGCCTACTAAGTGCCGCGAGACAGCACCCAGGGGGACGTCTCGTCGGTCGCATAATCACACATCAAAACTCCTCGCGTCCCGGGTGGCTGGCAACAGGATCACGGACGCTGGTCGCTGGATGAGAATTCGGTTGGCTCGAGGATCATACGGCCGGCCTCGAGTGTCTCGAGGACCAAACGGGATGATCGGAGGAGCATCTCCATCGCGTCTCTAAATAGGGCTTGGCACACGGCATGGACGAGCTACAGTCACGAAGGTCATCGAGGATCGTCTTTGACGAAACAACCGGCGAAGCGCAACGCGTTTCCCGATCAACCGCTCTGCTCTCTTCGTTTCTTTCGTTCTCTGTTTCTTCTTCTGTCGTTGTTGTTTCCGTTTTATCGTTGCGTTGCTTTGGCGAGGTCCAGGTATACGTGCTCGCGCCCGCGATGCACCGTACGCTGCTACAAGCGTTGTCAGTATTAAATAATACGCCGAGGAACGTTAAATAATATCCTCGTCGACGGACACGAGGACGGGAATGGCTGTGGTCGCTGAACGGAGAGGATTCGATTCGTACGCGGTGATTTTCTGACACGAGGATCGTACGTGAAGGATTGTACATATGTTCGTGGCCGAGCGGCCCGAACGGGAATCCGCCGTTCTGATCGGCACCACGGATTTACATATCAATGCCGACGATTTATCGAGTTACGATTCGCGGGCGACCATCGACCACCGCGAGGTTTACGACGATGGTTACTCGCGGAACTGTACACCGTGAGTTGGCCCACGGCGTGTACCACGGAATTTGCTTTTTACACGCGCACTCCTCGTTGTTCGTTCACGTGGCACACCATTTTCCGGTTCGTTTCGTGGCGAGGCCATCTTGCGAACGAAGCAGACGCACGACGAGACACCTGCACGATCTCGAAGCCGATGCGCACCGCATTCCTCGTTGACCATTTATCATGGGATCCAATAAATCGGAGGTTCCTCATTGACCATTAGATGCTACACACTGGATACAATTATCTCGAGAGTGTTCAGAGGATCTGAATCAATCGTGCACGCGAAGTATGCTGACTACGTGATGCGAAACCGATGCAAGGGAAATTATACAAATCGTCCGACTCGCGAGAATCTTTGGTTACTTTGCCGCACGGCAAACACGGCGAAACGTCTCATCGTTCTACGATTCTGATAGCTCTATCGTCTGTCGTTGTTTTGTATACTCTGTACGTGTATATATTATAATATTCGATATCTATACATGCACCTCGAACGAGTATCTATTTATGTTTTCACGTTGTTCAGATTTTATTTTACAACGCTTGGAATTGTGCTCCGAGAAATAGAGAGAGTGTGTGTGTGTGTACGTGTGCCCGCGTGTGTGTGTACGTGTGTGGTCTGTCGGATGAAGAAGTTAGTTTCCGCATCGCCGAATCTCTGATCCTTCAATTTATCCGCTTGCGAAAAATGCTCGTCTCGAATATAGAAGGTCGCACGAAGAAGCTTCTCGCGAGTCTAGGTTCTTTTTGAGAGAGGGTGAAAGAGAGAGAGAGAGAGAGAGAGGGTGGGATAGAAGAAAGCAAAAAGAATGGGAGCGACGATATCGTTGTCGTCCCAGCTGCGTGTTTGTGGATAAGAGGAATCGAGAATCGTTTATTGTCCCCTGCTTCTCATCGAGAACGGAACAGAAACGAGAAAGATGACGGGGAGTAAAGGAAAATGTGTTTCCTCAAAGCTGTAGTGTTCAGGTTGCGACGACGGACTCGGTACTCGTGTACATTATTTTCTTTTCTATTTTCTTTTTCTGTCGAAAGGACGAAGGAATACGTGAAAGGGAGAAACGGACGAGCAACTCGAAAGTTTAATATGTATTCCCTCGAAAACGCCCCCGTACACTATTGATCAGATCGCGGACTGTGAATTGAATTTTATATTGAAGACAATGAAAAATCGACGACACAACAATATATTAGTGGTCCCTCGGCAATATTTTGTCGGGCCGCGGGACGTTTTTATAAGAAAGGTTTTAGATCTCCGATTTGAAAAAGAAAAACAGAAAAAAACGCGAAAAAACATGCTGGAATAATAATAATAATAATATTAATAATGATCGAGAGTAAAGAAGTAATAAGTTGTGTTTTTTCGAAGCGAACCAAATGACTACTAAAATAAATATATAAATAGAGAGACTTTACTCGGCCATACGTAACGTAAGATAATAAGGAACAAGACATAAGAAAAAACAACAACAACAAAATACAAAAAGGGTCTAAAACACGCGTTGTACCCTTTCTAAAATGCGTGTGTGTGAGAGCGAGAGAGAGAGAGCGCGCGCGAGAGAGAGAGACCTAAAGAAGAATGAGAATTATAACTTAAATAAGGGGAATTTAACAAACAAACAAAAAAAAAAAGAAGTGTTTATATTTGAGGCAATATTTGTTACAATACAGCTAGGGAATAAGTTGTATATCATTTTAAGGGGCTCAGTATATAAAAGCGAGGATCCTTGTTGATTGTCGACGTAAACGAGGTTAAGCAAGACAAAACGAAAACACACGCGCGAGAAAAGTAACGAGTAAAAAAGTGCAACGTGCAACTTGTAATGAAAGGATACGCGTTGTACGTTGTCGTTTAGCAGAATTCGGTACTGTACAACTTTTAAGTAACGCTGTCGAGGATATGAAGTTGGTAGTGACGCTGACCCAGCACGAAACGTTAAAAGATCATAGACATCTTTTAAGGACACGTGTGTAAATACAAATTCCTTGGAGTATATCTTTGAAGCTACAAAGCACTTTGTACTGTGGACATTGTTTAAAAAAAGTATACAAAGTTATTCAGTATTTTATGTCGGGTCGGGTGTGCTGCTACCAACGTTACATTTTCAAAGGAGGGATTTTAAAAGCTGTATACTACCAAAAGTTTCTTCCTGCGAGAAGCTTATCAATCTTAGAGTGATACATATGATATATATGTGTGTGTATATCGACGCGCGAATAACAAAGGTACTAAGCTAAGGAATTAAGAGAAACGCGGATAATTAGCAAGCAAATAAATAGAGAAAGACGCATTAATCGACGATAGTTCGTTTGTTGTTTCACGATATTGTTTATTCTATTTTCTTTTTCTTTCACTTCGCTTTCGTTTAATTACGTTTGCGTTCGGGAGGACTGAATAATTGTTACATCACATTCTCGTACTTTTTCTTGTATTAGAATCGTTTTTATTATTATTATTATTATTATTAATATTAATTATTATTAATATTATTATTATTATTGTCGCTATTATTCATCGTCTCTAATGTGTAACTATATATATATAAATGTATGTATGTACGATTACAGAGGAAATAAGTTTCAAGGCTAGAATAACGGATTACATCACTGTTTTTATCCTCGAGGGATTTCGGTTTTAAAATTAGCAGGACCTAACGCGCGAGGCGAAATTGCGAAATAATGAAATTACGACACCGTGAACGTAGGTAATAAGCAGCTAGGAGTCTTGTAATCATATCATAACGTTTTGTAGATATACATATTACATGTGATCCGCGGAGCATGGCGTTATCTAAACCAGGAGTGTGTACCGTCTCGAAAACTCACGCGGTAGAAAGGAGTGTGTGCTCGAGTTTTAGATGATAAGATCAACCAGTTTCGAAGACCATAGTCTCGATCGCGGAGTGAAAACGTGCGTGACCCCACGGGAACGTATCGGCAGCGTGTGTCACACTCGATTCGTCTCATTTTTCTTTCGTTTCGGCGTTTCATACGCTTCTGCGTACCTTGTGATAATGCATTCGTAGTCGTTACGTTGCCCATTCCTAATTGACATATTCCATGGTGACGATGAGAAACGAGCACACGCAGAGGGCTGAAGAAGAAGGAACGAGTAGAATGCTTTTTTTTTCCTTTCGAGACACGCACGGTCCGTTCCCGAGGCGTTATAATACACGCGAGGCGTGTAATTTCGTTCTCGTTAGGGAATTTCGACGGGAATCACCTAGGTACACGTTTACGGGGCGAAACAAAAAAAGAAAAAGAACGAACGAAACTTTAAGGAGTAAAAATGAAAAAGAACAAAAAAAAAAAAGAAGAAGAACATATTGTATCTGAGAGGTCAAGCACGCATGCCAGACTGTCGCTTATTTTCTGACACTTTACCTGTAACATGATGACCGTGTGGCAGAACAAATCTTACGCTAGTAATATATAATATATATATATATATACACGTTTAACAACGAACACTTCACGTGCTGTGTGTGTATTTCTATATGTGTCACACCGAGATGAGAAAGAAACAGCAAACTACTCAAAGAATATATCCCCGCATCCTCCGTGTGTTAGTTTTTCCGATCCTCTCTTCACATGCATCTCGCAACGAACCATAGGTGGTCACAAAGGTTTCGCACCTTTACATTTAGCTCTTCCCCACCGTCGTGCGTTGTTCCACGATCAGTATGGCTCCTAAATTTCTCCGTTTCATTCTCAGACGATCCTCCGGTGTTTAGGACGATCCACCTGCCGTGTCGTGTGGTTGCGTGTCGTGTGTGTGGGCGTATCGAGGAGAGAGGGTCCTCGCGAAGGGAGACACCCTCATACAGGTGATCCACCCTTCGCGGAGCAGATAACGGTTTCTAAGCTGCTTGTCTCTCGAACGTGTCGCGCCTAGATCGACGGCGGAAGGGTTAAATTTAAAGACAAACAATTTATAAACGATCCCCGAGAGCCTGTTCCGTCGGAGGACGACGAGCTCCTATCGAAACGATACGGACGCTCGAATTTTCGAACCTGGTGTTCTGGACGACCCTGAAGTCCGTTGCAAAGATGTTCGCGTCGCATCGTTTCTCTTGGCCCAATGTACATAGCTTCTTGTTCGCTCTCTGTGCGTGTATGTGTGTGTGTGGACTCGTTACGCGAACACGTAGGCACGCTAATGATCGTTGTTTCTTCTTCTTCTTTTTTTTTTCTTTTTAACGAACGACTAAAAGTGTACAAAGGAAAACGTTGATGTTGTCCAGAACACGGGTCGCCGCGTGTGTGTATGCGCGCGTGTGTGTGTGTGCGCGTTTGTGTACGGGTGCGTGACGATCGTCCTCCGACGAAGGCCACGGAACAGAGAGAGATTCTTCTTATATGTACAAAAATCAAATTGTAATTGTAGCATGTAGAGAGTCTGTAACAGTACAGTATTCCAGGTAGCGTCTAAATAGCACTGTGTAAACACACCGACGATAAAACATATTATTATACATTGAAAGAAAGATAAAAATGAAGACACAAAAAAAGCATACGATACTCGAGGTTGTAAAGAGAGAGAGAGAGAGAAAGAGAGAGCGAGTGAGAGTGAGAGTGAGAGCGAGAATCGATATCTGCGTCGATAATTAAATTAATTGAACTAAAAGAGGAAATGAATTGATACGGGGATGAAACACGTTCGTTTTTTCGAATATTCACACAGAGAATACATATCCCATCTTGTATGTATATATTTGCAATTTCGCATGTGAATTTCAATTATAAAATATCGACGATTGATTGTGTAATTATGATTGATTAGTATTATCGCGACTTAACGACGATGTTGCCGATTACTATTATTATTATTATTATTATTATTATTATTATTATTATTATTGATTATTATTGATTATTATTATGATTATTATTATTATTGATTCTTATCGATTATTATTTATGGTTGGCCGATTTTGTGAAAATCGCAACGAATTAAGTAATGTTACACGGACGATCGACATTGCGTTTAAAAGCGTTAGGTTTAATGTTTGTAGTTAGGTAATGTTAGGTAGATCGAAGAGTAGGTACATATCGTTAATATTGTTATCGATTAATAGTATTGCGAAGAAAGAAAAAAAAACAAAAGGTATTACTGCCGGGTGCGCTTTGATTTCTTTTGTACGAACAAGACTCGGGTATGATGTATACAAGATGCTCGCGAGATCCTTGCGATGCCTTTCATTCCTTCGATGCCGAAACGACAGCGAGAAATAAGATTGTAAGTAAATAATTATGCTGACGTTCGAACAGTTTCTCGGTTTAGTCTAGAACAGGTGTCGTCAAGATCTCGCGCGACGGATTATTACGTTGAGAGAAGAAAAAAATATTATATTTTTGTGCACCGAATCGCGTACGATGACACCGGTGACCCCGAAGCGTGAACGGACATCTTTTCTGTTACTTGTTCTACGTTCGAATGATTATACAGACGCTTCTGAAGATCGCTGCCTAACATTTTCATTTTCTCTGAAACGGCTTCGAGGGTCACGGTGCGTCGAGACGCTGCAGAGAAGTTCTTTCTGTCCATAGGGCAACCGAGCCAGGACAAAATAAACCAAAGCGCAGTAACCTTTTTAGCGAAACCCTTCTTCCCCTCTAAGTATTACCGAGCAACATATACCTGTCCCACATATCAGAATCTTACGTATCCCATGCGCCATATCAATGTTTCTAAGCGTTAGTCCTAATGTATCATTTGTCCTTGAACCTTATATCCCCCCCCTTTTGGGCGTCGAATTTGTACCCTAAGGAATTTAGGCTGTACCGTATTACACTTGATCCTTTCACTAGCAGAAGAAGAAGAAGAAAAGCCCCTCTTGTTCTGTGCATCGTTCCTTCTCATTCCCTTAATCCTAATAAACAAAAAATTATCCACCTCGTTATTGTACATCTGAGCCAGAAGGGTCTCTATGCTCTGTCTTCCCATCGCTGCGTCAAAAGACAAACTAGATGTAATAAGATTTGTTGACTGTATACATTATTATACATTGATTGTACACGAATCAGCTACATCACACACTCTCGAATACTCGATGTCACACGGAACACACACACTCATATACTGTGCACATTTTCAGCGACACTTTATTAGCCACTGCGTCAACATGGACCAAGATGGATCGGTTAGGCTGACACCAAGTTATCAATTAATTAGCGTTGATTTATAAGGTTAGGGAGTCTGATATGATTTCGTGATCGATACTATACCGGAGGGTTGACGGCGAGAGCGAGGGTTTTTGCGGGCATAATTTGGGGTAAAGAGGATTCTTGATGGAAATCTCGGTTTAGAAGTTGCGATTATGTTTTCAATTTTATTAGGTTGGCAAATGAACTTGGAAGATTTATTACTCCTGAGAACGTTGAAAATGTCTATGTTGCAATATTTCAGAATTTGGATATTCTGAAATTACGAAACCCGCGAAGAATAATTATTGAATCACCAAATCCACAAATATCCAAAAATTTCTAATTTTTGAATTTTTTGAAAGAAATTTACAAATTAGTGAATCAACATATCTTCGAATCGGCAACTTTCCGAACGAATAATCCTAAACTTTTTAAATTTCCAAATTAAAAATGTTCAAATTTTGAAGGGTATAAATTTCAAAATTTAAAATAAACGTTCTTCGTCCATACTTGTCAACCTAATATTTCCTGTATTTTCATTTCAATATTCGATTTATTAAAAATTTTAAATCGTCAAATATTTTAAAAATGAAAATTTCAACGCTGCTCCATTCCCTCGAGTTTTAATAATTTTACGCCCCCGTTGTTTTATGCATCCGAAAGAATTAATTATGCCGTATCGATCAGAAATCGTTCGGAATAAATTTGCAGGATACTCTAAATAGTTTATCCGTTCAATCCGTTGGAACTCGTCGTTTCTTGGTAAAGTTTCCGTGATCGTTCGAGCATTAACCGTCCATAATTAGCCTGTGATGTCGCAGTGTCCGTTCATTCGGGACATTAGCTTCAGATACGACACGTAGAAGCGATCGTAGACATTTCATACATCGTGCCCACACCACCGATGACAGACGAAGATGCCACAGACACACAACCACCCCGTGATTCCGTAACAGGAGACACACAGACACACATCCAGCATATGATTACTCTTTAAACGAAAACAAAAGGATAAAAACAAAAAAAAGTAATAATAATTAACGATGTAATGTGTATATTAATACTTGTATGTCGTACGCTCTAATGTTGTTTGAAGAGTTATTTGCGAGTCAATTATCTGTGCCTAGCAGCCCTGTGCACCCTATCAAATGTACCACCGTTCAGATGAAAAATTAAAAAAATAATAATGGGAAAATTAACAGAGTGAAAGATACTGATTGAACCAACAAAAAAAAAACAGCATCAAACAAAAAAAAAAACATACGAACGAACGAGAATAGAACGATTAAAAAAGTAAATAAAACACTCACACACATACATACATACGCCGAAGAAACGAGCATACATAGATGTGTAGTTTCAAGCAGACCAGTGTTACGAGGTACACTCGTGCTTCTCACCGACAACAACCACAGAAAACAACAGTAACAACATCACCAGTAAAGAGCAAACGAAAAATGAACGACAAAAACGAACGAATTCGAAACAGACAACAACCACCAACACGTGCAAAAAAAAAGAAATAAAAGAAAAACGACAAAAGAAAAGACAAGCAACTTGCACCCTGTATACATAGTTCGCACAATGATCTGTTCCTATTTTGGAATCAGTTTTTTTCGAATTTGCCAAGGAATGTATATCTACAGATTCTATATGAAAAAAAAAAGATACGAAATATATATAGAAAAAACTGATTATGAAATATAAGTATTGAAATCCATAGTTCTGGAATTGTTACCCTTTTCGCCCGAACACCGCGTGTTGTTTGCCATCCGCGTCGTCTCTCCCGGTCGCGTGTTAATTAAGAAAAAAAAAAAAGACAGACAAAGTAACAAAAATCGGGAACGAAGTAACACGCAGAGCGAGAGATAGAGCAACGAGCAATGAATAATCAACGCGTATCGTTCGTTATTCGCTTTCTGGAGCTAATTAGCAGCCTAACCGCACGAGATACGTCCGCTTCGTTTCGTGTAAAAAAAAAAGCCTTGTTGGTAGCCGCGCGACGACCATCGTATCGCGATGATCATAGTGATCGTGCCCGAATGTCCACTAGAACGGTGTTGTTTCTCGTCGACGACGAACGGAATACTGGAATCTCAGAGAAAGAGAGAAACGAAGAGACGGTGCGTTTCACGGCTCGTTTCTAGTGGCGATTTTTCGACGACTTTGTACGCGATTTTTCCGCTCGACACCCGAGCACCTCTTTCAGGGTACCTACTTTGTATGAACGTTCGTTGAACATAGTAGCGCAACGTGATTTTTTCAACGTAAACAACTAATAATAAAAGGAGCGAAAGTTCGAGATAGATGCGACAGTAGCTCGCGATAATTTTCGCTCGATAATACGGTGAACAACAAGGAGGCAGGCAGACAATTTAATCGAATAACGTATATAGACCGTCACACACTGAACACAACAGCACAACCACCCACGATCCACGCATATCCATATTTATATACGATTATTATGTATACGTGTGTATGTGTATCAATCACCGACAACACTCACCTGTTTCGTTGTTGCGAGCATCGTACCACCGGATATACAACACCGCAAGTAT
This sequence comes from Coelioxys conoideus, assembly GCA_947623535.1. Classification (NCBI taxonomy): domain Eukaryota; kingdom Metazoa; phylum Arthropoda; class Insecta; order Hymenoptera; family Megachilidae; genus Coelioxys; species Coelioxys conoideus. Next base: position 11,853,887 of record OX392457.1, on the reverse strand, counting down.
TTGCCGGACGCTTGTACACACGTGCGTTGAACGACAGTAAATTCGATATACGAATACGGTTACACTTGGGAAATCGATGCACGCTGAATAACTCTCTGTTCACGCGGGTAGCAAGGTTTAAAAATTCCTTTTGAACAATTTTAGTGGGAATTTTCTAACGAGGAACCAGGGAAACGATGCATCGTCTGCTTCTGCTAAAAAGTTTTATCTATCGCAAAGTATTGGGTTGTTCAGAACGTCATTTTGTTTTTCCCCATCAGTCTTGTTTGTGAGAAATTCTTGGAATTTGGAAATCTGGGAATTTGAAACTTTCAGAATTTCGAAACCTAAGACTTCGGATTTTTCAGAATTTGGAAATCTGAGAATTCCGAATTTTCTGAAATTGGAAATCTGAGAATTCGGATTTTTTAGAATTTGGAAATCTGAGAATTTGGATTTATCAGGATTTGGAAATCTGAGAATTCGGATTTTTCAGGATTTGGAAATCTAAGAATTCGCATTTTTCTGAATTTGGAAATCTGAAAATTCCGAATTTTCTGAAATTGGAAATCTGAGAATTCGGATTTTTCAGAATTTGGAAATCAGAGAATTCGGATATTTCAGAATTTGAAAATCTGAAAATTGGAGAAAAATCAGTCTTGCTTGTGAATAAGTCCGAATAATTTATAGTTGTTACCGTATCGGATATGAAACCTGAAAAGCAGCATTTTTGGAATTCTTCGCTTTCTTAAAAATGCTGTTCAATCAAGAAAATAAGCATCCCCCGAAAATCGTCTCTCATTTTCATAAAAAAAAAAAGAAACAAAAGGACTTCCGAACAACCTAATAGATAGACATTTTAAGACTAACTCTGAATCGGTACCGAAATGATTGCAGTTTTTATTTGCGAACTTTCGAGCAATTTACCTCGGATCGAAGAATAAATTGATTCGTTCGTATCGAAGTAAAATTTATTTATAAACGTGAATATAAAATTTGATTCGCTACTCGGAATGGTAACTATTAGCGTGTTATTAGTTATCGTGAGTGACTTCGTTACAAAATGGAATGTGATAAAAAAGCTTTAGACTATTCTACATTGAGTTGTATTATGCCGTTTTTAAGATCATATAACTGAACTTAATTTTCGACTGTATCGAATTACACGAGATAATTCATTATGATCTTATGTGAAACAAACACGTTACATACGCATAGGTATGTAACATAATAAGTGTGTTAAAATTTAACTGTAATACGAAAAAAAGAAAATCTAATCGTATACGAGAAATTGTTTTACGGAACAAATTTTTGCTGTTGCAATTTCCATTGCAGTTTTTGAATTTGTAAAATAAAGTTACTTGTATTTGCTCTTTTTCGACATTAGTCTGATTTTTTGAAATGAAGAAAAATTAGCAGTAAAAGATTAGATTATTAGTAGAAATTAATAGAGCAAATTTCGTATATTTGCATATCGTCATATCATTCTATAGCTTGAATTGCTATAATAAGTTTATTGATCGTGTTATAAAGAATTTTTTGCTTATCGTATTAAAAATACTTCTAGTAAAAACTTAAAATTATGGCTAATAAAAATAATGAAATATCGTGAAAGTAATATATAAATTTTCTCGACGATAAGAGTGTTCCATAATAATAATATCAGTATAATTAATTAGTAATATTCATTTCGAAAAAGACATTAAAATTTTGAATAATGAAAAATTGCAATTATTTTAGTACCAGCCTATTAATAATGAAAACTTGGAAAAGTGATCTTTTTTATTCACATCCTAATACGTGAATTGGTGTAAATAGTGATTAGTTGAGTAATATTATTATTTTTTACATTAGAAAATTACGTATTCCCTAGTCTTTAGTATTAGAACATAGTTCAATATAATTTCAGTATTTCAAACCGTATAATTTCTATTGAAATATAAGTACATCGTTACTAATCAGTTTTTGTAAATAATGAATTGTACATTAATTTTGCAACTAAAGTCTCCAATTTCTCAAAACAATCGGTTTCCTATTAAAGAAAGTACTACGTCAAATTTAGGAAATATAATGGAACTACTCAGATAATTTTAATTATACAAGATGTCTAAATTTTTGTACATATTAAATATTCTCTATGTTCAAAGAATTTTCATACGTCAGTTTCCTATGGAAATAATTATCGATCTTGGTGATAATAATTATTAGCGCTGGTAATAATTATTAGTCCATTAGTAAAAATATAAGTAATAATTTGGAAATTCAACATTTTTGAATTTCCAGACTACGGAATTTTTCCATTTTTAAATTGCAAACTTTGCCAATTTAGAAGTTTGTGAATTTCTGTGTTTGTACATTTATTAATCTCTACATTTCTGAATTAGCAAATTATGGTATTTGTACATTTCGGAATTTAGGAGTTAAAAAATTACAAACATTTTAAACTCGAAAAATTATAGAATTTCCAAAGTTGAAAAATCGAGAAATTTTAATACTGGAGGTTCGAAATTTCTGCGTTTCCGAATTTGCAGATATCCAAAATATTGTATAAAATCTAAATTGTTCAATACGGTAAAAATTGATCAATATTCAAATTGTCAAACTAATCAAATATTTTACTTAAAATTCGTATTCTGTACACGAATACTCATCGCTTAGAAGAAATATTTATCATATTTACAATAATCCTCCAATTCTGTGCTAATTTTTAAACAAAATTCACGAAAACGGACCTTAACCCAAATTATAATAAAATATTGAAAAGTTGCGAAGTGAATTGTTAAACCTTGCTACACGAACGTAATCGAAACCACCACTTTTCGCGATCAGCTTTACGATCAGCCCTAATCAGCTCACCCTCTTGCGCGTCGTCGACGATTTACGTCTGCGAAACACGAGAAACGAAACATCGTGTACACCATCGCGTACTTCGTGATTGCGATTCACCTGTACAATGATCGTTAGATCGAAACCTAGGGGTGAAAGGGTGTAATTCACGAAAAGAGAGAAGCGTTGAACAGAGACGCGAAAAGCGATCGGCGTGAATCGGTTGCCGTTTTGTTGAAGCGACAGGTTGCAAGGACACGATAGAAAGCATTTGATTATCACAAGGATACAAATTATAGGGAGAACAATAGGGTCACGAAAGGAGAACACCGAGCACAGAGAAATAATTACACGGGAAAATAAAAATGAAATCGAGAGAAAGGAAGAGAGAGTGAAAGTGCTGAACGGAATGAGAGGAAGCGCGAGAGAGCGGGAGAGAAAGATTTCGTGGTAATAAAAACAATGTGAGAAAGGAGATAGCTGGAGATTTGAGAGTGAAAGAAAATAAACAATAATTAAAAGTATAAAAAAAAAAAGAAGGAATATTGAAGAGAGCACACTCACTGAGCGCCGCTAGTAAAAGACATGGTAGGCTATTATTATCGCTAAATTAGTCGCTAGCCGATAGTGATGTAGTTTACCCTTTAGAGTTATTTTAAGTTCTTAATTATAATATGGTTACTATTAAATTTATTATCGTATCACATTACACACTGTAACACTTCTATTATATGATAACAAGAAAATATTTACCTGTGCATATTGACATATTAATGGAGTCACATCATTAAAACATATACTTACTCAATATATTCAGCGTCAGCGACTCGATTCATTGACACCCACACCATATATACCATGTATGCATGTGCAGGTTGTTCGCAATAATTTCTGACGGCAGATTTCTTTCTTAAACGTCGAGGATATACAGGATTTGTGTGAAAGTTGCAGGATAGATCACACGAGTGTCACGTTGAAAGAATTTCCTTTTCACGTTGTTTCTGAGGATGTGGAGATTAGGTTCGTTCTCGTACATGCAAATATTTGACTATCCGAATTTATTGGGTAATGCATTTTGAAACGAATTTCGTAATTTATTACCGAAGTCGAGCACTTATTCGAGTTACTCTTTAAACACAAATTTGAAATAAATCAAACGTATTCAACAGTGATTATTTCTTAATTATGAAAGTATATTCGATGATTCTTATGTAGAAATTTTATATAGAACAAAATTATTGCGGGGTTGCAGTTGTCGAAATTTATTATCATTTATTTAGCCCTGAAATTCTTCCATTTAATGTTACGTTCAATTATTATGGTAACATTATAGAGTTACAAAAATGGTGACCCCGGAAATTATCCATCACTGTCATTTCCTGTTCTATAAATTCTCAATCACCGTAAGTTAATTTAGAAACAAAGTATCTCGATAATTGTTAATAAACGATTCGGATGTTATAAATAAATAACCTCGTCTCAAAATGCGCTATCAAATAATCTTAAAAAGAAGAACATATAGTCGGAACTACGTAAACAAACCTAACCTTATCATCTCCCAAAAGAGTATACTACATTTTATATAACTATAACTTTCATATAAATAATCCCTCTTAATCTCTGACGTTTATCGAAAAAATAGAACCATCAGAAGTTAGTGTGGACATTCTGTACAGAATATTATGTAACCGATGATACAAACGAAATATTCAGCGATTTTACATGAGAACATAAGTCGAAGGTATAGAATAATATTTTTTCATACCACTTCGGTTTTAAATATTCAACATGTTGAATACTATTGTTTAATACAAAACAGTAACATTTATGATTTTCAAATTACGGAAAAATTAATTTTCATTTGTCTCGAATTTATAATAAATACGAATACTGAACAGTATACTAAACCGAAAAATGCTGCAAAGTACCTACTAAATAGCGAAAATCGATAAATTTATAAATAAATTGCAGATACTAAGTAGCGAAAATTATAGTATGTCATTGAGACTAAAATTATAGTTAGAGCAGATACACCATTCAAAATAGATATCCTTAAAAAGGATAATTTCGTGCGAGAAAATTTTACGATACATTTTCAACTTATGTTTTCATACCGATATATCGCTAATTTTTCATTTGTACCATTAATTACATACCGTATACCTCTACTCTCAATGATACATTCTTCTTTATGGAAGATCGAAGATGACCAAGTGATAAAACCACCACTCCTTTTCACGACGTTCACCACCGATTTTTATAATACTTTAATTCGTTTCGTTCTTTTCTATCCCCGTTGAACCGAACCGAAAGCAATTCCTGTATAAACATTGACCCCTCCACTTGTTTTATTATATTTAGTTTATTGTACCGTTGGATTACGAATACTCATTTAATTTCATGGATTGTCAAGATGCATATTATTAAAAAAACATAAGTTCCTAACGTTTTTTTCGTTTTGTCATGTTTGCTGATAGAATTTGTATATTTACTTAAGTCTCAACGTGATGACATTTTCAACGATTTATCACGAAAGTTTCGTTAGATTTAAATTCCTGTAAATACAAGTTACAAATTATTACGAAGTTTTCATTTGTTTTTATGTTTCATTCCTTCTTGTTTACTAACACGGTTTTCGATTTTCCATCCCAATGTTGCGTTGATCCTAGAATGTTGGATACCGTCGTATTCCGATTTATGTCTCACACTATATTGCCTAATAATTCTACAATTAACATTTTTTTGCTTAATTTGTAAATTTTTGGTGGTTCAAATTTTCATGCGTGAAAACTCTGAATTTTAGAAATTTTTAAATGTTTGGTGGATCAAATTTTCATATTTGAAAATTGTAAAATTTAGAAATTTTTAAAATTGATATTCAGAAATTTGTGAATTTGAAGATTTTCGATTGAAGGATTTGAGAAATTCAAAACTTAGCAATTTGGACATGTGAGAGTTTAACAGATTGAGGGTCAGAAAAATTTTTAACAATTGGAACATAAAAATGTGTAGAATCTGGAATTTGAACATTTTTAAATGCAGATGTATATAAATTTGGAAGTCTGACAATTTAATAATTTGGAAATTTTAGAATTTAAGAATTTTGGAATTCGAAAAATTGAAAATAGTTGAATTTGAAAATGTAGGAAATGGGAAATTTGGACTTTTTTAAAATTGGGTGTTTCAGAATTTATGAATGTAGAAATGTTATAATTTAAGAATTTTTTAAATTAGGAAATGTAGAAATATGGGATTTTTTAAATTCTGTATTTCGAGCAAGTTTGAGAGTTTGAAAATTTAAAAATTTCGGAATTTGAGGATCTCCAAACTTGGAAATTTAAAAATATCGAAAAACTAGCGAATTTGAAAAATCTAGAAATTTAAAGATTTATATGACAAATTTATTTATTTAAAATTATAAAGAACCTATGAACTTGATAATTACAAAATTTAGTAATTGAAAATTTCGCTAATTTATACACTATCAAGTTTAGACATTTCTTCCCCGAAAGAAAAATGAAATATAGGTAAATTCCGCTTTCACACTTAGCCCTTCCAATTTACCTTAATTATTCTGAAGGCAATTAACGCATAACTGCGGAACACGACAGTATCCCCAGAAACATGAAACGAGACAAAAGGAAATACTAGAAACCTCGAAGACTACTTAATCATCACCGCAAGAATGCAAACGTTTCCAAAACGACACCCGCAAGGATTCTTTGTTCTCAAAATAAATGCCACAATTTTGCCACAAAATCACCATCGGTTTGCAGACAAAGGAATACATCGTACCTGGTTTACATTAACGATTTTAGGGCGAGGGTGAAGGGCGACAACTTACGAAAACAACAGTGTACCTCAACTTTCACGGAACACACGGTTACCTCGAATTCTGCTATTAGATAATTTGCGCAATTACTCCACGAAAATACACGACGAATCTGCGTAGTTGTTTAGCACCGGAATTGTCGCGATAAATTTCGTTATACTTCCATTAAATCACGGTTAAATCGTGAGATTCGTTTTGTTGCTCCTCGAGACAGATTTTCGCAGAATTTCTTGCCTCAGGATTGTTAGAATTTCTATATGTTGATTGCAGAATTATTTTTAATTGTCTTAATAGTCGTACTTTAGTTCGAGAGAAGGGAAAATAAACGGACAGAATACGAATTAATATATTAATTTGCAAACGTTCGCAGAATTTATTGCCTCAAGATTATTAGAATTTATATTTCAAAGATTCATATTAGCGAAGAACTTCTGTTGATCAAAAATTCGACTCTATATTTAGACTCTCTTTATTTATTTATCTTATGTATTTTCGACTCTCTTAAAATTCACAATTTACTTTGGGAGGAAATGAAATATAAAAAATACAAAATTCGAATGGGTTATATGTCATTAGATTACGAAGAGGTGCAGTTTAAAAATATTATATTGAAACTACTTTTATTTAATATTGTTTTTATGAATAAAAATTCATATATTTTATTTATTTAGGTATATGAAAAGAAGGAGTATAAACAAAATTAATACATAATTTTCGATGTACACCATCAACTGAAAGCATGAGATCACTTAATATTATTATATTTTTGGCGCAAAGATACCTCCAATATTAACTAATATTTAGGCAAATGGTTTGAGAGAAATTCTGAGCATAATTTCTCATAAAAGTCGCATAAATAGATGCTGAAAATCTTATATCAAAAACCGTGAAGTTCGATAATTATTTTTTTCCTTAATACAAATTTGTCAACAACCACTAAATAAATATTTGAACATACAATTAAAGAAATCCGTTTTGTGCACTTTTAATTTCTATATAAACTTTATAATAAACCCCTTCAAATTTTATATATAAAAGTATAAACGTTGAAAAATTATTTTAAACGGTCGAATAAAAATTTTATGTAACTTCATAATTAATTGCTTCAAATTTCCAAGCAAAAAGTACAAGACTGAACGAAATATTATTTTTATCAATTTTTTACATCCCAAAAAATAATAATCGTTACTGATGGTTATTTATTAATATTATTCGTCGTCGTATAAAATAATTATATAATTCGATCTAAAATATTAATCGAATAAATTTTATCCGACATTTTCTGAGGTTTTTCACGTTCTCCTAATTTCTTCTCAACTGCATCTCATACTTTCAGTATAAATAATGCGACAATTAAACATCTCCAGCACGATGCAACATTTTCACAACAAACTCGCCGGAGTCCACAAATCGAGGACAACAATAAAAACGTCCTGAAAAGAACAGAAGACAGACTGAGTCCTTCGATAAAACGAAAATACCAGGATCTTGATAATGGCTGCCTGAAATAGAGTTGCTTGAGCATGCAATCGATTTCGCGCGAGCTTTCATTAGTAATTTTTGCTAGATCCATGCGCACGTGTTCAATAACTTTTTCAAAAACTTGTATGCTGTATTGTTAAGTGCACGAAAATCAATCAGTAGTTTACGGTTGTCTTTTTCATTTATATTTTCTATTATGGCATGCGTAAAAGGAACTTATCAGGGTCGACGTAGGAGAAATATTTGAATGGAGCGTAGAAATTTTTTTATTTCGAAATTTTACGGTATAAAAATTTCGTCATTTAATAATTTGGACAATATGAAGTATCGGCATATGGAAACTTGTACATTATAGGATTTCAGAATGTGAAAATTGTAGAAATAGGAAATTTGTGGTGTAGAAAAGTTGTAAATTTAAAATTTCAACATTTGGGTTTTTGGAAGATTGTAGAAGTCGAATTTAAGAATTTTTGAATTTAGGGCAAACGGTAATGTGATGATTTGGAAATGTGTCGATATAGAAATTTAGAAATTTTCAAACTGAAGATGTAGAAATTTGATAATTTAGTAATTTAGAAATACAAAATTTCACAATTGGAGTTTGGAAATTTCTACATTTATCCATTTTCAATTTTAGTACTTGATTTGGTAATTTAAAAATTGAAAAAGTCTGGAGTTTCGAAACTTAAGGTTTGTTGATTCTAGTGATTTTCTAATTCGATGATATGACATTTAAACATTTTTTAATTTAATATTTTGATAGATTGATTCAGATAAAATTTTCAATGTCTCAAATCCAAGAACGTTAAAAATTTGCAATCTTAAAACTTCTAAATAAAAATGAGTACAATATCTTCCAAATTTCTAAATATAGATTTCCATGCACGGTAAAGTCTCGAATACATTAAATATTCCGTACATTGCACACAACAGCCGACCCTGGTTCCCGTGTCTAATGTTCATAACTCGAGCAAAGTGCAATTCCATGGTGTTGCTACAAAGATCGACTTACTCATTTTTTTCTCTCTGCACGCGCGGTGATATGTAGATACCAAAATTTATGGAAATTATGTAAATGAAAATGTGTACGTATCTGCATTCTCCTGGCAGGGCTTGACGACGAACATTTTAAATAAAAACGAGAAAAGCTTCCGACGATTTTTAGCTATTTCTCTAAAACTCCGTTTCTGTTTAATTCAGTCGTGAAACGAGTAAATAAATGTTAATAATAACGAGTAAATAATGCACGATGTATCAGAATTCGTAGAAATTTGTAAGTACACGACGCCATGGAATTAAATGAAATTAAGCATGAAGTTGTACATAATTAGAATGAGAATTCGTGTGACATATATTTTTGGACACGACAGCGGTGCTATAGCGATTTTTTCCAGGTCAAAAGTCAAGGAAGTAGATACCTTCTTTCAGATGAAATTATACGCCATCCTGGATATTTCTGTGCAAAGGTCCATCATTTCTTTAACGCTTTTCTTAATACGTTGACTGCTATGAATCAACCCTTAAAATTGTACATAAGTAAATAATTAAAAAGAAAAAACGAATTAAGCATACATTTAGAACAACTTTAATACCATAATAATATAAAATACGAGACTATGAACATAAATTGGCAAATTCGTATTGTTAATATAATTTTTCGGATTATGGGGATTGAAAACCCTATTTTCATACGTGTTGATATAATTACACTTTCGAGAATTTTTTTATAACAGAAAGGTGTGTATAACTGTGCATAAGTAAATAATTACACGTCACATTTACATAATAAAACAATTACATGAAAGATATCGAAATAATTATCAATCGCAAGTAATTCACACTATGGCAGTCAACGTGTTAAACAAATTTTCATATAAAATAACTATTGTCAATTTTGAACAATTTTCAACAAGATAATTCGTGCAAAAACTTGATAATAGTTACGATATGCTACTAAACGCGTATATTCCTAAAAAAATAAAAATAAAAACGTGAAACTTTCAATTTACTTCGATCAGGGAATGAGAAAGGAGTAAACAATTCCAGAAGCGGCGATTAGATTAAAAACCGATGTAAGTAATATATTTTCATATTTACAAGGATTTTAGTTGTAAGTTGAATAAGTCGTATAGTTGAGTATATGGATGTATGTATACGTATATTATGTGTTGCACTTGTAAAAATATAAAGTACGTTTTTTCAAAACGTATTTATTCCATCGTGGAGGAAAACACGTTCGGACGACGAACAGAACGATGAAAGGATATCGACGTACAAAATACAATACAAACATTGTTCGTTCGAACGTTCAACGAACCGTTTCCGTTTCGACGACGTAAGAAAAATTAAAAAACAATGGAAATCGGTATAACGGTGAACGCAAATTAAAATCATAACAATTTCCCATCGACGCAACGAGTACATTTTGAAAGAACGCGACGAATAGGTATATGCTTTCATTGAAAGCGATTAATTTCCATGAACTTCGTTTCGATCGCGAGTATTATTTCTTTTATTCCTTTTCGTTTTATTTCTTCCCCCACCGTCGTTCCTCGAATCCTTTCGCCGTGAAACGAAGCGACGAGCTTTGCGTGTTTCCGTAGCAAAAATTTTATACGAGATGAAAATTCGTGCTTGAATTCGCGACTGGACTTCTTTTAGCGAACGCGCGCTCTTTTGATCCTCGAGCGGAGAAAAGCTCGTTTTACGTTCGCGGCTTTCGAGAAGGCACGTAGTGAAAAATCGTAGACGCGGGACAATATAAAAACGTTCTCGGCCAGTTCGATAAGGATGAAAAATCGCGTTAATTGCTTCGGTTATCGCGTACGTTCCATCCCTCTCAGCGCGTGACTCGGCACACCCGGAGGTAAAGCAGCCGGTTCTCCGCCTCTCGCTTCCGGGTCGTTTATGGCCGCTTCGGAGGCCTTGAATCTCTTGTATTTCCCTGAAAAACACGTCGATATATTCCTCCACTTATTCCGTACGTAATTTCTAAATTTCGTAATTGTAAAATTGCTACATTTCTAACTTGCTAAATGTCGATACGGTGAATTGAATTATTGTAAACTAAGGAAGGATATTGAATTATTGCAGTGAAAAGAAGGATATTGACTTACTACGGTTCTTAAATAATAGTCGAAAGTCTGTTCGAAATTAGTTTCTGTAACGCAAATTAAAACTTTATTCGTTAGTTACTTATTGAATTACTAGACTCTTAAGGTTGGTTTCTCATTTATAAGTTAAACTCCGTTTGAACTTTATATAATCAAATTGAAATTGCAACTTCGCTTGTTATTTATTTTACTGTTTTTCGATGTAAGGTTCAATATAAAATGGAATTTAAACTTGGATTATTTCAGTGATGAATGATGATTTAACCTAATCTAACATAACTTGATCATTGTTTAATCAACAGAGGTTGTTGTACTAGTTCATTCGTTGGTACTTTGAAAATTAAAAAATAAGTCGCTCCTTTTTACACTTATTTCAAAATGAAATTGTCAATGAAATCGTCTAAGATTTAATTTCTAAATGGATATCTGAAATTATGAATTGTCTAACTATAAATATATCAAACTAAATATTGACCCAAACGTGAAATTTCACGTGTACCCGCGAAAAGATTAAAGTCATTTGATGAGTTTCAAGAATTAACTTTCTCCGATTAATCTTTGTAACCACTAATTAACCTTCAACGATTAATTTCACAGCATGGACGTGATAGGTTGGGCCTAAAGGTATTCTCACGCAATTTTCATTTTTCTTCAACAATTGCAGTGATCATCGTTCGATAATTAATAAGAATACTTACTGGCTAAACGGACCAGAGTGACGCCCCACCAAATACTCCAGCCCCACCCAACCAGGCAGAATAAAACGGTGAATAATTGACCCACCCCGACCATCAGATTTACCACGAATGCCCCAAGTCTTGATTTCGCCCCAGCCACCGATGAGAATCTTGGTTGACCTGTGCATAAGTTGAAAATTCCACTCCAGACGGTGCCTGAAAATTATGACACGCTGTTTAAATATCATTTTGTAAAAATATTTTTTACACCCTACAGTGCAACGTATAATTTAATTATATTTACATTTAATTATGTATAATTTATCAGGATTGATTCAACTTTAAAACTCTCCAATTCGACGATCGTAAGCAGCCATGGAATTAAATCAACGGCGATTGAGTTATAAAATTGTAACAAACTCTAAATTGAGGGAAATTCAATTATTAAATAAAAGGAAATTCAATCATTGGATTAAAGCGAGTTCAATCGTGGAATTAAAGCGAATTTAATTATTAAATTAAAGCAAATTATATAACAAAAGTAAAGCAATTTCAATAATAAAATTAAAGCAATTTTAACATCAGTTTTAATATTACAGTTGAAAAGGAGAAATATAAATTATTTAGGATGAGTATCAGCGTTAGTTGCAAGTTTGTGCTTTGTTCATGTATTATATAATATAAAGTATTACGCAATGTATTGATCGAAGTATTTTCCTTGATTTTTCTTGTCTTTTTGCCGATTATAATAACGACTACATAAATGATTCTATATAATTTAACATTGATCGTATTTAACGATTTCTAAGTGTAGTAAATAATCACAAAATTGTTAGTTATTGTATGAAAGCTTTAAGTAGATTTGAGTTAATATGAAAATTATTAAATTATGGTTCGATTTACCGGAACCAGGCAGTAGAACGTTCCAAACGAGACAAAACCAGGCGAGAGGAACTGGTAGACATGGAATAGCGCCACGCATTACAGAATTGTGCTCCACCAGAACATCCGGTATCTTAGCTTTTGGTTCCTGTTATTCAACGAGAAATTAAACAATTAATAAAGATATAGAAAACCGAAGTTGATGTTTTTATTCGTACCCTTAAAATTTCTATCGACATTCACATATTTTTAGACACAAAAATAAATACTTATTTGAAACTGTCCTTTGCATTCATTAGTTTTAATTAAACCACTTATCAAAATTGAATATTACATTTTATTTAATGCTATTCAAGTATTATGTAATATATACTTTCTTTCTTTCTGCACAACTCTTTATTTAACTTACTTTGTATATATTTTTCTAAAATTACTTTTTTTTTTTAACGTTCAATTGTAAGTGTTCTCTTATTGATCATAAAGTCCAATTACAAATGTTTTGTTATTTATCATAAGGTTCAATTAGAAATGTTCCGTTGTTGATCATAAGGTTCAATTATAAATGTTCAATCGTAACACATCTACATTATTTCATCCATACAAAAAATATTATTAACTTTAACTTGTTATTCTTTTGATTGATATAAGAAAACATAAAGTATGCATTGTAAAATGAATAGGTGTTAATATCATTTATTTAATCGAAGTAGTGTTACCTCTGATAAGGGGGGCGGTGCTACGCTGGTAAGACTGTGCTTGGCACGTATGTTTCTTGTGCGTTCTGCTTCAGCGTTTTTCTTGCATTTGCAGCTGTCAAATAACCGACGACAGATCGCACCGAATTTCCTTTCCGGAGGACAACAAGCAGTGGTCTCTGCAGGTGCGATCCTCGATTTTCTTGAGCAACATTTCATTTCCCTGAGCCGTTTGCACCTTGTAGAAAAAACATACACACATTTTTACCCGTTCGACACACCACTTGATTTAATCTTTAACAGTAGCTATTTTGTCGTATTGTAGTTCCACACAAGTATTTATAAGTTTACTGGGAATTAGAATTGAAAAAGTTCGAATTTTTGATGCATTGCAATTAGAAGAATTAGAATTATGAAAGTGGGTAATATTTTTCCTCTTTTATTTCTCTATTTCAAAATATCTAAGTTCTAAGTTGCTCAATTTTTTAGTTTCTCAATCTCTTAGTTTCTTAATTTCTTAGTTGCTCAATTTCTCTCTTTCTCAATTTTTCCAGTTTCTAAAATACTAAAATTTCTCAATTTACAAATATGTAGATTCCTGAATTACCGCCTTAGCGACATAATAATGAATCAAATAAAGTATATAAACATAGTCAAAACAAAAATAAATATTACTTTCCAGTCGAAGAAAGAATTGAGCAATTGACACATAATCGAGAAACATCATTTCTTCGTTTCTGAATCCCATAACATAAACATAATCAAAATAAAAATAAATATTACTTCCCAGTCGAAGAAAGAATTGAGCAATCGACACATAATCGAGAAACATCATTTCTACGTTTATGAATTCCATAATTTTTAAATTCAAAAACTACTAAATTTTTCAATTTCGAAATACTTCTTCGAACTCGAGAACCGTAAAATCTCAAAATTTTTTATGAAAGTTACAAACTGTTCTACCATCCGAACCGGCGTTCGAAAGTTTACACGAAACACGCACGCGTGCATAATTGCATGCGCGATCTTCGCTTCAGCGTACACAAAATTAACAAGTCCAATAAAATTCATCTATACAATCAATGTAGAAAGCATAACCATGAATATTGATGTATCAGCGAGATATCGAATCATCGCGAAAGTTGCCTTTTTATCTATCATTAATATTAATCGACCGATCCGAAGGCGCTTAAGACAATAAACGGATATTAACCCTCGATTAACGAAACCCATCAAAATGACGTATATCTTATACACTTAATTCTCTTTTTACACGATAGATACGTTCCCAAAAATTTCGAGTAAAAAGAGAATTAGGTGTAAACAATTATTAAAAAATTCTTGTTAGAGTTCACTTAATTTATTTCGTGCTCACACATTTTAATTCATTAAGTATATTATAAAAAATAAATGATACTTTGAGGAAAAGAAAATAATTCATAGAATATCGAATATTGAAAATCGTGTTAAAACAAAACAATTCGTGTAAAAAGAAAATTTTCTTTTCTTTTTAATTCGTGTAAAAAGAGAATTAGCTGTACTCGATTACGAAAATTATCGAAAAAGCTTATATCAAACTGTGAATTAACCTTCATGGAGATAAAGAATCGTTCTATAAACAGGTGTTTTACGGATCGTCCTTTATTTATTTATTTTTATGGTTGATTTTCAATTTAGACTTACGTGATTAAACGTTCGTAAATCTAAATGTTAAAACACTGAAATTACCTGCATCTGTTTTTGAATCTCGGCCAACAACCAGGAGGAGCGTTGTCACTCGCAGCGTTCGCCGGAAGCTGTTCGTTCCTGTTCGTAATGGTGGTCGTCCTGGCATGTTTTCCGGGCCAGGCTAATCCCTTGGGATTCGGACGACAGGCAAGACACCTCATGCTGCGGCAACACTCGCTGCAACGATCCAGAGATCTTTTCCAACGCGTTAGAAGTCTATCGGGAGGTCGTTCACCGACACCGTTCGCCGCTGCCAGCACCCTGTAACGAAAAGGTGGCCGCACCCCGTTAAAGTGTTATTAAAAACTGCTTCACCCGATTGATCGATCGATCACGCGATAAAGGAGCTTTCAGAGTCGATTAAGATAGAAAAAAAAACAAACGATGAGTCGTGACTCGGTCAAAGAAACGGTAACGACGCCGAAGGGTGCCGAGTTTTATGTTACTGGGTGTTCCAAGGATTTCGTGGAAGATTATGTGGGTCACTATTCAGGCTAATTCGTTTCGGGTGCGACTTGTATTTGCGGAACTGGATAATCTGGAGAATGACTCCGTTTTGGAAGTGGTTTTATGGCGGCAGAGTTCTTGCTCCATCGATTATGCTGGTTAGGTTAATTTATGCGATGTTGGACTTTCCGATGAGTCGAACCAACTATGGACAACTGCGTTTACCAACACGCAATTGGCAAATGTGGTGCGGTAATGGGAAATAGTGAGCCAGTTTCTTAACTCGATTTTAAATTTCAGGATTTCTTTTAAACTTTTCAACTTTTCAAATTTTTTTATTTCTAAATCTTGTAATTTTCATACTTTCGAATTCTAAATAAATTCCTAATTTTCAAGTTTTTTAGTTTGAAGTTACTATATTTCTATATTTCTCAACTTTCAACTTAGCACGCTTTTAAAATTTTCAAATAACCAAACACCTACATTTTTGTATTTATAAACTTTCGGCTTTTTAAATCTTCAATTATCAATGACTAAATTTCTACACTTATAAATTGACAACTTTCTGAATTGCTACATCTATGGACTTCGAAATCTTTAAATCTGAAATTTCTATACCCTTATGTTTATAAATTTACATATCTCTTAGATATTCAAATTTCTACATTTCCATAATTCGAAATTTATAAAGCTCTCAAATTTGAAATTTCTAAATTGCCAGTCTCCTAACTTGATAACTAATTAATTTAACTTCATAAAGCATATAAAAATTAAAGTCCTAGTTAAGAAGAAAATAATTGAGTAATCAACATAGCGTAGAGTCATTTCTTTCTTCAAACAAAGCAAGAATAATTCTTTAATCAAACACATAACTTTCCAATAACTTCTCCGTTCGAAGCAAATATTATACTCGTATCTTGCGTTTACATTTTCGAGCATCGACTAAAAATCAATTTCACTGTATCCGCCGAACGCACACGGTGCGTCGTCAATTCCTTTCAACACCACACGCATCTACTTAAAAACGATTCAAAATCCGTACTTCCCACTTCTCGTCACTTATCTCCATCCCGATACAATCAAAACCCAATAATTCATGCGGAGATCTACCTAAAACATTACTTCGAATACCTTGAAGTTCGTCACACCGTAAATCCAACTAAACATCCGATCACTCTATCGCAATAATTGATCACAATTCTCAACCGAAGTCACCGAATCGCGTATGGACGAAAACCTAATCGATTCCCGTTGACCGTTAACGAGCACCAGCAATAAATCCGCGGGTGAAAATGTCACGTTACGCGTTCGCACAGAGAAATGTCGCTGTTAGGATTGTTATCGATCGTCGGGACGAGCAACGTGCACCAAATTCCACGTGTCCAGCCCTGTTGCTACGGACCTACCCTTCCTTCCGGTTGTCTTCGCACGTTCGTCGCGCGAAAACCTTACCTGACGCACGCCGAAGAAAGCTGGTTTCTGTTCGTCGAAGAGCACGGATCGATCACGCAGGATTCACGTAGTCGAAAACGTGCAGGATAATCCGACGAGAGCGGCCGATCGATTCGAGGACGAAGGAGATGATGAAGAAATCGTACGATGTGGATGATGACGAGACGAGCATCGCGGCTCGGGCTCGTGTGTCGCACGATGATTGCAGGTGCCGCAGTACTCGGGGGTTGGACGGACCCCCGAGGACGAAGGGCGGCGAAGTGTAGAGAGGGTGGTCGGCCTTAACTGGCCGGTCACGCAAAGATTTTCTCCTTCGGTCACCTGCATTACACGTAAGAGACCGCGACTTCCTTCGGTTGACCGCGAAATCGATAAACCAGAAAGCTGAAGTTCTTTACCTCGCACGCCTCCACGACTTTACAACAGGCTAAACGTTCACCCTCGACTCATTTCGATATTTACCTTCTCATTAACTCTTGTTGTAATTTTTCTTCTTTTCTAGGTTTTTGTTGGAGAATTTTATTGTTTTCGGGGGATATTTCGAGACTTACTCTTAAATGTTCATCATCTACACGTCTCCCTATTAACGTTGTTGTTCACCCTTATTTTAATTATCGTGCGTAATTTTTCTTCTTACTCAATGTTTTATTTGAGACTTTTCTTATTTTCGATGGAAATTTCTAAACTCACCCCTAACTGTTCATCCTATACGCATTTCAATATTTACCTTCCCATTAACTCTTGTTGTAATTTTTCTTCTTTTCTAGGTTTTTGTTGGAGAATTTTATTGTTTTCGGGGGATATTTCGAGACTTACTCTTAAATGTTCATCATCTACACGTCTCCCTATTAACGTTGTTGTTCACCCTTATTTTAATTAGCGTGCGTAATTTTTCTTCTTGCTCAATGTTTTATTTGAGACTTTTCTTATTTTCGATGGAAATTTCTAAACTCAACCCTAACTATTCATCCTATACGTATTTCAATATTTACCTTCCCATTAACACTAGAACTATGAACCAGTCAAAATGACTGGCTTTTGGTTTGGTATTTTTTCTTACAGAATTTTATTGTCGTTCTTTTGTCAAAATGTCTGTCATGTTTTATTGAGCTAATTAATGGTTGTATATGTTAGGTGATGCTGCAATATTTATTTATTTATTTTTCTACTTTATTTTCAATTTTGAAGTAAGCATGCATTTAATGTCGATACTTCTAGTGTTAACTCTTATTATAACTATTGTTTCTAATATTTCTTGTTTTCTAGTGCTTTATTGGAGGATTTTCTTATTATCCGTGAAAATTTCGAAACTCACCCCTAAGCGTAACCTTCCTGGTATTTCGCTACGCACATTTGTACTAATTCTGATTTTAATTTGTCTTTGGTTGTGTAGTTTCATATTGGAGAATCTATGTTCCTGTGGAAATTTTAAATTGCGCAGCTTGAAAGTATGTATGTTTTAAAATGCTGCAACATGAGAGTTCAAGAATTTCAGAATTAGATTTGAGAGTTTAAGATTTGAGGAGTATGACAATTAGATAATTAGAAAATTTAGAAGTATGAGAATTGATTAATTGGGAAACTAGAGAATTTGAAAATCTGAAACTCTGAAAAATGAAGAGTCTGAAAGGCTTCATAATTTTAGTATTTATGAACTTGCAAATTTAAGAATTTGTGAATCTGAGAATTAGTGCATTTAAAAATTAAAAAATCTGAAATCTTAAAAATGTATTAATTTAAAAATTTGTAATCGATAAAGAACATTAATCTTTATACTGCTCCAATTAATATGTCGAAACTATTTAGTGTAAACACTTAATGACTTCTAATAATCAATGTATTTTTACCTATTTGGTAATATTATACACTATAAATAGTTTGTATTACACTATTGAATTATTTACATTATTTCATTATTACAGTACAACATTATGGTGTTACATCGCATTAGAACTTAGCGCAACGTGAAAACAGCTGTTTTTATACTTCGTATTAGTAATAGATGAACCAATTGGAAATCGTACAGTTTTCCTTTTGATGAATCAGCTAATAATCGCAATGTTGAACGTGAAAACACAATACGCAAATCCGTGACGAACGTTTCAATGGCACGAACTTTTTAATCGCGTTCACTTTGACCAACTGTGTGGACTACCTTTACGAAATGTGCGTGCGAATGTCGTTTCACTCGCGAGACCCTGAAGAGATACGTGAATCAAATCGAACTTTCTCCCTCAGCACGCTTGCTCGAAACAATTATAGAAATAACACTTTCTACGAAATTTCCTTGCCCTTTGAGAAAAACGTTACTCCTACGTTTCTTCAACGAAACGGTGTAAATGTTGTATCAACATAAAAATTGATCCTTGAAGTTTTCTTTTCGTTAACAAAACATTTATAATCCTTCGTAAGATATAATTTAATTTCGTAATGCTCCATTTTCCTCGGTCTTATGAATAATTATTTTATAATTAAAATACTTGAACTTAAACTTGTTTAGAATTCAATACTGCCACAACTTTTCTGCAGTTTTCTTGATTCCATTTTGCCTGGTCGCCTGTCTTCCATTTTCTTAAATCTTCGCATTTTAAGATTTTTATTAACCTAATAGTAATAACATAGGAGAACTGATACTACTTGCGAATAATAACTATTATGTTTAAAATTAAATTGACACAAAAACATCTCGTATATTAAAAATCATTATGCTCGTAATATTTATTCGTTTCCTGAAGGACGAACTCGAAGTAACAGAACATTTACTTGAATTTATTTCCTAAATTCGATATGCTGTATCGAATAAAAGGAGATAAGAATTTTATAAAACGAGGTAGTTATTGCAGTGAGTAATCGAACTATGCCAACCAACTCAGTAATCAAAACTGTTATCGAGTAAGGATCAGGGATAAAAATCTGGTATATTCCTCACGAAACCATTGAGGATATACATTTTCCCTAAACACCGATTTTTTACGATCAATAACTCGATTTACGATTCTTGGAAAAAAAACAGGAGGAATTTTTACGTCGTCGTAAAAGTTGAGCTAGTGATAAGAAAGTTTCGAAAATATCGTCGCACGGGCGTGACGTAAGAGAACGTATCATTATGCGACCGAGGAATTATGCGAAACGTAGTGTAACGATGTCCAACGCGTGTTAATATGTATATTGCCCTCCATCACGTGGCGCCATGGAAATTGCGGTACTAACGCGTTTACCACATCGATTTTCCAGATATTTGGATATTGCAAAGATACCGCACAACCTGAATAAATGAAAAGATATCTGAATAAATCCGAATAATTAATTACCCGCGTCTGAATAAATAATGAGCGAGAAGCGAGACAACAAAATAAAACGTTTGTATGAATTGTCCGCGAGCTGAACGAATATTATTATTTACAACGTTTCTGTTTACTAGTTCATCGATGATGTCCTCATTCGTTTTTGGGCATCTGATCATTGAGGAGCGTTGTCTCAGTGAATATGATTTAATATAAATATGCTACATAATTACAATCGTGTATACTACGCAATTTGAAATCAAATATAAATTATTTGTAACGTGAATATGAATATACAGAAATACTGAAATGTATAGAAATATAAATTTACTTTATATAGATATAAATGTAAAAAACTATAAATTTACATGTTGCGTAAATACAAATTTACATTTTGTATAAATATAAAAATAATGTATAAAAATATAAACTTATATTTTATATAATATAAGTTAAATTTAATTAAATATAAACGAACTGTATATATTTCTATAAATAGCAATCGAAATTATTGGAATTATTGAGAATATTTCTCCTTTTTACTAATAGTAAACTTTCATTTTAAATTTATAAAACAATTGCAAATTTCCTATATAAATTTCGTAAAATTTTGAAACGTTTAATTATTATTATTTCTGTATTATTATCACTTATAGTTGGAAAGAAAATTGTTTTTTACGAAATTGGAGAAATATAACGAGAACCTGCGGAAAATGAAAAGGTGAATTTTTAAGATAACGAAATGGAAGTTCTCTTGAAACTGTTTCCAACTGAACAAACATGCATTGTTTCAAATTCTGTGT
Source organism: Coelioxys conoideus (assembly GCA_947623535.1). NCBI lineage: Eukaryota > Metazoa > Arthropoda > Insecta > Hymenoptera > Megachilidae > Coelioxys > Coelioxys conoideus. Next base: position 11,832,687 of record OX392457.1, on the reverse strand, counting down.
CTCAATTTAATCGCACATTTCTTGTAGGCTCAAGTTATACCATTTGCAACTCGGCTCTCCTTCTTACTTAAGTTGTCACAGAGCTTATTATACATTAAAATTAGAGAAGAATAAAGAAGAAACTTAAGGCTGTGAAATAAGATGGAAGAGTGCATTTTAATGAAGAACTTATAAATATTAATTGAGGTTGTATAATTTTTCACTGCGAGACGTTTCTGGCGTAGATGGAAATTATAGATAAATGAAATGAAAAGCGGAAAATACTGTAATTAGTTTTAGATTAAGGAACTTCAATTGTTCGAATTTCAAAGAAGCAAAAATTATGAAGTAACTCTGAAACATTAATTGAAAACTTTGTAAAATAAATAGATGCACAAAATGCATCGTGCTTAAATCCAAAAACAAATAATTAGAAAGAACTAATGCGATCAATACATTGAAAATATCGACTGATACAAATTTCTATCAGCAAATAACACGTTGATCGCTATGGCGGTCGTTAAAAAATTAATTTAATTAAATAAATAAAAGAAAACGAAACGAACGAATCTTTCATATACTACAAAATCAGTGATATAAAATTTAAAGTAGGAAATAAAAAAATTATATTACAAAATTATACACCTGGATTCGTAATAACTATTATTATATTATGTCTGACCATATACGTCCACTTTCACTGAGGCACTCAACGAGTTGATACTACTTCGAAAGTTTCCTCAATTATTTTTTAATTATACTAAATTGATATTGATTAACTGGATTATTGCTCGACACCAACCTATATTCTTAATAACTATTATTATAACATTGCAACTTCCGTTACGATGTTTCATATCAGTACAATAGTATTTAAAAAAATATAACCTCTTTTCTAGGAACCATGCTTAACATTTTCTGACTTCCGCACTTAAAAATATTTTATTTTAAATTGCAGAACAGATGAAAGCCAATTACCTGTCTAATTTATTATTAATAACTTTCTATAATGAAATACTACATTTAGCAAAGATCACATTAATAATCTTTCTGATTCTTTAATGTTAAATTATCGGTGTCGCTTAAAAATAAATTTAGTCATTTTACATAACATTAACGAACTGAACGAATAAATTATATCATCATGAATTAATGTATTTATTTTAATAAGTACTAAAAACGAATAAAATAGAATACCCAAACTTTCTAACTATTGCTCTTACTTTATTACTTTTTGAAATAGTCATATCTTCAAATTTTCGACACTAACAATCGTTTAAAATAAACAATTTAAAATTCGAAACAAACAGTTTCATCGCCTTTCGCCAAATTTAAATGCTCAGCTGCTAATCGCGTCAAATTGAAAGCTATTTTACGAATTCATCTACTGTTTGCACACAAAATTGTTTCACGGACGACGCGATAGGACGCGTGTTCGCGGTTGTTCGGGTCACGTTCAACAAAACCATTAAAAGTTTTGGTCGAAAGTTCATACCGTGGCAGTGTTGAAATTTTCCACGGCGATCATGCTACCGAGCAGCCAAAATCGTGCAGCTAAAACGGAAAAAGAAGAAACTTTCGACAATGCGATTAACTTGTTATACTACTTTCACTTGCTCGCGATCTGTTAACGGATTTTAACTGAACAAATGACTAATGATTGTTTTACTCAGCGTGTTACATGTATCTTGATTGCAACCATCTGCTTTTGTACCTTAGGAACAATATTTTTGTTGTTTCGGGAACCAGAGTGACAAATATTTACAGCAGAAGCCAATTTATAATATGGACGATTTCGAATATGGTAATGTAGGTTTAACTTGAGTAATTTATAGTAATTTGCGTTTTTAGTTTAAGATGTTAATAAAGTGTCTCGTGACTTTGGTGCTATTAGATTGTGCAAAAGTTTTATTATCATTTTGTTGCCGAAAGTAGCTGCAATAATAAAATATTTACAGGTAGCTATAATTACTGAAATTATCAAGTTGCAGTATGAAAAGGTTACTAAGTTTTCAAATTTCCATATTTTCATATTTCTACATTCGGTACATTTTTTTCCCAAACTTCTGAATTTTCGAATTCGAAGATTCCGAATTTCTGAATCCCCAGAGTCTCAAAAGCTCCAATTTTGATATAGGAGGTTTCGTATCTGAAAATTTCAATGTTTATCAATTTTTGCATCTTTGAATTCCCTGAAGTCCAAATTCTCAAACGATCAGTTCATAAATTTCAAATTTTCGAAATTATAAAATCCCTGGTTTTCAAAACCTGCGAATGCTCAAATCTTCAGATTCCCAAATTCCTTAACTCTCCAATTTCTGAATTTAACTTTCCAAATTTGTAAGTTCGTGTATTTTTAAATATCTACATTTCTCGGTTTCGAAATTTCGAAACAACGTCACGATTGTTTCATGCAATTAATATTATAATAACATTTACAACCCCCCTTTTCGTGAACGGTGAAATAATCCCTGCACGAACTACAAGTTTCGTGTTTCTAATCTTCAAATATAACACGAGTAGAGTATAATTTAAAACGATATGTTTCTTATAAAACAATATTTCAGTAATTTCCTCATTTCCTGACTGTTTTATGCACCTCGCGGCTATTATTTCAGTCAAGGAGCAGAGTCATACGCTTCGATGTTTGTAGAAATTGCTGCAAATCATACACTTTCTCTCGACCGAGAGATAATTATGTTATTTGTTCAGCCAGATCAGTCGAATTACGACAACATGAGCAGGATAATCACTGTAATATCTGAATGAGAAATAAAAATGGTTTGGAAAAAGTATACGGGAAAGGCTCGCATTATATGTAATTGAAATTGAACATTTTTTGGAAATTGTGCTATCATGCTTTTGTATTTCCCAAATGCTGTTTTAAATGCTTGAAGAAAAGCATTTTATACATGTAATAACTTAATTTTTTATCAGAGTAAATTAGCTAATTTATTTGATACTTTGGAATCGATATATATCTATACAAAAATTTTTGAATTTTAAAATTTTCTAGTTTAAACATTTTTAACCCCCCCAGTTTTTTAGTTATCGTTGCTAAATTTGCAATTTGTTAACCTTTTAAATTTTCAACTTTTTACATTCTCAAATTCTCAAATTCTCAAATTCTCAAATTCTCAAATATCTAAATTTACAAACATCCAAATTCAGGAATTGTCAAATTTCCAAAACCTTCAAGTTTCACATTTCGAAATGTCACAATTTTCAAATTTCCACATTCTCAGGTGTTTAAATTTCTAATAACCCAATCCCTTTGAATTACCAAATCTTTAAATTTCTGACTTTCTACACTCCCGGACTTCTTAGTACCCATTTACACTCGTTTAGAAATCATCCTACCACACATTCGTATTCCCAAAATATTCTACAAATATAAAATAAAATATTTAACACACGTATTATCAATGCCACATTTATTATTAAAATAATATCTGAATTTCATATAACAATCATTAACGAATTTCAATCCTGATTAAGAAACTAATAAGCTAATAAAACTAATAAAAACGCGTTGATAAAAGTAGTAAAGAGAAAGCAACAAAATTACCACGTGCCGTGTTTAATTTCTGATTACGTGACCGGCCTAGTAAATTAACATAAACAACAGTTAAAACCTAATCGCATTGCAAATTCGAGGAAATAATCGATGACCCTGCGGATTCGTGTACCGATGTTCAGTTTTTATTCGTTTCTTTCAAAATTTCCGATTTTCGAGGAAATCGAATACAAAAACTGTTTTAAACATTCAAAGAAATAATACGAGTTGTATGATTGCTCGAATTTATTAATAGCGTAGAGTGTCAAAGAAATCTGTTATGTCGTAACGTGATTCATTTCACTTCATCTTCGATAATTATAAATATATTCTGGACTCGTAATTCCTCTACGTCACGTTGCGGATACCGTGACACTCTTATCATCCTGTTATCGCAACCCTGTCGCTTTGTTTCGAAAATATGAGAGGCAAATATCGTTTCGATTTTTTATAGTGCTATTTTCAGTGACTCGAAGGGCTGTCCTTGAACATTTGTGTCAGGATCTGTTTTGATTAATAGCGGCATACACGTTGAATTTGTTACAATTACACGGGATTGTGTGTAAGTACAGTTTCGTTCCTGACTTTTTGTTATTTTTAGTTTTATTACACCTTTGACACAAAAGTATGAATTTCTTGGAGGTATTCTGTTGTGAATGAAAAGTTCAAACTTTTAAGTTATCAAGCTTATCAGTTTTTGAATTTTAAATTCGCATTCATTCAAGTTTTCAAGTTTCGAAGGTTCTAAAATTGCAAATGTTCAAATTTCCAGATTTCAAAATTTTTAAGCTCTGAAGTTACCAACTTCACTATTTCTAAAATTCCAAAATTGCATAATCTTTCGAAATTTTCAAACTTTCTGATTTCTTGATTTCTAAATTATCATATATCAAAATTTTTAAGGTCTAAATTACCGAACTTTCAACTATCTGAATCCCTAATTTGCTAATTCCCTAAATTTCCAAACCCCTAAGTATTCCCAAATCTCTGTATTCATAATCCTCAAGTTCCCATGTTTTCAAATTTTCAAGTACGAAACTTCGTATATCTCAAATTTTCTAACTTTCCATGCAAACTTTACATTGTCAATAAATTTAAAATATTAGTCCACCCCAAACAAAAATGCAACTTGTTCCAACATCTTCTGAACAGAAAAGTAAACCTGGATACTTCAATAAATAAATAAATATATGTAAATGATCCTTTGATTACGCTAAGGTCATCAACATAAATCCACACCTGAATTTAAAAAGAATTCATCTTGAATGTCCGACCGACAGTAATTAAACCCATTCACTTTAATTTGCACATACGTTGCACTATCGTATAATAATCCCATATATCATTAAAACCCTAATCTACATAGAAAAACCATCAGTAAAGCATTAATTCCAACTTCTACAATCTTTCGTCCAAACTTCTGCCATTACAATAATCCTCCATCTTACTACATTTAACGGGTTAATTTCGCGATGTTGTTTTAAAACTCCCTCGTGGGATACGTAATTAAAATCAAATAACGACGAGTGTACACCCCAACGAGAACCAAATACTCTTACTATAAATTGTACAAAATCAGTACAACAAAACGGAGGATTGCATTTATATTAGTTAAAAAATTAAGTATTCATGATCATCTGACACGTATAGCAGTCTGAGATAGAGTTTGAGGTTTAGTTTTGAGGTTGAGTTTGAGATGGAGTTTTATAGCAGAGTTTGAGATAGAGTTTGAGATGGAGTTTGGAGTAGACTTTTGAGATAGAGTTTGAGGTAGAGTTAGAGATAGAGTTTGAAGTAGAGTTTTGAGGTAGACTTTTGAGATAGAGTTTGAGATAGAGTTTGAAGTAGAGTTTTGAGGTAGACTTTTGAGACAGAGTTTGAGATAGACTTTTGAGATAGAGTTTGAGATACAGTTTGAAGTAGAGTTTTGAGATAGACTTTTGAGACAGAATTTGAGATAGAGTTTGAGTTACAGTTTGAGTTAGAGTTTGAGATAGAGTATCGAGTTGAGGACACTGTAAGATACACGATTTTAAAACAAATGGCATCCCAAGTTGCACGGAATTAAACTGCAAATAAACTAAACCAAAGCACAGCAAATATCGATACAGTGTTTAATTCACCTACCCCCAAACAGTGAATGTATTTAACCATTTCTCTCGTTAAGCCCCCATTCAAGAATTCCCCACGAACAACCTCGAAGAAACATGAAGCACATAGAGCAACAACACCGTCGACAAATAAGAAGGGCGGGTTAATAGTACCATAATAAGCGTTTGACGTCAATGTCGCGCGAAACTGGGCCAAACGCGAAGGGCTAGTTCACGCCTCCGCCCCCCGTCACGCAATCCTTCACCTTCCTATTTAAATGGTTCCAAAAATCTCGGCCGAGAGAGAATCGCGGAGAAAAACGGCGACACATTCGTCGAATAACGCCGGACGGTGAAATTATGTGGGCGATGAAACGCGAGGGGCGGCAGCCCGGTGAAATACAAAGGGGGTGGCTGGCGCGGTTTGACCTTGGCCGCACGCGATGCTGACCACTCGCTGGACACCGCACGTTTCGCGTCGATTTTCGGTTCGACTAACCCTCGTCACACGACTATCCACCACGATCTGACATTATGCAGATGACCGGCTACCAGGCGACTGATAGTTCGTCAAACGGTGACGGGACGCGGCTGGAAACACCCTAATCCACGCATCGCGTTCGCCATTCGTTCTTCGACACATTATTCAAGTGCTGTGTTATTGAATTCTGAACGATACACATATGCGAGTGGATAATTCATGTAGGATATGACAGTGATACCTGTTTCGTGCGTGTAATGTTCTTTGGGGTGGATTCTCCGAAACTATTACACTCCGGCGATTTAAGTGGAGGATTTCACGTTTAATGCGATTTTCTTTTCGTTTGATGTGTTTTGATGAAAATTCTCTTTTCATTTGTTGTGCTTTGAAGGAAATGATATTTTCATTCGTTGTATGTTAAAGGATATGATTTTCTCATTTATTGTGCATTAAAGGGAATTATATTTTCATGCATTGTATGTTGAAGGAAATGATTTTTGCATTTATTGTGTATTAAAACAAATAATATTTTCATTCATTGTATACTAAAAGAAATGATTTTTTCATTTATTGTATATTAAAGGAAATGATTTTTTCATTTATTGTGTATTAAAAGAAATGAGTTTTTCATTTATTGTATATTAAAAGAAATGATAATCTCATTCATTGTGTATTAAAGGAAATGATTTTTTATGATGAATGAAAACATAACTGTAGCTATACGTGAACATTTGATATAGGGAACAGTTTTATTGTTTGCGTGAGTTTTAACAATAAATCTGCATTTTGAACATTTTAGATTGGTAACTAGGTTAAAATCATTTTACATCCTTCGTGAAAGGGTTAATTATTGCGACTGTGAATAATATATGATAAATTAACTATTTAAGGTTTTCGTAACTTTTTCAATTTTGAAATATACTTTCGTTAAATAATATGTTCTACAAATATAATTCATTAAAAAACGACAGTGAATATTTATAAAATTAATACTTTGTATTAAGAGAAATTATTTAAAAGATAACATTTGTTCCATAAAACATGAGATATCATTACTTATTTAACTCGTGCAAGTTGCCATATGGTAATTCTCAAATTTGTAAATTGTCGAATTCGAGTGTTAACTAAATAATTTAAGGTCAATTATCTACGTCGGACTCTTAAATATTCAACACCACTATAATGTGACTGAAAAATGACTAATTTAATGTAACGAAAAAGCTTACTTTACAGACTGTTCCAGAAAAGAGCAAAATACTTCTTCTAAGCTACAAAGTTCAAAAGCGAGGTACTCATAAAATTTTAAAAGTAATATAAAAGTGAACCAGATATCCAGCAGAACGTTTTAACGCAAGACTCATGAATGTTTCACGAGTGCGTATTTAATTGCCTCGAACAATGGCACGAATGAACGTATTGCTCCTCGAAGGAGCATGTAATCATCTGAAAATCACGGAATCCCAAGACTTTTCGAGAGTCGCAGTGCAACGTGCAATCAATCATTACGCAATGCATGTCCAGGATAAAGAAACGCGGACATCGATGATCCCGAATCGACGATAATGGAGAAACTGCGAGAACAACGACGTACAACTCGATGGAATATGCAACAAGACGAAAAAGAACCGATAGGTAGCCTGGCGTTTACGCTCAACAGGCCGGAAATGGCGTGCACGTGTAACCGTGTTTTTAGAGGAATCCCGTTCGCCAACGTGAAACGATCCACTAATAATAGACGCGATAATATTTGCTCGGACCGTGTATGGGGCTGTTCGAGACGATTGTGCGCGGGTTGCACATTTGTCGAAGATTATTTTCAGTGGCCGCCTATAGGCACCGTTGCGTTTACCTCGGATTATTTGGAGAAGTAGCGTTCCCGATAATTGACTTTCTTCCATTTTCAAATTCCATTTGTAGATTTGAGGATTCGGGAATTGGTGAATTCAGGGATTCGATAATTTGTTGATGAGAAATTTTGGAAATTCGAGAATTTCAGGACTCAAGACGATTTGGGGAGTAGAGGCTCCGGGGGCTTGAGAATTTGGGGATTAGAGAATTTGAGGATTTTAGAATTTGGAAATTCGAGGATTTGGGTACTGAAGAATTTTGGAACTTCAGAATTTGGGGACTCGAGAATTTGGGAACTTGAGAATTTAGGGACATGAGAGTTTGAAAATTCTCGAATTTGATAATTCGAAAATTTGAGGACTTTAGAATTTAGAATTCTCGAATTTGGGTACTGAAGAATTTTGGAACCTCAGAATTTGGGGGCTCAAGAATTTGGAAATTCGAGAATTTGATAATTCGAAAATTTGGGGACTCGAGAATTTGGGAACTTGAGAATTTAGGAACATGAGAGTTTGGGAATTCGAGAATTTGATAATTCGAAAATTTGAGGACATCAGAATTTGAAATTCTCGTATTTGGGTACTGAAGAATTTTGGAACTCGAGAATTTGGGAATTCGAGAATTTGATAATTCGAAAATTTGGGGACTCAAGAATTTAGGGACATGAGAGTTTGGAAATTCTCGAATTTGATAATTCGAAAATTTGAGGACTTTAGAATTTAGAATTCTCGAATTTGGGTACTGAAGAATTTTGGAACTTCAGAATTTGGGGACTCGAGTATTTGGGAACTTGAGAATTTAGGGACATGAGAGTTTGGGAATTCTCGAATTTGATAATTTGAAAATTTGGGGACTTTAGAATTTGAAATTCTCAAATTTGGGTACTGAAGAATTTTGGAACTTGAGAATTTGAGGGTTCGAGAATTTGAGAATTCGAAAATTTGGGGACTCGAGAATTTGGGAATTTGAAAATTTGAGGACTTTAGAATTTGGAATTCTATAATTTTGGACTGGAGAATTTGTGTACTGAAAAAGTTGTGGGCTTGAGAATTTGGGAATTCGCAAATTTCCAAATATCGAAACTTCTCAATTTCTAACTTTTCTTATTCTCAAATTCCTAAATATCCAAATTTCCCCAAAATTTCCAATCATCCTGATGTTTAAATTTCCAAATGTCCATACTCTCGAATTTCTCAATTTTCAAATTCTCCAATATTCAAATATCCACCCTCCCAAATTCCTTTTCCTTGTTCGCAGCATTCTCGTATCTCAAAATATACAAATTTTCCAAATCATTTCAATGATTACTAAAACCAAACACTGATACTCTACGTATCCGAGGAACCTCATCCAGCCTAAGCCAAAGTTTAACTCGCACGATCCTCCCCGACTTGAACGCGATAAATAATTCGCGCTTTCGTATTTCGCACGAAATTAAAAATCGTACATACACTAATAAAAATTCCTGTTTGTACAATCATGTTCATAAAGACATTTCAGCGTTCGTTATACAGCGTCGTCACGCCATTGCGGTTCTCATGGAGTCACTATTAAACGTGGCAGTACGTAATAAAATCTCACGGCACTGTTATAACCGGTACCGCGTAAAAAAGCAATTTAATCTCATCGTAATTACGTTAATAACCGGCCCGCGTATCGATACGCGCTAAAGTCACGAAAATGATTAATTGTTCTAACAATAGCGTTTGACGGACGTCATTTCCGAATCGGGAAACGCAGAAAACTTGCAGCAGAACATTGTGAGACTCTGTACGTACATATTTGTTAGCTAGAAACTCGTCGGCATTAGGTACGCTACAGATTATGCCTGTGTTATTAGTATTATGCATGCAAATATTAAATACAAAGCAGTGGGACGAAATATTCCGGTGGCTATAAACTGCGACTGTAACTGTGAGTGGCTGTATGTACAGCGTGATTCAATGAAAATGTCCAAAAAATATTTGAGACTGTTAGACGTTAACGAACACGTATTCGTTACTTCAGACACGTGTTTGTAGAATTTACGAAAATTTATATTTATCGGAATTTTGGTAAATTTTCGAATTTCGATTTTGACCGTGTGCGATTTTGTGTATGGTTGAATGAATCATCCTGTACATGTTCAACCTTACACCGTTTCAACCATATAATTGTATCACCTTCACATTCTGAATTCTATAGGATGTTGATAGCGTGATTTAATCTCCCTATGCATTTCACGTTGTTTGTAGCAATTCTTATTGTGATAATATTCCCCATGCTTCTTTGTTACGGTATCTGTCCAAGTATTACAAGCTTGAATTATTAGTAACACGATTTCCACTCCAGTATTTAAATGTTAAATGACACAAACTGAAAGTTTTACATTCGATTGTAGTATTCCGTTGTGGTTGATGAAAAATTTAGGAATTTCATAATTTGGGGACTCTATAATTAGAGAAATTGAAGTGAATGATTTAAGCAAATCTGGGAATTCGAGCATTTGGGAACTGGAGAATTTAAGGACTCAAGAAATTGGGGATTATAGAATTTGGGAACTTCAGAATTTGGGGGCTCGAAAATTTAGAAACGAAAAAATTTGGGGCCTCAAGAATTTGGGAATTTGAAAATTTGAGGACTCGAGAATTTGGAAACTTGAGAATTTTGGAATTCGAAAATTTGGGAACTTTAGAATTTGGGAACTTGAGAATTTGAAGACTCAAGAATTTGGGAATTCGAAAATTTGGGAATTCGGGAATTTGATAATTCGAAATTTTGGGGACTCTAGAATTTGTGTACTGAAAAGTTTGAGAACTTGAAAATTTGAAGTCTGGCGAATTCGAGGATTCAAAAATTTCGGGACCACAAATCTTAGGGATTCGAGAATTAGAGGATTTGAGATTTTAAGAATACGTGGATTCCAGAATTCGAAACTTTGACGATTTGAAAGTTTACAAATTTGAGAAACTGAACTTTAAAGAAAGGTGTTGCGAGTTTTTTAATTGTGGAGCTTGAGAATTTCGAAATTTTGAAAGTTCACGAGTCGTCGATGGTATCCGATGGTAGCTACAAGTATCATAGACAAAGGGTTGTGTGGAAAACTTGGCCCATCGCGTAAGATCTACAGAGTTCCTTCACCCCTGTTACATATAAAGCACCACCCGTTGCCCGGTGGTCGATGGAACCGGGTTGGGTTTATCGATCCCATGGAGATTTACATCGGCGAGGCTTGGCCCAAGGGAATTATAAATCAGAATTTCGAATCGCCTCATTATACGGACGTCGCTAATTCTTTCGGGCGTTGCTTCGAACGAGACCGAGAGGAAAGGGGAAAGAAAAAAAAATAAAGAAAAAAAACTGCAACCGTGAAGCGAATAGACCGTACGCGGATAGTCCACGCCTTTGAACCATGATTCCTCTTTTCTCCTCTTATTTCCCTCGTTCGACAGACTATTTTTTGCACGACGAACGTGTGACAGAATCGACGACGAGATAAAGGTGTCAAGATCGAGTTTAATTACTGATCGTGATGCCGACAGCGAACGTGGACGTGACACGAAATGGCTGCGAAAGTTTTAGTAGCGCAGGGTGGTTCGATTCTGATCGAAGTTTAAAAGCTTATGGATTTGGAAATTTGGATCTTGAAGCTGGAAAAAATCTGCTGTTTGAGATTTGAGAATTTGTGTTTGGAATGTCCGAAAGACAGGGAATGTGTGATGTGGGGTTGGAAATTTGAGAATTTGAAGATTCGACTATATGGTAATACGATGATTTAACGATATGATGAGTTGATGAGTCGATGATTTAATTATTTGAGGATTTAAAGGTTTCAACGATTTGATAAGTTAATGATTTAATGATTTAATGGTCCAGGGATTTGATGATTTAACGATTTGTCTATTTATCTATTTGTCTATTCGACTATTCGTTGATTTGTCTATTCTGCCTATTTGACTATTTGACTATTCGATTATTTAACTATTGGCTATTTGACTATTTGACTGCCTAGCCATTTTACTATTTGACTATGTAACTATTTGAATATTTGACGATTTTGCGATGTGACAATTTGAATATTTAACTATTTCAATATTTGACGATTTCGGGATGTGATAATTTGAATATTTGACAATTTGAATATTTGACAATTTGAATATTTGACAATTTGAATATTTGACAATTTGAATATTTGACAATTTGAATATTTGACAATTTGAATATTTGACAATTTGAATATTTGACAATTTGAATATTTGACAATTTGAATATTTGACAATTTGAATATTTGACAATTTGAATATTTGACAATTTGAATATTTGACAATTTGAATATTTGACAATTTGACAATTTGACAATTTGACAATTTGACAATTTGACCATTTGACAATTTGACAATTTGACAATTTGACAATTTGACAATTTGACAATTTGACAATTTGACAATTTGACAATTTGACAATTTGACAATTTGACAATTTGACAATTTGACAATTTAACAATTTGACAATTTGACCATTTGACAATTTGACACTTCAACAACTTAACAATTTGATAATTTAGCAGTTTGACAATTTGACAATTTGAGAAATGGAGTACAGTGAAGCCGTGAGTGCATAAATTCGTTGATCAGTTACATTTAACTTCTCGGAAAATCTTTTAACTTTCGCAAATAGTATCGTTGAAACCGTTTCTCCATTTGAATAACAAACAATTCTCCCATATTCTCCAATTAATCTAAAACCTTCTCTTGGGCAACCTTTCTAATTAAAACGGTGACTGTGTAATTACAGGCACGTTACACGGTGACACAAATTAAATTGGAACGTAATAAAAGACTCGTTTAAATATGCAATCTCGACCACGGCGTTTAAACATAGAACTAAATAATATAACTATAAATTGAAATTATTACTCAAATCCATCGTATCGCGCTATCGTATTACAACTCGCCTGGGAATTTGCATGAAACAATTAATTCATCGTTAAGTGTACCCAAACAAGGGTGTATAGGGTAACCACGTACTAAAACACTGGACGGTGAATAACTGTGGGGTTTAATATAGTTCGTGATCCGCGTTGCGATACATTGCCTTAAGGAGAACCTCTATGAAGACCTCAAAAGTGTAAATAAGTTTAACAATGTTTTCCTCGAATAGCATTAGAAATACGATGAACTGTTATCAATAATATTTACAAAACTTCACTTTAGAGATTATATATGTATATACTTAACTTTGCACGAACGAACATTCGTGAAATATTTATACAATTTCGTGAGCCGATATAACAAATCCAACGAAATGAAAACTGATTAAAATGACGTATTTGTCGCAAACTTTTATAATGAAAGACGTGAAAATTGCAACTGATATCTAAATCAAGAAGTTAGGTACTCGAAATGTTTTCAGTGTTTGAGTTGTAATATTTAAAAATATATGAGAATTTTTAAATTAATTAGATTTTGTTAAATTTCTATTTTTGTCATGAATTTCGTGCTTAAACGGTAAGTCCTTTTCGTGCGTTCATTATTTCTGGATTTATTAATATATCCCAATTAATTCGAATATTTCCATAGAGAATTTGTAATTCAATCATTCTTTCGCTACAATTTTTATAGCTTGCATGATGTGCGGAGTTTTGCCTTTGGCTATATCGCATGCTATCGTTCTACATATTTATTTATGATTTTTCCAGACTCGTAAACAATGTTTCACAGAAGTAATTAGCTATGGCTGTATAATGAAGCGTGGTATACTTAAATGACATTCGTATGATCTTTGATATTTCTAAAGTAAATTTACCTCGTGAAACGTATCGATTTGTGTAGCTAATGATTCGGAAATTAGCTACGGTGCGTTGATCACGAAAGTCGTAACATGAAAATTGATAACCAAAGACAGAATGCTCGGCCAGCGAAACGATTTCACGAAGGAACATTGCAGGGATTCATAACTTTCCCGCCGAAAGTGACGGGCGATTCTTTTCGCCGGTGGACGCGACTCATCACGAAAGCGATTCGTTTAATTGAGAATGATGCCTCGTTTTCGTGTCGTGAGCCGCCGCTTATAATTCGATTTTCCAATCCGTCGCGTTCGCTTTGTCCCTATATCAGACCACGTGGTCGGCTATATACACCGTGTGTCCTTTAATACGGGCACGCGGATCGGATCCACGGCAATTTATTGTCATTTCCGACGGCATAAATAGTTTCTCGTGCGCTGTGTATCTTTCTAGATTAACATCTGCCAGGCGCAGCTGCAAATATGATTTCGTGCGATTGCAAAATCGCACGATACGCGGGGTTCGCTGAATCGAAAAACGAAAATTCCCGTTGGCTATGATATGGAAACGCTGGAGCATTCTCGATATCAATGATGTTTGTTTCAGTACGGCTGGAGCTTTTCGTATCTGTCGGGCGCGTTGGAAAATACTACCTAATACTAGTATCAAATGTTTATTTCGAAACTTCTAGATTGGTAAAAGTCCCTAGATTTCAAGATCCGTAGGGCCCGATGTCTCTAAGATCGTAGATTCATAAATTGCTAGATTACTAGGTTAATTGATTACTAGATTGCTAAATTACTAGGTTATTAGATTATTAAATTTCTAGATTTTCAGATTTTCAGAATGTCAAATTTTTCAATTTTCAGATTATCGGATTTTTAAATTTTCAGATTTTCAGATTTGGAGACATAAAAACTTTTAGATTTTCAGATTTCCAGATTTTTAGATTTTACAATTTTTAAATTTTTAAATTTTAGATTTTTAGATTTTTAGATTTTTAGATTTTTAGATTTTTAGATTTTTAGATTTTTAGATTTTTAGATTTTTAGATTTTTAGATTTTTAGATTTTTAGATTTTTAGATTTTTAGATTTTTAGATTTTTAGATTTTTAGATTTTTAGACTTTTAGATTTTTAGATTTTTAGATTTTTAGATTTTTAGATTTCTAAATGTTTAGTTTTTTAAATTATTAAATTACTAGATTACTAGATTACTAGATTGATAGAGTCCCAGAGTACTAGATTCTTAAATTTCAATCATGAAAAACATAATTTCCTACATCTCTACATCCCTACACTCTTACATTTATCTCCTCTAAATCCCAAACTTCCTACATTCCTAATTTCTGTATTCTTGTATCCTTATATCCTTACATCTCTAAATCTCTAATACATCCTTAAAAATGATATTTTTATATTTTACATCTGCATATCCCTATATTCCTGTACTTCTATACCCCTTTAATCCTGTACATCTATACCACTCTATTCTTGCACATCTATACCCCTATTTTGAAAATCCCAATTTTCAAAAAAATGCCGAAAACTCGTTCGCGATACGACATCCAACAATAAAATTTCTACTCACGCTGGTTCCCCATTTTGTTCCAAATGCACCACGTTCCCGCTCAGAGTCTCGATCTCCTGCTCCCGTTTCACCACGTGCATACCGGTCTTCTCCCTCGGCGATGACACCCCTTTGACAGTGTCCACACTCACCCCCGTGTCCGTGGATCGAACGCTCTCGATCGAATCGATCGACACCCCCGCGGACGACTTCACCGACACACCACTTCCATGGTTGGCCGTTCGCGGTTTCACCCCGGCGCTGTTCACTTTTTTCGCATCATCGTTCACTGCACCGGCCGTGACCGACACGCTGTTCGTCCTCGTCTCGACGGAGTTGCTCTTCAGGGTTACCGAATTCGTCGCGCTCTTCGTATCCGAATTGTTGGCCGATTTCGGGGCCGTTTTCGCGTCTTCCCTGGCGATGTTAACCACCGTCCTGTGACCCTCGTGACTCGATTGATTCTTCGTGGAATCGTGGACCACCTCGACCTCGCCGCTCTTTGCCGAATTGGAGGTCTGCCCGGACTGCAGCGACCCCGACTCCTCCGTCCTCTTCGACAGATTGATCGTCTGATCGTTCGGTGCGTTTTGGTTCCTGGTTTTCGCGGAATCGGTCTTCGTCGCGCCGATTACCTTGCCCACGTTCTTCATCGAGTGTCCGACATTGCCGCTCTTCTCGCTCGGAACCGGAGAATCGTTCCTGCTCTCGACTTTCGTCCGAGAATGGTTGCCGTTAGGCTTGCCGACCTTCGAACCCTGAGGATTCGCCGGACGCTGATCGTCGCCGTTCGCCACGGAAGTTTGCCTGGCGACGAGCTCGTCGTTCGACGAGTTCGACGATTTCCCACTCGACGGATCCTGGCTCTTCGGGTTCGGACTTCTCTTGTCCGACGAGTCCTTCTCCAGCAGAACCGTGTTCGCGTCTATGTGAAGCGGCTGAACAGCGGTGGTCGCCGTGGTGTTCACCACGCTAGAGGTCCCGGTAGCCCCGGATGTTTGCTTCAACAAGTCTATCAGGTTCAGCTCGCCGATCGGATCGGGGTTCGACGAGTTCTTCTCGCTGCCCTGAGACTCTTTCGAGCCGGACTCCGATTGTTTGCTGTTATGACCGGACTCTACCGACTGTTCGTTACCCGCTCGTGCATCCTTGGACCCTTTGTCTCCGGTCTTCTTGCCTTTGTCGGTGGATTGGTTGGCGAGGGTGATGAACCTGGCTGGGTTCAAGGAATTCGTGCTCACCCTGTTAGTCTTCAAGGGAATCTTCGAGGGAGACGTTAAACGTTCCTTACTCGTCGTTCGTCCGGGGGTCGATCCCTTTTCCTGGGTCGGCCTCTTCGGGTTTCTGGAATTCCTGGACGGAGACACCTTCTGCTGTTTCGTCGGCGATGCCTTCGTGGGCTCCCTCGGACGATCTCTGCGCGTCGATTGTGGCGTCTTCTCGGGTTTCGTCGGGGTTCCTTGAATGGGCGAGAGTTTGCTGGCCGTCTTCGTGGCCTGTCGACGCGTCGCGAGGTTCGTTTTGCTGCTGCTGTTCCCGTAGGCATTCAGACGATTCCTGGTCTCCGTGGTATTCAAACGAGTCCTGGAATCCACGCGGCGGCCGATTTTTGGAGAGGAGAGACGCTCGTTCGATTTGCCCAGGGACGTCGAACGCTGCCGGGTCGGTTGAGGTATCAGGCTTCTTCTTGGGCTGTTCTGTTGCGATACTGAAACTTAATATAGGAAAACGATCGTGATTTAACAGAGTTCCTATGTAGGTCGATACACGCGATCGATTAATAACAAATTAACATTTCTTGAGTACAAACTGTTACAAAGCGATATCGATTTCTGTGTTTAACGAAAACAAATTTCTTTTTTACATATGTGTCTTTGAATTTAAGAGTTTCGTAATTTAGTTACGAGAAAATAAACGAAATTGATGAATGCCGCAAGATTAAAAAATGAGGAAGTAATTAAAATTGAGGAGTGCCCAATATTAAAATTGAGGAATGCTTACAATTAAATTTAAGAAATGAGAAATTAATTAAAATCGTGAAGTACATGGAATTAAAATTGAGAAACGAGAAAATAATTAAAATTCAGAAATGCCGGAAATTAAAATTGAGAAATGAGAAAATAATAAAAATTGAGAAATGCCCGAAATTAAAATAGAGAAATGCGGAAATAATTAAAATTTTGGAGAGCCTGAAATAAAAATTGAGAATCGAGAAAATAATTAAGATTCAGAAGTGCCAGAACTTAAAATTGAGAAATAAGCAAATAATTAAAATTGGGAGGTGCCTGAAATAAAAATTGAGAAACGAGAAAATAATAAAAATTGTGGTATGAGAATATATTTAAAATGGGAAGTACCTGAAATTAATGTTGAAAAATGCGGTAATAATTAAAATTCAGAAGTGTCAGAAATGAAAATTGTGAAATGTGCAAATAATTAAAATTGAGAAATGCCTGAAATTAAAATGAAGAAAAGAGGAAATAATTGAAATTGCAAAGTGCCTGAAATGAAAATTGAGAAACGATAAAAATAATTAAAATTCAGAAGTGCCAGAAATTAAAATGAAGAAAAGAGGAAATAATTGAAATTGCAAAGTGCCTGAAATGAAAATTGAGAAGGAACGGAGTATGTAGATCTGACCTGTCTTCAGGCAATTTTCCTCAATGAATGATAAAAACTTGTATGTAATTTACCTCGGCGATCGTTTCTGCCTCTTCTGCGGGCATCGTTCACTTCGGGGGATTGTGGTCTGGACCTCGATCGCGGGGGCGGGCCCTTGAATCCTCGTCCTCGAAAAGGCGAGACCCTGCCGGTGGCCAATGTCGGCGACGGGGTCCTCGTTTCCGGTGATGCGGGTCTCGATTCGGCGATAATCACGAAACTGGATCGCCTGTGCGCCCTCGAGGACGACGTGGAGGAGGGTGCAACCTTGTAGGGCTCGGGTGCACGCGGCGGGGGCGGCGGTATTGTCGGGGGCGACAAATAATTGCCGTCGGGTGCCGCGAGCACCCTGAAAGGTGGTGGTCTTGCAACATGGCCGTCGTCTATCCGCCTCATCCTTTTGAGGCCCCAAAGCTGCAACCACGAAATATCAACCCGTTGTTTTAATGAAAATCGACAACCTTCGTAATTGAATTAACAGATATATCGTTATATTATATTTTAATACAGTCTAACAAATTTCAATTGACAATTTTGCGAGTATAGAAATTTCAGGGTCTAGGAATTTTAGGTATTGAATTACCTCGAGTCCTTCATGCAGACCAGCAGAATGAAAAACACGCCGAGATCTGTTGTCGCTCTCACCTGAAAAATACAAAATCAGAAATGTAGAATACATCAAATAAAATTAGAAAGTTGGAAATTTGAAAAATACAGATAGGTGGTAATTTCAAGATTTAGAAATTAAACATGGAACCAAATTTTCAAATCAAAATTTACTCATGAGTATCACCGAACCAGCTCATTTCTAATATACATTCAGCTATATTTTAATAAATGCAAACAAATTCACTAGAAAAACGACTATAATATATAAATCTAGAAAGACACAACTTTTCCCAAAAGAAAGGTTAACAATTAACGCGACTTATCATCGACGTTTAACTTATTTCCCCTCAATTATTCGATCGTATCGAATACGTTGTACAATCATTCATCCAACATATCAAGAATCGGTATCCAAACATTAATTCGTGCCACCATATAATTCCTTTCCCTTATTTCGTGGATCGAATTCGCACCTGCCCGATCTAATAACAAAGCAATTATTCGTTCGCCGTTGCAATCATTCACTCTAATTTTAACGTACATACTTCGTGTGTACGTGTGTTTCGTTCACGCTCTCATACGCGGGAATGTTCGTCTCCGTGCTAACTATCGTGATACCGTAACGTGTTGAACTACATTTTCTATCTTCCCCTCTGGCAACTCGAAATTTATTTTCTTTTTTCTTTCGCTCCCTTACGAAAAACCGTAAAAAACGAAGGGACAATCGACGGTAAATCGAAATTGTCTAATTGCTTTCAGAGTTTTTCTTCCTGTTAGTGAGTCCTACTCGTTTGCAAAGATTTCTGTTTCCCTTAGTTTAGGAACTTTCTACCTCGCTTTGGAAATCATTCCTTTCCATCCGGAAATCTTATCTTGGTCGGGCGAATCCTCTTGGGAAATCTGGTTTTTGAGGCAGTTTCTACGTTTGTTGGGAAACTCGGAACTGAAAGTGTCCTCCCTTTACGAACGACTCTTAAAGCTTTTTTTAATCAAGAGAATTCGTAT
Source organism: Coelioxys conoideus (assembly GCA_947623535.1). Lineage (NCBI taxonomy): Eukaryota > Metazoa > Arthropoda > Insecta > Hymenoptera > Megachilidae > Coelioxys > Coelioxys conoideus. The sequence continues at coordinate 11,813,125 of OX392457.1, read as the reverse complement.
TTCATAATATTCTTTTGCAATGTATATATTCACAATATATATACACATTGCAGAAGAACTCTAGGAATTGTTTCGTGAGACTTCCTTCATCTTTGTCCTTACTATTTATTTCCAAAACAATATGAAATTGTAAACTCAGGTATTTATTTTATTTTCTCGTGTATTTCCTGTCCACGGTCAATTATCGAGCAGCTATCCTTTGTCGTTTGGTATCAAACTAATAGCGTCTTCGTGTAATAAAAATGATAATATTCCGATGAAAAAAGGACGGTTACTCGCGAAATTACACGCTTCGTGAACGAAGAACGTTGCAACGGTCGTCTTCACTCAAAAAACACTGAAACGGAAATCCCGTGTCTCATTTGAATCTCGTTGCGTGGACGCGCACGTTACGAAACGCCGGTTTTATGGTTTTGAACGCGTTATGTTTTCGATGCACATTATTCTGGATCAAGTGTATGAAAAAATAGGTCAATGGAATCTTACGAAGCAACCGTACCGTGTGTTTATTGTAGCGATAAATCTGCTTACTTCACTGCAGTTCCTATTTCTTTGCCCGCTAATGATCACCCCGTTCAATTACCATTTATTATTAAACAATTGCTTCAACTTGCTCCGTGTATCGAATTCCGCTATCGTTGTGTAATATTATTCATCGAAACTTCCGTCGATTTTCAATATATTCCTCGGTCATTTTATTGCTTTATGCGCCGATATCGTGTTTTTAATCAAAAGAAACGGTGTAACACGATTCCGTGAATCCACCAAGCTTCATCGAAATGAATCATAAAAAAAATCCTTGCGAATGGCTCTTATTGATCCAACATTTTGGTCAGCAAATGGCTACACTTCACAAGACGTGCTAAACAAAGTTTTGAAATTGCAACGCAATAAAATTAAAAAATTTTTACTTAGTTATAAGATACCCGTCGAGGTTATAAACTAGACGAATAATAATTAGATTGTAACACAATTTTATATCGGAGTTATTAAAATTTATTTGCGTGTACCATTTCAAAAGTATACAAACGCTTTTTACAAGTTGGGTACCATTCAACTTCCTATTTAATTAATGAATGAAATGAATTTTATATGAAATATAAAACCATGTACGAATAATTTAAGAACCTACATACGAATAATGTAAGATTTATGACACGTCTGTCATATTTTGCACCGAACAAAGTTAAATCTTGATACAATCCCCCGTCGTCAATTATGTATTCATCAATCACACAATACTTTAATGTTTTCAATGACTGCCAGACACTCGAACTTCTGATTTAATGAATGAAACTTCGTCGAATTCGACATTGATGTTCGAAACTGCGAATATCTCTGAAACCAAGATATTCAGATATCTGTGAAACTGAGATACACTCAATTATCTGCGAATGTACCTGCGATTATATAAACAAAAAAAAGACTCTATGTGGCATAGAAAATTTGCAGTTATCAAGATATATAAAAATCATCGTAAACGTCGAGGAGTGCCCCTCCCTGCACAGTTACCAAAAGTATATATCTGGGATCATACAAAGAAAGAAAAGACTCTATGTGGTACAGAAAATTTTCAGTTAACAAAATATATAAAAATCATCGTAATCGTTAAACAGTACCCTTTCCTGCACAGTTACCAAAAGTATAGATCTGGGATCATACAAAAATCAAGATATATAAAAATCATCGTACTCGTCGAAGAGTGCCCTTTCCTGCACAGTTACCAAAAGCATAAAGTTCGATAAACGTGCCAATAACTAGATACCTTAGCCTATTCTATCACCCAGAACGATTCACGGGACACACGAAAAATTTTCAACCTGACAAATTCAGCATAAACATCCATCAGCACAAGAATAATCGAAGAATAATCACAGAAGTAGCGACGATCCGGGCGCCATCCGGAGCGGACGATGCCAACGCACCTAGACGACGTTCTCCAGGTCGGTGGTCCACGAAACAGTTGCATGGCGTCCACTGACATTCCTCGAGCCGTTAACGGGCCAATTTCGTCGATTGTTCGTCGAAACGGGTAAGGAAAAGGGGGATGGGAAACGGCAGGAACGCGACCTCGTGCTCGAAACGCGATTTACGACATCCAGCACGGCGACGCGTTGATTTACGATGGACGTTCGTCTCGAATTAATGGACAGGCCAATGGAGGCACGATTTGCGAGCTACAAAGCGGCGGCCACGTTTCTGGAGACCTATTGCACGCTTTCTAGAAATCCGTCTCCCGTGAATCGCAACGTAACGTGTCTGTGACGAGCTGAACTCCTCTTCCTGCTGTTGTCCATCGGAGGGGATCGAATTCCCGATCGATTTTCCCCGGATGACAAGCACCGCCTTCCCGATTTCGACTCCACGAAGAAACGTGGCTGTTCGCGGGTATGGAATAAATGTTTCGGACGGTGTGGTCGCGACGGAAAGTGTGGCTCGACTGAGCGAACATCAACGTTCGAGAGTGTACGAGATGGTTTCCGGTAATTAGATTCTTGAAATTGTTAATGGAAGATGCACGCCGGGAACCTCGAACTGGGACGCCAGGTAAAAATGCATAAAACGGTTTGATGGTGCTATCGCGAATCGGAGAGAAACGCTCGAAAAACGGTTTATTGCTTCTTGATATTTCTTTTCTTGGTTTTGCGTACAGTGAGGAATAAAAGTATTCGTACACTTGGAATGTTGAAACGAAAACAATAATACTTTTCATGTTATCAACTATTTGCACTTTCAGAGCAACCATTAGCAAATTTAAAAATTTTTATTTGGAGGTTTCGATGATTTTTTTTTAAGTTACCTCTATATTATTAACACTAAAAGTACCAAAGGGGTCAAAGGACCCTTTTACAAATCTGCTACTTCAAATGATAAAATTTGTTCAGATGATTTTCTTGACATGTGTACTGATTGTCATTCAGACAAACCATAATTGTATTCATTTATGTTTTATCGTTTGTTCACTTATTTTGCAACTTCATTTTTAACTTCAAAATAATTATGCATTATACGTCGGTAGTTTTAGTGTTAACTATATTCAACATATAGTTATATGTTGAAACTATATAGATGCAGTTAAAAAATACCTATATCAAATTGCTATATTACAGAAAGTGGAAAGTGTGAATCACCCGTCGAGTGCAAATGGTTAAGTATATTTAAACATATATAGCTGTATATTGTACATAACATTTATAATTAACGTGAAATGTTAATAATAACATGAATAAATAAACGTGACATAACGTGGCAAGAATGCCTAAAAGAAATATTAAAATGAGGATGGTGTAATGTAGAACCTGACTCCGTTAAAAATTTGATGTTATCAATACCCAACAGATTATGTGAAGTCATTCGCCGGAAGGGCTGCCCTACAAAGTAATAATTAAGAAAATTCCTTAAAATACATTAATTAAATGTACGAATACTTTTGTCCCGACAATTTCTTACGGTCGCGTGAATTTCAAGTCATTTCAAATTACTACATAATGTTACTGCCTCCGTTTTTAGTTCGTTTGTTGTTGTAAGTGTTATGTATAATATACAGCTATATATGTTTAAATACACTTAGTAATATGGAAAATATTGTAGTTTTCATTTTTATATTCTGAGTGTACTTTTATCCCACAATGTAGTTGGTGAAACTAGTGAAAGATTTAATACTAAACTCTTGTCATCGTATTATTTACATATGCATCTTGAAATTAACTAATTACTGAGTCCTTCAAAGTGTCTGTTATGAAATGTCTTTACATGCGTGTTAATTCATGCTTATAATTGTATATATAATAATTGAACACGTTTATTGCCAAATTGAGGTTTTTGGAAATTTTGTTACATTATTGTAACTTCACTTTATTTTACTGTAATTTTATTATTGTATTTATTTATGTTTTCATGGTTAATACCAAATTGAATCTGTCGGAAATTTTGTTACATTACTGTAATTTTATGTTATGTTATTAGAATTTTATTACTGTATTTATTCTCAATAAATTTTATGTGATATTTTCACAATATTCTTTCCATTACATAATAAGTTTTCTTCCATGTTTACACTGTGGAATATTGCGAAATTTCCACGTAATAATCGAAATTTTCTCGTAGCATGCACGTTGAAAAGATTCATTTGTAACCTTGACACCGTGAAAACTGTTGATGAAATATGAATGCAGTGGCGCGTGCTATGATCAACGATTTTCTAGCTGCTTCTGTATACACCGTGCACTCTATCTAATTGCAATCGAGAATCAAAAATACGACGCAGATGTAAGGGGTTGAAAATTAGTCGAGTCCGTTTAAGAACGCTTAAATCGCGAGGAAAATAAATTAACACTTCAGGGAGATATTTAATCTTAAAACACTGTTCCGACTACAAACTGATATTAATATGCACATATCACTAATAACAATTACTAGAAATATTGAGAATAAATATCGAAGATCCGTAAACATAATAATTTTAATTGTAATAAGTTAATGTATTCCTTTGTTGAATAAAAGAATGAAATCTAACAACAATGGTTAATATTACCAAACGTAAATTATTGTGATTAAATGTATGACACTACGATCATTTTAATGTAAAGATATTAAAATTTCGATATGTTGAATATTATAGGGATTACTAGTAAATGTTAAAACGAAATATTGAGACGTTACACATTAAATGCAATTAAATTATTATGTCATAAGTGTTATTTTAAATCACTTTTTGTCTCATCGAATTATTCTATTCTTAAAAATAGGTACCATTATTTTAACAACCTAACTTAATAAGTAATAAACTAACAAACAAAATGAAACAATTACGAGAGAAAAAAGGGAGAATGCTTTCGAATAGCATCAATATTAAGCTGACACTAGAAACTAACAAATTAAAGGCTTAAATTGTAAAATTAGATATCATATTCTTTATAACTGTCATTGCAAGCTGCCTCATTACTCGTGTTCGTTTTCACTGTGACAGACACCGTGTTAATAACTGTTATTATAAATTGCCTTACCGCACATGTCCATTTTCGCCGTAGCACTTTCCGCGTTAATTAACCATATTCTTTTGTCGGCCGAAATTGATTGCTAATTACAGCAGACATACGACTACCAATCGAGATGTTTAATTAGAATTGTGTAACAAACATTTCTCTGGGGAGCATCAAAATCGATAAATATAAAAATTATTAATTAAATCTTGCCAATTAATTATCGACTGTCCCATAATGAAAAATGGCATGATAAATGAAATAATATTATTTATTAACTATAGTAAACGATTTCGAGAATTTAATTTCGAGATCTCTAGATTACTGGAATATTATAGAGCTAAATTTGTTGATTCTTAGATATTTACATCACTAGATTTCTAGATACCAAAACACGTGCAGCACTAGAGTCATACAGCATTAAGTTATTAGATGCCTACATTACCAGATTACTAGATACCTACATCACTGGACTCTTAGAAACCTTAATTCTTAACCACCCATCTCCCTAGATCTCTATATTTCCAAATTTATATATTCTCAGACCACTATATGCCCAAATCATGTCAACAAGTCCCTATATCCCCAAATCCTTTTATCCCTAAGTCCCTTATCTCCGTATAGTCCATAATTCTCTTTTTACACAATAAATACGTTCCCAAAAAATTCGTGTAAAAAGAGAATTAGGTGTAAACAATATTAAAAAATTCTTGTTAGAGTTCACTTAATTTATTTCATGCTTACACATTTCAATTCATTAAATATATTATAAAAAAAAAATTATGCTTTGAGAGAAAGAAAATAATATCTGAAATTCATTAATATAAAAAAAGTGAAAATAATATAAACATAACAAGATTTTATGCATTGTCACTTTTTATTCGTGTTAAAACAAAACAATTCGTGTAAAAAGAGAAATTTTGTTTCTCTTTAACTCGTGTTAAATCAAATTCGCGTAAAAAGAGAATTAGGTGTATACCATTCGAAGCAATGAAACACCAAAGATAAAGCTTCATCGATCATTCGACTCCGTATTATCGTCCGTCAATATAAAAAGGCAATTTCTCGATCAATTAATTCGTCCCATCAACTTCGCTGTGATCGACCTTAAACCAACGGTGTCCCTTCGAGGTGGATTCCCTTCAATTTGATTCGAACGTTTAGCGAATTAACGAGACCGGCTTAACGAGGCCCAAAGGCCGCTGGTAACAGCATCTCCCCCATGATCGACGTTATAAATAACGATTTGCCGTTGATGAGGCGCGGCAAACGTTGCTCGTTCGTTTAATTAGCATCCGTTGCGCAACATTTAATTAAAACGCGACTTTTCCTCTTTCCTTCGTCGCGTTAACCCAGAACGAAAATAAATCGGTGAGCCAATTTGCAAGAATGGAAAACACGAATCGGAGTCCGCTTGAAACGAACAGGTGAACGACCCCCGTGTGTTACACGCGCGTGTATGCCCCTGTACGCGAGTGTGTGTGTGTTGATATCCCACCTGTATTCACCGGACAAGGAAGTTCCTTGCCGCGTAACGATCATGTAACAGCCGATTATTTTACGAGGCACTCGAGCAAGAATCGACGAATTAATTGTTCCCAACAGCCGGAGGTTGCGAGACCGGCGAAAAATATGGACTGTCCGACGGAACAGCGAAATAAAAATGGATTGTTCGCAGATTCGAGTAGAAATGTGTTTTTCATTTGTTCGCGACTACGATGCTTAGAGTGACGGACGTGTCGGTGACGGTAGCGGGAACTGATGGATTGCTTTTCAATTTGGTAATTTGCGAGATTGAAATATTTGTAGTCGAGAAATATTTTTGCGTCGCGAAAATTTTCGATTCAACGAATTCCCGTCGTCGAGAAATATAAATACGCCGGTTTCGAGTATCAATGAAGTCGATAACAATAACCCGGCGGTTGATGAAATTTCGATCGAGATAAGCCCCGTTTTAATCGAGTAATAGCTCCGTTTCGATTTGCAGAAAAGCAAAGAAATATCGGTCGAAATGTGACCGAGCGGAATAAAAAGAGCGAGACGGAGCGATATTACGGCGGCGATATTAAAACGTGAAAGGAACGGGACGAAATTTAAACAGAGAGCACGGGAAAGCTTTTTGTTCGGATACCGGCAGCGAAATTTCAAATATGTATAACTATCCGTAATTGAAAGTCGTTGAAAATTGCCGAGAATTTTTGCAGCGGCGCGATTACGCTCGAACGCGTTATTCCGCGGGGACGAAACACAAGTTGCCTTTAGTAGCGATCTGAAACGGCTTGTAATCCGATTGCGGTTAATTCGAGGCAATAAATTTCGACACACGGCCCAGATTACGCGCGTTACCCCGTTCTTTTTTTCTTTTCCTCTTTTCTTTCTTCGGACAAATGACACACGCTCCGAAGTGAAACATCTCGCGTGTAGCTCGCTCCAGTTGCTTTAATTCGAAACACATGGCATAAACATCGTTTTCCTTGACAATTCTTATCGATCAAATACGATACAGGCGTGTGCGTGCATGTTAATCCCACGGGATATCGGACACATTCAAGAACGGTACAATGGATGTTACAGAACACTTGTGGCCATTTTTTTTAACGTTCAGTAGCTATAATATAATGAATTGTTGTAGTACAATCTATACTAGTGGAATTAATTCTGGACACTTTCAAATCTTTCCTTAAATTTCGCACTTAATAAAATTATTTAATATACAGTCATGGTCAAAATTAAGTGGACATTGCAGAAATGTAAAAAATTTTTTGTTTTGTTACAATGTTTTAAATAAATTTTAAATTTAGAACGTGAAATGCTTTTGTAGACTTGAAAAAACATTTATTTATTGTATATAATTGTGCGATAAAGTTTTGATTTATAGGCATTGTTAGTTAAATTAAATTAACCTTTTGTTATTTATGATACCTGTCCACTTAATTTTGTCCACGACTGTATAATTGTTTATATTTTATATTCTAATCAATGTTTTCTAATTTTGGGGCGTAACTATAAACATTATAGCTTACAATAAAAATATTATGGTATAAATTTAGCGTAGCAGTATATACATATTTTGCCCAAACATGAAACAGAGAATATTTTTATTCAAAATGTCCAGAATTAATTCCACTAGTGTATGTAATACAGTATGTATAGTGGTATAGTAGAATTTAAAAAATATAAAATAGCGGTGTAATATAATGAACAGTGTACAATAATTTTTAACGCAATACGTAAATACAATAGATCTGCAATAAATACAGCTAACATATTTGCAGACAAATAGAAATTAGTGCTGCTGTAATATAAGCAGAAATTGCAACACACTTATTACACAAATTACTCTGCACTGGATTGGATAATAAATGTATTGAAATTTAACATTCTTATCATACAAAATAAATCGATATTGAAAGTATTAAATTCTTAAATTTTATATTAAATTTTTAAATAGAGCTTGTAAGGATATTTAAGTAGGTAGATATTTGAGTGTATTTTATTTAAGAGCAACTATCATCAACGTAAACATTATGCTAATTTTTATTTATTTTCAATTGAATTCCGAATGACAATGTAACTTTTTTTTTTATAAAAGAAATTTCACAATTCCGTTAAAAGAGTTAATAGAATTATTGATTGAAGAGCCTCCTCGTTCGCAAATTACAAATTTTAATGAAACACAGAAAGAAATATTTAATCGGTTTAACGTCGCGAACGTTCAACAGGAAATCATAAACTTGTTAATTTAAAAAGACGGATTAACACGTTGATCGGTGTGTGAACTCTATTTAATGTAGGATTTATTGCATCCTATTCGTTAGGTATATTGTTCTAATTAGATTCAAAGATAAGATGAAATAGCTTGAATTTGTCCCTGTATTTGTTGCGCTCACAAAAGAGAAATATGCAGCCCATTCCCGATAAAAAAATAACCCGGTTAACAGGTTAAAAACGAGACTCCATCGATTCAAGGACTCTCTTCTACAGCTATAAATTTCTACGATACGATGCAATGACGGAATTAATCGTTTCAATTCTACTACAGCAAAATGATGTCGCTTATGAGACTATTGACATTTATTTATCTCACAATTAATGATGTGATCGAGGATAATATAAAAGATGTCTAAATAAAACGTATATACATTTTATCATGATATAAATTACTAAATCCGATAAATGGAGCTTGGATTAATATTATTGTGACTCTTTTGTAACTATAAATTTTCAAATATATCTGCAACGTCGGTATCATATACTATTTATACTATCATTTTGTATAATGATTGTTCTTAATATTTAAATATCTCAGTGTATCTTGTATTGTATAATTTATCGTATCAAATAATTATTGATTTTTATTGACAATTTTATGCAAAATTTTATCAACTAGTACCATGTACATGTTACTGTTTCCGTAAAAAGATGTTATGTTACTGTACTAGGATTAACGTCGTCAAAATGTATAATAAAAGATTTTTCAAAAATGCATCAAAAGATTTTTAAAAATGTAACGTGAAAGAATTGATCCTTTAAAAATCTCCTAATCTTATAAAAATTAATTCTGGAATAATTTAACACCGGTTTTTTTCAGAGGAAAAATTGTTTCCTTCTAGGATTATAAATTTTAATGACACTACAGAAAATATTTAATCTTTCTAATCTCGTTAACAAAAACACAGAAGAAATAGTTATAAGCTGCTTTTCAAAGATTGAACGTGTCGTTTACCTTTAGAACCACGCACTTTAACTATACAACAGGAAGAAACACAATTTTTTAATACTATCCATATTTATCACAAACTGACCGACCCCTAAATCAAAAAATTTCACCACCGAAATAAAACAAACTACCGAATCCCTTTAATACCGTATTTACCGCAAAATAATTAAAGGCTAGTCTTCGTTGAACCAAGGAAGAAAGAAATTCCGTAGGATTTTTTACCGCTTAAGTGGAACAGTCGGACTTTTATCGATCTGATTCAAATGCAAGCATGTAGACCGCCACGAGGTAAACGAGCCACCTTTTTCTTCTCCGAATAACAACCGAAATTCGTGATCCCGCAACGTTCGTTCTGTCCAGTTCCATTTTTCGAAAAACTTCCGGCTGGGTCGATCGATAATCGCGAACGGGGAAGTATCCGGTAATGATCGAAGAACCGCAACAAGTACGACGACGAAAATACTCGTGCGAGCCAAGGTGGCCGTCGTTGTAATCGCGCCTCGATTCGCGGCAGATGTTATCCAGCTTAGACCAAAAAAAGGCATGACCCATGAAATTTCAAGTACGACCTCGTGCGCCAGTCACGAGAGCAGCGAATTCCGTCGATGCTCAAGAAATTCAAACATCGCGCACTCCGCGTCAAAACACGCTTCCGACACGCATCTTCCGTTTTCATCCATCGGCTTCGAAAATAACCAGCTCGGATCGTTTCACTCGATCGCGAAATTCGGGGTACTGATTTCACTTTTTACATTGTTCAACTCGGTGATGATTCACGACACTTCACTTGGGATTTGGAAACACTCGCAGTCTTCGGTTTCACTTGTGGTTTCTAGATGGGGGGCTTCACGTTAAGCGGAGGCCACACAGTATGACTACTATGTGGGATAACAATTAATAATGCAGCTACTACGTAAGGTAAGAATTACTAATGAAACTGGTATATGGGATAAAAATAAATAATGAAAATAGTACATGAAATGAGAAATAATAATAAAACTAGTATGTGGAATAAAAATTAGTAATAAAGCTATTATATGGAATAGAAATTAATCAAAACCCCAGTGTATGGGATAAGAATTAATAATAAAACTAGTCTATAGGATGAGAACTTGTAAACACAGTAAAGTAAGGGTGTTCATCAAAAGAGGATACAGGCATTCCATCAAATTTAATTGAAACAGTGATCGTGTGATTAATTTGAAGTTTTTGCTGGGTTTAAATAGATGATGAGGATCAGGAATTAACTAGAAACTTGGTTCCAAAGGAAAGGAAAAATAAAAACCATAGGAGCAGTCATAGTGTTCACCAAAACCCTTCCGAAATGTCTGTACAGTTTGACTAAGTGCATGTAGATAATAAAAATCATGAAAATAATTCGAAAATTTTTCTATATCTACGCAGGTATGAACAATCGCTTGGTCCAAATCAAAATAAACTTGAAGTATATACATACCGCGTAAATTAATTTGCAACTTAATGCGAATTAACATGACTAATAGAAGTCGTGAAAATTCAAAAGAAATTTTACTTATTTTTTAAATAAAAATTAAGAACATACAAAGATACTAAGGATGCTATCAGTGAACCTCACAATTCAAAATTCAAACTTTACCTAAGTAAATACAGACCAGATAAATTTGCATGTAAATGCAAAAAGAAATGATGATCAGAAATCGTGAAAATTCAAATGCCCACCGAATCCCCATAATTCAAGCTCCAAACTTTGTCTAAGAACATACAAATCGTATAAATTAATTTGCAACTGAATTCAAATTAAAGTAGCCAAGCATCTTCTTCATATTGTCGAAAGTTTATCTTAAAAAAAATAGATCCTAGATAAAATAAAAGACATGAACATACTAAGACGTTCATAGTCCTATCAATGACCCTCAAAATTCAGACTCGAAACTTCAAAATAAAACTTGAAGTATACACAGAGCACATAAATTAATTTGCAACTGCATCCTACTGAAAATAACCAATATACCACCTCTAATTTTAAAAATCTACGAAAAATAAATCCCAGCCAAAATAAAAGACAAGGACGTATTGAAACATCAATGGTCCCAATCCCATTGATGGGTCCCATCCCAAACTTCAAACTGTAGTACACACATAGCACATGAATTGCTTCGAAAGAAATTAAAATACCGAATATCGAAGGTACATGTGGGAGAAGTTGGAGAGCTCATGTAACCAATTGAGAGAGAGTTAAAATAACCAATACACCTCCTCAAATTTCGAAAATCTACGAAAAATAGCTCCCAGCCAAAATGAACGTCAAGGATGTATTGAAACATCAATGGTCCCATCAATGACTCTCAAAGTTCGATCTCGAAACTTGAAACGGTAGTACACGCAGAGCACATGAATTGCTTCGAAAGAAATTAAAATACCGAATATCGCAGGTACATGTAGGAAAAGTTGGAGAGTTGATGCGAAGAAAGGTGGAAGGTTGATGTGGACGAAGATAAAGAATGGTGAAGACGGAGTGGAAAGTTATGGTAAGGGTGCGGAATCGTTAGGGGAAGGTTGTCTTACCTGGCTACCAGGTGGACAGCGAAGTAAAGTCGCCGGGCAGGGTGCATTTACGAGGGTGCGAGCCTCAAGGAAGCGTCGATAGTCGGCATCGAGGTGCCGCGGCGTCGGTCCGCGTCTTCGCGTAAGCACGAACGCGTTCTTACTGCCACGGGGTTGGCCGGTTAGGCTGTTCGTCGAGAAAGCGAGGGTACAAACTGGTCACTTAGGAGGCGCTGGTGCGATGACCAATCGTCGAAGAAGCTTGGACGATTGTCGAGGTTCGATCAACGAATCGATCGATCGCGAATATTTCCATTCCACGTTACACGAATTTTGGAATTTTTTACTTTTATCGGTTTTTAGCTTGTAAATTGTCGAGTTTGTAATTTGTGGATTCCCTGTTTGCGAGTGACCATGTCTGCAACTCGCATTTCTTGTTTCTATATTTCTGCAATTTGTAGATTCACTGTTTCTAAATGATCAAGTCTGCAATTTTTGGATTCACTGTTACTAAATTATCGAGTCTACAATTTTTGGATTTACTGTTTCTGAATTATCGAGTCTGCAATTTTTGAATGAAATGTTTCTGAATTATCGAGTCTGCAATTTCTGGATTTACTGTTTCTGAATTATCGAGTCTGCAATTTTTGAATTAAATGTTTCTGAATTATCGAGTATGCAATTTCTGGATTCATTGTTTCTGAATTATCGAGTCTGTAATTTTTGGATTCACTGTTTCTAAATTAACGAGTCTGCAATTTCTAGATTCTCTGTTTCCAATTTACCAACTTTGTAATTCCCACATTTCTAGGTTTCGGAATTTCTCGATTGCACGAATTCTTAGGTTCTAAATTTTACAATTTTTCGATTTTGTAGCTTCGCAACTTTCCAAAATCCGAATTAAGTTCCAAATGTACAAGTCTCGAAATTTCGAAATTCCTAATTTTCCTAATTATCAAATTTCCGAATTCTCAAATCAAGGAGTTTGAACAATTTTTAATTTTAAACTTTGAGTTAGGTATTTGGGTGTTCGCGGGTTATGAACTTTGAAATGAAAATTTGGGAAGAAGGCAATTGGGGATTCGGAAATTAGAAAACTGTGGATTTACAGATCTGAGAATTTGGAAATTTAGAAACTTGAAAATTTGGAAATTCGAAATTTGAGAATTTGAAAATTTGAAAAATTGGGAATTTGAAACTCCCCACAGTTTACGAATTTGAACACTTGAGAAATTGAAGATTTTAGAATTCAAGAATTAAAAAATTTGAAAACTTGAAAATTCGAGATTTTAATAGTACGAGAATTTGAAAATTCGAAGATTTCGATACGTTTGATAATCATGATCTCAAACAATACAAACAGTGAACGGAAGGAATGCAATTTTTATAACGAGAGGTTTGTACATCCATATAGCAGTAAAGAGTTTACACCTAAACTGACCGTACTAAATGAAATTGACATTTAATGATAACATAATTACCTCCGTTTTTGCTTCTAAAGGAATAGATTGAACCATATTTGTCGCGTTCTGTGGCCCGCTAAAAAACATACTTAATAAAGAGACCTTTTTACCCTCTCCAATTAAATGCAATGATCTAGAATTAAATCGTTAAATGCAGCACTTAAAGGAAGAACTACGTTGACCATTTCCAAGACACCTATCTTTGGTTCTAAAACAGTTCGTGCAAACATAGACACCACCTGTGTCATTAACATCTTCTGTAATGGAAGAAGGAATACAAGTTCTGTCAAGGAGGACAAGAACATCTCAAGAACCTCCATTTTGGAAGACTATTTTAATTCATCGAGAAATGGTACCTTTGAAACGAAATTAGAAATGCCATGATCCATTTTAAGAAAAAAGTTTCCTAAATTAAATCCAAATAAATTCCTAGATTCTCAATTTCTCAAATTCCTACATTCAAAAATTTCCATTATAAATTTTCAAAGGTACTAGCACCAAAATAAAAAGATTTTCAACTCGTAAAATTGATAAAATTTCGAACGTCGCTCGATCATCTCAAACCATTAACCACCGCGAACAGAGATCCTTACATAAACTCTCAAAACGTTGTATACAAACGAGAAAATTGTCAAAAATAAATCGTACATAATAGCATAAATTTCTTAAATATATAAACAGACTGCAAATACGTATAAAATGTAATAAACCCAAAACAGATCCCCATAGTGAAATACATAGACACGTGTGATCGAAGCTTCGATCGACGCATATATGTATCGAAAAGAAAATACACAACAGGGTGAAATAAAATTTATTGTATTTAGTAGCTATTTAGTATTTAGTTTATTTTACTAGCTAAGAATGGCAAAGGAATAAAATTATTCCCAATTTCCTTGCATAATATCGATCGTCGAGTAACGTGTAACCAGCTCGTCCACCCACGCGTTAGATCATACACGCCGCGAAAATTGTTAAAACACTTGCGAATAACCGTGTGTGCATCGTTGGATCGGGGGTTTTGCACAAGTGTTTCGTAACACGGTCTCGCAGGCGAGGCCGTTCATTCATTCATTTGGTCGAACGAGGTGTACTGGATCCAAATTATTGGAACATTAGCTTGATTGAAGCCAGTTGGGCTCGGCCTGATCGCACGATCGATTTTTGTTCCTGCACAGTGAGTTGCATAAGTATTCGTGTCTCCTCGATTACCGAATATATGCACACCTCTGTGCAATGTAAGTTTGCTTTACACGAATATAAGTATAGAACGCGAGGAAAGAGCATCACGTTTCTCCTCCACTTTGGAAAATTATACATCAATTTTTTAATTTTTAAATCGACACATTTAGGCATTTACAAATTCGAATTTCAGAGGTTTTCAAGTTTTCAGGCGATGACTCCTAATTTCTTGGTTGTTGAGTTTCTAGGCTTTTAATTTTTTTAATTTCTAGATCTTCAAGTTTCCGAGCTTTCAAATTTTTTAATTTCTATACTTTTATATTTCCGCACCTTCGGATTATTAATTTTTTTAATTCTCAAGGTTTCGAACAACAAATTTTCATACTTTTAGCTTCCGAAATTTTCAAAACTCTAAATTTCTCGATTTTGTAATTTACATATTTTCAGATTGTCGGATGCCTAAATATTTAAATTCTAAAATTCCAAAGTACCAATTCCCTCAACCCCAAAATTTTGAAAACTCAAAATCCAAAATTTCCCTCTTTGTCCAAACCTCTAGATTTCTAAATTTCCGAAGTTCATAATTTCTAAATCGTGCTCATCCTTAATGACTTATTATCAAACGCAAGTACCAATTAACATAGCAACATACTTCGATGCAAAGAAAGAGAACAAGGATCTTTTTAAACACATTTTATTCGCTCGTATATGTACAATTCATATATAATCATCGTCGATATTTTATACACGGTATATTCGACTTCGGTTTTTAAATGGGTAACTGTTTCCTGCAGAAATCGTTTCGTGCCAAAAATCATAGCGATCGCTCCGTGAATCTCGGCTCTAACAAAGCTCGACTATGTTTCGCTCTAAATTCAGAGAGCTTGCTCCTTTTAACAAAGGTCCTCTATTTTTCTCTGTACCAGAGACTAACTGTACGTAATGCAACGAGGTAGTTAAAGAACGACGCGATATCGGGGTTCTTTATTCTTTTGCAAACTTCTTTTTTCGCTGCTTATCGAACGAATCGAATCGAAACGCGAGCGTTCACATGTACGAAACCGCAAAGAACGATTCAATCTCGAAACGAAATCAAATCGATGAAATAAAAGCTCGGTGAATCTGTTTTTTGGCCACCACACACGCTAAAATCTCGATCGGAAGCTAATTTCTCGACTTACTTTTACTTTCTGTCGGAAACTCTTAGTTTTCTCTTTTTATTGCTTCTCAAAATTGATTTCGTTTGTTGCACTGCCTCGATAAATGTTTATTAACCGTAGAATGACAGACTTTTGAAGTACACTATGATTTATGGTTAATTTTAAACTGTTTCAGCTCCGGTGACAAATTCTTAAGCATTTCCCCAAACGAAGAGAAAATAATTTACTTCTCTAAAGAAAAGAATTCACTTCCCTGAAGAGAAATAATTTATTTCTCTGAAGGAAATAAATTAGGCCGTAGGTGCCAACGTTATATTTATGAGAACAATCTTTTTATCAAAATATAAATTTCGTTTATAGGTAAAATATATCAGAGCTTGTTTTTTTATTAAAATTGTAAATATTTGCAAGAACACTTGCTTCCGTATTTATGATATTTACCTTCTTGTAAACAAAAAGCTATTTTGTTATGAACAAACCATTTTATAAACAAAATATAGTTCTTCAGAAAGTGGCACTCACAGTCCTTTTTATTTCAATTTTTCATATATATGTTTCTCGTTTGAAAGTTTCAGTATCTAATTTTAGGGATATATTTTTATATAGATATTGGTCAAAATTGACTCTTCTATTCGCTGATTAATTTACAGGGTTACAGTACTCAATGAAGTAATTATAAGTTAAAACGTTAACAAGTTGACCACCACAATAGTCATATCTAATATTGCATATTCTAACATGGATTAATCAACACGTTTAATTCTGCGTATAATTATATAATTATCTTATTAAAGCTTTCAATTTAACACTTTACACTATTGGTATAATCTTGAAACAAAGATTATAATCTAGGAAAAGAAGAAAAATGTTTCTTCAATTTTTAATTATTTAAGTATTATGGCGCCGATAATGGACCTATAACACTTCAGTCTACTATTTCAAATGATTACCTTGTTTTAATTTGGCAAGTTCGAATCCAAAATTAAAAATTGCATTTTAAAAATAATTCTTAAATAAAAGAAGTTCAATGAATTTCTTAAATGATTAAATTAAATCTCGTTTAATGAAAACGATTGAAACGATAATTAGTCCTCAATAAAAATAAAGCATGATCAATAATTTAAAACCCTGTGGTAAAAGTCAACGTGTTAAAGATAATTAATTAACTCCTTGTCCGATATAAATACTAAAATATTACACAAAAATTCATTCGAAAGCGTATCGACAAATTTTCTTTGATTTCTGTTGTTATTAAATTTATCGAATAGAATACTGTAAATCTCCTGTCATAATCTTTATTTAACGACCGCATCAACAAACATTGCTGTTTCGAAGAAAATCGAAACACCACTCGCAGTTTCTTTCTTAATCGATATTTCTCATTGCTCTTCATACATTCGCAGCATAAACACCGATGTTATATCAGTGACTCATGCACAGCCTCCTTAATTAATAATCGATAACTAAAAACGCGTTGCATACCTAAGGGATTGCGATCAAAATCAATCGGTTTAAGAAAAGCATTGATTTTGCTTCAACTTCTTTGACCATTTCCGCTTTTTATGCAGATAAGTAGGCAGGGATGGGGTCAAATTTAATTTAATACAAACAAGAATAGATACGATGGTAATAAAAAATTCCGGTACGAAAGGTTCATCTTCTGTAATTTGAATTTCAAAAGGTGATACGGAAAAAGAGTAATCAGAACGTGTTAAATCACACTTTTCAACCTTTCATGGAAATCGAATAAAAACTGCAAAAGATATAAATTTATACAAACCCTTTGTTGCAATGCTTTTTTTCGGTATTCAGAAAATATTTGTTCACAATATTTTTATTTGAAATTCATATATAAAATATTTATAAAATTAATATATAGAATATTTATTTGTGAACAAAGATTTTCTACTAAAAATATTTATTTTGTTATAAAAACTAAAAAATTGACAACGTTTTTGAAATGTACAAAAAGGTTATAATTACGACAGGCAGGAAATAATTTCAATAATTTCATTAATTATGAAATTTCTGTTTATTTATGTTTGACAAAATACAAGAATTTCATAGTGTATTTCATGCAGCATAATTATATTTGCAGCAGATGGCAACAAAGGGTTAATAACTAAACGAATAATCCTGTATAAATAGTTTTCAAGCCCTGAAGGACAAGAAATCACAAAGATTATAATAAATATTAAAATTGCGGTAGTTTTTTTTACAAAATAAATTAATTAAAATAATTTAATTTAAAAAAATTCATCATGAGCTACTTAATTGTCTTTACCGGGAACAAAAGTTCGAATCTACACATAGTATTTAGGTCATCCTAAAAATTCCTGCTACTGTGAGATCACAATTATGCAAAATAAGAAATTACACGTAATCAATTGTACATGTATTGTTTACCAAAATTGGTACTCTCAGAGTTTCGAAATTTTGTACAATGACTTAAAATACCTTTATTTTTCAATTTAAGCTTTCTTAACTTTGCACAATTACAGTACACTACTTAGTAAATAGTACAATAAAATTATGATCAAATTTTCTTTAATCTCTGCTTCTTTTAGATCCTTTCATATGTACATAAAACTTCGAGTTTTTTTATTACGTCCCTACCTCTTTAGATCTCGTATAACCATAATTATTCAGCAAATTAATAAGGGAACAGTAAAATAAAATGTTAGGATAAAAATATGTGTTCATCGTACTTAGAGGTACGTTCAATATTTTCATTTAATCACCGACGTTAGAAATATCAATTAAGATTTTCGAACTTCTAGGATGACTTAATACTTGATCAATAATATTAATTGATTATATGTTCATGTACCATTTTATACTTCTTAAAGCACTTATACAGAACTCGAACTTATCTCACTTATATTCGAATCTACTTCAAAGTATTGCTTCTTCTTTTCGAAATTTTCAATTAAATTTGAACCTACTTGAAAGTTGGAACCCATTTTTGACGAACAGCCGAAAAACACACGATGTTCGCCACAAATGGTACTTTTCGTCGAGTACACGACGCATAAATACACGTTTACGTATAATAATATACGTGTATGTATGATTGCGATTCAAATTTTATAATTGCTTTCGATTTTCATTACGATCAGCTTCGCAGAAACTTTCTATCGCGTAATTTGCAAATTAGTGGGAAAAATGGCACGCTGGCTACGATTCACGATATCCGAGAGAAATATATTACGTGAAACGCAATGGATCCTGATAAAATACGCGAACTGCAGGATCAGCGATTTTATATTGGATCCTTTCGTTAAGAAAAATTACAATCATTATTATAATAATCAAGAATCACTACAGTGATTATTATGTATTTCATTAACGAACCATCGTCGTATCTTTGTTATAATCTTCTTTATTCGGACACTGATCGCTTCATTGTCCGTGAATGCACGGCAGACAGTAATTACCAAGTAATTAATTTTTTCTTTTTCATTCGTATAGAAGTTCGGTGAGATATCGAAGAAACAAATAAGCTTAGCTTTCGTTTCCGTTGGACTGTCTTATAACGAAAGGATCGGTTCGCGAATTTAACATCGAAATCGGTCCAGAAACCGTTCTGTTCCGACTGATGTATCTTAATTACACCTCTGTATCTTTCTTTTTCCAAATAGAAGTACGTAAGACATGCAAAGAAAGAAAAGAAATTACGATTACGCTATAACACATCGATTCAAGCCATATATTAAATAAGTACTAAATCTTGCAACGAGCGCTCTCAGCTTTGGTACCATAATTCTTTTTTTCTGATTTTTTGCTTTTTTTTTCGTAACACAAATCCGGTTACATGACTTTCCATTAATCTTCCGCAAATATATATCTTAACGAGTAAGTTCGACCGTAATATTGTCTGCTATATTCTGTCGTATCTATACCAGCACACACAAGGAAAATATATTACTCGTTTTATCGTTTTACGCCTACGACGATCGCTAAACAAACACGTTGACTGCTGTGGAGAGCATCGGTGATACGAATGTAATTTATTATGTAATTGCTGCTGGAACAACCAATGATCAATGTGCAATGACTACCTAACACCGTTCTGTTACTCAGAAAATAAACACGTTTAATGTTTTATAAAATTATTCTTCGTTTAGTGCACAAATACTGTACGTCGATTTTTGTATCTTTGAGAAAAGTAGGTACAAAGAGTCGATGGTACTTTACGTTATGTTAAATAACTGTACCTGTGTATATTAACCAACTATACTTATTACACTTTATCTCGCATATTTAATACAACATTGTTTCAATAAATTTTATAATTTCTGAAGTTCATCGTTTTGAAAGATTCCATTGTATTGATGTTGTCAAATGAAAAAAGAATTAAGGATAATATCATCGGTGTTAATTGTGGTAGCAACATAAAAGAAGGTTGCTATTTTATTAATAAGAATCAATGAAATAACAAAAACTTTCTATGGCGGCAGTCAACGCGTTAACGCATCCGATGCTAACATCTCGTTATCTTTCCATATCAAATGAATTTAAAAGACATTTCACAACGCAAAATATTTGCGAGGTGACTCTAGCATAATTGGAAGTAGCACGCGTTATTATATTGCACTATGGAAACCATAGCATCCGACAACGAATCTTTAAATATTGTCTCGTTTTAATACGCACGAACGCAATTTCGTTCTATAATATTTAATCGCAGTAACAAGAATAAAAGTTCGTTATCTAATTTAGTTGGGCTATTTTTCGATCTGGAATGATCTATACAAAACTGTAGAGGAAAAGTAGCAATAACAGCAATTGTATCCTCCGTAAAGGGGGGGACTCGTGTATCATAAAGATCGTAACAAATAATTAATTCAATTTATAACCGATTTTAATTAAATTACACGCGTTACTCGTAACACAATCGACTAACATAGTTGCTAAAAGGTGATTCTGCCGTAAAACTGAAATTCCATTGGGCTAAGGTTGCAACTGTACAAAGAAAATAAATAAAATTCTATGTCTGCAGTGGTGTATAGAATGTTCTTCCCTAAACTACTGATCTTGGTACAGCCTTAAGTTTCACATAGTTACAAAAAATAATGCTCTGTTATCTTTAAAGGAACTCCCTGCTAAAATACGTAATAATCCTCTGGCATATCAGCTGAAATACTTTTACACCTTTGATCCCACCTTATCGTGACTCCTCTGAAGCCTCTTATGATCCTTCCTATATTTCTCGATAGTTAAATCCGCGTTATCCGTATTAGATAAGCTCAACGCGACGGGATCTAAACTTGCGGCAAGCTTTAAATAAGTCTCCTCCATTTCTTTAGTGATCTTTACCTCGTAATCGAAATCGGTTGCGTCTCCTTTCTTCAAAGTTTTAGACAAAACTTTCTCCTCTTCGTTGGGGACGTCGAAAGATATCAAATCCTTATCTTTGTCTACTTCCGTATTATTTACATTCGGTGAAAAATTATTTACATCCTTACTTAAATCTCTTCCTTTAAAATCTTGATCGTCTACCTCCGCATTTGCGCATTTGTTTTTTGGAGAATTCACGAATAACCCTTGACCATCGTCGGGTGGTAATTTTGTTTGCGATTCATTCGAATACATTTTCGAAGGACTCTTGTCCATAATATTTTCATTAGGCTTCAATTTTGTGTAGCTCGTAATGGAATTGTCCATGTGAACGGACGACTGGACCCATTCGGCCACTCTTTGTAATTGATTATTGTCGTGCAGCAAAATTGGAGTACTTTCCTCGCTACTGGTCGAGACAGATCTCTCGGATCCGGATCGAGACAATTTTTTGGAATGTACTAAAGCAGTATTTGGTTTGTTACCTCCGCTAGTGTATAGTACAGTTTTGTAGTGCCCCGCATTATCTAGAAGAATATTTTTCGACCCAGGCGTGACTCTAACCAGACAGTTTCTAGGACCAGTTGTTCTGTGCTGATTGTTGGGTTTTATATTACCAATATTATGCAAACGGTTTGACTGAACAACGTCGCTAGAACTGCTGGAAGGATCGGAAGTCGAAATTATTATGCTATCGCTACTAAAACTTGGACTAGTGGCGACTTCCATTTGTCCAGAATCATTCTGGGTCGTTACGCTGTCGACGTTTTTTACTTCTATTAAGGTTAACTGCGGTGGCATCTGAGTATCTTGGGTAGATCTATCGTTCTTCCAAACTCTATCGTTAATCACATCAATCTGGATATCACTGTTAAATTTCTCTACATTTTTCCCGTCCCTCGTGTTAGTTTGAGATTTCATCGTTGTCCATTCGTTCTTCCATAGCCTATCGTTAATAATATCAATACGGCTTTGTTCTTTCCCATCAAAGTAACTTTTAAGATTCTCAGGAACTGTGTGGCTGTGATTCAAAGGTTTCTTCTCCAATTTGTTCCAAGAATTCACATTGTATTTAGTGTCAACATCGCACTTCTTATTCGGTTTCATTTGTTTTCCTTTATCTGAATTTAGTTTACTATTACTACAAGTGTCACTGATTTTTTGCGATATTGCCTGTTTAATCCCGTTCTCAGTTTGATTCTGGAGTACAATTTGCGCGTCATTACGACGAAGCGAGTTCTTCTTATTTAAATTAACTTTCGTATTTATACGATTACCCTCCTTCAAACTGTCTACCATTTTACCATTCCTACTTACAAATTTATCTTTTGTGCATAAACTTTGACAACTACTATTTTTTGTACAATTCTTTTGATACTGTACTTTAGTATTAACATTCTCGTTCACCTCATGGTACACCACGTGTACCATGGAGTTTTGACTTTCCTTATTTTGGCAATTTTTATCAATGTTTTTTAAATTGTCCGAATGATTCTCTACATTTTGTGCGTATTTTATAGCACATTCGTTACAAGGATAAACACCTTGATCGCTAGTTTGAGTCTCAGCGTCGACCATTAAAATACTCCTATGACATGTACATGTATCACAGTGTTTACCAAATATTCTTTCTTTTTCTCGATCTTCTAAAACTTTGGCCATTATTGCAGCCGAGACAATATCCACCGGCGGTTTCGATTCATCCGTGTCATCGTCGCTATGTTTATCAGCTGCAGACTTAGTTACATTATATACCATCGCCGTTGGAGGAAACGTTGAGATCGGTACTGTAATACTTTTCACATCAGGAGGTGTAGCATCATTAGAACGTTTCTTTTGTGCAATGTAAGTTCTAACTTTTGCTTGTACTTCGGATGGTAACTGAAAATAAAAAAACAATTTCCATATAAGTTTCATGTAGTACAGAGATTGTCTACTTGTATATACCTAACTTACAGCATCATATTTTTGACCAACAAAATTAGATGGTTTACATTGAAGAAGTTGTATTGCTAAATTAACATCGTTTCTGTACTTTTCCTGAAAATGAACACATGTTTCAGTTAGAACTCTGTCTCAAAATTACATTTTGATATTGAAAACATACATTATCTTGTGTCAAACGATGAATGGTGTAATTTGCATCTGCTAGTCTATGGGATAAAGTTGCAATATCCTTGGTAAATGCACCTTTTTCTGTTTCACATTTATCTACAATTCTTAATAATTTATCCTCAAGATTTTGATTTACTTTTTGAACACGTTTGTGTGCCTCGTGTAACCTTGAATATTTTTCTTGCCATATTATAAGCTCTTCTTTTAAAGAAGCTAATTCTCCATTTGGAAATTTATCAGCTTCGTTTAAAAATTGCGTCTCCATTGTTACAATGTGATTATCCCTTTCCAATATACGCTGCCGCAAATTTTCTATCTCTACATGCAAATGCATGTCCCCATGTTGTTGATCATTTTGATTGCAATTTATACACTTGCAACCACATTCCTGAAACATGTAGTCATAATCAATGGTTTCCTGGTACAACTATTGCTAACAAAATATTCCAAAGATTAATAGTCAATTGAATACTAAAGTGAAATTAATCTTATTTACAGTATATCTATTTTTTTTAATAACATTTAATTTATAAAAAATATGTGTGCTGTATTTGTTAATTTTTACTATAGTGCAAATTTTATTTACTGCTGTTATACATACCTTACATTTTTCAGCCATCATGCAGTACACAAATTATATTAAAAATATTAAAAAGATATTTACGAATGGAGAGACTTCGAAATTGGAGCCTCATAACCCTAATGTTCAGTTCGTACAGAAAGATGGACAGCTTTTACACGTTTCAACGTAATCTATTTTCTCATAACATTATCAGTCGAAATGTCAATCTGTGCAATAAAAGATGTTCCTATGGAGTTATTATTGTTCGAAGAAATATTATTACGATAAACTTTACGATGACAGATTGCAAGTTCTTTGTCGTCTGCCACACATTTAAGTCGAAGTAACTGAATCGTCAACGTTAAGACTGAGTCGCAGATTTTTTAGACAGTTGCTGAAATTACATTAAATTAATTTCACATTTTTCTTTAATGTGCAATAAATTTACACGAGGAAACAAATTATTACCAAATCAAAAGGAAAACTGGAAAATAAATTTTCAACAATGAGTTATCGTACTTAAATGGTATTATTCGTTCAATGGGATATCATACATATTTCGCGCAACACGGCTAACTTCAATAGGGTTCCCACCAGATAGTGTTCCACCACCATAAGTTTTTCACACCGCTAGTTGTATGTATACTCGGTAGACAAAAAGATGTGAACAAAATTAAGATACAGGACGAACATGAGCAGATGATAATTTGTGAGTTACATTCTCCAAACTAATAAAAACGCAAATTAGCAAATCCCAAAATTCTAAGTTGCCAAATTCCAAAATTCCCAAGTCCCCAAATTTCCAACTTCCCGATTTTCCAAATTTCCAAATTATCGAATGCCTAAGTTTCTAAATTTCTAAACCCAAATTTCCAAATCCATAAATTTGCAACTTCCTAAATTTTTAAATTATCAAATTTCCGAATCTCCGTACATTCGTGATCGTACCTAAGGAATATAGAAAATAAGAAATCGCTTGGTATATAAATTTAGTATCACAAAAATCGCAAACGTACATGCGTGTTGCTGTTGGTTACAAATCGTATTTGAACCAATGAAAGGTGACGTGCCTACAATGAACAAGAATTTATCCCATGATAAGTACGATCTCTTATTTGTACTGAACAAATAAGTACTGAATAATAAGTACTTGCGGTCGACCAATAAAGTCAGTTCGATAAAGATTACATTTTTTTATTGGATATCAATATGTATACATGTTTTTAACCAAATACACGCGGAAAAATAATAGCGCTCAATTTTGAATTTGAAAATTAAGTTTATGTTCTATCCCTTCTATACCATAAAAATTCAAATTCGCCCGCGAATATCGGAGGAAAAGTAAATTAAAAGAAATTGAATAAAGTTGATTTGCAGAAATATTTATTAAGTGTATATTGTACCCCATACATAATGTTTGTAATCATAAAATTGTTAATGATGTTAATACAACAATAATTGTAACAGTTCACAACATTTTTAATTTAATACTTGAGAAAGAAATATAATTAATTTTATAAAATCTAACTCCATTAGGAAAAGAAAAGAAAAAATGCATTAAATTATTCAAAACTAAAATGAAACATAAAATCATGAATTAACAGTAATGACTTACAGAAAACTTGCCATTCGGATAAATTTTTATTTTCGAAAGCAATACTTCTTGTAAGGATAAAAATTATATTCTCTCAACATACGGTAAATTTTTATACACGCGATCATGTTACATAGATTTATCTACACACTGATAACAATTAAACTTCTTAAAAGTACAAACCTAATTATTAATTTGCAATCAGTGATACAGTTTTATTATAATTTTTGTTTTAGTAGAGATATAAATTCTATACTGCCTTAAAATTTTGATTCGTAATTAGTTTATTAATTAGTAACTTCGTAAATTTTGATTATAGCGCTAAAAGTAATGAGGTCGTACAATTAATAATATATAAATATTTTGCACGAATGTGTAATATAGTTTTTATTGGATAACACGAAATAAAGTATTGAACAGATATATATTTAAAGTTATGAAAAAATGCGAAGATCAATATAGTTATAGAACAGGATTACAGTTATCATTGCATAGGTATACAAGAAGTATTCTTATAACATATGACACAGCAGTGGTAGAATATATGTATGTTTATATAGTGCCTTACCCTACAATCGAAATGATCCAAACATTAATGTCAATATCAAATCTGTTTGCTTTCAATGCATCGTTTTTACTCGATTGTAAAGTACAGTTTTACTTCATAAGAGAATGTACAATAATGAAGTATTAAAAATTCTTGTATGCATTGGCTGTACAAAAAGAAAAGGGAAAATTAAACAGAATACTTTAATGCTGATCAAGCCTCTATCGTGTTTAAAAACTATTCAAAGAATCTCAATTATCTTTCTTTTTAATGCCAAAGCACTATATTCACTTGTACATTTCAACATCTATCTATTTAGTATTTAAGAAGTTATGGATATAAAAAAATGTTGTTTATATAAAAAACATTATATTTTTTTGCCCAAAATGTATGTGATATTTTTTGTCACGAATGCGAATGTACATTAATACTACATATTTTATCACATGTTTATTTGAATATAGATTTCTTATAAAAAAATTGTTTCTGAACATTTTCATTATTGTATGGAGCATAAGGTTTTTATACATAAGGTTTTTATACTTGTTTTTTTTTATACATGAACACAATTAAAAAGTTTGGAACATTTCAAATGTTGAGCATCATATATATTAATAAAAGAATATGTCCGAATGCAACATTGCTTAAAACTACATATACATTATAATATCTATATTCATATAGAATTTCCACGTCTCTCATAACAACAAAATGACTCTTTCTGAATAAGTTTTAACAAATTGAACACAAAAAATCACCTACAGTAGAGCAAATTTCATGCGTATATATTAAACAATGATACTTGTGAAACATGAAAATTGCAGATGTTATACTACATGTTTGATTAAAAATTTGTCTAATACAGTCTGCTCATAATATTTATGTTAAATCTGATTATATGTTTAGAAATTCATCTAAACACACTAAGAATAGTAATAACAATATTCCAATTTTTATCAGAATTAACTAGACTCATACATTATGTAACAGATGGTAACACCTATGCTATTCAGTTTAATTTTTTTAGTTTACTATCAATTTAATAAGTGCTTTAAAATATCAATGAAAAATTCTTAAAATAGCTCAATTGTATAAATTATGTAGCAATAAAATATGCTATATATTATTATTAATGTTTTCTGTTAAATGAATTTTCTGCACCAATGAATTAACAATATACTTGTACAATCATAATTCTTAAAAGTAATTTTCACATTACAACTTACATGTATGTGTAAGGTGAAAATTACTTTTATGAATAACCCTATGTTACAATATAAATGGAAAAAAAATTGCACATTTTATGCATTAATGATATTAAAATGCTTAAATATGTGTGACAGGTTCAAAAACCAAACAATGTAAAATATTTAAATATAAACAAGACTTAAATGTTATCACATATATTTGTACACATCTGTTTGAACATAATCAAAACTGAAAAATAAAATATGAAATTACTTAAAGAATTAACTATTGTAATACTCAGAACACTGCATATAAAGTAATTCATATTACTTGGTTTTTGAGTCCTTCAGACATAGAAAATTTCCAAATAAAAACAAAGACATTTATTTATATTGCTAACAAAGCAAGAAGAAGTTAAGTAGATATAAGTTACTATGGTTTGATAAATTGTCTACAATATACAAGATTCAATGTACATGACAGCATCAGCATGATAGAATTAAAGTTTCAACTGCATTAAGCTACAGACCTACTAACATCAATGATGTATATTCTTAAATGCTAAGATTTATAAATTTTACTTAAAAACATAAGCTCAATTTTTTTCATCACTTTGAGCATAATCGAAATAAAAAATTTGTAACCACACATTAATCTTGAAATTCATGCGTTCGTTAATAATCTTCTAATATAACTGATTATTAATAGAATCTCAGAGGCAGTATGTTTACATAAAAAGTAAAGTATGCTTCTTGAAGAAAACAGCATAAATTTTTTACACCACAAGCGTGTGAAGTAAATGAGATATCATTTCTCTATCCATTAACGTAATATAATATACACAATAAACGATAAAGTTATTGATTTAATCTTGTCAAATATTATTCTCGAATTATGTTACCAGAATTTCAAAGTTCACGCGGTTTATCGATACTGTTATAGAGCACATCTCAACAATGTTGATAGATTATACATATGTATAAATTCTTCACTTCTTTCTCTCTGCACTGAAACAATATTAAATACTAAAGTAAACTTTGAAGCTCAAGTCAGCATAAATGTACTATATATATACACGTTAAAGAAAAAGTCCTTTGAATCTTTTTCTTTCCATACTACATGACAGAATTTTATATATGCAATATTTATTAATTGAAATCGCCTATATAAGGCATTAAAATTTATTACATACAATTTATTGAGGAATTGTATCCAATCTTTTAAACCTGCTTAAAATCAATACTGCTCCCTCTTGAAATATCTATGATTTATTTTTTACTAAATCCTTTTCTGAAGGATTAATTAAAGAAAGTGTCACAAGTGATATGACATTTTGTATGTCTTACACATCAATGACTTAACTCATTCTAATTAAATTCTCACTAATCTAATATTTTACAAGCAACCTTGCATCCGGAATTAAACATCTATCATCCAATTAATTATTTATATATAACATGTAATAATGCAACAGTTCTTCGTCATAAAAAATCGTAAGCCTTAGTCGTAATTCGAACAAGGTCATTTGTAATTACAGAATGAATAATTTTCGTCACTGAATCGTTAATAAACCTGTTCCTAATATAATGATCATATTCAACATTGTTAAATATATAACATAAGTAATGAGAGTAATAATAATAATAATAATAATATTTCTTGGCATTAGTATAAATGTCATGTACCTTTAAATTGAAATATAAAATTTCTTATTAGTAAAACAATTTTATAATTTTTTTTTTTTATAAAAAGGAACAGGTTTTTTAACTACTTTCATAAGAAGGGACTGTTTACACTTTAAGAGCAGCTTTGGGAGACCAATGATGGAAACGGGCAGGTCCTGTAGGGTAAGAGGGAGGATGAATCCACTTATTTCCTCTATGGCCCATAAATGGAGGTGGAGATGGACCACCCAAAAAATGGGGGGGCATAATATTATACCATGGCTGACTTATTGGATGTGGACCATAACCCATACTGAAGGAGTGACCAAACCAGGAACGATTTCTATTAAGATGTAGCCTCGGACTGTTCAAATTACGTTTCCTACCTGTACCGGTATTGCTATGCTGTTGATTTTGATTAGCAGAGCTTAGTGGTTTTGATTTTTGGTGCTGTTCTGTGTTAGCAGTCAAAGGGGATTTCTGTAAAAAGAAATTAAAAAATTTACCATACCTGACTCATATCATATCTCAACACTAAGCAATAAGATATTAAATACAAATTAAGCATATACTATCTTATATAAATATGTCTATAGTAAAATATATAACCTGTATCTTAGTCTGCCCCTCAGATTGTTTATTTTCTTTTTCATCATTGCTTCCATGGAAAATTGGTACAGTGTTTTCTTTATCATCAAATGATGCTAATGTACAATATGATCCCTTGCTTTCTCCAAATCGACAACAAACTTCATTAGGATCAACCCAAAGTGTTAATTCTACAGGTAATGAGAGGTCTTCGTATTTAACTCCGGCAGCATTGGCAGCACTCTCCAAAGTTGCATCCCTCCGATTATGACCATTTACACGAATACAACGATAACCTTGACCTTTGAATGGCTTGTCAGGAAACCAATGATTTTTAAAACGTTCAGTTAACAATTCTACCAAACGTCGTTTGAAGCACTCCAATTGATCAGGACTAAATTTTTCGTTTTTTTCTATCAGCTGTACTAAGAATAGTACTGCTGCAGTGATCTCGTTGCGCATGATGTCTCTGTCGTATACCAAGTTTACAATTTGCAAATGAAATCCTCCTGTGATGCCTTGTTACAATATTCTTGAAAACTAAAGTACCATTCGATAAAGCCAATGTGGAGCACATAGAGCCCTTCTGCACCGCAGCAATACTTAAATTTTGTATGATCTATGATGTTTGTTTTTTGTGTTTGTGGTTTTAGAAATTAACTTCCTTTACACTATCTTGTTCTTTCTTTGGTATACACAATTTCTTCCAGCAATCTTTATTATTATATCTGAAAATATACAAAAAATTTATTAATCACAATTCATTGAGTTTAAAACATTTTTTAAGTTTATGATCACTAAAACATTTTTATAAAATTATTAATTGCACAGCACAGTCCCTAAATAAACTATTTGTATTTACAAGGAATAACTGTTTGTTTATTTGTGTCCAGATGAGCCTTGTTTATTTGTTTCTTTAATGCTCAAATTGGAGAAGATATTGAAACAGACATATTTAGATTGTATCATATATACATGACTTGTTGCATTCTATTATTAATATATCTGTACATACACAAAATGATTGATTTCGTTTCACAGTGGAACTGCATAACAATATGTTATGGATATTAATTAGGTTATAAACCATAATAACGCAGGTTAGGAGATTCGTTTAAAGAAACAACAACATAGAAGATTTAAATTTCAATTACGACAACCAGTACTCAGAAACAGAGCAAGTGGTATTATCGTAAAATACATTAAGTTTCAAGAAACTATTACTTTCAAATAATGAGCACAACGAATTATGCCAGCTCATTCTTGTCGTACCAGGTCGTGCCGTGAGCGATTGTTCCTGAAATACCACAACTCGCGATCTTGATGATTATTTATTTATCATGATATTCTGCTACCATCGCAACTATACTTTTGTTCAATATACTTAAAAATTTAATACTAATATTAAATTGACCTTACGGATCAGTGACGAAAATTCCGTGTTTCTGGTGAAACTACTACGTCTTCTCTCTCTTTAAATAAACGTACTCGACCCAACACGTGTTACGTTGCATCAATGTCCATGAAGTATGTACAAAAATATAGATCCTCGACAGTCGTCACTTTTATTTCATATCTCATAGATAAAAAAAGGCAATTTATTATAAAGTAACTTGAAGTGGCACTGATAAAGAACAACTTTTTGCTACTTTAGCATGAAAGAACATTAAATATTTTATATTCAAGATACATATGTAATATATATATTAAAACTCAATCAACTTTATAATTGTCAAATTCCAAAATTATACAATTTTAATTTTTAAACAGTATCATTGTTCGCGCGCAACAAACACAGCACTTTATAAATATTAATTACATGAAGTATTATAGACTAAGTGTCAAGTTTTATAACGATTCAACACGTAACAGTATAATTCTTGGTTATACAGTGCGAGGCGATATAGTACGTAATTATACAATGCGCAATAAACTCTATTGATAGTATAGAACATTGGTGATATTATGTTTATAATGCGTAGCTACACTGTGCGTGGTAGTATAACATGTAATAATATAACGTGTGGGCAATATAACGCGAGTTGACCAGGCGCGGGTAATACAATGGGTGGTGTTACAAGGGTTAAATTATATAACAAGTATCAACCTAATACGTAATTATATATATATAATTATATATATTGCAATATATATGGCAATATAACAAGAATCTAGTGTTGATGTCTTTAATAATTACATTCTCCCTTGAATCCTACACATTCTAGCAGCTGTTCTGCTTTTAAGAATAACTTTCTCTCAAAGAAAGTTTAACTCTTGATCATTAATATGAAATACAATTGAGAGTTTAAAAATGTATTAATGAGTATTAATTGTAAACTACAAGAAAACTCTCGAATTATTCTAATTAATTTATTAAAAATGAACTCATTCTTCATGTCTCATCTCAATAATATTGTATTGCAAATGATTTACAACGTTTACAGCGCCCTCACACATAAACAGTACAAACGCGTGTATAAAGCCAGTTTGCAAAAACTTGCTATTTTGTAGTAATGTTTTTGATACGTAATTAGTCTTAATAATACCGATTAAAAACAGAGTAGTTAAACAATTGCAACTATATTAAAGTGGATAAAATGATCAATATGAATAGAAGTTCTCCAAACATTTTAATAACAGGTAAATATGAATAAAATATGGTATTCTTTAATAGATTGATAGTGATAATTACAGTTTTTCAAATTAACTATTTTCAAATAATATTAACAAAACAATAATAAAAATCTTCGATGATAGGTACACCTGGAGTCGGAAAAAGTTTAATGTCACGTATTTTATCTGAAAAAACAGAATTAACCTGGATTGATGTTAGTAAATTTGCTATTGAAAAAGAATGTTTAGAAGAATATGATGAAATATATCAGTGTCCCATTTTAGATGAAGATAAGGTAATTGTTTTCATTATGATTTAATTTAAATTTTCATTAATTAATGAATGATATAATCTTGAATTGTAGTTGCTAGATCAAATGGAAGATCTTATGTGTGAAGGTGGGAAGATTGTTGATTATCATGGAGCTGATTTCTTTCCAGAAAGATGGTTTGACATTGTATTTGTACTCAGAACCGACAATAAAATATTATATGATCGATTGAGGGATCGAGGTTATACAGGGAAGAAACTAGAAGATAATATAGACTGTGAAATATTTCAAACTATTCTCGAAGAAGCCAGGTCAGCATATAGGGAAGAGATAGTCCATGAACTAACAAGTAATAATTTAAATCAAATTACTGAAAATGTAAATAAAATATGCCAATGGATTGAACAATGGAAAATAGATAATCAGCAAGAGTAATTTTGTTTCTTTTTTTGTTTTAAAATGTTTTTGTTTTGTGTGTTTGTTATTTAAAATTTACTTGAACAGCAACACAGTGATATTATTCATAAAAGATGCAATTAAACGTTATTATTAAGGAGTTAATTACTAAGAAGTTTAAAATTAGTATGTGATTTAAACACATAAGTTTTTAGGTAATAAATATTATAATGTACTTTTTACATTAAAATATACATTTATATGTTAAAATTCACATATACTAATATAAATATTTTATATATTGTTAAAGGTTATTCTATTATTCCTAAATCAAGTTTAAGTTTTTTTAATCTGTTATTTATACTATAGTAGTATTTCATTTGTATAAGGACTGTTTCTGCTTTCTTAATATCTTCGTTACGAAACGCATCTGCTACATCCCTACATAAAAAATATTTTTCATAATTTATGCAAAGCTAAAGGACATTATAGTTTCATTCAACAAATGGAATATTACATTGTTAAATTACTTAGTATCCTTTCATTCTCCTGCATTAATTTTCTTATTTTTTCTTTGTCCTTAGCTGCCTCGTCTATTTCTTCATTTTTCTCCATAATCTCCATTAAAAATTCTGCATTTATACTATCTGTCTCTTCTGATATTATTATATTGTTTAGCTTTAACATGTATAATCCTCTTTTTAGTGGATGGGACAGTGTGGTATAAGCATTATTTACCAATGATGAAAAATATTCAGAAATTTCTTTCTCCTTCTGTAGTGATCACAACAAATATATTTGTAAATTGATTAATGATGTTATAATTTGTAATGCTTACCCCAGATTTTGTACTAAATTTATCAGGATGTAATAATTTTTGAAGCTGTTTGTACTTATTTTGAATTTCTGTTAATGTTACATCATAACTTTTTGGAATGCCCATTATATCGAAATAAGTCAAATTTTCAGGTGGTTCTTGCAAAGCCTTGCACTTTGAACAAAACAACTCAGATTTGAACATAAAATTACAATTCCAACATTTTAATGGACTGTCACTAGAATATCGTGATGTATTTGTCAAAATTGGTACAGGAAAATAATCCTTATTTACATAATAACAATATAATTTTCGTTTTTGTTTTATAAACCTTAAAGAAGATATATTATTTGTTTTTGTAAGATTAAAAAACACTCTTCTCAAATACATGTTTTTAATATGATTGTCATAACCTATTTATTTAACCTTCAGGTTTATGATTTTTAGGTAGTAACAAGAAATACAAAAGTTAAAAATTTATTACACTCGCGACAAAATTATTAGTTTCATTTAAATGAAAACTTCAGTAGCAAAACACGCGAATATTTTTTAAAAACAACAAGAATTTAGTTAGCATACGACAGTGATAATTCGTGATTGATTACTACTTTAATGAAGTAGTTTGTTCAGAAATTTATAGTTAGCATAATTTAAAATTAGTGGTTAAAAATATAACCATCAATGACATATTGGAAATGTCATTCATTCGGCATATACAGTGCAAATCTGGCTTTACTACGAAAAGTGGTAGGCAAAGGGATTCCCACACCAACGAGAGCACCCACACTGGCATGCATTACAAATAACTTATAAGAATTAAGAGATAATTGTAAATTATAAATGCTTTTTAATACTAATTACAATTTTTTGAACACAGGTTCGTTACATTAACAATTTTATCCTTTTTGCTATTACAAATAGCAAAAAATCCCATACATACGTCGGTAATTGTTGCTGAATAATCGATAAGTACGATTTTCTAAAAAGTTCAACAAGAGCATGTGGAAATATAAATTTTAAGAAATATGTGATAATGAGACTTCCAAGATACTTTCGAATTTATTTAATTAAAAATTTTACAACACATTATTTATGTTTTGTTACAAATTGAATAATTTTTTTACTGAAGAATTTATTAAAAAAAATTTTGTTTGGGGTAGTTTTTGGTTGAGGCGGCAATATTGAATACTGTTAAACTACAATATGTAAGCGGACTAATGATCACAGACAACCATCAGAGAACGCCACTTGTTTAATCCAAAATATAAAACGTAAGATAAGTTTATTCATGTAGGTTTCTTAAAATAATTTAATTGTTATTCTTAAATATACCTTTACTTTACATTCTTACAGACTTATTACAGAGTTATATCTTTGTACAATTTATTATTATACTAAAAATTCTTGGTGCACCTGAGACGGTTTTGTGTATTGGTCGCGTGTCATGAGAATTTGTGTGGTGATTCAAGATGGAAGACGGTGACAATAAAACGGACGTTGGTCAGGATAAAGAGAAAAAGTCGTACGCCGGAATACCGGAGGCCGATTTTGTAGTAAGTACTTTATTGCCAAATAAAATTCGTATACTACATTATCGTAAAATTGTTATTGATGCATAATCAATATATATTAAAAGCGTATTTTGTTACCATGAATATTTTTACGTGGAAGTAATACTCATGGCTTCCGATAAAAACTATTAAAAGTAAAAAAAATCGTCAGTATTTTTCGTATTTATTTATAATTCTTCCAAACGATCCTTTCTATTATATTTATTTATTTATTTATTTATCTTAACATGTAAAATTATTTTTACCTTGTTTAACTTCTTTTTAACTAGACGAACCTTATATGGTCACAAAAGAAAACAGGCATATATAAATTCGCACGTTTATTTAAATTCATACAAGTTTTTTTTACGTAGGACGATGTCGACGCGTTTATGGCGAAACCTGAAAATGAATCAACGGACAAAGTACTTCAAATGTTGGATGAAAACCATGGCAAATATAAGTTCATAGAATATAACTTGGTGAGTAAGAGGAGAAGACTGAAAGCACAAATTCCGGATTTAGAAAGATCATTGGAAATGATTAAGAAATTACAACAAGAAAAAGACAACAGCAGAGAACTGGAAACTCAATTCCTTTTATCGGAACAAGTTTATGCAAAAGCTGTTATTCCACCAACCGATAAAGTATGTTTATGGTTAGGGGCAAATGTTATGTTAGAATATACTCTGGACGATGCACAAGAAATGTTAACAAAAAACATTGAAGCTGCAAAGAGAAACTTAGGCTATGTAGAACATGATTTGGACTTCGTCAGAGATCAATTTACAACAACTGAAGTAAACATGGCACGCATTTATAATTGGGAAGTGAAACGCAGACAAGCTGCTAAACCAACATAAAAGCTGTTTTTTTTAATAAATATAATTTGCATGCAATGATTGCCTAAAACCTAAGGGGTAATTATATAAATGTTACAACAAATATTATGTAAATTTATATAGTTTAATACTGATTGTATAATTTTATAATTTTTTCAGGTTACTCACACTGTTAAAAGCAAAGAGCCTGTGAATAAAAAAAAGTGTCATCTGATAATGTCAAAGGAATAAAGGACTCAAACACGTTTAGGTTATAAGCTAGATACACCAATATTTATGTATATTGCCACAAATACATCTGAATTCTAACTTAATATGTTGTTTTATGTACCTACAATAGGATTTCTTATCAGATTTATTATATTAACCTTAGTTGTTTTAAGTTTGATATTTTTTGCAAAATAAAAAAGATATACACTATTTGTATAAAAAAAATAATACATTTGTTATTAGAAATATCACATCAAACAAAATTTGATTTCAGCTTTACTTTCTAAATTATATATCCTGCATTTTATACTTTAATTACAAACTATAGTCTATGTTTGTTAACATACTCAATTTTGTTAGAAAAGAGAAACAAAGATGGAAAATGTCACTTATACTTTTGTAAACATGATTAAGAAATAGACTTATAATTAATGGAATTTGCAGAATTAAACTTAATTTATCTTATGATCTATATCCTTTTAAAAAGTGATCTGCTATATCTATTGTAAGGCACGTAGTTGGTCTGACTTTCTACGAAAGTCAGTGTCCAGCATAGACTAGTATGGTAGTATAATTTAAAATTTTGCTGTGTTAATTACTCCGCACCTTCGGTCGATTCATATTTTACCAGTTTTTCCTTTAACATAATAATTTGAGCTTTAGCTTCTTCCAATTCTTTTTTTAATGTTTCCATTTCAATATCAACTTCGGTAAGTCCTCCTAAATTCTGACGGATATATCTATATTTTTATTAAGGAAATACTTGATTGAAACAAAGGTGAAAATTACTATTGATTTTAAGATGATTGCATGAGAAAATGATATATATACCTACTAACCCTTCAGAAGTAGAATCAATACATTGCACTGTTGCGAAATCTCAATTAATGGCTAGTTTTTGTTACAAGCTATATTCAATACTTTTTAACTAACCAACCAAATAAGAAAATTAAATTCTGCACTGTACTGAAGGGTCAATTAAATATTATCGAAAGGATACTCTAATGCATCTTCAGGTTTTTCAGGTTCTTCGTACAAAGACACAAGTACCTTTGTAAGAGCATCCATAACCCCTGCTCTTTCGAGGTATTTTCGAAATTCTTCTCTTTTCGAATCTGGTGGCTAAACAAATATAAACAGTATAAATGAATTCTTAAGTACATGATAATGAAGCACTTATATTACATATTTATAGATAAAATTAATATATTTGTAAATTAAATATGAATTAAACTGTATAAAATCTCTCTTAGTAATTTATTAGTAGTTAGTAAGATATATCATTATCAAAAATCGTTACCGAAAGTCATTAATTGCATTATCAAAATTAATTATATTGAAAAATATTATGCAAAATATATATATGTTACCTTAAAGTTTGACATTTTTATCACAGAATTATACAATTACTTTGCAACAATTCTTTAAGAATATTACTTTATCAAATAATTTCGTGAAATTGCGGTAACATGTGTTGCACGACAGGATGGAGCAGAAAGCAATAACAACGCTCGATTAGAACAAAAGCCACATGATATACGTGATTTTCAAAACAATGTATACTTGAAAAAGAATGTTAACGGAGAAAAGAAGGTATTTACCATTCTGAGAAGTGAATAGGGTGTGTAATAATGAAGGAAACTATTTCCTTTCTTTCACCTTGCCTCACCAGGACTCTATTTACGAAATTTGTGTACTACTCAATAGTAAACTTCGAATGTCACAATAGTTTATTTCGATTGATATCACAAAGTCAAAAAAGTATCCCGCCTCACTCTATAGATAATATGATTCGAAAATTTCATGTGTCACAATAACGTTTAAATAAAATAATCTATAATACAAAAAATATTAGAGAGTTTTAAATAGTTGTTAAATATTTTTAACGAATCTAAAACCTTGAAATATTAATTTTGTCGACAAAGACTTAGTTGAAATAGACTATAGCTTTCAATACCATCGGTAGGTATGCACTAAACATGTCAAGTTATCAAAATGCCAAAATGGCGAGGTAGTGTCTGTAGCGTATTTCTTTTACGGTATTTATAATACAAGATTTAGTATATATACATGTTTGACGTTTTGTAAAAAATATACTATAATGTATCTGGTAAAGAGAGACATTTTTTTAAACGTAGTATTGACTGGTGCTATTGGTGTTTGTTCGTTCATAGGAGATCAAGGTTTGAAACACGGGAAGACAGTTGTAATACGCGCGATTTCTGACAATGTTACTCACGCAATTGTCGGTGGTCTTACGTGGACTGTAATTTTAAACTTGTCAAAATTGTCTCTTATTCACAATCTAAAGAGTATCTTCTGCTGTTTTTGTTTGTCGTCTTTTATCGATGTAGATCACTTTATCGCAGCATGTAGTTGGAAGATACATGTAAGCTATATTATAATGTTCTATCTCAATAATCAACAGTTTATTAATGTTACTTGTTTTTTTTTTACAGGATGCAACACACTTGCAGAAACGGCCATTTCTACATTGCACCACTGTTCCACTAATGTTGTGGTCCATATTCAATTTTTATTCAAGCATTTACAATCGGCCAAAATTTAGCTATTATTCATGGATTATATTGGCAAGTTTTTTGAGTCATCATATACGGGATGCTACAAGGAGAGGTTTATGGTTCTGTCCTATTGGTTCTACACAGCCCATTCCATATTATTTGTATTTAATCATGAGCATGATACTTCCTCATGTGCTACAGTGGCTTATGATCTCCTCTGCGCATGAATCTAAGACTTACATTAATGCAACGCTAATTAATGTTGTGTAAATGATTTAAG
The DNA here is from genome assembly GCA_947623535.1 of Coelioxys conoideus. NCBI lineage: Eukaryota > Metazoa > Arthropoda > Insecta > Hymenoptera > Megachilidae > Coelioxys > Coelioxys conoideus. Next base: position 11,773,995 of record OX392457.1, on the reverse strand, counting down.
AATATTTACCAATTGTATATATAATAGATGTACATACAAATAACCATATTACACTTGTGTAACAAAAGGGAGACAATTAGGGAGAGTATATTTTCCAGAAGAAGCAAAATTATATTGTTATTATTTTCATAATGAACTACATTTATAAAACATAGCTCAATATTATATAAATAAAGAGTGCAATGACTACTCTTTAATGGTCAAATTCTAAAGACAAATAAAGTCTTTATAATTGGTTGATGAGTACTACTGCAACATTTTCAAACGGATAATTTGAAAATCATGTTTGTTCGAGTTGCATTGGTTTTGTTGTAAGTGTGCAATATAATACTATTTTTACTGATATACTGTATATATATTCTGTAATCTACACATTTTTAATGCAGTTTATTATTATTGATGGTTTATGTGATAAATCATGGAGAAGATTTGAGATGTATAAATTGATATAATATATTTAAAATAAAACTGTTTTAAGTTTCTTATTCAACATGTTGACTGCCTTTTTCAAGGTATTGAAAATTTCCTGTAAGTTTCCCTATTTGATACATTCCATTTGCACCTATCGCACTTAAGTACTCATCATCGAGTCAAGTCAAAGACACGGTTTCTTAATAAAAAACACGATACTCCGGCACGTAGAGTTTGCGTAACTGAAAGATGCCAGTTGCGTCCACGTTGTTTACATAGTTGTTGCCAAAGACAGCTGTGTTCAGTGGATGATGATTGCTCACGCGAGGCGGTCTTTGTTGGTCGTGTCTGCAGGTCAGGCTGGTGTTCGATTCTAGTTAAAATATCGAATAATACCCACGTGAGTATACGTACTAGTTAAAAGAGTGTGATCTCGGTTAGTGGGCGCGGAGGACGCGGTACCCTTACAAGAAGTCAACCGCTCACACACACGTGTGTTCGCATACACCTTGCACAGTCTGGAGGGGTTTATCAGCATTCAGTATTGCTTTGCTGGCACTGTTACACACTTTACTTCACTCTCGTCTGGGTGTAACATTAGTGTTCATTTATCTATCCAGCTATTCCGTTCAAAAACCATGTGAGTTACCAGGCAGCTTATACATTCGGGAAACGGTTAATCCTGCAGCCGGAAGTCATTATAATTATCCCGCTAGATCTTTATTGTTTCTACGGTGTTGTAGTTCGAATCTACACTCGAGGAGTTTATTTATTCCTCCCAGTAATTTGTTCCGATTAAAAATTTGTGTTTAACGAGTGACCAGTGATGAGACAAGTTACGGATCCATCGAACTGTTCGATTTTCAACGCCGTGCTGAAATAAATTTTATAGCACAGGAGGTTTACAATGCCACCAGATTTTCGCAGATATCACCACGGCTACGATAACGCGCTGATACCGATATCTTGATTGTATACGCCAGTTGAGTATTGTCTCCAGGGAGGTCTCGTGCCGCTTTTAACTTCGCTGTTATATTTACCATGGTGAGTACATGTTCGACTCTGTTCTTTTTTTTTCTGATACCTCGTAGTCGCACCAGTAAATACACTTTTGTGGATAGACAGTTTTGTCAGAGCACAATACACCAAGGTCGTCCGATGATGATCGAATTGAACGATCGTGCTCGTTTACCGACACGCAACACAACGGTAACTTTATGATTCGCGTTACATCTTCTTTCCAAATATAATTAATCAATTCGTACGGTCTCGATCGTTACACTCTCCGAACCGTACTCGTGTTGGCGCTTTTGCAAGTAACGAGGTTAATCATAGACGTGGAATAAAGTTTGTTTTGTAACGCTAATTACGAGCTGCTCGAATGGTGGCTGTCTATTAGAGATGCAACTATTTGCCTTCAAGGTTGGTTTGTCGCAAGAAGAATTACTATGCGATGAAAGCGATTCGCGCCATGCATATGCGATCCCATACTATTCTTGGAAAGAATCGGATGTACCCGATTATATCATTATATTCTCTTCTCGTTTCGGGAGTCAACCGTGTTCATTTTGCCACTGTAATTATTGCTAACAGTGTTGAACTAAGTTGTGACCAAAGCGATGTACCCTAATAGTGATTTGGCACCGGGGAAATGGGAGCACAGAAATTTTATTTTATGCGAATGATATTTTCTCAAGTTCCAAAGTCTTAAAATTTAAAAACACCAAAATTATTTTTCAACATGATATACATATAAATTTAAGCACTTGATCAATTTTTTTAAGATCGACTCTTACCTAGAAATTTTCTTTCAGTTAATAAAATAGCTTCAATTGCTATAGTAAATGTACCAATTCATTACTTTCCCCCTCTCTTTATTTTCTTACTACACTCTATTTTGTCATTAAAGATCTGTTATTAAATTAGTTGTCCCATTTTATTCTATCACACCATCGATCATTCTTACGTTTTTTCACATAGAAAATGTACCAAATAAATTTTATTATTTTTTTAGAAATGAAGATTTTTTAAATGGCTGTCAGAAATGAAGATTTATTTTCATAAACTTAATGCTTCGAAGTAAAAATTTTTATTCCAATAAAAATTTCGGCCAAAAATTGTCTGACTTATCTGAGATGTTGACTCATGATGAAACGAATCGATATGAACGTACTTATACTTCCTGTTTTCCGTTTAGTATTATTTATTGGCTTTCATGACATGTTGACATCCGATGCGTTAAACTCCGGTTGCGAAACGCCGGTTCGAGGAAGTGTAAAGCAACAGTGCGTAGCAAAGATTGTTTAACATTCTTGTGTTCTTATTTCTTGTTTCTTTTCCACATATTTAACGCGCGGTTTGCCGTGGAGGTCACCAGAAAACATCGCATTTTAGGTACTTGGATAACTGAAACTCGAATCAAGGAAGCGAATTTTTGACGTAACTAAGATTACAGTAACATTCTGTAACGGTAAACTGAAATATTGTATCGCGAAAACTGATTTTGAATATTCCATAATAATCATTGATATTTCTTATTATCGTGTGCTGTGTACACGTGGCTATTTTTATCGTGGCAAAGGATCTGTTAACACTTTAACGTCTGGGAATCTATTTATAGACTTTTTGATGCTAGCGATTATTATAGAGGTTGCTAAAATGGGGAGCCTTGACCCAATGATTGGTGGAAACTGACTGTTTAATAAATGACATTAAATATTAAAATTGTTGAACTCCGGAATTTTTTAATTTTGAAACTTTTAAGCTCTGAGACTTTGGGCTTGAAATTTCGCCATTTTGAACTTTTGGTAACTTGAAATGTTAGGTTAGGTTAGCATTTGGAACATGAGAATTTTTGAAATGTAGGACTACGAAATGTTTGGGTTTTGAAACTTTTGAGGTTTAAGAGTTCGAAATGCTTGAACTTGGATTTTGAGATTTTGAAAATTCGTAACCTTGGGTCTTAAGGATTTTAGAACTTGGAACTTTAGAATTTTACAACTTCGAGAAATCATTAATTACATTTGAATGGGTTACGAGGAATGACCGCTTTCGGAAGTGGAGCTCATAAAAGTTTTGTAAGCCCAGTAGTATCGAGTAAAAACCAGGTGCCTCTATTTGATGCTGATCAACTCGAAGTAGAACATGATAACGTAGATTACTGTCCCAATTTTTACTTATCATTAAGTCCCAGAATGATTGTGCACATTAGCACATTTTTCTCGTGGAAAATTCTTGAAATCTATGATTCATAATACTGACGAATCTAACGAACGATAAGTTTCCAAATGTAAATACTCGTATCTCGTTAAGTGCATCATTGACAGCGTTATTTAACCCTTTAAGTGCTGAAAATGTATTTATAAAGATAAACATAGTATATGCGTCTTGGTAGTGCTGGCACTATTACTGAGTCGAATATTCTGAATGCTGTATTCATAGTTTAGTTGTCTTGGACGGAAATTCGTCAACTTCTGATTAACATTAGGACAATCGACGTTCGGCGCATACCCAAAAATAAAATTCATAATCATTCTTTTACTTCGATAGAAACACCTTGATGTATTCAACTGCCAATTCTTCTCTCAACATTGTATGCAGTTTTATAGATTTTAGGCTTCAGGGGAATTATTTGATTTCAGTAAACTATGTACTCGAAAAAGAAAATAATAAAACATCTTTAGATGTGTAAAAATGTCTAAATTTGAAACTTGCAAATTTTGTTTGATAATATTGTTAAATGTAAAAAATTTCGAAATGTTTGTATTTCATATAATATTCTGTATTCGTACTCATTCGATGAGTTTTTATTTGGCTATTTTTTGGAAAAGTAATTTACAACAGAATAGCGGTTGCAGGAAGTTAAAACAGCAATTTTTTAGTTCGTTGTTTGTTTAAAAACAAGTGCTAAGTAAAACGTGTAAAGTTCCGAGCAAAAACTATACTTCTATCTCTGAAACAATATTTCCAATCGTAATCGATGTAGTAACTATTAAGATATTTTCGTGTATACACATTTCAAAGATAAGACTATGCGAAAACCTCATTTAACATTATCTTGAATACTACAAAACGCGTTTCGAATCGAAAACGTCAAGGCACATATTTAACGAATAGTAAAATCAAAAAATCAAAAATCTGTTAATTACTAAATGTCCTCTTAATAATTTCTATAATTCAATTTCTTCTCGTCGATTTTAATTGTTCCAATTCAATGACCTAATACATGTTCAATGACCTAAACATATAAATAAATAGTACTTGTCGCAAACACTTAACCCTTTGCACTCGATAGGTGACTCGCACTCACCACTTCGTTTAATATAGTAATTTGGAATAGGTATTTTTTTATTAAATCTGTACCATTGCACATATGATATATAAACATAATGAAACAGTATAATAGTGGCAATTAATAATAGAGAGAGAATAACTTCAAAAGAATTCAACAAACTTTTTGGTTAAAAAGTTTTAGAGTTGCTATCTGCTACCAATAAAAATACCTTCGAGTGCAAAGGGTTAAATGTTTGAAACCACCCATAAAATAATTATCAACAAAGAAACACTATAAATTGTCTATTACATTTTGACACAAACGTAATTATGCAATTTTTCAGGAAACCGACGACTTGCTGTTGTATTTCGCTATAGCGGGCGGCGTGACAGCCGGTGCTCTCGTGTTGCTCTTCATTTTAGTGTGCATACTGTTTGTCAAATTGAATCGATTAAGCGCAGACGGGTGAGTAATGTTCCTCCGAAAAGATAAAAGCTTCTCACGACTGCATGCAAATTACCGTTCCTAATCCTTGCTTTCGAAATTGTGATGTGTACTGATCGCTAACACCGTTGGGCCTCGCTTGAATATCAATGATAAGAACTCGCAGCACAGACAGTGGCTTCTAGTACGAATTTTCCTCGAAAAGAAAACACGCATTTAACATGTTTTGACGAGATTTCTGATTAAAATCATGGGCATTAGTGGCATAGCTGGCGTTTCGTTCTGTTGGGACGTGCCACGTTCTCGACGGGCTAGGAATCCGAATAAGTCACGTAAGATTTACATTCTAAACGAGCAAATGCGATTGTCGAAATCACGATTTCGCGGAGCACGCGCGGCTTAAATTAAAAAACACATACACATATTTATCAAAAGCATTTCTATTAATTCGTGACTCACCGCACTGATATCGTATCTTCGCTACTCGCGACGCGATTGTTCGACTTATCTCGATTCAGAAATGCGAACCGGGCATTGGAATAAAGAGAAGCTTGCACGCGATCATTATCTCTCTTTTTTTTTATAATTATTTTTTATTTTTATACTTTTCGATCCTTTGCAATTCGATTCGATTCAAAATATCTCGGTAGCTATAGCTCTCGTTATATTGCTTTAACCGGAACCGCTGTAATTGGCGATATATTGAGTCGATCAAAAAATCTTATTTGATAATACAGCGATTTATGTGGATTTCTACAATGTGGTATGCATGCAAATCCGTGCGAAGCCGGCAATATAACAAGAGTGTATCGTAGCACATTATAGTTTAGATTATAATAATTTATTTCGTTGTTTGCACCTTTTGTCACTTAACGAAATGTATAATATTCCTGAATTATTCTTTCTTTGTTTCTTTTGCACAACTTGTGATACTCATTAATTTTTCAATTTTTTTCACACATGAATTCTGTTTGCGATACTTTTGAACAATCCTGTAATATTTTATTATATATATTTATTTACTTATTTTCTTTTATTATATATATATTTTTTTTTAATTTTATATATATACTTCTTATTTTATTATTATTATTATTTATACATATATATATATGTATAAAATAAAAAAGCAAATATGTATATCAAATAAAATATTAAAATATTTATATATACGTATATAGGATATTTTATTATACATATAAGGTATAGAATGTTAACGACGTTGGAAAATAAAAATTTTATTTAGAGAGAAATTGCGAAGAATCGAAAAACTTCGTGCCGAAAATGACTAATTCTGATTTAGTTTTAAGATTGCTTCTATATTAACATTGTCTGCTTTTAGCAAGAACGTTACTAAGTCGATGAAATTATTCAGGTCCAATCAACTGAATAGACAAACGAGTATGATGGCAGACTTTTGTTACACAAATCCGACGATCGTGCCAGGGGAACTGTTATCTCGTCGTGGATTTTCCATGTACAGCGGTTCCGATAACTTTAACGACGATTTCGGAACGAAGAAAGACTATTATGGGACTTATCACGAGGCACGATCGAAATTTTAACCGATTAATTATGTCCGTAGGATACAAATCATGCCAGTAAGTTAAGAGATCGATTAATTCGGTGCAATTAGCTCGTACACTTTATAGCGGCTTATAAACTGTACATTTCGAGTGAAGGCGGAACCTCGTGTTTTTGTTGCGAATGATATTTATAGATATATGCTTTCTATAATTGATGTAAAATCACTGGAACGTGTACGTTTGCGAAAACAAGGAAATCATTTTTAGCCGTACAGCGTGCAGAAAGATATTTCAAGAAACGGCGATTAATCTGTACTTAATTTGCTTTATCTACGATTGATAACGACTCTCAAAGAAATTAGGTTGATAACGGTACACTCAGTTGCAAGTAGATGACGCCATATGCATTAGTCACTCAGGGAAATAGAATTGTATGTGTTCATAGTTGTAAGAGTGTAATGGTTATTGAAAATAACCATTGTATACAATATAATAATATAATATAAATTAATTGAATATGCTATTAGAAATATTACAGAAATTTCGAATATTCGTCTGTCTCTTAGATTATTTATTTTCCATCTCTCAGCACTGATTCGATCCCAAAGGTCTCTATGTAATAACATTTGTTTTGTTTGTAACGTGTATTATATATTTATAATAAATATTAACGTGTTACGCATTCTCCCGACTACTTATTACCATATTACGTTTACAATTGCCATTTTACATAAACCCCTGCTGCATCGTTTATTATTGATAACGAGGAGGAAATAATTTCTTCGATTATACACGCTTTCAATAACAGAAAACGTTGCAAACGTTACAGGATATTTTATGCAAAAACCGATGCAATTCACGATCCCGTATCATCAACAAAACGATACATCATATTTATCCTCCGACCGTTCGTAATCCCCTTATCGTGCATTTCCATTAATGTCTACCTAACTCCCGGACAACGTGTGTGTCCCGGTAATTATTCCCTCGCGATCCGGTGACATCCTCAGAAATTTAATACCGCCATTGGTGTTTCAATTTCTCAAGACTCTCCGATTCATTCTCGAATCGTGAGAAGAATATCGTTTAACAAAATCTGTACCGGGAACTGCAGGGTACGATAATACACGCTTCCGGCGAATAAGAGGGTATCATCTTAGTCATGCTTTAAAGGACAAAAATTAGTTTTGCTTTTTTTTTTGTTAATTTTGCGGATTCGAGACATTCTTTCGCAAAGCATGGAGAGATTTTCTTTTCTGAAAGTATATTCTTTCACTGGTAATAGAAGAAAATATTAGATAAATTTTTAAAATTAAACATTTAAAAATGTTGAAATTTTTGAATTTGCAAATTTCAAAATTTTCAAGTTTCAAAATGCACAAAATTTGAAATCCTTAAATCCCAAAATTTCCAAATCCGCAAATCTCAAAGTCTCCAACATTCCAATTCTCCTAATTCTCAAATTTCCAAGTCTCCTCCCGCCCAAATATTTGAGTTCTCAAATCCCCAAATTCCCAAAATGCAGAATTACCAAATTTTCAAATCTCAAAATTCCCACTTTCACAAGTTCCCAAATTTCCAATTCTCAACACTTCAAATGTCCAAATTTCCAAATTTCCACTCCCCAAACCCACAACCTCTCAAATCTTCAAATTCCCGAATCCTCAAATCTCCAAATCTCTAAATTCCCAAATTTCCAATTCTTCAACCCCCAAACATTCGAATCCTCAAATTATCAAATCCGCAAATCTCTGAATTATCAAATTTCCAATTCCCTAACCTCCCAAATTCTCAAATCCCTAAATCTCAAAAATTTCTAAATCTCCGAATCTTCAAATTCCTAAATACTCAAATCCCCAAATTTCCAAATCTTGAATTTCTTAAATTGCCAAATTTCCAATTTTTCAACCCTTCATACTCTCAAATCCTTACATCCGCAAAATCCCTAAATCTCCAAATTCCCAAATCTCCAAATCTCCAAATTCTCCTATCCGAAAACGTTCAAACAGAAAAATTCATTAAATACATCAAATCAAATTTCGGATTCCCGATCATAAACTTTTACAAATGCCCAAGTGTCCCAAATCCGTTCGGTCAATCTGAAAAATCTATGTATATTGCAGAGCACCGGTCCGTGTACCGAAGATCCGCGTGTTTGCGCGAGTGTATACAGCAGGTACTTTTCAGGTCTCTTTTAGGGCGGAAGTGGAGCACCATCCGACCGATATACGCAACGTCGAAGTGGGTGGCGATGAGGACATAGGGTAGGGATACAGACGATGCTACGGGGAGTAGGCAATAGCATGGGGATAGGCCATAATTGGTATAAAATCATCGAGCAAACACATCGGACAAGACAGCCCGAGGGTTGTGGGCGGTGTTACGTGCCGTTGCCCGGGCAACCGTGGGGCGACTCTGCTAAAGCACCCCTTCGCCTTGATTGCGCACAAGCCTATCTTTCCGTGTGTGTACGTCGAATCTTGAACAGGTGTGTCCCGTGTACGTGCGCATGTGTGAACGGCCTGCACCTACATGTACAATAGCGACATCTGGCCTTGTCTCTCGGATTTACACCGTTCCCGCGCGTTTCGTTCCTTTTTCTATGCATCCACCCACACGTACACACACGTGCAGCACAGGTTTCCCACGATTAGGAAGCGATGTAGGGGAAGAACACTCCCACCACCTAGTACGCGAGTTGCCTAACTATGCGTATTTGTTGTCTCTCAATTAGGAACCGAATGCGATGTCTTCTATGGAAGACATTTTGTCTTTGTCTCAGTAATCGAATGCTTTTTAATCGATTAGTGATATGAACGTTTGATTTCAATTTTTAGAATTGCAACGAGCTAGCTTTTTGTCCCGTAATCGAGTTTTGTAATTCGATGTGAGTTATTGGGATTTTTGGAACTTTGAGATACTGAGATTTTGTGAGATTTATATTTTGATGCGCATTGAATTTGACACAGAGATTTCTTTTTATTCCTATACGTGTTCTGTGTGTTTAAGTGCGTAGTGTTTAAGAATGCCTGATAAATTGTGTGCCATTTTTGTAGCACTTTGTTTTTATGTACAGTTGCGTTCCAGGTCCGAAACTACCCCTTACCCGACAAAATACAGAGAAATATCAACCAAAAGAAAACATTTAGGGCATCGTACACAAATTGTAGAAAAATCTATTCATAAAATATACATATGTCTACAATTTACCTCTGTACAAAGATTATTTTTGCAATGTATAAGAAAAATATGTACCAGTTCAAAAGGAATGTATAAGAAAAATGCTCCAGTTGAAAAAGGATGCATAAGAAAAATATGTTCCAGTTAAAAAAGAATGTATAAGAAAAATATGTACCAGTTCAAAAAGAATGTATAAGAAAAATGTCCCAGTTGTGCCTGGTCTCCCCTAAGTGGTTTTTACGACACGTGTCGCATATGACAATTTCAGCGAAGATTTGCCAGCTTAATAGAAATTTGTAAGAATATCAGACCCTCTATTTAGATATACGAACATAAGTGCTTCCATTGGCACACGCAATTTGTCGAGTGTTTAACTTAACCGCACCCCGTGAATCCGCGTTTATGTTCCTAATCGGCCTGGATTATGGCCGGTTAGTTTCACCCCGTCCCTCATAAAGTTCAGCCACGGGACATATGTTATTCTTCGAGCATGTTATTTTTCCTTTTCTCGCGAAACGAGTAAGACGCATTGCACGTGTCGTTGAGAACATAATCCACTGAAAATCTGTTTGCTGTACGATCTAAACTAATACAATCGTTCGTGCAAATTATGAAGCCGTAGATGCGTCTTCTGTTTGCTTAAATTCTATTCTTTTGTTCGTTATTTTTTATGCGGATACGTTAAACATATTTTTTGGTATTTACATTGCTAAACTTTGCATTTCTATCATTTACTCAAAATTAATATTAGGTTGTTCTTTAAAGGTTTCGTAGGGGGTGTACCAGTTAAAAGGTATTAATTAATTAACAATATACGATTTTGTAGATTTTTGAAAATTTCTTTGATAATAATGTATTCATTATTAAGACAAAATTTGCAAATTTAGTTGCCAGCTTAAGGGCTTCCATTTCAGAAGTTTGTAATGAGAGAATACGCTATAATTATACGAGTTAATTACTCAATCCGTGTTTAAATCCTCGATCGCTCATATGAGATCGAATGTTCTTTACATCGAATAAATAAAAAGAGAACTCGGTTTAGAACAACATATAATAAAATCTAATTTTGGTTACGTTTGGTATGCAAAATTTGACAGAAATGGTCAATGAAATTAAAAAATATGCAATAGAAAATTTTCGAATCTTCAATTCGGTAGATCGTCAATTAGGTTTAACACGTTTGTCGCCCAGCGTGATTAGGCTAAGTTGCTTGCCCCGTCCAAATTCATATTTATGTACTAACTTATGTATATATATATATATATATTTATATTTATATTTTAATATTTTATTTATACTTCTTATGAAGGAGTTTGCTCTTCCCGCTTGTAGAAGGGAGCGCTACCTTTTGTTCTTAATTGTTTCTACCATTAGTGATCTATCACTTCCTTTTGAACCGCCTTTCGAGTAACGCGTACTTCTGCATTATCAAACTAATTGTTGTAATGTATAAATATATATGTATGAGTGTTTATCAATTATAAAGAACTGCTGCAATATTATTTTCCATACCATCCAACATTTTATGTATACATACTTTACTACTGGTTCCATTAAATTCCTTTGAGGGTCCCAATTTGAGCTCCTATTTAACTCGATGAAAAAGAGCGTCACTCATATTTGGGTTACATGGCGCCGAACGTGTTAACCCCTTGCCATACTTTGACGAGTCTCACTCGTGATGCACATGCAGCCCAAACGTGATAAAACTTACTAAAAATTTGTAATACTTTAATATGTAACGACAATGTACAATTATAATTTACATAATCAAGGATCATTGGATACGAAACGCGCATAATATTTGAACTTTTTTTTGTTCGTATTAATATTATAGCTGTAAATAGTTGGTTCTGACTGACGCACTAGAAAAATAAATTGTATGGCAAGGGGTTAATAGAACAGAGTTCAGTGAAAATAAAGATTTCGGAAAGATCGAGTCTCCCGGTGATAAAAATTGTTGTCGGTGGCGATCACCACGTGAGTCTCGCTGTCGTTTCGAACGCTTTATTCGCGGGTAGTCTCGCCATCGGCAACGAACGCATCCCTGGACGAATGATCGCACAATTTCACAGAATCGTGACTGCGTCAGATTCGCTGGACGAAAAATTTAACGAGCCGCACGCGGCTCGCCCTCCTCCGGTGCGTTCGTCGTTCCAGTCACACACGCTCGATAATAGCAACCCTGGCGAACGCACCGAGCAACCCTTAGCTACCCGTGTCCTCGTTACACCGACGTCATCGTACGGCGATGTAACAAACACACATCCGTTTGTGTTTGCCTTTCCATTGTCGACGGTTTTGATGTAACGGAAACTGTCATCGATTCTCTTCCATAAGATGCTGGTTCCTAATTGATAATTATTACTTAAAATTTAACAAAAGTTATACTTGGGAGGTTGCCAAATTCGAGAAGTCAAAACTTTAGAAAATTTAAGAATTAAAAAATTTGCAAATTCCTGAAATCAGAAAACGAGAAAATTGCAAAACCTGAAAATTTATTAATACACGTAAAACTTGTACACCGAAGTACTCTATCTTTTCTTTCAAAGACATAATTTGAAATCCCTCATATTAAATTGATTAAGAAATCCATGAAGCGTAAATTTGGATCCTGTAGCAAGACTTTTATCTTCTTCTATTTTATTACACAATTACAAATCATTCGCATTAAATCGTTCAAGAAATTAACGCGCCAGAAATTGATGAGCCAGTATGTTTCGAGCGTTTGACCTAAACCATTCGACTTATCCCCGTTTGGAATCGGTTTCGCACGATCGCCGAACAATCTTGCTTGCTAGTTGAAAATTAGTGACTCGTCCCGTGAAACCTGTCCTTTTAGACGTCGAGTCGTTCTAATAGCAAAGCGAGACGTTGACGACGATTATAAAGAGGCACGTGACTCCCTGTTCATGAACGACCCCATGCAGTGAAGCACGCGACCACCGAAAGCTAACCCAAGAATCGTACAAGGCACAATTAATTTATTGTTCGTGTCGGCCTAGTGACAATCGGGGGAACACCGGAGAAAAACAGGATCGTTGTTTTCTTCTATTTTCGACGGAAGGGTTCTGAGAATGAATCCTGTCGGCCGATCCTTGGCTATTCCTTTGTCTCGCAACCACTAATTTGTTCAACGCGATAAACCATTTTCATTAATTAATGCCCAATTAAATCTGATACGATTTGAATATTGTTATTGTTTGGAGGTATATGGTACACATTACAGCTAGTAGGTTTTGGAATTTTTACCAAATATGTATATGATCTTATCGATTATTCTTCCCTTCCTGGAGATTGGAGGCATATGTTATCACACCCCTTTGTGCTCAAAAGTGAAATTTGGAAATTCTGGATCTGTGGGATTTTGGAATTTTACTACTTTGAGAGAGTGAGAATTTTGAAGTTTTTGTGCTTTTGGATATTGAAAGCTTAGAATTTTAGAATTTTGGAATTTCGGAATTTCGCGATTTTGGAATTTTGGAATTTTGGAATCTTGGTATTTTGGAATTTCGCGATTTTGGAATTTTGGAATCTTGGTATTTAGGAATTACGCGATTTTGGAATTTTAGAATTTCGGAATTTTGGAATCTTGGTATTTAGGAATTTTAGAATTTTGGAATATTAGTATTTTAGAACTTTGGAATTTCGGAATTTGAAAATTTGTGAACTTCGGGATTTTAGACGTTTGGAATTTTGGAATTTAGGAATTTCGGAGTTTTAGAATTTTTAAAATTTTACGAATCCTGTCGGCCGATTCTCGGCTATTCCTTTGTCTCGTAACCACTCATTTGTTCAACGCGATAAACCATTTTCCTTAATTAATGTCCAATTAAATCTGACACGATTTAACGACATCGCATTATAAGCATTTTTGTGATTCTTTTTTATAAATTTGTAAAGAGAATATCTTATTTTTGGATGTAATCATACTTTTTCTATTCTGACACTAGATTTGTGGACGTTTCAATTACCTTTAGATTCGGGTAATTCATTTAGGTGCCTAATTAAGGAATAAAACAATAATTTATTCCATTATCCTTCATCTTGATAAAAGTATCATAATAACTTCGTTGGTTTCAAACAAGAAATATAAGGTGTTTTATTTTGAAACATTTTCTGTAAATTTAAAAAAAGTATTAATCAACGATTTTGGTAGAAAAAGAGATGCGACAAAATCTTTTCGAGTTAAAGTGTAGAATATTACCTTTGTGATTTTCAATGAAAGTATTTGTAACAAAAATGTCAATTATGCTCAAGGTATATTTGTAAATGAGTTAAATTAATGAAATAAAATCAACCAACATAAGTATTCAAATTTAGATTAAACAAGTTTTTGACATATATTATGTTTATGTAAAATATTAAAAATTATAAAAATCATTCAACTTTCATATTTTATTTTTGGTTACAATTGATTTGCATATAATTAAAAAGTATTTTCATCGTCTTTGATTTTATTTTCTTATTTAATAATTCATAAATATTTTGTCCCACGGATTAGATGGCTTAAGGTGGATGTAAATCATCCAACGCTAACGGATCTTGCAAGTATTTCCAGAGAACCCATATGTTTCAGCTTAATCTCCATAATTCAGTGAGGGGGGAACGTACCGCACTCTCGGTATATAACCTTATCTCCTTTTCACGGGTACCTGCTGGAAAACAGATTGAGGGTAATGGGGAATTCCCGCAATCAAAAGAAAACCCTGTAAAGCGGGGACGGGATGGTCAAATAATGTCCATACAGGTATTTCAGGTATACTTGAGTACGTCCAAATCTCTTTTGGTTAAAGGTGATTGTAATACAACAAAGTGATTGTAATTTTGGACTATTATGTATGTCAACATTGAAATGTTTAATCTTTAATTAAATTCTTATATATCTTTATTTTCACGCATTTATAAATTTTAAAAGTTTCCAGGTTCAGAAATTTTCAGAGACTCGGTTTTTCAAATTATCACATCTTTATTTTCCTACATATATAAATTTCGAAAGTTTCCAAGTTTTTAGACTCCTGAGTTTATTAATTCTCACATCTACGTTCTTCTACATTTTTAAGTTTTTTAAATTTCTCAATTTCCAGATTTTCAAATTTTCTGGGATTTTTAAATTCGCCAATCTTCGCTTTTGTACATTTATAAACTTAAAAAATTCCAGAATTTTCAAATTTTCTATACTCCTAAATTTCCAAAGTCTCAAATCCCCAAATTTTCAAACTTCAACTTAATTTTCTTATAAATTATTCAAAATTAGCTCCTTTTAACCTTCAATGTTCAGATATAAGTTAACTTAAATTAATATAAGAAAATATTTCTAACAACAAAAATGTAATAAGAATAAAAGTATCATAAAATAATTAATATCACCTATGAAAATGCTGCTAACCAAACAGATGATGCTACCTAGAGCTAACAAATAACGAAGAAATAAAAACTAAAGAAGGCAATGTATCTAATTCTAAAGCAACTTTTAAAAATCCATTCTTATTGGTGCAATTCCAAGACAAATAACTTCCACAAAAAAAAAGCGGAACACGCAATTATTAAAATTTCGATGCACCGTTCATCACAAAGCTTGAATTTCGAATAAGTTTCCGATGCTTCGATCAATAATCTGGTTTAAAATGATTCGGTTCAACTGGTTTATTTCAATATCGTATTCGTTCAAATACAATTTCAGTGGTCTCCGCGAGAGAACCAAAGCTTCGTCAGTGACTTTTCGACGGCCTCGCTGAAAGAGGATTAGAACGAACTGCAATAAGATCAATGGTCAGAGGAAAATATCGATTATATTTTCTCGCGATAGTAGGTATGCAGCGCGCGCTTGCTATACTTTTACAATACATATTTACAACGCTTACATTAGACTCGCAGTATTTTACAACGAAATCGTATCCGTCGGCTATCGATTCTATCTCGATCAATTTACATCGATATATGTATGTATATAAATAATAGTATTCGCATAATTGTATACTTACACGCGTTTTTATACATTGATTAACTTCCCCGTGTCGGAAACGTTTCGAGGAATGGTTCGAATGGTTGCTAGTTTCATTTATTCGTTCATTGTTTTTTAATGTTACGTTAGCAACTAAATTCATGA
This sequence comes from Coelioxys conoideus, assembly GCA_947623535.1. NCBI lineage: Eukaryota > Metazoa > Arthropoda > Insecta > Hymenoptera > Megachilidae > Coelioxys > Coelioxys conoideus. The sequence goes on along the minus strand of OX392457.1, from coordinate 11,758,052 downwards.
TTTTTCTGCTGATTTTGCTTGAAAATTATTATAATGCGGATACGTTGAGAGATTAATAATTCGAATGGTTCTTTTGGATCAATTTTAATAAATAAAGACTACCATGCTTCCAAAGTGATGCAAAATTTGCAAATTTAGTTGCCAGCTTAAGCATTTTCATTTCAGAAGTTTGTAATGAAAGGATACGCTACAATTATACGGGTTAATTGCTCAATCCGTGTTTAAATCCTCGATTGTTCATATGAGATCGAATTTTCTTTACATCGAATAAACAAAATAAGAACTCGGTTTAGAACAACATACAATGAAATCCAATTTTGGTCACGTTTAGTATATAAAATTTGACAGAAATGGTCAACGAAATTTAGAAACACGGAATAGAAAATTTTCGAATCTTCAATTCGGTAGATTGAAAATCTTCAAAGCTCAAAACTTGCTGATGCAAATTGTTAAATTTTCTAATTGATAAAATTAGGCTTAAAAAATACATCTCGTTGTTTCTTTGTGAATAACCCAATTTCTACAATTTTTCTTTTAATCAACACTCGACGATCAAAATAAACGCGAATAAAGATACAATAACAGTGATATTTCTTTTTCTTCGGTTTATGGGATGTTTCTTTGGTCGGCTGATACAAGCACCGGTCAGTCTTCGGGTCTATCTAACAAATATCGAGTATATTTATATGTGTATAGAGAGAGGAAGAGAGATCTTAGGAGCTAAAACAACTACGTATTTTACATGTCTACAATTACTGTACCTCGTGCTACCTATCGACACCATGAAAATAATCCGATTCGCGATCCTTTATACTATATTTACAAAAACAACGCCTTAATTTCGCCGCATCCCCGTTCTACTTATAGAACAGTGCGCTAATTAAATCGTATAAAATCGTACGTTGAATTTTAGCTGCTCACGTCCAGCGTGTATTACGCAGAAATTCTTTTTCACCTCGATCATTGCCATTCGACGCCGTTTTGTGAATTTCGCCACGACATTTTCTAAAACCCGAGCACTCGTTATCGCTTACCTCTCGAAACCTAAAATCTCGTCGAATCGAAACAACTTTAAGATATACCGTTGACGACGTATCACGAATATTCGTGGCTAAAATTAATCGATGATCGAATGTTAAAAAAGTTCGTTCAAGTTTTGAAAGATGGATGACAATAAATTTTGTAGGATTTTAAAAGATAACGATGAGTACCCAAAATTTTAGAAGACGTCCTCAAATTTCTTCGATCTGTTCAATTAACGAGCATCTAAATGAGAAAATGCTGATTAAATACACGATTGAATCAATTAACTTACGAGATGATCGAGGATCATCGATTTCTCGCTACTTGCCCACCGATCGAATAATTAAACGAACTCGAGTATAAATAACTTGATTAATTATCAAAAATAAGTTTAAGGGATATGTTAAGAGATATTTTTACAGAAAAAAAGGGATCCTCAAGCTCAGCTTATCTTTACGATTTAAACGATTAACGTAAAATTACGTGATCTTGGTTTAGCTTCTTTGAAAATTAAGTACTTTGATATGTGAATTAAGCAGAAGCAACAAATCATAATGGATCAACGAATATTAAGATTAATCTTTTGTCACTTTTCTAGATCCTTTACCGATCCGCCAATCCTTAAATTACCATTCTGTTAAGTACATCGATTGTACATCTATTATCGCAGAACCGCGTAAATTCGGCAGTATAACGGTAATTGTCCTTAATTTTAATTAAATTCTCATTCTGTCGACGCTCAGTGTTTCTATTCATCGATTCGTTCGCACGTGACACTACATTGTTTCTCAAAATCAACTTCTGTATGAAAATTTGTACACAAAGTTCCTGATCGAGAAGATCAATTCAACAAGGTATATGCTTTTTAAACAAAGCTCATATTTTGTATCGTTGTTACAGTTTCAGCAGGTGATAATATACCTAACATACGTATGGTAACATACATTACATACATACGTAAGGTAAGTACGATTGTCTACTTTTGTACAACCACCGAGTAGACATAATCACTTGCCAACAAACTGTAGTAGTTTCGTTTGATCAAAACCGAGTTAGAGTCGGACGTTGAGGTTTGATAACTTCTTCAATGTTCACGAACACTTCACCCCGACGGATTTTCTGCTTTGCAGAAGTTAAGAACGTTACTTAAAATTGAGCTGCTCGATTCCTGCGACGTTATTCGTTCACTTTGACGATTATTGCGACGCGTCCATAGTGATGTTTGCCATTTTTTTCACGCATCATGAATTTTGGTGAAAGTATGAACACTTTCTAGGAGGGGAATAGTTTGTGGTGTTCTAGCACTATGAAATTTCTGTGTTCTCGAATTTTGCTACTCTGGAATCTTGAAATTTTCTAACTTGGTAATTTCGCTTTTTGCAATTTGGAATTTTACAATTTTAGAATTTCATAATTTTTCAATTTTGTGCAAATATGGAATCTTGGAATATTTCACTTATTAAATTTTGATATCATTCACACATTCTGAAGATGCGTGAACTCTTCATCCTGAAAACGCATGAGCCAAGTGTATGAAAGCTACACGAATGCCTTCGAAGTTTTTCACGATAGCCATCCATACGATAGTCACTATATCCATCCTAACCATGATCAGGTCCAAAGTACACGTCTTTACCACAAGTTCTAACTCCACAACTCGCAAATACCAATATGAACGCGCCACTACCCATCGTCCTCTTCGGCATCTAAGCTCCTGGAAGGTATCACTCACCTGGTGACCCTGTCCGTGTGCACCATCCTCCTGGTAGCTCGTATGATTGGTACAAGCTCTATATCCGCCGGTTGATCACTGGAGTCTTTCAGCTCGCAATCGCCAGCCGTACGACCATCATGTCCACTTGTCTGATCACAATAACACGACTCGTGGTCACAATTTTCGACGTGCTATACGCAAGGCACATCTAGTTGGTGTCAGTGAACGAACTGATGATGCGCTTCGTAATGATGCTGATAATGGATGAGATCCTGAACCGAACTGGGGCTATACTGCTGCGAGTCCACGATCACGCTGGTGTAGCCAGCCGTCGTGGGTTCCAGATGATGGTACGAGTGTTTCACTGGGTTGTTGTTCGAGTTGTAGTGGCTGGTGTGAGGCTGATAGGAGGACTCGTAGTGTTGCGCGTTGCCGGAGACGTTGTTGGCCGTGGTAGCGTTGTGACCGTCGTTGTTCAGGCCACAATTTGGGTACATGATGACTCCGCCGACCTCGTTCAGGTTGGATGGCGCGGAATCGGGCATGTAGTGATGGTAGTAAGGATGATAGCCGTGCGGAAGCGAATAGAGGCTCAATGGACTGGGCAGGTGAGTGTCCATGGCGTCCGTGCTGCAACAGGAACTGGAGGACGTCGAGTATGGCCGGTTCTGCTGACTGCTCTGGGGACTGGGCTGTTGCTGTTGTTGCTGCGTCTGCGATTGTGGCTGTGGCTGTGGTTGCGGCTGTGGTAGACTCGCTGGAGGTGTCGTGTGGTCCAGCAGGTGAGGGGAATGTTGATGCTTTTGTTGAGCGTTTTGCGGACTCGGTTGTTGCAAGTTCGATGGCGAGTTGGAGTGGTGCAGTGGATGTGGATGCTGTGATTCTGGTGGCTGCGCCACCGAGGCGAGCGGCTCCTGGTGCATATCTGGAAGAAACGACGTCTTCTTTTAGTCTGAAATCCCTGACAATTTTGAGTCTCTTTGAGAGTTGCTTATTTGGGACAAGTATCAACCAGTTCCCCTGGAACGATAGTATCTGTTTTCTTTCACTTCGGTTGCACCTACACGGTACAAGAGAATACTTGTTTCGTTCATATTTGTTACTCTCACTTAACATTTTACATTCATTAAAGAACCACTATTTTGTCTCTAATGTACTGAATGGAAGTTTCAAGTTCATTTTTATAGTAGTTGTCTGGAATATTTTAATAATTTTAAATTTTTTGAATTTTACGATCTGGAAATGAGAATACGGAAATTTTCAGGTTCATATAATCCTTCAAACTCTAATTTCGATGTACACGATACACCGTTAGTAGCACTTTCATATCAACAATGTTATAAGTATATGGCTACAGATTACACAAACCCGTTGATAACATCCGTGCACCATCATTTTTACAATATAATAGTATAATTAAAATTAATCTGCTATTTCCAGGGTGTCTGATTCATACGAGTTGCATATGAAACATCCTTACCTTCATATTGATAAAACCAATCAGAGTTGTAATTCGAGTTGTCCTCGTGAGGGCTGCTGTTCACGTTTTGTGTCTGATAAGGTGGTGACAGGTAATGGCTGTGATTCGTCAGATCGACATATTCCGGGCTAGGATACGCGCTGCCGTTCGCATAATCGTTATCCAAGGATTCCTTCGACCTGTTCCGAAAGGCCGGTGAACTGGGACTTCGATTGTCTATATCGTTGGTGCTTCCACTTGTGGTGGGTGTCAACATGGGGGCGCTCGGTGGGTCGCTCGGGCTCGAACAATAAGATTTTTGCTCGCAATTCAACACCAGGTCTGTGTGTTCCGGTTTTGATAGCACATAGTTCACCGACACTATACAATGTGGCCGAGAGCTTCTGGAGTTGTGAACGATGGTGACGTATGATTGCATCCACACCCATCCTCCACACTTTGCCAAGAACCTGTAGTATCCGGTTATCACTTGACCCTTGCGCAACACTGTGAACAAGAAATATCATCATTGAATATTGTTATTGTTTGGAGGTATATGGGAAACATTATAGCTAGTAGGTTTTGGAATTTTTAGCAAATATATGATCTTATTGATTATTTTTCCCTCCCTGGAGATTGGAGGCATATGTTATCATATCTTTTCGTGCTCGAAAGTGAAATTAGGAAACCTGGATCTGTGGGATTTTGGAATTTTACTACTTTGAGAGAGTGAGAATTTTGAAGTTTTTGTGCTTTTGGATATTGAAAGCTTAGAATTTCGGAATTGTGGGAATTTGGAATTTTAGAATTTCGGAATTTCGGAATTTTGGAATTTCGGAATTTCAGAATTTCAGAATTTCGGATTTTCGGAATTTTAGTATTTTAGAATTTTAGAATTTTAGAATTTTGGAATTTTGGAATTTTAGAATTATAGAATTTTGGAACTTTGGAACTTTGGAACTTTGGAACTTTGGAACTTTGGAACTTTGGAATTTCGGAATTGTGGAATTTCAGAATTTTAGTATTTTAGAATTTTTAAACTTTGGAAATTTGGAATTTTGCAACTTTGGAACTTTGGAATTGTGGAATTTCAGAATTTCGGAATTACAGGATTTTGGAATTTTGGAATATTGGAATTTTAGAATTTTAGAATTTTAGAATTTTAGAATTTTAGAATTTTAGAATTTTAGAATTCTAGAATTTCACAAATTTTCTCTGACTAAATTTAAAAACCACAGAACCTTTATTTTTTGGTAGTATCTTACTATCATTACTTGCAAGTGTTCAAGATTGCGCGTTTCTTTCAAAATCTCAACAATGATGCACCAAAGGATCGTCATAACTAAATGTTCAATTACGATTTCCAACCGTGCCCGGTTATCAACATAATAAACATTAATTTGAAACTTTAGACGTGTCCATATAAAAAGGTTTGTCACTACGGTACTAAATAATCCCGTATTATAGAACACACCTAGGTGTTGGTATAATCTCTCAACGGAGCTAGCTGCAATGTTAGCAGAGCGTCTCGACATTCACCCTTCAAACCGGAGCTTACGTCGCTACGCCACCCTCCGCGCGAAATTCCAAAGAATACGAAAACGTCTCTACGTGAAAACAAAACCGTCGAAACGATTTGTCGAAAGATTTCTCAGCAAACTGAAAGAGTTCGCCCGTCGTAAAAAGAAGATTTTTGAGCGTAACGTCGATCGCGCAATCCGCAGGCGCAGACATTAGTGGCATTATGTCAGGCACCCTTCGAGTTGCGCTCGTGAAACTGCGAGTCTGTTCAAACAGTGATAGCAGTAACAGCCTCCTCCTCTCTCGTCCTCTTCCACCATCCCCATTCTCTCTCGTTCTCCTCTCTTCTCCTTGTTCACCCTCGCACCGGCGTCTACACGCGCGCACAGAATGTGTACGCGCGACAGCTTCTCTTTTCCTCGGCTCATAGCGCCGTGGCAGCATTATTCAATCAATAATGTACACTCCGTATGTAGCTACGTGTGCATATACTTAGACTTTAACGTGGTGGCGTGTGGAGGGACGGAGAAAATAATAGAGGAAGAAAAAGGGAAATGCCGTTATACTCGGCGTTGGCTTCTTCAGGGAAGAAGCCGGTGGATGGAGAGAAAAGAAAGATCAAAGGATATTTCGTCAGTGAGGGCGTCGCCAAGTTAAGCAACGTCAGCTGCTTTCGGCCTTGCGAAAGACTCTTCTTCGAGCACCTCTGATACCACGTCGACGCAACGCCTCCGACAATATGCTTTCGGCATCAGAAAAATCAGCCCCATCTTCGACTCGCGAGCTACCGAGGACAAACTTCACTTCGGGGACTAAAAATTGTTCATTTCTTTCACGAGATTTTGTAACGCTCGACGGGTGAGATCGAAAGATGCAACGCTCGATTTTAGAAATTATATGGATTAGAATCTGAAACAGCGTTTTTAGCGGCTGTGGACAACGTCTTCAGCTTGTTTGATAGCATCTTCAGCTTACTCGACAGCGTTTTTCAGCTTATTTGACAGTGACAAATACGTCAAATAATAGACGCGAATCTGAAACACCGTTTTTGGCGGATGTGGACAACGTCTTCAGTTTGTGTGATAGCATCTTCAGCTTACTCGACAGCGTTTTTCAGCTTATTTGACAGTGTTTTTAGCTTATTTGATAACGTTTTTTAGCTTGTTTGATAATGCTTTTAGCTGGATAGCGTCTTTGGTTTATTTAACAGCGTATTTAGTTTATTGGACAGTGTTTTTTAGCTTGTTTGACAGTATTTTTATCTGGATAGCGTCTTTAGTTTATTTGTCAGCGTATTTAGCTTATTTGACAACATCTTTAGTTTATTAGACAGCGTTTTTACCTTGTTTGACAGTGTTTTAGCCTGCTTGATAGTGTCTTTAGTTTATTTGGCAGTGTATATAGCTTATTCGACAATGTCTTTAGTTTATTGGAGAGAGTTGTTTAGCTTGTTTGGCAGTGTTTTTAGCTTACTTGATAGTTTATTTGACAGTGTCTTTTAGCTTACCTGACAGCATCTTCAGTTTATTTGACAAGATTTTTATTTTGACATTCTATTAACACTAGAAGTCCCGGCATTAAATGAATGCTTACTTTAAAACCAAAAATGAAGTAGAAATAAATAAATAAATATTGCAGCATCACCTAAGTAACATATACAACCATTCAGCTCAATAAAGCATGACAGAAGGGTCACAACAAAACATTGTAATAAAAAATGGCAAACCCGAAACTGGTCATTTTGACTGGTTAGTATTTCTAGTGTTAACGTGTATGCATAATACGATCAACGAGTGAAACCACAAACCGCAACTATCACATGGCGGCCATTTTGGCGTGATAAAGCAAATACGTTTTTCCACCGAATCGAACATCTCAACGTGATTCAACCTAATCTAACCAAAAATTATACATGTACTTACACAAATAATGAGCATGACTGAGCTGCCACATGTCGCATCCGTGAACGTAATGGTACAGCGTCTTCTCGATCAGATCCGTTGGATTGTAGCCGGTTAGCTGCGAAACGCTGCAACATCACGAAAAGAAAGGAGAAACGTTACGTTTTCCCAGCGAGTGTCCACCAAAACGCGTATTTATTTTCCGCTCTGGATTTAAAGCAGCCCGGATTCGGGGTTTACATAACCGTCGGTTGTCGCGAAATCGATTTTCCCGGCTGGTATAAAATTTCATCCCGCGTTCCATCGCGCGACCCTGTATTTATACTTCACCACGTGTTCGTTTCCCAGCGGGTTCATGATACAGCCCTGTCCACGCTGGATATTTATCTGACGCGAATAAAAAAAAAAAACGGTGAAGAACAGCAACGGGAAGGAAAGGGAAAAAAATGTCTACCGGGTCGTTGGTAACACGAAACTGATTTTAATGGCCGGCGACCCGGGACCCTTTTCTCGCACCGGCGTCGAAATATCGACGGAGCAATTCAACACCGAGGCGTAATTACGGCGACAGAAATAATCTGACGTTGTTTCGTCCATTTTCACCATTCCGCTCCTTCTATTGTCCGTATTTGATCGGAGACATCGAGCAAATTACAGAACTTGTAATCGAGGCGAACGAATGATGGTCGAGTCTAATCGGTGACGCCATTTTTCCACAAAATACCGCGAAATTTTATTTGCAAAGAGTACATTTCAACGGACGATGTGCAAGTGTACATACAATGATAATATTATAATACATTATTAATAAAGTAACATTTGATGCATTTTTATTTGATGCAATACTATGTATTACATATAGTATGTACAAAAGAGGCAGATATACTTATAACTTCAAAAACAAACTCTACTTACACGTACAAATATTAGATAAATATTAACACCCAAACATTTACCCCTTGTCTATAAATTTTATTTCTAATGTAGTATAAGGACAAACCTTATTTTTTAGAAAAATTCTACCGTCTCGACGTAGATCAGATAACACAAACAAATAAATATAATACTAAATAGATGATTAGTATAAGCCCATAGTAAATGATGGCGCAAATATAAAAGTGAAAAGATGGCACAATAAAAAATAAAAATGTATCATATACGTAATGAATCGTTCAGATCAAATATACACCGTTCTTCATAAATTAAATTTCGCCACACGGATTTTGTTGAAAAACGGTATCATCGGCCTTGCTGACTATTTCAGAAGTCTGATTACTATAACGTTTCTAGAGCAAATAAGAGTTCGGTGATTCAAATGCAATTTAGTGATTCACTAAATCGATGCTCGTTTCGTTGATTCTTACCTGCCATCGACAAATATCAGCTTCATGTCTAACGACGCACGAAACATGAACATGTTCTGGTACAGTTTGATTTCTGTGAGGGAGCGACCGGGTAGGGAATGACCCACGGCCAGTAGACCGATGTTCCGAATACAACGACCTGTGCCATCTTCGTATTCTGATCCTACAGCACCTTCCACGATACACCTCAAGTAACCAGAACAGTGTATCACCTGTAACAAGCAAAATTTATTCTTTCTGGTTGTGCTTTCGGATAGTAGATCCAAATATGTCGTCACCGATGATGCCGATGAAATACGGTGGGCGATATGAAGCAAATTTTTAGACAGTAAATAATTATGAATCTTTTATTCTATCGATTTCAATCGTTGGAAATTTGGAGTATGAAAATTAACAAATTTGATAATTCATTAATTTGAGGTTGTAGAAATTTGGACACTTGGAAATGTGTTTTGCGAACTTGAGTGCATGAATATTCAGGAATTTGCAGATATCAAATTGTTAGAGGTGAGGAATAAATACGAGCAAAATTGAAAATTTATCACTTCGATAATTTATTAATTCAGGGTTACAGAGATTCGAAACTTGGAGATCTAAAATTTCAGAACTTGGGGTCCTGAAAATTCAGTAATTTACAGATTTGGGGTGGTTAAAGCCGAGGAATCTCTAAATACAGGAAATCGAAAATTTATAACTTTGGCACTTTTCTAATTCAGGGTTGTAGAAATTCGGACTTTTGGAAATCTGTAATTTTGAGACTTCGATTGCTTGAAAATTCGAGAATTTGCAGGAAAGAATTGGAAAATTTGCAAAAACCAATTACAAGAGTAAATGTCATTTCCCTCTTCCTCATCCCTCGTCCTATTAATGATAGAAAATACAGTGACGTCCCCACCCTCCAATAGATCACATAGTAATCTCAATCTATCCGAAAATCATTATTTTACCCCAGACAAAAAAATCGATACAATATTTTCTTAATTAACTAAAGGAGATCGGCATTGATTAAAGGCCGGTAGACGGTTAAAAGTCGGGATTTCAAACGGAAAGTCGCAATTAAGGGCGATGAATACTTGACACGGGGACTTATCGTTAGTTACACATGTGCACGTGATTATTCTTAATGGTATTCAGCAAATGCTGATAGAGCGTAAGTGCGACACTCGAGCAGCGTCCCCGGTGCCTGAAACGCGAATTCTCGCGTCGGAGACGATGCTGTTCCGGGCAAATTAACAATTCCTGCTTAATTAAATGGCCGATGTGAAACGAGAAAAAAAAGCCTCGTTCAGCGTCGCGCTCCTCGCGTCTCGAGTGCACCGCGAATTTGTGAAGCAAATAGGCTTGTTCGTATGCCCGCGTTGCGTCTCTTATCCCGTATGCAATTCCGCTGCATTCGGGTGCGAGTATGGGGACACGAGGGTGCCGTGGAACATGACGGAAGAAAATTAATTTCAGCCGCGGGAATACGCTTGATTTCGTTGTAGAAATGGGCTTAGGTTGAACCGGTCGGGCGATACGGGCAGATCAAGGGCACGAGGAAAAGTTCGCGGGCAACGGAACGATGACAATTTTTATGTTATATTGACAGATTGACGAGTTTATGGATTTTTATATACGCGAAGCGGGGAAATTGGAAAATAAATTTAGAAATTGAAGACCTAAACTTTCGAATTTAAATTTTTGTAAATTTGAGAATTTAGAAGTTTGGTGATTCGAGAATGTTAGATTTATCAATTTTCGAGTACCTGCAGATTTTCAATTTTAAATATTTCAAAATTTGGGAGTTATAATTTGAACAATTTAGAATATGTAGATTTGAGTCCTCTATAAGTGTTCCAAATTAAAAAATTTGTAAATACCTACTATTTTAGTTTCTTAATTTATCAGATTTCTAAAACTAAATATTCTCAAATGCCTAATGCTTCAGAAGTAAAAATTTTCAAATCTTTACATAGTGATGTTCCTAATTTCTTAATTTCTTAATTTCTTAATTTCTTAATTTCATAATTTTTTAGTTTCTCAACTTGCTAATTTTCCATCTTCTTAGTTTTAATATCCCTATTGTCCAACTTCTAAAAATGCCAAATCTTTAAATTCCCAAATTATCAAACGTTTAAATTCTCAAACTTTTAAATATCCAGATCTCCACATCTTAAATCTCCAAACTCTCAAATCCACAAATTTACAGACATTCCAAGCACCTTAACCTCAAAATCGATAAATATTCCATTTATTAAATTCCCCAACGTCCAAACATATACAACATTCAGTGCTATCAAAAGCACTGAAATGACACATACAATACGAAATATAATTGAACCTATTGTACATTAAACCCCCGAAATAATTCAGGACTCGAGAGTTGAATCACTTCTTGAGTCTCTGTACAAAGTTTACGATACAAGACGAGTTAACACTGAATCTACCGACGTACAGTACACAATTATTTTGAAGTTAAGAATGTAGTTGAAAAATAAACGAATAAAAGATGATACATAAATCGATAGACATATTGAATTCCTTATCTCGATGAGGATCAAGGTAGATTTAAAGAAAACCACCTTCACAAATTTTGGTATTTGAACTACGACATTTGTAAAATGGTCATTTGACCCCTTTAGTAATTTTAGCGTTCATCAGAACCAAAAATTCGGTACGAATTTTGAAAATTACGAATCTCGCCGTCACTCACGGATTACCGAAATGGCCGTCGTCGATCCGATTAAACGAATTCCTCCCTACGAACGATCATTAGTATCGTTTCACCAGAAACTCGGAAAGTCACCCCAATAATTTCGCGTACATATCGATGTTCGCCAAATGTTCGACATATGCTCGGGCAATAACGTTATAGTTAAGGTCGTAAAGGGTATAACATCGGGGTCGTCAAAGGGACCTGCGACACTTTGCACTTGCCGAGGCAAAAGGAGACAGCCCTCGAGAAGGAAAATGTTTGGCAAATAGCTCGTTCAGGCCTGTAGCGCTATGATGACCGTGGCTCTCCACGAAATCGCACACAGAAGACCCCAATAGGCGTTGAGCAAAGTCATGAATGCAACCCCTGCGAGCTGTTAGCCGCGAACCCCGAAGAGCACAGGGGGCTTCGGGGACCAGCTTTTTGTATGGCACTTAAACGCACAAAGAACGAATCGTAGTTGGCTCGACTTTGTGAAGGTGCGAGCACGCGTTTCACGGATTTACATGAATTCGAGTGGGAGCCGCATCGACGATCGCGTGAACGACGATGAAATAAAACGAATCGTTGCGAATTTGGGGAAGAAAACGATAATGGAAGTGGTCCGAACAACTATCACCTTCATTTTCCTATACATCGACGAGTATCAAATATTTTCAACATGAGATTCAAACTAAGAAAAACATTTTCTGTTACAAAGGAATGTGGACTGAGCAAAAATTCAAATTATGTGTTTTGTATAGTCTGCTACAAACTGCATTTTCTATAGTTTTATACAGCTTGCTACAAACTGTATTTTGTATAGTTTTATACAGTTTGCTACAAAGTGTATATTATTTATATTACAAATTATATATTGCATAGTTCTATATAGTTTGCAACAAAGTATATTTTTATAAAGATTGCTACAAAGTATATCTTATATAGTTTTATATAGTTTTCTACAAATTGTATTTTGTATAGTTTTATACAGTTTGCTATAAACTGTATTTTGTATAAGTTTATACAATTTGCAACAAAGTTTATATAGTCTGCTATAAAGTGTATCATATATAGTCTGCTATAAATTGGTGTTTGTATAGTTTCATATAGTTTGCTACAAATTGTAGTTTGTATAGTTTTATACAGTTTGCTAGAAAGTGTATTTTTATATAGATTGCTACAAAGTGTATCATATATAGTTTTATACAGTTGGCTACAAATTGTAGTTTGTATAAGTTTATACAATTTGCAACAAAGTTTATATAGTCTGCTATAAAGTGTATCATATATAGTCTGCTATAAATTGGTGTTTGTATAGTTTTATATAGTTTGCTACAAATTGTAGTTTGTATAGTTTTATATAGTTCGCTAAAAATCACGTATTTAACGCAAAAGTGAAAACGATAATTCTTAAAGCGTGTTTTACAAATTGCCAGATTTCTGGATTTGAATGTAAGGAATATGAAAATTTGGTCATTTCTGAATGTAGAATTTTGAAAATACAATTTTATGTATCTAATATTCTAATGATTTGTACGATAATCTAATAATTATATAAAAATTTGATCACAAAGTCAGTGATATTACGTTATTGTTACCCCGATAATCCGTTATTTTGCCTATTTTTCAAAGACCTTATTAGTCCATGTGACGAAACAAAAACAAAATGGACATTCGACGGGCACAAAAATCGCGAAGAAAGTTTGAACGGTGAATAGATTGAAACAGAATTAACTTCACAAAGGAAATAGTGTCGGAAGGAAGCAAACAGTTATAAATTTCAATTGTTTCGGGTACGAAACACACTCGCGGTCGATGTTTTTATTGCACCGAAACGGATGCGGCTAGTGAATTTGTGCAGTTGGCATCTCTACCTGGTGGTCGTTTTCTTTTCGACGGGCGCGTGACCAGGACAATAACGTCCCTACTTAGCTCGCCATTTCTTATCTCTTATTTAGCATTTGAATTTTTATACGTTTTATGATTTCCTGTGCAAGCAACCTAGGCTTTATGCTAATCAACGATCCCCCGACCTCGGATATAAAATGGCCACGATCGGGCTTTTGTTTGCCACGAATATTGCGTGATTTTCCGGAGCCAATAAACTCCTAATCGTCGTATCCGCTCTCATCTTAAATATGCCGGAGGTTTTCGATATCTGGCAAATTATTTTTTAAATATTTTACGCAATATTTGTCCTTTTCAAGTGTAGCTAATTAATCCTTCATTTTTAACCCTTAAACGATATTGACAATTATTTTTTGTATTCTCACTTTTAAATATAATATATAGAACGTTCAATGATTTGTTTTTATATTCATACACTCATGGAGAAAATTAAGTAGACATTGCAGAAATGTAAACAAATTTTTTGTTTCACTACAGTGTTTGAAATAAATTTTTAATTTAGAACGTGAAATGTTTTTGTAAATTTGAAAAAACATTTATTTAATGTATATATAATTGTATAATAAATTTTTGAATTATAGGCATTCTTAGTTAAATTAAATTAACCTTTTGTTATTTATACCTGTCCACTTAATTTTGTCCACGACTGTATATCTTAGTTTGAAATAAATCATTTAAGTATATGTAATTTCAACATACGAAAATTATTTGCTATTACTATGAATGATAATTTTTATTTAGTATAGAAGAAACGTTAACATTGATCGTTAAAAAACATAAAATGGGAAAAATTAATGAAATTTCACCCATGACTTGACATCCTCATAATAATTTTTAAATGTTAACGTAAATAGATCTATTTTTTATTTCAAAATATAATACCATTCGAGAGAAAGTAAGATAAAATGAATAAAATTTTGAAAATACCTTGTATCCTTCGGTGACTAGACCGGCGTTCCTTTTCGCCAAATTGCACTTCATTCTCAAAATGAAAATGCGTTCCAGCTCTATTTCACCCCGGGAATTAGGGGGTGGAAATGTGACGCCGGCAAGATCCGCTGGACTTTGTGGCAAGTTTAACACGGACTGCATCTCAGTGTGGTCATGGTCGTAAATATACTCGAATATGCTATTCCCTGTTAGGTCCACCTGCATTCACCAACATTTTTCGTCAGCTAAATTTTAGATAAAAATTCTCTGGCTTCCGACGCGATTAAACTCGAAAGCGACTATTTTGAACTAAAAATATTGGTTTAACAACCGGTGCGGTATTTTAATAAATATATCAACATTTCTGACCTGTGCCATTCCTAAATGAACACTGGCCGTTTCGCTGATGTATATGATTTTGCCGTCGGGTGCCAAAACGAACACGAAACCCTCGAGTGCCTGGAACAAGAATTTTCTTTCTAAATTTAAAACGAAAAATTGTTTCAAAAATATCGTCAGAAGCTACATTAACTTTAACCCTTTAACTATTTAATTTGTACAATGTACAGTCACGACAAATCGTAATTTATTAAAAGACACAATTTTAATTGCATAAAATTCAAGGATATTAAACAAAATCTGTAATTATACATTAACCAATCTGTAATCATCTATTAGAGTAACAGATCACGTTCGTTTTATAAAAAACAACGAATTTCATGGAAAAATCGACCTGCCTTTGACTGTCGTAAAAATTAAACTTTTAATTAAAAGTCCAAGGATTAAACATTATAAGTTAACTCTTAAATATCAAAGTCATCTCTTTTGTGAATCAACGAACATTCCAAACTTGCAATTTAAAATCTTTAATTTTGTTCAGTATACGAAAGTTTATGTTACAACTGACCCCACTCTGCCATTTTATGGTCAAGAGTTCTTTCAGTTGTACGTAACAAATAGTTTTTCACTTCTGATCGCGCCTTTTTATCGTTCAATTAAATCACACTGAAATTATTGATATCATCGTGCAACATCGAGATTTAGGTACTAGTTTAACGTTGTTTGTACGATAACGTGTGCAAGATATAAGCTCGATTTATAAGGCGCGACACAGAGAACGATGAGTGCTTACTTGTAAAATATAACTAGTCACCTCCTTGAGGGCGATTTGCAGGGAAATGTTGGCTGGCTGCGAAGCACCCCATTCCTCTCCAAGACCTGAAAAATCATTTCACTAACGTCAGATCTTCTTGCTGAATGCAACGAACCAATTTTCTGTAAAACCACTGTGACGCACGACTCGGAGATTTATTCGGACAATTTGTTTGCCTCATATCGGAGAATTTTCTTTGTTTTGTAAAGTGGTCCTTTGTCCTTCGGTAAATTATTCTGATAGCGCTTTTTTGCTTCGATTCGAACGATTGTATTTGCATTTTTTATGGCTGAGGTATTTATTTGTTAACCGAGGTTACTTTGGTTATTTATTGCAGGGTTCGACGAAAAGTAAGTTATAAGTACAAATTTTAGCTTTGTAAGGTTAAACATTTTCAGGTTGTTCTAAAGCGAGAGTTCGGAGAAATGTGGAAATTGGAGGAGTTGGAAGTTTCAGAATTTAGGGTGTTAGAAATTTGAAAATTTGAAATTTTGCAATTTTAGAAATTGACGAATTTGAGGATTTAGGAGTTGGATGATTTGGAAATTTGGGAATTTGAATTTATAGAAATTTTGAGATTTGCACAATTGGATCTTTGGAAATTTTAAGCTTACGGATCTTTAGACATTTGGAAATTTGGAAATATGGGAATTTGGGAATTTTGGAATTTGAGAATTTGGAAATTTAGAACTTTGGGAATTTGGGAATTTGGGAATTTAGGAAATTTTGCAATTTGACAATTGGGAAATTTATAAATTTGAAAATTGGGAAATTTAAAAATTTGGAAATTTAGAGATTAGGAAATTTAGGAGATTTGGAAGTTTGGAATTTAGGAATTTGGGAATTTATGATTTGAAAATATAGATATTCCAAAATTTGAGCATTTGGACATTTCAAAATTTGCGATCTTGTGCTTTTAGAAATTTAGAACATTTAGAATTTGTGATTTGAAAATTCCGAAATTCGAAGATTTGGGAGTTAGAGTATTTAAGCTTTCAAAAATTTGGAAATCCACGAATTTCTTTCAATAGAAATTTGAAAATTAAAAGATTTGGAAATCAGAGAATATAGACTTTTAGAAATTTGGGAATTTCAGAACTTAGCCTTTTCGAAATTTGGTGATTTAAGGATTTGAGAACCCATAATTTGAAAATTTATAAATTTCGAGATGATAACAGACACTTCCCCTAACTTTCCCAAAACCGAAGTCTGTGCATAATTATGTCTGTACAACATATAAAGGCCTTAAACATAGTTTCCTAACAAAATCCTAAAATTAGCAACCCATCTTCCCGAAAAAGCAAGCGAAACATAATCCACGTAAATTTATTACCAGAATTTTGTCCAACGAAGAATAATTACGGAAACAAGGATTCGATGGAGTGTAACGTTAGGCGATAATGAAGTTGTTGAAAGGAAGACACGTTGTCTGAGAACATGGCACACATTACAATACGTCACCTCCTTATCCCGATGATCCGATATACATGTTTCTAGCGACGTTTCGTACTCGACGTGTAACTAAGCCTATAGCCAAGTATTTCGTGTCTGCGCATTAATTACAATACATTCGAGCGAGTGTACCACCGTTGCAGCTGCAGGGGAGTTTTCTGCTTTCGCGTGGAATTTCGTGGAAAATGGCTTGATTATTGCCATCTCGTTCACGATACGGTGTGTTTCGTTAAATTTCATCAGATACCGCGCTTATCAACGATACCGTTACCTAATCGTGGATTTCACGAAATAGTTAACACATTCGCCGCGATATCAGTATCGTTCGCATACTCTTCCGTGTCCAAATCGTGGTCACTATAAAATCGTACCGTTTTTTGTTACGCGTTCAAAAATTGTAACAAACTTTAAACATAATATTTTTATCGAATTACATAACTGCTTTTACTTCTGTTTGTTTTTCACTTTTTATTTTTTGTTGCATTTTTATTCTCTTGAGACTATGCATACGCGTTTTTTATGTATTAATCGTCCTTTGCGAGGAGTTTATTGTCAATAAATAATATTTGTTGAACGTGTTAATAATTGTTAACCTATATTATTATTTAATTACGTATAAGAACATTTTGTAGTATTGTATGCTTATTAAATGACAGTACAATCTTTATATATAAGATTATATTATACATAAATTTTTGTGTATTAATATGTCGTCCTTTGGGTGGAGTTTATTATTCATAAATAATATTTGTTGAACGTGTTAATAATTGTTAACCTATATTATTATTTAATTACGTGTAAGAACATTTAATAGTATCGTATGCTTATTAAATGACCGTACAATCTTTATATATAAGATTATATTATACATAAATTTTTATGTATTAATATGTCGTCCTTTGGGAGGAGTTTATTATCCATAAATAATATTTGTTGAACGTGTTAATAATTGTTAACCTGTTATTATTATTTAATTACGTATAAGAACATTTTCTATTATTATATGCTTATTAAATGACCGTACAATCTTTATATATAAGATTATATTATACATAATTTTTTATGTATTAATATGTCGTTCAAGGAGTTTATTATTAATAAATAATATTTGTTGAACGTGTTAATAATTGTTAACCTATATTATTATTTAATTACGTATAAGAACATTTAATAGTATCGTATGCTTATTAAATGACCGTATAATTTTGTAATTTTATCGAATCTTTCCCAACAACGCTTCAAAATATCTTGTTTCTATTTATAAAAATTTTATTACGTATCATTTTTATAAAGCTTTTTTTATATGATCCTGAAATACCTGTTTCGTGAGGACACTTTCGTAAAGAAGTCTGTGTAGATATTTTTCACAAAAATTCTACAGGCGCAAATGAACGAAAAATTTCAAGCAGAAACTGAACACAAAACGAGAGGCAAGTTCGATTCGACCCCCGTGGATTGTCGCATCGTCAGATCGGAAATTTATCGAGCATGAGCTCCCGTAGAATGATTTCCTTCGGGTTTAATCAACCCCTTAACAGAATTTCACCCTCGTTTACCTGTTCCCCCGGCTAATTCGCGCGAGCGCGAAAAGAAACGCCCGTAAAGTGTTCTACACCGAGCAACGTGTCTTTTTCACTTTCCTTTCATTCTTTTTTTCGTAGAATAAAGACGCGAGCGTATTCTAGAGGGATGTAGCCACTTGAAATTCAATTCACCGATGTCGTAAGAACCGTCGGAGGGTGAGCGACGGGGGAGGGGCGAAGCCATTGTAACACTATAACAGCCCCCATGCTTTGCTTACAAAGCACCGGGGGCTAACAATGCATTAAGTGCGCAATCACATCCATCTCATCCGATACTATTTGCCCTTTGCACGTAAGTGTCCGGTGGCTGAATTAACAAAGAATACCATTTCATCCGTTTACCGCTAAGTGAAATTTATTACGTGGCACGTGGTGTATCGTCGCACTCAGACAAATACTAATCGATCTGTTTGCCCCGCCATCTTTTAAGGGTTGCTAATTATTCGGCATTCTACGAGGGTGGTTGAGAAAACATTTTATAGCCGAATCAGACGTTTATTTGACGCTTACTTCTCAAGGACAATTTCGAAAACCCTACAACTTCTGCAAATCACACTTTCGAAGATTGTTTCTAATACTGTGCGAATGTATTGTCTGATGTAACCGAGATATTTAACACTAAACCTACTGGCGTATAATTCACGTTTATTTTGTAATTAAAAATAAAGTTAAAAGATAATTAGATGAACGATAAAATACAAATTGGTGTACACATTAATTCTTTATCTTGATGAGAATCATCAAGAATTTCAAAACTGTAACCTTAAAATGCTTTGTAATTTGAAATGATAAACTTGTTGAATGGACATTTTCACCCCTTTGGTAGGTTTAGTGTTAAGCGGACATTGCTCATGAGACACACTGAATATATGTATTGTATTTCAGGTATCAATTTATGTATTATATTGGACTAAATGTAGAAATAGTGATGGTCCTATCAACAGTTTATATCTATTTTCAAGTGTTCAGGTTGCTTATAATCTATGTTCAATTATATTCAGCTAATTTATCAACTATGTTCAGCTAGCTTTTTCACTATTTTAGCTAATTTGTCAATTATGTTCAGTTATTTTATCGACTATGTTCAATTGTGTTCAGTTGGTTTATCTATTATGTTCAGTTGGTTTATCAGTTATGTTCAGTTGGTTTATCAAGTATGTTCAGTCAGTTTATCAACTACGTTCAATTATGTTCAGTTGGATTATGAACTATGTTGAGCTAGTTTATTAACTATGTTTAGCTAATTTGTCAATTATGTTCAGTTATTTTATCGACTATGTTTAATTGTGTTCAGTTGGTCTATCAGATATTTTCAATTATATTCAGCTGATTGATTAGGTACATTCAATTACATTCAGCTAGTTTATCAGCTATCAGCTATGGTCAATTACATTCAAGTATTTCATGATCATTGCCTTGTTGAATTATATGCTTCAATAATTATATACAAGAACGATTGAGACACGTTAAGGGGGTGAAAAGATATATTGCATAAAATATTTGAACGAATTAAATTTCAATGCGAACTTGAAACTTCTTCAATAAAGAATTATATGTATATATAAATAATGATTATGGTTGTACTCTAAAAATTGCCTACACGAAACATGTACTTACAAATAGGTATTTATCAGAGAATTATAGACATTAAATATATATTTTACTATACGTAAAGAAATCTGTATCTGAAAGCCAAGTGCAGTTAAGTCCTTTAATGTAACTCTTTTAAATATTTTTTCCATTTTGTCGATTTTTATAGAAGAAACAATGTCCGTTTGCAAAAAAAGCACACCAACGGAAACACGAGAAATGATTGTTCATACAATACCATGTGGGAACAGTGCTCGCATCTTCAAGTAACTGGTCGTCACACGAATGACACTGGCTTTATCTAGCTGGGCCGTGAGTGCGGTGGGTAGAGGTAAAAGCTTCGCAAGCTTCAAAAATTCTTGATTTTCGCTGATCCGACGCTTACGCGCCGCGTCTTTGCTTCTCTCCTTTGTTGCTTCCTGTGGTCCGGACATACTAGCGATTGAATTGTTGATGGAATTGAGCTGATGATTATGCGAGCTCAAGTCCAAAGTATCCGAGGAAGTACTGTTGCCTGTGTAATCAGAAAGTAAAGGAAATCTTTAGAAATTTACGCATAACAAAAATTACACTTAAATGATTGTTGATACCCGGTTCAATTAAATTCTTACTACGATATCAGACAAAGAAAATCGAGTACAGGTGAATCTATTAAACTCAAAATAGCGTTACAGTTTTATTTGCAACAGCATTTAAATTTTATTCCTGGTAGCGTTTGCAGACAAAGAAAATTACATTTAACAATCTCATAACAAAAATTACACTTAAATGATTAATTCGACGGATACTCGGTTCACAAAATAAATTATTAATACGATATTAGACAAAGAAAACCGAGTACAAGTGAATCTATTAAACGTAAATTGCGTTACAGTTTTATTTGCAACAGCATTTAAATTTTATTTCTGGTAGCGTTTGCAGACAAAGAAAATTACATTTAATAAACTCATAACAAAAATAACACTTAAATGATTATTTCGACGGATTCAATTTACAAAATAAATTGTCAATACGATATCAGACAAAGAAAACCAAGTACAAGTAAATCTATTATATGCAAAATTGCGTTACAGATTTATTCCTAACTACATTTAAATGTTATTCCTAGTTGCGTTTCTAGACAAAGAAAATTGCATTTAACAAACTCATAACAAAAATTACACTTAAGTAATTATTTCGACGGATTCAATTTACAAAATAAATTGTTAATATGATATCAGACAAAGAAAACCAAGTACAAATAAATCTATTATATGCAAAATTGCGTTACAGTTTTATTTTCAACAACATTTAAATTTTATTCCTGGTACAGTTTACAAAGAAAGAGTGAGAAGTCGAAGCTCAGTGATGCAACAAAAATGTAGAAATCCGAAAGAGCATCAAAAGAAAGACTCGGCGATGATGTTAGAATAAATTCAGCGAATAATATCGCTAATATGGCGATCGATGAGACGGAAGTTTCGTCCACGTCGTCGAAGAATGAAACAGCGAGAAAGCCATAACGACGCCGAAGCTGCTCGTTATAAGAACCGAAAGCAAAGGGAGCAAACCGTCATTAAAACGCCGGCAAGAGAGCAACCTAACGACGTAGCTACCCATCTACCGAGACTTCTCACGAATGGAAATTCGCTTGAATAATGTATTTTTTTTACTTGCTTCTTCGTCGTTTCGCTCGCCAATCGCGCGACACCGCAGCAACATCTTCAACTGTAGGTGGCTACACAAAATGTTTCCACAGTTTGAAACATCGAGCCGCGTGTCTCTTTTCATTAACATCGTACAACGGTTTATTGTCACATAAAATGATTCGTGAATTATTAATTTGCGTTTCGAGAGCGGTTGCTTTAATCGCTTTCGGTCGAAGCGGAAGAAAATAGATGCCCTGAATCATTGATGGGGGAGGTATCGATGAATTTATGATTCATACTGCCTCGAAGATCCATAAAGATTCAGAAATTTCGAATTCTCGAATTGACACATTTTCTTATTTTGGACTTCTTAAATTTTCACATACGAATTTAAATACCTTGGGATTTTCATTATGCATTTTTTAACTTTCGAGCGTATAAATGTGCTAATTTTCAAGTTGATGTATTTTGTGACTTTCGAGTTTGCATATTTTCCAACTTTCAAAATGTGGATATATTGAAACACTTGGGATATTAGAAAATTTTCAAATCTATAAATAAGTATGTATCGTAATCTGAGAATTTAAGAATTAAAAATCATAGAAATTTAGTAACTTGGAAATTTAGTAGTATGCAAGACTAAAAATTTAGAAATGCAGACATTCAAGAATTTAGATATCTCGTAATTTAAGTATTTAGAAATTTACACATTCAGGAATTTAGAAGTTACGAAACTAATTTAGAAATTTAGAAATTTAGAAATTTAGAAATTTAGAAACCTAAAAATTTAGAAACCTAGAAATGTAGAAACCTGGAAATTTAGTTACCTAGAAATTTATTTACCTAGAAATTTTGAAATTTAGAAACGTAGTAATTAAAAAATTTAAAATTTTAGAAATTTGGAAATTCGCAAATCTAAAAATTTAGGAATACAAAAATTTACAGCATCTGTAATATATGAAAACGAACGTTGAAAATTGACTGTATTCTTTCAGTTACTATTGCCGGTTCTTCTAAAACGATTCTCAGTATATTTCTATGGTACTCAGAAGAACCATGGATAAATTAACACGCACCACACCATAGGAATAGCTTGGTTATACCTATTTCCCATATTCTCAGAATGTGTGTAAGTATATGGCCTGAGCAACCGTTTGTTCGTCTTATAATTCAAAGAAAATCGTGAAAGTTCCGTTTTACAATCGTGGAACGAACTGGTCCAAGAAAATGGTGGCGTGCAGACTACGAGTACTATAGAGATTATTGCTGATTCTTTGAAAACAATTATTCGCACTGTGCAAAGCTGGTACTCGTTTACCGCTTTGATTTTATTTATTACAGAGATTACAAGAATCTTGCGATGTTTCTGATCAAAGAAATTTATTGTAGCGACAAATAAATCTCGAATATTAGGTTGCTTTATTATGAATTTTCCAAATAGATGTTGATTATAAATTGTAGACGAATGAATGTAAATTGTTTTATGACGAAAATAATTGCCTAAGAATTATAAATGAAACTATGAATTATTACACAAAGAGTATCTTAGTAGATTTGTTGTAAATAAAAAAAGAACATGTCTTTAAAAGTTCCTATATTTTAAATATTATTATTTTTGTCATCATACAAAGACAACAAAACTCGTATGAATTTTTAATAAAGGATGGTCGAAGCCGATGACATCATCCATTTGATATAAATACAATAAGATTAGCCAAAGTGTATTTCATTAATAAATGAAATTCAGAAACAATTAAAATTTCAATTAATGATTTCGATGATCGAACGAAATAAATATCATGTCGTCGCTGAATGAAACACAAAATTCAAGTTCACAAGTTATAAAATCCTCCAATCCTAAAATTCCCAAGTATCCAAATCTCTAAAATCGTCAAATATCTATAATATACTATAGCCAAATCTCCAAATTACCGAATCATCTTACATTTCCAAAGTATGAAACCTTCAAACTCTTAAACCACCCAAACGATGAAACCCTCAAATTCTCACACTGCTAAGCCTCCGAACATTCTCAATTCTCCAAACTCGAATCTTTCAACTCTCCAAAAACACGAATCCCCAAATTTCCAGCTCCCTACTATCAAAAATTCCTAAACTCCCCGCACAACGAAGACTCGCTCGTACGAACAACATGAACCAAACATTCAAATCGAGCGAAATCTCCGAAACGTCCATCGTCGGCACAACAGTTCATCACGAAGTAAAATCCTCGAACTTATCGTCGCTACCTTTCTGAGCTTGTTTCCGTCTCCAGCTACCGATATAAGGATCACTTTCCAAGATGATGTGTCGTCCATGACTCTCGATGGTAGGCGCCATTTTCGGCCTCTTTCTCGGGGGACTCACAGACACAACCGTGGTACATTTACTATCACAAATATCGGTCGGTGACATTCGGACACATGTCGTACACCGATTCCTGTTCGCACTCCGTCAACCCACGTGTTCGGATCTCCGCGAAAAATCCTTCCCGGAAGTCGCCGATCGAACCGATTCGATCGATCTTTTACACGATCGCGCTCCCGTTCGTTCGCGTAAACGTTCGATCTCGTATCGATTTCGATCGCTGTCACTTCGTCACACACGAAACGAGCGACCGATGTCCGTTGCACTTAAATTACGACTAACACGGAGTTCGTTCGATTCGGGGCTAGGACCTCGTGTTCGCGTTTGGTCCTTCTCTCTTTCTCTTTGTCGGCGTGTCTCTCCTCCTACCGCTGTTCCTTCGCTTCCATCTCATCCCCAATGCTGTTTCTCGATGGGGTAGGTAAGCCGTGAGGTACCACCCTTATTTTAAGCTCCACCCTTGGAGCAGGGTCAGTCGAAGGACCCCTCTGTACACGCACGTGAATACTTCTCTGTCTGCGTTACGAGAGAGACGAAACGATCGGGAGAGGGACAGGGACTGGCTGAGGGAGAAACGGAGTGAGAGAGAGAGAGAGATCCTGAAGAACGAACGGGGACAGAGCATGGTGATCGTAGGAAAGGTTGGCTCGGGAAAGCTCCGAGTGATTCGAATGACGGTACTGCCGGACGGTCTTATAGAAACAGACGACGGGTGGCGAAATCAAAAGCAAAGATTGCTGGTGGCCGTACTGTTCCGTTGACGAGGCACCGTAGGATACCCATAGACTCCCCCGATAGTTTACTACCGAACACGGCCATAACCGTGCTCCTGGATCCTGGGAATTTTACCACCGCCCCGAAACCCTCGGCATCTTCTGTTCGTGAACGAATACGTGACGCCTTGGTAATTATCGCGAAGATTGTTTGCCTTGCGTAATCCGATTTACTGCAATTTCCATCATTTCAGTGTCGTGGATGAGAATCATTTAACACGTTCACTGCCACGCGAAAATAAATGAGAATCGTATTAGGTAGTATTTTCATTTCTAACGAGTCTTATCAAATATTTTCACGATAGTTATATTTATTGGGTTGTTTGGAAAGTGATTTCGTTTTTTCCCAACAGGCTTATTTATGGAAAAGTTTGATTGATTCTACACAGTAGTTTGTGGTTCGTACCCGAACAAATATGCAAACTGAAAAACAGCATTTTCGGAATATTTTACTTGTTTAAAAATGCTGTTGAAGCAAGAAAAAAGTATCCGATGAAAATCGTCTCTCGTTTTCATAAAAAGAAACGAAATTACTTTCCGAACAACCTAATATTTTTCATAATTTCAAGTAACTGATGCGGGTATATTCAGTTAAGTGGACAAATTTTGAACAATATAGCTGTTAATTCTGTGTAGAAATTCGAGTGTCACACATGTATGTGTGATATGGTAGTCGAAGTGTTAATTGAGGCTTTGATAACTCTGAATAATTTTTGACGGACAATCATTTCGATTATAATACGAACATTGAAAAATTTTCTACATTTTTCAATTCCAACTTTTAAATATTCTTTAAATACCAGTTTTCAAATTTTCAAGTTTCTCGTTTTCTCTTTTATTCCTCTTCAAAGTTACAATTCCTGAATTAGAGGAATATGATTTAATGTTCCAAATTACTCAGTTATTATGTTTCAAGTTTCCCACTTTTTAAGCTTTCAAGTAGCCCAACTTTTGCAACAAATTCTCTAATTTAAATATTTTTAATTGTTCACACGGTGAGATTCGCAAATTTTGAATTTTCTTATTGTTCAGTCGGATACTCATATTTTTACGTTCAAAAATTGTCGAATTCCCTAACTTTGAATTCATCAATTTCTAAATCACCAAAGTTCTAAATGATCAAATTTCTAAATTATTAAATTCCCCAATTAATCGAATGTGTCAACTTTCTAGATTTTCAAACTAACAAGTTTTCAGATCTTCAAGTATCCAAAACCTAAACTTAGAAATTCTCAGATTGTCAAATCTCTAAATGACTTAAAACTGCGATCCAAAAACTTGTAACATTAAAAATGTTCAAATTCAAGGATTTACTAATTAACAAATTTTTCTAGTACTTTTATTGATTTTATTATCCATATAATACAACTTCGGTTTTGAATATTTAACATTGTAAAGTTTATTGCCCATAACATGTTGAAATAAAAGCAATTACACGTTAAAGAATAAAATCAATTTACTTGCCGTACAATGTATTTGTTAAAAGCGTCAGTCGAAACTATTCATAGCTATAATACTTAAACAAAGAAAACTAAAATTCGAGTACTTTATATTCAGCTTTTTGCCAACAAAAATTACAATTGGAACTTTGTTGAACTTCATTAGAATTTTATTGAATTTAATTATACGATATGTGTATATATTATACAATATACGCAGTCAAATCAACATTTGCGGAAATGGCGATTCCAACAATGTTCAAGTGGAAGAGTATTCAAAATCGGAGTAAGCTTTGTCACATATGAGCTATGAACGCGTCAGAAATCAGACTCGTCAAATTACAAGGGGTCGATAACCAATCATTCACAAACGAATACAGATACGAATTATCCTCGAGCCCCAGCAAGTTTTCACATCGCAGAGACTTCGTTCTATTTTATCTCTATTGATCCAACTGTCAAAGGTGTCTCTACGAGAAGAAAGATTGTTTCGCAACGACTTCGTCGAAACATGACGGATCCTCGCGTTTCAACATTCTCGTGTCACGTGTGCAAATTTGACCGGGCGTAAAGGACGAAAACTTAGTTGAATGTCAGGTTGGAATTTGTGGAACCTGCCTTTTACGACTGGGCTGTATAACCACCTTGCTATGCACCTTTTTGCCGGGAGCAAAGTGCATCCCGGAATGGGAAACATGTGTTGCCAATATGTTCCAGGAGTAACCTGCCACGGTTCTGGACGTTTCCCAATGGACAATGTCCACGACCTTTGGCAACACGTGTTCCGTCTTCTCGTCGCGTTACCTTCATCCTCGACGTGGTTTATTCTTCGTTAAACATTTTCTATACGCCCTGGCTCGGGTCGACAGGTAGAAAAGATCTAATACGAAACATGTGTTTCTTCTTCTCCCGTCATCCTCGCACCTTCCCCGAGGGCTAAGACGCGATATAACGGTTCAGAACCCACAGACAGCACTTTACTTGCTACGGGCTATGTGCATTCACAGTGGTTGCACCTTAGCTTGCACGAACTTGTCCAGATGTTGGGAAAAACAGACGAGCGAAACGGAAATGTGTCATTGGGGTCATTGAATTATAAGACCCTTTCTATTTCAAGGTTTATATGATTATTATGAGACACATAAACGTGGACGTAAACAAGACTGCAATAAATTTTGTTACGTGATTTCTTCAGATTGTTTTTTGATTCCCTTCTGAAGTTTATTGACGGGTCTCGCTGGCGTGAAGATCCGAAAGTGAGGTAGGTATTACTCTTTTCGAAGATCTTATTAAATTTTTAGATGTTCGCGTTAATGAATTTGAAACTCCTAAATTTCTAAATTAATAATTAACAAATTTGTTAACTCCAAAAGACTAAAGTTTCTAAATTTTCATATTTACAGATTGTTAAATTTTATCATTTTCTGCTGAATATGTAGAATTTCAAGCTTCCAAATTTTCTCATTTCAAATTTCCAAATGCTATATTCAAATTTGTACACTTCAACTTTCTGAATTACCAAACGTTCTAATTTTCAAATTTTTTAATATCCAAATGTCTACGGTCTCCAACTTACGATGCGAACAAATTTCTAAATTACCAAATTTTTGAATTTTCAAATCACCAATTACCAATATTTCAAATTTCAAATTATTCAATTTTTTATTTCTAATTTTATATTGACTAATGATAAATTTTCAACACTTTTACATGAAATATGACACTATTATACCCTCAGTTCCACTCTCAAAGAAAATCCTATGATAATTTTGCTTTCAATAAATCTACCAAACAAATTTTACCATTTCTGTATGCAACGTGCACGAGTGTAAAAATTAAGCGAACAAAGAATTGTCATTAAACACAGAAAGGAAGTCTGTTTGTCTTCTCTTCCGCGTTTTGCAAAACCACGTTATTATACAATTCACAGAACAGTCCTCGCCAACAAAATTCTGCAGAACAAAGAATAAAAATGACGTTTCGTTATCAATAAATACTACTCATTCTTAATAAACAAAAATGCAAGTCCTCCCTAAACTTATATTATTCCGCGTTTACTTCTGTAAAATCAATCCTAAAAGGAATCTTCTTCCCCTATTATACTCTTGAAACATCTCGACATCAATGATTTAATAATCGACGTTGATAAGTATAATGTTAATAAATAAACGCGAAGATAACATATGAATGTTACACGCGTTTTCTAAACAAAGAAACGTTTCTTTCCTAAATTCCTATTCTTCCGTGTTTTCATATGTAAAATCAATCCCAGTCATCTGCTATTTCTTTGAAACTTTTCAACATCAATCGCGTAGTTACAATGAGGTATCAGTAAAAAAAGATCTAAGAAAACTGGAAATCTCTGGATCGTGACACTTGAATGCGCCCTACCACGTCCACACGACCATAGAATTAATGATCGCCCTTCGTTCAGTGAGTTCCTTTGAGCCAACAAATCACCGAATCGATTCCTCTCCATCTGGAGCGTGTCGAAGCGATACTGGGTCATAGCTGAAATTCACTACGTTCTTAAATTTGTTCACGTTCTTCTAATTTTTATATTATCGTATTCTCCAAATATGCAAATTTCCAAACGCATAAGTTCCTACGCCTTTCACATTCTCAATTTTAATCCTTTGAATTTTTTTTATAGGTTGTAAAACTTATATATTTTAAAATTTTTTAATTTAGAAGATTCATAATTTGAACTCCTTAAATTCCCTATATTCTTAAATACTCTTGAGGCTTTCAGATTTTTGAATATTCAAATTCGCACATGTCTCTCTCACGAGATTTGGGTTTAAAAATGTATCTATTCTCAAATTTTGAGGATTCCATATGTTTACCTATTATTCTTTTTCTAAGTTCCGAAAATTCTAGGCATCCCAAGTCCCGAGATCCTAGAATTTTTAGGACCTCAAATATTTATTCTCTAAATTGCTAGTTCTCCAAATTTCTTCCAAGCCCCTAATTCCTCAAGTTTTTGCATCAAATTTCCCAAATTTTCCACATTTATAGGCTCCTAATCATAAAAAATTTGTAGGTCATAAATTCCTCGTTCGCCAATTCTCTAGATTCCTATATCCGTAGATCCTCGAATTCCTGAATCCCCAAATTTCTACATCCAGAAACACTTATATTTCTTAATTTATAAGTCTTCGGATTTGAAGGCCTCCATATTTCCAAATTATCGAATTTCTACGTCCTCAAATTCTTCGACCACCAAATTTCTACATTCCTAATTCCCAAATTTTTATAACTGCGAATACTCATTCTGATTACTTCCTAAGTTCTAATATTTCGAGGTCCCCATATCGTTAGTATACTCAGAATTTCTACGTTCCCAAATTCTTCAACTACGAAATCTCCCACATTTCCAGGGTGCTAGAGGGTCCTGGAAGGCCCTAGAGATTCTGTGGAACCTCGAATCCTCACGTCCCCAAATTACGGATACATGCCAAAATCACGTAGCTTTGAAACCGCCTGGTTCTCGAAATTCCTGCGTCTCCAAATTCTAAGATCCTGAAAAATCCCTGGACGTAATCGAGCAGAGGAGCTGTGCCCCCTCACGCCCCCTTGTCTGCCATATTTTTCGCAGAGAGGGCAGATTTGCTGTTGACTGTACACGCGGAGACGAAGGGAACGCCTGGTCCCGGGTCGTTCGTGACCATCTCAATGCATTCCCGATGGTGCGCGAGCCTGCAACTCTGCCACGGCTTAACATGGACTCACCTACATTTTCGTCGTCGTTGAACGCATTGCCAACACCCTCGTGTCTTTTTCCTAGCCAGCTACACACCCCCGCTGAACGATCGCCGCAGCTTAGAACAGCGGCCTTGTGCCCGTCGAAAAGACAAGGGGGGCTGCTACGCGGCCGATTCATCATCCCCTTTGCCCCGAATAGAACATCCATTCACCGATCCCGAAGACACGACAGCGAGAGTGTGATCACGCATTTTAACAGTTCGAACGTGCTCTGACTTTGCTCGCCATTGCTCTAGGTTAGGTCGCACAAGTTCGAGATACGCTGACGGTCGCAAGTATGCGGACGCTATTTAGTCTTTTTGATCCCGTATGCTTTTTCTGTATTTTAGATTTAATAATGTTAACCCTTTGCGGACGTTAGAATATATGCCATTAGCAAATAGCAACTGCAAAACTCTCGGGTTAAAAAGTTTGATCAACTTCTTTAAAATAATCATATTTTTATTATTAATTGCCAGCGTATTGTCTGCTTCACTGTGTTCAAACGTCACGTGCATAATACTACATGTATGTAGTGAAAAATTATTTATTAAAAATTATTGCTCCGAATCAAATGGCGAGTAATTGTCGCCGTTCGTCCGCAAAGGATTAATTGTATTGTCATTGGGATGGTAGTTAATATGTTCATCATTGTAGTCGAAAGACAATTAATGAGGAGGAAAGACTGCAATCGTAAATCATTTTTAAGGAAACTCCACTTTGAACCTTCTTGTGCAATCTCTTTCTTATTTTTGAAATAATACTTTACATTGATATTGTACCTGTTTAAAATACTATTTTTGTTCTAACTAAGTATTTACACTGCCATTGGGATGGTAGTTAATATGTTCATCATTGTAGTCAAAACAGAATTAATGAGGAAAGGCTGCAATTATGAATCACTTTTAAGGAAACTCCATTTTGGACCTTCTTGTAGAATCTCTTTCTTATTTTTGAAATAATAATTTTCACTAATATTGTGCCTGTATAAAATACTATTTTTCTTGCAATTTAGTATTTACGCTGTTATTGGACTGGTAATTAATATGTTCATCATCATAGTCAAAACAGAATTAATGGGGAAGGAAAGCTGCAATCGTGCATCACTATTCAGGAAACTCCATTTTGAACCTTCTTGCGGAATGTCTTTCTTATTTTTTAAATAATACTTTACATTGATATTGTACCTGTTGAAAATACTATTTTTGTTCTAACTAAATATTTACACTGCCATTGACCTGGTAATTAATATGTTCATCATCATAGTCCAAACAGAATTAATGAGGAGAAAAGACTGTAGTTGTAAATCACTTTTCAGGAAACTCTATTTTGAATCTTTGGTGGAATCTTTTTCTTATTGTTGAAATAATAATTTATATTAATTTACATTGATGTTATGCCTGTTGAAAGTATTATTTTTGTTGTAATTACGTATCTATGTTACAGAGATACGCATTCAAAAAATTATATGCTAATATAAAAATTATACTATCCGAACAAAATGGCGAAACCTTAAAAAAATGAATAATTGTATTCGTGCACTCTTCATGCATTTAACATTGAAACTATTAAAAGGGGTCAAATGTCCCTTCTACAAATCTTCTACTTCAAATTACATAATTTGTTAAGCCGATCTTCTTAGCATTTCTGTTGATTGTCATCAAGATGAAGGATCTACAAGTGTATTCATTTATGTTGCATCGTTCGTTCATGTATTTTTCATCTTCATTTTTAAGTTTCGGTAGTTTTAGTCTTAAAAGAATTTTCATTCAAGTAAACAGATTGATAACAAAATTTTAAGAAAGTAACCAGATGAACTTGAGGATGTGCGTGAATCTTTGTAACCATATTCGCAGGGAGAAAAGGGAACGTACTATCTCGTTCGAGCATCGAGGATTAATACCGTGTATACCCTATAGTTTTTGAACAAATATGCAAGATCCGAGCACACGTCGAATAGTGACAGAGATAATATTTGTTGAGATTTACACGCGTGCCGTACCAACGTTATTTTCATGTAGATAACACCTTCTGTGTCTTCCGCGATCGAGCGCATACACGCGTGCGTGTACTTATATGTGCGCCGGGAACGACGCGTTTATTCGCTTTGCACACAGTGGCGCGAAAATATTGAACAATCCTTACAATCGAGAAAGAAACAAATCGACGATGTTTGGAATATACAACGAACACGATCTTGACTACGTTACAAATGTGACAACATTATTTTTGCGTTCAATGTTTGGTTTGATATTGAAACGCGTAATAAAATACAACAGTATTTTTTACTTTATAATTTAGCTTTTGGTCCCATAATTTGGGACGTATTCAAAATTTTATTTTGATTTCTGCAATGATCATAAACAAGAAAATTAAATATGATCAATATTTTTACTCGTAAATTATATTTAATCTTATGTGGATGTCACTATAATTGATATTATGAATTGTTATTAGGAAATAATTAATGTAATTGATATCTGAATCGTTGTCCAATAATTAACATTCGAATTGATACTTAACAATCCAATTTCATCTAACAATTGATATTTATCAGTATTTATTATACATTTGATAATTCATTTTAAATGTTTTAGTAACATGTCTTAGGCGCTTGTAATATATTATAAAAAAAGCCAGAGAAACTAAATAAAAGTTATTATAATTTCTACTGACATTGTTCTCCCCAAAATGATTCAATAATAAAGTAAAAAGTTTTCCAATTCTATGAATAAATACAGCACCCAAAATATTTTATAAAATCATTCTGACGTAGAAGATTGAAAGGGGGATCGCGAATATTATACAAGATGATAAATCATGATTTGTTTAGGTTATTTTTACCAGGAACTGATTCAAGGATGGGACGACATCGTTGAATGGTTGTGTCGCAAACAACAAATCGAATTCCCCTACGCCGACGAAAGGTTTCGGGGATGAAATCTGGCCAATTCTGCTGTTTGTTCTTTTAGCGAAATAGATCTGTGCATCATGCCAGTTGGGCGTTACTATTTCGGTATAAACAACACGATTTATGCTTGGACACGCAATATGCTAATAATTTATGCTAGGGCAGCATTACGTCATTGTAGGATCATTTCGGAGTAAAAGTTGGGTCAAAATGACTTTGCCATATGTGTCTTTAAATATCGTATGGTTTTATTATTTCGAATGCAGTTACTGAAAGCTGTAAATACAGTTCAAGTAATGCAGAAAATTAATGTTTTAATTAATTGAGGTAAATTATTTGGATTCAGAAAGGAAAACAAATAATACTTTTCTTTTAAGTATTTTTTTTAAAGCATTTAATGTACATTTTTTTTTAAGTATTGTTTAAAAAAAAAACATTTATTCAACTATAGTATTTGCGTTTTCTTACAAATAATTATATATTTATTTCCACCAATTACCCCAAATTCTACACAACATTATTAAATATTGCAATACTGTATTGCGGTACAATGTAATAATTATTATACGTATACAACTAATGTCCACAAATGTAAGATAATATAAGCAATATTTGGTAAAAAATATTGATATTTCAAATAAATCCGTCTGTAAAGTTTTACATAACCGATTATGTCTGCATCAATGAATACTGATCCCTCAGAGCTAGAGAGCATAAAAATGACCGCCATGAACTAAACCGACTGTGACCCTAGACGATAAAATTCAAACCTCTTCATACAAAAACAAATTTTGAAATCAAATACCGAAACAAATATCCTTATCGCTTGAATACGAAATTTTAAAACACATTCTTATCAATTCGGTACGAAATACTAAAACATACTCTTATCGATTTAGTACGAAATACTAAAACATACTCTTATCGATTTAGTACGAAATACTAAAACATACTTTTATCCATTCACTACAAAATACTGTAACATATTCTTATCGATTCGGTACGAAATGCTAAAACATATTCTTATTGATTCAGTACGAAATACTAGAACATATTCATATTGATACAGTAGAAATACTAAAACACATTCTTACCGGTCCAGTACGAAATGGTAAAACGTATTCATATCGATTTATCACGGAATATTCTGTAACATATTCTGATCGATTCAATACGAAATATTAGGTTGTCCCATAAATTTCTTCCTTTTGTGATACTAAATCACTACACAATATTTATTGTTTAAGGTTAATTTGTTGTATTAAATGTGAGTTGTTCTGCTCCATCATCTTCTGTAGTCTCTCAGGAAACCTTGTTATTTCTTCTTTTTAAAATTATTGTCGCTTACTTGTAAAATATTTTACATCGAAAAAGGAAGGAACTTATGGGACAACCTAATACCAAAAGTAAGTGGAATTAGTTAAATGAATTTCTTCCAATCTCGATCTTGGCGTTTCTATCTGTGAAAAACATCGATCTCCCTCGTATGCCGAGGGTAGAAATACCTCAACAAGGGATCCTTTATCGGCAATACGGAAACCCTGTTCCCGGTTATCGACTTCAAACAGGGTTGAGAGATCATTAACCGACTTGTTTACAGACCGAATGACTGAAACTAAAACGGTAGCAGGATGATAAACAGTTTGAACGACGTGGTTGGACACCGTCTAGTCGAACACGCCTCCCGGTCAAGAAGTCGGGTTACCATGTTTCTTTTAAATAAACGCTCAGCTAACGCAATGAGATCAGCCAGCTTGTCGTTGCTGTAGCGTTGTATCAACGCTGGTTGGAAGAGACGCAGAGAAATCCGAGGTGCACAAGCTGGCCGAAGGGCGACGAAGAGGAGGAAAAAGTATAGAATTACACGCTATATGCGTTCTTGTGTGGACTGGCCCGCGGCTGTTGTTTATTGGGTTCGCGAACAACATTGTAAGTAAGTGGAGTAAGGCGTTTAACGGGGGTGAAACGGAGGTCCCATGACGGTGTCACGGGGACCACGTGTTGTACCGTCTACATAGGCTCGGTGCTATGTGGATGTCTGCGAACATAGTGCCCCGTGATTGCACTTGGTCAGCAGAAACGTAAAAGAAACATGGCTAGCGCAATTTAAACGCGCCACGATTCCGAGTAACGACGGCTCCACGTGGAATTACTTCACGCGAGTGAACACGCAACACGAACGAGGGATCAACGTCTTCGTCCGCCATCGTGGATTTCCTTACGGCGATTTCTGCATCGCCATTTCAACCCCTGAACGGTCGATTGTTCAGTACTAGGTTTACGGGATCAGTCGAAATGATGGATCTTTTCAATTACGAAAATTATTAACACTAGATTTACGGGACGAGCCAAAATGACTCAAAGCGCTTTGTTTATTTTAAATTTCAAACACGATGAACAAGCATTTAGCAAAATTCATGTTAACTGTCGTCCAGAGAAAGGGTCATCTTATAAGTCAGTTTACGTATCATACTTTATTTATTTTCTTTTCTGGTTTAGTTTTAATTTAAAAATAAATGGTCATGACATGTCAGTAAATCTAGTGTTAAAAAGCTTACGTCAAAATGCATGTTGACATTCATCGAGATAAAGAATCTTTGTATAAACTGATATATGTATTGTTCGTTATTTATTTATTTTTATAGTTCATTCCCAAGTTAGACATAAGTGGTCATTGAACGGCCGTAAATCTAGTGTTAAATACAATTTTCAGAAAGCAAATTTTAGGCAGAATGTTTTCCACATTGACGTTCTTCAAAATAATGAAACTGCTATTATTGTGCACGTGTTTTGAGGAACTAATTACTGCGTACGATTATTAATTTGTAAAGTATTACGAACTATTAATTTGTAAAGTATTACGAAGTATCAATCCGTAAAATATGATTAATATTTGTTAAAGTATTCCAAGACCGAATCGATGAATTACACAAGAAGAGTGACATTATATGGGATACGCATTTTTGGGACAACCTGTATATA
Source organism: Coelioxys conoideus (assembly GCA_947623535.1). NCBI lineage: Eukaryota > Metazoa > Arthropoda > Insecta > Hymenoptera > Megachilidae > Coelioxys > Coelioxys conoideus. The sequence goes on along the minus strand of OX392457.1, from coordinate 11,721,933 downwards.
AATCATATAAAACGTATTAAAGATAATTTGAAATCAATGTTGAGTTATTTTAGTTGTATTATATTTCATTTTGAATTTTTCTGTGTCTGTCAAATACATATGCGAGCTAGTTTCATTGGGTTTCTGGGGGTATTTTTAAAAATATGTACGTTAGTAAATAAATTACTAGCTATTTCAGATAATGTTTTCATATAATTTCAATCATCACAATTTGTATAATAGTGATGATAAAGTATTAAAATCAATACATATTCCAATCTGTATTTTCATATATTTACACATATTTCCTACATTTTACATCTTTTTATAAATATGAATTGTTTCGTGTAATATCATAAAATGTATAAAAGCGATTGTCTCATTTATCGAAGCCGGATCAATTAGGAATTAATTATTTCCTGGATTGAAGAGGAATCGTTTCCATACGTGTAACGTAAAACGAATAAAAATGAATGTATCTGTTTTATCGATTATATTAATTGATGTAATCGACGGAATAGTATGTATGAATGTAAAAATCTCTCGATAAATATGCACACGTGTATTTTTATAGGTCGTCTGATTCACAGGTTTATCATTTTTCACTTTTTCACGCATATACGTCAAACAGAGAACATTCTACTCTAAATCGACCACTTATAGTCATTGGTAACAGGAATTTTATTTCAAATGAAATATGATGTGGTTTGCGTAAGAGAGGTTAGGTCATCATTTTAATCATTTCGAATTAGTTATTTAAAGAGGACTTCAGATACAGAATTTCAAAGTAATGACAGTATTTTCGGTTTCTAAAAGTGTCATACTTCTTATTTAAACAGCTTTTTGTGTACAGTTGTTTGATTTAGTAGTTATTCAGTGTGCTTAAATAACTTTATTGTTGAATATGCTTCAATAAGTTTGTCATTAAATAATTGTTGAAGCATAATTGTTACTGAAATGCGAAATGGCGAAAGAAATTTCGAACGAATTAGATCGATGGATCTGCGGTGGCGTCATTCGTCGATCATAAATCCGAAACTGTGTTTGGACGCCTAAATTGCGACGCCGAAACGCGAGACGTCGGGCCAGTAAACTCGTGGCGAGTTATTATACAACCAAAGTGTTCAATATCGTCTTGGTTCCAAGTTACAACTTAAGGATCAATTCAATTTCTGCCCGTCGTTCTATTCTCCACTCTTTTTTAATTTATTTGATACTCAAATTTTTCACAACTATTTGATACAAAAGTTTTCGCTACATAAAGATTAAAACTAATCTCAAAGGAGCTACAATCATTTTATACACTCCTGCCTTCATTTTAAGATCGTCCAGTTTATCCAACCACGATACCTCACAAAACAATAAACCACATCGTAGACTAATATTCTATGTGTGATCCAAGCAAAGTGTGCCAACGAATTAAAAAATTGCACGAACCAAATGAACCCCTTGCCATACAATTTATTTTTCTGATGCGTCAGTCAGAACCAATTATTATATTTGCAGCTACAATATTAATACGAACAAAGAAAGTTAAAATGTTATGCACACTTCATATCCAATGATCCTTGATTATGTAAATTATAATTGTACATTAACGTTACATATAATCGTATTAAAAATTTTTAGCAAGTTTTATCGCGTTTAAGCTGCATGTGCGTCACGAGTGAGATTCGTCAAAGTATGGCAAGGGGTTAATCGAATACACAAGATCATAAACTTCGTACATTTCGTCGCATTTCCCTTCGATTGTTTCAATTTCTACAAACGATACGCGCGTATAAACCGAACGTTAGACGCGTGTTTCAAGAAACTGCAACTCGACGAAGAAAGAAACGTTTCGTCTCGATGGGGTAGCAAAACGGGGGTATTTTGTCGGACCGAAACGTACGAGTAACAATTAGTGTAACGACAGACCGCTCCCTCGTGGTTCTTACAGGGAAAAAAGAACCCCGGCGATCCTTCTGTTCAAAGAGGAAATGTCACGAGCGAGAGAAAGCTCGCTTGTTAACAGCGTAAACCAGCGGCCAACCACACACGCCCGTATGTTTTTTCAAAGTGAAACGTTCGCAAGTGTGTGTGTGTGTGTGTGTACTCTGACAGAACGATATAGTTTCGCAGCGCTTTCGCAGAAACGGACTGGAGGGATGAAGGTTGGTTACCAGAAAAGTCACCCCTCTCGTTGGCATTGTTAGTCGGGTGGCGTTCTCGAGAGAAAACAGGGAGGGTAGAAATGGCCCCCCGCACCCCCTACGGTCACGAATGGGCGAGGACCCCAGCTTTTCATTCGCGAACAGCCCGCCCTTAAACAGCCCTAAACTGAGTCACTTCACCGATGACGTTAAGTGTGACTGATCGTCCAGACGTACCTCGAAAATGGCCACCCAGTGTACGCAGTGTCATCCGGGGACCGAAACGCTAGGGAGAAACCTGGAGACGCTAGATTCTTTTACCGATGCGGCCGAGTCTCTTTTTACGGACACCGCCGTGATGGGTTTACACAGAAACGGACGATATTTACTCTCAAGATATTCAATTAGGTCCCTGAAGGGGTAGCGAACGATTTACTCTCGCGGTTTGACCAGATAATGGGAGTAGGCGAGTCGGCTGTTGTAGAAGTTAATGTGACCATCTGGTAGATTCTTTCATTTTTCTTCTTTTTTAATAAACAGCGGCAAATGGGACTTGTAGAGAATTTGTTCGTATTTTATACTTTAACCCTCGGACGGCCTTTCAAATCTTTTTCTGGTTACACATTTAAGTAGTTGTCTAGGAATAATATAAGTTTTAACTTATACTAATACAAGTTTCGTTATAACTTTGCTCATAATGGAATTCGTTGACAATATACATATACAATGTTATATATACTTAAGTATATTGATTAACATAATCAAAGATCGTGAGCATACAGTCACACAATGGTTAAGGGAAAATTAGTTTGAGGATTATATTAAATTAATTCAATTGTTTGTTGAAGACAGGTATGTTTTACTATTTTAACCTGAAAAGAAATTAGGGTAGATAATGTTTCCAATAACTTCCTACGATGGAATCCTACTGTATTTTTTACAGGACATTCATTAGTGTAGAAAGTATAATATGATTCTATCGTAGGAAATTAACATGGCTGCCTGTTGTACAGTGAGTCTTCTATTTTCATATTTTCTCATCACTATAGACAATATCATGATAAACGTGCATACGAAGAAACCCATGGTACTTCCTAAATAAAACTCATTGTCAGTCAGATTTCTGGGGGTGAGAGTCACATGTTCAATTTCTCGTCGTAAAATAAATATTTTCATACGTGCACCGACGTAACGAAAGTGTCTCTTTATTATACATGATCTCGTTGATGATTTAACGAGGATTTATCGGGTGATAACGAGCAAGGCCATCACGAAATTCCAAGTCCGATGGTATTTTTTTCGAGTATCTTCTCTCTGTAAACGATTTGTACACCACATGAGCATGGTCACTGTTATCTCGGTCGACGGCGATAATTCCGTGCAAAAATGGATAATTGGTGTCGCCTGTGTTTTCCACTTGGACACGTACACTGCGTTGAATGACGCCACACTCTGGCGAAGTGTAACATCCTACATAGACGCATCGCTGCGACCAGGCATTTGAAAAGGAAAATATTTTCTGTTTGATCATTTCTTGCCTGGTACGTGCACCGAAATCTATAAATTAACTATAAAGAAATAAAAGAAAGTAACACAAATTCTGTTTATTCTAAAATGGCATACCATCGTGGGACATTTGTCTTTTAAACGAAATCTTGAGTTTTAGATACTTCTTACAGGTTAATGTTTAATTTTCACATTTTAATTCTTTTTATCATTCTATAAAGAAATAAAAAAAAATAACTCAAATTCTGTTTATTCTAAAATGGCATACCATCGTGGGACATTTGTCTTTTAAACGAAATCTTGAGTTTTAGATACTTCTTACAGGTTAATGTTTAATTTTCACATTTTAATACTTTTTACCCTTCTATAAAGAAATAAAAGAAAATAACACAAATTCTGTTTATTCTAAAATGGCGTACCACCTTGGGACATTTGTTTCTTAAACGAAATATTGAAGGTACCTAATCATAACTTTTCCTAATCATATGAATGTAACTCGCCATTTTGTATTTCGATTTTTGAAACATATAATCGTACAAATGTAACAAAATGGCAGAATTATTTGCCGATTGTGAAACATTTACCGCCATAAGATGAATGGAACGATTTTGGCATCGAAGCAAATCGAATTTAATGAAGAAATACGCGAAACCTACGGACTATGGTTGGTGAATAATAGCAATCTTTTGAGTATCTCAAAGAAGGTTATTAGGTCGTAATTTAAGACTCACAGATCCAACGACTAGAACCGAGACTAACTGTACCATTATTTTATACTTTGGCTTTCGGCCAACTGACCCGACTTGCTGGTTGATTCCTTGACGTCACTACTTTTGTGGATGGCCCTCATTTATTTCCTTTTTCTCTCCATGGTTCTACTGTTGCTAACTTCGCCAACTTGTGGCCTCGCTCGTGTATAAACAATATCTTGTAAATGTTTATTTTAAGAATCTCTCGAAATACATTATCGTTTAAAAATCTTGAGGCATTTTTTAACTGTCGTGTCGATGGTGCAAAAGATTATTAATAAACTTCTAAAAAATTCTATTCCGTATTCTATTATTTTCGACAAAAACACTTTTTCGTTAAATCGAGAGTTGATTATAGTTATTTTAAATAAACTTGATAACTTGAAATAATTTTGTTTCATAACTTTTAAATTTTACTATCTCATGGATTTGATATATTTTTCATATGTTTTTATGATGTATAGAAAAATTTGTTTTAATTGTACTTGCCAATCATAAGTGTTTTAAAACGTTAAAATTACGGTTTTCATAGTACATTATTAGAAACAAAAAAATCGTAAACTTTATGGTAGAATATTCAGTTTTGGGAAATTTTACAAATTTGGACATTTTTTGATTCAACCTTTTCAAGAATATTACAAGTAAACAACATTGATTTCTATAATTCACTATCCCCAATTCGCACCCTTCGGTCGCAAAACTCATGACACGCGAATCGATACAAATCGAACACACAAATCAAAGGAAAAGAAATTGAAGATATCGAGAAGGAAGTGTTTACGGCAAATATTTGTAAAGCAGCCTGCAAACGTTATTCTTCATCTTTCATATTCCGGAAGAAATGATACTGTATGACCATTGACTGTTTAGCATATACAGAACTTCAACTTTATCTTAACTTACTAGATTGACAATCGAATTCGCTATTTTTCTTGTAGTTTCGTTAAAAATTGCTCAGACTGTACTAAAAGTGATCAAGAAATTACTATTAATATAGCAAAAAATTTTGAATCGAGTGATTTATTATTTATCTAGATTAGAAATTGTTGTTTGGTGAATTACAATAAACAATTCAATATCCATAAGTGTAATTAGCAACCCAATATTATACCACATTTATTAAACCTTTGTTACGTTTCAAAGTTTTTATGAAACTCGTCTATAAAAATAACTTTTTCGTATAAAAGATAGTAATACAAGGATGGAAGTTTTCCCACCCCTTTCAATTTACTTCAAACTCTATTTCATCGAAATTATTTAAATTATTTAGATAATTCCTTTAGAAATTACTGTCCAATATACGAAACTCCTTCGTCGAAAAATGTGAGTCTCTAATTTTAGCCAAAGCAACGTTGTATACGTTTTATAGATCTGGGTCACGATTGACCCGGCTCAGTCGTTCGAGGATCGCTGAAAGTTATGTTTGCACTAAATGTCATGGATCTTTGAACGCGTTAATCACCGGTATGTTCGATAATAATCGATCCAAAGTTAGGAAAACAGAATTTCTCCGCATCTCACATTTGTACGACGTCGTACACCAACCATCCTAATCCACAAAACTGTAATTCTCACGCTGAAAAATGATAGTAATTTAACACTATTTAATATCGTTTAATTCGTAATATCAATTCTAGTTAGCTACATTCGTCTACGAATTTTATTTAAATTGTTTATATTTCTGAATAAAAACTCCACTTTTCATTCACCTAAGAAAAGCTTTTCATCCACGGATTAAAATCATCATATTCCCGAAAGTAATGATTATTTTGAATTTTTCGAAGTGTCGAAAGATTGTAACGAATCCAGTCGAAATTGTTTAGGTTTCGGAAATTGTTCAAGTTTAATTATTTATCGAAAAAAGATAACATAATATTTTCTAGGACAAAGTACAACGCATATAATATTGATATAGCGCATGCACGTGGTACATACCGTTGCATATCTGTATTATAAAAAGTAAAGAACATACTTTTTTCATTTTTGAGATAAATACTTACATGGTATTTATTGAGATAAATAATAACCTTGGATATTCGCTAATCAATATCTGAATCGTAAGCAATTAGTGTCGAACAGCAATCTTACTGCACTTCGATTAACACAAAATCCCTGTTATTTGAAGAAATATGGTGATTTGAACGTACGAAGAAAATTTTTCTCTCGAAAATTAAATTTCGACACTGTGAATTATTAGGTTGTCCGGAAAGTAATTTCGTTTTTTTTTATGAAAATGAGAGACGATTTTTGTCGGATATTTTTTTTCTCATTTGAACAGCATTTTTAAAAAACTAAAATATTTTAAAATTGCTGCTTTTCACTTTCCGCATTTGATAAGGTAACAATCACGCACCAGTGCGTAGAATTAGTCGAATATTTTCACGAGTATACCTGTTGGGAAAAACGAAATCACTGTCCGAACGATGCAATAAATTATAGATTTTTATCGGCTATATTGGACGAACGTAGCTAATTAACACTAGAAGTACCGGCATTAAATGCACGCTTACTTCAAAACTGAAAATAAAGTAGAAAAATAAATACGTAAATATTGCAGCATCATCTAACATATACAACCATTCATTAGCTCAATAAAACATGACAGACATTTTGACAAAAGGACGACAATAAAATTTTGTAATAAAAAATGCCAAACCCGAAACCAGTCATTTTGACTGGTTGGTAATTCTAGTGTTAAAATACGCTAATAAACGTGGTGCGAAAATTTTATTCTCGTAAGGGGAGAGAGATGATACGACGTCAGAAACAAATTCTCTGTTCGAAAGTGTTCAAGGGTATCGGTGACATCTTGCCGCGCAATAATTTCGCTAAAATATTGCCATTTCGATGATTGGCCAGTGCTCGACATCAAGCAGGCCGTCGACGAAGCTGAAGGGAATAAACGTTTCACGCATTCCCGATGCGTCTCACAGTCTTTACGGCTTATTATCACCTCCACGCTTTTACCCTCTCACCCTGACGTGTACATCAAAGCACGGAGGAGGTCCACGCCAAAGGAAGTCGTATATATTCGCGCGTGTTTCTGCGAATTCGCGAGACCCTTTCGACGAATGTATAACGATCGACCGACGAATTTGCTCGGTTTTCGCGTAAACGTTGAATAATACAGCCGGTTGAGTTACACAGATGTATGTAACGATTTATGAAACACCTCGCCTCTTGCTGATACGGTGAAACGTGTTAATCAACTGTTTCTACGTAACTTACGTTCCGGTAACTGTATTGTAAGAATTTGACAACTTTTTTGTACGATAAATTTACGTTCGGAAATATTTGTAGCGTAGAACAACATTTGGGTGGTCCTCTCGAAAACAGGAAGTCGGTGGAATACAACGCAATATGTTGAAGTAAAGTTGTGCTTAGCAACTGACAATATTTTTCTTAGAATCGAGGAATTTTTATATAAATTGTAATCGATCGACCTTCGCATTGACGAATTTTTAAATAAATTGTAATCGATCGACCTTCGCATTGACGAATTTTTAAATAAATTGTAACCGATATATTTTCGCAAGGACGAATTTTTAAATAAATTGTGATCAAGAATTATTCGACAGCTCTTGAAAAATTATTCCAAATATTATTCGTGTAAATTAAGTTTCTTTAAGATGTTGTGAAAATTGTTTGTGTAAACCTTTTGAGTGACCATCTTGACAATATTAAATTGGTAGTATATTTTAATACAAAACATCGAATTGATTTTTTTGTTTCAACGACGTTTTTAATATAAAGAACGTTGTAGTTTCAAGAATACAGTTAAACGAATTTGTATATTTATAGTTTCTCTAAAAGATTTTCCTAATCTCTCAGAATCACGTGTTAGTAAAAGTTACGTTTAGATCATGTTACAACTTTATTCTTTCAAGAGAATAATTTATATGTTTTTATATTTCATCGAAAAGTTGTATTGTACTTGTTAATTTACAGCTTTTGCCCTCTTAATATATAATTAATATGTTATTCAGGATTGAAAATATGAAATTGATGGTACAATATTAGGTATACAATATTAGGCTAACATAACACAAATAGCTTCAAGTTATAGCTAAATAAAATATCTAAAGACTAAATAAAGTAACTTCGAGGATATAGTCGAAAGAAAGCGTGTCTACGAATGGTTCTTTAATAGACATAATAAGTCGAGTTACAGTCTCGTTCGAAAATGAAGTTACACGGGGTCAACGCAACGTTCCAATTTTCTGTACGCGACTACGATTTAACAAACAAAAAGAAACATGAAAAATGCTCGCCGAAGTAAGACAAAAATAGAGGTAATCGTTACAGTCGATTTCGTTTCGTTCGCCATTCGATTCGGCAGTAAACGCCACGTCTGGTCCCACGAGCATGACCATTTTACCATGGTCAAAAGAAACGGTCGGATCGCAGCATCGTGCGACATTTAGCCATGAAAATCGCGCCGCGTTTAAGAGATTTCGCACCTGAAAAATGTCCGTATGCCGGGACCATTACTCGGCCCGGGAATATCCGTTTAATCCGACGATTAATTACACGTTTCCTCCCATCCTACTTTTTCAATTAAAACGCCGCCGGTTTTTGCGGATCAATTACCGAACGAAATCCCTTAAATTGCTCGCTCGTTGCGCGCAACCGAGCGAGTGCTTAATCTATGGACATTTATAGAGCAGAAAGAGATTAATCGTCGAAGCTTCGGGCTCAATGGAACGTTCAAGAATGAGAAACGTATTTCATGGTGGGAAAAAAATGAGAAAAGTGGGAGAAGGAACAAATCGGTCTCTCCGGTTAGGCAGCAACGATGTAACCTTGGACGACGCTACGATAACAAGGATGTCTGTTATGCTGACGAGGCATCCTCCATCGTAATCAGACTTGCATATACCGTAAGCGTCCAACTACACGGCCAATAAAAATATGCATGTGAACGTATAACGACGGAAGTTACGAGCCGTCTTGGTGCTCTCTTGAAAATTCATTGTTTCACGAGACTCGCTCGAAATTTTATTGGGAAGATACAGGTTTCGCAGAGGGGAAACGGAAGTAACCTCCTTCAGGAAACAACGGAAGCTGGTTGCTGAGGATTGATCGATGCTAATGATCGATCTTGAAATATTGGATCGGTATAAATATAATAGCGGTTTTTCATGCGGAACCGGTGACCCACACTGATTTAGTGAACTTTATTATAAGTTCTCAAAATGCGACGATACGAAACTTGGAATCCCTACTTTAACCCTTTGCACTCGAAAGTATCTTTATTGCTAGCAACTGTAAAATTTTCTAGTTGAAAGTTTCGTGAATTTTTTTGAAATCATTATTTTTTTATAAATCACCATAATATTGTTTAAATATCGCGTGTATAATCCTATAAATTTAGTTAAAAGTTATTTATTTAAAATTCTTGCAGAGAGTTAAATTATAGAAATTACTAAAATGCTTTTGGCAGAACATATAGTTAACTTTTGTCGAGATGGAGAATAATTGTACAAATTAATTTATCTTTTCACCATTAATTATTCATTTCTTTATACTTAATGTAAAAGTGCATCGAACCTCCATAAATCTAGTAGTAACAACGAATAATTGGACCGTCTATTTTGAAAGTGGTGCAAATCCATTTTCTGTTGTTTCAAGCAAATTAAAGGTTGGTATAATTGTTGATTAAAAAGTACAGATTTACTATGTAAAATCTGGCAATGTTTCTACTAATGTATCAACGTGTAGTTCGAATGTATAAATTTCTTTTAGGCGAATTTAACTAAAATAATGTACACTTACGGGCTGCAAATGGACTTACACCACTTTCATAATCCGTCAATTGCAAAAATCATTTAATTTCAATTTTGAAAAATCAAATATCACTATAAATAAAGCATTGGCATTTTTTAAGATATTAAATATCATTTAGTTATAAATAAAAAGTTTACCCTAAATTAACTATAAATTTCGTGATATCTATTTTTTTTTTTAATTGGACTTTCAAAATAAATAGTCCAGTTATATCTGAAACAACTGCCGAACAAATATTGGGGGACCGGAAAGTAATGTCGTTTTTTTGCACTAAAGTGAAACAGATAAATTTTTAATACGTTTTTATTTTTAATCAATGACGTAATCACCCTCGTTATCAACAACCTTTCATCATCTATTGTACAAATTTTCTACGCCACATCGATAAAAGGCAATTGATTTTTGAGAAAAATATCTGAAAAAAAAATATCGACATGCGCACAAACGACATTATTTTCCAGTCCCCCTAATAATATCAAACGGTTAAAAGGTTAAACGTTAAAGTTTACAGAGACAGCTCGAACTCGGTATACGTGAAATAAAGGATTGTAAGTTTCTCCCTGAAAAAAGTAACACGTGTAACGAAGTCTAACGATCGCCAGCTAAGATTCTACCTACGTGTCACAACAACGTGCTCGCTGAAGTCACCGAGAACTTCATCGTGCACGAAACAAGGAAAAGGAGAGAGACTAAAAGTTGCAGGTAATTTGCTCGAAAAGTCGCTCGTAATTCGGCGTTGTCGCCGTTGCGAATTAAGAACTGGGCCCAAACCGAACCCGATGACAAAAGCCATGCGAAGGGTCCGACGAAATTTTCGAATCTCGCGTGGCCGAACGCCATAAGGCTCGATGGGGGTTGCACACCGTGACGACCCGCGAACACGAGTTGCTCCTTTTTCGCTATTCGCTCTCTTGGCCCTCGTGGCCGCTCTTATTTAACGATTTCTCTCCTGTTTCACCGGGTTAAACCGATACTCGAGCCTGCCAGCTTCGAGCTGTGCCAATTTGACGAGGATCATTGAAAGCCGAACGCGAGGAAATTATGAACAGACACGAATTTTATTTCCGTTGGACGTCCACTTTTTTATTTGCGGGTGAAAAGTCAGGCTCGATGACACTTTTATAAACAGGATTTTTGTTCCTGTTCAGTGAGGTGCATTAGGTGGATTTAAATACCTCGCAAGATTTACGGAACCCGTCAAAATTACTGAATCACACATGTCTTGTTTTTGGTTATGAAAATTATTAAAAAGTTTATGACAAAATGCGTGTTAACCTTCATCGAGATAACGAATCTTTCTATCAACCGATGTATGTATTATCCATTATTTACTTATTTTTATAATGCATTTTCGTTTCAAAGCATATCGTTTTATTCGGAATTCGTAATCCTGTGAGTTTTGTAATAATTAATTGTGTACTGTTATTCATAGTTCGTGAACTTCTAGTTCTATTTATAAATTACGATTGTGTAATTTTGTTTCGAATTTCTGATCACATAATTTTGTGTGTAATTTATGATCATATCATTTTATTCGTAATTCGTGATCTAATGATTTTTGTAATAATTTATTGCTGTCTTAATTTTATTTGTAATTTGTGATGATGTACTGTTATTCATAGTTCGTGAACTTCTAGTTCTATTTATAAATTACGATTGTGTAATTTTGTTTCGAATTTCTGATCACATAATTTTGTGTGTAGTTTATGATCATATTATTTTATTTATAATTTATAATCGCAGGATTTTATTTACAATTTTTGATCACATAACTTATGCATAATTTATGATCGTATCATTTTATTTATAATTTATGATCTTATGATTTTATTTATAATTTATGATCTTATGATTTTATTTATAATTTATGATCTTATGATTTTATTTATAATTAATGATCTTACAATTTTGCCTATAATTTGTGAACTTATAAATTTAACTAGACCTCATGGTCACATAATTTTATGTATAATTTATGATCTCATGAATTTGTTTGGAATTTATGAAGTTATAATTTTGTCTATAATATATGAGCTTCTAATTTCATTTATAATCTATAAACTTATAATTGTATTTGTAATTCATGAACTTTATTTAGAATTTGTTAGTTTGTAGCTTAAAATCTGTAATATTGCATGCAAACTCTCGACAAAGAGGTAGCAGCTAATAGGTTAGTAGGTTAACTGTTGCAGTAAAAATAGACGTACTGCATACCGTAAGACGTATTAAAATTATAATTAATATTGGAAAATTTTCGAATTGAAAAATTGTAAGTGTGTCTTGCATTATCAATACGGTACTGGCTCTATTCAATCATTATCTTTTCTTTACTTTTGCGAAATATTAGACTATATAAATTGCGAGGTGTTAATCATCAATAACCGGCATGACAGTCAATGTGAGAATACCTAATTTTTACATTTGATCTTTCAATTTGCTATCTTTCTATAGTGGTACAATACTTGTTAACGTTATTACCATTAACAGTATGCCTTTCTCCACTTAAGAATATAGTTAGATATCATTCAATAAACATGTATTCTACAAAAATACTCTATTCACACGTTAAACGCCACGTGCTCATATCAATCCTTACACACGTGTGAGACTGAACATTTAATTTCAATGCTTTAAGGAAAAGAATATAACACTTAAAAATATTAATGTGATTTATTAAAACATGGTAAACAAAGGCGAGGTTTGTTTGTACATTGATCATAGAAGGTTGTAACTTTTTGCGTTACATCTTTCGGCACGTTGATTCTTGATGTACGAAGAACGAATTCACAACATAAATCATTAATGTTTTTAAGTATTATATTATTCTTCTTAAAGCATTGACCAAACACAAACCGATGTCGCCCAAATTGAATGTTCAGGCTCACATGTACGCAAGGACCAATACGCACGCGACGATAACAAAAACGAAAAGTCTTGTGAAAGACTGTTGTAACATTTAAATAATGTGTCATAAATAACGATAGAATAATATCACATTCTAATAGACATTCGGTTTCGGTTGATTGATTATGCCAAATGTAACCGATTAATATCTCAAAAGCTGTCCAAAAAGAAACTTTGCGATTCAAAGTTCGTAAAAAATACAATAACAATCCTTACCGATTATAATAACCGTGTAAAATACATGTTACAATAATTAACAAAGTGCGACACAAGTAGAAGAAGACAACCCCCCGAACGATGTTACAGCGAGATCCTGATTAATTTCGCGTAAACAATGGATTTACTCACTCTTCATGGTGAACGCGGTGTATCCAAAGTATCGAGTAATCGATTAGTGCACGCCGATCGTTAACTTGAAGTCACGAACGATTCCCGATATCGACGAGTCAACGTCATCTCCTGGACTCGTGGCGAGCCAGGTCAGAGGACAAGAAGCGACGGAACTTAAGGTCGTCGTAAGCAAAACTAAACTTCTGAGCTTGACTCAGGATCTCGGTGTTACATATCTCCCCACTACCGGGCCCCTTTTTAGTCATGTGGGAATTACATGCACGAGAATGGTTGCACGGATTTCACGTCAAAGGGAGGCGTCTCTGACTTTGTGCTCGAAACAGAAACAAAGTCTGAAGTGTCGCACGAGTGTGTGTTCTTTCAACAAAGCCTCGAAAACTGCGTCTTTTTCGTTTCTTTCTTCTGGAATCGTTCGATTCCATGACCGAATAAAATGATTCACTCGATGAAATCTTTTGTCTCCTACTTTGCGTTCTTGCGAAAATATTCGAGGATCAATCTATTACATGCATCAATTGCATAGGTACACGAGTTTATTGCGCTTTGCACATTTGCGGTTTAATGCACAGATTCGACCGAGTGATCTGCATGAAAAAAATAAATCAAACAAATTTGATGGAATGGAATTTGTTCTCGTGCCATTTTCCAGAAAATTGCATTTGATCTTTAGGTGGGAAAATTGGGTGCATCTCATTTTCAGTTTGCGATATTCCGTATTAATGTGACGATCGATTAATTCTTCGATCGATTTTTATAATAGATCAATTAGTATTTCGAGTATTTATTCTCTCATAATAATTAACAAGTAAATATAAATATTTAAAAATATAATTACAACAGCTGACAGGGTTCGTTGACATGAAAATATTGCAGGATAACAAAGTATGTGAATTTAGAACTTCATATTTTGTGCAAACAAAAATGTAAATATTTCGTCAATTTTATTAGTACAAATTGGTCAATTGTATACTTATGTTCGGTGATAAATCTCGATCGGACAAATATGTACCACCCTCGAGGAGGTCCTGACTAGGAAGTATCGGATGTCTTGTTTCTACACATGTCGAAACGTTTAAGTCGTTTTCACCTATCCGGCCAGTAAAGCGAGCGTGTAACAGCTGGACAATTTGCGGCTTCTGTGATCTTGACCACTACCAGACATCTTCGAAATCCATCTGCAACATCACCATCACTTTTCCCGAGTTCACGCCTTCGTTTCCTTTCTGAACAAGAAACCTGAACTATGCGGGACTATAACTGCGGTTTAACCACTTGACCTGGTATAATGTGTCGTGTAATTGATCGTAAATACAGTGACAAAGATTAATCCTTTCTTTGTAACCGATACTTTCCTCGTATTAAAGCATTTTTCACATATTCTACAAAATTTGGGTAGTGTGATACGATCATTAACCTTTCACATATAACTATTTCTATTGTCGTAGTCAACGTGGTCATAAATCAAAGTTAGGGGTGTCAATGTTTAAACTGGAAGCAGATAATTCTTATACATATATGCACTTTGAATATGATAATATGCACTTTTCTATTTTATAATGTTTACTATTATTTAATATACATATTGTTAATAATTATATTATAAATAAGTATATTATTAATGAACATCAATTTATGCTTTAATAAATATTCACAAGTGTTTATTTCTAAAATTGTTCATGGATATTACGACCTATAAATTTTAATGTATATCCTAAATTATATAAAATGTCACAGATAGAAGTAATATCTTTAGGTTGGAATTAAATTTTAATTTCTAGACAATTCCCTAGTCTTAGAAATTCATTTCTTAAATTTTGTTTTTCTCATTTAGTTTTCTATGGATTCAAACAAAATGGCATAATATTAGAATACTGTGAACGATTAAAATCAATAAATATGTTCAGATAGAATTTGAATTATGTCTAGTATATATTTATATCTGAATATATTTATATTTAAGCAAATATTTATGTCCATAAAAATATTTATGTAAATAATTATATCTAAATATAACCATATATAGTCCAACTTATACAATGAACACTTAAATATTTAAAGTATTCAAAAAAGAGAGTAATTCGACAGGAAACATTTACATAATAAAAAGTTTCAAGTTCATAACAAAATATTTACGCAATAATTTCTTTTTCATTTTCCCTAAAGTAACCATACCTTTTCAACTTTTTGACCAAGTTTATGCAGTCAGATTGTCGATCGAACCCTTTGAAAGATCGAAAATGAAACGGAACAAAGAACAGCCTTGTCTCTCATCGTACCCCGAGCATAAACGTTGGCCGTGATTAGCATAGTGGCTAAATAACGAGGTAAATTTTCGAAAGAGGAACAGTGAACCAGCGAGAGGAGAGAAAAGGCGTAAAAGTTTGTCGACAACGATGACGTGGGGTGATTCGTGTAGCAGCTCGATTTTATGGGGCCCTGTATTTGCTCTATGGGTCCCCGGGTGTCGAACGACCAAAGCGTGATTTAACGACGTCGACAAATTTGATTTGTTTTCGATACCAGCGGGAGACTAAATAAATTTTTACCGCGAGCTTGTTTCATTTTAGTGCCGGAGTAAAACTTGATCAGGATTTTAGGTGATATCATGGTGCCTCGAAGTCAGTAAATTTAAATTCTAATTTTGATAAGATTCTACTTATCATCCCCACTCTCATTGTGTAAAGTATAGGATGTTTCATATCCTATAATGAGTAAAAAGTGATGTTAATAGAAACGGGTCTAGAAACGATTCGTTTCATTGATTTCAAAGGGTGCGAAGGGGTAATTTTTAGAAAAATTAATAAACCGAAGAGTCTGCAGTTTTGTCAGATATTTTTATGATTGTAAAAAGCAGCGAATTTTGTATGAATTTATATTTTACGTTATTTGTGTTGTTTCACATTGCTTGGAGTTCATTAACTCCAATAATAAATTCTCGTTAACAAATAAACGATGAATTAATTAATTCATTTCATACGAAATAAATACTAAGATTAAGATTCAAGGAATGAAAATAATTGTTGATTATTTCATATTTAATTGCGTGATTCTTCAAAAGATTAACGTATAACATGATTTATTAACTCAAAAATAATCGTCCATTTTTATAGCAAATCATCAAAAATATCAACATCCCCATTTCGAAGTTTCGACTGATTATCAACGAGATAATAAATGATTCTATATCATACTTTATTTCCCATAATGCTTGCCTGCATTTCATACTTAATTTTAAGATCAGATGTACGTTCAACAACGATTGTTTTGGTATTAGGTAAAACGGTAGTGTCAATATATATATTTCATGGTTCATGACGTCCATCAGTTGTTAAATTGATAAACAAACTGTTGAAACTTCCACCTTGTCGTAAACGGACTTGTTTTCCAAATACTTCGAAGAATTACTAAACTCGCTTT
Organism: Coelioxys conoideus; assembly: GCA_947623535.1. Taxonomy (NCBI): domain Eukaryota; kingdom Metazoa; phylum Arthropoda; class Insecta; order Hymenoptera; family Megachilidae; genus Coelioxys; species Coelioxys conoideus. The sequence continues at coordinate 11,705,108 of OX392457.1, read as the reverse complement.
TCATGCAAACGTAGCAACACATAAAAAACAATTACGTTTCATACATTCAACTTATTCATGTCGTCCTTTTGCGCTCGTACTAAAATTACAGACAATTGCGGGTGGGATGTTTGGAAGTTTCGTATTTTTGTCGGCGATTAAAAAATTGAACAGTAATGAGAATCGATGAGAAATTATTGCTCTCGCGTAAATTGTGGCTGACACATATTGAATGGTGAACGTTCAACCATTTCAAACACGCTCTTACAACGGGATATAAATAGATTTCTACGAAGTTCTGTTTGGTAAAAAATACGAATATTCTTGCACGCATTGTGTTGCAGGACTGAAAGTCGGAATTGCCTAAGAGCTGTTTACGCACGTGCCAGGATGTTGTGTGCCATGCACTCGTGCAGTTCGTACAATTATTCCTGCAAACCTTACAATCTTACTATTATTAGTTACTTGAATACCTTGCGTTTTCGTAGCAGTAGTGTTTAAGCGTGTTGTTTCACGCCTCGAGAGTTTCTCGATTCATACTGTGACTTTATCGAAAGAAAATAAACTGTTTTAACCCTTTGAGAAATTTTTCCTTTTAGCTCCCATATCGTCTTTCGTTACATTCTTGGTGACGATGTTTATGTCTACGTATAATCGGATAACCCGAGCTTCGGTTTAAATTAAGACCTGTCGTTTTAAATCAAGTTTGTTGTTGGAAGTATTTGCGATGTTGGCATTTGGGGAACTGGAGCTGCGAGATTTTTAAGTTTGGGATTTTGGAGTTTGGAGTTTTGGAATTCTGGGAATTCTGAATTTTAGAATTTTAGCACCCGGAGGTTTTGGGATTCTGAAGATTTGTAATTTTGAAATTTTTGCACCCTGAGGTTTGGAATTTTAGAATTTTAGAATTTTAGAATTTCAGGATTTTAGAATTTCAGGATTTCAGGATTTCAGGATTTTAGAATTTAAGAATTTTAGAATTTCAGGATTTTAGAATTTCAGAATTTTAGAATTTCAGAATTTTAGAATTCAGAGTTTTGGAACTTTAGGAATATAGAACTTCAGGATTTTATAGAACTTCAGTATTTTAGAACTTCAGGATTTTAGAACTTCAGAATTTTAGAATTTTAGAATTTCAGAACTTCAGGATTTTAGAACTTCAGAATTTTAGAACTTCAGAATATTAGAACTTCAGGATTTTAGAACTTCAGGATTTTAGAATTTCAGGATTTTAGAACTTCAGAATTGCAATATTGCAGAATTTCAAAATTTCAAAATGTCAGAATTTTTTAATGTTTAGATTTTCAAATTCCAAAACCTTAAAAACGAATAACCTACTATGACCAATCACCAAAATCTTACCAATCTACATTTAAACAAACAGAGTCCCGCAGAACTGATCAAAAGTGCTCTTCCAGGTCTCATAAAATCAAACTTTAAATTATTACTCGAACCCCAAATATTGTCCGCGTCAACTTGCGTTCCCAAACAGAGCGAGAAACAAAAAAAAATTCAAGAATCCACGCGTCGAGAATGATGTACAGTCTAAAAAAAAATATTTCCAAAACACCCTATAGCCTTAACAGAATTCTGGTGAGATTTAGTCTGTCACGACAGCTGCTCGGGGACATAAGTCTTCTTCTTGTAGTTCCGTGGTCCACGGAAGGGTACCGCATTCGGGGCACAGGAAAGGATCACGTTCTAGGACCGGACATTTTTGGTACAAATGACTTTAGGAAACGGCACGCCCCTTCACGGTTTCATCGGCACGTAACACGCGTGTCTGTTTACTTTCTTCATCGTCGAAAAACGAGATGCGTCTCGTTGCACCTATGCACGTACCGGTTATCTAGAAATAGTTGGACTTTCATCAATCTTTAACCGAGATCCCCGTGTTTCGTGGATTTCAACCCCTTTCGTTTTTAGGGGAGATTGTTTTTGTAACGACGCGACGGGATACTTAAGTGATTAGGATTAAACGTCGAACAAGCGTGAAAACCGACACGCGCGGCTGTTACGTGTTAATTTATCGCTTGCATATCGCGTATCGTTCCCTATTCGTCGATTAACTACGTACTATACACCGTAAAAACTGCTTAGGTATCGAGTATACCTAATATCGTTCGTACATTTCAGGTTCAAGGGCGTTTTTTGGAGTTCGAAAAAATTCTGCAGTTTTATTCGCTTATTTGGGCGTACGTTTGTAGGATGTTTTATTAAATAGTATTTGTTAACATAAATTACAATACATATGAATTACACAACACATGGAATTACACGACACATGTAAATTATATCAAAATGTATAAAAGTCAATGCATAGATTATCTAAACGTGTATGTAAGCGGTTATACATATAGTGTAAGACAAATCAGAAGTCATGTAACAAATTTATTACAAGAGATCATATAAATTTTGCCTAGCCTAACATTTCTAAAAGTTTGATGCAACAACATGAAACAATATTTAACTACTTATTTTTGAAACTTATGTGTTATTAGATAATTCATTATTTACAATATTAAAATAAGAATGAATATATATAAATTGAAAATAATATTAAAATTCGAATCAATTGTACATACTTCGAAAATAATATTAAAATACGTATCACTATATGCAAATTGAACATAATATTAAAATACAAGTCAATAAACATACTACAAGTATATTAAAGTATATACTTTCAAAATAATACTGCAATACAAATCAATACATATAAATTGAAAATGATATTAAAATACGAATGAATACATAGAAATTAAAAAAAATGATACTTTTTTACCGGATGCTTCTCAAAGAAATTTTCGATAAAAGGGTTGAGAACGCGATTCTTCGATGTTCTATAAAAGATCATGCGGGTATTGTAACGTAATATTCGGACACGTAGGAAAGATGAACAATTTACCAGCATCCAAACTATTGGTTCAAATTACCACCTGTGCATAGAAACTGTTACATCCCTATCGATCAGTTATAGGCAAATCGTAGATTCTACGATTGAAAACGATCGACACACTTAATAGATACGTTCTTACTTCTAGCACACCCTTATTTTCACTTTCGTCCCCGTGTTTCGCACGTTATTTTCTTTGGAAGATACGTTTGAGAGATATTCAGATATTGAAACGTAATCATCTGTCAGAGGGGATCGATGAAAAATCTATAAGATTCGATTTTCCATGGGAAACTTCGAGTAGGGGTATGCACACGAGAATTTAAGTTTCTATTAAATTTAACCATCGACCATTAGAATTCATTTCGATATCTTACGTTGCATAACCCTGTTCAGTCCATACGTTTTATTACCTTAAGCTCGTAAATTAATTTGCAAAATTATTTTAATTATTTTGCAAAATAGATAAAGAAATGGGTTTTGCATAAAATGTATCGCAGTAGTGCAGGGTGCGTAATAAATATATTTTTAACTTATTATAAACAGTAAACAAATGAAAATATGTTTACCCAACCTATTTATTATATTTATATTTACTTACGATTAGTTCTAATTTAAAACAAAATAGTTCATTTATATCGTTACTTGTTGGTAGTTTAGTATCAAGGCGATAAATATAGGAAAACGTTATATGTATTTAATTGGTTAATAATTAATTTCTATTCAAACGAAATAATTGTCGATTCATTAATTCGATTTCATTTGGGGAGATTTGACTTTCTGAGAATACAGCAACGGTTACGGGAACTCTATTTTTAAAATTAATAAAAGTATACGATCAAAATGGCAGAATACAGATTTCCCATTTCAAGTTATAGAAACTACACATTTTAAGTTATAGAAAAATATGAAAGGCTAATAAAAGAATAGAAGAAGCCATACATGCTGAAAGAAATAATATAATATACTTAGTTACAAATATAAAAAGAAACAAGGGAATATAGTTGTAAATGTAGAAAAAAATGAAGGAATATAATCACAAATACAGGCAGGAATAATGAAATATAAACACAAAGAGAAATAATGGAATACAATTATAAATACAGAAAGAAACGGAACAAAAGGATCATCAATGCTTAACTACCCGTAAAACTTGACTAAGGATTAGTTCATAAAATGAAAACATTCACGCCGATTTGTACACGAGAGGCTCTTTGATCGCCGAACTTTACATACCTTCGGATAATCCCATAATCTCGCCGGTGTTCAACTAGGAAAGAACCACTTAGTCACCCCCGTCCCGAAAGTGATTTCAGTCGCAGGAACTTCCCAAGGGTTGAACACATTGACCGAGCCGTCGGTACTTGACACACTTCGCCCTTTCACGGGATTCCATCGATCGTTAATGTCACTTACGCAAAACCAACCGCGTCAATTACATCGTTATAGCTATCCAGCCGCGCTGTCGTCCACCATCGCGTAACGCGAGTGTCATCGACTCCGTCGACAAAAGTCAAAACACCGCGAAATCGACGAAAGTCTCTCGACGAGGAACGAACGCGGTCCACGATTATGGCACACGAACTTCACCGAACGTTGACTCTGTTTCACTTGTCGCGCGCGTTCCTTGCAATCTGTCCGAACCGCGAACGAACGCACCCGAAAATATTAACGGCCTGTCGCATCGAAATAACGTCACTAGTGCAATTTCCCTCGAACGATCTCCCGCGACAATGATCACCGTCTCTACAGTCTCTCCGTACAATGTCACCAACGCCTTCGTGTTTAGCCGTGTCGATCGCTAAAACATCGTGCACCTCCATTTAACCCGCGATTGAAACGCGTGCCATTTACGCTCGCGTTTCGCGATAAGCGCGGACGTCGGGACAATGCGTTCCTCTCTTTAAAGAAACGCGCGCATGTTCGGTGAACTCGGTTGAAAAAAAGGGCTGCTCGCCGTCCGTTGGGTCCACGATCGAAAATGCGCGCGCTAGGCCTTCGAATGCGGCAGGAGTGCCCTCAAAGATGGCGCGACATCTTTTTATCCCGGGGGGATGCAACTCGCGGGATCAATTCATTGGGTGCTACGCGTGTGTACTATTAAAACGGCGCCCGTACGCATTTGGGTATACAACTGGATGCAGAGTGCACGCCGGACTCCCCACCGAGCGTGGACCCAACGTTCCACCGACTTGCCACCCTTTCTTCCATCTTTCTCCGTCGATCGTTTCGCGCCTCCCTTTCTGTCTCGCTTTTCACGGTTCTCTCTTCTCGCGTTCCGATCCGACGAAAGCTTCACGCAACGAACGCGTCGACGATTTTCGACGCAGGGCGGTCCTCGAAACCCCTTTGATCCCGTCCGACACCGGAAATTATGCGTCGCCGTTTGCCTGCGCGGACCGTCCGTCGTTTTCGCGATAATTTTTCCCCCGTTACGGAAAATGCGGACATCCGATGAGAACCGCTGTGCGCCGTGTATTACACGAAGCATTATTATACAGTCGGGTAACGCCCCTGGCGGCTGATTGGTCCGCTGGGTGGTCCCGTCGCCACGCCCACTGGCTATTCCCTGTAACTATCCCCACCACGGTGTTACTAGCGCACGCAAATACAGCCAGGTACCGTTTCTCCTTCTCGTTCTGTTCAACGGGTTATAAGTCGTCGTTGCTGTTCTCGTTGCCGCCTCTCTTTGTCAACGGCCTTCTTTCGTGTTTCTCCTTTTTAATACTCCTGCGCATCGCATCGATGAACGGTTGTGTGTGTGTGGGTGGGAGCGAGAGAGAGGGGGAGTTTGCGTGAAGGGGTGCGTTTATTTGCACTTTTTTGGCTACCAGGAAGCCCAAGGGTAAGTTTCCGGCGTTCTCCACATCAATTCTTCTGGCTATTGTTCTCGGGCAAACATTTTCCAAATGGAATGGAACTCTATTAGAATTGAAACGTTTGTCCGTGAGCGACTTGGTGATTATTTTGTAAGCCGTTGTTCTGCAGTCGGCACCGGCACCGAGGAACGCTTTGTTACGGTTCTATATTTAATGAAACGCGCTAAGTTTTGCGCCGGTCAGCAGGTAGCCGGCGAGATTTTACGACGTGGAAATCGCTTCCAGATGTTGGCCGTTTAGCGATACGACGCCGGTTAGGTGCAACAAATTCTCACGGGCAAATTACTATGCCACCACACGAAAAATTCACGGGAAAATGATTATTGGGAGATGCGAACTTTCTCTTCGGATTTTAACAACTTCCGTTCCTAGAGTAACACTTAACGTTTTTAAAATCCGTTCGCACGGTCAATTTCTGGTTTCAAATTTTGGAAGATGGATATTCTAGGATATGGTCATTTTGATCCATCATTAGAGCATCCTTAATACTCAAATTAAATTGAACTATGAATTCCTTATTTTATACTGTTGTTTTACGGTGGAAACTCGCAAGGGTTCATTTATTCTTGCTTTGTTCTCAGATATTAAATTCAATTTATTTCACGTGTATTTGATAAATAAAAAAGAACCTTTGTTCTTGATATTTGAAATTTAAGATCATATCGATTGTTATGGTTACTTGTATCCTATTGACATACCATTTGGAACTTACACACTTGGTCGATTAATATGTGAAACAATTTGTTTCATTTTAACGTTGTTTTCGAAAGAATTCATATATCGCTGTAAAATTAATGATCTCCAGTAATTATTATCAATCCTTTTCTTTTGAAATGCATTTAATATCAACCGATTGTTAGCTTATCATGTGTCGAGAATGAAGTATGTTCGTAAACAGATAAACCACTTATGATATGGATTTTATAACAATAAGACGTGTGGTATTCGTTTCTTTTAATTATCTGTATATGTTCTGAAAGATTAAACAACAGGAATAAAAAGTTTCGAACTTTAATAAATATAATATACCTAATATTTATATATTTATGTATTATATCTATATAATTATATCTTTATATGTATATTAATATAATATATTTCTGTTTATAACGTATTAACTACGCTTAGTTCCACTTTTAAGTCAAAAATGAATTAGAAAGCGTACTTATAAAGAATGGAAACATTAACATAAAAGTCCTGTCTTTATCTCGACAAAAGCACAATAATTTCTGTAATTTAAAAGACGATATCCAAAGGTCTGTTGTACACTTTACGTTTTAAAAAAGTAATTTTATAATTAGATTTCACATATAAATTTTCATTTATAACGCAAGAGAGATAGAGAAGATAACAATTTAATATAAAGTACATAGTTAATTTGGAGAAATGAAAACATTTTGAATAGAATTCATATTTTCCCGCGTCGCTGATTCGAAACCACACTGCTGTCTCGATCTAGCGGTAAAACACGAAATTGTCAAAAAAAGAAATTTCGTTTTTTCGTAAAACAGAACATTTTTATGTTTCGTTGATGGTCGGAAATTATTCTGGGAGTGCGACAAGGTCTAAAAAATGTTATTGCAGTCGATTCGAAGCATTATATTCGAAAATAAAAAAAATTGCATTTTATGGATCACAAAATGCTTAGCCATCTAGCGATGGGAGGTCGGTACTAATGTAATGAAATTTCGGAAACAATTTTGCACTTTATTTACTTTTCTCGATCAACAAACGGGTATGCACCACTCTTAAGCTATTTGATTATCCTATTTAAAGCTAAGACTAATTAGTTGAAAGTCAATATTTCATAAAGTGATGTAAACACTTTTTTGGAAAACTGATGTGATGTAAATCACGTCAAATTTTGCAAATAAGCGCCTTTTTACAAAAGAAAACATTTGCGAGAACGATATTTGTTTCCAATACATAATTCGCATTTTTGATCCAGCCGAATGGACAGTGTTAACATTTCTGTGTGTACAGCATATACATTAAGCTACGTTCTTATATAGTTTCTAGAGTTATTTTTCTAAAACGAAAGATATGGTTGTTGTAAAGTAGACATAAAGTATGTGTCAATGCGTGGATATCATGGATGCCAAAGTTTGTTCTCCTTGGCAGCCATTTTCCCTAGGACAACTAGAATTTGGATGTAGTAATTCAGTACTAGTTCACTGGATAATAAATTACCAGTCAGCGACCAGTTACTGAATCCAAACAATACCTGTTGTATTATAAACGGAGTAAACATCAATAATGTCAAGTTGCAACTATATATAATTGAAACTGGTTAAATAGTAAAAATAGAAAATTGTTCAAAGTATATGATGTATAAAGTTTCATTATAACTTAAATCTTTAATAAATCGTGTAGATATCAATAAATTTTTATCGATCAAAACTTAGGTTATATTTTAAAAAATGACTGAGAAACAAAAAGTTTTAATTTGTGGGGACGTGGAAGGACATTTTAGATTTTTATTCAATAAAATTGAAGCAATCAATAAAAAAAGTGGCCCGTTCGATTTCTTGTTATGTGTCGGAAATTTTTTTGGCAAAGATAACGACGAACTTGAAGCGTATAAAAATGGGATGAAAAATATTCCAGTTCCAACTTATATTATTGGCCCTAATAGAGAATCCGATGTGGATAATTATCCAGACGTTGACGGATGCGAAATGTGCCAAAATCTAACCTATCTGGGAAAACGTGGACTATATACTGCTAGTTCAGGACTTAAAATAGCTTATATCAGTGGTACAGAAAATAATTCTACAGAAACAAACGCTGTTTGTTTTAATGAAAGCGATGTTGTATCAGTTAAACAAGCTTGCCTAAAAGGGCAACCTAGTTTTCGCGGAATTGATGTGTTATTAAGTTCTCCCTGGCCCAATGATATCACAAACTCAGATCCCAATAAACCAAATTTTAAATATCAAGGTTCTAAATTAATTGCATGGTTAGCTGCCCAAATAAAACCAAGGTATCATGTGTCAGCCTTGGAAGGGTATCATTATGAAAGACCACCATATAGGTATACAAAAGTTTTATACATACTGGGAAACATATTTATAACTTATAACTAAATTTTATATAATTTGGTTGCTTCATCTTTCAGAAATCAAAGTCAGCAAGATGGTAATATTGAAATTGCAACAAGATTTATAGCACTTGCACCTGTAATGAACTCTCAGAAAAAGAAATGGTTATATGCATTAAACTTAACTCCAGTTGATAGAACACGTTTGTCTGATTTAGTAATGAAAACTACAGATGAGACTGATAGTCCCTATCCAAAATCATTGTTATCAAATGAGCCATCTTCACGAAAGTCAGAACCTAAACGTACACAGTTCTTTTATGATATGGAATCTAAGGAACCATCCAAGAGGTCCAAGCATTCAGAAGGATTTCACAAAAGACCAAAACCTGAATTTGATCCAGCAAAATGTTGGTTCTGTTTATCGAGCCCTGAAGTTTCTAAACATTTAGTGATATCAGTTGGAACAGAGATTTATGTTGCACTTGCTCGGGGTGGGCTGGTTGAAAACCACTTTTTAATTTTACCAGTAACACATCACCAAAGCTTATCTATTTTGCCAAAAGAAGTGAAAGAAGAAATGGATATGTATAAAGATGCCATAAAAAAATATTATGCTACTATGGACTGTGTACCTGTATTTTTCGAACGTAATTATAAAACATCTCATTGTCAATTGCAAGCTGTACCTGTTCACAAAAATCAAGCACCTGCCCTAAAAGAAACATTTGAAGTAAGTTTTTTAATTATGATTAGGCTATTACACATTAAACAATTATTTTAACTACAATTTTATTTCAGGAAATGGCAGAGTGTAATAATTTTGAAGTTAGTGAATTACCTTCACATACAGATTTGCAGCAAATTGCAAAACCAGGTGTTCTATATTTTTATGTAGAATTACCAGATGGAACAAAGTTATATCACAGAATAAAAAAAGATTTTCCACTTCAATTTGGAAGAGAAGTTTTGGCATCTGATAGAATATTAGATATAAATGATAAAATTGACTGGAAAGATTGTCAACTAGATAAAGAGGAGGAAAGTGAATTAGCCTCGAAAATTAGGAGAAACTTTCAACCATTTGATGTAGATACTTAAAAATGTAAAAGAAATTAACATATCGATATTGTAAAATATGTATATACATTTATACATCAATTTTTTTTTGTAAAATACTCAAGTATACTAACTTATAACAGTTTATAAAAATATAGAATGAGGATTATACTCTAGTTCATGGTTTCATTCTTTTGGTATTTTAACTCATAGTTATCTGGAGTTGCAAGCGGATCTAATCCACTTTGTTTCATTTGTAATGCTATATCAAATAAATAATCATAACATTCCGTCCTGAAAAAAAATATATCAAATAGATCAGCATTATACATATATAATGTCACATATAATAGCACATAATTTGAATTTACATACATAGTTTTGGCTTGCTGCCATGTATCACCCCAAACATAAACACCATGTCTTCTTACCAATACAGCACAAGTTTCTGGATAAGCAACAATAGTTTTATCTAATTCATCTTTTAAGTCTTCTTCAAATGGAGTATTTTCTATTATTGGCACTACAAGTTCTTCATCATATCTATAAGCCCTCCCCAATTTCTGATTTCTAATACCTGTATAATGTTTCAATAAAGAAATGTAACAGAATTTTATATTAAATTTTATTCAATATCAATAATTATTGTAGTTGGTACCCTTTATCATTTCAAGATGAGTAACACGAAACTCTTTTCCAGGCCAATGTAATGTAACCATCACCGCAAATTTAGAATGAGTATGAATTACAGCACCAGCATTTCTTCTTGTATATGCACACATAAATAATGGAGTACATTGCGATTTTTTTAAGTTCTTTTCTGCTGGAGGTAATTCTAAGTCTTTTCCATCAATAGTTTGTACAAACATATCATCGGGTAGGATTCGTTCTTTTTGAACACCTGATGGGGCAATATAAATTTTGTCCCTACATATGTGGAATAAAAATGGTAATATAATAATAGAAAGAATTTGATACAATTTAAAAAGTTCACTCACTCATATTTAATAGATATACCACCACCAGTTCCAGTAACCCAACCTAAATTGTAAAATTGTGTACATAATTCAGGAATTAAATTTCGTGGATGTTCCTACAAAATAAAATAAGTATACGTATATGCAAATTTTATAAATAATTTCATGCATTATAAGTAACAAACATAAACTACATAAAAATATTTTACTGAAATAATTTTTTATAGAAAGGTAAAATTACAGAAAATACTTTTTATATAATACCTTTTCATATTTTTCATCGTATGAAGGCATTATTAATATATTTCTTAAAATTTTAGATTAAAGTATACGAAAATTTATAAAGTGATCATAAAATCTTATCACATTTAATTCAATAGTCATGCAAAGAACATTGCACGCGCACGTGTATCACTGACATGCATGCAATAAATTTTCGATACATCGTATTTATCTCAGTCAGAAGAATAAATATTTGTTTCTTTCGCAATTTTTGTAAATGTTTAAATGAAGAAAATAATATTCCTACATCTTAATTAGATAATGTTAGAGTTGGTACATCTGCCTTTTCTATAGAAAAATGGCGTTCAAAGGGGAATTCTAGAACTACCATATCGACTAACATGGAACACGAATTTCTACAAGATGACGGATCTATTATGTATCACGTTTCTGATTGCGTGGCATTGTCCCTATATAACGGAAGGCATCCTGTATTAGATTTTGTAGTTTATGGTATAAGCTGTTTCTTCTTCGTACTCCACTTAGGCGGAGCAATTCAGAGTATTGTGTTTGGTTAACCAAATTAAAAATTCAGAAACATGCCGACCTATGAAATGCCATTATTATTACAACTTGGAAAAAAGGTAATTTCATGTCTGTAAAATGCAGTTTTTCACACGTTCCATGTCTAACTTATTCTTTAACACGAATGTAGATATTCCATTAATAACAGTAAACGAACGTACATTAAGTTGTATAAACGACCACTAAATTCTGTTTGCAGGCTGACTATGCAAATACTTTAAAGACTGTAGCAGAAGCAATATTTAAAACAGGAGGATTCATTAGGACAATAGAAAATTGGGGCGATAAAGAGCTTCCATGTAAAGCATCAAGTCATGGTAAAGCACATAGAAAAGCTGGGTAAGCTTCTATTATTAGTCTGTTTCAAATTTATTAATAAGGTGAAATTATCATTATTAAAATAATATTTATCATTTCTGATGTTTTAGTCATTTTTTAATAGCCTTTGATGTCCCACCTAAAACGACACTTAATATTCTTGACGAATGCAATAGGAACTTGAGTATTGTCAGGGCAAGGATATATCAAAAAGATAAATGGGTTGAAAAAGTAGAATGTACATTTGATGAAGAAATGTTGCCTCCGCCTTATAGGTAATTGCACATGTTCTCTTATGTAAGATCTTAACTGTATTTTGTTGAAGTTTCATATTTTATTTTGTTTCACAGACCTAGCGTTCAAAAAATGGTCGAAGCAGGTAATAAACAAAGAGCGAAGAAGAAACAATTCCGATATAACTCTGGACTTGATTATTACCCTTTTATGAGATAAGTAAATTGTTTATAGTTATTTATTATATAATGCAATATGTATGTACAGTTTGTAATAATAAAATGCGTATGAACATGTTCTTCATTTATTTTACTCTATAAATAGACCGTATATAGAAACGCAAATAAAGATAGTTGGTTGCAGGAGAGAATTGTTTATTTATTTACTTGATGGTAGTTTATTAACTCATATTATTAATACATTATGAAAAATTATCTTTGTAATCATCCAAAAATATTTGTACAAAATACTTAATGTAATTATATATCATTGATCATTATACAATAATTATAATAATTATCGTCTCACGTGCAACATGAATTTTCTTTTAAAGTATAATTTAGTTACACTGTAACTCGTAACGGATTTCATAGTAACAGTAACAGAGTAGCAAGTCGAGCAACTCTGTTTTATAATCTATTTGTAATATTTAACAAATACGTAGCCACGTTACCAGATGCGATACCAGCGGCACAACAATATACCTTTGTTTTTATATATTTGTAAATAAATTGATCTCTCGTTAAAGTATGAATCAGTATTTTTAACAATTTATCAATACATCAACGGCGTGTGTATTGTTGTCTAAGGTGTACGTTCGAATTTCATTTCTTAGAGCACAAATTGCTCAATTATCAGGAAAAGGTATAAAAATTTGACAACGTACAGTACTATCTCTATCTTAAATGCAATACAAAGTCATCTTGGTTTATCCTCTAACGTTACGGAGGATGCGTTTTGTGCACCGTTTAGAATCAAGTTGGACCACAACGAGAAGAATTGTTGTACAACAAAATTTTCTCCATAAGTCTAGTTCATCGTTAAGATTAAAGTAAATACGAGCAATGAGTGAAACTGAATTATTTGATGAACAACTTTACATATGTCTAGTGTTCCCGAAATTAATACCACTCTGAGTAGCACCCTTATTGCTACCGTATTGTAAGCTAATCACACCCTGTCCAGCCCTCAATTGTTCCTCGGTGAAGTTGCGTACATTTTTGTCCGCTTCTTTTGGTCCGATACTTGGTTTACCATAATTGCCCGCCTGAAAAGTCAATATCGAACGTAGCATAACAAACAATCAAGCTTGAGTCAAGATTTTCGATTTTGAAGAACCGAACACGGTTTTTCGCAAAGACGAAACAACAGAAACAATAATTCCTCGAATTTATACATTTGCACGTACCTTTCTACCGAGGGATTGTAAACAAGTTACAACCGAATTAAGATTTTGTCTCTCCCACAGATCAACTGTTTGGAAAGTTTCCTGTGCCGGTACACCTAACGCTTTCGCAGATTCTAGAAAGGCGTTGATATTTTCCATGCATTTGAATGCAAGAGTAGTCTTATTAATTTTCTTCACCGATCCATCCTTGATATCGTTCACCAACCTGAAAGGAAAATGCCATCGATTAATCATCGCACGACGAATATCCCGTTGGCTCGAATATTCTCTAAAGTGGTGTCTAGCTACTTGCAAAGAAGGACTCCGTCCTTCAGCGTCTCATAGAAGTTGTCCATGTCCCCGTTGGTGTTTATATTTTCGCCGGTGATCGTTTTGATCCATTCTAAACATTCCTGTGCCAGTTCCTCGCTGTATTTACTGTTGATCTGTAACAGAAATCCATTTACGATCGGTCAGTCGGTCTTTTCCCTTGAAACTTTGCTCGATGACGTTCGAATAACGTTATCGCTTCGCGAAGTTATTAAACAACGCTAAAAGGAGCTGTACATATACACAGAATGTCCTGAAATATGTGATAATCACTCAGAACTTGATTCAGAAGTTGGAACAATGAAAAAAACATATTTTTATCGATTATTTAACATTTTTTGCTACCTTGGTTGATGTTTAGCAAAATTATTTATAATTAACTTATGAATTATTTATCATTATAGTTGCAATCACTGTAGACGACAAATTTCTATCGAGAATTTGTACGTGATTTCAATATGCTTGATATGAAAGCGATGAATATAAATTATAGCTTGCACATGCTCTACCCTGTTCAGCACCAGAACCAATCAGTCAAAATGATTAGTTTCAGGTTTCGCATTTTATATTACAATAATTGTTACCGTGTTTTTGTCAAAATGTTTATCATATTTTCTTTAACGTAACAACTTAATTCGATATCTTTCGTGTGGCAATTTTTATATTTCATATTTTATGATTACAGCGATGTTACACACTATTAGATACATCGCATAATTACATCATAATGTTCCGCGAATCAGACCAGTTCCTTCTATGAATAAGAGTATTACGCATCAGCTTTCGGTATTACATTATGTCCAACGCGATAATGCTCGGTAACGGAGAGTTATTTTAATTTAGAGATGACTGATTTATGGGCTTGTTGAACGTAACACAGTTGACGATCCTTGTATAAAGAATTACAAAATTACCGAATCAATTCTTGAAATGGGTTTTACACATTATAGAACACATGGGTTGTTCACACTATAGGAAGTAGATCTCGTCAAAATAAAATACAGATCCAAAACCATCAATGAATTAGTTAAATTTCAAATCCAACCAAAATGTTGCCGCTACTCGATCGAAGAATGTACCTTTTTTAATTACCTTGTATTTTTTTAATTAATTTAGTCCTTGAATACTAAGTTAGGGCAATCGATAAAACGTGCTCGATCGGAAATTAGTTTTCGCGTAATGCGTATACTTTGTTAAAGATTTAACGAGATTCTTGTCAATCTTTCGAACACGTAGGGGCATCAGCCACCAGCGACTGGTTGTTATTAATTATACGATGTGCCAGTGATTCAAGTAACACATCCTGTAGGGTCTGTGACACGAGCATCGCCGGAGTCACTGACCCAACTTGTTTGAACACACTTCGTTCGTTGTTCCTTCGAGGTGCATCAGAAATCTTCCCCGTGAACGCGGCCATCGTTTCGGAGAAAGTTTCTCGACAATTTGAGGAGACCAGGAATCGTTTTTCCACCTATTGTTTTAACGTTGAGAAAGTCTTCGATGGTGTACCAATTCCTCCTTGTTTTCGATCACAGCAGACATACCATGAGAACTTATTTATATTTGAGACAATTTTTTTCGATGAGTTGGTGGAAATTTTATTGGGCGAGTATTTGGTAATTTGGACATTTGGAAATTTAGGGATTTGATATTTGGGGGTTTGGAAGTTTTGGGATTTGATATTTGGTGGTTTGGAAATTTGGGGATTTGATATTTGGGAATTTGGAAATTTTGGGATTTGGTATTTGGGGATTTGGAAATTTAGGGATTTAATATTTGGGGATTTTGAAATGTTGGGATTTGAAAATTTTGGAATTTGGAAATTTAGGGATTTTTGATATTTGTGGATTTGGAAATTTTGAGATTCGATATTTGGGGATTTGGAAATTTAGGGATTTGATATTTGGGGATTTGGAAATTTAGGGATTTGGAAATTTTGGGATTTGAAAATTTTGGAATTTGGAAATTCTGGGATTTTTGATATTTGTGGATTTGGAAATTTTGAGATTCGATATTTGGGGATTTGGAAATTGGAAATTTGGTATTTCTTGGTATAGGAAATTAAAAAATTTAAGATTACAAGAATTTGGGAGCTCGAAAATTGGGAAACTTGTGGATTTGTGAATTAAGATATTTAGAAAAATTATAGGGTATTCAGGGTTAGAAATTTACAACTTTGTATATTTGGAAGTTAAGGTTTCTGGGGAGTAGAGTTTTGTAAATTCTATGTTTTGTAGATTTGGGGATTTGAAACTTCGGGAATTTAGGAATTTAAAAATATGAAATTTAAAATTTTGCGAATGTAGGTATTTACATACTTGGTAACTCAGGAATTTAGGAATTTACGAATTTCGAAATTAGGAATGTAGAAATTTAAATTATTAGAAGTTTGTAAACTTAAAACTTTAAAATTTCTTTCCCTACATCCCTAACTACTTAAAGACCATTTCCACCTTGATTCTACTTAACGACCCAAACAATCTCATGTCAACAAACGTAGCAATCATCTTAAAACTCCTTGAATCTCACAAAACGTGTTACAAAGAAACCATTCGCAGTAACAGTAATTCGATAATGTTTCTGTAATCAGAAATCCATGAAAATCCATGAAGAACGCGCAATGGACGCGCAGTTATTCGCGTAAAGGCTACCTAAAAAGGAGAGGTTCGCAAGCGTGGACCGTCGTGTTCATCCCGGTGCAATATATGCATATTCCGTTAGCCGTACGGTGTTTTGATCGTGATGTACTTCACGTGTCCCCTCGTAAAATGTGCGGCGTCTTGATCGTGTGCATGCAATTAGAATAATATACTAGCGATCTGGCAGCCGTCTGGTAACTCAGCGTCCTGGAATCTTGGATTTTTTTTTTTTTTAGTTCGGATCAAGATACACGTGGTACCAATTAACCTTTCTCGCGATAAATACCGCATCGTATCAAGTCACCGATCTTTATGCGGTCTAATCCTTTTTAGGTTCTTTTAAGGATATTTATAGTTAGGTTGTTTCAAGGATATTTATATTTAGATTGCTTTAAGGATATTTAGATGTAGGTTGTTTTAAGGATATTCATATTTAGGTCGTTTTAAGGATATTCATATTTAGGTCGTTTTAAGGATATTAGTAAGTATGTAGGTTGTTTTAAGAATATTTATATTTAGATTGCTTTAAGGATATTCATACTTAGGTTGTTTTAAGGATATTTATATTTAGGTTGTTTTAAGTATACTTATATTTAAATTCTTTCAAAGATGTTGGTAATTAAGTTGCTTTGAATATTTTTTTATTTAGGTTGCTTTAAGTATATTTATATTTAGGTTGTTTCAGAGATGCTCATTACTAAGTAGCTTCGAATATTTTTTTATTTAGGTTGCTTTAAGTATATTTATATTTAGGTTGTTTCAGAGATGCTCATAACTAAGTAGCTTCGAATATTTTTTTATTTAGGTTGCCTTAAGTATATTTATATTTAGGTTATTTCAGAGATGCTCATTACTAAGTAGCTTCGAATATTTTTTTATTTAGGTTGCTTTAAGTATATTTATATTTAGATTGTTTAAACGACATTTATAATTAAGTTGTTTCAAATATTTTTATATTTAGATTCTATGTAGAATATTGATGTTTAGGTAATTATATGTAGGTGGATATTTAGAAAATTATATTTATATTTATTATACATAAATCAGGAAGTGCAGGAAGAATGGCGGACAGTAAGCAAAGAAGTTTCACGCTAAAGATATTCACTTTCACCAAATGCATATTAGGCCTGTTGAATTACGCCTTCTTCGTTAAACTACTATGTATTATATGTACAATTTCAATTTACCTGTACAATAAATAATTTCTATTATTAACTTTCCATAACCTGCATTTGGTACATTGACACCGTGTTGCATGATTTTCCCTGTATTGAAAAAAGTACTTGAATTCGCACAAATAATATTACTAAGAAAATAGTGATAAACAACCATTTTTTATTAACAAAATTTATTCGAATGGTAATGATATAATAATGCTAATTTATAATATTTCGAAGTGGTGCAATAAGAAATTATAACAATGAAGTGTACGAAATGTTTTCAGTACTTTCGACAATTATGAAATTTATTATTTATTTACAACAATTATGAGTTACTATTTATTTGTATATTTGACAAAACATTTATAAATGAATTATTCAAAATATTCATTTGCAACAGAACGCAATAAATGCTTAGTATTAATTAAATAAATTATACAGTTCAAATTTCGTGCGTAAAGTAAGATAAGTTCTTTCATTATAGTTTGATTTTCAATACGTAACCTGTCAATTAGCCACTGTGTTTGCAAAACTGTGCACGGAAATTGTCAGATAATATAAGATACACCTGTATGTGGGTCTGAAACAGGTCATACCGTACCTTGTTCAAACATGGTGGACACGTAACCCGTTTACAACAAAAGCGAAATAAATTCATTTGTTCCTTCTCATTTGTTATATTTTCTACTTTTATGAAACTAAAAAACGTAAAATCCATAGGAAATACAATTTTCGTGAAAAACAAAGTTACCCCACTCTCATTTGCATTTCCATACGTATTCATTGCATTAAAATGTATAAATAAAGTTTAATAAAAGTACATGTTTAAATAGGCATATCAATTGTCCCCAATAAAAGATTATTTAAATAGCACCATTTTTGTAATTCCCAATATAATTACATTGAATTGTAGTAAGGTTCATATTGTCGCAAGTGTTTCATAGCGAAAGTTCATTTTTTACATCCAAAACGATAACAACGTCTACTATCTCAGTGATATAGACTTCCAATGCGGAGCATGATGCGAATTCTATATTTAGGTATTAAGTAAGCGACCGATAATTTCATTAACGACAAAAAGAGCGAAGTGCGTTAATGAGGTGTACGATGTTCGCGAAAAATATTCGCTATTTTCTCCAACCATGTGGAACGAAGCGTGGAGATTGCTATAATACTCCGGCAACACTTATGAAAGTAGCCTTCAAATTACTCAATATGACCTAACAGCGATACTGGCTCATTTCTTCAAGTTCGTAGATCCTCAAGATCATTTGCATAAATGTGTCACGGCATATTATACTCATTTTTGTAACGCATTGTGTCATTTTCCTTTTCATACTTTTTATTAACAGACTTTATAAATAAATCTATTTATTTGTACATATTACTATAATAATAATAGTGGGTACTATTCTCCAATCGCCACTATGTAACGTAGAATATGATACCAAAGTATGTTTTCTATTTAATGTTCATAAGTATGATAATTTTATAAAAATGAACGACATCATTTTTTTATATATTTATATTTCCCTTGTGTCGAATATTTAAAAAGTGTTGATACAATAACATATAAAAAGGAAAAATGATGTGCATATATTGTACATATAGTTAGTGCATATGTATGGCTGTTGAATTCAAAATAACTAAGTCTAAGGAAAATATGTAATGGCGGTGGATAAACAATGATTGTAATACAATTTAAATCAACATAAAATTAAAATCGTAGTAAAATTGGACTTAGCCAATTGTAATGGTAGGTAAAACATAGGATGTAAATATAAAATTATATTATGCCAGGTAGAATATCAAATATAAATATAAAATTATATTATGCCAGGTAAAATATCAAATATAAATATAAAATTATATTATGCCAGGTAAAATATCAAATATAAATATAAAATTATATTATGCCAGGTAAAATATCAAATATAAATATAAAATTATATTATCCTAGGCAAAATATCAGATATAAATATAAAATTACATAATATCGAGTGAAATATTTTATTAGGTAAAATGGAAAATTATATAATGAAGTAATATACTAGAACAGTGTACGAATATAAACAATCAATAATTATGTTATAAACGTCCAAACAAATGGTAATTCGGCAAAGTTTGATGTATAGAAAATAAGGCTCACGGTGACGTGGTATTTTAAGAACGCCATAATAAAGGTTTTATGGTAGAGGTGAAGGTAAAACGAGAAGTTTAGGGAGGTAAGGGTGTGACGTCTACCTATATAAATTCCATCGCATTCCAAACGATCTTGGATCCAGCTCTTCTCGAGCAGTATTCTGAAGTTCGAAGGGTGTGGTGGAGTCTATTGTATTGAAAATTATGCAGGGTTATGGTTGAACCCTTTCCCGTATTATTTTTCCTCTCTCGTTCCAACGAGGTTTTGTATATACGCAAGTTTCTAGTACTATTATATTAACACTACATTTTCTTCTTACATTTCTTGTATTTGATTACGAAATTTATTAAAACGTTTATGTCAAAATGCATGTTAACCTTCATCGATATAAAAAATCTTTCTATAATCTTATGTACAGTCGTGGACAAAATTAAGTGGACAGGTATCATAAATAGCAAAAGATTAATTTAATTTATGTAATAATGCCTATAAATCAAAACTTTATTGCACAATTATATACATAAAATAAATAAATTGTATATTAAATAAATGTTATTTCAAGTCTACAAAAATATTTCACGTTTTAAATTTAAAATTTATTTAAAACATTGTAATAAAATAACAAAAGTTTTTACATTTATGCAATGTCCACTTAATTTTGTCCATGATTGTATATGTTATCCGTTATTTACTTATTTTTACAATTCATTTTCAATTTAGACATAAGTGGTCATTAATTGTCCATAAATCTAGTGTTCAAAAAGCACAAATTTAGTGTGGAAGAGTTTGTAGTGTTCAGTTTATGAAACAGCAAGATTTATAAAAATAAATAGAAAATATCGTAAAATTGTAACGAATATAATAAAGAATGTGATTTCTTTTTATCGAAATTGTGATACAAATTGTTATGGAACATAGTAATCTCTTTTTGTGAAATAGGAATAATGTTTTCGCTAGTTAATGCCACATGATTAGATATCGAAATGCAGTAATCGCTTTCAGATAACGTTACTGATATTTGTTACTCGTATTCGACGAACATTCTAGCTTCCAGATAACTTGATCATCTTTTGACTATGTGTATTCAGATACAAAACTTGATAATCACGGAAAGAAACTAAATACTTCTTACGACTGAAGAGTAAAGGTTAATTGGAATGTTAATAAAGAAGTTGTTTGGAGTAACCTAAACTGTCGTAAAAACTTGAAGCGATAATAATAAGATGAAAACAAGTTCGTACTAATACAGATCTCGTTAACCTTTCATTAGAGGAGCTCTAATTGTGCTATATCTACCAATCTGTTGGTGTATCATACATACAAATCACAGAACTATATTTACCTGGTAACTTTTGTATATAAATTAAATAATATTGCTATATCTCAGTGCAAGATTTCAAATTTCTGAAGTTTCACATCCCCATATTTCGAAATTTTATGTTCAATATTTTCCAAATTCCTAACTTTATAAATTTCTACTTTTTTAAAATCCTAACTTTCCGAATTTCTACATTTACAAATTTTTGACCCCGTAGATTTCCAAATTTCCTAATTCCTATATTCTCAATTGCAAAATTCCCTATGTTCTAAATTTTCATATTCCTAAATATACAAATTACTAAATTTTCTAATACCCCCAACTTCTGAATCTTTCAAGTTTGCAATCGTCAAGTGGTCCAATTATCAAATTCCACAAATTTTAACTTTCTAAATGACCAAATTTCCGAAGTGGCAAATTCTCGATTTCCAAATTCCAAAATTATCAAATATTCAAAGCGTGAAATTCTCAAATTTCTAAATTACCAAAGTGTTAAATTTTCAATTTTCCAAATTCCTAAGTTCCTAAATTCTCAAATTTCCTATTTGCCAAAGTGTTAAATTCTCAAAATTGCGAATTTCTAAATTTCCAAATTCTCGACGTTCAAAATTTCTAAATTCTCAAATTCAAAAATTCAAAGAGACATTTGATCATACACAATGTACGCCACTATTATTAATTCCAGAGATTTGATGAAGCCCAGACAGAAATCAATAACTAATCAACCAACAGTTGTGGATTATAATTAATGACTAGTGTTCCTCTTCAATAACATTTACTTTTCTACAACGTTTTCTTAAGAAATAATGAAGTTACGTCAATTGTTCTTAGTGCGACCGTTTAATTCCCACATCTGCACAGTATGACAATTTTTCCAAGTTTTAGATTTTGAAAGACGAAATATTGGTTAACCGCGATCTCCGTCATCTTCTTCGTCGCCGGGGAAGAGAAAGAAGCCATATTTGTCGGCGTTTTGTGAATCATGCAGTCTCGAAACATCACACGCGCCATTTTCCCGGTTCTTTGCAAGGGGAGATCGTGTCAGTTATCGAGAGCAAGTGTTCGCAATTAAAGGATCGCCTCGTGTCTCGCTGGCGACTTGCGACAGCGATGCTTTTAACGGCGCGTTCGCTCGTTCACGGTCATGAAAACTGGGCCAGAGGGCTTGACCATCAATGAACCGACGGACAAATTGAAGGAATTGCCTGTTACTGATCTGCTGCCAGTGAAATCGTACTCCTTGTTACACACGCTCGAGTTAGATTAATTTATTGGCCGTTGAATTAACGCTGTTAACCAACTTACGATTGCAGATACGACCGATATCGATTTGATTCGGCAAAATGGCTGCTGCGAAACGTCTTCCAATTTTTTTTGACCGAAAAACGATGAATAATGTACGGACGATTAATGATCACTTATGCTTAAATTGTTACCGAGTTACAAAAATAAGAAAATGGACAGTGCGTAAATTAACTCATGTAACGATCCTTTATTTCGCCGAAGGATAACTTACATTTTGAAGAATAATTTATATATTGAAGGCTAACTTACATTTTTGACTCAAATTACTGATTTTCGTAATATAAAATAAGAAATCTAAGATCCGTTTATTTGGACGGATTCCGTAAATCTAATGTTAACCCTAATAATTTCGATAAACATTTTTTAGCTAAAACTATAGCGTTATGTATGAGTAATGTTTAAACACAGTGAAACGAGTAACAGTGGCAATTAATAATAGAAAATAATAAGTTCCAAAAAATTGATTAAACTCTTCGGTGCAAAGGTTAATAGTTGAAGATCGTTAAGGAATTGTTAATTGAAACAACTAACTTCTTACCCTGTTACGATAATTCCGTATAGGAGATAAAATGATACGGTAGCAATTGCAGACAACAAATAATGCTACATTGGTTCTTATCGCGACTAAACGATAGGAGGTATTAGAACGTAATTAAACAACGATACTCAGACAACTATTATCAATCGGTATCGAATATCAGCCAATAGTACAACGATTCCACATCGGAATCATATGTAAACATTGAATGGAACATTTTCGAAAAAGCAATTACTGTCTGTGTAGTACAGAATTTATAAATCTACAAATTTACGACATTTTTTAATTTGATAGTTATAAACTTTTCTTTTTCTCTACACACTCATGTATGTACATATATACATATAGATAGATAGATAAATGGATAGGCAAATATAAAGAGGGAGATAATATTTCATATGTATGAAATATATAAAATATTTAATCCACATTTAACATAAATAGAACAAAAAATATTGGGATATACTGAATGGTATTAGGGGGACCGGAAAGTAATGTCGTTTTTTTGCAGTGATGTCAAACAGATAAATTTTTAGTACGTCTTTATTTTAAAGAAATGATTTAATCTCCCTCGTTATCAACAACCTTTTGCCATCTATTGTACAAGTTTTCTATGGCGGATCAATAAAAATCAATTGATTTTTGAGCAAAATATCTCGAAAAAATATCGGCATGCGCAAAAACGACATTACTTTCCGGTCCCCCTAATATATTGGGCTATATTGAATTTCGTAAAGGACCAAATGAATTGGGATTTAAAGGGACTTTTTTTGTATTTGTATAGAAATTTTATATTTTTGAGAATTTAAAATATAAGTTCGTAACATGAATAAGAGTTTATACAAACATGTTTGTAAAGAGCCATATAAAGAGACTTATGGAGAGCCATATAAAGGGATCTACACAGAACTGTAGCCTATATTTTGAGATAATATTCAGCACCAAATTATACCATTTCGCAACAGCAAAGTAGCAGAAAATTACTATAACGATCTTACAAAATAAATATCACTTGTAAGTTACCAATTGTTCGGTGTTAAATTTGGAGCAGACATAGTAATTCTCGAATTGATAGTATGTTATCCACCGTCCCGTTCGGTGGAATGGCAAAAGAAAAAAGAAGAAAGAGAAATCGATTATGTACATCGATTCACCTTGATCACGAGTGCAAGGATAACTGCATTTAAAAGATCGTCCCTCGTTCGACCAGTTTCCATATCGGTGTGAAACCTCGATGACAGATTTGCTCCTGAAACGATCTTAACGATCCTCCTTAAACAGCTAAGTACGTAATACTGTCAAACGGGATAGAAAAAATAGAACTTATCGCGGATTAACTCGTTTTCGATTGCATCGATCGACCTACATTCTAGCATCTTGCGATATTAGTATTAGACGTCGTTTTGTCGTCTTCCATTGTTAATGCAATTACGTCGAAGACCCAATATGTCGCCAGACTGCGATACATTTTCTTCCATGTGGACGTTGTCAGGCTTAGTGTACTAGACGAGCAAATGGGATTTAGTATTTGTGTTGAGGAAATGGTTACGGTAAAATTATTATTGTTCTGTTTTATTACGTTGGCAAACCGATGCATCATGATGTGGGTAGACCATTGTATCAATTATTATATCATCGTGTTACATTAAATTATATCATGGTTAAATTAATGAGAGTATTATATTAAATGTAATGTGATGGAACGATTAACCAGTTAGCTGTGCGCCCACTTTTGTGGTATACTCGTCAATAACACAATAAGTGTCGCTGATAAAATATTGGGTCAAAAAGATGGGTCTATTTTATAAAATTGTCAATATTATTGTTAATATTTTCTTGTTCGGTTAACGAGGTACATGTGGTCAAGGAGTATACTCAAAATCCTGCCACTTCTCCGTGACGAGTATAGTCGTCAAACACAGCTAACTGGTTAAAAGAGGAATAATTGAGGATTCGTCACTGACGTAACCAGAACGGGCTTATTTCTGCAAAGTTAATTTGTAAAGTGGGAGTATGTAAGAATTTGAGAATTTGGAAAATTAGGTATTTAGATATTTGTCAATATGGTGATTGGAGAATTTCAAAATTTCGGGATTTGGAATTTCACATGTTTTAAGGAATTTGGAAATTTGTATGGTTAGAAGTTTTGAAATATCAGAATTTAACATATTGGCAAAAATGCGAAATTGGAAAATCTAGGAAATAGCAAAATTAGGAACTTGAGAATTTAAAAAATTGGGTAATTAAGAGTTTGAGAAATTTGGGCGTTTAAGAATTTAGGAAAGTTGGGAAGTTTGGGTCACATGAAAATTTAGAAATTCAGAAATGTTATAACAAACAAAGAAATGTTCTCGAAATTTCGAAGAATGGAATTCAATATAAAGAATATATTTCAATAAACATTGCACCCTACATTTTTTACAACCCCAAAGCAAACATAAAACAAAAACCTTATCGAAAAACCGTACTCCTTATTCTTGTCTTATCGTTGACGAAGTATTTCGTCCAAATACACAAATTATCGTACAAACAAGAGTCAGTTAGGAAAAGTTTGCTCATTAAAAATAGTGTCACGTTCCTAAAGTATAATTAAACTGCTGAGACCTTAACAGCGACCTCGACATATTCTCCCTTCAATGTCCTTGCATTCTTTCAGGTTAACATTCTCGAATTCCCACGAGTACGAATTTCATGGTCGAGGATCATCCATGAACTCCTCTGACTCCCCTAGGTTTCTAAACCTCTAGATTCCTGGTTCTCTAGTTTGCTAGATTCCGAAGTTGTCAGATCTCTACGCTTTTAAATCTCTAGATTTCTAGATCAATAGATTACTCGATTCCTAAGTTTCAGATATTTACATTTTTGGACCTCAACGTTTTTTAATCTCTAGATTTCTAAATTACTAGCATTCTGGATCCCAAAATTGCTGGATTCCTAAAATTTTAGATCACTATATTTCGAAATCTCTACGTATTTAATCCTCCAGATTTTTAGATCCCCAGATTTCTAGAATTCTAAGTTTTTAGATCCCTCGAATTCTTGGACCTCTACGTTTTTAAATCTCTATAATTTTAAATCCCTAAATTGCTGGATTCCTAAGTTTTTAGATCTCTATATTTCTCGATCTCTACGTATTTAAACCCGTAGATTTTTAGATCCTTGGATTACTAGAATTCTAAGTTTTTAGATCTCTCGAATTTCTGGACCTCTTCGATTTTAAATCTCTAGATTTCTAAATCTCTAGATTTCTGGATCCCTAAATTGCTGGATTCCTATGTTTTTAGATCTCAACATATTTAAACCTCTAGATGTTTAGATTCTCAGATTACTAGAATTTCAAGATTTGAAATTCCTCGAATTGCTGGACCTCTTCGATTTTAAATCTCTAAATTTCTAATTCTCTGGATTTCTGATCGCTACATTTATGGACTCCCATGTTTCCAGATACCCAGACTTCTACATTACTATGTTCTCGTACCCCTAAGTCACCATATCTCCCGATAGTACAAGTACTTGAAGCAGCATGGTTCGTTAAGCAGAGGCAACAGTCGTTTCAACTGGTTTATATTTTACGAGATCGAATCTAGTGGCAAAGTGAATAAAACAAATGTTCCATGGCGATTGTATAACCGGGTGACGTTCATTACGAACGACTTCATTCGATTTACGAAGTTGCACGTATAATACGCCGGTTTTTACCTGTTCGGGCTTCATCTCGTTTAGAGGTCCTTATATGGCCGACGACGAGCAACAACCTTCGACGTAACTCACGTTTGAAAAGGTCGTTTATTCGTGTATTATGCACGTACGCGCGAACAAACCATCCGCGAATCATACAATTGCGAGATCTCGCGATGTGGGTCAACGATTTTTCTGAAATTATACGTCTTCGACGTTCGTGAAATATGGGTCACGCTTTTTGTCCCTCGCAGATTTTAATTACTGTGGAGTTACAAGTTCTTTGATACGGTTTGAAGTTGAACGTGCATGTTGAAGAAGCAGACACAATTGCAAAAATGTTGGTGATTCTGATTATAGCAATTTATTATTTTTGTATTTGAATATTATTAGACTCTCACACTTTCAAGTTTCTCATGTTTCAAAATTTTTCAAACTTTTAAATTTTTCAATTTTCAAGCAGAATATCAAAATTTCCTGAATTCGCAAATACTCCAAGCCTCAAATTTCTCAAATTTTCAAATCCTCCAACTCCCTAGTTTCTCAAATTCACAAATTTCCTATATCCCCAACTTTTGAACTTTCTGAACTCACAAACTCCTCAAACTGACAAGTTCACAAATCCTCGAATTACCAAATTAAAGACATTTCAAATTTCCAAATAACCAAACTAACGACATCCCAAATTTCCAAATGACCAAATTGTTAAACGTTCAAACTCGATGAAAAAAATCGAATTTCCAAATTCCAAAATTTCTATATCTCTACGATTCCAAATTAAACAATTTCCAGCCATCCAAATTTCCAACTAGCTGAATCGTAAATTGCTCAAATTTCAAGTTTCAAAATTTCTAAATTCCCAAAATTACCAAATTAACGATATCCCAACTTTCCAAGTAACCAAATTATTAGACCTTCAAATTCGACGCGGGAACTGTTTTATACTAAATTTCTCAAATCCCCAAATTTCGAGATCACCAAATCAAAAAAGTCCCCAAACTTCAACGATCCTAAACTGCACACTAAACAAAAATTTCCTCTGTTGTTCCTCGCAATTTTTCATTTTCTCCAGAATCTGTTTGTGGACGTAATTACTAACAAGTTCATAACGCGTCCTGGCGTTCGATTAAATAATAAATCATTGACGCGAACGATCGGTAATTAAAGTCGACTTACGTCGGTAGCTGACGGCGATATGACATAAGGAAGAAGCTATGCTCGAGTGACTCACAGTCAAGAGAAAGTTACCTCAAAGCCTTGCACTTAACTTTATCGTGTTACTACGTCTCAAGGATCTTCAGATTTTATCATTAAACTTTCTAAGATAATTCGTACTAAACCGAAATCCACTTGAGCGATTCTCAAAATGACTGCTCGTCGAAATCATTCTGATTCACCGACACAAGTTCAATACATTTCAATTCATTAGATGTCTCCAACTTTAATAATCTGCTACAATTTTAAATACATCACGTTGTAAATCATAGAAGAGCGTCGTAATTACCAGCCCGCGGATGATTATGCATTTATGATATATCGAGTACCGCAAGTATAAATCAATCATGTATTCCATACGAGATTCACGGACTAGGTGGTTTATAATTTATGTACATTGTGTAGACCTCGATGTGGTAAACATCTGCAGTGTTATTATCAAAGCTTGTTCAAAAAATTAGAATAAAAATGATCGTGTCTGTATGAAATATGCTAAAATGAACCTGAAGAGTATCGAAGGTCAATGTATAAATAAAATTTTATCACGAACTTTTTACTGAATATCGACTAACATTTACCGAATTTACTGTATTAAAAATGTGCAAATTTGTTTTTCATACAAATCTTGAATCTAATAAAAATTGTAGCAATGATAAATATCGTGAATTCTACGCAAGTACAAATTACATCTCAAACAAGAAAATGAAAATGGTGATTATTTTCGTTACTTCTTTAAATACGAAAGCATTGTATTTAATTACTGTTAACTGTACATTTTCGAACAGATTCATCACATGAAATAAACGCGGCTTTCGTCCAGTGAAATGCAGGAACTGAGATAGAACCGTTTCTCACGGAAGTTCATGATTAATCATGCATCAATGATGCTCCCAATTAATGGTGCATAGAGTTATCAAGATCGCTCATCTGTGCGTTTTATTATGGAACTTGTCCGTAAATTTGCCGTAATGAATCAGAGTTTCTGCAGAGAATGTTGTTTCTGGGCGTTTTCATGCAACGAAATGCGAGCAAAACGTGGACGTAGATTATTCCATTGTGCCGTGGACTTGTATCTCGATTTGCTTAACTGAATCTGTAATGCACACATGATGTCCTTCGTTTCTATTGCCATGCTTGGCCTCGAGCGTCAACGATTTGTGTACGAATTTGTATGTTGCGAAATCGTTTGACTGCGCGAAAATTCGCAGCCTCGAAGTCGATATTGTCTGGGAATTATATGAAATTTCGAGATTTCTCTGTTTCACTTAGATTGTATTTGGATTCAATTTTTTGACCTCTTGATTTGGGATGTTCGAGAATAATTTGTGGTGGTATTACGGATTCTGTGGTATTTCGGTTTCCAAAGTTGAGATTGTAATATCGGGCCTTTATTTCGGGGCTAGAATTTTTGGATTCTGGATATTCAACATTTATGGATACCGGAATGTTGAGATTTCAAAAGTTCAGGATTTTAAGATTTTTAAATCTCGGTAATTGGGGAGTTTGGAAATTCAAGATTGCAAATTTTTGGATGTTTAATGTTCGGAATGTGAGAATTTTAAGATGATGCAATTTCGGAAAATTAGAATTTTTATATGTAGAAATTTTTGAATTTTAGGATTGTTGTATGTAGAAATTTTTGAATTTTGGAATTGTTGTATGTAGAAATTTGGGAATTTTAGAATTGTTGTATGCAGAAATTTCGGAATTTTAGAATTGTCATATGTTGAAATTTTGCTTCTTTAAACTTTGGTATATTAGAATTTTGCTATGTTGCAATTTGGCTTTTTTAAACTTTGCTATATTAGAATTTTGGTATGTTGAAATTTTGGGACGTTGATCACCACTTAGACTTCAAAACTTTAGAATTTTGGAACATCAAATGTTTGAGATTATCAATCTTTTGAATTTTTCAAATTTTACATTTTAGCACTTATTTCCAAATATTTAAGTATAATGGAATATCAGTCCGCAATTTTTATTTTATATGTACAAAGTACAATTTGATCTGAAGGTTCGTAACTTATGGTGCATAATTCCGCAGACTGTTCTTTTCGAATCAATAAAATAAATAATACGACACTACCAAGAGTATCTACCCTGTTTCTTCGAAATAACATTAAATTTCTTCAGACGCGAATCTTTTACACAAAACAAATTCGATTCCCAAACTCTTCGTCTTCAAACTATCAAACTAATCCATAGTAAATTAAAATTTGTTCGGAGATTCAAACGAGCGGAGAGAAAAGATCTGCAAACACAAGAAATTTCCCGAAAACGATCAAAAGGAACCATACATTCGTGATTAAAAGACAGGAGCAAAAATAGTAAGAAGCGAGCATTCATCGGAACTGTTTCTTCAGCTATTCGTTCCTAAAACGGAAACCACTTTATAGTGTTTCCGGTGGCTAATACAGATATCCTCTCCATGGGGATGAAGCATGTCTATTTTTAGACGCGGAGCATAATACAGCGCATTCATCGTACGACGTTTACGGAAACACGTGGCTGTAATTGTTATTTCTAGTTTGTAACGAAGCATCGTTCCCATATGATGTACCGTGCGAGAAGATACACAAAATCGAATTGAAATAACAGTTTTCGAAAACAGCGCCATACGCGTGCGAAGGGGTGCTCCGAATCAAAATACAGGCAAACGGGTGGTGCTGAAGCAATCGTGGTTTCGTGAGTGACTAGGACTGTGATAAATAAGAAAGAAAATGTATGGAAGTGTACGCATCGAACGTGTTGATGGTGAAAAAATTTGACATTGTTGGAACTTTGAGGTTTACGGCCATTGAGTTAACGGGTGAGTAGATGTGGTATACCATGAAGAGCTTATGAATTTGGTTGTGTTATGGGCAGATAGTCATACTGAATTCGACAATTTATTGATATGATAGTTTAGAAATATTTGGAAGTTTGGGATCTTGGAAGTTGAGCAATGTAGACATTTGGAGAGTTGGAAGTTGAGGAACGTGGACATTTGGAAATTTGGAAGTTGAGGAATGCGGACATTTGGAATTTTGGAAGTTGAGGAATGTGGACATTTGCAGAGTTGGAAGTTGAGGAATGTGGGCATTTGGAAATTTGGAAGTTGAGGAATGTGGACATTTGGAGAGTTGGAAGTTGAGAAACGTGGACATTTGGAAATTTGGAAGTTGAGCAATGTGGACATTTGAAGAGTTGGAAGTTGAGGAATGTGGACATTAGGAAATTTGGAAGTTGAGGAATGTGGACATTTGGAAATTTGGAAGTTTGGAAGTTTAGGGATTTGACAATTTTGGAATAAAGAAATATAGAAATTTGGAAATTTAGAAATTTAGAAATTTGGAAATTTAGAAATTTAGAAATTTGGAAATTTAGATATTTGAAAGTTAAAAATATTAAAAACTGTAGGAACTCAGACATTTTCGGATTTGGAGTTTTGGAGATTTGGAAATTTCGGCTACTTGGGTATGTGAAAATTTCCAATTTAGAAATATTAAAAATTTTCCAACATTCAAATTTAGAAATTTCAAATTTAAGTATAGAAACTTATAGATGTAAAAATTTGAAAGCTTGAAATTTCCATTTGGTTATCGTGTAATAATGACAATATTCCATTCTAGAGAGGATCATTGCACTCACTGACCCAGTAGACATGAAAAACAACTTGCCTTCAATATGCTGATAATAATGTTATCGTCTGACCTTTCGTCGCGTGTGTCCATTATATGCAAAATCGCTAATTAATTGTTCCATTAGTCAAGAAATATGTAGGTCAGGCAATTTTTATGCATAAAATATTAAACATATCTGCATTTTTTTGTTGGTAAACATTGCACAGAATTTGAACTTGTCGGATATACTATTGGAACAGTGATTTCATTTTCCGGTGGAGTTTAATAATTTTTTAATTTGAGTACATACTGATCTGCGAAATTGGAAATTTGAAATTTTGTAAATTAATGATTCGATCATTAGGAGATTTAGAACTTGGGGAATCTGAACATTTGTCAAATTTTAATACCACGGTAACTTGAAAATTTCAATTTCTGAATTTCAATGAGTAACTTAGGCATTCAAAGACGTCAAAGTCGATAAATTCAACAATGCGATAATTAAAAAATTCAGAACTCGAAATTTGACGCAAATCGAAGTTTTTGGAACTTGAAAACTTATGAAACTTTTCGAATGTGAGCTAGATCTCTCAAATTCTTAAACACATAATTCCACAGTCGTACATCAAACATTCAGATCTATGAAACATGTACTCCACATAGTTGGGGCAACTCGCGAAATCCTGACACGACAGCACAACAGCAAAAGTCGATGTACAAACCGTTGCATTTTGTTGATGATAAGCGTATCATTATAATGAGCATACATTTCTTCACCGGTGCCATAATGAGCGTCCTTCGGTGCTAGTTACTCGACGATTGTTTTACGAGCAAGGAAAAGAAAACGACTCTCTGGTAGCCAAGTGGACAACGGGTCTCTTGTGTTTTGCCCCATTTTTCCCCCTTGTTTAATTCACCGACATACACCATCACTGTTTTCGTTCCATTGTAATTCTTTTCAATCATTCACGGCATTATTCATCATTATCTGACGCGAGTATTCTGCATTATAACTTCGACAAGTATTAACCCATTTTTCCCTCGTCGGTTAATTATGGTTATGTACCTCAATCTTTTATGACTCGACAGTTATGGCACTTTCTCAACTGCAGATAAATGGTTTTTCTTCGTACATCGCTGAGCATTACGAGATTTTTCAAGAAAAATGGCGACGTAGGAGTAAGAGGTAAGTGCTGGTAGAAATTTTTGATTCATGGTTTGTGAATTTAAAAATTTGGCAAGAAAGAAATTTTTAGGTTAACACTAAACCTACCAAAGCGGTCATAATGACCATTTAACAAATTTACAATTTTAAGTGACGATGTATGTGAGGTGATCTTTTTGAAATTCGTGTTGATTTTCATCAAAATAAAGAATCAACGTGTACATTAATTTGTATTTTATGGTTCGTTTATTTATTTTTCAACTTCATTTTTAATCTCAAAATATACGTGCTTTATACGCCAGTAGATTTAGTGTTAAGAAGTTTTTGCGGATGAACCTTTTCAAGATACAAGATCTTATATTTGAGAATTTGAGAATCTGTAACTATTAACATTTGAGCCTTCGAGTTTTTGCAAATGTGATCATCTGAGTATTTGAGAATTTGAGTATTTGAACATTTGGGGATTCGAGAATTGGAGCACACGGGTGTTTAAGAATTTGAACATTCCCAAAATTAAACATTTGGACATTTAAATGATTCAAAAGTTTGAGGATATGAAAGGTTAAATTTCTAAAAATTTGAAGATTTGGAAATTTCAGGATCTGAATAATTAAAAGTATCAACAGTTGAGTAGTTGAGAATTAGAAAATTTGGGCATTTGGACATTTGACCATTTTGAGCATTTGTGGATTTGAGAATCATAGAATTTAAAAAATAAAAAAATTTATAAATTATGGCACTTTTAAATTAGTGGAATTTAGGAGTTGGAAAATTAAGGAAGTTAGGAATTTGATAGTTGAAGGCGCTTAAGAACTTTAAAACTCTGGAATTCGAGAATTCGGGAGTTTGAAGGTTCGAAACTTTGCGATTAAAAAATTTGAAAATACAAAAGAATGAGAATTGCAAGTATATATTCACAACTACATAAAAATGGGACTATCAAAAAATTCAAAAACTAAAAAAGAAAAAGACTCGAAAGTTCGTAATACAAACAAAATTTCAAGTTTAAACATTTGTCCCCATTCGAACGAAGCCATATCGCACATCGACTATACAGCCATTCGTATTTTCGAAAATGGTGGCCCCAGAATAAACCGTGAATCCACGATTTTATCGCGTGGCAACGTGGAAATATTGGGCAGGTAAAGGTGAGGTGATGTAAGGAAGAAGTGTACCATGGCCACCGGGTTTCGTGAGGGACGCTCCCTTCTTTGGCAACTGGGTCTCATTTTAATTCCCTGCGCGAAAGAAAGGATCGGCTGGCAGCTGTTGCGAGCAAAACGTGGCCCGTTCAACTTCCGAGCATAAATGTGTTTCGACGGAAATGCGCTTCTAGCTCAGGTGTTCTATAAGAAGACACACCTCGACCGTATCATAACTGTGATAATCTTCCGGTGAATCCAACTGCTTGCACTGAGCTTATCAGTGTTTGCGATTGTTATCCGAACGGATTCACGCGGGCTAACGTTTCTTGGAAACCGACATTTATTTTTCGTACTATCGTTTATTTCATGTAACTCTTACGATATTTTGGAACGAAGTTATATAATTGTTTTGAGGAAGGTTTGTTGGTATACATTGCAGAGGGCAGGTTACAATTATCGTCACTATTATGATCGTAATGAACATATAACTGCGATTTTAAGTTATAGACTATTAATTCAATTACAACATTTGAATAGAAATCTTCTTATACAGGAAAAGATTCGTCAGAACTTGAAGAATCGTGGAAGAATTTGATTGCTGCGAGTTGAAGATAAATAATTTATTAGGGTACAGTCGTGGTTGTAACGTAAAGTTGAAAAATATTAAACCCATAATAAAATTTCAGTGGAACAATTATGATTGTTCGTAAAAAGTTCAGAGGATTGTGGAAAACTATGAAAAAAATTTGATTGTTATGAATTAAAAGAAACAATTGATTACAATTATGAGTACATAATTGATTAAGGTACAGGCTGTAGTTGCAATATCGAATTAAAAAAACACTGATTTGATAATAAAATTTTAATGAAAAAATTACCTGCATCCATCAGAAACAAAAAGACTTCATTGATATAAATTGATGTAAATAATCGTATTCATAATTATAATTGCAATGCCAATTTGAAAGACATTAATCCGATAAAAAAAATTTAATACCTAAACAATTTTTTCGGAGTTCATTCTTTGAAAATTTGGATTCTGAAGAATTAAAAAATTTTGAGTTGAAGTTAATACTTAAATCGAGTACCGTCACGTAGTCGTGTAATTCAAAATTGAAAAATATTTAATACAAAATTGAGATAAAAATTCAAACGGGAGAATAATCTTGATCTATCAGAAGTTTGAACAAGACATTTCCAAGAATCTTCGAACTATCATTACTATGGAATTTCTCTGAGCAATTTTGAAAGTTTGTTCTCTCGGTTGACTGATTTCAGTGACTTGCTTATCGCGGAGGAATCCAACAAGTAAATGAAAACACACAGTGTATTCCAGCGGAATAACAAGCTGTGTCACGTACCTATATTTCCAATAACGTTTTAACATTTTAACCACATTTCCAATTATCGAAATACCTACGCGCTCAACGATTTCCGATGCTCAATACGTATCTAATAAATCAAATTTAATTACATTCTATTTATGGAGGCATGCAATAATTTCGCAGATCGAAGTAACGTCACGATCTTCCTGTGTCCCAGCGCTGTTCCTGTACATGCTGCATCCTAATTACTTACGGGATTATTCGACGGTAAGCGTCATGGAATATCTCTGACACGAGTATCGTAATCTATACAGACGCGTTTACTGGCACGTACACACGTATTCAAGATAAACATATGAATTGTCCCGGTGTTCGAGCTACAGTAGAATGTCACAACATTTTCTAACTGTACATTCCTCCATTAAATCTTTGCATAAAAATAAAACGGAAACGATCTATTATCAAAATCCATATGCAACGAATTACACGTATCAACCCTTTGCTTATTCGGAAGTATTTCAACAAACGTGTAAAAGCAGTTTCAGTGTTTGATAATATCACTGAAATAATACCAGCAACAAAGGTGGGCAAGTCTAATATAAAAGATTATAATAGTCACCAAAGTATCCTCGTTTGAAGGATTAAGCATTATTCGAAGCAATTAATTTCATTGAAACTAAAATAATTAATACGAGGCTAAAATAAGAGTATAACAACTAAAATAATTCATACAGAAAGTAAGATAATCGATATTAAAACTTATTAAAACATATGCAGTTGAGAAAGCGATTTATCGAACTCCGAATTTCGAAAATTCATCAAGAAACAATATTATCAACTCAAAAAATCGATACAAAGAGTAAAATAGTCGATATTAAAACCTATTAAAAAATATGCAGTTAAGAAAACGATTTATCAAACTCTGAATTTCGAAAATTCATCAAAAAACAATATTATAAACTCAAAAAATCGATACAAAAAGTGAGATAATCGATATTAAAACTTCTTAAAAAATATGCAGTTAAGAAAGCGATTTATCGAACTCCGAAGTTTGACAATTCACTAAAAAACAATATCGTCGAGTGCACGAAAACGCAACAAATTGTATGCACCGCGCATGCGCGGCACCCTGACTAGGTCGAATTCCTCGAGGGGTTGGTTGCTCACTGGGTCACGGTGTTAACGTCGCGCGAAAGAAAAAAAAAATAATGTACATATTATCAACGGGCGCGTTACCTTTCTTTGTGCTTCCGCAGCGAATCCCGACTTGGCTGCCCTGTTACTGGCCATGTTTGTGATCCCTGACTCGTTTCACCGGCGGAACACGTACCAAACAAAACTTACGGTGACGAACAATCACTCGTACGAAATGCGACGATGTATAACGCGCACGATCGTATGCGTACTGTACTGTTGAACGGTCGCGGGTCGACTGGCGCGCTCGGGATCGGCGAGAGTCCTTCGGGCGCTTATTGGCCGACACGAAACTGGCCGAGTATTGAGTTTTCGTCCGAAGCCACGACACGTGACCTCCGTTCTCCAGTCTGGCACGAGGATGACGTCAGGCGCCGTCTCTGACGAATTCCTGGAGCCGCTTTCATGAACAAACGTTTCTTTACGTACAGGGTGCGCCAACTGTAGGCACTATATGTTGAACGCTAAAACAATTGCTATTTGTAAACATTTGGAAGAACATATAAGACCATTAGACAGGTTATTTTATACTATTATTATTCGCCATGAACAACTAAACGCCAGTACAACGGATTGACATTGTAGAAGTATATTTTAGAGATGGCTTCTCATTTATCAAAACTTTACGTGAGGCCGAAGTATGGACGCAATTTTAACGTTACGTGGAAAACTGTATCGAAAATTATTGATAAGTTTCGTGATAGTGGTAATGTTCGTGACCGTGCAAAAAGTGCAAGACAGCGTCCAAAGAGCAGCAACGAGAACATTCAGGTTGTTCGGGACGATGTTGCGAAGAAGAATACTGTTCCCGAATCGCTTAACTTCGAAAAGCGCCGATTACGAATGACCTCCGTAGTCGCCCGATTTGATGGCTCCAGACGTTTTTCTGTAGTGGATATTTAAAGTCCAAAGTGTATGTTAATGTGCCACGGTCCCTCCAGGAACTAAAAGCAATTCGTAAAGAAGTAACGAAAATAATGCTCGAAACGTTGCAAAAGGTAATGGAAAATGCCCAAAAGCGAGCATTTCTTTGCGTTGTTCACAAAGGAGACCATTTGCTCGATATTGTATTCAAAAAATGAATTTTTTGTAATGCTATAAACCAAAGTAAATAAATATCGCGAACTGAAGTCTATTTAATTACATTTCATTATTTTATAAGGATTTATCATATGATACCTACAGTTGGCGCACCCTGTATATGATATGTACCTGGCGAGATTTGGACACTGTGCTGAATTAAGATCGTATAGGGAAGCTCCATGAGTGAAGTTTTTAGGGAGATTTGGTGATTTGGGGACTTAGAGAATTTAGGAATGTAGAGTTCGAGAATTCGAAACCTTTGAAAACGAGGTATTTGAACATTTTGGAATTTGGAAGTTGGGAGATTCAGAAAGTTGAGAACTGAGGTATTCGAGGCTTCAAGAATGTGGGAGTTTGAGAAGTTGGGATTTTTGAGGTCACGAGGTAGGAGAAATTAGAAATTTAGGAACTCGGAAGTGTGAAAATTTGCGAATTTCGAAGTTTGGAAATCTGGTAAATGAGGTAATTGAACATTTGGAAATTAGAGAATTAAGGTATTTGAAAATTGAGAATTTTGTGGTTTGAGTTTGAAAATTTACGAATTTGGGCCTTCGATATTTGTATATTTGAAAGTTTCGAAACTTCAAGGTTTGAAAATCTTGGAATATGAACACTTTGTAAATTTGAAATTTCGGAATTTGCAATTTGATGTGTGAAGTTTAAAATTTGAAGCCGGAAGTTTGAAGTTTGAAATTTGATGTTTGGAATTTGGATTGCATAAAATTTGACAATTCAGGAATGTAGAGATTTGTATAATTATGCAACGAAATACATGAACAAGTCGCAAATTGTCAACCCGAAAATATACACTCCTACATCTTTCCTAAATATACACATATGTATTTTCTAACGCATACACAATCAATATCTATAATACTTGTACTGTAAAAACAATTTATATCTACTTGCGGTTGATTCGTAAAACATACATTCTGTAATATTACTAAGCGGATTCCATCGGAAAAGGCAATTCGGCGGATATGATAAAACGGGTATTCGAGGAAATAAGTAATTAAGATAGGAAACAAAATTCTTACTCCAAATAGTCGAGCGTACAACTGTCGTAACCATATACGGTCAACGATAAGGCAGTCACTTCAATACACTGTTTTTTTATAATCGTTGCTTTGTTAATTTTGTACCATGTGACCAACGTTCGTTTGATTTATGAACACCGATGACGTCAACACCAGATGTAGACCGACGAGCTCTGTGAATGGCATTCGCTACGTTTTGAAAAACATAAAAATTTGTTAAATCATAATCTTATCACGGAATTGTCACATTCATCGTAAAAGAAATGCGTTTTATTCTGGGTCTTATATCTGTAATATCGTTGATCTATCGAATTTCATTTTTCGTTGAAAACATGTAATTATTGATAAGTGTATGAATACATTAAATTTTGACTTCGTTTTTAAATTATGGTATAATTATCTTATTCGCAAATAAATAATATACATAACAAATTACAGTAAGTATTTATGAGGTATTTAATCTTATAATCTTGATCAATTTGCATAAATAATTACATAGTACAAATCGTACGATTACATTGATATAATGCCTACATTCTCAATACATATGAAAACGGAAATTGATAAGACACGTTTTTTCAAATCCCGTTCATACATATGAAAACTTGATCATTCATTCATAAATCTTGCACGTTTAAAAACTTGATCATGAATTTATAAACTTTGCTCATACACTTGAAAACTTAATCACATGTTTATAAATTTCCTGCATACAATAAAAATTTTGAATATGCATTACCTGTTTACGTACGAAAAACAATTATTTAATTAAATGTTTAAATTATTCTGTAAGGTTGCATTAATAAAAAATCGTCAAATTGTTTTCCACGATTGAATATAAACCCATATTTTGATCAGAAAAGAATATCAGCGGTCTTGAAACCTACGATGAATACAAACCATAGGATCTTTCCAGTACCTTTATCCTGACCACTTTCTCGAGCCCCTCCGTTACTTTAGGACGAGAACTTGTTCTGGAAACGGAACTACCAATGGAACGACAAGGAATTTTTTAAGTGTACATTTTCCTCCGCGGTATCCCCACCGAATAAACCGCATAAAATTCCCAACCACTATTTTTCTTATTCATTTACCATCAATACGTATGTTCCTTCGAAAAAATATTCCATGGAAAAAGAAGCAATCGTACGAAATTGACGTAGGTACA
Organism: Coelioxys conoideus; assembly: GCA_947623535.1. NCBI lineage: Eukaryota > Metazoa > Arthropoda > Insecta > Hymenoptera > Megachilidae > Coelioxys > Coelioxys conoideus. The sequence continues at coordinate 11,665,487 of OX392457.1, read as the reverse complement.
GTCTTTCATGAAAGTACTCGAAATGCTTGCGAAATTGTTCGCATTGTCAAATATCGTAGTAAAAAATATATTTCAGAATATACATGTAGATTTACATGGTATTATTTAGTTGAAGTATCATATTTATATTTTTAATTTGTAGATGAAATTTTCTAGCCGGTACACGGCGCAGCGAGTCTAGGGACAAAGTTTGGGTGCCTGAGAATTTGGTAAGTTATAAGTTGATAGTTGATAGTTTTTGGATGTGAGAATTTATTAGAGAGTTTGCAGATTTAGGGCTTTGGAGATTTGGTAACGTGAGGATTTCAGAATAGGGGCATTTGGAGATTTGAGAATTCGGGTGTTAGAAATTTAGGCATTTAGAAATTAAGAAATTTACGAATTTACAAGTTTACAAATTTATAAATTTACAAATTAACAAATTCACAAATTCACAAATTCACAAATTCACAAATTTATTACTTTTTAAATATATAAATTTACAAATTCACAAATTTATTACTTTTTAAATATATAAATTTACAAATTGACTAATTTTTAAATTTAAAGAATTCACAAATTTGAAAAATGATTTCACAAATTTACGAATTTAGGGGTTCTGAAGATTTAGGAACATATGTATCCTAAAATTTGGTGATTTCTTTACTGATAACTATATACAGAAATTGTACGTGTTGGTTTAATGGTAATGTATGTACTATATTTCTGAGGACGTTCAATGCCCCATGAGAAAAGCATTGCCGTAACAGAAGGAATGCATGGAACTCACTTTAATCACGAGTTCTCTTTGCAACGTACAGTTTTCAGAGAATCTGTGTGAAGCGTTTGTTCGACTCATCGTTTCTCTTCAATATTTCAGCTACTGCTGATAATATAAGATGAAAATTTGTGACTTTAGATTATACTACAATAACCACACTCATTGAAGTTACAGATAGGTCTCTTATTTTCATTCACAAAAATTATCAAGATAATTTTACCTTCATTTTGTAGCAAAATGAACGAAATGTTGTAAAATATTTCCTTTGTCGATGAAATACAGAACTTGCACAATTAAAACGCTGGTCTAAATTTCTTAGGTTGCAAATTCGGAATTTTATTAGCATGAAAATTTGTAAATTATTGAATTCCTACATTAAAAAGCTTATAATTGTAAAAATTTCCGAATTTGAAAACTCATAGTTGTGAAAATTTCCGAATTAAAAAATTTATGATTGTAAAAATCTTTCAATACAATGATTAAAAGTTGTCTTAATTATATCGTTGCATTATAAATTACATGAACGGTAATGCCACATGAGTTTCCACTTAAATGTTCAATTTAAAAATAGATACGCTTTTAATTCCAATTATTCTACTAGCGTTATATCAAGGAATTGTACTCTTTGAATGACGAAACGTGCCATAACAGGGAACGATTACGGTCGACCTTCGTCGATTTTACCGTACACTAAAATTTCTGCTTACGTATTTTCGTATACGTGTCACGTATCGATGACTCAATCGACCGTACCTCAAGTCCTACGAACGTGTGTATGATTTGCAAAATTGCGATTCGCCAACGGAATTCGCCAGCGATTCGATAAACTGTTCCTTCGGGAATAGCAAATGCTGTTCAATATTTAGAAAGCCACGAAACACGATTGATAAACGGAGATCCATTAAAACGTTGGATAGTTCAATGCGAAAGCATTTCGTATTAATACAATTCAAATATGCGGCATGATAACACAAATATCGAACCGAAATGATATTTCAGTTGATTTCGTACGATTTGTTTATTTGAACTGGTATGAAGCTAAAAGTAGAATGTGCAGAAAATAATTGAAACTCTCGTTAAATTTAATATTAACTTTTAATCTGTGTAACTATTAACTGTCATTCTAAAAGGCAATTTAATGTTAATTTCCAGTTATATTGGTACGTATCATGAGGTATTGTTTCTTATTTTGTCTTTACAATTAATCAATCATTCAAACATAATAATCAACCACTTCGTTGATTGTGAAATTCATTATTCACTTATGCTTAACAAGATACACAATCATAGTATATCATCTACGCTACATATTTGCAGGGGAATGTAACAAACAGTTGCTATAAAATAGTCTTGTTACATCTTTAATCTTATTTTTCTAGAAACCGTAAAAGTACACACCCACACGATGTTTGCACACTAAAGCGTCAACATACAAGATAAAAAGAAGATATAACAGAAGTATTAATGCAAAAAGTTAAACATTGAAATCACGAATATATGACATCACCGTTAAAGTTATCTGCTCACAAAACGGAATTATTTATAGAACGAATTGAAATGATGAAAGATTAATATTGATGCACATTTCCTTGTTGCCATAGTTAGAAATTAAAATCTCGCCCGAACGTTACGCCACTGCGTGGGACGATGCACCAAGGTCGAGGCCACATATGCAGCTATACATATGCATTGTACATATGTACATATGTACCTGAGAATGCATCTTTGAGTTGGGTGAACGCGTGTGTAAGCACACGCAACGTGCATTCACGTTACACGGGATGGTTGCACGCAAACCAGTGTTAAGTGCAAGGACCTCCTCTCGCGTGTTTCAGAAATACACATATAGCAATTTGAGGGGAGTGTGATTTTATTTGCCATTGCCGTGCAATTTTCACGTCCATTAACCGCTGCGCTTTCATTCTTATTTGAAAAAACGTTATGTGTATACAACAACACGATAAAGTATATTTTTATAATTATTATTTTATATTTTAAAAATGTATTGCTATAATAATCAAATTATACTCTGAGGGTAAATAAAATATCGGTTATTCCTGAAATTCAAAAGTTGTGAAAATTTGAAGTTTCAAAGTTTGGAATTCACAAAATTTCAAAATTCCAAGATAACAAAGTTTAAAAACTTAATGTTCCTAAATTTTTTAATTCCAAAGTTGATGAGTTCCGAAGTTCGAAAACTTCAAGGTTCAAGAATTCTAAATTCCCAAAACACCGAAATCTAAAAATTCAAAAATTTTTAAATCTCAATATTCCAAAGTACCAAGAGTCCAAAGTCCCAAAATTCAAAAATTTCAAAGCTTAAAATACTCTAAAAATTCCAAAATCCAATATTCAACTAAAAACTTGTATCAAATTAAAAAAAAACTTCTTCGCTTCTGCTACATCGTTTCGAATTTATAACTGTTTATGCACACAATTTTCACAACTTTATCTCAGTTTTAGTATTTGCCGAATAAGCAGCAACTCTGCTATAATATGATGTAGACCGACGTTAAAAAATGTCATTGTCAGTGGAATTTGAGTTAAAAGAATATCATTTACGGAATTCGATAAGCACTCCAATGTCTAAATTGTGATTAGGATAATTTCTGAAATCGTGATTTAACAGATATGTACGTACAGTATACACCAACATATTTGTTTTTTATTCTTTGTAATAACAACGATAAGATATTGGGACCGTTGCATTATTTTACACGATTGTGTCACGTATACTAAGAGCAATAGAGTCCCTTTTTTCTTGTCGGTTCACTTACGGTTTTCATCGAAGGATGATTAAAACCGGATTCAACGAAAACCAGTCAAGGTAACGTCCTTGCCATCCCAATGGTCTTCTGATCGAGAAATTTGGTCTGCAGAGTTCATCGATCAAATCTCCAATAATTAATTATTTACGCTCTTAGGTTGTTGCAGTAGATGTATCGATTAGTTAAAAATTTTAGAATATTTGCGTTTTTTACATATATTTATTAGGAGTGTTAAACAAGTCTTTTATCCGAATTTATTAGTTACACATTTTTTATTGTTCGCTTAGTTAACTGTGTAGTTGCAAAATTCTAGAGTGCCTCATTCCAAAAATTTCAAAACTTAAAAATCTCAAAATTCAAAAATTTTGTAGACGTAAGTTCCAATAATGAAAAAATATCGAAGATCCAAAGTTTCGGAAAGTCCACAATTTTACAATCCTCAAGTATTTTCAATAGTTACAAAATTCCAAACTTTTAAAGTTATAAAATTTTTAAGTCCCAAAATTCCTAAGTTCTGAAAATACAGAAACTCCGAAATTCTGCTCTCAAAATTCCATAATTCTAAAATTATGTAGTCACGAAATTACAAAATTCCAAAGTCCTAAACTTCTATAGCTCCGAAGGCCCATTTCAAAAAATAAAATTCTATTTTACGATGTCGGGTCCCCCAAACTCTAGCGCTGGCACTGGCCACAATTTATTAATTACATATTTCATTCTTCTTCATAGTTCATAATAGGATAGAACAATGCCCGTTTCCCGTTATGAATAGCCATTCTTTTCAATGATCACATAATTTTAATTAAAAACATTGTTTCTAATCACGATTATCGTCCCACAATAAGAAAGCGCAATTACCATTGCATAAACGGGAATAAAGGAAGGATACATATACAGATAAGATGATTATTTTCTAGACAACTTTATTACATATCAGAATACAGCCTACAGCTTGTAAATTAGATACTTATCGATATACTCTTAAATATAAGTAACATCCGGCAGGCTTAAATAATAGACATTGCCATCTAAAATTCATTAAAAAATATGAAAAAACGATCGTAACCGGATTAAAAAATAAATTTGAAAGTCAATAATGCACATTGCTTTGCTTTGCTTTTATTATCGATTACAAAAACGCGTCGTCAGCGCGTGTTCGTGGATAATGTGTAACGTCTCCTGTGTACGTATGTGTACGTGTGTGTATCCTCACGTAACCGTGTGTATGTATAATAACATATAATGATATGCATGTATGTACGTGTGTACGATTGTGTTCGGTGTACGACGCGATAATTTCGGACATATACCGAAAAGGATATCATCTATCATTTTTTTTTTGTTCATGAATATCTTCCTTTCGTACATTCCGTTTTATTCGTTCAATCATTCCCCATTTGATCACCTTCGTTTCCCCTTCACGTATCTTCTAGAATCACATAACATGTACATCGTGTATGTTATAATGTTGAGGAAGAGCCCGTGGCAGTGAACAGAATGGGTATGTAAATATAACCTACGATCTATAATAGAGTACGTGATTTGATACATTGCTTTTGCATGCATTGTTAATGATATTTCCTTTCGCGTAATTTTCTTATTATATCCCTCTTCATCGTTCACCCCCCCCGTTTTTCATATAAGTTTTCAACTAGCAAGCGCATAACAACCGATTCTTTCCGTATAGCGTCTCAACCTCATCTTCATGTACGATTAGGTTACCGAAATGATATGATGTGTCAATATGTAGTAAAGTTACTCTCAGGGGGCCGCCAAAGCCAAAACCATAAATCGTCTTATTCAATAATAATTTAGCTATACAACGGTGTATATCAAAACTTATAAAATACCCAAAACCACTGTGACGACACCCCTGACCCTGCATTTGCGCGATATAACATCTCTCCTGATATGCGTTAGAGCCAGACATCTTATTGGTCATTGATTATAAAGATTAATGTTCGTAGATTAAAATTCCCAATCGATTTCTCTTCTGTCGTTGGTGTCGTTGGAACAAAGAAACCTGTCTTCCAGTTTTGATAATGATAGCGGTTATTTGAAAGCCGGTGGTGGTGCCCTCTGCCCGTTGCTCTTGGACGAGTCCTCGCTGGTCATCACCGTCACCAATTCACCGACAGCCTTTCCTAAGTCTCCTAAAATGCAAATTCAAATTGTAACCCTTGTCCGAGGCGACCACGTTCAGTTTTCCATTAATCTATTTACACGATCGATCACCCGTCGGTGAACGTTTTTCAATCACATTCAGGTTTATGCGCCTGCTTTCAATCGACCACATGCACGCATACGCGAACGACATAAGTGCCTGGCAGGCGAGTATTTCAGTTCGAGGATTCATGGTTGTTAAGTATGCAAAGGCAAGAAGCAATTAGCAGAGGTTACAACGTGGTTAGAGTGAAACTCTGTTCATTTGAACATGCCAGGTGACAAACTGGATTAGCTATCTGCGATGTTCAGATAATATTAACTGGATAATTCCATCTCCCAGAAATATCTTCCATACATTAAATTTAGCTTAAGGGTTAATCGAATATCCTCCTTTCATTTTCGTGAGCGGACGTATGTCTATGCATTTACGTCACATCAAGGTCTGTGACGTACACACAAATCGTGTGATCTATCAACTCCGTAAACGACATTAAACTCCAAATAAATTTCGTTCATAATTTGATTGCATAGCTATGCAAACAAGTGCTCCACATTAGATGTCTATCAGCATTTACGCGAGTATTACCAAAAATATTAAATTTCTCCGGCTCGATAAACGACTTTCTGTCCGACAAGATCGTGAACACGTGACAAAGGAAAACGTGATAGAGAAAGAAAACAATCCAGCGGGAAAAGAAGCGTTGATAGTCTCACCTTACATCCATCCTGTGGCGTGAAAAAACAGGAAAGCATTTGTTATTGTTAAGCAGAAACGAGTCGTGCATAAGAACGTTCGACACAGCAATTAGTTACGCTACACAAGATGATCGTACGAATCGATTACACGAAGAATGAAACGAACCTGCCATGTGCAAGAGATTGCCCACGTTGTGGGCAACGCTGTGAGAGTGCGGTGGCGGTGGTGGCCTCTCTAAACTGCTCACTCTTCCCTCGTTCGAACCTCCACCACCTACGCCCATATACCCATACCAATAAGCTTATGCTGATGTTTTTGGTACTTTGTGAAACGGTCATTAATATGCAGTTAGTATAGCGCCAATAGTAATACCTCCATTGCCCGCTTAATTCTGAATAATGTGTTTCGTTTGATCAAGTATGCCCGCATCGAATATTATTCGAATATCTTGCAGAACAAGCATTTGGGAAGGATGTTTTAAGTTCGACCCTTCTCCAGATTTTTAATTTTGATTATGTAGTCGGTTTCGTGGGACCGTTTGTTTCAAGTGCCATTTTGGCGTGATGGTGATTGGTTGTTGTAAAGTAATTTTTGTTCGGTTCATTTATAGGATAGGGGTTAGGGTGTGTCTAGTGCCAAATAGAGTGTAAGTAATGTTTTAAACGTGGGGATGTAGTGCGTTGTGGTTCCACACGTAGATATACACATGTATAACGTGTGCTTATGTAGGAATAACTGTATAATAGTTTAACATTTCATGAAACTGTTACAGTTTCCATAATCTGAAGAAGGATGAAACACGCAAATGACAAAGAATTAAATCCTAAAGGATGATGCTTAAGAAAGTAACAACGACAATTTGATTCATTAATAATATCCCCTGTAAAGTATCTAAAATTATAAAACCGAAGTTTTGAAGGTCTAACGTACCCGGAGAATCATGATAATGTCCGTTCATCTTCGCAGGAGAATCTGTCGCTAGTTGAGATGCTGTCACGCTTCGAGTTTGCAGCGTTCCTGTTTTCGATGGCGACGAAGCGTTCGGCTGTAATGAAACAATTTACAAATAATGTACAACTTCTTTAGACTTATACTTCACATTATCATACTTTACACTGCTACGCTGAATACTAGTACAACTTCTGACAAAGTTAAATAGCTGTATTCATAAAGACTCTAACGTTGTAGAATGTAGTATAATACAGTGATGAATAGTACAAAGTCTTTTAATGAACGCGTTATGTATTTTGTTCCAATGATAAGTTATCTAGTCGTCTATAGTTAGGAAGTTAACTACAACTTCATTCAAAGAAGTAGCAATTAACAAGGTACATCATTTGATCAATGCGAACTCACTTCGTCCAGAAGTTGTCTAAGTCTCTGCAGCTGCGCCTCCAATTGGCGATTATGGTCCTCCAGTATCTGCATGCGTGCCTCCAGTCTGCCCTTATGTTGTCTCAGCAGCTTCGCCTCGGCGATCATGTCGCAGTCGGGCTGTCTGTTCCCGTGGCCGTCTTCCGGCGTCGATCCAGGCGTCTGTTTCGAGCGTAATCGTTCGTATTCCGCTTGCAGCGTCGCGTTCTCCTCTTCGAGTTCGCGTATCATCGCCTCGAGTTCTTCTCTTTGCTCTGCGTCGATCGCGGCCATCACCTGCACGGGGCTTCTGGGCACGTTCACGTTGTCGCCACCGTTCAAACTTTGACAATAATGCGCTATCAGCTGATGCTCGTCGTCGCTGTCCGGCGTTGAGTTGCTTCTCGTGCGAGACAACTCGACTTCCGCTAAACGGGAAGCGTACATTTCCAATCGGGTGTGCATATCCTGGCTGAGTGAACTGTGCTGGGGAGACGGGGCAGGGGACTCCAGGGCATCCCCTTCCAAAACGGTTTGCACTGGCAGATAACCGACTCTCGGGTGCTTCTTGAAGTATCTTTTGGATTTGAATTTGTTCCGGAGCGCTCGGGTGAAGTCGCGCACGTCCTCCCCAGATGTGGTCTAAGAAACGAACATTGGGGTTTTAGTAGGGTGGCAAATATCATAGATCAAGGACACTGGGGGTTGACATCCCCATAACATTATGTAATGAGATGCTTATATCGAGTGTTTGTATTAACTTACCGCTGTGCAGTATTCTTGCATGGGATGTGTCAACTTATGATTCTTCGCCTTACGTCCCGAGAAGAAGCAATTCTGACACATGTCGAAATTGAAGCACTTTAAGCAACGGTACCTGAAATTCAAGAAAATTGTGTTCATTTCACTTTGATCATTATTTCAATATATTAAAATGTTTGAAAATACTCCTATTGTTATAGATCCTTATGATACAAAATATCATAATAAATATCATAGATCTCTTTTGATACAAAATATACGTTGTAAGTTAGAATACTTTTACCGACAGTCGGTAGTATAGATTACAAGTATAGTGTACTAAAATAAAGACTGCCTAAATCCAGCGATGGTATTGTAGAAACAGAGAGATAAATCAGACCGACGAGTCTAACTAAATATTTCGTTTTTACATTGTTCAGTATATTCTTTAGTACATTCTCTAATTATGATAGTCAATTGCTTGATGTACTTGCACTCTTGGTTCTAAAATTATTTTTGGAAAATATTCATATTGCTCTAAATAGTACAGTGTTTTTTTCTTTTGTGGAACACCTGTTATACCTATTACACCTTGTTACAGAACTTTCCACCTTTGTAGGATATCTATTGTACCTTGCTATAGCGTTTTCCACTTTTGTGGAATACCGGTTATACCTGTTATACTTGTTACACTGTGTTCTTTCTTCGTAGGAGATTTTATCTATGTCAACAGTGTACGAATGTAAATCACGAAAATAAAGATTACCTGAATCCTGTGATGGGATATTCCTTGCATATGTTACACTTCGCTTGATGCTTGGCGCTCTCCGCGGCGGAGAGTCGATGAAGCACAGGCAGCCATACCATGCTCTGAGGCTCTTGTTGTAACCAGCTCAAAAAGTGTACCGCCTCTATCTCATTCTTGTCTTTTCCAGCCTTCTCGAAGCAGCTGCGAACGCTTGGCTCGATGTTCGATCCACCGAAAGCCGCCACTTCACCCAGCTGTCTCGGCACTTGGATGCAGTCGTGCAATAACAAACCCAGTTTCCGTTGATCCACCAGCCTGTTTGGATCGGCGATCAGTCGGAAAAGATCTGCAAATAATCGAGTTCTCGTTACGTATGGGGTCGTTCACTCTCGACTCGACTCTGCGAAATGAAAGCACGTCGATGTTATACTCACATCGATATTTTTCTTCCAAATGACCTTTGCACAACAGGACCAAACCGACTTTGAATGAAAGCACTCGAATCTGGCCGGTTCGCTGACTGTGGACGAAATATTAAGTTTATTGCGGTTTCAGAGTGAACTCTTTTTCAGGATGGATGATTTTTTGGATGCGGAACACTGGCGTAACTAGGACTTTATTGAGGAAGGCAAACCTTAGTCGATACACGTTCAATGGTCTCGCGTTATTACATTCGTTAGATCGCCACGCAGTACATCGTTATGTTTCTAATGATTGTCGATGAATGATATTCTCTATATTTCATGTTTTTTTTATGTTTACTGGCAATAGATAGCGACGGTATTCTCCTAATTATTTGTATTGATCGAGAATTAGGGAATTTTCGAAGTTGAAAATTTGAGAATTCCGATACTTTAAGATACGGGAATCGAGATATATGGGGACTTGAGAATTTGGAGATTTAAAAATTATCGAACTTAGGTAGTTTGAAATACGGGAACCTGGGATTTAGGAATTTAGGAATTTACGAATTTGGGCACTCAAGGATTTGTAAATTTAGAAATTCCGGGATTTGGGGCTTGGAGATATTTGAATCAGGAGAGTGAGAAATTTGGGAGGTTGTAAAATTGGTGATGCGGGATTCAGGGGTTCAGGAATTGAGGAATTGAGGAATTGAGGAATTTAAGTATTTAAGGATTTTGGGGATATAGGGATGTTTAGATTTGGAAATCTGTGAACTTAGATATTTAAAAATCTGCGACTTCAGAAATATAATAATTAAATAATTCAAGTCATTTGGAGAATTGGATGACTTAAAAATATGGTTAATTCTAATTCTGTGAATTTGTATACTCGAGAATTTGTAAATTTAGACATTTTCTTACTTCATATTATCAAATCGCCCAAATTTAGAGACCTTAAAGACCTGACGAGTTTGATGATCACATTTCGAACTTTGCAATTTGCGATCTAGAAAAATTAGGAATCACGATACTTTAAATTTAAACAATTTCGTGTTTGGATAGTCGGGAGTTACGAAAATTTAGGAGTCGAGGAATTTGAAAGTATGTATCTAACCTAAATTTTAGAGGTGTCTTGGCCCTCCCCAGTTCCCACCTAGTTACGTCAATGACCCTAAATACAAAGTACGGTGAAAAGCGTGAATTATAGTTTGATCGTCGATGATCGTTGATCGCCCACTCACCTATCGTATACATTGAGGAGCCAATTGATGGCCAAATCGATGCACAACGGCACAGACACCTGTGTCGGATTGTCAGCCGTTATCACTTCGTACACGGACGTCAGCACTGTCACCATGTCGGGAATGTCGATCAGCTTGTCGTTTTGTGCTCGTAACCCGTGCGAATCGAACTGCTCCAATGCGGTGGAAAGACTCAACAGATCCACTGCAAACGGACATACGTAAATTCAATGTTAAATAAACAAACAAAAATTCAGCGCAAATATATTAACGGCTACGCAGGAAATAGCCTGATGAATTTAGCCGAATATTTCCCTACTGTATCGTTCAATATGTACATACTAATTATTACGGACAGTTGATTCATTTGATCCTTATACCGGCTTTAGAAAAATTCTTAAAAATATCGTTCCGAATTTTTATAACATTTTCCACTCTCCATATAAAATATTCACCATGCAGGATATTTATGTATGTCGGTAATTGCTAGCGTAACAGTGACTTGAACTTTCAATAAAACAGACATTTTGTATCGGTAATAGTTCGTACAATAATGTGACGTGAGAGAAAATATATACCCTTATGTAAATATTTATAAATACTTAACTGTACGTAATAATTATATTATAATTAATGTTAACAATCATATTATTCTTAGTAAATACTTATATATAAATATTTATATTATACTTGATAAATACATGTAAATGATTATATTTTATTTTACAAGGAAATAAACAGTTGTACAGTAAAAATGGGTAAAAGTTTTGCAATTGAATCGATGTACTAGCAAAAGCAACATGTTCTGTTAGGAAAGTACTATAAAAACAGAAGAATGAGTGACGTTGATTCACGATGGCAAAACAGAAACGAGCGATCAAATCTATCAACAATGATCTATGCGTCATCGCGATCAAGCACGTGATTAATCGAGGAAATTATGACAATTAATGAAGGCGTACGAGACTGGCTAATCAACGATACGAGCGGAATTAAACTCGATGCAGACGAACGATGCGGCATCGTTCCTGATCATATTTCTGATACATATTCCGGGATATTTCCGAATTCCTTCCATAAACAATTCAACGTCCATCGACGATAATAAATATTCATAGCAATGCGTGTAAACTGCACGCGACAACGAATATAGCAGTGTCTGATTCGTTGCGATTCCGTATCATCCTGCGGCAGTCGCATGATTTCGAAAACGTTGTGCGATCGTTTTGATATCGCGTTTTATCTCGGAGTTCCTCAATCAGAGTTTCGAAACAGTCAATCACGGCATTACATATACAGTGAAATGCGTATCGTGGATTTACAAATTAAATTTTTTAAGAACGTTATACTCTAGGGGATACAAGTTGCTGGAATTGTTAATTTGATCCCTTTTCTTGTAATGTATTGTCATTGCTTTATAATTACAATATCTTGGTGATCTCTGTGTCTTTTGTGGATAATCTTGTATCGGTGCAAATTTGCAATTGGTATGATCGTGTGAACGATCGAAAATAATATGGGGGCTGTAGAGAATTTGGGGATTTGGGAATTTGAGGTTTTGGGGATCTGAGCATTTGGGAATTTGAGGATTTGGGGATCTGAGGATTTGGGGATCTGAGGATATGAGGATTAGGGAATTTCGGGGGTTTGGGAATTATGGGATTTGAGAATTTTGGGGTTTGAGAATTTGGGACTTGAGAATTCTGGGATTTGAGAATTTGGGAGTTTGAGAATTTGAGAGTTTGACAATTATGGGATTTGAGAATTTTGGGGTTTGAGAATTTGGGAATTTCAGAATTATGGGGGTTTGAGAATTTGGGAGATGGAGAATTTTGGGGTTTTGAGAATTTGAGAGTTTGACAATTATGGGATTTGAGAATTTTGGGGTCTAAGAATTTGGGAATTTCAGAATTATGGGGGTTTGAGAATTTGGGAGATGGAGAATTTTGGGGTTTGAGAATATGGGAGTTTGAGAATTTGGGAGATGGAGAATTTTGGGGTTTGAGAATATGGGAGTTTGAGAATTATGGGATTTGAGAATTTTGGGGTTTTGAGAATTTGAGAGTTTGACAATTATGGGATTTGAGAATTTTGGGGTTTAAGAATTTGGGAATTTCAGAATTATGGGGGTTTGAGAATTTGGGAGATGGAGAATTTTGGGGTTTGAGAATATGGGAGTTTGAGAATTATGGGATTTGAGAATTTTGGGGTTTTGAGAATTTGAGTATTTTAAGATTTGGGGATCTAAGAATTAGATAAATATTAGTTCAAAGTCATATAAAAACGATAGAAACGAATACTCACAGCATAAACGCTTTTGAACAGTGCGCAGCTTCATCGCAGTTCTATACGCCGAAAATCGTACTTCGTTCAGGTCCGCCAGAGAAGACATCAGCTCTATCATTTTCGGATGATCCCAATGGGTGGTCTCCGATTGATGGCTGAAAATGTTTCAATTTCAAAACATTAAATCGTTACTACCAATCAAATACAGTCGAAACTATCACACCACTAATATTTCAAAAATTTCTAAATTCCAAATTACCAAGCTGTGTAATCTGAAACTTTTTCATTCCCGAATTTCCAAAATCCTCAGACCTCCCAGTTCTTACTCCGCAAATAAATAAATATTTCCCACCATTGTACCCGCTAATTAAATAGAATGAAACGTTCAGTCAGGTTCGTTGTACAATTGCAAATCGAATTCGTTGTATACATTTTCGAAACCGCGAATCGTCGAGGCAGCGGAACACGCGATCAATATTTCACCCTGTCGGGAATAAAACCCGTTCCCTGTTCGATCCGAATCAGAATTTCTACCGTTTCGTTCATTTGCAAGCAACGACCAGCTAAATGTTTGCGACTGTACGCGAAATCCCAGGCACCGGCGGCGAATTCCCGCCAGCTTCTTGTTGCCAGGAATCACAATTGTCTCATCAATTATTCGTTCGTTCGCGTTCGGGCTGGAACTGGGGGGTCCCGTGAATTTACCAGATGGGGGCAGGGGGATATTAGAGTGTAAGGAAGATCGATTACTTGATATAGTAAGGCACTTTGGCGGGTGTGAGGGCTCGTTCCCATGGTGGTTCCACGCTGCTCGCGAGGAAAGCCTGGCTACCCGGAGTGCTGCCATCCTTTCCAAATCCGCTTAGCAACTTGTAACGCTCGTCAACCGCCACTTGCAGCACCTTCCACCTGCGAAAACACGCGAAAAAAAATGTTAGCTCACCCCGTCGGAAAACCGAGAAATAATCGACCCCGCACGTCCGGTTAAATAAAGTATCTCCGAGGAGACACCTTGTTTGGCGAACCGTAAATTGTGACGGAGAAGCCGCTGGACGGACTCTTAACTGGTCTCACTGGGACCAGGACACTGCTTGGGACCGTAAATGGAAGGTAAACGAATGTTCGGTTAATACGAATCTACTGTCTGTCCCCAGTCACCGCCATTTTTCATTATTTTTTTGTTTATATTGCCACTGAAATTCTTTTGTCGCGTTGTATACTGTAGTTGACATTTTTCGATTGTATTATACAGGGTGGTTCACCACATTTTGCCATATAGATTTACGTCATTATTATTACTCGTAGCAAACAATGTTTCGGATGAAGTTGAATTGTTTTGAGAGGGGCACATTCTAATTTGTACGAATTTATATGGTCATCTCCATTTATGTATGTATATACTTACACTTTTCGTTTTAACGTAAATATAAGTGTACTAATTATGAGATACATTTTTTTCATTGTGTTTATCACACTGTGGAGGTTCCTGCGAGATGTCTTGTATTATATGCGATGAAACCACTTCACTATACCTACAGAGTTTATACTAAAATGTACGTCGCAAGTTGCAAGAAATATCGATCATATCGTGTTTCATTATCATCTTCAAGCAAAAGATATCTCGTTTAATATTTAGTTTTCCATGACGCTCTACTAATAGTAATATCTTTATTGGGTGAAAAAGTGCACATGTCTGTGAAAGAATGCAATGGCATTTTGCGAGGAATGTTAAAATAAGACGCATCGTTCAATTCTTAAAACAGCATTTTCTAATCGCTTATTTTACTTTCTAAATTCCCAGACTTCCAAATTTTCTAATTTTTAAACATTCGAATTTCAATTTTTTCAGATCTCTAAATTTTGTAATTTCTTCAATTTCATTATCTTCAAAATTTTAAAAGGTCAGATCCTTAATTTTTTAATTTCTGAAAGTTTTTCATTTTCACGATTCCCAATTAAATGATCGAATTTCTAAATTCTCGATTTCAAATTTCCAAACTTCCAAATCTTTCAACTACAAAACTTTCAACTTTCAAAAACATAAAAAAAAGAGAGCTGAAAAATAATTCTTCATAATCACATTAAAGCTCTCTTAAAACCACGCAAAAGCTGATAAAAACATTTTCGATCGAACTGTCAATAACAAAGTAATTTCCACTGGTCACGATCCGTGAATCACCCTGTATATCTATTCTAAATCGCTATATTAAACAAAGTGGTGAGCGCGAGTCATCTTTCGAGTGCAAAGTGTATCGGTGTCTGTAAGGTAAATGCAATCAATTTTGTAACGAACATGAGAAGTTCGAATGGTATACCTGGTGTTGAGATCTTCGAGTTTTGCCAGCAAAGCGTGAGAAACGATGACACTGCTCGAGGCGAAGACGCTCGCCTGATCGTTCGCGTCCTCGATGTTCCTCTGTATGGGCACCAATCGTTCGCCAAATTTCTGCAATTGCTCCAGCAATTCCGTCGCCTCGTTCGCGTCATTCGGATTCTGCCATCCGCTCTGGATCGCCTCGGCGGCGGCCATTCGCGACGACAGATCCTCCAGCGACTTTTGGAAGACACATATTTTCTGCAAATCAAAACGAATCTCCTTTGAATACGTCGCGTCAATCATGTCTCATTCTGTATAATAATTAATTTGTGTACAATATTCAAAAATTTATAATAATTCTGTATAACATTAAGCGATGATTTTTTGGATGCGGAACACTGGCGTAACTAGGACTTTATTGAGGAAGGCAAACCTTAGTCGATGCACATTGAATGGTCTCCCGTTATTACACTCGTTACATCGCCACGCAGTACATCGTTATGTTTGTCGAGATTTTAGATGATTGATATTCTCCTAATTATTTGTATATATCGGTTGAGAATTAGGGAATTTGCGAAGTTGAAAATTTGAGAATTCGGATTTTTTGAGATATGGGAATCGGGGTATATGGGGATTTCAGAATTTGGAGATTTCAGAATTATTAAACGTAGGCAGTTTGAAATATGGGGACCCTGGATTTAGGAATTTAGGAATTTCAGAATTTGGGGTTCAAGGATTTGGAAATTTAGAAATTTGGGGATTTGGGGACTTGGAGATATTTAAATCTGGAGAGTGAGAAATTTGGGAGGTTGTAAAATTGGGGATGTGGGATTCAGGGATTCAGGGATTTAGGGATTTAGGGAATTCGGGGGTGTAGTGTTGTGTGGATTTGAGGATTTGGAGATTTAAGAATGATAGATCTTAGATAGTTGGAAATATGGGATCTTAGGATTTAGGAAATTAGGAATTTAAAAATTTGGGGATTTAAGCATTTGGAAATTTAGAAATTTGGGGATTTGGGGACTTGGAGATATTTGAATCTGGAGAGTGAGAAATTTGGGAGGTTGCAAAGTCGGAGATGTGGGATTCAGGAGTATAGGGATTTGGGGATTTCAGAATTATAGACCTTAGGTAGTTGGAAATATGAGATCCTAGGATTTAGGAATTTAGGAATTTAAGAATTTGGGGATTCAAGGACTTGGAAATTTAGAAATTTGGAGATTTCGGGACTTGGAGATATTTGAATCTGTAGAGTGAGAAATTTGGGAGGTTGCAAAGTTAGAGATGTGGGATTCAGGAGTTTAGGGATTTAGGGAATTTGTGGGACGTAGAGATGTGTGGATTTAGAATTTGTAGATTTGTCAATTTATGAACTTAGACATTTGCAAATCTGCGAGTTCAGAAATCGAATAAATAATTCAAGTCGTTTCGTGCACTGTATGACCAAGAAACATGGTTATTTCTAATTCTGGTAATCTGCATACTCGTGAATTTGGTCATTTTTTCTTACTTTCTTCATCAAATTGTCCAAATTTAGAGACCTTAAAAACCTGACGAGTTTGATGATCTGAACATTTCGAACCTCGCAATTTGCGGTCTAAAAAAATTAGGAATCATGATACTTTAAAATTAAACAACCTTGCATCGTTCTCTATAATAAACTCGAGGAGGCGGAGGGCAAGGACGTATCGTTAACGCGAAACTTTAAGTCGAAACTTTACGCGGTTTCTTCCCGCGAAACTTTCGCCCATTAAGCGATTTTACGAGGACGTTAAACGCCTTAAGCGCACAATACGCGCGATAACTTCTTCTTTTCTACCTTTGTCTCGTTCCCTTTTCGTTGCCCGCAACGAGAAAATTTTTCTTTTAATCTCGACATCGCGGCCTCCTCCTAAGCGAAACACGCCGAATTAATTTATCGAAGGGAGAAGTCGGTTTCAGAATGAAGATACAATCGCGCGTTGTTTCTGGTGGCAGCAAAAATGTTGCACCTCGTTAAAGTGTCCAATTTGTTTTCTTTTAATGGTCTCCTCTGCCTTTCGTTTCTTCCCGTTTTTGTTTTTGAGGTTGTTGCGAGCTACGTTATTAGTAACTGCATGTGGAGGAAAATTAAACGAAATTTGTTTTTGTGTTTGTTCGACGTTTTTGGGGATTTATGGGTGTCGTTTCAATGTTGGAGCCTGTAGGGATCATTACATGCTTCGAAATCGATCATTATTTATTATAATTGTTAATTAATGTTTTATATTGTCAACTTTTGTGGAGACGTAAAGACAAAAATTTCATCAGACGTATTTAACCTTTTGGCTTATAATGACGTTTCTCAGGCGTGACGCACAGAATTGTTGCAATGCGATAAATTAACCTCGTATTTTCACCACGACCGAATTTCGAGCTCAACTTTAATTCGAATCCGTTCACCGATAATCGCCATATCCAAAAATAAACCTAACATTCGAGCCAACTTTATCCGTAACCATAAGTTAAAGGGTTATTAAACCATAAGCGGTTTAAACCATAAATAATATGATTTAAACGTATTTAAACCATAAGTTAAGGGGTTAAACTTTCTCAAGTCTTATCAGGCTTCATCACACTTCATCGAGTTATGATACTTGATCTACTTGAATACTTAGGTTGATACGTATTGCCAAGTAATTATTTTAAATGAAGAAAATTATACATAGAATGACGTACATAAGAGTATTGATTAAACTTATTCAAAATTCATCATGTTCATCAAAGTAATACATATTAGTAAGTAGTCATTTTATTGCGGGAAACTTGACGAGTATCATATTTCAAACTGATATCTCATAAATAAATTATGTTATCATATTTCTATGTTATTAAATAACATTACAGAGTATCTGTTTCTATGAATTTCAAAGTTGATGCCACAGACAAAAAAATTGGAAAAGAAATATTAAACTTTAAAAATTATAATTTGGATGTTTTAGTCTGACTATGTACTATGTCAACTACGTTTAGTTGACTATTAAAAATCGTCCATTTTATGTACAAATAAACAATACAATGTTTTAATACTCTGCACCATGCATTCATTCATAGTGCAAATAAACCGTAAAATATAGAGTTATGGAATTGATAAAAAGTAGCTTTTATTTTAGAAAATTTAATAAAGATAGGAGTGTTTTCATTATCGAAAAACATGGAGGTAACATATTTCGATCGTCGTATTTTCACCGTAAAAGCGAAATCTCTCACGCAAAAATATGGCATAATCTTATCACCCATTACAGGATATATGTCACTCGTAAATAAAAAAAAAAGAGTTCCACGGTTTCCGACGAACTCCCAGTTGCCGTAAAATTTTAAAACGATGACCATCAAAAATATCCCAAACAAAAATGAACATTCGCGTTACTCAGGCAGATTTCCCTGGCCGATTGCGTTACTTTTTCTCTTCGGATTAAAACTTTTCGAAAATGCCAGCATTTTTCGACCAACATATCGCATTTTATTATTTTTATTATTGTACAACTAAATAAGATTTGTGAACTGATGCATCGATTAATTAATTAATTGATCACGATATATTAGTGATCAATTGATCAGCTGATCTGCAGATTCAATTAAACCAATTAAACAAGGACTAAATTAATCAGTCACTAAATATTTATAACATCTTCATCCAAACAGCTGTTAACATGTAAATAAATAAATATTTATTGAAACTTATTTAAATTAATATTTATTATAATTTATTTAAGTTAATATTTATTACAACCTATTTAGGTTTATAGTTATTTATAATTTATTTAATTCGATACTTATTATAAAAAGATATTAATAATGTCTTATCTAATGACATCATATCTTACTGCATAAATGTTAATTGCAAAATAAAATTGGTTAGGTAATAACTACACAACTAGATCTAATAACTACAAAACAGATATACAGTACTAACCAACCATTAGTAACAATGATTTTCAAATGAGCAAACACCGTTTGTCAGTGCATTCGGGGTCGAAAAGAAAATGGCCGACATAATTGTCAAGCCAGATGTTTATGATCATGGAAACCACATTTACGGTTTACCAAGTTTCGCGCTATACGGGTCAGTTGTGAATAATTATTACCATTAAAATTCGTTATAAATTGTGGCATAGTCTCCCGTATAAATCTTTTTAATTAACTTTTAGTCAATAAGATCGCATCTATCGAGCATCAGCAAATTTATTTCTGTACAAAACTAAAATAAAATGGAGGTTTAAACTTAAACCTCTGTTACACATATTTCATTTTCAAAAATATCCAGATTCTCATAAATAATAATGGTAATATAAAAATAATAATAAATAAATATTTTCGATCTAAAAAATTGAATAACATCGCAAATATATAATATAACAAAAAATCATAACAAAATTGTTATTATAAAAACCAATAAATATTTCTAATATCTCATAATATGAAGAAATATTTGCAATATTTTAATATTAAGAAATATTTTCACTTTTATTCAAAACAATGTATTTCAATCGTGTTTAAAAAGAAACAAAATTATGCATCATATTATTTCATACAATGAAGAGTTACATTGAATATCTCGTATAAATGATATCGATGTAAAGGTACATTGTTTTGCATTTCTTTTTTAGCCGCTTTTCAAAAAGTCAGAAGAATAAAAGGGCAGGTAACAAATGGCTGTGAAGATAACGCAATGCCCCGTTTTCCGATCCGATAAATTATATTTAACAGGAGAACTGTGGAAATTCGAAACTTCAATGTTAGGGGTTGCAGAATTTGAAAACATCAAAGTTGGGGGTTGCAAAATTTGAAAACGTCAAAGTTAGGGGTTGTTAAATTTGGGAATTTCAAAGATTGGGGTTGCAAAATTTGTAAATTTCAAAGTTAGTGGTTGTAAAATTTGTAAATTTCAAAGTTGGGGTTTGCAAAATTTGTAATTTTCAAAGTTAGGGGATGCAACATTTGCAAAATTCAGAGTTAGGGGTTGCAAGATTTGGAAATTTCAAAGTGGGGGGTTGCAAAATTTGTGAATTTCAAAGTTGGGGGTTGCAATATTTAGAAATTTCAAAGTTGGGGGTCGCAAAATTTGGGAATTTCAAAGTTGGGGGTTGCAAAATTTGTAAATTTCAAAGTTAGTGGTTGTAAAATTTGTAAATTTCAAAGTTGGGGTCACAAAATTTGTAATTTTCAAAGTTAGGGGATGCAAAATTTGCAAAATTCAGAGTTAGGGGTTGCAAGATTTGGAAATTTCAAAGTGGGGGGTTGCAAAATTTGTGAATTTCAAAGTTGAGGGTCGCAAAATTTAGAAATTTCAAAGTTGGGGGTCGCAAAATTGGGGAACTTCAAAGTTGGGGGTTGCAAAATTTGAAAATTTCAAAATTAGGTGCTACAAAATTTAAAAACAGGAATATTTAGTAATATGCAAAAAAAAAACACAATAATGCAGTATATCATTTCGTGCAACGAAGAGTTACATTGAATATCTCGCATAAATGATATCGATGTAAAGGTACGTTGTTTTGCGTTTCTTTTTTTAGCCGCTTTTCAAAAAGTCAGAATAAAAGGGCGGGTAAGAAATGGCTGTGAAGATAACGCGATGCCCTTCTTTCCGCTCCGATAAATTATATTTAACAGGAGAACTGTGATGTACAGACTGCATCGGATGGCAGGACAAAAGGGGCGCAACAATAACCCTTAAACAACACCTAACATCCCTTTCAAACCGTTCGGACGACCCAAAAGCATTCAGACGAGCTTTTCATTCATTCGATTACCCCCCATTCAAGCGTCGCAACCCCTCTTCGTCGAGCGTTCTTCGCTTTTCTGGTTAAGTCGCTGCCTCTTCGCTGTCGAACCTCGACACAGAAAATAGGGGTTGCAACTTGGGAACGAGATGAAATGGATTGTGAGAACACGATAGTCAGGTATTTGCACTCTCTTTTTACTCCGTACACATTACGTATTTGGATAGATACGTATTTGCGGAGTAAATATTACTTTGTGTAGTTATCGGAATGAGAGTCAGAGGGTGCAAGTGAATTCTGAATTCCTCAAAATTTAGAAATCGGGAATTCACAGATTTATCACACTTTGAAGTCTCTGATTGTTGAAATTATCACTCTTAAATTTCCGAGTTTCGAGTTAACAATATTTTTGTTTCTTTATTTTTATATGATCAAATTATCTAACATTTAAATTTATATATTTTCGTATTTCCAAATATACAAATTCGCGAATTCTACTGTTTTCAATGTCGCAAACTGCTTTGTTCCCCAATCATAGAATTTTCCACATTTCGAAATTTCTAATTTCCAAATTTCGAAATATCCTACATTTTCGAACTATAAAATCACTAAATTCTCAAATACCTAAATTTAAAAAGTACAAATTTCGAAGTCACTAAATCTTAAAAATTCACAAATTCTCATATTTGAAAATTCTGAATTTCACAAATTTGTAGTTTCCCAAATTTCATTATTTTTATAATTTCCCACATTTCCAAATTCCTCATTTTTCCACTTTTTGCATTTCCTACATTTCTAAATTTTCCATATCACGAAATTGTCCTATTTTCAAATTACAAAACCACTAAATTACTAAATTCATAAATTCTTAAACCTCTAAATTCCTAAATACACAAATTCTCAAATCACTAAACTCCAAAATTCACATATTCTCAAAGTTATAAATTCTCCAATCCACAGATTCTCAATCCCCTAAATTCCTTTGTCTCCGAATTTCCGGCATCTTGAAATTCTCGAGACTCCCGAACTACAGAACCGCTAAAATCTATTAAAATAGAAACGGAAAAACTGCATCAGGAGGCGTGAACCACTCGCGTTCGCAAGGGCGAGAAACAGAAAAACCCTTTCGCGATGTACTTGACGTGTTCCATCGCGCGATTCCACCATTTTCTCGTTCGTAGCACTTCGTGTACCTCGTGTATACAGTTTCGGCCACTGAATTTCTACGATCGACCCTCTGACGACTTCTCTTTACGCGTCATGGACGATTTGAGCGAACTTCCGGGATCGACTTTTCTTCCGCAGCTTTTTCTTCGCTTTTCCGCTTCAAGAACGAGCGCCGGATGCCGAACAAGCACCGCTTAAAGTACTTTCATAGCGGGACGACTAATTAGAGCGATTTAACGTCCATCGTCGACGTTTATTTGGAATGCAAATGCAGACTTCTATCAACTCCTTTTCCCTGCTGTTCACCTTTTGCCTTCCATCTTTTCTCCTTCCACACCAACCCCTTTTTTCTCCCCGGCTAACCCTATCTTTGCTCCCTTCTCTCTGTGTGTTCTCCTCTTTGCTTCGCCCTCCCCTGCCATTCGTCTTGCCTATTGTTTCACGATTCTATGTTCCCTACTGTTCATTCTATTCCCTGTACCACTATTCTTCTCCTCTGTTCGGTTCTCTTTCCCCCATCGCCATTTTTCACAGGGCGAATTATTCCCGAATTTTTCAAACACCGTGGATGGAGGACATTCTTAATCCAAAAACGCGGATTCACGTGTTCGGTTGGTCGATAATGGTGATTTATAGCTTGATGGGGAACTTCGATAGAAGAAGCGATGCCTGAAGGTTGAGGGAATTTTGGGAGTAACGGTGTTTGGAAATTTGGGGATTTAAGAAACTGGGAACTACAGTTTTAGGGATTCCTGAAATATGATAATTTGAATATTTGAGTGTGTGGCGACGTAGAAATTTGGGAATTAGGGAATTTGAGATTTGGGAATTTGGGATCTGAGAACTTGGGATCTCGGAACTTGGGATCTGGAAATTTGCGAATTTGGGAACTTGGGATCTGGAAATTTGGGAATTTGGGAATTTGGTAATTTGTAAATTTGGTAGTTTAGAAATTTGGGAATTTGAGAATTTAGGAATTTGGGAATTTGGGATCTGGGAATTTGGGATTTGGGAATTTGGGATTTGGGAAGTTGGAATTTGGGAATTTGGGGGTTTGGGGGTTTGGGGATTTGGGGATGTGGGGATGTGGGGATGTGGGAATTTGGGATTTGGAAGCTGGAATTCGGGAATTTGGGGATTTGGGGATTTGGGGATTTGGTAATTTGGAAATTTGGAAATTTCGTAACTTGGAAATTTGGGAATTTGAGAATTTAGGAATTTGAGAATTTGGGATTTGGGAATTTGGGAATTTGGGATTTGGAATTTGGGATTTGGGATTTGGGATTTGGGATTTGGGAAGTTGAAATTTGGGAATTTGGGGATTTAGGGATTTGGGAATTTGGGAATTTGGAAATTTGGAAATTCGAGAATTTAGGAATTTCGAAGCCTGGAACGTTGAAAATTTGGTAATTTGGGAATTTGGAAATTTGGAAATTTGGGAATTTGGGAATTTGGGAATTGGGGTATTTGAAAAATCGAAAACATCTGCATAATCGGTGAAACTTGTGAAATTTGAATATTTTAAGAAATTTGGAAAATCGAGGAGTCTAACAGATTTTGAGAAAACAAAAAGAATTGAACCATTCCTCACAAATGTACAAATCTTCAAACTTATCCTCAATTCGATGAAACAATAAAAAAATTTTTCTTACAATTGTTAAAAAGCTTGTTAAAATAACACAAAATTGTACACATTAATTGTAACCTTAAATTAAGATAAACTGTTTAAAACAATATCCTTCCCACAAGCATTGTATACACAGTACTTCTTTGTTCCTCTGTACATAACCCACTTGCGTATAAATCAAATTCGCGAAACGCGAATACCGCACTGAAACAGATATTTGCGCGCTCCACTGTGGTTAGTTGTCGACTTCATGGGGCTGCTAAGTGCGCTACTAATTAAGTTTATTGACACTTGCGGTTGTAACAGTGTCAGAGAAGAACAAAAGACTGTCGGAACGGTACCGAGAGAACGGGAGTAAACAATCAGAACGCAGAAGTAGCTACAGAAATCTTGAGTAAATTTTCTTTTTGACAGTACTCGTGTGTTGTTGTTTCAAATGCTTTATGAACGAAGTTGAGAAGAAAATTAGAGTAAACGGGTAGAGTAAACGCTCCTCGGGGAGACGATGCTGTTACTTTGAAAACTCTGTTTTGATCTCTGGAAAGTGCATTTGAACCGTGTTATCAACTATTAGAGCATAAAAATTGAGTACCTAGAGGCGTCTGAATAATAGTTTGCGAGAATTTTGGGAAATAATACTAAGAGCGTAAATATTCCGCAAAGTAAATAAAAAATTACAACTAAATAAAATTTATTTCCTTTTTCTATACAATCAATTTTCATCCAAGAGCCATTTAAGCTTATTTTGTTTCAAAAATAAGAAAAATGAAGGTTGCTTTAAATTTTAATGTAAACACGTTACTCGAAATTAAACTTCCATTTCAAATTAAATTTTCTTTCGTTTAAACTTGCATCTCGTTCGTTTCAAATATTCGTCAAGTTTGATCTTCTACCCTCCACATTGTCATTTGCTCGGTACAATCTGGCCCAGCCCATAAATAAATAAATAAATCGAGAACTATAACATTTGCAACAGCCGATAGCGGAAAACCGATCATAAAAAATGGTCCGCGTTGATACGCAAAATATGTGTTCATAAATTTGTAAAGATTAAGGGGTTAATCCGCAGCAAGACAGGACGAATGATCGCGCGTAAAGCGATATCAGGAAAGATTTAATTCCGGCGATAAATCCCGACAGTAACGTCGAACGTAACGCGATCAAGATGAATGTACAGGTGAAAATAAGATTACAAATCCATCGATAAGTCTCGGTTTCCCCGAAGCTTCGCTGCGAAATCGTTCGAGCAAACAGACGGGCGAAAAAGGAGGAGTAAGAAAGAAAGAGAGGCAAAGAAAGAGCTGTAGAAGGCGGAGAACGAAACAATTTTTCCTGCAGTCTTGGCCGTCTGCAATGTCATTTATTATGTAGCCAACCGGGCAATTAAAGTTAACTCGGCTGTGCTTTCTCTCTCCTCTCTCTTTCTCTTTCCTGTCTTCGTGTGTCCCTAGCCACCTCCTGGCGAACTTCTTCGAGGAATTTACCAAGCTAATTGTCTGGCGCCGTCCGATACTCGGTTTGTCGTTGCAACACTCGTTCGATAATTACTGCAATTTTCCCTTCGTTGGATTCTACTGAAAAATCGCGACAACGCGCGCCACATGCGAACGATATGGGACAAGAGGTTAAATACGGCCGTTTTCTACAATTTAAGCGGACGCCCCTTTTTTTTATGGGCATTTCGACATTTGCGAATTCGAGAAGCTGGGGAATCTGGAGAATATGGACAATAAGGGAATTTTAATGTTTGAATATTTGAAAATTTGCAAGTTTGGGGAAAGTGGTACATTTGAAAATTTGGAAAATTTTCGAGTTTGGGTAAAGTTGTACATTTGAAAATTTGGAAAATTTACAAGGTTGGGGAAAGTTGTATATTTGAAAATTTGGAAAATTTGCGAGTTTAGGGAAAGTTGTATATTTGAAAATTTAGAAAATTTGGAAATTTGTGAGTTTGGGAAGAGATGTATATTTGAAGATTTAGAAAATTGAAAAATTTGCGAGTTTGGGGAAAGTTGTACATTTGAAAATTTAGAAAATTGGAAAATTCGCGAGTTTGGGGAAAAATGAATATTTGAAAATTTAGAAAATTGGAAAAATTCCAAGTTCGGGGAAAGTTGTATATTTGAAAATTTGGAAATTTGGAAAGTCGTAAAATTGGAATATTTTATTAGTGAAATAAGGCAATACCAAAATTTAGGAGACACCATAAAGGGATACCAAACAAGCAACGCATTCGTGTCTCTTTCGCTTCATTTTTTATATCGTTACACAGTTTCCGGTGAAAGATCAAAAGTACAAGAGGAATGTCGTTTGAAGTCATGCGACTCTCTGACACGTGAGAAAATAAAAGATGAAAGAATCTTCGAGCTAGGTTGATATAAAGAAACGTTGTTTTATCAGAAGCGATCGATGGTACAGGCAAAAGCAAATCTGATTTCCTCATGGAATACGGAACTGTAATGATCCAGAAATTTGGGAATTTGGAGGAACAGAAGTTTTGGTAATAACGTGCGTATATTAACATTTATGAATATAGGAACTTGGATACTTGGAAATTTGGAAAATTCGATGTTTGGGGTTGCAAAATTTGGAAACGTCAAAGTTTAGGGTTGCAAAATTTGGGAACTTCAAAGTTTGGGGTTGAAAAATTTGGAAACTTCAAAGTTAAGGGTTGCAAAATTTGGTATCTTTAAAGTTAGGGGTCGTAAAATTTAGAAATTTCAAAGTTGGGGGTTGCAAAATTTGGAAATTTCAAAGTTGAGGGTTGCAAAATTGGGAAATTTCAAAGTTGGGGGTTGTAAAATTTGGAAACGTCAAAGTTAGGGGATGCAAAATTTGCAAAATTCAGAGTTAGGGGTTGCAAGATTTGGAAATTTCAAAGTTTAGGGTTGCAAAATTTGGGAACTTCAAAGTTTAGAGTTGCAAAATTTGGAAACTTCAAAGTTTAGGGTTGCAAAATTTGGAAACTTCAACGTTTGGAGTTGCAAAATTTGGAAACTTCAAAGTTTGGGGTTGAAAAATTTGGAAACTTCAAAGTTTAGGGTTGCAACATTTGGAAACTTCAACGTTTGGAGTTGCAAAATTTGGAAATTTCAAAGTTGGGGGTTGCAAAATTTAAGAACCGGAAAATTAAGTAATACACAAACTTAGCAATCTAGAAATTTGATAGTTACAACAAATCGAACAATTTCGGAATCTAGTGATCTTAAATCTCGTTAAGTCCGTGAATTCAGAAAATTAGAAAATTTAAGAACTCGAAATCTTGACAACTGCAAATCGAAACAATTATCAGGGACGCATATTCGTATTGATCTAAAGAAATGCAAGTTGCAGTCCGAGTGTAGGTGAATCAGAATCACGGCAAAAACGTTAAGGTGAAGGTCTAGGGTAGTTTGGTGATGCTACGAGGCCAGATTTATAATAGATGCAGATGGCGTGCTGCCAACAGCGAGGCGCCACAATATTGCCGCTTAGTCACCTCGGTCAAGCCTCCTCTTTGTCCTGCTGTTCGGCGATGTAATAAATAACAGAAAAGACCACGAGAAAACTGAATATTTATGAAGGAATTCGGTGGCCCGTCTCCGTTATACCTCCTTTTATTTCGCCGTTTCTTTTTGCTACAATTCGTTGATATAGATCCGTTCGTTTGATCGCTGTACATATTTGCTTTACTGATGGCGATACTCCCGCAACAGCCCAAGTTATCTTTCTTGTTATTTTTGCGTCGAATCGAAATATAGTTTCGAAAATATTCGTGGAACGTTTGAGAACCAATATTTAATAATTTTCATACAGTTCCGAATTTGAAAATTGTATTTAAAAATTAGAAATTGGAAATTTGGGAATTGTATTTAAAATTAGAAATTAGAAATTTGGGAATTGTATTTAAAAATTAGAAATTGGAAATTTGGGAATTGTATTTAAAAATTAGAAATTAGAAATTTGGTAATTGTAGTTAAAAATTGTAATTTATATAAAAAGAACTAAGTTGAACCGAAATATAGAATGGTTGAATAACCGTGGCTCAAATAATTCGTGTTTATAAATTTTTTAAATAAAATAATTATAATAAGATATAGCAGATGGAAAATTTGTAATGAATGCAACGAACTAACGCTACGAGAATATAATACTTGAAAATACAAGAGTTTCAAACGCGGGTCACAATATTTACAAATACATGAATTTTAAACACAAATTATAATATTAAAAAATACGTACTTCGAGTGCAAAGAGCGAAACATGAATATTGAATTATTAAAAGTGAATTTTATGAAACATGAACAGAACAATAAGAAAGGGGAAAGTTAAACGATGTTCATCAAAGAGTCCTAACCTCCACAGCTAATGTACTCGTCAGCGAGCATGAGTAATAATACCTCTCAACAAGCGATGCATAATAATCGACGCTCTTTAACACGCCATTAACGAGTCGAAGGAGCGACCAGAAAGCAACAGTACACGAGGGACTAGAAAAAGAGTTATTCTTGAATATTGCAGTGTCCACAAATCAAATAAACCCTAGATTGAAGGACATTTACGAACTACATTTACATTCAAATTATAAAAACACGTAAATAATAATAGTACACGAGGAACTCAAAAAAGAGTTATTCTTGAATATTGCAGTGTCCACAACTCAAATAAACCCTAGATAGCAGAACATTTAAGAACTATATAAATTTACATTAAAATTATAAAAATACCTAAATAATGCATAGTACGTGAACCATCTTGTACGATGATTTTTTACTTTAACAGAGGACATTTTTCTAAAGCTTTTTACTAATTTTCGTAATTTAAAATAAGAAATGCGAGATCCACCATTTTGACGGTTTCCGTAGGGTTAATCGAGCGAATTTACCGGGTGTTTTATGCGGAGGTTCCTGAAAACATCCTCCGTTTCTGTAAAGCCCGAACAGAATTAACGAAGGGGATATTTTAGTCGGATAACAAGGACGTCGCAGGATAAATTCATTAAACCTGCTCACGTAGATAAATTTGCCCCGTATAATTAGCGACGCAGCAACAAACGAACGAATAATTTGTCCGCGTAATCGTTCCGCGAATTATCGCGATTATTTGCATACATTATCGTAAAGGGGTCGCGTGTTTAAAACGAATCACTGGAACACTCGTCGACACGGGGGTCCATTTGTCATTTCCGCCATTAACGAATACCTCGAAGCCGACCGGTTCGAGGAAGTTGAATGAACAAAGCTCTCGAGACACGGCCGTCACTGACTCGGGCGTGTGGGGAATTTTAAAAGTCACCGCCAACAGCCTTTGCATCTTATCCCGAAGGAAGTCACTGCCCGGGAAAATCGGCACACGGTATAAATAAACTCTGTCGCGAAAGTACCTCGATTTTAACAAACCCTGCAGGGTAATCGAAGTACACGCCGCGAATACCGACGCAATTATTCGGAAAATTTTTATGCAGCGGACTGTTGGTAAATTATGATTCTAAAGTCTTAAAGTTTAAAAGATTCGGAAACTTCGATGTTGTCAATCAATTCTGAGATTTGAAAGTACAGACATTCGGATATATGAAAATTAAAAACTTGCGAAATCAGGATTTTAAAGTTCGAAGCATCAAAGTCATAAAATTCCAGAATCCTAAACTTTTGGAAGTAAAAAGTACCAGAATTCTAGAATAATATTCCAAAATTCCAGAAATTCAGAAATTCAAAATTAAAAAATTCAAGAATTACGAAATCCCAATGTCAAATTCCAGAAATCCAAAATTCCAGAATCACAATTCCAAAATTCCACAATTTCAAAATTCCAGAATTCCACAATTACAGAACCCCAATTCTAAAATTCCAGATTTCCAAAATTCCTAATTTCAAAACTCCAGAATTCCAAAATCCCAGAATCCCAATTCCAAAATTTCAGAATTTCGAAACTCCAGAATTCCAGAATTTTAAAACTCCTTAATTTCAATATTCCAGAATCCCAAAATTCCAGAAGTAAAAAATTCCAGAAATATAGAATCCCAATTCCAATATTTCTGAAATCCAAAATTAAAAAATTCTAAAATACTACAATTTGAATATTCGGAAGTTTCATAATCGTGCATTATAGAGGCATCAATATTCAATACTTTCAAGGTTATTTTTTTGCAAAATACCAAAAGACTCCAAGGTCCGGAAATTTGGAGATAAAATAATTCGAAACTTCTACAATCTCGATACTCTGAATTTCCAAAGTTGATACAGATAATCATATATCTATTATACTATACATACATTCCATCTGATGACTTCAGGAGAACCTTTAACTGCAGGAACTTAGAGTTTAACCCATTCGTGACAGCGTGGAATAACGCAGACATCCTCGAGATTGATAAAAATATTTCTCGGTTCGCGAATGCATTTCCAGCGGAAACGTTTTTTACAGGAGCAGACGAGCAGAGAGTATTCTTGTCCGTTCTCGCGCAAAATTTCATTGTACCGACAGATGCTCTTAAAGCTGGATCCGTCTGGAATATGTTTCCATGAATAGAATTCGATCGCGGAGCATCGCCACTTGATATCCCCAGATCCTTGATATTTCTCGCTGAGAAATATGCTCGTTCCTCCGCATGAAAAATGCGATATGTCAAAACTTAGAATGCGATGCTACTGTGCTCTCACGGATGCACACTGTGCATAATTCCCATGTATTTTAAGCGAAATGTTGGGAGATATTTATATGGAACGTGTCGAACTTATGCTTTCGAACGACTAGGGGAAGTTTCGGATATGTATCGTATTGACTATTAAAAGGTATTATTCGATTGAATTAATGTTGAGTGGAAAACCGTGCGGTGTTTACTGTGAAACGAGTATACTAAGTTGAATAGGAACATGATGCGTGTTGATTAATATGCGGAATATGGAAAATGTTCGTTGTGCGATAATTCGGAGTGGAATACTGACTACATTAAGATTATGGTTGAGTTTTAGAGTTGTTTTCCATTTCAGTATGATAAGCATTGTTTCTTGAACAACTGTTGATGATGGAAGTATTTGAAGGTCGGACATTTTTTGAGCTATTTATTGTAGGTTAATCCAGGTTTTTCTGGATATAGAGAAATTTCCGTTCAACCTTCGTACGAGGTTTGTAATTTTTTTCTGTGGGTTTCTTTGAGTTTGGGTTACCGAAAATTAAGAAATTCGGTGTACTGAGAATTTGAGAATATTGAGATTTGGGAATTTGAAGATTTGGAGACTTACAGAATTGGGTAGTTGAGTAGCTAGGGATTTGAAGATTACGAGAGTTGGAGATTAGAAAAGGGGATTTACAGATTTATCTTAGTGGAAATTTAGGGGTTTGGGAATCTGGGTACTCGATTCATTATTATTGATTTATTGAGAATTCGGGAATTCAGAAATTTACGTGTGTAAGGATTTAGAAACTTGGCAATTTCTTAGAAATTTCATAATTTAAGAGTTTGAGGATTGAAGAATTAAAAAATTTGAGAATTCTCGAATTTCAAAATATGTGAATTTGTGAATATGTGAAATTGAGAATTGTCAGTCTTTGGAAATTTAGAAACTCTACAGTTTTCAATTTGGAAACTTCTAAGTATCGAAATCACCAATCTTAAGCATCATGTAATTTGAAAACCTGAGAAATTCCGAATTCAAAACATTGTACTGCATATACGAAAACGTAAAATGTATATTTGATTCCTTAAAAATGGTCACCGACTCCACCCCTATACCGTCGTCGAAAGAAATTCCGTGCTATACTCGAATATCCACATAAAGGCTATCAAATTTGTAGCACAATGACGGCAGAAATGGAGCGTGAAAGTATTACAGAGAATAATGGATAATAATCGAATTAAGCGTCCGGAGACGGTCATGTTCAAAGGCGAAAAGAAGCTGAAAGACGTGACACCCTGGTGATAAACACGAATCCCTGGTGATATTATGGGGAGACCCGCCGCAATATCGGCGTTACGAGGATCGTTTTCTCGTTTAATGTCGAACGAAGACGCCACCTCAAAGACGCCAAGCTGACGTCGTTAATATCGCCCCTTGGACGTAATAAATGCGTATTAACATTTATTACATCACGCTCCGATACACTTTGGCCATCAAAATTATTTGCCTGCTTTTAATTAGATTTTAATAGCCTGTAGTTAATGGAATCGTTTTGTTTCCACGTGGCGGCATTAGCACGCAATTTTGTACATCATAAAATTGGCTATTTATGATATTTTAATATAATTGGTACGGAGAAACTAAATGTATCACGAATGTTAATTATAGTATGTGAAGATTGTTTTAGAATTTAAATCTTTATTTGTTCTAAAGTATCAGGGTAGTTAAGATGGCTGACTTTATAGGACAATACAAAATGGCACCTCTGGTTCTTTCACAGTTCAAATAATAATATGTACAGAAATATTAGGATAGTAATAGCAAGATTGTGTAATTTAATAGAAAAGTACTGCAAAATGGCAGATTTATTTCAGAGTTCAAATTGAATTCGGTATTGAAATATTAGGGTGATAGTAGTAAAATAGCTGATTAGACTAAAATAAAATGGCGTCTATGATTGCTTCAGTGTTCAAATTGTATTTTCCTTTAAAATATTAGAATATTGATAATAAAATGGTTGATTTTATAAAGAAATATTATAACGTGACACGTACATCTGTTTCAAACATAAAATTACATTTTGTGCTAAATTATTAGAATGTTGATACCAGGCTGACTCGACAACAGAGAAGTGTCCCAAAAAATATCGCCTATGCTGTACTAACTTCAACAATTGCTGAACAACCTTACAATTTGAAAAATTGTAAAGAAAACCATAATACGTCATTAATTATTGGTAGTAACTAATAGCAAACAATGAATAATTCAAAACCATATCCCTGAAATTATAGACAAGAAAATATATCACCTTGTACAAATATAAGGAAAACTTGTTCACGATCATCGAAAACAAACTCCACTGTGATTAAAATCTTTAAACTGTACTTTCCTGCTCGATTATTCCTCAAATAAGCTGGAATGTGAATTATGCACGACGAGCAACGCGACCAAAAATCGTGGACTCCCAAAATAATCGTCCACACAACGTCGACGAAATTCTCCTCCGCGAGCTCGTTAACGATTGAAACGAACGTAAGCTCAATAAACGGATTGAAAGACAGTGACAAAGAAAATTTTCGTCGGCCAGCCATCGGATTTCAATCAAGATAATTGCACGTGGGGTGGTTGGGTCTCGGCCATCATTCAAAATGATAAGGGGTTCTAACAAAGTGGATGGGCGCGCGATAAATTAATTAACTGAAAGCCGCGGAACGTTAAGTTTGCCGCACTTAATCGGACGCGGACGAGTCAGTTTAACAGACAATCGGGCGTAATTAACACCACGACGTCGTTGGGAAACAAGCCACTATGCGAGGCGTATCAGTATCCCTCGGTGGCCTCCCTCATGTTCGAGAGATACAATCACGGAAATTGCTCTTACCGTCTCGCCGACTGTTAATCCGATTCCCGTGTAGCGTTCTCTCTGCCCGTGGCCGCGACTAAGTCCAGATGACTGATTTCAGATAAGAAGTAGATGACCGGTTCGAGATAAGTGAACATGATACGAGTCTGGTATAACACGACCACGCTCGGGGACAATACTCTGCTCTCGAATCGTGTTTGCTTGCTCAAAATCCTTGGTTATGATGGTATTTCTTTTCTCTCGATATGCTTCAACCATAATGGAGATCTGGGAATTTGGGGATGTGAGGATTTCGGGAACTGAGGAATTCGGGATCCGAGTACATATGCATTTGAGGTTTACGGATATTGGTATGTGGATGTATGTGAATCAAGAGTTTAAGGATTTAGAAATATGTGAATGCAGAAGTTCCGGAATATAGGAATTTATGGATACTGGCTTTAGGGTATATGCGAATCTAAGGAATCGAAGATCTAGGATTATGTGAACGTAGGAGTTCAGGAATATAGAGATTTGTGGATATAGGCATTTGGGTATATGTAGATCTAAGGATTTGAAGCTCTAGGGATGTGGGGATATAGAAGTTTAGGAACACAGAGATTCGTGGATGTAGGTATTTAGGTATACATATGTAGATCTAAGGACTTGGAGATTTAGGGACGTTTAAATGCATAAGTTTAAGAATATAGGGATTCGTGAATGTAGACGTTCGTGTATTGCAGGATCTAAGAATTTGGAGATACAAGGATATGTGAATGTGAAAATATAGAAATATAGAGATTCGTGGATGTAGACATTTGGGTATTTGAAAACATAAGGATTTGTAGATGTAGAGGTTTGTGAATATAGAAGATCAGGAATATATGGATTTGTGGATGTAGAAATTTTGGTATTTACAGATCTAAGGATTTGGCGATACCGGGAATATACGGATTTTGAGATACGCGAATATACAGGTTTTGAAATATATGAATTTGTGGATAATGGACATGTGGGTATTTGAGGATCTAAGAATTTGGGGATATAACAATATGTGCAAATAAAAGAATTTGTGGATATATTTTAGAAAAATATACATTTGAGGGTATAGAGATTTGAAAACATGGAGATTTGGAGTACATAGCGATTCGGAAAGTTGAATATCCAGAAATTTAAAGAGCAAAGCATCTGGAGATTCCGGAAGTTCCATAACATCGAATCTCCCAATATGCCAAACTCTGTGATCTCTTAAATTCATCACCAAGGTACCGGTTACATGTCTCATACAATCCGCTTAACCATTAGTATACCGATCCATTACAAGCATGGTTCATCCCCTTACGTATGTACCTTCATCCTCAACAATCCACATATTCGCATACGTACACCAGGGTTCCATAAAGTGCAATTGTATGTCTCATCGACGGATCGTCAAAATAATCACATCGAGTTTCCCTTCGTTGCTCCTTGATAACAAGCAACACAGCGAGGTTAGAATCGAAGGCGCGGAGTTGTCTGTGTTCGCGGATGCACCACGCGGAAATCGGATTAGCAGACGGCGAAACAGTAAGTGCAATTTCCGCGATAGTATCTGGGAACGGGAGACGTTGCGGTAGAGAGTCAGCTAGCGATATGGCCGGTGTTCGTCCCGCAACGACGACGGGCTTTGGACCCCGCTGTTAATTACGCGCAATTGTCTACGAGATCAGCGCAGCTCCAACCCCCTTCTTGTTCCTTGCATCCGACACTCGACGAAGCTTATAACAAGGCTGCCGGCATACAGTAACAATAATTATCGCGCCTGTGTTAACGCAACGCCGTGATTACGGGACAAGCCGGATCGTTGTTGCTCACCCTTCGGGCTGCTTTACGATCGAGATGACCGTGGTTAACCGCGATACGCGCCCCCGACATGCGCGGATCTTGCGAAAATCTATGGGGTTAATTAGGGCAGTTTGCAGACGTTCCATGGGTACAAGGAACGGATCGCGACTATTGATTTAAGCCCCTTCGGCTCCATATTTGCAAAATATTATGGGCATTTGTTTATTCTCCTGCGGCAATGTGCGCGACGACGTTATTTCTTATTTTATCTTTTCTATGGGGTTAATTAGGCCAGTTTGCAGACGTACCATGGGTACAAGGAACGAATCACGACTATTGATTTAAGCCCCTTCGGCTCCATATTTGCAAAATATTATGGGTATTTGATAATTCTCCTGCGGCAATGTGCGCGACGACGTTATTTCTAATTTTATCTTTTCTATGGGGTTAATTAGGGCAGTTTGCAGACGTTCCATGGGTGCAATGAACGCGACTATTGATTTAAGCCCCTTCGTCTCCATATTTGCAAAATATTATGGGCATTTGTTTATTCTCCTATGGCGGTGTGCGTCAAGACGTTATTTCTTATTTTTTCTGTTCTCCTCAACTTTTCTAACTTACTCTTTTGCCTGAGTATTTTTAACCACTTCCTATATATTCTACAATTTTCTATTTTCCCAGAGTCTCGTGCAAGCCTGGTCATTGTCAGATTGCACATTTGACAGCCAGACTTGCGCGGATCTAAGTTTCTGTTGACTTTCCCTTTCATCCCTTCAGCTTTCCACTCTATACCTCTCCTTTTTTTTTCCTACGTCTATCTCTTACTAAAAAGGGCATAAAAACTCTGGGCATCTCGCCGCTTGAGTCATTCGTGATTTTCTTACCGACACGTTTACAGCCGCACAATCTCTGACGGTCTTGTTACATCTTGTTAGTTCTTGTTAATTTATTTACTATTCATGCACACACACCCACCTCCTCACTCATTTTATTTCATAGTATACCCCCTAATTTTGTATGTTTTTATTTATTTAATGTTTTTATTTATGT
Organism: Coelioxys conoideus; assembly: GCA_947623535.1. NCBI lineage: Eukaryota > Metazoa > Arthropoda > Insecta > Hymenoptera > Megachilidae > Coelioxys > Coelioxys conoideus. The sequence goes on along the minus strand of OX392457.1, from coordinate 11,629,159 downwards.
GGTTAATTAGGACAGTTTGCAAACGTTCCATGGATCCAAGGAACGTATGGCCATTACTAGTTTAACGCAGCTAATGATATTTGCAAAATACTATAAGCATTTGATTCTCCTTTTACTTCGTAGTACGTTCTTTTGTGATTGTCAAATAATAAACCAGAAATGGTCAAATGGTAAAATAATATGTCAGTAAATTATTAACCCCTTGTCAGATTTTGGTGAGTATGACTCGTGACGCACTCACAGTTTAAGCGTAATAAATTTTACTAAAATTTTTAATACACTTATACGCCAAGTTCATGTCCAATTATAATCTACATAATCAGGGATCATTAAATATAAAATACAAATAACTTTAATTTCCCCTATTTGTATTATAGTCATTGTAGCAGCGAGTAGTTAGTAATAAACGAATTGCAAGGACAAATAAATTGCACCAGACAAATAAATTGTATGCCAAGGGGTTAAAATGATATGAACAGTATTAACCCCTTAATTTATAATTTTTAGACAGTTGCGTTATTCACGCCTAGTTAATTATTGCTACACCGTAAATGCGACTAAAGAAAGTTGAAATGTTAGGCACATTGTGCATTCGGAGATTCTCGTTTATGTAGATTGTAGTTAAAATTGAACCAAAATCTAATTGCAGTGAAATACGAGCGTGGTTCATCACATTCGAACTGTAGCGTGAGTCACGAATGTGACATTGCGGCGTAAGGGGTTAATTCGGACGTGAAACCAGCCAATTATTCCAAGAGCTGTTTTCTCATAAAATAACGAGTTAAACAGCATCCAGGCAGTGGGAACTCGTCGAGTATTTGAGCACTCGAATCGGCACATATAATTATACGACCGAATTCCAGTACCGAAATCACCAATATCATAAATCCGATCAATAAACAACAAATATTTGCCCATTACAATCCTCATCGACGAGAAACGGAAATTACGATTCGTACCCCTACGGAAAGTGATTCCGTCGTTCTTACGTTTATCTAACGAAACATGCCAGGTGTATGCATAAGTTTTTTCCGGTTGAACTAAGAGATGGCTTGAGCGAAAAGTACGCAGCGTACTAATTCGAATCATACGTCATTATGTTCGTCTAACATTAAACGACAAGCACGTACAAGTTGAGTCCGCCAAAATCTAGTGTCTTTGTTTTATCGTTCACTGATCATGCCGAATTTTATACCTGAAAAAGAACATTTGCGGCGCGCATTGCTTTTCTTATTCGATCAAAAGGAAAAGGCTGTTGAAAGTCATCGTTGGCTGGTAGAAACATATGGTGAACATGCTCCATCGATTAGAACATGTGAGACATCGTTTCGATAATGTAAAAGTGGCGATTTTAATGTAAAAGACAGTGAACGATCTGGTAGGCCACATAAGTGCGAAGACGAGTAATTGCCGGAGTTATTGGATGATGACCCAACTCAAACTCAACAGTAATTGGCAAAATCATTGAATGAAGTTCCTTCGTCTTTTATTACTGTTATGTTGAACCTTCGATATTCTAAACTTTTTAAGACCTATAATAATGTCTACAACCTTGAAAATTACGTGTTTTCCTTACTAAAAAAAAAAAATGGAAAAAACTTATGCATACACTTGGTAATCGTAAAGAAGCGATTCTGCTGGAGGTTATTTCACTTCGTTCGAGCGGAGTCGAAGCGGGGGAAGGTTTAATTATCGCGTGTTGATCAATCGGGTCCCTCGTCGGAGACGCCGAAGCTCGTTACCGATTTTCCGCGTTATTTCACAATTCTGCAAAAATATATTAACGATTAATCGATGTCGCACAGCTGCGGAACTTTCCGGCCGAGCGGAGGCCGTTCGACGTGGAACCCGTTAACCGTGAAATTAATTTGCCGGACGACACGAGATTTTAATTACGTTTGGTAATGATCACACTCGCTCCTCGCCCCCGTAACCGCAGAAACGTCGAAGTAATTAAGTTCCGCCCACTCTAACGCTCGTGAAAGACGCGCCTCCGCTAGCGAGATTTCTTTATAATTCCGCAAACCGTTTTACAACCGTGCCGACCGTCTTTCCCTCCTGCGAGTCTTTCTTTTCTTCTTCCTCTTTGTTCTTTTATTCTCGGGCTGTGGCCTGTTCTACATACATCCATCTTGACCCTTTTCGCGTATCAACGGATGCACGGTTCCCGTTCTCTTCAAAAGGAAAGAAAGCTACCGCGTTCGCTCACGGGCGAAACGGTGAATTACTTCGCGTATGGACAAACACGTAAACTTCACCGAATTTTAACACAGACGATTTACGGGTTTCTGGATTTACAGACATTTTTTTGCTTATGGTTCGTTCGTGATAATTCGGATTTTCAAACTCGCTAGTTCCGAATTCGCAAATTATCGATTTCTTACGCTCGCAGATTCTGAAATTCTGAAATATTGAAACTCTAAAATTATCAAATTTTCGAAATCATAAATGCTCAAATCGTCAAATTTTCATTATCCTCAAATCCTTCAATTCCAAATTTCCGAATTTTCATATTTCCAAATTTCCAAATTCCCTAATTGTAAAATCTCCACATTTCTAAATCCCCAAATTCCATAATTCTAAAATCCCAAAATTCCCAAATTCCCAAATTCCGTAATTTAAAAATTCCCAAATTTCTAAACCCCTAAATTTCCAAATTCTCTAATTGTATAATCCCCAAATTTCTAAACCCCTAAATTTCCAAATTCCCTAATTGTAAAATCCCCAAATTTCTAAACCCCTGAATTTCCAAATTTTGTAATTGTAAAATTTCCACATTTGTAAATTCCCAAATTCCAAAATTCCAAAATTTCTAAATCCATGAATTTCCAAATTCCGTATTTCTAAAATTTCCAAATTTCTAAACTCCGAATTTCCAAATTCCCTAATTCCCTAATTGTAAAATTCCCAAATCTCTAAACTCAAAAAATGGAAAAAATAACTGATAAAACCAGTCATCGGCTTAACAAATTACCACCCGTATTTAATAGCTGTAATTGTTGTACATGTAAAATTACTAGAGTAAACACTCAAGTATGACTACGTACTATCTGTGCTCTATCCCGTGTTCAATTGGTTGCTCACAGCATACAACCGCGTTATTATATTAAATTGCGTAGCAAATGCATGTTGGTGCTGTGAACTTTTTACCGAACAGTGCAGTAGATGGTCGCAAGGGACCGTCGACTATTTACCTCTCGTCGAGAAATTCAGTTTCCTGAAATGTGTGTTTTACACGAGAGCGTGGGGAGAACTTCCTGAGAGTCTAACTTTGCTCCAGGTTCGTGAAAAGGGCATAGTGCATGTGATTTCGACAAAGCTGCACAGCATCGTCAAACTTTCGCGGTTCGGCTTTGCGATGCATGTACTTCGTACAATTTTTGTTCCTTTTAACGAAAATTTTTGACGATTCGTATCGTATCGGGTCGAAGAAAAAGTTGCGACGTTTTTGTTGGCAAATGACATTTATTTAATTTATGTGCTAACGCACCATTTTTTTTCGACGAATGTACATATGTGTACATATCTAACATCTGTAAGAATATACAACAATCCAGATGTCATAATGATTTTTGCCATAATAGCAGCAAGTTGTTTACACTCGAAAAAGACAAACGTTGATGTCCACATGTCATATGTTACATCGATATGTTACATATTCTATACGTGTCCCGTAAGTGTTTAATTTACACGTACAAAATTTATGAATACATACACCCATAAAAATTATAAGAATATACAACAATTCAGATGTCATAATGATTTTTGCCATAATAGCAGGAAGTTGTTTACACTCGAAAAAGACAAATGTTGATGTCCATATGTCATATGTCATACAATATAAAAACAATTTAGATACAGTGTACACCGTACTTAAATACATTCTCCCTCGCATCAATCGTGTCGATCCACGTATGTGCATATGTACGTATACTAATTAAACTCGCGCTACCGATAGCACCGAGCTGGGAGTTCATCCAAAGGCAACAACAATGGAGCACAAAGAACGGGAAGAAAGTACGAAACGGCCAAATATGGGGGAAGAAAGGAGGTCCAATACCGAGTACGCGGTGAACAAACGACGCGAACGAACGACTAATGGAAAAAGAATACCGAACCTACTTTCGTGACGCGCGCAAGTTCAGGCGGGCAATTTTTGCTGACCCGAGCGCATTTTACACTTGAACCCTGTGCCCTTTTCACCCCGACCCTCGTTCTCGCCGTCCTTCTCCCTCGCGTTAGATGGCAGAGCGCGACGCAGGACGAGATTGCGGCGTACTTAATGGGCCTTTAACCCCTGCGTTCGCTCCACCGCTGCCGGAGACTTCCGGTACAATTTTCCCATTGAAAAGAGCAGCCCTGCTGCCCCATTAAAATTCTCCTCCATCCTCCCCGGCACCGCGACACCGCTACCATACAGGCCAGGTGCCTTCTGCTCGTCGCCAGTTCCGACTTTGCCTCTTGTTTTCTCGTTACGACGAGGTTTCCTCTCGGATAAGCGGGATGAATGCGTTACCGGGCTCGTTGCGATACGCTTTCAATCCCGGCATCCGATATCGTTTCTTAATTTCTGAACCGCGGATTTGTTAAAACGGTTGACGGGATTTATCGTCGTCGATGTAACTGTTACGGTTGTTTTTATCGTGGTCGACAGGGTGGGTGTAGAAAGTATTGTATCCATATACAGGGTGTTCCATTAAGAATTTGGAAATTTAGAGATTCGGCAATTTGAGAATTTGGAAGTTTCAAGTTTGGGAAATTTAAGGATTTGGAAATTTAGGGATTTGGAAATTTAGGGAATTCGGATTTGACGAATTGGGAATATGGAGATTTGGGGAATTGAAAACTGTCTAATTAGAAATTTGAGAATTTAGGGGTTTGGGGGTTTAAGAATTTGGGAAATTAGGAAATTGGGGAATTGATCAATTGGAGATTTGGAAATTGGGGATTTGTGGAATTGGGGTTTAAGAATTTGGGAAATTGGGGAATTGAGGAATTGGAGATTTGGAAATTGGGGATTTGGGGAATTGGGGTTTAAGAATTTAGGGAATTGAGGAATTGGAGATTTGGAAATTGGGGATTTGGGGAATTGGGGTTTAAGAATTTGGGAAATTAGGAAATTGAGGAATTGGAGATTTGGAAATTTGGAAATTGGGGATTTGGGCAATTGGGGTTTGCCAAATTGGGAATACGGAGATCTGGGGATTTATGAAAAAGAAGTTTGTCTATCCGATTTAAATGTAATAAAATCTCATTGGGTTAATATATATAACGAAAAAATGTAGGTTTTTAAAAGTGACGAAAGAGAAATTGGAAGAGTACCAAGAATAAATATTTAGAACGCAGCGCAACAACACTTGTGCTCCACTTCGTTGGTAAAAATGTGCTCGTGAGCATTTTTGCGGTGTAAATCTGGAACGAACCGCTTGCCTCTCTTGTTGTAATACAAGTTGGAAGGACTTCTGAAATCGGACACTTTTAACACGATTCTATGTGTTAACTACTGGCCGCTTAGCCGGTTTGTAACTGTGAATACAGCGATTAATTGCTCCGAGGATTATTCGATATTTATCTAATACACTCTCAACAATCGAACGCAAAATAAATTCACGAAACTTCATACAAAAAGTTCCATAATTCATTTACTATTTAATCACGATTTAATTCCGTAATATTGTGATTAACCCTTTGCATTCGAAAGCATTTTTACTGTTGGCAGGTAGTAACTGTAAAATATTTCTGCTAAAAATTTTAATAAATTTTTTGGAATTATTATTTGTACATTATTAATCACTAATATTGTCTGTTTCGCTATGTTCGAACATCAGGTGTGTAATACAATACATGTAGTTAAAAGTTATTTATTTAAAATGGTTGCATTAAATTAGATGGCGAGTGTGAGTCGCCTCTCGAGTACAAAGGGTTAAGTTCATGCTGAAAAAATTTTCTTTTCAAGGAATAGAAAAATGTTTGAATATTTTGTATTTATAAAAATGTTTTACAAGTTCGTGCACCAAGTGATCGATTTGATCATGCAACTTTCACTGACGACGTCTTTGTTGTATTATAAATGATACGCGTTTGTTAAAAATCAACGGAGTTGTATATACCTTGAATTACGAATTATTAAAGCGAAAGGGTTAACCAAATTAAAAGTTGCTGCTGCGAAAAATTTTGCGAAATTCATTTCAGAGGATGCTGATTCGCTTTGATGCTATTTCCATTGCAAATTTTTAGGTTTTAATACCAGTTTTTAGCAGATATTTAAAAATGTTGTGCTTAGGTCCGCGGTAGTTTATTCTGAAAGCGTGTGTTGTTTACTAGAATTTGTTAAACTAATATTGTAACGTACGTTCATTAGTAGCGCCTTTCAATTAAGCGATGCATTAAATTACAAATAGTTTTCGCTATGGAATGTTCTAATTGAAGTTCGCGAAGTACCAAGGCACGAATTTCACGATGATCGATAACTTGTCCTAACAATCAGCCATTTTGTGTTAAGGACATAATGGGAAGTTAATGCAGCCATTTTCATCAAACATTCAGATCAAAATCAATATATCACGTGTCACTGTCTGGTTGTTCTATTAGATTTTCTTTTATTTAGTCGCTGAACCACTTAGTCATCGGATTTTCTAGCGTTCGAAAGCCGATACAAAACTAACAAATAGTTCAATAACCATCGATAAATAATTTCAAATCTAGTTTGCCACTCTAAATGTATATGTATTTTATCTGCAATTTATAAGATGGCCGATTAACATTTTACCGACCAGGCAACTTTCACCGGCAGCCATTTCTGCTTTTCAAAAAGTGACGAGAATTGTTGCTTCGAATTTCTGAATGTTCGAAAGATAAGATTGTACAACGAGCTGATAAACATATAAATATACCGGCTGTTCCAGTTTTGTTCCGATAAATACGATCGGGGGTCGTTGGTAATTAACATACAAATGACGCCACTGTGACATGTAATTTTATCGATAACGAGGGCGATAAATTGATCGAGCAGCATACTGAAAATTATAGAAAATTTCCATGGTTATTGTTTATGCAATTTCAAATTCTAATTCAATTACAAGTTCAAATAGTTAATTCAGGTGAATATTCTATAATTCCTCATTTTTAGTTTATTTTATTCTAGAATTAAAAAAAAAATAAATATACTTAAATGTGGACAAAAATGATCAAAAATTGAGAAGTTTCATAATGAATAAAATTTTTAAATTACATTTTGAGTAATTTAACTAATTAATTGTTTAATTGAGATATGTGATAATTCAACTAAAATCTAATTGGAATTTCGCAACTTCAAAATGTCACAATTTAATTACAAATTAATTAAAATTTAACAATTTGATTAGAATTTAAAATGTAAAAATACAGGGATACGAAAACTTCAAAATTATGAAGTTCGAGACACAAGGATGTCAAACTTAAACATTTTTTAATTTAAAAAATGGGAATCTTGAAGAACCTCAAACTCAAAAATTTATAAATTGAAGAACCTGAAGAATTTATAAATTGAAAAAATCACAAACTCAAAAATTTATAAATTGAGAAACCACAAACTCAAAAATTTATAAATTGAAGAACCTGAAGAATTTATAAATTGAAAAAATCACAAACTCAAAAATTTATAAATTGAAGAACCTCAAATTCAAAAATTTATAAATTGAAAAACCTCAAACTCAGAAATTTATAAATTGAAGAACCTCAAATTCAAAAATTTATAAATTGAAAAACCTCAAACTCAGAAATTTATAAATTGAAAAACCAGAAATTTATCAATTTCCGCATTCAATATTATCAACCTTCAAAACTGGAAAAAGTGTTTGTATAAATAAAATATTGATCGGAGTCGAGAGCTCAACAAGTAAATCATGCGAACAATAATCGGAAGAGTCGCAAAAGTCTTTGGATACGCGAAACAAATTGAATATCCTGTCACAGTAATTTATCGCGGGATCCTAGAAATTGCGAAACAACGATGTGTTTCACTTAAACGTTTCCCGCCACGTCATTTTAGACACGAACCGACCGGATGCCAACACGTTTCTCTTCCTTCCGATGAACGATAGATGCAGTACGAAATCGAACGAAATAACAGGGCTGTTTACGAGCGACAACTCACACCGTCGATATCCGAGTTGTGAGCGGGCCAAAAGTGTCCTGGCAGGTTTTAAAGCTGCGATATGCAATGGCAGGTCGTTGCACTTGCCGGTACGACAATGCTGATATTTCGCTGAGAACGCAGATGGGAGAAAGTACACTCGGGTGCAACATAGTCCTCTTTCGGACAATGGCATATACTTATGTACATGTGAAAGATTCAATGTCTCAAACTTTTTGTATTTCATGATTTCGAAATGTTCGAGTTTTCGAGTATTTCAAATCCTGCATTTTTAAATCCCTTCGATTACCCCATTTCCGAATTTCCCATTTTTCAATTCTTCATTTCTTCAAATATTCAATTCTTCCATTCGTTAATTTCCCCATTTTCTAAAGTTTCAAATTTCTAAATCTCTAAATATTCAAACTTCTCACGTATTCGGATTACTAAATTTTTATATGTCCGAATTTTTTAACTTCCAAATTTCAGATTTTTTATATTCTCAATTTGGAAATTTCTAAATTTCAAGATCTCCACATTTCTAGGTCCTCGAATTTCTAGATTTTCAGATCCTCAGATTCCCAACTTCCTAGATCGCCAATTCTCTAGACTTCCGTATTTGAAAATGTCTAAATTCCTAGATCCCCAACTCCCCCGTTCTCAAACTTTTGGATTTCAATATCCCTATATCGCCATTTATCCACATTCATAAATTTCTATATTTTTAGAGTCGTGCAATCCTAGATTGCAATATCTCCAGATCTGCAAATATCAACATTTCTAAATTCTAGATTCCAATATTTCTAAATCCCCAAATGCCTAAATTCCACTGCTGCTGCATTCAAATACCTCCAAATCTGCAAATGCATAAATTTCTGAAGTTCTGCATTCTAAAATGTCAAAATTCCTAAATTACAATCTTCCTAAATCCTCAAATACCGACATTCATAAATTTACAAGTCCCAAAACTTGCAGATCCCCAGATTTACGCACTTCGCATTGGTAAACTTCGAAATCGCTAACTCTCCAAATTTCTATGCGAAATTTTCTCCTCGAACTTTTTACCCGTGTCTATGTCAATGTACTGATCTATATCGATTCTCGAACATCTGCAAAGAACATCGATCGATAGACATCTACCCTTGGCTACCATATTTCTCCATAGAGAATATTTGCCGTTGACTGTACTCGCAATATTTTAGCACTTAAACGGAGCCTCAGAGAATCCAGGATGGCAATAAAACGCGTAACATTCCACGGAGATATTGAAACGTTCTCCGTTTTACTTCCGTGCGAGTACTTTCTAAGGGGGTAATAACAAACGCTGGATCCGCTTCAAAATGCGAGGGAAACGATCACGATCCGTGCGTTCCCGCTCGGTTTATGCTAAACATGTTACGTTACTGGATCACGAATCGACGTCTCGAGATTCTCGAGAAAATCCTGCTGAAAATGTATCGCGATCATGCGTGATACGTTTCGCTGCACTTTATTTCGACGATTCCCATTGAAACGCGCGAGAAAGAACGGAGATAAGATGAAATTAATAATCAAAATGGAAAATCACATGGACATATATATGTTCATAAATAAAATTAAGAATATTATTACTGTATTCGTATTCGTAAGCAGAATGGAGTATAATATTATATGTATATATGTATAAATATTCTTAGATGTATATATATGTATACATATATGTATGTATTCATATGTATATGTTCTTAGACATCAAATAAAAAATGGAAATTATGATAGCGAAAGAAACGATAATTATGGTACATACAGGTTATTATGCTATCACTGTAATAGCTGCTTGTAAATTGAACCAAATAATGGCCACATCGAAAACATATACACACACTTTGACTGAATTTTATTGCACAAAAATGTTGTGAAACAGTACTTGAGTCATATCAATTGAAAGTATAAAGTTTGTCGAATATTGCCACACACATTCTTCATTGAAGTTGTTAATATCAAATGATGGGTTAAACATTGCAGGAGACAATCAATAAGTATAAGACATGTTCTTTCGTAAATAATTACCACACTTGTCGAACGGTGGATACATGTGTAGATAAAAGTTGTTCTTAACGAATTGCCATACACATTCTTCATTGAAGTTGTTAATATGAAATGATAGGTTAAAAGTTGCAACAGACAATCAAGGAGTATGAGATATATCCTCTTGTAAACAAGTATCATACTGGAAACATTTTTGCAAATATCGTAGAAATTATAGTCGTGCACGTGTACATAAGTTGTACTCGAGGGCGTATTTCAAGGTCATTGAAATCAGTACGGTGTACCTCGTCCTATGTACATTATTACTAAAATTTGATGAAACAGGAACACCCACGATCCGTTTTCTGTTAATTTCTGGGACGATAATGGTTCAAAGTTGCACGAATATCACCGAACGACTGGAAAATAATCGTCGAGGTCGAAAATGTTTGGGATGTCCGTTTCGCATAATACTTTCGGCGTAATTTCAAGGTGAATTTAACCGTATCCGAACAAATTGTCGAGCCCCGAATGCCACTCGTTCGCCAAACACTCGCTTTTTCCCCCTGGACGAAAACGCCACGCCATTTAGCCGTCCGGCAGGAATTATATTAACATCGACGACGTTCGTTGCCGTGACAATGGCCGAGAGGAGTATTTAATCCTGTCAATTGCGAGACTTCGAGGGCTCGTTCTCGCTTCCGTGTGTTTCAACGCGAAATTGCTCGAGCGAAACGAAACCGGGGCTGGGCTGCTGGCAAAAAGGGAGGGTCGAAACGGGAAAGGGGCAGGCTGGGTCCATTGCGAACCGAATAAATTATTCATTGTTTACGAGCGAACGCTCGAAAGGTAAATGCATCGACAGGAATCGCGACTGCTCTCGCTTCGGATCATTAAAATCGCGAAGGGAACAATTACATCCGACCAGTTTCAACGCGAGCCACTCTTCGCCGCCGTTCGAATCGCCCCGGCTAGGCTGTCTCGCGACTACCCCTCGACAGCGAATTTACGCTATTCTAGGAAAAATGTGGAATATAGGAATTTTTTATGCTCGGAGAACTGGGGATTTTGGTTCCACGATTTGGGAATAGGGGGATCCGGGGATTTGGCAATTTAGGGAATTGAGAAATGTTTAATTAGAAGTTCGAGAATTTTGTGATTTGGAGGTTTGACAATTCAGGGAATTTGGGATATGGGGGTTTGGAAATTTGGGGATTTTAAAATTTGTGTATTTGAGAATTTAGGCATTTAGGGGCTCGGCAATTTGGAGAATTGGAGATTTGGAGGTTTGGAAATTTGGGAATTTTTATCTATTATTTTTTTGCGATAACGAACTACAGTATCGTTATAAATTCTGACAACGTGAATAAAGAAGAATTAGTTTATTTATTATTCATGAATGAAAAATAATGCAACAATTGTTCCGATTTTTCTGCTTAACCGGTTTTTACCTAATAGCTTTCTACTACACAGACATCTGACGGTTACTGTTACTCGTCTCTGAGCACGGGCGGTTCCCGCGGTCCTATTGGTCAGTGTTTTTCCTTAATAATTTAAAAATGAACCTTGATCCAATATTTTTCAAAGGAAAATGTTGTTCAGAATAGCCCAACCTACCACCACTTTCGGGCTCGTAACCATATTTGTGGGACACCCTGTATAAAACATTATCCCGAACGTGTAAACTCGAAGAACGTTTGGTACCTCGACGATACTCGAATCGAAAGTTCCATTTCTGTCGCATAACGCAGTTAAGCCCGTCCAGTTTCGTGCAAGAAAATATCCCGATACTCCGATATTAAAGTCTTTGGCGAATCGATTTGCTGAAAAGCCACGGGGTACGAGCACGAGAAGCAAGAAAATCCATCGTCTAATTACCACGAGATACGGTACGTAGCAAGCTTTGCTCATTATTCTGATTACAAGACGAGATCGTCTGCTCACCGCGTAACATCGTGTAACGTCGTATCAAGGATAAAAAGCATCATGAAGAAGGGAGAGGTCGATGACCTTATAAACCTTAAGAGGCCGGAGAGATCGTCGTTGTATCGCGTAAAAGTGTGCATCGGCCTTATTACCGTATCGTAATTAATTCTGATGTTTAACGACCGGGCCGAGTACCCTAGCGACAGACGCCTTAAGTCGTTCCGAACACATCGACCGTTCGTTCTTCCTTTTTTTAATTTCGTGCCTCTCGTCTTGTACGAGCTGTTGCCGCGCGAAATGTAACAAAGTCGAGTGAATCACTTTAAGACTTTTTTTAGACGCTTTGATAGTTTTAGTTTTAAACAATCCTGTGCTTATATGCAAATTCTTAAATTCTCTGGTCTCCCAAATTCACAAACTTCCAAATTCCCAAACTCCCAAATTCTCAAACTCTTAAATTCTCAATCTCCCAAATTCTTAATCGCCCAAATTCCTAAATTTCCAAATTCCCAAACTCCCAAATTCCCAAACCCCTAAATTCTCAATCTCCCAAATTCTCAATCTCCCAAATTCTTAATCGCCCAAATTCCTAAATTTCCAAATTCCCAAACTCCCAAATTCTCAAATCTCTAAATTCTCAATCTCCCAAATTCCTAAATTTCCAAATTCTCAATCTCCTAAATTCTCAATCGCCCAAATTCCTAAATTTCCAAATTCCCAAACTCCCAAATTCTTAAACCCCTAAATTCTCAATCTCCCAAATTCTCAATCGCCCAAATTCATAAATTTCCAAATTCTCAAACTCCCAATTTCTCAACCCCCTAAATTCTCAATCGCCCAAATTCCTAAATTTCCAAATTCTCAAACTCCCAAATGCTCAACCCCCTAAATTATCAATCTCCCAAATTCCTAAATTTCCAAATTCCCAAACTCCCAAATTCTCAAACCCCTAAATTCTCAATCTCCCAAGTCCCTAAACCCAAAAATTTCCAATTCCAAAAATTCTTAATATCCGGAATTCCCAAATTTCCAAATCCCAATATCCCCATATCCCCAAATTCCGAAGTTCCAAAATATCGTATCCTCCATTATAACATTCTCGCGACACATAAATGTTTTTCCGAACTCTCGAAGGAGTTTATGACCGCTTTGGTAGTTTTAGTTTTAAATGATCCTGTGCTTATGTGCCCACATGCCTTATGTCTAGTAACCCGTGTCCTTTCAACGATACATCGACGAGACGGTCGTAGCAACCGACCCGCAAAAAGGTACAACGACCAGGTGCGATAATTTACGCCTCCCTTTCGATACGGATGAATTATGGCTATCGAAGATCGAACATCGGCTCCCTCTTATGTCGTAGGATGATTTAGGGCGGCTACTCTCAATAGGAGGCTTGCATGTTCTTATTATTTCAAAAAGGAGATTCGTAGACTTTCGGTGAGTTTATGCTCGCGACACCGTGAACGCGTGCTGCAGGATTCAATGCGAACAAAAAACGGGGTAACGATCTTAAGATCTTTTTACATGCTTCCTACTCGTGTTATCGGTGCATAACGCCTTCAACTTTTCATTCGAGATCATAAATTAGGTTTTGCATCCTTCAAAACGGATGAAAAGCAAATTCAACGTTGAATAACACGAAAAACGGTGTAATATATGACTGATATGTATGTTGTTGTATAATTGGTTTTATAATTGAATGTTAGAAAGTATATTATTGATATTGCGTGTAGGAAGATATGAAATTTGGGAAATGGGAAATTTCGGAACGGGGAAAGTTGGGAATTGAGGAATTTGAAAATGGGGAAATTTGGTAATTGGAAAACTTGAGAATGGGGACATTTTGAAAATATGGAAATTGGGAAGTTGGGAAATTTGGGAAATCTGAATTTTGAGAATTGTGAAATTGAGAAGTTGGAAAATTTGGGAAGTGGGAATTTCGAGAATAGGGAAATTGAGAAGTTTGGGAAATCGGAAGTTAGGAAATCGGAAGTTGGGAAATTTGGTAACTGTAAAACTTGAGAATGGGGAAATTTGGGAAATCTGAAGTTTGAGAATTGGGAAATTGAGAAGTTGGGAAATTTGGGAAATGGGAACTTTGAGGATAGGGAAACTGAGAAGTTTGGGAAATCGGAAGTTGAGAAATTTGGGAAATGGGAACTTCGAGAATTGGGAAATTGCGAAGTTGGGAAATTTGGGAAATGGGAACTTTGAGAATAGGGAAACTGAGAAGTTTGGGAAATCGGAAGTTGAGAAATTTGGGGAATGGGAACTTTGAGAATTGGAAAATTGAGAAGTTTGGGAATTCGGAAGTTGGGAAATTTTCCAATTCACGAATTAGCGAAATTGGGAATTTGAGAATGGGGAAACTGGAAAGCTGATAAATTTAAGAGTTAGCAAAGGGAATATTTCTTTAAAACGACAGTGTCTAAATAACAAACATACAAGTCATGGCCATCTATCAATCCCAGACTTCTTCCCCATTTCCCTAGGTAGAAATTTCACATCGTTAAACATGATTCGATCTCGGTCGACTCGCGCATGAAACTGACTATTAATTCTATCAAACGCAAGTATGCATACGCAATCACTAATGGCGAAAATTTTACTCTGTTTCTAACATGTATCGTAGCAGCCATCGAACTTTCGGTAATTCGGAGCATGATCGAGCAAAACCGATTCCATGTACGAAACACAGTCGAGAGTAAACCAGCATTTTTTTAATATGTCGCGTGAATTATTGACGTCGCATCATGTAAAGCAACCAATTTTTACCTATACGATAGACTCTTACGAAGTTTACCCGGCCCCGTGAAATATCGACGTAATTTCGAGCAAGACGATAATGCCGGGTGTGTATTATCCAGAGAGAAGATGCAATTTCTTGCGCGAAGATAAGTGATGAGGATAACATCGAAGACCGTTTATTTCTCGAACCACGTAACAACGATTACTGTGCTAATAAAGCTATCACGAGTTGCATTCCTTTTTTACTAACAACGATTTTATGTGTACGGCTTATAGAGTTATACGGGGATATGGAGATCTATGAAGATTTGTTTAATTTCTATAGTTAAATTAGCAAATCTTTGAATTCCTGGACTCTTGTATTCGCGATTTCGTAAATTCTTTAAATTTGCAAATTCCTAAATTCTTCAATTTCCATATTTCCAAATTCCCAAGTTCCCTACATTTTCAATCTCTCAATCTTCCAAATCCCCAATCTCCCAAATTCTCAATCTTCCAAGTTCCCAATCTTCCGAATTCTAAAATTACGAAATTCCCAAATTCCTAGATTCTAAAATCTCAAACTACCAAACTCCCAAATTTCCAAATTCTTAAATTCTCAATCTCCCAAATTCCTAAATTTCCAAATTCTCAAACTCCCAAATTCTCAATCTCCCAAATCCCTAAATTTCCAAATTCTCAAACTCCCAAATTCTCAATCTCCCAAATTCCTAAATTTCCAAATTCTCAATCGCCCAAATTCCTAAATTTCCAAATTCCCAAACTCCCAAATTCCTAAATTTCCAAATTCCCAAACTCCCAAATTCTCAAACCCCTAAATTCTCAATCTCCCAAATTCCTAAATTTCCAAATTCCTAAACTCCCAAATTCTCAATCTCCCAAATTCCTAAATTTTCAAATTCTTAATCGCCCAAATTTCTAAATTTCCAAATTCCTAAACTCCCAAATTCTCAAACCCCAAAATTCTGATTCTCCAAAATTCCTAAACCCCCAAATTTTCAATCCCAAAAATTCTCAAATTCCGGAATTCCCAAATTTCCAAATCCCAATATCCCCGTATCCCTAAGCTCCCAAAAGTCCTAAATTCTCAAGTTCCGAAATTCCAAAATATCGTATCCTCCATTATAACATTCTCGCGACACATAAATATTTTTCCAACCTCTCGAAGGGGTCTCCTTCGAAAAAATTCGCATGTTTTCCGAGGTGCAGAAATAAGAAAGCACGAAACAACGTTGTTCATCGTGGCTACCATTAAAACGCGGCAAACAAAAGAGAACGAGCGATAAAAGGATCAGCAACGTGATTAACAGCCGCATTACACTTGCGGGGCCGAGTCGACGAGAACGACAAGGGTACTAATTATTACAATTATCCGCGGACAATTACGACGTTAAATTGCATTCCCGGTGGTAACGTTCGCCCTAGGGAATGCCCCGAGCAGAATGTGTTGTCCGTGCAGCTGCAGTTGTACCCTGCGGAAAGGCTGCGATTGTACACCGTTGTTACTTTCGACCTCCCCGAGAATAGACAAACGAAGAACAGATTCTACCTACAAAACTTGAAACTTGCGATTTAATGTCCCGCATCGGTTCACTCGTGTTTACCGCGAGATTCCGCCATTTTTCTATACCGACGCGAGGTGCGCAATTTGAACGAGCGTTTCGGGGAAAAAGAAAAACATGCGCGTTATTTTAGATTAATTAGTAAGGTATTCGAAGATATTTGTCTATTAAATATTACAGAAATTAGTAAGATACTGTTGGAAGAACAATTTCCCGGTTTTCTCATTTATTGAACCACTGTGGCCATCCAGCCCTTTTCGGGCATAGTTTACGTCCCCACTTTTTTATGAGAATTCTTTTGTTTTACAGCGTGACGCTACCTCGCAGTTCTACATTAACCCTTTGCGCTCCTATGTCGACTATGGCTCGACATGGCGTTTCTCTTGGATCGTAGAAATAATTCGGATAAATATGTTGATTCTAGACGTTTACATTTCTTTGCCACTTGTAACAAATTAGAAATATATTTGTTACGCAATCTGCATTATTAGGATACATTTTATTGTAAACCCACTTCTTCATCTTTTTTGTAAGTTAATTGAGGAGCTGTAGGTAAAAGAAATTAAGGACTTCAAAGGGTTAACCATGTACACGCTCACGCGTCTCTTTGATTAATAAACCTAGATTTTCCTGCTTACGCTGTTCGGTCGCTATAATTTTCTTTTTCAACCAACGCCCTACCATCCCTCGACAGATACTTTTGTCAAACTATTGTCGAAATAAGGAATAATTAATTTATTTTTCGTATGTATTTGTATAAATTAATTTGTATTACGCTCCACATTTATTTATTACTGCACTTTATTTTTAATTTAAAAGTATGGTCATCGAATGCTCGTGATTCTAGCATTAATATTTGCAGCTGCATAATAAGGAAACAATAATATACATTTAATCCTATAACTTATAATATCGCGACGCACCCGCGACGCACATTACATTTGAGATACAATAAACCTAAATCGTATTTGCACCGTGATTAACTTTAGAGTTTAATACCCATGTAACTTGCATAATCATACATCACTACCTTCAAAATGTACTTAAAACTTCAACTTTTCTTTCTTGTCTTAAGTTTGTAGCTATAATTAGTTGACTCTGGTTAACGCAACTGTTCAAAAATCATAGATTATGGAGTTATTTTAATATGAATATGATATATATATATATATTTATTTATTTATATATATTATATGTATATTTATTTGTTTTTTATATTTATATAATTGATATATTTAAATTTATTTATTTATTTGTTTATTATATTTATATAATTTATATATTTTTTTATTATATGAACATTAAATTAATAGCAATATAATATATATGCAAACAATCTTGCAAGATAGAAAGTTTGACTGCGTTCAACGACACAGAGGTGAGTCGAAAACAGTAGTTAGGATCAATGGAAGGTGATCACATCGACACGTGGATGCGTCGTCGTGACACACAAATCATTGACCCACAACCTGTCGACTCATACGATGAAAGACGCATGATAATGCACCGAACGATGGAATAGCCTGTCGACTTGCATCGCCTTGCACATTCCGTGCATACCGGAACGTCCCACTGTCAAATGCCATGGCACGTTTCAAGCTTTTCATCTGTTCTGGCTAATTAAGACTATTTCAGATCACGATGCTCGTTCGAGACCCGCATCGAAAATATCTTTGCCATTCTTCGCGTTCCAATCAACATAACAATGTATTCGTTGTCTGCCAATTATTTCTATTACTTTAACACTAGATTCACGGACGTTCAATGACCACTTATGTCTAAATGGAAAATGAACTATAAAAAACAAATAAATAATGGATAATACATAAGACAGTTTATAGAAAGATTCTTCGTCTCGATGAAGGTTAACGTGCATTTTGCAAAAAGTTTCTCAATAATTTTCGTAATTGAAAATCAGAAATACGTTGACTGCCACACTGAAGCAACTAAAAATTGCATTAGACAGTATTTCCATTGTTAACAAATCTTACGAAATATTTTCACAGTACTTTGCTATATTTATTTACCATAGTTCCAAGTAACAAATGCCAGTACTTCCAGTCAGAAAAGTGACCAGGTTTCTGTTAAATTTGTATAGAAATTTGAGTGTCACCCATATATGAGTGATATGGCAAAGTGTTAAATCGTGTCGTGGACATTGCACGTATTATTATGGGCGCAAGTTCTCCAAGCATAAAATTTCATAAATTGCGTGTCAATATCTATGAAAACATCGATAAGTTACATAATCTGCCAATGAGTGTACCGAGTAATCCTTGATCTTCAATTACATCAAATCGATTTAATCGAATAATTTTTATTCAATCGAACAATTCAATCGAGTCGATGTAAGCCAATAATTCGACTCAATCGAATCGATTAAATTAAATAATTCTATTTCAATCGAATCAATCGAAATCAATATCTTTCCGATCGATGCGATCGCAAGCATCGATCGATCAGAAATTGTTAATCAATGCGTATTCAATTTCCACGGGAACGGGCAGCCGTCCAATTTGGAGAACTTCGTAGCTTATTAAGACAAGCAGGGAGTAGTTGTTAACGTTTGAGACTCATTAGAGCGATTCAAGCGACGGACTGAAGGTTTTCATGGCTCTTCAGCATCGCAAAAACTGAGCTGGCGTCATTAAATCACTGTCCGTTACAGAAAACGAGGGAACAAGGGGCTCCCTTTGTCGTTCGGTGCACCGAAACGACAATAAATAATTCAACGAGTCAAATTAGAATCATGCTTTACAGTTAGCACTGCGGACGAGCGTGGCCAACATTTCGCGGTTGGATCGAATCTCGTGGGCGTTCGTGTACCTTGTATTTAAAGCAATAATCCTTACGGCAGTCGCGTTTGCTGCTAACATTATTTATTACGGCCTTTTAACGGCCAACTGGTTCGCCTTGAAATCTAGCTGCTCATTCGACGAAGGAGCTTTCGTTCGCGAACGGTGCCGAACGCATCGACGATTTGTTAACTAACTTACCAACGACCGATCGCTAATTGCCAGTGAAACTACTCGAAACGGTGAACTTGCCTCGAAACTGGAACAATCTGGCCGGTTGTGTTTCTGTGCAACTGCGGACGCGTGTATCGCGACAAAATTAATCGTCGAATTCATTAAGTGTACGCAGATGATTTGGAACAGAGGTTGTCGCGAAAATCTGGCTGGCGAGACGATTATTAGCGAGGTGAATAGTTTAATTGTGATACATATAAGTTAACGAGTAATTTTGTCTCTCTTATTTTTCTCTATCTATTCGGTCGTTCGGAAAGTCATTTCGTTTCTTTTTCTTTTGTGAAAATGAGAGACGATTCTTTTCTTGCTTGAACAGCATTTTTAAACAAGTGAAGAATTCCGAAAATGCTTCTTTTCACTTTTCATATCCGATACGGTAACAACCATAAATTATTCGGAATATTTACAAGCAAGACTGATTTTTCTCCAATTCTTAGATCTAAAAATTCTGAAAAATCCGTATTCTCAGATTTCCAAATTCTGAAAATTCCGAATTCCCAGTTTTCCAAATTCTGAAAATTCCAAATTCTCAACTTTCCAAATTCTAAAAAATCCGAATTCTGTAATTTCTAAATTCGGAAAAATTCGAATTCTCAGATTTCCAAATTCTGAAAAATCTAAATTCACAGATTTCCAAATTCTACAAAATCCGAATTCTCAGATTTACAAATTCTGACAAATCCGAATTCTGAGATTTCGAAATTCGGAAAAATTCGAATTCTCAGATTTCCATATTCTGAAAAATCCGAATTCACAGATTTCCAAATTCGGAAAAATTCGAATTCTCAAATTTCCAAATTCGGAAAAATTCGAATTCTCAGATTTCCAAATTCTGAGAAATCCGAATTCACAGATTTACAAATTCTGAAAGTTGCAAATTCCCAGATTTCCAAATTCTAAGAATTTCTTATAAGTATGACTGATGGGGAAAAACGAAATGACTTTCCGAACAACCCAATACAAAGTTAAAAACGCGTACTTGGATTAATTGATAAAATTAAAAACACGTACTTCGATTATTCGCAAATTAGAAAGACTGCACTTCCATCGATCTCAAGATTACAAGAACGCGCTTCGATCAATCGACAAAATCACAAAAGACCAGTTCGATCAGCTCCTGCACAGAGATATCACGAAGTCCAACCTCGACAAGTATAAAAATCCACAAAACAAAAATCCGCGTTCTTATACTGGAAATCGAAAGCGTTATGCGCGACTCTTTAACCTTTCGCAACTTCCCTCCTCTCCCTTGACACCGATTGATTACCGTATTTTCTGCGAAACACTCATTATAAATCTACCTCTCGTATCGTCCGTTCAGCCTTAGAATCCGCCAGAAGAAGAAGATTAAATTGAACGACAGAGGCGAGACAGCTTGAATAGCAATCTCGCGGAGAAAACGTGTCTCGAACGCGCTCTCTCCGCTCGCGACACAATGACACGCGTGGACGTGCTCGTCAGATTAGCAATCGGAATGGAATGGTTTATTAAAAGGCGTGTCAACATATATTGCATATATATATATATATACCTCCTCCTTCTCGAACGACGAGATCACCTCGTAGTAGAACTGCTCGGCCATCGAGAGATCGATCTTCAAAGAAGCTTGATCACTCTCGTCCCTTTGATCCTCCTCCTCCTCCTCTTCCTCCTCCTCGCCATTTTCGTAGTCCTTTATAACTATACTCCTTCGAGACAGAATCTCGATCGCGTTGTTCTTCACCAGCTCCATTTTTACACAGCACTCGTCTATCCTTTAACTCATCTTCTTTGACAATTCGAAGCTGGTTTGGACACTTAACGCTAGAACTATCGATGTGGCCAAACGATTCACGTTTTATGAGTTCCTTATGTCAGTTCACAAAATTTGTTAGTGCGCTGTCCTCGTCGATTCTCATTAAGATAAGGAGTAAATGCGTATATTAACTTATGTCACATCGTTTGTTCACTTATTATTTAACTTCGTTTTTAATTTCGCAATATCATTGGTAGCTTTAGTGTTAACGATTTATCACAGATGATTTTCACTTTTGGTTGATTTTCACTATCGTAGTTGATGTCCCAGTTTCGATTAGTAGATTGGCATGTTACGTTATTAATAATCGAACGTAATCATTTACGTGTGACGATTGAGGGTATCTTTTATGGAGTTGTAACTGTAAATCCTTGATTTGTAGATCTCACGGTTGCATTGGAGAGTTAGATTCAAGTAGATACACAAAGTCATCGTTCAGTTCAAGGATTTTCTTATTAATTATTCTAACACCATAGTTTATAATCTCTTGGTGTAAGCTCGCCCTGAGATTTATCTGTTCCGAAGAAATAATTTTCTTTATTAAGCGATGCAGGGAGAGGAAATCACTATTTGATTGACGAAGAAATTATTGGAATCACCTACAGAAGGTGCCAGTGAAAATTGTTATTTAATTCATACGATATTGGGGCTGAAATTTGATATTAAGTGCCGGGTGGAGAATAATTGTACTCTCATTTGTACATTCATTTTACTCTAGTTAAACGGATGTATGAGTAAATTGAATGTGTTAAATGGATAAATAATTAGAAACTTGGTTATCTCGGATCATTTATTGTACGATGTGTGGAGAAAACATATGTGGCGCAAGCCTACATATGGTGCAAAGTTTATATGTGGTGAAAACTGTGTAATATGTGATGCAAACATTGTGACATGCATTGAAAATTTTGTAATACGTGATATAAATATTGTAATCATATGCTGCAAATGTTGTGATATGTAGCTTAAACCTTATATGAGATGCAAGCCATACATATCGTGCAAAGCTTATACGTGATGAAAACCTTGTGATATATGCTGCAAAATTTACAATATGCGATATAAACCCTGTACTTATGTGCTGTAAATCTTGTAATATATAGCTGAAACCATATGTGTGGCGCAAAGTTTGTAATATGTGGAGTTTTGTAATGTATGGTGCAAACTTTGTTATGCAAACCCTACATGTGGTGCAAATTTTACGATATGTCATTCAAACCTTGTAATTATATGATGCAAACCTTACACGCGATGCACTCTTTGTATATGGCACAAACTTCATAATATGCAGGGCAAATATTGTAATATGTAGAATAAATCCTACACCATGTAATACAAGTTTTAAAATATCTAGTACAAGTCTTTGTACTCATACGGTGCAGACCTCATACGCGGTGAAAATCTTCTACGTGATGCAAACATTGCCATACATGGTGCAAACCAGATACGTGATGCAAACTGTATACACAGTACGAAGCTTAGGATATGACGGGCAAACGTCACATGTGATACAAATCTTACAATTACGTGATGCAAATTTTGTGATTACGCGACGCAAACCTTGCGATACGCGATGCAAACACGTCGCGTTCACAAAACCGAGCGTATACAATTTCGCGGATTTCACTGGCACTTAATGTAGATGATTTGTGAAGTATTTTGATCGGCCACCATAGAAGAAAAGCGCGGTGGCGAGCTACGCGTGAAGCCCGCACGCTCGCGAGTGAACTGAGCCGAAGCGACGAAAGAGCACGTATAATGCAGCTTGTGTCGGTTTCGTACTGTCAACCAACACCGACACTAGATAAGCCCTACCAGCCGCTACGTTTCCTCGGTGAAAAAGAGATCAGCTATACAGGGTGTCCGTTACGAAACAACCTCTGTTAAAACCCGACGTTTACTTTAACGGCGGTCCGGTGAAAAATTAAATTGGAAGTTATCTATCAGTCAAATAAATATATTAGGTCTACCGGAAAGTTCTGCCCGTTTATGAAGAGAAAGAAAATGATGCAGTTTTGAATACATTCAACAATCTATCAATCCTAGCTTCCGTATGTGGTCCAAAATGATTCATGGAGCCGAGTTATTTAATGTCATCGAAAAAGGACACAATGTTATCCAAAAAGGATTATATTATGGTGTTCACAATATCAGCATCAACCAAAGTTGACCACCTAGAGCGTGTCTTATCGCTAAGGTCGAAATCACCTACTTCAAATTTTTTTAATCATCTCACACACGTTCTGTCTGGAGCACCATCTCCACCAACAAATTTTATCAAATTTTTTGTAGGATTTCTATCCTGTTCATAAAACATGCTGCGATGCAAATGACCTTTGTCAGAAGTCATGTTTTCATGATCGGGTCTAGCTTAATAATGACACGAGATATCACATGATTGTCATAAAGCATACAAATACCTTGTGTGTATTTTTACATGAATGACAAGTGATTAAAATCGGTTTATAATCGATTGAAGTTGCTTTGATAATTACACGAGATTAATGAGGGGAACTATTTCGAAAACAATGGGAAGGTAAATGGTTTTAGGTTAAATGGTTCCGATGATGATTAAACTATTTAACGAT
This sequence comes from Coelioxys conoideus, assembly GCA_947623535.1. NCBI lineage: Eukaryota > Metazoa > Arthropoda > Insecta > Hymenoptera > Megachilidae > Coelioxys > Coelioxys conoideus. The sequence continues at coordinate 11,605,388 of OX392457.1, read as the reverse complement.
CTAATATGTTATATATTGCGTTATAGATTATCGCAGGTGATTGTTCGTTTTAATGTATATTCCATAAAATCCACACGTTGTTCATATCGCGTATCACTGGATCAATAACATATAATCATTTAGCGCGGACAAATATTAGTTTCAAACAAATCAACTAGTTCATACGTATGCGTAATTTCAATATCGTCCTGCTGAATTCGTGATCAATTATGATGATGTATACTCGTATTCGATCATGCAACTATCTCCCTTGGAATTGTTCGCTATAGATAAATTATTATTAAAATGTTCGCGTATACTACGCTTTCTACAATCGATAAAAAAAAAGTAATTAAAAATCAAATTTTGCAAAATTTCCCAATCTCCATATAATTTTTCGTTTCAACACGATGACAGTAATTTATTGAGTAATAATTTCATCAAATCAGTAAAGCGAGTCCATGATTTGAAATATATTAGTTGAATTAGATAAGTAGAATCATCACTTAACGATAAATTAATTGAATTAGGTAAACAAATGTACTATTCAACAATGAATTCATTGAATTAGATAGACAAATTCATCATTCATAAATAAATTAAATGAACTAAATAGACGGATTCATTATACAAAAATATATTAATTGATCTAGCTAAATAAATTTACTATTCAATAATAAATGAATTGAAGTAGATAAACAAATCCACCATTCAACAACAAATTAATCAATCTAGATATGTAAATACATTATTTAACAGTGATTTGATTACAGTAGTTAAATTCGGAATTTAATAATAAATGAAGTGAACTAACCAGAACAATCCACTAGTTGTTCATTAAATAATTCATTAATCATTTAACAATTTTAGTCAAGAATTTTTGTCGCTTTCTATGAAGATATTCGTTCACAAGATTTATGTATGTCATTGAAAACCTTTTATATAATATATTAACTTCGATAACATATAATGAAATTATTAGAGCAATAATAATGAAATTATGTCCTAAAAGTTCCAGAAGCAGTTCTGCAATGAAACACGAAAAGAGCTCAAAATTATCCGAAGAATTTTCCAGTTTATTATCGTTTCCAGCCAGAAACGTTAAAGGGAGAAATACTATATATTTGCTTTATCTCGTACGTAATCCTCCAAATATACGCGCACTCTTCCACAAATTCGTCGATGAAAAGATTACAGTTCTGCTAATCAAACAAAATTTCTCAGAATCTCTTTCTAACATTAAAACTGACCTCATAGAATGTGGCGATCTTATGAATCATTTCAGACGGACGATTCATAAAATTGCGGGGTTATGAACCGCAGATATTAAACTCTCCTGTTTAAAGGATAACAAAGAGGACGATAATTACTCGAGGAAACGGTGACACAAACGTTAGAGGTGCTACAGATTCAGAAGAATTTTTACGAATGATATTCCGAGAACGATTACAGGAAACGGGCGTGAAAAGGTTCAGGCACAAAGCGCAGCTAAAAACGCGATAAAATGAGCGGACAGAGCGCGAATCGAGAGGTGTGCGGGTTGAGAAAAAGAACAAGGACGAAGAATAGGCATTGGCGTAGCTAGATAGGGATCAGGATCATCCTGGATTCAAAATATGGGTTCCCTCAAAACGTAATCTGATTCATTGTACTTCTGATACTCAGATTTTCAAATTAAAGAATTTTCTGTTCCCGAATTTTTCAAGTTTCAGATTTCTATATTTCCAGATTTTCAGTTTTCCATATTTCCAGATTTTAAGACTTTCACACCCTCAGATTTTAAGGTTTCCAGATTTGTCGGTTTTTAGATTTGCGAATTATAGAATTAGCGAATTTTCGAATTTTCGGATTTTTAGGTTATTGGATTTTCAGATTTTTATATTTCTATATTTTCGGAATATCACAATTCCAAATTTTCAGATTTCCAGATTTCCAGATTTCCAGATTTCTCGATTTGTAGATTTGTCAATTATCGAAATATCGAATTTTCGAATATTCAGAATTTCTAAATTTCTAATTCTTTGCATACCCAAATTTGAAAATTTCCGTATTCATTAATGTCTAAACCAAAAATTTGTAAATTTTCTAAAATTAATAAATTTTAGAATTTTTCAATTTCCAAATCTCCTATTTGAAAATATTCAAACTTCTGAATTTATACAAATTCCTTAATTGCAATAAAAGTGCAGATTTCCAAAATGTCACATTGTTAATTTTCTTACTGGAATACTGAATAATACCACTCTCAATTCTCTAATTTTCAAGTTACCAAGTAACTGAATTTCCTGATTACGAAATTAGTAAACCATCAAATTCATAAATTCGGCAATTCTTGCCCAAACGTTTGCAAATGTGCAAATTTCCAAATTCCAAAATTTCCAAAAATTGCAAGACCATATCCACATAGCGTGCAATATTTCGCGTACTTCGGCGAAGTTGAAAGACATGGTTCAACCGGCGCAAAAATGTTATTTACGCCACTGAGAACAGAAGATAAGTATACGAAGGATGTGAGTAATGAGCGAATGAGCGCAGCGGGACATAGCAGACGGTGTTCGCCATTGATTGCAACCGCGCCAGGAACTGGTTTTTAACAAGAAAAGTGAAAATGTACCGTGCTTCACGCAACTACTGTGACACGCTGTACCTTTGACATATTTAAAGAGACCAACCTGCGACTCGCTTCGAAATTACCAAAAGGATACTAATTTATTAACCTTTCACGTTACTAATTATGCACTGACAAAATGTATGTCCACGGTTCGTAATTAATTTAAATTCATTCATCAAATCTTGCAGCGATTCCTTTCGAGCTGCGTGAAAAAAAAAAATTGTTTTCAAATTTTCTATGCTAATACGTAATTACAATTATAATAGGTATTGTATATATAATTATAATTTTATACTAATAATTCTATATTATATCCTACTCCAACATACTACTCTAATATATGATATATACATATATACAGATACATACAAAATATATATGTATATATAATATATACAAAAAGATAAATGAACATTTTCACACGCAATAGTCTTTCAATAACATACGAGTTCATATAAAATGAATAAAAAATGAGTACAATATTAATACTTCCAAAATTTGTGACGCACCCTGTGTGTCTTATACTATGTACACCTAATATAAATATATAAAAATATAAATAAATAATATAAATTAAAATTAATTAGCGACGGAGCATCGTATAGATGAGCACTCGAATAAAATGGCGTTAAAAGAGAATTCAATAGGAGAAATAATAAAAATAAATATACCATATACTATGTTATCCATATGTGGTTGATGTGTAGGATTATACACGATCGAAGCAGTTACTTTTATCTACTGTCTAAATTGGAAATAAATTAAATACGTTATAAATCATTCATTATAAATTAAAAATTGCATACATTATAATTAAATATTATAGATTGTGTATGTTATATGTAATTAAAAATGATACATTATATACATTACAAATAAAAATGATTAATTACGTACATTATAATTAAAAATTATATATATTACAATTATAGATTATAAATTATATAATATAAATGTTGGCAAGAAAGATCAGTTTTTGAACTACTAATCCAAAGTGTCAGATAAAAGTGAAAAATTGTGTTGCATGTTTGAAACTGTTAGTAAACACAAATTGGAGAAAATATACGCCGTAAAAAATTTCTGCACACCTCATTAACACTTTGATTTCCACGTCACCCATATACGACTGACACTGGAATTTCTATACAAATTTAACAGCTGTATCATCAGAAATTTAGTCACTTCTCTAACTATACTTGCATCAGTTACATTGAAAATAAATATAACAAATTACTGTGAAAATATTTGGTAAGATTCGTTACCACTAAAACTACCAAAAGGGTCAAATAGACCCTTCTACAAATTTCCTACTTTAAATGACAAAATTAGTTAACATGTTTTCTCGGAATCTGTGCTGATTGTCATCAAAATGAAGAATCAGTAAGTGTATTCATTTATGTTTCATCGTTTGTTCATATATTTTTCAACTTCATTTTTAGCATCAAAATAATTGTGAATTATACGTCGGTAGTTTTAATGTTAAACACAAAAATACTTCGGTTGCTTCAGTGTGACAGTCAACGTGTTAAAGATTTTATTATAATGTTTCGGCTCGTTCCCGTGATTTTTACCACGGTGTGCCATAATATCCCCCCCCGTTAAAGGGCTTAGAAGACCCTAGCATAGGAAGCCTCTTGTTTGATCCCTTCGTGCGCCGTTTCTCGTCTTTTTGCATTATCCGGGACGCCTACTAATTTCCATCGACGATATCGCGGTCGTTTTCGTTTGAAAACGTCCCCGCCGTCTCTCGATGTTAATTGCCCGGCCGATAAAACGAAGGGGATCGCACGAGGTGCCGTTAAAAGATAGACGCTGACGGCTTCGAAAAATCCTACCGATAGAAAGTTGGCGCTCGGTTAATGAAACGACCGATTCCGAACTCTCGTTAACACTTTCCCCGACGATAACACGACTATGTGACTTTTATCGCGGGCTACCTTCGTAAAAGTCTCCGATCGTGGGACGTTGCGTTACTTTGTCCGTGATAAAACAACGTCGGGATCGGTTGATGTTCCACGACGACGAAAATTCCGGATCATGGGCGCGCATTTACATGAACCGAGTTGGGTTCACTGTAATGGGGTCATTGGTAGATCAGTTAGCGTGTACGTAGGAGTGAAATAAATTCCTCGTTATCTGGATACGTTCTTTCAAATTTACATAGCTGTGTTTTCAGACAGAGTCAAATGCTTGTACGCTTATGCGATACATATGCGTGACCTAGTGTTTTGCCTTTCTGGATTTTCGTAATTTCGAATATCTGTATTCGTAGAACTTTGTAGTTGTAGAGAGCTAGATCTTTATAATACCAGATCTCTAGACGCTTATAGGATTAATATAATTCCAGATTTCGGGATTGCTAGTTTTGGGTTTTGTTGGATTGCGGAGCTCTAAATTTCTAGACATTCATGTTTTTGATTCTCAATATTCTCCAATTTCTATATTACTAAATCTCTACATTGCAGATTCTTGTAATTATAGGATCCTATCATTCTTCTGCATTCACAGGCCCTGATAATTCCAGATCCCTATATTTCCAGATACCAATCGATCCAAATTACAATAATATATCCCCAAATACCTATAATCCCAAATCGATATATCCCCAAATACATACAACCCCAAATCGATATATCCCCAAATACCTATAATCACAAATCAATATATCCCCAAATACCTATAATCACAAATCAATATATCCCCAAATACCTATAATCCCAAATCGATATATCCCCAAATACCTATCATCCCAAATCGATATATCACCAAATACCTATAATTCCAAATCGATATATCCCCAAATACCTATAATCCCAAATCGATATATCCCCCAATACCTATAATCCCAAATCGATATATCCCCGAATATCTATAACCCCAAATCGATATATCCTCAAATACCTATAACCCCAAATTGATATATCCCCAAATACCTATAATCCCAAATCGATATATCCCCGAATACCTATAATCCCAAATCGATATATCCCCGAATACCTATAATTCTAAATCGTTACATCTCCCGATGAACCTACCCCAAAATTACTACGTGCATTTCTAGATTCTGATATCCACATATCCCCATATCTCCAGATGTCCGTATCTCGAGATTCATATATTCCTAGATTCCCAGATCACCGAAACGCGAGAGTACAAGATCATTCAATAATTTTTTTTCTTAGGAAAATAACGACGCACGGTAAAAGCCTTAAGTCGTCACGGAGAAGCAGTGAAACCGAGACGCCGGGAATTGCGCTTTTCATTTATGGCGTGGAAGAAGAAGGAAAATGGAAAAGTATAAATCGACATGGCCACGGGAAGCGTATCTCCGTCTACGTCGTAAAACCGTATCGTTAAGTGGGCCTGTTTCGCAGAAAATTCACTGGCGGGAGGAGAAAAGAGAGGAATACGCAAGAAAAAAGGGGAAAGAGAGCCGATAAAACAACCGCTCGTTGCACCTTACATTGCGATAAAGTGTTTTCGAAGAGGCACACCCTCGTCACTGAGAAATAAGCGATGTAGACTTGTTACAGAAAGTATGATTCGATGTTTATTGCGGTACACGAGACCTCGTATCGATAGATCTAAAAATAAATCATTAGAACTACTGCGCGTAATGATTATTTAAATATCGCGACCATGGAATATTAATTTCATTGCGACGTTATGTGGCTCATTGGATCATGCGTGAGCATATTAGGATGTTAAATATTCACCATTTGGGATTTTAAGAATGCAGGGAGAGTCTAGGGAGAAATTCAGAAATAAGTAGAATTTAGGAAAAATTAGGCAATTTCGAAATTTGTTAATTTTTCGAATTTTTTCTGTTCACACGAGTACTAAATTACAATTATCGAAATAGCGTTTTTTAATTTTTACGATTTTTAGGTTCATACGATTTCTAGTTCACGAGTAAGGAAATTTTTTAATTCCAAAATTTTCGGGATTTTATATACTTAACTTCTGAGGTCTGTAAGTTTCAAATTTTGTAAAATTTACAATTTGCAACATTTCAATTTTTTAAATTCACAAATATTCCATTTCCCAAACTTCTAATTTCCAAATGAGAAAATGTGTAAATTTCTGAAGATTCAAAATTGTCGAGCAGTAGATACTCCAAGTTATAAAACTTGAAATCTTTAAATTTCCAAAGGTTCAGATTTCTCAAACTTCTAAATTCCCAAGTCTCTATACTCAAATTTCCAAATTTCTACAATATGCAATTTTTCAAACTTCCAAATCTCTAAATTACAAAAATTCCAAATTTCTAGGAATTCAGTATACTGAAGTCTGCAAATTCCCAAATTTACAAACTGAAAATCCCGAACTTGCAAATTTTCGAATATCTAATCTTCAGACTTCAAAATCCACAAACTCGCATATTTCCAAATTTCTATTACATCAATTGCAAATTTTCTAAATATCCAAGTATCCAAATTCTTAAATCTCCAAATAATGAAATTAAAAATTCTTTCACATTTAAATTTTAAACTTTGCAAATTTCGAAACTGCAGGATCCAAGAATCCGTCTGATTTATTCTCTGTTTTATTATTGGGTCAATACAAATATTATAGTATATTCATTATTGCATCAATATCAACATTATAGGATATTTATTATTGCATCTATATAAACAATACCAATAATACATCTATCGTACCCGTACTCGCACCATGCACGCATGCATTATCCTGTACACACACACTCACACACCCATATAGTCTCACGCCTCACGAAAAGATACATATGATGCGTCCGATTGTACACGAGGTCTGGAGGGTTAACGACCAATCCGAAACGCAAGAAAAAAGAGAAAGATTAGTTCCGAATACTCGGATAACGTGGCTCGTTAAGATCGAGCTGAACGAAGTAGCCATTTACGGCCATTAACGAGCCTGAAACGATATGATCTTTAACCGTGTTGGGCTTAATTCGATCAATTCGAAACAATCCACGGAATTGAAGAGTGACCGAGCATGAATTAAGGTCACACCGGTCAATGGGAGGACGCGACAGGAATCAGACGCGAAACGACGCATCGATATAATCGATGATGATATCGGAACGAACGCGATCCGATGATCCAAGTTGACTCGTCACCGATTAGTAGAGTGTAACTAATTTCGAAAATGAAACGGTCCCGTTCCGGTGGGAACAGCCGACGGGAGAACCAGCCACCGGAGTCCTGTTAGCTTTGTTACATTCGAGCAGAACGTGGCTGCCAGCCGACTGCGCCAACTTCTGCAATTAGGTTATGAATCGTGCTAATAAGATGAATGGGCTGCGATTGTCCGGCTGCTTTTAATTAGCCCGGAACGAAGCACGTGTCGTTCTAACAGAGAAATTACGTGCCAGCAGCTGGAAAATCATTTTCGGTGAACGAGTGGAACGAGTTACGGGATGATTAATCCCCATTGGCTGGGTATATCGTCGATGAACGAAAACCTATGTACCTTTTTGTGTTTCGGTGGAAGAATCGTAGGTAATTAGGAGATTAGGGTAGGAATAGTATGTATACTTAACTAGTAAGCACTGTTTAATTGTACACAGAGCCATTAACTGCGATGCTCAGTTAATTAGATAATTTGTGGTTGATAATTTTACGTATGTTATGTAGATAATTCAACATGTTGCGAATGTCTGTAGATTGTGGATTTCAGTAAATAATGTGATGAATTTTTAGTGTAACGTAATATTATTGCATGATTGTTATTTATACAACTGTGCTGTGCCTATTTCTTGATATTTCCGTATGTAATGTATTAAGTTGTTCACATTATGGCATTTAATTACTCGTTGATTTTTTGAGTATATCTAGATATAGAGTTTGGATAAAGAGACCTAAGTGAATTTGTTTCGAGATTTACCAAAGTTACTATTAATAAGTAAGTCAGAACAAAGTGGTAGTGTATTTATTACTAATTGACAATGATAATTGTGAGAATTATTAATTTTGTTCTGAAAGTTATAAAATAAATAACTGGATTTACATTTCTATATTTCTAAATTCTTAGGTGATCGCATTATCAAATTTTCAAATTCTGAAATTGTAAAATGTGGGAATTTGAATATTTGTAAAGTTCAAAATTTAAAGATATCTCAAATTTCCAATTTTAAAGGATTCTCAAATTTCCAAATTTAAAGGATTTTCGAATTTCCAATTTTTCTGAAAGTTCCATATTTCTAAATAGTAACATTTCCAAAATCTAAATTTTGGTATTATTAATTTCCGAAATTATATAATTTCATATTCAAATTTACAAATTTACAAAGTATTGAATAACCAAATCCACAAATCTCTCGAGGCCCAATACCTTGAATTAATAAATTCTCTAAATTCCCAAGCCTATCAAATCTCCACATTCCCGCTTAAAAAGTCTTCCAACTCCAAAAATACCTAAACAACTCAAATAAATTCCCAAACATTCAATAATCCACATTTTACCTAAAAAAAAAGACGCCAAACGTGAAAGAGACAGCAATCTCGTAAAATTTCCCAGATTTTGAAATCCAAACGCGCCTAGTAATCCTCATCAATCACCGCGGTATCATTTCCATCAACTTCCAGTACATTAATTTGCAACTTCCATTTCACCGGTGCACCGGCAACAAACATAAAAGACAACTCTAATGCCCCGGTAAAATCTGCATGCAGCACCTAAACGCAGTTCCAATGCCAAGCGAAACGGAAACAATAAAAAGGCAATTCGCCGGGTTACACGATGTTCCACCTTAGCAGGCCCACACGCGGATGCACACGGCGCGATTATGGTCGCGGTAACAGCCACGTAGAAAACCATTTGACTCCTCGGCCAATTCCATTCGAATCCCCGACATTTCGCGAGCCGTTATCCGGGATTTGCTGAAATCTCGCGTACACGTGTTTCCGTTCGTGCGACTCCCTCTATTTCTTTCGCCATTTTATTCTCTCTCTCTTCCGCCATTTTATTCTCCCTCTCTCCCTAGTCCGCGATTTTATTCTCTCTCCCTCTATCTTTCGTCATTTTACTCTATCCGTACGATTACCCTCGTGTATATTCAAAAGCAAATCCAGCTTTCCTAGGGACTATGTGGTAACGGAAGGAGAAACTTCCGACGAAGTTGATATCTGGGGATTTTTAAGAATTGTGGATCCGATCATTTGGATAGTTCAGAGTTTGGAAATATTGGGAATCAGGACATTTACCGATATGGAAAGACAGGGATTTGATTGTATAGGAATTTTAGGTTGTACAGGGTAATAGATATTAGGGCAATAGATATATTGAGGCTTGGGAACATTGAGATTTGGATATCTAGAAATATTGCAATCTAGAGATGCGGCGATTGGGGGATTCTGGAAATGAGGCACTTCGCGGTTGTAAATATTTGAAGATTTTTGGATTTTGGGATATATACGTATGGAAAATTAGGGACTTGAGAGGATTGGAATTTAGAAATGTACAAATATCTGAATCTAGGGATATGGCAGTCCTGAAACTGTAGAATCTAGGAATTTAGAGATCTAGAATGTAGGGATTTGAATAGACTGGGGAAATTTAGAGTTTGAAAATTATAGGTATTTGGGGATATTGAAATTTACAGTTATAAGTCTTCCGAGATCCTGGTGTATGTTGATGTAGGGATGTGAGGGTGAAGAAATTAAAAAATTTGACTATTTAGGAATCTATGAACTAGGAGACGTTGAAATTAAAAAATCTGAAAATAAGGCAATTTACAAACGGGGAAACTTGAAGATATGAAGGTGCGATAATTCATAAACTTGAAAATATGATCTTTGCAAATATTAAAACTTGAAAATATAAAATTTGCAAATAATAGAACTCGAAAATATGGAATTTGCAACAACGAAAACTTGAAAGCATGAAATCTGCAAATACGAAAACTCGAAAATATGAACTTTGCAATTATAAAAATTCGAAAACATGAAATTTACATATGTTAAATCTTGAAAACACGAAATCTGCAAATAATAGAACTCGAAAATATGGAATTTGCAACAACGAAAACTTGAAAGCATGAAATCTGCAAATACGAAAACTCGAAAATATGAACTTTGCAATTATAAAAATTCGAAAACATGAAATTTACATATGTTAAATCTTGAAAACACGAAATTTGCAAATAATAGAACTCGAAAATATGGAATTTGCAACAACGAAAACTTGAAAGCATGAAATCTTCAAATACGAAAACTCGAAAATATGAACTTTGCAATTATTAAAATTTGAAAACATTTTGCATATGTTAAAACTTGAAAACACGAAATTTGAAAGTAATAGAACTCGAAAATATGGAATTTGCAACAACGAAAACTTGAAAGCATGAAGTCTGCAAATACGAAGATACGAAAATTCGCAAACTCTCGAGTTTTTGAAAACTCTTTCGAATTTTGAAAACTCGAACAATCGGAAATGTGCAAATCCTCGCGTTCGCACGTGCACCCTTATCCAAACGTAATCTGTGTTGCACTCGAGTGTAGTCCTGGCCCGTTTTCGATGTGCCCATCACGCGATCCTCGTTACACGATACGCGGGCATGCAGATACGCGGAAGAGCCCCGAACGATAGGTATATCCGCTGCCTTTTAACAAGTAGTGACGTTTAATCGGATATCGAGCGTTCGCGAACCGAAGGAAATAGTCCTTGAAGATTGCGATCCTCCTTGTATCGGAACATCGAAGCATTATGGCTGTTCCTCGAGGAAACAATAAAGCCGAAACATTCTTTCGTCCGTTTTATACATGTTTATCTTCTTTGCGAACAATGTACTTATCATGTTATCCGTTGAAAAATTGATAATTTGAGAGGTATCTCACATTTTTGTATAAAATTGATGTATTCCGTGTCCTTTGTCGGACTCAGGACTTATTTTCAATGGAATCAAATTTTTATTTTAAACGAATTTGTGAAATTTGAACTGCATTTTTAATCTTGTTAGAAGAATAGCGCACGAACATTTCTATTTATAATATTTTACAAATCGATGATTTTTTTAAATACCGGACTCGAGTACTTTCTGATATTTACTTAAAATTTGTGACTTTTTAAAAGATACTCTATCGGTTTATTAATGTTTCAACGGTCGTGTCTGTCTGAGCTGTTTAGCAGCAAGATAAATGGTGAGTAAATAAAAAAAGTTTTAATATTATGTATGATATTATTACTAATCTCCATTCTAAATAATCTTTGGGAATGTAAATTGTAATCAACAATTGATTTAAAATTTAACTATACACGATTTGCATACCATAATTTGACTACGAGTTATGACAGTGATTAAAAAATAAGTCAAATTATTAATATTTTCTTTATGTAAAATGCACTATGTACACTCGAATAATAAAACTGAATAAAAGATTCGTGTTTATTATACAAGCGTAGTGTCGAAAGAATAAAAAGGACACGATTAAAAAATAAGGGTAATTATTAATATTTTCTTTATGTAAAATGCACTATGTACACTCGAATAATAAAATTGGATAAAAGATTCGTGTTTATTATACAAGCGTAGTGTCGAAAGAATAAAAAGGACATCATAAACAGTAAAATTTAATGTAGCGTGTACCTCTTTATCTTCTCCGCCGTACGAAGCTCACAGTTTGATCGTAAAACATTGTTAATACTCGAATAACAATCAACGAACGATTTACTGTTACTCAATACCGTTTCAACACATTTATCTATAACTGTAAAGTTGAGTTGCCACAGCGTTCGAGTAACGAATGCAACGACCACGTAGATGCAGAGGTAGTTATAAAAGGTAACGAGAAAATGATTAAAAAAACGAACGAAACGCATAATGCACTGTAATGGAAAAGAAACAAAGTTTCGATCAGGTTTCCAAGCTTCACTTATCTCATAGGGGGGCCCGCATGAGTGATAAATATGCAAAACTCAACAGGAAGTCGTTTCGAAGGAGCTCGCTATGAACGTGGGGCCGAGCTAGAAAGCGTGTAAGAACGTATCTGGAAGAATGAATACACCGGCGTAAAAAGATCACCGAGACAGAAACGTGACACTGAGGCTTAGACGTGTTCCGTGAGCGTTTTAAGGGTCATTTTCGACCTGGAGCCTAGATAAAGTATCAACGGAAATTATGAAACACGGGCGAAACTTCAGGCTCACCGCCTTTAAGATATCTCAGTCCTAGTTATTACAACACTCGCGTGGGAGATTACCTCTTGTCAGTTAATGCAAAATGAAAGTTCTGCAAGAACTCGGATTTCATTTTAGTTATGCAGCAGATTCTCGGTACGTTGCCACCTTCGCGCTAACTTTCCCCCGTTGCGGGTGCAATTCTACTCGCGCGGACTATCGATGGTTTTGATATTTTTAAATGTTCGGGTTTAGGAATTTTGTGCATATAAAAATGGAAGCTAGTGGTTCTCGAATTCGAAATTTAAGATTTAGATATTTCGGAATTAAGAAATTCAAATTTTTCATATTTAGAAATTTCAATTTTTCAACTTTATCAACACAGAAACATAGATTTATCCATGAGCATCATATATGAGTCTCCATTCTATGTTCAAGTCTATCAATCTTTAGAAAGAATCACCCATAACGTACAATATCAGTTAATAATAAGAAACTTGCAAAAATTTGAAATATATAAATTTAAATTTGGCAGCTACATGGTTTTATTAATAGTTATAATAGCTCCCTTTCAATATTTTTTCCACAAAGACCATATAACGAGACTGCCTCGTCAAACTAACCCATCTCTAACCAAAGTTTCTCAATCGCAATTATTTATATCCAATTGAACATCTAATTAAATATCACATATATATGTACAATTAAACATCCAACTAAATATCACATATGTATATATGTACAATTAAACTGAAATTAGTTGTATCTAATTAAATATCCAACTAAATATCACTTATATTCAATTAAACATCCAACTAAATATCATTTATATCCAATTAAACATCCAACTAAATATCACATACATATATATGTACAATTAAACATCCAACTGAGTATTAATTGTATCCAATTAAATATCCAACTAAATATCACTAATATCCAATTAAACAACAAAGTATCTCTTACATCCAACTAAACATCACTTGTATCCAATTAAACATCCAACAAAATATCACTTACATCCAACTAAATATCCCTTGTATCCAATTAAACATCCAACAAAATATTACTTATATTCAATAAATGAAAGTAAAGAAATAACCAAATAAAAGTTCAGAAAGTGCCGACTCGAAAGTGTGTCCATCCACGAGGTATACTAAAACTTTGATCACAGAATTCCGTGAGTTTCGCGAACAAACGCGCCGCGTCTAAGCCTTTTCCTCTTTCATCCGCCTCGGGGTGAGTTTTCTAATGAAAAGCGGGTTCTTTTTGCTCGTGTATTACGCGTTTTCTAGCCGGGTTAGGTAAACACGTGCTTTCCAATGGGAAACTGGGCGAACCTGGACGCCATCAGTATCCGAGTAACCCGCGTCGTTCAGGAGAATATTTTCGAGCTATACTTAAATCGGATGCGCTACGGCGACAATGGCGATCGCGATGTCGCATGGGTTGCCATGAATGGTGTGTAACGTAATTAAGATTCCAACAGCGACAAGAAACGCGTCTCGTCGTCGGCAAATAGACAGCAATGAGAAAAACAGGTTCAGGGACGTAAATAGGATTTTTTTATGGGGTATTCATCGATGATAGACGGTGCAAATGAGAAAGGAGGGCGAAGTTGTGAAATTTGACAATTTAAATTTTGATGAAATTTTTTAAGTTTGTTAAGTGTGAAAATTTCGAAAGTCGAAATTATAAAAACCTGAGAATTTGAAAATTTGAAAACTTGCAGAATCGAAATCTTGAAATTTTGAAAACTCGATTTGAAACTTTAAAAACTTGACTACTTCACCACGTTACTATATGAACACTTGAATACTCGAATTCTTAAATATTAGAATACTTGAAAACTTCTAAACCTGAAATCTTGGAAATTCGAAAATTTTTAAAACTTTGCTACTTAACTACGTGATTAATTGAACACTTGAAAACTTAAAAATTGAAAACGTTAAGACTTGAAAATTTTAAACTTGAGAATTTTAAATAAGATAAACCTCAATACATGAAAACTCGAAAATTGGAAACTTAAAGACTGGAATATCTAAATACTCAAAATCTTGACAATTTGATAACTTAAAAATCTGTAAACCTGAATACATGAAAACTTGAGAATTTTAAACTTGAAAATCTTGAAAACAGAGACATGAAAACAAAGAAAATCAGAAAACCCAAAATCCTAACAACTTGAGAACACAAAATCCTGTAAACTCGAATACTCGAAAACTTAACAATTCGAAGCTTCGAGAATTAAAAGACTTTCTAATCCTCCCACAAATTACAGAAAAAAACATGTTACTACATATTACATACTACCAAAAAGATTTCTAAGCCTTCTACACGTTACAAACATACCACTTTCTTAAAATCAGTTTCTAAAAGTATCAAAAAGTAATAAAAATGTATGAAAAAGTTTTTTATCATTGAAGGAGGAGGATCTATCGTGGATCAGGGGATTCGTATCGATAATGACCGCCCTGAACAGGGTAGTCTTGTCAAAGAGCACAGCTGTGTCCTTTGTTTCACGATGCAACAGGAACGGCTACCGCTGCCAGGGATTATGGTGCCGTCGATTAAACCGCAAGAATTGGGCCGTGTTTAATGTATTCATTGTGCAGGATCCTCGCGTGGTTGATCGAAGAACAATGAACCGATTCAACGGTTGAAATGTCTTTGATTCTTTTCGTAACGAATAGCCATCGAACGCTGTGTTTGATTGGAGTTTGCGATTCGCAGTGGGAAATTTTCATTCCCTGCCGACGAAAATAAAACTCAACTTAATTGCAGTTACTTTCAAGGTTTTAATTTCATGGACCTTTCTTTAGGAATAAATCAATATTTTGCACCTGTTTTCATACTTACAAAAGTACAGTTTTCAAATTGTCGTATTTTACCATTCTCAAATAACCAAATTCAATCGATATCAAATTACTGTAAATAATATTTCTTATACACACGACCTATAATGACCTAACATCATACGTGAAATAACTTGCACATAAATATGTATTTAATATTTGTTTTTATATTTTGATACGGTCTAATTACATAAGTAATTATAACACGGATACTTTGCAGCTTATGACAAACAATGACAATTGCATTGCAATTAAGTCATTTACACTTATACGATTTATACAAATAATTCAAATTGCATAAGAAATTATGTAATTCACACATATATGATTTATATGAACAATTATAATTGCATAAACTGTGCCATTTGCTTTGGTACAATTTATACGAATAACTATAATTTCATAAACTATGCGATTTACATTCGCACGATTTGTACAAACAATTATAATTGCTTAAACTCTGTAATATATACTTATGTGACTTGTATAAGCAATCATAACCACACGAACAATTACGCAATGTGATATAGCAATTACAACCTTGTTGTTCGAACTACATTCCAATTTTTCAGTCGTGTAATTAACACCGCAGGTTCCGATCAGAATTAAGCGTAAACGATCTGAGCTGCGTAATTAAAAGTGAAGATTATAGAGTTTATCGAATTCCAAACGCAGTAGGTATTGGTACAGTGAGAAGAGGGGGGTTTTAATCGTGTGGCAAGAAATTTCTGCAAGTCAGCACGAGACGAGTGAGATATTAAGAACCCTTGGTGAGATTTCAGAGCACATGTGACAAACAGGTCTGCAAGAACCTCCTCGGTTACTTCCAAGACTCCTACCGTGATTCTCATGTGCTTCGTTTCAATACCAACAGTTATATCGAACACAAACTATTCTCAGTTCCATTCGAGTGATAATTGTACGCTATTTACCTGTCAACTCGTTCAATACGGTACTGTAACGAGCGCTGATTTCATTATACTAGAAAATTTTATTCTCTCGTGTTCGATACAAGCATTAGATTACCGAACAAGTTGTACTCATTCTAGGACAACTGAAATGTTATGACGTATTCAATAAAGAAGTAAGTAAAATTCAATGAAACAACGAAAGAAATAAAATTCAATGAATCAACGAAATAAATAAAATTCAATGAAACAACGAAATAAATAAAATTCAATGAAACAATGAAATAAATAAAATTAAATTAAACAACGAAATAAATAAAATACAATGAAATAACGAAATAAATAAAATTAAATTAAACAACAAAATAAATAAAATTCAATGAAGCAACGAAATAAATAAAATACGATTAAATAACTAAATCAATAAAGTTCGATTAAATAATAAAATAAATTAAAATTAGTTAAACAGCAGAGTTCTCAGAGTCTAATTAAATAATGAAGTAAATCAAATGAAGTTGAATTTTGAAGTTTAAGGAGAATCTACGACTGGAATGACAATCATTTGTATTACGACTTGAGAGTCATATTCTACATTGTTAGACGATGTAGTAACAGATTAGGTGTGGTCACATGCTCATAAAAATAAAACAAGTCCAATCACAATGGGAACTGCTTCCTCATACTTGGTAGGTACGCATCAAACGTGGTATGTACCGATATGTTTCTACTTATTTAAATATTGCGTCGATAGATAAATCTCTATCGTGTGATTTGACCTATTTGTTAGTTTTAGTGTTAACAACTTTTGAAAATGTATTAAGAATCGTAGGTACTCTGTAATAATTAAATGTTAAAAATGGAGTATTCTTGAAGCTTTAAGCAGAATTCCAAAACTTCCTTATTATTCGGACGTAGGATAGACAGTAATGTAACCGATATTTGAAAAGGGGAATGCCGACATCGCGAGGATCATTCGGTTTGCATAAACGCGAACGGGTAGCGACGGTGCGAGGAAAGCCAGAAATAACCAAGACTTACAACGTGAAAATAAAAAAAAAAAAGAAAATCGACGAAATCCCGTCGACTTCCCCCTTCTACGGCGTCCACCACTTTCGCGTTCTCCTCTTTACAGCCACGGCGAGTTTCTCGTCTGAGCACGCGATGTACCCCCTGTCCCCTTTTCCCTAGTCCTTTCAACCGACCAGAATGTGCACCGAGTGCCGGCAGAAGTGTCCGAGAGGATGTACTCGTAATGGCACAGGTCAAAACAACGAGCACGACGTGTTTGAACGAGGTGCACCCGCGCTCGTCCAACACCGAGACGGACACGCTTCGTTTGCGAGATCAAACAGGAACTGAACGCGATACCGGAAGATCTTTTGGTGGAATAATCGTTTAAACGGCGGGGAATCGTTCGTTCAAATGAGAGAACTTGAAAGAAAGTTTTGCATGTTTTTTATTGCCTGTCGAAGAGGACGACGCATCGGGTGCGTCGTATCATATGTGGTTACGTTGAGAATTTTTTATATCAAGTACCTATATTC
The DNA here is from genome assembly GCA_947623535.1 of Coelioxys conoideus. Lineage (NCBI taxonomy): Eukaryota > Metazoa > Arthropoda > Insecta > Hymenoptera > Megachilidae > Coelioxys > Coelioxys conoideus. Next base: position 11,587,393 of record OX392457.1, on the reverse strand, counting down.
AATTAATTCAACCTACTTAAGTGTAAGACGTTGTTTGTTTCCAACGTGGAGTTGGATATAATGATATGTCGAATGTGATGAGTAGAATAAGACGTAAGGATGTTGTATACTGTTCAAGGTAATCGCTGACGCACCATGTGTGTCGTATACTCTTTGTTGGATGTTAGCGATGACGCACCATGTGCGTACTACGATATTTATAGAAAGTGATCAATGATTACTATACAGGGTCAATAAGTATTATATTTTGAAATTCCGAAACATTGAAATTCAGAATTTCTATAAATTTACGAATCCGGTGAGCTTGAAATTTAGTTTAGAAATGAGCAAATATACAAGTGAAAAATTTTTCGTTTCAAATTTAGAAAATTGAAACATCGGAAATTTATAAAATTTAAGTACGTAAAAGTTTCAAATATTTATATTTTCCAAGATGTATGTCTTCGAATTTTCAAAAGTTCCAACATGAATTTCTTCGAGTTTTTAATAGTTTGTTTCGAAATTGAAAAATTTAGGAATACAATACACAAAATTTCACATTTTCAAATTGAGACATGGATCATATTTTACACCAACCATCGAATGTAGCAGATGATTCATTGTCATATTTATCGAATGCATTCAGGAACGCACTACATATATTCTGTATACACATATTCATGAAGTCGGTGACGCATCACGTGCGTCTTCGACTAATTACTAAATGCAATTAACATTGCACTTTGAGTGTTCTGTATTTATCGTGTACAACCTCAGACGCACTGTGTGCGTTCTGCATTAGCTACAGAATTTAATAAGTGACGCACCCTGTGCATTTCACGATGATTATACTTAGTGACGCACTCGGTGTGTTTCACATTAAATATAACACCTGACGCATCTGGTGTGTCTCATATTATGTAAATTCCGAATTCTAGATTAAATCAACAAACATTTTAAGCATCGTGAATGACTAATGACTGACAGTCAAATAGGATATAAATCTGACAATTCAGGGGATTTAAACAATATTCATATTCGTTTCATACGAACAGAGCGTATATTGATCACGTAATCACCTATCAACAAAACGTTGAGAATTTAATAAATTACAGATCCATTAAAATATACATAACAGTGAATTTTCATATCGCTTCGTTTCCATTCATGTACTTGAGTATTACATGTATCATCGTTGTTTATTTTGCATCGTTATTAATACTTATCGACACGCTACATGGCGAACCACATGTTTCATTTATTTCAATGTTTGTGGTACTGGAAAATTTTCTGTATTAACAATGTGGAGTATTAAATGAACGTTAAATTAATTAAATCCACGATTGTCTCGAATATTAAAGTTAATGAACAGTTAATTTATAAATAAAAATAACGTAGAAATATAAATAAACGAGCGTCGAGGCTTAAATTAATATAAACACGTATACTTTATTCGGATAAAGATTGATACAGATTTCAAGAAAAGTATTTCAGTATGCAGTTTAAAACAAAGAACTGATGAAACATTTATGTTGATCGGTATGGTAGTTTTAGTAGTAAAGTAAGAAATGTTTCGAACGAAAATATCGGGTACCGAGTTTCTCTTATTATTTCGAGCAGAAACGAAAAAGATTGCTAAAGATTTCAAGAAAAATATCTGGAAAAATTTTGTATTTTAAGGCAAATAATTTCCAAACCGATCAATTTAACCGATATTGTATTTTCAGTGTTCAAGTAAGAAATGTTTCGAACGAAAACATCGGGTAGCGAGTTTCTCTTATTATTTCGAGCAGAAAGGCAAAAGATTGCTATAGATCTTCAAGAAAAATATCTCAACAAATTTTGTATTTTAGATCAAATTTATGAACCGATCAATTTGACCGATACGGTATTTTCAGTGTCGAAGTAAGAGTCGTTTTTGAACGAAATCACCGGGTTTCTTTCATTATTTCGGGCAGAAAGGAAAAATCCGTGGCTAAAAGCGGAAGAAATCGTGAACGTGTCCAAGCGATTTCAGCTTTATGGCAAGTGGAACACGATGGAGTAACAACAAGGTACAAAAGATCGTTATGCCGGTGGATCATTGCGAAACCACGTAACGAAGAAATGGGTCAAACGATTCAACTGTCAGCCCGCTAGCTACTGTATGGAACCAGAGAGAGTGAATAAACCTATTCAATGCAACTGCCTTCTCGTTTTCAACACGCTGGATACCTGAACGAGCCGAAACCAAGGTGCAATATCCTGTGCGGTGCGTTCGTTTTCAATCCCCTGCGATTTCCCCTCTCCCGGGGGTAGAAAAACTGCGTGAAAACACCCTTCGTTGCTTTTACCTTTTGTTATTATAATTTAGGGTATGTAGCCTCGTACGCGAAAACTGGTTACGATGAAACAAATATTGGTATTTTGCTCTTAGAAAGAATAGCTGTTTGAAAATGTTAGAAACTGTTAAATTTTGAAACTCGAACACTAGATATGTTGTTTGAACTGATTAGGTTATGATGAAATAAATATTGGTATTTTGTTACTGGAAAAAATAGTTATTTGAAAATATTAGAAATTGTTCAATTTTGAAACTCGAACACTCCATATGTTGTATGAACTGGTTAGGTTATGGTGAAATAAATATTGGTATTTTGCTGTTAGAAAAAATAGTTATTTGAAAATATTAGAAATTGTTCAATTTTGAAACTCGAACACTAGATATGTTGTTTGAACTGGTTAGGTTATGATGAAATAAATATTGGTATTTCGCCATTGGAAAAAATAGCTATTTGAAAATATTAGAAATTGTTCAATTTTGAAACTCGAACACTCGATATGTTGTTTGAACGGGTTAGGTTACAATAAAATAAATATTGGTATTTCGCTATTGGAAAAAATAGCTATTTGAAAATATTAGAAATTATTAAATTTTGAAACTTGAACACTCGATATGTTGTTTGGACACAAATTTTGAGCGTGAGACGTGTTTCAAGGGCGAAAGCTGAAATTAGACGGAAGCTGTTATCGAAAGACGTCAATGGCGAAGTACTCTGTAAATATGGTGTAGAAAAATGAGGATTTTCAAGTGCAAGATCGATTACAAATAAGATTACACGATGTTAGCAAGCTTTTAACGAGGAATAACAAGTTTCGGTAGCTCTCTCTCTCGTGGGCCTTGTAAAATGACACCAGACTCATCCTTCTGTACTTTTACCATGACACTGCAAACTGATAGGTATTTCTAGCCATGTGCTATCTGTCTCGGAATATCTTTTCTAAAAATATTTTACCGTGCTCGGAGATCACAGAGAAAAATATCTGAAGTTCACTACTCACGAAATATATCAACCAAAAAATGCCTCGATTTATTCTGTGTTGTTTGTTACAAAACAAATTTAATATTTCAAATAAATGTGGTCTAATTCTATTGAGATTTTTATAAATGATTTGTTCTCAATTTTTATTCGTGATTAATTTTCAATTTCACTTTTTATTAATAATTAGTTTCCACTTTTTATTAATAATTAGTTTTCACTTTCTATTAATGATTAATTTACAATTCTTGTTAATGATTAATTTTCACTCTCGATAGGACATGAATTTTCTTTTTTTTTTTTGAGTCGTAAATTTTTATTCTTTCTCAGACACGAATTCTTATTCTCGTTAAAGTGTGAGTTTCATGAATTATTTACTGACAAACAAACAAATATTTCTTCATTCAACATCGCGTGTCTATATCATTTTAAATGTACAACAATCGCCCATAGATTTGAATTTCGATCTTCGACTTTACATAAATATTACAAAAATATCGTATACCAAAAATGTAAACAAAAACTCGTATGCCAATAGTGCAAAAAATAAATGTGTGCCAAATATGATACATCAAGTACAAAAAGTAATTGAAAAACACTATTTGCATTTAATTTACTATTACTATTGTTATTTTTATAGACGTACTTTAAAAACCCTTTGATTAAATTAAAAGTTTGTCAAACGTTTTTCCAATAAAAAATATTATATATCTTTCAACATTCAGTAGACAACTCTCCATGAAAATGCAACAATGAGATAAGAGATGCAGTAACGAATGTTTTACGACCAGCAAGCTCGAAATTGGTGGTTTCTCTTCGATTATAAATTCCATCGAAATACCGCTAGGGATATTTAGGTACTGTGTAACAAGGCTCTTCGTTACCTTAGCCTTAGACGACAGAACTTCATTAAACTGGACTAATTGGAACCCTGAGATTGTCAGAACCAAAGACGAGTTTGGTAATCCAGATATTACAAGTTTTCTACAATAATAATGATAATCATTTTGATTATCAATGTGGTGGAACAATGCCGCAAATAAGAGGAGTTCTCTCGGGAGACGTAGAAAATTAATTAGTAAAATTTTTAATTTTTGAAAATAATGAAGAAGGTACTTCATCGTGTTAAACATTATTTTCATATTTTATTCGCAATTTGAGGAATGTCTTCGTCACTGTCAGCATGTGCATTTAGTAAAATAATTACTAACAAATAAATAAATATTTTATCGCAGAGTTTCGAGCAATTTTAAATTTTTGCAGCCTTATAAAAATCAAACAAGAGGTACGTATCTTCATCGCAAACGATAGTAACGCGTTTATCTAAAAATTCGCAGATTTTTAATTATATTATTATTAAACCGTAACGTTGATATAAAGATTATTGTTACGAAGACAAAACAAGAGAAGGTCTCTTTCGATGGCCTTTCGAAATACTTTTTTAAATCAGGTTGATGTCAAACGATACAACGGAAGAGAAAACAAGGTCAAATAAACGAGGAGCAAAATAAAAACAAGAAACTAGAATACAGGTACAGGTTCGCTGTAAAAATCTAGATCTCATTGATACCGAGACAGAATGAGTTAGAAAAAATGGTTTCATCGAGTTAAATGCAAAGTTCCTACTCTATTTCGGTCGTAGATGTACTTGAACCATGAATTCTAATTAACACTGACGGCGGATGTAGTCATTTAACACATAACCATAAATCTGTCCTGTATGAAGTTGAAAACGTAACACTTTAGTCTCTTTAGAGGAGCTGTAATAATTATGTAATAATTCAAGGGAAAATTGTATGCATTGTATGCGGAGGATAACGTTGGTGTAAGTAGGGTTTTTTATTCGAGACAGGTAGGCTCCTTAGCTGTATCAACAGCTAACGCTTGTATAATTTAGGCAAATTCAGGGAATTTGGAAGATTTCGAAGTTGGAGACTGAGATACTAAAAATTATTTATTATAGAAATAATATGGAAAATTAGATATTAAATAATTTTGAGTTTGGAAATGTCGTAATGTGGAAATTTATGAATTTGTTAGTGTAAAAATGTGGAAATATTATAATTTGGACCTTAAGTAATACGGAAATTTAGAAGTGTAGAAATGTAGGAATTTGGAGATTAAGAGATTTGGAAAATTCAAGATTGTGGAAATGTAGAAATTTGGAAATTTAGGAATCGGAAAATGTAGAGATTTAAAAAATGCAGAAGTCTAGAAATTTTGGAATTTGAGAATTGAGAACTATGGAAACTTAAGAACTTAAAAATTTAGAAACGAAGCATTTGCAAAGTGTAAGAATTTGAAAATTTAGGTAAGTGTAAATCTACGAATGTAGATTATTTAGGAATTTACAAATTTGTAGAATTGTGATGCTTAGGAAATTTGGACATGGTGTATTTATAAATTTCATAAAAATCATAAAATACCGTCATTATACACGTGTATACAACCCCATCGATTTTCCATACAATATCATGTTCTTGCATTCCCAGGCTATAAAATAGAAAAAACCCAATCTCCGCCATGCATGTACAGTATAAAATATACTAAATACATTGAACATACACATATGAGCAGATATGCATTAATTTTGTCACATTATTTCCAAAAGGATAATTCGCAGTCAACAAATTTGTAACCGAAGTACACCAAACGTTTTCAGTGAACAACACTGACAATTCCCAGCAATTATTTGCTACCAGATGCATCTCCTATTCTTCTATTCCAGAACAATTTGCTCCAGAAACCCTCCACTCGTTCGCTAACCGCGCGAAACAATCGCGATTCAACACTTCTGTTCCAGGCCATCCTACAATTGATCCGCATCGATATCGGCACTTCACATTTCCGAAGTGTCGGCCATTAAGCCGGAATTCAAGTATTACGGGCAAACTTGAGGAAAAAACGAGGATCAACCAGGACGTTTACGAGCTGTAAAGAGATCCATTTCGTGGAGTGCATTCGAACGTCGACAAATACCTTGAAGCGGGATAAGGAACCTCAAGGAGGAGTAAACTCTTAAGCACTCGAAGCCTGGAAGGCTGGAAGCCTTGAAAACTTCTGCTTCTCGTTTTTTACCTCCGTTCGGTGATGCTTGACGGGTAGACTTTGACTAGGCAACATGTCTAACTAAATTACTGTCATCCACAGATGATCTTGTACCCTGAGCAACTACGATGAATAATCGTTCGATGCTGTGGGGACCTCGACCTTCGATGGAATTTTAAAACGTTATCGATGCTCGAATATGTCAACCTCGTTCCTTGTTATCGAATGTTCTCGAAAACTACGGAGTACTAAACTTTATATCTTTCATAAATAATAAAAGTTTGCGTTTACATGAATATAGTCATATGTAGTCATATTTACTTTACACATAATATTTTGGTACGTAGGTACGGGCAGATCTGGTTTCTTTAGAGGAAATATGATAACCGAGGTAGAAGGGGACGCTGACTTGTTGACTTTTAGGGATATTTGGGATGGAATAAGATTTCGGGCAGATGGAGATTTTTGGATTTGGTATTTGGGATTTGGAATTTAGGGGTTTTGTGATTTGATATTTGAGATTTGGGATGTGCAATTTGGAAATGTTGTGATTTGATAGTTGATATTTGGGATTTAGGGTTTGAAGATTCTGTGATTTGACATTTGAAGATTTTAGAATTTGTGGATGTATGGATATGAGAATCTAGATATTTGAGGACTTAGAAATTTGTACATCTATATATTCGGGAGTCTAGAACTTTAATAACTTAGGAATTTGTAGACCCAGGGATTTGGATATTTGACAATGTAGAAATGTGGAGATGCTGAAATATGGGGATATTGAGATATTGGAATCTAAGGATTTGGTAGACCAGGGTAATAGCCCAGTGGTCTGAAAATCTAGTAACATAGGAATCTATGAATCTCAGGTTTTGAGAACCCAGAAAATTGAAGATTCAGGAAATTGCTGACACTGGAATTTGAAGATGTAGGAATTTGGAGATCTTAGGATGTGGAAAATCAGGGATCCAGCAGTGTAGGAATTCAGAAACATAGAAACTTGTGTATCTAGGGAGTGCGATATCCAGAAATGTCGAAATCTAGAAATTTAAGAATATAAGAATTTGAAGATGTAGATATCATAAGCGTTACGACTTCCGAATCGAACAATCTTCTGATCTAAAAATATAGCAATTTCGAACTTTATAGATTGCAAGGATATAAATTCCTGATATAAAGCTTTATGATCGACATTAACGCACGTGTTTCTCAATTAATACAAGTAAAAATTACAGCATACTAAAAGCAAGTTTTCTATTAACATATCTACTTAATATAAGGCGAAAATAAAAAGTCGAGTACATTTACCTAGTAATAATAAATAATGAATGCACGAACCACTTCATCTAGTTAGATCCTACCCCCAACATTAAAATAGCAAAATTATACGCAAACGAAGGAATCGAAAGCAAACAAGGGAAACGCGAATCGCATGATTATTCATAATCGAGTTACTAGCTCCAAGTATTAAAAACGGGGCACAAACAGAGCGGCTTTTGATCATCCGGGCAGTATGTAAATCGTGCAGAACGGAAAAGGGCGAACGGATGTGAAGGGACGGTGAGGGAAGGGAGATCAAGTATGTATAACCAAGGGAAGTCCAGTTTCGTATCGGAACCGGTCGTTTTCGTCATGCAATTTCACATACATTCGTATCTCTCACACGTCCAGTGTAGAGTTCTCTGCTCGTCACTCTAATTAGCGGCTACGCGACGCGTCGAGTGCTATACCGCGTTACGTTTCGAGGGGTTTATTTAATCCGTCGTTTGCGAGCCAAATTGTCCCTTTATCCCGAACACATCGTGCAAATTTGATGAAATTATCCTCGCATGGCAACTTCGAAAATTCGACGTTTCTTTGGTCAGATAAACGTCACTCGAAAACGGGATTTGTCTCTTTTTAAAAATTGAGGACACGTAGACGAATTTTATTTCCCATAAAGGAATTATTATTGAATAATTACTTTCTAAATAAAGAAATAAATAAATACATATGTATATTTATAAATATAAGTATATACATTTATTTATAAATACAAATATATATACTTATTTATAAATATAAATATATATGTTTATTTATAAATTAATTATACAATTACGTATTATATATTAATGTCTAATTTATTAATTATTAAATAATTAATAATCATTTTTTTTTTCTCTAAAATTCTACTTTCCCATAACTAAAAGGAAACATTAATTAATAAATTATTTATGAATATATAAATCTATATTTATTTGTAAATTTTTTTACGGTTAATAAAGATAACACTAATGAATAATTACATACAATAAAAATATTAATCAGTAAATTATTTGTATAATCATATAAATAAATAACTTTCGATTAAAATCAAAACTATCAAAACTTTATTCAACTAAAAAAAAAATATTATTAATTTAATACAACCCAGTTTCAGTTTAAGATTGTGTATTTAAGCATTTCTGTACACGATATTATAAATATTAGTATAAATATCATTATAAATATTGCTTAATAGTATTGCAAGTATTACCAAACGGTATTAAAACAGCAATCTTATAAACCTCATATCGATAAAAGCAAGAGTTTAATGATAGGTCGAAATAACAGAAACCTTGTGATTTATTGCAACATAACTTCGCTGACATCGCAATCAGCATTAAATCCCTGCTGTGACACGCGATTTTTATTAACCTGTACTCTTCATCCACGGATTTACAACGAAGCTCGTCAAATGGCTATTTGTAACTACTTCGTTTTAACGACACATTCGTACCACTATAAAATTATCGATTTATGCATGTTCCAATGCCAAGATCGATGTCCCGCATCGAAACCGAGATCACGAGTTTGACCCGCGACAAGCTGTTGAAACTCGAACCTATCAACGGATATTAATCAGTATATCCACAGTGCAGATACATAATTGCCCGCAGAAATTAACTGCCATCCTTCATGGTTGACGGTATAATCATCGATTAATTGAATCGTGCTCTTTCGTCATCTTTGCGGCTCAATTATACCCCCATAATTGTCGGATCACTTTCGCAAGTTTCATTATCGATACATGCCTTAGTAATCGACGTTATAATTGAATTCTGTCAAATTTATGTTAAGACTGCAGACGAACTTCAACGTAAGTAGTGAACAGTTTCAAGAATTAATTGTAACAACTAGTTTTTAATTTTGTAAATTAGTTGAGTTTCCCGCCCTTGTATTGTTATACTGGGCGTTCCAAAAATTTTAGAACGCCGCAGGTGAAATTATGGCAACTAACAGTGAATATTTTGACAAGCAGTAAATACTTTCAACAATTTGTCACGTCTTTTTCTAAATAAATTTCAAGTTACATTAATAAATTTGGATTACTCATTCGCCCCAAATAATTAGCAAATGAAAACAATGGTTAGGTTATGTTTAAAATCATTAAATGTCATTAAAATTACATTAAGCAGTGTAAAATGGTAAGTCGAGGTATCGTTATGTACGTCAAAGTATCGCCTTCCCAAGTTCATAGATTGAATCATTACAAGGTTTATACCACAACTGTATTACCTCGTATTTTAGCAGAAACAATCGTATTTACCGCGTCGAATGAAATCGCGCAGAAATTGAACGAGAAATAATGAAACGAAGAAATTAAAAATCAGGAGCAGCTGTTTACATGATCGAACGTGCGGTCCTTTCGGAGTCGGGGTTCTTCGTGGATCTTCGTGAAATCCCGAACAAACGGCACTCAATCAGCGAACGCATTCACGGTATCGTGAGACACTGATCTCCGCACTTTTATGGGAATCCTTTTTTCACGCGTGACCTGCCACACGCGCACAAACACACACGCATTAATGACACGGCGGAAGGAAAGAGAAAGAAAACGCGCAGGCGCGATCGCTCACGACTAAAATCGCCGCGTTTCTCCCCCTACGGCCGTCCAAGCGTTTCGTGCTGTCACATTTTTCGAGTCGGCTCGACTCTCTCACGTGTGTACACCTCTCACGCGCTTTTAACCACTTTCCGTTCGGAATCGGAACGAACGATTCGACGATCGCGCACCACAGACGATAACGGCGACACTTTTTTCCCGAAATAAATCGAAAGTACGGCGATGAACGAAAATAAAGAGGAAATGAGACACGAACGAGCTCCGGCGTTCGCGCCGGACGAAGCAGAAGCCGGCTTATGGAGCTCGCTGGAGTCCCCTCGTGTACGGTCGCCGGCCTTTCGGCCGATCTCGGATCCCTTCGGCTTTGTTCGGATCCCTTCAGTCTTCGCTATACGGTTGATAATTTAGGGATTTTCATTACCCATCGTTGATACGCGCGATTTACTGCCCGCGAATAGAATATAAATAATATATAAATTGTATAAATATACAAATTTCCAATTTAAAACGGGATTGTTTGATTTTTAGAAAATTTAAATGCTACGAAGTTTGGAAATATAGAACTTTAATAATTTAGAAATTTGGAAATTTGGAAGCCTGAGACACTTGAGAACATGGGAATGTGAAAATTTGAAAACTTGAAAATTAGGAAAAATCTTGAAAATTCAGAAAAAAACTTGAAAATGTGAAAAACATGAAAACTCGAGAACATATAAACTCGTGCATTAAAAAATTACGAAGGAATAGAAAAAGAACTATGAAGCTCGTGTTCATTCAAATAAATCTAACGCATCATCGAGGATACCAAGGAAGCCAAAATACAGAAACTGGGTCTGCTCGTTTCTATCGCAAAATAGAATCGTTCGATTTTGCACGAACGTTAAGTGGTTCTTATCCCTCATGCTGGTGGTCCTCTCGAGATCACGTATCATTGATACGATACCCAAGAGAAAGCGGACGAGGGTGAGTGGTCCGGGAGCAATCGATAATTAATTAAAAGCCGATCGAACGGTAAACTGGTTACCAAAGTAATAAGGATTTAATTAACTATTAATTGACCGACCATGGGCGAATCAATTAGCAGTGTTTTATCGTGGCACGGGATAGCTGCGTTGGCTCCTATAGTCGACCATAAATTCACCAATATCCTGATATTGGTTCGCGACGAATTTTTCAACATTTCTCCGCCGTCTTTTTCTTCGAAAGGGAACACCGTGTTATTAATCTGCAGTCTGCAACGAACAACGGCGGGACGTGGATATATACGAGGCAGCCATGACAGGAGCCGGCGATGAGTAATGGTTCATTCGTCAATTATAAATACGATTGCCAGCTAGCCGCGTAGCAAAGTTTAGTATTAACAGTGCCGTGTACATTTATCTTCGCTGGTTTATTTTATACACAGAAGGCCGGCGTGATGCATCGGCACGGTTAATCTATCGTTGAAATTAATCCGCCGTTTATTATATTCGCTGCTGCTTATCGCGTCTCATGCACGATTCTACGATTATACGCAGTTCTGATTGAATTCGATTACACAGGGATGCCTTTCGCTGTTTCACGTCGGTTCGTTCGCGCGCGCTATTATTAACTCCTTTATGGCGAAATCGTGCTTTTCTTCTTGCGTGTCACGCGAACTTTGAATAAATTAGGGAAAGGATTGTCTGCTTGCGTGCGTGGCGAGAGACGCTCCGATGGATACGCCTTCGTTGCTTTCTAACACTGACGTAAACTGTGCCGGGGTAATCAAGAATACCTTCTTGCATATCTTGCGAATAATATATCCTCTTAGGTTCGTCGAACTTCCTTCGTTAACCGACGCGTAACATCATATTTTCTATTTTTCAAACTGGATAGTGACGGGACTCGCTCCTCAAAAAATCAACCATTACATCGACGCGCATAACAAATATATTCGCAAAGATAATTATATATATTTACACTTTTGTTCAAAAATAAAGAGTATATTATCGTTGATGTTCTAAAAAAAATCATCCATTACATTGATGCACATAACACATATACACGCAAAGATAATTATACATATTTACATTTTTGTTCAAAAATAAAGAGAAGATTTTCGTTGTTCTCAAAAAAAATCATCCACTACATAGATGTGCATAACAAATATATTCGCAAAGATAATTATATATATTTACACTTTTGTTAAAAAATAAAGAGAACATTTTCGTTGTTGTCGAATATCTTCTTATATGAATTGTTATTATATTTTCTTGTCACACGAAGTTTGTATTTCGCGATCACTGGAAGATTGTTTGAAGAATGCTTAACTCCGAATACAAGATACAGAAATAAATATTTGTTCTCTTGAGTCGCTCGTTATACTAGTTCCAAGAAGACTAACTTTTCTACTTGAGTAGATCTCTTGGCAAAAGTTCCTGGACCATGAATGTAAATCTTATTAGTAATTTATAGTAACGTCTCTGTTGACTAGTCTATGGTAGCCGGACTCTACATCTGGTGTATGCTGACTCTTGAATTCTGCTGCAGAAACACGATCTGTACATAGGTTCTATATATCTCGCGATACTTATGCTGTTGCAGATGTTGTAAAATTTTCCTGGTGTCGTAACATTAAGTTGCTGCGTACGAAATGGTAAATTCGTAGAAAATGTGAAACGGTAGACTCGTAAAAGGTCTGACATCATTTGGTCATGTAGAATTGTTGATAAATTGCGGTTACGTTACATGTATTAGCATGCAGTTCATGAACATTAAGTTCTTAAATGATAAACCAATGTTCTTTATAAAAATCGATTAGGAATGTGTTACAGCTGATGAATATGTAGCAACTCAACTAATTTATAATGAAGTACTATACTGTTCACATATGTACAATTTTTCGAAGCTATGTAAATGCAATAAATTGCCTACAAAACGAAGTAATGATAATTAGTTATATCGATCTTGATGTTAATTATGATAATCATGATGACTATGTTTGCAATGATGATTATGGTGGGTATGACGATTGGAACGATTATTATATAGTTTTGATGGTTGTGATAATTAAGATAGTTGTAATTGTTATGATAATTATGATATACTCATGACAGTTATGATAATTAAGGTGGTTACTATGGTTTCAATGGTTACAGTGATTATAACGGTCATGATAATTAGGATCGCCGTAATAGTTGTGGTGGTCGTGATTGATTGATATAGCTATTACAGCTATACAACACATGGTAGTTATGACAGTTATTATAGTTGTAATGTTATCATAGCTATGCTACACATGATGGTTATGGTAATTTTAATGGATATAATAGTTATGGTAATTATGATGCACTTAACGCAATTGTGATAATCACGTTGGTTACTATGATTATCAATAGTTACGATGATTATGTTGATTATGATGATTACAATGATAATCTTCGTGGTGCATATGATGATTACGATATCCGTGTTGGTCATGATGATGCTGATTAGTAAAGCAGCCTTGATAATGGCTATGCTGAATATGATAATCTTCTTGATCTTGACGATCATTTGAATGTCCTTGCCTATGATTACTATGAGTCCTCGTCAATGACTATGATAACCTCGATGTCAACAGCAATGTTCTTATCGACAACTGCGATAACTTGGAGGATGGCTATCATGATCTTGAAGACGTCTATCGCAACCTATACCTTGACTGTAACTAACTCGACAAGTACTATGATAAACCACGATGATTACAATGATCTCGATAATTATACTTCTGGATTCTTATACATGCAATTGCGAATCGTCTGATCAAATATTAACGCGACATTCGTTTCTTTCGATCCACAAAGTTTTCCGACCAATATGAATCATTATCAGAGTAGCATCCGGTGTCCGCTCCATGGGAAACGGTCGCGTCCACGCGTTTTCAGGCAGACCAGAGAAACCGAAACGCGAGATGGATCCAGTTCGCAGATTTATGGGAGTCCCGCATCGTGACATCGTCCAGAATTATTGCGACCCGAATCCACTAAACCGGACACGGGTGTTCGGTCGAGTCGCGCTACCGAAGAGCACTCGCTGATCTATTTATTCAATCATGCCGAAGGTAATCGAGGCATCGCGATAAGCGCCGCGTTGTCCTCGATAAAACACGAATATACCATGTTTCGGCTTCTTTTCAGCTTCATCCAGAACATGGCTACCAACGCTTTTCGCGATTTTTCCCGGCTGCTCGAGAAACTGGTTTCAACGGACCCGGCGAATAAGCTAACCTAACTCGTCCGAACGTAACTTTATACGCGTGAAATTCGTACACGGTCGAGTCGCTCTTATTCGTTCATTCTGCTGGCTCATTTTTATTTCTTTATCTCGCTGCTTCATTTTTATACGTTCGTTGTGTTCACCGTTCCCACTGTTACGTCGAGTTACGCTCTTGCCGTGGAACGTACTTTAACCCTTTGCTCTTGAGCGGCGACTCTCACTCGCCATTTGTTTTAACCCCTTAACTGTTAAATTTTTATTTCAACTTTGCCGCATGGGCTGTGTATTTCTGTATCAAATACCTTTATAAGTTAGACAAATCATTTTTAAAAACAGAATGTATTTAACGAGTACAGGTTTTATTTAATATAACGCTATTGCAAGTGATAAAAGAAGAATATATGTAAAAAAAAATATATATATATATTAAATGAATTAATGCAACAATTTTTAATAAATAATTTTTAACTACATTTGTAGAATTATGCGCGTGATGTTTGAACATAGTGAAACAGACAATATTGACAATTAAAAGTAAAGAATATAATAATTACAAAAAAATTGATCACACTTTTTAACCAGCAAGTTAAGATTGCCATTTACAGTGGCTATTTGATGGTAGTAAAAATGCTTTCGAGTACAAAGGGTTAAAACGACGAGGAGTATATGTTCGCGGAAGCGTTTGGTTCAAGCAACATTGTAAACATTTTTCAGCGATATTTTCATCGTGTTTGATTGATGGTCGATATAATTGATATTGTGACACAGGTGAGTGTTACAAATTTTCAATAGATAAATGAATATGTTACAATTGATCTCAATAAATGAATAAATATATTACTGGCAATAAATAAGTAAATCTATTACTGTCAACGAATAAGCAAATATATTACCTTCAACAAATAACTAAATATGTTGATGTGAACAAATAGGTAAATGTATTGCCGTCAACAAATGAGTAAATATATTACTGTTGCAATGTCGAAATTACAGCCTCTTTCCCAACATCAGCCACGAGGATGGGACTGACACAACGAATAAGTAAATATATTACCTTCAACAAATAACCAAATATGTTACTGTCAACAAATAGGTGAATGTATTACCGTCAACAAATGTGTAAATACATTACTGTCAATGAATGAGTAAATGTATTACGATTTACTTCTCAAAAATCTCGT
Organism: Coelioxys conoideus; assembly: GCA_947623535.1. Lineage (NCBI taxonomy): Eukaryota > Metazoa > Arthropoda > Insecta > Hymenoptera > Megachilidae > Coelioxys > Coelioxys conoideus. The sequence goes on along the minus strand of OX392457.1, from coordinate 11,571,800 downwards.
AATTGTAGATACGGGAAGTTCTTAAGAGATTCTAAGGCATGGAAATTGTGTTAAATAATTCATGCACAAGTTAATCACTGTACAGGGTGTCCAAATCGGTACGAGTGCAAAGGGTTAACGGCGTAACGAGGGAAACTTTGTCAAGGCTTTGTGCTTCAACACCGACGCGTCTCCTGTTCAATAATTGGTCACATGAACATAATGTAAATTTAACAGCGGCGTGGCTCTGTATAGAGTACAATGCCGACATATAACTCATGTTTAATGCAAGAGTCAGAGGCGTCAGCATGCGATATTACAATACCGGTCGAGGCCGATTCCGTGATTTCCGACGTTGTTTTGGAACGATCGTTCAACGCCGTCACATTCTGTCTCCAAATCGAATCTCGCTGAGTGCCGAAACATCGTCGATAACAATTTCGTCGGAATCTCGTCCGATATTGTCGGTTAGAACGCTTAATCTTCCGTTCCGTCGAAAACTCGCTTTTGATGAGAACTGTAGCAACGGAACGTAAAAAAAAGTGATCACCGATTCTTCCGCGGATAATCAATCTCGATGTCGATAGTGACGTAAGTAGCTTCGAAGTTTCATCTTTCATCGTTGGATAGGAATCGTACTGATTTTCGATGAGTAGCTGTCAGAATGGCTTTCACATCCAATTAGGAAGATTGATTAATGCGTTCCTGGGGCGTAGCTATTTTTGGACGAATGACGGTTGTCATACATGTTTGTAAAGAATATCTGGGAAAGCGACTATGTCGTTTCGGACAGATGACGAGTGTCATTTAGTTTTAGTGATAATCTAGCGAGCTTATAATATTGTACGAAGGAAATACACACATCCTCGATTTGAGGATTTAGAGACTTGGGAATCTGAAGAATTGGATATTTTAGGAAATGATAATCGACTTGGAAAGTTTCTAATTCGAATATTTCTCAATTTGGGATTGTTCCAATTTTTACACCCCCATACTGGTAGATTCCTAGTTCGCTACATCTCTTGATCTCTAGATCCCTAGTTTGCTACATCCCCAGATCTTCAGATCCTAAGATCTCTACATCCCCAGATCTTTACAGCCTTATATTTTTAGATCTCTAAATTGTTATATCCATAGATTACAATATCTTTAGATTCCTACATTCTTAGACCTCTACATTCCCAGATATCCACATCCTTCGATCTCTACACCCTTAGATCTCCACATTCTGAAGTCTCAAAATCCTTAGATCTCGATATTATTTAGATACTCACATCCTTAGATCTTCACATTCTTAGATTTAGAAATATTTAGACACTCGTATACTTAGATTGCCATATCCTAATATCTCTACATCCATATATTCCTCTACGTGCCGAGACCTCTACAGCTCTATACCATCACATCCCTAGACCTTCGCACCTTTAGAACCCCATATTCCTATATACCTGTATTCCTATGTTCTAACATTGCCAGATCTCTGTATCAATAAATTCTATAATTCTTAGATAATTCCAACATTTCTAAATTTCCATATCTCTAGTTCTCATGATACTTAGATCCTAATATCTGTGGATCCTTCCATATTTGCAGTTCCGCATCTTTACGCCATTAGATTCCTGGATTTGTAGAGTCTTGTAATAAAGACCAACATGTAAAATGGACAATCTATATTACCGTTCGTATGGTATATTTTCTCTAGCGAACTCATCTCAGCTTCGAATCCTATATTTTCTATTTGGTTTTCAGTGGAGGATACGGAAACCGTGTCCGAAAGCATCGGCGATTCGACATTCACCGAATTGACGACAGGAAGACAGCTCCACCCTAACTCTTCCTGGCAATCGAGTTAAAAATACGACCGGAAGTGAACACTTACGGCCTATTATCCTCCCCCAAGTTCAGTCACGCGTGAGATTCCCCCCGTGACGGCGTCCAAATATACCTGGCGGCACCGTCTTTCAAGTTCAACGCACCCTCTCGCGTCGCGACGTCAATGCCTTCCCACGTTCCCGGGCAAATACTTCCAGGGTGTAATAAACTCCGTTCCGATCCGCGCCGCTGATAACCAGATAAGTGGCATTCCGATACGGCTACGACATGCTAGGAAGCGGCTTCGAACTATACGATTCGAATTAGCGAAAGGCGTGAAAGGAGTGACGTTTAAACCCCGCAATTAGGGGTTGATTATTAGCCGGGAGCTGCTTATCTCAATCGTACTAACTATTCCCCGTGACGACTGTCATCGAGTCCCGGCGATTTCATGCGTTTGATCACCGATAAGCGGCGTGTTTGTTGACGCTCAGACATGAAACAGCTTTCACCTTTTTAGCGCATGTAACAGCAAGCGAGCTTAAGGCGACCGTTTTTATGGAACGAAATCGAAAATGATAGGTCGATATAGTATAGGGAGTTAGGGAGGTAAGGTCTTGGATACACGGGGATTTGAGGATTTGATGACCTAGGTACTTAGGGATCTAGATAGTCGAGGGTCTAGGGATTCGAGGATCGAGAGAGTGGGGGATCAAGATATTTGGGGATCTAGAAATTTGGAGGTGTAAGAATTTATGGATCCACAGATTTTGAGATCTGGATATTTGGAGATGTACGAAATTGAGAAACTAGGAATTTAGGGATCTGGGGATTTGAAGGTGGAGAAATTTGGATATTTAGAAAAGTAGGAATTTCAGGAATTCGAAATTTGGGAATTTGGCGATATTTCGAGATTCGGAAATTTTGAAAGTTGGATGTATAGATATCCAGCCAGAAAAATTGAAAGTCTCAAAGTTTCTTCTATTAAATGTTGAGAATCGCTGATAGGTCATATTGTAAGAGGTACATTGGGAAGTTATAAAAAACGTTTGTACAAGAAATAAAGTTTGTCGATACTTGCCTCTCGGATCGAGAGTGTGTAACGATCGGGTCCGATGATAAAACGATTCGTTAGAGAATGGTATCCAACGTATACAGGGACTGGTTCAATATGCCACGGTAGCCATAGATCACACGGATAAATACATTTGTGTCTTAATGCCTGGACAAGCGAGGCCGTCGCGTACCTTTCACCTCCCCCATGATATACACGCATAACCGTGCATTACCAATAGCGAACAGTACTATGCTGCCTAGAAATTTGCTTGGTAATTAACCAATTAGCGGAACATTGCTAATTGACTGATTAAGTACCCACTCGTCGGGAACTAGATTGATACTGATGCGGTTGCTGCCCACGTGCATTAACATCGCCGGAAACTTGTCGTTACCCGATGCTTTCCACGTTCAAATTCTGCTACCGTCTGTTTCGAAAATCGCCACGAGCGATTATACCCCTTTGAAATTGTTATTCCGACATTTACAGTGAATAGGTTACATTGGACCGGAAATGGGTGGCCTGCTTCCATCAATTTATTTCAAAAGTTCATTTAATAAGATTGCAAACATACGAACATCAAAATCTTAAATTCAATGATTCAGGAATTTGAATGTAAAAGGAACGAGTAATATAATAATAGAAACTAAGAAATTTTCATATTCCACACATCTAGTAGAGATAGCTACTGTTTTAGACTACACTATATTAACACTTTGAGTGCCACCCTAAAACAGTTTCAATTTCTTTTAGGAAGTAATTTTATTTTCGATCAATTTTATAAATAATTTTCATAATATTCTGGTTTATTCGATAGGCTTTAATATATTCACAAAAATTTTTTATACTTTGTTATGTTAAATGTTTCAACCAAAATTAGCGATAGATTTATGTACGTCAGTCGTATGTGGGTGACACGGCACTCAAAATGTTAAATAACCCATTCGCTCCATTATGTATATAATATATATTTTTGTACATAGTCTTCTTTTATTACTTGCAATAGCCTTATATTAAATATAACATGTATTCGTCAAACACTTGTATTATAGTTATCAAAATGATTTTTTGTTTCGATGTTGTCGGACTTAAACAAATATGTGACATTTCACACCGGATGCGGAAAAATGGAAATAAACATTTGCCAGTTAATGGGTTAAGTATATCGTCAATATCAACCCACTGTTTCTAAACATCATAAATAATCGATATCCGTGTATTGCAGAACTGAAATTCCGCTGAAAAATGTCCACATTCCATTTAAACACGCGAAAATGACAGAGATATAACGTGATATTTCAACCTAATCTCGAGCAGAATCGTAACGGAGGTCGGGTCGCCATTTCCAATATAAAAGGTGGTCGAATAAAAATGGTAAATCGATCATGGTCCAGCTATTTTCCTATCATTTTCGCGACCGGTCTCATTTCGCGCGGTTCCGATCGGCACCGGTGATCCGTGCAATAAAAATCGATTTTCCCCGAACAAAATTCCGGAACACCCAAACGTTCGAGTGTCGCGAATTCGCAAAGGCGCGCACAAACCGGAATAATTCAAAAGATAATCCGATCGGTGGGGGCCGATTATAATTTGAAAGATGGTGTTTGAGTTTCCCAGCTGGCCCGGATACGCCTATGCATTCATTCATTTCCTCTCGAATGTGAATACATTCGCACACGTGCGCGCACCTACCCGCGGAGCACGTGTGCCAGGATGTGTGCCGCGTATACGTATTTGGATAGAATTGCTGTCGGCTATATTCCCTGATTGGAGCCGACCAAGCTTCCTCTCCTGCTTTACATAGCTAACTATGGAGGCGAATTCCACAGCCGAGACAACTGTGATCGCTTGGTTCAGCTTAATTTCCAGCTTGAACCGGGTTAACTCACGATTCCGTTGCTCGTGGATTTTTAGCACTTTCCAAACCACCTTCGACTCTGACTAGCGCGAAAACCCCATAACGGTTTTAAAAGTCAACCGAAAATTTATTCTATTATGACTTGAGCATGGGAACCTGGCGGTAGGATTATGTTCTGATTAGTTAGGCTAGTTAGAGTAGTCGACATTAGCGTCGAGTGGCCAGTTCAATCAAATTAAGTTACGATTACGTTGAGATACTTAAGTTAATCTGTTATTAGACTGGATTTAGATAGGCCAGGTTGATTCATTTACGGCAGTTAAGGTACATTAGGTTAATGAAGTAGAGTTGTATTAGGTTAGGATGATTGAGTTTAGTTACTTAGTCTGGTTATGTAGATTTGGTTGGTTTAGATAGGTTAAATTAGGCTGTCTGATTGTGCCAGGTTTGGCTTCGTTATTTATGTTAACTTTAGTCAATTAGCTTATACATTAATTTAGCTCATATATTTATTCTGTTTATATGTTGAATAATTTATTTAGATTAGGCAGGTTGTTAATTTGGTCAGACAAATTAGGTAAATTAGGCAAAGATATATTACTCTGGATTGTGTTTAGTTTCGGTAGATTATGTCATATTTGTCTCGTTCAGTTACGTTCAATAGCCAGCATAATCAATTTAGTTAGAATAGATTAATCAAGCAAGCTTATATTAGCTTAGGACGAATAAGTTTGGTTACGCAGTTTACACCAGTTATACAAAGTTTCGTTTGGTTAATTAAGTTAAATTAGTTTGAATTTACGTAATTAGGTTCAGTTTAAATGCGTTAAATAATTCATTTCCTTACATTAGTCAGTCTACTAATTTAGTCAGATGAGTCCAACTAAATTACGTTAATCGATCAAACTTATGTAAGATTAGGTTAGTTAGGTTGGCTGATAGCGATTAGGTTAAATTAAACGAGTTTTCATTAACACATACTTACATTATTCAATCATGTAAGAGTATAATGTACGCTATTAACTGCATTATGTTCTAGATTAGGTTCGACTCGATCATATTATGTTAGAGAAGAAGGTTTCAGGTGTATCTTGTGCATTTTGCATAAATTACACTTCTGTTAGTTTCTTTGAAACATTTCTCGCTAGCCATTGAAAGGGAAGCTTTGATTCAAAAGCTAGCTACAGAAGCATTTTACGTGTCTCTCGATTGTAACGACGTCCATCTTTGGAACGTGGCGTTGTTTCACAGAAGCAGAGAGAGCTCTTTCGATGATATTTTAACCTCGCTGAAAATGGAGGCACTGACCTCGCCAAAGAGAATCCGCGAGCTTGATTCTTCGTAAAAATACAGGTTTGTTTTTAAAGCAAACTCTGACAGGTCGAGCGTTGGGCAAACAGCAACACCATTAGACGCATCCTTCTACGGATTTAATTTTGTGTTTAGCGGAAAAGTCGTTCTTTGTTCGATGTTCGATTTAAAACGACCAATGACGAGGAACACGCTAACTAACCACGGAAGAAAGTATACTAAGTATCTTCTTTCGACAAGCTTTCATTCGATTGTCGTTCTTTGCTGCTGTTGTTCGATATTAGGGTGCAACAGCGCCATTTTGTTACGATCTTATGGACGGAAAAATTTCAATTTTGAGATTTGCGTTAATTGCGGAACTATATTTTCAGATTTTTAAATTTTGAAATTTGCAGGAACATGTATTTGGATATTTCAGAGTTTGAGAAACAGAGAACTTCAAAATTTGGACCTTTGGACTTTGGGAATTTCGGGAATTGGGAACTTAGGGAATAAAGACTTTAAACATTTGGGAATTCAGAAATTTATGGATTTTGAATTTTGGGAATTATAGAATCGGACATTCAAGAATTTGAGAAGTTGGAAATTTTTAAATCAGAAAGTTAGAATTTCGGGAATTAGAAGTTTGGGTACCTAAGAACCTGAGAATTCAGAAATTTGTAAATTTTGGAATATAAGAATTTAGAATTTCGAGAATTTAAGAATTTAAAGTTTGTAAATTTGGAAGTCTCGAAATTTCAAAAGTCGAAAATTTATGATCTTAGAAGATTCAGACCTGAAAACTCGAGACGATGGAGATCTGAAAACTTGCACTATTACAAATTTAACGCTTTGCCTTATAATATCGCCTCCTACGCGTGACGCACATAATTGTTGAGGCGTGACAAACTTGGCTGATATTTTCACCGTGATTGTATTCCGAGCTCAATCTTAATTACACTTCGTCCATCAATTATCGTGGTGTTCAAAATACTCCTAATATTTGAACATTCTTTGTCCGCCTTAGTGTTACAACGATAATTAAATCGCCCTATCTGACGCACTTTCCGATAAAAGCATAAGCCAAGGGGTTAAGAGCAAAATAATTAGTGACACAAGTTCAAAAATTACCGGATCTCAAATACGAATTATGTCGCTATAAAACAAGAAACCGCGGTGCATCGCTAAATAATTTGCAAAAGCTCTCGTCTGGAGGTTTTATCATACTCTCACCATTTCAGCATGCAAAGTGCAAACACGTCTAAAATACAACCGAGCTTGCAGTGCACCGGCACGGCAATACACTGCACAATTCTATTATTTAATCTCCAAATTACTCGTGGGTGTTGCATAATACCAGTTCCTCGTTCAAATTTCCAAATATTTGCTGTTCGTTTCGTTTACACCCTTTACATAAATCACCCTCCTGTATCTGTGCTCATAAAATCATAAATTCCACGACGAAAGTTACACACTCGTGTAACATATTCCAGCACTCCACCCCGTTTTTCAATCTCGAATATCTATTTACACACAGTTTGACTTGTTTCGTCCCGAGTCAACGTTTCTCAACTCGCGTGTATCTTTTATCAGATTACATCGAGCGTATGAGAAAATTATTTTAATGAAACTGCGCGAACAAATTTCCCGTCGCGCCACCAATGAATCGGATTAGTATAACGTTACAGGTGTCGCGTGTAATTATCGGGGCGGCCGATAATTAAGGAACGGGGCAACGAGGAACGCGAAATTTAAAAGTGAAATTGTGTTTCGCTCATGAATCATGCATTCGCGGCCCAAGTCCCCTGATTGTGGACGAACTTTGATCTTCACGGTATACCGTATCGGTCAAATCATCGTAAAATGATCGTTAATTCGATGCACTTTTAATTGCTCGCGAGACTTGCTTTTTCCTACACGACTTTCTCGTTTAACTTTCGATCATGGCCTCCTTGTTCCTCGAATCATGCTTTATCCAGCTTAAATTAATCCAAACAACGAGTCGGGTTCATTCGCCTAGATTTCTTCGGTCGGTTTTATGTCTTATAGAGAGTGTCGAAGATGCGGAGTCAATTTTTAACTCCTTGCACTCGAAGGTATTTTTACTGGTTGCAGATAGCAACTTTAAAACATTTTGATTACAAAATTTATTGAATTCTTTCGAAGTAATTATCTCTCTATTATTAATTGCCACTATTAGCTGTTTCATTATGTTTATAGTTCACGCGGTGCAACACTACCTATTTAGATGAAAAATATTTATTACAAATTGAAGTATTAAACAAAATGGTGAGTGCGTCACTATTCGAGTACAAATAGGTGACAAATTCGGTTACTAATCTTGATAATATTTTAATTACATATAAACATAAATATTACGAAAATGGTAGATATATGTTACTTCTAATAATAATAAAATCTTGTTTACATACATATATTCTATAAAATATGATCACTATTATGATCACAGAATGTTTTTACAATATGTAAAAAAAAAATGTTGTATACTCGCATTTATAAACTACTTCCACTTATTTAACATATTCATGTTTCTCTTTATTAAGACCATGTATAATAAAAATTTACCAATGAATAAAAAAGGCCACGCAATGACTATCACAACTACATTTCTTCCTCAAAGATTAGTTTAATTAACTTAAGTTAAGGAGTTTAATTAACTTCTCGCTAAACACACATATCGCGAACGACCGAGAGTTTTTGCAATTTCAATTACGGGACCTCGAATAAGAGCATCGTTTTTTCATCGTGATTTTCGTTTCAATTAAAATGAAAACTCGGAGACATATTCATCGGCAATGGAAAATTTGCATGAACTCTGACGGAGGAAAAGCGAGTGGCCGCGTCAGGTCGAGTTAAGGAAGGATCGCGATTTCGAGTGATCCTCGTTTCGACATGAAACCTTTTCAACAAAGAACGAGGTTTCGTGGGATTTCGTTAGCCAGTGGCACAGAGACTAGCAGAGCCACTCGAATTATATTAAGATGGATTCCGCCGGTCGACAGGCTCGACGTTATTTTAAGCATCGTTGAAAAGAAGTTATTACCTCCTTCGTCGAACTCGTTAACTTTCGGGTTAAGCGTTCATCCGACCTTTCCACGCGATTTTATTCAGTTCGATGCTCTATCACCACGATTATAACGCGTTCGAATTTTTTCTCTAATTTCTTAATCACACCAATTCTCCGACACCGAATTTACTGGGGCATATTATTTCAAAGCAATTTATATTATTACACACAATTTCAAATTTATATTATTACATGCAATTTCAAATTAATTTATATTATTACATGAAATTTCAAATTAATTTATACTATTACATGTAATTTCAAATCAATTTATATGATTACGATTAATTTCAAATCAATTTATATGATTACGATTAATTTAAAATTAATAATAAAAAAAGAGACATGACACAATTTTGATTAATTGTTCTATCAGTTCATTATCTGGATAGAAACTGATAAACACGTTAATTTTCGTATGGAAATTGATAAGCCCGTTAATAACATAATTTGAAATAAGAAACATGTGAATCAATAATTTAACTGGTATTAATACGGATATGATAAAATTTTTGTAACAATGGAGTAATGTATGGATTTTTGTAATAATGTATAAAGTGTTTCAGTTAAGTTGAGCATGTAAATTATTGGTGTAAATAATTTATTCTAAAAAGATTGATGATTAATAATAAAAATAAAGAGAGGTATTTTTATTGTCATCTATTCTCAAAACACTGCTTCAATGTTCACCTTTCTCACTCCTAAAGAAGAAAAAAAGTACAATTACATTAAAACAAACGGAGTAATATTGCAGAGTGAAATTAAGTAAAACTACATTAAAATTATGTACATATCTCAAGAATATTTCCAACAGTAGTTCTAAAAGTCACCTGAAATTTCTTTAATCGTGGTTACGCGTACCACGAGGGCGACAATAAATCTGCTATATAAACGATATTAATTTATGTAACGGGCTAATAAATAGAGCCCGAGTACCACCATAACGCGGCCCTTTGTTTCGCCAAACAATTAATCACGGTTTCACGCGAGTATCCCCCGGTTTTCCATGCCGGGGCACACATACCCCACTATATAACCATGAAAATCCCGAAACAACCCCGGAGGTGTCGATAATCACCCGACTTGTAGCGCTGACGAAGCTAATAACGTATTTTCGAGCCGTTATTGCAGGCGGAACGCGGGAACGAAGGTGATTCGGTGTACCGTGAAAGGGGAAACGGGACCCTATCATGGTATTTCGACGTCGTTAGGTAATATGGTGGTCGGAAAAGTTCCTTCGTTGTGAAACGAAAAATCGCCTCTACCGCGGTACACGCTTTTTCCACGGCGTCTTTTCCGCCGTTCGAACGGGGCTTTGGCCAGTTTCACCCCCGCAGGGTACAAAGTCGTTTCGACAAATGGAACGTCCGCGCGATACAGAAAATTGTACCGGCAATAATAAAGCGATACGACACAGAACAGGGTGTACGAGGGGTGGTTCGGGGGATGAATGAACCGCACGAGCCACCTGCCGCTCTTTCTCTTTCTCTATTTCTCTTGATACCACCGATAACTTCGAATATTACATCCACTTGTTTATCCTTCGAGATGTGCCGTTTAATCTGATCGTGTTTTTATGGGGACACACTCGAGAATTATCGTCTCCCACCGTTTTGTTTCACCCCCGGACGGTGACTGCCGGAAAATATTTTTCTTCCATGGACGCTTCGCTTGGACTTACATTCTTTCAATTTTACTGTTTCTCGAGATTCTGAAGATCGTGTCTTCGCGGAAAATGCGATGCAGGTTTGAAACGATTATTTTGGGTTCTGAAGCCAGTGATTTAATAGGGAATCAATGATTTGTTCAGTGGGGATGAAGAAGTATGATACGATACTTGGAAATTGTAAGTCTAAGGAAACGTGAAGATAGTATTAAACATTGTAAGTACGAGAAAATATTGTAATACATAAATATATTATTGTTGTCTATATTATTATAGATATATTATTGTAATATTTATATAATGAGCATTGTTAGAATTAAAAAAGACTTTACAATATTTATAATATTATAATATTATAATTATAATATCATATGTCTTATTTATATAGAATTTTTTGTTTTCAAATTACGTATCAAATTAATTTTTCATATGTCAAAATGCAATATTAAAAATGAACAATATTGATAAAGACACATGTTTCATAATTTGTCACTCTTGCAATCCCTAGTACTATTTGTAGCATTGTATGGTTATTAATGAAAATTATCAATATCACTCTATTTCTAAGAAACATTAAACAATTATAATTCTTAAACAATGCATGTAAGAGTCATATTTCTACAACACCTCCTATGTATTTAATAACTTGATTAATTATACAATCTCTCGAAAAGAGATCCAAATATAATCCAAATGTACAACTAATTAATTTAGTAAAGTGACTCGATTAAATAGTAAATAAATGTAGTCCAGAAATAATAAATAAATCAGGTGTATAATTAGATAAAATTAGTATTGGTTGATCAAAAATTTAATAAAAATTGCAAATACCTTTCGAATCGATTCGAAGACGACATTATGTCAACTCCAAAAATATTTTCAGTAAGATTATTTAATTACTCGGATACATCAATGTTTAAAATGTACGAAGCAGAATATGTAGAATTTATATTTTAGAATTTTACGTGGAATTGTACATTCTAGGCTGTTGATAAATTCGCGGCTTGGTAAAATGAGCAATTCAAACTTTCCACTCCCGGGTGCTATTAAATGAAAATTCAAGATGCAGGGAGTAGCTCAACTATGTAGCGCGCTAAGTACAACGACAAAACCGTGAATTATTCTAGCGGAAGTTCTCGTAAGAGCTGATATCTCTCACATTGTCTGTTAGAGCAGGCCGGCCAATTAACATGTACAGAGACTCAGAAACAGAACTTCGTCTTTTCGACCATTTGACGAGACTCTGAAGACGATATAACTATTTCATTCCCTCTATTATACAATTACTTACAGTTTGTGAACACTTACGAATCACTTGTGCACAGCGATTGCAAACTTTTTTGTACGCAGTATAAATACTAGTTATACTTACTTATCGATAATATCGACACTGAATTACATTTAGATGTATGCCTATTGATCGATTATATCGACATCGAATTAAATTTAGATGTATATCTATTGATCGATAATATCGACATCGAATTACATCCAGATGTATATCCATTGATCGATAATATCGATATTGAATTACATCTACTTGTATATCTATTTATAGATAATATCGATATCGAATTACATCTATATGTGTATCGATTTATGGACAATATCGATCTCAAGTTATATCTATTTATAATAATGATGCTCAATTAAATATATCTTTCGATAATATTGATACATAGTTATATATACTTACTGATAAAACCAATATCAAGTTATATATGCTTACCAGCAATACTGATAACGTGCCAGATTATTATGAAACCAACAAAAAATTAATTCATACAAAATTATATCGATGCAAGTTAAAAAATTGATGCAGAACTTTATTTTATAAATCACTGATAGAACTTTTATATTCAATAATTTGTATCATAAAATGAATTTTTATTATTTCCATTATGTCTCTTATTTCTAAATCAACGAAAAAGATTCTCCAAATTATCGTCACGTTTATCAACAGATTTTCCTACAAGTATACCGTAAATTTAGCAACACCAACTTTCTTAAAAGCAAAATCGAACACGAAATCAAATTATTCTTTCGTATCGACTGATATTTACATGGAACCGCTACTCGTTCACTAGTGCCACAATTTTTGAAGCACTCTGTATCATCGAAACGTCGAAAATGGTCACGAACGTACGATGTCCCGAAAAGGACGAGCTCAATTACAACGCGAACGTACGATTAATTTTCGAGTGTCCACATCCAGAGCACCTCACCGGAAGTGTACTCGACGGCGAAATAGCGAGACAATGTTATCGTCGCGAGAACGAATCGAAGCGTTTATCGACGGTTCAGGCCGCTTATCGCTTTCGACGCAATCAAAATATTTGTATTCATATCGGGTAGCGCGGTCCTAGGGTAAAGTGGCTTTCTGTGTAAGTAAAAGGAGGGTAAAGTACTCACGTTAGCGGTGTCGTCGAGTTTCCGCTTCCACGCATCGCTACGTTCGATTAGGGCGTTCCACTGCTCCGAAAGTTTGTTCACTTCACGGCGAATACTGCGCGTTAACTCCCGTGCTTGCTCCTCTGCGCTCCTGTACCCTCTCGAATCGCCGTCCAACTCTCTTCCTGCTGAAGATTAACGTGAACACGATATCATTCGATTCCGAACATAAACGAGAATCGACGCGAAACGGACATTTTCGATCCAAACGAGACGCGAAACAAACCGGAAGACTATTCCAACCCTTTGCGGTCGAAAGTTGCGCTCACTGATTGTTGTGGCGCATTCATAAAATTATGAAGCTATCGGATTTATTTTCAACCATTAACGAGAACAATGACTAGGTTGACGGAATTTTAACAGACTTTATTACTAGAACGAGAAAAACTGCATAATTAATTGGATTAATTTAACTCTTTTATTGGATTTTGCGGAAATTTTCAGTAATAACAGATAGTATATGAACATACATGTATATGAAGTATATGGACATATATGGACATGAAGTACATGAAAAGATATGTATATGAAGTATGTGAACAGATATGTATAAGAAGCATATAGACAGATATGTACATGAAGTATGTGAAAAGTTATGTATATGAAGTATGTGAACATATATGTATATGAAATACATGGACAGATATGTATATGAAGTATGTGAAAAGATATGTATATGATGTATATGAACAGAACGATACAAAAAGGTATTGAAGTGAAAATTATGAAAAATAATGTGGTTCGCAATATACGAATACATATGTGCATATAATGTATAAACATGTATACATTTACACATTAATTTTTCAAAGACTTACAGTGTATTATAACACTTATGTCGTTTCATCGTTCCTTCATTTATTTTGCAACTTTATTTTTAATTTCTAAATAAACACTGGATTTCAGGCTTCTCTGCATTCACCACATTGTATATTTATTTACAAATTTACATCAAGCTTATAGCACAGAAGCATACAAAGCATATTTTCTTGTTTGAAAATATCTTCCGTACGAAGCATCAGTTGAACCATTAAACAAGTTTCTGATAAAGCTGGTCTGCTAACAATACTAAGGACCTCAGAATCTCGTGGAGTTCATGTTAAACCCTTTTCGTTATTGCAGTATCGAAACTCTGCAACCAAACACAGAATTGTAATATCAATTCTGTCGAGATACTGGGTTCGATACCGGTAGCTTTGAAGTTGCAGGATACCATTACTAATGATTGGTTAGAGTCGTAGGATGCCATATCAATGATCCCCCCCGAAGCTATGTATTAGTTCACCTGACTTTACCACGCTGGGCCACGAGATTATGGCACTGCCAACTTTGTACTCTGCCAGTTTCGAAATCACGCAGTTTGTTTTCGCTATTATTGCGCAAAATGGCCAGTTTTCAAGTTCCGCCGATGTATATGTAATACCGACAGTTGTACTTTGTTCAACTTATTGTTACCCTAATTTTGCTGAGTCTTGCTGGATCTTATTATATTTCACGAACTTTTGCCGGAGTTTGTTAAATCTCGCTGTATTTTGCCAAATCTTACTAAATTTGATTGAATCTTGTTAAATTTTGCTCAATCTGGCTACACTTTATTAGATTTTCCTCAGCTTTGTTAAACCTTGATCAACCTTGTTAATTTTTAGTAGATTTCGTCAAATGTTGTTGGATGTCGCTAAACCTTGTTAAATTGTGTTTTATCTTGCTAAATCTTAACTAAATCGCGTTTACTTTTGGTAAATCTTACAAAACCTTGTTAAATCTTGCTAAACCTTGCTAAATCTTGCTAAATTTAGCACCCTCTTGCTATATCTTGCTAGATTATACTGAATCTTATTAAATCTTATCAAACCTTGTTAAATTCAAATAGATTTTGTTAAATCTCGCTAGTTGTTACTAAACGTTGTTAAATTCTGTCAAATATTCCTAAATCTTGCTAAGTCTTGCTTCATCTTGATAAAGCTCATGAATTCTTATTAAATCTTGCCAAATCTCACAAAGTCTGCTTCAGTTATATTAAATCTTATTAATTCCTATTAAATCTTGCCAAATCTCGCTAAATCTCGTTCAATTTTGCTAAACCATGCTAAATCTCGCCAAATCTTGTTACATCTTCCCAGATCTTGTTAAACCGAACTGTATCCAGCTAAATCTTCTGAAGTTTCACAAAATCTTGCTAAGTCTCGCTAACAACGTATTACAATGCCAAAATCGATAACCTGCCCTCTTTCCCACATAACTTCCACATCTTCGTCAATCAAATAACGTCATTGTAACGTCATCACATGAAAATGTCCGATTAGATATTTTGTATTTGAAACATTTACCAAATTGCGTATTCGCGAGTGCAATACACAGAAGACAACGTGAACTATTATCCTAATCAAATTAAACTAACACGTGTGTAACATGTGTGTGATTCCGTGAAAATAAAAATTTCTAATTTGAAGTAATTTCTGTTACCGGTAGAAAATCTGACGAATTATAGAAATATGTGGTGTTACAGAGTCACGATATGCACGATGTTCCATCGCAGGGAATTAATTCACCTATGAATCACGAATCGTATCATACGAGACAGTTTTTATGCGCATGTTTAGCATTGATAACGCCTACCAACCCTACCTGCTCGTTGTCCTCCTATCTGCAGCGTGTTATGATGATTTATGTTTATGGTGCCAGTTGCCCATTATTCCGTCACTCGGTTCTGTAACCACTAGCTGGCTCACCAATTCATCGATCGATATATTGCACAAAAACGAGATAAAATTCTGTACCTGAACTTTTCCACAATTCATGCACCTCATTTTAATCTAAATACATATAGCATCCCCGATGACATTCGAGTTATTTAACGTCAAATTTACTTTGAAATTTTTTATTGAACTTTTTCTTTATTTAAAATTGTGTCAGGAAAATATTAGGTTATATTCGATTATCAGTTTAATTAATATCTGATTAATATTTTATCAGATTAATATATTATCATTTTATATTTTAATATTATATAAAAGTGGAATATCATTGCATAAAAAGAATTTCTAATCAATAAAAAACAATTACGTTTCTTTATGGTAATATTTTTTTATGAATATATTGGATGCCGCTGAAAACTGCGGCGATTTTTATGATACAAGCGTTTTTTTGCACTATGAATGTGCACGTTAAATTTATCACGATTCGCCGTGAGAAATGATATTTAAAATTCAAAACACGCTATACTTTCATTTAGAAACAGAACTTAATATTTATATTCCTAAAAATGTTCAGATACAAAATATCTGATTCGTGAATGTAGAAACGTAAAAATTTAGAAATTTGGAAATGTAAAAATTCAGAAATTCAGAAATGTAAAAATTTAAAAGTGTAGAAATTTAAAAGTGTTGATATTTGGAAATGTTGAAATTTGGAAATGTGGAAATTCAGAAATGTCAAGATTTGGAAATGTTGAAATTTAGAAGTGTAGAAATTCAGAAGCGTTGATAATTGGAAATGTTGAAATTTACAAATGTATAACAGAAATTTAGAAATGTAAAAATGTAGAGATGTACAAATTGAGACGTTCAGGAATGCATAAATTTAGAAATGTAGAAATTTATGATTTAAGAAATTTAGTAGTAAAAATATATCAATTCTAGGGTCGCAGAACTTCGCAAAAGCGTGAAAAAGAGACACTGAAGATTCTTAAGAAAATTTGTAAAATCAAAAATCTCGAAACGTACGTGACCTAAGAATCCGGAATGGATAAACCTATAGATACGGAATCGATTAAAAAGCAATTAGCGGAACAATACGGTACGATAAAAAACCGTAATCCCCGTAATTCGTCAGTTTACATTCCGAGTGTCGTTCCGTCTCTACGGTTGTTTGGAATTACTCCAAACACTCCGCTTAGGAGCCTTCCGTCGAGCATGTTAAAGACAGTCTACGACGTACGTGAATGGTTCGATAGAAAATCGAGTAAGGGAAACTCGATTCTCGAAGTCGAAACAGGTAGTAGCTCGTATAAATCGGGCCGATCGTGGCTCGCTAAAGAGACATCACGGTTGCACGAGGGAAACATCGAAAAACTATTTTCACCGAATCGAATTAGGCGGTCGTGTTCTTCATCGGTAAGCCATCCATTCAACAGTTGCCCGTGTTCGATTTCCAGTCACGTACACCCTCTCCTCGTCTACCCCATCTTTTCTTTTTCTACCACGGACTCGTTTCCCTCTTTCGTCTTTCATCCCCCGACTATTTCATTTCGCCCCTCCTAGTTCGCTGCTTCAGATACTTGCCGCGTAATTTATGCGATTTCAATTATCCCTTCCGAGCAAACTTTTTATTTACCCCTTGTACGATAATTAACAGCATAATATTCATACCATCTATTTTTCGCTATTAACTACTGTAATTGAACTGTCTACGTACACAGAACGTATATCGTGGATAAAGTATAAATACCAGATAAAAACATTTATTCATTTATTGTTTATAATATTTGTTACTTTTATTTATTTATTCGTTTACTATTTGTAACATTTGTCACGTTTATTCATTTACTCATTTACCATATCTTATAACAATTGTTATTTTTATTCATTTATTCGTTGATTCCAATTATGATAAATGAATTTTTATTTATTGTAGTAAACTAACGAATTTTGTTCATTATTATACCACCGCGTAATCCACGCTTATTTTAAAATGAAAAATGAAAAATAAATAGGCAACGGTAAGACATAAATTAATTCCATAGTGATCTTTTAGAGAGATCAGTATGGCAATTGCTGCATGTACTCGTGATGCAAGTCATCGCAAAATTATTTAGACCGATTTTATTTGTTATGTATTTTTGACGTCGAATTATAGTCTCAGAAAAATTAAGTATATTTAACGCGGATTATTCCAGTATTTTACACAAAAGGTTAATTACGAGTTGCACGAGCGATTTTAAGAGCGTAATTTCGCGGTTAACTAATTAACGGGTGCGTTGTTCACGGCTGAATGCCTGAGACGATGTTCGATCGAAGGCAATTAACAAGATGGGGAGACAACGACGAGACAGAGATCCTAAATCCGAACACGAGGGACCTCCTGCACGAAGACAACCAGGCGTTCGTGCGGTGCACGATTTCAGTCACTCGACAGGGAGTCACGTTCGATGAAACGTGCGCGGCATCGAGCAGGCCCGGGCGTTGTCGTAACGTCAATAAATTTCAATCTATATAACACGAGGACATCGCCGATCCGTATAGATCATGCAACGGGTTCTGGATATCGAGTTCTATGACCGGTTACTTTGTTTGTATCGACGGTATCGTATCGGTATGCATCGTGATACGGAATACGCTTGATTAGCGGACGCGCGACTAATGCACGGCAAGGGTTTGGGGGTATGTAGAGATTTGGGTCTGAAGAAATATGAGAATTTTCATGTATAGGAATTTTGGGATCGTGAAATTTGATAAAGTTCCAGGCATTTTAGAAGTGTGTGGAATTGAAAAATTGAGAAAATTGAGAAACTGAGAAACTTGAGAAAATTGAGAAATTGAGAAATTGAGAAAATTGAGAAATTGAAAAAATTGAGAAAATTGAGAAAATTGAGAAATCTGAAAAATTGAGAAATTTGAGAAATCTAAAAAATTGAGAAACTTGAGAAATTTGAGAAATTTAAGAAATTGTGAAATTTGAGCTTTTAGCAACAAACTTTTACGATAAATCATTTTTCTTTCACAATAGCTTACTCAACTTCTTCTTCGCAAGAAAAGAATTCTCAAAGCGAACATTCGAAACGATTCTCATAAAAATCCGTCGAGACAAATCGTGTCGCATAAAAATCCGTCGCTCATAATAAATCGTTTAACTATGAATAATACAGTTTCGATGTATTTCGATGTTCAAACAAAAAGTTTTGCGGTCAATGCTAACGAAAGCCTCTCGGGGGAACCACGAGACGTTATCAATCGAGTTACAAGTATCGAAGTACACCGAAACTGGTAGAACTTGCAAGCTTTAGAGATGTCCCGCAGGACGTCGTCGGAAACTCAAAAACTCTGTCGAACTTTCACCACGAACGCTATTCATTGTAACGTTCGCTATTTCCTTCCTCCGGTTTGATAACTCCCGAATGATGTATTCTGTATCGATGTTTCGTATAACTATGATGTCCAACAAAATCAACTCAAAGTCTTACATTATATTAAATTGTCCCATAAGCTTCTTCTCTTTTTGATGTAACATAAAAACGCACTTCGAGGAATATTTTGCAAGTAATCAAGGAGTAAATAACATTTCCTGAGGGATTGAAGAGTGCGACAGAGTGGAACACTTCATATTTAACGCAACAAATGTTAAACAATATATATTGTGTATATATTTCTATTAAACAAGGAAGGAATTCACGTGACACCCTAATACTAATAACCTCATAATCAAAAGTGATATATTCTTTAAAATATTTGAATAAATGCAGTTCCGTTATGGCAGACTGCTACATCCACGAACGCCTCCGAACGTCCCGAAACAATGAACGAGTTTAAACAGCGGACAACCGAAAGGAGTAATAATTACCGCCATAACACGAGAGAAAACAACAATTTCTCTTGTCCCCCGAAACGTCTCGAGCAGTATTTGTTTCGGGGCTTTAATAGACGAGCCCATTTTCTGGCAAGGAGAACCCGCTCGATCCTTCCTTGGTCAAATAATCATAAATTCCGCGTTCCACGTTTCTTAATAATCCCGCTTTCGAGAGGGTGGAATTATCTAAATGAAATATTCAAGAGGTCCACAGTTACACGTTCGCGGTGGTTATTGTACGTGAAAGGCGGTGACAAGAACGAATGAAGCTCGTTTCCAAGGGCCCGTCTCTTGTTCCGTTGCTTAAGTAAAAGGAACGAGAAGACAGAGGACGTAAGGGAGAGAGAGAGAGAGAGAGAGAGAGAAAAAAGGAAACAGAAAGCGGCGAAGAAACGAAGAGGGAGAACTTCTCGTATTTTATCAGTCCACTTAACAATCCCCTTCGTTCCGCGTGACAAACTCTGGCCCGAGGAGTCGCTCTTTGAAACTACAACTTTAATCAATTTTACCCCGCTTTCAATTCTGACCGTTGACCTCAAAAATCAGAACCGAGGTAACGAACGGGACGATCGCTTTTCAACAATCTCGATGCTAAGTAATATGCATTGGGGTGTCCCATAAGCTTCTTCCTTTTCTGATAGAAATTCTGCCCATAACTATGAAAGTGGTTTATTAAAAAAAAAAATAAATTAATAATTAAAAATTAAAAAAAAAAAAGAGTTTATCGGCTATTTCACACCACATTATATTTAATTCAATTAATTAAATGTAATTTTTACGATATTGTCAAAAATGAACCATTAGATAGCGTTATTATTTAATCGGTCGCTTGTATCGCGAAATCGTGTAACAGGCGGGTAAAAAAACTGGCTAAAATAACAGAGAAAATTCATCGGTCGGAGGTACGCGACGAAAGTTTCCGCGAAACGGTAAAGAAAGTCGGCCAAGTACATTCGTTAGTTTCCACAGAGCTGGTTCGCAACGCGCGACTGAATTCGCCAATAGCGCAGGCCTAGTAATTAAGAGGCGCGCTAGAGCTTTCAATCCCAGTAATTCGTGGTATTCTTCTTTCCGCGAATTTTCATACCAATTAGACGCGAAAACGAGATAAAAAAGGGCACCGATCGTCTCGAAGAATTCGAACGTTCCTTCGCAAGTTCGGGCACGAATGTGTGTCTCTAAATTCTCGTATATATGTATATCCAAATCCTTATATCTCCAAATCCTTATATCTCCAAATCCTTATATCTCCAAATCGTTATATCTCCAAATCCTTATATCTCCAAATCCTAATGTCTCCAAATCCTTATATCTCCAAATTCTTATTTTTCGAAGTTCCCATATCTCTAAATGCTGATCTCCAAATCCTTTTATCTCGAAAATCCTAATGTCTCCAAATCCTTATATCTCCAAATCCTAATGTCTCCAAATCCTTATATCTCCAAAATTTTATTTCTCGAAGATCCCGTATCTCTAAGTGCTGATCCTACATTTCTTATTCCAAACTGCAGAAAGTATTAACACTAGATTTACGGAACCAGTAAAAATGACGGATCTTACATTTCTTATTTTCAATTATAAAAATTATTGGGAAGCTTTAGTCAAAGAGTATGTGAACCTTCACCGAGATAAAGAATCATTGTATAAACCAGTTTACGTATCATCCATTATTTATTTATTTTTGTAGTTGAGTTTGAATTTAAATATAAGTAGTAATGAAAGGTCCGTAAATTTAGGGTGAAGAAGAATTGATCAAATTGTCTGTTATCTTTTGTCAAAATAAAGAATCATTGTATAAACCAGTCTCACACCTTATTTATTTATCTTTCTATTTTGGATTTAACCCGTTGCCGTATAATATCGTCGCACGACGCACACAATTGTTGAAATGCGATAAACTCGATCGATAATTTCACCACGATTCAATTTCGTGCTTGATTTTAACTTGATATTTGTCTACCAACTATCGTCACGTCCAAAATATCCATAACATTTGAACATTGTTTGTCTGTTTTAACATTGCGACAATATTCAATTCGCTCTGTGTGACGCATGTACTCACAAAATTATAAGTTAAGAGGTTAGTTTAAAAATAAATTACAATCAAACGTCTGCAAATCTGGTGATAACGGAGAGTTCCTCAAATTTCCTTTTTTAATGAAATACTTTGCAAGTATGGTAGACATTAAGTTGTATAAGAAACACTTTCCGTAGTCGAAATTTGTTCTGAGGGGGTGAAACCACCCCCTAAAGCTGTATCTTGATAAAAGAGAACTTTTAATGGGAGACACGAATTATGTTACAGAACGTAACAAATTGCGACAGAGAAAAATTTGACGAAGTTTAAGGTATAATTCTACCCTTTCAGATGAAATTTTCAAAAGAAAATGTGCCGTATAACTTCGTGCATTGTACGGTTCCACAAAATTTAATTAAAATCTGAATTTTCAAGTACAAGTTATTTTCATGAAAGTATATTCACTTGTATAGTCAAGACTAGGTCAAGATTGAGTATTTTTTTCGTTTGAATATTATTTATGCTGATTTAACAAATGCACGAGGAAAAACTGTACACGTTTTATTTAGCTAAAAAATGTCGTACAAAAATATTCCTAAAATGGTTAAAAATAAAAAATGCCATAGAATAAAATTGAATAGTATTAGAAGTTCTATCATTTTATTATTAGATTAGAGGTTCCATCATTTTTATTCCATTTTTAACAGCTTAAAAATTTCGTTTTCTTCATTAATTTTATGTTCAACAACAAATTTCAACGTATGCGTATCATTAAGTTATGCACCAACAATATTTGCAATTTCTGAAAGAAAATAAACCAATCACGAATTTCAACTTAATTTTTGATAGAATTTACTGTACTCTAATGTGAAAAAAATACAAATTCGGAAACAAATAAATCGTGCAAAGTGGAACGAAAATTAATTTATCAAGACTTAAGATTTTTGTTGCAAATAAAACACGAACATTTAATATCCTTTGCTCTTTGAAGCTAAATTCGTGACACTTGTTACTCCGTGTTGTTTCGTCTCATTCAAAGTATGCCTAACGTTGAAAAGGAAAGACTGTTTTAACTTAATGATTAAAACTTCATTTGCTCCACTTAAATCGGTACCCGAGCTCGTTAAATCCCGCTTCGCGAAGCTTTGCCAGACTTTACGGAGCTTTACGGAGCTTTTAAATAGCTTTGAAATTTTCGAACACGGTTAATTCGCAAAGTACTCGTGAAACGAGCGAATGTATTTCTTTGAGATACAATTTCATTTAGGGACGTTTGATTATTCTTTTGGTCGCGTTACATTTATAATTCCTATTTATTTGTAATTATAACTTCAAATCAACACGTTTCGATGTTTTGATTAGTCATTTAACGTTCATAAATTTCATCAACCGTTTAATACCAAAAATACGTACATAAGTTTCAATAATAAAATACCGGTCGACTAATTTAGGTTCTGAATCGATTTTTATTTGTTACAGGAAAATATAGATTTTTATTCGTTTTTCTTGTATCTATACGATATTAATATAATTTGAACGATTTAGGATTTATTTATTGACGTATTAAATTCATCAATGATTGTCAGACAAGAATGAAAATTTTTATAGCAATTTTATGACTGCGTATTAGATATCAGCGTATGTGCTGATTTACCCACCTTGACAAGTTTTATAATTCCAGATATCAACGTACTAACCCTTGGTTTTGTTTTGTTTCAATCGAAATACATCCAAAATTAATTTCTATTTAATAATATCGAATACTCACCTTCAGAATCCGATGTATCAGACAATGGCGGCTCGTTGGCGATATATTGACGACCACTCAGTAAATTGTTTTCAACGATCGGTCTTTTGTCCTCGAGTTGCCTCCTGAATCCACGATGATCATCCTGTAACACACAGAAGAAATATTTATTTAGAATTAATGCTCATTTTGAGAGTTGCTGCTGCATTAGAATTTCTATCATACTCAATTTGTTAGATTATCTAAAAAGTTTTATCACCTTTCATAGAAATATTCGTTTATACATCATAGTGTATAGTTAAAATTATATTACACAACATAGGAACTGGTTTTCCAATATATAAGATCACGATTAAATTTTATCACTTTTAATGTATAAGAAAATTTGTATAGATCAAGACTTTTATCTTGTAAATGGTTATTTGCTATCCATTTACGAGGATGCTCCTCTAGAACATAGTTTATTACTCGTATGAATATTTTCAACATACAATTCCATAAACCGGAATTGTCAGCTAAAATCATTCAGTACAACCTCACTATACTTGTCCTTTCCGAGTATAAGCAACTCTATCTTTATGAAAATGTTTATTGTCATGTAATATTATGTATTGATGTAATATTGTCATTGCCAAAATCAGTTCTCGTATCATCTATAGTCAAGCAATTATAGATAATGAAAATCTCAATTACATTTAATCCTGTATTTATCAATAACATACCCTAAAATGCGACCAAAAGTCATAAGAAACATAACCTTCCAAAAAAAAAAAAAAACAGGTGAGAATCTTTCTAAGAAGAATCACATGCCGCCAAATAAATCGAGCTGAACCACAACGGGCACAAAATCGATAACTGACAATAGACACAAAAATGAATAAATCGAGTAACGTCATCGACCGAGAAAAACAACGTAAATTGATCAACCCGACGAAATCGCTGTCACAGGTATTTTATAACTGTATCCGTATATAAAACCGCAATCACCGACTCTAAGCAGCGGAGGTTCATAAGCAACTTTCGAGTCTCGTGCACAGCCAACGGGATAAGTAGGGTAATTCGTCGGGTTTTTTTAAACGACGAGGTCGACGACGAGCGAAGCCATCGACGTCGTCTTCATCTCGACAGGTGCATCCGTGATATCGTTTGACAAGGAACGCGGTCGGGAAAACGACGCCCGCGATACCGCGGGTTTCCAGTTAACGAGATTATCTCGTTGGTCGTCGAGAATTTAGACACCGGAAGCGCGAGATAAGTTTTTACCGTCATCTCCTTCGTGCGGTATTTCCTGTTTTCGCTTTTGTGACCGCGTGACTTTCGGGTATCTCTTTCGAGCCGCGTGAAATTCTTGCAAACGAGGCGGAATAATTCACCCAGTTTCCGTCTGCGACGACCGGAAGGTCCTTCAGCGATGTAGGATCTTGTCCGCGGACGAAAGATCCAGTCTTAGCACGGCTGGATCGCGAGAAGATGTTCTTGGTGAGCTTCGAATGGAAGGATTTTCCCCGATGTTACTCGGATATTTGACATTTTTAACATTTCACCCCTTGCGCTATAATATTCAGCTACACTCGTGACGCACCAGCAGATCAAACACGGTGAGCCATGCTTATATTTTTGATGCGATTGAATGTTCAATTTCGTTCTAATTGTAATTTGTACTATTCAGAATTACTAAATGCAAGACAGTCTCGATATTCGAAGTTTTTTTTATCCATCTCATTGTTGTAGCAGTGAATAGTTTGTTGTGTCTGACGCATTTGCCGAATGAATCGTAGTGCAAGGGATTAATACTAAATGACTGTTCCGGCGCATTCATAGAATCATAAAGCCATTGGGCTTATTTTTAACTTTATAAAATTCAGGAATAATCAACAACGACATTTAGTAATTTTGGTAACTATTTAGAAAGTAAGAAAATTAAGGAATTTGAAAATGAGGAGTTTGGGGATTTAGGAACTTGGAGACTTGGAGATTTGGAAATTTGGAGACTGAAGGTGGTAGAAAATTGAAAATTTGTAATCTGGAGATTAAGAAATTCTAGAATTTGAGGATTTGACAATTTGTGAATTTGAAAATTGAAAATCTGGGAATTAAAGAATTTGATAAATTAGGAACTTCGGTAGTTCTAAGTACAGAAATTTAGGAATCCCGTAAGTTACACACGTTGAAATGTTTTAATATTGAAATTTAGAAGTTCCGACATTCAAAAATTGAAAAATTCTGAAATCCAAAAATGTGAAATCAGAAAATTGAAGTAGTTGAGAATGTAGTAATCTGGTGACTTGGAAGTTTTTAAATTTCAGGGTCTAGGGATTTGAAAACTGAACATTTTAGAAATTTTGTAAAGTTGAAACTGTGAAAATCCGAAGGAGAAGTATATTTCTACCGTGTTCTACCTAATAAACAGCGCATCTGTATTCGATAATCCCATTTAGGTAAAACTCATCGGTCACTCACGATAAAACAACATTACGTTGCATTGAGTGTAATAAAGCTGATTTGTTAATAAAGGAAATGGGAACAACTAAAGTGTCATTTATTCAATTGAAGTTCTAGACATGTTCTAATTGGTCACGTCGAGATAATCGCTTTATCAAATTGGTTATTGGAATGACGGGTTGATTAACTAAGGAGCGTGCTTCATCCTAACGTATTCAGCCCGTTGTTGCTAGTCAAACTGTGTCTCCTTCGTAACATCTAAATAGTTCGATTACAATTAAGAAACATAATACATATTCTTGATGTTTCCCATCCACTGAATCAAGTCACGGAAATAGGTCAGTCATATATATAATATGTTGTATATGTATATTACAACTATAGGATTATAAAGAACTGTCTTATATGTACATACAACTCGCATTTTCGTAAGCAATAAATGAATAAATAATATAATATTTAGTAGTATAGAAGTTAGAAGTAAACTACTAAATAAATTGTAAACCAAATTGCTGATAATATATTAAATAATATATTAAATAGTGATTAACTTAAAATACTAAATAAAAAATGAAAGTAGAAAAATAAAATATTAAACTCTTATAGGAGGACTCCCCGTAAGTAACAAATAAATAAAAAAATAATAACGAATAAATAAATAATATAATAGTGGTAATGAAGTCAGAAATGAAATAATAAAGCACATAAAAAAATAAATAAAATAAGAAAAATAGTAAGTAAAATAATGAATAAAATACTAAAGAAAATACCAAATGAAATGTCAAATAAAATATTAAATAACGCAGTAAACAAAACAGCGAACAAAATACTAAATAAAATAGTAAAATGAATTAAAATGACGAATAAAAGATTTTAGCGGAAAATAAAATATTAAAACCTTATAGTAGGAATAAAAATAGAAAATTAAGGATAATTTATCTCGTGTATGAACACCATTAGCAGATTTGATTGAACCACTCCGTATGCACGATACGAAAAAGGAAAAAATAAGCAACGGATTCGTTCTTCCCGATATTATAAATACACAAAGGGCCTCGGTGCGCACTAGCCGTGCATTTTCAACGATTTGGGAAATATCGGCAATTAAAGGAAGTGCAATTTCCTGGAACGGTCGTGGAGCACGGAATCGCAGTTGCGCACGAACGAGACGCTCGTTGAAATCAATTGCTGTACGCGATAATCATTGCCGATCGTTGGCAATTTCTCGTCCAGGCGATTCCTTTTTGCCGGCCGTTCGTGAACGCGATCGATTTCGCGTTAAGCCGCGTTCGGAAGCAGCCTCGTCGCGTCGTTACGTTGCACATCGGCCGTTTACGATGAGAGCTCGATTCGCGTATGCAACGTTGCTGCAAGCCGTTTCGATTTCACGCACGAATATCGCGCGATAAAACGAGCCGTCGATCCGACATATCGATTCGCTGTCCGTCGATCGCGATATCGATTTCGAATTGGGAATTTCTTTTGTCGAACCCCGATTCTCTCAAATTTCCAAGTACCTAAATTCCCAAAATGTCAATTCGTCAAATCCCTAATTCCCAAAAATCTGAACTCGTCAGACCCCAATTTCCCAAATTCCCAATTCGTCACACCCCAGATCCTTAAATTGGGTTCCAAAATTTCCAAAGTTCAAAATTTTCTAGTTCCTAAATGTTCAAACTCCCAAATTTTGAAATTTAAAAATTTCCAAATTCTGAAATTATCGAATCCCTAAATTTCAAAATTACCGATGCATCGAAGTTTAAAATTTCCAAATTGTTCACTTCCTAAATTTCCAAGTTCTCAAGTTCCAATTCTCCATATTCCAAATTTCCAAATTTTCGAAGTGTCAAATTCCCAAATTTCCAAATTTTCGAAGTATCAAATTTTCAATTTCCCGAATTCCCAAATTTCAATTTTCCGTTTCCAAAATTTTGAAGTCCTTAAATTCCAAGTTTCTCAATACTCAAATTCTCGAATCTCTACATCCCCAAATTCCCGAATGTCTTTCTTCCCAAATTCCTAGATTTTCGAATATGTAAATTTCCAAATTTTCCATCATCCCAAATTTTTAAATTCCGAAATTTCCAATTTCCCACACTACACTTTCCATTTCCCAAATATTCAAGTTCTTAAATTTCCAAACTTGTAACTTTCGATATAACCAAGTTTGCTTCGATCGCGAAATCGATTCGTTGTTTCTCGATCGTGAAATCGATCCGTGAACCAGGCGAATCTATCGAATGCTCGATGGCCGACACCGGATTGTTTTCGAGTTCAACCCATTCGGTGCTAGTGTCCGCTATCGACGACGTTATCGATAGATATCGGAGATATTGGAATATTATTGACAGTTCGATATGCAGGGTGATTCGTTTTAATTGGTCTACTTCAGTTGAACACGTGAGTAAATAATGGTATCATGTCATAAATTGATTATGCATTCTACTGCTTTTGGGGGAAAATATAAAACTGGCTCAATATTTCACTTAAGAGATAATATTATTAATATCAATTTTACTAATATTACTATTCACTGTTTGGTAATACTGGTATATGATACTGGCAATAATAATTCGAACAAAATAATTGGATCAAAAAATTCTTATTTTGTTAAAATTGTTAAGAGCCTAACTTTCAAATGAAAATAAATATCGAAATATTATAAATTTGGTATAATAGTAAATATAGAAATACTATAAATTTCGATTAGAAATGTTGAAATACAATAAATACCGAAAATATTGAAATAGTATGAGCTTCCAGTAAAAATAAATACTGAAATGCTATACATTTCATATAAAAATAAATATTGCAATACTTCATATATTACGAATAACAGTAAATATTGAAATATTATAAACTTAGAATTAGAGATTAAATGTAGAAATACTATAAATTTCGAACGAGAGTAAATATTGTAATATTAAAATACTAAAAGTTCTGTACAATAATAAACATCGAATTACTTTTACAAATGATAAATACTGTAACTGAATATGTTACTCGGTGAAACATTAATGAATACCCGTTACGTAGCAGTCTCATAATCTGACGGTTTGATGTGTCCGTCGACGGTTTGCAGAATGTCAAACAACGTATTATGTCGTACGATGCTTAGAGTGTACCGTATTATTTATAGTACGCTATACGGTGCACAGAGAATAGAGCACCGAACACAATGTATAGTAGATAAAGCGTAACGCGTAATGCATAATTCATAAAGCATGATGCAAGTAGCGGAGTACAAGTTGCAGAGTGCTAGATGCAAGGTGCATCGTAGTATACATATAACACGTGTATGGTGCGCAGAGTATGGGACATGGTGTATGGTGCATGATACAAAATGTAAGCTGCGAGGAACATCGACAGGTGACCCCCAAAGCTCAGGTTGTTTCTTAGTTGGTCAACATTCGAATTCACGAACTCTCGAAGTTCGAACTTCGGAAGTTTCGGAAGCGAAGATACGCGAGAGATTTGTAAGATTTGTAAGATTGATCATTTTGAAATTTCGAGATTTGAAGATTTTAAACTTTGGGAATTTGGGAATTCGAGGGCTTGCAGATTTAGGTATTAGGGAGATTGAAAATTTTAGGAACTTCAGGATCTGTGGATTTAGAATATTTAGGAATTTGAAAACAAGAAAATTGAGAAATTTGGAACTTCGAAGATATAAGAATTTTAAACTTAGACAATTTTTACATATAAGAATTTGGGTCTTCAAAAATTTGACAATTTGAGGACTTAGGATCTTCAAAATTTGGGGACATTGGGATTTAGAAATTGGAGAATATAGGGAATCAAGAATTAGTGGTGTTGAAGATTCGAAGATTTGGAAGACTTAGAAATTCGAAAATCAGAAAACTTGTAAAATTTGAAATTTGAGGATATAACAATTTTGGACTCCGAAATTTAGTAATAGAAAATTTGGATTTTCGATGATCTGATACTTTTAGGATTTGGGAACTTAAATATTTAAAGATTTGGAGGTATAGAGATTCGGGGAGTCGAGGAGTTGAAATCTTAAAAATTTGGAATATGTAGAAATTCGAAAACCAAAAAATTAAAAAATTTGGAAGACTGTGAATTTGGGAGTTTGAGAACTAGGAAATTTCTAGCTTTGAAAACTTGTAAATTTCCAAAAATATTTTGATATTATACCCCTATTTCCATAATCTTTCTATCCCTCCAACAATACCAATTGAAATTTTATAATCATTGCACCATTAAAAATCAATAAAATCAATAAAGATAAAACTTTAAACTAATTAATTTATAAATTCCTAAATTAACTTAAAAATTAAATTCTAAAACAGCCCGACGAAAATTTCTGAAACAACTCAACGTTCAACAACCATTACGAAAAGTCCAGTTTCTGGATTTGAATTAATAGCTCGGTTTATTAAATCGCGTTTCCATTAACGCAACAAAATGGCGCGTCCGCGTGAACAAAAATCCGCGCATTCATCGGTGGAAGTCTTAAGCGTGATCGCGGTCCATAATTTGCATAAATTATTACGCTGCATCGCTCGCTTATGCACAATTATTTGCGCGCGAATTAGAACAACGTTCACGGAACCATTGCCGGAAATTCCGGCATTACGTCGTGGCCAGTATATTGTTAAACTACTATCCTGCCGCGGAGTTCTGTTGGATTTACTTCTGGAGAGGTCATTAGTTGGCTGCATTCGCGACCCCCCATGGGGTTTCTCGCGGTGCCATTAGTTCGCAACTTAAAATTATGCGTCTCCGCCGCCGGAACAATAAATATTCGTGACCGCTAGAAAACTCGACGACTTTATAGAGACACGCACCGATCTTCTTTTATTCATCGAGGAAGCTGAACGATTGATTAGCGATCGGTTAACAGGGCATCACATCGATATTTACACACTTGTTTTATTAATATGTGTGAATATTAACACGTTGTTTGCTATACTGAAATACTTACTTTTATTTTGGGCAAGTTTTACCAAATGTTATCACAATATTTCGTTCTCTTTATTATTCATATTTTGAAGTAGTTTGGTTTGAAATATCGTGGCATACTCGTAACGCACGCTATAGTTTTAATTAACAAACGCAAGGTCATATATTCATCTCAACTTAATTTAGGATCGGATACTAATTGTAACCTGCTGAATCGAGATTCGCGAAATAGGAAATGTGCTTAACAAATTTATTTTGTTTATTCGTCTTAATATTGAAGTAATGATTGGTTAATTGAGGATGATGTAACTACATGAAAATTCAAAAATCTCCAAACTTTAAATTTGTCAAAGTTCAATTCTCTAAATTTCCAAATCCCCAATTCTAAAAATGTGAGAATTACAAAATTCCCATTTTGTCAAACCTTGATTCCCCCAAATTTTCAAATCCCTAATTCCCAAAAATCTCAATTTGTCAAATACCAATTCCCCAAATTCCCAATTCGACAAATCCCAATTCTTCATATTGGGTTTCTAAATTCCCAAACTTTCAATTTTTCAAACCCGCAAATGTTCAAACTCCCAAATTACCAAATTTCAAAATCCCGAAATTTTCAAATCCTTCAATTTCCAAATTGTCGATGTATCAAAGTCCTAAATTTCCAAATTTTCGAAGTGTCAAATTTCCCAAGTCTCAATTTCCCGAATTCCCAAATTTCAATTTTCTGCTTCAAAAATTTTGAAATCCTTAAATTCCAAGTTTCTGAACACTCAAATTCTTAACATTCTACAACCCCAAATTCTCGAATTTCCACATCCCCAAATCTCCAAATTTTCTATTCTCTAAATTTTAAAAATTGTCCATCATCTCAAATTTCTAAATTCCGATATTTCCAATTTCCCACATTTCACTTCTCCACTTCCCAAATATTCAAGCCCGAAAATTTCCAAACTTTCAAAGTACCCAAATTCCCAAAACCCTCCATCCCCAAATCCCAAAATTCCGTACTTCGAAACCATCTCCCCCAGCTGGCATGCCGTTAACCGTGCAACCACCCTAATTCGATGAGCATCTGAAACGAGCTCACGTACTTCCGTATCGGAAAGGAACTCGCAGCCTTCGATGGGTCGAACGGACGAGTCCCGGTAAACAATTATACGTATACAAAGTGTCCTGGAACGAGATTTCTAAGTTTCGTTGTGCTCGAACCGTTGTAACAGCGTTTTCGCGAGGATGTGTACAGAAGGTACACGTGTTGCAGCTACATGTTGTCACGTCGCAAACGTTGTCGACCAAACGGAGGATGGCTCGGAACCCCGAGGCAAAAGAACCCCGGGAAAAGGACAGTGAGCTTCAAATGACGATATTTGAATTTCATGCATCGCAGATGCGACATTGGCACATCGCGTACACACGAAACTACCCCGCTGTTCGCACCACCTGTATACCGCCACCCTATTTTATTTGCTCTACGTGAACACCGAATTAACTGCGATTCGAGTACGAACATTTTACCCGGTGTTCGGATTTCGAGGATGAAAACATGTGGTCTTTGTGCACATTATTATACTGTATGACTCATTAATTATTAATCTATGATTAACCATTCGCGCTCGACTTTTAGCTGATATTTTTTAATTTTGAAAAATGTACAGATGCAGAGATTTACGATGATTCTTATTTAAATGTTCAGAGTGTGTAAAATACTTGTTAGACATAATCATACAGAAATTATAAAATACTGTATATATTTGTTATATAATACTTTAGGTACAATACAATAAGAATTTGTAATGAACGTATATTTGTATTAGCAAGGATTTGAAAAAATGAAACATGAAAAGGTTATAATATATGATATTTGACTAAAAATATGATAGGATGTATCAATCTTTTATTTATGTATTAATTTTTGGGAAATAAAGATAATATTTTTAATGAAATGTTGTATTCCTTTTAATGTCACATGAAAGCCTAACAGGACGAACTAATTTGTATTTATACAAGGATTGTATCTTTTATACTCTTTGTAAGAATGCAACAAAAATTTTGTTATAGATAAACAATTTACACGCTACGTATTCTAAGTAAAATTTGATTCCCGTAAAGAAGGTAATTTTTGTAATATTAAAAATTGTTATAAACTTTGAATTAATTCTTTTTGCTCACAAATTATCTTTAATTGCAACAACCATTTGACCATGTTCTACTCCATAATTTAACATCATGTCAAACTGCAAAATTCACTTCCTAACAATTCTTAACAGAGAACTTTGATAACAATTCATCTCAAACGAGTATGAGAACTCTCAAGAGAATATGACGTATTTTGTCCTACCATTGTATGCAATTCTTGAACAAGCAATTCGACACGATAAGAGTCGTACAAGCACATGAACAAACACCACCCATGTATTTATGGATTACATTCATTACGCTACTTCAAATGGTACCCTCGATACAGCGACTCCATTCATCAAGCGAACAGAACTATTTCCAATCCGTAGGCAATCAATCCTAGTTCATCTTCAGTAGTTCTATCAATCTCAAAATATCGCGTCCATCAATCAACATCCTTCTCATCCGAATCAACCGCTTCAAATTCCCATCTCGCCACTGAAATAATCCACCGTGTATTACTTCAGAGTCCACGGTGATTAGTGGTTTCTCATTTATGGGAAATCGATACTGTCTATCTAAAAGATTACTTATTCGTCCTCGTAACTGTCTGCTCCTGTCGATCTTTTGAATATCAGTATGCGGTTACTCAAAAACCTCGGTATGTATGTTCTTTATATGGTTTGGGAAGTAACAAAAATACGTTGTTAAAGATTTTTCGGTGTGCGGTATTAGCTGTTGGAATAGGTACAAATTATTCGAGCAAAAAAATTGGTTAAAGAAATCATGGGACTTTTACGTATCTTGGAAAGATACGTCAATTTTGAGAATTTAAAAATTTAGGGTACTTTTTAAGGAATTTTAGGAAGTCTTGAAATTCGAGAAATTTTGAGAATTGTAGAAATTTTAGGAATTCTTGAAATTTGAACAATTTTGAGAATTTTAGGAAGTCTTGAAATTCGAGAAATTTTGAGAATTGTAGAAATTTTAGGAATTCTTGAAATTTGAACAATTTTGAGAATTTTAGGAATTCTTAAAATTTGAAAAATTTTGAGAATTCTAGGAATTTCAGGAATTCTTGAAATTGTAGAAATTTTAGGAATTCTTCAAATTTGAAGAATTTTGAGAATTGTAGGAATTTTAGGAATTCTTGAAATTTGAGAAATTTGAAGAATTATGGGAATTTGAGGAATTTTAGAAGTTTTAGGAATTCAAGGCATTTAAAGAATTTCAGGAATTTTGGAAATTTGGAGAACTTTTGAATCTTTGCAAATTTTGGGCATTCCGAGAAAACGAGAATTGTAGATTTGGAATATTTTGAAATTTGCAAAATAAATCTCTATGGAGATTTTAGAGTTCGCAATTTTAAGATTTGGAAATTTAGGAATTTCAAAAATATGAGCATTTTGAAATGTTGAGACTCAGAGAATCTAGAAATTCGAGAACTTGAGAAGCTAAGAATGTGAGAAGTTTAGGATTTAAGCATTCTTAAGGTCCGAGGACCGGAAGGAGGTGGAAATTTGAGAATCTGAGAATCTGAAAATATAAGGACTTTAAAAATAAACACTTTCCAAAATCACAAAATTACAAAATGTCAGAAAGCTACAAACTTAATAACATACAAATTATAAAACCTCGTAATTGTGTCTGCCCAACACATGACCAAGTACTGAAATTTAAACAACACTTTCACGATTAAAAACAACATAAATGTCATCAAAGACCTAACAAAAAGTGACAACCCACAGGGACCACGCATGAAAAGGTCCACCCTTGTCAAGAAACATAAAAAGCGCCACACGAGCCTAGTAAAATTTTATGAACGATCGATTATGCGCCAGTCAGCGATAAGTTGCGACACAGGTGTCCGCTGTCGATGACATTCGCGATCAGGATCGTGCTACATGCGCTTATCATCCCTGTACACTCGCACGGTGTAGGCTCGGGGACGCGTAGTGTGCCCAGTAACATGCACGTTCTAATCTGGATTAGTTCGAGCTAGTCCGTCTTTGTGCGTGGAAACTGGGCCGACGTGGGTTGCTCTCCCTTCATCCCCCACGACCGTATGTGTTCACGCACACACGGAACCCCTAATTGCCTCATTTTCGCGTAATCCAGTCCATTCCAGTAGGTTACGGCCGGCTGCTTCAAGGTACACGAGGCCATTCGCCGGGGACAAGATTGCATAGATACTGGATTACTGGATTCTAAGGAGACGTTAGATCATCTTCTAATCGTTCAACGTTTTGGGTCACGCTATGTGAGTTTTACTTCTGGGGAATTTCTCAGTGAAACGGCGACCAACATGATTAACACTAGGTTTACGGGACTCGTCAAAGTGACGGATCATAGGTTTCCTATTTTCAATTGAGAAAATTATTAAAAAGCTTATGTCGAAATGCATGTTAACCATCATCGAGATAAAGAATCTTTCTATAAACTGATATATGAAGGAATGCGAGAGTACATGGATATACGTGAGAACGAGTGAGATGAGTGCGTGAACGTTGTAAGAGAGAGTATATCCCACAATATTTTTAAATTTCAATAAAACTCACCTGTTGTTTCTGCAACGCAGCCACATCCCCGCAGACAGGTCCCAAACCAGTGAGCTCGGTGTCTTTTCTTATCACCCATTCGATGAGTTCTCTCAAAGATAGTAACAGGGCATTCCAGTGTTCCGTATTGCTCTCCAATCGATTTCTGTAATCACAAAAATAAACGAAAATTTATTATCCATGCTTTATGTTCTTTCTTTTCATAATTCTTTTTCGTAATTTCTTTTCATTGCGCACGAGTCTACATTATGTTTCCATTCCTATGTACCCACGGTGGAAATTTTATAATCAATTAACAATTACATATTTATCACTTCAATTTGCAACTTATTAACAATTACATATTTATAATTTCAATTTGTAACTTATTAACAATTTCAATTGTATTAATATAGCATTTATGTTATAATGTAGTTATACTATACATAAGTTATAATACAATATTTAATACTGAAAGTAACGAGGTCTGTTGACAGTGTCTATTTTAAAGAAATATTAATTTTAAACGGTGTCGGTCTTGTAATTTATATTTTACAAAACTTGTATTTTATAATTTACATTTTGAAAGTTCTCTGTCTTATGATCTACATCTTTTGAGCTATGCTACTGTTGATACTAAGTAATACGACAGTATTGACAGTGTTAAGATCTGCACGTTGTCCAAATTCGAGATAGACAACTCAGATTTTGAAATTATAATCGTACAATGGAGACATGTTCTCGATATCGGTAATTATCATCCGTTAGACAATGTATACATCCACGGAGAAGTAAAAGAAAAAAGTAGACCATGCACGGCTTACATACCATCCGTGAAAATGGCAAGAAACGCGTAACTCTAGCCGTAAATACTGATAAGGGAACTAGTGAGCGTGTGTCGGAGTAAAGAAATATTTATTTTCCAAAGAAATTGAAAGAGAGCGAGGAAATGAAAGAGGTCGGTGATGAATGGAGTAAAGAGAAACATCCGCATGGACGAATAAGGGAAAAGATACGGGGTTGAAGGTTGATGAAGTAAGGAATTTCACAAAGGTTCAAAAAGGCGGACAATAATAAATGGCACAAAAGGGAAATATTCCGTGAACTCACTCAGAAAAAATTAACCTTCGTCCGGGCGATTTTTTTAATGTAACATGGTCACGGTTTCATTTCTTGCAACATATCATCGCTATAAAGTAATTACACTCCAACAAGTAATCATATATCACGTTATCATATATAGCGTAATCATATCACCACAAGTATATATTATATACCACAAGTATTATTATAAAGTAATCATATAATAGCAAGTAATCACATATCACTGTAAAGTAATCATATATTACAAGAAGTAATTAAATTACAACAAGTAATCACATATCACTGTAAAGTAATCATATATTACAACAAGTGATTATATATTACTGTAAAGTAATCAAATTACAACAAGTAATGACATATCACTGTAAAGTAATCAAATTACAGCAAGTAATGACATATTACTGTAAAGCAATCATATATTACCATAAAGTAATAATATCACAAGTAATCATACATTACAACAAATGAAACTGTAATTTTTATAAGAGGTACATAATAATTATAAGGGTATATGATAGACTGTAAATAATCACGTATAACAAGTTATTATAAAAATCACCTACAGTCATTCATACTCCTCAGACAAATATACCGTAGGCGATAATAACGTCTGCATAGTAATCTCCGCATGCAACCTCTCAATTCGTCACGATATTAAGGAGGGTGTAAAATACATCACAGAAAATAAGAGCATGCCACCGAAGGATTTGACAAGAGAAACGAGTGATACGTAGGGATTTATAAAATTGGAAAAGTTATGGAAAAGAAGGCAAGCAAAATGAACGCGAACGTAAATACCGAAGGGGATGAAGGGTGACAGAGAGCGCGACGACAGGATAAAGTAAAATAGGCGAACGGAATGAATAAGAAGGGAAAGAAACGGAAGGGATTGAAAGGAGTTGAAGATCGAAGCGCGAGAACAGGTTGGCAAGAAGGGCAGGAAAGTATGGCGGACGGGATTTAGATTTATATTCCGCCATTGTTGTACCATCGTCGACGGAGCAGTGGTTCACACCCCCTGCATCAAACTGCTGTCTTCTCATCCCCGTCGCTTACAACCCTTCTTTTCATCGTCGAAAGCCGCGGACCCGACGCCTGGTATCGCGAAGGAACAGCCCCGCGGATATATCGCAGTTATTGTAACGTCGATGAAAGTCCTGCGAAATTACGCGAGCCTCCGTGCTTCCGACAATCCGCGTATACAGGGTGCTCGTGCGTTTGCTACCCGTTTTCAGTGTAAACGATAAGGAATTCAAAAAAATGGAGGCGGAGCTTTAACCTTTGCAATCGAAAGGTGATTCACACTCCCAATGTTGTTCAATAATGTAATTTTGGAATAGGAAAATCTGAATTCGCCAAACCTCAATTCCCCAAATTCTCAATTCGTCAAACTCCAGTTCCTCAAAATTGGGTTCCGAAATTCCCATTTTGTCAAACCTCGATTCCCTCAAATTTCCAAATTTCCAATTCGGCAAACTCCAATTCTTCAAATTGGGATTCGAAATTCTCAAACTTCCGAAATTTTCGAATCATTCAATTTCAAAATTTTTTGATGTATCAAAGTTCAAAATTTCAATATTTTTCATTTCCTGAATTTTCAAACTCCCAAATTTCAATTCTCCACTTCCCAAACTTCCAGGTTCCTAAGTTGCACAATTTTCTAGTTCCCGAGTTCCCAAATTTCCAAATTTTCAAAGTATCAAATTTCTAACTTTCCAGATCCTCAATTTCCCGAATTCCCAAATTTCAATTTTCCTCTTCCAAAATTTTGAAGTCCTTAAATTCCATGTTTGTGAATACTCAAATTCTCGAATATCTTTCTTCGCAAATTCCCATATTTTCGAATCTGTAAATTCCAAAGTTTTCCAGAAACGAGTGATACGAGATAAAGCACGAGATAAAGAGATCGAGATATATTATGCTAAAAATCGTCGAGTATTCTACTATGCATTTCCTTTTCTATAACCTTCCTTGCTCTTTCCTGTATGTGAATAAATTCAATTGCCAGCTAAATTTTCAACGATGCAATGAAATGCGATTATGATATATTTAACCTCTCCATGGATTAACGGGGTTGAAATAGCCTTCAATGTTCTTCGCTTCGTTTTAAACCGCATTAATTATTTAAGTATTCGTGGAATTCGGTATGTTCACTTTTAGAAATTCAGATGTTATAATCTGTTCGAAACTAATAAACGAACAAAATTATTTCATGAGATACCTCGGACGAGAGTACAAAGAGGTCAACCGCCTCAACTACTATCGAAGCTGCGAAAGCTGCACGCTTAGAAGCTTTGTGTGCCGATGGTACCTAAACCTGTAGGTTCCCCGATAATAAAGGTAACTAACGTGTCTACTTGTTGTACGAAGCTATATGTTGTAAACTACGTGCAAGGTAGACAAATCAAACAACAACTTTCTGCTGAAACAGCAGTGAAGTTCGTTTTATTATCTTCTATGCAATGGGGACATTAAGTTCTTCAGTTTCGCAAAATTTACAAATCCATAAACTCCTAAATTTCTGTTATTTAATTTTTGAATTGACGGATGTTTAAATTTCCGAACGCTTGCGTTCATGAAAGCACAAATTTCTAAATTCAGAATTAAATTTTTACATGTACGAATTACATTTGAATTAATAAATTTGCAAATTTTCTCTATCTATAAATTTGTAAATTTTGAATGCTGCTAAATTTTCAAATTTTTCAATTTTTCAATTTGTAAATATTCAAGTTTCCAAATTTCAAAATCCTCGAATTTCTAAATGGAAATATCCAATTCTTCCAAATTTCAATATTCCTAAATGCACAAATTTTCTAATTTCCAAAACACCTGAGTTTAAAATATTAAAAGTCCCAAATTCCCTGCATTTCCAAATTCGGAAGTTCCGAATTTTACAATTTCTAAAATTTCCACATTTTCAGACGTACAAACTCCCAACCTTCAAAATCCTGCAGTTCCAAGTTCACAAAATTCCAAACTCCCAAACTCCAAACCCGTAAATTTCCAAGTTCCCAAACTCAAAACGCACAAATTTCCAAATTTTCTCAATGCCTAAGTATTCTAATTTTCAACTTCCTGAACTTAAAATTTAAAAACTTTCAAATTGCCTGTATTTCCAAATCTTACAGTCTCGAATTTTGTAATTTCTAAAATTTAAAATGTTAGAAATTTCCAAATTTTTAGACTCCTAAGCTCTCAAAACCCCGAACACCAAATTCGCAATGTTCAAAATCTCCAAACTCAGAGTCCGCAAATTACAAATCCCCAAATTCTCACAATACAAAATTTTCCAAAGCACCACATTTCAGTACTTCTAATATTCCAAACTTCCATACAATTATCGATACTCTAACCCTAACCACACCCCGATAAGCTCCTGCAACTTTAAATTATCCGCAAAATCTCGACAACATCCATCGAACATCTTCAAAGTAACATCGTTTTCCACACAAGGCACACCAAAGAATAAAAAGATAGTCCTGCAAAAAATCTTGTCCCTCGATTTGTAATCGGTGAGTAAACGGGTTAATCGACGAAACAGTTGGCAGAAGAAGCAGGAAATCAGGGTATCCGCAAAAACGAGGGTGTTGATTTTCTGGCGGAAGTATCCTTCCGGCGGAAACAAATGGCCCGGACCCGGATCGATAGCGACGATGTCGGCTGTTTAATCGATGCGGTCGTCGAACGATTAATTGCACCAAGTTCGGCGCAGCCTGATTACCAGAGGGCCGAGTAACGAACGTACCTTACGGGTTAATGGAACGTCAACGTAATCCGTGTTTGCGTTGGAACATCGCGGTTTGCTAAAAATAGTTTTTCCGTGAAAACATCCATTTCCACTGGCCCTTCTTGCGACTGCAACAGTCAGAGGCGCGGACTTTTAACGCGGACGACGACGAAGATATACTTTCGCGTTCGTGCAAACGCATTTCAATTGGACGTGCTTCAGCGTACAGCCAACGGTGAATCTCGTTTTCTTAGAGAAAATACATGGTAAATAAAAGCGGATGGAATGTGAGATTTTATTCACACATTTGTAGGGACTTTTTGGAATTCGATCCATTTCGGATATTAAGGGTATTTGGAGAATTTGGGATTCGGTGTTTGAGGAACTTGAATTTTGGGGAATTTGAGATTTGAGGTGTTTGGGATCTGTGGCATTTGGTATTTGAAAAATTTAGGAGGCTGATGATCCGATATTTAGGATCAGAGGAGATTTACATTTTGTGGAAATTCAGAGGCAATTTGGCATTTGGGTAATTTAGTACTAGGGGAATATGGTGTTTGTAGAATATGGAATTTGGAGAATTTAGTATTTGGGGAATTTAGAATTTGAGAGGTCCGGTATTTGGAAAATTTGGAATTGGTGGAATTTTGACATTTTTAGAACTTGAAACTTGGGGAATGTAGAACTTGGGGATTTTGATATATAGGTAATTAGGCATTCGAGGAATTCGGAATTTTGAGAATGTGATATGCGGGTAATTTGGCATTTCTGGAATTTAAAATTTAGGGTTCATGGCATTTGAGTAATATAAATTATCGGAAATTTGGAATTTGGGTAATTTAGAACTTGGGGAATTTGGAACTCGGCAGTGTGGAATTTGGTAAATGTGGAATTTAGGTCATTTGGAATTTTGGTAAATGTGGAATTTAGTTCATTTGGAATTTTGGTAATGTGGAATTTGGGTAATTTGGAACTTGGGGTATTTTGAACTCGGGGAATTTGGAATTTGGGTAATTTGAAAATTGGGGAATTTGGAACACGTGAATTTCGAGTTTGGTTAATGTGGAATTGAAGTAATTTGGAACTTGAGGAGTTTAGAATTTGGGGTGCCTTGAACGTGGAAAATTTGGTATCGTGCATTTGGTATTCGGAAAATTTGGAGAATTTAGGGTATTAGGAGAATTTAAAATTTAGATAAGTTATAATACAAGAACTCGAAAATTTGAGTATTCGCGAATCTGACAATGTGATCGTAAAAAACATCAAAAACCTAATTTAAAATTTAAAAAAATGTGCAGATATAGAGGTTTATGGATACAAAAATTCAAAAGGAAAGAGTTGTCAAATGTACGTGCGTGCTCCAGTAGTAGAAGCTCACGTTGCATGGTTCTTAGAAACGTTGAATATACTACTTTTACTAAATCTTTACGACGTACCGTTTTAACGTAACATAAATCGCTAAGAAATTCCCCGCAGAGTCGACCAGAAACGTTCTCAAGTACGTCGGGAGAGAACAAAATTCTTTTAAAAGCTATTGTACGTGCGCGATAATTCAGTTTCCGCTTGAT
The DNA here is from genome assembly GCA_947623535.1 of Coelioxys conoideus. Taxonomy (NCBI): domain Eukaryota; kingdom Metazoa; phylum Arthropoda; class Insecta; order Hymenoptera; family Megachilidae; genus Coelioxys; species Coelioxys conoideus. Next base: position 11,529,849 of record OX392457.1, on the reverse strand, counting down.
CCCTGGCAAACGTATCGACAACACATCGGTATGGAGTTCATACACTAATGGGCCTGTTGAAAAATCGTTTCTATGGCGTTCACGTAGGAACGATCGATCGCTTTGTACCTACTTTTCAACAAGTTGTTCCTGCTGTTTCCAAGTACCTTTTTTTTCGTTGATTTTAGTTATCGTCTTCCGTGTATCAATGAATGTCTCGAACGCTGCTTCTCGAATTGGTATACATTTATTTTGATTTAGGTTTGCTTTTGTAATTGTTGGTCTATATTATATATGACACAAGCCTCCACACTTTTTATATGTTTTTATATGCAGTTGCATTCGTGTATCGACTAACTTCGCGCTACCGTAAAAGAAGCTATCGTTTGCCTTTCTTTTGCTCACTTCTAATAAATTACTCGATAGCAGCAACATCTTGCCTCTCCTAATTCCACCTTAACCTTAACAGTAATCATCCCTTAACCTGCAATTTTCTAGCTACTCGTGTCATTTACAGGAAACTAATTATCGCTACAATTTGGAGATAAACAGAAGAAGTTAGAATGTTAGGCATGTTCTGCTTTCAGCGATAATCGAGTGTGCAGAATTATAGTTAAAATTAAACTCAAAATTTAGAGAAAACAAAAGTACAAGGTAGATCGTTATATTTTAACTGCAACTTCCGTCATGTATGTCATATGATATTATAAAGTTTAAAGTTGTTACTCATTTTTTAGAAATAAAGTTACATATAAAACTCCCAAGGACTAAGGTTATAAAATTAAAAAATACTTTCAAGTTTTAAAATTATGAAATCTGGAAGCTGCAGAGTTACAAAATTTCGAAGAATACCATTTTAATTAATTTAGGCGATAATAAATAAAATAGATTAATCATCGTATTTCAAGAAATAGTATTTATAAAATATTCCCTTTGTCCCAAATGAATAAAGGTATTATTTAATTTGTAATTTTGTATATTTGGTGCATTTCAAAAAGTGAATTTTATTTTCTTGTATTCGTGTATTTTTTTACGCAAATTAATACTGATTTTGTAGATCTGTACCTAACATGACAAAAGATATTAGCTAAGGTAACAAGAATGTGTCAGTCAAAGCAAATTACAGATTTTAAAAGAAGCACGATCAAAGGAAGGCCAATTTTCCCCAACACTTTTATATTTTTCTATTCGGTATCGGTTTTATCCGCATTCGTTAGCAAAACAGTCCGTAGCGCATCGCAGTTTCTAAAATCTCGCTGTTCAATCGAAGCTGCGTTGAAAAAACAAACCATGTATCGAAAACTGAAAAGCTTCTTTGACGTTTCGTCAATTTTTGTTCCATTTTCCTTTGTTGTCCGCGCGTTTGTTTTTTTTTTATGAAATGGAAACGGAAACAAACGTTATTTCGTTCCGAGAAAGTAAAAAATAAGAATCGCGAAATCGTTTTTAACGAAGATTCGTTTGTTCAAAGGATTAATTTGAGGAATTTTTACACAGACTTGCAGATTACTGTTAACAATTTTGAACTGAGCCGTTTGAAAGCATTTAATATAAATTTCGAATGAAACAAAAATACTTACGAATAAAAGAATATATTACTAACATCAATAAATATTGGCATGGAATAAATAAAATGATAAATAATTAAAAATTCGAGTGGGTGTTCGAAGAAAACGGATGAAGTGAAATATTTAATACAACTCGAACGACTTCAAAAACTGAATAAAATTCAATAAAATCTGGAAGGTTTAAAAGATTTAATAAAATTTAATAAAGCACCATTTCCAATATGAAATTCAAATTTCTAATTTTATTTCATATACGGAATAAACTCTTGTCTCCACTAAAAATTTTACATATTCTGTTCCAGTTACAACTTACATATTGTTTTTTAACAATCTGATATCGTTTAAAATTTGTATTGCAAAGTTCGGAAATAAATTTTCGTTCGAAGGATGAATTATTCTCGATTTTCAAATATTTTTATTGTATTGAAAACTTGTGTCAGAAAATGTTGCGAAATAATGACTAAATGTGTGTTACAGACGATTCGAAAGAACAGCAAAGAGCGACGGTAGAATTAAAATGTAACAACCTCGATGGAAGTCGGCTTATCTTAAATCGGTATGGTTCGTTACGTTGCCACGCGTTCACCATTTTAATTATTTCGAATCCCGTCTCGTTTCCGGCATAAAACGTCAAAAGCAATCAAAAGTCCCGTTTCGTGATCCAATTCGACTCGTAGTTGAAACTGTCGGTTTTCATGTTTTCTAAAAACGTACATTTGTATAAACGTTCGATATCTAACTATTAACACACTTATTTTATATCTTTCACTTTATATTGTGCACTTCTGATATTATTGTACGTTCACTTAAATCAAACTTCTACATTGCATTTACACTTATAACATTTATAAAATTGATAAGACAACATACTTTTATAAATGATTGTAACTAAGATACACTGTTATAAATGTTATAATAATTATTAATCTGTTTTTGATATAATGTTAATCATATAAAAAATAATAATGTCAATTATATAAAAAAACAATTAATGACAAATGTTAAGTAATTAACTGAAAATACATATTTATAAATGTAAAGCAATTAAGTATACTGCTCACAATTACATACGTTAAAAACTTAAATATAAAGTACGTAACTACAAGTGTTAATCAAGTAAAAAGTAATACACAATTACAAACGTTAAATAATTAAATAAAAAATACGCAATTACAAGTGTTCAGAAATTAACTAAAAAATGCAGAATATTGAATATCAGCCAATGAAATGGAAAGAGCATAATTTTAAACGTCAATTTATGTCAACTTAGTAGAAAGGATAAACAATTTTTAAGAGTTCAAATAAACAATTTAAAGTGCCGCATACAAAAGAACAGTAGTGTAATTTATGACGTTTTCAAAAACTCGTGACCATTAATGAATTTTCACAATTTACATCGCGACTTAAAAATTAGCGTGGATTTTAACAGAAATAATCGGACAAAGGATCTCTTACGCAGCTTTTTATCCGCTAAATCACTTTCGCAGTATAAAACATGCTTTCAATGCGAGTCGAGCACTCGGATAACAGCTGTAATGAATTTAAAGATAAAGAAAAAAGAATTGGATCTCACAAAAAGGCCGAAGCTGTAAACAGGATACACTGACAACAGCAAGCTTTATAGTCGCTTTGGTTCGCGGCGAAACATTTAAACGAAACCATCGGGTTTCCGTTTTCCTTTGAGCAAACACTCGTGTAATTTATTTATTCAAAATGGAAATAACGGGATTATAAGTATTCTTGCGACTGTTTACCGTGCTTCATGGATGCATTATTGTATCGTAGTTTATTACGTTTTATTGTTTATATGTAGTTTAACTCCTCGTTGGATTTTTCAATTTCGAAGCACAGATATATCTTCGAGTTCTCACTGATGAAAACATGGCAGTACATAAATATTTTTTTTATTAATATTTGTATACAGAGAAATAACCTAATATTGTAATCACCAACGTGTAAGGTTTTGGCAAAATATGAGAAAAGATAAGGACAGTTTTAACAATTTTGTAATGTATTAGTTAATTAATAATGTATGTTTGGCAAAATATGAAAAGATACAAGTTCAAGTATTTACGTTGACTTTGAAGTTCGTCAAGCTTAATGAAATATCGTGAGAAGCATTTCGGTAGATTAATTTTAAACGAATCTCCCAAATTTCAGTTTACGTTTGAAATGCAATTTCGTACTTTAATTTATTCATAGATCTTGTTTTTTATTCGATTTCTGATCGGACCAATTTCCGTTTCAATCGCAGCTTCTCTTCCATTCTAAATTCATTTCCTCGATATTTACTTTTCAAGAGTAATTTTCCTATAAGAATAACATACAAACGTTACTAAATTTCGTGAGTCCTAAATTATCAAATTAATCAATTTTTTAACAATTTCGGACTTCAAAAGTATCAGATACCAAACCTGCCATATTATCACATTTCATCGAGTACGAATTAAGAAATAAAAATTTAATTTAATTTAATTAAGAAATAAAAATAAAAATAAAGTAACAAAATTTGGTAAAATTCTTTTGCGCTCGAAAGGTGACTCACATTCACCATTTTGTTTAATACAGCTGTTTGGAATATGTATTTTTTAACTAATATAATGAAGCAGCAAATATTGGCAATTAGTAATATGGATACAACGACTTTAAAAGAATTCATCAAACTTTTTAACCTAACAGTTTTAGAGTTGCTATTTGCTACCAGTAAAGACACCTTCTAGTGCAAAGGGTTAAAAATTTGGGAACCCAATAAGGGGAACATTTGCGAATGTAGAGATCTGTTGATACAAAAATTCAAAAAGGAGTTGCCAAATGTACGTGAGTCCTCTAGTAATAGAAGCTTCGTGGACTCTAGTTTTCGTTGAACCTTCAACCTTTTACTACACGCTCTCCACCGAAATAATAGTGATCCGTTCGATTTTCAGCCGAGCTTTACAACGCGCGAATCGGCTCGCGTCCCGTGTCGAGTTTGCCAGCTCGATCTCTCGAATCCATTGACAGACCGCAGTGCAGACGCCCCAGTAATCGACTCTTCTCGCGGAAAAGCGGAAGAAGCACACAGCGAATGCGAGAGAGAGCAAGAGCAAGAGAGTGTAAGCGAGAGAGGGAGAGAGAGAAAAGGAGAGATCTGCTCGACAAAGCCTTTTGATCTATCACCTCGTCGCCGCTTCTTGCCGGGCGTTTTCCATCGAGACTACTCGTCCTCGTGGTTTCGTACTCGTTCTACCGGTTAACGCAATAAAGTCGGCAAATGGAATTGCCACGAACGGGCGGAGCGTTATAATTCAACTCCGGGGAACAATTTACCGGCGCGATTCCAATCCGAGCAAGGTCGAATCCTCGTCGGCGGGCAAAACCGATTCAAATTTCGCCGATGAACAACAATAACGCGGCACAACGTTAACGTTTATGCTCGGCGATTCTTTGAACGTGCTTCTTACTGTGCCTCCTGGGGTCAATCACGAGCTACCCTAAACGGTGCATCGGAGCAGTTCTGTTTCGTCGTTGTTGGACGTCGGAAATGTGGAACGTGGAGTGGATCGAGTGGGAAAATGTTACACGTTCATTGGATGCGAGAAACGTGACACGTGGATTGGGTCGTGTGGATACATTAAGTTTCGCGTTGGTTGGATGTAATTCTGTGGAATGTGGATTGTATAATGTGGAAACTTCGTATGTTTCATTTTGGCCGGATGTAAGAATTGTGGAACGTGGATTGGATTGAGCGGGAATGGTGATTTTCACGTTGCTTGGATGTAAACATTGTGAAATGTCGATTCGATTATGTGGGAATTTCGAAAGCTTCAACTTGGATGCCAGAAATGTGGAACGTGGATTAAGTGGACAATGTAAGTTTGACGTTGGTTGGATGTTAGGATGGGGATATGTGGATACAGAAATTCGACAAGTCTCATCTAGGTGAGATATAAAAATATAAAAAATGTGAATTGGTTCACATAGAAATTTCGCAAGTTTTACGTTGGAAGAATGTGAAAATTTAGAACGTCGATTGGATTATGTGGAAATTTCAGAAGTGTCACATAGGTGGGATGTGAGAAACATGAAATGTGAATTTGACGAGGTGGAAACTTTGCAAACATCGCCTTGATTATGCACAAAAATTGTGGAATGTGGACTGTATCACATGGTTATATCTAAAAATTGTGAAATATGGATTGTGACATATGGTTGTATGTAAAAACTGTGGAATGTGGATTGTATCACATGGTTATATCTAAAAATTGTGAAATATGGATTGTATCATATGGTTATATGTAAAACCTGTGGAATGTGGATTGTACCACATGGTTATATCTAATATTGTGAAATATGGATTGTATCATATGGTTATATGTAAAACCTGTGGAATGTGGATTGTATCACATGGTTATATCTAAAAATTGTGAACTATGGATTGAACATATGGTTCTATGTAAAATCTGTGGAATGTGGATTGTATCGGATGGTTATATCTAAAAATTGTGAAATGTGTATTGTATCATATGGTTATATGTAAACATTTTTGAATATGGATTGTATCATATGAAACCCTCAATAAAATGAAATAATTGTTCATAAAACTAAAAGATTGTGTGTTCCATTCATTTTCTGAATTTGCTGACAGTTCGGTTTAAAAATTTCTTCTGCATACGTCTAATTTCAATCCAATTTTAATCCATAAATTATCCACTCAAATATTTATTACTCAATAATCGCAGTCCTCCGCACATAAATTTTCGACCACACTAATTGTATTAAATTACTTTTCCCTCGAAACAGAACAAGCGTCGTTCCAGTTATTTATCGAGCGATAAATATTCGAGGATAGAATTACACTTGCAGGTTGAAATAGGTCATCCCGTATAAATATATCGATTGGATATTATTTTAGCATACATGTTTTGTTACTTTCTCTTTAACGCCTGGCACATCTAGGTGAAACGTGAAGAATCGGTTATTCTGGACATCGTCACGTACCCCTAAGAACAACCCCTCTTCAAGAGGCTCGCTCTCCTCATTCTCAGTTCCTGTCCGTCACGCTTAACATCTAACGAACCTCTTCTCTCCAGAAATATTTTCTATTTTTTTTTCGTTTATTTTAAGTTATTCTCGTCTACAGGCTTCCTACTTACCAGCAACCAATTTGACCCTCGCAGTATTCACTGTTCGCATTTAATTTATCCACAATGCAAATCCGATCTTAATAACACGTCAAATCTAATAACTATACACTCTATATTTATGCAAAATTCGTCGGCTATTAATTTCATATTTTTGTTTTATGTGTTAAATCTTGTGACTATAGGCTATATGTTTATGTAAAATCTGCTATATGTTTATGTACAATGTACTATCTACAGTGTATGTTTGTGTAAAATAAATTAACTTGAACTGACGCTTATAAGAAAATATTTAAAGATCGTCCAGTAAAATTTATTAGATCTTATTTTTTGTAATAAATGCAAATCGAACGATGTAAGTGCAATAAAAATTAAAACAGTATATAAGGGATAAATTATCATATTCACCACCTCAATTTTTCTAACATAATTTTAAAAGTTGTAAAACGTTCAGAAGATAATAATAAACCGTTTTGATGACTTCGCACGAAATTTTTATTTATACTAATTCATTTCGTTTAACTGCATGTACTCAAACTATTAACTATTTGTCATTTAATTATATATAACTAAGTACATATCATAACTATCCTAGTTTTTTTTTTAACGATTCTTGCATTAATTAAGGTGAATCAGTGTATTACCTACATTCATTATTCGTCAGATTAAATTTTCAGGTACCAGTCTTTCTTAACGATTGTATCGATCATTTGGCAAAAGGGTTGCAAACGATCGCGGTGCGGGTTTAACAGGTCGAGAGAGCGAACTTTGAACGAAATTAACCATTCGCTACTTAGTCGATTACTCTGGTTGTAATAATAGCTGGCCACGGAATCGAGAAGTTTTACGGTGTATGACGTTATATACGACCGATAAACTTTCGTGAATTCCGAAATCCCGGCTAGCTTTATACGACTCTCTAATTTAATAACTGGCCTCCTTTACGATTACGGCCGCGCAGCAAATTAAACGGATTAAGCCGCCCCGATAAATGGCATTTCGAAAGTGCTTAACGCCACCCCTTTGCTGCTGGAGGTACGCGAACGTGGACTGAATCGATTACGCTAGTATAAAATTCTAACGGCGAAGTTATCGCCGCACTGATTTCATATATACTTAATAAAAAACTTCGAGAAACGATCAGATATCTGTATAATTTATGATCGAGGTCGCTTTGTTTGATTATAAATATTTGAATATTTTAAGGGGTTGCACGGTTTTCAACGCCCCGAAATGTGATCCATTAACAGATTTTGTATGTACTTAATAAAAAAACCTTTGAGAAACGATCAGATATCTCTATAAATTATGATCGAAGTTGCTTCGTTTGATTATGAACAAATATTTTAAGGGGTGGCACATATTTTAAAGCGGCACAAATTTTTCGTGCACCGAATGAAAAACTTAAGGAACAGTCAATATTTATATGATCTATATTGAGAGTTATTTTGACTGACTGCAAATAAATATTTTTAGGGTTTGTATATATCGACCCATCTAAAATCCTCTGAATTTTTATTAATATCGGCAAATGAACAAAATTAATGACTGAATTCAGTGGTGTTTATCACTATACTGTGATGTAACTAACAAATATCATACTATAATTTTTATTATAATGTAATGCAATCAATAAATATTATTATCACAGTAAATGCAGCGCTACAGTATCTTTTATTATAGTATGAGTACGTTAAATTAGCGCAATGACAAAATTAATATATCTTATCCTAAATATATTGTTATTTAATTCATAAACAGTTTCGATACAGAGTCCAAATAAATGGTACAATTAATATTATGGAAATGGTTAGATTCACTCTGTAACTTAACTAAATTGATACAAAAAAAACAGCCACTCTTCTGTAAACAATTTTTATATCACTCCTTGATATTTTTTTACTATATGCATTAGCTCTAGTGTTAGGTAAAAAATAACTCGGTATTGGAAACATGTCGAGTCATGTCAAAAAATTGAACAAACTAAGCTGAACGTGTAACGGAGTTATCAATTCAGTTTATTTCAACGTGACCATTGTTAAATTGCTCCACTTTGTACAAATAAACCGAACGTATACATCCAGATATAAACCACCCATTACATGAAAAACTGTATTTTATATGTTATTGAGATAGATATATGGAACATGTTTGTTTTTTGACGCAGTTTCACGCCCTTTCAGCTTTCCACTTTGAGAAGGTATTAAATTACGAACACACGATTCACAACTGTACAAAAGAGTAATTAATTATTGCACGTTTGATGCGTGTAAAATTATACGGTAATAAATTTTAATCTTTCCAATTTCATTATTCAAATTCGTCGATGTCCACAGAGAGGATAAAGACATTTGTTACTTAAAAGCGGAATGGTAGGTTGCAATATGAAAGTACATTAAAGTTGTCAAGAACAATTATAACTAACAAAAAATTAAACTTCAAAGTACCTATGTTTGTCATAAAATTTTACCAGCGTCTACAAAGAGCGCACAAAACTCGTATTTAATAAACAAAATGTATAAATTAATATATTTATGTGTTAAGAGTAATTGTAATTATTGAAATCTTTTATTCTAAAACCGACTATAAAACATGAAATCTAAAACTTCTAATTCTCGTCGTTCAAGTCGATCGACATACTTGAGCTGTTTATTTTGAACGTGGCATATGTCACTTCGTTTTTAAGTCGATATATTATTGATCGTAAATTTTTTTTAAATGAAAAGATACCGTTCAATTGTAATTAGTGTTACCATTAACTCGATTTGTTTGAAAAAGTGACTTATGCCACTTTCAAAATAAACGGCTGATTTGTGAAAAGGATACGTAAGACGTGTTTTAGTTGATAACAATGTGAATAGCAATCTCGAAGCACGCTAAAAGCGGCGCCGAGAACGTTTCAGTATCTACCGAAGGGTTAAGTTATTTCAACCACGAAAAACAATACCATTGTTACCGCACATCAAACAGCGCACACTAGTTTCTCCGGTTGTGCATACACCACCGGACAAGCCAATGGAATTAGCACAGTGTACGTTTGGTCAGACTTTGTTCTGGGTTCAGTGTAATTCAATAAGCTTTCAGTTCATTCCGATCGTATCTAGAAACTCCGTAACTACCAATGAAAATCCAAATCTCCCTGCTAACTGGAACATTGTTGCTAAAATTCTCCACGAATTCATGATCGAAATTAAATTACCACATAATTTTCCTTCTTAGAGTGCATTTATAATTCACTAAAACTGATTGCACGTACATCTGATATTTGAAATACGGTGTTAGTCATTACTAAATATTATAATAAAATTTAATTTATCCATATTTCAAAAAGGTTAGTTTTTAAACAACTTTGGGAATACTTATACGCCTTTGTATATGCATGATTGCATTTTTCTTTGTTTGGTATATTATTAATGTCTTTAGAATTGTTCTTCTTCAATTTCTATTGACCTAAATATTATGTAGAAAAAGTAGATCTTTTGACCGTAAAAAATTGATCCTGATGAGGTTATCAAGATTATTCGAAGTAGTATCATGTAATTTTGAGTAAGTTTCAAATTTAAACAAAGGCTGTAATAAGAAACAATGTGCAACGATTTCGACTTGACTTTGATACGGACATAAATCAACATCATCATATAAAGTAATGTCATATAATTTTCTATTAATTTTGACTTCAACTTAAATCAACATCATAATATGAAGCGGTATGACATCATTTTCACTTGGACATAAATTATAGTACAATTGGAGGACAATTGAAGTACAACTACGTTAAAAACTGTTACTTTCGCATCAAAACATTTTATAAATCCGTCAAGTTTCTCACAAATCAATGAACATAATTGAGAATACCGAACAAAGGTCGATAACACTAAAAACGCCTACTTCCTTTCAAAATTACAGAACCTCAAAGTACGAACGACGTAAGATTATGCTGTATAATCCCGAAAGTTTGCCTCGAGCAGAACGGTGTTTCTTCGTTAGTAGAAAAACATTAGCAGGAAGTTCTGTGGTGTGTGTAGCCGAATGGTCGTACTCGAGAACCAGAACTTAGGCTAAGTACATCAACCATACATACATTAACCGTGCGAACTAACTGTCGCGGATGGTTAATTGCTTTCTTACAACGATTCGTACACGTCACATAGACAACCTAGAAATCCTCCATCATAATGTATTATGACATACGACCGAAGCTTTGTGAATGTTCGATCTGCGAAGATATTGCACATGCGTCGTACGGCAATATTTAGCGAGGGTTAAACGACGGGACACTTTGATCGTTTGAAGTTGTTATATTTATAAGTGGATCGTAGGTCGAATAATTGTGTAACAACGATACGAGCTCTCCATTTATTTTTAACGATATTCTGAATCATCAATATTCCGCAGCCATAACTTATCAAATCCCCAAATTTCCACAAACTCCAATCCTCAACTTTAAAGATTTAAAAATTTCCAAATATCAAAAGCAACGAATTTTTAAGTTCTTCAGTTTTCAAGTTCTGAAATTCATAAATCTCCACATCTGCCAATTTAAAAATTTAAAGTACCAGAATCTTAAAATCTCTAAATTTTCAAATTCCGAAATTCCAAGTACCAACATTGCCACATTCTCAAATTCCCAAATTTTCAAAATCTACAAATTCTGAAATATTTATATTTAACGATATTCCAAACTGAACAACCGCGTGTCCACGTATCCGACGTTGTTGCGAAACAATCTCGTGTCTATGTATCCCACGTCGATCCGAAGCGAACAACCTCGGATCTATTTCGTGTCTATATTCTCGATTGCTTATTTGACAAGATGAAGGCTCGGTGAGGTCGTACAATTTTTACGAACGAGCCCGAGGGAAACAGTTCCAGATTTCTATTGGATACACAAATTCGGATGGAAATGGAAATCCGAGTGACTGCGGTGGGTTTATTCCCCAAAAGTGCTCGCAGCAAGTAGTAAAACCGAGCAATACCCCGACAGGAATAGGAAACTGCAAATAAAGGACTCTGCTATAGAGATTAAGGGTTCTGACAACCGGATGCGAATGACAATAAACTAAAAATACTCGATAGGATGTAACGACACCTTCAGTGTTAACCCTTCGCACTCGAAAGGTGACTCACACTCACCACCTTGTTTAATACAACAGTTTGGAATAGGTATTTTTTAACTAAATCTGTAATGTTGCACGTGTGATGTATAAACGTAATGAAACAGTTAGTAGTGAAAATTAATAATAGAGCGATAACTACGAAAGAATTCATGAAACTTTCCAACCAAAATGTTTTAGAGTTGCTATCCGCTACCCATAAAAATACCTTCGAGTGTAAAGGATTAATGATGCTATGGAACCCATTGTTTTGAACATGTACAAAGTGTACGGAGAAACTGAAAACGGAATATTGTATCGATAGAAAGATGCATCGAGGTTCAATCCCCTATGGTATTGTAGTCTAAGATTGTTAAGTCATAGAATATATATTGCAGCGAGAGGATTAGACCTTGGCCCAAGTTTGCAGCAATGCAATAGTTATACGGTTTTTTTGTTCCTTTAGATACATTTGTAGTTTAGAATAACAATCTTTACCCGTAGCAGAAATAGGACCAAAGGCGTCATAACATTCAAACGAGTTTTTTATTGATTTATTGTCTGTCGTATCTGGGTGTCAGAACCCTTAGCTTTAACCGTAGAGTCTTTTGTAAGCTTGAAAATTGTCAAAAATTAATAAAACACATGAACAAGAAAAATTGAAGATAAAAAGAATAAACAAGAAAATAGTTTAAAATATTTCAATCTATTTATGTGTGATATGTTTCGAAGCACGGTACCACATAAAATGCGACATCACAGGTCATACACCAAAATCTTGATTCCTTACGTTTTCCATAAAATTTGGGAAATGTTTCTCGATGAGCCGTTGGTAATATAAAGGGAACATACCACCAAATAATATTCTTATTAGATTTTATTAAGAGTTCGAGTTTTTATAGTGGATGGTAATTTTTTATTTTACACGACGTGTATACACGTCGAACGCACTTAACTGGTTAATATTGCTGACGCTGCGAGGCACGTACAAAGATTTAAAGATTTTACAGGAAGTTTCCACCCTTCAGCAAGTTACACGGGAATGGCCAACGAGAGAGGAAAAACGAAAGCTTTCTTAAGCCTGTGTTCAAGGGGCGTTTTGAATATTGAATTAAAATCGCGAGATCGCGACGACCCAGTGACCGACCGTTGCTCTACCCCTGGTGGCGCGAACGAATCTTTTGTTCCAGCAGAAACTCATTTTCAGATTTCCCTTTGAAGCATCGAGACCTCGCCTCCGGGCAGAAAACCATTCTTTCATTTTTTATCAACGGCTCGTGCTCCCCTTTTGAAGCCGTCACTTCTTAAGGGTTGAAGTGCGCGACGGACACACCATTTCCGCGGACATTTTACATGTCGATATCAGATTCTTTTCGTTTCAACGAGAGCGCGAAAAATATTTAGATATAACGCGCGCGAGAAGTTTTCTTTCGTTTATGGTTTGCCTGGATATTTGCGGTATACCGTGGCGGGGTTACGATATTTTGTGTAGGGTAGACTTGGTAGACGGGTGGAATGTAGGTCAGTCTTTCTTCTGCGGTGTCTCGACACATTAACGGTGGTTAATTTTAATGGTGTACATCGTAGACAAGCTTGGAAACTCGAAATTTGATAAGTTATGGACTTTCGAATTTTTAAGTTACAAATTTAGATATTTTGAAATTTTTTAATTTGTTGATTTAGATATATTTAAATGTAGAGGGTTTTAAAATTTCAATTTGATATATCTAGAGATATAAGAATTTAGGAACTTAGGAACGCCGAAACTAAAAAATTTTGGAATTTAAAAATTTAAGAATTTAAGAATTTAAGAATTTTAGAATTTAGGCATTTAGGCATTTAAGAATTTTGGAACATTGAAATTGAGGAATTAAGAAATGTAGAAATTTGAAATTTCCAAATTTCCAGATATATAAACATTATACATGGCGTATGTATACATTCCGATATAAAAATATTTTAAGATAGAAATACAAATAAAAAAAATTAATACAAATGAAAATAAAGATATAAATACCGAATTAGTTTAATAATTTATAAACTCGACGTTCTCAAATTTCCTAACATATAAATATTAAATAAGTATAATGTATAAATTCAGATATAAGTAATCTCGGGCAAAAATATAAATCAAATAAAAATACAAATTCAAAATTAGAAACCTAATAATTTATAAATTTACGGCTCTCAAATTTCTTAATATAAAAATATTAAATGTCATATATAAATACAGACCGAGAAACATATTTTTATTTTCATTCGTTTTTTATTTATAAGTGCGGATACAAATTAAAGAATTTTAAATAATTCATGAACTCGAAGCGTAACTCACAAATAAATTAATTCATACAACCACAAATTTACACTTCTTAAATGCCGTAAATAAACAACACGAAACGTCTAAATTTTCGAACAATATTTCTGAAGAGGAAGCAGAGGATGCGAGATTGAACGTGGATCGCGGTATCTCGGCGATCTTTCATCACATTTTCATCGACGAACGGGCGCTGATACACCCCGAAAGACACGATCTCTCGAATCACCGTTTCCACCCCTATGAATAGTCCTCTCCAGATGGCTTCTTTTGTTCCCGTGGAAACTTCATTCCTCGGATTTTAGTTTGGACGTCGGAGATTTCAGCCCGAAGGAAAACAGTCTCATTGAGAACCAGAAGAAACCAGAAGAATTTGGAAATTTTTGAATTTTTGAACAGCGACATTTTGGAATTATGGAAGTTAAAAATGTTTGAATTTGGGAATTAAGGGATTTCGGGATTTCGGGATTTGGGAATTTCGGGATTTGGGAATTTCGGGATTTGGGAATTTCGGGATTTGGGAATTTCGGGATTTGGGAATTTCGGGATTTGGGAATTTCGGGATTTGGGAATTTTGGGATTTTGGAATTTCGGGATTTGGGAATTTCGGGATTTGGGAATTTTGGAATTTCGGGATTTGGGAATTTTGGGATTTGGGAATTTCGGGATTTGGGAATTTTGGGATTTGAGAATTTGAGAATTTGAGAATTTGAGAATTTGAGAATTTGAGAATTTGAGAATTTGAGAATTTGGGAATTTGGGAATTTGGGAACTTGGGAACTTAAGAATTTTGGAATTTGCGAACCAGGGCATTTCGAAACTTGGGAATTTAGGAATTCTGAAAGTTGGGATGTAGAAATTTGGAAATTCGTAAATCTAGGAAATCTAGGAAATTTAGGAATTTGGGGATTTGGGGATTTGGGAAATTGGGAATTCGGGAATTTAGGAATTTAGGAATTTAGGAATTTAGGAATTTAGGAATTTAGGAATTTAGGAATTTAGGAATTTAGAAAGTTGGAAAGTTAGAAAGTTAGAAAGTTAGAAATTTAGGAATTAGGAATTTCCACCCCTACGAATATTCCTTTCCAGATGGTTTCTTTTGTTCCCGCGGAAACTTCATTCCTCGGATTTTAGTTTGGACGTCGGAGATTTCAGCCCGAAGGAAAACACAGCCTGCCATCTGGTTTTCCACGGGGTGGCGCAGAGGGTTGCAAAGGAACACCTCGTCCCGTATCGGACGTCCTCGTTCGTTGACTTTCGTCCCTTGTCGAAGGCGTCTGAATTTTCAGACGGTGTCGTCGTCTCTATCCGACCGGAAATTAGAAATTTCGAGGCGTGTCACCGGGTCACCTGGACCGGCATCACGCTTCGCCAATAACCTTTTGTTCGTTCGGATATCAACGGGATCCCGATCGATTCTTCGTGCTTCGTAGAACGTTAGTCGAAAATGTTGTTCATGAACGCGCGAGTTCTCGTCAGCTAACACGAATTCTTCTTGATCGTTCAATATTTCATTTTCATTCGTTACATTTTCTTTATGGTACAATATATGTATATATTATAATAGTAATTCTCATGATAGAATAATCGGATATTAATTGTATCATCAATCATATATCAATGGTAGGAAAGCAATAACGAGGACATTTTCTTGACGGGGGATACACACGTCAGCTTACAAATTTAATTTACGAATTTTTATGTTGCTGAGTTTTTAAATGTTCAAGATTTTTGGTTTCATTTTTGTATTCTGAAAATTTCGAAATGTCAATAATGATGTTTCATGTATCAGTAAATTTCTGATTTCCTGAATTATAGGTTGGAAATTATTAAATTTCATTTCGTGGTAGAATTTGTAGATTATCAAACTTTAATTCTTCAAATCTGGGACATCTGGGTTATGAAAGTTCTAATTACACACTTAAAATGTCTATTAAGGTCAGTAATCACTGATTGTTCAAATCTACACTTTCCAGATTATCAAACTTCTGATTCTTCAAATCCACAGTTTCTAGGTCATCATGATATTGCTGACTCTTCAAATCTACATTTTGTCGAATTCAGCATAATAAATTAATACTTTCTATAAATT
Organism: Coelioxys conoideus; assembly: GCA_947623535.1. Lineage (NCBI taxonomy): Eukaryota > Metazoa > Arthropoda > Insecta > Hymenoptera > Megachilidae > Coelioxys > Coelioxys conoideus. Next base: position 11,513,683 of record OX392457.1, on the reverse strand, counting down.
GTTACTCATATACTTCTTATTTACATTTAATATCGTTAGAACGTTAAGGATAAATATTATTTAGCATAAAATCAAATTTTACGACTTTTTCGCATTAAGGAAACATGAAGATTTTTTATGATATGTGATCATATGTAATAAAGAAATAAATGTCCACGTTGAAAAATATTGCACAGTTAAGCTACAATCAATCTCTTATTACTCGTAAGTTCCATTATCATCTCAAGAGACTATTCCAAATAATTATCACAATTAACTAAATTACAAAACTGCCAAGAAAATTGCAGACGAAGATATTAACAGAAAAGGGACTCGAAAGATGGCACGTAAATGGTGCACAATCGTTACCAAACCAGTAAATATAATTTCGAACGTAACCGATCTAACGATAATTTGAAATGGGAATCGTTGGAGAAGAGATCGGCCAATTCATCGACGGCCAGATTTGATTACAGATCGAATTAATCTATGCAGATTAAACGCTTACCGTCGTTGGTAACTGCGAAACGCTTTTCCCCCGAATGACTCGAGCCGGCAGTTCGATTAAACGCTTACCGCGATGAGTTACGTTTCTGTTTGCAATAACGAGTGCTTTAAATCGGTATTAATACACGAGATTTATTAAGGAAACAGCCATTCGAACGAGCACGATAAATCGCTGCGACACCAGGTTCACAGAATCCCTCGTTTACTCGCCGTGTACACGCGCCGGGATTTAGACTGGCTAAGTAAACCGAGGCTGCTACATAATTCTAAGAGAATATAATGTTTGAGGGTGTAATGTCTGGAAATCCGTGCTTATCACGTGATACGATACGCGAATCGCAAGAAAAAATGTTTGGAGACGATTCTACGTGTTTGGAGAACTAGTTAGAAAATACAGGAAATATTTTGGATTCATGTGTCCCCAGATCTCGTTCTCATTATGTTTGCAGATATCTAAATCATGAACTATGAAACGAATCTTAAAATTTTGAAAATTTCATATTTACATATTCTCTAATTTCCAAATTACTAAATCTCTAAATTATTACCAAATTTCTAAATCATCAAATTTTCAAATTACCAAATCTTTAAATTCCAAATTACTAAATCTCTAAATTATTACCAAATTTCTAAATCATCGAATTTTCAAATTACCAAATCTCTAAATTGTCGAATTTTCAAATTACCAAATCTCTAATTTGTCGAATTTTCAAATATGCAAATTTCTAAAACATGGACTTTTCAAAATTCCAAATTTCTGAAACATCGACTTTTCAAAATTCCAAATTTCTGAAACAGATTTTTGAAATTTTCAAATTTCTGAATCATCAATTTTCCACGACCATAACTTCTCAAATCCCCAAATTTCCAAAAACTCCAATCGTCGGCATTCCAAACTTAAAAATTTCCAAATTCCAAAAGCGACGAATTTTTAAGTTCTTCAGTTCGCAAGTTACCAAAGTTATAAATTTCTATATCTGCAAATTTAAAAATTCAAAGTACCAGAATCTACAAATCTCTAAATTTTCAAATTCCGAAATTACAAATACCAACATTGCCAAATTTTCAAAATCTACAAATTCCCCAATTACAAAATTTCAAAATTCTCCACCTACCTCAAAGAAAAATGCCCCCCATTTGTCGCGATTACAGTGCCATCTCCTTACAATTATTATTATTACTTATTCTTGAAAAAAGTATTATAATATCGTTATAAAAAATACGTCACTTGCTTAACACGTTCCCTGCCGCGTGGGGCGTATGCGCCCCACGCTGAACTTTCCGTTCAAGCCATTGAGTAAATTCATTGTACGATGTTGATTTTCAAAGAATGTATTATAAAGTCAGTTATGGCCATCTTAACACTTTGGTAACTACTCACAACAAATCCGTATAGTACCAAGAACAATTGTTACTTTCCGCTGATACATAAGTTGTGTGAATGATCATTAAAATATTAAAACTATTGTTGCTTCAATTGATTGATTGTGGGGCGTATACGCCCCACGCGGCTTGAACGGAAAGTCTTCAGAAAACGGTTCGGCAGGGAACGTGTTAAGTACCCACATATACATACATTACACTCGCAGTTAAATGCATTGCATTATATCCTCAAAAATACAAAGTACGCTACATTATTAACTATCCAACAGCATATTACCATTGCAACCGAGTTACGATCGCGATACTAATCACCATGTACAAGTTTCCTGCACATGTCGGAGCCACGGTAGTTAAACGTTAACAGGTTGAAATACCTGCAGCATCGGTAACTCCGTTCGTTCACGACGTCGTATAAACGTATATCGATTTCGGACAGACAGACGCGTATAAGAGAGTGTGTATATCCCAGGTTGAAGTGATTCCCTAGGATACAGAATGGCTAAGTAAACCGGTCGGGTCGCATCTGGCTTGAACGAGACGTAAAGCCCCGAAATATAGACATCGCGAACACGCGGATACGGTTAGGCAAGGAGAAGGTGCATTTAGGCGGCCACGAACCAACCATCCGACGTTGGAAAACCGACAGCTCTTCCGGAGATTAACGTTAAGCCACACCTTATCATACTTTAAGCTCGTGCATCCGATACACCGTTGGAAACACGTAGCGTAGCGGCTCGCGTAATGAGTTACGACTGCTAGGAGACCGGAAGGAAGGAAGGAAGGAAGCCTTCGCTTGAGCGACAGGTTGATTTCGTTGTATTGGTATCGCTGCACCTTCTGACGTCCCTCGAAACAACGAAATACGAAATAAAATCATCCAATAACTCCTGCAATTGCTCGTCTTCGCACTTATGTGGCCTACCAGATCGTTCACTGTCTTCTACATTGAAATCGCCGTTTTTAAATTATCGAAACCATGTGTCATATGTTCTAATCGATGGAGCGTGTTCGCCATATGTTTCTACCAGCAAACGATGACTTTCAACAGCCTTTTGATCGAATAAGAAAAACAATGTGTGCCGCAAATGTCCTTTTTCGGGCATAAAATTCGGCATGATCACTGAACGATAACACAAAGACACTAGATTTTGGCGGACTCAACTTGTACCTGCTTGACGTTTAACCCTTTGCGGACGAACGGCGACTATCACTCGCCATTTGATTCGGTGCAATAATTTTTAATAAATAATTTTTCACTACATATGTAGTATTATGCACGTGACGTTTGAACATAGTGAAACAGACAATATTGGCAATTAATAATACAAATATGATTATTTTAAAGAAGTTGAACCAAGTTTTTAACCAGAGAGTTTTGCAGTTGCTATTTTTTAATTGCAAATATTCTAACGTCCGCAAAGGGTTAATGTTAGACGAATATAATGACGTATGATTCGAATTAATACACTGCGTACTTTTCGTTCAAGCCATCTCTTAGTTCAACCGGAAAAAACTTATGCATACACCTGGTATTTCCGTCGAGCGTTGATTTCGTGGCGCTGGGTATCCCTACGCACAGTGTCACGCGAGAATTGAAATTTACAGAGTGATTCATTTTTATTCCGTTTGGAATGTTTATATTGCAATACTGTTACGCCTCCTGACGTCGAGTGAACGAAATGCAAGAACGGGAACATACGGTGTAATTAATTTTTATTCCGACTAGTATCAATTTCGTGTTAACGAGTATCGTTACATCCGACGTCCGGGATGAAATGTAAAAATTGAAATATACAGGGTGATTTGTTTTTACTCCACCGAGCGTTGATCTTGTACCGATACCACCACTTTCGTGGACGTCACATGTTTTCTGTTTATTTCGCTCTAGCTCGTTCAAAATTGAAATACCAAGCTCCTTGTAAAATTTATTGATCTCTACAAATACTGGCGGCAACATTATGTGTTACATTCATATCGACAATTTTTGTATGCCACACTCACATATGCTAGTCTAATATGCTGTATTCACACGTGGAACTCTTACACACTATGTTCGCACATGGAAGCTTTACACCCTGTATTCACATATGATACTCTCCTACACTAAATTCACATATGCAACTCACACACGTGATATTGCCACACGTTATATTCATGTCTTAAACCTTCACATACTACATTTACATATGCAACTCTCACAAGCTGCATTTATACATGCACCTCTCACATACTACATTTATACATGCAAGTCTCACATACTGCATTTACACATGCAAGTCTCATATGTTATATTTACACATGCAATTATCTCGAACGCTATATTCACATACGTAACTCTAACACACTGTATTTCCATATGCAACTCTCACAATAATATACTCACACACGTAACTTGCACATTCTATATTTACATATGCAACATTACTGTTGACACATGTAACTCTGCCACTCTGTAGTCACAAACGTAATTCTCTAGAACACCACATTTCCACACGTAACTCTCATAAGTTACATTCATGGACCTAACTTTAACAAGGCACATTCGCGCGTAAAGGTTAGTCCACACACGTTACATGCGAATGACAGCAGCGATCGAAATAACCCCACAGCTCGCCATTAAACGAGTAAGGTATTACAGCAAATGACACGTCACGAAATTCAACGAACCGTAAGAACCCATTGTTTTTTTCAAACATCGACGACGAAACGAGAAACTCTAATCCGTCATCCATGGAGCAGAAAATTCCAGCGACATTTTGCGTCGTTCTACGGCACGTATCGAAGCCATCGAGCGGTCGCAACGAATTTTCTGCTAGAACGATGGTCATCCCCTCGTGTTGAACCGTGTTTCTGTGTCTTCGCGTAACACGGTGTCGACGTCACGTAAAAATAACTTCGATTTACTCGGCCCGTTGGAAAGAGCGAACACGGATCGTTCGAGGACGGAAAAGCGCTGTACGTGACAGATTTCGGTGTGTTCGCGAAACGACGGGAAAAGAACGACCATGTACCAGAACCGACTGATAAGAGTCCACGGTGATTCATCACGATCCGCGATTATCTACCTGTCACTTCCGGTTCGACTGCTACGCAACGAATCAACTATCGTCGAACCTCTGCCATAGTCCACATTTTTTTTTTCACTGATCGGCACATCTTCGTCCGGCGTTACAACGATTGTTTCGTTTAATTCTGGCGGGATTTATGCACGGAACGTTTACAACTTTCTGCACTGAGTGTCTTTGAAATTACGATGATCGACGTTTGGGTCTCGTGACAATAATACGTTGTCGGAAGGTGCCCACGTGACGTATATGCAAATTTTTTTTTATTCATCGTGTTCAGTTATTTAGGTAAGTGGGATTCTCTGGAGCATAAGCGAGTGAGGTTTTGATGGATGTGTACTTTTATTTTGTATTGTATAGAATGCTGGATGTAATTGAAACAAACCTAGTAACTGCAACAATTCCAGCAATTCTACTTGTAATTGTAACAATATTGACAACTGTACTGGTAATTGTAACGATTCTGGTAACCCTACTGATAATTGTAACAATTCTGTCAATAGTATTGTTAATTGTAACAATTATAGTAATTCTACTGGTAATTGTAACAATTCTAACAATTGAACTGGTAATTTTAACAACTCTGATAATTCTGTCGATAAGTGTAACAATTCTGCTAATTGTATTGTAATTCTAACAATTCCGGTAACTCTACTGATAATTGTAACAATTTGCCAATTGTATTGGTAACAGTAACAATTTTTTTTGAAAGAACTCTAGCAGTTCATCTTTAAAAAGATCTAGTCTTTCAAATTTCAAAACTGTTATATATCAAATAAATTTAAAATCCATTTTTTATTCGGGTTAGTAACCTAAGACAGTAAGCATAAACTTTTATAAGAGTTAGTAACAAATTTTTTTGTCTGATCATCGACAATAAATTCAAGACTAAAATTTTATTCGCTTGGATGAAATTGAATAATTTTTAATAATAACATTGAAATGCATAGACTGAATCACCACCGTATACTTCTGTTTAAATATCAATATAAATAAACGAATACTGTATCATCTTGATTAAAAATCGCCGTGAATAAATAAATAGTATATGAATCTCTGTATCTATACCAGATCAAAGAATGGATTCGTGGCAAAAGATTTGGTACGAACGAGAAGCAACCTCACAAAAGATTTCGTTTGTTCATATTACACAGTTCTAGGGTGTTAACCCTCGAATCTATTCCCTGACAAAGCATAGCTTCAAGCAGAGAAGCTATATTTCTTCTCGCGCGCTTTACACGCTGCAATTTTTCATTCGCGGCTGTGTATCTGTCAGCTGCAGAATCTCATTTCGTACGTCGTTTCATTGTTGCATCGAAGACGATGCAAGCAGTTATAACGCGTCCAGTTGTTGAGATTTCCTTGCGAATCAACGATTCTGTCATTTATTATCCCTCTTTTCATTTCGTCGGTTACGCTCGCGGTCATTTCCGATGAATCGAGGTACAAACGCGGAATATTAGTTTCATTGAGAACCAGAAGAAACCAGAAGAATTTGGAAATTTGCGAATTTGGGAATAGCGACGTTTTGGAATTTTGGAAATTAAAAATTTTTGAATTTAGGAATATTGGTATTTGGGAATTTAGGAATATAGGGATTTGGGAATGTAGAGATTTGGAAATTTAGGGATTTGGGGATGTAGGAATTTGGGGATGTAGGGATTTGGGAATTTAGGGATTTGGAAATTTAGGGATTTGGAGATGTAGGGATTTGGGGATGTAGGGATTTGGGGATGTAGGAATTTGGGAATTTAGGGATTTGGAAATTTAGGGATTTGGGAATTTAGAAATTTGGGAATTTGGAAATTTACAAATTGGAGAATTTGGGAATTTAGGAATTTAGGAATTTAGAAATTTAGAAATTTAGGAACTTAGGAATTTGAGAATTTGGGAACTTGGGAACTTTGGAATTTGCGAACTAGGGCATTTCGACACTTGGGAATTTAGGGATTCTGAAAGTTGGGGATGTACAAATTTGGAAATTAGGAAATCTAGGAAATTTGGGAATTTGGAAATTTCTAAACTAAGCATTTCGGAGTTTTTGAATTTAGATAATTGCGATTGTGGGAATCTGGAAGTTTCTGAATTTGGAAATTGTAGAATTCTAAAATCTTGAAATTTGAAACTTACGGAATATTGGAATCTGAGAATTCCAAACATAGGGAATTTCAGGATTTAAGAATTCGAGAATTTGAGAATATGGAAATTTAGGAATTCAGGAATTTGGTACTTAAAGAATTCGGAAACTTTGAAATTGATAAATTTGAAAATTTGGTGATTTCAAAATTGTAAAATAATTACCAAATTTGATAATTCTTGAAATAAAAGTACCCATTATTCGATCTCCAAAACAACCAACCCTAACATACTTTATCGTGACATAATTCTTATATACATCCAACCTTATCGACATCATGAAAAATATTCTCTCCCGTTTATCACATTACAATATGAAAAGCTCGTATCAATCCATCGTCGCATCGTTGCACTCTCTGCTCTCTCGAAAGGTCTCTCGGCGATTCGCGAACGTATCGCGAAACGAAAGAGGCGATGATCAGTCAGGAATCAAAAGCAAGCAGAAAGTCGAACTGTTCGTCGAGCAAGGAGGCACGTTTTATCCGGTAAAGACGGAGACACGATGCAAAGGTAGGCGAGCATGGTTGTTAGTCGACGGCATGAATCGGGAGGAATAATTAAAGATGCCGCGGGTCTCGCGTGTTCGCAGACGGAGCCATTACTCGCGTCGCGATTAGCGCACTCGCGCGTTCACGTGTCGCAAACGTGGACACGTCGAAGCGGACGAATCATCGAAACTATAAAACACACGAGTTGTAGGTTGGCAGAGGGTCGCATTTACGTCGTAGTTCTCCGGCAAAAGACATCAAAGGTTGTTCCGCGCTCGCTGAGTTTCCTTTAACGTCGTCTCCTCATCGTCGTGGAGATTGTTTTCGCGTGGAAGCGTCGCGACTTTTCCGGAAGGGCTCCTCGTACCGGAAACGATCGTTCGAGGTTGTGTCACGAACGATCGTCTGACTCAGCCCCCGGCTGATACATCTCGATTTTTATAAAACTTTACAGAGTCAGAGGTTTCTGAGATAATTATTCGAATTTGACTTAAATTATATCGAAAATGAAATCGCGATGAATATACTATTATTATAATATCATAATACTATTATCATAATATAATTCATTATCATAATACTATTATTATACTGCGACAAGGGTGCACCAGCTGACACACCTCGATTTTTATAAAACTTTGTATATCTAGAAGTGTCGGAGATAATTCGTCGAAGTTGATCTAATTATATCGGAATTGAAATCACGGCCAATTTATTGTCATAATCAATAACGAAATTTTTAATTTCTTAATTCCGATCATTTGACAAAGATATCTGCTGATACATGTCGATTTTAATCAAAATTTCGATGATTAGAAATATCTAAGATAATTAATGGAACTTGACCTAATTATATCGAAAATGAAATAACAATAAATTTATTATTATAATTAACCTGTAATGTGTATATGTCATTTTTTAAACTGAAATGATAGTGTTTATTGATTTATACGGAATTTGCTAAAATGATAGTGTGTATCGACTGATATATATTTCATATCAAAGTGATATAGTATTCATTTATTTATATTGATTTGAAACAGAAATGATTGGGATTGATTTATTTACATCGATTTTCAAACAAAACGAGAACGTACTAATGCGTTTTCTCGATTTTAAATAAAAATGGCAAAATCTGCAGTCATTCATATTGATTTTAAATTGAAACAATCTTTCCCATTCATTGATATTCATTTTAATCCAAAATAATTCAGTATTCCTTTATTACTAATAATTATTAAACGAACTGATAAGGTGTTTAGTCATTTTAATCGAATTTAAGTCAAAACAACTAAGTGTTCACACATCAGCATCGATTTTTAATGAAAATGATGAAGAACTTATTCGTTTAAATCGATTTTCAATAAAAATAATATTCATTCTATCATGTATATATATAATGTATTGTGCACATTGTTTAAAAACCAGCTGCAAAATTTTTACAGGATTTTCGATGATTTCACAGGAAAAATACAGCAACAAAATTTCATCGATGTTTAATCGGCTCCAAACTGAAAACCCGATTTTGATCTCGAATAAAAATCAATGACACAGTATACTACGACCTTGAAGTGTCCTTGAACCGAGAAATCATCACAAGCACACCGCAACATACAATAACTAGATCCAGAAAGAAGGAAAAGACAAGAATACAAAGAATGTGACCCAAAGAAAACGAGAATATAAAGACTCAAACCTCTTCGACAGGCTCTCGTTATATCGCCAAAAATTCCGTGTCGTCGGTAACTGATAAAGTTGTACGAAATCACGAGATTATTTCATTGGTCCAATTTAAACGGTAACTTCCGTATAACAATGAAAAGCACGCGTGTAACAACTAATGAACCGAATTCAACGGGAGCACCGCGATACAAAATTTCCTCCCTTGAATCATTCCCGACCCCATTTTCCAATTCGCCCGTACAAATTCTCGCAGAGTTCGCCGGCGTTTTTTCACTCCGTTTCGAATGGCCGGTGCACGAGAGTTCGAAAAAAAAAAAAGGAAAAAACGAAAAAAGAAAAACGACCGACCGGATGTTGAACAAGTCCGAAAGGTCGGCGTATCCGACTACCGGATGCAGCTACTGCCCTTTTCGCGTGCGTGCCACGGTAACTAATTGCTCCAGCTATTGATTTTACCTGCTACCGGTATCCTGTTTGCGCGAAATCCGTCGCAATGAAAGTCGTCGTGCCGATTTTTATCTCGGTCGTGTCTCTCTCTCTTTCTCCCCCCTCTCTCTCTCTGACTGCTCTCGTTATAAATCTCTGTCCGAGCCAGCGAAGAATAAAGTTTCTGTGATTTTTATTGCGCTGTTCGCGCGACGTTGAACTTTATACATTCGACAACGAACGTTGATAGGCGGCTACCATATATTTTAACGACGACAAAAAGTCTCTCTGTTTTCACCTCGGCTTAGAGACTGTATTGTGAAAAAAAAAAAACGAACAGCCGTGAACCGTGTTATATACTCGACGAGTCTGAATTTCGAACGCGTCGTTTCGTATCGCGATATCGAGTCGCTGCTCTAATTGAATACAGCATCGATAGAGTGTGTACGATTAACATTGTATGGTATAATTCGGTAGGTGAACGGAACGGAGGGTAAGTGGATACACGGCTGTTGATTTTTAAATTATAACTGTTTACATTGAACGCTGTCGATGTCAATATCTTTTTTTAGTAATGCTGGCTTTTTGATGGTTATTGATATAAATATTGTACAGAAATGTATATAGATATTGTCTATGAAAGTATTTCCTATATACATTGTAGACATGTAGTAAATACATATGTATATGCTAAGGATTTTTTAGGGAATGTTTGCCATATTCCTGGGTACAGACATGTATGTACTTCTAGATTACTAAATGTTTTTATCTATACATTTATACATACATTCTTTATCTGTATATTTTCAGATTACAATATAATCAAATCTATAGATTCCTATGTTCGTGGATCCTTATGTTTCCATATCCCTTGATTTGCCATGTCTGCAAAGTCTCTATATTTCTAAAGCCACCATATTTCGATATTCCTATATTTTTATAACTCAATAGCTACACCTTATATTTCTATATTTGTCTTTATATATTATCTTTATATCCCTATATCCCACTGATGCTGTACTATACCATTGTCCCTATATCCCTCATGCCTCTACATCCTTTTAACCCTCTCCATTCTTATATCCGTTTGTCCCTATATGTCTCCATCCCTACACCTCTCGCTATATGTATAACAATTCGTCAAGAAATAATATAAATGAAAATAATGTTTTCATAAGATGTACATAAATGTTTGAACGAGTGAACGTTTATTTAAGTAAACTCTTATTTGATCGCACATACATATATTCATCACCACCGAGTAATAAGACGGTATACATTTAGTACCAGTATTCTGCGATTCGAATAAAATTTGGATGAACAACAATAGCGACGAGGTAATATAGTTAGTCGACAAGTTAGAGTATACGATTGGGAAGGCGAGATAAGGAGAGAAGCGGGTTAGCAATTCTTTGTTTGCTCGTAACAATGTACTTTGTTCGAAACTCTAGAAACAACAGAGTTTCGCTATAAGAGAGGAAAAGGATTGAGTAATTCGTACAGCAAACAACACTGGCAGACAGCTGTTGCACCGACAAAAAGGTTACGACATCTGCGAACGAAAGCTGTTGCCTCGGCTGCCGAGGAAATTAAACTGAATTATTCTTTAAATGGAAATCGGAGTATCGTTCTTTATCGATAAATTTTGACTCGGACATGGAAGTTAATATACGTGAACTTTTAGCGATTTGAGACAACACACGGGATCGATTGGAAGATTTTTCAGAAAAAAATTATTGTTGTTTTTAATTTTTTGGAAGATTGGTGGATTTTGGGGAACTGAATATGAATAATTTACTATATTCAAGTGTCACAGTTTTCAAATTGTTTAATTCAATTATTATATTATTAAATTTAGAAATGTTCCTTTCGAAGAATCTTTGTATCACCGATTCGTCGAATTGTAAAATTTTTAAACATATTTACTTCAATTTCCCAATTCTCAAATATCATAAATTTTATGTTTCCAATTTTCCTATGATCAAATTCTACAACTTTGAAATTCTCAAGTCCTTAACTTCATGAATTTTCAAACATCTATATTATCATTTATCTAAATTCTCAAACATCATTTTTACACATGTAAGTTTTTAAATATTCAAATAAGCAATTTCCGAATCCTCAGATTCATAAATCTTCAAAGTTACAAATTTACAGATCCACATCAAAAGATTAAATCAAATAAACAAAACTTGCAAATTTCAAAAGATTTAAACAAATTTACAAAACTTGCACATGTTAAAAGATTTAAAGAAATGTACAAAACTTGCACATGTCAAAAGATTTGAACAAATACCAGAACTTCCATATCTTTCACCTAAAACCTTCATAAACTTGTCGATTCAAACACGAACAAGCAACTCAAAAGGATACCACTACTTCAACCGGTATCAGAGCCAGCATAAAACATAAAAAAATATGTCCTACAAATTTAATAAAACATCTCATTCGTTCTCGCAAGAATTACGACCTTAGCACTTCGTTTCAACTGCAATATCGCTAGAAGCACCGGCATTAAACGCATACTTACTTTAAAATTGAATATAAAGTAGAGAAATAAATAAATAAAACTACAGCGTCATCTAACATATATAACCATTCATTAGCTCAATAAAACACGACAAATCAATTGACAAAAGGACGGCAACAAAATGTTGTAATATAAAATGTCAAACCCGAAACTGGTCATTTGAATGATTGGTATTCCAGTATTAATATTAGAACTACCAACCAGTCAAAATGACTGGTTTCGGGTTTAGCATTTTTTATTACAAAATTTTATTGTCGTCCTTTTGTCAAAATGTCTGTCATGTTTTATTGAGCTAATGAATGGTTGTATATATTAGGTGATGCTGCTATATTTATTTTGAGGACGTGAGGTATGTGTGAATGAATTGTAAACGAATTAACAGCCACTCAACAATAAATATATATTCAATAGAAAAGTAACGATTTAACAAAAGCAACCACAAACGGTATCAGACGATAACGAGTAGTAAGAGCGTCAAAGATTGTGCGGGTGTAAACGTGATGGTAGAAAAATCACGAATGTCTCCAGCGGCGCGATGATCAGTGTTTTTATGTCCTTTTTGGGAAAGGATAGACGTAGGAAAAGAAAAGGAGAAGTATAGAGTCAACGGAAACTTAGGTTCGCACAAATCTGGCTGCCAAATGTGCAATCTGACAAAGACTAGGGTTGCACGAGACCCTGGAAAAAACAGGAAATTGAAGAATAGGCAGGGAGTCCTTAGCAAAACTCAGGAAGAAGAGAAAGTTGGAAATAACGTCGTGGCGGACACAGCCACAATTTATTTTTCTACTATATTTTCAGCTTTGAAGTAAGCATGCATTTAATGCCGGTACTTCCAGTGTTAAACCGGAGTGTTTTATAGAAATCACATCGATTCATCGGCCCAGTAGTCACCAGCGTATCGTTTAATTAGCGAGCCGCTAATGAGGGATAACGAAAATGGTGAATCGATAGGTATTTCCAGTTAGTTCACCGAACCCGTCGTGACATCGCGTTAAAAGACCACCGGCGGGGCCGAACAAAGCTGACCGGAGATGGCAATCGGCGAAAATATATGCCAGCGATTTCCGGCCGGTCATTTCGAAGTTTCGGCGATACATCGGCCGACCCGGTTGCGACCGATGCCAGAAACGATCGTCGGCCAAATTATCGGTGTCCGCACAAAGGGGTGGCGAAAAAACGCGGCCAAAAGATGGCCATAATTGGCGAGCGAAAGAAGGTCGCCGATAAATATGGCCGTCGTTCGAAGAGCGAGGATGGCGCACGCGAAGGGCAAAAAGAGAGTCGAAATCGAGGGAACAAGAGGGAAATGTCGGGGCAACGTTTCCGTTACTTCGTGCTCATCCTCGTCTCTCTTCCGGTAATCAAGCTCCACGAGCTTGAGACAGCGCTTGGACTAATTAATGGAGACTGATTGCTCGACTCTATCCGGGTTAACCGGTTGCTGACTCCGCTTTATCGGCGCTACTTAAATTTTCGAGTCGTTCCGCGAACCGCAGAACGATTCCAACCCTTTCAGCGAACACTTTGAAATCCGGGGATTGAAATTAATGCTCCGGGAGAGAGATGTCCCGTTATCGGGATCACGGCTCAGACTTTCATACCAGCTGGCTTGTTCGTCAAATAAAAAGTAGTCGTTCGGCTGGCAAACGAACTTTTCTTCGTTCATTTTTGTACGTGGATACGGTAATTGCGACTAATATGGATCGCGTGATTTCGTGCGCTGGTTAAAGATACGCATGTGTTTTGCTTTTCGAAACGTTCGGGACATGACAATGTTAACGGGTACTCGCATGTTTATGATATAATCAGGATATTAAAATAAGGATGTGGTTATTTATACATGCAGAATGTATACAAGTTAACAACGCCGAAACCACACATTCAGCTAAAACATGCCATGAGTGCCATCTGCCGTGCAATACCATTCATTCTGCAGGTGTAGTACCTTGGTAAGTGTCCAGTTATGTTCATTGATCACTTTATTGAACAACATTGTAAATGGACTTTAATGAACAACATTGTAAGTGAATTTTAATAAATATTTCATTACCTTTGTTTCACTGATTTTATGGAACTTCATAGTTTCGTATTGCAATTACCTTAATGAACATTATAAATGAACTTCAATAAATAAAAGTATAATTATTTATAATTGTGTAGTTACGAATAAAATATTAATTGTTATAATTGTTTACACGTACTGTATGTATAATGAGCCAATTGTGTACACATACTATATGTGTTTATAGCCAATTGTATACGCATATTATAAATATAAATGGTTAATTGTGTACAAATGCTGTATGTATAAATAGCTAATTGTGCATATGTACTGCAAGTATAAATAGCAACATTCTGAACCAGTTGTCATACTCTGGCGAGTCTGTCTCGTGACGCACTGACAGTTTAAACGTAATAAATCTTACTGAAATTTTGAGTACGCTTATATTTGAAGTTCATATACAATTATAATATACATAATCAAGGATCATTGAACATAAAATACGCATAACATTTTAACTTTCTTTGTCTGCAATAATATTGTGGCTGTGAATAGTGTTCTTTCTGACGCACCAAGCAAATAAATTGTACGGCAAGGTGTTAAAATAAAAGAATATAATTGTTCTAAAACTGTACAACTTTATCGCTAATGATCGTAGTTGCTGAAAGTTTTATGATGTATGAACTTCAACATTTCATAGTTTAGTAGCTTGATAATTTGATATTTATCGACCAACAATATTTAATACCGTTCATCCGGAAAGATGAAGAATCAGAAAGACCTGAAAGCTTTACAATGTAAGAACTTGGTATTTTCATAGCTTGATAACTCGATATCTATCGACCAACACTATTTACTACCGTCCAAACTTCCAGTTCCAGATACCATAAATCAATAGACATTTGTTCCTTTCAATGTAATGTGCAGGCTTGTTTTGGAATAAGATCAACGGATAATAATATTAACCAGGTTTGATGAGCTTCGTCTAATTAACTGTCCACTCTAACCTCAACCGGTACCATCATAAAGTTATTAGCCGAATTTCTCGTTCACTCAACGACGGTTAACTTGTTTAGAAACATGATTTATGACCAAGAGTTTTTCTCAATATCTCGGACACGTTCACCAGTGACCAAGTTGCCATCCCATCCAGGAACTCAATGTGTTACGAGCGCACTGGAAGAGATGAGACAACCTTGGTCGCTAATTAGTTAGTCTTATTTTTTAAGGATGTCCTTCTCACCCTTCATCATGCTCGTGTCAGGTGTGGAATGTGGACGAAAGTCGACAAGGGTGGTATGCCGTGAAGGCCAATGAGAAACAATCATTTATAAGCAACACATTTTTGAGTTAGAATCAATCAGTTGAATGAGCTACGCATCATTGAGTTACAAGCAATCAGTCAGAAGCAACACGCCAATGAGTTACAAGCAATCAGTTAGAAGCAACACATCATTGAGATAGAATCAATACATCATCGAGTTAGAATCAATACAGTCAGTTACAAGCTACCAGTTAGAACTAGTCAGAGCAGTTACTCAGGTTAACTAATAAACAACCATGTACTATAACGAGAACGTTAATAATCATTTGACCTAAGTGGCAACTGCCATCACCCGAGCGAATATTCAATAGTGCATTTGGAGGTACCCATATACACCGCAGCTAACACTTCGCCCTCTCCGTTTCAAGTTTTCGCCTCTTCATTCCGGGGATTAAGCAAAACTGGCTTTTATCCGGGAGTTAAATTCCCGGGGAACGGGATCCTTTACCGAAACTTTCATTCGGGAAAAATTATTAAACCGTGCGCCCCCTTCCGTGTTGTCCAATATTTCTCCAGGATATAACGGGCGGACAACGTCAATAGGAAACTGCGGAGCGCTTTCTAATAAAATACAAACGTTTGTAAACTCGGGGAACATTATGACGAAGCAACAGTTCCGCGAAAGAGAAGTTGCTGTCGTCTCTGTCCAAACAGAAAACGGGCATCTTTATTAAAGCTCGCGATGAGATTGAAACGCGGGATGGAAATAACCCGGCTATGAAAACGTACTACGTCTACGGCACGGTACATCGAGATTTCCCTTCGACTGGTCACCGTTTAACTTCCGTCGAAAATTTTCACCAGAGTTTCCCGCGCGACTCGCGCAGTTGTTCGGGCAGAAGTTTACTTTCAAGTTGCGACGGATGAATCCGATTATGTGCGCTCGCGGGAAACGTGGACGAAACTTCGTCGCGGGAGGACATCCTTTCGAAGACATAAGATATAAAATGCATACACGGGACGTGTTAGAGTGCACGGGGATAATGAAGGAAGTTCCACGCGAATACGCGTGTCGTTATCGTCCATAACGTTTTTGAGGTACGGGTTGGACGAATGTAAAGCGAGTCAATTCACGCTAAAACTACCGCCGAATAATCACAACTATTTTGAAGTTAAAAATGAAGTTGAAGAATAAATGAACAAACCATGGATGAATACATTTGTTGATTGTTTTACCTTAATGATAATCGGCACAGATGTCAAGAAAATCATTTTGCTCGTTTGAAGTAGGAAATTTGTAAAAGGGTTATTTGACCCCTTTGGTGGTTTTAGTGTTAACCCTTAACATGTTGACTGGACAACACACGGAAGCAATTGAAAATTGCATTAGGTAGTGTTTTCATTTTTAGAAATCTTATCATTATTTTTTTCATTTTTCACAAATCTTTATAATATCTTGTTACATTTATTTTCTAAGTTTCAAGTAACTATTTCGAGTATTTTCGGTTAGAAAAGTGAACAAATTTTGAACAATACAGCTGTTAAATATGCATAGAAATTTGAGTGTTACCCATACGTGGGCGACATGGCAAAGTGTTAACGCGTTTGCGGACAGTGAAAAATAGTATGAAAATATCTAATAAATCAGTTGGTCGTTATTTTTAAATCTATGATAATTACAGAAAGTTGGCAATTTATACATATAGTTTTTATACAAGGGTGCAATAACATTCATTCGCTAGGTACAATACTTTGGTAAGAGTTAATTTATGTTCATTGATTACTTTATTGAATAACATTCAATAGATGTAATCAATTAACGTAAATGTATCGTAAATGAACTTTAGCAAATAAACATATAATTATTTGTAATTGTGTCGTCATTAACAAAATATTAATTCTAATAATTGTGTACACATACTATACATATGTATAAATAGTCAATTGTGTACACATATTGTATATATAAATACCCACATCTAAAATATATATAGAGGGTGAGTCAAAATTACGTGAACAATCTTAATTGTATTTCGTTTTCTCGAAGAACTCAAGGACAGAATAAAAGGTGATTTGATATCCAATTAAATTTGGTATCCATCATTTCCACAGAAATGTGAGTTCTGGCACTAAATTGTATAGTTAAACGTTGGTTCGAGTGCATTAATCATGCTTGTGCTCAGGCTGAGACTCTGTATAAGGAAAACTATGAGTAAATGCTTTTTCTCAAATAGTGTTCGCATAATTTTGACTCGCCCTGTACTATATCGTTCCTGTCGTGTGTCACAATGAGAACGAATACGAATATATTTTAAATACTTCCGATATCGATAATGATTAATAAGTTTCGTTTTAATATGGTATAAGAGTAAAAAAGTAAGAAACACCGAGGGGAAACAATATACGAGCGGCGAGTTTGAAATTTGTTGAACCGCATGCGTTTCCTGTTATTTTCCCTTTGCGTTCTAGTTTACCGTAGTCATTTTTCATCGACGTATTTCAAGGAACGCGTAACATTCTTTTTCCGTCTTTCGAGAATTGAAAGATGAATGGAGTTCTTCAACGTTGCACGCGGGGGAAAAAAGAAACAAAGCGGTAATTTTTCACCGGCGAATTTCACAAACTAACGAACGTCCCCTTTTTCTGGAAATGGTAAGTGAAAAACGAGTAGCACGCAAAGAAATAGGAGAACCTGTGTTCTTGCAGGTTATGCTTCTACGGCAACGGAAATATGTCGACTCACTTAGAAAAACATTAATCACCTCGATATTTCCGCTAAAAAAAAATAGTTATACTAAACACGGAAAATAATTGAATTTTATTTTAATATGTTCTTTCGATGGTTTGCTACATATTGTGATTGGTATTTTACTAAGTATTTTAATGGATATTTTACTGGGTATTTTACTAGTTATTGTACCAGTTATTTTACTAGGTATTTTATTAGATATTGTACTACGTATTCTATTAGGTATTTTGCTACATACTTTACCAGCTGTTTTACTATGTATTTTACTAGGTATTCTACTAGATATTCTATTAGATATTTTGATAAATATTTAATTAAATATTTTACTGGGTATGTTATTAGGCACTTTACCAATCATTTTATTGGGTATTTTACTAGGTATATTACTACGTGTTTTATTTGGTATCTTACGAGTATTTTAATAGGTATTTTTCTAGATACTTTACTAGTTACCAAATCATCTCATTTTTATAAAAAACGACGACATTCTTATATGAATAATTTCCTTCGCATTCAATTATGTACATAAAAAAAAACATAGAGGTAAACGATAAAAATAAGGATAAAAATAAAAGTAACGAGTTATAAATAAATACCTGAGGAGTAATGCAATAATAATCGTAACATGATCAAAATAGAAAAACAACGTGTACTAATATTCACACCAATTTTAGTTTAACAAGTAATAGAAATATAATTCAATAAAATTCTACCGATAAAAATCAACATTAATATGTAATCGATTAGCAAATCAATAGAAACGAATACATTCCATGGATATTAATTAATGTTACTACACTACTCCGTCAATCAAAACGTGACATATAATGTATAATTAAAGAGCAAGGCGAAAAATAAAATTAAATATCAGAATATGCATCAAACATTCTATTAATCGAATCACGATTTACGTATAAATTATTTCATAAACAAATCAAATTATGAAATTCGTAAGTTAGTTAACGGTTCGACTATCGAATCCAAGAGACAAGATTCTCGATGCACCGATATCAAAGCAGACCCTTGGCTCGTTAGTGAAAGTTTCATGGAGGAATACCACGGGGTTCGATCGGAAGATGTCTAATAGTTCGCAGAAAGATCGCTAAACCGCCGTGATATACCGAGAGATTTTGTGGCGCTCTTTCGCGGCGACAATTTCTGCTTAGGAAGGGTATTACCACGACGCATAACTGCTATGTTATCAAAGGAGAATGGCACGTTGAGAATTTCCGGCTTCATAGTTAACCTACTGCGTGTGCACACCCCTTGACCCTCCGACCGCCTTGCAAATCTTTGGAATTGTTCGCGCGTCAAAAGCCATTGTTCCGCCAATGATGTACATAGAATAATCCTCCATTTTGTTCCGCGGGGATCCCAACGTCCCTTTTAAACATTTCGTTGCATAAACTATTTCCCTTTCTTCGCCATACGATCACGTTCCTACATTTTAACGCGT
Organism: Coelioxys conoideus; assembly: GCA_947623535.1. Taxonomy (NCBI): domain Eukaryota; kingdom Metazoa; phylum Arthropoda; class Insecta; order Hymenoptera; family Megachilidae; genus Coelioxys; species Coelioxys conoideus. The sequence goes on along the minus strand of OX392457.1, from coordinate 11,494,012 downwards.
TGACTGCCACACGAAAATAACTGAAAATCGTATTAGGTAGTATTTTCATCTTTAACCAGTTAAGTGTGTTTGACGACTATAGCCGTCATGGAAATGTGACAAAATTTTTTGTGACGACGAGTATACTCCTAAATCACAGCTAACTGGTTCACCAAATAAGTAAATATTAGTAATAAAATTGTCTATTTTATAAAATAAACCCATCTTTTTGGCCCAATATTTTAACACCGACATTTATTCTATGTTTGACGAGTATACTTACAAAAGGGAGCGCCACAGTTAACTGGTCAACAAATCTTATTAAATATATTCACAGTACCTTGCCATATTTATTCTCGATAGTTTCAAGTAGTTTCCATAGTTCAGTTAGAAAAGTGTACGAACTTTGACCACGTTCTTGTATTTTAACCTCGCGACCCATTCATCATTTTTTTACAAAATCAAATACCATTTAAATCAAATACTCAAAAAAAAATACTACTTTCACGAGAATAATTATTTAACACTGGAGTAGTACGTAAACGGTATATTTTGTATGATTTTGTTGGATAAACCAATTTAATTTTATATTATTAATATCAATTTATCAAATCGGTAAAAAGCCACCCCTTCATGTTGAACGTAACAGTAATTACCACGTTTGCTATCGATTTTATTCGTATTCGTATTCATTTCTCCTCTCGAATTCACGATTTCAGATCTCCCAAATTAATTTTCATTTATTCCTTCAGTTGGACAAATTTTGACAAATTTTTGTGACTCAATATCGACATATATGATGAGTCGAACGGCACTTCGAAAATTATTTGACAAAAATGTTCGTCACGAATTTCACGGTCGATTAAAAAATTTTCAACGCATTGACGAATATCAGAAAAATTTGTATCGGAATTACGGTGTCTGAACGAGAGGCAAAAATGGAGGAACGAGAGAACTTCATCGATGGCAACGTTTTGCTTGCTCGCTATTTTTAATCATTTTAACTGGTTGTTTCACGCGGGTCGGATGAAACGCGTTGACGACATACATTGAGAATTCCATCCGCGTTAAAAAAAAGTAGTTGTACCGCGGCGTCACATTTTCTCATTTCTTTTGTTCCCCGATTTTCGTAAATCGACCATCCGCCATTCCACTTGACGCCGGTTTAATGCGCTTTTCAAATATGCTACGGCTTAATAAATCGATCCGAGCGAGTGGAATAGAATTTGAAATCAAGTTTACGGAAATTCGAGCGTCCAATAAAACGGTAACCGTAGAAAAATCCAGGAAATAAAACGCAGTTTGCGATCTTTTCCGCGCGGGAGGCTGAGCGAAACGGGGAAGAAAAAATCGCTTTGTCGCGGTTTCGCTTTCGTTACTTTTGCTAAATCGTTCTCTACCAGATGTGGAATACGCTTTTTCGAATCTACTTTTCGATTCACAGTTTTTTTGATAACAGAAACGCGTTCAAAAGTTTCGTGACAAAATTCTCTGAGTGAAACGACGACGAAATAGGGGAAAACCATCAGCGCTACGTTTATTCCTTTCACACTAAAAGGGTTTCTCCGTCGAAGGAAAGTTACAGCGGACTCCGCATTAAAAATGGAGAGTTCAAATTTTTAGCATGTACGTTAAATTTTATATTAACATCTAGTATTTTATTATTAATAAAATCGGATACTAAATTGAAGATTATAATTTCGGAGGCAATTCATGAAAGAATTTATTTGGAAAAATATCATTTTCGCATGAAATTCGGATAAAATATGAAGTTAGTCAAATAATATATTGTTCAAATAATCGTTCTTAAAATAGTCAAATAATCAAATAATATTTCAATAACAACTTTTTGAAAATACTATTTGAGCTATGTCCATGATGATTTTTTTACTGCGTCAAATATTAATTACAATTTTATATAAATTGATTAATTTTCTGGAAGTTAAGTCGAACGCACGTTCTAAAATTCGAACAAAATTTTCAAAATTGGTTTCATAGTTTTCTACTAACTATGAGAAAAATTATATCTGCAAATAATACTACGCTAGTAGAAATAAAAGGTAATAAGAAAAAATATTATTTATATGAAAAATTAAATTACATCCTATATAAGAAAAATAAGGATGTATTAAAAATTTAACATAAAAGGAAGACAAATTTTAAATCAATAGATAATTTTCTATTGGCTATGAACAAAATTACACACGTCCATATAATTGTGCTAAATTCAAAACATCAAATTACTTTTCATATAAAAAAAGTTTGAAAGGTATAGCAAAAATTTGATATAAAGAATAAGATAAATTTCAAGAATACTAAATTCAACAAAATATGTAACAATCAGAGTACTATAAAATTTATTTAAGACTTTGAGAAAAATGGTGTATGTATATCTACATTATTGTGCTAAATTACTTTTTTTATGAAAAAGCTATAAAAAGATTTAACAAACATTTTGTACAGAATAAAAATTCAAGAATAATAGAGTGAACAAAAACATTAGAACAAAAATTATAATACAAAATACGTAACAATTTAATAGCATTAAATACGTATCACAATAAAATAAGAAACCTAAAACTCGTTGCCGAAATAAATTCGACTTCCACTACCACCAAATTATATAACATTCTCCGAGCGTGAAAAACTAAAAAAACTCGATCGAATAAAAAAAAAATTGATGCAAAATATTAAAACGAAACGAGGAAAACGGACAGTTCAACGAACCCGATACAACGGAGAAATCTCCATAGCTGTGGGCGATCGGTAAATCCCGGTAATATTTCAAAATCAAAGTCGTTCGTGGCTTTTTCCTTCTGTTTCTCTTCCCTTCCACATTTCATCTTTCCCCCCTTGCCGTTCCCAACGTCAGATTCCACCCTTTCTTTTTATCTCCACACTTTATTTCCTAGCCGGCTACACACCCCGTCCCGATCTCTATTCTTTTCCCCTTTAACGCGTGGTTCCCCTCACTTTTTCCTCGTTCCACCAAGATTATATTTCGCCGAAATCCCGTCGTTCCCAATTTTTATCCCGTTTCCATCCTCCGTTCTCGACGGTGGCCCGCCGTTTCAACTTATCTCGCGTAATTCATTCTTCCGAATTCTCGGCAGCCACTTTTCGCCGACGTGCACGCAAAATGAAATGTCTGCCCCGAGACCGGCGCACCTGTTACCGCTTACAGGAGCTGAAAAACTTCGCCGTTCCACCTGTCGTCGTTCTCACCGCGATCGCTAATTGGGTTTTCAAAAAAGAAACCCGGCGAAGAAGTGGAAACGCCGTTGTCGAAGAAAAATGGAAAGTGAAGCGTGCAAACGCGAGAGAATCAGATGGGTCAGAAATTTTCGGAACCAGAAACACAGTAATACCCGTTCACTTCTTTAACCCTTTGCGGTCGGTGCCGCCACTGTGGCGGCATTTCAAATTTGTCGTAGAAGTCGGTGTCGCCGCTGTGGCGGCATGATATATCGGCGATTGTTTTGAAAAATATCACATGTTGTCAAATTACAAAAGCTAAATCTTTCCGTTTTTATGTAATTTAAGCCCTATTAAACATTACAAATGCTTTTAAATGTAGATATATCCACACTAAATCGCTTAGGGAACAATGACTCCGAATTCGCCCCGACTTGCTGGTTCCAGCCGAAAAATCTGCCGACCGCAAAGGGTTAATCCCTTGACCTCTGATCTAGTCGGCAAGTGCTTTTCATCCCCTCGGAACAAATTTCGACCACAGACTTTCTTATACAACTTAATGTCTACCGTGGTAGTAAAATGTTTTATTAAAAAAGGAAATTTGCGAATGTCTCCGTTATCACCAGATTCACAGACGTTTGATGTCGTCTCAAGGTATATAACTTATATGATGCATTCCTGTACCTATGTGATTTTTATGTTACCTTCAAGATATGTCGTTTAAATACTATCTCAAGGTATGTAATTTATATGCAATCTATATAATTTGTATGATATCTCAAGACATGTAACTCACGTATGTAGTTTAAACGCTACTTCAGGGTAGATCATTTATATACTACTTCAAGGTATACAATTGAAACGATATTTAAATTATTCTTGAATTCTGTTTGTAAAAGGAAATTTTTCTTATCTTGATTTTGTACGAATTTTGATATGTTTGAAATATAATATCGCAAGTTTCAGTAGGAGAAATGGTGCTGCTTACCTTATCGCCATACTCTTCGCTTTCAGGTGATGCCATCTCTGGTTCATCTCGTCCAGTCGACGTTGTAGCATAACAGCGTCATCCTGACTGGCTAAAGAGCTTAACAGCTTTCGGCCAGTACCATTCAGGGACGCATAAACGTCTCGATGCGTTTCGATCTCCGATTGAAGATCCTGTAACAGAAAAAGATAGTCTGGGGTCAGTATTGTTGGTCGAGGAAATAGAATCAATTGCATCATAAACTTTTCTGGTTGATAAAATACAAACTTCTTCAACATCAATTTTTTTGGTCGATATGATACACATCTTCCTTAACATACATTTTTCTGATCGATAGAATACAAATATTTTTTTATACAAATTTTTCCGATGGATAAAATATAAGCATTTTCTAATATAAATTTTGCTAATCCAAAAAATATAAATATTTCTTGATATCAATTTTTCTGAAAATAAATAATCTTGCTTAATATATCGAGGTTATAATTAATCTTCATGATTACTTTTGACATATTAAAAATGAATAAATGCACGTTTTGTATAGTTTGATGAAGAATTTTATGCAGTTTAAGGATAGAAGAAGTTATTATTAAAGTGGCATAATAAACGATTCACTTAACACAACTTAACTAACTAAACTTGCTAATTTGTATACACACGGTATGTATAAATAAACTGTACGTATATTATGTAGACATACTGTATACATACATAACCTTAAGTTAATGAAATGATCTTATGCTACAAATTACATATCCATGATACATTTACCGAAATTTAATTCCATTCTAAAGCAATTTAATTCTATCTACGCAAGACCGCAAAAGGTGAAAATGCGAAATACGACCCGGAATCAGACACAAGTCCGTAGAAACCGTGAAACTCACATGTGTGCACTTGGGAAGAGCAAGAAACAGTGTTCCGGTGTTTTTACCCCAAAATCACCGCACGTGCGACTCGTCTGCGGAGTTTCCCTCCATCGCGGAAAGAGATAATAATTTAACAGATTTTCTTGCCGGTGCGTGGATGTTAACTTCCATAATTCACAGGAAGCAAGGATTTAAAGTCGTTGGGGAATTGAATACGCGAGATTCAGCGGGCGTACTTCATATTTCTCGTTGCAACAACGGCCATCGTTAATCCGATGGCGGCTGCCAGTTTTCTCACCACCGATGTCCGTTTTCTGGTTGCTCGATTTTCGAGACAAGCGAGATCCAACCGCAATTCCGGCATCGATCCGATTCCCTTTTGGATTTGCGTGGATCGGCAAACGATGATATTTTCCCGCTCGTGGCTTTTTCTCGGAATCGACGTCGCTGACAGCCGATACGCGCGACGTGTACTGCTCGTGTCATAACACGGGGACCAATCATCGGAACGTCAACGAGGCTTCTATGAAAGTTTTGCGGATGGTAATGCGAATTTTTCGCGAGTTAATTTGATATTTGTAATAGTTCAAATAATATATTTGTAACTTTTTATATCGCTGGAAGTTTCATGGGACATTGGCAATTTTTGTGTTTTATGAGTCAAAGATTTGTCAATGAAGGTATGAATTTGTAAAGATGGAAATTTGGATATTGGGAAATTAGGAAATTGAGAAATTGAGAAACTGGGAACTTGAGAAATGGAGAAATTATTTAATTGAGAACTTGGGAAATTGAGAAATTAGGACATTGGAAAATCGGCATATTGAATAAATGGAAAATTGGAAAATTTGACAACGCCATAATTGAGAGATAGAGCAGTTGAAAAATTAAAAAATATGAAGATCAGGAAATTGGGACTTGAATACTCGGGAAATTTGGGGATTGGGTGATTAGGGGATTGGGAAATTAGGAAATTGGAATATTGGGTAATTGAAAAATTTGGAAATGGGCAATTTTGTATACCGAGTAATTGAAAAATTCGAAAATTTGGCAGTAAAGAAATTGAGAACTTGCGAGATTCACTAAATGGTAAATTAGATTGAAAAGATTGAATTTTGAAAAACTGAGAATTGATGTATTGAAAAACGAAGAAAAGTGGAAAATTGCAGATAGGGAGATTGTGAGAATGGGGAACTGAAAAACTGGAGAAATGGGAAATTGAAAATTTATAAATAATAATATAAAAAAAATAAGAAATTTACAAATTTGCCAAACAAAAAGTTCACAAATTTCGTCCCAGCTCCACGTTGTACAATTAACCAGTTATTTCATAAGCACCAAATAATGTGTAAAAGAATGCGATTTTACATTGGTAAAATAATCTAAACGCAAAGTCGCAATAATTGATTTGAATTATGTTCGCGTTTTGTGGATTAACCTGTAGAAGAATAAAAAAAGTAGTGGATACAGTGGGTAAATATTACGGTGCATGGTGTGCAACGATGCAAAACACCTGTCTCAAAACCTTCAGTACATCCATCAAAATGCTTTCTGTCAGAATTCTCGTTGAAAATCCGAATCGGTGGCGTTTAATTGGAACAGTATAGCGCGACAATTTAAAAAGCAAAGCTCTGCGGTTGCAGAAAAGTTGTGCGACCTCTTTTTTTCGCAGCCAGATATCTCGACACATTTTCTAAAGCACTAACATATCAATGCTTATTTTTCAACTTCGTGTTTGACCACATTTCATTTTTGCCTATCATTTTCGTACTATCACTATTAAATCTACTAAAGTATGCTGTATAATTATTTTGAAATTAAAAATGAAAGGATAATTTAATGATACAGGTTGAAATATAAATTTGTATATAACTTAACGTTATCTCAATAGAAGCCAATATACGTTTTAGGCAGATCATTTTTAAAAATCCTGTAATTTAAAAATGCGAAAATTGTGGCGAGGTCATTTGGTTGGTTTAGATGTTTCAGTATTAATTGATTTCTTTACCTTGTACACAATTTTTATGCTCAGAAGCTTTGCTATATAATAAGCATAGTGTATGGACAATTATATAAAACAATACATAATTATATAACAATCATGCAAATGCATACAATTATATACAGTCATATAATTATATAAAATTACACACTATCATATAAATATATAAAAGAGATATGATTTCATTTAAACGATAGAGTGTCTAGAGAAAAAGCAAACGTCGCATAAAATAATCTAAAATACCGTACACATAATAGTTGTAGGAAAAAGTTTCATATATGTCACTAAAAATTAAGTTATTATCATATAATTTAGTTCCAATTATCGTCAAATAATTTAACGTAAATTACCATCAAACAATTTAATCGAGATTATCGTCAAATAATTTAACTTAAATTACCGTCAAATAATTTAGCTTAAATTATCGAACACCGATCAATTCGAGAGACGATGGCAAAGATATCTGTAGAGAGACTTAACGGCGCACTTTCAATGCAGATTAAATTTTTCCTGGTAATGGGTAACCGTGAAGTGATCCAAGTGAGCCAAAGTAACGGAAAAAGAACAGTTCTGGGGGAAATTCGATGGTGGAATAGGAAGGGAAAAAGAGAGAAAAAACGAGTGAAGTGTTTTTATCTAGTCCCCGATGCTCGTTCTTCTTATCGCGGTGACCGTGGCGCAATTAGGCAAATTGCACGTTATCGATGCTGCGTCCTGAATCGGATACTCGTTGCTTTTTCCCATTTTATCTTACTAGCCTTTTTAATTTCATTTTGTACAGAAATACAGAAGCATCGTCGCTGAACCTCGGTGGACGATTTCATTCGTGGTAAATGTACACGGTGTTTCAAACTGTTTATAAAATTGTACAGGGTCGTTCAACAAAAGTGTACAGGATTCTTCAGATACTATTTAAATAATAAGGAACAATATTTTTTTCGATACGAACAATCGAATATATTAAGTAAAAATTACCTAACTCCGACTCACATGTCAACTACAATTATTTAATACTGACTGAAATTATGTTCAGTAAATCATTGCAATGGAATTATCAAATTTGTATATTTATTCGTCCAAGAGTTTTGAATATAAAATATATTCGGAAAATATGAAATCTAAATATCTGAATATGTTAATTACATTTGCACATATGTATACATATATGTATTACACTTGATATATAAGTACTATACGTATAAGCGTGTCAATAATGTAAGCACAATTTTATTGCAGCAAAACAATGAATAAACGTTGGAATAAATTGAACAAAACATTCATATGTATCGAAGCAAACAATTTCCTTTCAATCGACAATGTGTTACAGTTTTTTCAACAGGGATAGAAAAAGGTGCTAAGTGTTTTTGATGTGCATCACGCTCGCTTAAAATCGATAGTCGCAAACAGCTGTAATTAAATCAATTCTCCGAGCGTTCGTTTAACGTTTCGATTCAAATCGAAGCTCAGAGGCATACTGAGCGTTTCCATGCAGTTACGTTCACCGACGACGTAATATTACGTCTTGGAGGCGTAGACTGGTTTATTGCCTGCTGCTCTAGCCCCTGATAATATTCCGAACATATGGTATACGCAATTGCCAAAGGAAAATGCGGTTACGAGCGCCTGGCGAATTATGTTGCCTCATTTATCATTGCGTACACGTAACCAGTTGCGTTATTCCCAAACGCAACGAACGCGTAACTTCGTTAGTTAATTATCCTATTTATGGGCTAATATTATACTTGCCGCATTCTTGTCCGTACTATTTTTTTATTTCAAACTGAAAATTTATGCTTTGTTATATTCAGACTAGATAAACTTTAACTAAAACAAATTTTTAGTTTATTTTCTTGAATGCATTATACAATTATTTTATTTCATTTTTGTATAGATTACACAATTATTTTATTTAACTTTTCCTGGATTATATAATTATTTCATTTAATTTTATATCCGTTATATATTTATGTTATTTAATTTTGTACGAATTATACATACACCTACTCTTTATTATATTTTCGTGAACTATAATTTTATTAATCTGCAGTATTTCAGGCTTCATTATTAGTTTATGAATGTTATAATTTTTATATGTACTAGTCGTTGTATATGTAGATGTTTATTTTTACAGATTTTCCATGTTTGTTTTACAGTTCATATACACCGAAACTTTTATATATATATTTGTTGCTGCATATGTAGATTTTTATTTTTGCAGTTTTTGTATCTATACATCGCTATATCGTTCAATTTCTAAATCCCCAGATTTCTATACTCCCAAATTGCTATATTTCCAAATCCTAACATAGATCTCCACCGTCGCACCGTGTACAATATCCCCAAATTTCTGTAACCATAAATCCTCAAAATATTGTAACAGCTGCATCTATACATGTTTACTATGTAACTCGAGACCGATCGCGTTAAATCAATTCGCCATCTCATATCCATAATTTCCAAAATACCCCAATCGCAATTTGCCAAATATTCCAAATCAAAATTGACCAAATATTCCGAATAAAAATTTACCAAATAACCTAAACTAATATTTATCAAATATTCCAGACCAAAATTTACCGAATATTCTACGCGAAAATAGTCGAAAGTTCCAAATAAAAATTTAACGAATGCTTCAAGTTAAAATTGACCAAATATCCGAAAATAAAATTTAATGAAGACGTGGTTCGTCGATTTAACATTTCACGGCTAATTTCCTTAAAAATCGTACGATAAGCGACGAAGATCACGTGTCTCGTATCAAACAGAAATTCCGTTGCTCGACCGATTTTAGTTCGGTCGTTCGTTTCTCCAGCCGATTCAACACGAAACAATGAGAATTCCCAGGGATAGACACGATCTTATTCATCCGAAAGGATCAATATAATTCAAAGGGGTTCGTCTTTCAGACGACCTCGCCTACTCCGCGTGACACGTTTAATCGACGATGTCAAGCTTAATCAATGTCTGACACTTGCGCGGTCGTAGACGGTGACGTGGATACCATGAGGATTTCTAATGAGGGATTACCGATTACCCTTCGGTGTACCAAGATTTCAGGATGATTCCATTCGCCGGTGCTTCCGTCGAATTCCCTCCCGCGGGAACAAAGCCCGCGAATTTGCCTGATCTATGGAAAATACGTGACAAAAGGGAATCACGTAGAACCGAGTGGATCTTGATAGTTAGTCAGACACTCTCGATACTCTCGAAATATCACTCCTGCATTTTTATTGGTGTAAAAAAACATTTCTTTGTACTGCAACTTTCCATGTATGGGTTGTTGCACGAATTACTATTATTTTGAGATCATACTTCAAGTTTATTTCGTTCTTCTAAGAGTTTCGGTTTGGAACATAATGGTAATTTATTATTTGGGACATATTTACAGTACATTGATAACTCTGTCAGCGATAACAAATTTTATAGAATCTTATAGGTTAAGTTTTATAAGATGTTGGATTTTATAGATTGAATATGAAGAATTAATTAAAAGTCGTTAGAGACGATAATGAGATATTCAAAATCGAAACAGGAGATTTCATACAAAAATTTGAAATAACTTGCGAGTTGTTGATTTCTCTGATATTCATATTAATATCTTGGTAAATAAAACACTTCGGAATTGGTTAAAAAAACATACGTGATTCTATTGAACAATTGTAATATGACCTTTACATCGCGTTTCAGGGTAACTCCAAGGTTAATTCGATAAGATTGCAGTATACTCTGTTTCATATCACACAATTTCTGTCTGAAACATATTTTCCAATCTTTTTTTATTATTAACATCTGTATGGTTAACTATTGTATCATTAACTTTTGTATAATGAATTTTTGAATGATTGTTCATTGTATGATTAACTTTTGTATGACTGACTCTTGTGCGGCGAACTTTTGTATAATGCACTCTTATATGATGAATTTTCATACGATTAACTATTATATGATCAATTCATGTAGGATTAACTTACATACGAGTAACCCTTTCATCATTAATTTTGTATGACTAATTCTTGTATTATATAAACGTGTATATGTATATCTCTATGTAATTAATTTTTGTATAACTATAATAACTCATATGTGTATATCCCTATATGAATAATTCTTGTACAATGATCTCATATGTGTATATCTCTATATGATGAATTTTTGTATAATTAGTTCATACATGTACCTCTCTATATGATTAATTTTTGTATCACTATAATAACTCATATGTGTATATCCCTATACGATTAATTCCTGAGTAATTAACTCATATGTGTACATCTCTATATGATTACTCAACAACAGAAGAAGGATTATCAGGCACAAGTTTACCTGTTCGAACAGATGTAGCTCAGCCAGCAGCATGTAGGAAATGTAGATGTAGCGTGCATCGTCCGGTCTGTTTCTAACCCCCCGAGGGGGGTTCCCCTGAAGGGTGGCACGCCCCCCGGGCCAAGTGCCCCCTTTCCGCGCACTTTCACGATAATCCACCGTAATTACGTGCCCGAAAGTTCCCTCATCACCCCGCCGTTCAATGCACGATTCGAAGTTCTGTCCCGATTGTTTCTCGACTTTTACCTGTTCACCTTCGACGTGTCGACACTCGACGAACGCACACACGCACTTCCGTCGCTTTCTTCGCTCGTTTTCCGTTCTCCGTCGCACATTTTCGTCGTTCGTGGTCGTCGTTCACCCTCGCCGCAACCGCGCACCGTGTTTTTAACGCGATCACCGCACAGGCTGCATGCGAATTCCCGTGCATCCGCGTGAATTATCGATCACCGTTTAACGAGCGTGTGTACACGATCGTGTTTGTACGGCCGACACGTGCGAACACGGATCCCGCGCAACTGTACGACACGAATGCCGGCGGAAAAATGCGGGGACACGTGTCGCGATTAACCGGCGAACGGCATTTTAAACGGCGCCCGCTAATCAGAGCCCTCGAAAATAGAATGTCCGCGGATCCGTCGAATCACAGGACGTTTTTGTTTAAATATTCAGGGCCGCGAAATCTCGACCAACCGGACGCAAGAATACGAGGTGTGCTTGCGTTTCGGGTCGGTTTAATCGCGGCGTTAGGCGAAAGGGAACTCGAGATAATGCGAGGCGGCCTAGCCTCTGCAAATTTACACGTTTAATGAAAGCCGGACCTCACGTCCGACGGATTCACGCACGATCGTCACTTTTCTCGCGAAATTTTATGCGGGCCAGGTTCGCAGTTTCACCGTTACTTCCGTTTGCGGAGGTCCCTCGTACTTCGGTCGATTTCATTACGAGTTTGATTCTTCGCGGTGAGTAAACGAGGAAATTATTCACCGAATTAGTGTTTCTCGGGCATTTACGAAGCGACGAAATATTGTCAACAAAACAGGTTAACTGCGCGTCCGGATATCAACTTCTAGCGTTTGAAGACACTTTTTCTGCACAAAGATGGAAATTTTATTTTTTTTTTTTTTAGTTGAAACACTGATCAAATTTGTTGAAATTATTTATTTTGCAGTAGAAATTATTTTCTTGTTTCGATGGTTACACATCTAATTTATATTATTAGGAATGTTAGAAAATGTTGATTTTATGTTACCGGTGAATGTGAGTTGTCCTTTGAAAGCACCGGATTAAAATTTTTCAAAATGTTGTTTTCAATGAAAAATTATTATAATGTAAACATTTTACATATTGTCTAACAATATACATCTTCACACAGCAACTGATGTCGGAACAAGTTTAATGACTTACTACAGTACGACCTTTAAATAACCTTGAAATGATCCTCAAATAAGAAATGAAATGACCCTGAGTAAACATTAAAATAAATATTAAATTCGTAAATTTTTATTCAATTAGAAGAAAGCGATTTATCCAGAAAATGTAATGTATATTTAATTTAATTTATATCATTACATCATATATATTTAATTTACGTCATTTTAGAAAATGATTTTAGTTCAATAAAAATACGAACATATATTCTTTTCTTGTAGACAGTCAGTTTTACACTCAATGCATAATTTGATCGAAATAAAATAATTGTTCATTAAGGTATAAAGGCCAAAATAAATTCATGCTATTAAAATTCAAGAAAACTTTAATTTCTCACTGCAAAATTTCTGAGCAGTTTTTGCTACGAAATATTAATTTAATGTAATAATATGTTGATCCAATATTTGAATAAAGAATAACCTCAGTTCAAAAGACTTTTTTAAAAATAATATTAAATTTCAGTAACGCATGATTAAAAAATGATAGTGACTTCATTTTTTCAACAAATTGAAGTTCAGAGTCATACAACTAAAACATATGCAATATCACAAATTGAACTTCGATAACGTACAATTAAAGAGTAATAATAGGAATTAAACTTCAGTGACAATTAAAAAACAGTGCAAATTAAACTACAGTAATAACGATTAAGAAATAGTGGGAGAAATCAAACTGTAGTAACATGCGATAAAAGGGAAGTAACACAAATTAACCTTCGTTAAATATTATCAACAGTAGCATTTAAGTTGCTAATAGTAGATTAATACTGTACATAAAGATCTTCTCGGAAACAAAGTACAATGGCCGCCCTTACAAGAATCTTATCGGCGATGAACGCTCCATTGAAAAAAAAAAATTCACCGATAACTGCGCCCCCAAAGATGTACGATCAGTTTGTACAAGTTTTATCGACGGCAGCCCGACGTCAAAACCACGTCGATTTCATTGTTAGAGAAGATCCAATTCTTCGAAGAAAAATTACCCCCTTATCCTCGAAAGGATTGAACGAGCGAGCGACTTGGAATTCCATTTGTTCTGCCGCAGAAAGGTTTGCCCCGTGCAAGCATCAACAAATACCATCTGAGAGCGATTTGATTCCCCTTCGAATCATCAGAAACTAACAAATAATGTCCATTAGCCCCGGACCTATCGATACACAGAGAGAAAAAAGAAACAAACAAATGAAAGCAGCACGGAAGTAACGAAAAACGATTAGTTTCGTACAAATTCCATCGAATGCATCATGTCAGAAGCACGTCGGATGCCCATTGTTACCGTGTGCTCCGGGTACCTTCAAGAAAATTTATCCCCTTTATCCTCAAAGGGGTTGGACAAACGGCAGCCAGAAGGTTGGTCGTCCTCTATCTTGTTACGAAATCAATGACGCGTGTCCACCCCCTGTTCGCCCCCCGGGCTTCCTAAGGGTGAAATGTGACTTCGGGATAGAATGGCGGCGCATTCCGTCGGATTAGAAACCGAGCCATCGACTTGGACCTGATTGAAACGAGGGGGGTGGGGCGGGTGGGCCATGGTGGCCCGATCGAAATAAAATATACGAGGCGCGGAAACGGGCCACGGGGATGAATAATGCATGCTGCCAACAGCTTGTGGTAAGTAACGAGCCGGATTTGTAAAACACCGGCCTGACTCCGTCACGGTGTCCCGATCAACCGCAAATAATTTAGATCCTCACGGTTTCGCCAGGATATAAAACGGGCCTCTGATTTTCTTATTCTACCCGTATAATGAACCACTCGATATTGATATTGGGTGACTGCGAATTTTCTGCACGAATCTCTTCGGAAATTTTATACCTAAATTTACGTCTTAATGAAATATATGTGAATGTATTGTACACATATGCATATGCATGTATGTACATGTATATTTATGTATGCATATGTACATGAATATACCTACACATATATGCACGCGTATGTATAATATATGTACAAGTATATGTATACATATGTAGAATATATGCATAAGTGTCTGTATATGCATATACGTAAGGTATACGTATGCTGTATACACACGTCCATAACACATGTATTATATTACAAAATACAAATAAAGAAATAGGTTGAATTTGGGTATCATGTATATCATATTGTGCAAGAATGTATACTTTATTGTATACTATATGTATACTATAACATATGCTACGTTATACCATGTATACACAACGTACATGTAGTGAGTAATAAATTGAGAATTTCGCAGAGGAGTTTGTTTGAAAATATAGGTACACAGAATGAACTTTCACTTAACACAGTATCTATAATATTTTAATGAAAACCTTGAAATTTAATCGTATTCAATTCTTCTTGAAATTTAATAGCTTCCATAAAACAACGATGCCGTGTGTTGTACTCCTAACTGAATAAGTATGCGCAAGCATTGTTGTAAATTCCAGTTATGAATCGGGAGCAAGGGGATTTGGTTAACTGTTAAAAGGAACTGTTTTATTGGCAGTAAAAGGCGAGATGAAATCTGAATAAAACATCGGAGACTCGAAGAATGAACGGTATCCAGCCGGTTCTTGCATTTCTCGTGAATTTGAAATTCCATCTGCTTATCGTGTTGCTGAACCAAGTACCGCGGGATCAGGGAAAGAGATAAAACGAGTGGCCCAAAAAAGAATAAAGGGAAACGGTATTTGTAATCTAATAATATTGCAGGAAGTTATACCGTGGGACTCGTTGAATATCGATTCGTTTCGAGCGGAACTTGCGTCTTCCACGGCGATTCTGTTCGAAAATTTGATAAAAATCGTCTGAAATCGCGTTTGTACCGCGAGAAAATGCGAGAACGTCGCTCAATTCGAAAATTAGCGCCTCGTTTCACCGGCAAATCGAGTATTTCCGCGAACGAAGTTGCAGCGAATTCGAGAAAATTTGCGGGAGCATAAGGCACGCCGTGCTCTTTAGATTGATAACAATTTCCGAAATGAAATGCAAAGTGAATGTCGTACTTTCAAACGAGTTTGAAGGGAATCTTCTTCCCTCTTTTTTTGGCTCCATACGAATTCAACGAGGGGAAAGTTTTCTTTCGAGGCGAGAAAAGTTGCGGAGAGACTTAAGTTCAATTTCCAACGATGTGGTTTTCTTCCGTGTTTGCGTTGTTACAATCGTGTGGAACACTGCATATCTTTCTGATGGAACCTCGTTAATCGAGAAGCTCCTCATGACTCTCTGAGAAATTTTCGCTAGATGAGATCTTCCGAGAAATGAAATATTCATTAAACTCTTCGTTTAAGCGCTTCCTTGCTTAATCGCGTTAACGCCAAATTATAAGGAACTATCCTTTCAGATTTCATACTGCAAATTCAGAATTTGCGTTCCTTTTATGATTTAGTTCGTTTAATTGTATTGAATCTGTAGCGTCATTGGGAAACTAAATATTCGACGAATATTTAGACTCATGAACTTTCTTACGAATTATGTTATTTTGTGTAGAAATATTGGAGATCATTTCGTTTTTCAAGTTAGGTGAACATAATTCAATGATTAATTCTTGAAATTGGTGACGAAAATTTGTTACAATACACTTGTGATACGTTAGTAACTCAAATATAAGGAAACTTTCTCAAGCTTTTGGTACACTCGAATTATGATTTTCAGATTTAATTATAATATGCACAGTCGAATGTTGCTAAACACAAAACGGACATAGCATTACGACTTCCATGATTTGTCTTAATCTTGATCTTAATCTTGATGTTAAAAATGAAGTTGAAAAATAAATGACCAAACGAAACATAAATGAATACACTTATAGATTGTTTACATTGACGACAATTAGCATAAATTTCAAGAAGACCAGCCTAACAAATTTTCCATTTGAAGTAGGAAATTTGTAGAAAGGTCATTTGACCCCTTTGGTAGTTTTAGGGTTAAAATCGTAGTCTTGCACAATTCGTCTAAATACTAAACCTACCAACGTGATCAAAATGACCATTTAATAAGTTTCCAATTTTAAGTTATAAAGTATGAGAGATGACTTTTTTAAAATTCATGTTGATTTTCATTAAAATGTAGAATTGACGTACACACTAATTTGTATTTTCTGGTTCGTTTATTTCTTTTTCAACGTTTCAATTACAAAACAAATTTGCATTATATACCGATAGGTTTAGTGTTGAAATCGTAGCAGCGATCAGTTGCGTCCGACGCAAGTACGAAAATCCGAGTGCAAGGAATTAGTCGTTGAATATTTCGAGTGCATAACATAATCGGATAACCGTGAGTCGTCGACGTCACTCAGAGTGCTAATAAAATCTCGATCAAGATCGGGCACCACTAATATTTCATCTTTCGATTCTCGTTCACCTCGTCACCGCGTTGTTTGCCGACGACTGTCAAACGCGCGTCGTTCGTTTTTCCCCGTCGACGGCAACGAAAAGCTACGGATCGTCGACGGAACCCATTAACGGCGTCCACGGTTCGGCACTATTTTCCCCTCGTCCCAAACCCCTTTCGTGCCGGCGAGCAAACCAGCCGAGAGCCGGGCCGCGTCAAAAACTGAAACGAGTCTCCCGGTAAGCAGGGACAGCGCCGGAGAAAATTTCATTTTAATATCATCTAAATGTCACGACGCCGCTTGAAATGTACGTCGACGCGCCAACCGGTGCCCGAAAGAAGCGCTGTCGTTTGTCTTCTGTCGAAAACACGTGACTGAACTTTCACGACGACTGCCAGGAACGCTCGCGAAACTATCGCCACGATACCAACCCCTTTTTCGCCGGAAAAGATCGCCTTGCTGCGAAAATTCTTAGCCTAACCGTACGTTCTTTGTCGGTTACGTTACGTTAGGTTTTGTTGAATTTGGTGAGGTTAGGCTACGT
Source organism: Coelioxys conoideus (assembly GCA_947623535.1). Lineage (NCBI taxonomy): Eukaryota > Metazoa > Arthropoda > Insecta > Hymenoptera > Megachilidae > Coelioxys > Coelioxys conoideus. The sequence continues at coordinate 11,476,379 of OX392457.1, read as the reverse complement.
TAGCTAGATAACCTAGGTTAGGCTAGATTAGCTAGTTTATCAAGGCTAGGCTAGGCGATGTTAGGTTACATTAGGCCAGATCTGATTAAGTTAGGCTACGTTAGTTAGATTAGACTCGGGTAGGTTAGGTTAAGTTAGGCAATTCTGGAATGTTTTTTATGCAGAGAATCTTTTAGTGTCGTTCTGTATTTTATGGAGAATATAATGAAATCGGTTTTTGATTGTCAACGAAGTGTTTTTACGTGGAACCAAGTTTGGGCGAGATATTTTTATTGTGAAACCAGGTTTGGACCAAATGTTTCTATGTGTGATCAAATTTGGGCGAAGTGTCTTTATGTGAAATATAGTTCGAATCGAGGGGTTTTGATGTGAAATCAAGTTTGGACCAAATGTTTCTATGTCTGACCAAATTTTCGCAAAGTGCTTGTACGTGGAATCAAATTTGGTCGTAGTATGTTTATGTGAAATCAAGTTTGGTCGAAATGTCTTCATGTCAAATTTGGACGAAGTGTATGTACAACGTATGGATGGGTACATTTATGACGATCGATTGCTACATCGTGCACACAGGATTAATTGCCATCATTATCTACTTCACCATATATAATCCCACGCATTTCACTATAGTAATATAGTATATATTATACACCCTATATATTAGATATATAATATATGTCCTATATACTAAGTATACAAAATATACTTCAGTAGATTGGTCATCTTTCAGTACATACTTAAATCATAATTTAACAGAATGGTGAATATGGGTCACCTTATGGGCCCAAAGGGTTAATCGTATTCACGTTTGAGGAATTGCCGATGGAATTGTTGCTTAATGCGTAAGAAAATCAACGCAGACGTTAATACCGGTGGTGCAGGCTCTGATGGAGGAATCGGTGTAGCAACCGGAAGCGTAATGTTGCCGACAGAGGCCGATCTGAAACGGGGGGTTGGGTTAAGCGGCTTGCGGGCGATTAGAGTATGCCGCAGCAGTCATCACCGCGTTCTAACTTCATCCCCATTGGTGATCAAAACCCAACTACCTCGTGGTTCGGTTAAATCCAAAATCCCGAAAACTGGACTCTCGCATCCTTTGTTCCACGTGCAATTTTTTATACCGTCCGGATTACGAACGAAGTTTACCGGGACGAAGTAATTTTACTCTTACAACAAACTCGGGGATGAAAATCGTTAACGGATTTTTGTCAGACTTGCACTTAATATGTTTCATTCTATCGGGACAAAATTAACGTTCATAAACCGTACAGAAAATATGTTACAAGTTTTTAAACCACTCAAGACATAGAAAAATTGTAAAATTAAATTTTCATAAGTTTCACTGAACTGAATTTTTTGCATATTTTATAGAAATGTAAGGTACTTAGATGCTTACCTGTAGGTACATAGCACTAAAACTACCAAAGGGGTAAAATAACCCTTTTAGAAATTTCCTACTTCAAATGAAAAAAATTGTTGAGATTGTTTTCTTGATATCCGTGCTTATTGTCATCCAGACAAAGCACCAATAAGTGTATTAATTTGTGTTTCATCGTTTGTTTACGTATTTTTCAACTTCATTTTTAACTTTAAAATAATTCTGCTTTGTACGTCGATAGTTTTAGTGTAAATAATTTATTCGAAAAGTTAACGAATGTATCGTGAATTCGACGCCGAACCGGTGTTTTGCCACAAATTTTTACGAAAAAGTTTATAGGTGTCATCGTTGAAGCAAACACGTGCGGTGTACTTTTTCGGTTGGAAACAGGAAATTTGATTTTGAAGGTATGGCCCCGAGTTTCCCGAGTCACTTGATCGGGCTTTAGTCGACATTTCCTCGAGCTTTGTCGACTTTCCTTCGTGAAACTTTTCCAAGGACCTTGGCTACGATTCCGGAGATATCTCGAGCATGCGGTCGGTAGTAGACGGTATCCTGCGTTCCATCTCCTGAAGGAAGTTTCATATCCGATATATAGACATGTTTCGTGCTAACGCCTCTCGCAGATCCACCTTTTGCCCGCCTCGAAATGGACGTCCTTGCACAGCAGCTGGTATATAGTATCAAAGGATATGCAGGATTTTCGCGACTTTCTGCAATTTTCAGTCTCCATTGATCAATATGAAATCCCACACCGTTTGATTCTCCGATACGATATCCACCAAGTTTCAGAAAATATAGAAAAAGAGATCCGGCGGAAATTCTACGAAAATTCTGAATTTACCGAAACCATCGTAATAGTTCCAAACTGACGAGACCTAATTTTTTTAAATTCCTGGTATATCTTATATGATTATCCAAAGTTCGAAGTAAAATTTTAAGGAGAATGTTAAGTAAAACTGTAGAACATGTAGCTGAGAAAGTGTAATCCTATTGTTTCATGAATCCTCATAACCTATTTTGTAATTGCTGTAAGTCAACAGATGATATATTTTTATTAGATCACGTAATAAGTGTTGATTTTATTATATAATAATACATGTTTACTTTACCACATGGTAATGCATGTTTACTTTCCCACATGATAATATATGTTTACCTTACCACATAGTAATACATGCTTATTTTCCCACATGATAATACATGTTTAATTTACCACATGGTAATGCATGTTTATTTTAACACATGGTAATGCATGTTTACTTTACCACATGATAATATATGTTTACCTTACCACATAGTAATACATGCTTATTTTCCCACTTGATGATACATGTTTACTTTACCACATAATGTTTACTTTACTACATGATAATATATGTTGACTTTACCACATGGTAATACATGTTTACATTCCCACATGATAATACATGGTTAGTTTACCACATGGAAATGCATGTTTGTTTTGCCACATGGTAATGCATGTTTACTTTCCCACATGTTAATACATGTTTACTTTACCACATTGTAGTACATGTTTACTTTAACAAATAATAGTACATGTTCATTTCACAACATAATAATACATGATCACTTTAACATACTGTAATACACGTTTAATTTACTACACAATAACATGTGTTCACTAGATAATGATACAGTTGCCAATATAATTCGTTCGTTAAGGCATACATTTATCATTATAACGTCTATTTTATCACGTAATTAGAAAGAAATGCATGTGTCCATCATAAGTGTATCCTACATTCGATTCTTCACCTACGAATATCTCGTAAACTTCGAAGAGTTCACGCTAATCCGATAATTCGCGTTCTGAAAGCTGCAAGCACTCGGGTATTCATTTAGCCATAAAACGTTGAGAGGAGTAAAACGAACGAGCGAATCGCACGATATCAGTTGGTACGTAATCGACGCTGAGGTAACACGACTTTAACCGGCAATAAAGAAGAACGAGAGCTGTCAGAAGCACCGGGGATTATGTATCGGTGGCCAGTAGGAACGGAAGTATTTTCCAGTAAAGCTCGGGAGCGTTTCTTTTTTCTGTTCCGCGCGATTCGAGTGAGCCATTAGATCGCTCTCACGACGGTGATCGACTCGCAACACTTTCTTCGACGACAACCGAACGATCTCCTACGGGATTTCGATTTTACGAGCGGCGTAGCCAGTTCGTTTTACGATTTCGTCAATTTCCGGAACGTCTCACGTCCATCTCGTCCGGGCACTCTCGTAAAAATCGCGGCTGCGTACGACACGCCTCGAGAAAGGATTCCGCTCGATAGCCGAGCCTCCGAGTTGCTCGCATGGGGTGGTCTAATAATGTCGCGGTTCGAAAATACGAGCCTTCCCCGAGCTTAACAAACTCCCGCCACGTAGGTGGTCCCCGGCAAACTATGCAAATGTTATTGGAGAATCTGGAGGAAACCAACGAGTCGACGAAAATTCGGCTCAATTTTCTCCTCCGACTTCCGGGGAAAAAATATTCCAACGCTGTACTTGCCTCGTTATCGCCGAAACCTAATCAACCTGACCGCTTTTGGACTAATTGTTACTCCGTAATTTGGTGGTGTTACCACAGTGCGAATGGAAAATATTTGCAAAACGATTTAAGTGTTTCATCTTCTCGCAGTAGCAGGTTGTCGCAATTGCTGCTTGATACTTCCCCGCTTTCGGGGCTCCGAAGGCGGGCAGTAAGGAATGGGTGATTATCGAGACAGAGTATGAGCAGTAAATGTTGCGAATAGAAAGTTTCGTTACACGCGATATGGAGTGTTAAGAATATTGAGTATTCTTTCACGTGTTTCACTTTTCTTCCAATTCACATTTTTCGCTGCTTCATTATTTGAAGAAATCGGCGTTTCGGCAAAAATCGAGCGCAGTTTCTCGTTTGACATCGAAAGAAAAAAATCACTATCGTTATATTTCCTCTTCGACACCGAAACCTAATAAACCCCGTATTGTTGTTAGTAAAGCCGCGTAATGAGACATCTTTTGGAAATGATTTCAATGTGTCATACTACCAAAGTATTTCGAAACGAGTTATTACAATTGCCTGCTTTTGAGGTTGAGACTAAACATCGCCAAGAAAGAGAAAGAGGACAATTAGAAGGCATTGAAAGTCATTAGCGAAATTAGAAGAGGGAAAGAAATTGGAAACCCTGTGGCAGTCTAGTCGTTGTATAAGCGACACGGGAGGAATTAGTAACGCTTAAGAAAAGACAACAGATTAAAAGCTCGATGAAACTCGAATCTCCAGAAGAAATTAAAAGCTTCCGGACTTAATAGGCCAGGAGAAACTAAAACTAGACAGGGCATATGTAAATAGCATATATGTATAGAACTACTAAGTAACAATATAGTAGTAGTGGTCTAACATGTAGAACTCCCTCGTTATTCGCGTGAAGTTAGATCAGTTTTTTCAATATAACAAAGATAATGAAAGTAGGAGGAAGCATATGTCGCGTGGTAATATAACGTTTAGCAATCTAACGTGTTGAAAATATCATACATGGCAATGTAACATGTGGCGACCTAATGCTTGAGCGATATAACAAGCGGCCATCCAACGCGTCGAGAATACTACGGGTGGCGATCTAACGTATAGACAATTCCATAGGTGGCAATTTAACGCGAGGAGATCTAACGCGTAGACAATTCTATGCGTGGTGATATAACGCGTAGGCAATTCCACGAGTGGTGATCTAACGCGCAGAGAATTCCACTCGTAGCGATTCAATACGTGGACAATTCCACGCGTGGTGATCTAACGCGTAGATAATTCCACTCGTGGCGATATAACGCGTAGATAATTCCACGAGTGGTGATCTAACGCGCAGAGAATTCCACTCGTAGCGATTCAACACACAGACAATTCCACGCGTGGTGATCTAACGCGTAGATAATTCCACTCGTGGCGATATAACGCGTAGATAATTCCACGAGTGGTGATCTAACGCGCAGAGAATTCCACTCGTAGCGATTCAACACACAGACAATTCCACGCGTGGTGATCTAACGCGTAGATAATTCCACTCGTGGCGATATAACGCGTAGATAATTCCACGAGTGGTGATCTAACGTGTAGAGAATTCAACACGTGGCAATTTATCGCGAGGAGACCTAACGCGTAGACAATTCCATGCGTGGCGATCTAATGCGTAGGTATTTCAATGTGTGGCGATTCAACACCTTTGACAATTCCACCCGTGTTGATCTAACGCGTAGACAATAACACGCGTGGGAACATAACACGTGTCGAACTAATGCGGGACAATTCCACGTGAGGCAATATAACGAACGGTCATCTAACACATAGGCAATGCCATGTACAGCGATATAACACGACGCCACGTAATTTTCCCAAGGTACATTTTATTTTCACCGGTAAATGAATGAAATCCCGAATACAAATTGCACGAAAAACAGTGCATTTTCATGATCGAGAATCGAACGTTCAGGGAGGAGTTACGACCTTCGACTGCTGAATCACTATCATTTCGAATGCACGGCGAATGCGAACATCCTCGATTTTGCCAGTCACCGACCAGGCATATCATTGCCCGAGCTTTCAACCCGTCGTAAACGTTAATTCGAGGATTTATTGCGTGCAGGGTGTTAACGCGTTGCGCGATATCTACATACACAGTTTTCAGTTCCGCGAGGAATTCAAGCTGTTGAATATGCAGGAAGCCGGGATACGCGAAGCGTTTTAATGAAAACATTCGAGAGAAGAATTGTAAAATATGAAGGACCGGCAGCCAGTTCGATATTTTAACTTTTCGGGAGACGATACCTAACCGACTTCATATTGTCTCTCCTTGTATCGCTGTCCTTTTACGCGTTCTATTAGAGCACTTCGTACGTTGTTTCGTTTTTTATATTTTTCAGAGTAATTGCATTACTTGCAGCGTGCACAGACGGAGAATTTTCCGTTTGTTGCAAAGTCGTTTTACAAGTTTATTTCACGGAGTGTTAAAAAATACAAGTGCAAGGTTTTGTTTTTATTCGCTGCGTTTTGTTATGCGGTTATGAATAGAACGGTAACGTAAATTGTAGCCCAGCTGATGTTTCTGGATAGAATATTATCCTCTGCCTCTGTTTCGTACGATGTTATCTTATTTCAGATTTGTCTAAATTTGCTTCAAATTCCAGCGTGTTTCGACTGAAATGTGGAGCTTAGTGTGCTACGTAAACTTGGCTGGATTTAATAACAGCGACGGTGTTAAATTCTGATGTTTACGTAAACACGGATAACAATTTTGTTTTACTTCTTTTTCATCCGAAACAGTAAAATTATAAGGTCGCTCGTTAAGTATCTACACGCTCGATAAATAAATTATTCGTTAAATTTTTTAGTAAGATATAAATGCTTAAATAATAGTTTAATTCATGAATGAGGAAAGATACTGATCGTAAGTAATATTAATTGCAAATAATAACAAATGATATATCAGGTCGGTACAAAATGTAACTTCGATCATTTTTAAATGACGCAAGAAGTAGATATGTCTCACAATTTTATTTCTTCTTACTTAATTAATCGAATTCACAACTTTTTAATACTTCAGTAAATTGCACTATGCTCTACTATATTTTACTACATAAAATGTTGGAGGAAAGACAATTAAAAATTAAACGTGCACTCTGTATACTTTCCACGTTTTAACTTTTTACATATTCTATTTAAATGAATATCTACTCTTCACAAATACTTTGAAATATTATTAATAATATTTAAATATCTCCCAGTCCTCTGAATATTATTTCCGAGTATTATAGAATCCTTTTGTATAAAAGTTGAAACGTTTACTTTGAAATGTACGTCACGATTGACCTAATCCTATCATTCCAAGGTGAAATTCAAAATATACCCCTCGTCATTTTATTTGTTATCACAGCCCGTAGTTATATTCGGAAAATAAGTATGTAGATTTTAATTTAAAATGTCAATTAATATTGTAATATGACGGATGCTACATACCATTGATAAACAATAGTGTTGCAATTGATACTGATCATGTCGATGTTAGTCTACGAATTCAAATCCAATATTGGATAGTATCAAAGTCGTGTGTATCAAACAGAATCGATATTCCATCGATATTGCTACGATATTTATACGAAAGCATTGATATCGATGTAGCAGCAGAGAAGGAGATATCAACATGACAAAACTTCAAAGGATTACATTATAAATATTGTGAATAAGCATGTATAATGTAAATTTAGAGTCATATAAAGTTACAGTACCATCAATCTACAATTATTATTGCTCAATTACTATTTCGTTCCATCGCATTCTTTTTAATCGTGCCAACACTTAGATTATTACAAATAGATATACAAGCTGTTTTATTCAATTGTTATCATGGTTGCTTAAATATTTTTGATAATTACATAGAAAAATGTTCTCAGCAAAAGTTTAACAAAGGTTAAGTTTCAAATCTACTGTGATGCAAACAAATTTTACAAAACACCACATTCTTTTATAAATAAAATAAAGGCTACTTCGGTTTTACAATCTCAGCTAATGTCAAGGCGAATGTACAAGACCTTGAAATAATTTTGTTATTATTGCAACCGTGCAAAATCAGTTTATACGTTTGCTTTCGTTTACAAAATTTCACTTATAATTTTCCCGTGAAGAACTTCAACGAAGACAAAGACGAAGGATCATATCGAAGTATGAAATACTGCAAAGCTGGTAAAATAAGCGATTGCGAGCTGCGAGCTCGTCAACGTTCGCCAGAGAATATCCACTATCGGAATTTTGAAATTTGACAGCGATTAACGGGCCGGCGAGCCGACGGTGTTCTTGTAGCGTGCACAATCGTCATGGTGCGTCGACGTTAACGACGTCACAGCGGTACACGACGGAGCAGCCAACGAATTAACGCCCCATTGATGTTCCGGAGAAACGACCTAACTCGAATCAACGATTTGACGTTGTTTGTTCGACGAATCGCGTCCAATCCAGAGCAAATATGGACTTCCGCAGGAACAATATCATAACCGAACAGGGAGAGAACCAAAATTCTCTGATTCTTAGGGAGTTTTGAGAATTTAAAGGATTCGGGGATGCAGACGTTTGAAAATGTTAGGTGGTTGGGACTTCGGGATTTGAGGATTTGTAGATATTAGAATCTAGGGACTTTCGGACATGAAAGATACAAGTGTTCGAGGAGGTGGAGGAATTTAGGTATTTGCGGGGATAGGAATGTCGAGGTTTTGGAATTTGGAGATTTAGAGACTTTTTGATTTGGGGATTTGAGGATTGGAAGATTGAAGGATTTGGAGATTTAGGGATTTGGAGATTTAGGGATTTGAAGATTTAAGGATTTTGACATTCAGGAACTTAGAGATTTAAGCATTCAAAGATTTAAGAATGTGGAGACATATGGATTTGGAGATTTAGGAACTTGCAGATTTAAGCATTCGAGGATTTAAGGATCTCGAGATTTAGGGACTTGGAGATTCAACGATTTGAAGTTTTAAGTATTCGAAATTTGGAGATTTCGCAATTTCGAGATTTACAGATTTAATGATCTAGAGATGTAAGGATTCGAATACTTAGGAATATCGAGATTTGAAGATTTAAGAATTTGGAAATTTGGAAATTTGGAGATTTAAGTATTCGAAGATTTAAGGATTCGAATACTCAGGAATATCGAGATATGCAGATTTAAGAATTTTGAAATTCAAGAATTTAGAAATTTGTATATTTGACAATTTCCGTATTTAAAAAGTTGCTGATTTCAGGATTTAGAAATTTGGGAAACAAGGAATTGAAAAGTCTAAAAAGTCTAGAGTCGGTGAGTTTCTATAATTTCAATACTATAGTTGTAAAAATCTTGTAATTTCGAATCTATAAGAAATTTCGGAATTGACGTACGAATTTGAATGTTCATAAATTTAGTTACATTAACTTCGATCTTCCTATTTAGTATGCTAAACATTAAACCCGAACGAATTTCGTTGCATACGATCGTGATCGTAGATTCCGTAACAGTTGATCGATCGTCGAACGAGTGAAAAAGGATTAAACTTCCGTGAAACGATGAAAGAAAGGGAAATAGGTGATCGAGCGAAAGGGGCATATTTGATGTGCATTTACAGAGATCACATACGCGAAGAACGCACAAACACTCTCGCATGCTGGCCATCGTATCGTCGGCTTTTACGCCGTTCGCAGTTTCAATTGAATTTCCCGCTGCCCCGATGCCCGGCCATTTTGGCCACTATTTATTCTGTTCGAGTACACGGTAATGCGATCGAGGCCTATTACCGCTGCGGATTTTCATTTATTTGCAAACTATCCGATTGAAAAACGGATCGAGGACCATCGCTTCATGGTCGATACGCTTTCAGCTGCTTCCAACGAATGTTGCGACTCGTTTTAACTCTGGAGACCGTACAGTGTTTCTGTGCATGACAGTTGTTGGTTATTTCATTATTAGGTATTGGTTTTATTAATTTTTAAATTATTGTGTGGCAAAGAGTTGAGTTGAGGTAAATGTTCGTATAGAGATTTTTAGAGGTCAGTATGCTTTTATATGTTTAATTTGTCAAAATTGAAATTTTTCAAATTCTCACGTTGCTAAATTACTGAATATCTACATCCTGAAATTATCAAGTACGAAAATCCCCGAATTTCAAAATTTTGAAGCTCCATATTTGCAAATTCGTAAGTTCCGATATTCCCATATTTCCCAATTTCCAAATTTCCAAATTTCCAAACTCCCAAATTCCCAAATTCCCAGATTCCCAAATTCCCTAATACCCAAATTCCCAAATTCCCAAATTCCGAAATTCCCAAATTCCCTAATACCCAAATTCCCCAATTCCCTAATACCCAAATACTCAAATTCCCTAATACCCAAATTCCCAAATTCCCAAATTCCCAAATCCCCAAATTCCCAAACTCCCAAACTCCCAAATTCCCAAATTCCCAAATTCCCAAATTCCAAAATTCCCAAATTCCAAATTCCCAAATTCCCAAATTCCCAAATTCCCAAATTCCCAAATTTCCAAATTCCGGAATTCCTAAATTCCACAACTTCCCAAATTCTCCAATCTCCGAAATTCCCAAATTTCCAAAATTCTAAAAATTTACAAATCTACAAAGCTCCACCACCCTGTTTACAAAATTTCAACCTGAACAACCGCAACCGCGCACCTCAACGATTTGTCGATTTTTCACGATCGTTTCAGAAGAAGAAATAACGTTCGCATCCGTTCGGTTATCTCTCCCAGGACCAGAAGAAAATCTCAACGAGCTGATCGCGCGAAATCCTCGCAGTTTCGCGGCGTAATTTTTGTCTCTCGACGGTCCAATATCGCGATGATGTTCTCGCGAAACGGAAAAAGAAGCGGCAGAAGTTCGCCGAGATTTTTGGTCAAGCCAGATTTAACGCCACTTACTTCGCGTTACAATTTATCACGTTTCCGGAATGTTTTCATTTTCTGGCAAGACACTGGGAAGGCGGGGGTTAAAGGAACGAGAAGTTCGCGCAAATTTCATTTCGCTCGCCACGCTATACCGAAGTGAAACTTCCTGCCATAAAGGTCAGTGCTGTCGTGTTATTTCACGGCCCCCTTGACATCGGCCCCGTTGATTTTACAGGGGAAACACGGTTTATTTTCGTGTTACCATTTCGTTTTCCTACGTTCTGTCGTTTTGAAAGAACGCATGAGAGGCTCGACTGCTAAGTTTTATGTTATAAAAATAAATACGAACATACAGTGTTATTACAATTTCTTGTATGTCTAGATAATTACATTTACTCGTTTGTTTCATATATATTTATATTTATTTATAGGTATACTTAGTCATTTCATGTTACATTTATATTTATTCTTATGTTGCTTCATGGCCTTATGTTATATTTACATTTACTTTTATGGACATTTATTTAATTTATGCTATGTTTATATTTATTTTCTTATTTACTTAATGATTTTATGTTACATTTGCATTTATTTTTATGGATATTAATCTAATTTATGTGATGTTTATATTTATGTAGTTTCTGAATATATTGCTGTTACTATACCGAGGTAAAAAAGACTGGAGTGATGTAGAAAATATTGAATCAAGGAACATAATTGATAATTTGCACATGGAGGATCTTATATCACTCGTAAAATATTATCGCGGTTCGTTGACCTGAAGCATTTTAATACAGGAAATGTAAGAGAATAGAGATTAAGGATTTTATGACAAATGAAACGGAACGTACATCGCGTATATTTCCGGATGCCATATGCATCAAATCACGTCGCAAAGCTACGTAACGATTCAATTAACCGTGGCCAGAGCTATTACGGCTAATTATAATTCCCCATAATCCGCGTTTGATCGCCCGATTCCCGACGATTTTGCAAACGTTCGCGAATCGGTCCCGCGTTCATTCACCCCATCCGGGTAGCGACGAACGATACCATTCCGAGAACCGCGTACACTCGGATGCAACGTAAGCATCCCTTCAATTCGGAGAACTTTCATATTTACAAATGTTTTAATTTTCGACTTTTCGAATTTCAGAATTTAGGCATTTGCTGATTTTGAAGTTCCCAGGTCTTTCGGGTGATTCAGGTGCGAGTTTTCGAATTTCCAAGATTTTGGGTTTTCGAGTCTGCCTGTATTCGAGTGTTCCAGTATTCAAGTATTCCAGTATTCGAGTATTCCAGTATTCGAGCATTCCAGTATTCGAGCATTCCAGTATTCGAGTATTCCAGTATTCGAGTATTCCAGTATTCGAGTATTACAGTATAAGAGTATTCCAGCATACGAGTATTCAAGCATATAAGCAGTCAAGTATTCAGGTATTTAAGTATGAATGTATTTGAGTTTTCAGGTAATCTAATATTCAGGTACTTAGGCACGCGGGTTGTCAAGTATCCAGGTTATCACTTATCTAGGCAGTCAAGTATCCAGGTAGTCAGGTATCTAGATAGTCAAGTATCCAGGTACTCGGGTATTAAAGTATTCGAGTAGTCAAATATTTAGGTACTCAAATTTCCCATTCTTCAAGTTCTTAAAGTTTCAAGCTTCAAGCTTTGAGCTTCGAATTTCGAGCTTCAAGTTTCTAGTTTTTAAGTTCCCCAGTGCTTCACTTCTCTTATTGTCAAATCAAGATTCGAGTTTTCCAGTGATCCAGTTACTCTTTTGTTAAATTTTCAAGCTTCATATTTCAAATTTCGAGATCCCAGCTGCACGTCTTCTAGCGTTGCAATTTCTCATGTGTAACGTTTACAAGTTCCAAATCTCAAGATCCAACTTTTCAAATCCTCAAATTCCTGCAACATCGAACCTCGAAATTTCAATAGATCCATAGGAAGGACAGATTTGTGATCGACTGTACATCGAGCAACAACGGTGAGCCCAGACCGGCGAGAAGTGTGCCGTGGCACTGAGTGGCGGCGATAAATATTCATGGACACCAGTCATGCTTCACCGCTATCTTTCTCCATGCCGCCGAGCTACATCCCAGTTTACTTACTGGAGGCGGCAACGAACAGGGACAAGGTGGTTGAATACGTGACGAGGAGCCGACACATTTGCAGTTATGGTGGCCATGCTGCTGATGCACCGTCTTGCTACCAACTCGATGCTGATTCGGCAACCATCGTGACAGATGCGACCGGTGTTTGCGCACGCGAATTTGCGTGGGATACGTCGACGTTACAGAAACGGATTTACGGATCGATCGAATTATCGAACCGGCCGTACGATTTCCCAAAACCGGTTGTTTGATTGATCGTCATGGGATAACAACGCGGTTTGCATAATTTTTGTATTAGGGTGTCCCATAAGTTCCTTCCTTTTTTCATAGAGAGTATTACATTACATTTGTTGTTCAAGGTTGATTTGTTGCATTAAATATAAACTGTGCTGCTCTATTACCTTGTCCCATCCTTCAGACAAAATGATCATTTACTCTGCCTAAAATTATTGAGGATTTGCGTTTTTATGTCACATCAAGAGAGGAAGAAATTTATGGGATACCCTAATATAAATAGACTCCGCACAAACCACCGGTCAGAGAAGAAGTTGAACCTTGAAAATCCCCAAAACTACATTCGGTTAAAATAGTTTATTGCCTGTACGTGACTAATGGAGGACTCAACAATGCACAAAATTATTTTTAAAAGCTGCTAAATTAGTTTGCAGTCTACAATGATAAGCACTGCAAATGTTGGGGCACCATTTATGGCTCCAGTTGAAACAGGCCTTTTGTATTTATTTACGAACGGTTCTCCACGAGAGGACGGGATGAACAATTTTTCGAAAATCAAGTATTTGTACACTTTTCTAGTTCCCAAAGTCCTAAATTTCTAAGTTTAGAAATGCCAAATTCTCAAATTATTAAATTACCTATTTATCCAATTACTATTACAAAAATTTGTGAAACTCCAAATTTCAAAATACAAAAATTCCAGAAAATTCAAACTTCCAAACCTTCAAATCCTCAAATTTTAAAATTCCCAAACTATCAAACTCAAAAAAAAAAACAAATTTTCAAACATCCAATATCCAAATTGCCAAATACTCAAATCAGAAATTTCTACACGTAAAAATTTGTGAATCTCCAAATTTCAAAATATAAAACTTGTCAGATTTCCAGCATTGAAATCCCTAAATTTTAAAATATTTAGATTTCTACATTCTCAAACTCCCAAATTTCCAATTTTAAAAATTTCCAAATTCTCAACTTATAAAACTGTTCAATTATTCATAATTGTCCACAATTAATTACTAAAAAACGAAATTCTCAAATATAAGACTATCCAAATTTCCGAAGACTCAAATCTTCAAATTTTCAAAAGTAAAAACCCTCAAACTTTCAAACCCAAACACCTCGAACTTTTCAAATATCCAAACATACAAATTTCCGAATCCTACAATTAATAATTTTCTAACTACTCAAATTTTCACAACTCTCTACACGTTTTCTTCTTCACTCCCATAAAAGAACAGCGAATTCAAAAAGAATACAGTAGAAAACGTGTGAACCACCTCGGTAGCGAACGTACAGAATAAACCAACGAGGGCATTATTGTTACAAAACGTCGATATACTTGAAGCAGTAAGACACGATAATATTTTATCGCATTTTTCGTCGTACAAAGCTGCGTTAGTGGGCAGTATCGATCCAGCCACCTCTGAAACATTTGTATAATCCTGCACGTACTCGTGCCGGAGGCAGGCGGTTTATAAAATAAAGGGGAAACACTCGTGCAAATTTTAATTTGTATTCATACTCTTCATTACGCTCGTAATTAGCTGCAGCGGTGTTTCGTGTTCCGATCCTTGGAGACTAAAATAGAATAACTAGGAGAGCTCGTGCCGTAGTTGCAGACAAGATTGAATCTCTGATCCTCGCGTTAGAGAAACGCGACCGTGTTTACGTAATCCCTTCGTGCAAGCTTTTTATTCGTTCAACCACCACAGACCCCATCAACAAGCGGCGCCGTTTTACTGCGTTAATCGTTCACATCCCCGTAAAATGCTCTTATTAATCTTCGACAATAAACTTTACCTAGGTACAAATAATTTTCGTGAAAGAAATTCACGCGATGCAATCAAGTATTTTTTGGCGATCGAAATTATCGGAAGGGTCAAAGGATATTTTTATGGGAATTTTCTGTTTCGAGATTTATGGCGGTTTTCTTCAAATCGGCGTTGAACTTTGTCGATTTCGTTGGAAGGTTTTTATTTGCACGTATGAAATTTGTCTTGGTGGATTTCTAGAAAGACGAATATTGATTAGAGCGGGCAATAATTTATGTTCTATCGTTCGTTCAGTTATTTTTCGGGTCCATTTTTCATTTCAAAGCGAGTATCATATGCTGATAGGTTTACTGCTAAGAACAAGTGTAGAGTAAATTATATGGCAACTGTATTAATAAAAATATAATATAAATATCAAAAATATACTAATTTCAAATCTTTACATTATAATTATCAAACGTTTAAACTTCTGAATTTTTCATTTTTGAAACTGTGAAGTTTCAAATTTCTAAATTCGAGTATTATCAAATTTCTAAACTTTTTCTTAAACACTTTTAAATTCTTAAATCTCAAAATTTTTAGATTCTTAATTTTACAATTTTTTGATTCTTGAGCTTTCAACTTTCAAAATTTATAAGCTACAAAATCAAAAAATTTCCGAGTATGCAAATTATTAGTCATTTGAGCATCTAAATTTATAAATTTCCAAACCCCAAAATTATTAAAATGCCAAATTTGTAAATTTAATACTTCCACATTTTCATATTCCCCAGCAAGAATTCTCAACTTTATACATTTTTAAAATTAAAACATTCAGATTCCATAATTTAGAACCTGAAAAATTGTCACAGTACAAAATCTGCTTTTCGAAGCAAAATTTTTCGATCTGCCTGTGTCATGCAACAATTTATAAAATAATTAAATTTCGTGATGAAACACCGACGAATAGCGTCCCAAGGACGCACAATACTCCAAGGAAAATATGTGTCTTACTACCCAAGCGGGTGTGAAAAAAGCACTCGAAGTCGACATTAAAAAAAAAGAACTCTCGACGGAAGAGTACAGTAGGAAACTTTAACACGCGACTTTCGTGCTTTTAACCTTTCAGCCTTTTGTACAGTGCAAGTATCGATCTTGTACCTTGAACTCTAAAGCTTTCAGCCGGCCAGGATTGTCCTCGATCTTCGTGCATTCGCCACCATTTCAACCCTAATCTGCGAACTTATCGCTCGCGAACATCCATGCGTACCCTCGCAAAGCGAACAAAGCTAAATCATATTTCAATTATTGTTAGGTGTTACAATACAACATCACAGCTACAGGATTCGACCTTGATGCAGCTCTGTATCCATACAATACACCATTTTCAGATTTTCCGTACACTTTGAACGGGTTCAAATCAATGGGTTCCATAGCATCATTAACCTTTTGCACTCGAAGGTATTTTTAAGGTTAGCGAATAGCAGCTCCAAAACTTTTTGGTTGGAAAGTTTCATGATCACTTTCGAAGTTATCGCTCTATTATTAATTGCCACTACTAACTGTTTCATTACGTTTATATATCACGTGTGCAACATTACAGATTTAGTTAAAAAATACCTATTCCAAAGTGTTGTATTAAACAAGGTGGCGAGTGTGAGTCACCTTTCGAGTGCAAAGTGTTAACACGTTGACTGCCAGAATGAGGCAGTTGAAAATTTGACTAGATAGTACTTTCACGATTAATAAATCTCACCAAATATGTTCACACTGTCCTGTTCTATTTATTATTCGTCCAAGTAATTAATACGAGTATCTCCAATGGGGTAAATGAACAAATTTTTAATAATATACGATTCACAGGGAAATTTAAGTGTCACCCGTATGTGGGCGACACGGCGGTCAAAGTGTTAAAGAAACTTAGCAAAATGCTTGTGGCGGATATTAAACAACGAGTATCCGAGACACGATACCCTTTTCTTAAAAAGTTCCTGGGACGAGGAACGCGGTCTCGTTGTCGTTTTCTTTTGCGGAAACTTTAATGAATTTCCGAGCCGCCCGGGCGTTAATTAAAACCCTTTTTCAGAAATGGATCGCCCCGTTATCGCGATGAATGATTGTGTACGTTCATTCTTGAAGCGGGGATCGTAAAGAGGACCGTCTTCGTCACACGGCCAGACGAGGAAAGGGGGCCTGCAACGGTAATTAATTAAGTGTACGAGAGCCTTGTGCTCGAAAATGTTACATCGAGCTCAAAGCTTGACGTTATTGCGCCACAAAATGGATCGGTGGAGAGGTAGCGACGATATGATGGATGGCGATCGGTATCGAAGAGATTCTTCAAACGTTCCTCTTTCATTCTTATTATCTTCATTTTCGCTGCACTCGGTTCCGTCTTTCTATTCTTTTTTACTCGTATCGTATGCACTGTGTTATTCTACATTTATTCATTTGAGATTGTTACGTTTATGTATTTCAAATTGTCACATCTATTTGTTCGAGATTGTTACATTTATGTATTTTAAGTTGTCACATCTATTTGTTCGGGATTGTTACATTTATGTATTTGCGATTGTTATACTTGTCTGTTTGAGATTGTTACGTTTATGAGATGTTACATTTATTTATTTGAGATTGGTATATTTATCAATTTAACATTGTTACATTTATCTATTTGAGATTGTTAAATTTATTTACTTGAAATCGTTACATTTATCTGTTTGAGACTATTACATTTATTTGTTTGAGATTGGTGCATTTATCTGTTTAAGACTGTTATATTTATCTATTTAAGATTGTTACATTCATCTATTTGAGATTGTTGCATTTATTTATTTCATATAGTTACATTTATCTGTTTGAGACTATTACATTTATTTGTTTGAGATTGGCACATTTAACAATTTAAGATTGTTACATTTATGTGTTTGAGATTGATACATTTATTTATTTGAGATTGGTACATTTAACAATTTAAGATTGTTACGTTGATCTATTAAGGATTTTAGTATGTCATATTTATTGCATTGAGATCTCCATATGTCATTACACAAATTTCAGTGAATATCTCAATGAAAATCTCTTCACAAGATTTAAGTGAAGATTTCACTGAATATCTCTAACACAGCGAAAATTTACATAGGATCTTGTTATGACTAATTATATTTCAAAGTCGAAATTAACGAAATGTCATCTAGGATGTACTCTAAATAATTATGAAAGTAATCATAATGCAGTCTCAAGTGAATTTGTCTGGAAATTTAGCGCCCAGACAAACGTTCAGACTAAAGTTGATTTATTAAACCCGAAGATGCGGTTGTATTAGATTACAATTTTCTAATTTTGTCTCGTCAGGCCGTCGCGTTTAATTGCGTTATATTATTACGGTATAATTGCCAGCCAGTCGCTGTAATTCGTTCACAGAACACCATTTTGCTACGTACACTCGGCTGCAAGCGTCCTTTCTTCAAATTTTTATCATCCGTTTATCGCCTCGAAATAAAAGTAACACGTATAATAACCGTCTCTCTCGACTATTAACATCTAGAGTGACACCCTACAACAGCTTCAATTTTTTTTTAGCAAGTAATTTTATTTTCGATAAATTTTATACACAATTTTCATAAGATTGTACCCTGGTTTATTCGATAAGCTTTAATATGTTTACAAAAATTGTTCATACTTTGTTACGTTAAATGTTTCGACTAAAATGAGCGATAGATTTATGTATGAATTCATACGTCATCCGTATGTGGGTGACATGGCACTCAAAGTGTTAAATTTTCCTTAAATAATTCAAATTTACTCCAGACTGTACTCTCTCTTTCCACCCCTAAAGTTACATCCAACGACCCCCTGTTTCGTCCTTCTTCGAGGATGTTCCTGGCGTGCACGAGTACCCAGACGTTTCAATTATCGTTCATTTTGTGCCTCGAAAATATGAAGAATTTCGCAGCTGGACGACCGCCGTGGGGCGAATTTCACGCGCCAAGCATCGCCGGAAATTCGATGAAACAATCGCGGGGTTTGAACGCAGCGGGCTCGAGATAAAGCTCGAGATCAGCTTACCGGTCGTTGCGAAATTTCCACAACGGCGAAAAAAAAATAAAAATCGATATCAGCGTGGACCGATACTCGCCAACGGGAATTTGGGACACGATCCGACAGGAATTATCTTGATCCTGGAAAATGTTAAGGAGCTTCCGTCGAACGGGGATTGAAAAAAAACGATACACGCCCTGCGGTTTATTCAATATCTGTTCGAGCTTTATTTTGCATTTTCGAGACACGCGGAAGCTCATTAATGTTTCGAACGCTGATCCGCGAGCACCGGAAACGACGAACGCTTTCGTTCCGATCGTGAATGAGTTATCGAAAGGGCGTAATCGTTACGAGCGCTGTTCGCGTGCGCTGACAGAGATTATGTAGCTGTAAATCAACATGTTTCTCCGTATAATTTCGGCCGGGAATTTCTGGCCGACGCGAGAGAAACGAATAAATCGGCATACTTGTTTTTGACACGCCGGAGTTAGGTTGTAATTCAGAAGTAATTTATGCGTTAGGTCACTGCGAAGCCTTGGTTTTGAAAATGATTGGGCGTGGGCCGAGTATGAATTTACCTCCGAGATTGTTGTTCGTTTTAGCGACCTGATGGGATTTTATTAAATTTTATTGCGGGAAACTTTTCAATTGTACTATTTCAATTCTATTATTTTCAATTATATTATGTACAAAGCACTGATTTTGTAATTCTTACTCTTTCCATTTGTACATTCAGAAATTCTCCAATTGCCAAATTTTTGAAATCTTAACATTTCCTAGATATTAAACTTTGAAATGACAAAAATTCATAAAATCTGTAAAATCCTCATAATCTCCAAAATCTCTAAAATTTCTAAAATCTACAAAATCCCCAGTCTCCAAAATCTCTAAAATCTCTAAAATTTCTAAAATCTCTAAAATCTCTAAAATCTCTAAAATCTCTAAAATCTCTAAAATCTCTAAAATCTCTAAAATCTCTAAAATCTCTAAAATCTCTAAAATCTCTAAAATCTCTAAAATCTCTGGAATCTCTGGAATCTCTAAAATCTCCAACATTTCAAAAATCTCTAAATTTCTAAAACTTCTAAAATTCCAAATATCCCAAAGATAAAATATAACGAGTTATTATAGCTTCATCCACATCGCAAATCCTCGAGCATAATAATCCTAATAAATCTGCAACTAAACGTATTACTTTATACATATTTTCGAACATATATCGATACCTAAATCTGTATTATTATAATATTACAATAATATGCGATCAAAATTTTGAAAACTAAAAAGTTTGCACATATGTTTGAATGGTCCAAAAGACCATTCTCTTTGCTATTAGCGTCGTAGGAGATCGTCTCTGGAATCCCGCCAAAAGGAGGACCGTCCTTTTCATGAACGTTACACAAGTTCTACCTCGAAGATAACAAAAATCGACCAACGTTGATTTCTACGGATCGAAAGAACCGTAAGAGCTCGAATAAACGAAGAAAACTGGACGAAGAAAAACTAACTCGGGAACGGATATCGAAAATATTGTCGCACAAGATGAAGGACTCGCAGATTCCGATGAAATACCACGGAAAAATCTGAGAAGGTAGAAAATTTTACGATTGTAAGGGCTGAAGGTTTCAAATTTATAAGCGACGTCTTAAAGGATCAAAGGTAGAACCTCGTCATCGAAAAATCTTTGATGAAAACTTCGGCAGAGTTTGAATTAAGTTCGTACGAACTCAAAGAACCCGGATTACTACCGCGCATTTAAAGGTTCAAAATCGAAAGCGAAAGAAGTCAAATTTTACGGAGCAATCTTAATCAAGGGCTGCACAAAAAGCTCAGTGTCTGATTACTGATCTTTGACGGAATTTTATGGAGTTCTAACTTTCTGCAAAATTCGCAATTAATCAGGATTTATAGAAACGCGTAGTGGACTCTTGTTATATTGCAGTATGAAAGAGAAAAAACGTATTGATTCGATGAATCAGTTAGATATACGTACAATGCATCGTTTGGTGATGTTACGCAACGAAATATACTGCGTGGCAATGCAACGCATGGTGATTTAAAGCATGGCAATATAACGCGCAGCAATATAACTGGTTGTGATTTAACGCACAAAATACAGCAGGTGGCGAATTAATGCGTCGCAACACAACACGTGATCTAGTATGTGATCTAATATGTGGCGACATAACGCGTAGTGATCTAACACGTAGAAATACAACGCGTGATGATCTGAAACGTGGCAATATAACGCGTGTCAATGTAACGCGTGTTGATCTAACAGGTAGAAACATAACGCGCGATGATCTAACACATGGCAATAAAACACGTGTTGATCTCTCATGTGGCAATACAACGCGTGGTAATGTAACAAGTACCAATATAGCGATATTCTTACTAAACCTAGAAACTCAAAATCAGGTTTCGAAATTCAAATTTTTCTCGACTCAAAACATAATAATTCCAAAAGTAAATTACATAATCTCATTAAAAATTAACAATAATTGATTGATCGTAATTATTAATAACACCATATACGCCAAAAGGCATTATAATAATCTGCTAATAAAATATGTTAATTAATTAAAAATCCACTCCAATCAATAGCAATGCTCGAATATACTAAACAATTTGCTACAGAAAACCTTAATTACCTAGTCTGCATCACAAACTGAACAAAACACGTTCTACATATGTACATGTATACGTTCGTGTATGTACATACATGCAGGTATGTGTGTCCAGGACGTTGCAACTGTGACGATCGATAGATTGTAAAGAAGCGGTAATTATTTGTCCCATAAAATTCGCAATTAAGCCATTGTTTACGAGACCTCATTACACGGCGTGCAATTGTATAAACAAAAAATATTTGATCGTGCGAACGCCGTAGCAAATCACGACCGATTTAAAAGCGTCGAATAAACTCGCCAGACTGTGAGTTCGCAATTTCCCAATCAATAAATTTCACACCTAATATACCGTTTCTTTCCTGTCCGTTTTCAGGCAGGGTGAGGAACAAATAGGTTCCATTTAACCAGATTTTTTGTGAAATGTTCGGGTTTTTAATGCTCGAGTTTTAATACCGCCTTGTGATAAACGATACTCATTCTGATCCGCGAAATGATCGCGATCGTATAGGATATTGAATAGCAGTTCTCGTTCGTTGCATTTTGTCGATGTCAGACATCTTCTGCATTTCGTTTACGACTGCAATGACAGATTTGGCAACTCCGCAATTTTTTAACCATGATCATTTTCACGTTAACGTAGTACCAGGGATTTTAAATACTTGCTATTGCTTACAGTTCATTCGAAAGTCTGAAAACAAATTTGAGAAACTTCAAATACAAATGTGAACGATCTGAGAAATTCTTAATTTTGTGTAGAATTTAATAAAATATTAAAGAAAATAAGTTAAAATTAAAATAAGGCAAGTTAGAAAATTAATAAATTGAAAACATGGAAAATATTAAAAATTTCATTAATAAAAATGAAGAAATTAAGAATTATATCAAAAATTACAAAACATATAGATTCACTAATTATCAACTTCCCACATTATTAATCATTTGCATTTCTAAACGAAGAAATTTGATAAATTGATCATGTACAAAATTAACCCATAAATTGTAAATATAAATTATACGTTCACAAAATTAATCTACCGATTATAAATTAGAAATCTATAAAATTAACTTGTAAATTATAAATTATTATTTATAACTTTGTAAAATTACTCCGTAAATTGTAAGTTGCAAATCCGCAAAATTAACCTTACAAATTATAAATTTTAATATCTCGAAATTACCCCGTAAATTATAAATTACAAATTACAAGTTTACGAAATTAGCCTTTAAATTATAAATCATGAACGACAAATTTACGAGACTAACTCGTGAACAATAAATCATAAATTATAAATTATAAATTGATAAAATCGACCGATGCATGCACGCGAAATCACCGGTGCATGCATAATGCATAGAATTTCGTCGTTCAGGGCGCAATCAGCGACACATCAACGCATTTCAGCGAAATCATCTTACAGCCGAAAAAGGGTCGCGTGCAAATGATATCCCGGCGAAATGGTCCCAGGCCAGAATAGGTCGATTAATCGTGAGCGGTATCGTTCGCAACAACACGCCACGATAATAGCGTAAGCGTTGGCCAGTTAAACGATGCAGTTAAAATCGCTAACGAAATTGCGAGCGGCGGTACTTGACGAGCGGGGACGCGTTCCGATAAATTTCATACGTGGGACACGTGTGCTCGCGTAAGGGCGCAAAAGTGTGAAAAACGAACGGTCGTCAATGTCGCGGGAAATTCATTGGCATGTTAAGTGGACACGAAATTCATGCAGGGCTACGATATCGTTCTTCGGACGTCGTTAATCGTGGCCCACGATCAATTGCGACAACTCCCCACCCTCGTTCAGGATAATGAACACCGTCCTCCTGCACCCCGAGATATAAAGCACCCTACGATCGATCCTCGATTTATCAATACTATTATCTCAACATTTCTCCGGCTGTAGTTTCCGACGGACCGATCTCGATGATGCATCGCCTCGGGCCAAGTGCAATTCCTCGGTGCATAATTGCAACTGCACCGACGGATCCGATCCGGCCCTATCGGCTCGCGGCGCAAACGATCGCACCAGCTTCGGGCAAACACAGCCCGGCACTGTAACGTCCGTGCACCAGGCATCGATCATTCGCAATATCTGGGACCGTGTATACGACCAATGCAATTTGTTCGAGATCGGTGAGAGAGCTTTTTTTACCGCGGGAAAATTGTAGGGATAGTGTTAGGTCTTAGAGTATGTATCGCAGAGAGAGGATTGGACTTTGGTCCAAGTTTCCGGCAATACAATAGTTTGGTGGTTTTCGGCCCTTTGGATACATTTGTAGTTTGGAATAAAAGTCTTTGCCCGTAGCAGAAATAGGACCTAAGGAGTCATTACATTGTAACGAGTTTTTCGTTGATTTATTGTCAGTCATACTCGAGTGTGAAGATCCTTAGTCAAAAAACTTAACACCAAAATTACCAAAAGGGGTCAAATGACCCTTCTACAAATTTTTTCCTTCCAATGGCAAAATTTGTTAAGCTGATCTTGTTGACATTTATGCTGATTGTCATTGAGATAAAGAATCTATGAGTGCATTCATTTATGTTGCACGTTTGTTCATGTATTTTTCATCTTCATTTTCAACATCGAAATAATTCTGCATTATACGTCGGTAGTTTTATTGTTAACCGTATAGTGCGTTGTTTGCAGTTTCCCATTCGTGTCGAAGTACTCCTTAAGTTTATTACTCGCTACGGTCATTTGGAGGAAAACCCAGACAGCTTCATACGTCATTGATGTTTCCGTTTCCACTCGAATTCAGCTAGCCAATAGAAAATAGCGAATTATTTCCCCTCACCGACTCCCCAAATTTTGTACGTCTACTACGAGTCTTGGTAAAATGTAAAACATCTTCGGAGAGGCACTCAAGACACAATAGTTAACAAGTACATGTCAAAATAAAATCTAGTTATCCGAAGTCCGTTCCATAAAAAGAACCGTGCAGGATCTTTTTTGGAGCATTCGACGGAAGTAGAGAATTTGGGGTTGCTTGGACGTTTCGGGGCAAGTTTGAGTAATCTGTTGTTGGAAACTGGGTCAATGTTTTGTAGCTCCGAGATGGTCCAGAGAGAAATTCACGTTTTCGCGTTTAGAAATTTTTACGAGATTTACATTTCTGAATTGTGACATTTTAGCACTTTGCACTCGAGAAACGATTCGTATTCATCATTTGACACAGGGAAACAATTTTAAATAAATAACTTTTATCGGAATTTATGATATTATACATTGGATACTTGAACATAGTGAAACAGACAATATTGACGATTAATAATAAAAAATAATAGGTTCACAAAAATTCATCAAAGTTTTCATCTAGTATGTTTTAAAGTTGCTGCTTGCCAACGATAAAAATGTTGTCGGATACAAAGGGTTAAATTTCGAAATGTATAAATTTAATTGATTCTGACCGAATGCTTGGAGATACAACGCGTGGCAATCTAACAAGTTGCAATTTAACATGGTCAATCTAACGTGTAGACAGTTGCACACGTAGGGAATTAATGCGTATTAATACAACGGGTGGTGGTTGAACGCACAATAATACAATGGGTGGTGATTTAATGCGTGATAATACAGCTATTGGTGACTTAATGCGTTGCAATTTAACATGTGTTGATCTAGAGCGTAGATAATTACAAACATAGGAAACTAACGTGTAAGAAATTGCGTGTGTAATGTAACTCGGGAAATACTACGTCCTCCGATTCACGTGTAGTAATACAGTGGGTGGTGATTTAACGCGTGGTGACATAACTTTTGGTCATTTAACGCATGGTGACCTAACCCTTAGCAATGTGAAGCATGGTAGTCCAGCACTTAGCATTCTAACGCGTGATAACCTAACCCTTGACGATTTGATGCGTGGTAGTTTAACACTTAGCAATCTAACGCGTGATAACTTAACTCTCGGCGATCTAATGCGCTGTGATCTAACTTGTGACGATTAAACACATGGTAATCTACCTCTTGGCGATCTAACGCTTCGTGTTCTAAGCTCTTGCGATGTGACGCGTGGTAATGTAACTTTTGGAAATCTGACAAGTAGTAACCTAACCCTTGGTGATCTAACATGTGGTGACCCAACTTTTGGCGATTTAACACGTGGTAATCTAAACTCTTGGCGATCTAACGCACGATAACCTACCTCCTGGCGATTTAGCGCGTGGCAATTTCACTCTTGACGATATAACGCGAGGTGATCGAACTCTTGACGATCTAACGAGTGGTAACCCACTTCTTGGCAATCTAACGCTTGGTGTTCTAACCATTTGCGATGTGACGCGTGGTAATGTAACTTTTGGAATCTGACAAGTAGTAACCTAACCCTTGGTGATCTAACATGCGGTGACCCAACTTTTGGCGATTTAACACGTGGTAATCTAAACTCTTGACGATCTAACGCATGGTAACCTGCGTCTTGACGATCTTACGAGTGGTGATCTGACTCTTGACAATCTAACACATGGTAACCTGTGTGTTGACGATATTACGAATGGTACTCTAACTCTTGCCAGTCTAACACGTGGTGATTTAACGTACAATAATCTAACGAACAGATAATCCCATACGTAGTAAATATGAGCAATCTACCGCGTGGAAAAGTAACGCGTTGCGATCAACCGAGCGTTAATCAAAATGTCGGTGATACAACTCGCGGCGATAAAACACATGACGTTCAACCGCGCGACGGCGTCCGTGAATTATCTGAGAAAATCCGATTAACCGAATGTACCTATACCTCCTTCACCGAGTTAACAAGTAAATTCCTATCCAACGGCCACAATCCATCAATGGTCGAAGATTCATGATCCTCCTACAATTTCTGGACGCATAATTGCAATTGCATCGCAGACACGGCGTTATATCGAGGCGTAGGCGACCGCACGCGCTTCGGGCGGCCACCCGGTGAGGATCCTCAACCCCTATTAACAGCCGGTACGGGTAGCCGATCCGGGGGGTGCACGAGGGAGGAGATTTGGCAGCGTCAAGAAGCGGCTGCTACCCTTGATCGAAGGGGCGAGAGAGAAACAGAGGGTGCGTCCATTCCGACACCGCAAATGATTACATTGCGGCCGTCCACTAACTGGCCAGCGACCCTCCACGCTCCACGTATCTGTCGATCAACAGGGGATACAGGGGGAGGTGTTGATGTCCGCGGTTCCAGTTAGTCAACCCTGTCACCTATATGGTCACGAACGTTGACGACCGTTCGACTTTTACACCGCAAACGACTGTGTTCGATTTTCTGGGGACTTTGTGATCGTCGACTGATCCCTTTTTCAATTCGACAACTCGCTCTTCTTCTTCTTCTTCATAGGCGTTTTACGTCGCGACGACTGCGAGGTCATTGCCGACGAATGTGTGCTTGTACTTTATATTTTATTGAACATGTTTGCTTCTTTGAGGAATTTTATGGTGTCACTTTTCGTCTTTCGTATGCTGACATTGGGGTAAAGTAAATTTTTAGAGGGATCTAGGGATAGGGGTGTACGAGGGTGTTAATGCTGAGACTTTTTATTAATGGATTGCATACACCGTAAATGGATTGCAAATCCGCGTACACTGCGGATTTGAGAATAAAGGATTTTTGGGATTCGGAATGTCGGGTATTTGAAGAGTTTGGAATGTAGGGATTCGGGATGTAGGGGTATAGGAATTTGGGAACGATGAGATTTAGGGATGTAGAAATTTGGGGTTCAGGGTTTTGAGAATTAAAAAATTCTGGGTTTAGGGGTTTGATGATTTAGGATTTCGGGGATTAGGGATTTGAGAATTTAGAAATTTGGGGATTTAGGGATTTGTAGATTTACGAATCTGGGGTTTCAGAGATTTTGGGGTTTAGGAATTAGGGATTCAGGGATTTGAAGATATAATGATTTGGGGAATCACGCAAACTTCCTAGATCCTCAAATCTGCGAATCCTCGAAATCACGAATTCCCAAATTCTCAAATCCTCGGCATTCTTCGACTCACAAACTCTTGAATCCCTGATCAAATAAAACGAATATTTCAATCTTCTCATTTTACGTTGAAAAGACGTAACAGCAGGATTCCTAAATTCATATATGTCTAAATTAGTGCAATCAAAAAATTCCTACATCTCGGAATTTTTAAATTCCGATATTTCCGAATCCTACAGCTCTCAAAATTTCCAGATCCTCAAAATCAAAAATTCCAAACTTTCCATATTCACAGCATTCGCCGACTCGCAAGTCCTCGAATCCCCATTCAATTAACGCAAATATTTCAATCATCTCATTTCAAGTCGAGCACAAGTAATAAAAAAAATGTTTAAGTTCCAAACTAAGGGACAGTGTCATATCTTAAACACCAGACCTCGATATACATATCAAAATACTTATTTTCTAACAAGACTCTGAACAATTACAATTTCCATTCAATGTCTGTCCAGGATGTCTCGAAGTCCCCGTCGTGGCATTAATCAGAACGTACTTCGTGTTTATGAAAAATTATGTACAAGGTACGAGAAGTTTGATGGGAAAACCAAGTACCGTGGTGCTTGGCGGAAGTCGTGGCACAAAGCCTGAACTTTTAAATAAGGTTCGCCAAGTTTGCTAGGGGGAATGAAAATCGTCGAACGACGCGACGCCAATTTCAGCCGGTTACAACACGCGTCCACGATTCAGAATTTTAACACGGCCAACCGCGATATGATTAACGCGATTTACAACGGGTAAATGTTGCGCATCGCACGGTGGATTGTTAGCGGCCATAATCCGTTGCGCGAGGACACAGCACGATCGGGTTTTACCGCTCCATAATTCCGTATTAAATCGCGGCGAACGACTGCCTCTATTGGTGACGATGACATAATTCAATTTTCTCGAACGTCAAACTCGTTCCTCCGTCGAAAGCCACCCGCTTTCGGGAGGGTTACATTATCAAATGGCATCAACATCGAAAACGAGTGGATATCTCTTTGTTGCCCTTTCGATAATTCCATTGTATCTCTGCATTCAATAATTCCTTAATAAAACTTCGACACCCGAATTTCAATTTGACGGATCTGTCGCGAATATTCGATCGCTCGAATGATATAAATACGTATTTCACTGCGGGCAAATGTTTAAATACAATTTTAAAATCGAAAAGTATTGGTACGTACTTGGCAATCAATACTGTTATTTGATTAAATATTTTGGGAACAACTCAGCAATAATTAAAAGGTTATCTAAGAGTAATTAAGCTGTGACAGTGATATTAATATGTTGATATAATAATAAGTGAATAATAATATTAATATATGACAAAATAATAACCGATGATATAATATTTATGCATCAATAAATAAACAGCGATATTAATATAATAACGTAATTGCAATTTAACAAAAGTATTACTATAGTAAAATACTAATATTTGACCAATAATATTAACATATTAATATACGAATAATTGAATAGTAACATTAATGTATAATAGAATAACTGATCTATAATATCAATGTATTAATATAATAATAATTGAATAGTAATATTAATGTACAATAAAATAACTGATATATGATATCAATCAATAGGTATAATAATAATTGAATAGCAATATTAATATAATAGTAATAAAACAATAGCATTGCTACAGTAAATAATTTACCTGTAGTATTAATATATTACTATAAAAATAATTGAATAGTAATATTAATATAAAATAAAATAACTGCTCTATACTATCAATGCAGCAATATAATAATTGAACAAAAATATTAATTCAGTAAAATAAGAACAATTGAAAACGTTAAAGTGTTAATAATTGAACAGTAATGCGCGTATATTTTATATCAATATGCAATAATATTACATTTCATAATTCTGCAAATAGGTCATAATCACAGAACGCTCACCAGAAATGGACACCGCATTCAAAAAATATAATCGCTTTGATTGAAAATGTTGTGCCAAATTTCCGCGCTCCGAAGCTTTCGGAATTAGCAACCCTTTGAATATTTTATACCGTATTAAATTTGTCCGCGTTTGGAACACGCACGTGATCATCTTATTCTGCTATAACTTTCTGATCTTTCCTTATTATTATCACCCCCGTTCAGATAGGGGGTTGAAACTTGGTATGGGATGTTTTTTCTTGGATATGCTATCGAACGACATATTGCAAGTATTATTTAATCATCTTAGTCCGCTATAACCTTTCGATCATTCCCTATCCACTATCCTCCCTGTCGAGATAGAGGGTTGAAACTTGGTATGGGATGTTTTTTCTTGAATCCGCCATTGAAGCACGTATCGCAGGTATCATTATGCCGAAGGGTACATTCTAGCAGCTTAAACCACATCGGAGAACACGGTGGATGGCAGTTCCAAAGGCAAGTAGCAGATCAGCCAGAGGCGAACAAACATCAGCGTTATTTCCGTTGATCGATGCAACGCACCTGCGTACCTTTGATTTATAACCGGACCATGCGGCTCGTTTTAATCTCCCTTCGTCGACGTAACCGCCATGACATTTGTAATCGCAGACAATCGTCCGCGACGGATCCGCTTGCGGGCTGGACGTTTAATGACGCCAGCGTTCGGTTGATTTGTCAAAGTAGCAAGAACCAGTTGGTCTCCTCGAGCCATCATACTCGACGATAATAACCGTGAAAAATAACCGCGGCACTATAATGGCCGTGCTTACGTAACGATCCCTGCTCGTGGACAATCGCGACAAAACAGCCGGCAATTTCTCTTCGTTCTTCATCCGGCCGTTTTTCCAGCTTTTTCCCTCGGCCACTTCAACTTCTGAGAGCGATCGCTAAAAAACCCTCGCGATACCCGCGATATCGTGCGCGACTTGCGAGTGTCTCTCAAACACCGTGTCGTGCTCGCGTAACATCATGAATCACGAATGTCCTTCCTCGAGATCGGTTACGTGTTTCTTGACTCGTGTCGCCGAGACCTAAACGCGATTAAAGAAAAGTTCCGACCACAACGAACTTAATTTGCCATTTGCGTGCAGTCGATGCGCAGTGTGTACCCTTTTGCAGTTTCTTCGGGGGCAAGTATTATGGACGTTATTTAGGGAGAATGTTTGTATGTTATGTTGCTACGTGTATGATTTTATGATTTGATATTGTGCGGGGTGCTTGGAGAATTTGGAGCTGTCGAGCTTGTGTTATTGCGTGCAAAATGTTTAAATAATGTTAGAATAATAATTGTGCTATCATGTATAAAAAGTTTGAATAATAATAAAGTTATCGTATATAGAAGCTGTAAAGAATAATCACGTACAGAAATTGCAAATAATAATAGAATTATTGTATACAGAAATTTTAAATAATAATATAATTATTATGTACAGAAACTTTAAATAATAATAGAGTTATCGCGTACAGGAACTTTAGATAAACTTTAAGTAATAATAGAGGTATCACAAAAGAAAGTTGAAAATTTCGTACACAAAATCACTCTTTAAACAAGAGTGTAGCTTACAAAAAGAAATGAATTTATCATAAATACATGTATTATACCAAGTAAGATAATAAGGATATCAAGTATTATTTACAAGAAATGTACGACGAAGGTGAATGTAAAAATGTTTAAACATCCCGAAGAAGATCAGAAATTTGTTAGGAGATAAAAGAAAGTCTGCGACCGCGAATGTGTGGACGTGCACGCATGATTCAAAGAATCCACAAAGAAAAGAAGCATCCATGTAAACACACGTACAGTCCGCGACAAAATGATAGTTAAGCTTGACGAAACGTCGATCAAAATGTTACTAACTAATTGAGTTTCTTACACTGAATTTTTGAATAACTAAGCAACATGGTAAATGAACAAAATATCAAAATACAGCAAATTTAGGATATTTTAAATTACAAAATTTGTTCGCATATTCACATTTGATCTCATTTCGTCAAAACGTGTATTTACTTTTATGAAAATAAGCATGTCGAGGATTTAGAAATTTGGGGATTTATTTAGGGAATTAGGAATTTATGTAGGAATTTAGGCAATTCTGGATTTGTGGATATAAGAATTTAGGTATTTAGGGTTTAAAAATTTATGAACCTAGGAATTTGAGGATGTGGATGACGTTGAAGATCAGCGATGGTGGAATTTGAAAATTTGCAAATTTAGAAATCTTAGAATTTGGGGATTTCACAATTTGGGAATCTCTAAATTCCTAAACTTCTACATTTTTAAATTTCTGAAATCCTAAATTCTTGAATCCTTGAATTCCTAAAACCCAAAGTCCCTAAGTCCCCAAATCCCCAAATCCCCAAATCCCCAAATTTCCAAATCCCTTAATTTTTAAGTTCATAAATTACAATATTACAAAACTGAAAAATTTAAAAATTCCAAAATTCCTACATTCTGAAATTCACTGAAACCGCACGACAAATTTTTTAAATTAAAATAAGGAATCATCTGACCGTTCCGACGTTGAAAATAAGCGAACGTATTTTGTCGCGGACTGTATATTCGCGAGCACCGTCACGTTTCCCTTTCAGGGATCGTTTCATACTTAGGGAGATGGAAAAACGTCTGGAAGGGCGGCACGCTGACGCGGTTCGTTGGTAAAATATAGCGGGTAAATTAAAAGACGGCAAGAGATGCTTGCTTTTAGCTGATACGATTCGATATTCCTTCTTTCCGGTCGCGAGAACTCTTCCGCCTTCCTCGAAATCATCGTCAGTTAGACGCGAACGAGATAAAGGATCAGGCCGATGTATACGAACAAATCCTCGGCAGCCAGCTTTCGGCCGATCGCTTGAATAAACTCTAGTGGAAAATTGAAACGTCCATCAATCGTTCTCGGCCAGAACCTGGCGAGATAGGACGCGGGACGTAGATTGATGATGTAAAAATACGCTCGATCGAAAACCGACGGCGTATGTAACGAACGAGAAGAAGTCCTGCGACGTAAGAGTGGACCTCTATGTAGAAAGCCGAAATTAAACCGATTTCGAATAATTATTTTGAAGGATAAGGAGCGAATAAATATTTTGATGGTTTTGAGTGACTATTTAATTAATACTTCGACTTCATTTTTCAATTTCTATGATGAAATAAAATACAAAATGGCGCAGGTACAGCCCGTTGTGCTAGAAGCATCATGAAGCGACTTATAAAACGATGTACACTCTAGTGACGGTTCTTATTATCCGAAACAGTCGAAGAAATTTTATTACTATGTGGTTGTAGTTAATGGATGAATCAGAGATACCGAAAATAAATTAAAAATTGGAAGAATGACAGATCTCTTGTTTTTTTTTGCGATAAAAAGAATGTTTATTTCCGTGACTTTAACTTACTTTTATGTTCATCCAGGAAACATTACTACCGGGTAATCGATCACTTTTTGACCTCACCATCATGTCATTTTGTTTTAATGAAAATATGTTATAGTCTATGTGAAATTAAGTGGGGTTTAAGTCAGCATTTTGCAGATTTCGAATTCGTTTAAAAATTACAAGCCTTCAAAATTTTCAGTTTTTGCCAATTTTTGCGAAAATAGATATCACTTACGAATTTTTTTCTCAGAAACTACTCGTCCGATTGAGCTAAAATTTGTTTCGTTTTATTCATAAAGGATTGGGTTACTATGAAATATTTTTTCTGACTTCGTCAATTTGTTATATAATATGAAGAAATTTTAACAAATTCTTCTTTTACGTTTTTCGATGAAAAGCATACCTGATTACAATTTCTATGATCTAAGATAATCGCGACGTAGGACATAGCTCGACGCTCGACAGAGGGTCAGAAAGGGTTTAACCATTTGAGCTAGAATTTATTCTGCAAATGCGTCAGACAAAACGAAATATTTGCTGCTATAACATTAAAGTGACTAAAAAAAATTCGAATGTCTATACTGTTTTGCATTTAGCGATTGTCAACTACGCATATTGCAGTTGGGCTGAAATTGAACATTCAACCGTGTGAAAAATATAGACAAGGATTACTCTACTTGAACCACGAGTGCGTCACGTGTGTAGTACGCCATTCGAGCGCATGTGGTTAACAGTACACCTGCATGCCGCAAAAAAAGAACAAATTTCTATTGCATTATGTATGTCGAACATTCTCTCTTAACGTACGACGGAGATTTTCGCGGACAAGACCATCCGGAAATTCGATGCAACAACGTTTGCAACAACTCGCGTGCCTTCCATCAGCGAATCCTTCCCTTTGTCTGGATCCGACCACCGACCACGCGCCAAAGTGCTTCCCCGTTAATTGCCGTTGCTGGAATTCCCCGAATCGTGGCAACCCGTCGAAAATTCCTCGATTGCGCGAGCGTTTCCGGCTTCCGACCACGCCGGATTCTTCGGGGCTCGACACAAAGAAGGCGATAAAGAAGATACCTCAACCGCGGCGCGCGGAAGATGTTCAGTGAAATCTCGGAAGACGAACCGGAAGACTTATGAACGGAACGTTTGCTATTCACTTTACATTGCTATATTGTATTTTAGGGATTTGTAGGTATATTGGTTTAACGAGAAATTACTTGCTGATATTAAATTATTGATGATGTCTAAGATGCAAAAATGTGTAACTTTCCAATGTTTCTTAATCACAAATTCTCCAAATTTCCTAACTTAAATTCTTAAATTCTTTAAATTCCCCAAATTCCCCAAATTCTCTAAATTCTTCAATTTTCAAATTATCCGAATGCATAAATCCTTAAATTCTTAAATTCCGGAATCTCGAAATCTGCAAAATCCAAAATTTTCAGATTCTCAATAACAAAATGTAAAAATTTTGAAGTTCAAGAATTTAGAATTTTCAAAAATTCTAGATATTGAAGATTTGTTCTAAACAAACAGAGCTTCAAAAGAACTTTAAAAACAGATCAAAAATAATAATAAAAATTACTATAGTTCACAAAAAGGTTGCTCCCCAAATATTACTCCAAAATCGATAAAACTAATAAAGAGTTTAATTAAACGTCGATTCGATAAACGAACTAGTTTTGCAACTACTATGTTAATTATTCTGCTAACGGCAAAAGTCAAACGCGACATATGAAACTTTTATAATCGTGCGCGAAACGCACGATCTTCGACCATGGTTTTTATCGATTCGCGATGCGAGAACGGCCTTAATGCGCTCGCCGGAACGCATCGATTATGACGGTATAGAAAGTTATGGTGGCATTAGCATAGATCCACCGTTTTCCCACACACGTACATACACGCATACGTGTACAGGTGCGCTAGAGAGTCGGCTCGTGCCTTCGTTATCTATGCTGACCACATGCCGCGTAATCTTCTTCATTATATCTGCTTGCCTGTTTTACATTTGCATTAAACGAAAATGTTTGCGTACGCGCGTCCTGCCCTGCGATAACGTCGAGACTCGTGCTGACTGTTGCCCCTTTCGCTACCAAGTGTGTACAGTCCACACCGAATCCGATTTATTTTGGAAATTTGAGAAACTCGAAAATTCACCTCTTCGGGAAATTCAGGTTTTTTATTTGGGAATTTGCGGAATCGTACTTGAAAATTTGGGAATATTGAATATTCTTATATCTAAATGTTCTTATTAAGTTACCGAACTAACTGCTCGGATCGTGGTGCAGGAGGCTTTTTTAAGGGAAATAAGGGGAAGTTCAACCATGCACCCCCTAGAAGAGAAACTCGCATTTTCTCTTAACAGTCAGCTACGACCTCGGCGCAAGATTCGAGCTGACCGTTTTTTGTTGCCCTTAGTTATACCTAAACGTCGTTGAACGTACTTCTTTACTATTACAGAGAAAAAGACTGAAGAAACATATTCAAAATTATTTCAAAATATTACTCGAGATTTATGCAAAAGTCCAACAGAAATATAAGAAGTACGCCTATGATCATCGTAAATTATCCAACCTTCATGCAGATCGACGATCGCCGACTGCCAATTATTTATGTTTTTTTAATCAACTGGTGTGCGTATGAGTCGATGCGCCAATTCCTGGGTCACGAGAGTCTAATTTATGAAATTTGCGAGAAGCACGCACGTCGAAAAGCACGGCTACGGACTCTCGTGTTAATTTTATTAGCTCCTGAACTCGTTAACGGTTCGGGATAAATTATTGATACGACCTTCGCTGGAACGGCACAGATGTTCCTTTTGAACGCTGCCACCTGGCTCATCGCATCGACGTTTTTACGATCGCGTTAATGCTGGCACGTTTACGCGCGAAACGATTAATCGCGAACAGTTAAAAAGTTCCGTCACCAGGGCAGAACAGTTCTCGGTTTACGGGCGTGGGCGTTAAATGTTTGCCCTCGCGAGAACAAAATCGTGACCCTCATTTTT
The DNA here is from genome assembly GCA_947623535.1 of Coelioxys conoideus. Classification (NCBI taxonomy): domain Eukaryota; kingdom Metazoa; phylum Arthropoda; class Insecta; order Hymenoptera; family Megachilidae; genus Coelioxys; species Coelioxys conoideus. The sequence continues at coordinate 11,440,557 of OX392457.1, read as the reverse complement.
CTCATGAGTTTTCGTTTGCGTTACGGTGAGCTCGTTCTCGTTCAATTTGTTCAAAAAATGAATTAGTAGACAAATAGATCAGTAATTGAAGTTGCGACAAAAATTGATCTAATTTATAATTTTGGCGGAATTCAGAGTTTATGGATTCCGGTAGTGATGATGTGGATAGGTGGATCGATCGATTATGTTAATGATGCATTGCATTATTACGCGATAGTTACTATGCAACGTATTAATTGTGCATACGAACCTAACATTGTTAGGTATTTGCACTGCGCAACGAACATTGTATAGTGAAATGTACATTAAAAGAAACATTTTTGTATGTGATATGAAGATTATGAATCATTGTTATTATGCTATAAATTGATTGCGTGATAAACATTGTACAATAAAATATACATTGGAGTGGACAATTTTTTATTTTTGATGTAACTCCAGTTCAGTGTATCAGTTTAATTAATTAATTAAATGAATTTGCTACATAGTTAACTGATTAGTCAAGCTAATTTTTTGGCCAGGTAATTGGAGAATTAATTTTCCAATCGTTTAACTGTATAATTAAATTAACATTCGAAACGGTTATTTGATTAATTAAATTAATTTTCCAGTCAATCAATTGGGTAGTTATATTACTTCCCCGAGGATACAATTGGTTAATTGATTTAACTTTCCAATCAGACAATTGATTAATTCATCTAATTTTTAATCAGACAATTAGTTAATTAAATAATATACAAATCATTCCATTGGTTAATTAATCGGCTAATTATCAACAATGATCTACACGATTAATTAACATCACTTCATCCTATAAAATCAATTCATCCAACGTCTTCAAAATAATATTCGGCATCGATACTTGATCCGTATTATCCGAATAATCTCTTTTATTAAAAATGGAACAATTCTGAAGAAATCGCTGTCTTCGAGCTCGGTAATTCGCATTTCATCAATTGTTCGCTATATAAACGCACCACCGCCAGACGAATAAAGAAACGCAAAAACATCCTGCGTAATAACAATGAATAAAAGATACTGCGTTCCTTTCGCCATAATTTCCGTGACGTTTACGCGTTAGAGCAAAAATATAGGTGGCCTAACGTCTCGGTCGGGTTCCCGTCGACCCGCTTTTACCACGTCACTATTACCCTCGTATATCCGGCAGAAACTCGGCAACAAAATACGTTTTCTCTGTCGTCGGGAAAAATCAGCCACTCGTACGTTCCTCTCTCGCTAAGAAATCCACATTTTCTTTCGTGGAGCGGGGCGACAGAGACGATATCGAGGGTTCAGGATTACCGGAGGGTGGTCCGATCCGGATTAACGCGGTCGCATGATCGTGCCAGTCACGTTAATGGGTTCTCCGTATGTGCCGTATATTTCCCGGGAATAAATACCGTAACCGCGCCGTACTTCCGGCAGAAGAAATTTCGAAACGATCCGCGGACGAATAACGAGATCCGCCAGCGTGGCTTTTAACCGCGTCCTATACAGCCGAAGCTAATTTACCGAATTAATCGATCGCGAAGATATCGCGAAACACCGAGGAGACCTCGTCGAAATTCAAGTAATACGAAATTTTTCGTATCAACGAATTTTTAGAACGATAATTCGTCTCTTGCACATCAAACCTTAATCAGTGAATGTATTTGGAAGGGGACGCTTAATGTGAGTCGCGTTCAGCATGTTCTTTGAAGAGGAAAACATTTTAAGATGAATGGGAACCATTTTATATAGCCGTTTTAAAAATTGCAAATAAGAATTATAATACAAGATTTTTGAAGTTAAACTAACTTTCAGGTTACAATGAGATACATGTTATACATATATGTAATTATATAATATCTATAGAATTCTTATAAAAAGAATAAAAGAATAAATACATATATACATACATACATATGTACATCCATTGTTGTTCAAAATGCCATACATTTGCAGTACCATCTTTAGCACCAGAAATGAACATCAAACCACTATGTGTCCACTGAATACTATCAACAGCATCAGAAGTTGCTTCAACCTCTAAAACTCTGCGAGGACGTTCGTCTCTTAACATTGCATACATGGTATACTTTAACACGGTGATCTGCTGAACTAGCTGCCATAAATGCATCACCAGGACTAAATGAAGCACTACATATCATTTGTACCTAACCAGGTCGCATCTTTTCTTAGTACGTAATTGGTTTTGGGGTATAAAAGATGCAAAATATTTAGCATTTAAATATCATTAAATATTAGCTTTGTATAATATATATATTATTCAAATTTGTTATATTAATGATATTATTTTTATAGCTAATATTGAATAATATTTAAATGCTAATCTGCATTTCTTATAAGCCAAAGCAAATGTACATACACATATATGAATATGTATTAATATTCTTTTTGGTTAGTCGAAATTTATCAAAGTTAACGAAGACATTAAAATAATAAAGATAGTAGTTCAAAGTGCGATACAATTCTTTTTATCTAATGACATACTAGCAACATGTTTCACCTGCAATTATATTTCGTGCCCCACCATTTTGCGAATGAACGAACAAATATGTAACTCATCACGAATGTCAGCAGCGAACGGGTTAACACATTCTTGCGTAACCCAAATGAACATCATCCGTGCGATTAACTAATCGAATAAAATTTCCCCACCGCCGATTAAATGAAAAATGATCGCGCGACGAATTAGAATTCTATTTCGCTTGAAATTTTGATCGAATCGTAAGAAGCGACGAGCGAAATTTGCGAGGAACATATTTAACGAGGCGAACTCCTCGCGAAACGGGAGTCTCGGCTTTCAACGAACCGTTCGAGATGTTCGCGAGTTAGCTTTAAGTTACGTCTGTTCAGTCAAACACACCGTGGCGACGCACATTTGGTTGTGTGGAAGAAATTTCTGGAGAAGTGAAGCGAGAACAGTAAGAGATGGAACTCGCGAGAATCGACTAGCGCGGTAATAACGTTTTCGAGATAGCGAAATTCTTGCGAATATCAGAAACTACGCCGGATATCCGTTATAATTTCATTCGCTCTGTACTCGCTTGTAAAACTCGTTGTTGAACGCTGCGTCTTTCTTTCGCGTGTTTGTAGATTTCGACACACGAACGATCCAACGTGTCTCGTGATTATGTAAAATTCGTAATTTCGCGCGTCGTAGCTGCTGTACGAGTAACTTCGAAGTTTGAGGTTAGGTTCTGTCTCGCGTGAATTTGTACCTTCGTCCTTCGTATTGTTAATTCATCAATTTCGGTATAATTTGATCTGTAATTCGAACAATGTATTAAATTGCAATGTATAATCGATACAGATAATACGTTAAACTGTAATTCGTATTTTTATACTGTAGTATAATTCACGCAGAGTGCTTCCAATATGGCGACACAATCGAGCAGATAGTGACTCTATGCGAAAAAGTATTTCTAAAATATAGAACACAATTTTTCACTGTATAAATTCAAATGTTATGTTCTGTAAAGAAAAAATGTTACATTCTATAAATGACATTTTTCATTGTGTAAATTAAATTTTATAATCTGTGTAAATTTATATCCCTTAGATTAAAACTGAATTTACTGTTCTACAAATGAACCTGACCTTATAAGTTTTAATATAATCGAATCTATAAATTACACGGGTGGTTCTATAGTTCAAACAAAAATGACTAATTCCGCGAGGAAAAGCCGTTCGAAAATATGGAATACAATGTTTCGTTCCAATTCAGATTGAATTTAAAAATTGATCATAATAATGACAAGTATGATTTTCCATGGAAAAATATAATTGCAAACTCATAATAACTTTCCTAGTAATTTAACAATTAATAGCTGAAAGAAATAAATGAATGTGGTTGCAAGTTCCTTACTGCTGACGAGTATAACATATGAAATAAATACAATTATTATGATAAAATTATTGTAATATCTCCTATTTTATCCACATTGCAAAATTACTGCAAAAGCTTATCAGGATGCAACAAAGAAAACAAAAATAACCGGAAAAAGAATTTGAAAACGATCATTAAAAAGAAAAAAAATGCAATAAACAGAAGAGCTCAGCGATGCATCATTCGCGAGAAAAAAGAATGTCCGAATCGATTACCAATTTCTGCGTCGATTAAATGGGCGTCACGAAAGTGTAGCTCGTATTTCGAAAAATTTTATTCCCACGCCGTGCCGGCGCTATGTAGCCGGTAATCCTGATACGATTTTAATTTGTGAAACCATAAATCAGCGTGCTGGTATTGGTGTTATCGAGTTCGCATTTCGCAAACGGCCGCTATTACTTTCATCTGGTAATATAACGCGCGATAGTATCACGTTTGCATAATTAAACGTTAATTTGCAACATTTTCTTTCGACGCTTTCTAAATATATACATAAAAAAAAAGGAGGAGGAACGAGCAGCTCAAAAAATCTGCGAAAACGTCGAGCGAAACATGCAAGCGAAATGGAAGCCGCTGGAAGAACTTCAGGCGTGAATTAATTAAATGAACGTAGATAGTTTTCAAATAGTTTCGAGCAAGTTTTTCACCCAAGGTTTATCGCTTTTAATACATTTTTTTAACACAAGCTGAAAATATGTTTCAAGATTGTGCAGCACGGGACGATAATACAAAATTTTAGTAGGATTATTGGATCGAATATTTCTATTCGATGTTTCGATCATTTTTATCGTTATATTCGCATTTTGTTATGGGATTACGATTTTAACGTCAGTAAGTGATTAATAGAAAAATTGTTTCCAAATAGAATTTCAATATTTATATCGTATTTCTTGTTTAAATATTTTATTTGAAATATTTTTAACGAAAGGGTTTTCTGTTCAAGGATTTAAAAATTTAGAGATTCAGGTAATAGAGATTTAGGAATTCGGGGATTTAAGGATTTTAGGACTCACATGATTTTTGGGTATTCAGAGAAAATTAAAAAATTTTGGAACACGGAAAAAAAACTTTGACACTTGGAAAATTTAAAAATTGAGAGGTGAACAATTTGTCGAAGTAGAAAGTTAAGAATTAGGGAATTTGAAAATTACAATGTTCAAAAATACGAAATTTGAGAAATGGAACATTGGGAAATTTGGAGATACAAAAATCTAGAAAATCAATAGCCCATAAAATCGAAAAAATAGAAATTTTGAACTTTCGAAACACAGAACTTTGGAAATGCGTACATTTAAAGATTTTAAAATGTGCACACATCGAAATTTGGAAATTTAGGAAAGCAGGAAATCAGAAAACTCGGAAATTGACAAACTGAGAAAGTTACAAATTTGGAAACATGAAAATTTGAAAAAACAGAAATGTAAAAATTCGTGAAATTACAAAATCACAAAATTGACGAGTCCAAAAATTATTAACTAAAATGAGAAAATGTGCAAATCCGTAAATGTAGAAATAACACCGAAAATCCCAGTACCTCTCACAAAATAAATCGCCCTCCTGTGTTCCATCCACGCAGAGATTATATTCGATGAGCAACGTATAACACATTTAACCGACTAAAAAAGAAAAAAGTGCATACGTAAAAAAACATCACCGATGCAGCATTCATCGAGGCGTTTGTCTTAATTCGCGGCGAAATGAAGCGAGGCGGAGCAATGGATCGGTAGATGAATTTTTCAAGCGGACCGATGCACTTTTTCGCTGTCGTCGCGCGCGATTTGCTCGACGGCGTTGAACCGCAAACGCGCTCGGCTTTCACGTTTTTCGCCAAATATATGCGCGACCGTCAAGTGCGAAACTGTACGGCAAATATTTCCTGCGTTTCCACGTGTCGCAGCTGGAAAATCTGTTTGCCGTCCCATTTGCACGCGCGTCCTGACAAATTCGAAACGAATACACGAAACGTTAATTCCCGTGACACCGAGATCTTCGATATTGTTTGCTCGATCGATTTGCGTTCGTACCGATCTGTTTGATCTCTCGTTTCGTTCTTCGCAAATACACGTAGCCCACTTTTATTGTCACGGTTACGTCGCTCAAAATTTTCCAAATAACAAAACTTTAACACGAAGTTCGGAATTTTTTTAGTTGACAACATGAATTATTAGAACTACTATACAGGGTGAATCACGAATCGTGATCAGTGGAAATTAATATGTTATTAGCAATCCAATCGAAAATGTTTTTATCAGCTTTTGCATGGTTTTCAGCTTTAGTTTCATGGTTTCCATGGTTTCACCTTTATGAAGAATTATTTTTGAACTCTCTTTTTTTATGTTTCTGAAAGGTCACCTTATATTTTTTGCAAATAACATATAGTTTTTTTACGCCTATCTGTTAGAGTATTTTAAGACGAATGCGGTGGATATCGTGACATAGTTTTTTTCATCTGGGTCGAGCAAAAATTAAAAAGCTTTATATTACAAGAAATAGCATATGCTACGCCATTGTACGCGTTCCAATGTTGTGACCTTTCAAAAACATTAAAAAAGAGAGCTGAAAAATAATTCTTCATAGTCACGTTAAAGATCCCTTAATTGGGACCTCAAACAATATGAAGTTTCTCGCGTCGTTTAACACTAGAACTACCAACCAGTCAAAATGACTGGTTTCGGGTTTGGCATTTTTTATTACAAAATTTTATCGCCGTCCTTTTGCCAAAATGTCTGTCATATTTTATTGAACTAATGAATGGTTGTACATGTTGGGCGATGCTGCAGTATTTATTTATTTCTCTACTTTATATTCAATTTTGAAGTAAGCATGCATTTAATGCCGGTACTTCTGGTGTTAATCGTCGCTAAAGATGGCCGACGCTACACGTGTACACCTATCGTTTCGTCATGTGCATCTCTCGTTCCGACACAGACAAACCAGGAATCTCTTCGAGCAACAAGAATTGCTTTTTCCATGGAGAACGAACGATTCCGTACGGATGTAACGCGTTTCGATCAAACAATTTAATCCCGGTCCGTGCTGTTTGCGTTCGCGAGAGCAAACGGTGCATCGCGCGCGAAAGGAAAGAGAAGATATTAGGCAGAACGGGGGAAAAAGATTGGAATGTTGAAGGGTCCAGGAGGAGAAGGGTCCGGTATTGCAACAGAATCGAGCGGCACAGTGGAATTGCACGGAGGGAGCTTTGAAATCTTTTGTCGGGAATGGCGGAAAAAAAAAGTTTCTGGACAGGGGCTCCTTGTTGCGCCGAGCTATTGAAAGGAAATCGAACCGGTTGTTTAGTCATGCAAACGCGATGTTACCGGCTGATCTCGTTTGTGTTACGTACGAAATGAAAGTTCACTGGCTGGTAAACGTTTCCTGGAATCTAGCCGATCGGACCGATTTACGATCTCAGCCAGTTTCGGTGCTTACCCCTTTTGCTTTTCCTGTGTCGCTCGATTTAAACAGTTGATTCGATGGACCGGGGAGACGCACGAAATTCGGAGCTTTTCTGACAGCTTGACAAAAATGTTTGAGTTAATAGCTTCGTACAGTTCAGTAGGACGATTTTCGAATTTCCAATGAACTTTGATAACGACAAAAATTCAACTCGATGTTCTTCTCTACACTTGGTAATCGACTACGTTTACGAACTCTGGCGAAATTTCAGTTAACACGGAAGAACGATATAAAGTGTATTTTCTTTGTAAGGTATCAAAAATCCTCAAATTTCCCTAATATCAGTGAGTTCCAAATTATTTATCCTCGGCGTACTCTACATATTCAACACGCCGTTTATACAGCGGGTTTCCAAGCAATAAAAGAAAAACGATACAATAAAGTAAAGGGTGAACTGAAAAGATAAACCTCCGTTTAAAAAATCCGTTTCCCCTATAGGTCATCAAAAGCCCTTAAATTTCCCTAATTTCCTAAAACTCCGAATTATTTATCCTTAGCGTACTCTACATATTTAACACGTCCTTTATGCAATCAATTTTGCAATCAATAAAAGAGAAACGATACAGTAAAGGGTCAACTGAAAAGATAAACCTCCGCTTAAAAAATACTCTATAAATTATAAAAAGTCCTCGAATATCCCCAATTTCTTAGATTTCTAAACTGCTTCTTTTAGGCGTACTGTACATGTGTGACATGCGTGCATCCTCGATCTTTCGATCGATAAAAGAAGAAAAAAAAACGGTACACTAAAATAAAGCGTGAACGCAAACGACGAGGCCCTGTTCAAAAAATCCCCTTACTGTACAACTCATCGAAAGTTAAAAACCTTGAGTAAATCCTTTTATCAACCGCAATTTATTACCGAAATCAAACAGTCACCGTCGATTTTACGTACCCAAACCCGCCGATCGATTCACCGTCGGTTAACGAAGAAAACGTTGGGCAAATATTTGTCGTCGATTCGTCTGCTCCCATTCGAAAGAAAAATATTATTTAATATTTTCCCGTCGGAATAGCGTTTAGCCAAGGACGAAGAGGACGAACGAAGCAGGGACGAGGATACAGCGGGAGCCGAGGCTCGTTCGAACGAAGGTTTCCTCAGGATCGATATCTCGTTCTTGCCTCGAACGGAAGGGTACGCAATGAACGAGTACGGAAGACACGGGCCATTGGAGAACCTGAAATCATCGACGTGGCCAACGGCGAATTGCGATAAAGTCTTTGGTTGCTCCGCTGTTCGAAATTCCCCGATTTCCTCGTTCGTACAGTCGGATGCAATGCGCACTTCCATTGAAAATTTTTTTATTTTTGAATCGTGACATTTGAAGGTTTCAACTTTTTCAATTTTGCGATATTTCGAGATTTTAGGCTGTCCTTATTCCCAGTATTCGAGCTTTCGACTTTTTGCATTCTCGAGTGTCCGAGTTTTCAACTTTCGAGTTTTCTAGTTTTCTAGCTTTCTAGTTTTATAGTTTTCTCGTTTTCTAGTATTCTAGTATTCTAGTTTTCAAGCTCTCAAGTTTGCGAGTTATACAATTCTGAAGTATTCAAGTTATCGAGGGTTTAAAATTATCAAATTACTAAATTTTCAAATTACCAAAATACCATGTTACCAAGTTACCAAGTAACAAAGTCATCAAGTTATCAAGTTTCCAAAATACCAAGTCACATAATCACTAAATTATCAAGTTACCTAATTATGTAGTCCCTTAGTTATCAAGTTAAGAAATTATAATTATTCAAATTTTCAAATCTCAAATTTCTAAATTTGTTACGATGCCAAATATTTTAATTCTCTCACTCCACGACGTCTACATATCCAAATTTCGAAACTGCTCGGCTTACGAATTCCTAAGGTTACACATTTTTAGGTTTTCAAATTATTTTCAAATTCCTATATACCCATATCCATAGATTCCTAAACTCTAAAGTATTCATATCTCTACATTCCCAACATTATAAACTTCCACATCCCTAGATTTCCAAATTTCTAGAACCACAAATCCCTCGATCCGGAAATTCTACATACTGAGATTCGTACATCTTTGTATCTAAAAATTTCGAAATTTCTTAACCTGGACATCCCTAGATTTCTACGTTCTTAACGTTTTCCTCATACATCTGGATACACAAACTGATACAACCAAAAATTCCTAAATATCTGTATTCCTAAACTTCGAAGTTATAGATTCTCACAATCCCACAGCCTCGCATCCCTAAATTCTCAAATGACTTAATTCTCACAATCCTCAATCTCCAAATTCCTACAATTCCAAGCCACTAAATCTGCAAATCCTACATCCCCGAATTCCTCCAGCGTCCTCCTAGTACATTAAATTCTTTGTCTATTATACCTCCAATTATGCTTCGAAATTCGCAATCCATTCCGAAACGTAGACATTCGTAAAAATGTCTAGAAATGAACGTACGGGCCAGTGGACCCGTCACAATTCGTTTTCCTCAGAGAAGCCAGATTTGCTGTCGACTGTACCGGTAAAGGCTTTCGCGAGATTGTAAAAGGCGTCCACGTTCTCCAGGAATTCCCTCTGTGCAACAAGGGACGTTCGATTAAGACGGATAACGCTGCTCGATCACCGTTGGCTGTTGCTCGTCCAAGTGCTCGCGAAAAACCGACGCCGTTTGAGATGACGATACGTTCTTCCTGATAGCTGGAGAAACCGTGAGCTAGCAATGATACACGGTCAACGAGAAGAAACTCGAAGCTTCCGCTAGCAGAAATATGTGCTGAAGATCCGTGGGAAATACTATACACGTACACGCGTGTTTATGGGACATGGTGGCAAACTTAATCGGATGATAACAGATGATTTGAATTTGTAAACGTCTTAACACTACATGTACCGGCACTAAATGCATACTTACTTCAAAACTGAAAATAAAGTAGAAAAATAAATAAATAAATATTGACAAAAGGACGGCAATAAAATTTTGTAATGAATAATGCCAAACTCGAAACCAGTCATTTTGACTGGTTGGTAGTTCTAGAATGTCGAAGCAAGAGTATTTGAGATATTAAAATGTTTTAATCTTGAAACAAGAGTATTTGTAATATTAAGACGTTTCAATGCTGAAGCAAATGTATTTGCAATATTAAAATTAAATAATTTTGAAATACAAGAATTCGTAATAACAAAACCCTACAATAATAATTAATTAATGACGTGATAATTCGTGATTCATTTTAGTAACTCAGCAATTATTTTTGTAAAAACTAAATGAACATCAAAAACCAAAACACCCAAATCAAAATTTGAACACCTTTTTTATTTTAGGAGGTATTCAATTTTTTCAATAATCGATATTTTATTCAATTTAATTCGATATTTTCTAAAGATACAAATTATTTTCCTACACTGTTCACTTGAAACAACATTTATCGTTTAACGTTAGAACCAACGCATCAAAATGGCTGATTTCCAAAGACACATTTTATTCTATGCTTTCATCGAAATGTCTGTCATATTTGTTCATATAAAGAATGATTGTACACGTCACATGTATCGGTATTTATTACTCCTATTCTACGACTCACGTTTCGCTAAAAAAAGGGGGTTTTTATAATGAATAAAGTAAGCGCACATTTATCGCCTTTATAGCGTTAATTATGTTTCACGAACCGTTTCTTATATCCTTTTTCTTGAGAGATGCTTTATCTCGAATGAACGTCTCAAAGCAGCAATCTGCGCGACATTCCACAATTTATTATAAGTCCAGAAGCCGACGAATAAATCGTAGCGTTTCCGGATATTGGATCCTCGAATTATTGCTTCACCGGAGGACAGAGCTTACAGGCATATTTATTTTACGTTGCCGGCAAATGCTACTTAGCGGCTGGTTAATGGACGCTCGAAATACGAGCTTGCTGGAAATTGGTAGTAATTGGTTTAAGTTCGCCGTTACAGGGACATCGCGCGCGACAATGATACTTAAAAGACGCGGATACGAGACTCTGCACGAAAATGCGGCGGAAAATATTAACCCTTTCGTTTATAATACCGTGTCACACGAAATGAAAATTATATTTCCGATACGATCGAGCCCGAAATTTGAGACAAATTATAATTTTCACAATCGAGAATCCCTGAATGCAAAATATTCATAACATTTCAACTTTCCTTATTATTGGTTAGTTTATATTAATAATAATTAGTTACCTACGACTGACGAAGAAATCATAGGTCAAGGGGTTAAGACTCTGACGCTATGAACGATAATTGAAGAGGCTGCAGCAACGAAATACCTCCATTTTTCAATTTTATACAATTTAGTAAGTGCTATTTGAAAATGAAATCGATATGTACTATTCATAAAGCTTATATCGTTTCGTAATTGAAGTTGGTCGTTATAGTTTTATTAGAATTATTAAACTTATGTGTTAATTATTAGAGTGATCGTTTCATTTTTAATGTGTACAGCTTTTGAATATTGCGACTGTCTCCTGAATGGTCCAAAGGGGTAGTGATAGTATTTAATAATTTGTAATTAAGATTGTTATAAGTATTCATGAAACTGTGAACAATGTTTTTTGAAATAATATAATAATCAGAAATAATTATAGTGATAATATAAGTCTTTAGAATATAAGAATTTACTTTTTATATTAATCAGCAATTAGATCCTAAATCATTTAGTGTAAAGTTGTGTGATTTCGATCAATTATATAAAAATACATATTACATCTGTGATCATATGATTTTAGATACGATATAATATTGTATATATTTTCTAAAATACAACACACACACATGACTTTGTGGCTGTCCAGAAGATATAAATTATTATTTATATAGAATAATATAATTAGAATATATAAATTTATTTGTTAATATATAATGACGTACAAATGTATGGTTTAATGTATAATGAAGTACAAAATTATGGTTTTATATATAATGTTCCGAATTTTCTTCGAAACGTACAAATTCCAAGATTTCAATTTTCTTAAGAAGATAGAAGATGTATCGAAAAATATGCAAAAAGTGGAGCAATATACGTAAAAGCGAAGTTCTTACTGTAAATCATACAATTATTGTCTAACTCCATCACTTGTTCGCTATTTCTTGAAAGTTGAAGATGAAACACGTTTAGACAGAAACGTCGAAAACTGATATCGTCAAGCGTCAAACGCGAGAGATGAAATTCGAAGAAGTTTTCTCTTCTTCGTAGTAATACAACACTGAAACTTCACTCGATCTACCGAACGTGTCTGCGACGCCATCAAACAAACATGATTCGAAATTCTTGCGGACAATGGAACTTAATTTCGAGGATAGAAGATCTGGTCTTCAACATGGCGGTATAGACCACAGCAGGACTTCTCAAACTTATTTGCTACTAGTTCATTCGGTAAATCTTATTTGCTGCTAAAGGGAATTTGGTTATTAAATGATCTATCGCTTAAAATAATTCAGATCGATCATGTACTCAGTTCGTCCATAAAAGATCAATTTAGAGATTGGCAATGCGATGGAGAAAGTGATACAATTAAGCTGATACTTAATAACAATATTATTATAAATTAAATATTATTATTGATATATTCATATATTATATATGATATAATATGTTATATTCTATATTATAATATATTATACATGTATGATACATTATTTAACACTAGAAGTATCGGTATTAAATGCATGCTTTCTTCAAAACTGAAAATAAAGTAGAAAAATAAATAAATAAATATTGCAGCATCACCTGATATATACAACTATTCATTACTTCAATAAAACATGACAGACACTTTGACAAAAGGACGGTAACAAAGTTTTGTAATAAAAAATGCCAAACCCGAAACCAGTCATTTTGACTGGTTGGTAGTTCTAGAGATAATGCGATATATCACAATAATATTATTATTAATCAGGTATCAGTTAGCAAATATAACGCAGAATAATTGTTATCGAATTCTGACTTACGCAATATTCCGTCATCGAAGTCGTACACGATCGTTTCTACCGTGACAATAAACGTGTCAAAAATACAATTTCCTGGCATTTACATAACGAACGTACATCTATCGAGATGCAGAACAATACAGTATCGATGCAACATAGCCCAGTTACAATTCAACGAATCGAACAAATAAAAAGGATCGAACAATGAGCGTCGCCCGGAACACGGCACCGATAAGTTTAATCAGGAACGAACCATCGTAGCTATCCGTTTTCGTTTGCCACGGGACGATTTCTACGAGCGGTTGCCGTTATATCGAAACAAATGCTACGTCTGGTCGGATAAATGGAAAAATGGGCCAAGGAGCGCGATAGATATCCAGCGCGAAAAGGGGCGCGAGAACTGCAACGAGGCATCCTATTTGCTCCGAAAACGCCAATCACAACGTGGAAACAACACAGTCGTTTCCTTCGAGCAATCGATCATTCTATCGAAGGGAAGAACACCCAGCCCCGGCCAGTTTCCGAGCCGGGGAAACGCTTTGAGATTACGTGACAGCTTGATCTCGATCGAAAATAGAAACAACCGTCCGACCGATATTTCCTCTCTGACCCAACCCTCGTTCTTCAGGTGCTTCTTCGACAACTATCCTGCGCCACGGTGTTGGCGGACAAACACGCTAACGTCAGCACATTTCGGAAACGCTCTTGGGTCGCGAAAGTGTTGTTTTTGAGGAGATGGCCGGTGACACGGGAGGGTTATTTTCGAAGGGATGAAATAGGATGTTTAGGCCCACTATTAAAATGTAACGATTCTTATGGCTATCAATGCCTTTAGCATTAGAATAGATTTTGGAATTTGAACATAGTAATTAACCTAAGACCGGCGTCCCATCTAGGGGTTGCGGACCGTACCCTGGCAGCCATAAACTCAGGAAGCCATAAAGACCCGCGCGTTTTCTATGTAGTTTTTCTAGTCATTGTTCGCATCTGGTCGCCAGATTAATATTTTACCTTTTTTGATCCCGTTATTTCTAGCATGATTAGCCAAAGTCAGCGCGCTTCCTGACCCTTATTACCAAAATTGTAGATTTACTCATCCAATCATAATCATTCACCCCCGTCAAGACTACTTGACCGAGGTGACGTGAAGATTGAAATTAGTTGGAAAGTCAGTTGACGAGCAGTATTTGAAATTGAATAGCAAAAGAACAAGTATAGGAATAGTCTTAGAATCTTGAACATAGATCATTTGTATAATCCCGATTAATCGGGTGGTCCTTCGAGATTGTGATAAATAAACTAAGTCGACACACCACGTGCAATATTCAACCAAGCTCGAAAGAATTGATTTTCACCACGAGCGTTAACATAGGTTTTATTTTATTTGCATGAATAACGAATTATTATCTTATCCTTTATTCGGTAAAAATGTGAACATTATTCTTAATTTGCTTATTCGTTATGTGATTTAACTGTGACGTAACATATCACGATACTAACTTGCTTGTTCGCGTCAGCCGTACGTTCGAAGCTTCGCTCTCGAGTCTCAGCGCGCGCTATTCTCGCGCTCTGATTGGTCGGTGTCTTTCCTTAATAATTTGAAAACGAGAGCCCACACCCCATTTTTGCAAAGGAAAAAGTTACTTAGAATCACTTCCCCTACAAACCCTTTTCGGGACCTACGCGAGTTACGAGACACTCTGTAAATATGCAGCGATATAACGCGAGGTAGCGTATAATTACGAGTATACAACTAGCTATCTCATCGATTCCACGCGTTTTCGATTAACAACCGTTGTAAAAGACTCAAAGAAGCGCGGCATGGTGAAAGACTACGTTGAAAAAACAGGGTGGTTCGCAAGACTGCGAAAAGCAGCGAAGGGTCAAATTACGCGATCAAGTGGCCAGCAGATGGCTATTTCCACGGACGGGGACCAGAGAGGACCAGAAAGTCACGGACGAATTCAACGGGCCGTCGTAATTGCACGAACACAATGGACCGACCGTCAGCCACGAGAGACGAGGGAAGGATTGACTGCTCGCAGATTAATAACTTCCTTCCTCGGGGCGAAGTTAGAGGGCCGTGACTAAATACCAGGGAAAAGAAAGTTCCTCGTGAAACATTTACGAAGGTGCCTGGTTCCTAACCCCCCCCCATCCACCCGCGAAACTTATTCCAGATCCACTCCGGCTTTTTGCCGTGGAACGAAAGTTATGGAGACGCTGTTTATCGGCTACCGTTTCCCCTCCGTCGTTAGTTTCGTCTGGAAGAAAAAATTGTTTCCCGTTCGTGCGGAACGATCGAAATTACAACCGCGATTACCGAATAACCCTCGTTCGTACGGGCCTTCCCTGTTATGCCGTGGAATAAAATTCCATGCATATGAAATGACTTCGATACCATTTAACACTGTAAGTGCCGTGTCACCCAGATACGGGTGACGTATGAATTCATTCATAAATCTATCGCTAATTTTAATCGAAACATTTAACATAACAAAGTATACCAAATTTTTGTAAAGATATTAGAGCCTATCGAATAAACCAGGGTAGAATATTATGAAAATTGTCAGTAAAATTTATCGAAAATAACATTATTTCTTAACCAGTTAACCGTGTTTGACGACTATACTCGTCACGGAGAAGTGGCAGGATTTTGAGTATACTCCTCGATCACATGTAACTGGTTAACCAAACAAGTAAATATTAGCAATGAAATTGACACTTTTATAAAATAGACCCATCTTTTTGACCCAATATTTTATCAGCGACACTTATTGTGTTATTGACGAGTATAACACAAAAGTGGGCGCACAGCTTACTAGCCATCACTTACTACACAAGAGTCAAAGTAAATCAGAGTAAAAGTGGAGACTTACTATACGACCCGACACAGAGTTATAGCAACATAAAGTTGCAGAGAGGGCCACATAAATTTGTATAAAATTCTATCGAAAAATTCTGAAGTTTGAATCTATAAATAAAAAAAATGTATTTCTTCAACATTAACCCTTTGCACTCCGCACCGTTCCGGATCTAACCTAACAGCTACTTTATCGCGAAACCATGCATTTCTAAATTCGCTTAATACTTTCTGTAGCAGAAATGTCTGTCCTATCAGGTACGATGGTCAGATTTTCACCTAGACCCATAGTATTTGAAATAAATTGAAAAATATCAACGAAAACTGGTGCGTTTTCGGTGTCTTTCTTACTTTGATCATTATTTAAACATATTTAAATATTTACAATGCAATAACAATTTATATAGTTTTATTCGGGAAAGTTCACAGATTTGTTTTCGTGTAAAAAGTCACTGAATAACTGCTATGACAAAAGCACAAAAAATTTCCAAAGTTGAAAATTTGCATTTTTTTTTAAACATCAATTTCCTCAAAAACTATACGACCTAGAGAGAAACGGATTTCAGATTCGTATTCAGCTCGCAAAAATCTATAAGAATACCATAGTGGTGGTTGTGGAATAAAAAAAAAATCGAAATTCATTGTGCAATGTTATCACTAATAAATTTCAATGTCCCCTCAGAGGGGACAGCAGAGTGCAAAGGGTTAAGCTTCTTCCATATAAATATTTGTAATTGGAAAAAATTGTTCCGTTAGCGTAATTGGACATTGTAAATTTTATGAAGTTATAATTGCGAATTGAACGGACCTGGTCTCAGAATCCGTCCGGTGCACGCGTGAAATGTGAACAGTGCATAAATCCAGGAAGAGCAATAGTCCCTCCCGAAACGTAGCCGCGATAACTTGGCCCGAGACGAGACTTAATAAGAAAGTTATCGGTTATCGAGCTCACTAAATCCAGCAGTTAGCGAGTGTCACGGCCCATATTGGCTCGTTTATCTTACATGCTCGACTGTCTCCGCTATCGGACGACTATTTGATATTCTGCTAGCGAGCACGAGGCGTCCCTTGCTCTCGTACCACCAGCTTCCTGAACGTTTTCAGAGAACCTGGTTATATCCGCCATTATGCTGATCTGTTTGTATCTTCGTCGATAGTTTCAAGGAAGATACAAACTCACAGAGATAAGATATTGAACGTCAGAATTATTGCCGAAATGATTTCTGCAAATTTCATTTAATTAACTCTAGAGTGAAGTAGAGTGAAGGAATTGTATTAATTATGTCTCGCACAAAAATGAATCAAGTAATTTTACTAACTATAGCGAATACAAAATTGAACCCAGTAACTTTATGTACCATATACACATCAAAATTCAATCAACCAATTTTACTATATCCCGTACAAAATTAATTTTCTTGCAAGTAATTTCGTCGACTATGTCTCGCACAAAAATGAATCAAGTAATTTTACTAACTATAGCGAATACAAAATTGATCCAAGTAACTTTATGTACCATATACACATCAAAATTCAACCAACCAATTTTACTATATCCCGTACAAAATTAATTTTCTTGCAAGTAATTTCGTCGACTATGTCTAGGACAAAAACGATTCAAGTAATTTTGCTAACTATATCGAGTACAAAATTGAATCCAATAACATTACGAACCATATGCAGTATAAAATTGAACGAAGTAATTATACGAACTGTGTCCGGTGCAAAATTGAACCAAATAATTTGAACTACATCAAATTTCAATAAAAACTGTTTATCAGTTTAATCAGCGATAGAAGTAGCGTAACTGAAAAGTGCACCGACTTCGGAGATTAAGTGGCCCGAGAACCGGAACGACGAAATATTCGGTTAATTAAGTTGAAACCGACCTTCGTCCACGTTGTCGTCGAAACGAACATGAAAGGAAGCGGAAAAACAAAAGTCAGCTCAGCGAGCATTCAACCCCTTCTAAATCGGTGCACAATGACCGCAAAAAAGAACGGGCCAGAAGAAATGTCGCCGGCTGCATCGAGCCTTAATACACTGCCAGAAGGAATTAAGGTTAGCGTTTTAGGGACATTAAACAGAAACGTCGAGCTCTCTCCTTCGTGCAGAAACAAAGAAGCGATTACGCGAATATTTGGCGACGTCTTTCTTGGCGAATGAACCTCTTTCCTGATATCGTATTGCCTAAACGACCAACCAGATACGGCTAGCCGTTATTCAGTTTGGGCAAGATTAAGAAAACAAACGATTTTCTTTATAAACTAAGGGTTACTTGTAGAGCTTCTTTGTTCACCGAGTTTGTCAGAATTCGCTACCTCGGGAACGACTCAGATTACTGTGATTCGCGTAAATTGGAGAGGAAAACATTTGGCGTACGCTCAAGTGGTTGTGGCATAAATACGATTTATTAAGAAATCTGTTTGAAATTCGAACGGATGTGTGATAATGATGTTTCGATGGTTGAGAAATTTTAGAGACGTCGTCGTATGAAAAATTTAGGAATTTCTGAAATATATTAGTTTTGGATTTTCAAATTGCTAAGCCATCATAGTAGAAATGTTTTAATTTCGAAACATTCACATTTTTACAAATGGCACGTTCTTTATTAAATTTTTATATTTTCAAATAGAAATCGGTTTTGTAAGGTTCATCTTTAGAAATTTCAAATTTCAAACTTCGTATTTGGGAATTTCAAATTTCAAGTTTCAAATTTTTAATTGCAAATTTCACGAATTTTCGGTTTCGAATTTTAAATTGTAAACTTTTTAAAATTTCCACATTTACGAATTTCCAATTTTTCATGCCTCTACGTTCTCCAAATTTGTAAATTGTCGAATTCTCAAATTGACAAATTTCCAACTCTTTGAATTTCTATATTCTTCAAATTTTCAAGTTCCTGAATTCCCAGGTCCCCAAATGCAGTCACTCGAGAGCTATTATGTCCATATTTTTGAGCAACGTTATAATTATCGTTGTACCTTGCTTAATTAGCCGCTCGGATAATTAGTATCTAAAATTATTGCCGTGCCATGATACAGTATCCATGAATATGCAAACATGGTGTTGTAATGTACGACACAATTGCAACAATATAATAAATAATAAAACCTTCCGCTTTTACAGATTTTCTTTCTAATTTCCTAATTAATTACAAAATGTATCCATAAAATTTGCAATACAATGACCACAATATGATTGATTAACAAACAAACTAAATCTATAGCATTATACAGGCGATATTTGAACACAGCGAAGTCGATCGGCGATTACTAATAAAAAAATGATAATTTCAGAACAAATTTCACCAAACTTTTCAAAGAAGTAGACCTGCAACTCCTATTTGCCAACAATAAAAATACTTTCCAATGCAAATAGTTAAACCTATCTCGATCCTTACTTCGATCCATCCTCCATCCTTAATCAACGAATCTCGACTGCGTGAAGGGTCTGTCACATAAAGAGAAGCAAAACTCCCTGGTAGCGCAGTGGCTGGTGGTTTCTCAAGCGGAACTCGAACTCGCATAATAGAGCCGGCTAGAGCAATACATCTTGCCGAAGGACTGTCCGTATAATGCGGCGAACTATCAAGGTATTCCAGGCAAGTGCTCGGAGTGTTTTAATTAACGACGGGTCCATACACGGCAACGGTCCGCGTATAATTTCGTCCGGTCTTAGACCGTGTCACCGGATTACAGGCAACATCGATAGTCGATTAAGTTTAAGTTGTCCCCCACCCACGCCCTTTCATTCAGCCCGTGGCCGTGTAATTACGCGCCGCGGTCCTTAGACGTCGCGACGCGTCCATCCGCGCGGAAGCCAAGATAAAGAGAAGTAGCGACAGTAACAGAAAGAGATATATAGATAGATGGAGAGTGAGATAGATAAATAGACACATAGAGTGTAAGAGAGAGAGATAGATAGTCAGTGAGATAGATAAATAAATAGAAAGAGTGTAAGAAAGAGATAGAGATACATAAATAAAGAATAAGATATATACAAAGATAGATAGATAGATAGATACACAGTGAAATAGATAAATAGATAGAAAAAATGTGAGAGAGATAGATAGAGAGATAGAGAGTGAGATAGATAAATAGATAGATAGATAGAGAGTGAGATAGATAAATAGGTAGAAAGAGTGTAACAAAGATATAGAGATACATAAATAAAGAGTAAAATATATAAACAGAAAGATAGATAGATAGAGCGTGAGATAAATAGATAGATAAATAGAGAGAGTGAGCTAGATAAATAGATACATAGAGTCTGGGAGACAGAGGTAGATAGTGAGTGAGACAGATAAATATATAGAAAGAGTGCAAGAGAGATAAATAAATAGCTACATAGACAGATAGCTAGAGAGAGAGAGAGAGAGTGAAAATGAGAGAGAGAGACAGAGAGAGAGAGAATGATCAGCGATTCAAGATAAGAAGCGTGTATCGAGCGAGCCACGAAGAGGAGGAAGAGGACTCGCGCGACGCAAGGAGCCGGTCCAGCCAGTTCCGCTCGCGACTAATTAGCGGGAATAATTAGAGGCTGATCCGCCGTGGAAAATTTCCCGTCAGCCTGTAATCGGTTTCGTATCGACTCGCCACCGCGATATCCGTCGCCAAGCGGTTTAATTACCGTCCCGGTCTAATCGGTTTTTCGCCGAGTTAAAAAGTCCGTCCCCCCCGGTTTCTTTGGCCGACACATCGCCGGATATACCACTTTTCCCGGCTGATTCCCGACGTTTCCTCTTCTCCTTTTTCCGTTCGACGCGGTACCGGCCGCGGGATCGATAGACGCAATCGGGAGAATATACGGGACTTCATCAAAATTCCATATTCGTGGGAATCGACCTCCGGACACCTTCAACGAACACAGCATGGCGGATGCGGGAGAAACGGGGGACACAGGTTATCGGGCTGGGTATTATTTGTATTATTTTCGTCGAATGCAGATATTCTTGGGACGATTTTCTGAGGATCGGGAATTTGGATGTTCGGGTTCGAGGGACGTCAATTTGCGCATTTGGGAGTTTCATGACGTAGAGAGTGGACCGTTTTGGAATTTGATCTGTAATTTAGTGGATTCGATTTGCAATTTGAAGGATTTGAAATTTTGGGAGTCTGGGATTTAGCTATACGGGAAATCTGAATATTTGGGAACATGGTGAGTTCAAAAGTTTTACAATTTGAGGCACTTTGAGACTCGCTAATCATAGAAATCGAAAAAGTTCCCAATTTTGCGGCACAGAAAATTTGGGAATTAAGGATATTGGAAAACTGAGAAGTTGGGAGTGAGAGTTTGAGCAGTTAGAAATGTGAATGTGTGGAAATTCAAAACAAAATCGCAGATGGTGAGGTCAAAAAGTGATCGACTCGGCGTGGAATAACCCAATGACGTAAATCCGGATGGCAAAATGTGGCGACCCACCCTTTATATTCCTAATATTAATTCCTTCGTTTCGCGGAATTTGTTTGTCTTCGTGGTTTCATAAGTTTATGGCTGCCACGGGACGGTTCTGAAAACCCTTGATGAGACGAACACGAGGAAGGACGACGGTCTTATGGTTAATTACAATCTAGAAATTCTAAAACTGTACGAAATGCAAAGGCACCGTACCCTTAGAAACAATGGTAACAGTGAAATTTAACAATTACAAGGGACGGTATTGTTTCAATCGTTGGAAACGCGCCTGTGTCGAGGGAACAATTGAAACTGCGCGTCGATGGAAGACGAACGTCCCGGAAATAATAACGTTCCGTCGGTGTGACGCGTTATGAACCGCGTTTCTACTTGGCACGAGTTACAGGCTGGCTCGTCATCGCATATTAAACGCGAAAATGACGACGTCGAAAAGCGCGCTTCGTTCACTCGAAGCGTTTTCGCGTGTTCCCGGTGAACGCTCAAAACGCTTGGCTGGCTGCGGGACATTTTCCACGGGAAACCGTCATCGAGAGAGTTCATCTCCGCAAATCCCGCGGATTAACGTCGTCCGATACGTGATACTTTAATGCCCGGAATTTTTTCAAGCCCCCGCGGTTTAACTTTTTCTTTCATTTCTATTTCTCCCGCTCTACGGTGTCGTCGATTTTTTTTCGAAGTGAACGGTTTTTGGGTTTCGTCGAAACTTCCGCGGGAAACGAGACCGTCGATGCCACGCGTTGGACCGGAAAGGCTATGACCCATCGGTGATTTGCGTTGATCGCAATTTATTCCATTGAATGTACCTAGATTTGTAAATATGGGCTTCCCTGGGGGAAACAGTCATTGTTAGAATGAGTGTAAATTGGGAGAGTGAAATTGTGATCGTCGGATTTCTGGTTGGGAAGTCTTAAAATAGAGCTGTACATTTTCCGATTTACATAATATTTTAGGCTCAGTAGAAATTTAGAAATTCGAAGGTTTAGAAGCCTGGAGAGTTTGAAATTTTTATAATTTGGGAATTCAGAATTAGGAAATTTCGGGATTTAGAAATTTAGAAATTTAGGAATTTGGTAGTTTGACAATTGGAAGTTTGGAATTTTTATGATTTAGGTATTTGGAAGTAGGAAATTTGCAAATGTAGGTTTTCGAGAATTTGGGGATTTGGAAGTTTGGAATTTCGATAATTTTGAAATTCAGAATTGAAAATTTGGAGATTTAGGAATTTGATAGTTCGACAATTGGAAGTTTGAAATTTTTATAATTTTGGAATTTTTAAATTTCAAAATTCAAAAAAGTGTTTCCAAATTCTCAAAATCTTACATTTTCCAAATCGATAAATTCCCCAAATAAAAAAATTTCCCACTCCAACAATTTCAAAATTCTCAAATTTTTAAACATTCATAATCCCAATATCTATAAAATAGTTCAATAAAACCTACGATTGTGAAATTGTTAGTTAATTTAAATTTGAATTATGAAATAAAAAACTATACCATAAACGTACAAATAATTGCAAATTCATATCGATATAACATAATTGTACGTCATTGTACTGATGACCACATATAGAAACATATAAAAAGCTGACGTATTATTACGTCAGCGGCTACAAATGTGCTAATTTTGCCATAAATTAATAGCACAGATTCCTGAACAATTAATAACGCTCGGTGCATTACCACATATGATGACCTCCTTTTTGAGCAAATCAGTGAAGTCAATTGCCAGTTACACGAATACCGGGGAAATATTGAATACATATTTCTACTATACTTCTGTTCCGAGTGTCTCGGCCATAAATATAAGTCGGATTCTCGCTCCACGAAGGTATTTACAAAAACTAGTAGCGGTAACCAAACACTTACTAAAAATACCAAATCATAATAAGTACGATAACTCATCGAGTACCATTTCATTAAGTTACAAGTATAATAACAGATCACTCACAGTTCGCATCAACTTACGTTGCACTTCTGCTATCACAGGACGAATAACCAAATTAATTAATTCATTTCTAACTTCCACTAAAAATTATCATAATTGTGTCATTAATTCAATCATCGCTTCTACTAAAAATAGTTGAAACTTTCTCATGAATTCAATGATCACTTCTACTAGCAGTTATTAAAACTGTATCATTAATTCAATTATGATTCCTACAAAAATGATCAAAACAGCATCCTTAATCAATCATGGCTTCTACTAACAATTATCAAAATTATATTGATTAATTCAATTGTCATTCATACTAATAATTATCGAAACTGTATCATTAATTCAATTATCATTCCTACAACAATTATAAAAACTGCATCCTTAATTCAATTGCCGCAACCACTACGAATTACCAAAATTATACCCTTAATTGAATCGTCACTTGTACAAATAATTATCAGAACCGTATCATTAATTCCATTATCACTCTCACAAACATTATAAAAACTGCATCTTTAATTAAAACAAAACATCTGCAAACAATTATCAATATTATACCGTTAATTGAATGATCGCTTGCACCAATAATTATCAAAATTGTATCGTTAGTTCAATGATCATTTCTACCAGCTACTATCAAACCTGCGCCACTAATATTATCGAAATCGTATCAGGCCAGTTGTAACAGTCCCGCAACCCTAACACAAAGACATCGCACACGAAAACGAGCCCACACAGCTGAAACTCATCGAATCACACCTCACCGAACACCACGCCGGACGAAACCCGGAGCGACCCCATAGATCGCACCCTTATCTCACTGCGAGACCACAATAAACTTCACGGGTGCACAATTACCGCGCAGTTGTCCTCGCGCGAGCTAATTAAACCCGTTCCCGGGTACGGTCGGTGCGGCGTCGCGACGTCGCTGGAAGATGGACAACCGTCGGATCCGCGGCACGAGCATCCAGCTCGTTCGTTTTCGATATCACCGGGACACTCGATAGTCGTGGCACGCACACGAGGAGCTGGCAGTTGAGGCCGGACTGTGCCGGATGATGCCGCAGCCGACGCCGTAGCGGCGTCGTTAACGAGAGGTAGGTCCATTGTTTGCGGCCTAGTTCTGCCTATCCGGCGACGGCTTTCTATGCCAAAGGCCCCGGCTGCGTGTCTGTCGATACTGCCACGGTAGCACGTGGACGCAATTTAAGTATTACCTCATTACGTCACGTAGCCATCGGAGCAAGTTGGAGGCGGAACACGTTACCCTGGCTAATGGACAGCGTCGGGACGCGTATTTGTTATGCCGCAGGACGCGCGCCGCGTCCCACCATCCCCCACGGGGAACGACGTTAAAATGCACGAGGCAAGGGTGGATCGGAACTGCAACCACCCGGCTCCATGGGAGGACGCGGTGATACGTTACCGTTGCACGCTTTTTAGTTGTTTTTTTTTGCGAGTTTAATCTGCAGCGTGGAAAAAATGTAAGTAAAATCGCGTGCCGCGGACTGCGACGGGACGAGCTCGATAGTTCGGCATAGATGAGATTCTTCGGCGGCGGTGTCGATACCGTGTCGGGTTTTTGGTTGTTGGGTTTACTGTTAACCTTTTCACTGTGGGGCGGCTCCGGAGTAAACCATCAACATTGATGAATTATCAGAACGGTACGCGGACATTTGTGTCCATAATTATGAAAGTAGTTTGAGTCAAAATTACAAAGAAAAACGAGTTTATCAGTTATTTCACATTGCACTACTTTAAAGTAAATTGATTCGAAGCAATTTTTGCGATATCGTCAAAAATGAACCATTAGATACTGGTTGTTAATTCGTCATTATATGCAATCCATTTAGTGTTAACTATGAAAAAGATTTAATTGTAAGTCAAAATTACAAAAAGATCGAGTTCATCAGTTATTTCACATCGCACTACTTTAAAGTAAATTAATTCAAAGCAATTTTTGCGATATCGTCGAAAATGAACCATTAGATAGTGGTTGTTAATTCGACATTATATGCAATCCATTCAGTGTTAACTATGAAAGTGGTCTAATTGTAAGTCAAAATTACAAAAAAGATCGACTTCATCAGTTATTTCACACCACATTACTTTAAGCTAAATTCATACAATGCAAGTTTTGCGATATCGTAAAAAATGAACCATTAGATAGTGGTTATTGTTTCGACATTATGTGCAATTTATATAGTGTTAATTATTCAAGAAAATTGAGTTTATCACACCAAAGATATACGGAAATATTAAATTAATTTCATTATGCACCACAAAGTTAGTTCAAGACACAAATTGCACGTAATAAACAGCGGCAAAGGGCAGTTGATTGTTCATGAATTTTCTAAAAGTTAAAAATAAGCCCAAGAGCTACATGCTTCAATGAATGCGCCGCAACAGTAACCTTCTGAGGTAACTTTGAAAACCCAGGAGAAGTGAACTTAACACTACCGACGTATAATTCACAATTATTTTGATGTTAAAAATGAAGTTGAAAAATAAATGAATAAACGATGAAACGCAAATGAATGCGCTTCTTGATTCATCATCTTGATGAAAATCAGCACAGATGTCACGAAAACCACCTTAACAAATTTTGTCGTTTCAAGTAGGAAATTTGTAAAGGGGTCATTTGACCCCTTTGGTAGTTTTAGTTTAGTGTCAGTTTTTAAACCAATGCTTTAAAGTACATTAAAAATAATATAACACCACTTACACATAAAACATCGCTTCTATCGCCACCGAAACAAGTATTTATAATCTGGCTTCTATGAATTTATGAGCATGTGAACATACAAACTCCGCGTGTATGAACTATCCTGTGTACCTAACACGTCCATACATCAAACTCCGCGGCTGGCAAGTTTTAATGCGTGTAAAAGGAAAGTTCTGAAGGTTGCGCGACGAGTTTCAGCAGAAGGGACACCTCAGACCCTCGTTCTCCCCAGAGACCCGCGTGGTCACAAGAAAGTTGTTAGGAGATCTAACAGCGGGTCCATTCAAAAATACGTCGCTGGTTGTCGAGGCAGGATCTAATTCCGCTTCGATAATCCTTGAAGTTGCGCCCGGAGTCGAAAAGGTTCGAAACGAGGTGTCTCGAGGAGTTGTCTCGAGACCCGGGCCACCTCCTCGAGGATCGACTACGATTTTCTGGGTTTTATTTGGTCTGAAAACACTCTTTGGCGAGCTGGCTATGTCCTCTTTGCATTTCCATCGTGGCAGCCGGTTCCGGATCGCGCGCCTTCTCCGTTCCTCGCAGCGGGTAACAAGTTACGCGTCGCTCGTGTATCTTCCTTTGTGCCTCGAATTTATATATTTTGAAGGGAGCCAGGCGAGTTCTCGCCGCGGCAGCTGCCGTCTATGAGACTCGCCCGATCCTCTGTTACGTTCACGGGTTTATCTAACCGGCCAAATGGAGCGTGGCGACGCTGTTCAACGTCTACCGTCCCGGAATCCCCCGTCGATGCGTAACATTGTTCCCGGTGCTGTTAACGGCACTTCAGAGATGCGCACCGCCTCGTTCTGCTACGTTTTATGGGCTTCCTGGTGGCTTTCTCGACGCGGACGCTAATGTTCCTCCTTTTAAACCCTCCACGACGGCCGCGGGGGGAAGCTCTTTAAATGAAATTAACTTTTTTCCCTGTCGGAAGCGCTGTTATGGAAACATTAGGAACTTCGGTGCAACCCGGGATTTGAGATGATGTCGAGGAAGTGTTTGCCGGAGTTAGGCTTTTCGTAAATACTCTCTACGACCTCAAATTCTCTCGAAATTTTCTCTGAACTCCTCTGATCAGTCACTAGGTTCTAGGTTCTTTTCGATCTTAGATAATCTTTAGAATCTCAATTTCCACTATTCTTTAGATCCTCTCTGACTAGATTAAATTCACTAGGATCTAGGATTATTTGAAATGTTAGGAGCGGGTTCCCTCTAGATTATACATTTTTCCTGAGTTATAAATTTCCCTAGATTCTAGGTTCCGTTAATTTTTCGGCACTCTTTAGAATCTCAGTTTTTACTGCACTTTAGATAATCATTGTCAAGTAAAATCCAAAACAAACAAACGGAAACCGTAGAAGAATCGCACGATATGCTCAACAACCGTGACGTTCGCATATGCGAGCTTCTGTCCACGAATTCAGGAACTAAACGTCCGCGTGTGCGTATTCTCGAAGAGATTAAACGGGACAACGTAAACAATGAAATCTCCCAACAGAATATCCTGTCGCCGAGGCTCCGGGTCTTAGAAGGCGGAGAGTACACAGGCTGTATTCGAAGATTACAGAACTAAAGCGCGAAGTCGATCCTTTTGAAAAATTGTTACACAGGTCCCACGAGCTATTCACCGTGATGGCATTGCGAGGCCGGTGTCCCTGGATTCACCGAAGAACGTGCCCGGTAAAAGTGAAGAGGGGAAGATCCGCGGAAAACGAACGGGTTCTGTCGGCGAGGTACCAGAGAAGAATGTGTTTAGTCATCTCCGAGGCTGAAAGAAATTTCGTTCCCGGGAGATTCAGAAACGCTGGAAAATGTTCAGGCCAGAGCTTCCAGCAACAATGATTCGGGTACTGTTTCGCAAATAATTTATCGAGCCAAGTCGGTGTTATACCATGATTTGGTTCATTTATTTCTTATTTCTGGGATAATAAACGTAATTTCAGTCGAATATGGAAAACTATCGCTTCTGCTGGTCCCTTGAACAGTTTTTGACAGGATGATGTACTTGTAATGCGTGCTTTCTTTAGGTACGAACTTTCTTCGGTGTTCTCGTCATGGGAGGAATTTTTTTTGTTTGAAAGGTGGAGATTTTCATTGCAGTGAGTTCAGTGAAAGGTGGAAATTTTTTATTTGTAGGGAGAAAATGCGGAAAGATTTTTGCGTGCGAGTGAAATTAATGATTGAATATTACGGTTTTGGAAATTTGGTGATTTGGAGATTTAGAGATTTGACATTTGGGAATTTGAAATTTAGCGATTTGGAAATTTGGTGATTTCAAATTTGATGTTTCAAAAATTTTAATACTTGAAACTTAGTGATTTGGAAATTTGGGAATTTGGGGATTTGAAATTTGGTGATTTGAAATGTTGAGTACTTAGGATTTGGGAATTTTTAATTTTGTTACTTGGAAATTGAAGGATTGGTTACTTGAAATTTGAGGATATTGACACTTGGAGATTTTAAATTTTAGTTTTGAAAAATTTGAGTACTTGAAATTTAGTGATTTGGAAACTTCAGTGCTTAACATTTGAAAATTCAGGGATTTGAAATTTGATGACTTGATAATGTACTTGAACTTTTGTAGATTAGAAATTTGGGAATTTCAAATTTGGTCATTTGGAGTTTTGTTCATTAGAAAATTTGCGGGTTTGAAATTTGCTAATTTGGAAATATAGGAATGTCTACTTTGAAAATTTTAATAATTTCTACATTCGCTAATTTAAAAATTTGAAAGTAAAAAAAATTATAATATTTGTTAATTTCAAAATAAAAGGTAGTAAATCACCTCGTTGCAATAGTGAGCTTACAAGCAAAATTGTCAAACGGAGTATTTTCGTGTGTATTAATCCATCGAACAAAGTTGAAGGAGACATAGAGCGAAACTCACAAACGATAATTAACCGCGTAATTACATCGATACACATTCGATCAAAATTATGCACGTGTTGAAATTACACCTGCCAGCTATTTGCAAGCTTAGGAACCTGCGTGTGTGTGGTCGATCGTTTCCTGAAGTAAACAACGATGCACACAAATGACGTTTATGCAACAGTCGCGACGTCACAAAGTGTATTTGATCACTCTATCGCGAACAATTTAAATATTTGATTCGGTGAACGATTAATTAATTCGCTCGCTCGAGCTTAAATATCTACATATATCCCTAGCTCCTCGTATTCCCAATGCTCTACATATATTCCTAGATCCTTGTGAACGATTAATTAATTTACTGCCTTTTAATATTTCAATATCCCTAGATCATTTACGTTACCTACATCTCCAAATTGCCATATCCCTAGTTATATTCTTAGATTCTGGTGAACGATTAATCAATTCATCTCCACATATATCCCGTATCCCTAGTGTTATATACGTATGTGTAGATTATAATGGACGATTAAATAACTCACTGAATCCCAATATTCCAAAATAGCCTAGATCACTTACGTTTCCAGGTACATGTATCTCTAAGTTGCTATATTCCTAGTGATGTATGTCCATGGATTTTAGAGAACGATTAATTAATTCATCGACTCCTAACATTTTAATATATCTAGATCACTTACGTTTCCAGTTACCTATGCCCCCGAATGCTCATATATATATAGCGCTCTATATTTGTAGATTCCGATGAACAACTAATTATCTCTGGATCATCCCTAGATCAATAGATCAAATCACAATATCCCTAGATCATGTACTCTTCTAGGAACCTACGCCACAGAATACTCATATCTCTAGTGTTCCGTATCCCTGAATTACCACATACTGAAATTCGCGTGTTGGTCCAGCGACGTCGTTATAAAAAATGTCATTTATTTTAATAATCAGAACATTTCTCACGATCGACACAAAATTAATCCAGCAAACAAGCGAAAAATTATTCCCGACATGCCGCGCGTGTATATTACGGATTTTCACGCGGTTTGTTTGCACACACAACACCATTGTTAAACGAAAGTGAATATCGATCTGGTCCGCGGTATCGTACGAGAAATTCGTGTAACAAATTCTGGAATACACCGCAGGGGGCCGGTGTTCCCGTCTCTCTTTCCACGAGCGTGTTTTTCTTTTTTTTTGTTCCCCCTCGCCGATTCTATATAGACCGAAGCTAAATCAATTTTTCATGCAAATAAGGGCCGTTCATTGCTCGAGAGCTCGAGGATTTTTCGTCCATTGATTTACACCCGTTTACACACGCTTAAAGCTACGCCCGTTGATTTTTCACCGCGAAATTCGCGCGGGAATCCGCCCGTTACCCGCATACGTATCGTTAAACTTGCGGGACGAGGATATTGATTTAATTTCGACAAATACGCTCGCGCCTTTACTTTCGACGACGACGGCGGCCCAATACCGTCGCGCCCGCTTCGCTTTGACGCTTTCCACTTTTCGGGTGCTCATTATGACGGTAAATTGTAAATCGTGGATGTGCTAGAAACGTGTGTGCCTTTGTAACCCGGCCACCGCGTAAAACCCGTTCCCGCGGAAATTAATCCCCCAGTTTTAAAACCGATAAATTCCTTCGGGCGAAATTCCACGTTTCGGGCGATCGTGTTCGGCTGTTTCGGAAGTTTCAGTAACTGCGAGCGGTCGAAAGTTTTGTCATAATTTGTGACGGTCATGGTATTTATGAATAATTATGTATTCATTACGATTGTTGCGAATAATGGTATTGCGATATTCATGGACGGCGATATATGATAACGGTGAGCAATATGTTTAGTGTGATTGTTGGAAACAGTAGTGTGTTGTTATTATTATAGCTGCAAACGATGATATGGGTAGTATAGTATTTACGAATTGGGTTGCATATCCCACGATTGTTGCGAACAATCATATATTTAGTATGATAGTTGAAAGCAGCAGGTATATTATTATGATAACTGCGAATAAAGACGCGTAAATTATAGTGTTCATGAACAGGGTTGCATACTCTATGATTGCTGCGAACAATGATATTTTTAGTATGATAGTTATAAACAGCATTTCGAGTAATTTCTTAAATTTATTGTTCATATAGAATTATAACACATACACAATACTGTACAACGAACAGCTGTACGAATTTTATATTACAAACCTATAGAATGTCTTTCCAGTAAATCATTTTTGACCATAAAGGTATATGAGCATTTTATATATTTGACTTCATTAATACATAGTTCAAGTTTGAATACCATGCATGTTACATTTAGACTCAATTAAAAGAACTGGCGGTTATCTGGCAGCTGTTAATGGGACAGGCAATTATGTAGCCACTATTATAGAGGCAGGCAGTTATACAGCCTCAATTAAAGGAACTGGTATTTATCAGACGGAATGTCAGGTCGGAAATAACAGTTTAGTATGGAAGTGAAAGAAACTATAAAAACTGTACCGAGGATAATGTGTTAGACAGGTCATAATTATAATTGGGAATATATGAATAAAGCACATACACAATATCAATGAAATGCTCAAATTTATGTGTTCTATTTTTCGTTATTTAAATGTACGAGTACTGTTTTTATCATTTTTACTTAAAATGAAATACGTTTATTTTGGATTACGTTTTTGAAAAACCTATTCCGCGTTAGAACAAGTATGTGTATAACATTCACAAGTACGTGAACAAGTATTCTCTACAAACTGATTAACGTTACTTTCGTTCTGATAAGTCGAGAAAGTAACAATGACAGTAACTATAAAAAATGTCATAACCCTTTGACTACTTATCAAAACCTAAATTGGAGTCAAACAGTCATCCAAGTTGATCAATAAACATACTTTCTCATAACATAATTCCCGTTTCTACCACCAAAAAATGATCGGCGAATAAATCAAGCGTAAAAAACATCGCTTTTGTCCCCGTTCGCTATCGTCTCGCGTCGTATTTCCCGAAAAAGGATGCAGGGTCCCGGTATTCATTAGAAAACCAGCCGAACGTAGCCATAAATTAAGTAGCTACCGTTATGGCGGAGTTCGAGGCGGTGTATGGCGAAAAAGCGATCCGCAACAAATTGTTACGCTCGGAAACGTTGGTTCGCTTGCCGCTCGTAGATCTCTCCTTTAAAAGAATCCCGCGTGGGTCGCTATGAATTATGGCAGGCGAAAAATCCAAGTTTCTCCCCGGCTCGCTCGAATGCGCGAAACAAACGTTCCATTATAACAAAAGCCATTGTACCAGGGCCGCCGTACGAGCTATAGTAATCGTTTTACGATAGAGCGCCGGTCAGCGTACCCTGGTTGCTTGTCTGCCCGCCAAACTGGCAATATATTCTTGTTCCAATAAGCGACCACGTTGGGAAACATCCATAGACAGGCTTGCCAACCTTGAAGAAAAAGAGCGTCGTTGCGTCGCGTTTTCGAACGACGACGCGTTAACCCCCTGTCTTTTGTGTTCGGTTCAACCCTTTTCAGATCGATTATTTCAACGCTTTTCACATTGGTAGTTCGACACTTTTCAGATAGGATATTTAAACCATTCTCACATCGATTATTTCAACACTTTTCAGATCGGTACTTCAACACATCTCAGATCGATTATTTCAACGCTTTTCAGATCGGTAGTTCGACACTTTTCAGACCGGATATTTAAACCATTTTCACATCGATTATTTCAACACTTTTCAGATCGGTACTTCAGCATATCTCAGATCGGTTATATCAACCCTTTCCAGGTCGGTTATTTCAAGACCTTCCACATCGGTTATTTCAATCCTTTTCAGATCGGTTATTCCAAGACTTTTCAAATCGGTACTTCAGCACATCTCAGATCGATTATTTCAAGACTTTTCAGATCGGTCAGTTCGACCCTCTTCTGATTGATAGCTCAACACTTTTTCGATTAGCATCATGGGTGCCACCCTAAAACAGTTTCAATTTCTTCTCGGATGTAATTTTATTTTTGATAAAATTTTATAAATAATTTTCATAATATTCTACCCTGGTTTACTCGATAGGCTGTAATATATTTACCAAAATTTTTTATACTTTGTTATGTTAAATTTTTGAATTAAAATTAGCGATAGATTTATGTATGAATTCATGTCACCCGTATGTGGATATTTATGATACGTTAATTCAAGAATTTACTGTTGCATCTGCATATTTATTACGTTCATCGCAATATGATATACAATATTATTTCAAAAATTAAAAAGAATGATCGAATTCAGTGTTTAGGAATTTTAAGGGGGTAGAGAATTCACTGGTCAGACCAAGTGATAACACACTAAACTGAATGTTCTAAAGTATCTACCCTATTAAGTTACTCCGTTTTTTACAAAATTTAGTTTTATCAATTTTATATATTCTGTAATAAAATGATGTACCTGATATATTTAAAAAAATGGTGGCGTTTAAAATGTATAAGGACGAAAAGGATTCGCTAGTCAGACTAAACGACTGTACCCTGAACTGAATATTTTAAACTTACTCCATCAGCTATAAAATTCATTTAATAATTTTCATCGATTTGTGTTCCATAAAAATACGCTGTAAAATGAAAAAATGTATAGACATTTTAAATTTAGAAGAGGCACGTCGTTGGTCAAACAAAATTGATCACAAATTGAATATTCTAAAATAATTATTGTACAGTTTCATTATAATATTCGGTAGATTGATTTTTTGCTCAGTTCGACTGTTCCGCAAAGATATGGCGTAATTAATAGTGTTTATTCAGTAGGATAGCGGTATACGTGTTTCAAAGGGATTTCTCACGGTACTTCAAGTCTGACAATTTCAGGTTTCAAACAGATCAAAATACTGTACATTCCCACTGGTCTTTAGCAACGGAGAAATGGATCTCCGGTTGGAAACTCTCCAAGAGACTCGCAACAAGCTGTTTCCATGGCCGGATTCAGGCTACAAGAACCTGTCGGGTTTGCGGTCACAAAACTATCACAAAAGAACCAAGATCTTGAACTTGCGGTGGCGAATCTCGCATCAAGTGTTTCAGTTTACATCATGCACGAACATTCAGGTTAGACCGTGAACCTTTCGGATCTCGATACGTGTTCTTTCGTTCCATCGTTTCAAAGTA
Organism: Coelioxys conoideus; assembly: GCA_947623535.1. Lineage (NCBI taxonomy): Eukaryota > Metazoa > Arthropoda > Insecta > Hymenoptera > Megachilidae > Coelioxys > Coelioxys conoideus. The sequence continues at coordinate 11,406,318 of OX392457.1, read as the reverse complement.
AACAAGAAACACTCGTCTTTCGATATTTGTATTGTAGACGTTGATAGTTTTATTTGATACTCTGCTCGTCTTTTATTTTAACACCGACAGGCTGCGTTTAACCGATTCGTACCAACACTGTACTATTGCAGTTAATATATTTATTCGCTTTTAGATGCATTGGAATAAAAATTTCCAGCACATGATAACCTTGAATCGTTTATATTTAATGAAATGATTCATAGAAACCTTTCAAGAAACGAAATAATTGAAATGAAACTTCTTCGATCTTGTAATATAAAATTGAAATTAAATCTCATTTCAGTGTGTAAAAAATAGCAAGATATAAAAACTGAATGTTAGGGAAATATTCAATTTTTGGTATGACGTGTCTGTTACAAATTTGTATAATTTCCATAAAAAAGATTAGTTTTAAAAAATGTTTGGTGAAGATGCTTCTTTCAGTTAGCTAAAAATATACAGAGCATCAACGCAAATGTGTTAAATAGTGACTATTATGTTAGTTATGTCAAAAGATTTTCATTTGGTGGAGGAAAATAAATTTCTCTCGGTGTTTAACTGAAAATTAATAGCGAAAATTTACAGTAATTGGTACAGCTGTTCGTGTGTGCCGAACTCAGCGTTCAGAGGATTAACAAAAGCCCATTCATACGTTTGAAAAATCCACCAATTTCAATGGAACTTCGCGAAGGGAATAATATTAGGTTGGGCATATGAAATGTGGAATTTCTGCCAGTGTATAAAATCGCTGGAAATATTTCAGCTACGTACATTGTTTCTGCGATTGAATAACGGTACGATGCATGGATAAAGGTACATATGCTGTTTTTACGCTCTGCCCGGTAACTTTTATTAAAACGAACCTCTTTCGCTTTTTTGAACGCAAAAGAATTTTTTTTTTAGCGGTTTCACGTTTGGGAATTTGTAAATTTAGGAATTTAGAATTTTGTAAATTGGGAAATGTGGATATTTGGAGATATGTAGATTTGAAGATTTGAAGATTTGGAAAATTGGAAGTTCGAAGACTTCAATTTGAAGATTTGAATATTTGGGAACTTAAAAATTTAAAAATTAGGAAATTTGGAAATTTAGAGAATTGGAAATTTGCGAATTGAGAAATCTGGAGAAGTAAAGATTTGGGAATTGAAAAATTCGGAGAATTGAATATTTGCTAATTTCGAAATTTGAAAAGTTGGAGATTTGTAATTTTGAATGTTTACAAAGTTTGACATTGGCGAATTTGGAAATTTGGAAATTAGGAATTCTGATATTTGGGAATTTACAAATGCAGAAGTTTAACTGACTCTACGCGTTTAAATGCCAGTCATTTTTTAAAAATTAATTTTTTGAAAATCTGCGACGGTAAAATTTATTTTGCGACCAAGTAATTCGCCTAATTGTGATACTCGTAATCGCGGAACATTTATCGATAGAATTCGTGATACGATTATTGGCTCGGTTCTTTTTCCTGTCGGGCAGTCAGCGATGCATTATGCTGTTCGAAATCACTGCTCGATGGGCGTGTTTCACACTTTTGTCGATTACAGTCCTATGGGAATCGACCGATGGTTCGTCATCGTCGTTCGATGTGCCCGCAGAGATATTACTACCAATCGATGAATAGAAGTATGATTGGGATGAATATAGTTGCATGATTGCAATGTACTTATCTGCTAGATTTTATTTGCGACGAATTTTTATTTTGCGACAGCAAATCGTTTGCTGTTAAAGAAACACAGTCTATCATCAGTTTGTTAAATACGCATGTTAAATTACTAGTACGTTGAATTTATCGAATTATCAAGTTATTAAATTTGTTAACTTGACTATATGTTAGATATCTTAAATTCTCAGTTTATTAAACTTATTGAATTACCATTGTCTTAAATAAAGTAACCTATCAGTTCCTTAAATATATTAAACAGTCACTGCATACGTTGAACATGCTAAATGATGTTTAACTGCATGGAACACATTAAATTCTTAACTCGTTGAATATATTACACTTTAGCATGTTAAATATGTTAAATCATCAGTTTGTCAAATATATAAAATTATCAGTCGATATGTTAAACGTGTTAAATTATTACATGTGTTAAACATGTTAAAGTCTGTTAAATTATTAATTTTTCAAATACTTTTCACACCATCATCGATGCATAATTATTTATAAACATAATGCATAATTATTTATATCACAATAACTGTATCATTGTTCATTAATATCATAATTCATAAAAAATTATAATGGCTATTATAATCACATGTATCACTTTTCATAAATATTACTAATATATGTAGCTATCGTAGTTTTTATACATGTTACTCTTAAAATAGAGGTATACATAAATTGAAAGAAAAAGGAAATAAAATCGACAGTGAGGATCAAACTGGCGATCTATCAACTGCCTGTTACCTTACGTGTTCTGCTACTCTGCTAGTTGTTTAATTCTTAACGCAAACTCTTTATCTCCGAGTATTCAAATTTTCAAGTGCAATTATGGAAAATCTTTAGAAGCGCGTTCTACTGCTTCGCCTAATTAACTTTAGATACATTTTCAAGTTTCAGGAAAATCCGTTTCCCATCGACCGCGATGTCCCCTTGTACGTACTGGTTCTTTGGACATTATTGCTGCCACGGTAGAAGCGCTTAAAAATATAAATTCACAAAAGGCTATACAATTTAAAAAATGCTAAGGATGATTCGCTACGCGACAACAGTGGTCGACGAGCCGCGATCGCCCAAAGCGAATAATCGCGAGGCGATGTACAAGGTTATCAGCGTCTCCATCGGGATCTCGTCGCCGTCCTTCCGGATGATCCGGAATCAGGACAGGAAGGGACACCGTAACGCAATTACGGTCGTTTACGGTTTTGTCACGGCCATTCATCGAGGGATCGCGGAGCAACGAGTTGACGAGCTCCTCGAACAAGCAGCGGGCAATGATTTCTCATGGGAGACGAACCCCGACGACCGAGTATCCCGCCTCTCCCGTTTTCTGTCCACCCGACGCGATTCCATTCCGTCTGCCCCCCTGCGGGGACCTGGCCGGGTGCGAATCAAGTTCAAGCCACGGCATGTCGGCACAAACGGGATTTTCGCTGTTTTGCTTATCGAATTAAGGGGTTATATCTACTTGGGATCGGAAAAAGTTACATGATTTTCAAGAATTTCTTTTGCCGTTTTAATAAATATTTTTAATACCAGATTTACGGACAACGAATGACCATTTATATTTAAATTGAAATTAGGGTATAAAAATAAGTAACTGATGGACGATACGTAAACTAACTCACATAATGATTCTCTATTTTGACGAAGGATAATTTACATTTGGACAGTAGCTTCTTACAAATTTTTGTAATTTCAAATAAGCAATCCAACATCCGTCATTTTGACGGGTTCCGTAAATCTAGTGTTAATGATTCACAAGATACTATCAAAAAGTTCATATTTTAAGGTGTACATATAAATTTTTGTATGAAAAAATATTAAAAAACAAATGAAATATAACTCGTCTCCGAGATCGCCAGTTTTTTTACGTCACTTGCGGTGACCACGATATCTTCGGAACGCCTTATCCGAAGTCAAAATAGAATAATATTGCGTTAGTACATTGCGTTAAGGTATAATTAATTTTGATTACGATCCGTTCACCAGTGATCGCCGTATATAAAACATCCTCAACGGTTCAACATTTTCTGTCTGCCTTAATCATACCGCTTAGTTTGACGAATTTGTCAATGAAATCATAAATTAACACTGCCAACTATGAGAAATCTCGTAGTAATGTGTGTATCGAAACTGCCAACTATTGAAAGATTTCTCGTAGCGTTTTTCTGTTTTACTACAAGATATTTCGTGCAGCGAAGTGGTTAATATGGATTAAAAGGAAATAGAGGTGGACATGTAAATCCACCTTAGAACTATACCTGCAATTAAATATTATCATATGTTATGAAAATCGACGTGTTTTCTTATGTCAGGCCGTTCAGAGGAAAACACTCTAAGTTTGTCCGACAGTGAATGGGTTAAAGGTTTAATATATGGAGCGACTAAAAGCTGGCCGATTATCGCGAACCACCCACGCCTTGATTGAGAAAAATCCTGGGGCCTTATGGACGCGGTGTTTCCTTCGGTCGCGATCGCGATTAATATCCGTGCGAACGCGAAATACCGTAAAATGGGAAGAGGGGTTTCGCTGCTCTTCTTCTTTTCCTTCTCTTTTTTTCCCAACCTTCGGGTTGCAACCAGTCTCGAGTGTCTGTGGGTTGCGCAGTGTCGAGTGTCTGTGTGCTACGCTGTCTCGATTTCATGGAATCCGCGCTGCTTGGAAATTGGTCATGAGCTTTTCGGAATTCTCTGATTAACGGTAACAGGGAATCTGTATCTAATGCGCGCAGGAGTATATAGGAATTTTGTTCGAAAGAAGTAGGTACAGGGAATTTGTGTAAAATACGCGAAGGAACAAGCATGAGGTATATATATAAAATATATGAAGGATTAAGAATATTGAGAATTTGTGTAAAATATTCGAAGAAATTTGAGTATAGAGAATTGATATAAAATACGTGAAGGAATGTGAGTATAGACAATTTGTATAAAATAAGTGAAGGAATAAAAATATAGAGAATTTGTATAAAATATGCGAAGAAATTTGAATATAGAGAATTTGTATAAAATATGCGAAGAAATTTGAGTATAGAGAATTGATATAAAATGCGTGAAGAAATTTTAGTATAGAGAATTTGTATAAAATATGTGAAGGAATAAAAATATAAAAAGTTTGTGTATAAAAAAAGTGAAAGAATATATGTGTAAGGAATTTGTATAAAAAAAGTGAAAGAATATATGTGTAAGGAATTTGTATAAAAAAAGTGAAAGAATAAATATAGAGAATTTTTTTAAACGAAGGATAGACGCGTAATATACGACAGAACATACAATAAGGGACAAAAGTGACTATACTTCATATCGATAATATTGCGATATAAAATTATAATGAACATAGTTTATGATATAATCAACACTACTAAAGAAAACGGTGTATACACGTGTTTTGAGTACATCAAACAAGAAATAGGATAAGAGAAAAATTTGAAGAAGTAGGAAGAAGTAGTAAGACTCGTTATAATAATACAAGTACTTAAGAACGATGTAATCTTGAGGATAACGTTCAGACACAATACTACAGAATCGACTAGCCATTATGACCGACAGGGTTAAGCTTCGAATCGCGTGCTTTGGGATTACTGGATTCTTTTGGGAGAATTATGTTATGACGCTTGGCGTGAGATTTCTTGAAAGCAATTTTCTACGGCGCGTCGATGTATTTATTTGTATCACTTGATATAAAATAGTGTCACGAATGAAACATGTGAGAGCATGTAAATTATTAATTTTGCAATTATGATACATTACACTCATGAAACTGATAGTTCAATACAAACTTTTTTGTTTTGTAGAATTGAATTAAGGGGGAATTCAAATATTTCAATAGTTAAAAATTTCTAGGTATTCATTATTCATGCCAAATTTTGAAATTATAATGTAAATATTATTCATTACAGAATTTAAAGCTCCTGATGATACAGTGCTTGGAAATCCCAAAAACTCCCAATATTCCAACATCTAATCTAATTATAAAATTCCAATATTTGACCATTCTTAAATTCTCAAATTCCAAGATTCTAAAATTCTAACATCCCAAAGCTTAATGATTTGAAAGTTCCAAAACTGTAGAATCTCAAAGCTGAAAAGCTCAAAAACAGCAAAGCTCGAGGCTATCAAAATTGCAAAGAAATCCCAAAGTCTCCAAATTCCCAAATTCGGATATTCCGATCGACAATATCCCGGAATTTCCAAACTTCCCAAATCTCTATATTCCGATATCCCGAAAATTCCTAGCATCCCCGTTCTTGAAACTCCGAGTTCAACACCAAATATCTTCGAAAAACCCTTCTGCAGATTTCCCCAAACCATCAAAACTACAAAGAACTTATATCCAAAAATTTCCAAATTCTCAAATTCAAAACCCCCAACCTCCCAACATCCAGGAACTTCAAAACTTTCGAAATCCCTATACACCGAGATCCCAAACATTTCAAGTACCCCGTCCTTGACACTCCGAGTCCATCAAACATCTTCGAACACCCTTCACCAAATTTCCCCAGAAACTATCATAAAACAACCCTCTCGCAAGCCAGTCTCAACAGCAAATGAACTTCGTTCGCGACCAGATAACTTATCAAAAAAGTAACCAAATCGTCCTCGAATCGTCGAATATCCATAAATCAATAAAACGATATAGTTTGCCGAGCGGGAGCAACAGGAAACAGGTAGTCAGAGTCGAAAGGTCGTTGAAACCGGCAGAGGAGTAAATCGATTCTTTATTCTCGGCAGAACCGGAGACGATTTCATCGTCGTTTACGCGCTACGCTTCCTTTATGCCGTTCCCGGTTCTTATCGTTGCGCGTTGTTCAACGTCGCGGCAGGAGGGCTCCGCAAGGGCTAAGGGCAGAACGTGTCGCGCTCCGGCGATCCGTGTATCCCTTTTATGCGGAACCGGGCAAAGTTGTCCGGCGTCTTTGTCCGCCTACGTCAGCTGTCTGCTGTCCGTTTGTTCCCGGATAAATAAAAAGGAGTCTACTTCGCGAAACGTTGAAGCGGCGCGCGCGATGGAAGACGATCGTTTGTCTCGGCGACAATGGCGCAGGACCCGTTTCCGGGAAAGGTGAAAAACGACACGGCGATGTCTGTTCGCAACGAAGACGACTACTCCTTGTACGTGTGCGCGTGTCTTCGTACACGTTCGAATGTGCGTCGGTTTTGTACGGGGTTGATTGGTCGTTATGAGCTGTTTTGTGCGAAGCAAATTGAGGGATGTTTTTTCAAATGCGGAAAGACTTTGTAATTATACACGGTGTATCTTTTGCTTGTTGCCTCGTAGAACATTCAGGTCAGGGCAATCAGGAAATGGACCCAGAACATTCACCATATATCATAAATCACGTCCCGGTCAATTTTTATTAGCACCCATAACCATCGGGTCGGTATGATTTTTAAAACTCCCATTTCTCCGCCCTCACTTTTTGATTTTTCCTACATTTCCTCTTCAGCTTCTACCAAAAAGTCACGACTTCCTGACCCTATCAAATCACAAATTTCCGTTCCATTACGACAACACAAATTCATTTTCCTTTCCATGTATTTACTTTTTATGTATGACACTAAAGTGACCGATTTTATAAGATATATTATATAAAAAAAGTATTAGAATCTTAGAGCATGAAGTATAGAAATTTTTTAAATTGTATTCTAATACTTTTGTCTACAGCGAATGTTTCAAGGAAATAATGGATCTAGACAAAAATACCCAGATCCATTTAAAAAATCAAGTTACTATCCAATCTTAAAAAAACTGTCCTCTCTATCTCTTCAGCCATATAATTTTTGTTTCCAAGCACCATAATTCCTTCCTAAAGGATGTCTAAGTACTTTACGCCTATAAAAATTATAAAAATAATAGATATATAGCAAAATATTTTTGCGTGCATACATGATTCTTTAAGATGAGACCCAGTTATCCTAAATCAATCTATTTAAGCAGACCTCCATGTTCTAAATCTATTAATCTGGAAAGAAATGTTTTCGTTCTTCAAACAGAACTATTACTTTATCACGACGATCCTCTACTAACAAATACCACAATTAGTTAAACGAATAACTGTTCATAAATAGGTATTCTGAACGAAATAACAGTTCAGAACGAGTAAATCATGGTTCGAACAGTGCATAAAATTTAACGAGCTCGCCATTAATACACACCGACAAACCTCCTTAAATCCTCAACTTCGAATCGCGTGCGACGTGCGTTCATACGTCGAAACAAATGCGTTAACATACGGTTTGAAGGGCATTCGAGATATTACTGCTAAATGCACGGTGTCTAGACGCATCGCAATTGACAGCCGGCTGTAACAACCGATGAATAATTTATGACCACCATACGTTACAAGGGGCGTTACACCGTGTACGGCTACGCGTACGTAAAAATGAAAAATTTACGAACGCGACTTCGAGTCATTAGTGTCGAAACGTACATCGAAAAAGATATCAGAATAATTCGAGGATACGTTAACCTCGACAAAGTACCTAATTATCGGAACGTCGCGACCTTCGAGAAGAATAATAATCGCGATTGCAAATTATCGTGCGTGATACGAGACGCAACGACGATTTATGAACACGCATAAATGTTCCCTGTCGAACGACCGTGAGAATAATGCGATTATCCGCGCGAATATCGTATGGAATTGCTGGTATTTTTTTTATTACGAAACATGTTTGCGACGAGTGGTTATATAAAAGCGTACCGTGTGTCGACCTGTTGTCATCGTCAAGTGGTTTGAAGTGCAATGCAGTTGAAAGTACAATTATGTTATACTTTAGATAATGTTACTTTTGACAGACGTTAGGTGAAACGTGTACCATTTTTGAATTTGATGATAAATTTTGTTATATGGTTATAAATGAATGTCATATTGGTTGGAAAAAGAAAGAACTTTATTAGTGGACATATAAAGGAATATCCAAACAGTTGTCGAAGGATATAATTAAAGAATATCATTTGATATTATTTAATATCACTTAATATCATTTAATATCATTTAATATCATTTAATATCATTTAATATCATTTAATATCATTTAACATCTTTTAACATCATTTAATATCATTCAATACCATGTAATATAATTTAATATGATGTAACGCCATTTAAAGTTATTTAACTTCATTTAATATCAATGTGTGAAATAAATATTTTTTTATGTACCTTGAAACTTAAAACGTTGAAATTCAGAAACATTTAATTTGTCAGATCATTCAAATTTAGAGATATATGGAAGAAATTTGAAATTACGGAGATTTGATCATTTGGATATTAAAAAATATATAAACCTGAAATCTTCACACTTAGAAATTTGAAAATAGTAGATTACCGAGTTACGAGTTTGGAAATGCTAGCCTACAGTCGTACAGATAACAAAATTACTTAATAAATAATCCTATCTGACTAATCTATCAGGGCTAAAAATAATTTATGGAAAAAGCCTGCCTGGTTAACGCAAAACTACTAAGGTAAAAACGAGCGTAAAACATAGTATTTAAACGCAGTTATCAGTAGATCCTAATAATTTATTTCGCATTCCGTTCATTGAATTAAAATATCAGTGCATTCGACGCTTCCTCGCAGAGCTAAAACGTCGAGAAACTTTCAGCGATCTTCGCGATACCTATTCACGAACTTCCAACCCCTTCAGAGTGCTTCAACTTCGAAAGAATTAGATTACAAACAGACCGTCTTGGAAGCATCCCTGGCCGTTTAAAAAAACCGCGGGCACCCTCGCGAAACTCTCAACCCTGACTCGTGAAAGGAAGACAGTTTTCACTTTTCTTCGTCGTTTCTCGCCCCCCGTCTGAACTTTCGTGCCGCGGAAACGCACAATGCCAGCAGACTCAAGTTCATCCGCGTAGTTAGCCTGAAAAGGTAGGACGAGACGTGTCGGACGATCGTTAAGAAATCGTCTGGGTTCCCTTCGGCGACCGCGGGTGCTCAAACCCCGTCCGAATCTTTCACCCTCGCCGGGGTGTTTTCGTTCGCCCCTCTCGAGGGGCGTCTGTCATTGTGAACGGCGGATAATTACGGCTCATTAACAAATAGCTTTCTTTGATGTGGAAAGCAACCACGTGCTCGTTACACGGGGAGGGTTCACCGGCTTCGGAGGGGGTGAGTGAGAGCCATTCGGCGGAGGGGCGAACAGGAAGTCGGGGATATAAACGAGGAGGGAAAAAAAGGACGTCGTCGCGGTGCTTGCGGACGAACTAGAGAAAGAGAGAACACGACGGGATTGGAGAAAGACAAAGGATGAGGGAAAGGTAGAGTGTCGACGTTGCGGTCTAAAAAAGAACTCGATCGATATTTCGTGCACCGTGGCAGAATGCAGGCGCAACCCTCCGCGAACGAACGAACCGGCAGGCTCGCGACAAAGCTTTTTGTTTTTTTTTTTTCTCTCTATTATTTTTTTAAGAGAGAACGCGCGAGAAAAGAACGCATCCGACAACCGAACACGCGGTGCACACCCAGACAACCCTGAAGAGACGCAGACTTGCTCTGTCATTAAGATTCCAAAGTAGATGGATACGTGGATTTGCGTAATTGTGATGTTTCTTTTTATGGTTGAAGACGATGATGGGGTTATTTTGGGTTCACTTAGAATGTAGACTTCTGTAATTAAGATTTCAAAGTAGATGGGTACGTGGATTTAAGTAATTCTGATGATTTTTATGATTAAAGACGATGATCTTTTGGTTTCTCTTAGAATGTAGATTTCGTCTGTCATTTAGAATCTAATGTAAGTAGATGGATATGTGGATTTGCGTAATTTTTATGTTTTTTTTTATGGTTAAAGACGACGAAGGGGTTGTTTTGGTTTCTCCTAGAATGTAGATTTCGTCTGTCATTAAGATTCTAAAATAAGTAGATGGACAGGTGGATCTGTGTAATTTTAGTGTTTTTTATGGTTACTGGTCACAATAGGATGATTCTGGGTTCACTTAATATGAATGAGTTATTTTAGTCATTCTAGCTGACGGAGGAAATAAAGTCTTTATTTTGTTTCCATTAGAAATTTGAGAAATCAGAATGTAAACATAATTAAATATTCGAATACATATGTAGATATACAAGCTGTAGGCACATGAGATTTACGTAGTATTTGCAGATGAACTATATCTGTAGAAAGTCCGTAATATTTTCCTCCGAAAAAGGATCCAGAAGAAAAAACACCAGAATATAGTTTGAATGGCCCCTTTTTACCATCAAGATTATTTCGTGATCATTGATTTAAGTACGAACTTATAAACAAGTCAAAATTGTCATCTTTAAACCTGATATGTTAATCATGAACCTTCTGTTCGATAAATGTCAGCTCCTTAAATTGCGGCTATATAACTGCCGTCTGATAACTGCCTGTCTCATTAATTGTCGTCTGATAACTGCCAGTATCATTAATTATCGCTTGATATCAAGCCCGATGTTTTAACTGTGACTATACAACTGTAAGTTCTTTCAGTTGGAGCTACTGTCAATTTGTTTAACCGTGATAATATAACTGCTAGTCCCATTAATTACCGAGTAATTACCGAGTAACTGCGAGTAATAAACATGATTTTCAAAAAAGTTGTCCAAACTTATGCTATTATTGAGGCTAAACAGATGAAGTTCATGCAAATTTATGAGAAGCTGTATTGGAAATATGCATGTAAGCATCCATGAATTTATGGACCGAATTTGTGTAACAGTTCATCGTACAGAATCATTTACGTATTATAATTGTCCACGATATATTATTATTCTACGTGATCAATAAAAGCATCCTTATAAACGCGTTATAAACTAGATGAATAAATTTCGCTTTCCCTATTAACAGAATGTTCAACCCGCAAATCGGCGAGAGGGAAGAAAATAGGATGCAAAACGATTAGAATAGAGGATGTCAGGGTCGCGTTATCCGATAGATGGGAATCGCTTTGCGTTATATAATAACGCGAACGTCATGTTGGTTTTGGCCGCAGGTGATCACCGGGCGATAATAGTATTAATACATCATTGCCGCGAATACTATGCCTGGCTGCTCTCTGATTGCTCGCCAGCGTCGGCTGCAATATGCGTTTTATCAACGGCGTGCCGGCCCGATAAATAAACGGCCGGGAAAAGGATGAGCGGGCAACGATCGGAAGATTAAGATATTACCGTTTATGACAACGCGATCGATAGGTCGGCGAAATAACGCGACGCGGTTTTATCGCCGCCTCGATCTCAACGCGATCCGTTGTAAATCGCTTTTAATCGGCCGTCCGTGCACGACCGGCAAAACCCCTTTTATATAACACGGTCGATACAACGTCAGTCACGTGTAGTTATTGTGTGTGCAAACGGCCTATTCAATCGAACGGATTTGTACATTATATCAGCGACTTTAATTAACACGTCGGATTACCGACAATAATTGGACGGCCAGCGCACTCATGAAGTCGCGAAAATATCGAAATGACGCTGGAATATCGCCGTCGCGTAATTGGCTTATAAAGCTACTATTATCGCGGAGTTACGACGTGATCGGTGTGCATCGAGTTAAAACAAATCTTCAAAATCTGAAGGAAGATTACCAGCTTAACCCTTTGCACTGGAAGGTATTTTTACTGCTAGCAGATAATTACTCTAAACCTGTATCAAGATTAAAAATTTGATTAATCCTTTCGAAGTTATCATGTCTATTATTAATTGCCACCGTTAGATGTTTCACTATGTTTCTACATCGTACGTGCAATACGTGATTTAGTTAAAAAATACCTATTCCAAATTGCTGTACGAAACAAAACGGTGAGTGTAACTCACCTTTCCGATGCAAAGGGTTAATCTGTTAATGTATTTTGCTATATCATTTATAATAGTTTGCTGTACCATTGTAGTTCTTATCGTAATCATAACTTTAAGAGTATTTAAACTTCCTCTTCTCTTGAAACAGCCAATAATGGCGATTAATAATAAAGAGAATAACTTGGAAAGAATTCGTGAAATTCTACAAATAAAAAGTTTTAAAACTGCTACCTGCTACCAGTAAAAATAATTTCGAGCGCAAAGGGTTAATACATCCAAACGGTTTATACGCAAAAAGTATTTGCGACAAAATATTAAAATTATGTTTCCTACATTTTATATATACATTCTTTATTTTTCATCGACTGTCCAAACATAAATGCAATGTGAAACTCTAATAGCCTGCCTATAATATATTACATAGTAAAATGGAATAATTGACCAGAAATTATCTGTCTATTTTCAATTAACAATATATAATTCATGTTTTTTAAACGGTATGTATAACTCATGTTATCCTGCACACAATCATAAATACAGAAGTGTCCGAATTTTAATATAACCGCTAGGATATTCAACTTGTCAAAGTAAACTGGAACCATCGAAATCCTTTTGTCCACAAAATACAACGTGACATAACTCGATTCTTTTCGATACAGAGCATTTTGGTGGTCCGTTCGATCACGGACATAACACGATAATAGATCTAATCCACTTGTATCCCGATCAGAACCAGTTTAAATATCAATACCACGAACAATCGCACGCTTCGATCACATTTTACAACTATAAACGGCAGCTAAACACGCCATCGAAGGTACACGAGGCTACAGTTGATCACAAGCGAAACCGTAAATCAAGTATAACGATCGGTTATTTCTCAGAATCGACTGGTAACCGTGTACGTGTCTCGATAATTACCTGGTCGACGGAAATTTCTTCGATTCCAACGTGATTTTACGAGACTCACGGCGTGTTATTGTCAGAATATACCGCGGTTATCGCGGTCTTAGGTATAGTATCGTTTGATACCGAGGAAACGAAGTAGAGCAGCAAAACTTGTCGCCGGGGTCCGGTATCTCCTGGCGAGAATCAAGATTCCTTGGCTACCTTCTATTTGCCGTCTCTTTCCTCGATTCCCCGCTATTCTTCTCCTTGGAAATACTTGGACGGAAACCAGATAGCTACCAGATATGACATGAACAGAGATTTTTGATGCCGACACGGACAAACATGTGGGTAACGTTCTAAAACATTTCGAGGGAACTTCTGCTATGTGATATCAACAGCTGATAAACATTGTACCATCTCGAATCTGATATCGAGGAAGTATATTTTATTTGAGACGATGGTGGAATCATTTGTAACCAAGACGAACTTTATACCTGTATTTCTACTTTTGCACTCATATTTGCCATGTGACTTAATACAACAATCTTAAATAAATAACTTTGAACTGCACTTATGGTATTATACATGTAATGTTTGAATACAGTGAAATAGATGATGTTGGTGAATAATAATACAAAAATAATAATTTCAATGAAATTCATCAAACTTTTCAACCAGAAAGTTTTACATATTTCAATTGTCAACAGTAAGGATGTTTTCAAGAGCAAAGAATTAATATTTTGACAGTGGAACTACTAACTGGTCAAAATGAGTAGCTTCATTTGTCATTACAGTCACTCATTTCAGTCATCTCTATATCACAAAATTTGTTTCATACTACGAAATTTTTACCGCGAACGATGACGAAATAATTTGAAACCAAGATGAACTTTATACCTGAATTTCTACTGTTCACATTCTAACAGTGCAACTATCAACTGGTCAAAATGATCGGCACAGTTTTTCATTACAGTCATTCGTTTTAAACATTTTTATATTACAAAATATGTTTCGTACTATACAATTTTTGCAATACCTTCATTGAAATGTCTATCATATTTCGTTACAACAAATGTTAAGTTTTCTACACGTTAAGTTTCCGAAAAAAATAATTCTTCAACAAATGTCATGTTACAAAAATTTCGTTCTCAATGAAATTGTATCATAATTCAAGAACTGTACTGTACCATAATAAAAGAAGGTTGCATGATTAAAATTGCATTTTAGAAATAAATGTACCTTGCGTTAAATTATACTGTATCTCGCTACCTTAGAAATACGAAGCATAAATTTTATTTTCATTTAAATCGATTCGTCGCGATCGTCTCAGCACCACGCTCGTCGGTCGACGAAGAATAATTTCCATTTAAACAGCAGCCATTTCACGGTTCCAGCACTCGAAGAAACTAATTTACGCCACATGAAGCGGCCGCGCGAGAGCAACTGAGATCTCCGCCGCGGAGTCGCTAATTAATTATCGACGATGAGTTAATTTCGTTAAAGAGGGTCCTTCGACGGAGTATCGTTAATCGCGAACGACGTGTAGAGACACCCGCGAATATCCTTGCGTCCGGGGAACGAAAAAAACAAACAAACTATTCCTTCATCGAATCCACAGCGAACGAGCGTTCCATGAAATTCGAACTCGAAAAAATTCGATGGGAACTGACATCCGAAGAGCTCATTCGCATCTCAAACGATGTCGAGTTTCAGACATTCATAGTTTCGTGGGAATTTTTGTTTCCCAACAGATTCGTCGTCGTTCGTCCGATGTTTCACGTCGTGTTTACACTTTACAAAGCTCGCGTTCGTTAATATTTCGCGGATGAATTATGAATAACGACAGATATTTGTCTTTAGAAATGTTTTTATGGAGATTTAAAACGGCAACAATACAGGAATAAAAAATTCAGAGATCTGCATCTCTGAACGCGTGTACATTCGACAACTGTGAAGTTTGGAAAGTCAGAAATTCACGAAGGAAGGGATATTAAAGCTCTAAGAGTCGAGCTTACGGGAGATTAAAAAATCAGTAGAGGAAGTCTGGTTGATGTCAGACGGAAGCTGAAAGTGAATCGCGTCTGGAAAAATCGGAGAATCTTTATGGGATCGATGAACTCGGCTTCTTGTTTCAACGAAAATACTTCGGGGAAACGGCACTTTCAAAGATCTTTATTTTTAAAACTTTTAAGAACGGTGCTTCTTGAAGTTTCAACTTATCACAAACTTTCACTTTGGGCAGACGCATGCTTTGATATGCTTTATGTCATGGCGCTTTATACGAGTTGCGCTTCCAATTACTGTGCGAGTGAAACCGATAAAGTTATTTTAGAACAAGATGCGCTGAGGAGTGTATAATAGCGATATAGTGTTTATTAAATACTGATTATTCTCGTAACTAAATTTGGTAATTCGGAAATTTGATGAATGGAAAATCGAAAACTTGTGAGAGGAAAAGGGGATATATTTTGTAATCCTGGGATTTAAAAGTTTAGAAGATGGCAAATTTGGTAATATAGAAAATCGGTAAATAGGAAAGTAAACAATTCAGAAATATCGAAGTAACAAACTTTCAAACTTAAAAATTTACAAACTTGAAAATTGGACGAACGTAAAAATTTTGAAATTTGAAGATTTGCCGAATTGAAAAAATTAAAAACTTGCCAAATTCGGAAATAAAGAAATATCTGTTATTTGGAGATTTAGGTAACGAGGCAATTTATAAAGATGGGATATCTTAAATTTGTAAATTTGTAAAATTGTAAAATTGTAAAATTGTGAAATTGTAAAATTGTAAAATTGTAAAATTGTAAAATTGCAAAATTGCAAAATTGCAAAATTGTAAAATTGTAAAATTAAAAAATTGTAAAATTAAAAAATTGTAAAATTAGAAAACTAGGACATTAAAAAATTCACGAACTTACTAACGCAAGAACTTGAACTTTTCAGACCACAGAATCATAATTGATCTCTACAAACTACCACAAAAAATCTGCACCAACTTGTAACATTTCTTACCGTATCCCAATCGTCCCCAAAAAATGTAAAAATAACTAAAACCCTATTACATCGGCAAACATTGTTACGCACCTTATCCGGCAGCGTACTATGCAAATTTCATTGAAAAAATGGTAAATACAAAATTACAGGAAGCAAAATTACCCAATTTCAAACAGCGAGGTAGAGTTAAGGTACACGTAGCAGAAATTTTTCAATTTGTTCGCGCTATTTCGCGGGTACAGTATGTGCATACCAGGGATTTATTTAAATTTTATACGAAGCTGGATTGCTGTTTAATTCTCCATGTCGGCAAGGCGCAAAAATGTTGCGGAAATATTGTTGCAGGCAAAGAGCACACGGTAGCATCGGTCGAACGAGCGAAAATTTTGAAAAGCGAACGAAACGCGAAATAGGCGCACTTTCGATCGGCCAGCCATATTTCGATCGAGTTAATTTGCTCAATCGGCTTTAACATTCGTTCTCCCCGACTGGAACATAATATAGGTAATTGGCCTTCAATTTCGACCGTTTAATTCCATTCGTTCCGTTGAAAAAGGTGATCGAATCGAATCGAACCGTAAAACGTTCTATCGAACAATTGAACACGCAGTCTGCCAATTAAAAGAAATTGATAAAAAGAACAATGAAATTGCCGGTAAATACAAACACACATTTAACGTCCGCGTCGCTAATTGAATTACGTACAAACATATGTCTATACTAAATATTAATATATCGATGAGCTATTAACTCGAAATGTTTTTTATCGAGATTGTCGTTCACAAAATGCATTTATTATTTCATTATACTTCCACCAATTTCGAGTAATTCTTTGTCCTTTCTACGTTACTATTTTTATGATTGCTGTGTAACTAAATTACTTATATGCAATAATGTTACTAACAATAAAAGTAGTAACTATTTACATATGCAAATAATAAAACTTGAAAAGAATCAATTTTTCACCTATAGCTTTTGATGAAATACCATAAACTAGAATAGTATTGCTGTTTGAACAAACATTAATGTTATTTGCAGAGAAAATTGATAAAGATGTAATAATTTGTTAGAATTATATCTAGTGTATTAATGAAATTGTAATTATATTTATACAATTTTATTATACTTGTTAAACTACATTTTTTAAAGTTATGTGCCTAATACAGATACACAATAAATTAAGCAAATAAAGGATTAAAATGTGCAAATGCATAAAGAAGAAAAAATTGTTAATTAGCCATGAGGATGTCAAAAATTAGAATAAATTCTAAGGCAGAAAATTAATAACTAGAAAATGGCAATAAATCAGCTCATAAATAATGGTAAATAACAATAAAGTGTAATAAATTCAGTTTCACATTTTTAATATTTACACTTTGATTTAACACTCGCAATCAAGTTAATTATATATTAAATAACTCGATTAACACTGATCAGAAGTACCAATGAAACAACAGAAATTTTTAGCGAAAAGTATTGGATCTTAAAAAATTAAAAAGCGTTTACATTTTACAAAATTTTTGACGTCCCATTAATACCGGGAAAACAAGATGCTTTTGGGACAATGACTTATCGACCCATTGAAAACAATACTGTACAGAACAATGGTACTTTCTATGTAGTATACATGAATTCAATTTTCCAATTTTCACTGTTTTTCACGCACAGATTCGCCAGATACAGTATCATAACATGTGATGAATGACGGCGATGAAAATTAATATTTCATAAAAAGTCCAATTATACATTCTGCGCACAAAAATTCTTTTATCACAAAACACTTCGTTGCTATCAATTTTACAGCAAGCTAGCAATAATACAATACTGCGATAATAAATATAAGAACGACGTTAAATAATCATAAAGAATGCAATGATAAAATTAAATAAATCAAACATTTACCACCTAGATACACATCAGTTGTATTGCAGATTTATTAATGAAGATTATTAATAAATAGCACTAACATTAGATGTGTTCGAATTAATACAGTAGTATGGATCAAGTTAAAACAAAATTGTATAATAAACAATGGTTGTGATCTAACTCCAAATCACTCAAGAAACGGCAACGATCATAAAAACACTTTGAACTCTGACAAAATGCAACTTGAGAATTTTCAACAAAAGAAAACTTCCAACAAAGGTATAAATCCTGTTTCCATTGTTAACAAAAATGGAATTAGCCCCGCGGGCCAAGATGGCGTTCAATCTTGTCCATCGAAACTGATTATCGATTAAAGAGGCAGCGAGACTCGGTCATAAAGTTTCCCCTGGCTGGTCCCGACGTCTCTGAAAACCAGATTTCAAGCGCATTCTGGATTATCGATCGGCTATTCTGAAGAGTTTTTAAGCCGTTTCTAACAAGGCTGCTTCGAGCATAACAAAAAAAAAAAGGAAGAAGACGAAAGAAGGAAGAAAAAGAGGAGAACAGAGAACGCGAGGAGGAAGAAGAACGACGGAGAAGTTCCGAGGCGATGGGTTGGGGTCTTCCAGTGAGTTACTAAAAAATCCCTGGCAAGGTAGCTCGTAAAACAAAAACGGAAGAAAGAGTTTATCGACAAAGAATTCACCCGACCAACACAAGTTGCTTTCATCGAGTGCATCGCAGCAACGCTTCCAGTTCGAAAGAAGAACAATATCGTCAAGTGCTTCCCTTGAAATAATATCTTGCTCCGCGAAACGTTTTCGATTAAAAAGCGAAAAGAAATCAATAACATCGGTGAGTTTTTTTTTGCTGTACAACAACGATTCGAATATACGTATGTCGTAGCTGTAAATTAATCTTGTGTGCAGTATTCTCTTAGCTAAGTAGATACGCGGTAAAATGCAAGTATTATGATCAATAATTTCCTGCATTTGAGGTATTTATAGTAGTATACGTTTGCAATTTCAGTTTCAGTAATTCTGTAAACTAATGTCAATTAAAATTTAATTAAATTGTTAGATCTTTATTTAATTTCACATCTTTAATCCTCTACTTTTTTAGATTTCTATACGATTAAATAGTTATAATGCTAGATATCTATGTATTCAGATATCTGTATTCATAAATATTTACATCCCCGAATATCTACATTTTCAGATACCGACATCTGTCAATACCCACACCCATGAATACTTAGACTGCCAGGTTTCTATATATTCCGATACTTATATCTCCGAATATCTATATCCCTAGATACTCATATCCCTAAACACCTATATCCCTAGATATTTACATCCCCGAATACCTACATTTTCAGATACCGATATCTCTCAATACCCACATCCATAAATACTTTTCCAGATACCTATACCATTAGATACCACGAGTTGGTCAAAGATTCGGATAACACGAAGATGTGTCATTTCACATATCAATCCGTCGCGGTTGCATTACATTAAGTATGATCTCGAGACTCATCCAGTGGCAAACATCCTAATTATCAAACGTGAAATTTGTAATTCGACATGTGAGGACCTAATACACTTCAATGAGGATGTTCCACGAGAATTTTCAGTAACATTCGCAAGCGACCGATCTCAAGATATAACTATATAAAGAAACGAGATACAAAACGTCGATTTGGTTGGTCGAAGATTCAGATAATACGAAGATGTTACAGTTAACATATCAATCAGTCGCTGTTGCATTACATTAAGTATGATCTCGAGACTCATCCAGTGGCAAACATCCTAATCATCAAACGTGAAATTTGTAATTCGACAAGTGAGGACCTAATACACTTCAATGAGGATGTTCCACGAGAATTTTCAGTAACATTCGCAAGCGACCGATCTCAAGATATAACTATATAAAGAAACGAGATACAAAACGTCGATTTGGTTGGTCGAAGATTCAGATAATACGAAGATGTTACAGTTAACATATCAATCAGTCGCGGTTGCATTACATTAAGTATGATCTCGAGACTCATCCAGTGGCAAACATCCTAATCATCAAACGTGAAATTTGTAATTCGACAAGTGAGGACCTAATACATTTCAATGAGGATGTTCCACGAGAATTTTCAGTAGTATTCGCAAGCGACAGATCTCAAGATATACCTATATAAAGAAACGAGGTACGAAACGTCGATTTGGTTGGCCGAAGATTTGGAAAATACGAACGCGAAGGAATCCGTTCCCATAAGGAAAGTTGGTCCAGCTGGTGTATCGACGATACGAAGACCGTTCGATTACGGTGTACCGAGCCGTAACCACCAGGAGACGAAGTTTGGCTTCGACGATCGTTGATTGCGTGGCCGACTGTTGATTACTCTCGTCGCGCTCTCCCCGCGCAATCGATTGCAAAACTTTAATTAAAGCCTGCACCGTGACCGAAACGACGAAAGCCCGACGATAATGCGGCTCCTTCCTTATGTACACACATAGATATACGCGCGAGATTTCATAACATACGGGACACGCTTCATTGATACACAAGAAATACGAGAACAATGCAATAATCGATGAAACATGTCGGATACACGTGGATATTCAAGGTCATTGATTCCTTATATACCAACGTACATAATTTTCTTAAATTAATAAAAGTATATAATTAAAAGTGCGACAATAAGAACACGTAGATACATGTTTCAAAGTGATAGAATTAAATTGAACAAATATTTCTCACCCAGAAATCTTAAATATATTTTTGACCAAAACGAAAAATCATTGAAATTGTAAATTATTTCTAAAAACACGTTGTTACATATTACAGGTGTGACATCTATATATAAGTATATAAACACGTGTGCACATTCGAATGCAATATCGTGTCAACACTTCAAAGCAATCGGTGAAAAACTTGGAGATTTCAGATTTTGAACAAACATTAACATTTTTGTATAGAATTAAATTGAACATATGTTTCATCCCAAATTTTTGAATGTTATATGTATATGTATTTATGATCAAAATTGAAAATTGTTCCAAAAAGCATGTTTTTACCTGTCACAGGTGTGACATCTAAATATAATAGATAAATAAAAACATGCGCGGATTCGAATTCGTTGTGTGAAAATTTTAAGAAATTAAACAAATTTTAGAAATTTCATATTTCGAACAAAGGAACATTCATATTTTTATTTATAAAGATTATAGAATATTTTGCATCGCCAGCATCCCGCAACACGATTACTCGAATAAGATCTAACTTCGTTTTCTGTCCAGTAAGCATAATATCTGCAGCAGCCATAACTCGCCGATTTCCGATGAATTCGTTTGAAAACGCGAGCGCTCGCGGAATCTCTTCAATTTACCGTATCGATCGTGAAACGCGCGTAATCGAAGCCTAACCCGAATACAACGAAATCAGAGACGATTAAAACCGTCCGGATCGATTGTGGCACGAATTTTCTCGGTTTCCGAGTCGCGGAAAAATGGCGCGAGAATTCAGTTACCGTCAGCAATCACGTTCAAGTATTCCGCCTTTGTTTCGCGCACAACGTAGTACGCGCACCGTAAACGCGGACGTATTAATTATAATTTTCACCGTGGAATGTGGAACGAAGGTTCTTTATCGCCGCTGAAATTCGGAGTAATTTCATTTGAATGTAAATTATATCAACCGTAACGTGTCTGAATACACATTGTTAACAACTTCCCGCCATTTCCATTCAACGTACAATTCAATGAACCTACTCTCCCTTTACGATGAATGCTTCCTCGTTTTTCCTATTTTTCTCCGTTCTTTTTTCTTTTTTTTTTTTTAATTAACTTCTCGTCGAGGCACGGCCACAAAGCTACGTGACCTATAGGTTATGAAATTCTGACGATTTTTCGAGGTTATGTAGGTCGCCATTTCGTATGGTGGCTCGCGCGTGTCTAAAATGGCGGCGTGAATGTAGCTCACGTAATTACGGCGGCTTTTCACGCGAAATGTAAAACGAGCTGTTTATTGTAGCAGAAGCTCGGAATGATTTCAAATTGAATGCAAATTGAGCCACTCAGAAGCTAACTAACGTTTCAACGAAATTTCCATTTTCAAATTACCGTGTACATAAAAGGCGTTACCGTTTTACAATCAACGTCTCCCGTTTCTATCCCCTCCCCCTTCCTCGCGCTTTTTTTTTTAAACAGCTCGCTAACGAAGTTAATCTGTTCGCTTCGCGAGCAACTGGATAAGTTTGAATTGGTCGGCGTGTAATTGTATTTTCGCTGAACCGAGAACGTCGGCTGGAAATTGTTCGTTACGAGGAGTAAATCGATATCGCTTTTATTACGAACGCATCGGTTCGGTTTAATAATATCTTATATGAATGCTTCGCGCGAACGTTGGATTCGAATTATTGAAAGAAATCCAATTTTTCGAGTAATTTTCGAAGAATTACTATCGGATTTTATTAAACAATGCGTAATTTATTATGTACCAGCACGCGAAACGAGTTCGCTCCATTTTGTATTACGTGCATTTTCAAGAGGTTGGAGCTTGAAGTTTTCAAAAGGTGTTTTAGATTGCTTTATGTTCGAAGTATACTACGAAAACGAGGCATTTATAAATGTAGACATCATAATGTATACATGAAGACATACACGTAGACATTCTACATTACGTTACCTGCGTTAACATTTTTGTAACTCAACTACAAGAATGTTATAATTAAATGAGAATATTTGTTGTAATAAGAAATTCGTGTAATTTTTACATTGCCAATTTTTCCAATTTAGATGTTTTGTACATTTCCAAATTGCTGAATATATAACTTTTTCAGGTACTAAATTTCTGTCAAAGCTTGTAGTATCCATACTTCTGAATTTATAAATTCATAATTTTTTAAAAGTTATCTCCAAATTCTCTGCTGCAAAAACCCTATATTAAAAAATTGACAAGTTAGAAAATTTTCAAGTCACCAGATTTTCAAATTTCCAAATGATCAATTGTCAAATATTACTATTCCCAAATTTCCGAAATTGTTCCACATTTCTAGATTCTATAACTCAAAAATTCCTAAATTTCCAAATCTCCATTCTTCCAAATTTCCATCTTCCAAAATGAAAAATTGTCGAATATTCAAATTCCCAAATTTCTAAAATTATTCCACACACCCAAATTCTCAATCATCCAAACTCCGAAGTCACCAAAGTTTTAGTTTCTCTGGTCACCCAATTCCCGCATTTGAAAATTTCCAACTTCCTAAATAAAAAATCGTTCAATATCCAAATTCAGTCAAATTTCTAAAATTATCCCGCATTTCAAAATTCTCAAACACTTAAATACTTAAAGTCGAAAATTCCCAAATTTCCAACTTCCCCGATGAAAAATCGTTCAATATCCAAATTCAGTCACATTCCTAAATACCCAAACTCAAAAATTCTCAAATCTGCAACTCCTCAAGCCATTCAATTTCCACATTTCCAACTTTTCAAGTTTCTACATGAAGAACTGTCCAATATCCAAATTTCCAAAATTATTCTACACTTCCAAATTTTCAAACCCTTGAATTAAAAAATTCCCCAATTTCCAACTCCTTAACTCCCGAATATGAAAATACCAAAAATTCACGCATCGACGAAGCTAGCAAACTCGCCTTTCAGAAACTCCCACAATTCCGACATCCGACATCCAAAATTCCGTCGAATTAACAAACCTCGCTTATCAAACACATGGAAAAATTTGTCGAACGTATTAAAAAATCGGCATCGACGAGACGGTAATAAGCGAAAATTTCATTAACGGCACGACGAAATTCGTTTCCCGATGAAAATCCGCGTCGGCGAAAGAACAGTGAAAGTTTTCGTTCATCGACGCGAAAGTTGGCGTAACCGCTTAGTTTCTACCGGGGGATTTGTCTTCATTATTACTAATCACCTATTAAAGTTTACGTCCGGCGGGCCAGTTAATAGTAAAGAGGACGAGAACGAGAGAGAGATAGGTAAGAAACCGATGAAACTTTCAGACGGAAAGTTTTCGGCGAAACTCGCTATCTTCCGGCCGTCTAAACCAACAGAGAGCTAGAGAAAGAAAGGGAGCCAACAGTGTGCATTCCACTTTACTTCGCGTGCAAATGGAATTTGCGGGCTAAAACGAAAATCTCGATGATTAATTCGCGGGATACCGCGTTGCCGTGCACTTTTACCCTCGTCCCCTCTTTCTTTTTTCATCGTTATTTTATTACATCTTCTCGTCGTGTTGCGAATCGTATTTTAATGCGACCCGCAATTTATTACACGCCCTCGTCCATTGTCCGTTTTCCTTCGTCTCGCAATTGCGTGGATACACGGCGGCCCGTTTGAACGTAATAATTTTCAGCGAGCTTTCAGTAACCCGACCCTCCTGTTCTGTATTACGGGCATCGTTTAAAGCGGAGAGAATAACACGGGCTTTCTTCAAAATCCGGCTGAAATTAACTGCCACGGCTCGCGAACATGCAGGCATACTTTGTCCAACGGTAAACACTTCTTAATTGGGCCAATTCATTTCGATAACGAGGGTATCCCTGTATTTTTCGCGTGCTGCGCCGTTAAATCGTTTTACGTGATCGAAAATAGAGATGGACTATTCGAAACGGTAGAGTTGGAATTTATTTCTAAATTTCTCATTTTTTTTATTTGCGATGTTATATTATCAGTTTGAAGACTTGGATAGATAGAAAATTTGAAAATTTGTGGATCACAGGTGCGAGTACTTTTAAATTGCTTAAGAGATTCATGAAGTTTTAAAATATAGGTATTTGGAAACCTTAGGAGGTTTGAATTGGGTAATTTTATAAAATTATAAATTAGAGAATTTGAAAATTTAGAAATCTGGGAATTTGATGATTTGGGAACTTAATAATTTGAACATTCGGAAACATAAACATTTGTTAGATCGAAATTGTGGAAGTATAGACATTTGATAATTCAAAAAACTGACAATATAGACAATCGATAATTTGAAAATTTGTAAACATAGTCATTCGATCGTTTGAGATGTTGGAAATTTAAGAATGTAAAGTTCGTGAATATGGAACAGTCAAATTTGTAAATTCATAACGATAGGAACTGATAAATTTGCCAATTTACATATTTACACATTTACAAAGTCATAAATTTACGAATTTACAAATCTACAAATCTACAAATCTACAAATCTACAAATCTACAAATCTACAAATCTACAAATCTACAAATCTATAAATCTACAAATCTGCAAATTTCCAGGCTCCCTAATTCTCAAATTCTCAAAATCGCAAATACGGTGGTTTCAAATTAGAAAATTTCAAATAAAAACGAAACTATGTTTTACGATATAAATTCTTCTGGGACTATAGGTAGTTGAATGAAAGCAATCATGACAGCAATCGCGACTTTGCGCAGCTATATATTCATGAGAAATGAAGCGTATAAAGGTGCAAGTAAAATGTGCGGAACTATGAATGAAACCCATTAACACGTTCAGCGCCACGTGGGTCACTGGTGGCCCACAACGTTTATCGGGAGCATAGTTTCAGTTAAACGAGAAAAGTTACTTTTTCGTTTAACTTCGAAACAAACTGCTAGAAATGTGAACCAAACGCGTAATTTTTTATCCCATCTACTATTAGAAAAAAGTTCATTAACAAACTTGGAAAATTCATAGTATTGGAGAATTTTTATAACCTGCGATTTATCCTTACTAACATTCAAATTATGATTACTAGATCAATCGAAAAAGTATGCAAAAAATACTGCAGTAAAAGATTATACATTTAAAGTACAAATACGTGTCAAGTATTGTATTTATTTAAGTAATAAGTTGGAGCATGAACGGGGAATTGATAATATAACTAATAACATACGAATTAATAATTAATATATATAATAATAGTTAGTAATACTAAGTGACATAAATTAATAATATAATGATAATTATCAGAAATTAACAAAATAATGAGAGTTAATATGAATTAATTATATGGTGAAAATGAATGACAAAATAATATTATTACTTATGAAAATTTATTAATTATTTATCATAATTTATTCATTTATAATAAACAGTGCTTCGTTTCTTCATCGAACAAAATTATGCATTATTCAACTTTCGTATTAAAATAAATTGTTTTCTCAAAGAATCCTTGATTTAAAAAGTTTCAACATTCGAATCAAGTTTTACTTTTTCAATTCTTTTAAGTATTCATTCCCCTGCTACCATGTTTTTCCCAAGTTTTCAATGCAAACTCGATCAATATCAGTTTCCACGAACCCAAGAACTTTTCACTGTTTTTACTTTCATCCCCTGATCTTCAACTTTTCGCTCTATCGACCCATTCTGTTTTTCCTAAAATTCAATACAACATTACAATACAACAGTAATTATTCTGTATTATTCAGCGGGAGATTTGTTATTAAAAGTGACAGATTCTATGTACACAAATTACACGTTGTATAATTACGTATATAGAATTCATCTTTATTAAAATGAAATATTTTCAAAATTCATCTCAAAAATTTATATTTTCCGACATTTTCAAACTTGTCCCAATAAAATCCAATAAATTCCGACGAATTCGAAAACAAAAAAAATCTATTCATTGGTCATTTTAATTAAATGGTACACTCGTTAATTTAAGTAGGACATTTACAAATGTTCTGTTAATTTATAAACCGTCTGCCAGGATAATAAATTTGACAAATATAATTAACAAATTTTCACAGTAATAAATTATAATGTTATTTCAGTAAATCATCAACTCATCGGAACACGAAATTGACGTTCCAGTCGCGAGGATCGTTTTTCTCTCTCGAACAGAAATTGTTGTTCGACAAGGATTTTGATACCTAAAATACGACCGGTGGGTATCGAACAACGAAGGAAACTCGAAGAGAGGACTACGGAACATTAACCACGGTTCGAAACCGCAGAGCCGCGTGTTAAACGGATTTTTCTGAACGCGGAACGATAAAATCGACGATGGCTGCGAATGCGTTCAAGGTATTTTTCTCGGGCAAAAACAGGTAGCGGCGGTGTCAACTTCTTACGTAATTTAAGAGACGATAGCATGGCTGCCTTTAATCGCTTCTAGTAAGATTACGAGCTCGAACTTCAGGCTTGTAATCGAATAGGCGAGCACCTGCGGTTCGATTAACCTTGCGAAAAATGCGAATCACCTAGCATAGATACGCTCTTGCTAAAAATAACAAATACCTCAAGTTATAACATGGATAAAACGTGAGTTTGTACGATGTCGTTCGTGATCTCTCGTGTTGTCGATCGCGGATCTTTTTTTCCGTTTATATAACTATGAAACGAATTATGATTGAAGAAGGAGAATGTGAGCAAATTCTTAACGCTTCGAAATTTTCTTATATCAATCATACCTTTTTCCGATATTAATTATAGAGGATCCATTGATAATTAGGTGCATTTTACTGTTGGATGATTTGAAAAGAAGAAAGGAATTTTAATAATATTATTGTAACATCTGCATTACAAAATTTTCTATTAAACCCAGAACTCTTTGTACCCGACACATATTCGCCATTTGCAAGAATTTTAGATAAATAACTTCTAAATTTATAGTATTATGCACGTGAAGTTTGGACATAGTGAAACAGACGATAAAAAATAATGATGACAAAAAATTCATAAAACTCTTCAACCAGAAATTTTTACAATTGCTATTGCTACATAAAAATGCTTTAGAGTGCATAGGGTTAAAAGTTAAAGTTGTATTTATATATTATGATTATATAGGGAGAATAATTAAATACTCTCTTACAAAGAATCAAATCGTAATTCTTGATTCAGTGATTTTCTAATAAAAACATCAAATTTCATTTTTTCTTTGTGAACTCTTCACACTGAAGTTCAATTAAAAATTCAATTAAAGGCTTTTGCAGTTGATATTTAACTTGCAGATAATTTTAATTAGCTAATTTTTAACTGTATCTTCTTCTAACCGAGAACGAAAAGTTAATTTTTGAAAAAGCCGACATTTATTTTTTAATACAATGTAAAACGCAAAAATGTTTAATTCAACTTCGTAAGACCAGAAATTAATCCTCAATTACAATTCTTTCATAAAGTGATAACTAAAGTGATTTTTGCAAGCGATAATTAAAATTCCATTTCCAATTAAAGTATATATTAAATATTCTCAATGTACAATTTTAATGTACTTTCGTAATTATAAATTGCATTTTAAATACCACCATGAACACGTTATCATTTATTTTCGCAGATATGAATAATTGCAATTACAGAAGATATGAAAAATTTTAATAATAGTGAATTTAAAAAACAGAGTCGTAGTATATTGAAGTAAAAACTGAAATTACTTCAATTTACTTAATTATTTGTAATTCTCTAACGCGATTAAATTGTCGAGATTAATAAAAATTCTGTTTGCATTAATAAAAAGATTCGTGACAACCATACTTTTACAGTATATGGATAAGTCATAACAATTTTTGTATATCTTTTAAAGAATGCACAAGAAGGGGATATGAATGTGCAGTTTTACTGATGGAAAGAAGAATATAAAGGAGCATATGGTTTAAGAGAAATTAGACGTAGGCGAACAAAAGGGGGAAACGATATGAGCCGTCGAAGAGTATCGATCGAAACGGATTCCAATAGTGGAGATACGGGGTTAATAAACCCCCATACGGTCATCGTGCTGATCCTGAATGCACGTGTGCATGTACTAATAGAAATATACACAAACAAAACTGGCAATATTACCATGGTTCTTTAGACTTCATTCCATCAACCATTATATTAAACAATAATGTATTCAGTCTCAAGCCTCGGTGTCTCATCCTATATTTCAACTAATATGAACATTTTTAAGTAGAATATTACACTTTTGGCATTTTGGTAGCGACATTCTATAGAATATATGATTTCCGAAATTTTGTGAAGATTGTTTTTGTATATAGCACTATATATTTTGTGATATATGTAATATTTTAACACGTGTAACATACAGAATATATTTCGTAATGCATGTAACATTGTAATACGTGTAAGATACAAAACATATTTTGTAACGTATGTAACATTGTCATACGTGTAAGATACAGAACATCTTTTGTAATATATGTAATATATGCAAAATTACATTTAAATTGTGAATTTGATGAAATAAATAAGAACAGGATAAAAAGAATTAACAATAAATATATACATATCGATGACCAAAGAATTAATTTATCTTTACTAAATTGCTGCAACGAAACAATATAAAATAAAATTAAATATTAGTAATAATATATAAATACTTTGTTTTACAATTATTTCTGTACTTCGTGTGAAATAATTAAATGAGTTACTTCGCTGCACTATGTGAATCTTAAAAATCATCAACCATCTTAGGAACTATGACAATATATAAGCTAATAAACATAGTCAATATCTTCAAAATTATAACAACACATATGACAATAAATATCTTAAAAATTACAACAATATATAAGGTAACAAACCTAACGAATATCTCACAAATTGCAACAATGTACACACAACGAAAGGGTGAAGCAGATAGAAGGCATCAAAGAATGCCCATTCTGTATATGGCCATTTCTGGTGCGGCAGAAAGCGCGTTGAACCGCAATGGGCGAAAGAGCAAGCATCTTTCATCTTCCATTAAAGTTATGATGTTTCACAGATGCAGATTGCGAGCGTTAAAGCAACGTTGCCGAATTCCGTGGTAAAAGGCACAAACTGGAATTACGCGAGAATTCGGAGAGGAAATCGCGCGATCGTTATGGATCCGCTCGATCAGTTAAGTAGAAGAGATGCCACGGAATGATATAAATCCGCTCATGGGAATCATGGCAGCCCTTAGATCCACCGATACGCCGTGTTAACTTAATGACCGCCAAGACGAATGGCTTTCCCGGTATCTCGAAGATTCTTGAATGCAGGTACCTTCCCTGCCGATTAAATAGCTGGCGAGCCATCGCTAATTCCGCCTATGTTCCCCATTTTCTCGGATTAATCGAAATCGAAGTGTCCGGCAGTCAGCTTGATTAGGGTTTGTCACACGTGGGATCGGTTTCTTGGAAAAATCCTAATTCTCGATTAACGCTCTCGGTTTACGGAACACGTCGAAATGACACAACTTAGATTTTTTGCATCGCGTTATTATTTAAATTAATTCGACCGTTTTGAGTGCAAATTGTTTCGGTACGTCAGGGTATTGTAGAATAAAGGAAATATAATTTCTCGAGCAATTTTCGAACGATTTGGAATATGTAATTTTTAAGTCAATCTATAATGTTGTACATATGATGTATAAACATCATGAAATAGCTAACAGTGATAATTAATGTTACAAACATAATAATTTCAAAAGAATTCATCAAGCTATTTAACCAAAAGATTTTAGCGTTGCTAACCGCTACCAGTAAAAATACATTCGAGTGCAAAGGATTAAATAATGCGTAATTTATTATGTACCAGCACGTGAAACAATTTCGGTCCATTTTGTATGAGGTACGAAAATTACGTACTCCTTTGTAAATAATTTATAATTATTTTATAAATAGGCAAAAAAAATAATTTTTACTTATTTTGTAAATAATCCATTATTGTTGACGAGAAAGATTAATTTTGGTTATGAATAAGCATTAACAACGATGGAAATCTAATTTCGGTTACCATTAATGCAATTTGAATTCCCATTTTCTCTATCGATTTGTTCAAGAAAAGATTCTCGAGAAACTTCGTCGATCTAATTGCGAAATTTAATTAAGAGACTCGGAGTGTGGTGGCTCCTCCATGTTGGTAGACAATATGGGACTGAGGTAATTCAAACGTTCGTAGGAATCGGAAAGGCCATTGTGTCTATGTAGTGATGATGTGTGCACTGTGCTTGTGTAATTTTCTCTTGTGAACTCTCGAATGGCGATGGACGAATTGAGACGGAGACTTTTAGTGGTTTGACTACCAGGCAAATAAACTTGTTGACGAAAACTCGAGATTTGATGGCAGATTACTGTCTACACATGCAGTATCAAATTTCGAAATTTTTGATGTTTGGAATTTTGGAAATTTAGTAATTTCTGGATGTAATTTAAGAATTCGGGAATTTCGGAATTTTAAAATATTTAAATTTGAGGATTTGGGAATTGGGAAATTTGGAAATATTTAAATTTGAGAATTTGGGAATTGGGAAATTTGGAAATATTTAAATTTGGGAATTGGGAAATTTGGAAATATTTAAATTTGAGAATTTGGGAATTTAGAGATTTTTTAATTTGAGAATCTGAGAATTTGGATATTTGGAAATTTGGGGAAATAAGATTTCAGAAACTTGCAATTTGGAGACTTGAGAACTTGAGAATTTGAAAATTTTGATATTTGAGTATTTACGAACTTAGGAATTTGGAAAATTGAGTCTAATATCTTAGGAATTTTATAGTTCTTCGACTGGCATTGTTAGCTTTCCTATTACAACGAATTTTTCTATGACAAGTATGACAATTTTGTTACTGCTATCATCTACAAAAAGTTTCCCTATTATAGCCATAAAACTTCCTTTAGTATTATTATTACTTCCTCGAATTACAATAAGTAATCAATTAAGTAATTTTATAATACTTTAATATACTTGAAGATCAAAAAAATCAAGAACGCTGTTAAAAGATTCTGAATGCACATAAAGGATATTGTAATTATAATTATATTAAAGAAAATTACTGTAACTGCCAATAAATAGTATTGTAATATTATTCACAAATTTTATATCAAACCCTAATGATGGTAAAAGGAATAGTAAAAATTGAATTATGGCGACTAATAAACAGAGATTAATTAAACAACAACTCGCGGTATGATAATGGATGTACAGGTTCTGGATGATAGTATCCTATGTTGTAGCAAAGTTGAGTCTCAAGATTAATTCAATACTCGTGAACCGAACATCCTCAAAGCCTAAGAACTTCGTTTCGAAACTCCTTAATCTAAAGTTACTGCTAGATGTTACTTCGAAACGAGACATTACACATCAGAATTGCTCTACTATGTCACTCTAACTTAATCATAAGGTATGATCCATAGAACGTGGAACGTATCTGCTTCGCTAAAGCGACTTACAAGCTGAAACAATTGATCATACAGAGGCAACTATGTATGGAACAATTATATTTCATTCTGACAAAACAATTCATCCTTCGTTATCTATGTACTTTGACTCATGGCGCAGCAAGTGCGTCTTATCAAGCAAAGTATAATCGATGATATTCAAAGCGTTATTAAACAAATAAGATTGCAAATGAGGTTGGAACGTGATAAGCAAATAAGGTCGGTGAAAATATGAACAAATTAATGTTATTGCAAAGTAGGAACTTAATATTCTGATGCTATACATAGTAGCCATTGTGAAATTAAAAGAATGAATTATTCTTGCGTCAGTTAATATTATTAATCCTTCGTTTATTTGTTGTAGTCGAAGCGACAGACGTGTTATGTTAATATAAGAAAGAATTAATGTTCATCATTATGTATATAGACAAAACTATGAATATTATATAATATTGTTTATATAACAACAAATTAATAATAATAGAAGTAATAGTTTAATTATCAGCCATGCTATAATTAAAACGGAGGAATGTTTTAAATAGAATCAACAGTGTTAACCGATTACCTATTATAACAGACGCACCATGTGCGTCTTATACTGAAGTAGATACTATTAATCGGTACTTAAGATCTTGTGGGCAGATCAGAGCACACACAATCACCGTATAATTGAAGAGAAAGAGTTCAATTTTAAATCATGAAAATACTATTAAACCACCTACTATCTTATGTACGTAATCAGTGACGCACCAGGTGTGTCTTACGAAGAAATCATCCCCAAATACGTAAAAATTTCTGACCAGCCGAAGATCACATAATATTGAAGCAATATATAAAAATTGTACAAATATTGCATATATCATTGTATATAAAGTTAAAGGTAAATTTCCACAACCTAAATGTTATCATTGACACGTAAGATAAGAAAAACTTTCCAAACGAATTAAACAGTATTAATCTACTATCCATCGCATAGTACCGAGACGAGATATAAATTCAATATAAAAATCCACCAAATATAGAAGTAATAAAAAAAAGTCGCGTAAAAATAAAAATCAATATGTACACTGAATTCGAAAGTGAATAAACAGTAATGTAACCCCTTGCACTACGTTTCATTCGGCAAATGCGTCAGACATAACGAAAGTATTCGGTGCTACAACTATAAGACTACTGAAGAAAGTTCGTATATGAAGACTATTTTGCATTCAGCGATCCTCGACTGTGCAAATGAAAATTAGACTGAAATTGAATATTGACTCGTCTTAGAAATATACACGCAGTTTATCGTATTTGAACTTCGAGTGCGTCACGAGTCTAACTCGTTATTATAGTGCAAAGGGTTAACATTACAATTGACCACCCAGAAAGGGGACTTCCCGAACGAATAAATCTCAATCCACTATCTTACCAATGCCAGTGGAACCAAAACCAAACAACACTCGTATGCACAATTAAACACTTCAACGGAACTCGAAACCACCACAAGATGCACGCACACTATACTTCGGGTTCATCCAAGATCATCGAGTCACAGCTCGATGAACGAACAAGACGAGGAACATCGTTGATGAAGAATCACGATCGAGGACGCAGGCGCGTTCCGTTCCGTTCGAAAGTTGGCGGCTTCCGCGCCGAAACGCTCGAGACAAGCACGCCGTTGTACGGATCCCGGTGGATTTCATTTTCGAGAGAGGCAATCCTCCGGGCACAGAACGGTGATTAACCAAGGATACACGAAGACACTGAGCGCACTGTTCACGTTCGTTAGGCGGTAATTAGCGAGCGGTCGCGCGTGCGCCTCACCCTTTTACGACGCTCGTGCAACTCGCGCGCGCCAAGCTTTTTTCGCCTCGACTCGAATATTTCGACTAACAGTTCAGCCAAGAGGAACTCGTCTACCTAGCCCATGACCCCCTACTCTTTGCCCGCGTCTTCCGGCACTCGACATTGTAGGAAGCGCGAACGAATACGCCCGCCCTTGTATCATCCACGTACTCGCCTCGCGTTCTTTCACGAATACCAATGGACACCTTGTTTAGCTTTCGCTTGTAAGCTCCATTTTTGGATCATCTGGCAGCGAGCATTGATATTCCTCGAATCAACGTGTCGGAGTCTATGCAGGGAGGTAATTGTTCGACACTTGCACCAGGAATACCGATGGACGCCTTGTCAGCTTTGTGTTGAAACCACCATTTTTCGATCATGCGATGGTAGATACCAATATTCGTCCAATCGAAGTATCAGAGTCTTTGAAGGAGGATAATTGTTCAACGCTCGCCCGCGTTCTTATTGCGAATACTGATGGACATCTTGTGAGATTTGAGTTGAAATCACGGTTTTTTAATCATCTGGTAGTGAACACTGATATTCCTTGAATCAAAGTGCCAGAGTCTATGTAGGAAGATAATTGTTCGACACTCTGGCGCCAAGAATAATGATGGTCATTGTCAGCTTTGAGTTAAAACCATTTTTTAATTATCTGATGACAAACACTGATCAAAGTATCAGAGTCTTTGAAGGAAGATAATTGTTCACAAAATGCCCACGTTTTTATTGCGAGTACTGATGGACATCTTGTGAGATTTGAGTTGAGGTCACAGTTTTTTAATCACCTGGTAGGAAGCACTGATATTCCTCGAATCAAAGTACCAGAGTCTGTGTACCAAGGTGCTTGATTTGTTTGACCCACGCTTTCATCACAAATACTGATATGGACATCTTGCTCCTCTTTCATTTGAAAGCTAGATTTTTGGATCAGCTGACAGTGAAAAGTGACATTTCGCAGGTTCAAGTAATAGACTCTTCCCAGGAAGATATTTGTTGGTTTATTTATTACTTTCCCACATGTTTCTTATACATAGTGAAGGACACTTGGTTTCTTCGTGTGGAAGTTTGATTTTTGGACGATCTGCCAGTGAACATTGATTTTTTTGGAATAGAAGTATCAGATGTTTTGTAGCAAGACATTCGATGTTTCGTAGCAAGACATCAGATGTTTCACAGGAAAATGATGATTGGCTTGTTCGATATTTGCTCCACGTTTTTCTTACGAACAATGATAGAAAATCTTTGATCATATTTCATTTGGAAGGTCAATTTCTGAATCATGTTCCAGTCAAAAGTATCAGTTTCTGTCATATGAATTCAAGCCTTAATGGCTTGTTTAACATTTTGAATGATGTTCTATAAATACAAGAACTTTGGAGTTCTGAAATTTGAAGATTTGTGGATTACGAAATTGGAAGATGCAGATTGGAGAATTTGAAGATATAGAAAATAGGAAATTGCAAATTGAAGAATTTCAGAATATAGGAAGTTGGAGATAAGAGAATTTGTAAATCAACAAATTCGAAAATTGTGTCAACATTTACTGACAACATATCGATCATCCGAGGTCTTCATAGTGACAACGACCCGACATCAAGGCTCCACTATAAACCAGATCTAACAAAATCACATTACCACCTATAGAAATCAAGTCAGCACAGCATTCAGAGCGTTAACCAAACACCGCGTCGCGCACTGATCCTACGTATCTATTTCATAAATGACAGATACAATCGACACGAACACCGAACAAACGTCACGACACAATCGCTCTCTCTTGTACCACCTCCCACATTCTCTCTTCCGCACTGCTTAGCCGCGGGGTCGTTAAGAAAGCAGCATCAAACGAACAATTAACTCTCGCACGGTCCCCTAATCAGTCTTCGTAGACGAGAAAGCTACTCGCCGCCACTCGCGATCCTCCCCAAAGGCATTAGCGTCTGCTGATGCACCCTCGTCTCGACCAAGTCTCTGCACACGATTCCACCACGTGTTATTTTGATCGTCCGATCAGCTGTTCCATTTTCCGACAAACTCGACCCGGTTTCGAACGCGCGAGGCGGGCAAAGACGAAAGGAAAGAAATTCGCGGTGATTATCTCGGCTGGTTAGGCGAATTCTGTCGTAGTCCCGTGTGCAGGCTCGTTCCACGTCGACGACAGGCGTCGGGACGCTCTATCGAGGAACGGAGATGCCGATCTATCGCGGGAGAACGCAAGCCACGAGTGCGGAACGTTGTGGTGTGTACACGGCACTGTCGTCCGTACCCTCGGCTCCGTGGGCTCCACACTCGACAGCCACCGTGTGTCGGTTGTTCCCCGGTTAACTTGTACATGTGTGTGCATGTGTGTGTGCACGTGGTACGCATACGTACGTGCACGGGCCGAACACCCACGTGCCACGTAGGCGTGTTCCTGTGTTCGTGCACGCGAGAGACGAAGACAGAGTAGGGGAGCTGGAAGGACACGGGAAACAGGAGGATGAGAGATGGAGAGAACCGCGGAAGACAGGTAAACGAGAGTGAAAGAAAATGCCGGCGAGATTGTGCGAGGACGGAGAAAGAACGCGCGGAAGAAAATCGGCGGGACAGAGATAACTGGTGGTGAATAAATGATGAGGAAAGAATGAGCAAAGGGTACGGAGAACATAAACGATTTCAGATCACGGTTGAATGGCGCTCCGTTGAATCGAAAGAAGTGAATGATACCTGAACGGTTTTATGTTCGGCGGGGTTTCCAAGCAGGAAGTTTAATTACGGGGAGCGGATTATCGTAGCGCGATGAGCAATTTCGAAATTTCTTATTAATAATAATAGGTCGTTATTTATGTATTCGCGGAATTCTACGAATACGATGTTCTACGGCTACTCGGAACATTGCCCTTTCTGGTACAAATATTTTACTGTTTGTGCATTATTTTGTTTTATTCGTTTATTGCGCGAGTAGAAAGGTATAAACGTTTCGATACGTATAAACGATGTCACGATACGAGAATGCCGAAGTTAATGATATTTCGAAGTAATAACAAATAATTACGAAACTGGAAGAATTAATGCACCGAAAAATTGATGTTTGTTAACAGGAGTCTGTAGAATATGTGTTTGTGTATTTTTGAAATTGTTTGAACAAGAATTAAGTTCAAAATTAACATTGTTAGCAGAATTATTAAGAATGAAGTTAACGTAGCAAAATTATTAAGCATGAAATTAACACAGTGAAATTATTGAGAATAGAATTAATATACTTACCAACATTAGTAGATTTGAAATTATCATACAATTATTAAGCTACATCAAATTAAATTATTTAAAGAATAATGCTAAAAATTAACATAAACACGAATAAGAAAATTTAGCATAGCCATTAATAATAAAAGTTAGTAAAACAAATGATGAAAAATGTTGGCACCTCGCTATTAACACTTTGACAATTTTACAGTTCATAAAATCAATGACATTTGAAATTTGATTATAATAGACATTTATTATTAGAATCGTGTTTGAATATTCCTGTTACTATCTGCTGTAAAGTTACTCATTTTTTAAGTTCCAATCAGTATTCGATGCAGTAGATCAAATCAGTGACCAGAATAATATCATGAAAGTATAAACATCATAATCGCAAATACGTGACGGGGATTGTTAGACTACAAAAAAGAAACAACACCGTATTTGCATTTGTGGCAAGCAAAATAATTCTAGTCATGTTTATTTATTGCTTTATTACACGCACGATTAAAAGCAGCAAAATTTCACGAAGGTTTCGCATAAAAATGAAAGAATCTTCCTCGACATAAAATCAAAGAAATGCTTGAAACCAAAAATCGTATACAATGGAGGAGAATATATAATTGATTGGTCGTTCATTATTCCCCCTGAAAAATTCATCACTTTAAAATTTCAACGAACCAACACAGATATTCAGTGTTATTCATCGATTCAATCCCGAACGATCGATTGAATCACGCATTATGATAAAATCTCAAATTAAATTAATTCGAGGATTTGATGGAATTAAATCGCGATCAAGTCTCCACTACACACTCGGTAAAGAATACTCACGCAAATAGTTACAAAAAACGTTTCGTGAATCCACCAAACAAAATCAGCTTTCAATTATCGAACAGTGGTGATTTAACACGTTGACTGCCACGCTAACGCAGTTGAAAATTCTACTAGATAGTATTTTTATGATTAATAAATCCTACCAAATATGTTCACAATATTTTATTTTATTTATTATTCATAGTTCCAAGTAATTACTACTAGTGTTTCCAGTCAGATAAATGAACAAATTCTTACTAAATAGATGATTGATTCATATGGAAACTTAAGCGTCACCCATATGTGGTTGACGTGGCGATCAAAATGTTAATTGACCCGTAGAATCAGTATGCAACGGATTAAAACGATTAAAAAAATGAAGATGCAGAACAGCTATCCTTTTCCCTGCGCAGATTCGAGCCGAAAGAATTTCCGATTGTGTTGCGTCAAACGGCGTGACGCGATAAATAAACGCAAGAAAACGTCAGTTCGCGTTTGGCGCGATTGAAACGCCATTGTTCTGTCGACGATATTTAAGATAATTCGCGATAAGCTGAACGTATGTACGAGGAGGCAAAGCGAACGACGCGAACGGGGATCCTTCTCCGTTGGAAAACAGAGAGGGACGAGAGAATAATAACAGCGGGCAGAATACAGAAGGATCGGCGAAGAGAAGAGAGGAATGCGAGAGGAGGAAGAGAAACGAGAGAAGAGTGTGCGCTCGCGTGCTTCGAGCGATCTTGCAAATCAAGACTGGATTCTCCTCCTCGAACGCTAACCTCTCGAAAGGCCGATTTTAATTCGAACGTTCGTTTATGGGTCTCGAAATGCACGGAAGAAAGCAACTGAATTTATCCCCGATAAATTTGTTGGAATGCAACACGCGATACTCGGATCCGTAACCGTATTTCCGCTGCTGAACTGCACTGGCAGACCAAGTTTCAATGTTTACGATTTTTAGATTCGGTAGTTCGAAAATTGCGGATGTTCAAATTCCTTAAATTTAGAATGTCAACAATTTGTAATTTATATGGTTTCAGATTTAGACATTTATGAGTTGCAATTTTTTTATTTGGAATCTGAGATATGCCACGTTTGCGAATTTTTTAATATATATAATATTATGCATTTTGAAGAATTTTAAATGTTACAATTTTTGTGGTTTATGGATTTGAAAAGTGATAAATTTTGTCACTTAAGTAATTATAAAGTTACAAATTTTGTTATTGAAGGCACTTGAAAGTTACTTAAAGATTTTTAAAGTTACAAATTTTGTTCCTTATGGATTTTAAAAAAGCTACAGATTTTAGTACTTAAAGATTTTAAACGTTACAAATTTTGTTATTTAAGGAATTTGTAATTTACAAATTTTGTTACTAAAAGATTTTAAACGTTACAAATTTTGTTTCTTAAGGATTTAAAATTCTAATTTTTTGTTGTAGGAACTCAGAAATCTCGGACTTACAGATGTCCAAATTTTACAATTTTGAATTAATGCACATACAAATTTAAGTATCTAAGAGTTGCCAATTTTCCAACTTAGATATTTGGAAATACCAAATATACGATATTACATGTTTTACTTCGGAGCTAAATATACCAAATTATGTTTTCTACTTAAACGTATAAAAATATTATGCGGGCCAATGATGCACGCAAAGGAGTAAACAATTATTGAAAAATACTTGCAAACTGTATGAAGAACTCGAGAATATAGAGAACTGCTTGGTGCAAGGATCGCTAATTAAATCGAAGGGAACAGACAGCAGGAAATCGCAATTTCAGGTTGTAATTCTGGCGAATAGTTTTCAATTACAACGCGAATTGTGGCGACACGGTTCTTCTGCAATTAACGTGCACGCAATAAGCGGTTTACGAGATCAATGACTCGCTGATCGAATTATGTGCCCGCATTAACTGACACAGGGAATTAGAAGATCATCGAGGTATTATGTAACGTTGGATTAAAGCCCATTAAATCTGGGCCTACCACCGTCGACGTTCAAACGAAGCTGCTCGACGTCTCCGTTTCCATAAACGATCAAACTGTTTGAACGATCAAACATTTTTTCATTTAAGATTTCGTACTTCGTTTAAAACTTTCGTTTTTAATCTCTTATCACATTTTCATAACCCTGGCATTTCAACTGTGATAATCTTACTCGAATTTTGGGCACGCTTCAATTTGGAGTTCAAGTTTAATTATAATTTGCATAGTCCAAAATTGCTGAATACAAAATTGACATAACATTTTAACTTTCTTCATCTGTTTTAATAACGTAGCTGTGATTAGTTCAAACTTTAAATCGATATATTATTAACACTGTTGGATACACTTCTACGTCATCAAATGTGATTAAACTTTTAATATTTAGAAATCTATTATTTGTCATGACACTTAATATGTTTTTAATTATACTTTAATAATGAGCACTAATTTATATCCATAAGAAAATGTAATGTCACCAAAAGTAAAGGTTACAGAATTACAAAATTATTGAACAATAAAGATTACAATATTACAATATTATTGTAAATAAAGTACTCGCAGAACGTTTAACATCTATTAACCCAACGAATTTACAGCATAGTCGAAAATTACAGTAACTAGTTAATCACAATGCTTATTTGATCATATTATTCGCTTTCGAAGTTTGTACCTTTTGATCGAAATCTGTCAATCTGGCGCCGTATCGTGCGCTGATTAGCTGTAAATTATCCTTCGCTTAGGATATCTAGATTGAAACCTCTAGTGGAACAATGCAGTGATTTCACTACAGTCTATTGTTTCCTCTAACTGCTAGTTAGTCACTTTGTAATAATCAAACATGTGTACGAACATGTTCAGTGCACGTTAATTTTTGTTCTGCAAAACCTACCAAAGACGAATATATACGTTCAGCAAAAACTGGGAATAATAGAGTAACTATAAGATTTGTTTATTAGTTAACATATTAAATATTAATATTAGATATTGTATTAATAATTAAGATATTAAATTAATATCTTAATTTCCTATTGTAACATGAATTTCTGAATTAAAAATTTCTAACCCTGCGAATTTCAAAATATCTATAATATAAATTTTATACTATCTAAAAGTTTATATTCCAAAATATCTAAAAGTTCAAATTTGAAAGCATCTAAAAGCTTAACTTTAAAAGTATATACAGTTCTACAGTAAAGTATCTAAAATTCTTAATTCAAGAAATTGAAAACTTCTTAATTTTTAAATCCGAGCATGTCTAAATATCAGAATTTTTAAGTTTCCGGATTCAGAAATTTGATCATTTCAATATTTCTACATTTCAAAATTCGAGAATACCTAAATCTCCAAATTTAAAAACCTGCTAATTCGTAAATTTCAGCATTTGAAGATTCCTAAACTAATCTCCAATTTATTTCAGTTCGTACACCTGAGAGTTCAAAAATTTATTCCCGAAATTTAGAACCTAGTAAATTACAAGATTCGCCTATGATCTAATTTTTTACTTCGAAAATATTAAAATGTACAGCCTCCCGGCGAAAACGATCGATCCGTTTAGCGATCAACGAATAACCGAAGAAAGAAATAGTTGGGAATAAAATTCGAATAAAAAAAATGTTATAAAACGCTCCCACGCATAGTCCACCAGTATTCTAACAAAAAGCAACCGGGTGTCTTATCAAAAATTCAGCGAAGCTCGAAAAATCGGGATCAGAAACTGAAGACAAAGGCACGAATAAAAGGAAATAAAGCAGTACGCTGATCATAATGCAAAAGCAAAGCATCGGAGAGCATGTGCGATGCATGAGCGAGAGGTTTTACCATATCTTACATAAATGCAAACGAAGGCGCGATAATAACGAGGTGAAAGAAGATCGACGGAAAGAAGCGGCGGTTTCGCTTCTGCAGGTTTTCTCCTTCGTCGAGGGATGAGAGGAGACTTTGTCCGAAAAGTGGAAGCGAGTTGGTTCGCAAAAGGAACAGAGACAAAAGAAGGATTCACTGCTTCGGGCTTGAACAGGATCCCACCGAAATAATAAACTACCCTCCGCGCGAAAATGTATTCTTTCCATGCCGTCTAATGTTGGATGAAAAAAGCCACCACTCTACGTTTCTCTCTGTTAACCCCAACCCTCTCT
This sequence comes from Coelioxys conoideus, assembly GCA_947623535.1. Classification (NCBI taxonomy): domain Eukaryota; kingdom Metazoa; phylum Arthropoda; class Insecta; order Hymenoptera; family Megachilidae; genus Coelioxys; species Coelioxys conoideus. The sequence continues at coordinate 11,364,009 of OX392457.1, read as the reverse complement.
CATGAACCTTCCACACGCTCTGAGATTTTCTTATGTAACCACGGTTGAAGAGTCGAAATTAAAAAGAGTGCCGGTGACTTTTAGAAAAACTGCATTTTGTTAGTGAAAACGATATTTACTTTGAGTAAATAGGAATGGAACTATTAATTACAAGATGGTTATACAATGTATTGGATTTTTATGAGAAGCAAGATTTTATAGATATTGTAAATAAATAACATTTTATTTATTTAAGAATTCGAAGGGTTTTTATTTTAAGGGAAATATCAAACCCTTGTGTCCGTTCATTAACTGCTTATAAATCGTAAATTATGGAAGATATTAAAAAATGTTTGTAACGAAAGTTATACATACTGTTTCTTTATACCTGCAAGTCTATGTAAAAGGTTTTCGAAAAAAAACATTCCTTTTTCACAAAAATTAGTTACTTCGCTTGAAAATATTTGGACGATTTTATTTTTTTTCATTAAGAATACAAGCGTCTAATTTTTACAAATTTAACGGTGCTTAATTATTGATCACGACATTTGATTATTGCAATTATTCTATACACAATTGCCAATTTAGATTTCGTTTCTACTTTTACTCGGCGAAAAATTTGTCGTTAACAATAATTTTGTTCAATAAATAAAAATTATGGTAGTAAGAGTGTATAATATATTACGCTTAATAAATACAATTTATAATAGCGAATATAGTAAGATTTGTACTTGTGAATATATATAGTCAATTTTATTTAATGAATATCATTTTACTAAGTAAAAGATTGTACTTCTACTGAATAAAAAATTGTAATTTCCATACAGAAATTCTTCACGAATTGTAACTGTAGCAAAACTAATCTAAAAGAATTGTTAAGTTAATTGCAGCAACAAGATAAGTTTTAAATATTTCTGTTGGAAAATCACAGTTTTATAAAAGCTAATATTTTATTTCCTGTCAAACAATGAATCGAGAGTAGCAAAATGAACGCGAAATAATTAAAATTACTGTATACGAATATCAGGTCGGAATCACATACACGGTTTCCGTATGATTCTGAACGACGAAAGTTTATAGAGTCTAACGCCGTTAAAATGGTAATAATAGAAGCCAGGAAATAATTTAAAGGGAACTTGTTAGCAGCGAAATATGCAAATAGAGCGTACATCATCATCGTTATCCTTCATATCGTATCATTATTCAACTAGAACGTTCTCATCGACCCGCAAATTACACGTCTACACGTAATAAAATATAGAACTCGTTGAATCAACCTTGAAGGAAAGCGATCAAATAAGAAATTAATTAAACACCGTGGTTATATGATTATACGATAGAATTTCCACGATGGATCGATCGCCGATGGAAAACTGTCCAAGTGCAGATTAATTCCACGAGGATAAGCAGTTGGAGGTAATTGCTTTATTATCTCGATTGTTGTCTTCCTTTTCGGTCTCTGGTTAAAGGGCTTCATGAAAATGCCAGGGAACGTGCAGAATCTTATCGTTGTTCGTGATCCTAACGCCGAACGTCGTCGTTACAGTTTAGATTTCCTGCTGATCTCGCGTCGAAACGAGCATCGTTGAAACAACCGTTCTCGGCGAAACGATTTTTCTGCGGTACCGGAAAATCGTAACAGCGATACAGGAAACGAAGATAAGCGCGGGGGGTAAACGGATGACACGTTTCACGTTTTCATTTGTCGGGGAACGATTGGTAGTTTAATATTTTGATACCGGAGAAGTTGATGTTTTTGTACGGAGGATTTTTGGGAAGAGTCTTGTTATATTGCCGTTTACGGAGACGGCAATATAACATTCTGCCAACTGACAATTCCGACATTTTGCGAATGGTACTTTCAGATCGACGGCGATTACCTCAGGTTTCTGTCATTAGATTGTCGCTAAACTATATACAACAAATATAGAGAGTTTCACAATTCTAACCTCAAAATTTCAAGTCGAAAGACACAAAATGGAGACCTGTAATGTGGTGCAGACAAACGAACAAACGCAGATCCAGACGTTCAAGGAGCCTTGTCACGTACAACAATGAAGATGTGGTTATTTATACATACACCATGTATACACAATAGGCAATTTGTACATATACAAGTTAGCAAGTTTAGCCAGTTAAGTTAATTAGTTAAGTTGTATTACGTGAATCTTTTATTATACCATTTTAACAATTGTGTACACACACTGTATGTATAAATAGCCAATTGTGTATACATATTGTACAGTCGTGGACAAAATTAAGTGTACAGGTATCATAAAGAACAAAATGTTAATTTAATTTAACTAATAATGCCTCTAAATCAAAACTTTATTGCACAATTATATACATTAGATAAATAAATTGTATATTAAAGTTTTTTCAAGTCTACAAGAACATTTCACGTTCTAAATTTAAAATTAATTTAAAACATTGTAATAAAACAAAAAATTTTGTTACATTTCTACAGTGTCCACTTAATTTTGTTCAAAACTGTATGTATAAATAGCAAAGTGTGTACACATACTATATGTACAAATAGCCAATTATGTGCACACACTGTATTTTCAAATAGCCAATTGTGTACACATACTGTATGTGTAAATAGCTTCATCCCAAAAATTATTACATGTGCATACACACAAAGTCCATAAAGAGAGGAAATAAATAACGGGGGAACAATTTAAAAAAGATAAGAGAAAGGGACACGAGTCGAGTCAATTTCAAAGTTCTACTGCGTTTTCATGGTGCAAAGTCGCATGAAGCTGTTCGCGATGGTTCTAATTTATAAATTACAAACACAACGGGAGAAAACGAGGAAAAGCAGCGAGGAAGAAGTAACGCGGGCAGAACTGTCGCGATTTCGAGTAGCAACATCGACTCGAAACATCGTAACCAGTTTAAGGCCCAAAAGTTCGCTGGAATATTTGGTGGAACCGGGTCGTAAACGGCGGACGACATTTATGGAGCCAGAGATTTCTGTGTATGTGGGCGAGGATGGCCGTAACTTGGAACGGTTCGCTCCGTGACGATGAAACTGCAACGGGGAACTTCCGTAAACGGGTGCGGAACTGCCGGTAATGAAAATAAAATTACAGCCAGTGTCAAAACGCCGGGCGAATTCGTTCGAGGGTGCTCGAAAACTGCGGTCGAACAAATATTGGATTTCGCTGCCCACTTAAGTCATCACGCGCACGCGAAATATCGTAAACGTCCGCTTTTCATCCGCGTTCGATCGTCAACCGGACATTTTGTGCTCGAGAAATTCGGTTATGTAATCCAAGAGTCGCGTGTCACAGCAGAAGCCAACTTTTCAGCAACTGAGAGAAACATATGATATGCTACTCCTTATGAAAAGCAGAAAAAATATGAAATGCCCTTTATGAAAAATGAAATGCAGTTATTTATGGAAAATTGACGAAAAAACATGAAATACAATCCTTTATGTAAATAGAAAAGAAGATGAAATTCAATTATTTATGAAAAATTGACGAAAAAACATATGAAATACAATCCTTTATGTAAATAGAAAAGAAGATGAAATTCAATTATTTATGAAAAATTGAGGAAAAAATATATGAAATACGATCCTTTATATAAGATAGTAAAAAAGATGAAATTCAATTATTTATGAAAAATTCAGGAAAAAACATATGAAATACAATCCCTTATATAAAATAGAAAAAAAGATGAAATTCAATAATTTATGAAAAATTGAGAAAAAAAAAAATGAAATACAATTCCTTATGAAAAACACAAAAAAGTATGAAGTGCAATTCCTTATGAACAATTGAGAAAAAAACGTGAAATGCAATTCCTTATGAAAAACAGCAAAAAAGATGAAATTCAATTCCTTACGACAAACTTAATACAATAAATAACATATATTCATTTCTATCAAAAAATGAAGCAATTCACGAATAATACCTTGAAATAAGATACCAATATAATGTCACTAAAAATACTTGTGAATACATGTAAATGTATTTGTAGCGAAATAATAATTCAAAACAGCAGTTTGATAAAATAACTAAAAAAAAACATTTTTTCATATTTGAGCGCGTTTTCGAGAAAGTTTTGTTTTAAAATTGTGCGTCATAACCTGTACAATAGTACAAAAAATAAATCGCATTCGGAACAAACTGCACAATCGTACAAAAGTATGTCACTATCAGAACAAGCTTTATAATTGTAAAAAAATGTGTTACTATCAGAACAAACTGTACGACTGTAAAGAACGTATGTCACCATCAGAACAAGCTACACGATTGTACAAAAATGTATCACCTTTAAAGTAAAAAATAAATCACCATAAGCACAAATTGTACAATAGTACAACAATAAATAGCCTATACCGGAACAGAAATCGCGTAAAATAAACCATGTTCGATGTATTTAATTTCGGATAGCCATGGCCAGGTCCCGGGCGACAAAAGCCACGTTGTAAATTCGACAGAGCAATCAATCACAAGTTAAAGTCTCCCACGAAAAGGAACAATAAATAGTTGCCAGTTAAACAAGGAAGTTTTGCCCGTTTAGATGGCAGCCATTCTTTCCGTGTGTTAAACGGCCGCAATCAAGGTGGTCGTTACACAAAGACCTACAATCGCGGACGGGTCTCCGGGTGAGTTTCCTGGACGGTCCAGGAAGCCAGCGATTGTCCTTTAATCGTAAAAACAATTAGACGAAGGGCTGGAATCAGGAAGTTTGTACACAACCGGACACCGGCTAACGGGCCGCATTAAATAATCCAATTTACGACGGCCGGTGGCAAAAAGGTGGGCGTATGACAGCCCCGGCAAATATGATAATGTTATTTCGTTACGGTGCACGCAGTAACGCCAATAAAAATGATCACATAAATTACTTACTTAATGCCGTGCACGGGAAAATGTATCACAGTTTACGTACCTGAAACAGCAAAATATCGTACGTCAGATGCGAACGTAGTGATCCTCAAAGCGTCGTTAATTAGAATTCGTGCGTGATACCTCGAACGTTAACCGCAATTTATAGGGACATAGAACTTGAAGAATTTATGATACGAACCGGTGCAGAACGAGCTTCACCACCGTTAAGAATGCGAAGAATTTGGCTCGAGATATGCTTGTGGATGAGCATGATCATTTATCTCTATAACTTGTGCGGATCAGAGGCGAAGAATGACTTTACCGAAATCGTTCTGTATTTGTTTGTATCACAATTTCTTCTGTATGCCAGAAATAGATTTTCTTTCGAAAAATTCCGATATAGGGAAATTGTTACTCGTTGTGTATGAAAGTTTCAGTTTGGAGATATTAATATTATAATTACTTTGAAAACTGTTAATATGAATTTAAATGGAACTGAATGTTTACACTTACGCTAAATTTTATAATCAAAATCTGACACATATTCGAAATATTAATTTTAAATCAATATTTTACAAAATTAAAAGAAGTCAAATTTAAAAGTTTTAATACAATTTTTTCTAGAGTTACTATTCGGCGAGTGTAATAAATGTTCCTAGAAAAAATACTGATCTAGGGGAAAGTGGTCTTACTATTCGCATTACTTATAAATATTTCATATCTGTATAATAAATGAAAACGTTGAGAAGCCAATTTAATATGTAATTAAAATTAGTGAAACACAATTAAATGAAATTTCTCCCAGTATGTTCGATATTGTATATCGGTGGTTTCCCTAGGGAAAATGACGATATAGGGAAATCATCAGCTTCGTCAGTGTGCAAAATTTTATATAACGTTTACTTTACCATAAAAAATGTCAAGGTGTATATTCAATTTTATTGTATTTAACAATTAAAAATAGTATTAACTTCTCAATTAACATCTTCAAAACAGGATTCTAGTAATTACACTTTTCTCATTCAATCTTTTCTGTACGACTTTGTTATACTACATCTAATTTACATGTAATAATAGTGAATATAATATGTAACATTGAATCTAATGTAATAAATTTGCATGTAATAATGAAATGCATAGTAGGACCACCTTATCAAGTTTAGAATTAATTATCTAATTTTCATGCTTAAGATTGTTAGCATAAATTATAATTTATACCAAACAACAACAGATTTATAGTAAATTATAATTTATACTATTATAGTTATAATTTATAATATTCGAAACCATTTCTCCCTTTTTAAGACTTTCAAGCGAAATATTTTATGACGAGAGATAAAATACATGACATCTCTTTAATTTTTATTCCATTTTGTTGTTCAATTATTTACGTAACCGTATCGTGATCCAACAATTTCTACGTGCTACTTTACCATTCACAGACTCTTTGAATTTTTGACTGATACAATTATACTTTCCAACAATCAACAATTCATTAATAAAAATGCATTACAGAAGAAAAATTTCTGCGTGATGCATATTCGCGTTAACCAGTCAGTGCAATAAGTATGTAAAAAATGCACAAATTAAATATTTTGGAAATTAACATTCGTAAATGTAACGAATATCAATTTATTTACTTATTATATCATAATGTAATAACTTCGCTCATTCATAAATGAAAAATTAAAGTTTGCTTCAAAACATTGGAACTCGTTCATTTTGTTAAATAATTGCCACCCCAGGAATAAACTCTTTCACGAGAGTTAAATTCATTAAATTTGTATCAATCGGTGGTGGCAATCAACCCGCCAATTAATAAAAAACGCAGTTTCCTCACTTTTTTAACTATTTTCAAATTTTGCTGAGTTTCATCCTGAACTCTGTAATAAACGATGCTGCAATAATAACGCTGAACATAATTTAATAAATTCAACGCTGAAAGGGGTATCAAAGGAGGAAAAAGTCAAAGTTATCTGACTGATGTGAATTTCAGATGGCCAAGATGAGCAGCTAGAGTTCAAATTGGAGTTTAAAACTGCGAACTCCCTTTCGCTGTTTGCAAATTACCGGGTTTCGTAGCAAGTTCGCGAGCTTTCATACCCTTTGGCAACGATTTCACTCACTTTTTCATTCTTCGACGTTTTCACTTCGTCTTTCCTTTCCTTAACCGTTTTCCCGTCCTTTCATTTCAATGCTGACGATAGTTATCATTTCAGAGTTAAAAAATTAACTAACGAACTTTTCGTTACATGTCCACTTAGTTTTGTCCACGAGTGTACATACAGAGCCTTAATAGCAAAATATAAATCCTGAATAACGCCAGAATTACGCAATGGGCACCCTCTCAAATTACGAAACGCAATTACCCCTAAATCGAAAGGCTACGGGAGTGATTGAGAAAAGAATCCATATATTTTCCGGTGTGGAATAATTGTCGATGTAAGTCAGACATTGAAATAAAAAGCCATCATCGTTGTCAGAAAGAATACCAGCAATCATATTAGGTCCTCAGAAGACTACATGAGTAATTTAGAAAGAAATCCATTATTTTCTGGTGTGGAATAATTATTGATATACGTCAGACATTGAAATAAAAAGTCATCATCGTTGTCAGAAAGAATACCAGCAATCATATTAGGTCTGCAGAAGACTACATGAGTCATTCAGCAAGGAATCCACATATTTTCCGGTGGGGAATAATTGTAAATGTAAGTCAGACATTGAAATAAAAACCCATCATCGTTGTCAGAAAGAGTGCCAGCAATCATATTAGATCCGCAGAAGCAGCGTTCGTTTTGCACCCACGTAATGGCGATCACTGACACAGCCTTTCAATTACACAAGGACTGCTTTCGACCGAGACGTAATCCACTTAACAGGTTACGACAACTTTCTTCGAGAGGAAAAGCCTCGGTGGTCCGGTTGAAACGCGGATCGATCCACGTTACAACGTCAACTCCAGCTCGATTGTTGTTTTACTCGTGGCTCTTTCGCCCGATTACTCGCCCCCTTCTCCTTCTTCTTCTTCTTCTTCTTCTTCTTCATCTTTGGGAACTGTTTCTCCGCCCGGAGCGTAATTGTCCGACCCGCGACCAGTCTCTTCAGGCGCGATTAAATTCTCGACTTATGATTGAAGCGTTTTTACACTTCAGGCAACTAGAAAGATTGCTTTCGAAAGGAGCCAGAGTGTTGCTGACGACGTCCAAATTAATAGTTGAAAATTAACGAAATAGAGTGACCGTTCCAAAATGAATTGCGTTGCATTCTCTGAATGTCGCAGAGAAATTGTATCGCGGTATCCGGATGTATCTGAACGAGTTTTGTCGAATTGTCAGTCCAGGTAAAGTGCAAAAATGAACCTTTGTGTCGAGAGTCACTGGATGTCTAATGTACAAAACGTTTAGCTCTGTCAAAATGTTTACCTCGGTCATTATTTATAGTTAAGGGCCAACTGGGTAAACATGTTGCAAAGTCAGTCCGTCATTTATCCTTAAAGTGGCCGTCTGGCATTCTAATCATTTTTTCGAATGTAGTAAGTTCTATTTAATTTAGTCCCTTGCACTACGACATATTCGGCAAATGCATCAGACATGAACAATTCACTGCAACGACATTAAGGTGACTAAAGAAAGTTCGAATGTCAAGACGTTGCCAAGACGTTCGAATGTCAAGTGTGTTGCATTTAGCGATCGACTGTGCAAATTGCAATTAGACTGAAATTGAACATTCGACCGTGATAAAAATATAAACAAAGTTTACCATATTTAAACTGCGAGTGCTTTACGAGGGTACTTCGTCATTATAGCTCAAGGTGTTAATGTACAATCATCCCATATCACAATAACTTTTGATCAGATTTCGATGATGCGTGAAGGGAAAAAATTTATCGTTGTAAGTGTTATGTATAATATATAACTATATATGTTTGAATGTAATTAATAATATAGAAAACACTGTTATTTTTATTTCTATATCCCAAGTGTACAAATACTTTTGTCCCTCACTGTATGTCGTTACTAGTATGTATGTATACACAAGGATATATGTTATAAATCACTCTTGCGTGTAATATGAATTTTCAAGGATATATGTTATAAATCATTCCAGCGTGTAATATGAATTTTCATGGAAATGTGTTATAAATCATTCTTGCAGATAATATGAATTTGCAAGAATACATTGTAAAAAAAGTGGAAAGGTAAAAATACGAAAATTTGAACTGAAAAGTACAAAAGTTCAAATATAATTAATAATATAGAAAATATTCTTGTTTTTATTTCTATATTCCAAGTATACGAATGCTATTGTCCTTGACTGAAGTTCGTGGTAATAGCATAACAAAGCAACAGATTACAATGATACTCGAGTCGTATAGCTGGCACATCATAATCACGATCTCACTAAACTGGATGAACAGAGTATGGAAGTTTTTTTAAATTTCTTCTTAAATACACTTATTATGTCGCAAGCATTATGGACGCATCATTGTCGAATTCTCGTTTCATTCGGGAAATACGTTGATTACCGGATCCCAGAGTGGCTGCAATTTGAAAAGTTGCGGACTTAATTGAAGGCCCGACCTCGAACTACGATTTCTCGAAGAAGTATTCACTTCGACCTTATTAAGGACACCGGAGTCGGCGACCAGGACGCAGGACAATACCGCCCAGCTTTTTCTTCTACCCAGCTTTTTTTTCCGCGCGTCTTGCGCGCTATTTTCACGAATATAACAAAGAATCGCGATGCCACCAACGGCGAACAGGAACGAGCGCCGCGAAGAAAGCTGTGAAAACGAGACTGGGTCAGGTAAAGTCCCTGATTAAAAGCGCGGCTCGGTAAGATGCTCGTGGATAGAAAAATAGGCCGGTTCTTAAAGATTCTTTTCTTTCATTCTCGCTTGGCTGAAACTAGGGCTGAATAGTTGATTTTTGGAATTTTTCGATTATCAGATTTATGCATTCCCCGATTCTTAGATTTATAGAACTTTAGAGTCTTAAATTTCTGATTCACGAGGTTTATAGATTTATAGATTTATAGATTTTTAGATTTTTAGATTTTTAGATTTTTAGATTTTTAGATTTTTAGATTTTTAAATTTTCAGATTTTCAGATTTCTAAATCTTTAAATTTTTAGATTTTTAAATTTTCAGATTTTCAGATTTCTAAATCTTTAAATTTTTAGATTTTTCGACTTTTACATTTTTAGATTTTCAGATTTTTAATCTTTAAATTTTTAGATTTATACATTTTCCGATTTTTTAAGTTTTGTTTCTTTGATTTCTAGATTTCTAGATTTCCAAATTCTTATATTTTTAGAGTTATAGATTTGCACATTTGTACATTAGTGAATTTGTACATTAGTCCATTTGTAATATTAATCCATTTGTGCACTTGTAGATGTGTTCATGTTGTACATCTGTAAATTTGTATATTTATAGATTTTTGCACTTGGAGCTTTCTAGTTTTCTAGGTTCCAATTTCAGATTTCAAATTTCCAAATTTTTAATTCCTACATTCCTTAATTTGCCTCTTATTAGATTTCTAAACGTCAAATGTCCAGTTTTCCAAATAATGTCTTCTACATCGTACCATGAAAAAAATTATCAACCGTGTACGAATTTGCAATCGAGTGCTTGAAACAAGTTCAACCGTAAAATCTTTAACTTTTCCCGCCAAGAACAATCCAAGACAAATTCGAGCAACTTTTTCCGAACAATTTATCGCCGGAGCAACGCGATTATTTTTTCCGCGCAACAAGCCATCGTTTGTTTAGTTCTTTTGAAGAATGGCGGTCGCAACTTAGTTCGCGATGGCGACGATTTTTCGAGCCGCGGCGTTGCCTCGTTACGTCGCGTTTCTCGAATTCGTGCCGCTGTACAACGAACTTCCCTCTTTTTCCTCGGGAAACCGCACAAAGAGAAAGAAAAGAGCGAACGGGAGGGACGGATGATGTGGAAGAAGAAGAAGAAGGAGGAGGCGGAAGAGGGGACGGGGAAAAAAAACATAAAGAGAACCGGCGGGGAAAAAGGAAAAGCTCCAGCCATTACCACTTGACTTGAATTGCAAAGAACTCCTTCGTTACTCGGGATTCCACTTGACCCAGTAACGAAAGGTAACGATCCTCGATTCCTTGTCCGCGAGGCCGACCAACCGCTTTTCTTTGCGTTTATTCAATATCTCTTCGCGAGTCAGTCACCACACGCGGTTTTTCTAGCGGCATCGTAACGCGCTAAAATACGGGGCTCCTCGCAAAATGCAGAATACCGCGAATTCCGAAATATCGTGACTCGGGGGTACGGGAATTTGGATGTACAGGGACTTTGATACGCGATAGGCTCGTTGGATACAAGGAAATTAGGGTACTCGGGAATTCGGAATTAGAAGATTGCAGATTTCGGGATTTAGGACTTAGGAGATGTGTATTTGGAAATATTGGGATTCGAGAACATATGGATTTGGAGAAGTAAGTAGGTATTTGGGGATGTAGGGTTTTTGAGACGCACAGATTTGGAAACATTCAAATTGATTGCAAATATAGAGATTTGGGTATTTAGAAATTGAAGGGTTCAGAATTTGAAAGTGACAAATGTGTAGATGCAAGAATCAGAGGATATGTGGATTTGGACAAGCGGGGATTTGGATATATAGGTAGGTATTTGAGGATATAGGGTTTATGAGATATAGAGATTTGGAATCTAGCTTCAAGTCCATAGGGATTTGAAAATGTAGAATCGAGAATATAAGATTCAGAAATATAGAAATTCACAAGAATCTAACAATATGGGGATTTTGGAATATAGTGCTTCGTGTATTCGAGAATTTCAGACTTTAAGAAACTGATGATTTAAGAATGTGAGAAATCGATAATTTAAGAATTGGAGAACTTGCTAATTTAAGAATTTCAGAATTCGGGATTTGGGCTTGCATGAATTACAGCATACAGCGATTTGAAAATACTGTAATTTAGGAAAACAATTCGTGAATATACGAATTCACAGACACACAAATTCGTGAACATTATGTCTCGAGAATAAAAAAATCCGGTACATCTACCGAAGTTGCAGTTCAGCTGACACCTTAAAATCGTCGCGTAACAGAATACAAACGCCTTGATAAATATTATACGAACGCAAAGCGTGATAAAATATGGCATCGTTTCCACAAAGGAGCTCGACAGCAGAATGTCCGGGAAAGAAAGGAATAAGAGATAGGAAAGCTTCCGATAGAGTTGTTCCGAAAACGACAAACGGCCGGGACACAGCAAATTTGACGATGAAATTTTTCATGAATGCCGCGACTACGTCGCGCACAAAAGACGTCCAACAAAAGGGTAGGCCAGGTCGTAGTTACTCCGAATCGGGCGTAATTTGTCCGCAGGTAAGCACCGGTACAAATATCGATTCGGCCTTTCCTCTCATTATTCTTTCCCGGGCACACGGAATACGAGGAGAGACGAGGAACAGCAGCAGCAGCAAGCGGATAGTAGTATTCGTCCGACCCCGTCGTTTTCTCTTTTACGTCTATCCCATCGTAGTCCGTCGTTTCTGCTTCTGTTTTATGCAATTTTCCATCTGGTAGATTCGGCGAGTATCTCCGGAGACCTCGAGGCATTAATTAATCCGCAAGAGTGTCGAGGAGCGACGGACCGGCTCTATGTCTTCTGCCTATAGTCTTAACAAATTGCCGTATCGCCCGGTCTGACGCGATCGTAATTAATTAGGAATGAAATAATGATCCACGGTCGAGGTTGGTAGGTGAATGACTGATTGAGCTTCCAATTGGGTCGAGATGCGACGCGCAGATACACGTGGAGTGCCATCCGTCGTTTTCGATGGCACGCGAATCGCTCTGAACAGCGAACGGATTGTATCGATTCTACCAGCGACGTATAAAACCGTCGGCGGAACCGATCGTTTCGCTCCACGAACCGGTCTCTCGTTCACGGCAACCGGCGCGCAAGCTTTACGTTCTCGAGCTTCCCGTAAAGAGCTTTAACTCTTCCACGATGAATGGTCATTTTCAATTTAGATACAGATATACCGCGCGCTTACAACGGCCGGAATGTGGAACGCTTATTTGCGAAGCTCGCGCTGAAACCGTTTGCTCTTTCGATTCTTTGTAAATGTATGCACGCGAACGTAACTATATCCGTTGACCGGGGCTTTGATTTAAAGGAGGCTTCTATACCCCGAAATCACTATACATGTATCCAGGTATCTCTGTAGACCGATATAGTTTGCGTTTCGGTATCTTTTTGTTCCAAATATTCGCATGTTTCGATACACCATACACTCCTGGACAAAATTAAGTGGACATTGCAGAAATGTGAAAAATATTTTGTTTCATTACAATGTTGTAAATAAATTTTAAATTTAGAACGTGAGATATTTTTGTAGGCTTGAAAAAACATTTATTTAATGTATATAATTGTGCAATAAAGTTTTGATTTATAGGCATTATTAGTTAATTAAATTTACCGTTTGTTATTTATGATACCTGTCCACTTAATTTTGTCCAAGAGTGTATGCTGAAATATATACAGGGTGGCTGGAATGAACTGTTACAACTTCAGACCGCTGCAGCAGATACACTTTTAAATATTTTGTTTCATCCAAGGGAAAAAAATAGTCGAGAAACATTTAATGCTCATTGCTCGATATAACCTCCCTTTGCACGAATAATTTCATTCAAACGGTGAAAGAATAAATCGCACGCTGTCCTTACGTGAGATTGTAGAATCTTCCATTCCCGGATAAGTGCTGATTTTCGATCGTCCAAACTTCGATGTTTCATTACATTGACCTTGGCCTCCAAAATAGCCCAAATACATTACATTCAATCATTAAATAGATTACATTCAAATGCTGGAGCTCACGAACGATAATTGGAACTGATGTTCCAGCTAAATATAAAGCAATTACAGAATTAAGCTTCAAATCCATGACTATAACCTTACTTCGAGATGTAGTATACAAAAATGCTTCTTCACGCCTATAAACAATTGAATGAACTATAAATATGGCAACTTTCAGATGGATTGCGTGAGCGGATCGACAGATGTATCAGTATGAACTTACTTAGTAACAGATCATTCCAGCCACCCTGTATGAATGTCTCGATAATCTTGTATTGTAATTTCCCTAGCTTTCGATATAACTGTATTTTAATATTTCTGCGTCCCAAAATTCTTAGGTATCAATATTTATAAGGACGCGGGTGTGTGTGAATGTAGATAATTTAACAATCACTCCACAAAATATATTCAACAAAGAAGTAAAGATTAAATAACAACAAGTAACAAGAACGTTGGAGATTCTGCGGGTGCAAGAGTGTCGATACGAAAATTACGAATGTCTCGAGCGGCACAATGACCAGTGTTTTTATGCCCATTTTGAGAAGAGATAGACATAGGAAAAGAAAAGGGGAAATATAGAGTGGAAAGTTGAAGGGGTGAAAGAGAAAGTCGACGGAAAACTTAGGCTCGCACAACTCTGGCTGTCAAATGTGCATTCTTAAATTCACCAAGCTTGCACGAGACGCTGGGAAAATAGAAAATTGCAGACGCAAATTTAATTCTTGAAATATTCAGCAAAAGGTTCAATGTTGCGGCACAAAAAATAACCGATGTAAAATTAACTGGACAAAAGTTACAACAGTGTAATTGTAAAAGAGGAGGTAATATAATATTAAACAGGAAGATACGGTTTCAGAAAATACGTTTCATCGTGTCTGAAATACCGCTATTTCAAGCATTAATTACGTCAACGTTCATTTTCACGGATTATCTTTTATCCATTAATTAATTTCACAGATGAATATTTATGCGGAAGCATATTTCGTTACCGTTAAAGGGGAGTAACATTGTTACGTTATCAGAAGTTAGCCCGAACGAAATAGCGACGAAATATTCATAAATATCGCTGGCAGAGAAACAAAACGGTGCAACGAGTGTTTAATGGAGAATCAATAAATCGAGAATCTAAAGTTCTTTGAACGAAGGAAATTGATCCGGGAATAGCATCTTCTTTGAGGATACACGCCGCACATACACAGACGCGCGCACACACGGAGTTGCATTAATATGTAACAGCTGGTTTGAAGCAATTTAAGCCGCGGAAAGCACTTTGCATACCAATTCTCGGCACACAAAACAGGTTACTTGTATCTTGAAGTGGCAGGCATGCATCCGCGGGAAAATTAAAACCTTAAGAAATCCACGGGACGAGCAAAAAGTGAAAACGGCCGGTGAAGAAGTTATTAATTGCAGAAGTCAGCTGTGGTAAGAAAATGAGAACTGTTATCTGAACGGTCGACGCCAGAAATTTAAAGACCTCGGTCACGATTTAATTTCGAGAAATTTTTCACGCGAATCTTGTTTTATTTTATAGAAACATGCCCCGTTAGGGATAATTGCGGGCCATTAAAATATATTATATGCTGCAATTAATTCTGGAACTCTGATATGGTTTTTTGAAAAAATAAGTGGTGTGCTGCTGCAAATGATTCTGCGTCGTTAAAGAGATATTTAATACTGCGATTGATTCTAGAAGTAACGATAATCGATTTATTAATATCTGCAATCGATGTTCTTGTTATTATTGTCCGTTTGAAGCACTTCGATACAAATTTTTGTTTCCAGGTTTTTTTTTTCTTTTTTTTTTTGGAGAAGAATTTAGGGCTCAATCATTATTCTGTACGTGTTGGATTATTTTTAATTGTTGTGAATATTGTATGTACATTTTTCATGCATATTATATCTGCATTCGTTAGATCAGTACTGCAATTAATAAATAATTGTGTAAAATTTTATGAGAGTTGGAAACCTGTACAACACTTTGCCACTTCAAAATACGAAATCATAAAATTATTTTTTTCAAATTTTTTAATTTAACAATCCTAAAATTTATGCATCAGAAAATCTGAAAATTTAAATATTTGAACATCTGTAAATTTGAAAATTTCAATATCTGATTATCTGAAAATCTGAAATTCAAAAAATTTAAAAATTTTAAAATCTGAAATTTCTGAATGCCTATAGTCTCAAGTTTTTCAATCTTTAAATTAACAAATTTCAAAATGTTCCAAATAGTCCGTAAATTTACAGATCCTAAAGTTCTCCCAAATTGAAATCCAAGTTGCTATCCAAGCTACCTTTTACATGTCTCCTTTCATTTTTTTTATAGATTTTGTAACTGCGATACTATTATAATAGGTACTCTTAATTTTTGAGGAATAAAACAAGAATTGTTGTCGAAGATCCAAAGTCATTATTGTAATACAAAAATTATAAGTTGTCATTATAATAAAAAAGTCATAAATTAGGTAGTAGCATCACGCCGACCGCAAGCTCCGTGGCACCGAAAGAGTTAAAAATCACTAGAAAACCATGAAGACACCGAGCAAAACGGTTGTTCGTCCTGTACAAACAAATTCCCTGTTGTAGCCGGCCCGCATCGATATTCGTCGTTAATAAGTTTCTCGGTCCAGCGTGGCCAGCTATCCAAACAGGTACGCTGCCGGTCCGGTGTATGCCGTCAACCCCTAGACTAAAGGGGTTGATTACAATATATGAATATTCAGTGGCCAGTCCACCCTCGGTGTTTCTCGTTCCTTCGTGTTTTTTTCCCCCGAGCGTCTCGCGACAAAATCTGCAAGCTTGCCCTAACTACGTAGCCGGCCGGCGAACTTAAGAAACCAGCTTAATTAATTCTCGTAGACGTAAAATCTTCGTTAACGTTGGCTTCCGCTGATTAGGATGAATTAAGGAACAGCGTGAAGAGCACGTGTCCCGCGTTCCCATCGCAACAGCCAGCCGGTGATTATTTTTGTCTCGAGCACGGCCAATTAGGACGAGACTTCTTGTTTCTACTTGAACGAACCAGACGTTTTCCGCACGCTATCGAGCCGATAATAATCGTATCGACTCCTGCACTCATGCTGTAACCACGTAGGCCACTCGCGCGGCGCAAGAACCTAACAATAGATAGGAAATGGACACTAGTCGGATATATCGATTCGTGGAATCGAACGTCCGGGTGTGGGATATGTGTTACGCGAATGAGACAATTTCTCTGATGTATTAAACAGAGAGAATTCTTTTGGATTCTTCGCGGAGATGATGTACGGGGCACATCTGTTTAAATGTCAAATAAGTCTTGAACGGGAAATATGAGTCGGGACTGTCATACCTGAATCGTGGTAAACTATGATTGAGGTTTGATATATGGTGCGGACGAACACGTGCGGATTCGAGAGCTACGTTCTGGTAACAGATGTACCTTTTTGCGGGACAAAATTGCAGTAGGATAAGTTTTCTCAGTTTATAAAGTTACGTTCTACAGATCAAATTTTTGGAAAATTAAATTACTAAATTTTCGAATACCCAATTTACAAAACCTGAACTTCCAAATCTTCGTATTCCTAAAATATCAAGTCTTCAAATTCTCCATACCCTATCTTACTCACATCACACAAATATTCACATCACGAAATTTGCGAATTCACTCCATGTTGAAATTCAAGAATTGAAACACTTAAAGATTCTAAATATTTAAATATAAAGATTCGTAGGTTCAATTCATTATTTACTATGTCTGAACTAAGACAAACCTCAACGTAGTAAGATAGCATCTAAACCATCTTCGACGAATATTTGTTGCCAAATGATAATCTAAAAACGATGCGCGAAACCAAACCTTTGATCGCGGAATGTAGGTGAACGCATGTTCCGCATTGAAATTCCCGAAACAATTTCTGGACAACAGGAATCAAACGTTTTCTACTTTACGCCAACAGATCGGTGCGTGTTCGTAACGATACGATCAGGCAAACACGCGAAACACGGAAGTATGCCGATCAACAAACGGAAGTTCGGAATTCAATCAACCTTTGACGGTGGCCACGTTTGGCGAACCTTTGACCGGCCGGTTTACGTAAACGGCCCTGGATGCGCGCAGCCTCGTAAACGATTCCCGGATGGTAAATTCATGGGAAACGGGACTGGATACATGTTCCAGTTGGTAACTCTGTTTCCCGGACGCGGCACGAGAAAAACGTAAGCGAATTCGGGAAGAAACGACACTGATTGAGACGTCGGCCGGAACTTAACCTAACTGCGTCTATAGCGTCTGCGGCAGCGTGCGACAACTTCGCAGAAGACCAGCTGAGAAACTTCTCGTTAAGCCAATGACGTTCGCAATTTAGTTTTCCATGGTTCCAGTATTTTATTATAGCCTGTCAAAGCTGACCCGGTGAGCTTCTCGAGTCGCTGAATGTTGCTTGTTAATGACGCTGATCAACTACGAATGAAAGATGGCGTCTCCAAGAAACTGAGAAGCTTCTGGGTCGAGATGGTTATGTGTATAATGAAATATGAACTTGCAGGGGTCGCTTTGGATCTACAACTTTTTCTAGGGTAGATGAATTTGTAGATTTTCTTGTACCGATGATTATCGCGAGTTCAATGATTAACCCGTTGATCTACTTTTTTTTGGGCAGTTGCGTCAGCCTGGGCTAACTGATTATTGTTGTAATGTTGAGACAAATAAGAAAAGAATTTATGCAAATACAATTTAAATACAAATATAACCGAAAATCCTAAGTTATCATTATAATACAAAAATCATAATTTATCGTTGTCATGAAAGAATCATAAGTTATCATTCGAAAAAAAATTCATAAATTATCACTGTCATAAAGAAATCATAAGTTATTATTATAATAAAAGAATCATAAATCATGACTATCATAAAAAAATCATAAGTTATCGTTGTAATAAAATAACGATAAGTAATCATTCTCATACAAAAATCATAAATTATCATCATACAAATTAATCGTTGTAATAATGCACAAGTATAAACTTACAATTAATTAATAAATTATGCTGCAATTTCATAATTACCCGTTCATTACAAAATTTGCAATTCATTAAATTGAACAAATTACAAGAACTTCGTAGTATATAATTTTACATATGAATTATGCTACGCAAACAGTTATTAAGCGAGCAATAATGTATTCCTCCGTTTCCGCATTTACATCCCCATTTATGTCCCGTACAATTTCCGTGAATTTTACAACTACGCGATGGTTTGTCAGATAATTTTAAATCGCTAATTTAACATTCGGAAACGAAAATATCAAAAGTTCTCTTCGTTCAAGAAGAAAATCATCATAGAAAACAGTGAATATCCGATGCAACAGGGTCGCCGGGGTACCTGTTTAAGAATTGATTCGACGGTGTAGGATTCGCAGATTTGGAAATTTTGGAAAATCTGAGACTTTAAGATTTGCGAACTTCGATTAATTTGAGACTTCAAGATTTGAGAATTTTGGGTGATCTGAGATTTAAAGATTTGGAAATTTCGGATAATTTAAGGCTTGAAGATTTGGGAATTGTAGGTAAGTTAAGACTTGAATATTTGTGAATTTCAGATAATTTAAGACTTGAATATTTACGAATTTCGGGTAATTTAAGACTTGAAGATTTGGGAGTTTGCGGATTTTTGATTTCGGGATTGAAATTTTGGGGATTTTCGAACTCAAGAATTTTTTTCAATTAGAAATTTGATATTTGATCCGGTGAACACTCGTGAATATAGAGTTCTAAAGATTTGGAAGGTCGGAATTTTAGATTTCATAGATCTGATGATTTGGAAATTTGGAATACCAAGTATTACAGATTTCATAACTTAGAGATTTGAGATTTCAGAATTAAAAGGTTTGATAAGATGGGAATTTAGGGATTTCACCTGATGGAAACTTGAAAATCTAGGATGTTGTCTTAGTTCAATGAGAAAATCATCATCGGAAACAGTGAATATCAGAAGCAACGAGGTCGTCAGGTTACCTATTTAACTCTTTTCCATACGATTTATTTGGCAAGTGCGTCAGTCTGTACTAGCTGTTAATAGCTACACTTTTAAACCGAACAAAGAATATCAATATGCCTTATCAGTTTTCTAATCAGCGATCCTTGACTTCGCAAATTGTACTTGGATTCGAGCTTCAAACTGAAACGTATTAAAAATCCGAGTAAGATCTATCGTAATTGGGCTATAAGTGCGTCACGAATTAGAGACGTCAAAGTATGGCAAGGGGTTAAGAATTTATTCGGCGATCTATTAAAAGCCGAGCGATTTTCGATATGTATCGATGCGAATGGAGCATCGTCGAAACGCGGTTGTCCCTCTCATCTCGCGGAATCAATTTAACGGAAATCAAATCGATTAGAGGACGAGCGGGCGGGAATTTTTAAAAGCTACCGACGCTCCCAGGCCCGATTTTCGATAATACACTTTCAGATCCAGCACGTTAATTGTCACAATGTAATCAAGCTCGTTTTCGAGCCGTTGTTAAAAGTACACCGCTCTCGCCGGTATAATCGTCTGTTGCCGCTATTGGCACGACGACGATTCGTTCAATTGCACTTGTTAAATTTGCACGGGACTGCTTTGTGCCCGGCTGATAATGCATGTTGACAACTCCGTCCGAAAATATGATACCGCTAAAAACCTTTTGAAGCCGGACCATCAACGCGTGTCAGTTCTCAGAATACACATTGCAACGAGAGATTTAGAGCTTGGTATAAGTTTCCTGCAGTACAATAGTTCAACGATCTTTTCGTTCTTTTAGATACGTTTGTAATTTAGAATAATAATCTTTACTCGTAGCAGAAATAGGACCCAGGGAGTCGTTACATTCTAACGACTTTTTTATTGATTTATTGTCAGTCACACCTGGGTGTCAGAACCCTTAGCCTTAACCGTAGAGTCTTTCGTTTGCAGTTCCCCATTCGTGTTCAAGTACTCCTTAAATTTATTTTCACCATTTGCGATTTTGTTTCGGTCAAAATATGTTATACTTTATGTGGAATTAGGGGGGGTTTAAGTCATCATTTTACTGATTTCGAATTTGTTAAAAAATTACAAGCCTTCAAAATTTGCAGCTTTGCCTATTTTTGCGAAAATAGACTTCACTTACGAATTTTTTTCTCAGAAACTGCTCGTCCGATTAGGCTAAATTTTTGTTAATATAAAGGATTGGACTACTATAAACTATTTTTTTCTAGCTTCTATCATGACGGGTATACTCCTCAATTACAGCTATCTGGTTCACCAAATAAGTAAATATTAGTAATAAAATTGTCTATTTTCTAAAATCGACCCATCTTTTTGATCCAATATTTTAATAGCGACGTTTATTCTGCCATTGACGAGTTACTAACAAAAGTGTGTGCCACAGTTAACTGGTTAAATTCACAATAATTCTGCATTACACTTCGGTTGTTATAGTGCTAACAAGTACACGTCAAAATAAAATCTAGCCATCCGAAGTTCGATCCATTGGTTTCGATACTGTCCACTTTTTCGCTTATTGTGAATCTATTGGTTCCACGCGTTGTTTAATCGACGCTTAATATTGCTGCACGTACAACGCGGTTATCGTTCTCGTCGACGCGAATAAATCTCGCCGTCCTGGTTTATTTTGCCGTCGTCCCGGGTCCTGTGTTTCTCGCGGGACCGCGAGGAGTTTACGGTTAAGGGAGATTTATGGGATCGGTGACACCGGTATCGTGTCCCTGTTCCTTTTCGAAATTTGAATACTGTTTACGTGGAGCGCGACATCGCGTCACTGAAGCTTTTGATACGATGATACGTCCTTTGTTACATCGCACCTCTCGACAACTTTCTATCGATACGTGTGATCTCTATTATTGCCGACGGAAGAAGGCGCGGAATTTATGGTTGTTTATCAGCGTGCATTAAGTGAAGTTGTTCCTTTGTTCGTGGTAACTCCTGACGATGTAAAATGATCGTGAAGTCTGTTCGATAATTTTAGATAAAGTCTGATAGATATTAATGGATGCTGCGTGATTTTGATAGGTGGAAGTTTGCGAAGTATACGTGAACGCGTGATTTACATCGTCATTAAATTGTTATAGGATTTATCGGGGTCAACAAAATCATTATCAAGGAGATCGAGACCAGTCGATTAAACCTCCATTATGGAGGTTAATAAAATCATTGCCAAGGACATCAACATCATTGTGGACGTTGTAAAGGTCAATAAAATTATTATTAAGCAGATCAAGGTTATTATAAACATTATCATTATCAATAGAATAATTGACAAGGAGATCAAGATCATTATAGGCATTGTCAAGCTCATCAATGATATTATATTCACTATCCAGACATAAAATTATTATAAAGCCTATCAGAATTATTATAATCATGATCGAGTATATAATAAATATATAGTCATAATTATAGAGCCCTAATTATATTTAGTGCCCTCATCAACGTTATCAGGATCATACAAATTATCATTAAGAATGTAAAGTGTACCGTGATGAGCATTACGATCATATAGAATATTATAACCATCTGCAGGTAAATTATAATCATGAAGGTTCCCGTAAGCATCGTCTGAGTCACTCTAATTATTAGCCAAATTATCAGAAAAAACGTACTCAACGTTCGGGTTATATAGTAATCATTAACGAAATTATAATAGTGATCAATTTCATCAAAGCTTTCATCAGAACTATCACAGTGATAATCCAGATGATCATAGTCACCATCAACGACACCACGGTTATCATAACTGGGTTCCTCTCATAAGTATTAGTTGCTTATTTAACAGTCGCGAATACAACTGGAAGAACTCACAACATATTAGTCCACATATTAAATCTAATATGTTACATGCCTCGAATAATAAATTACACGAAATTTTACCTATTCGCTCTATCATTAACTATCAACAATTAATTATTAAGTATCAACTCTATCTATTAACAACAAATTACCCGAGTATCTTCAATGAAATACTCCAAGTCTCTTCAACTTTGCCTACCTTTTCAACATCCAAAATCAAAATCCCTCGAGTTCCCGAAATCACAAAGGCCGCCACATAAATTACTGCAACGCTCGTGCAATTTCCCTTTCAGCGGCCCCGCCTGTTCACCCCGGATTAGCACCCTTCAAATAATTCTAACAATTCCGAAGTGGGCCACATTCGAACGACGAAAAGTACACGCCCGTTGGATCTCTCGACTCCTTACATCCGCTAGTTTCCCATTCAGTCCTTTTCGTCTGAAAAGCGAGGCACAGCCTCGCACCAACTGGGTTAAAAGCTCGACGAACGAAATCATAATTCGAAGTTCGTGACCGGACTAGGTCCAGAGAAACTATCCGGCTTCTGGTACCACCACGATCGTACTTGTCGTGTCCAACGAGATACCCGCGGTCCCTTTGATTGCCCCTGCTTCGGCTACGTGTGTGCTCATTTGCATAGATCTCGCTCGTTCGCCAACCTAGACGGGGACTTCCGTTCGCGCCGATGCGCATTAGACTTGACTGGATCAGCGTTGAGTTCGGCTCATAGCACACAAAATCACTAAATCCACAAACTCTTATATTCCCTAATATCGAAGTCTCCGAACTCCTAGAACTCCACATTTGTAGAACATCAAACTCCTAGATCCTTAGATTCCGAAATCCCCAAACACTAAAACCCCCAACCGCCTAAATCCCTTAATATCTGGACCCCAAACTTTAAAATTCCCAAATTCCTGGAACCCCAAACGCCAAGATCTCCAAATTTCCAAATAGCAATAATCCTGGAACCCCACAACTCCTACATCCCTGAATTTCTAACTCCCCAAACGCCAACTCCCCCAAATTTCTAAATCCCCAAATTCCAAGAACCCCAAGCTCCCAAATCACCAAATTTCTAAATCCCCAAGTTTCTAGACTCCATACTTCCAGATTTCTAAATTTCTAAATCACCAAATTCCAAGATCCCAAAATTCCTAAATCGCCAAATTCCTTGAAACCCAAACGCCAAAACCCTCAAATTTATAAATCCCCAAATTCCAAGAACCCCAAGCACCAAAATCCCCAAATTCCTAGACCCCAAATTTCTAAATCCCCAAATTCCAAGAACCCCAAGCTCCCAAATCACCAAATTTCTAAATCCCCAAGTTTCTAGACTCCAAACTTCCAGATTCCCAAATTTCTAAATCACCAAATTCCAAGATCCCAAAATTCCTAAATTCCCAAATTCCTGGAACCCCAAACGCCAAAACCCCCAAATTTCTAAATCCCCAAATTCCGAGATCCCAAAATTCCTAAATCCCCAAATTCCTGGAACCCCATACGCCGAGATCCCATAATTTCCGAATCCCAAAAGTACTAGAACCCCGAATTTCTAAATCCCCAAATTCTTAAATCGCCAAATTCCTACAACTCCAAACGCCGGACTAGGTCCAGAGAAACTATCCGATGTCTGGTACCACCACGATCGTACTTGCCGTGTCCAACAGGATTCCCGCGGCCCCTTTGATTGCCTCTGCTTCGGCTACGTGTGTGCTCATTTGCATAGGTCTCGCTCGTTCGCCAACCTAGACGGGGACTTCCGTTCGCGCCGGTGCGCATTAGACCCGTCAGGATCAGCTTCGGGTTCGGCTCCGCTCGGCAACGCTTTGCTTCGGAATAGGTTATTGCGCGAGCGGATTTAACATTCCCGAAGCGTTTATCGGGAATGCAACGGCGGCCAGGTTACAGGGAACGCGGCGGATATAAAGGTAATCAAAGGCCGAGGATCCGGTGTTGGAACGATTGATTGCATTCCAGGATCGGCCCGGAGCCTGGATATTTCAGAGTTCGTTATTGGAAATCACTGTCCGTCTGCTGGCTACGCGCTGATCGCCCCCCTGGCCTGTTTTATTGCGCTATCCATACCACCGAACTGCTACGCCCTTCAAACAATCCCTCGATTTAATCTGTTGTGCCATGCGGCTGGAAAATAATAGCCGCGAAAACATACAGGCGTTGTCCGATCGGTTGACGAACGATTAGGCAACCTTTCGGAGATTAGGGATCAATGAGTAGCCGGATGGAAACTGGGCTTGATAGGCGGTTGGAGGTTTGCGGCTACGACTGTGGGAATTTCGGGTGATTTAGGATTCGCAGATTCGAATATTTTGGAAAATTTGAGACTTTAAGATTTGCGAACTTCGATTATTTTGAGACTTCAAGATTTGGGAATTTTGGGTAATCTGAGACTTAAAGATTTGGAAATTTCGGATTATTTAAAGCTTGAAGATTTGGGAATTTCGGGTAATTTAAGACTTGAATATTTGAGAATTTCGGGTAATATAAGACTTGAATGTTTGAGAATTTCGGGTAATTTAAGACTTGAAGATGTAGGAGTTTGGGAACTTTTATTATTTGATCTGGTGAACACTCATAAATATACAGTTCTGAGTATTTGGAAGTTTGGAATTTTAGAATTCACAGATCTTATGATTTGGAAATTGGGAATTCTAAGAATTTGGTATGTCAGAATTCTAAAATTTGTAAATTTATGAACTTCGCAATTTAGGAATCTATCAATTCACGAATGGAAAGATTTATGAATTTACATAAAATTTACAAATTATATGTAAAAACTGCAGCCACATTATTAAATGCATACCACATTTTGTAAATAAAGTCATAAAATCTATTTCTCTAAATCCAACAAAATAAATTATCTTAAAACAATAAATATGCTTTATTTCTACCAATTTACAGTTACAGAAATTTTAACTGTTTACAATAAAACATCATTAATAAATATCAAATACCATAAATTTCTAAAGTTCCTACATCATTTCGAAAAATTCAAATATGAACAGTACCTAGGCTGTTTCATAAACGTGATTCAATATTATACAATAATAATATAGAATTACTATAAAACAATGAATACAAAAGTTAAACGTATAGTTCAATTTTTATTTCTAATTTCAGTCATAATAACGATTACAATCACGTTTTCTAACAAACGTTACACGGTATCGATAAGTTATTAACGCTACACGGTATCGATAAATTGTTAACGCTACGCGGCATCGATAAGTTATTAACAAATATACACGGTCGTCCGTTCAGAAAATTTATTCTGTTCAAATATCATTTTGAACACTGAACGTAAGCATCGCGATCGAGAAGAGAAGCAAACAGAGGATGAATTTTCACGGGCATAATTCAATGGGGTAAGTTTTTTTATTACCTCTTTACTCTGCATTATTTTTTTTTTCGAATTTTTCGCCGTGTTTCCAATGTACATTTTCCCGCTCATTGATTTTTCCCGATGCCTGTATTTATCACAACCGATAATTAATCCCGACACCCGTGGCCTACATTCTTAATAATTTATTGGCTATCAATTATACATCGATGTTTCTGTACTTCGCGTATGTATTTCACGAAATATTTTATTTTTCCTGTATCGGAAATTTTTCTTCATTCATTTGTGAGTACAAGAAGATTTGAAAGGTATTTGAAGATACACCTATAAAATAATTTGCTAATCTTATAAAATGAGAGAAACAGTTTTGATCCTGTTATAGTAAAATACATATGTATGTATGTACATCTTCTCCACTGAAAACTATACGATGGTATACATTATTACAAAATTTCTTTGTTGCTCTTTAACATTGGATGATTCTGTTACATGATTTTAATGTAAATTATAACTTCGAAAATAAAAGAGATAAAACAACGTACTTAAAATTCAAAGTAATACATTTTTCAAATATTTAATTTTCTATATGTAAAGTTTAAATTATACATTAAAGAGCAATATGAAATATTATGGCAATATTCTGGTAATACAGAGTTAAATATTCAAATACCATTTAATTTAAACCACATCGTTACGACTTCTAATTTGTGATGGGTAGTATGTCATCATCCAGAGACTATTAACACTGAATGTAAAATGTAATAATAAGTTGAATACGAATAAATCTACGCGATGCAAGTTGCGAATCTCTTCGAACGTGTATTTGCTAACATCAAATTGTACGATTGTGTAGCTGCGAATATTAGGTTCAATGACCGGAGGGTAGTTAGCATTGCGTGCCACAATTTCAGGAAACATATATTGTCCCCACAATCTCAGGATTGCCAATATCGAGTCTTAGAAGTTCAGAGTTGAACGCGCCTGTGAGAGTTTATCCGTATTAGAATCTAGAGTTCAATGTCTGTCACGAATATTATACTTTAGACGACAAAGTACCAAATCTTCAACAATTGCATCATAAATTCAATATCCAGATTCCCAAATCCTCAAATTTCTTGCACCCGAAATCCCTAGATCCAGAAACTCCTATATTCCCAAATACCTAAATCCCCAAATTTCTAGAACTCCAAACTCCTAGATCCTTAAATTCCTAAATCCCCAAAGCCCAAGAATCCCGAGCTCCAAAATCCCCAAATTTCTAAATCCCTAAACACCAAAACCCCTAAATTTCTAAATCCCCAAATTCCTGGAATCCCAAATGCCAGGATTCCCCAATGTCTAAACCTCTAAGTTCCTAGAACACTAAAATTCCGAGATCCCCGAATTTCTAAATCCCCAAATTACTACAACCCCAAACGTCAGGACTCCCAAATTTCTAAATCCCCAAATTCCTAGAACCCGAAATTCCCAAATCCCCAAATTCCTGGAATCCCAAATGCCAGGATTCCCCAATGTCTAAACCTCTAAGTTCCTAGAACACTAAAATTCCGAGATCCCCGAATTACTAAATCCCCAAATTACAACAACCCCAAACGCCAGGACTTCCAAATTTCTAAATCCCCAAATTCCTAGAACCCCAAATTCCCAAATCCCCAAATTCCGCTTAGTGCAAACTCTTAATCCATCTCCAAACGATAAAATCCGAATAATTCCACCGAATCGGCGAATAAAAAGTCTCACGTTTCGTAGGAATATCATATTCGCAGCAGTTGGTGCGCGCTGTGACCGGTCAACTGTAGGTCTCCCATTTCCTACACAGTTCTCCAGGTGAAACGATACACTCGGGAAATACTGAAAAGAGCGATCCACCCGACCGAAGTCCACGCCTAATTGCGGGAACAAGAAAATCGACGACCAAATTCGTTTTTACGAATCACTTTCGACGCCCGGGAAAACAGGGACGCGCAACGGAAAAGATGGCAAGGAGATAAAACGAGAGAGACTCGAACGCGTAAAACGGCGGCGAAAAAAAAAACGCTTTGAACAGCACGTGAAACGTGCACGCCTGGCAAAAAGCGGCTCGCGAGCGGCCCGGCGCATGCTGGATGGTCAACGAAAAGCTCGCCGGAAGTACGAGACGACAGAAGGATCGAACTTCCGTTTTTACGACGGGAAACTGCTGTTCCGTTTAGCGCACCCGACGGTGCTTCGTGCGAGAACCAGCTGAAAGAAAACCGAACGCGCGCGGGAACAAGAAACGGATCCCTTTCTTGGAATACAAGAAACAGAAAAACAGAAGATGGCATACAATAAAGGCGTGCTTTTTGCTACGAACTTCTGAAGCTCGATTTCGTTCCAGATTGTGAGGTAAAAGGTTTCTTACGATGTTCTTCTTCATCGATTCCGAAAAATCGATATTTATGATTCATTGTTTATTGAATTGAAATTGTTTATTCTTAACGATGAACTGAAATTCAATTGTATTTTTTCAATTGTACTTTTCAATCGAACTTCTTCGATTGCATTTTTTAATTGAACTTCTCCAATGGTATTTTTCAATTGAAAATCTTTAATTGTATTTTTCAATTAAACTTCTTCAATTGCATTTTTCAATTGAACATTTCCAATTGTACTTTTTAATTGAACCTCTTCGATTGGATTTTTCAATTGAACTTCTTCAATTGCATTTTTTAATTGAACTTCTCCAATGGTATTTTTCAATTGAAAATCTTTAATTGTATTTTTCAATTAAACTTCTTCAATTGCATTTTTCAATTGAACATTTCCAATTGTACTTTTTAATTGAACCTCTTCGATTGGATTTTTCAATTGAACTTCTTCAATTGCATTTTTTAATTGAACTTCTCCAATGGTATTTTTCAATTGAACATCTTCAATTGCTTTTTTCAATTAAATTACTTCAATTGCATTATTTAATTGAACATTTCCAATTGTATTTTTCAATTGAACTTTCTAATTGAACTCTTGCATTGAATCTTTTGTATTAATTTCTTTTGAGCTGGATGTGTGAAATGAATTTTTGCATTCAATTGAACTTGTTCATTTCAATTTTAGAGCAGTTATTCCATCTTAAATGAAACATTGAATTATATTGAAACTATGTATTTGTACGTATACATATCTACTTATAATTTATGTCTTGTTCCTCTGTGAGTAACTACGTACGTAAAAATTACGAATAATTTATGTAGTTATCAATATCATTATCGAGTTCTACCAGAAATATAAAAATAATATTGTGTAACAAACTTAAACCGCAATTTCTTTGGTAAAACTGAAAATCGTAGTCATTTTATGATATACAATCGTCATCATTTTGCTACGAGGTTCAGATAAGCGACAATTTTGAGAGAATAATTCGATCACGGATAAACAAATGAAACGAGTTAATCGTGGATTCTACGGCGCAAAACAAACTTGCCAAACGGTTGACAAGAAATCACAATTAACTCGAGACAGTTGACAAGCAGAGTCGATAGGTGAAACACAAACGGTGAAATAAAAGCGAACAAAGGTACAAGGTACCGAGATTCGAGAGGAAGGAGTACGGTCAACAAAAGAGTCGGCGAACAATTCACGAAGTAACGATACACCCTCGAAAAGGGAGTGAAAAGGAAAGGTCGTTGACAGAGAGACAGTACAGAAAGGGTTTCCTTTTGCCGTTAGTTGAAACAAGAAGGAAATTCGTTCGAGTATACTGTTCAAGGAGCGAAATAAATCAAGATCCAGGTCCATCCATCTCGGTTGTGAAATGGCTCAACTCTATAGAACGTCTTAAACATTGATTTTGTATGCTCCGAAATATAATCGTTCTATTCTTTTTTTAATAGAATTATAAATTCTGCTATTTTACGTATTTAAGTCTCTTTGTCACTAATTTTTCTTCCTGGAAGATTTTACTTAATAAAATAGTAAAACTTAAAGCAGATACGTACATAACATTTTCATTGTATAAAAAGTTTGAGTCAAGAATGAAATAATTTTCGGAAATAATATACATACAATTATTTGGTAAGTCTGTTTGGTAGATGATTTTTAAGTTCTCAGATTTTCAGGTGTGCAACATTCCATCAATTCAAATTTCCAAATTTTCACATGTTCAAATCATAAAACCCTTGATTTTCAAAATTCTGAATTTTCAAATAAATAAAATTAAATAACATTACACAACATTAGAGAAGCTATTGGGCTGAACAATAAAGCACAAAAATTACACGTGAATTATTATTCAATAATTTAATTAATCCTACCACACAATCAATTTTTTTTAAATAAATCTCACAACTTCTTTCATGAAACCAAACTTTATCGTCATCGTCGCTGAAATATTTGCACTTGTCTTCGTTACTAAGACACTTACATGTATCATTGCTCCTGAAATATTTGCATTTGTCTTCGCCTCATTCCTTACAATACTCGATCATATCGACGTAAATTATTTTCCAACGAGGTAAATCAGAATAGTAGGTAAACAAAATCAAACGAGGCAAGCACTCAAAATCCTTGAAACACGAATCCGAGCGATACACTCGACGACAGCAAAGTTTCAATTCGAATGGAACACGCGTGAGCAAAAGCAACGATAGTCGATAATTTTCCTTATGAGTTGAACATTTTTTTTCTCTCGTTTCTGGTGTATCACCCAGTTTTCCCTGGTGCCCGACGAGCTCCATAATGACGAGTACCCGATTTTTAATTGTAACAGCACGGTCCTTGAATAGTCAATAATGCGTAATGTTTTAACGACGTTGTAATTCAATTAGAACGAGCCTGCCGGCGAGGATGCTTATTACAGTTAACTGTTTCACCGAGGCAGAAGTGGCCGTCTGTGGCAGCCAACGAACTCGCTGAAAATCCTAACCGAGATCGCCAACGCGTCTTTCTACTATGTTATGGTAACGCTGTATGAAAACTCATTGTACCATCGAATACACGCACAAACAAACCATTTTTAAATACGTTCAAACGCGAATTGATCGTAAAATCATTACACAAGTTTCGTTAACACTGGATTTACGAACGACCAATTTATGCTTAAACCGAAACTAAGTTATAAAAGTGAATAAATAATGGACAATACGTAAACTCACGCAATGATTCATCATGTCGACGAAGGATTACTTCGACAGAAGTTTCCTACTAATTTTCGCAATTTAAAATGAGAAATCTAAGATCCGTCATTTTCAGGGCTTTTGTAAAGCTAGTGTTAATAATAAACTGTTATTAACCTCTTGTTGTACGATTTATTTGTCGTGTGTGTCATTAAAACGAATAAGGAATATTAAAATGTTCTATCAATTTTGTATACAATGATCCATCACTTTGCACATATCACATTTGAACTATGAGTATGTCACAAGTCAAAGTCGCCATTGTATATTGTACAATTGAATATTACAAGCTTGTACATTTTATGATTAAATGTTGCAAAATTCCATATTGCTCAAACGTGTACTGCAAGATTATATACTGCATCAGCGTATATTGCAACACTGTATTATATGAATACATATTGCAAGTTTGCTTGTTGCAAGTAGTATGTGTGTATATCATAGAATCATCAGACTGTGCACTATAAGAGTGTGCCCCACGCATCGTATCTTCTACATCCATATTATTGCACCTTATACTCATATATTGTACTTTATGTCCATATGTTGCATCTTATATCAATATATTGTACCTCGTGCCTATACACTGTGAGTTATATCCATACATTGTACCTTGTGCCTATACACTATGTCTTATATCCATATAGTGTACAATATGCCTACATACTGTGTCTTATATCTATATATTGTACCGTATGTCTATACACTGTGTCTTATATCCATATATTGTACCTTATGCCTACACACTGTGCCTTATATCCATATATCGTACCTTATGTCTATACACTGTGTCTTATATCCATACATTGTACCTTATATCCATATATAGCACTTTATATCCACATATTGTACCCTATGTCCATACACTGTACTTTATACAATGCACAGACATTGTACAGCCGTCCAGCAGAAACGAATATCGTGAATAAAATAATAATTTGTCTATCGTCGTCGTCGAAGACGTACTTCAATTTACGTAACGGATATTTAACGGACTACTGAACTTCTCCAACGAGATTATTATTTCTCGTGACACGATAATTTTTCTAATTAATAGCTCGGATAATTTGTCAGACGCTGCACGAGGCGCCTCGAAAGGACGGAGAAAAATCGCGGTCCAAGCTTTATCGTGCGCGTTAATAGGACTTATTACTGCTCGATCGGGGGTGCATTAATTACGGACACCGTAGCCGTGATTTAATCAATCAATTACGTAACTCTGTAATCGAGACGAAGTAACGTAATACAAGCGATGTTCGGCAACGCCGATCGTGTTACACGCGTTTTCGTCGATCAAACTATTTTATCCTGTTTCCCCAAATAGTATCAAAAAACTAGTTTGCAAAATGAACCCTGCAACTTCAACAAACTGAGGTACATGATCTACTGTAATAATATCGGATAACTGCGTACTTGAATTACGAAGATAATTGTAAATAGAATTTTCTTTTTATAAAGAGAATTTTGTGTACAATTTTCTTTGTAAAGAGAATTTTGTATACAATTTTCCTTATAAAGAGAGTTACTCATAGGATTTTCTTGGATTTTGTTTAAACAAAATAGTTAACTTTATTGAACAATACTTTCAATAATATAGACATTATTGTCATCTACAACAGATAATAGATAGTAAATATTCACTACTATTAAATAGAAATTCTGAATGTATTTAAATATATTTTCGAACTTACAAATTAGAAATTAGGGAATTTAAGAATGTTCAAAATACCCTTGATCTCGTAAAATAAAATCAGGCGAACATGCTATGGTGCAATTTTTACAATAAGATCGAACAAAATTTTCGGATATGTATCCATATATATTTCTGCATTAGTAAAAATAATGTGATCCGAAAGAACAATTCAAAAATAAATTCTTAAAAATGCAATACTTCACAGGCTTTTCCGTGAATTATATTAAAAATGCTATATTTTTAAGAATTTTACATTCTCTCCAAAAATTTCGAATATAATCACGAGTACCGAGCCAGTAAAAATAAAAAGCCCCGTGGAGTGCAAAGGATGCTAAAAATCTCGTAGAGTTAAAGCACCTCTCGAAGCATCACTAGTCCATAACATTTCCATCCACCTTAAATGTCCCCGAAGAAACCCGAGCTACCGAGCTGCACCGTAGAAATCCGCCACTATGAATTTCCAAAATACCCTGGTCGCGGATGAAAGGCTAAAATGCTCGTTTGCGTACAAGATACACGTAGCGCGGCTTGTTGCAACGACACAAGAGGACCTTAACGTACCCCGTCAAAGGCCTTCAGCAAATTTAACCAGCAACGAGTGCCACTAATTTGCTGATTTTGTGCACCCCATCCACCGTCATGGATCCATCGAACGCTGTTTCTTTTTTCCCCTGTCCAAGGAATGCCGATGGTATAATTAAAAGAGAAAAAAGAGAAGAAATAAACGGAGGGTAAAAAACACGATCAGCGGCAATTTCGTCGCGAGGATTCGAAACGAGGCGAATTTGCGAAAATGCGAGGACCACCGTCGGAAAAGTGGATCGTTACTCTCGATTCAATATTTTCACGCCGGACAATGGCCACTCTGAATGCCCGAAAATTGGTAATATTATATTTTTGGGGCGAACAGAGACCCGGCACACGCGAATAGTCGACAGAACGCACGACCGACGACCTGTCGACGCTAATCAGAAAGAATATGTCCTGAAAATGTTGGCCAGAAAATGCGTCCACCGAATTACTTGCATTGTACGCCGTAAAAAATGTACAGGTCGTGTCAAACAAGGTGTATGTAGCGAGAACAAACGACTCGATCTTACATTTTGCTATTCGACTGGTCACCCTGAAATTTTGATCTGGAGAATAATTAGCAAACCCAAGTTGTAAGTCGTCATGTTCATGTTTGTTGCCATCTTGGCTTAAGTAGAACTCCACAGAAGTGAATCATGAGAGAATTTTTAAGCAATAGCGTGTAAAAATTGCAGAAAGGTAAAAAACTTGCGTTCGTGGATTGCAAACTGGTAAAAAAAAGTTTAAATTTTATTCGGAGTACAAGTCTAGAGTTTCCGTAGTGTGCAATTTTTGTGAAACAGACTGTACTTACAATGAAAATTTATTTTCTCTTATAATGAAAATAAACTTCCAATGTAAGTAAATAAAAATTTATTTTCGGTCATAATGAAAATAAACTTCCAGGTTAAGTAAATAAAAATTTGTTTTTTGTTGCAATGAAAATAAACTTCCAATGCAAGTAAATAAAAATTTATTTCAATATTATTTTTGACACATGTTCAAAGCGTACATATCATTTAAAATTTATGCCACAAAGATGTAGAATATTTTATAGAAAAATCTGGTTCAAGTCAGAAGTAACATAAGGAATTACAAAGAAATTATACTAAAAGGACAATTTTCCCTACTTAAATATTGTGCGACAATAATTGAAATTAATTTACAATCATCACAAAAGAAGTATTACCCAATTATTGGGATTAACCATGGTATAACACTAAAAGGATAAAACAGCACAATTACAAAAAAGCAAAATAAAATATAAAAAAAAAATTAGAATATCAAAACATTCTAATTTTCGTCCAAATCTTGCAGTGCCCCAACTATTTCCACAATTCAAGCAACGAAATATACAAATTAAAACAATTTCAAATAGAACGGGCATTTAAAAATTCGGCCAATTTCCTGGTAATATTTTAAACCCGCTCCAATTTCGTTTCACATGAAACGTGAAACAAAAAAAAAAAGGAACGCATATCGCTGACGGTCGATTGGGAAACAGCGATTCAAACGCCGAAAGAATTGAACGAAATCGCAGCGTGAAAAGAAAGGAGCGTCACTATCGTCGATTTTCCAAACTTTTTCCCGCGTTTCCGGCGAACAACGAGACCTCGGTCGAACGATTTCGGTGGCGTGACGGCGTGACGCACACAACGCGGCACAGCGAGCTCGCGTTCTGAAATATCGCGCGCTGTAAATCACCGATCGCTCGACCGTGCCGCGATTGCATTATAAAATGCAGGTAAATTAATTTCGATGGAGGAAAACCGAGGAATGGAGTTGGCCAGCGACGATTGATCTACGTACACGTGTATCGTGTTCGTTCGATGGCCGCACCACAGAAATTGAAAGGGTCTAGCCGAATAAGGTAGTGAAATGTGCCCTTGAGTCAAATGAGAAACCCAATTCGTCAGTCGATAGCATATCTAAAAAAAACATTTCACACCAAGTTTCAACCCCCTATCTCATCCGTGGGGGTAGTAAAAGGGAAAAAACGAAATTCCGGTTTTTGGCCTATTTTGCCTATTTAATTTCGTACAAAAATTCTGAAAAAATTCTGAAACATTAAGGTCCGTATAGCGCATATTATAGAATTTTTTAAGATTTTTTGATCCCAAATTGTGGTTGTGAAAAATCAAAAATCGAAAAAAAATCAGAAAAAATGCAATTTTTTATTGAAGATGTCGGGCGGCTACTTTTATATTAATGTGGGAGTTAGGTATTGATATAACTATTATCCCCTAATTTTTTCAGATTTTTCCGTAGGGTGCGCCGTAGTTCAAAAAATCAAAAACTGATTTTTTCGCGCGAAAAACAAACTTCTGCTTTGAATTTTTATGCCCTTTTCCTATAAAATATGTATTAAGTAATTTTAAGAGGATTCACATTCACACAAATGATTTAAGAATTACAACAATGGAATTAATTTAATTAATTAATTTTAAGTTATATCATCTATATACTAGAATGTTGAACCATTTTTCAACAGCATCGGTGGCGCAGCGGTCAAGGCTCCTGACTCGCGAACCGCTGCGCGCTCTTTTTAGCGCTGGTTCGATCCCACCTGAATTTTTTTTTTTTTTTTTTTTTTTTAAATTGTTATTTGCCTTTTATCCTGATTATATAGCAATAGATACTACTTATTTGAAAACATTTCTAATGTATCGTATGCATAATTCAAGGTTTGTTTTTTTTTACTTTGAAGAACTTTGACAACTTTAATAATTACTGATCTAAGGAATTCGTAGCTCTGTCGTAAATGTAACGTCCGAAACATTTATGGCTTGTTACACAGGTAATTATGATCGTAATTATATTGTGTTTGGTATCGTTTTAATCAGAAAAACGAGACAAAAACGATGGTAAAAGTTTCAATTAAGAAAAATCAAAAATAGGAATTTTACTTAAGCCATGCACGGTACTTGTCAACGATTATACGACCTGCAGAGATTTTAAGTAAAATATTTCAAACTTAGCAAGTGATACCAGTCATAAATGAAGACAGCGGTGATGATTAATACCGTAGGCATAATATTTCTTCCACAATGGAAAGTGGTAAGTTACGAAAAATGAAACATTTAAAATTAAAAATATATAAAGTCGTAGCACAATTCAGACATGTAATCAAAATACTGAAACTTATTTTTATTTCAATAGGTAGTGGGGTCTGTAGTGGGGGTTTTAGTGGGTAGCTGCGACTAACGTACGAGTCCCACACTAGTCCGAAAACACCAGGACTGTGCGTAAATGCATTTCCCCCACTGAAAAATAAAAAAATAAAAAACAAACCTTGAATTATGCATACGATAC
This sequence comes from Coelioxys conoideus, assembly GCA_947623535.1. Classification (NCBI taxonomy): domain Eukaryota; kingdom Metazoa; phylum Arthropoda; class Insecta; order Hymenoptera; family Megachilidae; genus Coelioxys; species Coelioxys conoideus. The sequence goes on along the minus strand of OX392457.1, from coordinate 11,327,450 downwards.
ATTAGAAATGTTTTCAAATAAGTAGTATCCATTGCTATATAATCAGGATAAAAGGCAAATAACAATTTAAAAAAAAAAAAAAAAAAAAAAAATTCAGGTGGGATCGAACCAGCGCTAAAAAGAGCGCGCAGCGGTTCGCGAGTCAGGAGCCTTGACCGCTGCGCCACCGATACTGTTGAAAAATGGTTCAACATTCTAGTATATAGATGATATAACTTAAAATTAATTAATTAAATTAATTCCATTGTTGTAATTCTTAAATCATTTGTGTGAACGTGAATCCTCTTAAAATTACTTAATACATATTTTATAGGAAAAGGGCATAAAAATTCAAAGCAGAAGTTTGTTTTTCGCGCGAAAAAATCAGTTTTTGATTTTTTGAACTACGGCGCACCCTACGGAAAAATCTGAAAAAATTAGAGGATAATAGTTATATCAATACCTAACTCCCACATTAATATAAAAGTAGCCGCCCGACATCTTCAATAAAAAATCGCATTTTTTCTGATTTTTTTTCGATTTTTGATTTTTCACAACCACAATTTGGGATCAAAAAATCTTAAAAAATTCTATAATATGCGCTATACGGACCTTAATGTTTCAGAATTTTTTCAGAATTTTTGTACGAAATTAAATAGGCAAAATAGGCCAAAAACCGGAATTTCGTTTTTTCCCTTTTACTACCCCCACGGATGAGATAGGGGGTTGAAACTTGGTGTGAAATGTTTTTTTTAGATATGCTATCGACTGACGAATTGGGTTTCTCATTTGACTCAAGGGCACATTTCACTACCTTATTCGGCTAGACCCTTTATGGCCAAACCGAGCCGGACACTTGTCCGTCGCGAACGATATTTAATGGGTGGAATCGCAGAAAACTGCGACGCAGAGGGCAGTTTTCATTCAATTTCGCGGAAAAGCAGTGGTCTCGAAGCTTGTCGCGGTTGTTCGCCGATTTTGTAACGAAACGAAGGTAGAGGGTGTCCCAAAATTAATGCCAAATTTAAATTTACCATCGTTCGTATAGAAAACTGTTGTCAATTTTATAGAAAAAAACAATTTGACAGCTGAAAGTTTCGATATTAAAATTGTTTAAAAATATTTCAATACCATAGTTTTTGTGGAGTGTATTGCAATCGCATACTAAGAGTATGGCATATTAAGGTTTTTGATTGTGCATTGTGTATTACAAGATTATGTATACATTAAAATTGTGCAACACAAGATTATAATATTGTATATGATTGAATATTGCAAGATTGTACATTGTAGGATTGAATACTACAAGCTTGTACATTGCATGGTTATACATCGCAAACTTCCAAAATGGTCCTTGTCCGTTTACAGCTGCTATTGCAAACGTTCACTATCCTAAAATGGTTAAAAATATAAGTTAGATATCAGACTCTGCACTATAAGATTGTGCCCCACGTATCGTATCTTCTACATCTATATTATTGCACTTTATACTCATATATGTATTTTCGAATTTCGAATTCTATAATTTTGATTTTTAATTTTCTAATTTAAAAAAAATTGTTTAATTTTTGAAATTCACATTTTCTCAATTTTAAACTCCTCGCATTCTGGATTTCTAAAGATTCCAATTTCCTGGTTTCTACACACCTAAATCTCAAAATTTCTAGACTTTTATTTCTCTATATGTATACATATATTACATAATCTTCCAAATTTGTTGGTCCTTATTATACTGTTTTTGAATATAAAATACAAGCTTGCTAACAAATCTAATCTCTTGATATGTTTTAGGTTAGATTGACAATCATTGTATACGTTTTCCTGTATTCCATAATAATTACATAATTAAGGATTTTTAACTGACTTTTAAATTCACCGCACAAATATTACACTTGTAGATATGTATTATAATATCCACATACAGGTATATGGATGTAAAAAGACATACATATTACAAATATACACAGATATTCAATATTATAATATGTGAACATATAATGTCCACATATATGGGTGTACACACATACATATAAATTGCAGTATAATTTATTTACGTAATTGTTGCAGACATAAAACGGGTAAAATATAATCGCTCCTTTCACCAACCCTAAAAAAACCACCCTAAAAACATATCAACACCTCAAATCGGAGTATCCTCATCTACAATTTTGTGAGTAACCCATTCTCAACCATGGCTAACTCTCGCAAGGTTACAATTATCCTGAATAAAAATTTCCAACTTCTTTTTCCCCGACCTATCATGCCCGCCGAATGAAACACCGTGTATTTTCGCGTAGAAAAGTTTGTTCGGGAGAAAAAAAACTCGTGTCGGCGTAGAACGAGCCAACATTCCGCGCTGAATTCCCATCAACGAGTGGTGCTTTATTGAAATTACAGAATTCTAATTGGGCACTCTTGACCGTGGCTTCTCGAGGGCTGCAGTCTTTCTGGTAATCGACGTGTAGTTAACAAACCACTCGTGGACCGAGTGGAGCCGGCACGTTCGCTCGGACAATGATCGGCATGATTTTTACCGTTGTTACAGCACCTCAGAGTGCGATGCATCGGTTTTATCGTTTATAAATAACCATGCAAGTCACCGAAGACAAATCATAAAATCCAGGTTCGAAATCTATGATCGTCAACACTTTCATTGCAACATCATCACGAAACAACTGAGATCACAAAGCGAAACATTTAACATCACGAAACATCTTACAACGCGGACACTTGTAACCAACGTTTAAAGACACAAGTATCAATAACGCGATCGAGCGAGTCAAAACACGAACTATCGTTCCAATTAGGCTCATTGAATTGTGACTGGGTGAGAATTAGCGATGGGTGCCCGATTCCCCGCAGTTCACGCAACAACGGACAACGCCGTATCCGCGGAACGAAGCATCCATGGGTTGACGATAAAACTGGCCGCGGATCGCTGTTTTCCGCGCTGGCCTCATATTAATGTTCGTTACAGGGGCTAGCTAGCAGGAATTACGATATTCTAATTGGTCTCGCTCTTGCGAACTTCCGCAGCCCCGCAACGTTTGCCCGGCAAAGCGAAGCCGCTCGTAATTTCGGGTTTATGCGGCTGCGAACAGAGTTACACGGGATATCATCCTTTAATACGCTCCGCGGGAAACCGGCTAACTCTGCAACGCGCCGCGATCATTCGTTTATCCCGCCTCCTTGATTCCCCACATTCATTTTTTTTTACTCTTGTCTCTATCTTGCGTAATAAGTTCTTTCGTCTAGACCGAACTTATTATATGTATATCGTAGAAGATACAGTGTGTGGACATGAGACACAATATGTGGATATAAAGTACAATGTATGAATGTAAGGTACAGTGTATGGATATAAGGTATAATATATGGAGATAAGATACAATACATATGGATATAAGACACAGTGTATAGGCATGAGACACAATATGTGGATATAAAGTACAATGTATGAATGTAAGGTACAGTGTATGGATATAAGGTATAATATGTGGAGATAAGATACAATACATATGGATATAAGACACAGTGTATAGGCATGAGACACAATATGTGGATATAAAGTACAATGTATGAATGTAAGGTACAGTGTATGGATATAAGGTATAATATATTGAGATAAAGTACAATACATGTGGATGTAAGACACAGTGTATGGAAATAAGGTGCAACATATGAACATAGGGTACAATAGTATAGAAGTTCTGTAATGCAGGTAGTCGGGTATTTAGAGAATTAGAAGGATGAAAATTTGAAAGTTTAGAAAATTATGAATATGACGATTTGGAGATTTAGAAAACTATTAGTATGAAAAATTTAGGGTTCGAAAAATTATAAGTGCGAACGTTTGGAGATTCAGAAAATTGGAGGTATGAAAATTTGGAGATTTAGAAAATTGAAAATTGAAGAAATGTACAGCTGTACCTATTCGAAAACCTAGAAATGAGCAAAATTCTAAAGCTCGAAGATTCAAAAATTTAGAAAAAATTGAATACCCCGAAAATAAATCAACAGCCATGAACATTACAAAAATTGAGAATCAACAATTCGAAACTATAAAAAATCAACGACTTGAAAAATCGAAAACTGCGAAATATAAAAATATGAAAATTAGAAAACTATCAACTACAAAAATATGAAAATTAGAAAACTATCAAATACAAAAATATGAAAATTAGAACACTATCAAATACAAAAATAAGTACATTAGAAAACTGCTAAATATAAAAATATGAAAATTGGAAAATTGTCTAACATAAGAATATGAAAATATAAAAATGAAGAAACTGGTTCATTCGAATGTACATATGTGTACTTTATCCGAAAAAATTATACGTTGTAGCCTAGACGCAAATGATCGGATAAAATGAATTTGCAACTTCGATAAGCTATTAGCGCTTCGGAAGATCAAGAAGAACGCGTTTTCTCGTTTGCTCAATAACATCAAGCTTCCTTCATCAGGAAAATGAAAGAAAAACAAGCTTCCCGCGTCTTCGAGCGGACTCGCAAAAAGCTCGATGATCCAGCATTTCATCCGAGGCAAACCAATAATAGTTCGCCTGTTTGCTGAAGTCCGCCATTATCCAACCCCATAGGATATCTGCCGCTTCATCTTCGATTTATCCGGCTAATTTTGCGAATTAATGATCACCGTCGACGCGGAGAACGACGAATTATATTGTTCGAGTGGTCCTCGACGATCGATCACCACTTCATCGAGATATCGATTCTCAGAGAGATTGAAATGTCCGAATCAGCCAATTATTTCTGTGTTACTTTTCCACATGGATTCACGGGCTCTGGTGATTCATTATGAAAATTACGCATCATTTCTTCGATTTGTGTATTCAGGATATTTGCATAATTTATGGTAAAATTTTATTCCGTTACGAGTTTTGATTGAATGAAGGGTTGGTCGAATGAAATTGTGTGTAATTGAACGCGTCGAATTTTTGTGACACTTTTAATTTACATTTTTTAAGCGTACAGTACCGTTGTTTTTAGAGTTCTTTACCGACATCTGATATAGATTATTCGAATGACGTAAGAATGTATTGCATTTGATATACTGATTTCGTTCAAACTTTGGACAATTGTTATGCATCAGAAAGATAATGATTTGAATGAGTTCAGAAATTAGGTACGCTTGTTCATCACTGAACTGAAGAAAGGATGAAAAGTGGTAGTACTTATTAGATCAATAGTTTGAAAATATAGACATTGAAAAATTAGAAGAACAACTTAGAAATTACAAAATCCAGAAACAAAGAATTTGAAATACCGAAGACACAGATTAAAATTCATCGTTCTAGTTACAAAAGTAGAAAGTTAAAAAATTTGAAAACTTACAAATTAAGAAATTTTAAAACCTCAGAATTTGAAAGTTGAGAAATTTAAAAATATAAAATCCGATATTGCAGGACTACTACAAAAATTTGCAGATATAAAAATTAGAAAATTACAAAATTTGAGAAATTTGGCAACAAATAGAAAATTAAAAACCTAGAAAAATTTATAAATAAAAAACAAAAAAATGAGAAAACTTGAAAAATTCACAAATAAAGAATTAGAAAAATAGAAAACTGATGTTAAATTAGAAACCTAATTCTAACGCAGGGACCTACATTTTAATGAATTTTAAAAATAAATAGAAACTTGAAACGTAAAAATTATAAAGCACGATACTTCCTTTTTACGAAGTTGTATACGATTAAACGAATAAAATCTTCTATTTACAATTCCTCAGTGAAAACAGTCGGTACAAAGATAGAAAGTTAATTTTATGACCGTCGATAAAATGAGAACGAAAATGCTGTTGTCCAGTTTCCAGGTTACGAAGTTCCAACCCCCTTGATCCAATCGCAAAGGAAACCAGGACTGCCTAATATTGATTTGACCTATTATCTTGGTACGATACAAAATACCAAGAATAGCATTTAGCAACGACGATCGATTTTCTCTATGACATTAAAGCGTAACATTATAAAATTATCTGCGCGTTTCGATCGAAGCGACCAAATAACAGATTTGAAGACACAGAAGAATTTAAGATGCAATGAAAATGGCTATATAAACGTTTTTTTATAATTACATAAAGGTTTAAACGTTTTATAAATATTTCTTATATGTGTTGATTATTTATTTGTTAAAGCAAACATAAAATTCTCTTTTCAAATCGTGGATCTTCAACATTAGATGTAGGATTTGAAAGATGAGAAGTTTCTAGTCCGAAATCTAACAACTGTTTATATTGTCGAATTCTCAAATATTTTAGTCCCTAAATTCCAAATTTCTGTGATTTCCAAACTCCCTAGTTTTTAAATTCTGAAATTCTGCAACTTCGAAATTTCGAAATTCAAACATTCGTAAATTCTCAAATCCTCAAACACCTCAATTCCAAATTTCTTTCATTTTCAAATCGTTGAATCCCGAAATTCCGAAATTCCCAAATTACTGAAATCTCCAAACACCCGAATTCAAAATTTTTCTGATTTCCGAATCTCTGAATCTCCAAATTTCTAATACATATGTTAATTCTTACGAAGTGCATATATTTTCACAATCTTGCAGCATCAAGACAAATTTATATCGCTTAACATAAACCAACTTTATTTTAACATTGTTCGAAATACAAGGCCCTATTTCCTATACAAGTTGTATTAAAGCTGTTTGTTGAAATAAACATCAAACTTCTTCGCAATCTTGAAATATCAAGATTAATTTACAACATTCAAAACAAAATAATTTATCATTCAAAATACAAAAATTGCGAGTTTGTCTTCTACGCAAACTAATTATCTCTTCCATGAAATAAACATTAAGTAAGCTTCATTCTAAAAATCTTCGATCCATAAGAAAAATTTATATACAAAATCTTGCGTAAAACAGTTTATCGTTTACAATATAGCAACCTCCTTTTTCACTTTCACAAATTAGCTAATACTTAATCAAAATAAAATACCATTCCCGCAAAAAGATTTCAAGTTAATCTTCCAAACAAGATGGTCGCAAAGTCAATTTGTCGGATGCAAATAAAAGCAGATTATTCAAAAAGATAGAGGCTCCGAAACTTTAGCAAGATATCAGATTTTGGTTTACTCGCGGCGAATGTTGACGCAGCAATAACGGGCAAGAAAATGGCCGTTCAACAAACGGATTCTGGCACAGGTACTCGAGACGGTCGTCAAAATACTTTATTAGGAGTTTTATCTGTTCCACGGCCGCAATGGACGAAAGTTATCGCCGTAGTTACGACGAGAAATAATTTCGAATAGACGTAAACCGAGCAATTCCAGCGGTCGAACAAGCGTTTGCAATTAAAACGCTCTCCTAGATTTAATCGTTCCCAGCCATTTACGAGCTAATCTCCTCTGGACATAGTATCAACGATCAAACATTTCTTTAACACAACGATATCGCATTTCTAATCATCCGCACCACAACTGCCTGTTTAATCCTTTCAATTCTCATCGACGCTGGTAGTTAAGATTCTTTTTTGTTATTTTATTGATTATCGACAATCGCAGATTGTTTACATAGTATTGATTATTCGTTATAAGAAATTAGTTTCATTCTATTGATTATTGGTGACTTTAGACTGTCAATGTTAATAATGAACGGGGTAATTTGGTGTGTAGTTAATTTTTTATTAATATGTGTAATGTATAATTTTTAAGGCCAACAAATTTTAAAAACTTATAGTTCTGGAACTCTGATATTTCTGGATTTCCTAATTGGAGAATTGAAAAATTCATAGATTTTCTAATTCAAGAACTCATCAATTCCCAGATGTTCTTATTCCCAGGATCTAAAATACCCGGATTTCCTCGATTCCAATTACTAAAATTCCTAGATTTCTTAATTTCCAATTTTCAAAACCCAAAACATTACAATTCTTAAATTATTAAATTCCCTAATTCCAAAATCTCTGAATCCCTAGATAGCCTGATCTCCAAATTCTAAAATCCGAAATATTTAAGTTTTCGAACTTCTAAATCTCTAGATTCATAAATGCCCAAACTCTCAAACCCACAAGTTTCTATATTCAGAAATTCCATAATTCACATATCATCAATCCCCAGATATTTAACTTCCCAAGTTGTTAAATTCCCAGATTCCTAAACTGCAAAATTACACAATTTTCGAATTCCTAAATCCCTAAATTTCTACGTTCATTCCCAAATTCTGAAATATTCAATTTTCTAAATTCCGAGAATCTGTAACTTTGAAATTCACTAGTTTTAGTTCAAATTCACTGAATACTGAAATTCTGCTATTTCTAAATTTCTAGATACCCAAATTCTTATGTCCTCAGAAATCCGAATTAAAAATGTCTTCAAATTCCACAAATCTCAGAATCCCGTACCTCCCCCCCAAAAAAATTCAACCACACCCATTTGCAAATACAAAATATCATCGTTGTCCAGGAATTAAAATTTGAATCGCTTCTTCGTTCAACGCATTAAACTCTCGAACTGTCCAGGGAAAACGTAAGCTAAAAAATGTATAACTTGACCGAAAACGTAAATGCTGTCAGACGGTCTGATAAAAAAGATATTACATACGAGAGACGGTATTCAGTTTCATTCAACAAATTCCAACGAAATGAGCATTCCTTTAGAATGTTTCGCGATTTAATGGACAAATTTCGCTTACGATGAAAGAAATTCCTTCCTCCGCTTTTCCCTTTTCGTCCATTAAATTAGCTTCGTCCAGGTATCGCAAAAGACGAGTACACTATACCAGAAAATAATCGTGCATCTATGTTCTAACTGTATTATAATGTTTGGTTTTTTTTTTTTGTTAAAGCCGACCACGCGTTTCGTTATGCGAGCAACTGGACTCTCGATTTAGATATTGGAGCCGCTTGTTGCCGGAATTATTTCAAGTATTTCGCGGATTTGTTCACGAAAGAGCTGGTTCGTTCGCTGAAAAATTATTCTCAATCGCTTAAACGCTTCTCATTTGTAAGCAGCCCAAAGGCGATTTAATATTTTTGCATTATTTTACCCGTACGCTTCGACGCTTTTCGTTGAAAGTGTTCCTCCGGGGTATTTTCGTATATTTTTTTTTAAAGACATGAAAATTTGATACGGCTCTTTTGTTGTTTTTTATGTACGTGCTATTCGAACGCGAGTAGACGAACTTCTACGGCAATTTAACACGTGGTGATTCAGCGTTATTATGTAATGTTACTTCTGAACAATTATATAATAATCTAAGTTGATAAGTAACTTCTAGGTAGTTTACATTACATTAGATTACATAATCGTTCAAAAATTCATGATAGAGTGTAGACAAGAAGGGATTGGAAAATTTGGTAATTTCGGAATTTGGACATTTAGAAATCTAGAAATATCTTAGGACTATTTGAGAAGTTTGTAATTCGGAGATTTTTAAGTTTCGAAACTCAAGAATTTGGAAACATAGACGTTTTAGGTGATATTTCAGAAAATTGAAGATTCGTAGAAACAGAAATATAATTTAAAGCTGGAAAAATGTGTCAATATAGAGAAATAATGAAAAGATAACAGACGGTAAACGTAGAAATATAATTTAAAAATAAAAAAGGAAGTTTAAATACAGAAATACGATTTAAAAATAAAAAGGTAGTGAAATAGAAAGATACAATTAAAAAAAAAAAAAAACGATAACGTACAGAAACAATTTGAAAATAAAATAAAAAGTTTAAATACAGAAATACAATTTAAAAATGAAAGGGTGTTGAAACGTTGAGATACAATGCAAAAATAATTAAGCTTCAAAAGCAATTCGAAATTAATTCTCTCTACAGCAATGATCAAGGTACAAAAAACAACGCAACGATAATTTATTCCGAACAACGAGAATTCAAATTGAACATCAAATCGATCAAAGGATTTCTCGCGATTTATAAGACGCTCCTTACGCGACTGGCCTACATATCGTTCGCCCTTAATATTTTATCGACGACATTCCAGATTCCAGGGTAGAAAACACTAAGTGGGATGGGGAGTGCATTGTCGTCATGAAGTGGCTGGGTAGACGGTGTGGGTGGATAGCAAGGGTGAATCGCAAGGGCCGCACAGCAAAAAAGAACGAAAAGGGAACGAAGGGAAGGCAGAGGTGTTTGAAAGGTGCGATATCTCGTCGGATGTTCAAGTACCATCGACCCTTCGCCAGAAGGTGATATGACACGCCGGCCAGGCTGCATTTAACAATCAACCCTCATCGCCGTGTAACTCGAAGCAAGATTACTCTATAACCTTTCCTTGAATCTTCGATCATCAATCGGAGCACGGAAAATGATCTGATCGCATCTCTATACGTTCTCGCTTCGATAGCAATTTGATTACTAGTCGATAGGTTGAAATTTTGGGTCTAAACCTGATCATTTATCAACACGTCTAACTTCTGATATGAACCTCATCATTTATATATTCATTCAAATTCTGACATGAACATGATCATTTATGAATTCATTCTACTTCTGATATGAACCTGATCATTTATGAATTCATTCTACTTCTGATATGAGCCTGATCATGTACGAATTCATTCTACCTCTGATATGAACCTGATCATTTATATATTCATTCAAATTCTGACATGAACATTATCATTTATGAATTCATTCTACTTCTGATATGAGCCTGATCATGTACGAATTCATTCTACCTCTGATATGAATCTGATCATTTATATATTCATTCAAATTCTGACATGAACCTGATCATGTACGAATTCGTTCAAATTCTGAAATGAACCGGACCATTTAGGAATTCATTCCACTTCTCATATGAACCTGATCATTTATATATTCATTCAAATTCTGATATGAACCTGATCATTTATATATTCGTTTAAATTCTGACATGAACCTGATCATGTACGAATTCATTCGAAATTCTGACATGAACCTGATCATTTATATATTCATTCAAAATTCTGACATGCAACTGATCATTTGTAAATTCATTCAAATTCTGATATGAATGATCAAATTATCACAGAATATATGACAGATGTCTTATTTAACAATTTAATGAAAATAAAAAAAGGTTGCAGTTTGACGTAAAAACCATTTGATTAAATATTTTTTCGCAATTTAACAAACAGTTGTCAAACACTTGTCTGGCAGTTTTCAATCGCATTTAGTAATAACCAGCTTAAAATATGATGTATGTTAGATGTCTTATTTAACAATGTGATTCGAGTAAACAAGGCTTGCAGCTGTACATCGCAACCACTTTATAGTTGTCAATTTTTAGTCGCGTTCTATAACGATGAATTAAAGCATACAAGTATCGTTACATGTACATACACATTTGTAAATTACAGAGAAGCACGATACGTGACAGTTGAAGTGAAAAAGAGCTGCGAATGGTAGAATGAACAAAATAGAGGACTAAAACGTTGGATCAACGATAGAAACGTAACAGTTCCATTCAATTTGATTCGATCCGAGTGTTTCTCACGCTTTAAGAACTTCTCTTCGCTTGAAAGGATCAGAATGGGCAGAGGCTCGTTACATTAACTACGCTGCATCATTGTAAAAATGGACTTACCGGTATCTTAGCTGGTAAAAGGGGGATGAATCCTGGTCTACGTACCTGCAACAAAAATAAAACGAAATTAGTGGGAAAACATTAGACTAATCGCTTGTGTAAACATTTAATACAACCGGCATATATTAGAAATTTAACACAACGTGGATATTAACCCCTTGCCATACTTTTACGAGTCTCGCTCGTGACGCACATGCAGCTTAAACGTGATAAAACTTATTCAAAACTTGTAATACTTTTTATGAGTAACAGCAATGTACAATTATAATTTATATAATCAAGGATCATTGGATACGAAGTGCGCATAACATTTTAACTTTCTTTGTTCGTATTAATATTGCAACTGCAAATAGTTGGTTTTGGCTGACGTACCAGAAAAATAAATGGTATGGCAAGGGGTTAATTAGAAATAGTGATGGTTCTATCATATCGCGGAGGTATTCATAAAACACAATCGAAATTCCTCGAATACTTGTACGTAACGTTGAAAATACTAGTTTCAGGATTTTAAAGACAGGAATCTCATACATTTTACACAGTGAATTTTCGTTTATATCGGCAATGAAGAGGTACGAAACGTAAAATTCGAGCTGTGTATACCAAAGCAATGAAAATTCATTAATCAGATTCTCGTTTCAAGAGGAAATCGTGTTTCATTGACTCTATGAATTGTTTTTTTTTTCTATTCTTTTCGAGTTACGTGCTGCTTTTATATTTCGTTCTCAATTATACTGTTCACATATTTTCTTTAAATTACATACTGTTTTCATATTCTCTTTAAATTACTATTCTGTTTAAATTACAGTTCTTTGAAATTACATTTTGTTTTCATACTCAAATCAAAGTACATGCTGTTCTTATATTCTTTGAAATTAAATACAGTTCTTGCATTCTTTTTAAATTACCGATTGTTTTTATAGTCTTCTTAGATTACATACTGTTTTTATATTTTTTTCAAACTACATACTATTTTCATTTAAATGAAATGACATACTAAATGGCATACTATTTCATGAAAGTAATACCTACTCCTTAAACATATATAAGAAGAAGAACAGGAAACTGAATCACAATACTGAAAATGACGTTCATCTGACAGAGTTGCTAGATTCATGTTACTGATAATTTTGTGACCAATTATTTCGTCCATAGTGAATTAGTGAGTTCAATTTTCAAACACCATAAAATAACTCGATGTCATACATAAAAGCTATTTTTAGAGACACAAGGAAACCTCGGTGACCGATACGCATCGATTTTGATAAAACTAAAAAAAATAAAAAGAAAACAATTATGTTTTCAAAAACCTTTTACATAGACGTATAGATCTAAAGAAGCGCTACAATTTTTGTTTCAAACTTTTTTTAATATCTTCCATCGTTTACGACTGATAAGCAGTTGTAAATAAGGGTTGGTTTCTTCTCTTCAAAAACGAATTATAATATTCTTTGATGGATCCAACGAATAATAATGCTAATATTCATCAAAATCGGCGTGTAATCGCCAGGTTTTCGTTGCTAGGTGTAATTTTTTCACAATTGTTCATCGAATTAATCAAAGTCCTTAATCCAGACTACAAATGAGAACCGTTGATCGTTGTTTCGCTAAGCGGACCGTGATCCACGGTGAACAGTTCCGGCGTACACAACACGTCATTGCCTCGTTGTTTAATGGTCGTTGGATCCGGTTGCAATAATAATGCCTACGGGTTCAGTAACCTAACGATTCGTCTCCTAACCCGGCCAGGTAGACGGATTAAAGGCGAACCAACACGAGTCACAGACTCGAACAAGGTCTGACCGAAAACATTTGCGTCCAATAATATCACAATTTCCTTACAAAACTTGCGATTGCTATCAATATTGTAAATGATCTCGGATTTGTTCAGTTTTCATTTTGTATCCGTATAAATGAGCAACCGGGATATAAATTAATAAATTATTGCTGGGATAATTACGTTGATTATTTAATATATGAAGAAAATCAGATTAATATACACTTTGTTCAGTTTTTATTTTGTATCCGTATAAATGAGCAACCGGGTTATAAATAAATAAATTATTGCTGGGATAATTACGTTGATTATTTAATATATGAAGAAAATCAGATTAATATACACGTGAGATCCGCACCAATGGTAAAATGTTTTATAATGTTTAATAATATCAAATGTACGAGTGTCATCTTGTAAATGTGCATTTTGCTGCGTGAAGTATTATGCAAATTTATTTTCTACACTTATTGTTCTACACACGTAATGATTGCATAATAATTATGTCGAAATTTAATGTTCATATACAACGATTAAATGAATATTTACGATTAAATTCGAGCAGGAATTTCGCAAAGAAAAGCACGTAAGATTAGATCTTGAAGGAAAACACATAAAAGGAATTTAGTTTAGCCTGCATATGTTTACGAACCACTGCATTTTACGATCAACAATTTCAGACTTGATATGTAGTTACTACCTAAACATAAATGAAATTACCTTCAAAGCGCGGTATTGGTTTTTCAAAATACATAAATATTCTCCATCTACAGTTAAACTTATTTATAACACGAATCAATAATTTCTCGGCATCCCATAAACACTGGAATCTATAATAATTCATATGAACGCGCAACCAATCTCTTTGGAACACCCCCTGGTACTCTTATTTACGGTTCTTCCGTCGCAGCACTAAAATCGAAAAGTTCGAAAATCGGTAAATATGACAGACAAAATATTTAATTCAAAAATCGATTGCCCATACAGAAAGTTTAATACAACAGCGATGTAAGGTAAATAAAATACCCCAAATGTTTAAAAAAAGTAAAACATTAATTGAACAAAAATAAAAGGTAACAGATTAAAAAATGATCTGAACAAGAGCCTAAATACCTAAAATAGTTAAAAATAAATTATTAAACATTTCCTGTTAATCACTGAATATCATGTATGATCGAGTGCAGTCTCTATTTTTTGGGGCAATTTATCTAATAGATAAAATATCTGAGAAATACATATAAAATAAAAACAGAATAAAATTTATTTCTATTAGTATTCGACAAAATCACCTTCATTATTTTCCAATAACTCATTAACCTTCACAGCCGTTTACCTTTTTAAGAAAATTAAAAACAGCTTCATCGTATTACAATTAAAAATGTATCTCCATCAAAATGATTGTCCTATAATATTACACATTAAATATGAGCCATTTACACCGAAAATGAGGCAATGTATCATCGCGCAAAGCTCTCGTTATCATTTCAAATTATCCCCATTTTGGTACAGTTAATCATTATGAAATTTCCCCACCGTTAACATTTACATTCGGCCCAGCGTTAAATAAACGCGATAACAAATTGAGCTCTCATGAGAGCGCCTCGAAAGAACTTCCCTCGCCAAAGCCGCGGTATAATGAAATAATGAGGCGAAAAAAAGAACAAAGTACCATCATCGACCGCCACCCATAAGCGGTTAGCCATAGTTTGCCCGCCGCAAGACACAGAAATCAACCAAAATGGTTGGCCAAGGAAGCGTTATCAGCTAGCCACGGTGACACCACGGTTACGCTGACAATGGCGCCGTTTAGAGACGAGTTAAGTCACGAACGGTGGTTTCGAGAGCTTTTACAGAAACCGAGAGCACAATCACGATGGTGGTCGATCGGCCGTGTACGTGTATATGCATGTGTGCGCGTATGTGGTAGAAAATTGTCGTGGCCTCTCTCGCGAACACGCCGGTACGCCAAGTGGATCCTGAAATATGCAACGGACTATCATACTCATATACCACTTCCATGCTCAAATCCCGTGACTCTCCTTTTATCCTTCGAACCGTCCGCCATCATCCTCCTTCTCTAAACTCTCGACTATATCAAACCCTTTCTCTATGTCCCCGACTATATCCCCCGTCACGTGGGGATAGTGCAGTTGCGCTTAGGATGCGGCGTACAATGGACGGGAAAAAAGTGAACCATTCTCGGATAGAAGACGATGTTAGATTCGAGTGGTCGGGACGCTGCAATCTGACGGTTGCGATATCAGCAGCGCAGAGATTGCGGTAAATAAATTCACTTTTTGAGTTCTTTTCTATTCCCAGCCGTTTAAGAGATAAAGCCTGTTTCAGTTACGTGGAACATTGTGTATATTATAAATATATCGGTGTTATGTTGGAATGTAATGAAGGCGTAGGTCATGTATGTTACATTGTCACATGTTATTGCACATCGTGTCGTACATCGTCATACGATGGATATCATTGTGGGTTGTACATTACTACGCTTGGTGTATTACCATGCACCGTATATTGCCGCACATTGTGTGCTACACAACGTGTATTCCCACGTGTCACGCAATACTATACATCGTATATTGCTACGTATCATATATTAGTACGCACTGTATATTTC
Organism: Coelioxys conoideus; assembly: GCA_947623535.1. Classification (NCBI taxonomy): domain Eukaryota; kingdom Metazoa; phylum Arthropoda; class Insecta; order Hymenoptera; family Megachilidae; genus Coelioxys; species Coelioxys conoideus. Next base: position 11,311,519 of record OX392457.1, on the reverse strand, counting down.
TACGTGTCGTATATTGCCACGCATCGTATATGGTTATGCATCGTATATGACCACGCGTTGTGTTATCACGTGTTGTATCATCACGTATCAAATATTACTACACGTCGTGTATCACCACACGACAAATATTACTATGCTTTGTACATCGCCACGTATGTATGTTACCATACGCCATATATTACCATGTGTATATTTCTCGTATGTATATCTATCGATTTATGTCATTCATCGTATATTACGCACCATATTATCTACACACATCAATATAGTTCGACCTGTGTATAATACGTAACTTCGCAAGTTAATAATCATTAATGTTGTCAAAATATACGTATAATAAATTTGCGTTTCATTATCCCTATTTTAACAGGTGGTATCCGTTTATCTAAATCTGTGACAATTAGTAACAATAGTCTATTCAATTTAGAAAATTAGCCGCATTATCCAGACTTGAAAATCTGTTTCTGTGCAGTGGGACGCTAAAGACCCGAAGAGGAGTTCAAGTTTCGCGGTAGCAGGTCCCAGGAGTGTATGATAAAATAGATTCGTTTCCTCCTACACTCTCTAGAGAGCTAGGTAAGTTTAAGCACCCCAATTTGCAAGATTTCAGATAACATATCATTACTTACCGCTTATTTGAAGACCAGTTTACATATGAATAAGTGTGGCCCTGCAATCTTTTCTCGGCTTTTGCAAATTTATATTAAGGGACTGGATTAGCTTTGTTAGGGCGCCGAAACACGAGGACCTTCTACATATTTTTGGTACACAACTTCGTTAAATTGGCAAACTAATCTGTTATTAAGATATATACTTGATATATGTACTTAATGTACTCTATATATAATAGTAATCAAATGTACATATCTTTTACTTCAACTAAGATCTCGACAGGTTAAGCTTGCTGTCAAAAGGGCATCATTAATGATACATCGGCTGATTTGCTACATCAAATGCATGAGAATGTGGAAGGAAAAATCAATGCCTTTTTACTATGTGAAGATTAATATTCCGAATAATTTTATATACTCATGTGTTTATAAGTTTATAAGTAATGATATTATAAAACATATCAAATTCGAATTTCTAAACGCGCATGACTGCAAAACAACACATTCACGTATCAAAATGATGCGTAAAGGTATGCACAACATATGAAATTTGAAGTTCTAAATGCGTACAGTTGCAGAACGATGCATACACATATCGAATTGATATGTAAAGATATTCGTAAAACTATGTGACTCGAATTTCCAATTGTGAAATCGGCTCGACTTACTGGTTGGTATGAGAGAAATAGACCTCGGGTGCAAAGGGTTAATCCGAAATTACAGGCGAACGAGTCAGAAACATCGGTACGTATCATCGACACCGTTCACGTTTGGAATACGTCCAACATCACGCGTGTCTGTTCACGTGTGTTCACGTGCGCCGGTACACTGCAATATCCCTATCAAAGCTTCCCGATAGCATTAATTTCAGCATCGATTCGTCGTCGGATGGCTACCAGCGTAATGTTTAGAGAGACGGAAGTTAATCTCATGGTCATCGACAACTGGTCCAGTACGCCCATTTTGCACAATGAATTTCCCCATACCAGCGACAAATTACCATCGATGATTGATAAATCGTTGACAGGAAGTGGCAGCTAATGTGAAATCAAAGCGATCTCGGCGATGTGTGCCTTTAAACAAATTAATTAGCACCGAGAACATGTTGTACAAATTTGTACGCGGTCTAACTAATTTTCCACAAAAATCACGCCATATAAAAGCTACCCATAAAAATGAACGAACTTAAATTATATTCCGAGGCGAGAAACACAGACGAAACGGAATTTCTAATTTCCTTCCGGTAACGAAGACGATTATCCAGAAAATATAGTCGAATATTTTTGCTGGATGGTCGCAGTTTGAGCCGGCACGGCTGAAAGAATTCTAAGTTGCCGGTTGTAACGCGATCCTGCGAGGCGAGGGAAGAAAACTCCAAGAATCTCTCGTTTCAGCGAGGATTTGCGCCTCTAAACTCGCGTTCGAATACACAAGATCTTAATTGCGGCATTCCAGCGAGCGTGACGCGTCTCTCGCGAAAAGAAGCGAGGAGGAAGGAAAAAGAAGCGGAACGGTTCCGAGTACGAAATGCACAGACCGGAAGAAAGGTTCACGCAGAAAAGAGGCGTAATGGAGAAGGGAACTCGGTCCATTTCGTTAACGGGCCACCCCCGCCTCGACCCCCATTAAAATTATATCGAGTTCCCTTTAATTCGATTAGTCGGCAGTCGCTTTGATACGTACGCGCCACGACAGACCGGTAATGCGATAAAAATCCTCGCCTCGAAAAGAACTATCCGGCTAATAAGATCGAGCACATTTGCAAGGGCAGTGCCACCACCTTTTGTTCCAGCCACGGTGACGCTTGCAACATTATTGCGAACATTCCGGTAGAGCTGGAATCGTCTAATGGCACCGGGAACGAACGGTGAGACAGAGTAAACGGAATAAGGGAGGAAAAGAAGACGGGGATGCTTTAAACGTAAGCTACCCTCCCGTCGGCCGACAGCAAAGATAGGTGCACAGCCACTTAAGACGAGAAAACCGTCATTTCAAAGGCTCCGACGGTTTTCCTGCCCTCTGAAGATGCTAAAAATCTCGGATGCGTTACACCGACGGAGGAACGTACACTGTCGAAGAACCGTCGAGGCGACGGGATTCCAGCCAAAGAGCTGGAAAAGGGATCACGAGATTAGGAATTCAAAGAAAAATTTTGATCGCGCGTTATCGGTATGATCGTCGTTTCCGATAAATTCGGGAATTTAATCAACGAAGTTTCACGGTTTTTAACGCGCTGTGGGACGTGGCACTTGATTTTCTGCTTTCAGGATTCAGGTTGATTGAACACGCTGTTATCTGCAGCGTTAACATCGGGGTTAATGGGGACAATTTTTTTTTGGATCCTGGAATTCAGGTGCTTTGGAAGATACTTGAAAGTTTTTGAACTTTTAGACCTGGGAGCTTGAAGTTGGGAAATTTTGAAGTTTTTGAATTTGGAGATTTGGAAGTTTGGATATTTTGATGTGCGGGAATGTGGGGATTTGGGAATTTTGGAAAATGGGATTTTGGAAATTTGAGGACTTCAAGTTTTATAATTTGAGAAAGTGAACGTCTTAGGGCGTAAGTAGATATTTAGAATTTTTTTAACTTGGTGCATTTGTGGATTGAGAGATTTTTCAGCTTGATTTATGAACACGTAAATTCGAGATTATGATAATCTGCACATTTAGATATTTCTATGAATTTCAGGATTTGAGATTCAGAAATTGAAAAGCCCACAAATTTCAAAATATTCACCAAAAATACGGATGAACGTCAACGAAATACAAGAATGATTCTTTACCTTTTCCATTAAACAACCAAATCGGGTGAAGGCATCGCGTGTACGATTGCTCCAAACACACCCACAAAAACCTAAACCAAAATTCCAAAACAGCGATAAATGCACATCCCGTGACGCTATCGGTCAATAGGGTCCTGGCAGCGTACGCAATAAAGGCTCGATCTATCGCAATTACGGTATAACCAAGACAATTCAATCGGGCCGGGTATCATCCCCGGACAATTCAGCAAATATTTACGGAAACGTTACACGTGTCGTACCGTGAATACGAACGCGACGAATTCCGTCGTATTTCAATTGTCTTCCTTTTTTCCTGCAGCTGTAGCACGCGTCGCGCCCCGTGGCCGTTGAAATACGCGTCCTGAATGCGCAATGAATCGGTCCTGGCGGCCACCATCGACCCCATTCATCGTCCTTCGGATTGAAACTCAGCCGGGCAATATTTTTCCACGGTTGAACTTGATTAAACCGGCTACCGTACAGACAGTCCTTTAAACGAGCAAACAGAAGGGTGGACAGGTCTCGCGGTGGCCACCGGGGGCGGGGGTGGGCGACGGGGGTTGGATGGGGTGAAGCGGTTCGCCACGATGCAAACGGCTGCCTTCAACCGCGGGCAAATGCAATTTTATGCCTCGGTTTTCCCACTTCTCGCACCCCCTCACGTTACCACCTCTCATCCGCGTCCTTCCAGCCCCGAAGAGATCCTCCAGACTTCACGCGTGGCTCGCACCAAGTGGCCACGAGAATACGTAGGATCGGTATGTTTACGGAAATCGTGAACCCGCTACGAGGGAACGCCGTGTTCCCGGTGAAAAAAAAGGAGCGTGCGCCGCGTCGAGAGATCCTGCTTGTTGTCCCGGCACCGTTTTCGAGCACCCAGATGACACTCACTGCGGAAACCCGAGGGAGACCGGGCACCGGACAATTTTTTCAGATCGGCACCATTTTCATGCGATGCTAAAATACTGGCAGATTCGTTATACGACGGGAAAATAACTCCATGCGATGGTGATCCCCTGCAAAGAGGAACTCTATGCAAAGGTAATCCTGCTGTGAAAAGAAATCTATGCAGAAGTGATCCTCTGCAAAACGAAACTCTGTATGTAGAGGTAATTCTCTGCAAAACAGAACTCTGTGCAGAGGTTACCCTCTGTAAAACAGAAATCTATGCGGAGATAATCCTCTGAAAAAATGAACCTATGCCGAGGTAACACTGTAGGATGCAACTCTGTATGCAGAAGTTTAGGCATATTAATCTCTGCGTTACTATATGTATATTCGTCAAGTGCATCGGACATAACAAACTATTCACTGCTACAACATTAAGGTGACTAAAGAATGTTCGAAGGTCAAGATTGTTTTTTATACAGCGATCTTCGACCGTGCAAATTTTAATTATATCGAAATTGAACATTCAACCGAATTAAAAATATAAACAAGGTTTACCATATTTGAACTGCGAGTGCGTCACGAGTGTAGCTCGTCATTATAGCGCATGGAGTTAACTGAATGAAATTTTACGAAATTTTATAATGATGTCTTAATCAGTATTTTCACTTCTTGTTCGTTTGTGATTAACATTCGTAAAATCGTTTGATACTCGTATTCGATACGATTACGACAAGATTGTTAAAGTACAGTCTATTAATTGACAGTATAATTCAAATTCTATCCTTCCGAATGAAGTGTTTATCCAATACAATAATTTAGACGTAGAACACATTATTATAATCACATCGATTGCAAACAGGTATCAATTAAAATTTAATTGTATTAATTTTATATCTCTGAGTTGAGATATTTGCAGACATGCAAATTCAGAAATCTTCAAATTGAGGAATTTTGTAATTTGTGCAACTAGAAAGTGAAAAGTCTGAAATTTTATTTCGAAGTCCGTATATCACTAATTTGTATTTCAAATTCTGCATATCATTGAAATTTTATTTCAGACTCAGCACGTCACTGCAATTTTATTCCAAACTCTACATGTCATTGCAATTTTATTCCAAACTCTGCATGCCACTGAAATTTTATTCCAAACCCTGCATGTCATTGAAATTTTATTTCAGACTCTGCATGTCATTGAAATTTTATTCCAAACTCTGCATGCCACTGAAAATTCATTCCAAACTCTGCATGTTATTGAAATTTTATTTCAGACTTTGCGCGTCATTGAAATTTTATTCCAAACTCTGTATGCCACTGCATTCAAAGAACTTGGAAATTATACTATCGCGTCATTGTAACCCGAATAGTCCGAGATCAAGTACTATCGCGTGTTTATCATCGGCAAATGGTGTTTGCCGAGTTGCGCGAAAATGTCAGAGGCGAAAGAGTTAATTAAGAGGTAATTGAAAGATTGATTCGGTCGACCTCGATCATTAAACAAACACGTCGATCCAGCCGGCGATGCTGGATTCATGGTGGTCGGTGGATAACAGAATTGTCCCGAGATAGAAGTTAGTCGAACGGGGCGAAGGAGCCAATATCAATTTCCTCGATCGTGGCATTCCCGATGCCTCGACGCTGCAGAATGCATGAGACAATCGAAGCCACTCTTCGGAGTGGTTCGTCTCTCCGAAACAATATAAGGTGAATTTCGCCCCTAACTTTCCTACTTCGCGAGGCAAACCAACCCCAGATAAGCCGGTCGAGTACAACCCTGTTATGGGGTGCTTGCTACCATTAATATGCCGACGAATTCCTGGAGGACTTTTCAAGCGTCTTTCTACCGCGTTCTCTATGCATACGCAAAGTGTTTTACAATTAACAACCTTTTTAGTCATGAGCTATTTCGTGTACGCTTTACGTAAAAAATACTGTGCATATTGTTGGTAATTTGTTTATGCATCGATGTGCAAATAATGTGACAAGAACGTGTTTAAAATAAATAATAAAGTGAATTTTAATCATATTTCGATATCTGTTGCAGTTGAAAATAGAACACAGACATTAATATTAATATTGAAATATATTATTCGCTGTTTTTTTACACGTTATTCATATTCATTGTTTATTGTTCATAATTTGAAAACTGATAATCTTATATGCATTAGCGAAATATACAGAGCAACGCCTAAAAACAGTTATAGAATGATTGATCTAGGAACTACATATACATTAAACTTTTTATTGCAATTGATAGTTTGGATTATCAAAATTCAGAATTATAAAACTATCAAATTTGTCAAATTTCCAGCTTTATAAATAACCAAATTTCAAATTATTAAACACACGCATTTCAAATTCGAAATTCTCATAATATCTAAATTTCATAAACCTTCAGAAACTAATCAAATCTCAAACTCCTAAAAAATAGTCATGAATATCAAATGTCGAAAAAATTCCCAAAATACTTAAATATCCAAAAATTTCTAAAAATTCTCAAACTCAAATCTCTAAAAGTTTTTTAAAATTCTTAAAATTACCAAATGTGCCAACACTTCCAAAATGTGCTGATAATGTTGAGATACGTGTTCTCCATTGGGGTCGTATTCTTTCATAATAGTCAAAAATTTGTCTAGATGCATAAATGCTTCATTCATATTTTTAATTGTCAGAGTCCCGACATTGAAAGTTAAATACAAAGTTGAATTTTCTAAAGTGTACCAAATAGCGAATTGTGCGAATGTCGAGAGCCGCCTGTATTTATTTCGGCTGAGAAATAACATTTAATTTAATGTCTCACCAGACCGCCGTTAAACTCAACGTCGAGATATAACAGGTGGATCTCAGAAATTGAACGCACACGATCGGTATCCTCGCGAATCCTCTCGCGAGTTGTTCGTCATAGCCGTTGGCTGGTGTCCAAATCCAGGCGATAAGGAGGCACTTAAGCGCGAACACAAGGAATCAATTTGCACGTGCCCAACGGTGCTTTCCTCCCCGTTTCCCGAAGATCCCGCGAAGAACCCGAAGAGATGGGAAGACCTCGTGCCGGGTTCTCGAAACAGGGTGCAAGCAGCCGAGACACGAGGATCCAGCGAGATATTTCGCCTGGCGAACGTGTCCTTCGAAGGAGCTGCCGCCGCCTTCTGTATTATTGATCAACCATTCGAGACCGGGTGCCGGTGAAAAATGAAGGCGTGAAAAGCAACGGCCGAAGAGAATCGTATGCACTTGCTTGCTCTCCGTGAGAGAATTCTTCCGGTGTTCGTCCCCGTTCCTCCCCCGCGGCCCGTTTCACCGGTTCGCGCGATGCACTTTTTCTCCGGGAATTTCGTCGATTTCTGGAGAACCCTCTCACGCCGTAGGACGGACGTGATTTATAGAGGAAAATCGTAAAGAGAGGAGACGAAGATACGTTGCGCGACAATTGATCGTTTGGTGGATTTTGTTTCCTCTTTTCTTGATATTTTCTTTTTTTTTTTTGGAAGGACATCGCACGTAAGAAATTGAATACGATAGCATCGGCGAATTTTGTTAGTTTTATCGAACACGAGGGGAAAGGTCTCGTAACGACGGGAACAATAAAAGTTTTGGTCGCGAATGGTGATTTATGGATGAATGGCAATCGAAATGCTCGAATGTTTACAGGACTTGTTTACTTGTTGAAACGAATGTGAAGTGTATTGTACTTTATGTTGGTCAGTGATATGAAAGTAAATTTAAATTGAATCAGAAGCGAATATGAATTCAACTTGGGATAGGCTCATATTTGAACTATAATTGACTTTGTAGTAAGTTTGATTAAGATATGTTATACTTGAATTATGTTTGAATCAAAGTTGAATGGAATTTAAACTGAAACTTAATCGAATTGGAAATCATGTTGAATTGAATTCGAACTGCACTTGAACTGGACTGGGATTGAATAGGAATTCGATGAGAATCGTGCAAGAATTGAATATGAGTAGAATATAAATTGAATATAAATTGAATTTGATCTAAGTATGAATTGAACTTGAACAAAATTCTCATTTAAATTGAATTGAATTTAAAGTGGGTTTAAATTAGATTGAAATTGAATAAGAGTTGAATATGCACTCAATATGAATAGGATATAAATAGAATATAAATTCAATACAAATTAAATTTGAACTGAACATGAATTGAACTTGAGTCGAATATGAACTGAAACTCAACCGAATTTGAATTAAAGTCAAACTGCATTTGAAATGTAGATTGAATTTAATTCGAATTTGAATACAATTGTAATTCGATTTGAATGCGAATGTGAATAGAATTTGTAACTGATATTGGTTTATATCAAACTAGAATTTAAATTTAAATATAAAAATTGATATAGAAGCGATCAGCGTTTAAACGACGTGAGGAATTATTTCAGTAAAAATTTAAGAGAGCAAATATTTAACGCGGCAAATCAACGAGGTAATCAGATATCAATGAAATAAAAATTTAATCGCGGAAGTCAGTGACGTGATCAGAATGCAAGAAAATTAATATTCAATCCGGGAAGTCATAATTTCATCACAAATGCAGCTATCTAGCTGCAGTGACCTACATTCCAAATTTATATGATTAATAAAAGTGTGAAACTTTCGGATTCCTGAAATTTCACGTTTTATTGCCTGATATCTATAAAGTCCGATAATTGAATACAAACACCAAAATTAATTAAAATCGTATATAAAGAAGTTTTTCATATTAAATTCTTTTGTTAGATGGTAAACGTACGTAAGTTTTTGTATAAAAATTTAGTAAATTTTTGAATACTTAGCTGTACACAGAAATTTGTTGAATTTGAAATTTAATGAACTTGTCAATCTGTACATTTTGTAATTTGAGAATTTAAAAGTTTGTTACATTTAAATTAGAAAATTAGTTAGGAATTCACAAATCTAGATATTTGGTCATATCAAAATATTAAAATATAGAAATTTACGAAACTAGAAATTTCAAGTTTTCGTGTTTGAGAAATCAAGATATCAAAAAAATAGAAAACTTAGAAATGTAACAATTTAAAAATTCAGAAATGCAGCAATTTAAAAATGTAGAAATGTAGCAATTTAAAAATTCATAATGTAGAAATTTAAAAATTTAGAAATGTAACAGTTTAAAAATTTGGAAATACGAGAATTCAGAATCGAAAAATGGTAAAAAATTGACAAATTCAGAACGCTGAAATTGTAGAAACTAAAAAACGTCGAAGTTCATAAATCTAAAGATTTGAGAAACCAATAATCCAATAATTTCAGAAGGAGTTTAGAAATTTGGTAATTCGAAAATTGACAAATGTTCGAATTACCGAAGATTTAACCAGCATGGTACAGGAGCGTCCAGATGTGGAATCGGCCTCGGGGGTATAATTGCCAGCGGCCGATTTAGAACTCTCCGGAGAATCCGCTTCGAGTAGCGCGAGGATTTTCGAACGGAATGTTCCGAGCAACGCGCAGAAGTGCACAATGCCGCGAACTATCAGCATCCCGTCTGTCCTAGAAAACTCTATTATATCCGCGACAGCCCGAAGGCACAATATGAAGGTAACAGGATTTTGTTTTCTTTTTTTTCATCTTTCGCGCTCGCTTTTTCTCCCCCGCGCGCGCTCGCGCGTTCGTCTCGTTACTGGGAAACGTTTCGTGTCGTATATTCGCCAAATTTCCGGCACGTTCGCCGATAACCAGCCGACAGAAGAATGAAAAAAACATTTGTCAGCGACGGGAAGGAAACTCGTTCCGTGTCGCGGGATTTATGCCCAAGAATCTCCGCGAATATATTGCGGAATAACGTTGCTCGCTCGCCGATTGAATTAGCATTCCCAAGAACCGAGATCATCTAGCTGCCGCGGAACAATGAATTCGCGGATATAAAATCGTACTTGTATTATGTAAAGCGCCGAGAAACTTTTGAATTACTATGGTATGCATAATTTATCGTCACCAAATTGGGAATAGTTACGATTTTTGCTCTCTCGAATTTTCCGCTCTGATTAATGGATACACGAATTTTTTATGTTTTCGATAATTGTCCAAGAGAATGATTCGATTTTATGGAATATTATTGAGTAACGTGAATATTAATAAGAATACGATGACCATTCCTTTTTGGCAGATATAAAGGATTTAAAGATAAAATGGTACTTGAACACGAATTGTATTGGTCAAACAAGCCGCGTCTTTAAATTTTCGAATTTATGAACCTCATGGTATCAAATTCCTAAATTAAGTAAAAGTTATTAATAAGTATTTCAAGGTTACAAATTTTTGATTTCGAAAATGTTTTCTGTGTAGATATAAAGACATTCTTTGATGTGCAAAGTGTCCTGTTTAGTAAATAAGTTTAGAAACACAGTAATGTAAAAATTTCAACAATTTAGTCACATTAAAATCGAATCAGAGTTTTAATGAAATTAAATCAGCATTGAATTTGATTTCCGCTTGTGCTAATTTGAACTGTATTTGACTTCTAATAAAGCTGAACATAATTTGGGTTTTACTTTTAATTTAGCTAAATTTAATTTTTAATTAAGCTGAACGCGAATTGGGATTTACATTTAATTGTGCTAAATTTGATTTTTAATTAAACTGAACTCGTATTGGAGTTTATTTTTTATTCAGCAAGAGGTGAATTGTAGTTGATTTTTAATCAAGCTGAAGTCGAATTGGATTTTTCATTTCGTTGAGCTAAATCTGAACAGTATTTGACTTCCAATTAAGTTGAACATGAATTGGGTTTTACTTTTCATTGAGCTAAATTTGAATTGCATATGACTATTAATTAAGCTAAATTTGTACTTGATTTGACTTTCAATTGTGCTGAATTTGAAGTGAATTTGACTTCCAATTAAGCCGAATTAGAACAGTATGTTACTTTCAATCAAGTTGAAATGACTTTCAACTAAATGTTTTAAACTAAAATCACCAAATTCTGTCAAAAGACCGGTCAAATTCTCTCCCTTAAATTACAGACTCTGTTCACATAATTTCCTCCAAACACTCTCTAATCTTCGCAAAAAGGAGCAATCTCGTACATACAATTTTACATGCTACATTTATAACATACATATTATGAATATGAATAATTTCGTTTTGAATTCAAATTTAAAGCTACATTATACGCCAGTGGAAACTATATAATAGAGCACATAACCGTCAGACCAGTCAACGAGTTAATTATAATTGCGAAGATTGAATCATTATACATTGATATGTCTCGCAAGAAACCGCGAACTCGGTACGTAACTTTCCTTCTCTAATCAAAGTTAGGTTCAACAACGAAACGCCTCGAAGTGGCGAATCCGTGTGCGAAAAACAGGATTCCATAGCATTGTTGGTGCCGAATGGAAGTTCGGATCATACTTCTGATCACAGAGAAAACGGAATTCGAGTTACGTTTGTCTTGTCTGAGGACTGCCAGTCGGATCGATGTCGTATATCCGCAACACGTGGCCCGTGAATCGACCAAGAGAAACTTGCACCCGAAGAAGTTGCTCCGCTTCGTTGCCCAGGGGCGTAGCAATTCTCCAGACTTCCTGCCTCTCTCTACATCCCCCTAAAGGGGCGCGAATAACACCCCTTTAAACCGTGTTTCATCTTCTAAGCGACACAGAAATTTCGTTCCTTCGCCGTCAACTTCCTGCGTTCAACCCTCTATTCCCTACGATATTTTTGTCAACTCGTATATTGCCTCTTTGCAACGAGAGTGTTTGACCTCGTCGAAAATGTATACCGTCGTAATAATTTCCTTCTGTTCGTTCTTTCTAGTAAATTGCTTCTTTACTGGTAGCGGCAATAAGATCCAAGAAATCGTCGCATTAGATCGAGTGCTTTTAGATTATGTTAGAAAGTCGATACGGTAAAAAATCAATGTACCGATATGAAATTACTTCGAACGACCTCCAAAACATAAATTTTTAAGCTCGAACTTTCAATGGGTTCTTTTTACAGAATATAATAAATTTTTAGAGGGTAACAGCGAAGAAAGAGGAATTTTTTTTTAACCATTTCGACTTTCATATTGAGTTTTTGCCACTTTTGATTTAGAATTATATAAGTAAGGAATTTGTCGAATCGAAGGTTGGGATTAAGTTTCACGAGGGATACGGACGGCGAATAATCGCGGAGAATGAACGAGGAGGAAAATTAAAGGCATAATTATGCAAGATTCTTATTCATGACCGGAGGTATCCGCCGTCTGATATCTTATTATCCATAATTCGAGGGGCTTAAGGTAATCCTCTTTCCTTTCAATAAGTTTCGCGAAATTTTCCGATTTCTTTCCGTGCGCCTCGCAACATAACGAGGCCGGTGAATTCGCGTAACTGGAATTATAGCCTGCACAGCCCGAGGAAAGTTACCCGTTGTTCGTGAGGCCGATTTAAAATGTATCCACCAAGCGTGAGTTACGAAGTTAACTGGGACGGGCTTACGTATAAATTATACCGGCGAATCGAATCCTTCGGTTTCGAAAACGCGAACTGAATACAACTAATTCCACCGCCGAACGCTACTCCCAAACTTTTTCTTCCTCCTACTCGATACAAGATTCCGACAGACTGCCAGTTTGTGTCGAATTTCTGTCTCGTAACTCCTTCGCATTTTTTTCTGCTTTCTTTCACGATTTAGGTACTCTAACCATAATTTAAGTTATTACAAATGTTGCGAAAATACCGCCCAAAATTGGATGTTAGTATCAACACTGAACCTACCAAAGCGATCAAAATGACCATTTAACAAGTCTTCAACTTTAACACTTTAGGGTTTTTGATGTCTTGTACCTCAGCTCCTTAATTGATTTTTACAAAATAAATCAAGAAGTGGGTTTACAATAAAATGTATTGCAATAATGCAGGGTGCGTAACAAACATATTTTTTCAATTTATCACAAGTGGCAAAGAAATGAATACATCTGCAACCAATATATTTATCTGAATTGTCTCCACGATCTAAGAGAATCACGATGTCGAGCCACACACGACATAGAACCTAATTAAAATCAGAAAAAAAGTATATTATATTCCCTGAAGTTTCACCTTTAAAATGAGCACTTCAGAATAATGTATAATCGAAAATTAATGTCACAATAAGCTGGAAAACGACGCGTTGTACCTCCGTTTCACTTCATCCACTCATTTAAAAATTGAAAAATGTCAAAACTTCAAAATTAAAAAAAAATTGCCATCCAAAAGTCATTAGTTTCGTTCCAATTATATAATCCGACGTGCAATATATCCAAAATACAATGTACATTTTGTATATTAATTAAGAAAGTAGGTAAAAGAAATGCAAGAGTGCAAAGGGTTAATACCTGTTACAAAAAGTCGCGGAGGTAAAAAATAGTGTGAAAGGAAACACATGAGAGTGGTCACTTAAATAAAATAGCTCTAAATTAATAGAGTAGAAGTATAGTGGATCGTCGAGGCATAGTTTAAAAGGAGCATCGTAAGTAAACAAGTGGGGCTTGCGGGAATAGCCGAGCGCGCTTCGTCCGCGACTCGGAATCCGAGGCACCCGAGGATCGAGGGTTCGAGCCCCGGTACCGGCGATTCAGATTTTTCGAGATTAGAAAAATAAATTCATAGTACAAGGAGCTCGGAGTGGAGTGGGGATAGTGACGTAGGGACAGTGGGATAGTAGGAGCGGGGATGGGAAGAGTGGGGGTCGAGAATCGTAGCTCCCGAGGCTGTGGTGATTTTCTGATGACGTCAGGAACTAGAAAATGAGAGCGATCGACCAATCGTGGCCGATCGCGAAACCACGTGATAGAAAATCACGTGACTTTCAAGGCCAAGGAACTAGGAAATCGGAGAAATATTCGTCAGAAATTTGCTTATAAGCAAATTTTCGAGCCTCCAAGGCCGAAGCCGAGGAGTGGGGGAAAGAGATAGTGGTAATGGGGATAAGGAGTGGTGGGGATCGAGAAACGAAGCTCCTCGCAGGCAGATTTCCTATCGAAATACAATTGAAATTAAATTTTTGGATGGTTCAAGTCCAATTTTTCTTGACGACATAATACGTATACTTTATATTTTAATTTTAATAAGGCTCGGCACGTTAAAAGGAGCATTTGTTATATTTATTTAAACAAAAAAAGAAGAATCATTAGCTGACACTGTCGTATCAAACACAAACGCCAGTGAATGCGGATTGCACGGCTTGCTTGCCTGAAACGGAGGTACACCGCGTCGTTTTACAGCTTATTAAGACATTATTTTTCGATCATCCATTATTCTGAAGGGCTCATTTTAAAGGGGAAGCTTCAGGGAATATAATATATTTTTTTCTGAATTTAATCAGGTGTAATTTTTATTGAAAAACGTAAAAAAAGAATTTGTATAAATTTTTTCATATTATATAACAAATTGTCCAATTTATAAAAAATATTTTATAGTAACCCAATCCTTTATGAATAAACCAAACAAAAATTTAGTTCAATCGGACGAGTAGTTTTTGAGAAAAAAATTCAACAATTAATGTAAATTTAGTGGTTCACAATATTATTTTGTCGTTTTATTATTGATTAAATCTTTTTTCGCATCATTTTCCATAAATGTTAAGTATCTTACGACTCCGGTCGATAAACGACAGGTTCTATCTTTAAACATGATTCTACTTCGGCCAGCATTATATCACTGAAACGCAGATGGTTAGGGAAAATTTTCTAATTAGCAATCTACATCGGTGCGCCGTTTCTCCGCTTTCATCAACGTCAAAAACACAAGCAGAAAGTTACATGGGGATGTTGAAGCTGCGCAACAGTGACGTAACTGGGTCCAGGAAACGTAAACAACATTCACTTGGCAGAGATTCTGTTCGAAAATGATCGCTCGTCCGCGATTCCAAGGCATATTACGGTGCGTCAGCTGATATTCCACGATCATGAATACATCAGGAGGTCCGTTTGAACGGACATCGTAGGAAACGAGCGTCTTCCATTAGGCTTATTGGCTAATTCTGCATCAGTTAGACGAATCAATAACGATCGTTCTGAAATTGCTCCACGATCCCGCGTTTCCATTCCGGCTGATACCGTTTTTTATATGCAAATCGTTAATGAAGCGTCGTTACTTCTTACATTCCTGTGATCAGGCGAAACAACGTGAAACCGTGTACTCTGTACAATAATAATTCGAGCTCACTCTACATTCAGTCAGTAATTTCGTTTCGATGATCTTCATAATTTCAATTATAGTATCTTGTTATTTATGACAGGTATGAATGTCTTAATGAGGCGTGAAAAGGCGACACATTGTCTAAAATGATAGAGGACTAAATATTATAGCAGAAGGGGTTGTTAATATCTAAATTAACTCTTCTTAAACAAAACAACAAACACAAAAATAGTACTGTGTTCAAATATTTATCCTTTGCACTTGAAAACATTTTTACTGTTGCCAAATAGTAATTCTAACTTTATATACTTTATAGTTGAAAAGTTTGATGACATTTTTTGAAAGCATTATTTTTTTTATTATTAATCGACAATATTGTCTGTTTCACTGCGTTCAAACATCACGTGTATAATACTATAAATTGAGTTAAGAGTTATACATTTAATATTGTTGCATTAAATAAAATGGTGAATGTGTGTTACCCATCGAGTGCAAAGGATTAAGGAGCTACTGTATATGTAAGAAATGAATGTATACATACACGTAATAAACGTAATAGGTACATGTTTCTCAGAAAATGGCTATATCGTGCACAAAATGTATGTATAGTGCATATAGTACATACAGCGTTAATATTAATTACTGTTATTGATCAAAGGATGCACACATAACGAATAAACGTTACAGGTTTTTTGATACACCGGTAAATTGCGACTGATTTTATCTCGAGCGTCGCATCCCGAAGAGCAACCCCGAGAAATATGGGTCTGGCCAGTTGGATATGGAGGGTTTAGTGTTTTGTGCTCATCTATCTAGAACCTAGACGCTAATGATGGACCGCCGACGATCCTCATTCGTTCTCGTCCAGGTTCGACAAACCACGTTTCACCCTCTTCCAACCCCTCTCGCCGTTTTCTGCGAGCCTCTCGGATCCCGATTCTATCTTTGTTGCGCGGTATCTGGACTTCATTTCGACCGGTTACGAAAGTACGAGAACCGATGGAAAGTTTCTTAATATCGGATGAAACTGCGACCTCGTACGAAAGTTCAGCAGCCACCCCCTACGCCCCTCTTGGGCCGCCCCTTCAACGAACGAGTCCCCCCCGTCCATTGCGGCAACCGGGACTTGTCCGATAGCCGCCTCCCCGACGTAGGTCAACGCGGCTCGGGATAATTTTTCGATATTAAATCACGTACACAAGGGAAAAGGGGAGAATCGAAGGGAATCGATTCTCTATTCGAACGACGCGAAACTTTCGAAGTCCCACCTGCCCCCCTCACGAATCTTTTGACGTCCGGTCAAAGGGACGGCTCTTTTCAACGACTACGAGCTTTCGTGCAGACACGTGCCACTTCCGGTTCCGATACTGCTGTTCGTTATCCGACATTGTGGAACGTCGAGGGGAACAGGAAGTTACGACGAAGCAACGCGCTCATCGGGCAACGTAAATTCTCTTCGGGAAATTCTACACCAGAGATTCGATTGATCCGTTGATAGGTTTGCGCGAAAGTTGACGTCGACGGAGAAAACGTCTTTCGAATTCCGGTTTACGGACTTTTATAAGAACAGAGAGATACGGGATAAATTTCATTATAGCCTTGTGACCAGCTTGGAATTTTGTAGACAATTGCAGAGTTTACTAAAAATATGTAGCTAATTAAAATGTCTTTACAAATTATTATTAAAATTATCGACATCCAACATTTATTTTTTAAGTTGCCGCCTGAAGACATTACAAATATAAACAAAAATTATGTTTTTTATTATTGCGTATGTTTTGTTTATTATAATTGTGTATACGATTATGTGCAACATATATATATCGCTATGAATTTTGATCATTAGTTCACGTAATTTCGTCCATTTACGAGTAACGCGGATACGGATAAGAATTAATATTTCTGGTATTAAAGCGGGGTCAAGCGAATAATTATAATTCCCTTAATGAACCGGTTAATTGAAAAAACCCACGAAAATGTGGCGAGGAGAACGAAATTGAAAGTTGGTGGAAATTATCTAGACAAGGATAATACGATAAGAGATGAGGGAATAGCGAGTAGAGGGGGTGAAGGGATGAAGGGTGAGGCTCTACCAGGGTGCATTATTTAGTTACCCGCGGCGAAAGATTGCGGTCATAAAAAATGTGTACGCGTCCGGGGAGAAGTATTTTTCAGAGTCATTATATAAGGGGAATATTCATTGCTTCCATAACTCTTCCGCAACGTTGCATTTTAATAATACACGAAAAGACTCTCAGAATTGAAAAATCGCGCCACTTAATACCATCGCCGGAACTGGACCGGTCGAAGTCAAGTGTTCCTTTACTTCCGTATCGCTTTATACTTTCTCATCGTTTCTTAAATTTTTTCCGGTTTTCCGTAACTATTTAACAAATTATGGATTTTTTAAACCCACGTAAAACGTTACATCGTTGGAGATTTATATTTCTTACAACCACTCCTTCGTTATTTTGTAAAAACAAAAAAACATAGAAAATGTATATCGTATCATAGAAAGTTTTCAATTCACAAATTTTCCATATTTTTAAATTTTAAATCGTTTGATTTCCTAATTTTTAAGTTAATAATTTCATAAAATTTGCAAATTTTATATTCTCAAACGTCCAAATCTGCAACCTACCAAATTTGTAAATTAATTATGTTCACACAATTTTTTGCTTAAATTTTTACTTAAAAATCTTATAGGCACAATTTTTGTATTCCCGATTTTTATAGTTTTTGAACTTCAAAATCATAATAGTTTCAAATCACAAATTTCCAAATTTTTAGACATTTAAATTTCGAACATTCTTCATATTCAAATTACCAAACTTCTGGTTCCTTAATTTTTCAGATTTCCAAGTTCCGATATTCCCAAATTTTAGACGATTAAATCCCAAATTTCTAAGCTTCAAAATTTCCAAATGTTTCAATATTCATATTTCCAAATGTTTTCGATCATCAGATTTCCCAGTTTTTCGCAATTAGTAAATTTGTAAATTCGAAATTTCTAAATTCGCGATTCCAAAATGCGCAGTTCATAAACTTCTAAATCTGTAAATCCAAAACTTTAAAATACGAAAAATGCAGAAACCAAGAAGCATCCAAATTTAAAACCTCTGTATTCCAAAAATCCATATCTTCTACATTTCCAACGCCTTTAAACATACATCACTCGAACTTTCTGCTCGCCTATATTGGTAAATCTTAAAATTTGAAGCGAAATGATCCACGCGTGAACGTTCAGAAGGTAATTTTTCAGGCTTATTACCTTAATTCACCCAGAACTATTTATGAAGCGATTAATT
This sequence comes from Coelioxys conoideus, assembly GCA_947623535.1. NCBI lineage: Eukaryota > Metazoa > Arthropoda > Insecta > Hymenoptera > Megachilidae > Coelioxys > Coelioxys conoideus. The sequence goes on along the minus strand of OX392457.1, from coordinate 11,292,808 downwards.
ATTCATTTGAAACACGTTCTCAAGATGCTATGTAATGGTAACGAGGTTGGATGCTCACGTTTCGCGGTTTAACGATACTTACAGCAACGCGATGGAATTATGCGAGTTGCTGCACCATGTGTTCGTGTTGTTCCAGGTAACCTATGCGCTTCGCAAGTTAATCTTGTATGACTAAGGGGTGTAAGATATACATACGGTGAGACCTCAGCTGACGACGTTTGGGTGTTTGAATGGCACAATTACTCTCTGTGTGCACTGCGGTTGGGGCTATTTAGGGCCCATTGTTTGATGCATAGAAATTGATACTTCCACAGTTTCTGTGCAGATTGTTGCGTACTACACCATGAATTTCAAAACACACTACGTTTCACACGATTTAATAGTAATGCCACAAAATACTATTCGTTCCATAATTTGAAGTTCGAATCTTTTGTTAAAAATAACAGCAGGCAATCCTATCAGTTCTATAAAAATATGCACATAAATGTACACTTAAAGACAATGAATAATATTGACAAATTACTATATAGCAATGAAAATAATTAACACTAAAACTACCGATGTATAATGCACAATTACTTTGAAGGTAAAAATGATGTTGAAAAATAAATAAATAAACTACGAAACATAAATAAATGCACACATTAATTTTGTCTTGATGAAAATTCGCACAGATTTCAAGAAAACCATCTAATCAAATTTTAACAACTGGTTTGAGAGTTTTAATGTCAAACTAAATTCCAATTTAGAGCGAGAATAATTTAACACTTTGTACTCGAAAGCATTTCAACTATCGACAAGTAGCAACTGTAAAATTTTCTAGTTAAAAAGATTGATGAATTTTGTTGAAATTAGTACTGTTTTCATTATTAATCGTCTGTTTCGCTATATCTAAGCATCACGCGTATAATACTATAAATTTATTTAAGAGTTATTTATTTCGAATTGTTGCATTAAGACAAATTGCACGAGAACGAATGTGAATCACCTCTCGAGTGCAAAGGGTTAAACGGGACATTCGTTCTAACTAAAATTTAAAAGTCGATAATTCGATAAAAAAAATCCATTAACACTTTGTGGTAGTACGTATTTTTACCATTAGCAAATAGCAACTGTAAAACTTCCTGGTTAAAAAGTTTGATGAATTTTTCTTTAAATAATCATACTTTTATTATTAATTGGCAATATTGTCTGTTTCACTGTGTTCGAACGTGCATAATACTACAAACGTAGTAACAAGTTATTTATTAAAAATTGTTGTGAGCGAGAGTCGCCGCTCGACCGCAAAGGGTTAAACAGTCGATCGTAATTTTGTGAATAGTCTCTATTAGGATAAAAAAAAAAATGTGGTATGAAATTATAAGACCAATTTCGCAACGTCGTGTCAGTGGTGTTACGACGTGAAGAAAATAGATTGGGAAACCGATGAAGGTGGAACACCTGGAATTTGTCGGTCGCGTTTCAAGTAGAAATCGATCGTCGCCGATCAGACGGAATCACGATGGATTTCAGCTGTCTCACGACGATTGACACTATGTATTCGGCCATTGATAGGTTTACAGGGATCGATAAACGCCTAAGGTCATATCCCGTCGTGTATCCGCGGTTGTTTTATCAACGTTCAACACACAGAGACACGCGACGTGGTGCGCGACCAGCTTAAAATGCAATCTACATTACGATGCTACATCAACATTATTTGACGCTTATTTACTTGCGTTCCCTCCGTGTTTGCCGAGTTCCCAGCAAACGTTTTGATATCTGGGTAATATCCGTGTACCCGAATTTACCGGTATTTGCTGGAAGTAAGTCGACGTTGTTGCCGTTCACTTTTATCGTCGATCCTCTGTTTATATTTTCGTTGCTTGAACGATGTTATTTTTGTTTAAACAATGCACGGATACGGGATTCGAGTACGTGCTGTGTTTTGGTACAATCTTCGTTGCAACGGTCTACTTCTCCGGTTTATGGTTTATAACTTTCAGATTTATAGGTTGACAGATTTTTGGATTTCTGGATTACTGCACTTCTGAGATGGCGGATTATTAGATTTAAAAATTTTTGGATTTATAGATTTGTAGATTTCCAGATTTCTGAATTTCTAGGATTCCGGATTCGTAGATTTTTGGATTTATAGAATTCTGGATTTGTAGATTTATAGATTTCCGGATTTCACGAATTTTGGATTTCTGCATTTTTAGATTTCTGGAATTCTAGGTTTCTGCATTTTCAGATTTTTGGATTTTTAGATCCTTAGGTTTTTTAATTTTTAGATTTTCGAACTTTTGGATTTCTAGATTTTTAGTTTTCTAGATTTCCAGATTTCTATATTTTTATATATCTAGATTTCCAGATTTCCAGATTTCTTGATCGCTTGGTTTTTGAATTTCCAGGTTTTAAAATTTTCTAATTTCTAGATTTCTAGATTCCCTGATGTCTGAATTTCGGAATGTTTTGATTTCTAGAGTTTGAGCTCTAGATCTACAGACTGTGAATGTTAAAATAAATTATTTATCAAAAAATGCATCTCTCATAAGTCGGCTAGCTTTAGGTATAACATACGGTAAGACACAAGATTGCGACGCTTTCAGAAACTTTTTACTCGAATACATTGAATTCATTTGAACCTACTGCTTCTCTATTATTATTCACCGCTATTATTTATAGAAGCAATTTTATAAAAAACAAAATAAAATAAGAACACTACGATAAACACACCACTCAACCAATCACAATGACTGAACCAGATTTCATATTACAAAATATCGTTGCCGTGCTCTTGCCAGCACATCTGTCATACTTCGTTGAAATGAACATAGGTAACGACACGTGTCGGTCGATGCTACAGTATTTATTTTCAATTCAAAAACAGTACATTTAACGCCGACGGCTGCAACGTTAAAAACCGTGAGCCTAGAAAAAAGGGCGAGCATATCTTTCAGTCGTGGAATGTGTACAAAACTCGCACACAGAACACAAGTATATGTGAGCGTGTAGGTTTGCGTGTGGAGTCAGATAGAAGAGAATGCGGGCGCTAGATGTCAACATAATTGGACACGGAGGGTTGAGCGACGGTGCGAGAGAAAGGGAGATTGCCATTAGTAACGTGTGCACACGTCAAGTAAGGGTGGAAGGGGTGGATTGTCACGTGGTATTACATCCCCCGCGACTAGGCGGCTCTATTTTCAGCAAGGTGGCATCGATCGCCACTAAATTATTTCGAGCAACCTACCTATACGGCCTGCCCCAAGAAAACTGACCTACATCTCTCTTTTCCCTGTCGAAGCGTCGCGTGCTGCCTTTTCCTTTTTCCGTCCTCTTCTTCCTTTTTCTCTTACTTCGCTCGGGTAGAATAGGTCCGGATATGGTCGGACGCGCTGGTAAAAGCTACTTTGCCCCGACGCATCGCGCGGACCCACGGTTTCTTTTCAATCTCAGCCGCCCCCGAGGAATCGCGTTCCACAGAAACCACGGCCGAAGAAGTTCTCTGGATCTTTTCTGTTTCGAGAACCGCGATATCGATCCAATGGAATTGCTCAATTTTACCCGCTCACCTTTCGTCGCATTTTGTCGAGGGTGTTGCGGCGAGAAACTGGTTCGGGGTTATTATTTAGCGGTTCGAGAGACCGCTCCAAATCGCAGGAGTGGAAGCATTCTACGTTCTGAAATTTAAGGATTTGAAGATGCAGGAATTTCGGGGAGACTAGGAGATGCAAGGAGTTGGGGATGTAGAGATTTGCGGATGTAGGGATTTGGTGATGTTAAGAGTTAGGGATGTAGGGTGGATAAGGTAGGACGGATTTGGGAATGTAGAATTTTGGGGATGTGGAGATGAGGGTATGTAGAGTTTTGGGGTGTAAAGTGTTTGGGATTTAGAAATTTAGGGGAGTCGAGATTCGGGAATGTAGAATTTTGGGGATCAAGAGATTTGAAGCGTAAAGACTTTGGGATGCTGGGATTTGGGGATGTAGAGGTGTAAGAATGTGGGTATTTGGAGATGTAGAGATGTGGCGATGTGAGTTAGGAATGTAGGGTTTTGGGGATGTAGGCATTTGGGGATGTACACATGTGAAGATGTGGGTATTTGGGTATTTGGGGATGTAGAGATGTGTAGATGTTGGGATTTAGTAATGTACAGGTTTGGAGATAACGAATTTCAGTGCCACAAAAATTTGGAGATTGCAAATTTGAAAACTTGGACACTGCGGAAATTAGAAATTTGATGAATTAGATGATATATCAGGATTTGGAAATTTGAGACTGAAGAACTTGATAATTTGGACACCTGAAAATGTTTAAATTTAGCGATTTCGAAAATGTCGAAATATCAAATCTACCAATTTACTCATACAAAACTTAAAAGTTCACAGATACAGTAATCTGAAATCTTCTTAGATACGAAAACTAAAATGCACTCGAACGCTCAAGATTGAAACCCTCGTGCACAATCAACATTCAAGCAAAAGTCACACTAAATTGTTACATCCCCAATTCAGAAATCATCAAATTTCAAATCCGCAAATTCTAAATCACCAATTTTTTAATCGCGAAGGTTAATTAGAACTCTCAAATTTAAATCATCAAATTGCAACGCTCCAGATGCCACAACTCGTCAAACCCAAGTCCTCCACACTCCAAAAATCCTCACATTCCAAAATCCAAAAGGGCCGATTTTCAAAACTCCAAAATGGCCAAATATCAAAGCTCCAAAAGGGCCATATTTCGAGATTCCCAGAAGACAGATGCAACCAAACACAGATCCCCGAACTTTGGTCCCCGAAGTTGCTGGATATGTCCCGAAAATTGAGTTTGCAACGAATCGCCAGTTTCGCGATGGCGTACAACGAGGAGGCGATGTTTTAGCCAACGAAGTAAAGCTTTCGGTAGACTGGTCTCGTTTCTAGCTTGCTGCCCGTTGGATTTTAGAACCAACGTTGAACCTACTCGCAGCTGCGAAACCGAACTAGTTTAAACGACATTCCCCTGTCGGGGTAAACTATGCTACATGGAATTCACAGATTTCGCGTGTAACAGATTCTGTCCACATTCGGTTTATTTTGAAATTATTAAGAAAATTGTTGCGTTGACAGTTTCTGAGAATTAATGGTTCATTTTCGTTCTTCTACTAACAGTGTATGCACTGCTTACATTTATGTTATGCACGCTGTACATTTATTTTTACATATGTATGAATGATACATGAACGTGTATGAATGCACATATGTATTATACATATGTATACGTGTACTGAATACGTACAGTTAAGCAACATCGAATAGAGATATTAATAAGAATATTTGTGCACTTCGTTCTCAATTATTTAACAAACAGATACTTCTTTATATGCATGCAAATTTTCTATTGTAACTCTAAACTTATAACTTTACATTAAATAGTATTCTTATAAATCCATTTTCAAAAACGCACATTTTATAACGATGGTTGAAATTTATAATTTCAGACTACATTCTAATATTGACGATAAATAATATTTTTTCCTGTTGAATGGACACATAAATATAAATTTATTATATTGTAAAAATACGTTGTACATATACATGTAGATATACACACATTGGTAACGTATCGTACATGTATGAGTATACATATATTGCTAATGTATCGTAAATATATGTTGCACAAGTGTGACTGCATATTGTTAATATATTATAAATGTGTATTACACGTATGCGAGTATGTACTGCGATATATAACAGATATTGTAATAGATATTATAATGGATATCGTAAGTAGTATTATTAATAAACCTATTCGTTGAAGAGTTTGGCAACGGTGCTGAATATTTGCTGACAGCTTATTATGATGCACTCACAGACAGTTAGCTTGTAACGAACGTACTAACGTCATCATTATCGTCATAATAATGCACGTGGCTGTGTAGGGTATCAATTGCGGTTACGTACACTCCTGGCCACGTCTATCGGCCGATCTCTGCCACTTCAAAACTGAAACACGTGTGCCCTTCTCTGATTCCCTTTGTTCCATGTTATGTTATATCCCTTTCTCCTTCGATATGACGTGATTGTTACGTAGATAAGTTGCAACTGGTTAACGGGTTTGATAACGTGCACCAATTAGGTAGGGTGATCATTAATTTAAGTCGATAAGGACACAGGTGAGTCTGAGTTACATAAACTGCATTGTTGGTTACTCATTACCTGAGAGAACCATCACTATACGCCTTTCTTTTTTTATTTAAAATTCTGTGATTGAAATATTCAAATTCCCCAATTCTCAAATATTTGTTGCTGTCTATTTTTGAAAATTATATTTTTTGACTTGTTAGTTTGTAACTTTTTGACGTTACATGTTCTGAAATTTTTTGATTTTCCAATTTTTCAGTTTTTCAATTTTTCAATTTTTCAATTTTTCAATTTTTTAATTTTTCAATTCCGGTATTTTTGAATGTCGAAATCTTCAAATTTTCCAATCTGCAAACTTTTTAATTCTTAAATGATAAAATTTTTACATTTTCGAATTTCCTAATTTTCTAATTTTTAAGTATAAAAATTTCCCAATTTCCTAATTTCACAATTAACAAAATTTCAAATTCCGAAATTCGCAACTAAAAAATTAAAAAATTCTCAACCTTCGTAAGTAAAAAATTAAAAAATTCAGATATTCCCAAATTTCGAAAAGCCACTTGCAAAGTGCGGAAGCCTGAAATCACCGATAAAATTGTGGAACCCAATCTAACCCGCGCAGAAAGTGCAGTTACGCAAATGAGAACAACGGCGTTGATGGTAGTAGCTGTACGGAAAATTCGCTAGAATTTAAACGAGCCACGCGGCGCGGAGTATCGATTCGATTATTTATGTCACGAGCGTAAATCGTTACGAGTATCGCGTTAATTAGAATTCCGTGGCTTTTGCCTAGCGATCGGTGGAAACACGCGGGATGAAAAGTTTCGAACGAGCGACGATCAAGCACTCTCCTGCGAGTTTTCTCTTTTTTCAACCCCGTGGCACAATATTGACCCTAATTTCGATGTAAATACTGGTCGTCGAACGTATCGATCGCCTGATACGATAACCCGAATGGTAACTGACGGAGCATATCGGAAATCGATTCGTTAATTATTATTTCACTTTCGGCACAGACTTCCTTTGCTTTCGAATAAGAAGTAGAAAAATAATCTCCCATAATATTTTATTTATCTTTAAAGCCGGTATATAGGTTAATATTAATACTGAATAATTAAATTTAACAAAATAAGGAACTTCTGAGTGGCTATTTTAAATTACGAAAATTATTAAAATACTTTTGTAAAAAAAATAATGCATTTTATGTACATAAATGTTTATACTATTATTATGTATTTTGTTAAGATATGTCGATAATTTTGTATCCTTCTGTTAAGATAAGAAACGATTATAATCGACAATTATTACAAACGACAATCGTACTTGATTGTTTATTTTATCTGTGTTTAATTACAAAGTAGGTATTAAGTAAATATGATCAATATCGTTTGACACGAAGGTAATCAAAAAATTAAAAGGACAAATTTTGTTACAAATAGTCTTTCAATTGTGATGCCATCAACTTGTATTATTCTGTTAATACAACAAATAATCCATTAACTATTAAAATTAGAGTTTAGCTAATAAGTGTACAAACTGTTTCGAGGTGCCATGATGGGGTCAATGAAACAGTAATAAAAATTATTCTTGTTAGAAATAAGAATTTATGTAGAAATCAGACTCTTCATTCTAAAATAAAGATATTGTTCACTCGTATTGTTCTTCAGATATTGTTGTATAACGCTATACGTTTTAATTCGTGTACTTATTACTTTGTATTAAAAAAAAAACTATAGAATATCTCATTCTTCGACCGTCATGACAGCAGGACTTCTTAATTGGCTTCCCGTTGCGACGACGTTAATAATGAAATAAAGTCTCTATACAGCCAGAAAAAATGTTTCATTAGACTGACAAAGACACATACGGTGTACAATATTTCTAACTGTAATTAATTCTAATCAGTATTAGTGGTGCTATTAATAGTATTTATGATAAAATTAATTATGCAAATTTATACAAGTAGTTGATGTCAAGTACTAGCATTTCACTGGCTAGTAACAATAAATTACCAGTTCGTAATATTAAATTATTACAGATACGGTTTTGAATTAGCAGAATCGTTTAACCTGTTTCCCTATCACTGACAAGTACAACTTAAATAAATTTGATAAGCCACAGATATTTGACTAACGACTATTTAATCAAAAATTATTTTGATCAAGTTATCAAAATAATTTGTGATAATTTAAGAAATGAACAAACAATATTGAGCGAAATTTATGTCCAATAGATACGTAATTTTGCACGGACAAACTAACAGATTGGAAATTCGATTGCGATCAATTCTTAAGCTCCTTTTAACACCCAATAAAACGAACCACCTAACGTGGACCATTAGTCTCCCTCGCAATACAAACAGAAAGTCACCCGCAATCATCAATCACGCCCTAAAGTGCTCGTCACATCCTGCTATTTAAATTGGATTCCACACACAATTAATATCATCCTCTGTATCCTATTAAGAGTCTTCCTTGTACTTACTCAATTTCCAACACAATTATCGCGACTGGCGGAAGTTGCTGGTTATGAAGTAACGATTAAATTAATCTCGTCAGATGCTCTTAATATATCGTTTCGCGATAACGCTGTTAACACTTCGACCATATATAGTTTCGGCCGATATTTAGTGCATAAAGTACGTTAACGACTTAGTGTCTCTATAAAAATTACTATTCACAAGAAAGTATGACAAAAGGAGAGCAATTTTTGGACACAAGAATAATTAATTTTACTATGATTATGTACTTGGATATTATGTTTATAAAAATTATTTTTAACCATAGAATTATCGGTGTCGAATGAATAATTATTTTTTAATCGAAAATGCGGTGTAAAAACAAATAGATAAATATTGAAGATTCAATTTAGATGTACAATTATTCTTTGTGATAATAAAATGTGATAGATGTCTTGACAAAAACACAAGAACAGAATTTTGCAATATAAAATATGGGACATGAAACCAGTCATTTTGGTGAGTAGATTCAGTGTTTATATTATACAAATTGTTATACAAATTAGTGTAGAATATTATGATTTTATGATACTTTAGAACAAAGGATATAAGGATCTAGTAAATTTTTCCCCAGGAATTGAGAGATTTATGGATTTGGGTATCGAATGTAGGAGTGTAGGAATATCGGATATAGGAATATAGGGAACTAGAGACTAAGTCAACCAAGAAAATAGAGAAACAGAGAAATAAAAATATAGCGAAGAAGCGATGCAGGAATTGGGCATCTGGAGATTTTTCAATCTACAATTATAGCAATTTAGAAATCTAACAGTCTACGGCTCCAGGGATGTGGTGATCTTGGGATCTAGAAAATTAGGAGTGTCTTGATCTGGACATTCCGGAAACTAAGAATGCAGTGATCTAGGAAGTTACGAATTTAGAGAACTAGCAATCTAGAAAATTAAAAATCTTGATAACAAGCTAATTAGGGAATTACTGCTATTGAGATCTCAGAAACAGCGAATATAGGAATTTAGGAATTCAGAGGTCTAGGATTCTACCTACAGAAAAAACTAGAAAATTAGGAGTCTAAAGATATAGGGAAACCTAGAAATCGGGAAATTTAGTATCCCGGAAATCTAGAAATCCAGGACTCTTGAAAGCTAGAAATTTCTGTATTTAGAAATTTAGATATCTAGAAATCTAGAAGTCTAGATATCTACAAATCTAGAAATCCAGGACTCTTGAAAGCTAGAAATTTCTGTATTTAGAAATTTAGATATCTAGAATTCTAGAAGTCTAGATATCTACAAATCTAGAAATCGAGAAATGTAAAAATGTAGAACCTAAGAAATTTTGAAATTGAAAAATTTAAACATTCAAAAAGTTGGAATGTCCAAGTAGTCAAATTGCACAATCAAGCCACTAAACATCGTATAACATTAAAAACGCGGGTGATACGCGAACCCAGCGAGGGGTCCTCCAAAATAACGTACCCGGATTCAGCGCGAAGGTCACAATACGTGTCTCGTCTAGATAAAACTCTGAAAAACAAATTAACGAAGGAACTCATCGATTCGACAATAAATATGCATCGTGTCCCTGTCGCATTAACGATCCTGATCCCCTTCTGTCGCGTTAGTCCCGTCCGACCCTTTCCTAGCGCGGCCGTGTCTGGTCTCCCTCGGAAACTTGGAAGACGGAAATGCAGATTTAACCGGCGATGTCCAAGTTACCGTGGAAGGTACATAGAACGTCTGCGGAGGGTCCAGGCTAATCTCCCGTTAATTAAATGAACGCGAGCGGTTTCTCAACTGTGCCCGTGAACCGCTCCTTCCGCTTTGTCCGCCCTCTGCGAGGGCCAATGAGCCGACGAAATCAAGCAAGGACACCGAGAAAGTATCTGTCGTGTCGTGAACGAGTCCCGTCGGACAAACCGTGGGCAGAATCGTCGGGCAGGAAAAGCAACGATCCACCGACAATACATTCGCCGGCTGACGATCGTAATTAGAAGAGAACTCGACGATTTAGTGGCCTCGCGCTATACGCTTCCCTAACTGCCGAGGACACTTTAAGGACCCTCTTAATGCACTCCGCTACGATACCTGACTGTGTCTCGTCCTGTCTCCCTTCCTTCGTCCTCTTTACCGTTACGCAATCCCGATGGAGCGGAGCGGGATTACCGTTCGCGCGAACAGACTGACGGGAAACCGCTAAACGCCGTTCTTGCAGGATTCTGTTGCGGAGTGTTGATTAGAGATTGATCGAGAAGGAAACGCGGTATTCTCGGTCGACAGAGAGAGCATTTCACTTTCGAACGGATTATCGGATTAACGGGGTGGGGAGAGAATACGGATTTATATTTGTCTATCCCGCCGCCAGATCCAGGTTCTCCTGGCTTCCTGTCGTTCGAGCGGGTGCGATTGCTGTTACTGGTTCTTTTCGTTTGGGTCATTCCACGTTGAATCGATCACTTTTTGATCTCACCATCTGCGATTTTGTTTTAATCAAAATATGTTATAGTCTATGTGAAATTAGGGGGGGTTTAAGTCATCATTTTGAAATAATAGCATTTAATTATGTACCATAAAATGAATACATTGAACATGCCGATTGTTTATAAGATCGTAACAGCATTATCTATAACAGGCACAGAGGTTCTACACCATTAACAAATAAAGGAATACTATGTAAGACTTGCTCGTATGATATTGATGGATCTGTATTTAGTGTAGTGAAATAGTTGTCATGCTTAAAAAGCGTACAGAATGATGTTTCCTGAGAGACGAAAGAGAGCGATGGAGCAGAACAATTCATATTCATTACAACTAATTAGCCTTAAACAATAAATATCGTGTATTCATTTCTATCAAATAAGGAAGGAACTCATGGAACACCCTAATAATTTCATAAGAAATTATTATTATTATTGGAATTTCATTTCTGTGACATAATTATCTAAAATAGTGTTTAAGTCCGAATGTAACGATATGTTAAATGTACCAGTTCGTTGTAGCATCAAATAGCAAACATAAAGTAGAAGTAAACAGAAACAGAGGAGCAAGATATTTTAAAAGACGCGCGTTCGAGTTTTACGCGCGCACTTAGGTGGCATTCTTTATTCAAAGAACCGTTACCAAGCCAATATTCGTTCTTGTCTACGTTGTTCTGGCAGGCATCCAGTTGCTTCCCGAGTAAGGTAACTCATGGAAATCGCTCGAGATTTATGCAGCTATTATTTCCACCGAAATGCACCGCCTCCCTCTTTAAACACGAGCACACTTCATAACCATTCGTTTCCTCGTTCGACCATCTTCGCCGCTAATAATGCGCCATTAACGCCGAGTCGCGATTCGATAATATGCTGTATGTCCACGTTGGCGGTCGTTACAGGAAAGCAATCTTTATCGTGGCGAACGTAAAGAACATCGTCGATTATGAAGTCGTTGGTCTGGAAGAGTGAAGTGAAATATGACGTTCAAACGCCTGCTGTGATAATTATTGGCCATCTGCTTGATTCCTAAGGAAATTTGCCTTTTCTGTTCGGAGACCGAATTCTATAATCTGCATGTTCTTAAATACATATCACACAAATTAGTGACGACAGAAAGGACAAAATATCTCAACAACAACTAGAATTTTATAACAGCAAATAACTCAGTAATTATATCTTTTTAGTCACATATTTGACATATAATATTCTAGTTAGAAATTGTGAATAGAACTTTGAAGTGTGTACAGGTGTAGAAGTTGAGGCTTTAGACGTTCGAAATGTTGTAGATTTAGAAAGTTGGAGGTCTGGAGAAGTAGAGGATTTAGGAAGTGATATGGAAATTTAGGGATGCGCGAACTGGCAAACGTACGACTTGGGAATTTGCGAATTTCCAGACTTGGAAATTTTGAAATTTAAGGACTTGTAGATGCAGGAATTTCGGGATGTAGAGATTAGGAGATGTGAGGAGTTGGGGATGTAGGGATTTGGGAATGTAGAGATTTGGGAATGTAGAACTTCGGAGATGTTGAGATGAGTGTATGTAGAGTTTTGGGGTCTCAAGATTTGGGTATTTAGGGATTTGGGGGTGTCGAGATTTGGGAATGTAGAATTTTGGCTATGTAGAGTTTTAGAGTGTCAAGATTTGGGGATTTAGGGATTTAGGGGTGTCGAGATTTGGGATCAGAGATACAGTAATCTGAAATCTTCTTAGATACGAAAACTAAAATGCACTCGAAAGCTCAAGGTTCAAACCCTCGGGCACAATCAACATCCAAGCAAAAGTCTCACGTTCCAAATCCCAGACCCATCCACAATCGACCACACAAAAATACCTAAAATTTTCGATAAAATTAATCGGAAGTTCCTCATAATTCGATCGGATAGAAACCGAGGAATTCAAGCAACACAACTGTCTGAATCTGCGATGAAGTAAGCACCGGGGACACGCGTTTCTCGGTTGATTCGCAGCTTCGTAAGTTCGGCGGGAGCTTAATCGCGATCGATCGACTAACGTTGGCCAACTTGGAAGCCATTTCCATAGATTAAAGTCGAGACATCCTGAAAGAGGTTGGTTCGGTTACAGGTGCTTCGTTTCGCGGTAAATCTTCCGCGAGAGAGTGTTACAAATATTGCCAGTACTTAACGAGTTCGCCGCCCATTTCCTGCGACGGGTAGATTCGAGATTCCCAAAGGGCTGCAACTTGAAGAGAGTGTCGCGAATTTCGCAATCGAACTTCCTACTCTTCGAGATGTTCCACCCTTCCGAGTGTACTTTCGTGAATTAATTCGACTGCTGTTCCATGAATCTTTTCTTTTCTTCTCAGACAACTTTTTGTCTCCACGGTTACTTCTTTCTAACTTGTTCCTGACTTGACACTGACCTGTCACTGACTTGACAATGTCGTTTATTAAAACAATTCTTCATTTTAAATTATGGCGATACATTACAGCAATCTTGACGATGTTGTTTTTGTTTGCAAAGACTTTAGGAAGAAATACTGCAGGGAATCGAGTCTGTTCAAGTATGAGAATTTAGGTATCTAATATTAACATTATCTTATTACAAAGTTGACTTCGAGTTGAAATATTAAAGAATACACAGTGTTCAATGTGAGTGCAATTTATGAAAGCTGAAAAACAGAAATGAACGTTAAGTGTTAACGATTTGACTGCCTTCCACGTGTGTACATATAAATCCAAAACTATTTTAATACGACCAACGTTGACATGTTATTAATTTCTTATCGAACAGAAGTTTAATCCTTCCCCTTCTTAAAATATTCTTTTCTTCTTACATTATTTTCTATGGTTGCCTCTTTCTTAAAATATATAAGAAAGAATTAACGTGTACACCAATTTGTATTTTCTTATTCGTTTATTTATTTTTTCAACTTCATTTTTAATTTCAAAATAACCGTGCATTATACGCCGGTAGGTTTGGCGTTAATTATATTTTCATCCTCGTTGTTTTGGTCTTAAGACAATTCTAATGTGACATACGTGACACATAAAACTTACTTTGGAATGATTTACATAACCCTTTATTTTCATTAACCATTAAATTATCACTTTTAAAAATAATACCACAAAGTTATAATTTTTTATGAACAAGAGTAAGAGTATGATCAAGAAGATACTTATGCAGTTACAAGTTCAGTAATTTTTTAACTATATGTCTTTAGTTACGTCGAATACATAGTTCTTCGGGAGCGAATTCCGCGGTTAACGGATTAATTAAAAATTCGCAAGTCGTGAGAAACAGCGAATAGGAGGAAGAAGAAACTCTCGAGGACAAATCCCGGGGACCACAGAATCCGTCGGAAAGGTTCGACGTATTTTCGTTGGAACCGCGACGGGACGCGTCGCGATTGAACGATCCCGTTCGAAAAGGTGGAAGTGCGGTGGCCGCGGCCCCACGGTCCCACGGGAATTCTGATTACTGATTTACGAGGTTCCAGGTCCTGAGAGAAGCCGATCCTGGCTCGAGAAGGCAGCCAGACCCGGCGCAGATGCCACCAACGTGCTTCGAGGGAGGTAAATCCTATCAGAAGTACTTAGAGTTCGGCATTGCCACTCTCTTGCTACGTGGCTCGTCGTCCGTAACTGGCAGCGGTTCCACCCTAGTTAACTCCCTCGACTCGTCCTTTATCTCCTTTATCGTGCTTGATTGGGCTATGACCGGGAATTAACTTGCCCCCGTTATTCTATGCCCATATCCTGTACCACTGTATGGGGACAGGTGCAATTGAAGAGAAACCCAAGGCGCATGTTTTACGTTAAACCGTTTGACAAGGGTAGGGGCTCAATGGTAGATGGCTGCTATTTCCTATTATATTATTGATCAATCCTTTTCCTCGTTGCACGAGTATACTTGTACACACAAAAAAATACCCTTGTATATACAAAATTGATGTACTTTGTTACAGATCTTTCGAAGATAAAGAACAAAATATGTATCTATATGGCTGCTATTTCCTATTATATTATAAATCAATCTTTTTCTTCGTCGCACGAGTACCCCCCTGTATGTATACAAAATTGACGTACTTTGTTACGGATCTTTCGAAGATAAATAACAAATTATTTCTTAGTTACTTATTAGAATTTAAGAACCTTGTTACTACTGCGATAAAATGGAAAGTACTTCCTGAGAGTGGTCTCGTAAATCATTATTAATATGTCGATTTTATTTTGGATTCATCAAAGATTGTCAAGCGACCGATCTTTCGAAGGTAGATGAAGAATAACCAGCTTTTCATGTTGCAGTAAACGGAAAAGTATTTTGTGAGAGTACTATTGTAAATTATTGGTAGCTCTTTGATGATGTGTACACATATGTGGACTGCTTATTTTTATATTCATCAACCAAAGATCGATAAGCGACAGATCTTTGGAAAATCCATGAAGAATAAGTAACTTTTAATGTTGTAATATAATGAAAATTATTTTCTGAGAGCATCTTTGTAAATCGTTACTCGTCCTTCGAAGGTTGTGTACACATGTGTAAACTACTTTCTTTCGTATTCATCAAGCAAAGGTCAATTATCATTGATGTATTACCAATCCTGTATTACTATTTTTGTATTAAAACTCTTGCATTTTTATTGTTGTATTGCTACTCTTGCATTACTATCATTATATTATAAATATATAATACGTTGTATTATCACTGAATTATCATTATTCTTATACATTGTAAGTCGTTCCAAAATTAATTTCCATAATTGTTACAAATTTAGCAACTAGTAAATTATACTCATACCAAACGATCGAATCATATCTGTTTCTGTCATTAAAGACATCGACCTTGAGGAAATTAATATAATTTCCACCTCAGTCTAAGTTATATGTAATAACACATGACTTCTCTGGATGGAAGTCAGTATGAAGTAAAAAAATAAAAGGACGATGAACGGAACACGAAATAACGAGCAATTTATGAGTCCCGCAAATAACAAAAATCTCCGCACCCTTTACCCCGTAATATCTGTGTCGCGAAAATAAAATGCGAGGAAAGAACTTAACGCGTACGTGTAATAATAACTATCTTCATTGTCGGTGCTCTTTTACTACAACGGTTGCGATTAACAACGGGGCCAAAAAACAACAAGAGAAAAAAATTACCGACACTTTCATTCTTGCAGCAAACGAGGTGAAAAAAAACATTGTTAAAGAAACGTGTTCGTTATTTTCACGAGAAAGCCGGTTAAGGAGAATAAATGAACGGAACGCACTGGGTGGCCAAACCGAAGGTAATCACCTAAATACCCTCAACAATTATGATAGTACAAAAACATTTTATATTAAAATTAAATAACATCGAAGAGGCAGAAATTGCAAAGGATATTTTTCTGCTAAGATTATTTCTTTGGGGCTTTCAAAGTGATTGATGTATTTTCATGTACAAGTTTGTTGCAGTAGTATATAACTCATATTTACTTTTCGTTACGATATTAAAATAATCTTTAAAAGTAAAGATTATTAAATTATTTCAAGTAAGTTCATGAAATATATTATTAAATGCTATAATATATTTAACTATGTAATTGTATACCTAAATACTTTATTATATATTTCCGAATGTTTTTTTCAATTTTAACTGTATCAAAGTCGAAGATCGTACTAAGGTTATGTTATTGTAGCTATGTTAATTATGTTCAGCTACATTTAATATTAGCTACGTCTAAATAAAAAATTACCTCCATGTTGTATTATTATACATCTCTGGATGTATTTGATGTCAGATATATTCAAGTCAGAAACTATTTCCGAATCATGTCATTATACTACTTCGAATTGTTTTTAATGTCAGCTATACTATATAAAAGAATAATGTATTTCCATGCTAAATGATATTAGCTGAAACCTCAAAAGTAATGACTCCGTGTCAAAAATATTTTTCCCAATATATTGCAAATTACAACAAAATCTTTTACGTACCACAATAACTGAATGAATGAATACGTATAAGTAACTATTTCGAGACACTAGACCGCTTTGTATACAGTCTCTAATGATTATCTTACGGCCAGAGTGCAAATAGTTAGCCCTAAACTTGAAAGTGTACGTACGATGTTTGCTAACCTGTTCGCAAGTGAGAAAGAAGGAGCAAATGGGTGTTACTTCGCTTTTAACGGGAATTAATGCGAGTTACGACTTCCAACAGCGACTTCGGTAACTTCGATGGTACCGTAAAACTTTCTATGGATTACCTTCCCAAGATTAAAAGGAATTTGTACGTAGATGTTCCTGTGCTGATTGACTAATTTAAAAAAGTAAAGAAACCCTGCTTGTTTCGATTATAGTATTCATATTATACAATACAAAACTATAAGTATACGATACTAAACGATGATTATAATTTAACAAAAGCGAGATAGTTCGTAAGATAGGCTCAATCTCATGCAGGTCCAAGTCACACGCAGACGACGCTCCAGATTGTCGAAATACAAGATGAAGAACTTCATAACACATTACTTTACGTTTTTGATACATATATTGAATATGCATAGTAAAGAAACATAATTTGATATTTTACATATCATACAAAATACATATCATGCAAAATATAAAATATATTTTATATATCGAAACAGTGGCGGGTTAAATGAATATAATAGATTCAAATTTCCCGCGCTCTAAATGAAACTCGGTATAGGATCATGCGATGACGTCATGAAACCGGTTGAACCAAATTCAAATGTGAATAAATCGTTCCCTTCAGACCATATTTAAAATTAAATATAACGCGATTATACTCAAATATTCTTCACATATCTAAAACAATATGATGGGCCTAATGAATTTAATACATTCAAAACTCCCGCCATTTAATTCAAACTTGTTCAGCATCGTCCGATTATACTACCAAGTTAAAATCTGAATAAATCGTTCTCTTTACATTGGATTTAATATTAAATATCGTGCAATCATACCCTAATACGATTCACATACATAGAATCTAACAATTAGCTAAATGCATTTAATATGTTTAAAATTCCCGCGCTTTTGAACCAATCTTGTTAATCTCCGTTCAATTATTCTACCAAGTTGAAACGTGAATAAATCGTTTCCTTTAGATTGGGTTTAATATTAAATATCGTGCAATCATACCCTAATACGATTCACATACATAGAATCTAACAATTAGCTAAATGAATTTAATATGTTTAAAATTCCCGCGCTTTTGAACCAATCTTGTTAAGCCGCGTTCAATTATTCCACCAAGTTGAAACGTGAATAAATCGTTCCCTTCAGATTGTATTTAATATTAAATATCGTGCAATCGTACCCTAATATGATTCACATACATAAAATGTAACAAAAAGTTAAATGAATTTAATATATTTAAAATTCCCGCGCTTTGAAACCAACCTTGTTAAGCCTCGTTCAATTATTCTAGCAGGTTGGAACGTAACTAAATCGTTCCCTTTAGATTGGGTTTAATATTACATATCGTGCAATCATACCCTAATACGATTCACACACATAAAATTTAACAATAACGATCATCGTTGTTGCGTCGGATGGAAAAATCAAGAGAGTCGTATTATTACCGTCGACGAGCTCGAACGTGTCCGTTGTCTTTATTTTCTTTATTAAATTTTTCAGTAGTCCGTAGTATATCTTTTTTCGCGTTTTATATCATTTCTTTATTTTTTAGTATTAAGAATCTGTAATTCCTAGTGTCTCAATTCCACACTCGATTATAATAAAAATAAAATTCAATCCTACATGAATTTAATATATTTAAAATTCCCGCGCTTTGAAAGCAATCTTATTCAGCCTTGTTCAATTATTCTAGCTAGTTGAAACGCGAATAAATCGTTCCCTTTGCATGGCGTTAAAGGCGAAATATCGCGCGGTTACACGGGTACGAAGTTTTCGTTAACGGGCAGCGAAAGCGACGAAAGTTTGACGGTAACGCGTGGAAAAGCTGGTTTCCGTCGCGAGGAACGGCACCGCAACGTCCACCAGCACGGTCAACTACTTAACGTTATTTCCAATTTAACTAGGAAACAATATCAGCCGTTGTAGAAACGTTTCAACGGGTGTTTCGTGCGTCTTCACCGCATGAATGTCGCGGGATAACGCGTCGAGGAGACATCGAGAACCCGTGCAAATACAGCGGAAATGTAACGCGATTGCTCCACGTTCCAGTTGCTCGTGACATTACCGGGATGCAACATTTTCGCGTACGTGTCAGCGAAACGTCTGCGATATATCCAGGATATATCGACGCGACTTGTACAACGTGGCACGTAACGCGTTCGTCGAAAAAAGAACGAACGGTAACAGAACACCAAGCTAACGTGAAAAGTTTGATGGGTATCTGATGGATGACTAAATTATGTTTGCGCTCGAAGCCACCGGCAATAATGCAGGGAATTTTCTTTATGAATTTTTGTTTGATATACGCGCTGCTCGATATTATCGGAACGAAAGCGGCGACGATAGGAGAGTATTGTCGATTTAAATTCCCAATTTACTAATTTTTACATATCAAGTTTGTAAATTTGTAAATTGATAATTGCGTAAATGTGTGAATGTGTAAATTTATAATTGTGTAAATGTGTAAATTTATAATTGTGTAAATTTGTAAATTTATAATTGTGTAAATTTGTAAATTTATAATTGTGGAAATTAGTAATTGTGTAAATTGTAAATGTGTAAATGTGTAAATGTGTAAATTTGTAGATTTGTGAATTTATAAATGTGTAAATTTGTAAATGTGTAAATTTATAAATGTGTAAATGTGTAAATTTGTAAATATGTAAATTCGTAAATTTGTTCACTGTTCCAATTTGTCCACCAACAAGTCGATAATTGTTCAAATCAACATATTTATCGACTCACAAAATTCAACATTCCAAAAGTACTAAATTTTCAAATTTACAAACTCACCAATCCAAAGACTGATAAATCTTGAAATATTCGTTTGTACGATTTCACAAATTCAAAGTTCATAAACATGGAAAGAAGAAGCGGGATAATAAGAAACGTATCGAATTTCGAATTAATTAAGATAATTAGTTTAAATTTTGTATAAATATCAATAAATTACAAATGAACCTTATAGTTAATTCCAGGTACAAAAGACACGTAACGCGTTTGCTGCGCGAAATGAAGGTGATTAAAATTGTACCCGGAATGTCCGTGTCCCGTGTATTTTGACATGGAAGGTGGGTTGCAATTATCGTCGTAAAAATACATCCGAACGAAGAGATAATTATGATATATCGGTTCGAGATAATCTCGCTGAAAATAACGTACTAATTGGTCGACCGCATGTACAGGGGATACGTGAAGTCTTCCGGTTTGCAACCACAAATATCCGTTGCCAACGAGCACACCTAACCACTGCATTCCTCCCTGTTTAATTAATCGCCAATTCGCTGGAATTTCGTTTTTTTTTTTTTTCACTCCTGCCCCAGAAAAGAATTCGCACGGGCTATTTCTCATTTATGAAAATCCGTTTGGTTTTTTCGATCCGTTCGTTACCGAACTTTTTTCGATCTGGTCATTTTTGTTCTATCTTATAATGGTTTTAATTTTGATTTAATCGCGCGAGAATTCATGGGGTTAATTTTTGAATCCACTTGTACGGTGAATTGTCGTGGAGAAATTTTGATAATTTTTATAATCCTTCATATGGAGCAATTTTGATAATTACTGTAATTTTTAATATGGTATCTTTTTTACAATTGCGATCATTTTCATAATTTTCATCGTTTTTACTATGGAGCACTATCGTAATTTTTCACGTGGAATAATTTTGATAATTATAATAGTTTTGATCATTTTTGTAATTTCAAATATAGAACAATATTGATAATTTCCGTAATTTTTAGTATGGATTAGTGTTGATAGTTTTTGTTATTTTTAAAATGAAGCAATTTTAATAAATTTATTTGTAATTCAATTTTCTACATTTGAAGTAGAACTTGATACGTACAATTTTAATGTGAAATGAGAATAACAAAAGTTTCTTCTTGAACGATTATTTCAACATACCGTGAAGCTTGCAGTTAATGCTGTCATTGACCAATTCAAGTACATGTAACCTTTCTGAATGCAATACCTTTTCCGAGATCAATCAATTATTAAGATTCCCAATTACCAACTTTTTCAACTTCATAACTTTCAAATTAAAATATTTTCAAATTGTTAATAGATCAGTATTGCAATCACTGTTACACATAAGAAATTAGTCTTAATTTAACATACACATACATCGAATATAAGCTTACCCTATAAAAATGAGCCACACATTAATATACGCGGCAATTCTTTTCCCCGACAAAAAACAGCAACGATTTCAGGAAATCCTTACGCAGTTTCGGTATCTAAAATAAGAAACTCGTGAATAAATAATTTGATAGTATCGAAACTCATTCCAGGAACGAAGAACTGTTTCAAACACCGTATTCAATAATACACGCGATTCTTTCTCACTCTCTCTGTCCGTGGATCCGTTCGTTCTTCGTTTCTCTTTTTCACCCTATCAAAATTCATGGTCTTGTTTCAACGTCGGTGAACCGTTTCGAATTGATTTCGTTTCATCGCGTCGTGAACGCCGCGAAACTTGGCGGATTGAATTTCGCGTGTGCGAAAATTTTAGCCGGTTCGTTGGTCTTCTCGAGGGAGGACGCGAGACCAATTTAATTAAACAATTTCAACGGAATCCGCGAGCCACCCATGTATCCCTCTTTCGGCCCAGCCGGCTCTCTCGATTAAGACTAAATTGTGCTACAACTTCAGAAGTAATTCGGAGTTTAGGATGCAACTGTAAAATCGGCTGACGAATCACGCCCTAGGGAAATTAAGGGCAATCGCGCTACCGAGACTGCACGCGTGTTTTAAACGCGTTGACAAACACCGACTCGTTCGACCGTCGGTTGCATCTTTTCTTTCTTCTTCCTTCTTTTACTCTCCCTCTTGTTACTGCTTCTCCTTTATTTCACTTACGCACGCCAAGGAACGTCTTCCTGACGAGAAACGACGTTTCTCGTTTGCTCGTTGCCTCCACAATTTCTTGAGAGTGGCCCCGCGTTTCTCTGGTTAGATACTGGTAGATAGGTACGAACGCGACGATCTGGGGAATTTAGGGATTTGTGGAACTTGAGGAACTGGCAAGTTTGGTACACGGGAATTTAGGTGTTTGGAAATTTAGAAATTTCGGGAGTGAGGAATTTGAAGAACTTCGGGTGCTGGAGAGTCTGCGGATTTGGAACTTTAGGTAATTTGGTATATGAGAATTCAGGGATTTCAAGATTAAGAAATTTGGGGAATCGAAGAATTTGAAGAACCTCGAGCATTGGAGAGTTCGAGGATTCAGAAATTTAAATAGTTCGGTGAGGAATTTCAACGTTCGAAGATTGAAAAACTTGAGGAACTTGTGGATGTAGCAGAACTCAGGGCTTTGGAGAATTTGGGGATTTCGAAATTTATGTATTCTGTATATAGGAATTTAGGTACTAGGAAATACAGAAAAGCAAGGAAATTGTGGATTAATAGAACTTGAAGATCTAGAAAGTTTGAAGATTTGGAAATTTAAGAATTTTGTATACAGGAATTTAGATATCCGGAAATATAGAAAAACAAAGAAGATCTAGAATAATTGAACTAGAGAATCGCGAGAGATCGAAGATTTGGAAATTTAAGAATTTTTGAATACAGTAATTTAGGCAACTAAAAATGTTGAGTTCGTAGAACCATCGAATTTAGAAGATCCGAGGATCTGGACAATTTTTAGATCTCGAGAACAAAATTTCAAAAATATGTACCCAAAGAATTCAAAGGTTCGTAATTCTTGAAGACTTGGAATTTCAAGAATTCCGATAGTCGAAGTTTCAAAGAAGTTAAAAATTTAATAACTGACAAAGCTTGTAAAATGTGGGAAATACAGTTAAGAAATTGCCGCTACATAAATAAAAAAATAAATAAAACCGCGATCAACTATCTCGTG
Organism: Coelioxys conoideus; assembly: GCA_947623535.1. Lineage (NCBI taxonomy): Eukaryota > Metazoa > Arthropoda > Insecta > Hymenoptera > Megachilidae > Coelioxys > Coelioxys conoideus. The sequence goes on along the minus strand of OX392457.1, from coordinate 11,269,784 downwards.
TTTCCGTAACAAAAAAAAAAAAAAAAAAAAAAAATGGAGGAACAAAAAGGATGCATTTTCATTTGTTCTACTGCAATATAATCCCCTGGCGTATCGGTGTAAAACATCGAAAGCCGTATTTCATTCGTTAGTCGTAGTCAGCTGGCGCGCACTGGTCACCCCCGCTGTTTTCAATTGATTTTTATTACAAACTTTTTCTTCCGTTAAATAAAAACCAGCCTTCGCCGGGCAACTCTCTTAAATAACCGTTATCAGTGGCGTTAATAGCGGGCAGAGCGCTATCGTTTTTCCGGCGGTCCGATAATGGCGGAGGAAAGCCGTACGCGCCGTTTCGAGACCGCACCGTACCGAAATTATCGATACATCCAGTCGACCGATATAGTTCGACACTTATGAGTTACGGGGGATAAAGCTAACCACCCCCCCTGGATAACCCTCTCCCCCGTTCGCTTTCGGCAGAAAGGAATTTGTGTCGCGGTATCGTTGCGTTGTTTGGCGGCAATCTGGACGTGCTCGATAATCCGATTTTCCACGATATTAAAAGGAAATTCTTCAAATCGCTCGGAAATATTACGCGAATTGCATTTTTTTCGAACTATGTTACGCGACGTTCGCGGAACACTCAGATAACTCTCTTCGGACAACCGATCTCGTTCGTGGAATTTTCCTCGGGAATGGCAAAATGTTCTGCTTTGACGGTACTCTTGTTTACGAATGTCCAGATTCATGCACCAAGATATTTTCCTTTTTTACATTTTTCAAGATTTATGGTTACAAATTTTTGAGTTTGAGAGATTATAAATTTTCGAAGTTATTAACAGTTTGCAAGTTCTAACAGTCGGAATTTCGTTTACAGTTTTTGTATTTGTAAATGTAGAAATCTTGTTTTCGAATTTTTGAAGCTCACATTTAAAAAATTCTAAATTTATTTAGAATTTTATTTTAAGTATAAAGAATTTTATTTTAGTAGACATTTACAATTTTAAGTACCGGTAGAACGTATGAACTTTCTGAATAGTTTAACCTTGTAACAACCGAGTGATCAACGTAAAGTTGGATGATTGAACGAAAACCGGTGCTTTCTATGCAACAGAGTCGTAGACAAGAAACTGGACAACAACTTGGCCACTAATTCATCTTGCAGGAACGGAAGCGCATCGCTAGATGAGATCGAATGTATACTGACGTGCAATGCAAACTTCCGTTGATTAACGACCGGTGAACTAAATTCAAGTACGAAAAGAAACTTTTCACTTATACCCAATTTTTGGAGATTAAATAGGAAAACTTGAGAATTTTTAGATTAACAATTTTCCAATTAATCTATTTCTTAAATTAACAAATATTCAACTAGTTTCTTTTTCAAATTAACAAATTTCCAACTAATCCATTTTTCAAATAAACAAATTCGACTTTCACTGAAATTCACAAAATTTTCAAATTATCCATTTTTTAAATTAACAATTCTTTAACTTATCAATTCTGCTGCCACGGATAAAGGATGTATTAACCCCTTGAGCGATATCAGATCTTGGATCTGATTGCTGATGCTACAATGCACATACAACTAGTAACTCTAAAATTTTCCAGTGTAAAAGTTTGATGAATTCTCTCCAAGTTACCATCGAAGTTAATCGTCGCTGTCGTCTATTTCACTGTGATCATACATTATTATATTTCATTGTGTACGTCACATGTGTGTCACTGTTGATTCCATCACGATACACATAATTGTAATAGATTTTTTAAGTGATATACATTTAATATATGTGTCACGTGTATGTCATTGTACATTTTGTTGTAAAATACCTAATTGTAATTGTTTTTTAAGCGATACGCAATTAATGCATGTGTCACACGCATGGCAGTGTATGTTGTTATAAAATACCTAATTATAATTGTTTTGTTAAGTGATACACACTTAATATGTGTGTCACACGTGCGACACTGGATTTCGTCATAAAATACTTAATTATAATTGTTTTTTTATGTAATACGCACTTAATGCATGTGTCACATGTATATCAGTTTATTTTCTTATAAAATACCCAATTATAATCGTTCCGTTAGTCGATGCATACATTTCGTTTCTTCGTCGTCAACTTCCTGCGTTTAACCTTCTTCTGTCGAGGATGTTCCTGCTGCCAATATCTAGCGACACCAAGATTTTCCAAATTAAAAGTTTAACGAATTCTTTCGAAGTTATTAATCGTCGCTATCGTCTGTGCAGTAAATACCATTTACTCTGCGACGCACATACAATCCCGATAGGGAATAACCGGTGTGCAACAGTTTTTAAAAGCAATAGAAAGAAACACACCTGGTCTCGCTAAGCTTCATCGAAATTCGAGTGCACTCGAAAGCGAGCGAAGCAATTTTCCGGGCGACGCAGCTGCAACGAGCCGCGACAACGGCCTTAATTAATCACCCTGATAAATAATAATAAGTCTCTCTGTTCTCGCGCCTAGTTAGTTCGTTATTAATACGCAATTCATATTAAACGAGCCCTTTGCTCGGACGTAACGACGCGTGCGTCGGATACGTCCCCGGGTTCACGCTTTCGCCTCAAATACGGTTGCCATCTTACCGCCAACGCCGTCTCGTAGTTAACGTCTTGTAATTAATCGATGGCTGATGGATCGGGTTGTATCACCGTCCTGGGATCGTGAAATTATCCTCCATTACGCACCCCCGTCGGTCACTTTAATATTAAATTTGTTGATAAGCCAGCATTCGCGATGTCGGCTGCGACAGGAAATTAACAACTCGAGTTCAACCCTTTGGCTATATTTGACGTATCGGTACGTCATGCATTTGTTTCGGCAAAGACGCGCATGACGTTCTGATACGTCATTGAAACCGAGGCAATATTATTATAGTTCATTCTGGTTTATTTTAAAGTAATACGTATCTATTGCAACGGAACAAATAATTTCAGTAGTTTGGTGAACCTTGTTTGGGATACACAACCCCATAATGGCAGAAATAGAGAATATATTTTATCAAAGTGATAGCGACAGTTTTACTGATAGGAGTTAAAAAGTTTAACAATATTAGAGAAGTGTAAACGCACTTGGGAAAGTTGTTCAACGACAAATCGAAGGACTTTTTTAAAAAGGGAATCGAACAATTACTTTTACGCTGGCAAAAAGCGTTAGAAAATTATAGCGTTTAAGATTTCTTTAATAAATAAATGTTATTGGCCAGCAAACAAAGTTTTGATTACTTTTCGGTTCTCCTAATATTTATTCATTCCTTATCCTTCAAAATGATTGAAAATCGGCTTAATTTAGATCCTTCCTTAATTAAAGGGACTGCCCTGTATATTCTGGACCATCCTCCTACAGAAGCAACTTGTCTTTGGTGATTCGACGACAGCGTTAGCCAGTTTCTCGGTCGCGTATCGATTTCGAGATCAGCGACCATATCTCGGGCAGGAAAGCATTATCTTGAGAGACGAAACGCGAACGAAAGACGCGCAACGCCAGGCTCGAAGAAGCCGGCTGACGAGCAAACAATGGCGCGGAATCAACGTTGAAACAATTACTATCTGGCAACATCGTCGCCGGTGTGTTGATAATAATTCCGCGGCGAGACAATGCCAGGCTCAGGCTGCGCGTGCAACGAACGACCGAGCGAGATAAGCTTTTAATTTTCCCTGGGCCCGACAATGCCTCCAAATTAAAGCAGCCTCCTCATCGGCCGAGCGTACCTACAGCCGGCGACGACGTCCGCTTTGCATAATCATTTTACGAACCGACGAAATCCGCGGAAATGCCGGCTGATTTTTCTGAGGCTCAGACCCGCGTATCTGCGGGAGTTTCGCGTGGAAACGGCCACGGGAGAAGAAATGACATTCCCGTAACCGGGATTTGTTTTTGGGGCGCGAAACGGACACGCCAGGGATACCGGCGTGTATCCCGTACGAGGACGCTGAGAGGTTAAGAGGATTTCACGGATTTGGGAATTTTTAAATTTGGGGATAGGTAAATTTTGATCTGAGGATATAGAGTTCTTGGAGATTATAGATTGGGAGATTTGTCAATTACGGAATTTGAAAATTAATGAAGTTGGGATTCAGATACCTGAAAAATTAACAAGTTGAAAGTATGAGAATTTGGGAATGTAGAAATGTGAATATTTAGCAAGTTGAACATGTGAGAATTTGAGATGGTGAAGGTCTGAGGATTTAAGAATTTAGAGATTGAGGGAAATGGCTGTTTGGAAATTTCGGAATTTAGAAATTTGATAAATAAGAAAGTTGGGGATTTTTTATATGTGGAAACTTAGCAAGTTGGCAATCTGAGAATTTGGGGACTTAGAAATCGGGATGTTTAGCATGTTGAAATTGTGGGAATGTGGGAATTTGGGGATTTGGAGATGAGAAGATCTGAGGATTTAGGGATTTGGGGATTCAGGAATTTTGGAATTTGGAAATTTGGGAATTAATGAAGTTGGAAATTTAGATATTTGAAAAATTATCAAGTTGAAAGGACGAGAATTTGGGAATTCAGAAATCTGAATATTGAGCACGTTGAAAATGTGGGGATTCGAGGGTTTGAAGATCTGAAGATCTGAATATCATGGTATGAATATTGCAATTATGATTATATGATGCATATTGCAATTATGATCACACACTGAATATTGCAATTACAATTATGTAATGAATACTACAATTATAACCATAATCATATCGAAAGGATAGGTCCCACAAATTTAAAGTCGAATTATGAACAAATAACATCTACAATCGAAAAGGACAAAAATGAGCGTACCAATCAACTGAACCCTTCAACGAATACAAGTTAAACACTTGTCAAAAATACCCAGCATCATAATCCTCGACTGCTACTTATTGGACGTTCACTAATCAACGTTTCCCAGTGACACTAATAACGAGAACCAAGACAACCGAAAATTATGCAGGGCCTTTAATTTCGTCGGAGGTGCGAGTCATTCCTGCAGATTATAATCGCGATTGTTTCAGTTAATTTTAATTAAAAGCTCGCGAGCGACACTTCATTACGCGCGATTACGTGGCAGGTAATTCGCGCGCTGAACTAACGCGCGAAACCGTGTCGGTGTTTAAATATTTCCAGTCAAACGAGCGAGGAGGAAGAATTTCTATTTAGACTTCCGACGTGGCCTTTAAACCCGGTGATGCCCCCAACGCGGAACGACCGGAGCGAAGAACGAACAGGTAACGAGTTAACAAAGATAAAAGGCAACGAACAGGAAAGCTTCCATCTTTTTTTTTCTCTCTCCCTCTCTTCCTTCTCGTTTTTTCCACCTTTTTCCTTTACTCGACTCGCGACGACAATGGACTGGAATTAAAGCGAGGCACCAGGCTCGCGTAATTGTTTTACGAGCGCATAAAATTCATGAGCAGGACCGTGCCACGAAGCGTGTGTATTTTCCTTTTGAGGCGCCGGTTTGCGAAAAAACTTCGGACGATCGACAGTTTTCGACGTTAATAACGAATTTCTTTGTTGGTTGTACGCCAACGATAATCCATTACGTACTTCTGCGAAAACAAAAAGCAACGCGCGCGGTTCTTTACGGTTTATACAGGGGTGACCGAGTGAATCGAATTAAATTTATCGTTTTCGATGAAGGAAATTGCTGAATTGATCAACGAGCGATACGACGGCTCACCCAATGATTATTTAGTGCGATTAACGTGTCGAATAAATTTGGTCTCGGTATCGTTTAATTTTAATAAAAATTGCAATGAAAACTTTTTGTCCGGTGTTCGTGAGAGGGTAGGTTTTATTAGGACCAACAGCGTGTTCATTTGATAATTCAGAATCGAAAAGTTTTGTTTGTATTTTGAAAGAAAACGAAGTAAGGGATCTGTAATGAAATAAAAGTTGTAAACTGGTAATTAATTCGAGGACATTAAACGGTATTGCAATAACATTCATTGAATTCGTTCAATGAAGATTTCAATCAGTATAAGCGCTACGAGATTTAATAATGTTCTGTCATATTTCCAGTAATTTTCTCATTTCGCTGAAGCAGGAAGACGGTTTTAAAATCACATAAATGGGAAAGTCGATAATTAAATGCAATTGTGATTTTATTGTATCTGTGTTATAGAAACATGGCGTGTGTACTCGTTATATCGAGAAATATATTACAAAATTTTTTAATTTTTATAACGTTATATCCCAAATTCAATAAACATTCATAGATTCTTAAATATTTCCATATCTTCGATAAATACATTTTTAGACATTCCTGTATGCCCTAAAATCTGAAAATTTGTAAAAATCATTGGATTCGAAATAGTTCCACGTCTGTAAATATTCCTTGATTTCTCAATGATCCCACGATGTCTAAATATTCCTAGATTTTTAAACACTTTCAATTTCCAAATAATCAAAAATTAAATAATATCCCCAGACCTTCAAAATCTTCTCGGATTACTAAAAATCTGTAGGTATCGAAATACTCCGATATTTTCGAATCTACCTAGGTCTAAATAATAATCTCGAATTGTACTTGAACGATACGATTTGCAAAATAGTTCAATTTTATGGCAATCAATTACAATTAATCGAATAAAGTTACGATGCAATCAGTAATTGTAATTGAAGTGCAATTACGACGTACAATAAAACTAAGTCAGAATTAGGAATTGAGAATTAATCAAATTGAAAAAAACAACTAGAATGAGCACATACAAAGGTGTAAAAGAAAAAAAGATTACTTTCAATGACAAATGTTGAGAAATGAATAGAATGAAGTGTAATTTACATAATTACACGTATTACTACTACTACAATAAGCGACTGGATTAATTGGATGGTTTCAATTATGTAATTCGACTTACAACGTAGTACAAACGGAATTAGTGTACGTCTGAAGTAGAACGTAATTAAACTACGCCATGAAACTACAGCACCGTTTAATTAGCACCACTGTGTCCGGTAGTACACCATACCTATTCCCATAGCTTTTATCTCCGGGTCCCTAGATCCTTATATTTCTAGATCGTCGTAACATTGTATCTTGATATCACTGAAGTCATCAGTCCCTAGATCCCTTATCATCACATCTACGTATAAACCTGTATCGCTAGACTCAAATACCTCTACACACATGTATTCTTATGTTCACATCTTACTTTTATTCTTATTCATTCCTAAATTCATATATTTCTGGCTTAGCATCACCTTAGATCCTATATACCTGAACTCACGTGCCCCAATATTCTTAGATTCCATTCTTCCCAGATTCTATTATTCTTAGATTCCATTATTCCCAGATTCCGATACTCTTAGGTTCCAACAGTACAATCTTCCAAAATCCCCAGATCTCAATGCCTTTGACACCCAATAAACCAAAATTTTAGTATTCCTAGATAATAATACTTCTAGGTCTTAATATCATAACACTTCAATATAGCAACATTCGTAGACTCTAATATCTCTAGTTACCAGTACCCTTAAGTTCCAATACCTCCAAATCCTAATATCCCTAACTCCCAATAACCTCAAACCCTAACACTTTCAAATCACGATGTCTCCAGATCATAATAATATCCTAGACCTCAACATTGCTAGATCTAATATTTCTAGATCCCGAAATTCCTAGACCCCCACATTCCCATATCCTCATATTCATATATCCCTATACTCTTAGATCTCCATATCCCTAACCAGTCCCTCGGAATTTCTCGATGGTCACATTCCTATATCACTATACACATATCCGTATCTCTATACCGCTATAACTGTAAACGCCCACATGAAATCCCTACATCCCTAGATCTCTCCATTTCCGTGTCTCCAGTTTATCACAAATTCGACGTTTCACAAAGCACCGTATTAACTTCGTAGATAGTCGAGCGATAATTCCGGCGATACGCGACGTAATAAACAACTCAAAGACAATGATCGAGCGAACATAAATTCCGTTCCGCGGAAACTGTATATCTTCGATTCCCTTCCACGTGCATCGTTATCGACTTTTCACATCTAAGGGATGAAACCACTGCTGCGAACGTTACAAGGTTGTCTATCGAGGAAAAAAAGGCCGGCTATCGGGCCTCGGTGTATTTGATGGACAGGCCCCGTCGTGGTCGTTGTCGTCGTCGTCATCGAGATTTATGAGAACGAGGACGTTAGAGAACTATCCCTCTTGGCCTCCCGTTAACACTGTAATGATATAGTGTCGCGACGGAGAAGTTCACGTTAATGGGACGGGCGTGGGTAAAATATGTCCGAAGTTTGGACGCGGAGGTTGCGCCTTTAACCAGTTAGCTGGGTCGTCCACTTTTGAGGTATACTCGTCAATCCATGAATAAGTGTCGCTGTTAATATATTAGGTCAAAAAGACGGGTCTATTTTATAAAATCCACAATTGTATTGCTATTAGGTATACAAATGAATGATCCCAATTACTTCAACACTAGATTTATGGAACCCATCAAAATGACGGATCTTAGATTTCTTACTTTCAATTACAGTAATGATTAAAGAGTCTATGTCAAAATTCATATTTATCTTCACCGAAATAAAGAACCTTTCTATAAATTGTTTTATGTATTATCTCCTATTTACTTATTTCTATAGTTCATTTTCAGTTTGAACGTAAGTGGTCATCCGATTACCACCTATTCCGATGCAACGCGCTTTATCTCATATACACTTCCAATCATTAGATGAGATCCGAAAATAGCTTGACGACTATATCGCGTCCAAAGACAGAACATTTTTCCGTGATGGAATTCATCAGCGCCCTGAAAGATGGCTTGAAGTTATAGAAAGAAATACTTTGATCAAACAATTTAATTTAGTTCCTTTTAAAATCAACCATAGTTGAAAAAATTGGATTATTCATTTATGCACTTAATAATATTTACTTATTTGGTTAACCGGTTAGCTGTGATCGAGGAGTATACTCGTGACACGAAATCCTGCCACTTCTCCGTGACGAGTATACTCGTCAAACACAGCTAACTGGTTAAGTTGTCGTCCCCTGGCCTTCGACGAAGATGGAATTCATTTTGTCGGCAGGATCTAGTATGGCCACCTAGTTGCAGGACCATCGGATCAAACCGATGCGGATGTCGACACCGGAACCACGGCCAGTGTATAGGCTTTTCTCGGCAACTTCCTTCCGGCACGAAGTTCACCGAGTATATTGGCTTAGTTTTCGAGCGACGTGTTTGGATACACGGGTTAAATATATTCGCGGACATCTTCGTCTCGGCTACAACACCCTCCGGGCTACGATGCTAACGACGCGAAACTTGTTATCGTCTGTTTCCGGATCGAATATCCTAAAAAGTATCCTCTTTGGCTACGCGATCGTTGCTGCTGTTGCTCCGTAGTTTACTGCTTCTTAGTGTGTCCGTTTGGCTTTTAAGTATTCTTCTAGTATAGCTTTTAATACATTAGCTTTCAAGTACTCTTCTATTATAGCTCTTAATATATTAGCTTTCAAGTACTCTTCTAGTACAGCTTTTCATATATATTAGCTATTAAGTACTCTTCGAGTATAGCTTTTAATATGCAAGCTTTTAAGTATTCTTAAGTAGCTTCAATATTCTATCGCAAAAGCAGAAAATTACGAAAGTGACCAAAATCTATGAGATTTGTTGTAACGGTTAATAATAAAATTGATATAAATAATTGTAATTACATATAATTCTGTTGATATTAGAGAAATCCTGTCATTGTTGGCGTTGTAGAAATGTTATTGAGTTTCCAGAGGTATTACATGAATTCTATTATTCTAAGCGTTCTAGGAATTTTATTGGGATTCTAGGGGTATTTTATGAATCTTCAAATTATTATACGCCCTTCAGGGATACTTGCATCCTAGTGATATTATATGGATCCTAGAGATATACAGATCCTATGAATATTATAGGGATTCTAGGAATATTATAAGAATCCTGGGGATATTGTAGAGATCCAGGAGTAGAGGTATCTTATTACAAGATTAAAGAATCCTATGAATATTTTGTAGTTATTGGAGGATTCATCGAAATATTCTAACTATAATTGTAACAATTAAAATCTATCTATAATTTGAACTATTAAAATCTAATTATAAATCTAATAGTTCAAATCTAACTATTATTCTAAGAGATAGAATCTAATTAATCCTAAGAATCAGAATATAATTACAACTCTGATGGTTAGAATCTAATTATAATTTCAACTAACAGAACCTAATTGAAATTCTAATTATTAGAATCCTGGTGATATTACAGAGACCCGAAAGTATCCAAGAAACGTAGAATGACGGAATACGTATGAAACAACCTTAACAAGGCTTTTCATTAAGAGCACACATGTAACATGTGCCAAGATGACAAGCTTCCATTTTTATCTCTTTCCGATATTTTTCAATAAAAACAAAATAATACTTCTCTGAAGTTACGATAATTCGTTCGAAGTAAACGAAGAAGATATAAAAACATGTTTTCAATTCGCGATCCGCGTCGAACGATTGGTTACAGAGCGCCACACGCCGATTGAATCGAAATTCGAGTAGGTTAAATAAAAATTTCGCCGGTGGTCGAGAGAGGGACGAACCGAAACAGCCGTATCCCGTTAAATCCGTTCGGATTTCACGAAATTCCGTGAATTTTTCGGGGAATAGTCGCATCGCGGTGTTTACGAGCCACGTTCTCTCAAAGGACACATCACGTGGCGTGGCCACAAAGCCGCACGATGGCTGGTTTCCTCCCTTATATATCAATCTGATGAGACGCTGTTGATCGCGCAGGAAAGAGGGAACTCGGTGGCGTTTCTCCTCGCGTTTGCAGACGGCGTGCGAGGCTCTTTGAATCCTTCAAAGTTACCCAATGGCATATTAGTTTCCAAGTCGGGCACCGCCGCGTTTAATTGAAGTCTTAATATCGCGTCTCAAAGCATAAATAGTCGAGCTAGTAGATAGACCACGCAAGAACCTTGAATGGAGGGATGGTTCACGTGCACGCGTGTCCAACCTACGTCTCTGTGTAATTGCGTGTGTACGTGTGTCTGTGTTTATGTCTGTTACTCGTCCAACATCGGTGATAAATGTAAACGAGGTTTCGGCCGTGGTAGCAATCCGATGAGAAGGTTTTTGGCTCAAGACCGTGGCTGAAGCCTCTTGTACCGAATTAACGAGGGTGTAATGGATCGCGAGAAACTTCGATGAAGCGATTTGATTTAATTTGAATGAAAGAAGACCGCCGGTGAGAGCACGTAATGGTATTGCATTCGTTTTCGTTGCCGTTGCAGAGGCGGAAAAGTGGAATTTAACGGTGATTTGATACATTTACCGATGCACAGTGGTCCGGCGGCCGGGTTTTCGTGGCCAAAATTAAAAATCGCGTTTTTGTATCATTAACATGTGTGTGTGCGTGTGTGACTGTATGTATGTATGTATGTATGTATGTATATATGTATATATTATTAAATATAATTATATTAGATCTTCCGATTGTAATTCGACGTTGTCGAGATGCGTAAGCATGGGTAACATTAATTCTTCTTCGTCTTCGTCGGATTCCTCTTCATTACTTCTTTCATCTGTTGCTGTACTGGATGTGGGCGTCGAAAGCTCAATAGATGGTGAACGCAATAATGCTACTACTTCTGGAGGTAATTTGGGTTTTTTGAGATGTTGAGTTTTTCTTCTATTTCTCATACTTATACTTGATATTAACGGATCAGAAGTTTCCATAGCTCTGTTAACAATCATGATATATATAAGAAAAAGATAGAGAAAAACAATAATTCAAATTAATTATAAAAGTAAAAATTTTTTAATAAAAAACAATCGGCATAGTTATACCTGTTGAATATGTCCTGCAAATTTTCTGTCCTGCTACATTTCCGAGCGTGAAATTCTCGGTCGTGCTTATAAAATTTGTGTCTGCATTCTGCAGCATCTTCTGTTGTGTATCCTGGTGGTAAAATGCATTTTTCCAAAATTTGTTTTCCATGTATGAGAATCTTATGTATTGTGGGAGTCATAGGGTACCAGGAATATTTTTGTTTAAAAAGTCGGGCAGTGTCAAAGCAGAATGTTTCAAAATGTTCAAGATGTATTTCGTATGGAGATGATATAGTTATTAAAATTATTTTAAAATTCTTTAATAAGTCAATGTCGACACCTGTAATATTTGCAAATTTTTCTATATTCTGAAAAGCTCGGCGAACGGTATTACCGTCATTTGTATTTCCACTACCTCCTGCTTTAGGTTTATCAATATTTAATGCTAACTGCTCCCAAAATTGTTTTTGAACTTCTTTTTTTCTCTCAATAAATTTGTCCTTGTCTTCTGACTTAATTTGCCACTTTTTGATATCTAATCTGTAGGATATATTAATAATGCACTCAAAAAACCGAATCCAGGCGTGTAATGGACTAAGACCATAACATAAATTTTCTGCTTTGGGTGTAAATTCTGTAGCTCTAAAATTGTCTATTTTTAGAATTTGTTGTGATGTTGCCCCACAAATGGGACAACGCTGATACGAGCTGGTTTTGGTTATCGCACTTAAAACTTTTCCATCAATTAGTGTTAAAATTAATTTGAAATTAATTTTTAAAATTTTGTTATTTTGTTGTAATGTGAGGTGTACTAAATTATCAATTTCGGAATCTATATTTTGTTTTTCTTTGAGGATTTGTTCTGTCGTTTCTTTTATATACTGCAATTTTAGTGGCCTACAGAATCTAATAGAGTGTGGTGTATTGTTGTTCCATAATATTATGTTGTTGTATGTGGAAAACCTTAAAGGTATTAATGTGGTGGCAAAAAGGGAATAATCAGATCCGGCTGAACTTTCCGATCCTTCAAACCTCTGTTTATACACCGAGTGTCCACTGCTGCCATCAAATCCATAACTAAAAATGAAATCGGCTTCAAGTATATTGTTTTCATTATTCGAAATTATGTTATCGATCACTTCTTTTTGTAATAACACAATTCTCTTTGCTGTGTGTTCTAATAGATCTTTCAATGGAACTTTTGCAGTTGTTTCCGTTATTGTTATTCCAGGTGGTATACATGTTTTTCGTGCATCAGTAAGAGAATTATAGGTGGGATATATATTGCAATTTCTATTTTTATTTTCCAGTCTTATGTTAATATATTGTCTTTTACTTAAGTTGTTATCGTGAAAAAATGCTATGGCTTCATCAAGTGAGAGAGGAATTGGGTCTTTTTTAGTTGATGAAAGCAATTTCCTTATTTTTGTTGCCCTTTTGGGACTTTTCGTCGATTCTTTTAAAATAACAGCTAAATCGGTGTTACCTTCTTTGCGGGCTGTCATGGATGCTGCTTGAACTATTAAATTCACTTTTTGATCCATGTCTTTGGAAACTTCCGATGCCTCTCGCCTTTTTGATCTCTCTGATTTGTGTTCGTACGAAAGACATGGACGGCCTGCAGATGTTGATGCTTCCGGATGTGTAACATTTGCATATTTATTAATAATAAAATGTTTTTGTAACCAGTTATGATATTTTACTCTGAACTTCTCTACTAATCGGTAACAACTTCTCCATCGTTTATACAAATTGTAGCAAAATTTACGAATTTTCTCTTCAACTGCTTGTCTGTATTCATCAGAAACGCTAGTTTCTTTTATCGCATCAAAAATAAATGTGATTACAGCACTTGATTTCTTACTTGAATCACGTTCGTTATTCCAAATGTTAAAAAGATTCTCGTGCTTGAAATGATACTCGTCTACAAAAATAAGAATATTTAACCCTTTGCAAATAAGACAGTTTAAAGTGAGAAACAAATAAAACATACTTAAAGATTCTTCTGACATTATTATGATCTTATAAATAACTATAACTACACACTGCACACTTTATAACTAATAACTTTATAATTTTAAAACTTTATAACTAATAACTAAGAACATAACATATAACTATTATAATAAATTTTAATAGACTGAATAATTAAATTGTAATACACTGAATTTACGCTTTTCCGTTTGAGATGTTCCGTTTCGTACGTTAGCTAAAAGACTGACGTGATGCAGTTGAAATACAGTCTGGAGAACTTACTCGCTAGTGTTTATAAGAAACAAATGATCCTTAACCAAACAGCAGATAAGAGTTCAGAAACGAAAACGTCGTTTCTTTCTGACCGAAACCTCTTCAGTTCAAACGCCACTCATGCACCCAGAGCATCAGAATATGTCCGGCGTCCGTTTATCAACAAATTCGCATAGATTTAAAAATTGCATCTAGTTGCACCTACAATTTGTATAGATTATTAAACAAATGTCTAAGCTTTAATATGAGAAAAACCCTAAGACTAGCAAACTTAAGCATTTTTTTAAAACCTTTCGCAAAGTTTAAATTGTTAAAAACTTTTCGGTAATTGTACATCGATGAAAAAATTTGTATAACACAATGAAATAATCAAAATATATCCATTCATACACATAAAACAGTAATTTAAATTTTATTATTCAATCTTTATTGTGAATGTTTTTAATAATAAGTCTTACTTTGAAATTTAGGATTTTGACTTCAAAACGTTGTCTTCGATCATAGAATTATCTAAATTGATTAATATTGCAAAGTTTAAGGTTTTGAACAGTTGTGACTTTGTAGCAAAAAAAAGTTTTTAAAAATATTAAACTTTAAAAATTGTATTTTGGCCAAAAAAATGCGGCTCCTGGACCACTGTGCGATGGAGCAGGTGCGCTTGTTGTGGTGCATGATTATGTGGATCAGAGCTTGCCCCGTGGATACTTTTTTGTTCTAATACGTTAATTTGTCACTTTTCTGAATTATTAATTTAATTTTATTATTACTGTAATTATTAGTTTAATTTTATTATTACTGTAATTGTTGCGAAATTTTATTATTACTGTAATTTTTATTACTGTTTAGCTTGTGTGTGTCCTCTGTTTTTCAATTATTTTATTTTATACCTGTACTTGAAAATTTAACACCAGATTTACAGAACGAGTCAAAATTACTCATAACACATTTTTTATTCTAAATCACGAAAAATATGGAGTAGCTTTTATTAAAATCTGTGTTAACTTTTGTCGATATAAAGGATCATTGTGTAAGTCAGTTTACGTATCACACTGTATTTATTATCTTTTCTACTGTAGTTTTAATTTAAAACTAAATGGCCATTCAACATCTCTAAATATAATATTAATTGAAGTATGAGGTATGAAAATTTGAATCTTGCATTCAATGCTACATTTACGGAATGAGCCAAAATGACACATTTCTTATTCTAAATCACAAAAAATATGGAGTAGCTTTTATTAAAATCTGTCTTAACTTTTGTCGATATAAAGGATCATTGTGTAAATCACTTTATGTATCACACTTTATAGTCATTTCTACCTTCGCTTTAATTTAAAAGTAAATAGTCATTCAACATCTGTAAATCTAGTGTTAAATGAAGTATGAGAAATGAAAATTTGAATCTTGCATTTAAAGTACTTATTTCCGAAAGTACAGTTATTTTGTCAAAATATACTCTGAAAAATTTGCGGTAGATATTCGTGGCTAACGATGAATTATAAGGTTCCACTGAGAACTATTCGAGTCTTAATCGAGAATAATGAATTAATCTTTAATCTCTCTCCGATTATCAGAGCAGAAGGTTGTTCTGGCCTAGATCAATACTTTTCAAACACCGGATTCTGAGATTTCTGCTTCCTGGGACGCGATAAAGTTTATTCGCGGTCACGCTTTGAGAAACGGTGGAAACTCGCGGCATAGCACGGTTTATGTAAATTTATTGAAAGTGCGGCATAACGTGTCACGTGACACTTTTACAACGAAATGGTTACATTATTGTCCCGTCAGCGAAACGACACAAAAGTGCGACGTCGAAGCCTTTAAAATCCTGGGGAAACCGTGCTATATTCATGAAACGGACGGGAAATCTTTTGGAAAAATAACTAGGTGATAATGAAAAATGCCGTTTACTATTTAGAGGGTATATTAATTTCAGTAGCTTAAAAATGAGGCAGGTTCAGAAACTTTTTTGTGAGTAGTTGCCGTATGAAATATCTACGATTACATTCTTTCAAGGATTATTAATTGTAATATTCAATTGTGTATTATTTTCAGTATTATTCAATTCAAAATTGGATAAAATGATGGAGTCATTTATACGTAACATTTTCTTGTAATAATATTGATTTCCGGCGGTAAATTAGAATTTTTGAATATCTAATTGCGAACAGTTGTGAATTTGGAAACTTCAAAATTTAGAGTGATTGAATTAATAAATTACTAAATCGGTGAATTTGACAATCCATAATCTTAGAAATTTGGTGTTGCTAATTCTGAATATGTATGAATTTGAAAACTTCAAAAGACATCACTATGAAATATATAAATCTGATTTATATATTATATAAAATTTTCAGAACATAAAATTTTGCAAATTCAGTTCCCAACTGCAAAAATGTATTAAATTGAAAATGTCTGAATTTCAAAATCATCAAAATACTAAATTATTGAGGCATTGAACTCTGCAATCTGCGCAATTGTAAATTTGAAACTCCACCAATTAAAAATAACTAAGTACCTACATGTCTAAATTAAAAAGTTCAAAATTTCTATAATTGTAACTAAACATTTCTGAACCTAAAATTACTAAATACTTAAATCTTTCAAAATTAATGAATTTCTAGATCTATGAACGTATTCAATGGATTACACAAGAAATTAGTATGCTCGTTAGTATCGAAAATCTTTCTATTCGTTCCGTGCTCGAATTCCTGTTATTAACCAGAAGAAAGTTTTCTGCAGTAATGGCGGGTTGGCGGCAATGAACGCACCCCAAGAATGTTATGCTAGGCACGAAATCAGGTCCACCCGATAATGGAAATTCCTAGCAAATTTCTGTCTAGTCTATAGTTTAAACGTTCTGAGACAACTGAAATAGCTACAACGAAAACCCCTCGGTACAGTCTTTTTTACAAGTACTTGCAACGTTATATATTCGCCACAATCTTTTTGCTCCGTGTAGATTACTAAAAAAGATTACAGATAGCAAGATCTATCAGACGCGCTGCCACTTACTGTTTAATAACGCAATATAAAGAAGAATGTGTGACGAAGACAAATTTTGCATCAGCACAAATTGCGTCGTCTACGTATCTTGATCTTCTGGTAAGGAACAAGATGGAAGGGCACAGAAATGGAGGACGCCGGAGAAAATGGATGAAGATAAGAAAGAAATAAGCGCTGAATAATGATGTTAATTTAAAATACAGATACACGGTCGCGCAAAGAAAGGGAGAACTGAAATGGTGTCCTGAAAGTTCGTAATTTAATTTATTGTTGGATGCAACGTTCGTGCAATGCTTTGCATGTCGCGCCATCAATTTTAGTTCATTTTGAAAGTTGGGTACTGATACGGAAAACAAATTATTTAAAAGTTTAGACCGTAAAAAGGGATTCTGAAATATTCGTGCAACTTTCCGAATTCGTAAACCCTAAAAAATTCCTAGGTTCCCAAATTTCTGGGTGTCCAAATTCCGAACCTCAGTAAATTCCTTGTCTCACACATTCCTATATCTCGAAATTTTTAGGTCTTCACATTCCTAGATACAGATATTTCTATTTCCCCAGATTCCTACGAACTTAAATTTTTAGACCTTCAAATACCCAGAATCCTAAATTTCTGAACCTCCAAATTCCATATCCTTAGAACTAGAAATTTCTAGACCTCCAAACCCCTAGAACCCTAAATTTTTAGACCTTTAAATCCCCAGAATAATAAATTTCTAAATCTCCAAATTCCAAATCCTTAGAACTAGAAATTTCTACACCTCAAAATTCCAGAGGCAAAAATTTCTAGGCCATCATATTCCTAGAACCCTACATTTTTAAACCTTCAAATCCCCAGAATCCTACATTTCTAAATCTCCAAATTCCAAATCCCTCGGACTAGAAATTTCTACACCCTCAAACTCCTATAACCCTAAATTTTTAGATCTTAAAAATTCCTAGAATTAGAAATTTCTAGACCCTAAATTTTTAGATCTTTAAATCTCAGGAATCAAAAATTTCTAAACCTCCAAATTCCAAATCCGTAGAATTAGAAATGTCTAAACCTCCAAATTCTAAATCCGTAGAATTAGAAATTTCTAACTCTTCAAATTCCTAGAGGCAGAGATTTATAGACCTCCAAATTCCTAGAACCCAAAATTTCTAGACCTCGAAATCCATTATCAAAATCCACGTGGTAGAATGAGTTGCTAGAACAATGTTATTGAAATCAATACAGTTGCCGCAGTAAGGTAGGAAATTAGAAAGCAGTTGATCCACAGTTCCGCCAGAAATAGCGTTTAACCTTCTGAATACAGAATGCAGTCGTTGAAATTTTTAGTACTTGCGACTGAAGAGTTCGTGCCCCTTCCTTGAATGTCAAGCTTGTTTCTCGTTTCGACCGAGTCAAGTTTACCCGAGTCTTTGTCGGACCATTGCTTCATTCATCAACGTGTATTCTGAATTTAACTGTTTCATAAATATCATGCAACTACAGCTGTATAATTATTTAGGTACCTGGAGGTACTTAATGATAACAATTGATGTTGTATAAATTGTCATAATTATGCAATCGTCTGGGTAGCTGTACATACTCAGTGATAATAATTGATGTATACATTGTTGTGATAACTGTACAATTATCTGGTTAGCTGTAGGTAGACAATTGGAACAATTGATGTATAAATTGTTGTCATAATTATACAATTATCTGGCTAGGTATACGTACTCGATGATAATAATTGATCTTGTATGAATTTTTGTCATAACTGTATAATTATTTCAGTAGTTGTAAATACTTAATGGTTAGAATTGATATTGTACAAATTGTGGTCACAACAGTACAATTATCCTGGCTACGTGTAGATACTCAATGATAATAATCGATGTAGCATGAGTTGTTACTATAATTGATAATAAAAGCGATTGAAATGACACTTAATAGATTAAGCTTTATTAAATCATAAAGTGAAACGATTGGTTCCTTCTGAAAGCGTCGAAATATGTACGTAGCGTTTGATCGAAAAGAAACGAGCGGGGAGAGTGGACGATGTTCCGAAACAATCGTACCGCGAAATACCTGTTTAAAAACGTTTAGGTGGATGAAAGGAACGTACAGAATTGGGGCATCATTTTTTATTCCGCGTCTATTGTGAGAACGGTTCGTTTAATATAACATTCCCGGCCAGTAAGATGGCAAAGCAATTGAAAAAGAATCGCGAGAGCGATGAAGTTTTAATGATACTCCCTTTAGCCCCCTTTCATTCGTGTAGTAGTATTTTATTTCTTCTCTAGCAAAAAACGAATAGCAAAAGAGGCGGACAAGTTTGAAGTTTGAAACGATCGATCAAGAAAACAGGCGGCCTTTGCGATTCAACGACATTCAAGAGCTGAAATTACAATTCGCCGTGCGAGTATAATAGCGCATGAACGCATTTGCTTATATAAAAATTTCTGAAATATGTTGCTCATCGCGATCATCCTGTATTTCTTGTTTCGAGCATATTTTTCTCTTTCGCCTGGTATTTCAATATTTTCTATAATATATTTACGTGCTCCGTTTTCGCCACAAATTTGATAACTGGTATTCAAAGAGAGTTAATTACTTTTACTTATGTTATCCTCCAACGTGAATATTAATTGCTTCGTGGCTCTAACGGCGCATCTGACGCGAAAGGCTATTAATTTGTTATATGCTGAACGAAATCATTAATGTTACATAATTTACCTCTCATAGTACTTAAAGTTCTTCTATTATTTACCGGAACTATCGAATATGCAGCGAAATGAAAACCATGAAAATGTAACATTAATCGATTCAATTTTATTGAAATTACCGTAATAATTGAAGCATTGCCGTAATACGAGTGTTACGATAAATCGATAAAAAATATAATTAATTACATGTCATAAACGCGAAAAATCATTTTTTTAACCACTTGCCTAATCATATAGTTTAAATGACTACTATAACATGTGCTTGTTAATTTTATGTTAATCGATCACTGATTAATTAAATTTTTTCTTTCCTTTTGACTGCTTTATGGATATAACTATATAATTTTATATGACACTGTTAACATTCTTCTACATTTATTGATTAATATTCTCTTATTTTCTATTTTCAAAATTTACTGCAATTATAACAAAATTATATTATTTATCATGTATATGGCGATTGTATGTAATAGAAACATGCATCGTTCTATATATTCTAAATAATGTAATACGATTAACCAATCAGACTCGATAAGAAATGTTTTATCAGAATAAATGACACTAATTATTAAGTCTTATTATTTATCACGTATATCTTCCTATTCTAAAGTATTCTATGAATTAACCACAACCTTAATAATTTCGATTTTTATTCATTCTTGTAAATTTATCAGTTCTATTAACGGCAATTAGCAATTAATGAAAACTTTTATTTTTTATTCGCATATATTTTTTGCTAGTCAGTAAGGAATTAGATCTATCAAATTTAATCAATGTATTCGATTATCAAAAAACTGCAACGTTCAAAATTACATTTTTGCTTTATGTACCGAATACGTATGCACACGGATAAGATTCACAGCATATATTGCACAGTAATCTAAACATGCGAGCGTTTCAAAATTTCCTACAACGCAAATCTCTGATCGTCGTCGTTCAAAGTTCGACACGATGTACAAAAATTCCCGCGGATAGGATCGATGCGCTATAGAGTTTCTAATATTCTGTAACAATGTATTCCGCGGCGGGTGAGACGGAAACCACGGGTGCAACGTCGAACGGGAGTTTTACGCTCGCCTTCGCATCGAATGGACTTTCCACGTTAACATCGCAATTTCCTGCTGCATTATGCACGTTCGGAAGCGGCGGTAAATCGGATCCCGAAACCAACAATACGTTCGAAGTATCTCGGTAAGCCGTTGCACAGAAATAATATCGCAAGATGGCAACGGCGTACCTTCATCTCGAAATCATTGTCTCTCCTCTACACCTGTTCGTTTTCTCAGCTTCACCTGACCCCCGATCGATCGACGGGGATTCAAGAAGAACCACCGCACACACACACACACACACACACACGATAAAATGTTGGCAACGCATTTATTTTTCAAGGACGAAATTTATGTATGACATCGCCACGATGGATGCCACGATGGGATCCCTGCTCATCGTCGAGCGTTATCGATTTAAACGAAATCCGCTTCTAAATTCGATGGAAGACGCTTTCGAGATCCTACAATCGACCGTCGATTCCGTCAACGAGCCCCGGGATAACGGAACCGGAAACTACCACCAACGGAAATCCATGGAATGAACAATCGTCTCTTGTTTGAATAACCTGAACAAGAACTTGCAGTATTCGAGGGTCAATAAACATGGATCCAGGAATCTCAATTATGGAGGCATTTTCGATGAGCTTGATTTATTAGAGCTCTCTCGAATGTGGAAATGGATCCGATGTTCGATGCGTGGGATGATTAATTACGGACAAAGGAAAATAAACGAGCGTTTAGTAATAAAAATAATATCGAAAGATGGCCGTGTGGATCGAATTCAGTATGGAAATTCATTGTCTCTGTACAGCGCGACCTGAATATATTTCGAAATTATGAAAGTTTGTTCCATGGAACTGTAAAAACATGATGTACCAACTTTTACAGTGAATTTTTTTTAATAAAATTATACGAGAAAATTTTATGCACTTCTAGATTAATAACGGAGTTACTGAAATTCGGCATCACTCTCAATAACTTCAAGCAATCAACGTAACTGTTTTACTGCGATAATTTGCATCGATTTCAAAATGAAAAATTAATGGAAAGGTTAATAAAACGAAATATCAAATGTGATTACGCGATTATGTAGAAGTGACATCGCAGTTATCAGTTTTATCGAAACAAAATTTGTTAGGCGTATCGTTTCAAATAGTTGACTCGCAAAAATCAATATATGCAGCTCTAAAAATAATTATGCATTTGTATTTCTATATGTATCGTTGTGCTTACAAAGATGTCTTAAAACAATTAAAATCGTAAAAACGTCTTAAAATAATTAAAATCGTAAAAATGTCTTTAAATAATTAAAATCTTAAAAATATAGACATTTACCAATTTCTCCTATTGCAACTGTTCTAAAAAGTATATCTTGTTCCAGTTACAAAAAACAGTCTATATGAAATGTCAAATTTTTAGCAATTGAATGAAACTGTAATCGCTAAGGAAACAGATCACGAAAATCAAGAACGAACATCGATAAAATTATCATCATTTGACAAAATATCACCGAAAATGTTGAACAAACCTCAATATTATTCTCATGCACAAAAACAGAACAAAGAAGCCGAAACGGTAGCAAAATACTCGTTCAAAATCCCTGCTAAACCGCTCCGACAAAAAGTTAATCCGCCGTTTATCCAAAAAAACAATTCACCAGCATTCGAAATCAAACTCGAAAGCTCATCCCACTCGATACACTTCACCAACTCCCACCGCGAGATCCCCGAAGAGGTTACTACTCGTCGCGGCTCGAAAATAAAACGACACCCTGTCCGGGTATCTTAATTGAAAGCGGATCGTAAAAACCCGGCACGGCCGTAATTCCGTCTAAAAATATATATCAGCATGCACACGCGGCCGTTGCCACTGACCTTGGCGAACCTCTCCTGCGTGTCGAGAATCTCAATGAACAGCGACACCTTATCGTCAACTATCTTGAATCCGTTTCGTGGCTGGGCCAGAAGCTGCTGTATCGCCTGCGACGTGGTTAAAGGCGTAGCAGGGCTGGTGGCCGGCGTCGAGCTTCTGGTCCCGGAACTTCCGGTTCCCGAGCTGCTGTTGTGCAGATGCGTGCAGCCGAGAAAGATGGGATTCCCGTTCGGGGAAACGCCACAATTGAACGGACGAAACGGTAGGCCGTGGAACGTGGGACTAGGTCTGGGCGCGTTCGCACGAAGCAACGTCTGTGCAGACGGCAGCGACAAACGACGAGTGGCACTGTGAATCGATTGTTGCTGTTGCTGGGTCTGTTGCTGGGACCTGGACGGCGACTTGAGGATCTGATAGTCGCTGGCGGCCGATGGCAAAGATCGATAACCGGAATCGGACGGCGAGGCCGGCGGCATCGGGGCCGTTTGCGGCGTTGTGGCGATGCTGTGCGGTCTCGATCGAAGAGCGGCACCCGGTGTCCACGTGTTCGAATTACCAGGATTCGTGAGGATGCTCAGAGCGGGCCCTTGTGACGTGGGCGTGGGTGGCTGGGGATGTGGCAAGGTCGAAGCGTACGCCCTGCGAGGTATGGGTTGGTGCAGCACCATTCCAGAGGAACCCCATTGTATAGGCTCGGTTGTTGTACGAGCGGACGATGGTAGGCTGGTTGCTGATGTTGCTGGAGCTGCTGCAGGCATGCCTGGTGAAGCTGTAACGGGTGTCGAGGCGATGCTGTGAGGCCGCCTAGGTACGGGTTGCTGTAGCTGCCCGTTCCATAGAGACTGGGGTGGTATAACGCTGCGAGTCGTGGGTCCCATTGAACCGTTGACGGGTGTACCGTTGCCGCGTGGCTCCTGTTGCCCGTTGACACCATTGACGCCGACATTGTTGTTGCCGGCGCAGGTGGGTACAGATACTGGAGTACCGGCGACCGAATGTGCCCGCCGTTGTACCATCCCTGAAACAACGGTTGCTGGTGCTGGGTTTGGTGCGGCAACGTTGCCGCTCCACGATGACGGTGTTGTTGTTCCTGGTGTGACTGCTGATACTGTTGCTGCTGATGCGGCTGGTGATGGTGATGATGATAGTGATGACGATGCGTTTGCTCGAGCACCGAGCTGACCAAGGGAGTGGTGGACATTTGCGACATGGTGGTATGGTGGAGCGGTAAGACTATGAGAACGCCGCGGTGCTGTTGGTTGGGGTAGGCCGTTGGGAGTAGAGCGAACTTTATTTGCCCCGGATGCTGGTATCGGGGCTGGTGGGGTGTACAATGGGAATCCGTGACCATTGTGACTCGGGCTACGGGAGGACAACTGGTTGATCGGGGACGACTGTACGTTGTTGTGTTGCTGCTGGTGCTGCTGGTGCTGGTGCTGCTGTTGCTGGTGCTGCTGGTCGTTGACGATGGAGTTTGCTCGAGGCGTGGTCGCGGGGTGTGTTGGGGCCGGTGGGGGCGGGGGTTCCAGCAAATTTTCAAGTTCTGCAGACAACGACCACGCTGAAGATAGTGCTGATAGTGATGATGATACTGCTGATAGAGCTGGTAGCTGGACGGCGGTTGCTGAATTGCCAGCGGACTCTGTATTGTTGACTGCGCCGACACTATTTGACGATGCGGCGGACTTGTTGACGCGTGCGGCGCGTTCACCGCCGATGACAGCGGTGACGTGCTGTAGATGACGATCATTCAGGCTCGCGCGTCCGTTGACATTGCGATAGAAACCGGGACCCGGTGCGAGGTTCAGGCTGGTCGGCTTCTGTTTCACCCCGCCGTTGGGCTGCGGAGACGAAGCGGGTTTCGGTTCGCCCATTTGGGTTATAGCGACCTCAGGACACGACCGACTAGGTGCCCAGCCTCGCGATCATCTTCGTGTCGTTTTTCTCCTATCCGCTAGCGCAAACCTCGATACTTTCGTTTCGCTTTTATTGTCTCACGAACGCAACCACTTGCGGCGCATAATTTTCATACGACCGAAACGACGTATCGACTCTACGCGAGCCACTCGTTGCAATATTTGCACGAACACGTAACAACATCTGCACGTTTCGCGCGTGACATGTTATCTTGCGCGAGCGAATCGATAAATTTCGTCTTTGGCTAATTTAAGCGTTCGCTTACTCTTCGTTGATGCGGAGTAGACGGATTTTCGTTTTCATCGTTGGAGAAATTCTTGCTTGTTTCGATCAAGAAATCTTAATTTTTTCTATTAAGAAATCTTCTTTGTTTCTATCAAGAAATCTTGCATGTTTCGATGAAAGAACCTCGCTTGTTTCAATGAAAGAACCTCGCTTGTTTCGACGAAGAAACCTTGATTGTTTCTATGAAGAAATCTTGCTTGCTTCGACGAAGAAACCTTGATTGTTTCGATGAAGAAACCTTGCTTGTTTCGATGAAGAAATCTTTGTTAACGATAAAATTTTGCGTAACTATGAGATCCTTGTGTCTGGACGACGAGTTTGCAAGGTCGACGAACCTGTATCGATACAGTCGGGCAGAAGCACCTTTCGTTGGCGATTTAGGTTGTATATTTGTTCGTTCGTTGCATTAGTTGATAGGCCGAGTTTTTGTATCGCGTCTACAGCGATGGTAAAATATTTCGAAATAACACTTGATTAATTGGATGTCGACGAATGTTAATTTAACGCTCGAAATTCTACGATGAATCGATCGTTATTAATTGCTCGTCGATTGTTATTGGAATTAAAGTGCGAACTCATGATCATTATTATATTTAGAACGCTGAGTCGTTAGTCGAACGATATTTCGGCCAAACTTGAGTTTTCTCGGTTACCAATCCTCCCGTTCCACTCTCCCGATATATCTCTATCAACTGATTATACGCCGACCGTGAACAACGGTATAAATCTCTCAAATATATATAATAATATATGTATATATATATAACTATATAATATCGAAGATTCCCGTCTAATAAATTTTCACTATAACGACAACGATCACTAAATCCTCTAATAATGACTTTAATAGAACCACGATCTACAATGATTGGCTACGTCGACTAGTAATGATATCTCAACAACTGTTATACGGCTCTTCCTTGCCAACGTTCTCGTCCGATTAGACCCGAACACGTGGTCGACCGTGCCGATACACGGCACCGTATCAATCGACGCACATATCGAACGAACGTGGATTACTCGTTTTACCGCGTTACCCGTTTCACCAATGTATTCCCGTATGTCGCGCGCACTGAACACCAGCCACCACCCGGACACGGGGACGAAATCCGCGCAAACAAGTCCCGAAACTCCGTCGCGACGCTTCCTCCTGTCTCAGTGCACCGGCGTACAGTTCAAGCAACGTTCCGTCGTCAGGAATCGTTCGCATCGTTCGATCGTCACGATGTTCGTTTCCATGGTCGATCGTTAACGTTTCCACGCACGACGTCCACACGCAAAGGTTTAACAGGGTGCCGAAACGGCGATCGCGTACCGCTGGTCCTGTTTCAAATGGCAACGAGGAAGCTCGGGCCGATCCGGCGTCGGTGGCTGCATGGTTCCAAGCGACGTGGCAGCAGCACTTCCGGTCGGAGAGCGACTGAACCGTTCGGCGCGATGTCCTCGCCGGTACGAACCGCGTGAGTTCAATGTGCGCGGGTCAGGAATCGAAGAGGGAAGTTAGGGACAGGAGGTCAGTCGGGTGAGACTGACGCGTGGCTGCCGTGCCGGGGGCGGAGTGGCGTGTTCCTCTTTGGAATACGGCGGGATTCGAGCCGCGAGCATCCGCACGCCTGCGCCTTGCGTTCCATGCCGCCACCCCTCGCCTCTTCCGCCTCGCCATTTCCGTTCGTCTCGCTCTGGTCCACCTCGCGACCTCCCACTTCCCTCCTCTCGCTCGGCTGTTCCTGAGGGAACATTGGTACAGCGCCGTCGGTTCCCTCCCGGCCCTCGTCCAGCAGCACGGCTTCCCTCTTCTCCTCTCTATTCATCCCTGTTTCTCGGAGCCACCGAGGACGGGAACGCGCGTCGATCCTCGCGCTTGTTTCTTCTCGCCGCTAAGCCGGCGACGCCGGGTCCGGTGAAACCGGGCCGAGGGATCAACGTTGTTGAAAAGGGAGGCCGCAAAAAGAACCACGGGACGAAGAAGGCTACGAGCTCGTCTTCGTTCTTTCGGGGAACGTCTGTTTCTCGGTTTCTCTTTCGTTTCGCGTACCTCTGCCCGGTTCATCCTGTTTTTTCCCTGACGGATCGATCGTCAATTTCGTCGAATTGATCCGTCGGTCGCGTGCGAGGCTTTTTCGGCGCGCTCCGTTTGCTTGTACCGTCGACGACGCGTAATTATTCCCGGACCCCCGGACTCGAGGCGGAAAATGGGTGAAACAGCGGAAAGCGGAACGTCGAGGTGAAAGAGTCCCCGTGACGCTGACAAGCGCGTTTCAACGCGAAAGCGGGCATAAAGACGAGAGAACGGACGGAAAAAAAGAGAACCGATGGTACTATCTCTCGGTTGGAGGCCGTACGCAGGGCACATTGCCCTTCTGCCATCCATTCTCGACCCCCCCGACCCGTCTCTGCTCTCGTTGCTCACCCTTTCGTCGTCTCGTCATACTCTCCCTCTATTTATCTATCCGCCATCCCCGCTCCATCTCGCTTGTAGCCGCGTTCGCCGTAATAGGAGCAGCATGCGTCGACCGTCAACCCCCTTTTCGTGATTTGGGTATGTGGGACTCTGACCATGTTGCCTAGAGAAGCTCGTGGATCAATGATAACGACCGTGGGAACGATAACGACACGATTACAGCCGATAACGCGGATGTTCGTTCGTGTAGCCGAGCTGAGAGAAAGGCTCCGACGAATCGGAAAATTAATGGAGATTTATTTTTTAACGCGCATTCGATTATCGCGTTGGATTACACGGCGAGGATCAGAAATATTTTATAATTAAAAAGAATTCCGAGTTACATCGATATCGTACTAATTCCGTAAGGTATTGAACAAAAGCGGATCAACCTTGGAAGATGGGGAAGCGATGTTCGCCATATTGCGAGCAACGAGTGAAATATGCTAATGCATAATTGTAACAGTGTTTCATCTGCATCTAGCGAAAGTGGAGCTACAACGACAGAGTATTGGATCACGATTGAAAATTAAAAATATTAATTTCCGCGAAAACAGCAAATCCGTTACTGTAGCGAATCCGAACGGAGTCTTAATCCTGCCTCTGTTTCGTTCCGCGTTGAATATGGGTTCCGAATGGATTAAGATCCGTACGAATATTACTGATTCGCCATTCCGCAAATCCCCGCTTAATAGTTCCGCGATTTCCTCTTACGGGATCCATTAATAATTTTAATTCACATTCACGGTTTACACGGCAACGCCGAATCACGGTACGAGAAAACAAGTTTACCGGCCAATTGCCTCGCGACCTTTTTAACGACAATCCGGCTGTTTAATTGCCACGGGGTAATTTGTCTCGGGGAAACGAAATTCGTCGCCGTTAAATCGCTCGAGACACCGGCAGCGAGCATGATTCGCCGCGGATTTTCGGTCCGCGCGAAACCGTGCGTATTCGAGAAATAAATCGAGGCGATTTTTACGAGCGGAGTCGAACGAAACGAACTCGACGCGACGCCCGGAGGAACTCTCGATATTTCATAACTCTTGTAACATTCCTCGATTTCAATATAACCGCGTCGCTCACGGCTCGACCTCTGTCACTACCATCATGTAAAATGTATTCGGCGAACAGGAAATGCATTCCTGTTGCGGACAATATCCAGAAAAAGTTTCGCAGACTCCCTGTTACAGAACTTTTCGCATAAAGGGGTCGTCAACGCCGGGTCCGATCTCCACTTTATATCAACAACGAAGAAACATGTGCAACTTCTTCTCGTCAGGGGCTAATTTTTATTTCCCATAATAAAACAAAATAATTCGATGAATAAATCAAAATAATTTGATGACTAAATCAAAATAATTTGATTTGATCTAAAGGAAAATGATTTAATTCATTCTATACGAAAATGATTTAATTTATTCTATAGGAAAATAATTTGATTTATTCTAAGGGAAAGTAATAGTAGCCACATCCTTTAATTCGCGAGAGTACAGTGGAATTTTTAAAAGCCTAAATTTTCCAAATTCCAGGTTAACAATTATTTACATATCTAAAATTTAAAAGTTTTTAATTATGAAGTTGTATAAAATACAATTTATATATACCTATTTATAGGAGCAAAAAGTTGCTAATTAGTAACAAAGCGCAATTATCTTCTTATTAAAAACAGAGAACATTTATCTGTTTATCCATAAAACAACTTCGGATAAGAATTTTCCTCCCTCAATATTTCGTTGTGATGTTATTAAAATTAAGTAAATTTTGTATTCAGTAATTCTTGACTATATAAATCATAACTGCACTTGAACTACAAATAAAAGCGTATTCAAAATTCGACTAGAAATGTATCGTGGTTGAAGCGCGATTGCGTCAGTCTCGTCAAAGTATGGCAAAGGGTTAAAAAAAAAATTGTAACAGCGTTTCATCGACAAATAATAATATCGAATGCTAGTGAAGGGAAACACTTTCCGGGCATTCCGGGGCAATAAGAAGGTAGACGGCATGTATGTATGAGAATAAGAGGAAAGAAACAGAAGGGTGAACAAGAACTACGACACAAGTTACGATAATGGCGTGCTGCATCGAGACAATTCGAAGTAGCAGCAAGTCCTCCAGCAGGCTGCGGTTTGCGGTTACTAGAGTCTGTAGTCGACTAATATGATGTACTACCACTTTATTACGCTGCAGAATCAGCAACAGTGCGGTACATTCAAATCCAAAGGCATCGTCGTAGCGACGAATTCATTATCGCGAGTACTATGAGGCGCCATTGCATGCATACCTCCCTCGCATTACATACGTTCAAAAGTAGAATTAACGCCTGACGGTATCGCGCCCTGGAGGCTACCTTCATAAATTGTCTGCCGAAGGAAAAAACATAATTACGCGATACAGATTTCATGCAAACTATCCGTAATCAAACGTTTTGACAAAATCTGGAATCTGTGTGACGAAGTTTAACCACATCAGAGACAAATTTTTAATTTAAAGGCAAAAAACTATGACGCATTACAGACATGTCATCGTTAAGGTCTGCAATTTATGTCGCTTACAGAAGATATTTAAAAAATGTGAAAAATAATCGCAAATAGAAAATATTGAAATAAAAATATTCCAACTAGCTGCACCGAAAACAACCCCAATTTTCACATAATCTACAGAAACAATTTTCTTTACATATTATGCAAAAAGAAATTATAATCTCGATAATAAGGTACACTTGGTAGCAAGTAATTACAGAAGATATTTAAAAAATGTGAAAAATAATCGCAAATAGAAAATATTGAAATAATAATATTCCAACTAGCTGCACCAAAGACAACCCCAATTTTCACATAATCTACAGAAACAATTTTCTTTATACATTACGCAAAAAGAAATTATAATCTCGATAGTCAGATACACTTGGTAGCAAGTAATTAATACAATCGTTCACGATTAAACTTGTTACAAGCATCGTTTATATACTGATTCATTACAAAATAAAGAATGTTTCAAAGACATTTTCGCGTCGCTTCTTCTTATGTAGCGGTTTCTATTTCGAGGATCGGCTCGATGAAATTCTTCATTCCCGAAATAACGGCGAGACAAAGTGTCACGGTGCGTTCGCAAACGGCTGGAGTATCATCGGTTAGATTCCCGTGACGGAGATTTCTTTATTCCGGACGAAATTTGTCGTTTCCCACTCTGTGTAAGAGCGATTCGGTAGCCGGGAGCTTTTGTCGTCTCTCTTTTGTGTCGCGAGTTACGGTGAAATGATTTATCCGGCGGCAACAAGCGCGCGTCACCGCTGTCTCGTCGGAACTTCCGGTAATTTCGTTCGACTCGGGCTGCCGGATCGAATAAGTTTCGTCGCCTCTATCGTTTGTGTCTATTGCCGAAGTTGCGTCTAACGTCGAACCCGTTCTCAATCGTTGGAAATTGCGGGGAAACGCTATGGCGTACGCGAAACTCGCGTCTTCCGACGCGAATTCGCGCGTGTAATGGACTTTGTCACGGAAACGAACAACGCGTCTCGAACGTGAAACTCGCTGACTGATGTGTTGATAACGGTGTTACGAGGACAGATGCCGCGTCCGTTATTTTTTCATTAATTATAACAATACAATATTTTCCCCAACCGAAGAATTTGACAATGTTTAGAATTTAACAACTCGAAAATTTGAGAATTCAGAAATATAAAAATCGAAAAATGTAGAAGTTTAGAAATTTGCAAAATTCTGTATTAGTAAATGTAAGAATATCGCAATTTAACACTTTGAGAATTTAGAGATGCACAAACTTAGAAATTTGGGAATTTAAGAACTTAACAGTTTGAGAAGTTGGGAATTTGGAGGTATAAAGTTTGGGAAACGTGGAAATTTATGAATTTAGCAGTTTGAATATTCGGAAATTTATATATGTATAAAAAATTAGGATATTTAATAATATAGAAATATGGGAGTTCGAAAAATTTGGTAATGTGAGAACCTCGAAAGCTTGAAAATTCAAAAATTCAGAAAATTAAGAATTAAAGAAACTTAGAAATTTAGAACCTTATAAATACATGTTGATATATTCTATATTCAATATTCAAAAATCTAGAATGAGCAACATTACAATTCCTACCTCCAATTGAACCTCATTCAAATAAACTCTATATTACATCCGAACAATGCACATTTAAAAGTCACACGCGAGATACAGAAAGTAGACACAACGCATCTAAACCCTTGTAAATTCTAAATGTTCCCAAACTCATAAATTCCCAAATTCTTTAGTTCATAAATTTCTAGGTTCCCATATTTCCAAATTCCCAAATTTCTAAATTGCTAAATTCCACAAATTTTATATTTCTGAATCTGCAAACATTAACGCTGGATTTACGGAACCCGTAAAAATCACAGATCTCAGATTTGTTATTCTCAATTATAAAAATTATTAAAAGAATTTTTGCAAAATGCATGATAACATTCATCGAGATAAAGAATCTTCCTACAAACTGGCTTGTGTATTATCCATTACTTACTCATTTGTATAGTTCTTTTTTAATTCAGACATACACTCATGGACAAAATTAAGTGGACATTGCATAAATGTAAAATTTTTTTTGTTTTATTACAATGCTTTAAATAAATTTTAAATTTAGAACGTGAAACGATTTTGTAGGCTTGAATAAACATTTATTTGATATACAATTTATTTATTTAATGTATATAATTGTGCAATGAAGTTTTCATTTATAGGCATTATTAGTGAAATTAAATTAACCTTTTGTTACTTATGATACCTGTCCACTTAATTTTGTCCACGACTGTAAGAGGCCATCGAACGTCCATAAATCTAGTGTTAAAGTCGCTGTGTCATTGAACTTCGCAATCATCAGATTTTTTTAAGGTCCTAAATACAGTTCACAACGGCATTCACATTTTATTCCTACGAATTCCTCACTATCTCGAAATATCGTTAAAACGCTATCCAAAGTGTATTTACAGCCAGCCTACAAGATCAATTTCGCGGGCAGTAAATTCAGAAGGAAAAAGCGGACATCCTCCTTTGTCCCGTGACAGGTGGGCACTAATTGAAACCACGACGACAAAAAGGGACAAATTGGCGGGCTCCCGGTGGACAGCCCGAAGACAGAACGCACTTCGAAATTTTGCATGCGCTCCATTGTGTGGCCGAGTATTAAAGCTGCAACTAACACGCGGGATTAGTCGAGCAAACGTTGGCCGAGTTACCACAATGGGTTCGTTAGCAGGTACACGCTAACCTAACCGTGGCAGACAGGAAGCGTCGAATGAGGAGAACGAACAACAAGCAACCATCGAAGCCCCTTATATTCCCCCTTCCTAGGACTCTCGCTCGACTTTGAATTATACAAGTGATTTTCATCATCTAAGCTGACTACCTAAATGTCCTCTTCGCGTATCAGATTATGTCAATTAGAACCTCGGATATTTGCGTTCAACTATAAATTTATAAGCGAGCTTTTACCATTGTTGTGGTTGTTGAATTCTGCCATGCGTCCGCCGGGAACGTGTTTTCATTCGGGGAAATATTAGGGTATCCCGTGAGTTTCGTTCCGCTTTTCATAGAAATTAATACACGGTATTTATCGTTTAAGGTTGATTTGTTGCATTAAATATGAACTGTTCCACTGTATCACCGTCTCACAGCCCTTACGAAACCTCACTCATTTCTTGATTAAATTATTGGGGAGTATGTTACATTTTTACTATGTCATACATTTATAATATCATACATTTTTATTATGTCAAAGGGTGACAGCGTATTTTGTGGTTAAATACTTATGTTCAATACTGTTGAACAGAATATGTTCAATATTAGAAATTCAATATGTTCAATATTGGTTTTGTGTGCAAAACTCCATGTAAAAGAATAAAGATTTCGCGAAATGAAATAGAATAACAGTACAATTTTAATTAATATAGTATAACAGAAATTTAATAAGTAGAATGTAGCAGAGTCTTCACAACTAGAATGTAGCAAAATTTTTATAAGTGCAAATAGCAGAATTTTAATAAGTAGAATGTTGAAAAACTCTTATAACAGGAATGTAGTAAGATTTCGATAAACAGAATATAGTAGAATTTTAATAAGTAAAATATACTAGAATTGTAATAATTAGACTGTAGTAGAATTTTAGTTAATTATCTTATTAAAATTAAATGGTCGAATGGCTACAGTTAATCTGACAGATTATTGTGTCTCTCACCGAGTTTCTTAAATGTATCTACAGAAACATGTACAATTCACTAGATATCTTGCTGGTAACAAATCAGACGTCCGATAATCCGTTGATCCGCACTACTAAACGGCCATGTCACACCTCCACACTTCCTAATCCACTCCGACACTGAATTACGCTTTATCCAGTTACTAATGTACGTTTTCGAATCTGGCTTTATGGTAGCTAGCGAAAAACCAGTGGGAAAAAATTGATTCGACATAACAACGCAATATTTCAAGAGATCCTCTTAAAACGGTTATCTGAAACTAACTTTAAGATACGTACTCGAAAAATATATTGACAAATAAAATATTGTTATTGTAACATTTTTATTAATATCATTGGATACGTGTAGATGTACATAGATGAGAAATGGATAACATATAGGTAATGAAAATTTGATTCATACACTTTAACATAGCAGATAATGAATCTAATGCATTGTTGTTATTATTATATTTATTTTTTGTCAATAGTCAAAAATATAAAGACAAAGTATATTTACTTTTTATGTAAAATTACACTACTTTTTTAGGATCAACAAAATATTCAGTTCACAAATTCAACTCAGTTCCTTCATATTTAAATTTATTCAATTTCCTGAAAGTATTATTATTCTTCTTATTACTAAGATGATTAATCATCCACCGTACCACCCGCATAAATAATCACCCACCATTCTGCATAACAAGTATCAAAGTATAGTAATAAAACAATCGATGGTTCGCAAGATATTTAAAATGTAAGAACCGAATACCTTATAAAAAAAATTTTTAATATTTTACGAATTAGTGATATTTTTAACACTATGTCCTAACACGTAATGTACTATGTCTATATATTATAACACATAACTTGCCATTTCTATGTGTCCCACTACATAACATCTTCTCTATGTTGCCTAACACACAATGTACCATGTCCACGTACCATGACACATAATGTACTATGTTTATGTATCCCGACACATAAAACGCTATGTCTATGTCTCCTAACACATAATGCGCTGTGTCTATGTGCTCCAACGCGCAGAATAATCGGAAGAAAAGGTCGTTATAAAAACAAGCATGCATTTGCAACACCGTGCACGCATATTGTGAAATATTCTGGGAGCTTTAACCAGGTTAGAGCAACGTTGCCTCAAAACTACAACACGATCATTTTTTATTTTACTGCTGTAAATTACTTAGTTACCTGGCTGTTGCTTTTCGACAGTCGCTGCCACTTAACTACCACTTCAATAAAGTTACGGTAACCTATTCGAAGTTACCCTAAATTTCGAATTGTAATTCACCAAAGAGCGAGAATTTCAGTTTCATTTTTCATATCCACGATGAACGGGTCGTCGATGCTGAAATTGTCAGGGTTTAATTTAATGGAATCGATACAATTTTCCCAAACAAGCTACTATAAACAATTCGCGTGTACCATTAGCAGTGAGGAGTAACCCATTCATGTTTTACCAAATTGCAAACAATGTCAAAAGCTGTCGTTTTGTACCTTCGGGACAAGGTTACTGTACCCTATATGACTAGTTAACTGCGGAATTCTGTTTCAAAAATAAGTTTATTAAAATTTCTAAAATCAACCAATGATGAGTATAAGCGACGAATACATCACAAATGCTCCTATTATAAATTGTACAAAAAACAAGTAAAGAAAAATAAGGAAAAGTTACATTTTTATTCAAGAAACGATTAATAATTTATTAACGTTAATAGCGTGGAAATGAAGTTTTAGACAGATGCGTGTACGCGTCAAACACAGTTAACAGAATTGCAATTCATAAAAATGTCAGGACTCTAATTTCATTTTTAATGTTCACAATGTACCAATTGTCGTGGATCCCAGGTGCAACATTGCAAAGGTCAACTTAATACAATTGATACAAGTTGCACTAAAGAGTCCCTGTGTACCAGGAAGCAGTGAGAAGTAATCAGTTCATTACTTAACAATTTACATCTAGCAATGTCGAACGTTATCATCTTATATCTTCGGGGCCAAGTTACATCAACCTATTCAAAGTTACCCCAAATTACGAATTGTAATTCACCAAAGAGCGAGGAGTTCAGTTTCATATTTTCTGTCCACAACGAACGGGTCGTCGGGGAATGCGATGTGAAGCGTCGCGAGTTCAGTTTAATGCAATTGATGCAATTTCCCGGAGCAAAAACACCTATCCGGCAGCCGGCGATAAAAAGTTTGCAGGTGTAAGTAGCAGCATCGCGCGTATCCATATTTAACGGCATCTCGGAGACCACCGGCGTACACGAAGAACGAAGGAAGAAGAGGAGTCTGGGCACGAGGTTACGTCGCTGCGATTCTTCGCGAGGTTAGAAGTGCCCTGGGCTCCGGCGACCTCGGCCGAGTAGTTTTGTGCGGAACGAGTGGCTTTGTGAAGGAAGAATGGCCGGGAGAGTAAGTGCTCCCGTGAAATATGGGTTAGCAAGTTAAGGGCGAAGGGGGGTCGGTAGCAGGGCTCGTAGACGCTCGCTTTAATGATACATCCGGGCTCGCTTCTTTCGCGAAATCCCCCTCAATTAAATTTCACCCCGCCTAGAAAAGATCCAACCCCGTCTCTCGTTCTCTGTCGTCGTGCCGTGCCGTTCCGCTCTCTGCCGACGGCCGATAAAGCGCGACCAGGCGAAATATCAATTCGATGAGAATCCTGAAAGCTTTATCACGCCTTCTGTGTACCGATTCGCATTGAATGACAGCCCCGGGGCCACCGACGGAGAAACACTTCGGGAATATCGCGCCTTCGGCTACGGGACGCCCTCCTGACCCGATGCACGGACGTCGAATACCGTGATCGATCGCTCGAACAGAACGGTCAATCGTTACGGGATGTCGAAAGAGTTGTCTCAACTTCCGTTGATTCCGTTCGTGAACGCGATTCTATTACCGACCTCCTTCGACGGAGGCGAGAACAAACTGTTAGGGAAAGAAATTAACTCGAGTGCATTCTCTTCCGTTTCTCCGTGCTGCTTACTTGTACGCGACAACTTTTTAACCAGTTAGCTGTGTTTGACGAGTATAGTCGTCATGGAGAAGTGGCAGGATTTTCTGTCATGACGGGTATACTCCTCAATCACAGCTATCTGGTTCACCAAATAAGTAAATATTAGTAATAAAATTGTCTATTTTATAAAATAGACCCATCTTTTTGATACAATATTTTAACAGTGACGTTTATTCTGTCATTGATAAGTATACTCACAAAAGTGTGCGCCATAGTTAACTGGTTAACACTGAAGCTACCGAACCGGTCGAATGACAGTTTTACAGATTTCCTATTTCAAACGACGAAATTTGTTAACACGTTCGCGGACGGCTACAGCATATGAAGTATATTCGGTGCGTGTGGTTGGTTGTTGTTTTAGTTGTATAAAACTCGTTATATGAAACATGCATTTATAATTTGTATGCATTACTTCTTCTTTTAGAATTGTATTGCGACACGTGATACTTGTTATTGAATAAACATTAATAACGTTGTTAACGACATTAGCAATAATGTTAGCAACATTTGATCGATATTAGATTGATCAATGAAAGCCACCTGCAAGCGTTCATAGAGACACACGATGGTTATATGCAGCAATATACCCATGTATGTAAATATCGGTACAATATGTTGCAGTTACATGCAATTTCACCCAATTCCAAGCGGATGATTAAGCAACAGTTAAATAGTTCGAACTGGCCCGCTTATATGTGGTTTATATTAATATACCTTTTGATTTCCAAAAACAAGGACAAATCGAGCCACGATGAACAACATTCTGAACATGTTAGTGAAATTGATCGATTCTATGACGAAACAGTATTTCATATTGACAAAGTTCGAAAGTTTGGAAATTTAGTAATATTTTGGAATTGATAAGTAGCAATTTGTGGTCTTCAGAATTTTGATATTTGGAGAATTGAAAACTTCACAATTTCAAAATTTTGCAGCGGGAAATATAAAAATTTGGCAATCTGCAGACTACAAATTTCGGGCTTGCACATTCCAAAACATCGACATTTTTGAATTTGCAAATATACGAATTTGAAACTGAGAATATGCATATTTTGAAATTCGAAGATTTGAAGTTTTAATAATTCATGGATTTGGAAATTTTTAAATACGAGAATTGAGAAATTTGAAACATGTAAAATTTGTAATTCAAAGAACCGCGTAATGTGCAAATTGGGAATTACGAGAGTTTAAAAATTAGAAAATAGGCAAAATTTTCAAATTCTGAAATTTAACAATATTTATGCACCTTTTGCAATAGAATACTACGGATCAACCGAAAATGGGAATAAAAACATCGCACGATTGAATAAAACGAACAAAATCTTCAATTAAAGAAAAAGGAACTGTGAGTCAATAATAAATATTCTTCTAGTTTGACAAAGTTGCCTACATTTCGAACATACAATAATTTAAGCCCTGCAACAGCGATGCCGGAAATTCGGTGAAGCTTTCATGGTAAAATATATCCCCGATTCGGAAAAAGGAATAAAACATAGACACACGTCTGCAACAAAGTATAATACCATTATAAATTCTGTCTATGCATCCAGTAGCGAACTGAACGGGACCCTTGAAACCATTTCAAATCGAATAGAATTAATTTTACTCGGTCATCGTTTAAAAAAAGAGCAAGTATCCCCAAATACGACCACCCTTTTGACGCAAAAATTTCCGAGGCTCCTTTGATATGTTTGATACGAGCCGGAAAGGGACCTACCGGAAGATACATATTCGCATGCATTTTTGAAAAGAACGAAAACGATGGCCAAGCCCGTTCGTTCGTTCCGAGTGATTTGTATGGGCAGCGATAGGGCGTTCCAGTTTAATCCACCGGAAATCTCATATCGTCCATTAACGGCTAATTGAAATTCTCTTCCGATCCGATGAATCCGAATCTCTCCTGCCCCAACACCGCGTTTTGTAATAGTACACGCGTGTCCCATCTCGATTTTTGCAACCTGATAAAGCGATACCCCCGTAACCGCGGATTCCGTATCCGCGGTTCCGATATCCGCGGACTTGATATCCGCGATGCCACTGGTTCTGAGTTCAATATAGCCGGTTTCGCTTATCCGCGGATTCATTTATCCGCGGATTCGATTCCAGTAGTTTCACTTATCCACTGATTCAATACTCTCGAGTTTCTTATATTCGCTTTAATCACTGCAATTAATCAGCTGCAATTATGTGTGAACGCAGTATCCGCGGATTTGTTCTACGATTGATTCGATAGTAGTAGTTTTACTGATCCGCGGTTTTACCCTTCTCGGGAATATGGCCATTTGAGAACTGTGGGATTTAGGAACAAATTATAAATTCAGGGATTATGATAATTTGAAAACTGTGGTATTTAGGAATGTGAATATATGATACATTTAGGTATAATAATTCGAAAACTGGATATGTTTGAAATTTAGAAGCTTAGTAATGTGGAGATATAACAGATTTTTGGAACAGGAAGCTGGAAATATGAAAATGCGTGTTTGGGAATCATCGATTAAAAAATTTACAGATTAAAAAAATCCTGTAATGTAGAAATTCATAAAAACGGAAAAATTTAAAAATTCAAAAACTGCAAATTTTTATGTGGTGACTAGAAATTGTGAGTAGAGCAGAAATACGCCTAAAACTAGTGATTATACATGTACCTAATGATGCACAAATGCTTATCTAATTATCTACAACAATAAGATTCGCTATTCGCAGATTGCAATATCTGCGGAATGCCATTCATAGTGCGACGAGAGTACCGCGGATTCGCGAGTCTCCCATATTTCAGACAAAAGCGACGTAGCAAGTGCCTTTCAATTACCGATAAAAAAGGATTGAAATTCACCGACTACCCCGTAAAAGTTAACGGTTCGAATCCAGATTTCGTGACCCGATCTCTCGTTCGCTTGAAATCGTAGTCCGGCGATGATCGATGAACGAAGTCGTTAAGAACGAGAAAAAAAAAGAGACGCGGTACACTCTTTTACTGTCTGTAGTTCGAAATCGTGGAGGACCACGACCGAAGTAGCGTGGAGTGTACGCCTATCTGACAAAAGCAACGTTCCCGGTTGAATTAACACCGATCGTTATTCGGATAGCCTCATTATCCAAAGTGCATCGGAAATGAAGCAGTTATTAATCCGGCGGATTCTACTCACCTATTTCGTGGACGATTTACAGGAAATGCGTGACAGTTCGTTAATCTCTTACCTGTAACAGAAAAAAAATAACGTGGTTAATATCAATTATTTTTGCACGAGGTAACACGATAGAATGTTGCTAAAATGTTATGTTAGTTTTCAAGGAAGGACGGAGTAATCATTTTTAGAAAATTTATTGTTTATTAGTTATTCATATTGATAGAGAGAAGTAGGAAGTTTGAGGTACATAAATTTATAAACAGGAATTTGAGAATGCAAAAATATAGAAAATTGGGAATTTTGAGATTTGAGAAATTGAAAAGAAAAGGAATCTGGACAGTGGAGAATTTCAAAGATTTGGAAATTTCGTAATTCAAGGTTTAAAAATGTGGAGATTCAGGAATTTAAGCACTCGCGATTTTAGAAGTTTGGGAATTTGGGAGTTTGAGAATTTGGGAATGTGGGAATGTAAGTATTAAAAAATTGAGGAATATAGGAAATTGGGGAATTTGGGGAATTTGGGGAATTTGGGGATTTGGGAATTTAGGAATTTGGTCATTATGGAATTTGTGGAATTTGGAAATTTAGGAATTTGGGAATTTCGGAATTTGGGAATTCGGGAATTTGGGAATTTAGGAATTTGGGAATTTAGGAATTTAGAAATTTGGGAAATTGAAAATATGAACATTTTTCCAAATTTACAATTTTATAATTTCACTATGTTTACCGTCTTTCAGCTTTATTATTTTACCCCACACTATAATATTTAATTACTTTACTGTACTATTTTAATACATGTACTATTTTCTTCATTGACTATTTCACCATTCCACTATTTTGTTGTTCCATCGTTTTATCATCCTCTTTGAAGGAACACGCTCCTCGACCCGTTTATTCATGACTAAATTTGCAATTAATTTGTATTATATGCATGTCGTCAGTTTGTAAAATAATCGAATAAATGAATTTCACGACGACAAGGTTTAATATCAAAATTCAATCGCAAATTTAAAATTATTGTACGACATTATCTTGTGATCGCTGAATTTTAATTTCATATCCTGACACCGTTATATTGATTCATTTCATTTATTAACAATGAATAATGGAACCGCCATTAAATTAAAAACATTGAAATTATATGATCACGCTGCTTTTATATAATTTTCAAACTCGTTCAAAAAGATCGCAGAAGTACAAAATATTACTAAACCATCCACAATAAATTTAACTGAACGCAGTACAACACTTGTAACCGAATATTTTCCTAGAAAATTTTCCTATAACCAATATTTTCATAGAAAATCTCTTTTCGGTTATCAAGAACCTATAAAATATGTAATTTCTTTACAAAATCTCGAACATTTTCGTCAACCAGACGAATGTCGAGGAAAAACAAAAGAACCGACACTAAAGAATTTCTAGTAACTACTGATCACAATTTTTCCTCTTTCACTATTTTCTCGACAATTGTACACCAATGTCTCGGTCTGTAACTAGTTCCAAAGAAATTCTTCCATTTTCAATGGATCCGAACGCTTTTCGTCGACCAACCAGTCACGATCGCGTGTTTTACTGGCAGTTTCATTACCGACCAGCTATGTTCTGTCGAAAAAAATGCGTTAATCGCTCGCTGTCGAAACACCAGCGGGTTTTTGGTTCCTTTCGGCGCAATTCGCCCACTGTCGCCCGTTTATGAACTTCGAGGCTCGACCTGTAGTTTTTGGCGAGCGAAAAAAAAAAACAAAAATTCTGACACGAGGAGAGAAATGGTTGGGTAGAAAAAATGTGTTTTGTGAACGTGGTGCATATACAGAGTGTTCGAAGAAACCGTTAAATATTTATACGGTTCATACGTTTTTCGATCAAAACTCCAATTTGTATGTATGTACACAGATGCGTGTCTTTGTACGACAGAGAACGAAATTGTCATTCAATAAGGTAAGTTGAAAATAGTGTACTATTTTTCAATATATTATATACAATGTGTCCCATGTACCATAGAGTTATAATATGTCTCATATCTCGTTTAAATATACAGCCTGTCTCATGTATCATAATAAGTGTACCTTGTGTGTAATGTACACACATATTAATATACAGCGTGCCTTATGTTTCATATGAATACACAGTGTGTACCATGTGCCATATGAATAAACAGTATGTTCCATGTATCATATGAATGCATATTGTAGTCCGTGTGTCAAATAAATACACAGTACTCCGTATGAATCATATAAATATACATTATGTATCACATATGTATCTTACAAATATACATTATGTACCTAAGCACCAAATAAATACACAATATGCCCTATGTGCCATATAAAGATATGGTGTGTCCTATACACCATATCAATATACAGTGAGCCGTCTGTATAAGTATATAGTGTACCAAATAAATATACAGTGCGTCCCACGTACGATACAAATATACAGTGTGCCCTATGTACCACATAAATATACAGTGTGTCTCATGCATCATATAAAAATGCAGTACATCCCATCAACCATATAAATATACAATGTGCCCCATGGACCATGTAAATATGTGTCCCACATATCACATAAGAAATGACTTTTTGCACAGCGATATACCGGAGGGTCTTTAATTACGGCCGTATCAGGGACGTCATTAGATTATTGCGCCGCCTGGAGGCATTCAGGTTCGGTTAATCCTGCGACGCGTGACGTGTATTACTAGCAGCGATAACGCTGATATTACATTGTTATTTGCATACGTCGCTAATAGATTCCTGGCACGTTGCTTTCAATGGCTGCCGCGAAACGGGCAAGCATTTGTTGCCTGCACTGCTAAACAGAAAACGTATCTGCCCTTTTCATTACGACGGTTTTTATGCGCCGGATAATTGGTAGTCGATGCAAGCTGCACGGAAAAATCGTTGCAAGTATTCCGGCTGAACAACAAAGAATCGGTACACGGAAATGAGAGTCGCGCATATTTATTTTGTTAAATCGCGTATCCTTTTCGCAGCGACGTTGATGAGGCGCTTTGTACGATAGATATTGAAAAATATTCGTTACCCAGAAATTAGGATCGTGTACGGTGCGCATGTTTACTTTGTTCGGTATAATTTTTGTATCGAAGCTGGTAAACCGCTTTGGACAACGGGTATTATAAAATGGAGGATAAATTTGAACTTATATAAATTTGACGGTGATCGAGTTTTTATTAATGCGTTGGTTATTGGATACAGAGAGAGAGAGAGGATTATAAGAATATAAATAATATAAACATTGTTTAGATGCTTAATCATGGCAGGCGCTATGGTAATTAGTAAATATCACTAATTAAGGAGCAAAGTTTCTAGGTTATTATAAAAAGGATTTACGAGGGCAGTCACGAACTTTGTAACACCAATTCAGTTCAAACTTTGCGTAATTTTAAAATTACAAGTTTGCAAATAACGCTTTTCAAGATAAAGGAAAAGTTCGCATTAAACATTTTGTTAATGTCCACTTCATATTCGAGCTGCGTTATATGTTATATTCCTTATTGCAGCTCAGTAAAAACATTTCGTTATCATTTTCATTAATAATTATTATTTAATTATCACCATAAAATAGTAAAATAATAAAATAGTAGAAGAGTAAAAGAATAAAATACAAAATAGTAAAATAGTAAAATAATGAAACATCACAACAAATAGAAACATACATGTATCAAAATTTTTTATTTTACAGAAACGAATTTCGGTATTCTTGGTGTATTATAATTCCCAATGATTATTGTACAAGTAGTTCGCGAAATTAAATCTCCGATACTAAAAAGTCTTTTTACGTTAATCAGATCTTTAATCACAAACTCGAAGCTCTATCTTTGTTCATCGAAGCTTTGTCTTCGTTCATCGAAGCATTACGTCGCTGCATCTGAACGGACGCAATTTGACGACCGGCTACTTGTGCATAAAATTAAACAAGGTCGATCAACGACGGAATTGCGGACTCTTCCGGGGTGGGTACGGTAGAAAATCTTATATCTGGAGTTTATGTCGGATACGGATGACATGTTTGTGTGAAACCGATCGCCACGAAGGAAATGAAAAATTCCAAACGAGATTTGTGCCTCGACCAGCGTCCTCCTTATCCGACGTGAATCTACGCCCGGAATTTATGCAGGACCCGAATCCAGACGTGGAAAGCTGATAGAAAAATTCGTTTACTACGATTCCGACAGGATGTTACGATTTGGATAACTATTTTGGACCGTTTGACGATCTCATATTTGGCCAACATAAACTTTGATCTACATCTTCCGTTACAACGCAGCTTCTTTCTGCGAGTGACTTTTTTTCACGAATAGAATTTTGGGAAAAAATGAAATGGCGATCATAGTATATGCAGAATTTGATATTCTTAAGTTTTTCAGTATCAAAACATTGTCAAATTTGTCAATTTCGAAACATTATCTAATTTGTTAGTTTCAAAAAATTCTCAAATATTTGTAGATAGTTCATTTTCAAATTCTGAAATATATAAAAACAATTTGCAAACGCTTAATCTTTTAACTTTAGAAATTATGTGACTTAGGAAATGTTTTCATTTCTCTACTCTTACACTACGAAATTCTGAAATTTGTAAACATAACATTTAGTATTACAACGCGTCAAATTATGGTGTGCTAAATTACGACGCATGGAATGACGCACAAAAGATCAGCGTATGGACTTGGTACATATGGAATTACGGCACGTAGAATTGCCACACATTAAATTACAACGCGTATAAATTTGATGCATGAAACTGCCGCGCGTAGAATTTTACCACATGGAACTACAGCGCACTGAATTACGGTACGTTGAATTACGCCGCGTGGAATTTCGCCGCGCGATGTTACAGCGCGTGGAATTTCAACGCGTGGGATTATACCACCTGAAATTGCGGCGTTTTGATTTACAATGTGTGAAATTGTAACGCGTAGAATTTCGAGCTATTGAATTGTAGCGAACGATATTTCAGCGCGTACAACCTCAATGCGTGAAATTCCAACGCGTCGAATTGCGGTCCATCGAATTACAGTGCGTGCAATCTCAATGCGTGGAATTGCATTCCATTGATTACAGAGCGTGGTATTCCATCGTGCCGAATCTTAATATGAAAAATTACAACGCGTGGAATTAAAGCGAATGGAATTAGAACATGTGAAATTACAACGCGTGGAATTAAAGCGAACGGAATAAGAACATGTGAAATTACAACGTGTGGAATTAAAGCGAGTGGAATAAGAACATGTGACATTACAATGCGTGGAATT
Source organism: Coelioxys conoideus (assembly GCA_947623535.1). NCBI lineage: Eukaryota > Metazoa > Arthropoda > Insecta > Hymenoptera > Megachilidae > Coelioxys > Coelioxys conoideus. The sequence goes on along the minus strand of OX392457.1, from coordinate 11,224,815 downwards.
GAAGCGAATGGAATTAGAACATGTGACATTACAACGCGGGGAATTAAAGCGAATGGAATAAGAACATGTGACATTACAACGCGTGGAATTAAAGCGAATGGAATTAGAACATGCGTAGTTACAACGCGTGGAATTAAAGCGAGTGGAATTAGAACATGTGAAATTACAACGCGAGGAATTAAAGCGAGTGGAATTAGAACATGTGAAGTTACAACGTGTGGAATTATCTTAATGACAGAATTAAAATCGGACCGAAATCATACTATACCTCGCAATTATGATAATTAAAATATCTCGTACAAAATTCGTCACAGAATATTTGACTCCTCTCTTAATTAATAACCTCACATCGCAAAAATTCCCATATCATTTCAGAAAATGGTACCGAATTATTTTCTAAAATCACTCACGTTGTACATTATAATGAGCTCATTCGAACGGGCAAAGAGAAACCATCGTCGGCAGATCAGAAATACTCAGCCGGGGAACAATTCATCCGAAGAAACCAACGATCCTCGACGACCCCATAATCTTTTTCTCGAACTATAGCACGGTTCTCTGTACTTCTTTTTCCTCGTGATTTTTGAGGCTGTTACACGCGTTCCGGCATCACCAGCTTGTGGTTTCAATGGTCCTCCCGGGGTGAAGGACGGTTGATGAGCGATGGGGAAACTTTACGTAACCTGGAAGTACTTTTCGATGCGAGGGGGGAGCGAACGGAAACGCGTAAAACGGAAGAAGTGCTGGTGGCTGGGTTGTTTTTTTTTCCGCCGTCGTTAAAACTCCTGATCCCTGCAACTCACGAAGACGTAAACCGAACCGTTTTCTTTCGTCGTCACCGCGAAACTACAATGTTCGAGCAGTGATCGTTTCCTGGAATATCGGTTGATTATAATTAACCCATTCCAATATTGATTAATCCTTGAAGGATGTCTCGGGTGAAATTTCAACTAACGGGAATTAGTAGATAACCATTACGGTGATATTTGCAAACACAAACGGTAACCGAATTGTATCGAGTGTATGATTTTTTTCTTTTATTCTGGAATTGATACGGTTATTCAGTCGGTACTGGGTTGCATAGTAATATTTTTGTTTATTTTAGCACTGTTTTGATCATTATTGCAATCCTGTAGGTAGCTTTCTGTATTTATGCAGATATATGTTCTTTATATATTTTTGTGTTCTGTATATGTTCTTCACTGTGAGGGTCAAAAGTATTCGTAAATAAAACCAATATTTTCTGTATTATTAAGTATATTTAGACATATACAGCTGTATATTATACATAACACTTACAACAACACTTGAACATGACATAACGTCGAAAGTACACTTAAAAGAGATATTAAAAAGAGAATACTATAATATAGAACCTGGCTTCGTTAAAAGTTTGGTGCTATCAATGTCCAACAGATTACATGAAGTTATTCGCCAGAAGGGCTATCCTACAAAGTACTAATTCAGAAAATTCCCGTTAAAATAATTGTAACACTTACAATAATTAAGTATACGAATACTTTTCGCGTGGATTTCAAATCATTTCAAATTACAACATGATGTCATTTCCTTCGTTTTTGACTCATTTGTCGTTGTAAGTGTTACGTACAATATACAACTATTGTACATATGTTCAAATATAATTAATAATATAGAAGATATTATTGTTTTGGAATTATTGTTGTTTTTTAAAAGAACGTTTAAAACTGAAAGGACATGGAAAATGACCATACTGTTATAAAATAGAAATGTATTTTAAAATGTGCGTAAAAGAGACTGAGACAATCAACATAAAAGCAATATTATCGAAACGATATAAAATGTGTATAACCAAAATTACAGCTATTCGTACCAGTATTTTAAACTTTCGTTCGTCACCGTGTTAAACAGCAATTAACGGAATGCTCGAAAAGCTGACAAACAACAACACGAAAATATCGGCAATTTCGTGTATTACCGAATACCTGGAGTACGTTTAATTGAATACCGTGTAACGAGCAAGACACGTGTCGAACCAATTTCGTGAAACAGGAACAGACCGAAACGAAAGAGAGAATTTCGTATGGCTGGTTGAACGAGGGTGAAAAATCCGTGAATTTCACGTGGTACGCGAACGGTACGCACCGGACACCGGCTAAAAGCGAAATAACAAGAGACCAGGCGGGTAAAAAGGAATGTGGCGTTATCTGCGCGAGCGCGGTTACAAAGCTAAGCCCGTTTCATCGATATTCGCGCGATTGTTCCGTTCACGGCTGACAGTTACGTCGGATCGCTGATTTGACAGCTCATCTGACCTCTTGATTCGTTGTTCCGATTCCTTTTTTCAGGGCAACAGGCCTTTGTCGGGCCACGTACCGCACGTTGATCACCATTGTGTGCCAACTATATTGTACGGATCTCTCAAACATGCTTTCAAAAGTTCGTTAAAACTTTTTACTCTTTGTTGACTGATGACTACCACTCTTCGGGATACTCGATATCGATCAAATTGAATAAATAGGAGTTAAACATTTCTGAATCATACTTTGTGACTTGGTACATAGTTGAAGATCAAGGACACGCTGATGCTTTTGGTGATGATTCGTTGTTAAAAGTTAAAGACCAGTGACTTTGTGTTTCTTTTAATGGCATCGTGAGTTTTTGATTCGATAGGGTTGTAAATGATACGGAGAATAATTCATCGACCTATATATATGACCTTCGTATGAATTCGAAATCAGAAATGTTGACCCGGTGATTTTAACCAAAGTTTACACGTACGGTCGTATGTGAAGAAGTTGTAGTCTTCGTATGTGAAAAGGTTGATATACACATATGCAGGGAAATTGGAAAATAGGTTGATGGAACACATGTGAGACAGTTGATATACACGTATGTGAAGAAATTGATACATAGGTATGCAAGCTGATATATAGATACGTAATAAAATTGGTATACACATATGTAGCTTATATGTAAGGAAGCTAATATGTACATATATAAGGAACCCAACATATGCACATGTAAGTTGATGTGCACGTATGAAAGGAAATTGAGACACTCATATATGAGGAAGTTGATACACACATACGGAAGTAGATGTTCGACCAAAATATATTCATTAAAAAGTTAAAATTCTTAAATTTTGATCCACCATTGTCTCATTAAATTTTGTAAAGCTTCATCACAATAGACATTTCCCGGTGCCCCACGTGACCTTTAAGTTCTTTCCCGGTTAAATCAATTTTCTACCGATGAAAAATTCAGATCTTCATTGTTCATTCTAGTAAATTCGCTTTAATGCTATTACCGCGAAGAAAGCCTTTAGATTTCTTCATTCGTGCTTGTCCTGGATGAAATAAGACTGAAGATCAAAGAGGCAAATTTACTTTCGAGGCCAGTGTTCCTCAAATGCCGTGTCACCTTTTAAATACTATCATTTTTTTTTAGAGATTCCATAATAACGGTTATAATTAAAATTATAATAATAATTTAATGATACAATAATGTAATTAAAATCAATAAAGGTCATTAGTATTTAACTATTTTGCTTATTAATAATTGTTAGGAATGATCACAATTTCTTTGGTCATTAATTACAATTTCACTGCCAGATATTAACTTTGATTACAAATTTTATTAATTACGAATGTTTCTGAATAAATGTTATCAACGCCGGAAATCCAATTTGACTTCCTACGGTTTAATTACTAATAATAGTTATTGTATTTTATTAGTTGATAGATATTATACATAACTATTATAGATATGTTATACAAATCGTGATACTTTAGAGACAGTTACTGTAGTAATTACACCGACCGGATACAAATATAAAAACAGTAACTGACTGATCGGAATAATATTTCGCGCTTGATATATCAGAAATGACCGAATCTGACGCAGATCTATAGAGATACAGAAAGCGGTCGACACCCCGGTCTAGGAGACGCCACAAATCACTCTCTGAAAATTAAAAATGCACGCAGGAACGTGAAATAACTCTCGCGATCCGTTGTGCACCAACGGGAGAACGTCGATAGTTCGAAAATGAAAATGTAACCGGTTCGCTAGCAACCGGGAGGTAATCAATTCTCGATGCGGGTATAGAATTCATCGGTTCGCGACTCGAATCCACGGTATTTCTGAATTTTAATGAAGCCGTCGTGAACGGCCAATTAAATCACCGCTGACCCGATTTCGTCGCCCCGTGAATTAAACCAAAAACGACCCCGACGATGTCGTACGATTCGACGATAACTCAACTTTTTACGGACGCAGCTACGGACGCGACGAGGGCGACGTAATTGAGATTGCTGGTAATTTCAGCCGTTATTTTCTCATTTGCGGCTTATATCCGCCAATTAAATTATTTAATAGAATAATTTTGTTGAACGGTGTTGCGAAATCGTGCGCGAAATTATGGGACCGACAGAAAAAATAGGTTAGTAAAACTTGTTCGATCGGGAGAAATCAATGGACTCCTATACCAAGTAACGTGTTTCCATGCACTTCATTCCGAAGAAGAGAATTAAGATTAAGATTGAGAATTGAGATCCAACCTGAACACTCCGATTTTTATGAAACTTATGCGGAACATAGTTCTTAAGAACATATTTGACACATATGAACATATTTGTATTTTTTTATACCGGCCATCGTTCACACTGAAGGGGTGATAACAGCCCTCAAAATTAAGGACTGAAAGTATATTTTTGGGAATATCTCTAGAACTAAAGGAGAGTATATAGTTTATATACACAAAGTTACAAGAAAATAGTTTATCATTTAGTAAAAAAAATTAAACAAGAACTATAAATTTTCAATATATTTTCTAAACAAATGAGGTTTATTAAAATTGGCTTTTGCAGAATAATTCCCTATTTAAAGACCCACAATTTACAAAAAAAAGCTTTCCATTATCCCCTTTAGTTCCAGAAATATTCCCAAAAATATATAATACTTTCAGCCCTTAACTTTGAGGGCTGTTATCACCCCTTCAATGTGAACGATGGTCGATATAAAAAAATACGTGTCAAATATTTTCTTGGGAACTATCTTCCACATAAGTTTCATTAAAATCGGAGTGTTCAGGTTGCATATGTTCCCTTGTAAATAAGATTCGTCAAAAACGAAAATACTGCCTAATGCAATTATCAGTTGCTTCGTTGTGGCAGTCAAAGCGTTGAATCATAGACATGCTTCTGCGATTCTGAATCGCGAACATGAAAATCGGTGACGCGCCGATCATCGTTCGAAGATTCGCTCCATACACGGGCAAAAAGTGTGAGCATGGTTGTCCCCGGGGTGAAGGAAAGTTTCAAAATATCCAAGAAACACGGGGAGTGTCGAGACGAATATATTTCGTCACGGGGACGACGCATCCTCGCGAGGGAGGTATCGCAACGAAGAGGAAGTGTTTTTCAATTTAAAGCTCGACAGAATGGAACAAGACGGAGAGCGAGAGAGAAAAAGCGGAGGCCAGGGAGATCGAGAGAGACAGGGAGAGCGGGTAAACGAGGGAAAAAGCGAGTGGTGGATCCACGGCAGTCGTCGTCGGCAAGATAAACGACGGAAAGGCTTTAAACCTTGTGCGAGAGATAAATTAGTCTGTCCGGCAGGTGGCCTCGGTTTTTAGAAGCTGCCCACCGCCAGGAATTGCGGATGGAAACTCCTGCTCACGAATCAAGAGTGCCAGTAGACCATTGATCGTTTCTGGCACTGGCTACGAGGCGATACACCGCGTGGAAAACGTTTTTATTGCGTTTCACTTTCTGCTATGTCGTATATTGACTTTTTACAGCGAGAGTATTTGATCTCGCCCAAAATGTATATCATTGTATATCATTGTATATCAAATGTGTATCAAATATATATCAAATGTATATCAAATGTGTATCAAATGTATATCAAATGTATATTATTGTATATCGAATGTATATCGAATGTATATCGAATGTATATCGAATGTATGTCGAATGTATATCGAATGTATATCAAATATATATCAAATGTATATCAAACATTGTAACATTGTAGAATGGTAGAGTAATAAAGTTATAAAATAGTAGAATAGTAAAATAGTAAAATGGTAAAATGACTGAATGGTAAACTGGTAAAATAGTAGAATGGTAAAGTCGTAAAATCGTAAACTGGTAAAATAGTAGAATGGTAAATTGGTAAATTGGTAAAATGGTAAAATCGTAAAGTCGAAAATACGAAAAATCGCAAAATGGTAAAATGGTAAAATAGTTGAATAATGAAATGTTAAAATAGTGAAGTAGAAAATTAACAAAATAGTAAAATGCTAAAGTAATAATATAACCGAACAGGAAAATAAAGAAATAAACTAGTGAAATAGTAAGATAGTAAAACAGTTAAACAGTAAAGAACCGGAATGTACTTATTCCATCACTTACATCCTTTACACCTCCCATTCTACCCAATTTAACACATTCTACCCAGTTTAATATTCCCAACTCCACTGTTTCTCCGAACATAACGAAATGGCTCGTACAACCGGAACGATCCGCAAAACAAATCCAAGCATCGGCTACCATTAAAAACTTCGTCGCGTAAGAAGAAAGGGGTGTCCATCTTGGTTGTACAATTCGAGAAGAATAAACTCAATTATTCCGACATCAAAGCTGCCATTTGTGGACCATTTATCATCGAGCCTTGTCCTTCGTCACTATACATATATATACTCGTGCCTCTCTGTTCTTCCAACCTTCACTTTCAGACTACCAATCTCTTTGGAGTGATTTTCACTCGCTCTTTGCACCCCCCTGTTCGTACCTCGATTCCTTCTTCGTTCTCCTCGTAAAACGAACGGACTCCTCGATATCGACAATCGTCTGCGATACGAAACTAATGGTGCCCAGAGATTCGTTATTCGTCTCGCTGCCTCGAAGCCTTTAGAACCGACGACAGCCGACTGCTTTCAATATTTTCTTTGAAACTTCGACGTTCCCCTTTTTTGTCTCGCCTCCATTATGCTTAACGCGAACACGTTTGTCTATACGCTACCAGTAATTTAGAGCTTCGATGGTAATAGGTGGAATATTCTACCTTCGAGAACGTTACAGTATGAAAGCTTCGGAACTTGAAAGTTTGTTAATTCGCGAAACTTGAAGCTCGCGGCTCGAAACGTTTGAAAATTTCAGAAGTCGACAATTTTGCGACTTTGAACACTTACGCTTCGAAACTTCGGAGTATTTGAATCTGAAAATTTGACATTTTTTTCACTCGGGAAATTGGGAAGTGGATACACGAAAATCTGGGATTTCCAGAATTTAAAAATGTAGTACTTTTAAGTTCCTAGATTTCTAAATTTTTGAGTACTTATATATGAAAATTTCAAATTTTTTCATTTGTGAAATTGGAAATTAGAAAAATGAAAATCTAAAAATCAAATTTGAAAATGTAGTAATTTTAAATCCGTAGAATCATAAGTTTCTGAGTACTTAAATTCGAAAATTTTACACACAGTTCTAAACCACAATTTTCTAAACTTCCGAGTACTGAAATTGAAAAGTTTGAAAATGTTTAAAATCGGAATTTGGAAAACTAATATCCGCATTTCTGTACAGAAATATTTGAAACTGAAATTCCAAAGTCTGGAGATTCAGAAATCTCAATTTCCTTAATTTCTAACTTAAAATATTTTTAAGTATAAAGTTCCTACGCTTAAAAATTTGTTATTCTGCGTACGTATCCCAAAATTATATTTTCATCGTAAATCTAAAATTGTCTCAAATTATAACAGAAGCTCATTACGTTTGGATACCTATAATAATTACTAAAATATATTGCAGAAGAAAGTATGTTACTTGCACGAACAATTTCGTGCATCGTTTTCCAATAGCTCGAAGTTGCAGTAAACATTGTAGCAACAATGACAGCGTTACAACAAAGTTAAAATCACATCGCATGAAACCACAAACAATAAACTGTGCAATATCACGGTGTCCAAGGTCTCCTAGTGTTTACACGCCATTACGTAACGTTTCACGAGATTTCAAGACCTACAACAATGCCGTAAACAGTCCCAAAACATTATGGAGCATCCTCCAAGCCTCAAAAGAATGTAAAAAACGGCGTGCAAAGTAAACTCTTTTAAAATTACAGCCTCTCCGTCAAAATAATTCATCTACCGTTGTCGTGTCGCGAAAATAAGACACGCGTTTCTCGTATCCTTCATTCGTGACAAACTTTTCAATGGCGGCCTGGTCAAAAAATGTTTCATTTCAGGTGTCAGGATATGATGGACGAACCGAAACTCGTAACAAGTCAATCTTCCAAGAACAACGATGCTATTTCGACAGTTTTGTTGCTTTTTTTCTTTGCGAGTCAGGTCGACTGCAATTTCTACAATCTACGGAGTGTTTCATAACGCCGGGCGTGGAGAGGTTATGTTCTGAAAATGGCAGAAGATAGAAAAATGTCACGTAACAAAATTGAACGGGGCGATGTTCTATGTTTTTGTACTGCGTTTACGTATTTTTGTTAGATGATGCAGTTGAAAAAACAGGGAAAGTATATATTTTAGTTTCATTATATCCACCTTCATAATTTATAATTTTTAAATACTGCAAACATCTATTTTCAAATTACCAAGTTTGAAAATGTAACAGATAAAATTCTTAAATACATAGATTTAAGAACTTTCAATTTAGAAACTTGAAGATATCTGAATTCTAAATTTTTGCATACAAAAATTTGTACATGTCCAAATAAACAAATTACTAGATCCATAAATTTCTTCAAATTTGGAACGATTATACGTTTAGGCATTTAAAAAATGAAATTCTTGAATCAAAATTTACAGATTCCAGACTTGGTAAATTTGAAAATTATTTCTCAATTCCTATACAATCCTTAAATTTCTGAATGTCCTATATTTGTAACAATCATAACATTATATATCAATTACTTTTTTTTTATTACACTGTGTTAATACAATAAATAAATTTTTGTACAGGAAGCTCCAAAAATAATCACCGTTAATAAATAACATCCCCGACGAAAGTTTCGAGCCAATTTCGCAAGTGAACGATGAAAACATGGTATCGAAAATATTGCAGCAACAGATCGTTGTAGTTGAAAACAGACATTAAAAGAAACATTAATATTCTGATTGTAAGTTGCCAGGTGGAAGAGTCCCATAGTTCACCCGCAGAATCCTTAAGGCGTCTGCTTAGGGCTTCGGCAATGTTGAAGAGATGATGGATGACAAAGATTCCGGTTCGACGCGCATAAAAGAGAACGGAAATTGAAACGCTCGTTCGAGAGGGCCGTCAGCGATTCGATTCTCTCTTTGAAACTAACGCTGGAACTTCATGAATTCGTCGAATCTCGAGATGTACGAGCGAAACGTGCGTCCATCATTTGTACTTCGCGTCTACTACAAACAGTGCCGTCGAATTTAATGACGGCAAACGTGTTTCGACTTCCCAATTAATTGGTCTATCGATAAACGGGTTACGGACAGGCGGCCATGTACCGAGAGGAGATGTCGAGGGTCTTCGACGATGCAACAGACTACCTCCTGAGTTTTTGATTTAGATATTTCTTATTTTCAAGTTGATGTGTTTGATTAAGAATGTTGTGGTTATCAGATTATAATTATGGAAGTTGTCTAAACCAAATTTTAAGAGAAGGGTTATGTATACATAGAAAATTGTTGACATGATTATCTAACAGCATAGGTATTTGGGTACATAGAAATTTGACATGATTGTTTAGAAATATAGGGATTTGGGTCCATAGAAATTTATTAACACAGTTATCTAGGAATGTAGGGATCTGGGTATATAGAAATTTGTGGATACGAGTATGTACGGATATAGCAATGTATAGGAATGGGGATACGAACATATAGAGATTTGGCGATATATAGTGATACAACAATCTAGATCTGCTAAAATCTACAAGCATAGGGATTTATAGAGCTGGGTCTATAGAAATGAGGACCTAGCGATATAAGGATATAGAAATTTAAGTTTACAGAGATTAAAAACTATAGGCACTTGTGGACCTAGAGATTTAGAACTATAAGAAGCTTGTAGATCTACGGACATAAAGATTTATAGCTATAGAGACTTTGAGGATCTAGAGTCCTAGATACATAATTAATTAACTTTCAAATACTATTAACAAAAATTTAATTTAATTACCACTAACTAACAATAGGAGATGTAACAAAAAATAAAAATACTAATATTTCAGAGTTTTAAAAACTGAAAAATTCCAAAATTACAAAGTTCCAAATTTTTAAAAATTCCAAACTCCTAAAGTCCCACAAATTTCAAATTTTAAAATGATTTTCCTTTAAAATTAAACACCGAGATATAAAAACTTGGATTCCAATTTCCAGTAAGTATATAGAAATAAAAACCATTGTAAACAAATTTCTAACCACCCATTTGTAAGACAGACAATATTTCCCATATTATTAATCAAAATTCAATAAACTAAACTCATTGATCTGATCTGAAAATGAGAATGAGCACAAATTTGTTTAATTTTCAACAATTTCTTTCCAGCACTTCAATTTCACCGTGTTTCGCTTTTATTGCATTTACTTAAACGTTTCATAGCATACAAATGGAAAAACATTAAACGTTACTAAACAACCCCTTTCAAAGGAGGGTCATATAATTGCTTACGCTACGACACAGAGAAGTGGACTGAAATTTATTCGTAAAAAGGAAGCTGGACGCTTGTTTGATACAGGAATATGGAACGAACGTGTACGGGACTGTTTCTCCTGTGGGACAAACCCCTGCCTCCTTGTTCTTTTTGCCTGTGCGGCTAGAAAGACCAGTGCCAGCTTTGCTAAACTTTTTCTCCCCGATAAAATGGAACACCGTTTTCGCTGCCAGCAACAGCAACTTCTACTAGTATTACCGATCGATACGTCAGACTTTTCTTTTTATGAATCTACGTTCCAAATACCGAATATAATTGATTTTTCTTTTCCTCAAAAACTCATTAACATTCTTTATCCACTTACTGCTTTGTTACTGACTAATCAGCCGATGCATGCAACACTTTGAGCACAGTCTATTTATGAACACAGTGTTCCGTTTAAAGTGTTTCACGCAATTTCTTAAATTATTCATCGCTGATCAACATCTTTTAAATGCATTATTCTGACAAAACTTTTCGTTCCAATTATTGTGGATATTAATGAAGTGTCTTATTACGGATAAAATTTAAGACTTCGGCTTATAATGAGGTGCAGCTCTCGAAACAGAATATGAACTTTTTGTTTTTGAAACTTTTTTCTCTAACATTTTTCGATTAAATTGCTCAATAATAATTCTGTCATTAGTATTTTTGATTAAATAATTCTTTCAACATTTTCAACAATATTTTTCAATATATTCTTCAATAAAAATACTTTCAACATTTTCAACAATATTTTTCAATATATTCTTCAATAAAAATACTTTCAACATTTTCAACAATATTTTCCAATAATAATTCTTGAATTAAAATTTCAATAATAATTCTGTCACTAATAGTTTACTAAAGTAGTTTAATTTTATCGTATTTATTAATTCACTTCAAATATGCCACCATGCGCAATATACTAATTGCATACATTATTGTTTATAGACTATAATTGGAACACACTGAGTGCCACAATGAAAATAATTGCGTAAAAAATAATGAATATATACCCTTTAGTTGCACGAAAACGAATCATTGTAGGGCGTATAATTTTTTTAGAAAACATTTGCGTGACATTATTGACAAAGTTAATATGATTACTAAGACGCAGTGGGATAGCTATGATAATGGAATCCTGTTACTAACAGCTTTGAGACTACAATCACGGGACGACACTAGCTCGAGAATGGAAACATTCCAGCAAATGTTTACGAGCTGGGAGTTATGTTGACTTGATAGCATCTCCAGCGTCTCTTGAATCATATCCCATACTCTTGATTTCAATGATAGCAAAACTTACGACCACGATTTTCTCTGAATTAGATTTACGCCTGATCGAACCATACCCCTGTGATAACGATCATTGCTGAATGAGATTCTATGTAGATACCAATCGCCGTTTGGATTATCCTAAATGACTGCGGTTTTGATGGCGCATAAATCTATAATCGTAAAGTAGCATGATAGAACGTTTGCTTCAGTTACGGTATTTCATAGATAGACAATATGATCCCTTTGTAAGATGTTTGTACAGAAGACTTTTATATCATACGTTTATATATCAATTGAAATGTTTATGTAAAATAGTTATGTTTAATTTGGAATTTTTATAAAATATACGTATGTATCGATCAAGATTTTTATGCAACGCATTGATGTATAAATTGAAATATTTTTATATCACATTTATGTACAAATTTGAATGTATAATACATGTATGCATAAATTTGAATATTTATATGATACATTAGTGAATAAACTTGAATATTTGTACAATACATTTGTGAATAAACTAGAACATTTGTATAACAATTTATATATAAATTGAAATATTTATATAATACATTTGTGACAATATAACAGATACTTGTACAAACTTCATCAACACATTTACCTTTCTAGATAATTTAATAAGATGGTACTATTTCAGTTCGTTCAATTTGCATATGTTACGCATTTCGAACAATTTATTACTATACAAAATTATTTACGTCGGTGCAGTTAGCATAATCCAACCAGTTATAACCGTACAGAAATCTCTAGTTTATGTATAACTCATAAAAATATATACAAAAATATATGCCCCACGTATGTTTGATATAAAAACAAACAAAACAGTAAGAAAATACAAAATGTATAGTTTGCACCTGTTTATTAAGACTATCTAAAAAAATACCTAATATGGTTCCTAACAAAAATCTTTTAATACAGGCAAAATATATATTTATATAATTATGAGCCATTTTCGTGGAATTTCTTTCTTAACCATTTCTCTGTATATTTAACACTAGATTTACGGGCGTTTAATGGCTACTTATGTCTAAATTGAAAATGTATTATAAAAATAAGTAAATAATGGATAATACATACATCGGTTTATAGGAAGATTCGTTATCTCCATGAAGGTTAACACGCATTTTGTCATAAACCTTTTAATAATTTTCATAATCAAATGCAAGAAATGTAAGATCCGTCATTTTGACCGGTTCCGGAAATCTAGTGTTAATTACGCGGCTATTAATTCATATTTGTATTTCACAACCAATTAAATTATACAATACCATTTTTTATTAAAACCCGACTTATCATTTTTAATTCTAAAATTTTAATTTACCGCTATTTCGATCAACCCAAGTATAATCCAATAATTCGGAAATCAGCAACCAAACATCCATCGTTCGCCGAAGCAAAGAGGATGCTTCTTGCGGACCAAAGTGTTTGGGACAAAAAGCCCTAGGAGCATTCTAGAGGAAGACCCCGTACACTTTCGTCAAGTTTTACGATCCCCCATAACGAGCACTCGTAACGAAAGCGAAATAGCGTACAACAAAAACACGCACCTCTGACTTTATTCTGTTCCTTTAACGCTGAAAGTATATCCGGACCACGTGATGTTCAATCAATGCGAAATCGAGGGTAACGCGGAACAGGGTGATTCGGTTTCCGGTATCTGAGAACGTTGTCGACGGGAAGAACTTTTCTGCGCCACTCTGCGACAAAACCGAGAGTATGCTAATACACGTACCCAAACAAGACTTCCTTCCTTTTACTTATTCTTTACACGGTCCCTTATTTCGCAAGATATGGTACATGGATGGTCGGCGTTACACTCTTTTCCTTATAGCGGTTTTCTTTTAAGAGACTTCAGGATTTAAATGACTAAGCATTTAAATTTAAGTAGAAAGAATTTTGTCTCTTGTCTCGCTTTCTTCCCTCTTATTTTGTGTTTCCCTTGTACTTCGATTAAACTGAATTTGCCGGATTTCGATGATAGTTACACGTTTCTTTTTATGTATTTTATGGAATTTTCAAAGATAATAGCGAAATATTATTAGTATATTATATATATATACACTAGTATAGCAATTAATATGCTCTAGTATACAATTGTCATATGTTAAAATTAACTATAATATTTGGTATAATATAGCATACTAGTACATTATAATGTACCATAGCATACTTCACTATCTAGTATACTATAGTATACTCAATACTAATAATGTAGACTGTAGCATACTAAACTAGTATATTATAATAAACTATCATATTCTATTAAAATATACTATACTATTTACTACACTATATACATTAACACATTATATTATAGCACATATTATAATACATTATATTACAATACATTATAGCACATATTATAATACATTATATTATAATACATTATAGCACATATTATAATACATTAATTTATAGTATATTAATACTAGTATACCACAGTACATTTTCAACCTATGTTTTTCTAAATAAATTTGATAAATTCGCTTATGCACATGGTTGCGTTAGAACATTGACAATGAACTTTTTTTTCGCATGAAAAATATTATTTCTATTGTACGTGGACGGTACTGTATTAAAAATATTTGAACGTGTCTAGTGTGTGATACGAGGCAGGAGTCCACATATTCAACGCCTGGTAAAGCTGAAAAACCATCGATATCCAGGGAAAATATTTTTATCGTGTAAATATTTGTTAAATAAAACATAACTCCGACATCGATGATCGAACGGAACTTGAGAATGCTAAACAGTTTCCTTTTTTTATATTCCTAAAATATTTGTACGTAAATTCATGTATTTTATAATACATTGTAAAAATCAATGTATATTATTGAACAATATCTATATAATATTTTACAATTTAGAAGGAAATCTGACTGCATATAGGTACACATACATATGTGCGTATCTACATATGTACGCAGATATATACACGTACAGAAGAACAGGTGAAATTTTTAAATGACAATTGCTGAAAACGGGAATAACGAGAGAGTATAATTGCGAGTCCGTTCGAAATTGATCTGCAAACAAAATGGATGCGTGATTCTTGTTATTTGCATTTAAATTCAAAACAGTTTGGAGACCAATCTCACGCTATTTAGATTGCCAACTAAATCCTCGATATTTGCGTTTTTTTTTTCTATAGAATTATGTATTAAAATTTCGCTCAATTTCTCAGATTGGCAGAACGGATAACTTTTGTTCGAATAATTTTTGAATATAACAATCATCGCCTCCTTTCTGAGCTTATTTATAACAATATAAACAATTAACTGTTACATATCACCATTGTTGCATTAACTGTTGTATAATCTTGAAGTGTAAAATGCCTCGTTTTTAAATAATAATCCATGTAATAAGATAATTATAACACAGTTTAAATACAACGAAACTCAACGTTTTAGTTTTATCTGCCGATAAAATAACATTTATAGCCATGAAAGTTTTTATTAATTTACAAAATGTTACGAAATTTACGAAATTTGTATGAAATTGTAATTCTTATATGTATCTGTCAAGTTTGCATAAAGTATAATGTAAAGTAGCAGTAGAATTAGATTACACATTACAATCAATTGTGCATGTGAGTTTGTTATGCCACGACCAAATTATGTATACAGTACGTACATATGTACTATTTCATAGAATATAATCTTCTGCTATTTTTCTTCCACATTAATAAACAAAATCGCTTTTTTAACTACTGATTTATCTCACGTGTTAGACTGAAGTTCAGACATATTCAAAAATATGTACTTATGAATATAAATACTGCACATTAATTTTAAATATGAATATAAATGTGCCCATAATTATGAAAGTCATCTAAGTCACATATTTCTTGCTTCGAGATATTTAATGGATTACATTTGAATGGATTAAAAAATATGTTTATATCATGCTACATTTTAAAGTAGAATTATATTAGTCTCGATTAATGAAAATTTATTATGAACATGAAATTTTTGTATGATTCTCGTACAGAAATGTTTTTAAGTTGAAATTGACTTAGACCATTTTCATAATTATGGGCACAGATATTGTACATTAAATATACATACGAATATGAATATTCTATATTAAATGTACATATGAATATGAACATGGAACATTAAATGCATATCTGATTTTTACATTTGCACATACATACATTTAAAATTACCACTAAACAGCTATTTAAATAGAGACATACAACGCTCAAAATTATCATGGCGAAGTTATGGAACCGTTCAAAACCGAAAGTCTGAAGGAATTACCAAATTTGCAGGAAAATGTTCAGTGATCCAGTGAAGTGTAACGCATAGCGCAAACGTGAATCAAATGTAAACTTAATAATTAGGAAACAACGTAGTGAGCCGTGATTCAATGAAGGACTGTAAGCGATAACACGTCGCCAGCTGGCTCGGGTTAAACTGTCGAAGTTTCGAAAACGCGTTACGAAGTTCAGCCCGTTTTGCACGTGATTCCCCCAGCGTTCCGAAATCATCATCCTGGATGATAATATTTTCCACCCTGTAAACCGCTGTAATTCGTTTTTGCCGTCGCGTAAAGGACGAGCGCAAAAAAAAACAGCAATATTTATTCGTCCGTCGAAATTACACAAACCAATCTATATTCAACGTATTTGGAAATACGGGAAAGCAGCGGCGGTCGAGATTGAAGAAGGATGATCCTTCGGGATACGTCAGCGTCCATATTCAGACGAGTTTTTTCCGCGATTCTCCCGGAATTTCTGGTCGTCCCGGGAACGAGAATCGCCGAAGGAATTGAAAATGTTGACGTTTCAAAGAACGCGACTAACCTGTTCCTCGCGTTAGAGTCCCACGCGATACTCCACCTTTGTCGTCCAATTTCATTTACCCTGCTCGCGGCAACCGAGCGATAAAAAAAAATTCTTTTTGAGCGAAATGCTGACTCACTGATGATGCTCTTACCCGGTCCGAACATTTGGAGAGCTACCGAAAATATGCTGCATGCGAAACACTCAAAAGGATCTCCATGATGCTTGCGACGAAATGATGAATTTTTTCTTCTAATGGCGCTCCGTGCAGCGCAGACATCTTACAAAATTTTGTCGAACAGCGAATTGAAATAATATGCCATCGAAAATGGTACGCGATATATGAGAATGATACGTGAAAATTATGTACTATTTGAAAAACTTTGTGTTACTTCTTTGAGCATTTGTTATACCAGGAACTGAATGCAATTAAATAGATAATGATAATTGATCAAGTGCTCACTGATTGAAGTGATACGTCGGAAATAGTTTTTAACTATGTTTTTCAATCATAATATGATATACGTAAATTCTATTTATAAATAATAATGTTTAAATGGAAAAATCATTTACTGATTACAGCAGAAAATGTTAGAAATGTTTTGTATTTGTTCTTCAATTATATTAGGTTAATAATTAAAATGGAAATTTCCAATTTTCAAAATTTTATACGACTTAGTCAAATTTTGACGAGTATCAATTTTAAAGTAAACAATAATTCAATTAATAATTAAAGAATTTCGAAGTGAGAAACAAATGAATTAATTATTGATCAATTTTAAAGTGAGCTACGATTAAAACAATAATTCATAATTTTATTATCCTTTTACGACAGTGATTAAATAATTTCAAGCACCGGATAAATAAATAATATAGTTGCAGAACAAAAAGGTAATTCATTGAATACTCGGTGCTATTTCCATTTCATACATTTTAATATGTGGAATGCCGCAATGAAAATGGACGTATGTGTCAGGACACAGTATAACGAGAATTAACACGTCCACTGCTATCAATTGCGGTTTCTGGTAATTAACGCAATAAATTCAATGTGACCAAATCATTGAAAAATGAGTACTGTGCAATGATTCACCAAATTATTAGAATTCCACTAAATTGTTGAAAATAAAAAATTGGATTTTAAGATGTTAATTTTATTTAAATTAAATAAAGTAGGAACTAAAAAATTAAACCAAATAAAGTGTGGATTAAAAGATTAAACTAAATAAAGAACAAATTGAAGTATTAATTTAAATACAGAGTAAACTCAAGAATTATATTAAATAAAAAGCAAAATCAAGAATTAAATTAGCTGAAGTGCAAATTAAAAAATTAAATTAAATAAAAGGCAGGCTAAAAATTGAATTAAGCAAAGTGCAGATTAAGAAGCCGAATCGAATAAAGTGCAAATTCAGATAATGTCATAAACCAAGAAACATAGGTGGGTCATATAGACCGGTACACTATACGAAAGTTAACTCTGCTCGTTCAAACGAGTTAACTCGTGTACCTAGCGAAAGAACAGCACAATACGAAAGAGTCCAATATCTCTGAGAACACAACGAAAGAGAAATAAGTCGCATCAATCTTTCGAGGAATCCGAAAAATCCTCGGATATTTAAGGTGGGTGGAAAAAGTGGCATTTAAAGAATAATATCGTAAATGGAAACAAGCCGCCATATATAGAGAGAAACGCATACATGAGAGATACGTACACGAGAGCATTCGTATGCCTTTAACTCGTTGAATTATTCTGGGAGAGCAGACACTGCAATATTCGAAAAATCTCCCGTTAAGGATCAGCAGAGAGGAGAAATGTAATATTGAGAATGCCGAAAGCATTACTTCGTATCGAAGGAAAATATAAAAGCGACCACGGCGAATGCCAAAACGTATCCGCCTCTTGAGGCATCTATAGAAACCGTACAATGTCGAATTTTCACAGAATATTGAGAATAAAAACCACCATTTTACAATGGGCATAAACAGGCGCGCGGCCACTTATGGTCGCCGAAATGGTTTTCGCATAGGAACTGGCGACAGGTTTCGACCGTTTCCAGAAATGCTGAACTGCTGGAAAATCGTTACTTTTATAAATTATTGTAGGTATGAGACCGAAGGGTGCGTGTGCGAATTAGATTCTAAGGTGTACTGCTATATCTCCACCTCTAATAATGTATACTATTATATAGTTATATCTTTAGGATATTATCAATGTAAATTCTAATATCTCTTGACCCCAGATTTCTATAAATCTAAATTGTTATACTTCTAGATCTCCAGATCCCTATAAATCTAAATTTCTATATATTCGGATTTCTAAATCCCTAGGTTTCTTTATCATTAAATTCCTAAATTGTCAGGCATCCATATCTTTGAATTTCTAGATTCCGACTATGTCTAGATAATGACATAATTCATATGTGTCGAGATTTTTGGAATTTAGATATGTGCATTTCCTAATTTCGAGATTGGAAGATCTTTATTATTACAAATTTCTATATCCCAAATTCTTGCATATCCAGATTTCTAGACTACGTAATACCTATAGCTACAAATTTGTAGATTTTCCAAATCCTGTATCTCCATAATTCTATACTTCCAAATTCTTATATCTTCAAATTCCAAGATTCGGAAATTTCTACCTTCGCAGATGTCTACATTTCCAGATTCCTAGATACTGAAATTCCTATGATTCTAAATTTCGATATATCGAAATTCCTGTGTCCTGAGATGCTTATATACAGACGCTACTATTATCTCAAATTTCAATACCTGAAAAATTTCATATAACCAGATCACCGTATTTATAAATCTCTATATTCACGAATCTGTATACCTCCTGATCTCGCATCTATGAATCACTATATCCCCAGATTAATCCCTAAATATCTATATTTCTCGTTTCAAAATAAGCAATAGTATATTTGTTTCCAGTATATTTTAGTAGACATTGGCGACTCATATGATCGTGTGGGTCATGTTAGTAGTCAAGAAGAATTAACAACGAATCTAAGAATTATGTGGTCCATGTTAGTAATAATATTTAATAAAGTGTACCAATAGTAATATTAGTAATACAGTTACTAATAATATTTAATACTTCCTCGTATGATCTTCTTTTGCCATGTAAATAATCATATATCGAAGGCAATGAATAAAAATTGTTAAAAAAGAGTGTTAATGTTAAAAGTGTTGATATATATATATTCGTCCGTTTCAACTGTGAAATTATAGGGGTACAAAGAGTAATTCAATGATACGTTTGAAAGGCTGATCCCATATGTTCACATACTGAGATCATAGAATCGTGAAACCCAAAGGTAGATACGGAAGCTGAGAGCGGCGACATCTGTTCGCAACGTTATCTCATTTTCAGCTACCCTAGATTCTAAATGTTTCATTTCAACATCATCCCTTAGCGACAATGGGGAAATTATAAAGTGTCAGACTCGATGAGTTTTTAAAAGGGGGAGAAAAGGAGAAATAATTTCGCAACTGTTTTACTTTTTTTCCAAATGTAAATATGTATCATGCAAATACACGTACTTATTAAAATGTATGCAATACAAATTTAAGTACAATTTAATTTCTATGTAGAGGTAAACAGCGATTGATAGTAGATGATTACGTCGGACCAAATTAAATTTCATTATGTAAACGTATTAAAATTTCAGTGCGAATTCATTTCATCTGTGAGCGATAATCTGTTAAGTAAATGTTATGAAAATGTAATGAGTGATTCTTGTACTTTTACTACGGAAATAAATGTATCTTAATACCTATGAAACTCGAAATGTAATTGTACTTAAACGACGTAAAAACCGACGATCCATTCAACACACAGACAACATTTGTAGAGAACAATTAAAACTTTTTGAAATGAAATTTTTTTAAGACTTTCGAAGCTATATTTTCAAGTTTCAAAATCTTTTAAGGTTGGGAATTTAAAAAGTTAAAAATTTAGAAATTTCACGAGTTGCAAATTTCGATATTTAGATTTTGGGATACGGAAATTTGAAAATTTAGATTTTAGAATAAGGAAATATACAGGTTTTGGAATTTCGGGATTTTAGTGTTTGGAGAAATTAAAAATTTAATAAAATACGAAAACTTCAAATTTTTCAATTCGAATTTTTAGATTTCAAGATTTCAAGATTTTTGGATTTCTAAATTTTCAGATTTCTAGGTTTCTAGATTTCTGGATTTCTAAATTAACAGATTTATAAAATTCAACATTTTTAGATTCTTTTATTTCTAAATTTCCAAATTCTCAACTTCTACATTCTTAAATTTTTTAATTTCCAAACTTCTACATTTCCAACTTTCCAAACGTTTAAATTCAGAAACTTCATAATACATAAACTAAGAAATACACAAATTTGGACACAGAAATTTCGTACTTCCAAAGTTTCCAATCGAGAAACAAACAACTTCTGATCTACTCAGTATAACTAACCCCATTTCTATGATCAGTAGCTTCACATCGATTAGAGATTAAATTACCACCAAGAAGTACTATTTCAAACTAAGAAACCGTCAGGTACTAAAATCGCTTACTTGTGTCGTCGAAGAACAGTTAAGAATGTTCAGAACTATTCAACAGACAAAGAATGTTCCTGGCCGAGAAACGAAATAAACTATTAAAAACAAAAATCAATGAAATTTTACGCGACAGAAAACAATTACCAAATGACCGTTTAATTACCGGCGTAATTTGCCACGGCCACAAAGTGTGCTGATTAAAAGCAGTTCCTCCGCGACGTAATTACATAAGTAATTAGAGAAAATAAACATTATCCGCGCAAGCCGTGTCAACTCACTTAATATTCGACCAAACTAATTTTCTCACGTGTAATTTCAGTAAATACACACACATACGAACACTACTCTCTCGGAGTTTGTGCAGCTTCGTTCGTAATAAAAAGAATGTTACTAGCCAACGCTCCAAAACCTGCATTTTTCTCCCAGTCTTTCCGAGTGAATTATTACTTCGTTACTTCATTAAGGAACCCTTTAATATTCATATCAATTTACCCCCGGCTTGACCACGTCAATGTATCCGCATCTAAAGTTACCGTAAAATAAGCTCGATTACGAGCATAACGAGTTTCGAGTTAAGTTTCGAATGAGGTCGCTATATTACTGCAGCCACGGGTACCAAGACAAAGGGATTTTAAAAGCTTCGGGAGAAGAATCGTATGGAAAAATAACAAACGTTACAAACGAAAACAATGGTTCTGTAATCGAGATGCGTGCAAAAGAATAAAACAAACGGTGCACGAATCGATAGAAATGTATCCGATAACCGGGGAAGAAACGTTCTATGGGTTCTGGCCATTTTGTGCTAACAATTACGCTGCGTTTTACTGATTACCTGTCAACAAATTGTAACAGCGTTTGTTCCTGTTGATACGAGGAACATTTTATTCAAATAATTGAAAATAGAGGAATACAAAGATGTTGTGTGACATTATTTTAGAAATGGAGTTTATGATGCAGGTACTCTCATTTACTATATTATGTTAGTTTTCATGTATAAATTATTTATGGGTTACTTAAACTATATACTAGTTCACATACATAGACAACAGATAGGCTAGTAAATCTGTATGTGAGTTTACATATATAAGTTATATATAAATTAGTTAAACTAATGTAATTGTAACTATAAAATATAGATAATTCTAATATTACGTTATTGCCAACAATATTCACGATCTTTTCATTTATTTTACTTAAAAATTGCCCAAATTAAAAAATGGTTGGAAATATAAGAGGAACTTGTCGTTTTATATTGCGTTTGCGTTGACTGCAATCCACAGTAGATTATTAATTTAAATTACACTCACATAAATTTTTATTAATACAAATTATACTGACACTGGTCTATCACATTAATTTTGATTAATTCAAATTATACTTATATTAAATTTGAATACATAACATGAATTACAAATTGTAGTAAATCATGTATTAATTAAATTTTTTTATAAATAACATATGAATTGAAAATTTTATTAAGAAACATTTATAAAATAAACTATTATATTGTCACCTCAGTAACACATCTAATTTAGTTTTCTATTTACACTGTTTATTTGCAACATAACTAAATTAATGCAATAATATAAAATCAATAACATTCAGCATGTAGATTATAGTCCCACTGACGAGATATCTGATAAGATTTTATGCAATTTCTATAACGTTTACTATATTTTTAAAAAATGAGTAAGTGGTTTAACAAGTAGCAATCGAGGTCTAATGATGTCCACCTCATTTTAAGGTTCGTACAAATTAAATTCCACGAGAAACCATCGCTTATCGAACGGTTATCGATACCGACCAACGAGACAACCGTTCGAACGATCAACGATTTATCGTTGACAGGGAAAGTTATTGCACGCCCCGAATTCCGGAATTATTACTAGATTGGTTTTTCGAAACAATGAAGGCGATACCGATGTGGGAGCAACGACAATATTAAGACTGACGGCAAACGAAGCAATTTCGATTATCCATAAATCGTTGCATATTTCCTCGTCCTTCGACAATCTTTACAAAGCCCTCAATAAACTGAAACTAACCTATTGATTGATTACATTTCAGTGTGTTTCAAATAATAGTCAAAGGGTTGTTACTAGTTGATTTTCACTAGCGGGATTTCTAAATTGGAAGTGTCACCAATTTTAAAATTGTCACTTTAGAAATCGAGGAATTAGGAAAATTTGGAAATTTTCGAATTTGAAATTTTAAAGTTTTTAAATATAGAAATCTGGGGAATTTGAGAATATTGTAATTTCAGAATTTGGGAGTTTTGAAATTGCGGAATTTGAGAATTTGGGAAATTCGATAATTTCAAAATGAGGGAATTCGGCACTTTAGGTATCTGAAGAATTTCAGAAGTTTTGGATTTGGAATTTTGGATTCTGAGAATTTATAAATTTTGGAATGTCGGGAACGTGGGTACATCAAAATGCAGGTATTTAGCATTTAGGTACTTAAATAATTTGGAAATTTGAGAATTTGAAGAGTTTGAGAATTGGAGAATTTGAAAATCTGAAAAATTGAGAGCTTGAGAATTTAGAAATATGATAATTTGAAAACTTGAAAATTTAGAAATTTGAGAATTTGAGAATTCGTAGAGATATAAATTTTAGAATTCCGAAAATTTAAATCACCAAGTTCTTAATTTAAAATTCGAACAACTTGAAATCTAGAAAGCTTTCATCCTCACCACAAATAATAACAACCTATACTTTTCTCCTGCAATATTAAATTTCATTAACAGCGACCGATTTAGATACAAACTAATATATCAAGCCATAATAATGCAGTCTTTAAAAGATAACGAAGTAATTTGCAATATTAACATGCGGTCAATAAAGTGATTATTATCAGAGTATAGCAGGAAACTGTATCACTCCTTCCGGTATCAACCGATGGTTCAAATTTTACGGGGGTAACTATTTCGTTGGTGGAAATTGGCGGATATTCGCTGTTGGTAAAACAGAACTTGTACTTGCAAAAACTACCCTCTGCAGAGGGAAATCATCCCTCCTACATTACCGACCTTGTAATTTTAAGAACACCGTAGACTACCGCCCTCTGAACTAACAGAGAGCGCATGCGCGTACTGTTTCGATCACAAACAACCCCACCCTCTTTATATTATACGTTCTGTCCGAGTTTTAAGGGGGTTGCAAAACTGTACAAAATAGTGGTAGACACGTTGATCCAGGTGCACGAACTTTTAGACAGGAATTTAGTAACTTTCGAACAAAAATAAATTGGGGATACGTTCAAGATATAGCAGAAAACATATTCTCATTTTTTACAGAAATAAAATTTAAAAACCCTGATTTAAAAATAGCCTATGTTGATCACATACAGATTTTAAATTTTGTACAATATTTTGTAACAAGATATTTTACTATTTTGCATCGAGACGTTTCTGAAAAATTATTATTGTAATCTCCGTCGATTACATTATTTCAGAATGGCAATTGCTGAAATTTTAAATTATCTGATTATTTATTTGTACATCCATTGTGATAACAATGAAAATGTTAAGTATATCTGTGATTGTTGAAATATTGGTTCATGTAAGTGGTTTAAGATTTGTAGAAATATCTAGAGTAACATTTGCAGAAATAATTGAAGAAATTTTTTGTAGTTTTGTAGTATTTGAATTTATAAAAATACAACGAAAGATACACACGTGAATCTGTAATAATTCTTTCCGTTAGTTCGTACAATATTTATTCCCACCCCCAGCACCGATAAATATCTGCATCTTAGGACGGTTTCAAGCTGCAATTTTTCTCGAAAAAGCAATATTTATCCGACGAAACATTTTCGTGTCTCTTTATGCGCGTACCTTATCTACCTCTTCAACGAAGCAGCAGCTCCGCAACCCCTATTTCGCATCGCCCTATACACCGTAATACACAAGGGAGGTTTCCGAACAATTTATTTGCCTGAACACCCTAGTACAACAATGCATATCAAGAAGCTTCACAAATAATCGAAATACTCCATCGATTCGAAGCCTATCCGAGACGGAATTGCCTTAAGACTCGGGAAATATTAGAGAGGCGCAAGCGTGCCGTATGCAAAGCGAACAAAAGTGGTGGGAGGGTGGAAAAAAAAATAAGGAGGGAAAGATCGGCTTGATACTCGAATCGATTCTCCGCGTCCCATTTATCGTCGGTGTTTCAAGGGTTGGGCAGAAGATGTGCCCGTGTCGAACTCCCGCCTCTCGAATTTCACCCCTTAATGGAGAAACTTGCCTGCAGCCGCCACCCCGTTGCGAGCCTCGCCTTTATATCCGCTTTTTACGACATTCTTTCTTTCCGCCCCTTCGCTGCACGCCATCACGTTTACGACTTCCGTATTGTATTTTCGCCACGCACAACCTCTACCGATACCTTCTCGATACGCACGAACCAACTACTTCAACGTTGCATATTAAAATCGCCGATTTTTGGACACCGGATATCCCACAGGATTTGATCACGTAAAATTATTGTCAGACTTCTGGAAATGATACTACAAGTTAGCGTCACGCATTAACGTGTGCTCATACATAAGAATATACTTATATGCACCGTTGTTATACCATGTTAACACATACGTTTCCCCGACGTGTATACGAATGTACCAGGATCAATCATTTTTCGCAAGTATCGTTAGAGATGTCCCGAGTTCTTTATGAGGTTTACGCTAACTATTATTTGCCTATTTTTAGTGTCCCTGAATTTTAATATTTATAAAATGTAAAAATTTTATTTTTGATCATTAATAATGGAATGCAAATATAATGAAAACTAAGCGTTGATCTTGACTGATAATTTGTGATACATACCTTCGTGACACATATGTGTCATTAACATTATGCAGATAAAGTCATTGTATCGGGATCAGAAATTTTTTACAATTATTGTGAGAGATCGTTTCCAACTGTATATGAGGTTTATGCTAAATATTATTTGCCTCCATTTAGTGTGGTTAAATTAGTATTGATTTTGGCTGGTATTTTACAACATATACGTTTCCCAACATATATGTATGTAGACAAAGTTGATGTGTTAGAATTAACAATTATATAAATATTGTTAGAGATTGTTTTCAATCGTGTACGAGGTTTATACTAACTGTTATTTGCCTCTTTTTACTGTCATTAAATTCAATGTTGGTTCTGACTGGTAATTTAATGTCATTAAATTAAATATTGGTATTGACTGGTAATAGTAACACGTTGACTAAGGTTCTCATAATATTCCTAAGATTTAACCATCCTTATCATGCTTATAACATCCCATGGATTTCTATTATTACACAAATCATAACTGTTATCATTGCAGGGAATATAATCTCATAAATTCATATAATATCTTTCAAATCCATATAACATTGCTGTGATTTTTATGATGTTCCTTGGATACCCATAATTATAGAATACCACGATTCCTTGATAGATAAATACTTGTTATTCCCAAACTCTCATGATGTGAAAATTATTATAAATAGAATCATAATTAGATTTCGATAATTAAAATTACGTTAAGAATATTTCTACGAGTCTTTAGGATTTCTACAAAATTTCTATTATCTCCATAACGTTTCAAGTGATGGAACGATTGATTTCTCTATTATTTGAAATTAGTGTACATCCAATGAGTATAATATAATAATATAACAATTCAATTAACTATCAGTATCAGTACAGAAAATACATCCAGCTATCAGGTGCTTTCGATTTTCGGTGACTAAATAAACCCAAAAAGTCTCAAGTTCCATTTCAGCGAAAGTTCCAAGAAAAAAACAAAACAACGACAAGAACGTGTTACCACGATGGATCCTCACGAAGCGAAAGCAGCTTAAAACGACGGGCTTCGAAGGGAGGGAAAAATGTGCGTGTCATTGAACAACACCCCTAAAGCGGTATTTATCCGCCGGACGATTACACGACGAGCTGGATTCGACACATTAATTCGTCGCGTAAACGCGAGCGTCGAAAACGCGCATCCGCTCGGACACGCTCCGCTCCGCTTCAATCCGCGACGACTCGTTAGACGCGTTTTGTCTGGCCACGGACGATTTTTCAATTTGCCAGCCGGCACAGTTCTTAAATGCATCTTCGTCGAGTGGTTAACGAAGTTTGCCGGAACGAGCGGAGCGGAACTCGGGCTAAAGAGAAAAGGAAAACAGAGAAAAAAATGCAACCGTGACGAAGAACTGTATACACATTGCGCGATTATGCTAAACAACTGTAAAGAAAGAGTCTGGGGTCCCGTTCCTCTATTACGCGAAGAGGAAGAGGGTCTAAGACGCGTAGGATGTTCACGCTATTAGCCCCTAATGTATATCCGGTAAATTGTTAGTTCGCGAGATAGGTACGAAAGGTACGAAATACGATTTTGGGAGGAGCAAAATTAGTTGAGTTGGGTAATTAGGTAGCTAAGGTATTGAAAATTGCTATTTTAGAAATTTTTATATTACTAGGTATAAAAATTTGGGTATTATAAAGATCCAATATGCGAGATTTTACTGCAGAGACTTAGAAGCTTAAAAATATAGAAATTTCAAATCGAGGAATGGTTTGCGCGTCAATGTTCTACAAATTTTGTTTCGCTCTATTACTGCTGTTTTGTTCTACTACCGTTGTTTCGTTCTAGCATTGTTGCTCCGTTCTACTACTGTTGATTTGTTCTGCTGTTGTTTCGTTCTGCTGTTGTTTCGTTCTGCTGATATTTCGTACTGCTGTTATTTCGTACTGCTGTTGTTCCGTTCTACTACTTTTGTTTCGTTCAACTATTGTTGTTCCGATTTATAGTTGTTGCTTCGTTCTACTGTTGATTCGTTCTACTGTTGCTTCGTTTCACTGTTGTTTTATTCTGCTAATGTTATTTCGTTCAACTCCTGTTGTTTCGTTCTACTGTTATTTCTTTCTATTCTTGCTTCATTCTACTGTTATTTCGTTTTTCTGTTGTTTAATTATACGATTGAATTACCGTTTCAAAAGGTTATCTTTTTCCAATGTTATGCACAAAGAGATTTATAAGAAGCAGTCTAATAAATTTGTTTTCGCAAAGGATTAATAAGTATACTGTACAACAACTCTAACTCGTGGGCAAACTTTTCAGCCGAAGGCAGGTGCCGTGACTGTACGTAGCGTGTTATTTCGAGGAAACAAGACAAACTAATAAAATCGTGCAAATTTATAGCAAGCACTTCTCCAAACATAAGAGCGAATGAGTCCTCAAGTTCGAAGTTGGAAAAACTTGGAAGTGCGGTAGAGAAAATCTGGTGGATTAGAGTTGAAGTGGTGCAATGCTTGCTCGTTCGCATAAATTCTATGCATTATTCAAATGCAGTTATACTTCGAACAATCTTCCGGCTTACTTGAATACTACTATAATGTAATAATGCATATGTACTGATTCCGCAAAATTAATTATACAGCGTCCGTAGATTGTGGTATTTTAAATGAGTAATAAGATGACAATAAGAAAATCAAATTGATCTCTTATAACATGTGTATTTGCTCAATTATTAAATTAAAGCGGCAAATAAAATTCAAATGCGGGTTAATAAAATAGTTTCTTGAATTAGGCGATTGAAACATAAAATATATCAAGGAATTATATGTCATTATATGAAATTAAACATTTGGAGAGCGGAAAGTTTTCAATTCGGATGTTTAGAAATTGAAAACTTCGAAACTCGTGATTTGCAAATTTTGAGATTCGAAAATTTGAGAACTTGTAAATTTCGAAATTAGGGATTTTTGGCAATTTTGGTGTTCAAAAATTTAGGAACTTGACATTTTCAAGATTTTGATATCTGAGAATTTGAAAATTTACAAATTCGGGAATTGGGTGAAATATTTTCGATTTAGGAATTTGACGACCAAAAATGAGGAAACCTCAAAATTTGGAGATTGTAAAATTTGGATAAATGAAAATTTGCGGATTCCAAAATTTGGTAATTTGGGAATTCGAAAATGTAGGAATATGGATATTTGGGATTGAAAAATTTGATAATTTTGTAATTTCAAAATTCAAGAATTTGGAAACTCGAGGATTCGAGAATTAGAAAATTTGGAGATCCGAAAATGTAGGTATACCAAAATTTCGAGATTCAAGAATTTGCTAATTTTGTAGTTCCACAATTCGTGAATCTGAACATTTGTGAATACCAAACTTTGAAAATAAGGAGATTTGTGAACTCTGAAAATTCTGAACTACGAAACTGTAGTACACCGCTAAACAAAGAATCTAAAGTCAAACGATTAAAAATAAGTAGACTTCGAAATATACAAAATTAAAAAGTCCGACTAACAGAGAACATAAATATTCGCAGTTGAAAATGTAAAAATGTAGAGAATCACACGTCGTGAAGATGCACAACGTGTTTGCATACATATCACATTTATCAAGAAAACAAAACCTAGTTTGCAGTCGAACGTGCATCTACCATTGGCACCGAAATTTTCCACGTCGTTCGAAGAAACTTGTAACTCGTCATCATCGTTCAACGTCACCGGTGATGAACATGACAATGTAGTATATTCATCTCTACGTAAAAAGTTCTGTTCAACCGTGTTACAGATGGCGCGTAGTTAGGTTGTCGGACTTTTTCGAGGGCCACGGTCACGAAAAGGCGAAAGAATCGTCGAACCGAGTTAGCCACTTTCCCTTTTTCTTCTTCGTCTCCCTTTCTCGCTTGAAATGCCGTCGAACGA
Source organism: Coelioxys conoideus (assembly GCA_947623535.1). Classification (NCBI taxonomy): domain Eukaryota; kingdom Metazoa; phylum Arthropoda; class Insecta; order Hymenoptera; family Megachilidae; genus Coelioxys; species Coelioxys conoideus. The sequence continues at coordinate 11,194,825 of OX392457.1, read as the reverse complement.
TCGATAGAGCGCGTTTCCGCGCCGGCGATATTATTCCTCGGCTCCTAATAGCCGTTATTCCATTATGGCAACGGGCATTTCTGTCCGCCGGGAATGCATATCCCGTGCATTCGTTCAAATTTCCCCGAAAACGCATCTAGTAACGTAAATTTACTGCAAAAGATGCGACTCCCGTGAAACGTGACTCTAACGTGGAGTAACATTCATAGAACCATAAAGTCATTGGGCTGATTTGTAACTTTACAAAAATCATGGATAATCAACAACTGCCCTTCGCAGCTCTTTACAACTGCAATTTATGTTGTTAAACTTTTTCTAAATTCAGTATTATTGCGGTTTTATTTTAAGAGACTTCAGGATTTAAAGAAGTAACAATAAGTATTTAACGCTAGATTTATGGAACGTGCCGAAATGACTCATAACATATTTTTTTATCTTAAATTACAAACACTACGAAGAAGCTTTTATCAAAATGTATGTTAATTGTTGTCAAGATAGGGTCATTGTATAAGCCAGTTCACGTATCATACTTTATCTATGTTCTTTTCTGGTTTATTTTTAATTTGAAAATAAATGGTCATTGCACAGCCGTAAATCTAGTGTTAAATTCACGTAGAAACAATTTTCTCTTGACTCGATTTCCTCCCTCTTATTTTATTCTTCTTGTAATTCGATTAAACTGAATTTGTCGGATTTCGATCATAGGTATACCTTTCTTTTTATGTATTTTAACAAATTTTCAAAGACAATAGCAAAATATTATTAGTTATTATTTTTTGAGGTGTTGATTTATCGGATTTCGATGATAGATACATATGTATACCTTTCTTTTTATGTATTTTATGGAATTTTCAGAGACAATAGCAAAATATTATAAGTTATTATTTCTCGAGGTGTTATTATTTTTCTTAAGTACTAAATCAAGTTTTACTTTGAACAAAGCGCACGATTCATCCTCTCCAGTTAGGTTATTTTTTCCTGTCGAGTGCATTCACTGATTCCACAACTAGTTCGTGGTTCATTAACACTAAAACTACCCACGTATAATGCACAATTATTTAGAAGTTAAAAATGAAGTTGAAAAATAAATGAACAAACGTTGAAACATAAATGAATACATTTATTGATGCTTTGTCTTGATGACAATCTGCACAGATGTCAAGAAGACTATCTTAACAAATTTTGTCGTTTGTTAGGAAATTTGTGAAAGGGTCTTTTTACCCCTTTGATAGTTTTGGCGTTAATTTGAATCCTGACGAATATTCACGTGGGCCTCCGTTTCTCTTCCGAAAAGAAGACACTCGCAACACCGATTTCTTTCAAACTTCGTACGATTATGTAGCGCAACGATGACAATAATTCTGCAACACGCGACTCGCGAAAATAAGGGAGAGATTTAAGTTTTAAGTTTATCGCGCAGTCTGACGGAAAAACGCTGGATTTATTGAACCGGAGGGCGAGTTCGATACTCGCGGAATTCATACAAACTTGTTTCTCGTTTTCGTATCACCTTTTATGAAAGAGAAGGTATTTTCTACTTATTTCAGTATTTGAAACTCGTAAGTTTCTCGTAAGGAGAAGACGAAAAATTGTTTTTGTTTGCTGTTCGTTTGTGTGCTACATACTTTATTCGTCGATTTTCGAGTGTACAAGTTTGTAGGAGGATTTCAGATAAAACATCTGCAGTTTGCAAAGAATAAATGGTACTTTGGAGATACACGTATCGTGTGATAAAAGTGTTAATCTGTGAATTTAGTATTCCTTTGCGTGCAGAAGAGGTTCTCGTTAGGTTGATTGAATCAATATTGTGTGCACAGTACCCTCGACTGCCTCTTATTTTATTCTTATCCGGTGACGTAATTCTATGGAACAAAACGATATGTTGTGTAAGATAATACCGTTGAAATAACAGATGCTTTAGTTCATTTCGCTCTGCATGGACAATAATTTTTCGCGATGCTCGCTCATGAATAAAAATTATTATTTTAATCAATTCCTAATAGATGCCCAATAATGGATACCGAACGAAGAGTCGTAGAAGCAAATAAACGCTATCATAAAGCAATAAACGAGTTGCGACCAGTAAATATAACCGAAAAATTTGAATAACAAATTAACGTACAGCGAGCAAACAATTATTCGTTATTTATATTCCGACGGGACTTCGTTTGAATAACATCCAGCACTCAGCAGCATTTAAAATGAAATAATTTTTTTAGGAATTTATTCAAGAACGACTGGAAAAGTCAATTCAATTACGTTAGCATCGCATTTAACAGAAAACACATTATTATTATTATTATTACAGAATATGTAAAAAATATTTCCGACTATGTGCATAAAGATACGCAAACCGTAAATTAATTATTCGTATAAACTTGTAATGCAAACATACCTGTACCATTTGTGTAATTAAATTTCCAACAATGTTTAATTAATGAATAAAACTTCACCGAATTCCATTGCGTTGGGCACACTGAACGCAAGCAGTAAGTTGTATTATTGTGCTGAAAGTCTTAATACGAATGTTTCTCAAATTTAAAATCGAAAAATCTCAAATTACTTCACAGATTTTTTAATTTATATTTTTGCACATGTAAAAGTTCAGAAAATTATCAACTTTGGAATTTCTTAATTTATTAATGTAGGAATGATAAGATTGCTCATCAACATGTTTGTCGACAAATTTAAAAATAGTCAGACTTTGAAATATACGGATTCGGTATATTGCAGATTTTGGAAATATATAAAGTTGGAAGCCTACATTTAATAACATGAAAATAATCAAATGTTAAAACTTGTATTACCATGAATTTTGAATTTTGAAATTTGAAAACTCGCAAGTCTTCAAATTATCAAATGTAAAATTTACGAATTTTTCGACGAGAGAAATCATCAAACTTCGAAGGACACTTTACAAATGCTCAATTAAAGAAATTCGAAATTTTTCAAACTATTAAATCTACATATTTAAATTCCAAAAATTTTCAAACAGCAATACTCAATATCTTGAAAGTAGCAAATTAATCTTGTGACCACCGAATGCGCAATAATTTGTTACGCGTACAAAGACACAACCAGGCGCAACCAAAGAGACTGAGGTAGAAAAATTTCCAAACAAAGAAGTTCGTACCCCAAAAAAAAATTGTACAAATTTAACAAAATGCGAGTACAAAGTTAAAAATAAAATACAAACAATAAATTGCAAATGGTATACAGTTTCGACGGTGTTCCATCATAGCCGCCCGAGGGCGAACGAAACAATTTTTCTGGCCGAGTTTCAATTTCGATCTCCGTTCCGCTGTAAACAAAAATGTTCATCGAACGTTTTCACGAACGCGACGAAGGGTAGAAATTGACCGTGCAAAAAGACCGGTTAGGTTGTTACACGGTGTCGCCAGGCGAAACTCGTTGGCCAGGTCGGTGCAATTTTGTACATCCCATTTGTGACGAAGGGAGTTTTATCCAGGCACATCCCCGGGAACAGAGGTTCCCGTGGGTTCGTTGAAAAAACGCAAGTGAAATTGCGTTAAAGCGGATTAGCCACGGTAGGCTTGATTTAACGAAGCGACCTACGCTATGTTTACCATGAATATGAGAACAAGGGACAAGCTCCTACGGCACTCTCTTCGTTCAACCAGGGACGAAACAAAAGTTCAGGTCACCTAAGCAACTCCCGTTTGCTTTGTCGATCGATGAACTCTACTTTCCGTGTAAACGGTTCGTAAAGGCATCGAACTTTGGCCACGATGCAACGACAAAACGGCTGGACGACGATTTCCTCTCACGGAAATCTCGTATATGATTTTTCTGTACATCGAAAACGCGTGTGAAATTTCTGATTAATCCTTGCGCTCTTCGAATACCAGCTCATTTACTACAACGTTAACACTAGAAGTACCGGCATTAAATGCGTGCTTACTTCAAAATTGAAAATAAAGTAGAAAAATAAATAAATAAATATTGCAGCATGACCTAATATATACAACCATTCATTAGCTCAATAAAATAATGTTATAAAAAATGCCAAACCCGAAACCAGTCATTTTGACTGGTTGGTAGTTCTAGTGTTAAGCACTGTTCGAAATTTGAATATAATTCGTGGATTTATTTGTGTCGAGAAAAATCATGTAAAAAATTTTAAAAGCTCGGATATTTATAAAATTGACGTAAAGAGAGATTTAGAAACTTGAGATATACAGAAATTTAGCATTTTGCACTCGAAACGTGACTCGGATTCATTACTCTGTTCAATACAGCAATTTGGATTAGGTATCCTCTATCTCATATGTGTTGCACATACGATATATGAACATAATAAAACAGCTAATAATAGAAATTAATAATAGAGGGATAATAATTTCGGAAGAATTCATGGAATCTTTCAAGCAAAAAAATGTTACAATTGCTATCTGCTATCGCAGTAAAAGCACCAGTAAATACAAAGGGTTAAAAAATTGGCATATATGCATAGAGATTTGGAACATTGAGATATGTCGAAATTTAGAAAATTTAAACATATAGAGATTTAAAAATTGATGTATAAATATATATAGAAATTTGAACCTACAACGTGCTAATTTGTGTAAATGTCGTTAATATTATATTTTATTTCAGTGGTACGTGAAAGATTTTATGAAAAATACGACCATACAGTAGTTGATTTAATACTATAAGATATTGTTTTCATAAGCTGCTTCTATAAATTTTCACACGAAAGTAACCTTTCGAACAACAGGATTTAAAGAACATTCGATAATAGGAAGCTCCTTGTTTAAGCGACAGTAAAGTTATTTATTAACAAAGCACCGTCAATTACTGGGTACAGGTACATTGATCTATTTCATTGTATGTCGTACCAAACACGAATATTTTCACTGACACTCAACAGAATATTATTTAAACGATTGTTATTAGTAGAAAGCCTCAGTAAGTGGAAAATCAAAGCTATCGATACACTGTCAATTTCTCAGAGAAGTACTCGAGTTGATTGTGTTCATCACTCAACACTATTATACCATTCGTGCTGCTGACCTTGTATACAGAAAATAAAGTCAGTATTACTAAATACGGAAAATAAAATCGGTAATCTTAAATATAGAAAATAAAGTCAGTATTACTAAATACAGAAAATGAAATCGGTAATCTTAAATATAGAAAATAAAGTCAGTATTACTAAATACAGAAAATGAAATCGGTAATCTTAAATATAGAAAATAAAGTCAGTATTATTAAATATACAAAATAAAGACTGTATCATTAAATACAGAAAATAAAGTCAGTATTATTGAATACAGAAAATAAAGTCAGTACTCTTAAATATAAAAAATAAAGTTAGTATTCGTAAATATAGAAAATGCAGTTAGTACTGTTAAATGTAGAAAATGAAGACAGTGTTGTTAAATATAGAGAATAAAGTCAATACGGGTTACTCTGTAACGTTCCACATTATCATATATCGAAGAGTCAAGGCATTTTTGTGAAACAGGCAGCGTCTCCATCTTTTGAGGGCACATTCGGCGGAATTCGTAATACCTTCATCCGTGACGGTGTAGGAGAGTCGGTGTGCATGAATTGCGATTTGTCGGGCTCGAGTTATGGCTCACCGATATTGGATCGTGGCTAGAATTACTTGAAATCGAAATAGGACGAACTGTGATCGTTTGATGCGTTCCCCACGGGCTGAGAATAAATACGCCCGCGGAGATTGCGACGCGATTCTTTTACGATATTAATATTTACATATCGAGGTGCTCTGCCGGACGAGAAATGAAATTTGAGTTGTTTGATTGAAATTTTTCTGACATCGTACACACTCAAATCCGATATTCTGCTAAAAACGGACTATCGCGGAATTTCAATTGAACCATAGTGCTGGGGAAATATTTGAGCAAAATCAGCGAGAATATCATCATGTAGGAACATGTTTAAAAGGAGAGTCGAAATTCTTTTCAAGTTCATGTATGTTTTCGTACAGCGTTGAATATTTTTATAAAATTAGAAGATACATTGATCATTATATAGGTAAATATTTAAAAGAAAATTTCACTTTCTTTTCAGTTTCATATACATATTTGTTTTCATATAACATTAAACAAATATTTGAACAAAATCAACGAGAATATCATTATATAGGAACATGTTTAAAAAGGTAGTCAAAATTCTTTTCAAGTTCATGTATGTTTTCGTACAGCGTTGAATATTTTTATAAAATTAGAAGATACATTGATCATTATATATATAGGCAAATATCTGGTTGAAAATTCGACATTCTTTTCAGTTACGCTTTCATATAGTATTACAGTAATATTGTAACAAAGTATGTGACAACACTGAATATTTATACTACAGGCACATATCACCAAATCAGATATTAAATGCACTTAGGAAACGCACAAGAAATTTGTTACCTAATAAAAAGAAATTGACATTGATGTTAAGTAAAATTATAGACCTACTATTACACTTATTTCAGAGCTACCTCACAACGCAACTTTCCCAGAATTTTCCGGATTCAGCGTATGTTCAATTAACATATTTATTGTAGTTTACAGTGGCGTTCACGAATAATAAGGTATCAGCACGGTCAATCGATATGAATTGGAGTGCATATGAATTTCTCATTTCGTAATGGCTGTAGGATATCAGCCCTCAAAATATTGACCTTTCCACGTGGAACAGGCAATATGGGCAGCAGTTACGTTCCGAACGTTCAGAGTTCATGAGTCGTTAGTAGGAACGCGGTGTTGCTAGCATTACCAGTTCGATGCATTCAAGAATACCGATAGTTCGATAATTCGAGCGCGAACGTGTTTGCGGCGTGCCAGAACCTCGCCATTCTGAAATTCAATTTCTGACCGACGGAATTCCAACGATATTACTCGGAGTTTTAAGTCTAAGCAAGAAAACCCACGTTGTCTCCGCAGAATAATAATAACCCAGTAATAAACCTGAATCCATTAGTATGATGGACTTTAGTCTATTAACGCGATGGACTCTGTGCCGTTAACACGATGACCTTTAAGCTATTAACATGAACTTTAAGCTATTAACACGACGAACTTTAAGCTATTAACATGATGTACTTAAAGCTATATGATAGATTTTAACACGTTAGCTAACGATTGAAAATTCGATCATCGTAAATCGCTCTCTTTGTCAAGAAATAACGTGATTGTTGCGCGATGACGTGAATGAAGAATATTTGTTACGATATGACAATAAAGCGCGGATTCATTAACAATCTATACATATGAATGTATATGTAATGAATGTACATGAATGTATATGTAATAATAACACTATACATTTATTAACATTTTATATTTAATTATCACAGACTCATTCAGTACCCAGGAAACTCGCTGTATTCTTGCAGGTACTACAACTTGAAAAGTAAATACAAGTAGAGTAGTTTATAGTAGTTACAGTAATTCGTATTAATATAGGGACACAGTCCTGTGTTTGTTGTTTTGCAATAAAGGAGTTGAATTCAGTATTATATTACTTATTTTACGAAAAGATAAACCATTCATTGTAGATGAAACATAACCAACTGCTTGTTATTATTTATTAAACATGAATATGTTGCATAATCCCCAGACATGAATCCCCTGAAGAATTTATAATACGAATTAAACCAAAGAATTAAAAATAATCAATAAATTCGAAAGTTGAATTACAAACAAGATTGAAAGAGAAATTTCCTTCTATTGCGTATGAATATCTGAAAAAATCATTTTCAGTACAACCAAACTTTTACATGTCACTAAGCAAAATGGGTTTATAAAAAAATATTGAATTTTCAAATATTCCTCAAATATGGATATACTTTCTCCTACATTTCGTACATAAACTTTTTGCTTCAGATAAAATTTGCGGACACTGACAAAATGTGAAATTGTGATAGTCTGTTTAAAATCAATTGCACATCAAAATGTTTTAGCTAAAGAGACATTGTTTCTCTTAAAAAAAAATATTGAATTTTCAAATATTTCTCAAACATCGATATATTTATTCGTACATTTCCTACACAAATTCTTTGCTTCAGATAAAATTTCGAAACATTAACAAGATATGAAATTGTAATGGTCTGTCTAAAATGTATTACACGTCGAAAAATGTTACAGTCGAAGTGACATTATGTATTTCTCTTCAAACTACAATATATTTTCAGTAGAACAATGGTTTATGTTTTCGTAAAATATGCGGTATAATGTATAAATATCCCTCCTGCGTATAATAACAAATACGGAAATACTGCAATGGCCGAATATCGATTCAAGCGTGCATCGTTATCCGATGACCGGCGGTTAACAGGTAACAAACGATGAAGAGCAGGTCGTTTTTACGAATGTCAATCGATAACGCGGCACCCACCTCGAAGTTTAATGAGTGGAAGCAGCTGTCCAGGTGGCATTAGTCACCGTAATTTGCGGCCCACGCCCTGTTTCACCTGTGTGCGTGCGTGAAAATGAGAGGACGTTGATGCGCTTCGTGCATCGTGCGCTTTCGAGCAGAATAATTTTTTGAACACCCTCGCGAAGCTTTGGTAAAAATAATTTTTAACGCGCACGATGCTCTGTCAACCGTGTTAATTCACTTTAGAAAATATGATGTATGGAAAAAATGATTAATTCACGCTAAATCGACGTGGAACGTATTAGTCTCGGTATTACAGCGTTTAGTTATTATTTTTCCGACGTTTTTAATAAAATTGTGTGAAAATCAGTGTTGATACGTTGCACGTTTTATCAGGTACATGGATTCACTTACGAAAACGTGCGGAAGAGGAAGATCAGGTAACTCGATTGTGTATAGAGGGGTGGTTTATTTGAAACTAGGGTGGGAATTTGGAAATTAGATTTCTGTGCTGCATTGTTTGAAAATTTGATGACCTGGTTCCGAAATTCTTTGGTTAATAAGTTTCCTAATATGGTTTCCTGACTTCCTGAATTTCTAAACTTGTAAATTTCTTTGTTTTTAAATTAGCAACATCTTTAATCATGAAATTTCTAGTTTCCTAAATTTACAAATTACCGAATTTCAAAACTCTCAAATTCCTATGGGAAGTTATTTATTTAAAAAATTTCTGAATTATCAACAAAATTAACGAATTCCTAAATGATCACATTTCTCAATTACCAAATTGGTAAATTATTGAATTTTAAAACTAATAAATTTCTAAATTACCGAATTCCTAAGTTACAAAATTTTTAAATTGCGCAATGTTTCAATTACCGAGTTTCTAAATTACAAAACTGCTAAATTCTCAAATTCCCAAATTCCGAAATTGTCAAATTCTCAAGCTCCCAAATTTCTAAATTATCGAATTCCTAAATTACAAAATTACAAAATTACTGAATTTCTAAGTTCCCGAATTCCCAAATGACCAAATCTCTCAATTTTTAACTTTCTAAATTTCCGAATTTCTAAATTACCCAATTCCAGAGTTATCAAATCACTAAATTTGCCGAATTTCAAAATTACCAAATTTTTGTATCATTAAATTTCTAATCGCGTACATTAAAAAATTGCGAAATATGAAACATTACATATTTGTATGACAAGTGTCAATTACAGCTACACAAGCAACATATTAATTAAAGATCGTTCAACATAAAAGCATGCTATTAGCCTGTGCAACGTTGCATCGTTTCAATTTTCGAACAGCTTTACACGAATTAGATAACGTTTGAGTCATTTGGTGCTCTGCCAAGCGTATCGAAAGTGCAATTAATTCTCTTCCTGTAACGCAAAATATACGATTCATAGTATCTCCGGATCGGAATCCACCGGTTCTGTATCATCACGTTTAAATGCGTACTTCGAGATGCTTAGAACACTGCTCAGAATGAATTCCTGTTGCAACAGAAACTGCCCTATAACGGCAAATACAGTTGCAACCGCAACATTTTGAACTATATGCGAACAAAGTTAACCAACCTTGCTGCTTCGAAGCATGTTCAATTCCATCTGATTGCTTCGAAAATATACGAACTATTCGAGATCTAATATAATCAACGATACTTGACATTAAATGCTTCAAAGTAAATTCTAGCAACAACGATCAATTTCATGTTCAGAATTTGGAGAACGAAAACGTAGAACAATAACATCGTTCGGATAAGTGAAATATATCATATACAGTCATGGACAAAATTAAGTGGACATTGCAGAAATGTAAACAATTTTTTGTTTTGTTACAGTTTTAAATAAATTTTAAATTTAGAACGTGAAATGCTTTTGTAGACTTGAAAAAACATTTATTTGTTAGTTAAATTAAATTAACCTTTTCTTATTTATGATACCTGTCCACTTAATTTTGTCCACGACTGTATGTGGTTAAGATTTTGGTTAAAATTTGAGTGAAAATTTGAGATTATGTTTATAAGCGAGTTTATACTTCGATATATTTAAGTCACATTTTAAGTCATACGTCACTATGTATTTTTGTTAAATTTTATAAGGCAAATAAAAGTAAAATATTTCAATTATTTCTAATCGTTTGATTATCAAGAATTATATCTATGATATTGGTTTGCATGATATTTGATCAAAAACATTAAGCAGTCTGATAAAATATGTCAAATATCTTGTTAGGGGTTTAAAGAACTAAATGAATATCAAACTTTCACTTAATTTCAGTTTGAGGTAAAGCGGAATGTTCATTTTCTGTTGAAAATTTAGTTGAATGTAAGACAAGTTAAAATAACTAGAAAGGGGTTGTTAAATATTATATCAAATTGTTAAGAAGAACATAATCAATAGAAGGCTAGAGAAGTGGAATAATAAAACATATATGTATAAGTATCTACAATTGAAGTAGTAGTATTATTATTATTACGCAAAGCAGAACATAAATGTAATCAGTATACATAGCAAATAGCATTGATTTTCAATGGCATACATTATTGGACAAGTGATTCGACATCGTGGAATCCGTGGTCGCAATTTTCCTTTCGTCCTAGATTCGTCGAGCGGTTGATTTCAATCAGTTGTCTAACTGTTTATCGAATAATCAATGTCATCGGTTCGATCACCAATGAGGTACATCAAAATTACATATTCGCATGCATACTCTATGTGCGAACACTGAAATAGGTTACGGTGTTTCATGAGTGTGGTTGAAATCGAGATTCAGAAATATAGACATTTAATGATGTGATAATTTAGAAATTTGGAAATTTAGAAACTTGGGAATTTAGAAATTAGCTATTTTGGTCATTTAAAAGTTTGGAGATTTGAAGATATTAAAGCCTGGAGATTTGGAAATTTGTGAATTTGGGGATTTGGGGATTTGAGGATTTGAGGATTTGAGAATTTCAGAGTTTAAAAATTTGAAAATTTACGGATTTAGGGATTTGGGAGTTTGGAGATTTGGGGACTTTGCGATTTGAGAATGTGGGAATCTGGGGATTTAGAGATTCGGAAAATAAGGAACTTGAGAATTGTGCGATTTGGAAATTTTAGTAATTTGCGAAATTATGAATCGACGATTCAGAGATTAGGGAATTTAGGAATTTGAGAATTTGAGAAGTTGCAAATTTAGGAATTTAGGCATTTAGCGATTTTAGAATGTAGGAACCTGGGTATTTGGCGATTTAGGAACTTAGCAATTTGGAGATTTTAGTAATTTGAGATTTTTTGAATCTGAGGACTTAAAGATTTGGGAACTTTTGAATTTGATGATTTGAGAATGTTGGACCTCGGGAATTAGAGATCTGTAAATTTCAACATTTGGGGACTTAGGAATATAGCAATTTATGTTTTTGATTTATGAAATTTTAGGATTCGAAATTGTAGGGTTAAAAAATTGAAAAAAAATGTCGAGTTTGCAAATTTGGTTCTCCAATCTTCTACAAGTACTGTAGTACTCGATCCTCTGAGATCGCCCATGTTCGGAGGAAACTAACTATTGTACCCTAGTTTTACGAGTAAAAACTATCCCTGCTGGTCAACACGTTTCTACTGTAAACAAGATAGATACGATTAAAGAGAGATGAGGTCGTAGGATTCCTTGGGATGTAATAACGGTCGTGGTCGGGACAGGAAACCAGATCTGTATGGGTCACGTGTTCAGTACAGAAGGTTTTACGGCGTCGATTGATCGCCATAAAAGTGTGTTGAAGCTGTTCTCGTATCGGTATATCCATTAAAAGGAAGAGGCATCAATATCAAGTATCGACGTCGTGCGGTGGTGGTCCATCAACTTCTATTCTGTATTATTTTCCCTAGGAAGTTCAAGTTTCGCCTAAATATTATAACTAAATCCTTCCTTTTTTATTACATAAAACTTTTAAATGATCTTTGCAAATTTTTCTCTTGAAAAATAATTTTTTAATACTAAGTAATTTCAATACAGACACTCGAGAAATTTCAGCCATGAAAATATTCAAGGATTTGAATAATTATTTGTTTCAAGAAAACAAAATCTGTTTAATAGCGTTTAAAGGAAATAATTATGTAATCGTAATACTAAACAAAAATAATAAGTTAACAATTCAAAAATAAAAGTCATTCGTTAAACTCGTTAGCAATTCGTTAAGAACAAAAGAAAATAATTATTTAAGCATATTAATAAAGAATTATAACCTTCACGGTTTAGAACAAAAATCATTTAGTAGCGACGAAAGGAAATAATTACTCGATCATAATATTAAAAAATTATCTACCTCACGATTCAGAATAAAAATCATTCAATAATATCAAATGAAAACCGTATTGTCAAAAAATAATTAACTTCATAATTCACAATAAAAGTCTCTAATTAATAAAAGGAAATAATTTAATGATATTAAACATTGCGAACCGTGTTCAAAAAATGAGAAAACCGACCCTCTTTACCGATAGAAGGAAATACGGAAGTACATTTGATTAACAGAATTATCGTTAATTACATTCTCATTATCTTCGATCTGGATCATCGTTAACATCGTTAAACAGGTTTTATAGTTACCTCGTTATAAGAATGCAACTTTTTTTTGAAACGTCGTTCACGGTAAAAGATAATTAGGGCGAATAATGAGAAAATTTCCATTCAGCGTATCGATAATTGTGCGACGATTCTGAACGAACCGGGTTATTTAAATAATCCTCTCGATGATGAGCAGATTAAACGGCTCACAGTAACGAATTCATGACGATGATCAGAACTGGAATCCGTACGGGCGAGTTTTGTTTACAGTCCTGTGTAACTGATGGGGTCAAATTGATATTGCAGTATACCCGGGAACACTCTATTGCGCCATTTCGATGAAATTAATCCACGACTCTCGCGTGTCCTCTGTGACCGTCCACGATTCTGCGAAATTAGCTTATAATATTGTTTGCCGGACTACATACGAACATCATTCGCTACCTCTGTTTTTTATGGCTCTATTTAGTTTTCTACCGTCGTCTATATTTGCTGCTTTCATCGAAGAGGGTCCAATATGATGGAGACTGAAGACTGTTACCGTTGTTTCTTTTACGAGACTGCTTTATTGTATTTTTTATGGCAATAGGCGAGATTGATGGATTTCATATAGTATTATCTCGTTATATTGCCGTAGGCGTGGTTGTAGCGGACTGTTATTAAAGTTGGCCATCTACAGAGAGCTTGCGAAGTTTTGGAGTCTCTGACCCGTACTTCCATCGAAAAATGTCTGATTATTGAATTTTGTAGTTGTTACATTTCTAAATTTACTAATTCACAAATTTCGAAAAATTCCAAATATTGAAATATTTAAATTTCGATATCACTGAATTTCAAAATCTAGGTCTAACTCTCAAGATCTCTGAACTCTAAATTACTAAGACTTCAAATTTTTGAATTTCCACATCACTCAATTCCCAAATTCCACAAATTCTATATACTAAAATCACAAATCTTCAAATCCCCAAATTCTCTATAACCTACGAAGTTACCAAATTCATGAGTTTGCAGAAATATGCACAAAATCAACGAGCAATGTGATCTTTCCTGTATATCGCCATTTTCCATGTGGTAACCTGCATTCACCGAATGTTTTAATCATAACACGAATACCAATGTTTAAAGCATTTGCCCATCTACTTAGCTGATCTTTGCTCGTTCAAAATTTAAGTAAAAAATTACAAAATATCAATAATCTCACAATATAGTCCTTCATTAATTTTTAAAGAATCTATCACTCGTGACTTGTAATCAAATAACATTCTTTTTTGTATCGTATTACGAGATTGTTAAACTAATAACCACTCGTGTAAATAAACTAAATAAGTAAATAAGAAAATCCCATAAAACCCATAAGATGATTATATTCATCGTTGTATTAGATCTAATTTTATTTATACCGTATATCTTTTAGGTCAAACGAAAAGCTTAACTAAATTGGTCCAATTTAATGCTGATCATCCTAGTATTTTTCGTTCACCTGTCTCTACAGAACAAGACTTAAATCCGTACTTCAAAGGTTAAATAGCTCGATAGCTTGAAAGGTTAACGTCGATAACTAAATTAAATAGACGAAATGTCGACGTCTATATTAAGTAGATGAGAAAGATAGAATTGCATTAAATGTATCGATGTATCAATTACATCAAATACTGGCATTTATATTAAATAGATAAAATGAAAGGTCTCATTGCAACGAATATGTCGATGCACCAATTACATAAAATACTGGGATCAATATTAAATAGGCGAAATGAAAAATCGAATTGTAATAATCATATCGATGTATCGATTACATCAAATACCGGAGACTAAATGAAAAATATAAAATGAAAGATCGAAATGTAATAATCATATCGATGCACCAATTGTATCAGATACCGGTATTCATATGAAACGAATAAAATGAAAGATCGAATTGTAACGAATATATGAATGTATCAGTTATACGAATTATCGTTACCTGTACTAAATAAAAGAAAAGAAAGATGAAATCGTGTTAATAAAAATAGGACTCACCTTAAGCTGATGTTGCGGTCGTCTGAGAGCACCCTGGTCCCGTCGTCCACCTAGCCGATCAGCTTCCGCTTCCAGTCCCTCCATCGAGGACTCAGCTTCGCTCAACCAAGCCAAGAACTTGTCCAAGGACCGGTCGAAGTTGTGGAGGGAGTTCATCGCAGAGTGCAACAGCTTTCCTCGATTGATGATACTGAAACCGATCGAACATACGCGATGTCACCCGATCATCGAACACAACCAAAGCACGCGTCTCATAAGATGACGCTCGGACAAATAGCGTCTACCTTGTATGCGGATGCCAATCAACTAGACCAGCCAGGTATCATTCGTGTTCGCGTTTCAATTATTTAAATATAATTGCATAAAGCATTCGATATTGCAATTGCTACGTTAAATTCATTTGGATAATAATTATATTATTAGTGCATAACTTTGATAATATTCAGTTTGCTCGAATATTTTTATACATCCAAATATTTTAAATAAATTAATAAATAATTGTTAGTGCAAATAAATTGAATTGTATTTCTACAACTATATTTCTACATTATCTAGATCACTAGATTCCTACACTTTTACATCTCCATTAGTTATATCTCTATTACTTAAATCCCTATATCCCAATTACTTGATGTCTCTATATCCCCAGGTTCCTACATATGTAGGTACCTATACCCCCATATTACAATATTTTTGGGTAGCTATATATCCCCAGCTTCCTATATTTGTAGGTACCTATATTCCTATTTCTCTGTATCTCCATACTCCTGTAAGTTTAGATCCTTTAGTGTCCTTAATCTTTAAATCCCTAGATTTCTATATTTCATACCTCCATATATCTATAAAATATCTCGACACCTCCCACTACTTATATTCTTATATCTCTATA
This sequence comes from Coelioxys conoideus, assembly GCA_947623535.1. Taxonomy (NCBI): domain Eukaryota; kingdom Metazoa; phylum Arthropoda; class Insecta; order Hymenoptera; family Megachilidae; genus Coelioxys; species Coelioxys conoideus. The sequence continues at coordinate 11,179,001 of OX392457.1, read as the reverse complement.
TCCCTGTATCCATGTACCTCCAAATTTTTATATCCCGAAACAATCACATTGATTCCATAAACAAAATTATCCCTAGATCTCTGACGTTTTTGGTATGGCATGTCGTCAGCCACAAATACCTTTTTAATTAAATCTTTCTCGTTAGTTAATCAAATTGATCCTTACTTTCGTCATAACCGTGTTCAATTGGAAATTTTCAATTTAATATCTACTTGTACCTTTTTATTTAAGTAAAAAGAAATGTGATATATTCGTTCTCTTCGAATAAAAATATGAATAAAAAAGGTGGAAATTCAACGTACCTGGTATTCAGATTGTTGTATCTCTGATTAATAGTTTCAGTCATTTTCTTCACACGCGTTGTGTCATCCTCCTGGTAAACAGCGATCAATTTCTGCGTGAGTTGATTGAACAGCTCAATTTGGTGCTTGTACTGGTGCAGCTCGGCGTGGAATGACTGCAAGCACAAACAGGACAAAGCCGTGAACGAAAAGTACGGCTAAAAACAACTACGATAAAATATTCTAACTATAAATGAATTAAGGTTACTGCAAACTGACAAGGAGATCGAAAGATAAATATAAAATAAATATACGCTGCTCTACGAAAATAAGTGTTCACTAAATTTGTAACACGTAGTTGAATTTTCAGTTGCTGCTATTTGAGGACAAAATTTCTATCAAATTCTTAGATTCAAATAAATCAAAATTTGTATACTTTTGAAGGCTTGAATGTTATAGAAAAATTTCTGAATCTTAAAATTTTTAAATTACTAAGTTTATACATTCCCACGTTTCTATGCTACATATTTTTAAATTACAAAATCTCCCATTTCCAAACTAAAAATTCAAGATTTTTAAATAATATCTAAATTTATACATCTTCGAGTTAATATATTCTCACATTGACAGATTTGCAAATTTTTTTAATATCCTAAATTCCATGGCTTCGAAATTTTCAGATCGCCAAATTCCAAAATTAACATGTTTCCTTAGTTCCGAATTCCCAAATTTCCATATTTCCCAGATTCGAAGATTCCCAAATTTCCGAATTCCCGAATTGTCAAATTTCATATTTCCTTAATTCCTAAATTTCCGTATTTCTCAAATTCCGAAATTTCTATTTTTCCTAAATTCCAAAATTCAAATTCCAAAATTTCTATATTTCGTAAAATTCAACTTCCGAAATTTCCATACGTCCCAAAATTCCTAATTACCAAATTCCCATATTTCTCAAATTCTAAATTCCCGAATTTCAATATTTCCAAAATTTCGAGTATCCACATTTCCATATTTCTCAAATTCTCAAATTTCCATATTTTCTAAATTCCAAGCGCTTCAGATTTCCAAAACATCACTTGACCATGCCAAGTGTATAACTCCAAATGTTACCATGTATTACCAAAGCCAGACAATATTACCAAAACAAGAAGCCCCAATTCTCTAAACACGAATCTCCCAGTCATATCAAGGAATTCATATCGCACAGCATTCCATAACATAGACATAGAACCTTGAAGTGTCGGCTACACGAAAGTATCCTAATCACTGCAGACGCGTATTCGACAAATCGACTCATCCCGCTGCGATCTCGTTATATGACCAGCCGTAACATTAATATATCGCTTCGTTACTCGACGTAGAAGAAAAACAACACCCAATTGAGTATCCACGAGAATCGAAGCGGAACTCTGCCAAAAGGAGCCTGAATCTGGAGGATACAGCGAGCTCGTCGAAATAAATTATTCCATGAATATCTCAGTCGTTTCTTTTGAATGTAAACAGAGAGTGCACCGAGCTACGATCTAGCGTTGATTGAGGCTCTGATCATTTCTTTTTTTTTTTGATCTTTTGCCTCTTCAGTCGGCAATATTTTCCCTCCGAAGATCCGCGTTATTCTCGTGCACAAAGCGACGATGGAACATCGCTAAAAAAAGAGGTTAATAGCTACTGGATGAATACAGATACGTTCGTTCCCTTTAATCGTGCTGAACATTGTAATAAACATCTAGTAACCCTCCAGGACATTAAATGCCAAGAATAATTGTTTGTGTTAGTTATATCCTTGTAATTAATAATTCTCTTCTATCGTGGAGAATGTACTTAATAATAATGTTAATAGTAAATTACACTTAATAGTTTTTCGTAATTACAGAGAAGATTGGAAAGAATTGATTGTAAGGTCGAGAACAGATGCACGTTCTTTAGGGGAAATAGGATATTTATGAAGGAAAAGTACGAATTCAATCGGTGTTTTAAGAACTTTTGGGATTTGACAGTTTCCCGATGCGTTAAGAATTTGGAGACTTTGTGATTTAGGGGTTCATAAATGTAGAAATGGGGGAATTTAGAGGCTTAGGAATTCGAAGGCATAGAAATTTAGGGATACTGCGGTTTGGGGATTCATAAATGTAGAAATCTGGGAATTTAATAGGTTAGGAACTTGAAGGCACAGGAATTTGGGGATATACAACTTTAGAAACTTAGGAATTTTGAGATATCAGTGTTTGAGGATCTATGGATTTAGAGTGGAAGAAATTTATGTGTCTAGGGATTTAGAATGTCAGGAATATATGTATCTATGGATTTATAATGCAAGGAATTTATGTACCTAGGGATTTAGAGTGCAAGAAATTGATGTATCTAGAGATTAAGTGGATATACGTATTTCAAGTCTTTCGAACTTGAGAATGTAAGACTTGTAGGCTTAAAAATCCGATGACCAATGAATTTAGAAGGGTAAAAATATGAAGATTTAGCAATTATGAGGACATAAATATTTCAAGTCTTTCGAATTTCAAGATTTACGGATTTGCAAGCTTAGAAATTTGGAAGTATAGGCATTTAGGGACATACAGATTTGAGAACCTAAGAATTTGAGCGTACAGGGATTTCGGAAATTTCGAAATTGGAGATCCAGTTTGTAAACATAGAAACTTCGGGAAGTAAGGATTTCAAAGTGAACAAATGTGTACACCGTCGAATTTGAGGATAAAATAGTTAAAAATATAGAAATTTGCGAGAATAGATATTTAGGAGCCCAGGAATTTAGGGACATAAGTGCTTAAAGACATTGACTGTTAATAATCTAAGAGCTGAAACGATAAAATGTGAGAACGTAGGAATTTGGTGGCGAACAAATTAAAAAATCTTTCAATGTTAAAACGTAGAATAATTAATAAAGTATGAATTATGTAAACTAATAAAATTTGATGACTCAAAAATTTGTGCAGTAAGTTACAAATTGTTAAGTTCACATATTTAATCTTTCAAAGTAAAAGGCAGGCGATATCTTCCTTTTACGTGTTTATATGAAAACGAAATCTATGTTTTACCGGAACACACGGGAAAAAATTTATCTACTCATTTTCGTCATTTTTTGTCTGCGCAATTAGATTAGAAGGTTATCGGGTCCCTACTTGGTGGCGGATGAAATTTAATATCGTCGGGAGAGCATTTTTAAGCGGCTGAAAACCAGCACTCGGGGAAATGAGTGCGTACACTAGAGTACCTAACACCTGTATGCGTGTGTATACTATGGGGATGTTTTTAAGGGTGCAAAAGCAAAAGTCGAGAAGTTACGACTCGAATATGGTGAACATACTACGAAAGCGGAAGCTAAATGAAGAAATATATCATATATCTTTATATACATATGTATATGCACATGCCGTTAAAATGAAAACTGAGTACGTATGTTGATTAAATAATACTTCTTTATAGACAGTGTCAAAATTATTTTAAACGTGGAACACGAGTAAATTTTAGAATGCTTTTTTTTCTACTTTTTATCTGCCTTTTAAGTACGATATTCTGGGGATGGTTTTTCGAAGTCATTAACTGCCAGAGAGATAATTGTTTGCTAGGTAACTGATTGATGGATGACTATCTGCCACGTTCCGATATCTCTACGTCCCCATATGCTCACGTTTCAATATGCCTATATCCCGGTGGCACTACTTCTCCATATATGTACCTACATTCCAATATCTTCACATGACGATATTTCTGTATTCCGATATCCCTACGTCCGATATCTCCACATTCTGAAATCTCATTACCCCGATATCTCTACGTTCCGATATTTCTACACTCCGATATTTCTATATGCTGATATCCCTACATCCCGATATTTCCACATTCCGAAATATTTATATTCCAATGTCCCTACGTCTCGATACTTCCACATTCCGATATCTCTACGTCCCGATATTTCCACGCTCCGGAATTTCTATATCCCGATGTCTCTACGTCCCGATATTTCCACATTCCCAAATTTCTATTTTCCGATATCCCTCGTCCCGATATTTCCACACTTCGAAATTTCCATATCCCGATATCCCTACGTCCCGATATTTCTACATTCCGAAATTTCTATATTCCGATATCTCTACGTCCCGATTCTTCCACACTCCGAAATTCCTATATTTCGATATTCCGATGCCCCGATATTTCCACACTCCGGAATTTCTATATCCCGATGTCTGTACGTCCCGATATTTCCACATTCCCAACTTTCTATTTTCCGATATCCCTATGTACCGATATCCCTAACGTCCCGATATTCGTACGTTTCGATTTCCTTATATATATCACTATATGCCGATATCCCTATGTCCCGATATCTCCACATTCCGAAATTTCATTACCCCAATATCCCTATATTGCAATGTCCACACATTCCGATACCCCTGCATTCGAACATCTCTACAACCCTATACCTCTACATTTTGTCGTCCCCAGATTTCGACAATCCATCCCGAAATCCCAAAGCGCCAAACACCAAAAATTCCAAAGTCACCAAAATCCAACGTTCTCAAATTTTCAAATTCTGAATCCCCAAATCACGAAGTGTCCAAAAATTCCTAAAAATCAACAATGATCAACTGAAATCAATCGTCAGTCCTTCTGAGCGTTAATTGCGACTTTAACCCTGAAGAAATCAGATTCACTCTATACAGTACTGCTCGAACGAATTTAATCGCGATACTCATATCAGAAAAAGCGAATAATCGCGGCGCAAAGATATATCAGACCGCGAACGATCGTTTATCAAATTCTTAACCGTATTGAAGAGGAGGTTAAGTTTCGACGAGCGCGTTGGAATCGCTACTTTCCGTTTAATACAACCATTGGCGGGTGAGAAACGAGTAAAGAGGGGCGAGCAGAAGCCGGTGGCAAGGTTGGTTCGCGGGTTAATGCAAAAGTTCCAGGAAGAAGAAAGGGAGAAAAATGGTAGCATACCTTTTGTTCCCGTAGCTGAGCCTCGAGAACGTCGGCTGTGTGGCCCACGGCCCGCATTTTCTCCAGCCGAGTTTCCATTCGCGCCAGCCATACCTCCACCTCGTTCCTCTTCGCCTCGTATCTCTGGCTGTCGCCGAGCATCGCGTCCAACTCCGTCTTCCTTTGCATCATTTTCGAGTTCATCTCGTCCCAGTGTTCCCTCAGCTTCGTAACTGCAACAGAAAATCAACGTGTTTTGTAATATATACATCTTGTGCGAGGCGGCCGCCTCGACGAACAATGCACGATTATTTATCGAAGAACTTCACACGCGATCTGGTGGTCACGTATGATCGACCCTGGAAATAGGGTTAAGTTAATTATGTATTTGTACCGTTTGTTTTGAAAGAGCTGTAAAGTCCATTTGCAGCCCGTAAATATACATTCATTTAGTAATATTCGCCTAGAATTTATATAACCAAATTGCATATTGATAAATCAGTAGAAACATTGTCAGACTTCATATAATTTACCTAAATTCTTTAATTACCAGATATGGTGACCTTTAATTTTCTCGAAACAAGAGAAAATGGACTAACACCACTTTCAAAATAATCACTTTCTGTTATAATCAAAATAATGTCTGACTACAAATGTCAGTGTGCACTGTGGCGTTCGATGTGTTAAGAACGAAGACAGCGTTTCAAATAATTGATTAAATTATGTATTTAATTTACGAATAAGTTACAATTACAAAATAACTGTTAATGAAATGATCATTCATTAAGAGTGAAATCGAATGCTCAGAAATTTTACTATCTAAAAATTAAGTTACTACTCAATCTATAAATTAGAAATGCTCCTTAAATTCATTTAATTTCTAGTCAGGAACACTCAAAATTGTCCCTAAACATAAACATAAAGATATGTACATCCAACAAGTGTAATTCAAAATTTCCGAATCTATTATCCTCTTGGAAGATTTACCTAGTACCTTAATCTAAAATCGAAATCCAAATATGAAAAATACAAAACTATCAAAGTCTTCCAGAAATAGGAACCGAATAACCGTGTCCCAAATCTGGATAAGTCCTTCTTGACTCGCATAACAATGCTGATTCGACTCCCTCGTCACATAATCGCGACCATCACGATCGTTCGGCCCATCGGCTGGCACAGAACCAACACAAAATGGTGAAGTCGCGCTCGATGATAAACTAGAGATTGATTAATGCCTCCGGATTGAATTGAAACGTACTGTCTTCGATAAAGATCGTTGATGGAGATAGCGGACGTTTTTCGTGATGGACGATGATTTATGCGGCTAACGCGGGGAGTCAGTTTATTGTTTCGGCATAGGGATGGTATAGGGTGCAGGACTGATAGGTAACGATAAATTGACTTGTTAAAAAATCATAAACTGTGAAATTGATGGGGAAATAACTGTTTACAGAAAGGAATAGATTCAGTTCCCTCTCTGTATGGAATTCGACTAGATCCTCTAATCCTGATATAATATTCTCTTTTCTCCTGTAAAACCCATCGTCTCTGTGCAATGCATAGGGTATAGTAAACATGACCATAAAAAAAACACGAGGTCATTCTGCACGTTCAGATGAGTTAAAAATATAAATGGCTTTAAAAATCATTTTTCTGATATTCGATTTACTCTTTCAGACGACATTACGTATTCTGTGTTATCATAAATTATAGTTAAGACAAATACAGCAGAGTTAAGTTAATTATTATAGAATCATGGATTTTAATTGAAAGTAATGGTAAAATTAAAAGGCATCGTTGTGCAAATAAATAAAGAAGGAAAGAAATAATAATGCTATAATAAATGATTACGGAATCAACCATATTTGATCATTTTTCACGTATTTTTTTTTACATATTCTGCGTTACCATAAATTGCAGGCAAAAATAGTAGAGCTAAGTTAATTATTACAAAATCATATATTGTAATTGAAAGTAATGGGACGGACAAAATTAAAAGGCATCGTTGTGCAAATAAATAAAGAAGGAAAGAAATAATAATGCTAAAATAAATGATTACGTAATCGACCATATTTGATCTTTTAAAAAGAGTTTGACAAGTTATTTTACAACTGGGATTTTTAAAAGTATAGCAGTCAGCAAAGACGTTCGTGTAACATAGGTAAGCATGTTCCGCTTTCAGCGGATGATACGACGTGACAAAAATGTCAAACGTTCTTGTACTAAACGTCAAATGTCTTCGCCTCTGGAAACGTTACGTAGAAAAGGTGGAAAGTAGCAGAAAACGCTTCCTACTCTTTAAACCTTTTGCTACCGAGGTTGGCTATACGTACATCGCCAGCTTCAAGTTCCCACTGCATACTAAAGGTAACTATAGTCAACTACTACATAGCGTTTCTTGAACCTTAAAGACGATTTTCATCGCTTGCCAACATTTCGCGTTAGTAACTTCATTCACGAGATTTTTTTATCTGAGGATTTCCACATGTGTACTACATTCCACGCGTGTTTCACGTGTTTACATTTATTATATTGTTAGAACCGTTTGCTAATAATTTACCAGTGTGATAAAATAATTGATATTATAATTGTTGGACTGTAAATTTAAATATATCTCTCGGGTCAGGCGAGAAACAAGCATAGTCACGTTACAAACAAATCTGTAGTAGCATGAAAAAGACTGTGATTGAGTACGCATAATTTAACAGATACCTTTTTTATAATATGATTGATAAATATAATAAAAGCATAAACTTTGTGTATGTATATGAAAACATTTAACATGTCGTATAATATAGTAAGCATAAACTAAAATATATAATTTAACAGTAATAAAACAATTGATATCGTTGACTGAGCAAGTTATAGTAAATTGATAAAGGTACGACAATATTCTGTCGCGAGAAGGTTAATGTAGGTCTGAACAACTCTTGCCCTCCTATACGACGTCCTCGATTGCCCCAGAAGTGACGTCAATAGCCATTAACACCTTATCGACCGGAAGTCTATTAACAGACTTTTTGATGACACAGGTTATAGACTGAAAACCAATTAATATTCCTTTAACCTTTAATCGCGTATTCGTAATTCAATTTGGTTGGAGGACTATTATTCGGGTTACACGTATGAATTTTTAGTTAATATCGATCTCTGAAGCGAAGGTCATTATCTATTTATTTTATCTATGGAAGAAAGATAAGAAAATGTAAAAGAGTTTATTTTAATGCATATTGTCAACGTCAATTTTATTCGTAACGCAATAAATCTTATATTTGTTATGCATTATTGCTGTTACGTATCATGTAGTAAAAATACACGATGACTGTTACTTTCAACATTATAATTTTCATAATTTATAAAAAGCTTTTAAGTGTTCAGAACTATACTATACTTTCGATGATTCAGTTCCTACTATTTTAACGTTAGGTCTCCTTTAGAAGCGATACGTGTAATATTTGCTACCTTTATCGCCTTGTTCCACCACATGCCTCCTAACCTCTGAGAGGTAGTTCAACCACCTAGGGCGATAACTACTTTAGCTATATTGGCTAGGTTGTTTTAACCCTTAGAGCACGAAGCGGATCGCAGCTGGGATCTTCGTATCACCGGAGGAAATTTCTGCATTTTGTGTCGTACGAAATCGTTTAACACGAAATTTTAGACATTTTCTCTGTTACTTTGCAAAAGGCTGATTTCCATTTGAAGATCTATACCGAGTTCCTAAATTCCAAAGTCCTTACATTCGCGAAGTATCAAATTTTAAAGTTGCTACATCCTCAAATTTTGGAATTCTTAGTTTCCAAATTTCCGTATTAAAAAATTTTCAAACTAGAAAATTGTCGAATTCTCAAATATTTAAATTACCAAATTCTCAAATTCTCAAATTCTCAAATTCTCAAATTCTCAAATTCTCAAATTCCAAAATTCTCAAATTTATAAATTTTGAAATGCCCAAATTCCTAACCCTCCAATCAGCGACATTACCAAATTTCACAATTTGGAACTCCTAAATTTCGCAATTCTAAAATGTTTTAATCCTTAAATTTTCTTAACTCCTCAACTTTCAAAGTCCACATTTTCTAAATTCCACCGCGCTCGAGAAAGATACCCCCAGGCGAAATACCCTACACTGACTGCACATCAAGCTCCAATTTCTTATAAAATGACGGCTAATGATCGCAACCCGTTCAGAAAGTCTAAAGAAATCGTTTGAAAGGCCATTCAAGCTTGCCCTTTCGTCTCTCCAATACCGGGAACGGAATCCGCATGAATAAATAAACATATCGGAGCTATTAAAGAATCGTTCCAATTAATCGATGGCCGGGGCCACAAGAGTTGCACTGTTGGGTATCCTTCAACGAATAAATAGCGCGGAAGAGGTTCGAAATAAAGCAAAGAATCGCATAATCGATGCCGTTAAACGACCGCACGTACCGATTCATCGATACAGCCGGCAGTCATGGCTTGCAAGCACCGGCATAGCGGCTCGCGAAAGCTCGTTAATCGAGCACGAGGAAACGGGCCACCGGCACGTGTTCGCCGTTTCAAGAACCACTTCACCGGAAGCGGAAGCCCATGTTGAAATTCGCGGCAGGCGCGAGGAATCAGCTGGAAAGTGTCCAAGCTGGAGCAGCTTAGCCAGACGAGGGCCACAGCTGTAAAAGCAAGCGTAAAGCACTGGCAACGTTTCAACGGATCCGTGTAACAACCAAATTTCCACGCGTGTACAAGCTACGTTTCGTGTACCTTTGATAATGCTACGCATGCTCGCCGTGTTTTGCAACAGGGTACAAAAACAACCGGCTCGAGAGCTTTCTCACGCTGCATCTCCAATAGGTACACGAGATACAACGTTTCGACGACACAACACTCTTTGGATTATGCAATCATGTTTCTAATAACGTGAATATCATTAATTCAAAATATGATACAAAATAGTGAACTTCGTTTAACAGAAAGATAAGATTATAAGGAATAATAATAATAATTGAAAGGAATTTAAAAGTACCGGAATTAATTCTGGACTTACGTGTTACTGCGCATTCGTTAAATGTGTCGACTGCGCAGGTCGGGGAGCGCATGCGCAGACCGTACTGAGACGCATACGCAAATAAGCGTTCGATTGAACGTGATGGATATAAATCTCTGAATTGTTGCAAAAAGCGAACAATATGACGAAGTAACGATGTACAAAAGTGTGCAAAATCGGTTGCACACTTAGAAGTACTAAATCGAGGAATTGATCAATTAGCGAGTTTTTTACTGCAAAGTACAAAACATTTAGAATTTGCCAATTTCGTAAATTTGGAACTTGTGAATTTTGGAATTTAGAAAATTGAAATGTGGGAATTTGGGAAGTTGAGCATTTTTGAATTTTTGAATTTTTAAATTTAGGAATTTAGGAATTTAGAAACATGGTAATGTGGGAATTTTGGAATTCTCAAATTTAGGAATTTGGGTATTTGGGAATTTGGGAATTTATTAGTACACAAATCTGGAAGCATTGAAATCTAAATATTCAGAACAACGAAAGTATCAAATAAATCGCCCAAACACGGAAATTTCAACAACGGAAAATTTACGAAGCTGAAAAATACCAAAATAACAATGTTCATATATAAAAAATCTGGAAGTATTCAGCATCTCAATTTTGTATATTCAGAAACTGACAACCTGCCAAAAACGCAATGACATAAAGACACTCATAATGCATAAACGCTCGGTAACTTTGATCACGACTGAGATCGCGTTTACAGATTAATTAAAAACTGATCAACCTCTGTCCACTCTTGCCTGTTCGCGACACTTTGATCGGGCTACCGTACGTATTGAAATTAATTCACAAGCAACCTCGACTTTCCTGGCTCAAGAGTGTACGTGCCATCTTTAATGTCCCGTCGAACACTTGTCACGCTTTCTGACACGAGCTTAGAAGGGGCACACCCTTCGCGTAGGGGTCGATGAGAGCGAATTGCTCTTGTAATAAGTCAGCGAGTGCACCCAACGGGAGACAACGTCCTCGTCTTTCGCTTGGTACCCCTTTACAGACTCGGGGTGATAGATCAAGCCACTTTACTTCCGGTCCCGGGATTCAAGCTCACGTAGTATTACGTCCCGTACGACTCCGCGGCCTCTTAACTTCGTGACATTAGTTCGCCATGCGTGGCTAGTCGGATTATATCAGTCTGTTACTGCAGCACATGCTTCCGATTACGTGCGAATGCACTACGATCATAATTCTTTGTTACCTGTCCACGAGAAAACTAATTGTACTTTCGATGAAAAGAGGCTGATAATTTGATCCTTCTCTTTGATACATGGACTGATGCGATGAAACACGTTATGTTCTAACCTTGACTGGGAAGAAAATGAAAATGAAGTGTAATCTGGCACTTAACTGAGAAGAAAAAGATGGTGGAGGTCTAACAGTAATATTAGGATGTCCCATAAGGTCCTTCCTCTTCTGATTGAAATAAGTACACAATATTTATTGTTTCAGGTTTTGTTGCATAAAATATAAACTGTCCTGTCTATCATTTTTGTCCATACCTAATAAAAATATCATTATTTACTCTTCCCATAATGATCGCATATTACCTGCAAAATACTTCTCGAAGTGCGTTTTGTCGTATCAAAAAAGGCAAAAACTTATGGTATACCCTAACACAAAATATCTGAACCTTTGCACACGAATTTTCGTTGTATACAAATAGCAATTTTAAAGACTCCTCAACGAAAAGTTTAATGCATTTTTAGTTGAACTAAATGTATTTTGCTGTATTTCTAGTTTAGATATCGAACATTACGATATACATCGTAATGCCTAATAACTATTAAATATCTAATATAACAAATAAATAATAACATCGTGTAGTAACATAATAATCCGATTAAATTTCGGAACTGATTCCCGGGAGATGTCAACTACCGGTGTGCTGTTTGAAGCAGCTTACAGGTCGAGTGGTTAATTAACGCGTCAGATTATCGCGATCCACAAAGAGTCAATAGTGAAAGACGATCGTTAAACCAACGTATCGGCCGGGAAATCCAAATTGTAGATACAAAATCATCAAGGACGCGTGAACCAGATACAAGTGATACAATGTGCCAATCGAACTGTTGACCGCCCGATATTCTCTAGAGCCGTGCGTAACCATAGTTAACGATCACGATAGTCCCTACAGGAGAACGGAACATTTAACGAACCTACGTGTACGTGTGAACTCGCATGTTTACACGAGCAATTCCAACCGACCGAAAATTCCCTGCGAAATTCTCCGAGATCATGGCAAATCGATATGCAGACCACGAAATTGTTGCTCCGGGCGTCGAGCGGACAACTTTCGCGTTCAACAATATCATGTTTATCGAAAATAAAGACAAAGAAGCAATTCTGACTATGTATGTAGCGCGTACACATGGACTGTGTGCATTGCTATGCAGCCCTGGGCAATTTCCTGGACGCTATGCTGTACGCCAAATTGCAACAGTCAATTTTGTTAACGAAGCTTGATAAAATGTGACAAACATGGAAGGTTTTATATTACTAGAAGGGGGGTTGATATTAGGAGCTTGTCGTTCAGCAAGATTTGGGGATTTTGGAACTTCCATATTTCGGTACTTTGAAATTATGAAACGCTTGGGATTTGGGGACTTGGGGAGTTTGAGCTTGGAAACTTAAAAGTTTCGTGCTTTGGTATTTTCTTTTTTTTTTCGTAGAAGTATGGCATTTTTGGACCATTGAATTTTACATTGAATTAGAGTTTTAGAATTCCGGAATTATAGAGCTTCCGAATAGTAGAACTTCGGAATTTTAGAATTTAGGAATTTTAGAACCTCAGAGTTTCAGAATTTCAGAATTGTAGAACTTCGGAATTTTAGAATTTCGGAATTACAAAACTTTGGAATTTTAGAATTTCGGAATTGTAGAACCTCAGAATTTCAAAATTTCAGAATTGTAGAACTTCGCAATTTTAGAATTTCGGAATTACAGAACTTCGGAATTTTAGGATTTTGGAATGATAGAACTTCAGTATTTTGGAATTTTGGAATTACAAAACTTCGTAACTTTGAATTTCGAAATTGTAGAACTTCGCAATTTTAGAATTTCGGAATTACAGAATTTCAGAATTGTAGAACTTTGGAATTTTAGAATTTCGGAATTATAGTTCTTCGGTATTTCAGAATTTTGGAATTATAGAATTTCGAAATTGAAGAATTTCGTAAAGTTTTATCGAGTGAATGCAAATGTTTGTGATATTTGCAAGTTGATTGCAAGAGTTTGTGAAATTTTCAAGGTAATTACAAGTTTCGGTTTGCGACATTCAGTGTTGAAAACATTCGTACGAATCATCCGTGCTCCAACAGATCAAGCACAATCGCAAACAATAAATGATAATTAAAGTAACTCCTCGATAATTCTTATACAACTAAAGAAACAATCAATATGTTGCACAATAGTACTTCAATTACATCTGATTCGTACCCGAACAACTTCGGAAACGACAAAATTTGTTGTCCAAGCAGACAGGAACAACAAAACGTGGAAACTTTGTGTTCGTAATGGGAGGCGTGTTTCGAGTTGTTCTCGACCTCGTTAAACAGCCTCGTCGAAAGATTTTCAGGAACCGTTGGCCAAGTGGATTACCTACGAACGTGTACGAAAGTTTGAGAGGGAAGTTGCACGGTCCGTTGTTCCCGAATTTAAAGATACCGGTATCCGGATGTCCGAGTAAATAAAAAAAAAGTCATTGGACGAATCAAGAACGGCACAGAGCATCCTTGGCTTCTTCGGCAACGTCATTTCTCTTTTCCACTATGTGCACTGGATATCTCTACCTCGAGTGTCGGTAAACAGAGCCAGGCCGAGTGTTCGAGTGGTTTTTCGAGCCACTGGGAATCGAGAAATTGAAGAAGTTCACTGGTTAAAATTCTAACGTTCGCCGAGAAACTTAGACTGCGCGGCCTCGCGGGAGAAACTTCAATTAAACTTGAAGGAAAATGCGACTTTCCGTTAACGAGGAAAAATAATACCAGAGATTCGTATTCCGGGGTAGTCAGTTTTAATATTGACTGTGTGAGCGGGTTCGCGGAGGAAAAGAAATTGGTTGACCAAGACGAGCAGTTTGTGGAAAACATGCACCACTCGGGTTTCTTTTGAAGCATGTTCATTTGTGTAACTAGGGACCACGTCGGACTGGACGCCACTTTGGAGGATATTAGATTACTGGATTCGTATAATTATAAATTGTAAAGTTTTTATTATAGAAGTCCGAAAGTTTTCAAATATTCATATCCCAAAATGTAAATTAACAAAATCAAATTCTGAACGTCGAAATACTCGTAAATAGGAAATAATATTTATAAAGAGTACGATGCATGAAATAAATGTATCATGGAATCTTAATTTTAAAGCGATAAAACTTCAAATTCGAAAATATTCGATTCCCAAAATTTTTGTACTTAAAATTAAAAATTTACAAATTACACATCCGTCAATTTTTGAACTGAATTTTCAAATTTTCATATTTCCAAGTACGTCGATTGTTAAACAGTAAATCTGAAATCTCCAAATTTACAAATTAATTAATTCCTAAAGACACACTCGATACATAGTGTCAATACAATATTTTCATATTGCCAATACTGTCAATAAAATAGTATCGATATTTCAATACTGTCAATACAATATTTCTAATATCACGATATTACCAATACAATATTGTCTATACTATCAATAAAATATTATTAATATTTCAGTACTGTCGATATAATATTTTCAATACTTCAATAGTACCAATATTATATTGGCGATACTGTCAATATTATCAGTAGTTTAATACCGCCAATGCAATGTTTCAGTATTGTCTATAGAATATTATAGATGTTTTAACACTGACGTTGCAATATTGTGATCATATTAATACATCTAATGCAATACTATCAACATTGTAATGCAACTAATGCAATATTATCAACATTGCAATGTAACTAATGGAATGTTATCAACATTGCAATGTAACTAATGCAATATTATCAACATTGAAATGTAACCAATGCAACATTATGAACATTCCAATACCATCGATGTAATATTATCAACATCTCAATACAGTTAATGCAAAATTGTCAACATCTGAATATACCTAATGCAATGTTATCAACATTGCAATATACCTAATACAAAATTATGAACATTCCAATACCGTCGATGCTATATAATCAACATCTCAGTACAACTAATACAATATTATCAATATATCAGTAATAACAGAATAATATTATCAACCAATATCTGAAACATTAAAATATCAACGCCGTACCAAAATCGGCCATCTAAAATTACCATTCGGAATCTACTCAACCCGTGAAAACCGCGAACAGAAACCGTAGAAGAGCCGAAAGAAACAAAGCACATTTGCTTCCCGAATCTCGGTTTCCCGAGTATTTCACGCAAAGCGATAAAAGGAGTCGGTCCAGCTGCGAAACGAAACTCTGACCATTAGGGTCCAACGAAACAGAAGGAGAGCCCGGCGAGCAGAGGACACCGCAGGATTCAAGGAACGAAACTTTACACCTGACGAAATGGAATTTCCGATAAACTTCGAAGCCAGACGACTCGAAGACAACGGCTACTCCGCGAGATTCCGTCTTCCATTACCGGACCACCAGTTTCATCCTGTGTATCCCGACGAAACACCGGTGCAGCGTCGAAATATACAAGGAAACGTCGTTACGAACCAGGGATACGTGATACGAGTGCAAAAGGTAGACATTTCGACGCGGCCTGTGCACCGACCTCTTCATAACCGTTTCAAAAAGGTACATACGTCACCTGTCCATTCTCTCTCTCTCTCTCTTTCGTAGCTGCCTCCGGAAGGCGGATAATAAAGAGATTAACGACTCCCACGTGTGTGCCTGGCCGCAAAGCGCCCCTGAGTATGGGATGCTCGTTCGCAAGGCCGTTTGCGCCCGTCTCCTCGTGAAAACTTAACGCGATATACGTGCGGACGCGAGCTTAAATTCTGAGCAGATTTAAAACGGTACTTCGAGGTCCCGTCTGCGTATGGAGGTTAAAAGAAGTGTCTGATAATCTGGGGAACGCGTGGCAATTCGGGGAAACGGGAATTAATCGAGACGTACTTAATTGAAAAGAAAAATATACAGTGGGTCCTCGACTTTCGGACACAATCGGTGCCTGAAAGTGTGTGCGAGTGTTGAATGTTCGAAGGTAGAAAGATGTGAAAAAATATCCACCATGAACGGTGTTTTAAAGTATTTATTTATTTTCTTCATTAATTCAGCTTTCGGGTCTTTTCTTTATAAACGTCTCAAGAGTTGAGTACGTCCTTTTCTTTTTCGTGATAAAGATTTCCATAACACGCAGTGTCTTTTTGCATTGCCCTACGTACTTGAGGTATGCTTTCTCCATTCGGATCGCATTCTTCCATAAAAGGATGTAACGTTGAAGAATCCGACGTAATTCATCAGTATTTAATAGAATTCACCGGTATTTAATGGTATTCAGTGTGAAATTTGGAAATTCAAGGTGAACATTTGGAACATTTGAAAATTCATCTCCAATATTTGGATCATTTGAGAATTCTGCAATTTGAACATTTGAGAAATTTGGAAATTTAAGGTGAACATGTGGAACATTTGAAAATTCACCTTGAATATTTGGATCATTTGTGAATTCTGCAATTTGAACATTTGAGAAATTTGAAAATTCAAGGTGAACATGTGGAACATTTGAAAATTCACTTTGAATATTTGGATCATTTGTGAGTTCTGCAATTTGAACATTTGAGAAATTTGAAAATTTAAGGTGAAGAATTGGAACATTTAAAAATTCACCTTGAATATTTGGATCATTTGAGAATTCTGCAATTTGAACATTTGAGAAATTTGAAAATTCAAGTTGAACATTTAGGATATTTGAAAATTTACCTTGAATGTTTGGATCATTTGAGAGTTCTGCAATTTGAACATTTGAGAAATTTGAAAATTCAAGGTGAACATGTGGAACATTTGAAAATTCACTTTGAATATTTGGATCATTTGTGAGTTCTGCAATTTGAACATTTGAGAAATTTGAAAATTTAAGGTGAACATGTGGAACATTTGAAAATTCACCTTGAATATTTGGATCATTTGAGAATTCTGCAATTTGAACATTTGAGAAATTTGAAAATTCAAGTTGAACATTTAGGATATTTGAAAATTCACCTTGAATATTTGGATCATTTGAGAATTCTGCAATTTGAACATTTGAGAAATTTGAAAACTTAAGTTGAACATTTAGAACATTTGAAAATTCACCTTGAATGCTTGGATCATTTAATATAAAATGTGAAACCGATCATTTTGATCGGTTGGTATAATAGTTCTAGTTTCGATAAATAACGTCCAATTTTACGTTTGGACGTGTCAATCGCCTCGTACAAAGGCGCAAAGCAACAGGAGGCGTCCGTGATCATCGAGAAACAGTCGATAGATCGAACGATCGCATAAACAGGGAAAGTTCGATCGGAGTGTTGCGAGACTCGCTCTAGTCTCTGCGGTTTCGCGCGCGTCGAACTGCTCCTCCGCACGTTCGGGGTCGAAATTTCATTAAGCAAACACGCTCGCACGCTTCGAAACTCGTTACGCGAACCTTATTATCGCGGGGCGTTACAAGGACGAGAGGTCCTGCAAAGGATCGTCGAATAAAACGAGGAAACGGGGGTTGAACGATGCGCTCGAACGGGGCGCAACAATGCTTGCCGAGGAATTAAAAGTTTCCCTGTTGCTGGAAATCGCTCGTTGACGAAGTTTCACTCGGCGTGTCGAACGATTCCACTTTAAACAGCCGTGTTTGATAATACCGTTCGTAATTACAACGAAGAATCCTGAACTCTCCGCTGCAGACAGTCGAGATTATTCTTTCGACTGAACTTTCGTTCAGCAAAGAGTAATAGCAGTAACCAGATTACAATTACGATTTATAACAGCGTGACGAATGCTGTAATGCAATTCATATCTGGAACTATTATTGTTGAAACCCATTTACGATTGTGTAAGATTTTTTCCATAATATAGCCGTTACTGTGGGTTTTTTCCATAAAGTTACTGTTTTATCCCGACGTTGAGTTTAACGACGGTCTGGTGAGAAAATAAATTAAAGTTTCTCTGAACCAAAAGAAATATATATATTTATAATTTACAAGTATCAGAGACGGATCGGGAATGACCAACAATGTTAATAATTTGATGTGTAATGTTTGCGAGTCATTGGAATTCTGCTGGAGAGACAAAATAATGTCTCCAGAATAAAATATGTAGTGGGGATTGGCATGTCGCTGGGGGTGGACAAACGATGAAGTCAAAATTAAAGTAATTTCATTCGTGATAAAAAATTGAAGGGAAGTGGGCAAGAACCGCCCTTACCAAATGCTCATCGTGAGATCACTCTTTACCTGAGTAACCTAAGTAAAAATACGACGTCGTTTGTCACCTAACGGTTCGACACTCATAAAATAATACACCGCGCTGGCTCTCGAAAATCATGCTAAATTAAAAATAGTTAAGACGATAAATTGCACGTTATAAAGAGCAGCAAAGCAGTTGTCGAATATTCCTGAATTTTCTAAAGTTAAAACTAAGCCCAATGGCTTCATGATTTTATGAATACGCCGCGATAGCAGAACTTTATATAATAAAATAATAAATGGATTTCAACAGTTACCGTTACAAGAATGATCGCGACCGTGTCAACGATAGTCTTCTGTTTTACGAAAACGCGTTGCGACCTGCAAAATTCTGGCAGTCGGTCGTATTTTACGCTCCTTAAGGGAACAGTGGCGGAAAGCAGTGCAGCTCGAAATATTGTTTTCTTTTTAAATAAACTATTACTTTTTACTGTTAAACATTTTCTTGTTTTCCTTACTCACCCACATATCCTACAATTGTTAAGTCTTACCTAACTAAAAATTCAGAGCGACCGAAAAATCTTAATGACATATTGTTAAATTGTAAATCCTCCGAAGGCTGGACGAAATTATTTTAAAACATACACCGTTGATCCGCGCTTAACCCTACACCCTTATTTAACACCTTGAGAGCCACCCTAAAACAGTTGCAATTTCTTTTAGAAAGTAATTTTATTTTCCATAAATTTTATAGACAATTTTCATAATATTCTATCCTGGTTTATTAAACAAGCTTTAATATATTTACAAAAATTTTGTATACCTTGTTGTGATGAATGTTTCAACTAAAATTAGCGATAGATTTACTATAGATTTATTAATATTAAATCTAAATAGACCCATGTTGCACAGAAATTTGATCACACTTTGAATTAAACAAAATTGGTATATTTTGAATACCACGGAAATGATAATACGGATACACAATAAATAGTAATAATTCAATTAAGTTTGTTGTTATAGGACCTCGAATAGTATTATACTCACGAGTATGCAGCTATTGCAATATTTTGAAGCGGGACTAAAAATGGCCCACCATGCATTACCGTGCATCAAAAAGGCGGAACATTTTAATCCCACCCCAAACAGTTAAAACGACGAATAATGGAATATCATAAATGATATTCAATATCACCAAACTTTTTGTTCAAATATTTTTCGCGGTATTCGGAGCGAAAACATCGATCGATGTATCTGAATTTATTACACCGACAATAGATAAATTTACGGAAGATGCCGAGAATATTAATCTTAATTACGGTGGGAGAAATAACTATACTCTTAATTCGATGTCGGAGTACGGAACTAAGTGGCGAAATGAATTAAGATCGATCGGAGTTAGGAGCAATTAGGCCTCGAGGTAAATTAATTACATTCAAACCAATTTATCAACTTTATCCTTTGTTTCGCGCGTTTTGCGTGTACCCAATATCATTTTTCCAATATTGCACGTGACCGTGCAAATTGACTTGCTTATTCGTGTGAACTCGCAGGAACGTTTTTTCATAAAGAGAAGAGAGTAATTTTTTAAATGGGTACGACAATTGTTTTAATTTATACTAATCGTTTCGATTCGAGCATTCGAGATGCGATGTCGTCTGTTTAATGTTTAAAATTGGCAGCTGTTTCCTTTTTCCCGTGCAGCATGATTTCGATCTAACCACTTCGTAGTGGAGCTCGCTGGGATTACCGGCGATTCGTGCAAATTGTTTGCAAATTACGATCGATTTTCGAGACCTCGATTCAAATAAATGGCAATCGAGAGACGGATGAAAAAAACGGTGACGCATTTCGTGTCTCTTGCGATCACTCGAATTCGATTGCTTGTTCCATGCATATTTTATATATCTATGATTGTCGAGGGTAATTATGCACGAATGCATTTGGATAAAAAAAGTATTTAATAGTTTACACGATAGAATTATTTTGATACAATAATTATTTTAACAACGAGTTTAATTCGTAACTGAATTTCCTTTCGTTGAAAATTGAATTGTAGTTATTAATCCAAAGTCTAATTGAAAATTAATTATTATCACTGACTGAGAGATTTAATTAAAAAATAATTTGTAATCATGAATTGAAGGATCTTCTAATTGAAAATTAAACGATAGTCATTCATTGGGAAACCTAATTAAAAATGAAGTTGTAATCACAATTTGGAGGATGTCCTAATTGAAAATTAAATTATTTTATTGATTGGAAGATCTGATTAAAAATTAAGTTACAGTCATAAATTAAAAGATCTTCTAACTGAAGATTGAAGTTTAGTTCAAAATTCAAACTCGACTGATAAAAAATAAAAAAATCAATTTATTTGAAACCTTTGTAATAAACCATTCATTTTTATTTATTAACTGACACTTATTACAATAAAGAATACGCGTCTCATTTTTAATTTTACCCAAAAGACTAATACTTATTTCCCACTGGAACCCAGTAAACGTAACAATTAATTCTATCCTAAATTATAATTTCGCTAAATTAATAATTACAATTCAGTATTGCTGAGAAATAAGAATATTAACAGTAGCAAGATGAATAAATAGGAATATTAAGAATAAGAAGTTCAACAAATAAGAATACCAGCAATATCATTGAATATCGTGTACTTTAAGAATCTGCGGATTTAAGAATTCATAAACACAATCTGACTGCAACACAGCGTTTCGAGCTGAGGAAAAATTTACGAAAACTGTTTCCCCCTTGCAAAGGGTGTATCAAAGCAGGGATGACTCATATCCCAAGGGCGTGTAAAATATCCAACCAGTAGCGTACAAACCCGAGTGCGAAGGAATTTAAAGCGAACTCAAACGAGGTTAAACTCGACGTACAGTGTACAGAGTGTGAATTTGACCTATGAGCGCGTGAATTCGTATACGTGTGACGACGGATTTTGCAAGAATCAGGAACGATTCATAGCACAACGACGTGGAGAAGGTACTCTGGGAACTTTCAGTTGGTTTTAATGCGATTAGATCACGAAATGGCGACGAGACGAATCAGCTCCTCCTATTTTCCCCCGGTGTTCGGACAAAAGACCGAAATAAATAATCCTTTGGAGGGTGAATGAGTTTAGTCTTCGTGAATCTTAGCGATTTCTATACGGAATCATTCTTCGAAGATTAAAGAACGTCTCTTTCGTGTTTGTAGGAAAAGAAGGGAATAGAATTGTTGCATATATTCGATGTTATTTAATGAGACAACGTTATTATTAATGATGCGAGGACAAGAGTGGATGTGTCATCACTTTTTAGATATTGCATTCGGGATGTCGGAACACTGATTACATAATATTTCATGTAGATAGTATTATGAACATCTGCTTTTTTACTTTGTTTCTTTGATATAATACCTTCGAATTTTCAAGAGATTCACTTCTTTTTAAATTGAATGAATGTGCGATATAGCAATATTTATACAATACTGTTTTATGTACTTACATTGTATTTTATGCATCTGCTGATTTAACTTTCCTTGATTGCTATGATACTTCATATTATATTTTCAGCGGGTAATAATGTGTAGTACTTTTCTTTAAATTGAATTTGTGTTGTAACACTCATAAAATAGTATTTCATGTACATCACATTTTATGTACCTACTATTTTGCAGGTGATAGATCATAGTCTAAGAAACATTATCTGAGCCCAATAAAAATCATCGCTGTCTAAGAAAAATCATCTCAGCCCAATAAGAATCATCGCAGCCCAATATAAATCGTCACAGTCTAAGAAAAGTCATCCGGGTCCAATAAAAATCATTATAGTCTAAGAAAAATCATCTCAGCCCAATAAAAATTGCCGCAGTCTAAGAAAAATCATCTCAGCACAATAAAAATCATTATAGTCCAAGAAAAATCATCTCAGCCCAATAAAAATCATCGCTGTTTAAGATAAATCATCTCAGCCGAGGAAAAAGCACGAACGCGTTCAATTTTCGCGATAAAGCGAACACGTTGGAGCGGCCCGGGAGGATCCTTATTTACACACGATTTGCATGACGCTCTGTCTGAAATGTTAAACCGTGCCGACACCTCGTTAACGTAAGCACAACAGCGAAATATTTGCGCCAACAGCGGCGCGCATTAAGATGCCCGTGTCGAACAACGAGCTGAGCACACAGGAAAACCCCGAAGCCGAGAAGCTTCTTAGGCTCGCATCGATTTGCATAGAAAGTCCGTTCTACGATGGAAACGCGGGTACAGAAGGAACGTGACTATGCCACGAGACGAGCACAGCCAATTAAAATGGCTATCCAATCCCGTCTAGTCCCCTGCGGGCCATTTTTGTCTCTAACTCACGCGACTGTCCCATGCCCGTCATAAACGCAAGGTGAAATTTGATTATAAAATATCCGAGGCACGGGGTCAATGGCGAATCTGTATTCTACTGGACACTTTCGATGCTCGATGATTTTGCTGCCCGACAGTTTGGGAATCTAAGGAATTTAGAGATTTTGCGACTAGGAAATTTGGAAATTTGGTGATTCGAGAATTGAGAGATTTTGTGATTTGGAAATTTGGAATTTCGGTGATTCGAGAATTAAGAGATTTTGTGATTAGAAAAACTGGAAATTTTGAGATTCGAGAATTCAGAGATTTTGTTATTATAAATTTTGAAATCTTCGGGATTTGAAAATATGAGGGTTTAGAAGTTTGAAATGAGGACAATGTAAAATTTGGGTGCTTCGTCATTTGAGCATCGAAAGATTCGAAGATTTGGACTGTCGAGAATTTAGAAATTTCATGGTTTGCATATTTTGAGTATTCGGAATTTGAGATTATGGGGGTTTAGAAGATTAGTAGATCGGAAATTTGGGGAATTTGGAATCCTTGTCGTCCTAGAATCGGGAAGTTCGAAATTTGGGCCATTCAGAATTTCAGAATTTGAATATTTAAAAATTTGGAGACTTAACAATTATGAAATTTGAGGGATTTTTGCATTTGGATATTGAGGATTTTAGAATAAAGTATTTGTAAATTTTGATATTTAGTCATATGTAAATTCGCAAATGTAGTGATTTGAAAGATGGACAACATGAATATTTGTTTAAGTACCTGAAAATTGAAAAAATTGGGGTTTGGAGTTACAGAAATTCGAGAGATTCCAAATTCGGTAATTTAAAAATATTAAAATTAAGGGATGTATAAACTCACTGCTTTCGAAAATTCAGAAATTTGAAAACTTCAATATTTGGGAACATGTATATTCGAAAATCGTAAGAACGTAAAAACTTTACAAATTTCCAACTTCTCAAACATTCTCGAATTTCAAAAACCTGAAAATCTTCAAAATCCCACATATCCGACATAAATAATTTCAAACCTTGAAAATTTGAAATCTCTCCGACCCTCCAGCAGTTCATCGCTGCCATCCTGTTCATTGCGAGTTTATCAACTTAATCTGTCCACCGCCGACATACCCTAATAATTCCTACATTTTCCTTTGTTCCTGCCGCGACCGAATAATTAATACCGAATAGTTAACATCGTCCACCCCGATGTACATAATACACGCTGACAAATGCGTTTCCAGTGATTTAAAAATTCATCGAGCAATTTTTCTTTCCGCTCGTTCTCGCAGTTGTTCCGATTATATCAACGAGTGTGCTCGACCAAATATTTCGAGTTTCTCAAAAGCGGTTAACGAGCCATGCTCTCAAAAGAGCACAACTCCCGCGTTTCATTCTCGGAAGCGAACAGAGAAACAGAACAGAATCGGTCGGAAAGCTCGGGGACCTCGTTACCGTGAAAATTTACCACGGAAAATTCGCGACTAGCGACGCCGACTATAAAGAAGACAAACCGTGCAATCGGTGCGTCGCAACGAGTATCGAAGTGGCCGCTGCGGAATCGCCGCCCGACACGCGAGAATTATCGCACCATCCTGAATTATACGCTTTTCCCTTCTGCCTTTTTTTACCCTCGAAAGCTTAGGTAATTTTACTGGCCCGGTACATGCAGCTGATTCGATTGGTTTTCACTCTAAACCGCCGAACTGCAGCTTTTTTACCGAAACAATCGATTTTGAGCCTCGGAGGTCGCAATGTTTGGGTCATTATTACATATTGGTCATATTTTACTGGTACGATATTTGGTGCTGTTTTGATTGGTTTTTATGATTGAATCATAGAGTTGCAACATTTTTACTGTAATAATCGATTTAAAGCCTCAGAGACCGCAATGTTTAGTTCATTATGAAAAATTGGTAAATTTTACTGGTACCGTATTTGGTACTGCTGCAATTGGTTTTTATCTCTAAATCATCTAGCTGCAGTTTTTTTCCCGTAACAATCGATTTGAACCCTCAGGGGCCACAATTTTTAGGCCATTATGAACAATTAGTTTTACTTTCGTTTGCGATTTAAGTATATTTCGATGAAGTATGATTTTTAAATGAAAATGAGATTAATTGTATAATTAAAATGTGATCACTAAAATCCTCAAATCAGCAGATTTCCAAGTTTTCAGAAAATTGCATTTGAAAATGCCTACATCAACAATTATCCCGGTTACTCAATCCCGGTAATCTCAATATTACTTTCCAAATTCTCTATTCAAATATCCAAAATCCCTGTATTTAACAAATGGTCAAATCGCAAAATTTTCTAACTCCCAAATTCTCAAAATTCCTAAATCTCAAATTCCTTGACTACTACAACCTCAAAATCAGAAATTTCCGAATTCTCATATAAGCTACATATATTCCCAAATTTATTTAATTCATCAAGCTTCGCTAATTCCCAATTTTCCAAACTATCAAACATCGATATTTTCTAAGTCGCAAATTACAAGAATTCCCAAATTGTCATATATTATCAAATTTGAAAAATTTTTAAACTCCCAAGTATCCTAACTTTTCGTACCCCCATATATCAATCGTTCCATATTATCAAATTTCCGAATACACGAATTTCTTGTCTCAAATCTCAGAAAATTCCAAAAATACCAACAGAGGAAGTAAATGTTACTAGAAATAGTAAGGAGGAGAAAGTAGGTGCTGTATAACTTTTGACAGACAGTGTACTCCTAGTTTGCAAGTATTAAGGGCACACGGGTAGACGTATCGTATGCTGCCCAGAGACATAGTGTCTGAAGCTTACAAACTAAGAACCTTAAATCTATTTAGTCTTCAGCCTGCACTTTGTCCCCTACTTCTCGAGATCTATCGCTATGGTTATACAATAAACTGAGGCTTTAACTCGACCACTCGGACCGATGCTGTCACGAGAAACAGATTTTCTAGGACACTGGTACTACATATTACATGATCAACCTCGTGATTCGTTCGGAAATCTCGCAATTTCATCGATTAAACGATGGTCATTGAAATTGCGCGATTCTGGTTCGTGCATCCTCTAATCGTCGGCTTTGTAGTTTTCCAAATTACTGCATATTCGAATTTATGGATTTACTCATTTTTCAATTTTCGAATTTTTAAATTTCTGAATTTCTAAATTTCTAAATTCCAAACTTTCTGAATTCCTAAATTCCTAAATTCCCTAATTCCGTAAATTATAACAGTCGTAAAGTCTTAAATTCCTAAATTTCAGAACTTTTGAATTTCTAAATGTGTAATCTTTTAATTTCTTAAATTTCCAAATTCTCAATGACCTAAATTTTCAAATTGTTGATCATACAAATTTCTAAATTCCCAAATCCCAAAGCCCTAAACCAAAAATTCCTCACTCACAGAATTCCCTCATTTTTAAATTTCTGGATTTAAAAGTTCAAAAAGTACAAATCCCTGGATATCAAAATCACTGAAACCCCAAATTTTCAGAGTACCATACACCTAAGTTCACAAATTCATGAAGTTCTGTGATAATTTCAAAATTCAAAAAATTATTAAATAATAATCTTGTTTCCATACTCTACCATTTTTATTAAGGAAATATGTCTACAAACAACCCAACTAACGATCTATAAAAATGGTAACAAAGAATGCACATTAATAACCATGTATTCCTTTCAACCACAAAAATGAATACTCACAGAAAAT
Organism: Coelioxys conoideus; assembly: GCA_947623535.1. NCBI lineage: Eukaryota > Metazoa > Arthropoda > Insecta > Hymenoptera > Megachilidae > Coelioxys > Coelioxys conoideus. The sequence continues at coordinate 11,152,307 of OX392457.1, read as the reverse complement.
TCGCTCGAACGAAACTACATTTTTCAAAAAAATCTCTTGCAACAACGAAATATTCTTAAATTTGGTTCCAATAGGTAGAATTCACCGACGATCCCGATCGTAAAATCGAAATTTCGTTCGGTTTCTCGAATCGAAGCCCGCGAACCTGCTTCTCCAGCTGACGTCGGGATTTAATAAGAACGTGTCCTTCACGGACGTAATACAATTTAACGCTATTATTTATTATCCCCGTCTTATTAAGATTTCTGCACCGGTCCCTTATTCCCTGTAATATCGCGTGGAGCGGGCCAAGAAAATGACTTCTCCACCAACAAGGTAAATGATCCCAACGTTTCAAATGACTTCTGTCTACACGGGAACTCACTCGTTCGTTTCATTGTAATTTATCCGAACTTTTCGCCCCCTTTTCCGTTCCTTTAGACAGACGTCCCGAACGTGACGGGAAAACGGCATGTGTCGACGTGTGTCCTCCGAAAGAAAACCTCTGCTCGGTGAACAACCTCTCGTCCCTCGTCGACGAAGGTCGTACGTTTCTTTCTTTCACCGTCGGATCCTTTGTAAAGAAACCCCAGAAATTAAGGAGATGAGACGACCCGCGTTTTGCTGAACAATTTCCGCAAGGGTCTCCGCTATCGCGATCGAAGGGAATTTCATGTTCCGTTATGAAACGCGATGAAATAACGAAATTATTTCCAAGATTCAATCTGCACGTTTTCGTAAACCCTTGTCATACTTAGACGAGTCCCACCCGTGACGCATACGCAGCTTAAACGTAATAAAACTTATTAAAAATTTTTAATATGTAACGTTGATATACAATTATAATATACATAATCCAGGATCATTGGACATGAAGTGCGCATAACATTTTAACTTTCTTTGTTCGTATTAATATTGTAGCTGCGAATAGTTGGTTATGGCAAAGGGGTTAAACCATCGTGCTACGATTTATTCAGTGCATTACACATGACGAACTATTAATTGCTACAACATTAACACTTTGACTGCCATGTCACCCATATGTGAGTTACACTCAGATTTAACAGCTAAATTATCCAAAATTTGTTCACTTTTCCAACTGGAAAGACTCGCATCGGTTACTTGGAACTATTAGTTAATTAAACTATTAGTTATTAGTAATCGAACTATAGTTCGATTGCGAAGGACTAATACGATATTTAATTAACCATGTCTCGGAATAATAGAATAGTAAAATATTACATTAGTAAAATGCTACAGTGAAATAATGCAAACATAAGGAGATGAAATAAAAAAAATTCCAAAGGGATAATATAGTAAAGTAACATAATTGGAAAGAAATAGAATAACAGTCTATCAAAACAGTAGTATGAAGCATTGTAGTACATACAACGAAATAATAAATAATAAATAAAATAATAAACCAGTGAAATCCCTAAATTCCATAATTTTAAAATTCCCTTAATACATTCAAAATCTCCAAATTTCTATATTATTGAACGTTCAATTTCCCCAAACTCTCGCATCATCGAAGTCCCGATTTAAAATATTCCATAATAAAAACGTATTAATCCATGAAACTAAAAATTTATTCCTTTCTGTCACAGAACCAATACCGATAAAACCAAATGACAGTTATTAGTAGGAAATCCTCGACGAAAGTATCCTAAATGAACACATCTGTACTTTTCGCAAACACAGTAGCATAAATCGATAACTAATCAGCCTTATCCCAAAGAAGTTAGCAGTACGAATCAACGAATGAACAGCCGTCGCTAATTATCATCAACTTAGCAGCCGCTAATTGTCAAAAACCCCGTCGTCGAAAGTTCGTCGAGACAACCAAGATCTCATCATCTTGACGCAAATTAAAATAATTGCCAGCGATCGGATTAGCTTGATAAGGGATGAAAAACACGTAGACGGTTCGATATGCTCTCCGCAAAGCTGTTTACTATCTGGTTACCAAGCCTGACAGTGATAAACTCGCTCCAGCATGAAAGCAAGGCCACGCAACTATAGCGTGGGGGGATGGTTTTGCACGCAATCGTAACCAGGGGGTTGCCACCCCGTTGTGCGCGATTCTACGCACGGACACCCACTACCCTCTGCCATTCTGGCCCTCATTCAACCCTCTGAAGCGTTCGCGCAGATACTTTTTTTTTCGCGGAACGAACAATGCTATGAATGACACGGGCATAAACGATGTTCTCAAACGTGACTGCTGCCCCGCGAAAGCCTTTGAATCGCTGGTCTTTTCTGCCCTTCGCCAAAGACAACGCGATCTTACGCTTTTATGGGTTTATAAACGTTCAGCTTCGTTTCTTCGGGGATCTCTTATATAAACTGTTCGCCGTAGAAAATGAAAGGAGCCGGAGACTTTGGGAATTATAAATTTTAGGAATTTTCGAGGTCTCAACGTCAATATGGTACCGAGACACGTTACTAGAATTTTGTAAAAGTGTAGGAATTCTTAATAAATTTTTAAAATTCTGTATGATCATCCACGTCCAACCATAACCTTATCTTCGTGAACTGTGTTAGTTGGCAGACGCTAGTAACTTGGTAGTTGATGCGACTATAAACAGCTACTTAGAATAAAAAAATTCAGGTCGCAAATTTTCAAACGTCGGAAAGTTAAAATTGTGAAAATTTGTAAAAAGAAAAATGGAAATTTGGAAAAGTAAGTTCTGAAGTTGGGAAATAAGATCTAGGAATGTAGAAATTTTTGGTCAGGAAATTTGGTAATATGGAAACTTGAAACTTTGAAAATATGGAGATTTTAATATTCGTTCTTTTCCTACGTTTTATTAAAATTGGTATTAATTCAACTTAATTTAAACAATTCATTTAATCGAATTAATTTGATCTCGATATAAAATATCAATCGGAATGAACAAGAAGCAGTACATGAATTTGATTTTCAACCATTATTTATTATACCATAAGCAAGATAGCAATGTTGTAATTGAATGTTAATAAAATCCATAAAATATATATATGTTCACATATTTATATATCATCACATATCGTATCTGATTCTGTACAATTACACATTTTATTCTAAATTGTATAACTATGAATATATGAAAGTTCTGTACAACTTTGTAAAAAAAAACATATTCAGAACAATTTCAAACTACCGACATATAAGGCACAATTACTTTGAAATTAAAAATAGAATTAAAAAATAAACAAACAAACGATGAGACATAAATTCATACAAATATTAATTCTTTATATTGATGTGAATCAGGACGGATTTCAAGAAAACAATCTTAACAAATTTTGTATAATAATTTTCGATAGGAAATTTGTAAAATGGTCATTTGACATCTTTATCAGTTTTAGTATTAAATTATGGACAAAATTATTACTGTAATTATTTATCACTTTATTTGGTAAGATACATAATTGTAACTTTTCCCATACTTCTTATTCTGCACTGTCCATGTATTTAAATTTCAAACTTTCTAACACAAATTACAGAACTCCCGTAAAACCATAAACAAGATTAATTATTCAGAGACGAATCGATGAAAATCTTCGGTTTCACGTTCGAGGAAACTTAACGCTTAACTTCGGTTAAGTTCTTCCCTTTTTCAATGCATCTTCGGGATAAAGTTCTTCAACTTATCGTCGACCGACGCTGTAAATAGCGAAAAAGCTCTGGAACAGTTTCCACGCGGGAAGTGCGATTAATTATTCACTAACCAATCGAAACTTTCTGTCCTTATGTTTGACGAACTCCCTGAGTCCAGGGAATTCATTAACGTTTCATTTCATCTCAATTTGATATTTCGACGCTGCAGCCTAAGTGAAAAATTAACGTTCGTCCATCTCGAAATTTCGGTGGACATTTTGCTGCTATTTTTCCTATTTGTTCTATCAATCGAAATAACGGTACACACATACGAGAGATCGAAACGAACTGATACGCTCTGCAATTTTTAGAAATACAAACTTCGTTACAAGAAAATAAAATTTCCTCGAAACTTTTCGTAAAAATGATATTTTGGTATTGAAAAGGCCTGCTTAATCGCGTCGTACGAGAAACAAAACGTTAACGGAATGTTTCTTTCGAAGAACACGTAATAAACAGAAATTAGAGGAAAATCATAATTGCAGAGGTAGCCGAAGTCGACTCGGTGATCATAATTATCCGCCTTTTATGTTTGGTTTACTTTTTTCAAACATATTCTTCTATGTTTAGTTAATAAAAGTACGTATCGAAAATTATACTCATATTCAGTATATCATGCTTCATAATTAGAAGAACCGACGGAAAGTGGCATAGTCATTTTGCTATCTCAATGAACTTTTGCTATAATGGGATCCCGAAATGAGTATGTTACTTTTCCTCCTTTCTTCTAATTCTAAAGCAGAATACGACAAATACGAAAATGATTTCCGATATACATTTTCATCAACTAAACGTAGAAGAATATTTTTGTAAAAGAATGTAAATCAAATTTTCACTAACAAACAATGCTCTTATATAAACGTAAGATGGTTATGCATCGATTCGACATTATGTTCAATCTTAATAAGTTAAACAATAAATTCGAAACACGTGATCTTACAACTTGTATACGGTGTCAAGAAAATTTCATCGAATCAACCTGTACCCGTTGCACCGCAGCATTTTCCGAGCGGACGGCAAGGAAAAGGAGATTTCTCGGGGAAAAAAAGGTTTCAAACAGGATAGAAAATCGTTTCCGCGGTCTTATTTAAAGACTCAAAGGCAGTCCCGAAACGCGACGAATATTCCGAGCGAGATGCCGGGCTATTAAATTGTACACGCGATTCCCTCAAAGTCTCGCGAATATTTCCTTTGACAGCCGCCTCTTGGGCTCAGCCTTTACTGACATGTTTCCGGTCCACGTTACAATATCGTGCCGTTAAATTACTTTTTCATTTTTGCAACCGAGAATTATTCGACCTCCACAAAAGAATGATTAAAGAACTTACCGCATTAAAGCGATTGTATCGCGATAAGCGTGTTCAAAACTTACTGTATTAAAGTGATAAACATATCAAATTAACAAAGGAATGTATATGTTCATATCGCGATAAACATATGAATTTAACAAAGGAATGTATATGTTCATACCTCGATAAGCATATCAATTTAACAAAGGAATGTACATACATGTTCATATCGCGATAAACATATCAATTTAACAAAGCACTGTATATGTTCATACCGCGATAAACATATCAATTTAACAAACGAATGTATATGTTCATACTGCGATGAACATATCACTTTAACAAAGGAATGTATATGTTCATACCGCGATGAACATATCAGTTTAACAAACGAATGTATATGTTCATACCGCGATAAACATATCAATTTAACAAAGGAATGTATATGTTCATACCGCGATAAACATATCAATTTAACAAACGAATGTATATGTTCATACCGCGATAAACATATCAATTTAACAAAGGAATGTATATGTTCATACCGCGATAAACATATCAATTTAACAAAGGAATGTATATGTTCATACCGCGATGAACATATCACTTTAACAAAGGAATGTATATGTTCATACCGCGATGAACATATCAGTTTAACAAACGAATGTATATGTTCATACCGCGATAAACATATCAATTTAACAAAGGAATGTATATGTTCATACCGCGATAAACATATCAATTTAACAAAGGAATGTATATGTTCATACCGCGATAAACATATCAATTTAACAAAGGAATGTATATGTTCATACCGCGATGAACATATCACTTTAACAAAGGAATGTATATGTTCATACCGCGATGAACATATCAGTTTAACAAACGAGGTAATTAAACAATTTTTAGTAAAATAAATATAACTCTCAATGTAATTGAGAGAATTGTTAATTTTCATACAGAATTAATATTTGGTTTCGGTAAAAGAAATATATTTTAATAAAATATGTATTTCAGTAAATATATTATATATATGCTCTTTATGCACTCAAATATAGTATGTTGTTGATTGTTTTGTTAAACTAGATACACAATGAGAAGCAAATATAGTACATAAATGTATGTAATGCACTCAGATAGAGCATTCTGCTGAGTCTTTGAATGGAATTAACTTTCTGCATTCGAAAACATGCTCACTGTTGGCAAATGGCAACAGTAAAACTTTCTAGTTGAAAATTTTTATGAACTTTGTTGAAATTATTACTTTTAACGTCAATATTGTCTATTTCTCTATGTTCAAACATCGCGTGTACAATATTATAAATTTAGTTGAAAGTTATTTATTTAAAATTTCTGTATTAAATCAAATGGCGAATGTGAGTCGCCTCGCGTGTGCAAACGGTTAATGGATAGTCGACAATTATCGTCAAACTAATCCGAACTAAACCTAAGTCTATTTCCATTATTCTTGTCAGGGAAACATTGCTCACACATTTCTTGTTTAAAAACTGGTTTATATCGATATACAACCTCGTATAAAAAGTAATTACATACAAAATATGGTAACTGGGATAGTAGTCAAGAGATAGTTAATCATAAAAACAACGAACGATGTCAAATACAGTTTCCTTGTAGATGTAGACAATATCTTGTAGACTTTTTTTACCACCAGTACACGTAACAAAATTCTTATTTGGCCCTGTCCAACTGGAAGGATTACGCAATCATTAAATCCCGTGGCGAAAAAAAAAAATGAAATCCAACAACCTGGTCCAGGTCGACGTCCAGCGTTTCCATGTTCGCGTATCATGGGATCAAAACGTGGCCAAAACGAGCAGCAAATCGACGCAGACAATTCATACGTGACAACCGGTTGTTTGCGGTCAGTTCAGTCGCGCATATCATCCGAACGAATAAAACGACTCAGTCGGACGCAATTAACCGTATTGCAATTATCGAGACCAACGTGGATTATCGAGCTCGTTAAATTGACAAATAAATAATGAAGGGCGCGACGCGTGTAATACTATCGTATGTTACAGCGACGGGCGGGTCAAGTGCCCGTTAAAGATCTCGAGGGCGTTCGTGTGCACGGTGCGTGCAGAAAGCGTTGTGCTCCGGGTGAATCGAGCTTTTCATCCCCGTATGTGGACATACGAGAACTCGGGAGAATGGAAATATCGGGGATAGAAATTTTGAAAATTGTACACCTGAAAGGGTAACTTATTCTATGTTTTACCCTTTTAGAAAATCGTAGGTTTACAATAGCAGTAGTAAATGAGCGAAGGGCCCATTACTTTTTTTGCCAGCCGAACATCAGTTTGGATTAGTTGTAAAGTTTAGAGTAGCATGTGATTACGATCCAAGAGATAGAAATAATAGATAGAAATAATTCAGATAAATAGGTTGGTTGAAGACGTTGTCTTTTTTTGCCACTTGTAACAAATTAAAAGTATGTGCAGTGTCGTAGTTTTTGGAAAAAAAGGTTTAAAGGACTAGGTGTAAGGGTGGTATTTCGCAAGAGGTTTGTAAAGTCAGGAAAATGGCGATAAAAGAGAAAGCGTTGACGGGCCCAGTGAACGAACGTACAAGTTTTTGAGGATGGAGTGAGAAGGGAAAGAAGAGTCCGGCAAGGATTTTCCTGACCGAAGTGTCAGTGTTGAAATGAGTATCGAGGCGTGTTGTTAAAATTAAGAGTTGAGTATCGTTGCGAGAGTTGAATAATCTGTTATTATATTCCAAATTACATATTTCTTTATAATATTATAAGTTTTTTCTTTAATAAATTAAACACATTATTATATGCCTTATATAATATCTTTTCTCTATATATGTTTGTTACGCACGCTGCACTATTGCAATACATTTCATTGTAAACCTGCTTCTTGATCTATTTTGCAAATTAATTAAAGAGCTGTAGGTAAAAGAAATTGTGGACCGCAGAGGGTTAAAAATTGGAGTGATCCTTGGGTTTACTAGTGCAACGGGCATTAACAGGGTGCCGAGTATTTTTCGAAGGGGTGAACCCTGAGCGACCCCAGAGAAGGTCCCAGTTTTGGGAAAACCCCCTTCACCCCATCGGTCGCTGGTTTCTCACCCTTCGCTATACCGCCGGTGTATGAAGGGATGCGAGGTGGTTATCTATCAGTTGTTGTCTGTGAGAGTTATCTGTCGTTGTTGTCGTGTCAACTCGTGTGAAATGAAACATCGATCACCACGAAGAATCGCGAGTTACTATCTAGCCTTCTTCCTTTGTCCCCACCCTGTCCCGATTTATCTACCCTGTCTTGAGTCTACGAAGTAGAGGATTTTGGAGTTTGGAAATTTGAGATTTTTTTAGCATTAGCACTAACGACGAGAAACACCGATTTTAACGAGTGAATTGCATCTTGAATTGCAAATATCTAAAAAATTATTGAGTAGTGGCCCCTATAACCACATACCTTCATCAACAGGGAAATTAAATCGGCCAACCTACAAAATTTGAACTAAATCCGTGACCCCAAGACCTTGCACTCTCCTTGTAAAACGGTAAATAGGTTTCAACAACATCGCTATGCACGGAGAAAGCGAGCAAGTGCCGGCACCTACCCTGATGAGGGCTGTAGTCCGAGCGTCGCCGACCTCGAGCATCCGGTGATCCTGAGGGACCTTCCGGCAGCGGAGAGGCCATGTCCGACGAGCCTCGCCTGGATCCAACTGCGGACGAGTGTTCGGAGTCTCTGCGATGTCTGGCCACGTGGGGCGAATCCTGGGGGGTTCCGTGACCGGAACTCATTGGTGTTCTCAGCGGAGAACCGTGAGAGGAATACGGCGAGCCAGGCGGCTGTATCTTCTCGGTGCCTTCAAGCGAACATCCGCGTGACGGATTGGCCGTACGTCCGACGACTTATCTCGCCGACAGTGGGAAAGACCGTCGGTGAATCGATAACGTTCGCGTTCCACTATATCGATCGATTTCCATCGTACAAACCGACGATATGAAAAACCTTCTGCTTGAGTTTGCGTGCGGAGCTGGCTTTTATATTAATGAAAAACACGTATCGGGGAATACGTTTCGGAATTACGCTGCCGCCGATACCTTTCCCGGAACGGTATTTTTCTTTTATTCGTTGCCTATTAAATATCGCGCAACTAATACGAGACGCGTTTTCTCTCGCGTGGAATACAGATACATCGGCTATGAGAATTGTCTGATTTTAGTTCGAGGAACTCCAAATAATTAATACCTTATTCGTTCGTTCGATTTGTGCGTGATAATTAACCCTTTGCACTCGAGGGTATTATTACTAGTTGCTGATACGACTCTATTACTGTTTGGTTCAAAAGTTTTGTGAGTTTTTTCGAAGTTATTTTTGCACTATCGTTAACCCGTTCGCCGACGTGAATGCTATGGCATTCGTTTTAATTGTGATTCAAAATTACATGAATGCTATTAGCATTCAAATTTTAAAGTCAATTGTTATTTATTCAGTTTGGATAACCTTCACTTTTAGTAATTAATATGCATTGATTTACATCGAAATTTAAGTGTGACCCATATGTGGATGATGTGGCAGTCAAAGAGTAAAACAACAATGTGAGTGTAAGCCACCTTTCGAGTGCAAAAGGTTAACGTCACTTGTAAGATGACCTAATAATTGTATATCAATTTATTCTGAATCGTCTATCCACGATTCTGATTTCTATCGAAAGAACTCGGAATTAATGACATTTTATTCTATCATTTACTTTATCCAAAAAAATGACGACTTATGAAATGATCTAATAAATGCGTGTCTATTTATTTTCTACTATCTATCTGATCTAATTTTAGTTTAAAGAATTCAATATAAACGAGATTTTATTCGTTCAGTTACATTACCCGACATAAATGACATTATGGAATAACCTAATAAATGTCAATTTCTTTTTTTTTCTGGTTATTGTGTTATGAACGATAGAAGTACAAAAAGAAGAAAAGAAAAGAAACACTGTGCGAGCAATGTAAATTTAAAGCGACAAATTAAAATGAAAATTGACAAATTATAATAAATACCGAAAATGATAAATCATCCTGTCGTTAATAATTCCTGTCACAATCTGTCCCGTCACACCCGCATTTCCACGGTGACTCCACAAAAAAAAGATAATAAAATTGATCATCTCGAAAACGCCACTTATCCAAACTGACACAAAATGGAAACCCCGTGGACGTTCGATCTTCGCGTTTCACTTTTCACGTGATTACAAATACCATCGTGCCTCTGTGAACCCGCGGAACTGTCTTTCATGCCAACAAAAGCAACTGCAATTTCATTTTCCCGTCGGCCATACTGCACGCCGACTTTTAGAATAATTGAAAACAACCGAAACGCGTGTAACGCCGAGTAAGCTTTTTCAAGCGATCTCTTTCGGTTCTGATTGGCTGACCGTGTCTCTCTGTCTCTCCTCGTTTTCTCTCGCAAATACATTTTCCACCGGAAATATAACTTGTCCCGAAAACAATGGAGCGTAATTTTTCTTAGAACATCATCGCGGCGAAATTTTCGTTTCTTCTTTCGCGGAGGGTGGATTAAAAGATGAAGCGGAGAGAAAAGCGAACGACGAAACACGGAATAAGATGAACGACGAAACGCACCGGATTGTAATTGCAAGAACAAAGTGCAGGACTTGTGTGATCAGCTTGATTATATTTTAACCGAAAACCCGATGAACGTATCTTGCCTTCGTCTGTCTACGTGGTTCAATTATTCAAGCCGGTTGATCGAACCACGGGATCAACGAACGTCCGATGACGACTTTTATCGATATTTCGTACGACGAGAAATTCGATCTACCCGATGACGGTAAAAATGACCGGACACTCTTTTTCGCCTAGTTTCGAGAATTACCCTCGCACGAGCGAACGTTGGACGATGGACGGGAAAATGGAATAAATCGAATTGCTTTTCTACGGCGTACGACGGGAACATCGGGCAAAAATCATGAAACAGATAGGAAAAACCCGATGGCGAAATTGGATTGCGTGTTGAAATTGTTCCTGTCGATTTTCATAATTTGTTGCATTATATCGTGGAAGTTGTAATTACTCTCGTTCGTGGATAACAGACTGACGATTTTGACATCCTTGATGTTTTTTCGAAATAAAGAATTATTTATTGACAGTGTTGAATATTGCAGTTTCATTTACCGTGTAGGCTGAATCGTATTTTACCTGAAATTGCTCAGGACACGATTGATTCAATTTTCTTTAATGTTTGCAATGTCTCTGTTTTTAAATATTTTAGCACTTACGCTTCATACTTGAAATTAGTATGAATTGAACTGGACCGAATTAGCATCTATACATTTTTTAATTATTTGATTATATTGGACTTGTGGAACCAAATCGATCAAAATGATATATTTAAAATTTTTCTGTTTTGGAAATTATTATAGAAATTATTAAAGAGTTTTTCCTGAAACATAGAGAGAGTTGCACAACTGATGGTGCAGCCATGAAGAGAATATAATTGCACGTGAACAAAAATGCAAAATAAAAGTTTCTTATACGAAATTTTGTTTTCGAGAAAATCGATGTTAAGTTCTACAAACATACAAATACACCCACTGACTACATACGTGAACATTATAACTTTTCGATCTGAGTTTCATTACTATTCCATTAAGAAAAAGAACAATGTAATTATCCTTCCTAACTTTAGAAAATCAATTCTGAAGAGGTTTTTGTAATTGCGGCCTATGTATGCATTTAACTGAATTAAATTGTGCACTTTCATCATATGAAATTGTACAGTCTGACGAAATTATATTACAGAAGAATAAAAAGAACAAATATTTTAATACTTGACAATGAGAAATACCAGAACACGCTGGATAGCGGTCACAGAAACTTCATACAGAGAGCAAATTTTGATTGGACAGAATTAGAATAATTTCCAATAACTTCTAACGTAATCAAATTCCTGGTGCATAGTCTGGTTTCGATTAAAATCAAATGAACGTGTTTGATCGAATTAAGTACCATTTGGATGAGTTATATTCTGCTGAATTTTTAAGAGTTCTTTTGCCTCTTTGTACGAATTTAGAGTACCAATCTAGTAAAGTTTGAGATGTTATCAATTATACAATAGTCCTAGAGTAGAAGTGAAATCCCGAAAATAAACTCTGATGAAGCTACTTATGACATGTGCCCATTTGAAGATTAAAGATATCGGAGAATATATTTTAGGTAAATTCGATTTATTTTATCCCCTAAAATTATCCTCGTGATTTTATATCAACTGTTCGTCTTTCCATTTTCTTCGCGCGTTCCACATAAAATAATATAAAAAGTAGATTATTCTTCTAAGTAAAATTTCATAGAAATTTGACGTTCATTAACAGTAAAAATATTGATTCACTTAGATTCGATATGAATTTCCTTTACTCTCCAAAAATAGCTGTTATCGTTCGTGTACAATCTCTGTTCATTTTTGTCACATCCTCCGTACAAAATGTTAAAATAAAACTGTACGATTCGGGAATAAAATTTCATGGACATCTCAGCTTCATCTCGAATTGCAAACGTAAGTAATTCCGAATGGATCTTAATTTACTCTATACCCCAGAAATAAGTGTCCATTTCTCCGCAATTATCTCATATTTCCGTTACGTGCTTCGTAGAAAGTATTAAAATAAAATCGGGCCCTATGAAAATAAGATATTGCGAGAACCGAATTACAACACGTGGCAACTTTACAAAACAACGACTTCAAATAACGAATTTTGTGGAGGAAGTGTTTCTAAGTTAAATCTAAATTTAACTTGTTTCCTAAAATACGACAGTTAATCTTCCCTCGTATTAGTTATCCCTCTCCCCGTTTTTCTCGTATATTTAGAACAAAATACAAAGACCAAATAAGACGCGAGTAGAATAAAAGTTTCGAAAAACCTGCGAGGCAACGCAAGTTCATTTTCGCATAAAAGATCTCCGGAAATTTCGTGGGCGAATGAAATCTCCTTAAATCTCCATTTATCCGGATGGTCAAACACAATTACCTCACTTCACGTATCCCCCATATTCCTCGTACAAACACTCTCCCCGGTTAACACGGAGCGATCGAAATCACAAAAATCAACACGGCGCACATCCGCCCCGAAAGGGATATCGCGTCGAAAACAACCGAGCTAACCACGAAGAAGTTCACATTCTGACAGCCAGCTCCGCGTCGTTCGAATTTAACGAGTTCGCCAACGGTCTTCCTGTTCATCTTTCGAATCGGAACCAGTAGGGGACTGCCGTGCTAGTACCTTGGTGAACGACCGACGAATGATGAGAAATTCCAGAGAGGACCGACTGATGTGGAGGCGGGGAATGAACGATACCAGCAGGGCCAAGGGGGTTGACGAACCCATGGATCGGATTCCCGTGCATAGGATTTCCGTGAATAGAGCGCGATGGTACCATTCCGGGCAAAGGTATCCCCCTTGTTTGTACCTCGTGAGAGGAGGAGATGGCCACGTTCGTGGCTGGATGACCAGGAACGGGACTGCCGGCGTGTATGGAGCCTCTCCTGTGCTGCGACATAATTGGAATTCGGTGACGACGACGACGACGACGAGGACGAGCTACGGGAACGACCAGCCTCCTGCACGGTTCGTGGGACCTTAATGTTCCCTGGACAACATCTGTACGATCCAATTGCCCGATCCAGTCTTCGCTTCTTCCTCGTCCAGTTGGCCAATATCAACAACGCGTCCCGGAATAGTCACGCCGGGATATTTCAGCATCCGAGCGATAAATTGGTCCTCCGATATGTCCACCCTCGATATCCCTTCTATTTCACGCCGAGAAGATAATACAAAATGGTCCTCAGCTCGAGAGATTTGGTCAAGGCTCTCTCGGTTCGATAATTTATTCGCGTATCATGATCGCTCCTCGTATGGTCCCTGAGGCGGAATTTATCGCACGAATCCGCGAGATTCGTGAATTTATCGGGTCAAGTTTCGCGGTCGGCCGTGACGAAAAATCCGGGTAAAATTCGATATTTCCGATATGTATTCTATCGTTGCAACTCGCGCACGTAATCGCTGCACGGATAACTTGCTGATTCGTTGTACGAACGAGTTCGCGATAAATCAGCGATCGTCGCTCTTTTTCTTCCGCGGACTTTCAGCGAACGGTGAACGGCATGATTTCGCCAGCCACGAGCTTATCAATATTCCATGCGGCGTGCTCGAGAAAAAAGTTTCCACGCTATCACCTCATGAAACCGCGCTAAGCTTTCCTTCGACGCGGTCCCTGGAAGCCGGTGTTCCTCGAGAACGAACGTTTAACGCCGGGTCTTCGAGTTGTCGAACTTCTCTCGACAACACGTGACGCGAAGGCGAAAGAAAGGCCCCGTATCGGTTAAGCGAAATCGTTCCGGAATCCCGCGGCGACGAGCGAATAAATCGCGACCGTTTTTCCCGGTGATCGTAGCCAGCTCGGGGCATCAATTATTAACGAAAACAGCGCACGCGTTTTAGAAACGGGTCGGCACGTGTCGGTGTCTGTCTGAGTGGTCCACAAAGCGTGATTGTTCCAGCACGAAATGAAGCCGCGGATGATTCCTTATTATCCCGGCCGAACAATGCCGGATCCGATCAGAGGTAGATTCTTCCTCGCGCTCGACTCGATATCGAACGATCGATTATAATTATAAAAGAGCGGCGATCAGCAACGGGGACGAACCTCGTCCACCAAGACGCTACTTTCGACTTGTTGATTTAAGACACTTGTTGGTTTGCACCGTTGATATGTGTTTTAACGAGGTACTCCCGGAGAAGCGCGTTTCATCGGATCGATGGTGTCACCCAGCACGATAACGATAACATTCACCAAGACGGAGAAAAAACGTAGACACCACGATTGAAGGTGCGGCTAAACAGGGGAACTCGATATATCGCCGTGAAAAAAACGGGACAGACGATCCAGAAGCTTATCCACAGGTGGAAACACTGAAGGTTCGCTGTCGACCGGGCGCACTTTGTCGAGGGTAGTCCACGTGTGTTCGGTAAAAAGCGACACCGCCGCCGACACTCGCTGCGTTTTTTCCGCGTACGAACCGAGTGCGTCGCGGACCGTCACGTTCACGGGACGAAGAGGGTAAGGTCAGATCGGGCTAAGGTCGAGTCGGAAGAATCGCGATGTCGAGGGTAGTTTCGCGTCTACGGTCAAACCGATACCGTATTTTACGCGAGCACGTTTTTGGCGGCGGTTGCGAGAGCGTCGCGACGCCGATAGCGTCGGAGTGAGTCGTCCGTGTGCGACAGGGAGCGGCCGCGCGAACACTGGAACCAACCCATGCCTCCTCCACCACCGGCAACACAACCACCATCGACGATGCCGCACCCTCTCCTCCGCCGCCGCCGCCGCTACCACCACCACCACCGCCACCAACACCGTTGCCGTCGCACCACCACCCTTCAACTACCCACCACCACCATCGACCTCTAGTTACTACCACTATCGCCGACCACCATCCTTACAACCACCATCAGCAGCCTCCATCGGCAACCCAGAACGGATTCTCTCTCTACCCTTCAACCACTATCCATTGCCAACGCCAGCCAGTGGCACCCCGTTTCTCTTCTGGAGCTGGAATAACCCCTCGTCCATCCCCTCGACTACCGGTGCAGCAGGTAGATACTGACGACGCTACTACTCTCTCCGCCCCTCCTCTTCATCGTCGTCTCTTTCTTCTTCTTTTCGTCTTCTTCTTCGTTCGCCTCTTCTTCTTCTGGTACGCCTGCCACCTTCGAACTCTGTCATTCTACTACGATATCGCGTCTGCCGTGTAACAGGGCCGGCGCACGTTCTAGGGAATGCGTGGAGTGTTACACGCGCGGCATTACACGGTCGGTGGACATTTTGGTATTCGAGGCTACGAAGCATGGATATTACCGAGAGTGACTGTTGTGTTCTCGAATTTGGGATTTGGTGTTGGTGAGTGTTGAATTTTTGTCGATGCCTGTTAGTAGATAATTCGATTCGTAGATTACACGGTCCATGGACATTTTGGTATTCGAGTCTATGAGGCACGAATTACCGAGAGTGACTGTTGTGTTCTCGAATTTGGGAATTGGTATTGGTGCGTTTTCAATGTTTGTCGATGAGTGTTAGTGGATAATTCGATTCGTGGATTTTTTCATTTTTTAACGATCGAGTTATTTGATAGGGCGGATGGAATGTATTTGAAGTTTCCAATTACCTTATACGTACGGTCTGAAATTTTCTGGATACCTGTATCTCATGTTATATTCTCAAATTTGTGACTTTAAAATTCTTATAATATAAATCTTGCAAATTTCGAAATTCCAAAATTCGCAATGTCTCATATTTCACATTCGAAAATTTTCGAATCCACATATTCCAAAACATCAACATCTTTGCATCATCATTTTTTAAAACTCTGAGGTTCTCAAATTTCCAAATCTTTAAACTCCCAAACTGCTTCGAGCTTTACATTATGAAACTGTAATATGTTCAAATTCTCAAATCCCCAAATATTCAGATTCATAAATTTGTAAATTCAAAAATTTCCTCAGCAATGTACTCTTAAATTTATGAATTTACCTAGTACATCCAAGTGTTCACATTCCTAGATTTTCGAATTCCTTAATTACTTAATTCTTTAGTTTCTAAATATCTAATTTCTAAATTGCATAATTTTAAGTTGTGCAATTTTGCAATTTTGCACAAGTTGCATAAATTTAATGATTCTGAGCTTCTAAAATTCTAAAACTTCCAAATTCCTAAACTCCACAATTCCTAGGTTCCTAAATACCAAAATTCTAAAATTCTTAACCCTTTGTGTTCGAGAGCATTTTTACTGTTGGCAAAAAGCACCTCCAAAACATTGTTGAAAAGTTTGATGAATTTTTTTCAAATCATTATTTTCTTCGTTATTTATCGCCAATATTTTCTTTTCCATCGTTCCACCTTCTTTTCTTTTGTTCCACCATCGGGCGTATAATACTATAAATGTAGTTGAAAGTTATTTATTTAAAATTGTTGCATCGAGTCAAATGACGAACGCGAGTCGCTTTTCGAGCGCAAAGGGTTAAATTTCCAAGTATCCATAACTCCAATTTCCATCTCCAAACTATCATCTCCCAAAATCCTCCACTTGCCATATTCCAAAATCCACAACCATTAAAATCCCCGTACTCGAAACTTTTCAGGCATTCAAATCCCCAAATTCCATAATCACCGACCACGGACTACCAAATTTCCGAACAAGCGTATCGACGAACGCGAAAACGCCGGACCACGATGTTGAAGAAAAATTCGCTCCGCCGACCCTGCCCTCTTTCACATTTCTCTTTCACCTTTCCACCTTTCGTTCCACGCACGTTCACGCACACGTGCGCAGCCCCGTTTCATTCTGCTCCCTTCGTCGTTCGTTGGTGTTAGGTCGAAACTCGCGTGTACCCGCTCGCTTAGCTACCTGGCTATACGTGCAGGAGTCTCTAGGCCAGCGTACTCGCGTCGCGCCGCGCGATACAGAAGCGCGTTAGGCGTGCGTAATTACTCGTCGGCTTCGGTGCACGCGGCACCGCGACGGTTGTATGTTAATGAACGGCTGGCTACGCTAGTTTCTCGCTCTGGCACGGGTCGATGGACTTTATAAAGTAGTACCCGACGTAGCGAGTTACGATGTCTCCGCTCGCGACGAACCGTTCCGAGCATCGAGAGCGAAAACGACCCGGCGCTGATTGACGAAACTCCGCGATAGGATTACACGCTTCCCCGACCCGACACCGACGAACAGATATTTGCGAACTAGCCGTTTTATTTCAATCCCCGACGAACGTTAATTATCGACGCGTCCCGACGAACTGCTTCCAAATAGTTCCGCGATTATTCCTCGCGGAATCGAATCGGACCATTGTCCTTTCTGAGGGTCCCTCAAACGTCGCTGCTTAGGTGATATTCGATATATCGGCCGCGATGTTTTCTGTACAGCATATGTTATGCTGTTAAATGCGATATATGATACACAATATATGATGTAGGATATATGATGTATAATACGATGCGTGATGTATGATATATGATAGACAACATATGATACCATATACGATACATGACATTAGACATATGATACCATGTATGATAAATGACATACGATGAATGATAGCATATACGATACGTGACATACGACATCTGAAACCATACACCATACGCGATACACGCGACATGCATGTACCATATATGATACATGACATGCGACATATGATATCGTATACGATAAATGACATACGATATATGATACCATATACGACACGTGACATACGACATGTGATACCGATATACGATACATGACATACAGCATATGATACCATATAGGATACATGATATGCGACATATACCATGTACAATATGTATAAGATATGATACAGTACGTATGATATAGGATAAGTATGAATCAAATTTGAAGAAATGACAAGCAATTTAAAAGTAACTATGAAGGATAGTGTTGCATTTCAAGTAGGAGTCAATTAAGAAAATAATCAGATAAAATGTAATCTCGCCCACGTGTCGAATTAATTCGAAAGAAATACAACGATTGAAAGTAACGAACACTTGCAATAATATATGCTCTGTACGAATATACAACGAACACCGTAAACTGAGATCAACGAATACATGCCGAATTCAATCTCGTCTTAATAATCGAATAATAATTTAATCGTCGTAAACAGGTCGGGTATTAAATTCGCGGCATGGATCGAAGTGACAAAAATAACTGTCGCACAGTGGATGCAGTGATTACCAGGGTGGAGAAAAAACGAGAAAGATAAAGTGGCACGCGTGGCTATTGATTGACTCAAACACGCTCGTAGCGAACTGAAAAAGCGCCATTTCGCGGCTGTCGAAGCTGATTTCCGACAGGAGAAGGAACATCGCGATCCAATCGACGATTTCGGGTTTTCCATCGAGCCCGACAGACAGTCATAAAGGCAAGATGAGGGGAAAAACGATACCGATGCAGTGTTCGTTTCGAGAATGTCTTTTCAAATGGCAGCAAGAACAAACTTTGTTCGAGTTATCAGGGACCGCAAGAATCAGATTCCGCGACATTTTTTATCGACATTAGGTTCGTGATGCGAATTTCCTTTTACACGAAGTACAAAACCAAACGCGGATGCGAAGCAGACGAATAAATTTTGAACCAAAGCACAAAAATAAATCTGCGACTGTACTAAATCATGAATGAACCGGAGTACAAAAATAAATGTGCAAGTGCAATAAACCATAAATGAACCGAGGTACAAAAATAAATATGCTACCGTAGTAAACCATAAATGAACCGAAGTGCAAAAATAAATATGCAATGGTAGTAAAGAAATAAATGTAGAACGGAAGCAAGAAAGCTAAATGTGCAAACGAAGTAGAAAAAGGATGAATCATTGTACAAAAATAAATGTACAAGCGAAGTAACGAAATAAATGTGGAACCAAGGTACAAAAATAAATGTACGATCAAAGTAAAGAAATAAACATATAATCGAAATGAAAAAATAAAAGTGGAAATAGAGAAACTGAACGTGCAAAGGATTTAAAAAAAAATTTGTTAGAAATAAGGCTCGCGTACAGTTTTATAATTCTCTCATGAGAGTTCGAATTAAGGTTAAATAAAAAAAACTGTACCAGTCGATACCTCGCATCGAGCATCATAAATTACATTCGAAAAAAAAAATGAAGGTACGCAGCGATTTAACGATCATGATGCAAATTTGGCGTTTCGCATGCATCGCTCTGATAGAAGTTGTTGAACCGAAAAGTTACGCGCTTCGAGTAGCCGTCAGATTTTTGTCCGCGTCGAAGGTTGATTGCAAATCGCAAGATAAAAGTGGTGAAACTGAAAATTGGATATTGTAAACTCGAGACGGAAACGAGCCGGTACTAACAGGAACGCAAAGTACGGTGAAATTGAAACGAAGCCCGGCGAAATAGATTGATGTAAAGTTCGCCTCTCCTTTCGTCGATCCGAAGCAAAGGTGAAGTTTAGCGAAGTGATAGAGAAGTTTCGGATTTTGAACTTGCTCCGCCTATCTTGATTTGTAGTATCGCGTAACACGCGACTACGTGATTCGGTTTCAACGTTAGTTTCTGACATAAGTACGAACTTTTATCGACTCGTAATTTTCACGCTGCTTTTAAAATATATTTCCTTCCTGTTGTGATCCCTCCATTCAACTACAGATATCACAGTTCCCGAAAGAATAAAATAAAATCACCGTATACTACGGAAATCAATAGCGACTACAAAAAGCAGCGTGTATCAATCGGCGTATCTCACATATGCGTATTAATTGTTTATATATATTATTAACAAACTACAACTCAGTACAATTTATTTTCCTGGTGCGTCAACCAGAACGAATTATTCATAGCTGCAATATTAATACGAATAAAGGATGGTAAAATGTTATGTGTTTTTATATTCAATGATCCTTGAGTATATAGGTTAAAATTGCATACGAATTTTATATACATATAAGTGTATTGAAAATCATAGTACGACTTAGCGCGTTTAAGCTGTGAATGCGTCAGGAGTCAGACTCGTGAAAGCGTAGCAAAAGGTTACATAGAGTATAAGGAAAAGTATAATCAAATGTAACATAATATAAGATAATATAACATAAGTAAGTATGAACGTAAGTATGCAAGTAAGTAAGTGAGTAAGTAAGCAAGTAAGTAGGTAAATATGTAAGTATATATAAAACAACATAATATAACACAATATAACAAAATGTACTATAATGGAATAATATAACGAAAAGAGAAGAAAAATTAAATAAAATGTAATAAAAGAATATAATCAGAAAAGTGATTAAATTTTCTTTCAAATGAAAGAAATGGCAGTGTGGATAATCAAGCAATGTAAAGTGGATAGTCGGGTAAAAAATTAAATAATGGATTACCAAAATGTTGAAATGGTCAAAATGTTGGAGAACAGTTTAGGAGAATAAAATGATAAATATTGTGATTCGATGTAAATATTTTGATGCGATGTAAATATTTTGATCCAATATAAATATTTTGATTCGATGTAAATATTTTGATCCAATGTATATATTATGATCCCATATTTTCCGGCTATATATTAAGATCTCCGGCCGTAATAATAGTTCTTCCTAGAACGTTACAGCTGGTACGGCGAACAACCATAAAAATTCAACGAACGAGGATCGTTCCACGCCGCTGTGGATCGTTACACGGTGCAAGTTAAGAGCTGCATGCCTATACGTAATCTACCCTTATCTTCGCCAGCAGATTCGAGAACACCCTTATTCCAAGCAAAATGGCTTTCCTGTAAATCGTTCAACGAATCGTTTCGCTACACACGGGTAATACTGACCCAGCCACTGCGATACTAACCCACCCCGACACCTAACAACCCCCTTCACATCTCGATCGTTTCGACTCGAATAACTATCGTTTATTCCTGATTGTTTTATGCCCTAATCGCTACGATTTTGCGCCGTTCGAATCGCTAAATTTTAAATTCCAAGCAACGAAGTCGTTGATGTCCAAATTTCGAGCACATAAATAGTTAGAATCGTGCGACAAAGAATTCAGTCTGCTACACGGGCCTCGTAATTAAGGGTTTTTATATTATGCTGTATCGCGGTTTGAAACACATAAATGAATCATGTAATTGATGAAAGCCACGGTCTATAGATTGGTACAATTCAAAGTAAAAAGAAATTAAAAAAGTAAAGTTAAAAGTTGAAAGTTAACTTTAAAAAGTTACACCTACGCAACATCGGGAACATCATACAAAATAGCGAAGTAACAAGTACATCGCGATAAGTCTGTCACACGACTAAACTGCTTTGACAAAAAATTTTATCCCGGAGCATTAAACAAAGATTACAAGTTGAAGCGGTTATAAGAACTTTCGAAAGCCAGTTATCGTGAAGATTTATGTTCTTTGACACTTGCACCCCGGAGTTAGAAAAACGGGGTTCCTCGAGGTATCGATAATCGCGGACACAGCATACATACTTTCTCGTATCAGATAGGAGTTTGATAAGGGAGAATTCTGGACCGAGGTATCCTGACGAGGATACGAAGCGTGCATACCGGTGGCTCATTTGTCCGGAAGAGAATCGTTAGCATTATTGGAATTTTCAACGAGTTTTGAGAGCGCACCCTCTAGTTCGATCTTCTATTCGCTCGTAAAGCTCATAACCAGGACATTCTCATTCTTTAACTCTCCCCCGGGGGGTCATTTCTAACTGTACGTGCGGAGAAACTTTAATAACTTTCTTCCTTAAAATTCTTTCTCCCCTTTTAATGAATGCTCCACCTGGGCGCTGTGATGTCCCTGCAAAAAAGCACTCCCTGCGATTCGAGTCGGTGTAGAACATACGACAAACTGTTTCATATGAAAATCGAGGATTCGAGGGAGACGGTGATACGTACATAAAATATCTGCGTTTTTAGGTTCTCAATTTTTCCAATTTTGCAGATGATATATCCTCGAATTTTTAAATTAACGAGTCGACAAATCCGTGGGTTCAGAAGTTTCAAATTTTTAATCCCTGATGTCAGTTTATAGGTACATGGGTTAAACAATTTTTGGAACACTTAGTTTTCCAATTTTCAAAATCTTGATTTTAAATATTCCAAGTACTCGATACTTAGATCTCTATATCTTCAAATTTCTAAAGCCACCAATTTCATACGTTTAAATTCCAAACTTCAAATTTTCAATTTCCCTAATATCCAAGTTTTAATTTACCCAATTTCAATTTTTCCGTGTTCCCATTTCCCAGATTCCAATTCTCCAAGTTTCAACGTTGCATGCTCCAATTTCCCAAATTCGCAATTTCCAAGTCCCAATCTCCCAAATTGCAATTTTCCAATTTTCAATGTTCCATGTTTCAATTTCCCAAATTCCAATTTTCTAAATTGCAATTTCCCTAGTTCCAATTTTCCAAGTTTCAATTTCCCAAGCTTCACATTCCCACTTACAATTTTCAAATTCCTAAATCCCAAATACAAATATCTTTAATTCTTCAAATTTCGAAATTCCCAAATTTCACACAGATACCAAATTTCTAATTTCCAATTTCCCAAGTTCCACACGCCCAAGATCCAACTTCATAAGTTTCAATTCTCCAAGTTCCAATTCCAAAATTCCGAAATTTCAAACTTACTTGAAATTTCACAATGAGGACAATGATATTTCGTGATTCGCAGTAATAACTATTGCAAATAAACATAATAAAAATCACTGATATCGAAATCTTATTGAAAGCCCATAAAAAAATAATCTTCTCTGTCAGAAGACAATCCATCTGATGGAAATAATATGTAAGTCTAATGATCATGCCGAGAATCAAACATTTCCTCTGAGCCTACCTAATAAATGAAACTCTACTGTACAATCCTACCAAATCAAACATCCAATTATTTCTTCGCTCCGTGGATACTGAAATTCGCAATCGCTGACTCGAAAGCATACGTGGTTTGCTCCCCGAGTAATGAGACTGCTTGTTTTAAAATTTAAATTGATAATTTTGACAAGTTACTGTTTCGTGAACATAGTTAAATTTCATGAACCGAACTTTAATAAATAGAATTTTATTTTTATTCTTCTCCGGATTTGCAAATTTAGTTGGGCAGATGTTTATCCCGGAATATTTCATTATTATTTCGTTTCAGAATCGTTAGTTTCGCAGTGTTTGAAAGTTTCGTGAGACGATTAAATGAAATTTTAAATAATTAAATCGAGACGCATTAAAACATGCTTATTTAAAGCCTATTTGTTTAATATTAATAAACGTATGCGTTATTAGTAGTAAATGTATTTTAATCTGATTCATGTTTGAACATTTTGAATGAAACGAGATCAAATTAGTAAGTCAGTTAACGATTATCTATGATCCATGAAAAGTAATTAAAATTTATTTAATTAAGGAAGCCGATCGTTTCAATAATCATTAATTATGAAGTGACTACACTTTAGATTGTCAGTGAATTAGTATAATTCGCTTGAACTTTCAGAGATCATAATATTTATCAGGAATAAAAAATTGTATCCTAATGCATTTTTTTAAACGCAGAAAAAGGGTAAAACTATAAAATAGAAAAGTACATGGTAAATTAATTGATAGAAATAAAAATTTTTGTGCGATCAAATGGAAGAGGAAATATTAACACTAAAACTACCAAAGGGGTCAAATGACCATTTTATAAATTTCCTACTTCAAAATGACAAAATTTGTAAGATAGTTTTCTTGACATCTGTGGGAACTGTCATCAAGATGAAGAATCAATAAGTGTTTCATCGTTTATGTTCCATCATTTATATTTCACCGTTTGTTCATTTATTTTTTGACTTCATTTTTAACACCAAAATAATTGTGAATTATACGTCAATAGTTTTAGTGTTAAACATAATAACATGCCAGGGTTTATTTCGTTAAATTTTAAATGCCTTGAGCTATTCCTGATACCTTAAACTAGATTACTCGTTTTAAATGTCGGTTGTCTTTGTTTCACATTGAGTTACAAGCAATAATTTTATTGATTTTGTTACTTAATCTGTGTCTCTTGAAATAAAATGTTATACAATTTCTGAATAACTATATTGTCCATATAGTGCTTTTGTTTTAAATTTTATTAGCAACAGTAATTCAGTTAATTGTGTGCATCAATGGAATTCTTTTCTTAAAATGGCGCATAAATTTCGATTCCTGTACCGGTTAACAGGCGTCGCTTTCAAAACTTTTCAATCAACTTGTAATAACGATACGCGTAACAAGACAAGTGTCGAACGAGCGACAACTTTTCACGCGTCGTTGATTACAGCAGCGATCGTTTACCGGTGTTTTACGCGTGTAAAGCGCGGTAATAAATTCCGCTTTGCGCGTGACGCTCGCGTTATATTGTAATTTCGCCGCAAATGCGATGTCGGGCTTTGAAAATCCCCCTCCTGCCGTCCCTACCGTGCGTCGCAGTGATACGAATAATCGGATTTTCCATGGTTTTCAGCCACGTTCCCGCTCACCGGAAGTGGGAATCGCGATATGTCCCGGTGATGACGGTATTGTTCGCGTCCGGCTGCGCAACGATCGACGACAAAACGATTCCTCGAGGCCATTCGAGACGACTAGGATGATACGAGGCGAGCGAATAATCCGGCAGAAATATTTCTCGTGTTGTATCGCCTTAGAGTGCAATCAACTTTAGTAAAACCCAGGTTCGAAATCTACAGGGTGTCCCACAAATACTGTGGGAGCAGGAAAGAGATAGTAGTTGGGGCTATTCTGAACAACTTTTTCCTTTGAAAAAATATCGGATGAGGCTTTATTTTTAAATTATTAAGGAAAAACACTGACCAATCGGATCCCGAGAATTGTGCACGCTCAGAGGCGGGAGTGTAGGCACGAGTAACAGTTGACCGATCTGTTCAGTTACCATCTTGATACCCATATGTTTGTTCACGACCATGAACAACTGTTACTCGTGCCTACACTCCCGCCTCTGAGCGCGCGTAATTCTCGCGATCTGATTGAATAAAAAATATTTAATAGTAACGTATATCTGAATTGTAAAAAGCGCTACGATTATCCAAATAAATTATACACTATACGCTGTAGTACATTAATATTTGTTCGAACAAAAAATATTCGCCCTACTTGAACAAAATTACTATTCACATAACAAAAAATTACCCTTCAACACAAAACATTTTGCCGTCATATTATTTGATCCGTTATACTATTTATTTGTTACCGTTATATTATTTCGTAAATATACTCTGGTACACAATAATATATCTAATTGCAAGACTCCGGCAGGCTGATAATACAGAGATAATTACGCAAAATGAATTTTATAACATGGTTAAAACTTCGTGGTTCATTAAAGGGAGGAAAAGGAAGATATTTCCCGCGGCTCCATAAACAGGCGGCAGGCCTTTGCCTATCAAATAAACACGATTTTAATAAATTGCCGCACGCACGAGGCCGAACACAAAGTAATCGATTTAATCGATCGAGCGCGCTTTCGAAAACGCGTTATATCGGTACGAATCAGATATCTATTGTGTTTACCGGGTTCATTTTAGCGAGAAACTCATTACCGTCAATTCAGACGTGTCCAGTCTTTTCCAATCAGCACGCGTTCATTGCGGAGACATTTCAGGGCACGAAGAATCTCGGGGGGTCGTCACGACAAGAGAAATTATCTCCCTTTGAATTTCCTCTACTTGACTCGTTAGTCTTATTTCACGGGAAGGAAACAGCAAAGAAGCTTTCTAAAATGACTTTCTTTCGTTGCGGTCCACTGCAATCAGATACACCGGTGTCTTTGAACCGCCACCGACACTGTTTATCGGAGAAAGATTCTTATCGAAGCAATTAACTAATTGCCACAAGGAGGAGACTCGATAAGAGGTTATGCCTCCGGCTACAAAATGCGTCGCAGGAATTTCAACGACAGGGTGAATGGAGAATAAATAGAACGAGAACGTGAACGGTTCGATAAATGTCGTTGTAGGGAAACGATGACAGAAACTCGATAAGTAAAAAGCCCAATTGCGGAACTATGTGTGTGTGTGGTGATTAAATGGATACGTAGCGACATACCGTGAGACACCTGTCATTGAAAGGACGTATTTAAGAGGTGTACAAATAATAATCAAAGGGTTTCAATCAGCATACGAGAGGAAAGACGAGAAAGAATGAGACAAAAGCGAGCACCTGTTGTGTACAGATGGATAATAAAAAGAGATATGTATATAGATTGTTTATATATATATCTTCGTACATATAATATTCTTGTTATTCATCTATGTACATATGCAGATAATGAACTGCTGTTAATACAAACTCTTGAATTTTTCCCCTTCACTGAATAGGCAAATAACATTTACATAAATCGTTTGAGTGCAGAATCGGGACAGAATTTTTATCCAGTGTGGAATTTAGAAATTTCGGAATTTATAAATTTATGAATCTAGAAATCTAACGATTTAGAAACTTAGAAATTGAGAAATTTATGAATCTCACAATCTAGGAATCTAGCAATGCAGGAATCTGCGTATCTAGAAATCTCGGAAACTAACAATCTAGGAATCTAGAAATCTAACAAACTAGTAATTTAGGTACTTAGAAAGCTAGAAATTTAGGAATTTAGACATTCAGAGATCTGGAAATCCAGGAATGTAGGCACCTAGAAATCTAGAAATATAGGAATCTAGGAATCCAGAAATCTATAAATCTAGAAATATAGGAATTTAGGCAACCAGTATTATAGGAATATAGAATCTATGAATCCCTGAATCTAGGAAACAAGTAATATAGGAACCTAGAAATCCAGAAGTCTACGAACCTACAAATCTAAAAATCTAGAATGTAGACATTTAGAAATGTAGAAATTAGGAAATGTAGAAATTTGAAAATGTAAAAATTTGGAAATACAGAAATCTAGAAATGTAGAAATCTAGATATGTGTAAATGTAGAAATGTAGAAATGTAGAAATGCAGAAATCTAGATATTTAGAAATCTAAAAATGTCGCGATTCAAAAATTTCGTTATATTCAGAGTAAAGAACCGTGTGAATTGTAATATAAGAATATTGAACTATCAAATTTCAAACTCCTAAATTCGTCAAAGAAAATTTACGTACCTTGTAAAGTTTGTACAAATCAAATATCAAATCTTTCAGTTTCCAAATTTTCCAAAGTACTGATCAAGTGTCTAAACCAATAACCAGTTTCCCCCAACGTTTTCAACATTTTCCTTCTCCCTGCCTGTTTCTTACAATTACAGGTGACGAAAAGCGACAATCCCCAAAACATTTTACAACGAAAAGCGCAGGACGCTCAAAACCGATTTGCAAATACCAGCTTAAATATCAGCTGAAACAGTATAAAACAACTAAAGTGACATGATTCGGTTCTCCCGGCTAAGCACATCGGAGTAAAGCCGAGCAGATGTCGAAGAATACAGGAAGGAAATCCGTAGATCCATCTGCGAGTGGGAATCGATGGAAAAAGGAGCCGGTAAATAAAATATATCGACACGCGGTCGTTCTCGCGCACCGAAAAGCAAATTCCCCAGGAGTGTTTGCTCGGCTGGTGTATCGAAGATTGCGTGGTTTGAATTATTAAACACGAATCGACGACCGAATGTACAAAATCTCGTCCCCGAATCGACCACGTCAGGCGTCCCGCTGAACAATGGACTTTGTTGATTCTATTTATATGAAAATATTTGACTATGTATTCGACAAACATCGACAGCTTCCGGCAACGGAGGGTTCTACTTCGTACGAGGGGTTACTGACACACGGATCTGGATATCTTGCTCTTTCGTTATTTAGAGTACTACGCTCGTGCAGGGCATGCTCATAAATTATCAGACGGAACAATCACTAATGGTTTTGTTGCTCACAAATTTATGTCCAACTATTGAAGTTTCTAGGTGGTGCAATTTTTTATGTTGATTGTTGGACAATGTTTGGAATGTTGTAGCATTTATCGGGGAGATTCGAAAGATTTTCGAGATTTTGAAATTGAGAAATAGTGTAATGCATGCTTACAAATTATCAGACGGTACAATCACTGAGGGTTTTGTTACTCACAAATTTATGTCCAACTATTTAAATTTCTAGGTGGTACAATTTTTTATATTGATTGTAGGACAATGTTTAGAATGTTGTAGCATTTACCGGAGAGATTTGAAAGATTTTGAAATTGAGAAATAGCAGAATATTTAGAGGTCTATTATAAAATGTCGGCATTCTAAAATCCTTAAAAGGTCCCGTCATTTTAGATTTAAAATTATCAAAGTTCCAGAATTCACTAATCATGAAATCTCAAAATTCCAAAGTATACAAATTTCGAGATTTGTACTTTTAAGGCACCAAATTTTCTAAGTTTAAAGTTCCAAAATATCAAAATCCAGTTTCCAAATCTCGAAGATCAAAAATACGAAAATATAGAAATTTCGGAATGCTGCACTTGCAGAGTTGAAAAATCACAAAATTCTTAACTTTAAAAGTTACAAAAACACAATAAACCAAAATCTACAAAATCCAAAATCGCAGTCTTAAAAATTCATAAAAATCAAAGTCCACAAAAATTACAAAGGCACAGAATCCCAAAATCCTAAATTCCCAAAAGTTCAAACACTACACATCCCATAGACCCAGTGTTAAAAAATTCCAGAATCCTCAATTCTCTAACAGGCGAAATATCAAATCCCAAAATTTCGCGAAGCCAAAAATTCAACCAAAGTTTCAAAACCCAAAACCCCTAAAATCCCAATATTCAAAAATTTCAAAAACACATTATATAAAGAAGGCAGAATATCAAAGTCCAAAATAATCCAAAATTTCAAAATTCAAAAGTTTCACGATTCTAAACCTTCGGAATCCAAAAGTTCAAAAATCCCAAGAACTTAAAATCCAAAACTCACAAAATTCCAAACTCGCAAAATCCTAAAATCCCAAAGACCCAAAATCGCGTAGACCAAATATTCGAAAATTCTGCAAACACGTAATATAATACAAAAGCACAAAATACCGAAATCTCGAAACCCCAAAAACCCTCAAACTCCAAAATCCCAAAGGCTAACAATTTAAAAATTGCACAGTCTCGCAATGCTAAACTCTCGAAACCCCAAAGTTCAACAATCTCGGAGTAAAAATCCCGAACTTCCGTAACCTGTAATCGCAAAAATTCCTTCAAAAGGAGAACTACGAAACCTGAACCGGTGTTCGCTTATGCCAGCATGCTACCACCGTGTTCCAAACCCCTGAGAGCGAGAATGTTGGCGTCCCCTTCGAACGCGCTACAAAAAGGCACGTATAAAAATATCAACATTGTCTCCGAACTCCGCGCAGCAAAAGCTCGTGCACCGCAACATGTTTAAGTGTCATTGTACGCCGGTTGCAAATTGCATGCATCGGTAAAAAAAAAATAACTGTACACTCGTCCTTGATCTCTCTCACCTTTGAATGCGAATGAATAACACGTGGCACGCGTTAACTCGCTAGCCGGCTCGTTCCATGTAATTAATATCGCGACCTCCGACACCTGCATTTATCTCGCGAAACAGCCACAGATTTCTTCCACCGGTCTCCGAGCTTGAAACGCGACTTTTATCTCGTCGTCGAAAAGGAGATATCCTGAACAATGTAGCCGAAAAGGCAAGACCACGGGGATACCGGCACCACACAACCGCGCGTGTGTGGACGAAGGACGTGTATGTGTAAACGTCGGCCATGATTTATGACACGGCCAACCAACGAAACGGTTATGCCGGAATACCGGGGTCCGAAAATGAAAATGGCCGGATGACGCGCCCGTAAAATTGCTTCAGATGCAACCACCGCGTGACGGGAATAAAGGTAGCTTAGATTCACGAAGGTTCCGAATAGCCTTTCGGTATGTGTGTATGTGCAATGAAGTAGAGAAGTATCGGTTGATACGAAAGCGTTTCGTGTTTCGGTCTTTTCACGTTTCTTTTAGTACTTTATTTAGTGCTGTGCCGAGGTTAGAGATGATTTACGTATGAGCAGAGGGGTGGATGTACGCGTGGGTAGGTTACTTTGCAAATATGTGGAGTTTTATATATTGTGATTTTATGTACGAAGGGTTGAAGGTTTGAGACTCACGATAATACGAACAAATTGGGTGAATTTAGATATCAAAATATGGAATCATAAGTAGAATCGTTTAAAATTCTCAATTCTCGTTTCTGGAAATTCTCATACACCAAATCCTTACATTCCAAGTTCTCAAATCACTAATTCTCAAATTCCAAATTTTCACAAATTCAAAAAAAAATGTAAATTCTCCAAATGTCAAGGTCCCAAACTTCAAAATTCTCAAATTCCCAAATTTCAAGGTCCCAAACTCCAAAATTTTCCAAATTTCCAAATTCGCAAACTCACAATCTCTCAAACTCCAAAACCCCTAAACCCAGAAATCCACAAACTTCTAAATTCTCAAATTCTAAAAATCTTATATTCTTAAATTCCCAAATTTCCAAATCTAAAATTTCTAAATCGCCAAATTCTCAAATTTCCGAATATTTAAATTCCAAAATTGTAAAACCCCAAGATTTCAAGTTCCTAAATCCCAATTGTCCGAGTACCAGCTCCTTAAATTCTTAAATTCCAACATTCCTAAATTGTAGAATCAAAAACTCCCCAAGATCCAATAATTCAAAATGTTAATTACCCAGAATTCCCAAAATCCAACAATCATCCGTGTACTCAAGAACAAAATACTCTTTATTTTTCTCGCATAAATTTTTCTGCAGCAGAAATCTGCGAAAACGTGTTAATATTGTAGCCAAAACGAGCAACATCTCCAAATGTAATTACGCTACTAATATCGCGACGCAAGTTCGACTATGCAGAAAACGACAACTCAGGGAAGGCGGGTTTTCCAGAAGGAAAAAAAGCAATTTCCTCAAACAGCAACGTCCTTTAAGCAGCTTCGCTATCGTCGTGTGTAATGGAGGAAGCATAATGTCTCCATCAACGATTTCCCATTATGCTTGTCGCGGCAGCTTCCTTTCCTACCCTCTTTCTTTCCTGCTCGTCTATCTAGCTGATCTCGTAGAACAAAAGCGGAAGGATGCAGTTCTTTCAAGGAGGGATAAATGTTTTTATTCCCTGTCGAGTGCACCGTGACCTAAGGAATGTATGAGCACCGATCGACTCGATAACGAAGAGTACTTTGATAGCAATCGTTCAACATCTAGAAAACTCCTGTTATCGCGTTCTCGCAAAATGAATAGGGATATTTATACAGAGATTTTCGGAGACATTGAAATAATATTATGTTAGAAAATACAGTACAGAAATAGACGATACTTTATACACGCAGTGCTCAATGTCCGAAGCACCCAAATACATTTATTGCCAAATTCTTAGGTCTGCAAATTTCTGGGTCCATGAGTTTTTAGGTTCCGAAATAGATTCGAAAATTCCTAGATGTCGAGAAATCTGGATCTAGAAATTCCTAGATTTCGGGATAAATGGATGCAGAAACTTTTAGGTTTCCGAATATTCATATCCAGAGATTCCTATATTCTGAAATATATAGGATTGAAAATTCTTAGATTGCAAGAAATTTGAATGCAGAAATTCCTGGATTTCAGGATAATTGGATGCAGACTCTTCTAGGTTTCCAAATATTTTCCAGAAATTCTCAGATTGCGAAATATAAGAAACGAAAATTCCCATATTTCATGAAATGTATATTAAAAAATTCCTAGATTTCCAGATAACTGAATGCAGAAATTCTTAGATTCTCAAATATTTAAATATTGATCGAGACAGTCTCAGACTCATAAATACTTAAGCCCCGAAGTATTTAAATTCAGAAACTGCAATATTTTGAAGCATGCAGATGCAGAAATTCTTATATCATCATATTTCTGAATTCATAAATTAAATCCGGTAGTTCGCGTATCCATAGATCGTTGAACCAAAATTACAGAAATACCAAGTCTCAAAGTCCCAAAACCACAAAATTCTGAAGACACAAAAGCTCAAAATTTCGATGTGCAACAAATACTAAATCACAGAAACACCCAATTTCCAAGATCAAGAATTCTCGAAAAAATCTCAAAAACACAAAAGCTCAAAATCTCAAAGTCCAACAAAAAAAAAAATGCCAAAAACACAAAATCTCAAGGATTCCCGCAAAAATCTCAAAAACACAAAAGCTCAAAATTCCAAAGACCTTAATTCCCCAAAAATCAAAGGTCACCAAATTCCTACCACACCAAAAATACGTGCAAATTTAATTCGTAAGAAAAACAGCGAGTGACGAGTCCATTGCCTCTTACCTATCGTATTTTCCCGAGGGAAGCCAGATTTGTCCTTGGCTATAAATCCCTCTCTCCAGGGCGCGAGCGCAACGCAGCTGCGAACTCTCCCATTAATTGACATAATTAAGCAATTACGCGGGAACTTGAGCGGAAGACGGACCCTGACGCTCAAGTCGGGCTAAGTTTGCCGGAAGTATGTACAATTTGTGCGAAATGTAACGCTGCTAAGTCGCCATAGATTCAGGGTAATTGCTAAGTGGCGAGACGTGATCGCGGCAGGTCGAAGAACCGCGCAAGTTATGTCCGCGTAAAGTAGGAAAATGAACGAAGGAAAACAGAATTCGCACCGACGAAAGATAAACCGTGAGTAGCTCGTGGAAAAATCAAGATGAAGCGAACCAAGATCTCGGAAGTTGTTAGGGAAACAGGTTCGAAGCTTTCGACGAATTTCCGCGATGAAAGATTCTTTGTATAATTTCCACCCAATTACGCTTCCTCATAATTGTGCTTTTCATACAAATATTTTGTATATGAAGTACGGTGATCTTAATTAGTAAAAGAAACACAAAAGCATATGATGCTTTTCGTTATAAAGAAATTATAATTACAACGAATTTTCGACGTAAATGAATGTATGCGTTTACTCTAAATTTAGATAAAGGGAGATTCTTTTTATAATTTCCCTAAAATTACGCTTTCTCATAATTGTACTCTTTATACGAATATTTTATATATCAAGTACGCTGGTCTTAATTTGTAGAAGGAACACAAAAGCATATAATGCCTTTCGTTACGAAGAAATTATAATTACAATGAATATTCGAAGTACATTTATGTATGCGTTTATTCGAAATTTGTAACTTAAAGATTGTGTATTTGGTTAATTAACTTGCTTTCATATTACGTACATATTATATACGTTACATCGCATTACATAAGATATATTATATACATTATACACGATGTATCTATACACTGTGTATGTATCTGTATCCTGTATACAGTAAGTAGATACATTATATTATGATCAGATGAAAAACATTTATCAACGATTCGAGAAATTATTAATTTTTAAAATATATATGTATATAATTTCGTAGATAATAATTGCGAACTGATTCTGTAATTTATATAGAGAAATTCGCAGTAAATATTTGTTGCTACAATGGTACATGCAATTATTTAGGGAAGATGAATTTTGCAGAATTTTCGTACAATCAACAATTTGAAAAGTAATTGATTAAATAGAAGATTTTTACAAATAAAGTTTGTGAATTAACTCTGTGATTGTCACAGAGAAACCCAAACAAAATACAGCGATATTTAAAGAACGGAATATCGCGTCCATCAGAAATTTCTGGACTGAATACTACAACGGATATATCATACGTTTCTTTTGTGATGATATCTCATGAAATACAGGAAGTCGCAAGAATTTGAAGACGATCGAAGCAATCCGCTTCCGAATCTCCGAAATTGTGTAACTCTTGGCTCGCGACGCGGGTGGATTCCATCCAAAAGGCATCCTGGTTCATCGAATCTATTATGATATAGCATCTACAATGGGGAAATGCCAAATTCTGAGATTACTGCAACAGGTCACGTTCGTCAAGTATTAACGCGTAAAATTCGACAGCGAAACGGAGAATTACGCCACGCTGTGAGATCGTAAACTCAAGGATTAATTTGAACTCCTCAGTTAGTGTTCTACGAAGGTAATATAATATTACCGCCGCAAAGTTATCCATGTCCGTAATTTAATTAGAATTTAATTGTAAAAATTTCAAAAATTAATGAATTTCGCAGTAATTGACTAAATTATTAAGATGTCCTAATTTCAAATGTTTACATTCTCAAATTTCTAAATTGATGAAATTCGTCAACTCCCGAATTTCTTGAATTTGTAAAAATTATTGAACTGCAGAATTTTTCAAATTTCTGAACTCTCGAGTTTCGGATACTTACAGATGTCTGAATTGCGTAATTACGAAATTTCCAAGTTTACAAATATCTAAATCCGCAGAAGCCTATGTGCCTCAATTCTCAAAAATTCCCGAAAATTTTCAAATCTTCAATTTCCCACATTGCCATATTCTCATGTTCCAAAAGTCTCGAGTGCCCAAATTCCTAAATTTCTGAATTCTACATAATTCAAATTCTAAATTGCTACACTTGCACATTCCCGAATTCTAAATCTCAAAATTTCCAAGTTCCTACATTCCTAAGATTCAAAGTTCCTAAATTTTCAAATTGCCAAATTTCCAAATTCTAAATCTCAAAATCTCTAACTTTCCACATTTCTAAATTCCCAAAATCCCGAAATTTCCAAATTCGCGGAGTAGTAAAGTCGCAATGTCATAAATTTGTACATTTGTAAATTCGTAAATTCCTACATTTCTAAATTTCCAAATTATAAATCTCAACATCCCCAAATCCTGAAATCCATGGTTTCGATAATTTAAAAGTGGCGATTTCAATGTAAAGGACAGTGAACGATTTGGTAGACCACATAAGTGCGAAAACGAGCAATTGCAGGAATTATTGGACGATGACCCAACTCAAACTCAACAGTAATTGGCAAAATCATTAAATGAAGTCCCTTGGTCTTTTATTGCTGTTATGTTTACCTTTCCATATTCTAAACTTTCTAAGATCTATAATAATGTTTACACCCCTGAGAATTACGTGTCTTTTTTACCAAAAAAAAAAAAATGGAAAAAACTTAGGCATACACCTGGTATATCCGAAAAAAAAAAAAATGTTAGTAAAAGTAACCTCCTATCGTGCAAGATCAAACAGAAAGCGAACGAAAAGATTCGGCGTAAGTTAAGGACGTCGGATAGAGGAACGATCTGAACTCCGACCGACGAAAGAGAATTTCGAAAAATCGCATTTCAAAGTTTCCTTTGATCACACCCCCTGACGTTTACGTAGCAGAAGCTTTATCTCGGATTCTGGTTCACGTAGCGAAGTTAAAAATTCGAGACTACCGCAGTGGCTGTGCGTTCGCTGCACAACGGGACAAGAATAGGTCGCGTTATTGCCACGGTTTATCCCTAGCTAGGGGCTTCGTACACGTTTATCCACTCTGCCGTGGTATACACGCTTAACGAACACGCATAAACACGTCATAATATCGGCTCGAAAGCGGCTTTTGCCATAATTCCTGGGATACAATGCGGGTTACCGTAATTTTGAACCGGGAAGATCACTTTTCGAAGGAACGCTGGT
Organism: Coelioxys conoideus; assembly: GCA_947623535.1. Taxonomy (NCBI): domain Eukaryota; kingdom Metazoa; phylum Arthropoda; class Insecta; order Hymenoptera; family Megachilidae; genus Coelioxys; species Coelioxys conoideus. The sequence continues at coordinate 11,116,337 of OX392457.1, read as the reverse complement.
ATAATTGTCGATAACAATCGATTTAATAAAATATCACTTCGTCGATGATGAATAAATTGTATGTACATTTCCAGTTTTAATTTGACAAATTTTAGAATGTTCTGATGGATGTTGTTAAGGCGATATATTTAAATATTAGAAGCACCACCTTGTTTAATATCCATATTCGTATAATTGATAACTTTAATAATTTTTGGTCAAATTTCTGGACTTCTGCAGCTACAAATTTCTAAATTCCCAAATTCTGGAACATTAAACGTTCATTTTCTAAATCATTTTCAAAGACGTCAAACTTGAATTTTCATGTTCTCAAATTTTCAATTCTCAATTTCAAATTTCCAAATTCCAAATTTCAATATTTAATTTTCGAAATCTCAAACTTGCAAACTATCAAACTATTAAATTCCCAAAATCTCAAGTTCCCAAATTTTCAAACTCTCAAATTCTCCACTTTTCAAGTTCCGAAACTTTCAAATTTTCACATTCACTATTTCCCAACTTCTTAAATTTTTTATTTTTAAATTCTCATATCCCTACATCCCCTAACCTACATGCCCAAATTCCCACATTTCCTAGTCACAATGTTCTCAAACCTTCATCTTCTCCACTTCCCCCTTTTTTTTCGAATGACCAAATCTAAAAATTTTCCGATTTTCAAATTTCACAATTATTAAATCCCTAAATTCTCATTTCCTTAAATTCTAAATATCCAAATATCCAAATTCTCAATATTCTAAAATCAGAATACCTCAACATTTCTAAAATGTACAAGATTCCTAAAATTTCCAAAATTCAAACAATTCACAAAGTTCGCAAAATTCCCGAAGTTCCCGAATCATGAATCACTATCGTACCGACCGTGTACGAGGTTGGCCATACCACGCATTGGCAGTTTCACACGTTTATTAACCCTACATGCACGGACACGTAATGACCAATTAATTTTAAACTAAAACTAAAGTAGAAAAGAAAATAAACCATGATACGTAAACTAGCTTATACAATGATCCTCTATCTTGACTAAAGTTGACATACATTTGGATAAAAGATTCTAAATAGTTTTTATAATTTAAAATAAGAAGGTTGTCATGAGTCATTTTGGCTCGTTTCAGTCATTCTGTTTCGTTTTCTTCCCGATTAAAACCTAACATCAACGTTCCAAAAGTTACCGAAATCCCCAAGTATCGAAATCTATAAATTCCCAAACATAACGCGTCAATAGCAACTTCTCAAACACATTTACCCGCATCATCGCGTCTTTCCTCAGCGTCAACGCAACTCCACTAATCTAAAACGCGCGTGTCGGTAGCATTGGCTGGGAGTATTGTCTCCCGCCTCATTACAGATCTCGGAAGCGAACTTCTGAGCTCGGAACTGTACTTTCTGCACCAACAACGTCCTATCAGCAACGAACGTGTCCCAAAAGCCACACCACACTGGAATGCGGTGCAGATTTCTGAACCAGCCTCTCCTCGTTCCGTACGTATTATCGTAAACCGGCTACGACGAGCTGTTACGTTCACGTAATTGTTATTAATATATCTGCTGCGTGGATGTACGTGTTCGGTGTACGAACCACAGTCACGTAAAATCTGGCACGTGAATGCCCGAATCCCGGTGTTGAACACACTACAGCAAACTTACTTACGCCACACGCACGTGTGCAATGTTACTGATCCCCCCACGTGTCATTAATCACATCGATAGTTACTATCTTAGCATACAAATCGTAAAGTAAATAGATAAAATTTTAAAAGTTTCCTGAGTCGTATCGTAAATAAAAACGGGAGGCTAAATAGATTTTTCTTTCCGTTTTATTTCGTCCTTTTTGTTATCATTTTATTTTATAATTCCTTTGATACCTGTGGAATGTTATTCTTTTACTTATATCAACGATTAAAAAACATTTATTATTTGTAGTAAAAAGATGTATAATACATTCTACTTCCTGTTTTAATTATATAATTGAATGAATTTTTAAACGTTCCTTGAGTCGTATCATAAATAAAAACGGGAGGCTGAATCCTCCGATTTTTGTTTCCGTTTTACTTCATTCTTTCTATTATCGTTTTATTTTATAATTCCTTTGATATCTGTGGACTGTTATTGTTTGACTTATATCATCGATTAAAAAACATTTATTATTTGTAGTAAAAAGATGTATAATACATTCTACTTCCTGTTTTAATTATATAATTGAATGAATTTTTAAACGTTTCCTGAGTCGTATTATAAATAAAAACAGGACGCTCAATCCTTCGATTTTTGTTTCCGTTTTACTTCGTTCTTTCTATTATCGTTTTATTTTATAATTCCTTTGATATCTGTGGACTGTTATTGTTTGACTTATATCATCGATTAAAAATCATTGACCATTTGTAGTAAATAGATGTATAATACATTCTACTTCCTGTTTTAATTATATAATTGAATGAATTTTTAAACGTTTCCTCAGTCGTCTGATCCTCTCGCTGCAATATGTATTCTGCGACCTAACAGGAATCATGTTCGATCCCGGCAGCCCGTCAAAAGGATAACGGAAAATTTAATTAACGAACTGAGAAGAATTTCATCCGACGAGACGCAACTTGAGCAACAATGCCGAACGAGAAAGTATTCGATTAAGCGACGCAAGTTCCACGCCACGCTCAAAGACAACGCGTGGAATTCTCTTCAAAGAAAAGAAAATTCCAGCTCGAACACCGCCACGTAACGTATCCAGAGAGTTTTCCACTTTTTCGCGTGTCTCCTTCGAGCTATTCGTCAGAAGTCACGAAAGTACCAGCGGCGAATACGAAATCCGCCGGAAAGGAATCAATGCGAACGTGTATGCCAGCTAGTTGCATTTATCTGCATACATCTTTGCGAAAATAAACCGATACGAGAACCTGAACGACTACGGGTTCAGAGGTAAAACGATACCAACAGCCCTCGAGCATTAACTCGGAAGTATCTACGTGCTTTTCAATACGAGCCGCATCGGTAACTTAATGGTTAAAGGAAAGAAACGTTTACGCGACAGTCGGAGACTTTGAATATTTTGTGCTGGTACTGGTATCGTTAGGGGATTTATGGGAAATTTATGGGAAATTGGAGAGGTTGAGGACTTTTATTTAGAATTTTCTCGTTGCTCGTTTCGGGTTAATGGTACTTAATATGTAAATCGTTGTTTTTTGAGGATATTAACCTTTGTTTCGACTTAACATGTATTAAATTTTCAAATATGCAAATTTCCTTATCCCAAATTTTTAAGTCGTCCCCAATCCCTAAAACCTCGATTTTACATTTCCAATTTTCCTGATTTCCGAAATTTCTATGTATCCAATGAAAGTTCTCAAATTCCAAAATTCCTAATTTCACATTTTGCAATTTGCCAAGTTAACAAATTTCTGAATTTCTAGAATTACTATATTTTCTAATTTCTAAATTTCCTAATTTCCTAATTTCCTAATTTCCTAATTTCCTAATTACCCAATTTCTGAATTTTCAAATTACTAAATGTCGAAATTTATAAGTACGAAATTTTAAATGCCAAACTCCACAAATTCTCAAATCTATGAATTTCTAAATTTCCTAATTCCCATATTTGCAAATCTCGAAAATTTCAAGTCCTGTAATAATCAAATTTCTCAATTGCCAAATTTCTACATTTCCACATTTCCCACACCCCGAATTCCCAAATTTCTATCTGCTCAAATTTCAAATCACAAATTTCAAATTGAAAGTTCCCAAATCCCTAAATCCAAAAATACTCCATTTGCAATCCGAATTTTCTTATTTCCAAATTTCCACCTGTGACATTCTCGAACCAGCAAAATTCTCAAATCATCGAGTGCCTAAGTTGCCAATTTTCCAATCACAAATTCCGAATTGAAAGTTCCCAACTCCCTAAATCCGTATATCCTAAAATCCATAAATCCCTATATCCTTAAATCCTTAAATCCTTAAATCCATAAATTCCTAAATTCCTAAATTCCTAAATTCCTATATTCCTAAATCCATAAATTCCTAAATTCCTAAATCCCTAAATCCCTAAATCGGTAAACCCCTCAATGTCAAAATTTCCAATTTGCAATCCGAATTCCCATATTTCCAAATTTCTAACTTCAAAATTCTCGGACCAGCAAAATTCCAAAATGCCAAAATTCTCAAATCACCGAGTACCTAAATTCCCCAATTTCCCATTTCCAGTTCCCGGATTCTACCGAATCGCCGACACTCCGGATCCGGAAACGATCGAAACGGGGACAGTAACCAATAACCGATAGCTAAATAAATGCAGAAATCCGCGTATCGAGCAAAGGAGCACGCGGAACCGGTTGATAAGCCGGGTAGGCGAACCCTTTCCTTCCAATTTCACGCAGAATGGGCGGCTGCTGAAAACAATGGACGAAAGAATCGTCTGGCTATAATGCAAGAGCCTAGTACCAGACGGGACTGACAAGTACCGGCACGTTAATATAGAAGGAACAATGCGACATTGACGGGGAGAGAGGGTTTTCCAGTGCTCTTGAAACAATTAACGGCACCGCCGTTAATCTCTCTGCTCGACCCTCTTCCGCTGCCTCGATCTCCGACAGATTCGCGGGAATTTAAAAAGTTCCCGAATCGATCGAATTACCATGATCGTTAGCAGAACTAATTTCGAACACGGGATGAACCACTGATACGCCAATTAGTCAACGCTTGCGGAAAATATTCCGGGGATCAGAGATGAACTTCATTCTCTTCCGCCTTGTTCTTCGCGATCGATTTTGTCTACATTTTTAAACGCGAAAATTACATTAGTTGCTATAGTTCGATTGAATTTCACTGTGCTTCTTGCTATGTTCGATATCATTCTGAAGAAATATTTTGTACGTTTTTAACACTATATTTACGGAGCCCGTCAAAATGACGGATCTTAGACTTCTTCTTTTTAATTACGAAAATCATTAAAAAACTTATTGCAAAATGCATGTAAACCTTCATGGAGATGAAGAATCTTTCTATAAACTGGTCTATGTATTGTCCATTATTTTTGTGTTTTTATAGTTCAATTCAGACATATGTGGCCATTGAACGTCCGTAAATCTAATGTTAAACGTATCGAATACTTTCGTCTACCTGCGAATGTTTGTTGATTGATTGCTCGTTAATCGAACTGCATTATGTTTGTAATTCCTTTCGTAAGTGTCGATATCAAATTAATATGATTGATAATGTGCGCTGGTTATACAGGTTTACTGTTGATTAAACCTTTGAAGGTTTATTTATTTGACACATCAGCAATACTGTCACATATGTGTACGATCCTTTTCGGTTTAGTCCAACAATTAATGACTACGAAGGTAAATTGTCTCTTTTTATAAGTATACATAATATATGCTACTAGAATTCTTTCTACGTACTATCAATTTGAGACAAGCGCAATTGTACTTATTTATACACCGATTCATCTACTTATTTAATATAATTGAATAATAAATCCGGGTCATTGCTTTTTGTAAAAATGTAAAAATTACTCCTGAAGAGTACTTAATATATGTATAATATTCCTGGTATAGAATATATAATATTCTTAGATGCGTATACGTCTCCACCTTTTTCCAAATAATAAAACAATAATTGCTAAAAACGTTCACGTGCCTACAATAAGATTTTCATTTAAAAATAAGGTATATCTTTGATACAATACGTTATGCACCTACATACGAATGCGTTATGGACCTACATCGTTTCATGTAAAACCGGTATGTTCATATCAACAGGATTAAATTACTAAATAATAAGAATTTTGTCTACAGTAAGTAAACAACGAAATTTTACGCGATTTCGTCTAATGTAAGAAACAATTTTAAATAAAAGCCAAGCTTGATACTTTATATAACAAGATGATGTTTCACAGAACAGAAGGTTCAATTTATTACAGACTTTGGCCGAGCAATCAAGGTTGATAATTAAACTTCTGAAATTTGTCGAAGCTCTGAAAAGTGCTTGGCAAGCGGAAGCAGTGTTCCGCTATCAGTTACGATGACAAAAAGTTATTAAGGTCGCCGAATATTGATGCGAATATCGATCTGACACGGTGACGATTTTCTCATTATAAATTCCGTTCGACAATCGAATTCCGCCGTATCCGCTGTTGAATTTCATAGTCCTGTCCCAACTACTTCATAATTACTAACCATTCGATCATTAATTTTACGATTCATTAAATTAAGACATTAATGGCTTTTGTTGCCATGTTTGTCGATTCGGGATAAAAGATTCAACCTGAGTTAAATATATCAATGAAGAGAACGTGATAGAAGACTGATTTTTTAAATTTGTCTGTTAACAGATTTTTAGATTTTAAAATTTTCTATTTATTTGCTTTTTTAATTTTCAAATTACCAGATTCATAAATTTTCAAATTACCAGATTTATAAATTTTTAATTTGCAGATTTATAAATTTTCAAATTATTTGGTTTTTAAATTTCCGAATTATGTTTCTAAATTTTCGATCTACCAGATTCATAAATTTTCAAATTTCTGGAATTCTAAATTCTCAGATCACTGACTTTCCAAATTTTTAAATTACCGATTTCTAAAATTTCCAAGTCCAGAAATTATCATCTGAATTTCTATATCGAATAATTTCAATGATGAAAAAGTAGTAAATTTCAAATTTCTAAATTTTCAAATTACCGACTTACAAAATTTCTATATTATCAAGTTTCTATCTTTCCTCATATCTATATTTCAAAATTTCTAAATTTTGAAGTTTAAAATTTAAGATTTCTATATATTCAAACATCGGAACCTCGAGTTTTCAAGATGTCGCAATTTTTAAGTTTGACAATTTCAAAGCATACAAAATTCAAAAATTATACATTCCCAAATTACCATGTTCTTAAGTTTAATAATCTTTGAGTATCTAAAATGAGGAATTTAAATGACAAAAACTTTGGAAACTTGACAAACATAAATAAAATATGTACTTCTATTTTACAAAATTTTTGTATTTCTACATTATAAAATTTCTAAATCTCTGAATGTCTAAACTGGTTAATTTGAAAATTTATCAAATACTGCATTTCTCATGTACTTCTGATACTTGGAATTTTTCTGAATTTCCAACTCAGAAAATTTCAAGAAATCTAATTTTAAGCATAGCAATTTTGTAATAAAATTTATATTTTTTTAATAAGCTTTTGTGATCATTTTATCACATTTTATACATTTAAATTTGAAAATTAAAAACCTGCGTAGAATATAGAGAATGCTCCAACATCCTTGATGAGTTGATTCGTCCGTCGCAGTTATACAATACGAAAGATATTAATACCGGAAAAAATAAGGTCGACTTACCTTTGCCGTGCACCTGCTGTCTGTTCGTATCCGCTCGAAGCGCTTCCGCTGTGTGGACCAACTCGTCCAACTGCGGCTTTTTCTGTCCCAGCTCTCGTAGGACATCCTGCACAATTCAGACATTCGAGGATTAAAGCAACAGTAAAAATCAATACGCGTCGAACGAAGAAATAAAATCATGGAAAAACAGAGGGGAATAGTTGGCAATAACATAGCACGCAAACTGGTACCAAAACTAGAACTGGTATCATCAGCAACCGGTATATCGAGAACATAATTTCGCAAGTTTCGATTATGAATATCGCTGAAGATACGCAATCTATTAATTTGAAATAAAAATCTAATCCTCAATTTTAATTAGAACTTGCTGGCCCGAGTATTATTTAATTTCCATTAGCTGCTTTAGCATTCGAGTTTGCATTTGAAAATTAAAGACTTCCTTGAAGGGACGATTTAAACAATTTCTAAACTCCTGAATTTTCAATTTTCCAAAGTACCAAATTTGCAGATTCGCACAACTACAATCACTTCTAAGTTTCGAATGTTACTCAATTCCAGATCACCAAACTGGCAAATTATAAAATTGCACACTTCTGAAATGGCAAAATTCATAATCTTCCGAATGTGCAAATTCGAAAATTCTCAAAATCTTTCATTTTTCAAATTGACGAACTTTTATCTGAACGCGACTGAAAAATGAGGAGCTTCAAAATTCTGAGATCCATAAATACTCAAATCTTTGAAAGTTCGAAATATTTCGGGTCTGTGAATTCTTACACTATATTATACATTTACGTAGAAATTCCTTTCCTCGTCGGGTCGGAGGAATTGGTTGTTGATAGAAGGTAAAAACGATCGATTCAAATGTAGTATATGCACCATTTACACAGAGTCCTTGAATTTTCCGATGGGTTTTCCAGACACGTAGCAAGGACGAGTCGATGTAGAAAAAAGCTCGCTAATGGAGGTTTAAAATTTTAAAAGGATTCGCCGAGATTTTAATACGAGCTGGAAACTTTTTTACCTGGAGACGCGAGTGGGTACATTCGTACATGGATGACCATGTGATGGTTAATACCTTTGACCCTTTGGGGCCAAAGCATTTTTCTACCTAGCACCCTTTACTTACACGTAACGTGTATTTCATTTGAGCAAAATTAAAAAATATTTGGTTGGCAATTCAATTTACGGTCTTCCCTAATATTTAATTTTAAAACTACTGTAAATCTGTTGCAAAGGGAATAAATAATTAGAGCAAATACGATGAAGGACGGTAATAGATTAAAGATGCTCTTCATCGGAAATTGTTAAAAAGTTCAAAAGGACTGAAAATTTATGTTACTGGCAATTTTTATTTATATCAATATATTAACAGATATCTACTGAACTATTACCATAATCTAGATATATAAATTATCAAAATCGCCATACTGGTTCTTTGAAAGCATATATACTTGTTTGTCTTTTTCAAAGGATTAATAATGCACTTCATAGTACGTTTTGCTAAATGCAACCATATCTACTGTAGCAGCTAACGCGATAATAGTGAGCGTTACTTATAATCTGGATCTCCATATTTTTAATAAATTTAAAACGCATAATTAAGGTAATATGCAAGTGGCAACAGTCAGTGAAAAACTTCAGATACATTTAATAAAATACGTCTAGACTCTATTAAATATCTAAGTAAGAATAATCACCTTGAATTTAATTATAATAGAATTTGTAACATGATTCAAGAATAATTGCACTTCTCACACGCGTTTATTATTTTATTGTAATGCAAGTATGTCGATATATTAACATTAACACTAAACCTACCGGTGTATGATGCACGTGTACTTTGAAATTAAAAATGAAGTTGAATAACAAATAAACGAACGATGGAACATAAATGAATGCATACGTTAATTCTCTATTTCGATGCAAGTCAACACGAATTTCAAAAAAGCCACCTTAACATACTTCGCAACTTAAAATTAAAAAATTGTTAAATGGTCATTTCGGCCCCTTTGGTGGGTTTAGTGTCAACGACCAGTTTCATCGTCGATATCCGATCCTTTTTTTTTCGCGAAACAATTTGCTTTTATTCGGGGACAGAAAGGAGACATTCAACAGCTTCTGCGTAGCGTAAACGTTTCCGTCAAACGTTCTACGAAAGCCCCGGGTCGATCACCTGTTTCTGGCCTTCCAGTTGTAGCCGCTTTCTGGTACACAGGCCTATCGATCGGTGCTAGGCATTCTAGAAACCGAGCTACCATTTTCGCTGCCCATTGTTACAAGTATGGGCTCGCTTTTTCAAAACCTCATTAGCATATTGCGAACGGCGCACGAATTATTATTCGTCACTGTCATCGCCCAGAATTATACGATGCAATAAAATCGCACGAAACGACGACTGATTAAAAGTTCCTGCTTTATAATTCGCGGCTGCTACAAATGTAAATGGCTGTCCCAGTAAACATGCCAACATCTGATTTTAATAGAGGAATGAAACGTTTTTTACCGGAAATTCGTCGCGTATCAGTTTCATCGTTGAAATTATGTTACCGCGGATGCACATTCGTGCGGTTGATAGAACCCACAAATTTCCCCGGATTTTGTTTTGGAAATTAATATTTTATTTTTGTACCGTTTGGAAATATTTTTGAACGTATGGTTTTATAGAAAGAGCGTGTCATTTGTCCGTTGTCAAGATGGGGTCGTTTCATGTGAAAAGTATCTAAATAATTAATTATTACAGCTATAACAACGTATATTTGAAGCTGGGAAGCTTGCAACCTTTTCGTTCCAAAAAATTTTATTTATTTGAAGATTGCATTGGCTTACATTTGAAGTTATATTGAACTTCTGAATTTATTAAATTAGGTATACGATGAATATACGACATATTAAAATAAAAGAGATTATTACTACACAGACGCATTTTTTTATGATAAAAAGTTTGTACTTCTTTTGTTTCGAAAAATGAAATTCGTTTGAAAATGGAATTATTTCATATTTGAAGTTATACTGGACTTCTGAACTAATTAAATTAAGCACATAATAAGTGTACGAAATATATCAATAAGAGAAATTATTAAACTAAAAACACATTTACCTTGCAGGTGAAAAGATTGTGCTTCCTTCGTTTTGCAAAATGAAATTCGTTTGAAAATTGAATTAATTTACATTTCAAATTATCCTGGACTTCTGAACTAATTAAATTAGGCACATGATAAATGTACGAAATATTAAAATAGGAAATGTTGAATTTTAATATATGTACATACATATGAAACCTAGAGATAAATTATTCCTGTTAATATCGCGATAACGGTCTGAAATATGAGCTCAAAGAACTCTGCGACGATCAAAAAAGTGTGGTATAAATAAAAATTAATGAACAATAAAAAGAAACAACAAGAGAAACAGGTTTTATCGCTGAACATAAAAACAATATGAGGATCATACGCATTTGCAAACTAAATGTGTCGCACATAATTTCGAATTACTCCTCATTTTCAATTTTTTATTTTATCCTATCAACGATCTTTCAGTTTCTCACTGTCCCATAAAAAATTATGATTGCGTCGCGAAACATGATTTTTTCCGAATGGCAGAATGTGGAAAATGTTTGCCGAATATCCGAAGAAGATCACGAAAACAATAACCGTGTTAAGTCTTGCTAATCCGCGAAAATGGAGATAAAAGGGACGCCGAAAGACCGAGTTTCTTCTTCGACGAATCCTAATCCCATTCTCGCGTTCATTGCTAACGACCAAATTCATTTTCTTGAAGTCGACCAACCGTGAAACGTTCTTCTCCCGTCGATTTTCCAGGGTCCGTTCTTTCTTTAATATCGCCGCATTCAGCACCGTTTCGAATAACTATGAACCGATTTGTAGCTGCAGGATTGAACATGGTAAATGGCACGATTCCCTAGGGAATATGTCCGCATTGGACGTAACATAGCATCGCTTGCTTTAATCATTTTAAGAAGAGTTATCACGTAATACTTGTACTCAGTTTGTATGACCACTTTCTGTTTAGAAAATATGGATGCTTCAAATATTTTCGAAGTTTCATAGTTACATGTAGAAGATAGAAAAATTTGGGAATCTGGAATTAACAGACCTTGCTGATTTTTAATTTATAAACCTTTTCGTGTTAAGGAAGGTTCATTATAAGTTTCAAAGTGTGAAAATTTAAAAATTTCAATGTAAGGTAACCTATGAACTTTCATACTTTGAAACTTGTATACTTCCCAAATTTTCAAGTTTAGAAACTTGACGAGTCATGATTTTTTGAAAGCTCGAATTTACAAATTTCTGAAATCGAAAAATTTGCAAACGTATGTATTACGGAATTCTCTAAATTTCCAAGATTCCTCAAATTCCCAAATTCTTAAGCTTACAAATTTCTAATTATTCGAAATTTCCAAATTCTCCAAGTTTGCCGAAAGTACAAACCATCAAACGTCCAAATTCTAAAATGCCAAAGCTACGCAAATTTTTATATTTATAAATTCAGAAGTTCGTGAACTTGAAAGTATAATAATTAAAAAATTGCAAAATCCATGAACTTGAAAATGTGAAAATTAAAAAATTGCAGAAACCTTAAATTTGAAAATGTGTAAATTAAAAAAATTGCAAAACAATGAACTTGAAAATGTGAAAATTAAAAAATTGCAAAATCCATAAACTTGAAAATGTGAAAATTAAAAAATTACAGAAACCTTAAATTTGAAAATGTGAAAATTAAAAAATTGTAAAATTCTTAAATTTCAAAATGTGAAAATTGAAAAATTGCAAAACTCGTCAATTTGAAAGCGTAAAAAACTTAAAAGCTTACAAATCTAGTAAATTTCAGTAATCGTACTAATTGACCAAAATCAGCGTCTGATTAAAACTGCATTCCTTATATCGCTGTTTTCCTTCTAAATTTTTATCTTGCTAACGAAAGAAAAATATATAAGAGCAAAAATTCGCGTTTCCGTCTTACGGCACTGATTGGGTCGCCAAGATACACGTTATAATTCAATTAGTTCGAGTAGAAAATGGAGGAACTGTTTAAACGGCATGATCGATACGTCGAACATCGTAATGGGCTCGGCGAAGAAGGCTTTTTATTAACGAATAGCTTCATCCAATTTCGTTCGATGCTGAGGACTCTTCTTCCTTCTTCAGTAGTTACATATAGTAGAATTAGCCTGATCTGGACTCAGCCTGGCCAGATTACCATCAGCTAATATACTTAATCTAATTTTCTCCTTCTGTTCGAGAAATTATATCAATTTCAGTACTTGGATAACTATTAACGCGTTAATAGCGATTTGTGTGTAACACAATAAAATTACGAAGAAGAAATGCAGCGATGTAGGAGAAACACAACACTTGTTGGTTTTTGGTGAACAAATTTTCAAAATTACGAATATCTGAGCTTATAAATCAAAATGTTGCAATATTTCTTCATTGAGAAATTAAAAAAATTGGAAGTTTTTAAACTTCCGAATTTGGGAATTAAACAAATTTTCAATCTTAAATTTGTAAAGTCAAGATTTAAATTATTAGGAATTTTGCAAAGTTAGAAATTAAGAACTTAGGAATTTTCGGATTTAAAAGTTTGGAAACTAGAAAATTACAAATGCAAACATTTCTTATTTTGGTTTTGGTAATCCGAGGTTTTGAAAATTTAGACAAATTAGAAATTTGAGAATTTCCAAATTAGAACATTTTGGAATTTACGAATTTTGAAATTCAGATACAAAATATTTGTAAATCCAGAAACTTAGAACTCTTAGGATGTTCAAATTAAACAACTTTCGGTTTTGCGAATGTGAAAATTCAAAAACAACATGAAATCCAGAAAACTGGAAATTTTAAAACTCCTAAATTAAAAAGTCTGTAAATTCACAGATTTGAAAAATTCAACAACAGAAACCTCACAAATCTAGACAATTCGAAATTTGCGAATTATACAATCTAAGAGCGTAAAAATGCAGAAACCCACAAGCTTAAAAATACAGAAACCAGGATTAAAAATAAATATCCTCGGACTAAAACGTTCGAGAATTTAAAGACATAAAAAATGGCATAGAACTTGAAATCGCGGGGCAGCGTTACATTTCGTTAAAACATGCAATTACAAGGTAGACTGCGCACCGAATGATCGAATGTTCTCCATCGGTATCGAAGGTTGCCTTGGCAACGAAAACGAGGTACTTTTGCATAAAATCGTGCTGTTGGTGTCTCTGGTTCCATAAATCGCACGCCATTTTCACGTGGCATTAGCGAGGTTCGTTTCACGCGTGACGAAGCCTTCATTATCCCGCGTCCACGCGGAATGCTCGTCTTCAACTTCGCGTTTGCACAACGACACGATGCATTAGCGTACGTTACATTGAACGTCCTGGTCTTTCGGTATTTTCGTGCCTCACCACGTCGAGTTTTCCTGAGCTGGCATGCATACACTGTCAGTTTTCCAGGCCGCCGGTGACACGGAAATAACCTTCGATCGATTACGAGAGAGGCTTATAAATAACTTCGTTTTTATCTATCAATGCGATACCAGATTAACGGTAGAACGTCGCTGCTTCGGCTTTGTAGAGTGTGCTTCATGAAAAAAACCAACTGCTTTCGAGTGGAGGACATTTTGACGAATGTTAGGGTCCTTTTTGTTCGATGCTGCTATGATGGTTGAGTGTCATCAAGGAGATATTATTTTTTGATGAAATTCGTATATCATGAAATTGAAGTTTTCCGATGCAACCACATCAACATCGTACCAAGACACAACACTAAAATTTTGTAAAAGTATAGGAATTCTTAACAAATTTAAAAAATGCTGTATGATCATCCACATCCAACCATAACCTTATCTTCGCAAACTAGTTAACAGTCGCGAATGACCCTGGTAGTTGATGCGACTATAAACCACTACTTAACAAACAAATTTTTGACAGTCTCGAATCTTCAATTGTTAAAATTGGCGAATCTCTGACTTCACTGAACTGAAAAATCACGAACTCCTAAGATCCACAGGTTCCCAAATTTCGGAGGGTGCGAAATATTTCGAGTCCTCAAATTTGTAAATTATTTTCAAGTTTCCCAATTTCCCCTCTCGATTCAGGATCTAAAAAATACTTTCTAAGTTAGCCTTTGCGATCGAGCGGCGACTCTCACTCGCCATCTGTCTCGGTGCAACAATTTTTAATAAATAACTTTAATCTACATTTTAAATATTATGCGCATGACGTTCGAACACAGTGAAACAGACAATATTGGCCAATAATAATAAAAATATGATTATTTCAAAAGCATGGATCAAATTGTTTAACCACAGCGTTTTACAGTTGCTATTTGGCTAATGGTAAAAATACTTACGACCGTAAAGGGTAAAAAATTTCAGAATTTCGAAGCATCCCAAACCTAAACTTCCCACAATTTCCAACCTTCGTAACCTCAAGAAGTTCACCGATATCTCCTTAAAATATAATGTCTCCGTAACATGACCTCTTATCCGGACGCCAAATGGCCCAGCTCGAGCCAACAAAATACACAGCTTTATACTCCGGCCGAAAGTACTAATGCAGCACGGAATTTAATTAAGTCGACGGTAACATAAAGCGAGCTTACGTTGGCTCGTTCGAACAGGTAGATCTCATAACGCGATCTTGAGTAGGGGAACGGCGTGATAAACTGAAATCGTGGTATCCAAACAGTTCGTCAAACGCGATCGCCCAGTTGTTTCTGTTTTATCCCGGCACCGGTTCGAATTATCGTTCGAAAACGGAATTCCCTATGATTTACGCGGCCCGTTAATTATTCTCGACTTATCTGAAACAGCGCGCAGCCACGAGGTAGCTACGGAATCCCGTAGAAACGCAATTACGTGCGTGTGTGTGTGTGTGTGTATATATATGTTCGAGCTTCTGCCGAGTTTTCAGGAGCGCATCCACAGCCTAATGGCACGATAACACGGCACGAAAAGAGCAAATGGTGTCAAGGATAAACGACGACTCTTCGAGCGAGTCTGAATACCCCGTATAATAGTGGTACTTTTCGAACAGAGGATTATAAAAATGTCAGTCCAGATTATGCATGTGTTATATCGACGCGTGTATCGGTGGAAAAGAGACGCAGACGGGGGTAAAAAAAAAAATGAGACAGAGCGGTGAATATACTGTGCGAGTACGTTGACTAAGCGGATTAAAATGGACACGACACGAAACGCTCTCTGGATATCGCTTTTCCAGCGTGAACATTCAGAATGCTCCGGGTATCTATTGAAATTCCCGTGGCTCCTGTTTCACTGGATCCGATCCTACGGGTTTTCCATTGGTTACCGTCGGGAAACGGGAATGCGACATCCTATTGGCTTCTGGCTTCTGAACGAATTGGAGCCCCGGTGTTCGGTTAACGTGTTCCATTCTATGGTTACCCTTTCGATTCGACACCGTTCACGTGTTTCTTGCTGGCGAAAGAGCCGAAGAATGTACCCGGCTAATTTTTTTATTATACATGAATATCAGGTATTGCAACCGGCGTGCAGTGTGGTTGTTACTCGAGATCTTAGTTTGGATGTTACTGGACATGTTACTTTGGGTGTTACTTGAGATGTTACCTTGGATGTCACTTCACATGTTACTTCAGATGCAACTTTGGATGTTACTTCACATTTTACTTCAGATGCTACTTTGAATGTTACTTGAGATGTTACTTCACATGTTACTTGACATCTTACCTTGGATGTTACCTTAGATGTCGCATGGCATATTACTTGAGATGCTAGTTTGAATGTTACTTGAGATGTTACTTCACATGTTACTTGACATCTTACCTTGGATGTTACCTTAGATGTCGCATGGCATATTACTTGAGATGCTAGTTTGGATGTTACTTGAGATGTTACATTGGATGTTACTTCACATATTACTTTGAATATTACTTCACATTTTACTTCAGATGCTACTTTGAATGTTTCATGAGATGTTACTTGGGATGCTACTTCGCATTTTACTTTGGATATTACTTCACATGTTACTTGAGATGTTACTTTGAATGTTACCTTGAATGTCACTTGACATATTACTTGAGATGCTAGTTTAGATGTTACTTGAGATGTTACATTGGATGTTACTTCACGAGTTACTTTATATGTTACTTCACGTGTTACTTTATATGTTACTTCACATATTACTATGAATATTACTTGATATGTTACGTATGTTACGCAAGGGGTTAATTCGCTCCCATCAACGTACGTTTACACGCACGTCAGCGTTCAATGCCGTAACAAATCGTAACGAGACAAGCCTGCATCTCACATTCGTCGCCAGAATTGGCTTTCGTCCAGCATCATCCTTCATTCTATGTAACATCCGTATAATTAAATCAACACCGCCATTCATTCAACGTCTTCTCACCTCGATAAGACTCTCGTTATCGCTGCTGACGGAACAAATGTTGTTCCACCAAAAACACTACCAAAACATTTTTCCCTCTTGTCTCCCGCAATGTCATCGTCGAACAAGTCCGGTGTAAGAAATCGGGGATGTGTGTACGTTTTCGAGAGGTTAGCGATGAATAATGCACGAGCTGATCGCGTAAGTTTCCATACTTTGCAACGATTACCCTCTGCCAGGCTTCGGTAATGAACGGGCGGGGGGGAAGGACGCGTCGTGTCGCTTATGAGGGAATATTTCATAGTTGGAAAAGTTATTCGAGACGTGTCCGACGACGGTGACTTTAACCGGCCATTTATCTTCCGTCCGTTCGGAGCGCATTCTTTGCGCGAACAAGCAACGAACACGCCGCTTTTGCGGTAACACGATAGCCTCTTCTTTTCAATTACCTTTTAATTGAATTCGAGGAGAAGGTACGAGCTTTTCAACGTTATTTGGCCAACGCGATCATTCGCCGGTAACTGCGTTATACTGCGGCTCGTTTTATGGACATTTTCAGACAAAAAATAAAGTTTGTATGCTTTCTTGATGTCTCCTTTGATGGCGGACTTGCACGTTTAGCCTTTGCGTACGCAAGCATTTTACTGTTGGCAAATAGTAAAATATATGAACTCCCCGTGCACGGAGGAGTGCAACGTAGGTATGTATCAGATATGGACAATTTGTAAATTTCAAGTGCATTTCTAAATTTCCAAACTCTCGAACTTCCAAATTTAGAAATTTCTGCATTTTAAAATTTTCATACTTCCTAGATTTGCAAATTTTGTAATCTAGATTTTTCAATTCCACATTTTCAATTTTCTAAATTTGTAAATTTCCGAAATCTCGAATTTTCTAATTCTGAAATTTCTGTGTTTCTAAATTCGGAAATTCCTACATTACTAAATTCCCATATTTCCCAATTTCTTCATTCTTAAACTGTCAGGCTTTCAAATTTTCAAATTCCTACATTTCTAAATTTTAAAACTTTCAAAAATGCAAATTTTGTAATGTCTAAATTTCCCAATTCCCACATCTTCAATTTTCTAAATTTCTAAATGTCCAAATTCTCGAACTTCCAAATTTTTAAATTTCTACATTTGCAAATCCTAAAACTCCTTCGTTTCTAAACTTTCAAACTTGTAAATAAATTTTTAATTTCTAAATTTGCTATTGGCAAATATCAAGTGTAAAACTTTCTACTTAAAAAGTTTGCTTTACTTTTGTATTAATACTCGTTAATATTGATTGTTTGACTATGTTCAAATGTCACTCGTATAACACTATAAATATAGATAAATGTTATTTGCATAGAACTGTTGCATTAAATCAAATAGCGAATGTGAGTTGCCTCTCGACTGCAAAGCGTTAGGAGAGATTTCGTCAATAGTTTATGCGATCGAATTGTTCCGATACGGAAAATATTTTCTGCTTCTCAAGATCAATTTTATTTGTTAATATATCAGCATGAATTTTCTTGTGCATTGTGCAAATAAACTAGCCAACATTCCACTAGCAACAAAAGTGGATGTATAAATAAATGTACACTGACAAGAGTGATAGATTACTATCGTACTTCATCATTATTAACAATAAGTATGATAAATAGACCCGTCCACTTCTGGTGAATTTCGGTTCGGGAAATTTTGAACTTGGAAATTTGAAAGTTTGAAAACTTGCGTATTCGTGACAAACTGGGAACGTGAAAGCGTTTTAAAATGCCGAATAACTTGTATCAAACTTTTGTATTTCTAGACATCAAAAATTTAAGACCCCTGAAATTGAATTTTCAACGCTATTGAATTCTTAAATTTGAAAATTCATAAATGTTTAAATTTGTAAATATCCAATTCCAAGTATTTCAACTTTCCTTGCAAGCTACAATTCTTATTTTTGTATCATATAACCTACCAACCATATAATATGAATATGATGCAACGTACCAACATTATAATATATACCATACACATGTATAATACGTACATTATACAACGTACTGGCCATACAATATACAATATATCGTATAACGTACAGACCATATAATATATTTTGTATCATATATCATTTTAAAATATATGATATATTTTTTTAAATTCATAAATATTTAAATTTGTAAATATCCAATTCCAAATATTTCAATTTAACTTCCAAGCAGCAATTCTTATCTTTCTATCACATAACGTACCAACCATATAATATATACCATGTATGATATAACGTACCGGTCATACATTACACAATATATCATATAACATAAAAACCATATAAAATATGTATATGTATACAATATGATATATAACATACGGAGAAAAAGCCTGTGACTGCAACGAAATGAAATCCGTAAGGGATTAAATCCTCGAAAGCTCATTTAATAAGCTCGTTAGCGTTTCCAAAGGATAAACTTTTATTCGATGCATCCTGCATCTTTGTGACGAACGCCACGAAACGTTGTTTCCAGAATCAAGACCTGACAAATGGCGTCACTGCCGCATGCATGTAACTCTGTCGCCGGAAATTGAAACAGAGACGTCCACAGGATGTTTCCTGTTACGAATTATGCGAGCCCTACGAGCACCGTACTTAGCTAACGTCAGTCAACTAACGTGTAGGGCTGTCGTTTTTAATAACGATTAATCGGAACGGGACACCGTGACGTAAAGCATCATTAACATTTGCAGACATGGACGCAATGTTTCGTCCTTTTATCAAAAAGTTGCGCTACTATGTTCTTTTATAATATATTTTGTGTATACCATGTCACACTGCCATTAACGCTAGATTTACGGACGTTTAATGACCACTTATATTTTAATTATAACAAAATTCTAACTTAGTGTTATAAAACCAGCTACACTTGTGACGCACTCGCTGTTCAATTATGGTAAACGTTGTTTATATTTTTAACATGCTTGAATGTTCCATTTGAGTTTAATTTTAATCCACAAGGTTGAGGATCCCTATATGGAAAACAGTCGTGATCTTCGAACTTTTTTTAGTCACTTTAATGTTGTAGCAGTGAACAGTTTGTTATATCTGACACATTTGCCGAATAAACTGTGTAAAGGGTTATGGAGATAAATGGATACGTAAACTAGCTTATACGATGATTCTTTATCTTAACGAAGGTTCACGTACATTTTGACAAAAGTTTCTTATTATTTTCGAAGTTGAATATAAGCCTAAAATCTATGTTGATAAGTATGTCAATACTTAGGATTATATTGTGTTATTCTTATCTTATAATAACTCGTTTAAATCAGATCAGAGTAATACAATTTTGAATTCTACGAAAAATTTGCGGCATTAAAAATTTTCCCGAAATGATTAGTATCTGCAAATGTTTCTACTTGACGTTGAAACGCTAATTTCCATGACCCGTTCGTATAATGTAAGCCCTTTGAAAGCATTTAATGAAAGCATTTTTATTCTTGCTGAAAAACAACTGTAAAACTGTCTAATTGAAAGGTTCGGCGAATTCTTTTCAAATTATTATTTCTTTCTTATTAACCATTAATACTATCTGTTTCTCAATTATCAAACGTCGCGTGTATAATACTATAAATTTAGTTATAAGTTATTTGCTTTAAATTGTTGCATTAAATTAAATGGCGAATGTGAGTCGCCTCTTACAGTGCAAAGGGTTAAAAGTTTATTACGACCTTCAAAAGAAGAAAATCCCCAACAGAGATAAAAAAAAAACAACATAAAATCGATCTGCCGATAAAAGAATATCGAATATAATAAAACTGTTTCGTCTTTTATTACATAAAATTATTCATTTAAACAGAAACGTATAAGCGAAGAAAATCTTGTTGGAGACAGCCAGCGAAAAGCATGATAACTTCATGATATTCTTCGAACGAAAGCACGTTCCAGAAGCAGCTCACGAAACGATCGCGTAAAGCACTCGATACACGAAGCACAGAGGTCGCCGGGTCATAACTCACGACAAAATCGACTAAATAAAATGACGCGTCGCAAATTTCGGTGGGTGGGGATATAATTCACAAGACTGTCTTGGCCAGCTATAAATGATCATTGTGTTTCTCGCAATTTATGACTCGAACGTGCTCCAGCCGGATAGTCCGTAGAAACCCGGATGATCGTTAAAAACAAAAGTCAAACATATTTCTACAACTTTTTCTAACAATCCTTCCATACTTTTATACTATCTCCTCTCTCAGGAAACAAATTACCCACGCAGTTATAATTAGTAAATTTACTATTAGGTTGTCCTATAAGTTTCTTCCTTTTTTGATACGAAATGAATCCACAACATCTTTGATTAAAGTTGATTTGTTGCATTAAATACGAAGTGCTCTGCCTGATCTCTTTCTGAAAAATTACTCGTAAAATGTTTCTCGAAGTAGGTTTTTATTTCATATCAAAAAGGGAAGAAACTTGTGGGATAATAATTACGTATAATTAAGTTTATAAGTAAGTTTAAGGTAACTTCGATTATGCAATCTTAAACAGCAATTTGAATCTTCAATTCTTTGAGACAAAAAGAAAATAAAAAGAAGAGATAGAAGGAAAATAAAAACCCAAGTTGCACACAATTTTTTCAATAAAAAAAAAGGAAGGTAACGTTCGTTTTTAATTATTTGACATGAAAATAACTCTGAGTATCCGAGATATGTTAAAATATGCATCATGCATAACAAGATAGGACAGTTTCATTATTTTAGTCATCTAAAGTTGAAGGTTTAAACAGCAATGAAATATCTGAAGGTTCGAACAGTGATTGAAATCTTTAAAGGTTTAAAGAGTAATTGAAATATTTGAAAGTTTAAACACCGATTGACATTTTCGAAGATTTAAACAAGAATTTTTGTCTATATAGATTTTAACAGAAATTGAAATCATTAAGGGTTTAAAAAGGAACTGAAATATTTGAAGGTTGAACAGCGATTAACATCTTTGAGGATTTAAACAGGAATTTTTGTCTGAACAGATTTTAACAAAAATTGGAATCTTTGAAACTTTAAAGAGCAATTTAAACCTCAATCAAATTCAGATTCATATGTTTAATGTTTTGAACAACAATGAAATCTTGGAACGTTTAAACAATTTACTTGTAACCTTATTCCTTATTTCTAACCTTATTCAAGCTGAATATTTACTCTTCCAAAATTTGTGGAATCCTCAAATTCCCAAATCTGTAAGTACCCGAATCATCAAATTTCAAAAACTGTACATTCATGAAACATTAAATTCCAAAATGTATACATCCACGACTCATCATATTCCAAAAACTGGAAATCCCCGAATGATCAAATTCCCACGTCCTGAAAGCTGCAACTAGCAAAATCACAAAATTTTCAAACCCGATTATTACAACCCCCAAAAATCGAGTTCCTCAAAATTCCAAACTCGGAACACTGAGATACTGCATGTTTCGAATGATAGAACATCAAAAGAAATTAATATATTGCGAACTAATGGAACAATAGAGGTAATCGTTATCAAAAGTTGCACCCCGTCCACAAAGCTACCCCGATCGATCGTTATCTGTCCGATAAAGCGCTATAACACGATCCGCAGAGGCGAATGTAAGTTGAAAACGATGAAAATAGAGCGAAAATCCGATTGCGTCAAAGACGAACGGGTAACAGCGGCGAATAAACGTCCCGCAAAGAAAATGGTAGTACAATCGGCGTGTCCGTTTCCATCGTTGTTCCCTCCGTGGCGGAACTAACGATCGTAAAGTTGCAAAGAGTAACGAGACACGCTCGAGACACGGCATAAGAAAGTTGCATCGCGCGATATACACGTACGCGAAAAACCGGCGCGTGCTTTCACCCTAAGCGACAAGAACGAGCTTGCAAGAAAGGAACGCGGAAGAGCAGAAAGAAAGAGGAATTACAACGCGACAAAGGATATTCCCCTAACTCGGAGCTAACGTCTTCGTGCGTGGAAAAAACGAAGCTGGGTGTTGTACCCCGGCCCGAGCTTTTTTAGTTGGAAGCTTCAATACTAGAGGTTACCCAAAAAGGGAGTTCGTGCTTTGTAAGTGTTTTGCACGCTTGTGTTCACAAATTACAATAATCCAAACTCGAAGGACCACCAGAATACTTCGGCAACTAATCACACTTTTTCTATGATGCTTTTAATGACATCTATTTATATTATATACGCGAGGTAGACCTTGCCTGTCTAACTATACAATGATCTAGCGAGGTTCTGTGTCACTAACTTTTGCGTTTTGTCCTATCTATCTAGCTATGTTCTACTACGAGGGTCGTTCAAGTCAATCCGGGACTTCCTTTCAAAACAAATAGGCGAACAAATATCAAATTGTGGAAAGTAGATTTATTTTTCCACATAACTTCCAGCTACAGATATAAACTTACAAGGGAACATATCCAACCTGAACACTTCGATTTTAATGAAACTTATGTGGAAGATAGTTCTGAAGAAAATATTGGACACGTTTTATATCCTTCTTTTATACTAACGCCTGAAATGCTTCGGCATAGAAAGATTCATTATTACGACGGAATCATTGTACATCACACTTCACTTCATCATCAGTGTTGATATGTTCTATGTTCTTTGTTCTAGGTAATTACTACCTAGAAATGTTGAATGTCTATCCGAAGTCTGAAGACACTGTAAGCCTTAACAAGATTTCCCACCGACGTCGTTAATTTCCGTTTCCATTTGCCGAGATAGGCCAACAAACGTCGATGGACGGTGTTATTACATCGAGGCAAAGAAACGAATGAACCACGGGAAAAACGAGATTATCGGACAACGTGACCGTAAGCGAGGGATTTATCCCGCAGGAACGCGAGTTCGAAGGAAACCGGTAACGTGTTTCCTGCGTTCCGCCCGGAACAACGTTCCCACGAAATTAGTTTTACGAGCATCAAAGGGGAAGTTCTTGATGGCCTTCGATTCGCCTTAAAACGACACCGTCCTCGATCGAGCAACGACGAGTACGAGATTCTGGAGCAACGATGGGCAGAATGTGTGCAAGATCGGAAACGTATGAGCATAGAGAGTATGGTGGATAGCGAGGATGAAAATGATGGAGAACGTGATGATCGTTACTGAAGTTGTCGTTCCTGATGATCGAAGGAAGTGGATTTTGTTTGCTTTTCTAATTGCAAGATCGAACTTGAAGATTTGATAACTGTCGTATTCAGGTTTTAAATTTTCGTGTTTGAAAATTTGGAGATTCGGACATTACTAAACTCAGGTACTTCGCAGTTGTGAAACTTTGTGACTAATATGTTTGGGAAGTTTCAAATTTTTTAATTCCTAAAGTGAGAAATTGAAAAATTTACAAGTTCGGAGATTCGGACATTTAGTGGTTTGTGAAATGTCAAAGTATAAAAGTCAGAAATTTGTAAATTTTTCAATTCGGATAGTCACAAATTTTCAAATTTCAAGTTTCCTGAATTTGAACATTATAAACATTTAGTGTTACAAAAATTCAGGATTATAAACTCGATTCTCTGAAATTTCAAGATTACATATAATTACATTTTAAGGATGTACTTGAAAATATAGGGAATTTCAAATTTACACATTTGCAGATATGCATACTCACATACTCACAAATTCACAAATTCACAAATTCACAAATACACAAATTCATAAATTTATGACTTTATAAATTCATAAATTCATAAATCCATAAATTCACATATTCGAGTCAGCAAATCAAAAATATTGGTAACCCTGAAATAGTGATATTTCAGAAACCTGCAAACCTTCAAATACCACACGTAATTGTCTGTGGCAGTACAACGAACGCTTATCGTAGCAATCGTTCGTATAATCGATCCGCCGACCCCAATATTTGGAAAATTAGATAGAAACAGGTATAACGAGTTACGAAGAAACGATGAGGAAAAGAAGAAGGAGCTGACACGTGGAACGTTTTATGGAGTTGAAGGGAAATACTTCTCCACGTTTGACGTGTGTGAGAGGCTAAAAGTACCCCAGGCAATATTGCGTATCAGCTTGTATCGTCTTTTAGTTTCTTCACTTTAATATCATCGCAAAAATACGGTATCTTCTTTTTCGTGTAAGTCAAGCTATATTACCGATAAAAAGATTACTGTTCTGCTGCTATTACGTTGATAGATATAATCGTAATATTTTATTCTCGGTTATAATCGAACCCGCCTTCGGAGAATTTAGAAATTCCATGCAATTTGAGAGCATTGGGATTTGAAGATTTAGGAATTGGAAACGTTTAGATATCTAAAAGTTTAAGGATTTTAAAATGTAGGTATTAAAACATTTACACATCTAAAAATGTGAAGACTTGAAATTCAGAAATTTAGGTATGTAGAGATTTGGAAATTTCAAAAAATAAAAGTGCCCAAATTTCAAAATCCCCATGTCTTGAAGTTTATAATTCATGAGGTCCTCAAATTCTACAATACTGAAATCCAAAAATCCTTCTACAGTTCCTAAATCTCAAACTTCCCAAATCCCAATTACCCAAATTCCAACTTTCCCAAATACCAAATTACCCAAATCCCAAATTACCCAAATCCCAAATTACCCAAATCCCAAATTACCCAAATCCCAAATTACCCAAATCCCAAATTACCCAAATCCCAAATTACCCAAATCCCAAATTACCCAAATCCCAAATTACCCCAATTCCAAATTACCCAAATCCGAAATTACCCAAATCCCAAATTATCCAAATCCTAAATTACCCCAATCCCAAATTACCCCAATGCCAAATTACCCCAATCCCAAATTACCCCAATCCCAAATTCCTCAATCCCCAAATTCCTCAAATCTCCAATTCTTCGAATCTCAAATTCCAAAGTCCCAAATTCCCCGAATTCCAAATATCCCAAACCCGAAATTCCCCAAATTCAAAATCCCTAATTCCCTGAACCTCACAGTCTTTAAATCACAAAGTCCTGAAATTTCGAAGCGTCCACATTCGTATCCCGTTCTTACATCGAAAAATGCTGAAATATCCGTGGAAACCAGATTAGATGTCCATTTCGAGCGTATGCCACATTTCCCCTAGGGAAGTTAGCTCCGTTGTCGGGTGTACAGGCGTATGAAAGGAGAACATCGAGGCAGAACCGCTTTGTGAACGCTAAAAGACCAAGCTCGAGTCGCAACGGTACGAAACTAAACGGAACGAAATCGCGTCGCCTCGTACAGTAATATTTGCTCGCATTTAACGGGCTTAATGACTCTGCCGGAAACAGGAATTTATTGCTTGCACGACGCTGCTCCAGCGACAAGTGCGCAAAAAGAAAGGAGAGAATTACGGGGCTTAATATTAACCGTCGACTCGTAAACTGCAACCTGCTGTTTTCTACGCTTTTCCCATGCCCTCGTGATCCGCCCGACCGTTTACTACGATGAATGTAATTAAATAATCGTACAGATCGCAATACATCCTGCTGTTTCGTGTTCCGGGATAGTACTTATTTCAAGAATCGTTATGCTCGGCGAGTGCGGTTTTATATCGACGATACTCGGGACCGAGCGAGTTTTTGGGAGGAGGACTCTCTCCTTCCTTTATCCGGGAATCTTGCTTCGAGCTTCGTGAAACGGGTATTGTTCGAAGGAAATCATTTTAACTATCTGTACGCGGAGAAGCGCGCTGTAGGTATATCTCGGATGAAGACAATTATATGAATTTTGAAGTAAATTTCAACATTTATAAATTTTCAAGCTTTCAAGCTCTCGAGTATCGAATATTCGGATTCACAGATTACTACATTTCCAAATCTTCGAATATAATCATTTTTTAATTTCTAAATTTCCAAACTTACTAACTTCCAATTTTTAAAATTCCGGTTTTAATTCTGATATTTCTAAATTTCTAAATTTTCTAACAGGTAAACTTTCAAATTTTGTAATCTTTCAATTCCTAAATTTACAGATCTCCAAATTTATGAATTTTTGAATTTCTGAATTGCCTAACTGTCAAGCTTCCCAATTATCGAATTCCGCAAATTCTAAGTTCTGAGATTCCTACGTGTCTACGCGTTCAAGTGCGTCTACACGCTCTAAATTTCGAGATTTTCAACTTTATTAATTTCGAAATTTACAAGCTCTCGAACTTCCAAATTTTTAACCTCCGAAATCCCTAAATTTCTAAAATGTCAAACTTGTAAATTTTCACATTTTTAATCTTTACATTTCCAGATTCCCAATTTATTAATTTTGGAATTTACAAACTCTCAAATTTCTGCATTTCTAAGTTCTGAAATTTTTACATTTCCATATATCCAAACTTGTAGATTTTTAAAGTTTTTATTTTTCAAGTTTCTAAATTTCCAGATATCAAAATCTAGAAATTTCTATCTATACATCAATTCATCAATCCATGAATTCATCAATCTATCAAGTCATCGATTCATCGATCCATGAAGTCATCAATCTATCAAGTCATCGATTCATCAATTCATGAAGTGATCAATCTATCAGTCATCAATTCATCGATTCATCAATCTATACAGTCATCAAGTCATCAATTCATCAACTCATCGATTCATCAATCTATGAAGTCATCAATTCATCAATTTCTTCTTACAAAAATTGAGAAATTGACAGACTTTGACAGTAAAAAAAACTCGAAAATACGAGAAGTTAGGAATCGAAGAGTTGTCCAGAGCTTACGTACACGCGACTTAAAAGAAGCCCACGTTGCAGCCGAGTGTACTCACGTTGAATCGAAGCTGCAGAGTGCCGGTGTGCCCCGAGGAGGTGCTCGAAGTGCTCGCTCGAGGCTCCTCTCGATCCATCGCGCACGGAAAACCGAGGCCCGTGTTGCGACTTAAATGCGTCCCGCCTGTTTTTCCTTCGTTCCAGAAAACCCAACTATTTCTTCGCGCGAGCAACACTTCTAGTTCATGCTCGAGCAACGATATTTGTGCCGGCTCCTTCGTAACTCAGACCCGTG
Organism: Coelioxys conoideus; assembly: GCA_947623535.1. Lineage (NCBI taxonomy): Eukaryota > Metazoa > Arthropoda > Insecta > Hymenoptera > Megachilidae > Coelioxys > Coelioxys conoideus. The sequence continues at coordinate 11,088,677 of OX392457.1, read as the reverse complement.
CTCGCTCCACTATATCCGACGAGAACAACAACGCGAGAGGCACACGGTTTCATCGTTTTGCGTATATTCGCGGGATGTACGCGGAAAATAAAATGTACACGAGAGGATGAAAATATTTCGCGCACGAAATTTATTGCTATGCCTTTGAAAACGCTCTCCTTGTAAAGTGTACTCACGAGGAGAAAGGACGTATGGCGAATGAAAAATATAACTTACGGTTATATTGTAAACATCTTTTCAAGCCCATTTCGAGTAAAGGAACGTCGTGTATGTTGAAATTGAAGATCACGTTTATATTTTCTTTTTCGAATTTTCAATTTCGACTTTCGGACTTTTAAAACGTCGATTGCGATTTGGATACTTTTGGATTATAAAGCGTCGGAATTTCATAATCCTTACATCACAAAATCCTAAATCTTACAGATCGTAAGTCACGAAGTTCCTAAATCCCAATTTCTCCAAATCACAAACTCCACAAATTCCAATTTCTCCAAATCACAAACTCCAAAAATCCCAATTTTTCCAAATCACAAACTTCACAAATCCCAATTACCCAAATTCTAAATTTCCCAAATACCAAATTACCCAAATTCAAAATTGCCCAAATCCGAAATTATCCAAATCCGAAATTATCCAAATCCCCAATTACCCAAATCCCAAATTACCCAAATCCCAAATTACCCAAATCCCAAATTACCCAAATCCCAAATTACCCAAATTCCAAATTACCCAAATCCCCAATTACCCAAATCACCCAAATCCCAAATTACCCCAATGTCCAATTACCCGAATCCCAAATTAACTGAATCCCAAATTACCCAAATCCCAAATTACCCAAATCTCAAATTACCCAAATCCCAAATTATCCGAATCCCAAATTACCCAAATCCCCAATTACCCAAATCACCCAAATCCCAAATTACCCCAATGTCCAATTACCCGAATCCCAAATTAACTGAATCCCAAATTACCCAAATCCCAAATTACCCAAATCTCAAATTACCCAAATCCCAAATTATCCGAATCCCAAATTAACCGAATCCCAAATTACCCGAATCCCAAATTACCCAAATCCCAAATTACCCGAATTCCAAGTTACCCGAATACCAAATCACTTCAACTAATCCATCTGGTCTATCTTCAAAAGACCAAAAAGACTATCACCTCCCACAATCCAAAACCAACATTCATCTCTATCAATCCACACAATAAATCACAATTTCATATCATAGTATGACAGTTCTAAAATTGCAATATCATATTAACCTCTTGCCATATTTTTACGCGTCCGATACGTTGTGCACTTGCACTTGTACCGTGATAACTCTTACTCGAATTTTTCATACGCTCCATCCTGGAGTTCAAACTCAATTATAATCTGCATAGTAAAGGATCGCTGAATATAAAATGGACATAATAATTCAACTTCCCTTATCTGTTTCAATATTATAGCTATGATTACTTAGTTCCGACTGACGCGGCCGACAAATAAATAATGAGGCAAGGGATTAAAATTGTACAATGTTTCAGACAATACGTGTCACAAAATCACAACGTTCCGATGTAGAATCCAAACCATTATATGAAAGTTATACCTTTATCATTATATAAATTAAAATGTAACTTGAATAAATATGAATAAAAATGACGGATATCAATATTCCGTAAAATGATGGGTAAATACGGATCAATACCGAATATATGCAAGCAATTCCACAAATCCCAAATTACCCAAATTCCAATTTCCTCAAATTCCAAATTACCCGAATCCCAAATTACTCAAATCTCAAATTACCCAAATCTCAAATTACCCGAATCCCAAATTACCCAAATCCCAAATTACCCAAATCCCAAATTACCCAAATCCCAAATTACCCAAATCCCAAATTACCCAAATCCCAAATTAGCCAAATCCCAAATTAGCCAAATCCCAAATTCCCCGAATCCTAAATATCCCAAACCCCAAATTCCCCAAATCCTAAATTCCTAATTCTCTGAACCCTACAGTGATGACAGTTATACCTTTATCATAATATAAGTTAAAAAGTAAGTTGAATAAAGATGAATAAAGATGACGGATATTAATATTCCGTGAAATGATGGGTAAACACGGATCAATACCGAATATATGCAAGCAAAGAAATTCCCTCTCGTTACGAGGGGAGATTCGAAATGACGAGATGTCAAACCGCTGACTGTCGGCCTGTCAAACTGTATAGGCCTCTACAGGACAGATCGAGGTGATGGATAATGCGGATTACCGCAATGTCAAAACTCCTAAATGAGCAGTGACAAGACAAACGCGGATGGACGCAAGATATGGGATATTGAAGAGAAATTTCATTCACCGTGACCGTATAAATACGAACAAATTAGCGATAATCGCGACATTTTAACCCCTTTATAACTGCCACGCTTATGGAACAACGAACCCACTATCTACGCCACAAAATAACGTATTAAATATATTGTATCTCGTTAAAATATTTCACTTATTTCATTTCAAAATGCTGACGAACTAAATGCGTATTTACGTTGCGCTAAAAGTTCACTCTGTAATGACGATTGTTTAATGAGATTTGGACTGTGTTCATTTTTTCGCGTTTAGATGACGTTCGTATTCACACATTTAAAAAATGTTCGTTCTCGCATTTATATAATGTTCATGTGTATATCCTTGTGTACTAATGATGTTAATGTTCTCACGTACGACGGATGTTTATGTTCTCACATATGAATTATGGTCATCTTTTCAAATATGGGTCATATGTTCAGATTCTCACAGTTGAATGATGTTCATATTCTCGTATGTGACTGAAATTCACATTCTCACATTCGAATGATATTCTCGTTCTCATACGCGAATAATATTTATCTCCTCATATACAAACAATATTCCCTTTGTCACACTTGAATGAAGTTCATGTTCTCACTTTTGAATGATGTTCATGTTCTCATATGTGAATAATGTTCATGTTCTTGCATGTGAAGCGTATTCACATTTAACGTTCTGTACGTATCAGTAGCATTAATACCTAACCGATATGTACCTTAACATTGTTTGAAAATGTGAATTCAACTTCTGTATCAATCATTAATTATATTATAATTATCCGTAATTACGAATACTGTTAATAGTATGAATACAAAAGTATACTTAACAGGGTGCATAAATATCGAGACCGCTCTAATGACGTCATATCCATATTATCCATGTACAGATTAATTGAAATATTGTCCGATTTAATGACCAGATATGATTAGCGTAAAAATATCTGTAATTACAGTCGTACGAAACAAGGATTAATCGCGCCACAAATATTCGTTTATCAAATAACGATTAAACATTAACGACGATAAATTATTCCAGCAAAATTATTCGCATAACCATTAATTCATCGATTCACACTCTGTCGAATCCTTCTAAAGGGTATCGAAACGAAAAACATTCCTGTTTTTCACCTCCTAGAACAGAAGGTTCATCTAAATTGTTAAATTCGTTAATTTTCCCAAATATATGCTCATTAAATGTATTCTATCCGACAACAGAAACAACGGATGCAAATGCATCGATGAATAATTTAAACAGAATCGTCCAACAATTATTTGACCGACCGTTTGGTTCACACGATAAAATAATCCATGTGAAATTGTAGACTGATTTTTCAGTAAACGATAAACAATACATTATATCGACACGCCAAAAATCGAGCCTGCATTTTGTCATTTCTATACGAGCCGATTAAACTTCGAATTCGGTCGTCCAGTTGAAAAAGAAACAGTACACATATCGATAACGCAATTACACACACGAACAAAACACGTTCATCCTTTTATTTCGTACAAATAGTCTAACGCGTAACTCGTTTTGCACTATCTTAGAAACATGCTGAAGAGGAAGGAAGAAAAGAAAAGGACGGAGATTGCAGGACACTGTATCGATTCTCGATTTTACATTTGATATCCAAACAAATCCGGGAACGTGGAAAACCTGAATATATGAAATCGGGGAAATTTGAGAAATTCGGACAAGTTGAAAATGTAGATATTCGCAAATCGATAAATTTGAGTAATTAACAATTTGAAAGTCTGGTAAGTCAGAAAGTTGGATGTTTGGAGTTTTGAGAATATGATTTCAGATATTGTGCAATTTTCTAATATAGAAGATTTCATAATTTGAGAAACTGGACGATTTTTGAATACAGAAAATTTACGAAAGCTGAACATTAGTAGAGTTGTTTGTTAATGAATAAATTCGAGCGATTAAAAGAATGGACACTCGAAAATTCAGAAATTTAGTGATTTCAGAACTTTCGAAGTTAGATGAGCAACGAAATAAAAACATTTGAGAATTCTGTAAAATTTTTGAACCTAATGAGTTTAGGAAATTTGGAGATCCATATATAAAGAATTTACGAGATAGAAAGTTTGAAGAATTACAAACCGAAGAATTTGAGTATCCACAAAACTTTCGTACCTGGGAAATTTGGAAAATTTCCTATTCCAAGTGACAAAATTTGCTAAAAAGGTTTTCTCTTTCAAAACATTTGTAAATTTCTAAATTTTCGAGTCTAGTCATTTGGAAATTCAGAAACACTGAAATTTCAAATTCGGAAATACAATATAACTAAAATTTTCAAAATTATAAATTTCTAATTTTTTGGATTCTGGTCCTTGGAAATTTAGAAACACTGAAATTTCAAATTCAGAAATAAAATATACCTTTCAAATTTTCAAAATTATAAATTTCTAAATTTTAGAGTCTAGTCACTTAGAGATTCAGGAAGACAGAAATTTCCAATTCAGAAATACAATATAACTTTCAATTTCCTAGTTCTCAAAAATCTGTGTTTCAAAAACCTGTTAATTTAGAAAAAGTGCGACATTTGATTTCCGAGAATCTCAACGCGTGGCCCGGCTTGCTCCATCTTTCCAGGGTGTTGAGAATGAAAGAAGAAAAAAGGAGAAAAGAGAGGCCGAAGAGGACAGAAGGCCAGCAGGCAGGGCGCATTATCGATTTTCGTTTGCTATTTCGCCGGCGAAATTTCATTGGCGCCCTCTCGTCAAAATCACATTATCGAATTTACGCGTTGATAGCTAAGTTACACCATTGAGCGTTGTTGGGCCGGTGAGCACAGTAACACCCGGACGACGAAGGTGCACGGATTCCCTAACGATTTGCAAATCAACACGCGAACTTCTCGTTAATCGGACATAACGAACCAAACAGTATGGCCGTACTTGTTTCTCATTCTTCCTCTCGCAAGAACACTATTATTCATCTCGAGACTTTTGCCCATTATAACTAGTTTTCAAGAATTGTAATTACCTCGTTAACCAATCAATCGAATTGTAATCTACAAATGAATACTTCTGGATTTAGAACTGAACTATAGTTATCAATCGTATGACCTTTTAATTGAAGTTGAAACTCGGTTCTTGGTCCGCAACTGTTTAAGGAATTAAAATTACTTTCAATTTAGGACTTTTTCAATTAACGATTGACTTTCGAGAACTAGTAGGTTTAGTTAAGGATTAATTCGGATTAATTAGCATTTTGTGATTCACGAATAAAAAGTTAATAATGTGAAGTAATATTGAGATATACTTTTTAACGAAATTTAGCTAAGGACAAATTTGGTGGCCTGTGAAGTTGGAAATTTAGAGTTTTGATAATCTGTGAATTTGAACATTGAGAAATTTTGTGATGCAAGAAATTGAAGATTTAGAAATTTGGTAAAGTGCGAACAGAAAAATTTGGCAATTTGTGAACTTGAAAATTTGGAAGTACGATGAGCCATGAATCTGAAAATGTAGATATTTGATGATACGAAAAATTAAAGTTTTATAAATATGGAAATCTGTGAAGTAGAAAATTAAGAGATATGATAAACCACAATGTTGAAATTTTGAAATACGACAACCCACGAAGTTGAAAATTTAGAAATCCAGTAATACGAGAAAATGAAGATTCAGAAATATTATGATCCGTGAACTTAAAAATTTACAAATTCAGTTACCTGTGAATTTCAAAATTTGGAAATCTGTGAGCATATAAATTTAGCAATTTGATAGTTTGAAAGTTTGATAACATGGCGATCTGACTACATCCCAGTTTGCATATTTCATCGTTTAAAATTAAATGCAAATAGGAAAGTGCTCCACTACACTTGCCCTTATCTAAAGGAAATCTATGTTGCAGCCTAATGTACACGATGCCGGTCACCTGTGACACTCATCGCACACATGTTCATCCTTTGACTGCGAAGAGTGTACGTGTTACTCTCGTACGTACATTAACATATACGATAGACGTACATGCACGTCCAGTAACTTTTATTAAACCAACGAACGCAAATTACTTTTAACGACACAAATTTCTAATTAAAAAAAATACCACAGTTTAAACTGTTTATGATATTTTTTTATATAACATCACTTTTTAACAGACTTTTTTTTACAACACGATCAATAAAATTCAAAAAACAAATAAGAAATATATTCATTACCGATCGGTAAGCATTTCAAAAATGTCTCTATACGTATTATAAGTTACAATTCACATATTTATTTAAATAAATTCCAACCTCTTAAAACATCATGTTACACTGCCATCCCCAAAGTTTGAGTCCATACTATTAGTCACCATTTATATCCAAATTGTAAGAAAGGTATAAAAGCAAGTAAATAGTGGGCAATATGTAATCTAACTCATGCTATGATTCTTTATTTCGACGAAGGATAACTTACACTTTGACAGAAACTTCTTACTAATTTTCCTACTTTAAAATAAGAAATCTAAGATATTAATCTGTCATAATCTAATTGTAAGATCATTTTGACGAGTTCCATAGATCTAGTGGTAAATGCAAAATGAGTATGTCCAAAATTGTATCGCAGTAAAACCCTCCAAAAAGAAATGTCACAACAATGTCATCCCCGGAATCTAAGATTATTTTATTGAGCTCCTCAGATCTATTATTAAATACAAAATGAGTATAACCAAAATTGTATCGGACAAAAACCCTCCAAAAATTAATGTCAGAACAACGTCATCCCTAGAGTCTATTTTGACGAGTTCCACAAATCTGTTGTTAAATGCAAAATGAGTACAACCAAATCGCACTGAAAGCCTCCAAAATGTAACGTCAGAACAACAGCATCCCCAAAATCAGAGTTCGTCATACAAAAGTATCGGTTTCCGGCGTGGGTGCAGTGAAATAAGTATAATTGAAACAGTATCGCGTTACAACGACGAGAGTTTATACCAAAACGGGCGCGAAATTCTTCGGATCTCTGGCACGTTACGATTTTAGCGGTGCAATTTCACGCCGACAGGTTTCGCCGGCATCAAATAGGATGCTCGTCAAAAAATCAGGGCTTTTACTTCTGTTAACGTGGCAGCGCCGTTTGAAGAAGCCGGTAAACGTAAACGACGGCCGGATTTACGCGCAATAATTCACACGGTCGAAATGCGGATAAAGCGAGCGGACGAAATAAAAAGAGAGAGCGGAACGTATGCTCGGTTAGCGAATAATTAAACTTCGACCGGTTAATGAAACATCGTCGAGTGATTTCCGAGCGGGCGTATTTCCGCGGAAGCTCGTCGAGAAACTGACTGAAATTCGCAGCCTCGTGGATGTAGCCGGGGAACGATACGAGTGTCTCTCTCTCTCTCTCTCTCTCTGGTATCCTGTGGGATAGAAAGCCTACGGGGTACGAAATTCGTGCTGCAGAGGGTGCCGTTTAGTAGACGCTTTAAACCGTCCTCAAACGGACTCGCCGTTACCGAGAACGATTTTAAACGGAATTTCCTTTCGCTCTTAACGCGATTTCCTGTCTTCGAGCACAATGGCAATTTCGTTCATTTGTACCGTGGCATCGACGTACTCTAAATGCGAGTATTGCGTGGAAATTATGAGGCGCCAGCTAATTCATACGTGAGCGTACGTGTCGAATATACTAACGGTCTTGTACCATTTGGTAGGCAAAGTGGTGGTATACGAAAAGGTCTCGCTGTTCGTTTATTTTTAGGTGGTAAATTATGAATTTTACAGGTTCAGAAAGTTTAATTTCTTATGATTTGTACATTTTGTTTAAATTTAGAGAATTATGAATCATCGGGTTTAGGGAAATTTAAGGGATTTGGATAGTTTTTCGAACTTAGTAGTTTGGGGACTTAAAGATTTGCCACTCTGGACATTTGGATTATTGGTGAAAGTATTGGAAGATTAGGGTACTTTAGAACATTGTAATTTTAGATCACAGAAATTTTAAAGTTACTAGAATTTGGGGATGTAGAAATTTAGAAATTTAAGAGGAGTCCGCGCTGTTCACTTTCTTTTTTATGGTAAATTATCAAATTATTATAATTTTAGGGGTTTAGAAACTTTCAAATTTGAAAATTTGTAAACTTTTTAGGACTCAAATTTTTTAATCGGAGATTTTATTGTTGCAGAATTTGTGGATTTAGAAATTTATAATTTGGGACTATGAAAATTTATTAATCTAAAAATTTGGAGACTAAGAAAGTTGGAAAACTAAGAATTTGAATGTTTTGGAATTTGGAAACCGGAGAAGGTCAGAATTTGAAAATTGGACAACCTTACAAATTATATTTATAATAATTATGGCTTTACTTGAGACCACACTCTTCTAAGTTCGATAATGGGATCAGTCACCTTAAAACTGCCCTATCACTTTAATTTCTTAATAGTTTCAAATTAAATTCGTGATATCAGTAAACAAACTGCACCGCTAAATGTATGCATAATCATTTGGGATTTATCGGTATCGACAATGTTTAGCATAACATGTTTGATCGAATCCATAAACGTAAGCTCGAATCTGTCACTGGTAGGATATCTAATCGGACAGCACAGGGACCGACAAAGAAGATGAGCACTGCGCACACGCAATCAACCCCTCTGCTCTAATTACCAAATGCTAAGATTGACGAGCACTTTCACCCCAAGGAAATCGCTCTAACAATTACAACTGTTACGAAGCGGCCTCTGAGACATACCATCTCGGTAGATGAGCTAATATATTCGCGAATAACAGCGTTAACTATCTTGCCACAAATTTTCGAACATTAGATATTCCAAATTAATATTAGTAAATATTATCGCACGTGCGAACATCAAGTTCACAGACAAACTTTGTACAACACTACAATTACAAAACTAGTTAAATAACCGTTTCACAAATTTTCTATTTCAAATGATAAAATTTAAGATACTTTTTTTTGAAATCTCTGCCGATACTCATCGAAATAAAAAATTAATATCTGCATTAATTTATCTCTCATTGTTTGTTCCTTCATTTTTAACTTAAAAATAATTTTGCATATTATGTCGGTCGTTTTAGTTTTATTAGAATTATTAATAATAATCCTCAAACCAGAGATAAAATATAAATCATTGACTGACCAATTACAAAATAAAAATCTCCCAAACGGCAATATTTACACGAATAAAGAAGACTAAAAAATAAGATAAACTGGTAAGCACACTGGGAATATTGTTATATGACAAAAATTTCCTGTGATTTTACAATTATAGTCGTCGCAGACAATATGTTAATGATTTCTCTCCGTTGTTCGAATTGTGAAAAAATTACACGTACACAAATACATCAAAATGATGTAACATGTAAGTACGTACATAAGAATATGTATAAGTTTTTATCAAAATATTTATTATCACTGTCACTATCATTATCATTATTATTTTTATTATTATTATTCATAATTCTTGATTATTTATCAATATGAACTACAATACATATATTTATTATTAATCGTCAATGTACTTTCCAAAGCAATTGTTTCGAACAAACCTTTCAATTTAATATCACAAAAATCGCATAGGTCATAGATTTTAGGATAGATGCAATAATATTCCCTATACAATGTTTGCATTTACGTCGATTGATGGTAAACGGATAAATTATGCAGTAAAATTTAATTCAGCACGATCCATGGCTCGAAGATAAACGGTGGGATAAAAGTACGAATGGCGGACACAAACAGTCTAAATTCGTTGAATAATGCAAAGGATCGAACATCAATTCTGAAACAGCTCGCAATTTTTAACGTCAAACAACAGCAAAAACGTGACAAGATTTATAACTAAAACGTACTTGATTTATCCACGAAATGGCTCCAACGACGTTTCACTCGAAATGATTTTATCGTGAAACTCTGATGCAAATTTTATTGCAACTACGCATGATAAGCCGAGATGCATTTTCGCACATAAATCATAATCGATCACCGAACTATGTAAGGCTATTGCGGAATTTTGCAATATCTTCATATTTTAAATATAATTTACTATCTTCGGGGCTTCTGAAATCGTATACTGTTCAAATTTTTTAATTATAGTTTCGAATGTTCAAATTTTCGGAATTCAAGTTTCCAAGTTCCAAGTTTTCCATTTTTTTAATTTTCAAGTCCTCAAGTTCTGAAGCCTCCAAATTTCCAGTTGTCAAGTTTTCCGATTTTCGAGTACTCAAGTTCTTGAATGTACAAGTTCTACGATTTCCGGGTGCATGAACTTCAACATTTGCAAATTTCTTAATTCCCAAATTTTCAAAATTATAAATTTCTAAATTTTCGAGCCTAGTCACTTGGAAATTCAGGAACACAGAAATTTCAAATTCAGAAATATAATATAACTTTCAAATTTTCAAAATGATAAATTTCTAAATTTTCGAATCTAGTCACTTGGAAATTCAGGAACACAAAAATTCCAAATTAAGAAATATAATATAACTTGCAAATTGTTGAATTTCCTAATTTTCAAAAATCTATGTTTTCGAATTTCGAAACATTACAAATTCACGAACACGAAAATATCAAATTACCATATACAAAATTGGAAACAGTTTGACCAATTGTATTTGTATTTTAAACAATTGTATTTGGAAATACAGGAATTTCTGATCGAGAAACTAAGAAAATTTTACATATACAAATTTGATGATTTGCTAATTCCAAATCGTGCAAAATTAAATGTTCGAGTTCGTAAATGCGGAAACTGGAACAGTTCGGTATTAAACAATTAAAAAACTTCGAAGCTTACACGCACTCGGTCCGCTTCAGAGGCGAATATAATTTATTCCCGATTGTAGTCGAAATGATTCGAAAGTAATTTCAATTTAGGTGCTAACTGTCGAGACACTAATTATGAAAATGGGAAGTTGGTCGAGGAAAGTTCGTCAAAACTCGTCGTAATTAGATATCGGATCCGTGCTACCTCTTTAACAAAGTTTCGCGCAACTCGATCACGAAGAAGAAAGTAAAACGAGGATTATTGGAAGAAATATGCAGAACAAGTACAACGGTGCTACGATAATATTACAGTCTTTGATTTTGCCTGCAGATAAACGCAACTAGGAAAACGCTTTAAACAAACGTTTATGCAAACGAATTATTATTATTCAATTATATAATTTTACACTTGCATAACAATTTTTATTTTAAAGAAAATTTCTATTTGAACTTTTTTTACAAGCTATAATCATTTAGAACATCATCAGTTTTTTATTATTTTATAACCGATTTTGGGGCTCTGGAATGTCGAGAATTTGATATTTTGGAACTTGGAGATGTTGTATTTTGACGATTTTGAGGATTTAAGACTTTGGAATTTGCGGATTTTATGATTTTTGGATTTCGACAATAAGAGAATTTGAGACTAGAGATTTTGTTGTGTTAGTATTTTGAGAATTTAATAGTTTGGAATGTGTGCATTTTGTCATTTTAGGATTTCGAGAATTTGAAATTTGAGGAATATGCGATTATAGAAATTTTGGATTTTATGACTTATGAGATTGTGGGACTGTGGAAACTTGTTACTTTCGGGATTTAGGATTCTGAGGCCTTAAGATTTTAGGACGTCACAGCGTTTAAACTTGCCAAAATTTTAAAATTTCAACGACTATCAAGTCCAAAATTTTAAGGACCAAAAATCCAAAATGCTCTAATCGCAAGGTCACCAAACTCTGCAGTCTCGAAACCCTGAATGTCTAAAATTCATAAATTCCATCGTTCGAAAATCTCAAATTCCCAAAACCGAAAAGAACAAGAATCTCAAGATTCAAAAGTTCGAAAATGTCAATATTCCAAAATTCCAAAATCTCCATGTTATAAAATTCCGAAATACTAAAATCGCAAAATCTTACAGTTAAAAAGTCCCAAAATAACAAAATTCTAGAATCTCTATATTCAAAAATAGTAAAATACTGAAATCCAAAGATCTCACAGTTAAAAAGTCACAATACCTAAGAGCTCAAAAGTCCCACAATTCCGAAGTTCCAAAATCCCAAAATTCCAAAATGTCATAACTCTAAAATACCAAAATCTCAAAATCCCAAAATGCCATAAGTCCAAAATATCAAGAATCAAAATACCAAAAATCTCGAAATCTAAAAATCCTAAAGTTTCAAATTACCAAAACCCTGAACACCGATCGTCCCAGAAATTCCGCAGTGCCATCATCCCAAATTTCCAAGATAAAACTCCAAAGTGAAAAACTCCGAAAATCGTAAAACCCTAAAATCTCGTCGTGCCGTGATTCCCCCTCGCCCTCCGTCGTCCCGCTACGCCATAGCAAAAACGGCGCAATAAGAAATTCATGTTCCCGCATCTACGAGGAATCGCGTTTCGAGTAGTTGCTCGATTCCGTGCGACGGTTTAAGGAAAAAGAACGTCGTGCGATCTCGCGAAATCGACCACCATTCATCAGCCGAACACGCCATTCTTTCTTTTCTCGAGCAAAAAGCGTCGGGCGAAGTAGCTGAATTTCCGCCATCAGTCTATGCACAACTTTCCGGCCACTCTCGATCACGGGGAGGAAAAAAAATTTGAAATATCATCGGCCACGGTGGTTTTCCTCGTCCGGAATCGAGACTCCGAACTGAACAAAGAGAGGAAAGAAAGAGAGACAGGGAAGTGCTCGTTCAGGTACCAACCTCCATTCAAGAGGTCTCGAAAGGGCTGCCAATAAGTCTTAATTAATTCGTTCGTTCGAGCTTTGTCGAACAATGCACCGTTTCGTTTCGAAACTGAAAGATCACGACGGCCCTGTCACACCGATATTCTTATCGAATGTCTCTCGTCACTGTGTATCGACTGAATTTCTTGTTCACTGCACTCGATGCTTTCTGTATGACCTATAAAGTTCATTCACTTCGAGTTTATAGAATCAGTGTCTAGTATACTAACATAGGATACGATATCGAATATTTGATGCTTCATCCTCATTACCCAATTTTGTATCTTTATCACGTAACTCATTGATTCGTTGATGTCGACAGTTATCGATCCATTGCAAATTCATCAATTTATCGTTGAGGACTTATTTATAATTTCGCGAAAATATTCTGATTAATATTAGATGCAAAGTGCATTACTGTTTCCAACTGTTGATTATTGTTATTATCGTATTAAGCTTAATTTTTATTATCAAGATTAAGTTACTATTCAATAAATGATATGAATTTTTATGTTAATCGGATTTCTTAAAAAATATGTTGTTATATACATAATATGTGTATATAAGTACATATTACACATGTGCATATGTAATGTGTAATTATGTATATGGTATGCTCGTATTAATTAATAATGTAGCGATGTAATAACATACATAAGAAGTACATAGAGGAGAGAAAACGTCTAAAAAGACGGATTATTAGTGGTTCATCAACAAGTGTACAAAAAAAATCAAATACAAGAGAACTTTGTACAATCTGAAATTGTTAATGATTTCTATAAAATTATGTGCAAACAGTATATGTTTAAATAGCGTGAATACTTTAAATATTTGAAGTACTTCTCAAAGGAAATCCGCGATAATAAAAATTGTATCCGATTATGCAAGTATAATAATAAAAGCGTACAACGATAAATAAAAACAGAAACGCACACCAAGGAATAAAAATGAAAACGTATTGTCTGCAATGTACACAATTTACACAAATTTTGATTATTATGCACCCAGTAATCAGAAATAAAAATATAAGAGGAAGTAGTGGAATTAATTCTGGATATGATTTTGGACAATATGTATATTCTGCTATGATAAATTGATACCAATATTTTTATATGACCGCAATATTTTTATTGTAATCTATAATGTTTATATTTGCGCTCGAAAATTAAAAAGCAGGAATTACACTATAAAATATAAATAATTACATATTAAATGTGAAATTTAAGTCAGAGTTTAAAAGTGTCCAAAATTAATTCCACTACTGTATGGTCGTCAAAGAAGAACCGCGGATATAAAAACGCTAATTACAAGGTACGGTGATAAAAGCAAATGAAAAAGAAAAAAATGAGGAAAGAAATTGCCGGATGTGGTGAACCGAAGGCGGCATGCAAGCAGAAAATCGGGGCTGAAGCAATCAATAGTCCGAGTATAACTATTGCGCGTGAAGCAACAACGTATCGTCGACGCACAGAAAGGAAGGCGTGGCAGCGTTCATTGGACCCTTAATGCCAATGCCAATGTCAGGGTTTTGCCGGTCAGTAACCCAGAAATCCCCACCCTTCGATGTCCAACGAGAACGCCATCCTGCGATCGTGTTCGGGGGTTGCTTTCGGACTACCCCGAAATAACCCTCCGTCGACAAATTGCAGGGAACCGCGCGTTGATAACGCAGAAAGTTGTTGCACCCTGTCCTTCGAACGTAAACTTCACCATCGAAGTAGATAAGGGATGAAACTCGAAACAAAGCCGTTTCCTACCCTCGCCGATAATGCAGAACGCTATATTATCGACGCAAGGATTTTTAATTCCCTACGTTTGTGACAACTGGTTCGATTGATAGAATAGTTAAGAAGTATAAAATTTGTAAAAATGCACATGCGGTTGTCTTCAAATATCTTTTGTCTGCTAATGAGATAGTGATAGAATTTGTTAATATTTTGTGATAATATTGAAGTAAAGTACATATTGATTTTTTATTGTGCCGAATGTATCATACGTGGGAAAGTATGAGGAACTTATACATCTTTTTAATAAGAATATTCACAAATTTTATATACTTGTAGAAATGATTATTCACGTTTAAGGAGTATGTAATGAAATATTTCAAAAATATGAAATGTAAAAAGGAAGTAAATGTATATTTGATATCTTCAAATATCCTTTACTTAATGATCCAATTTTTATGATAGTATATGTCAATATTTAGTTTGTGATAATGTCAAAATATAATGTTTATTGATTTTTTTATTGTGCTGAATGTATCATAACTGGAGAAGTACGAAAAACTATAATACTTTTTGTTAAAATTATTAATGGAATTAATATCGATATAGAAATGATTATTCATGTTTAAGGACTATCTAAAGAAATATTTCAAAAATATGAAATGCAAAAAGGAAGTAAATGTACATCTGATACCTACAAATATTTGTTTCTTATTTATCAAATCTCTATGATAGTATTTCTTAATATCTATTTCGTGATAACTTTAAGATATAGCATATATAGTATTTTAATTGCACTAAATCGATGGGGAAGTTGCGAGAAATTTTATAAATTTTCCTTTCAGATTTTCGATGAATTTGAATTGTATGTGATGAAGGTTTGTAGATATTTAAGAAGAATTTGGTAAAGCGTTGAACAGCCGGATTGAATAGTCATGGAGTTAACCAGAATCATGCAAAATTCAAAAGCGGAAGACGCTTACCGCTTTTAAAATGTATAAGTTTGTCGCGTTAAAGCCGATAATCTGCTTACCATTTGTTTATCGAGCGCCTCCATGATTTCGCCGACATCGCCGACGACCACCGCTTGTTTCCGCAGCATCTCTTCTTCGACTGTGAGCCAATCGCGTATCTGCAACAAAAATCGAAGCAAACGCGTTAGAAACAAAAATTACATAAAATATTCTATACTCCTTTTATACCTCTTATGAAAGGAATATTTTTAAGTACTGAACGATAGAAATTCAAAAACGATAAAAATAACTGGATGGTAGTAATTCAGAAATTACAGTTGAACCTTATAAGCAAATTATTCTGATAAAAAATCAATAATCCCGAATAATATTCGAGTATATTTAAAATTAAAAAATTATAAATATGCTATATTGTAGCAATTAAAAGATATGGAAAACAGATACTATATTCCTACACGAAAATAGTATTTTGAAATGTTACAACTCGACAATTTTACTTGAAATATTCAAACCAGATTTGGTTAGTGAAAGCCTAGTTACTCGGTTCTATTGTTTACAGCTGCTGACGTTACCGATATCGAGTTTTATTCGATTCCTTATTCAAAAACTACCGATTATGCGGTGGAAATTCCTTGGATCGGTGTTTCGAATAAAAAATATTAAAATATAATGCACAGACCAGCGATACAACACGCAAATCCTCCCTGACTATACAGAAACACCGAGGAGTTTCTAATTTCAACCCATAAAAGACAAGAAATGTCAAGTTTCATTAATGGATCAGCCTAAGAAAACAAAGAGTCGAGAGTCTTAATTTCTAATACATATATGGCTTCATACCGACTATGTTCATCAAAGATTTAGCAGACAACATTCGCGGAATGAAATTCAACCTGTATTCGGCGTTGAATCAAGGAATCTCTGGTCGAGATAAAAATAGCCATCGTTCGAGAGTGATGGAATGGAAACGGAACAGAGCCATCGATCAGGAACGGAGGGATGCGAACAGGATGGAAACGAATCGAGTATTTACAGCCGGAAATTAGCTAGGAGTGTCCAACCGTAAGTGGCCAACTATGTGCCCTAATATCGAGGAACATACAAAAAAAAAACTTTGTACAAATACATCATTATTGCAGCAAAAACATTGTAACACATAGTATGAATTACTCTTCGTTCGTTGTTCCTTTCGTTACAGTTACTATAGAGTTCTATGAATATAGTGATGTACGAATTTAGGAATCTGATGTACAGGAATTTACAAATATAGGATATACAATTTACGGATATACGAATTGACGAATATACAGTAGCGGACAAAAGTTTAAGACTAAATGGAAAAATAAATAATTGATTTACTATTCATAAAAACTATAAATAGTGTTCTACTTTTGGTGTTAACTAATTAGACATTTATTTATACACTTATAAAAAAAATTTCATTTTGATATTTTGCTCAGTAGCGAAGTTACAAAAAAAGGAACGAAATTTGCATAATATTTCAAATCAAATCATCGTCTTAAACTTCTGTCCGCTACTGTAGAGACATAGGGATCTAGAGTTATAATGATCTAGAAATATAGAGATTTATGGATGTAGAGATTTATGGTTTCAGGGGCGCAGGAGTTAGATAACTGCACGTTTAGGTATATGGCGAATTGGGAATTTGAGGATATTGGTATCTGGAAAACTAGGTTCTTGTAGGATTAGATATCTGGGAATGAAGGTATCCGAAGAATTAGGTATCTAGGAAATCTGAAGGATTAGATACCTAGACATCTAGGTATCGGTGAATCTAGGTATTAGAAGAACTAGGTATCTATGGATCTACCTATATTAGAAAAACTAGATATTTAGTGATCGAAGTATCTGTGTATCTAACAATATAAAGACCTAGGAATATAATGAAAATAATAATAGTAATAATAGAAATAAAAATAAAACAGTTCCTAATGACTTATCTAATAATCAAAGATACGATGATCGATCAATATATGAATATTCATTCTTCTGACACCTCATACTTCACTTTCAAATATCGACAGTAATTAAATTACACAAATTCGCTTAGAACGATACAGGCGATCGATAATAATACATGAATGATACGTGGTAGGCACAAAGTGACGGCTCGAATTCAGCAACCTAATATTTTTCCACCCTCGTTCGCTATATGGTCCCTCGGGAAGCAGGGGGATGGTGGCCTACGTCTAGGCCTTTCATTTTCATCGGGCTTCTCTCGTCGAGCCTTTTCAACGGAAAGGAGGGAAGAAAAAAAAAACCGTCCACCGCGAAGAAAACCACATGAGAGATATGATCGTTCTTCGACAACATGCACTTAATCAGGCCGGCTTTATGTGGAACGGAGAGCTAAAGTGAAAGCCAGAGAGGAAGGACAGTGGCTCAGACACGAAGCTCGAGAGACTTAGGGGATGTCGAGTCGAGCGAGACCTTAATTTCCTGTAGCATTCCGGCTTATCTCTTTCGCGATTTATCGACCTACCCCCGAAAACTTACACGCTCACCACCCCGAGAAACATCGGTCCTACTAGTGGAACATCCGTTTCCTGGCTACATTCTTTTCGTACATCGCCTCGGTTATAATTGTCCTGACCACGTTTTACAGAGCTTTCATTACGTTCGTTCGGTTTTGGATCTCGGGATTTCCTTATTTAACGAGATCGCTGAGTGATTTTTTTTTTTTTGGTTTCTTTACTATTTTTTAAGTGTTTGATTGTAATCGAATATTGAAGGTTGAAATCACTGTTTTTCGCAATTGTATATGGAAGATTGAAATACTTCTTACTGAGTGACTTTTCGATATTTCTTTTTTTTAGTTTCTTTATTATTTTTTAAGCATTTCATTGTAATTGTATAATAATATTAAGTGAATAACTTTTAACTAAATTTATGGTATTATACACAAGATGTTTGAACATATTGACGACTAAAAATTAAAAAAGAATTAACGATTTCAAAAAACTCTTCAACCAGAAAGTTTTATAGTTGCTATTTGCCAACAGTAACAATCCTTTAGAGATCAAAAGGTTAATTAAATTTTAAACTCTCATATGAAGTGTTGGACATACATAATTTCAAATCTTCAATTCTCAAAACTACCAAATACTCAAAAATTCCCAAATTCCTCAATTCTTGCATTCCTACATTCATAAAGTTCCAAATTCGCAAATTCCGAAATTCCTGAATTCCAAAATTCTTAGCTTCCTAAATTTTCAAAACCCCATGTTAATACATTCAAAAATTCTTAAATTCCTAAATTCCCACAGTCCCAAATTCCAAAATTCTTAAATTCTCAAAGCCCCAAATTCTCAAATTCCCAAATGTCGAAATTCCCAAATGACCAAATTCCCTAAATCCTATGTCTCTAAACCCCAAAATCCACAGACCTCTATCCCACGAATTACTAAATTTCGTCGCACCCAATCAATAAAATCGATTCACAAAACGTTACTCCCTGCATTGTTACTACAAAGAAAGCAGACATTCTAAACAACGTATTATCACAGCAAAAAATTTCAATTAAAACGAAACACAATCGGTCTCGATACTTTCGTTATTGCCTACATAATTAAAGGGCGAATGAAATTCGTGGGAATAATAATTGAACCAAGGTACTACGCCCGTGAGATAACAAACACTTGGTTAATTAATGTCTGTTGGTACTGTATCAATAATCGAGGTTACTGGCATCGTTCTTAATGGGTTATTAAAAACGATAGGTTCGTTTTCCGGTATTCGTTGGGTCGTAATGTAGTCTAAATATCGAAACGTTACCAACCTTTTTATCAGTTGTGTATGCAAAGATAATTAGTTGCTTGTAAATGTGCGCACAATGTACGAATACGTTTCTGCATCGAACAAGCATTCCTGACAGTCGGCATTGTCGTTCGTCGTTGTCGATGACACGCGTTTATTGGCTCCCGATTGTTTGTTTCAATGGGACAGTAATTAAACTGTGTACCCTCGATATTTAATTATATGCGCCGACGGGAGATTCCGCGAAAAAAAGAAACTATCGTCCATGTATCCCAGGAACACGTGATTCACGACTTAATTAACTGCGTACAGGGTGATTTCATTATCGATATCGATAAATAGGTGGCGTCGTAAAACTCGGTCGCTATCGCAATTATTAACGTTTCACTATTTTACGATTTCTACTACTAGTTTTATTAATTACCACGTTGTATTGTTCTGCACGTTGGATTGTTCTCTATGAATTTTACTTATAATAGAAGTCTAAAGAGGCAAGTGTTACTGCAACGAAAACGAGTATAATTTAACACTAAAACTACAAAAACTATCAAGTGACCGTTCCACAAGTTTCTTACTTCAAGTTAACACAATTTTTATGATGGTTTTGCTGTAATGTGTGTTCATTTTCATCGAGACAAAGAATTAATATATACATTAATTTATGTGTCATTATTTGTCTATTTATTTTTCATCGTCATTTATCATTTCAAAATAGGTATGCATTCTACGCTGGTAGTTAAGAAGAAATTACTTTACACGTTTAATGAATGCTGACTGTAATATGTAACAGATATGTACGGATATGTTAGTTAGCATTATGATAGTTTTTCCTATTGACAAAAATTAACCAAAGATATTTAATAAATCGTATAATTATTCTTAGGTGTCCAAATTTCAAGATCCATAGATCTCTAAATTACTATGTCTCAAGAATGATAAAAATCTAAATCCGAATGTCTCTAGATCTCTAAACCTTTTATACATGCATATACTTATATCTCTAGTTGTCTAAATACCTAGTTTCCAATACCACACACGATGTGTGTAACATACCATATTCAAACTTAAGCGCGTTGTACATGCCAGTAGAAATATCAATATATAGTCAGACAAAACATAACTTATTATTAGAATATTAATCACACTAAGAAACAATTTATTTAATTCGAAAGACCGAAACGAGTATCTTAAATTATCAATACATTTACTTTTGATAATTGTTCGAAACTTTTAGACCACTATACCGTATTATCTGCCCAACTCAAATCTTTGGTGCAGATTAATCAAGGAATTAACATACGTAATTAACATATGTAATATTAGGCACATTATCTTCCTCGAAGAAACGACGGTTTTACACATCCTTCGTTCATTGTCCACGCAAGAGTCTAATTTATGACATTATCAAACAATCTTCAACTAAAATGTCGAAAGTACGACAACTGGGGCATATCGGGAACAAGGACATAATGGGAGCACTTACCACGTTCCAAGCTAATAATATAATTTCACCGATACGAAGAATGTTATCGAATTATTTTCTTGAATCAAATTGGCGATATCGACCCGTGATTCTCGCGGCACTAAAAGTGTTAACGATCATAATTTAACGAGACGTCTTCGAGGCTCTGGCTCGCGAATAAGACGATGAAAATTCATTTTCAGGTGAGTTTCGCGCAAACGAGCCAACGAGTCGATTACAAGTGTCGCCCTCGTAATCGAATCTTGGCAGATTAATTAAAAATATCGCGGTCGAAACAATCAACGAGCTACGGCCTGACCTATATCGCGTTTCCTCTACTTCGTCCTACCGTTCTGAAATAAACGAGTCGCTCAATTCGAACTATAAACGCGGCCAGGCTAAATCAATATCGGCAGATGATAAAAAAAATACATAATTTAATGCGGTGCATTCGAGCGACGGAAACGAATTTCCGCGGAGAAGGGATTCAGGAATAATTCGAACAATCTGCGGGTTTTACGACTGGGAGATACTCTGTGAAAAGGTTAGGAGAACCGATCGCGAATACTTATGGCAACAGCGAAAATCGATGATGAGAATAAAAAATCCTCGATGAAATGGAATCGAGTTGTAGTGGGAGCATCGATGCATATACGCAGATATTTATATATTTGGTTTGTTTTGAAAGTGGTGTAAGTTCATTTTTCAATATAATTTACCTAAATTTTTTAATTAACAGATATGCTAACCTTCAATTTTTTCGAAACAAGAGAAAATGGACTTACACCGCTTTCAAAATAATCGGTTCATTTGTCTTTTCCTACACAGCTTTATGGATCCATGTGGTTAATCAAAATTAATTAAGGGATTTTGATAATTTTGGTAATTTGGAAGTTTGTGAAATTGAGACATTTGAGAATTTAGGTATTTTGGAATATGAAAGTTTGGAAACTAAAAGCAGTAAAAATAGGAAATTTAAGAAGTCAGGAAATTTGCCAATTCGAAATGTAGGAATTTGGAAAAATGAAAATCGTGAAACTTAAGAGTTTCGAAATTTGGAAAGGTGGAAGTTTAGAAGTTTGGACACTTGGGAGTTTAGAGATTTTAATATTTGGAAATTTCGTAATTTGGAAATGTGTAAAATCAGAAATTTAGAAGTGTAGACATTTGAGAATTTGGATCTCTGAAAATTGAAAGTACTAGGAATTACAAATTGAGATTTCTAAGCTCAAGAAATTTTGAAATTTCCCAACTCGAAATTTAGAAATACAAAACTTTGGAGGACAAGAAATTCGGAAGTTATTGAATTTAAAAGTTTAGAAATTTAGGAAGTTGGAAGTTCGGAATTTTTTTAATTGAAAACTTTAGAAATTAGAATACTTGGAAATATGAGAATTTATAAATGTAAAAGTTTGGTAAATCGGAAGTTCAAAAATGTGAAAATTCGCAAGATTGTGAATAAGGAAATCGGAAAAATTGAAAATTGAAAAATTCGAAAGTTCGAACATAAAATCTAATAACATTAAAAATTCAAAATATGGATATTCCGAATTTCATGAATTAGTAAGTAAAAACATTTTGAGAATTTAGAATCCTCTCCACCCCTTTATTTCACTCCCGGTGGTAGATCCGCGTAAAAAAATACTCTCAACTCGCATAATCTGTCTTTGGTCAAAACGACAACTCTTCAAAGCGCGTGAACGCGTTCGAAACGAATTTAATATGGACGACACGTAAGTATTCTACGAACACCGAAACATATTTGGCGCGTCAACATGAAAACATGTCGTCGTAACAGGCGACAGGAATCTAATAAGCTGGATGCCACGGCCCCCTCAAAGGGGAAAATAGAGTACAAAATAGTTTCGTGATCCAGGAAACACGGGAACAAGGCCCGCAGGTTACACGAACATCCTCGGCCTCGAAATACTGGCTTCAATAAAAAGAGAAAGCCAATGGCCGAGTTTCTCGAGCAAAAATAAAGAAGACACGAACTTCTCTACTATAAATGAGAAATACGGCTTAAAAAACGTCGCTTTAGATACGTAACTGGAATAAGTTGGAAGGTTTAAAGTGGATCAGGTGAAATATTCAACGTTTCACTTTCCTATACTCTCCTTGGTATTCTTATTTCCCAGTTTAGGTAATGCCAGAACGACACCGACTATTTTAAATTTTATAATGTTTCGACATCTATTCTGATTCGGAAATTTTTAATCTTTTAAAATTTCCGAAATTTCTTAAGCCCCGAACTACCAAATATTGTATTTTTACATTATGAGAATGTGAAATTTCGAAATATACAAATTCTAACAAATTTTTAGGTTTTCAACCGTGGAAAAGCTTTTATTCCCAAATTTTCAAAAATCCTAAATTTCCAAATTCCCAACTTCCCAAATTTTCAAAAATTCCAAATTCCCAAATTCTCAAGTTTCCAAACTCCCAAATTCCCAAATTTTTAAGTTCCTATCTTCCCAAGTTTCCGAATTCCGAAATTCCAGACCTCCTCAATTTCCTAGGTTTACAAACTCCCAAATTTTTAAGTTCCCAACTTCCCAAGTTTCCAAATTCTCAAATTTCCAAATTCCCAACTTGCAAACCTTCCCAAATTCCCAAATTCTCAAATTTCCACATTCCCAAATTCCCAAATTTGCAAACTTCCAAATTCTCAAATTTTTACGTTCCCAAATTTCCCATATCTCAACTTCCCAAACTACCAACTTCTCAAATTTCCAAATTCCTACAGATTTATATCATTCGATCTGTGAATCCCTGGATTCCTAAACACCTATGTCCCTAGATCCCCAAATCATTAGATCCCTGCATACATAAATTTCTGTTCTCGAATTTCCATTCAACCACGTCATCAAATTACCAAATTTCTTACCCCACAAATTTCCAAATACCTCGATTTTGTTATGTAACTGTATCACAGACAAAATACGTGTCCTACATCGCGATAAGTAATGCATCGTGATATTCCTAAGTAATTTGTTCAGACGAAATCGCTGTTCCAAAGTCTGCCATAAGTCGACGATAATTCCGCCAGGAAATTTGTATATTCGGTTGTTCGTATCCCGGCTCGATAAAAATTCACGATTATCTCTTTCGGATAGCGCTTATTGTCATCCTGTCGTCTCCATTGTGTCGATTCTACGCTTTTCCTATTTGCGGAGTCAACAGCCAGACTTCCAGCCCTGTCCGACGTCATAACAGCTATCTCCCTTCTTCCATTTCCGGCTATGCTGCCTCCCTGACAAGTATTGTGCTGTTTGCTTAAAGCAACGAGAGGATTCGAGGTAACGAGACTCCAGCAGGAACAGAGTTCCCGATGAAATTCTATTTTGCCTCGTGTTAGACCACGTTTCACCGGTTTAAAAAGCAACGCTAGCAGGCTGCAGGAATGTTAGGTGTTAATAGCGTTGCGATACCGCGAACCTACCCTCGGAATCGACCTGAATCGAACTCTCCATATTGATTAATCCATAGACAGCGAACGGCGCGATGGGGGTGCTTCTATCGGCCACGTTATTGACAAATATCGATATGGAAACGTTATTGATACGTTCTTTAATCAGGGATGACTTAGAGCATCACGTAGATATAATTAAAGTAAAATGAACGGATTTAGTGATTTCGGAATTTCATTATTGAGGAATTTGGAAAATTGAAGGTTGAGGATTCGGGAATTTACAGATTCGATAATTGGAAATGTTGGCAGAGTTCGAGTGTTTGAAAATTGGGAAAACACGGAGATTTAGGAATCTGCAAATTTCGGAATTAAAAAATGTGAGCATTTGAGAATTTAGAAATGTGGGAGGTTGGGAACCAGTATATTTTAAAGTAGAAAATACTTGGCTTCGGGAGTTTAGAAATATCGAAATTTTGGGAATTCGAGAATGTAGGCATTCGAAGATTTGGAAATTTGGAAATGTCGAACCTCGATTTTGGAAATGTAGAAATTCGCAAATTTAGGACTTCGCGAATTTAATAGTTTCAGAACAGAAAGTTCGGATAATTCGGAATTGGGAATTTAGCAACTTGCGTACAGAAAATTTTAAAACTTTTTGACGATTGACGATTTAGAAATTCCAAAGGTTGAAAAATTGGAAATACGGTATTTGAAGATTTGACAATTGAGAATTCTGAAATACAGAAATCTGAAAATTCAGATACTCAGATATGTAGAAAATTGGAAAATTTTTGAATTTAGGAATTAGTAAACTTTAATCGTTTTTACGCATTGTAACTTCTCAAAATTAATCTCAGATGCAATTAATCTGCACCGCAATGATTTTTCCAGAGTTGCACATAAAACTAAAGAGCCGCAGGGCAAAATTTAGTTCTGTTAGAGCTTTCTGGATGTCGCAAACGTATCACAAGTAATTATTTCGTCTTCATTACCCAAACAAATATGAAGACAGAGAAGCATCAAAGCGGCAGAAATTAACATCGAACGGGCATAGAGGCAAAGGGACAACCGGTTTCAAACATGCAAACACAGAGAGCAACATTTCGTGCTTAAAGTACCCTTAACAGGCAGGAACAATATACCTCGAGCAAGGGGTTAAAAGGGCTTGATAAAACGATACACGGCCGGTTGCACAAAGGTACATTGTAAAGGAACATCCGGGGAGGATATAATACCGAAGAGATTACATTCAAAATAAGATAAACGGGAAACATGTTTGTATCTTTGTAGGTTAACACACATCCTCCCTGGATAATCGTCTTTCCTTGTTATCAGTTATAACTTTTGTTCCTCGAAATTACTACAACCTATTTTGTTTTGCATTAACTTTAAAGATACTGAATACATTGGTATGTTCAATTTTTTAAGATAAGTAATCAATGAGTATATATAGCATATGTAGTCATATATGCGGATATATATGGAGACGTATGTAATCACATATGGGGTCATATATGTAGACATGTATGTGATCATATATGTACGAGTATGTTTACATACACACATGTATATGTATAGCCATGTAGGTGGTCATGTATGACCTCGTGTGTGTGGTCATATAAATTTATAAACATTAATTTTCCGTATATAGGAGTAGTATACTAATGATTTTTAATTATCTGCAACCATCTGTTATCGGTGCAAAATAATAAAATATAATTATATAAAAGTAATGATACAATGTCTGCTTCACATAATTAATCGATTCAAATCGATGATAAGTCAAATATGAAACTTCTTTAAAAAAAATCAATTAATTACCGTCATAATTAAACCAAACGAAAGTAGAAAGAAGACAATTTTCATCAAAGTCTTGTGACTGTGTCTCCGAAAATAAGAAAATATTCAAACCACGATTATACCAAAGACAAGGACAAATATTCTGTCGGGTATAGAGTTAAGTAATAGTGTATTATCATTAAATAAAAATAAAAAATCAAATAATACTCTAACGTGCTCTAACAGATATAACAAAATTATTATTATCATTGATATTTGTAATATCAATATGGTACACAGTATACGATGCAATTATAAAAAAATATACGAACTGCACCTTTAAATTGTACTCGTAAAATTCCTTCAAAGCTTAAACATTGAACAAAGAACGCCCTTAGAAAGCTCCCAAAAAGATTAATCTTTATTGAATCGGTAAATAAACTTGAAAGAACAGCAGAAACAGAAAACAGAAAGGGAAAAGTAATTCTTCAGAGGGGTCCTTTGAGCGAGTCAATCGCTAAAACGTTAATAAAAGATCCCGAGACCTGCGCTGTTACTTGGCCGAAAAGAATGCCTAAAAAAAAAACAGGCAAGGAAATAATACTTCAAAGAGTCGTCAAAGGTGTCTCGATTGTTTGCAAGCCAAGAGTAACAGCAGAAGGAATATGCTTCGGGTAAACATGGTCCAGACACTGCGCGAGTAGTATAAACGCGTAATAAAGTCGACAGAAGCGTACGGCCACGCAACAAGCACCAACGTGAACAACAATTTCATAAATGCAGCACAAAAGAGAGTTTTATTGAAGAACCAACTGCTTTTAAAACGCAAGGCATACAGAAAAAGGGATTGCAGTTATTAAATTGTTTTATTAATTTCTGTACTATTTCTCGCATGTCCCTCTTTCACATACAATACGCCACTGGAATTATATTTATTTTCATTTTGTGTTGCTGGTTTTGTATAGTCTTTTCGAATCCAGCGTTATTTGTATTATTTTGTTCCTGTTCGTTTTTCCGCGACATTATCGCGAGAAATAAAATTAAGTTCTATATGCGGGAAATAATTTATTTGTAATAAATTTCTTGATTTACGGGCTCAATGAATCAGTGCTGCATTTTGAATAAACAAGGTTGATTTGATTATTTCGAAAATCAGGCACGATTACTAATTGAATAAATACGGTTCATTTATATATTGCATACATATGCTTCACTACTTATTAAATATTTAAGATTGATTTACTTATTTAATAATTAAGGTTGAGTTACTTCTTTCATAAATAAATTGTATTTCCTTATTTCAAAAATAAGCTTGATTCATTCAGAAATAAATAAATTTGATTGGTTTAAGAAATAAATACTCTTTAATTTAATTAGTTACGTGCGTTTCCTAAAACTTGATAGAATGTATTGCGGATATCGAAGTTTACTGCACACGTGTGATTATGTGAAGTAAGAAAAATGTTGAAATTGTAATTTTTAAAATGATTGCTTGGAACCTTGTAATATTGGGGAATTGAAAATTTGAAGACGCGAATATTTATGAATTTAAGGATTTGGAAATTTGATAGTTCTGATATTTGCGAATTAAGTAATTTGCCACGTAGGAAATTCAGAAGTACAAAAACTTAAGAAAGCAGAAAATTTAGAAATTCGGAAAGTTGGAAATTTTGAGAACTGGCACTTTGAGTACCTGAATACTGAGGAATTTGAAACTTTGGTAATTTGAGAATGAACAATTAGGTAATTTGGTAAGTCGAAAATTCGAGAATATAAAACTTAACGATGTAAGAAATTTAGAACCTTGGAAATCTGCAAATTTTGAAAACAAACACTTTGAGTACGTAAATACTTGGGAATTTAGAAATTTGTAAATTAAAGAGTTAGAAAATTTGTGAATTTAAAAATTTGTAAATTCGATAATTTGAACGGTGAGTTGCAAATTCAAGTACGTAAAACAGTAGAAAGTAGGAAATTGAGAAACGAACGAATTTTGATATTTGGAAATTTTGAGGAAGTAGAATGTGAAAATCTGAGATTATGCGAATGAGAAAATTTAGTAATATATAGAAAGGCGAAAATTTCTGTACCCGAACAATTGAAAAATTAACACTAGATTTACAGAACCCGTCAAAATGACGGATGTTAGATTGCTTATTTTAAATTACGAAAATTTGTAAGAAGCTACTGTCCAAATGTAAATTATCCTTCGTCGAAATAGAAAATCATTGTGTGATATAGTTTACGTATCGTCCATCAGTTACTTATTTTTATACCTTAAATTCGATTTAAATATAAAGGATCATTAATCGTCCGTAAATCTAGTATTAAATAATATACTTGTCTGACGATATCAAAAACACTTCGAACCTCACCCCTTGTTCGTACCCTAACCAAATGAAGAGGAGACGAAATGAATTTATTGGGCCTAATTCGAGCAACTGATCCATATCCCCTCGACATTTCCAGCGTAATAAAAGCGTTTCGTGTTGACTAGAGGACAAACGAAGATCGGGAGGCCGCGAAAGCGGAGAAACTGGGACTAACTCGATAAAATTGACCGAGTTACACGGTTGCACGAGTTACGCTGTCCAGCAACGTCACCCAAATCTAATTCCTGTTCTTGATAACCGAACCGGCGCCGACCACGGCAGAATATTCTCTGCCAGGCTCGCCCCGAAATTTTCCACTGTCTACGTGTTTCAGAACGTGCACACGGTCCAACAGATAAGGCGAAGGGAAACCGTGAAGGCAGCTCGTAAGTGAAAACCCTCGAAGCAACAAATAGGTGCAGCTGATGCTGCGAAAACGAACAGGATTTGCCCAAGACGAGATCCACCATGCGGACAAATTTCCATGAAGCTTCGACTGCTCTTTGAGACGCTTATATTCGCTTCTTGCTCGTACGACGCCATCGGGCTCGATAGGTGAAACTTATTTTCACGGAAATGAACTTTCTGGCCGAACGAACACGTCTGCCCGTCATTTTCTACCGCTTAACTTCGCTCTTATTGGATGCTTAATTATCTGCTCCTGATTAATGGACTCAAAATTGGGGTATTCGAACTTTTTACAAAGGGGACATTTTGTTCGTAGCGCGAGGGCGATGTTAAAATTGAAAGTCAAGAAAAATGAAAGAAAGTCAGGCAATTACGTTGTTGGAGAATCTGCGAAATTGTACTAAAAATGAAGTCGGATTTCCGTACAATTTATTCTAATTAAGCTTTGAAAAAGACACTTTTAAGATAAAATTGAGATGCAATTTGGAAAAATCAGCACGTGTGGTGCAATAGAAAATTGAATTCATCAATATAAAAATTGATATTTTGTAACATAGCATGTAACATAAAGATACAATTATATTTAACGTAACATATGGTATATGACATAATATAATTAAAACATGTTACAACATCATAATAAAAGTACAATTTGATGTATGTAGAAATTACATACGTATGTATAAGTTATATACGCACATAGAAATTACGCATGTGAAAAGCACATACGTATATGAAAATTACACACGTGTGTACAAGTTATATACATGCGTATATAGAAATTATATACGTATGTGGAAATTGCACAGGTATGTAGAAGTTATATACGTATATATAGAAATTACGGACGTATGTGGAAACTAAATACGCGTATGAAAAGCACATATGTATATGAAAATTACATACGTATATGAAAATTACACACGTATATAGAAGTTATATGCGTATATGGAAATGACATACGTATGTGGAAACCACTGTACGCATGTAAAAAGTACAAACGTATCTGGAAATTACATACGCATGTGATAATTACATATGTATGCATGTATGTAGAAAAAACTTTCATATATTGATGTTAATTTAATCGTTCGAAAAATTGAAAAATGTATCGCCAGAGATACCGAAAATGAAGTGAAACTTGAAAAAAGAACGTGCATACCTCGATATCGTGTGGAACAGCAAAACTGCGATCAAAAGTACCTGAACATTGATCCCGAGAGGGCGAAATACTTAAGTTAAACAAGAGTTTAAATAGTGGAGTAAAGTCGGTGTACACGCTGCGCATCGGTTCAAGAGGGAATCTATCCGAAGCGACTGTGAAACCATTCGGAAAATGCTTTTCAACAGGATTTTTGTTTACTCGAAACGCGTTTTCCAGCCGAGTGGAAATCAATCGAGGTCCGAAAGCGGCGAATATCGAAGGGGAATTAATTTCAGCGACACGCCATGCTAATCCAGTTAGACCATCGTCCCTTCGACTTCGAAAAGCACGAACCGCTCATGCGTTAGCCCTTATTTCTAAGGGGCAGATTGCTCGATGCCACGGCGCGTGAATTTAAATGTTCCCGAACGAACTCGCGTTTCCCGTTCCCGGATTTCCCTGCGAACCCTTCGCACCGTACTACGATATTAACGTTACAAGTACAGAACCGGTCGAATGATGGATTCGCAAGTTCCTTGCTCTGAATAACAAACATTGCTAAGCTTTTTCCGGAAGTTTGCTTGGTCTCTACGTAATTTACGATCTATTGTTCATTCGTTTATTTAACTGCGTTCTTTTTAATTTTTAATTTGCTATGACATTATACGACGACAAATTTAATATTAAGATTTCGAGGCTGGAAATCGAAGTCACCTTTTTTAAGGTTTTCAAGAGACGTTATTGACACGATCTGAGAATTTCGGGGTTCAGAACTTGTGGGATTCTTGAATTTGGACAATAATAAATAATATTATTGAACTATAAGAATAGTGAATTATAACTATTAATTGATTGAACTATATTAGTTGAATGTTTAGAAGTTTAAGATTTTGAGAAGTTGGGAGCTTGTGATCTTAAGTATTGAGGAATGTACGACTTTTGAGAACTTAGAGGTCTAAAAATTTAGAAATTAGAAATATTCAGAAATTTAGAGATTTAAAAATTCACAAATCGAGGAATTCAAAAAAGTTTGAACTCCGGGAAAAGATTTAGGAATTCAGAAATTTCAAGAATTTAAGAATTTTCGATCTTCGAAACTTCAGACCGTCAGATTTTCAAAGCTTTTGAATTTGAAATTTAGCAATTTGAGAAGTTGAGAATTTACAAATGCACGAAACTATAGTTTAAAAAGTGTAGAAATATACAGAAGTATTTCTGTATATATTAGGAAACTTTGTAATATGAATAGCTCTACTAATGCATATGAATAATAAAAGATAAATTTCCGGATGAGGAACCGTATTAAAGGATTGAAACGTTGAGAGAAATATAAGGTAATTAGAGAAGCTAAATTTAAGAGGATAATTCGTTTGCAATTACCTCCTGTCCATTTTACGATCTGTCCAACATAAGTAATTAAAAACTAACGGATATTACGTACCACATGTAATTAAGGATATACGGTTAAATAATTTTATACCATTGTACGATACATTAATTACGAGCCTCTTATAAATAATTAATCCAACCAAAGTGAACTGATACAAGTGAAGTTATATTTTTCGTGTAACCTGTTTCAATATCTCGATCTAGAATTCTAAATTAGTTGGCTAAAAAAAAAACAGTAAAAAGTTTCTACCTTCGGACAAATATTTCCTGCTTGTATTATGATTGAACATAGTAAAGCTGACAATATTGACAATTAATAATATAAAAGTAATAATTTAACAAAAATTCCTTGTTCTTTGGATCTCGAAATTGGAGCTCCTTTCAACGAGGTTACTGCATGATGATTAAGTTTTTTGAAGTACTCGATTGTAATCGAATATTGAAGGTTGAAATATTTGTTTTCCCGAATTGAATACTGCAGATTAAAATACTTTTTCTTTGACCCTTTGCAATCGAAAGGCAATTCACATTCGCCACCTAATTTAGTAAAACAATCTTAAATAAATAACTTTTATTAAATTTATGGTATTATGTTTAAGCATAGTGTATGAGCATAGTGAAGCATACAATATGGACGATTAATTATAAAAGAAATAACAATTTCAAAAAAATCCATCAAACGTTTCAGATACTATTCGTCGACAGTAAAAATGCTTTCGACTTAGCAAGGGGTTAAAACCATGTATGTCCCACTCCATCGATCGTATTAACATAATGAAAAATTAATCGCGTAAAATATTTTTCCCCGCATTAACAAGTCCCAATTCCAACTAACGCGTGTCCCCGAGGTAATCATTCGCGAGCGTATCCATACGCCCCCGCGGGCCGCAGTCGGGGAACGAAGGGCAGAGAAGAAAAGGAAAGGGATTAAATTCCAGGGACGACATTACGAAGACGGAAAGAAGTCCGGCTTTGGAAATGTAAAAGCAACTCTTACACGCGAACCGGTGTTTAACGCATTTTTTCTCCGTCGACGTCCAACTTTCGTGCACGCGTCCCGCCCCCGTTGCCCGGGGCACGTCCGGCCCGTTACGTTAGCCCATATTCTCGTCACTCTCTTTCCACGTGCCAGTAATTTATGAGCTTTAATTAGCCAAGATGCCCGAGGCCAGACTAGCTTCTGCATTATCGTAACTAACCAACCGCCCCCGTTATACACCCTTGGCCTCCGCCGGCTGCTCGTTATCGTCGTTGTTATCAGAAGGCGACGAGCCTCTATCCGCTGCTTCCCAACGAACGGCATTGGATTTAAACGGGTATTCTGCTGTCGGAGCGTTATAACGACGGTGATTATCCGTTTCTTTCAACGACCTCGAACACGGTATCGAACACCGGTGTCGCGGTTTATTGGTCGATTAATGGCTGACCATAAGTCTTCGGGAACGTTATCGCCGCCCGACCTGGCCGCTTGCTTTCCTTTGTTTCGCGATATAGCCTGTTGCTCGACGCGAGTCTCGGCCTCCGTTATCGTTTCGCGTCGAAAATTCTTGAAAATTTGCTAAACCCTCGGGAACAGCGCGGTTAACCCGCACAGAACCTCGGCTAAATATTTTGGATACTTTCTACGATACAGGATGCGAGCTTTGAGAGAGAGTCGCTTTGATTCAAAGTGATTCTTGAGAAGAATGCTCGCAAATGCGTACGCTTCAACGTAGAAATTCTTTAGAGAGACATATAGCGCATGAAAAAAGTTGGTACTCTTCTAATTTTAGTATACTTAAAATTTAAGAATTATACATTCTCGTTATTTATCCACCATGCATCGTTTACACTGAACAAATTGAAAATCCAATATTTTAAATTGTTACATATTTTGAATTATAGTATAATATACATAATATGTATTTTTAACTGTTACGTATTTTGTATTAAAGCATAATACATATATTTTTAATTGTCGCGTATTTTGAATTAAAGTATGATGTATTTTAAATGGTCACGTATTTTAAATTAAAGTATATGTTTTAAATTATGAAGAATATTATCAGTTTTGGTAAAAGAGTTTTATTGAAAACCCGTGGAAAGATTATTGTATATATTGCTCATGTTTTATTATACGATTTATCCTTTGCAGGTTGTTCGAGTTAATGTCACTTGAAATGGAAAACCGATATTTTTATTTAGAGTCATAAAAATTTGACGAGGAGACTTTTATTAAAATCGCTTGAAAAATGTATTGATCGATCGAAATGTTATTTATGACCCGTCTTTTTAACAGGCAGCTGTAAATCG
Source organism: Coelioxys conoideus (assembly GCA_947623535.1). NCBI lineage: Eukaryota > Metazoa > Arthropoda > Insecta > Hymenoptera > Megachilidae > Coelioxys > Coelioxys conoideus. The sequence continues at coordinate 11,054,943 of OX392457.1, read as the reverse complement.
AATAACAATGTGAATTTAATAAAACTATGAACAACGAAAAATACTATAAAATATTTTGCAAGTTTATTCTCTTTGAGAAAACACATCATTTCGATGATTTTGAAATAGTTGCTAAAAATTTTCTTTTATGAATATTTAAGAAACGGATATTTAAGGACAATACTATTAAAATATTGATATGATCATCAGATTCGAAAATTCGAACTAATGTATCATAAATGCTATTTTATGATATCTGTTGATTGTTCATATCTGTTCTAAAATCAAGCGAAACTTTTGTTTACTTTATATGTTTCACAATCGACCACTTCACAGAGAATCATCTAAGATTTTTCACGGCTGCAATATAGCATAATACATTATATAACAATATAACAATATGTATAATGTATTAATACAACATTATATAACAATATAATGTATTAATACAACATTATGTAACAGTATAATGTATTAATACAATATATTAACCAGTAAACGATGATAAGTATCCTACCTGTAGCACCGATTTGTCGAAACCAGCTACGAGAGCCGAGGGTGACGAAGAAGGGGATGGTGAAGATGAAGGTGAAGACGTGCAAACTGAAGGGCTAGTAGTAGTTGCGGGGGTTGAGGGTGTCGAGGGGGCAGGGGACGGTGTCAACCCCCGAGAGCCCCCTGCAGTTGCACCCGATGCCCCCGGTGCAGCTCCTGCACTCTTTTCGACCTCTGCAACAAAAAACATGATGATCGAATTAGTCCAACACTGCGACTGTATTCACCGAACTCAACAAATCTAACCACAAGAAATTTATAATTCGAAAATCTGCGAACCCAGGACGTGGACAATTCGAATTCAGAAAATTTGGAATTCGATACTTCTATTCATCACATACTTTTCGACACTTTTACATCTTTAAATTTTAAATTTATAGGTCACCAAAGTGGTGAATGTTTAAATCTCTGAAGGGTCGAAAGATGGAGAAGAAGTTTGAAAGGTGAAATTTCTGAGGTCTATAAATTTCTTGTGTATAAATTTGAAATTTCTTAAGTGAACAATTTCAAAATTTCTTAAGTCTATAGATTTCAAATTTCCTAAGTCTATAGATTTCAAATTTCTTAAGTCTATAGATTTCAAATTTCTTAAGTCCATAAATTAAAAATTTCAGGACTATACAAATTTGAAATTTTAGAACCCTGTAAAATTGAAATCCCTAAGTTTCTAAATTTGAAAATATCAGCACTCAGAAATTTAGAAATCTTCTAAACTCTATTATCACACATTTTCAGTTTCCTGATTCTCCAGACTTCTAAATTTCGAAATGTCAAAAATGGAAAATCTAGAACACTGAACATCTCCAAATTCCAAAATGACTACCTACCAAACCCATAGGTAGAAAACTTGAAACAATTTACGTGCTCCATAAATTACTATTCTTCTAAGGTATCCCCTTTAAATAACTGAACCCCGTCTCCGTTCAAGGCCATAATACCGAATCTAAATATACGAAGCGACCGTCAAAATATTTAGTTTCATTAACACCATCATCTTCGCGCAAAACGTATCGACCCACCGAGTCGCCCCTACATTATCGAATAACGATACCGTGTCAAAAATATCAAATCTGCATATAAACTACACGGGGCAGGCTGATTTGAAAGAGCGGACAAACCCCGGACGAGAATGAGGGGTAAACTTGTAATTTTCCGGTCGGTCGAGAACATTGTGTTTTTTCTCACGCGCCGCAATGGATAATAAGAACGAAAGAGGGCACCGAAAAGAATCGTCGAAGACGAAATGGTTTCGAGGCACGTACATGCGCGCAGGCACGGTCAATTCATTGAATAGAAAAGTAACTTTCATAGTTTATAAGTTTACCCTCGAAACTCCGTTCGGATCGAGTTAGCCGAGGAGATAAAGATGGAGAGCGAGGAACCCGAGCACGCCGAGAAGAATCTTCGAAGATGCGTTTAATATGGCCGACTCTAATGTAATTGAAAACTTTGCCGAGGCCGACTTTCCCGGCCGGTCGATTTGCGATGCCTCTCGAAAACTCGAGAGCCCGTGAAACTCCCATAAATTACTGTCCCGACGATCGAAACGATGAAAATATTTTCCTGTTTGCGTTGCACTTTCCTTAAGAGGGGATCTCCATGTAGAAAGCCGAAACAAAGTCGATTTTCGATAATTATTTCGAAGTATAAGGAGCGAATAAATATTTTGATGGTTTTGAGGGCTATTTAATTAATGCTTCGACATCATTTTGTAATTTCTTTTTTGAAATAAAATACAAAATGACGGAGGTACAGCCTGTAGTGCCAGAAGCATCATTGAGCGACCAGTCCAAACCAACCACATTCTACAAGGAATGAATAGATAAACTGCTAGGAAGATGGGAGAAGGCCATACATAATATGGACGAGTACGTAATAAATTGATATAATTTTGTTATTCAATGAAAGCAAAATAAACGTCTGATAAAAAAAACGGAAGATACTTATGGCTCGACCTAATAGATGATTTTGTGACTTACTGGCTAATCTACTATTATTTTAACACGTTGACTGCCACACGAAAGCGATTGAAAATTGCGTTAGGTATTACTCTCATTATTAACAAATTTGATTAAATATTTTCACGATACCTTGTTATATTTATTTGCCGTAATTTTAAGTAACTGATGGGAATATTTTCAGATTGAAAAGTGAACAAATTTTGAATAATATAGCTGTGGAATCTGTGTAGAAATTTGACACCCATATATGGGTGACATGGCAGTCAAAGTGTTAATGGTACTTATATCTATCACTACTTTGAAAATTCCGCGTAAATTCTTCTTCCGAAACATCTAACCTTTTGATCATTACTTACTATCGAACTTTTTGATCATTGAAGGTGGGTTACATGTATAGGTTCTCGTAAGAATAGCTTTACACTCAAATATCAATGTGTTTCGTATTCTATAGGTTCTAAAGTAACTTTCTAAACAAACAAAAAATGACTTTTTTAACAACTGCTTTTTTAGTTTTAAAATAAGCAATCTAACGTCCGTCATTTTGACGGGTTCCGTAAATCTAGCGTTAAGAACCACGTGTCCGATCGTCCAATTAGAAAGATCTTCGAATTCGTCCCGTCGCTAGATTTATTGTCTACCACAGAATCTCCCCCTTTAACAATTTCGCGAACGCGCAACCTACGGCCGAGATGAAAATGGTATTAAACTCGAGGACAGGGGCAAGAATAAAGTCGGAAGGGAAAACAGTCCCCCGGTGCCGTTTTATTACTGCTATGAAACAGCCGGAGAAATTCTGAAGTCTGTCTTGCGTGTTTATGGGTCTTCGACAAATTAATCCGATTAACGTCTTCCAGAAGCGTAGACGTTGTATGCGTACAAAGACGGAGGAATAAAAGATTACGAGAGGGAGAAATTGAAGTATATACATACCGAGCTTGGAAATTTTTAAATATAAAAATTTGTAGATATTTTTTCGCATTTTTTTATTACTACGGTACTGATTTACGGGATTTTCAAATTACACGGTTTCGAGGTAACGGAGTTCGGGAATTGAGAAAGTAGGAAATAGAAAATTTGTGCATTTGTAAGTTGACAAATTTATAAGTACTCGAATGTCTAAATTTACAAGTTGCTAAATACTTGGAGATCTGAAGTTTTAGACATGCATACAAATATCTAATGTTCTGAAGGCCTAAATTGCACAAATTTACATATTTCCAAATACCGAAGGTTGGAAGCTCTGAAAGTTGGAAATTCCTAAATTTGCAAATTCTAAAATTCCTAAATTCCCAATTTATAAATTTTTGGATTTAATTTGTAAATTCCGAATTTCGAAATTTTAAAATTCCTACATTTCGAAATTCCTAAGATTCTAAATCCCTAAATACCTGACTTCCTAAATTCCTACATTTCCAAATTCTCAAATTCCTAAATTTCTCACTTTCGAATTCACAAATTCTCAAATTCCTAAATTTCCTACTTTCTAATTCACAAATTCTTTACATTCCGAATACTCATATCCAAAAATTTCCATCTCCTCAAATACCAATATTCAAAAATTTTCAAGCCCCCAAACTCGCGAACACCCAAATTCCTCAACTCCTCCACTTCACAACTTCCCAACTCCCCAACTCCCAACTTCCAAATTTCAAATTCCAAATTCCCTAATTCTTAGATTCCCAAATTCCTAAATTCCTAAATTCCCAAATTCCCAAATTCCCAAATTCCCAAATTCCCAAATTCCCAAATTCCCAAATTCCCAAATTCCTAAATTCTTATACTACCAAATCCCTCAGTACCCAAATTTGTAAATATCTAAATTTATAGCAGAATTTCGTAAAGCTTCGAGGTGTATGTCGGCAAATTCCCCAATGTTTTACCTGGTGGAATGACTCCCTTTATCCAGCACGCGATAAAGGTGTGCCAACATGGACGCGTCCTATGTTATATCACCGATTTTCCACTTAGTCCATAAATCGCACGACTTTGATCCTCCGTTTACCGGTTAACCTTGCAGTTCAGTATGTAAAATCAATATGAAACAAAGACCGCTTTTTACATCGATAGCAGTGCAAATGCTCGTATTATAAACCGTACAAAGAATGCAAAGCAAAACGGGAATGGCTCACATTTTTATTCCATACAGAATTCAGCATACATTATTAAAAGGGTTGCTATTAATAAAAATTTTAAAATTGGCAAAAAAATAATCAAATTTATAACAAAGAAAGGTTTAAAAAATACTTATTATTACATTATTACATTAATATATTATTACATTACGTGTAATATACAGAAATTCAATTGACTTGAAAATAATGTTGTCCTCATATTCGCATACAGCATCATAACCTTGCCATTTACATATATCACGATTTTTGAAACACCATATACACTCGTGGACAAAATTAAGTGGACATTGCAGAAATCTAAAAAAATTGTTTGTTTTATTACAATGTTTTAAATAAATTTTAAATTTAGAACGTAAAATATTTTTGTACACTTGAAAAACATTTATTTAATGTATATAAATGTGCAATAAAGTTTTGATATATAACCATTATTAGTTAAATTAAATTAACCTTTTGTTACTTATGATACCTGCCCACTTCTTTATGACCACGACTGTACATGAATATATAATATATACAAGACTTGAGTTTATTGTGTTAAATTGACGGGATAATTGGCGAAATCGGTAAGTGGTCGCTCATACCTACCACCATTTTCCACCTGTACAAACGATGCAAATAATTTCCAACTAAAGCAACGTTGTTTCTACCCTTGCATAAACTTATCGAGCGTATTCCGGTATTCTTACTACCATCGTTGTCTTCTCATCCTCCGTTCAGCTATCATTCCGCGTTCTTTCGTCCGAGTTCACCTCGCGCTTCACGTTTCACGAAAATATCCTCGGAGGATGTGGCTCGAAGTTCCCCGTAAATTTAAATAAATTACGCGCACGTTTCACGCGGCAAATATTTAACTTTGCCGGGACGGAATTCCACGGCGCAAGATAAATTCTGGCTTCATTTCTCCGCGAAGTTCGGCCTGGTTAGTGGGACTATTTTCTTTCTCGATTAACCAGGCGGCCACGTCGCGAACAACGTTCCTCTCGTTTCGGGACGAATCCGTTTAAGATACACTCGGTCAGCGAGATATGTCTCGATTCGTGAAACTTCCTACGGTTCCATGAGTAATTATACGGGCAAACGAGCGTCTGTCGCTTGTCCCGTCTCCTTTTTCTTCGCGGGTCCGCTCGTAGACAGACCGTAACGAAATGCAGCAATAAAACGAACCAACCCCGGTTGTTAAGATAATGTCGCGGCCTGGTACCACCGAGAATAGCGAACGCCCGGAAATAAAATTATAATGGCTTCCGTAAAACTTGAATTCGCGTCGACTTGCCGCATAAATTACCAGCCTGTCACGTGCAGCGTTTTTCATCGACTGTTTAACGCGTTGACTGCCGTGTCACCCATATTTGGGTGACACTCAAATTTCTATACAGATTTAATAGCCATATCATTTCAAAATTTGTTCACTTTTTTCACTGTAAATACTCGTATCAGTTACTTGGAACTGCGAAGAACAAATATAACAAAGTACACCTAATTCTCTATTTACACGAATTTGATTTAACGCGAGTTAAAAAGAAAAAAAAGTTTCTCCTTTTGCACGAATTGTTTTGTTGTAACACGAATAAAAAGTGACAATGCATAAAATTTTGTTATGTTTATATTATTTTAAGTTTTTTTATATTAATGAATTTCAGATATTATTTTCTTCTTCCCAAAGTGCAATTTATTTTTATAATATATTTAATGAATTAAAATGTGTAAGCACGAAATAAATTCAGTGAACTCTAACAAGAATTTTTTAATATTGTTTACACCTAATTCTCTTTTTACACGAATTTTTTGGGAACGTATCTATCGTGTAAGAAGAGAATTAGGTGCATCGTGAACATATTTGTTAAGGTTTGTTCAAAATGAAAATACTAACTAACGCAATTTTCAATTGCTTTCATGTGGCAGTGAACGTGTTAAATCTTCCGATGCTTCATGAAGAAATTTTGTACGATGTTCATCAACACCGTACACGTTTCACGCCGACGATTCTCGCACCGTGGAATCGTTTCGTTACTCGAATTTTATATCGGTTCATTGCTTTTCTGTCTCTCGCTTTCGTAACACGTTCAGGACCTCCCATTGCACCTTCATTTTGCACTTTTTTGTGCAGAGACGCTCGTTCTCTTTCACAATCATCGTTTACTGCATTTGTGTTAAAGATAAATATAAATTTGGTTGTGTACTCTAAGAGTTATTGGAAATCTAGTGAAGAGAAAGAGTAATGTTCTGTCCAGAATAAAGTATGTAGTGGTGACTGGAGTGCTGCTGGGGGTGAACAAACGACTAAGTTAAAATTAAACTATTTCATTGATTGTAGACAATTTAAGGGACGTGGGCAAGAACCGCCCTTACCAAATTCTCGTCACGAGGTCAACATGACCTCTTATAAAAAGTGGAAGTCGTTTGTCACCTAACGGTTCGACACTCGTAAAATAATAAACCGCGCTTACTCTCGACAGTCGTGCCAAATCAACCCATTAACCGTTCAATTTTTGTTTCCATTTTATCGTACGCGTCGTAAAATCGCACATATTTGTATAAGTTAGACAACTCCAAAGCAAACAATAATTTTAACTACTACAATACACAAGTGTTTGACGAGTTACACATTTTATTTAATATAACACTATTGCAAGTGACAAAAAAAGAATATGAGCAAAAATATATATTATATGCATAATGTGGCGATCCCCATGCGGGGACCGTGGTAGCAAATGTGTTAAAAAAGGGATAAAAATATAAATTGCACGTTTTAAGCAGCTGCAAAGGGCAGTTGTTGATTATTCATGAATATTCTAAAGTTAAAAATAAGTCCAATGGCTTTATGATTCTACGATCGCGCTGCAACACTCGGAATCTGAAAATTCGGGGGTTTAGGTAGATGGAGATTCATAAATGTATAGCGGCGGATGAATGTCACGCGATTTGGGGGTTAAGTGGAAACTCGGCGATATAGCACAGGCCACATCCACGTTGGCACACCTGAATCGCGTGCGGAGGGAAACTTTCCAGCAGGTAAAACACAGAGGAAGTTGCCGGCGTAAACCTCGAAGTTCTATCATAAGTTGGCCGAACTATACCTAAGTCCTACCATTCCGTAGTTGGATAGTCTTCTACGAACTAGTCAGGTAAACTCGAGGTACACGCTAAATACATAATAACAATGGTCTCGCATAAAGCCTGCACGCAGCCGTTCATCCCGGCGTATCCCGTTAGATTATGCTAATCGAGAAGGAAATCCCGCCAACGGGAAGAAACCTACCTAAACCAACGTACGCCGTTTAAAATTCTCCTCGCCTTTTGTTCTTTGAGGGGCTTTAACGGCTGACGCGTACACTCATACGTGACCCGTATAGCGAAATGAGTTTTTACACGCAATGAATAAAAAGTACAAATTCGCACGTACGGTGAAATATCGTGCTCGTTGGGACAACCGCGCGGAAAACTTTTGATATCGGAGAAATTCCACCGAAGAAGTTCCATATTTTCTGTTAGAGGAACGCGAACACAAACGGAATATTCATAAGCTCTTTTAACCCCTCGCATGCTTTTAAGTTTGACTGCGTTTATATTATTAGACACCGTTTTTGTTACGCTTGTCGTTTTATTAGACACAATTTTTATTACATTTATTAGACACAATTTTTATTACATTTATTACACACAATTTTTATTATATTTTTCTAAATTTTCTGAAAATTTCAGAACGTGAGAATTCAAAAATTTAAGAATATCAGACTTTGAGAATCCTATGATTTGGAAATTTCAGGATTAAAGTGTTTTGGAATTTGAAAATTTTAGAATTTGAGAGTTCCAGACACTGAAAATTTCAGAATTTGAGAGTTCTGGAAGTTGAAAATATCAGACTTTGGGGTTCCTATATTTTGAAAATTTCAGGATGTAAGAATTCTGGAATCTGAAAATTTCAGAATTTGAGAGTTATAAAATTTGAAAATATCAGACTTTGAGGATCCCATGATTTGGGAATTTCAGGATTTAAGTATTCTGGAATTAAAAAATTTCTGAATTTGAGACTTCTAGGTACTGAAAATTTCAGAATGTGAGAGTTCTAAAATTTAAAAACTTCAGAATGTGTGAATATGAAAATTCCGAAACCTGATTTTACAACGAGAAACCAGAAATTCGTAAATGCAGACACACGAAGACGGCAAAATATAACCGAGGAATCGGAAAATATATAAATTTGCATGGTTCTTCTTTAATTCAGAATCTGTAACGTAAGGGTGGGGGGATGTTCGCGAAACGCCACCGAAAGCGAGGGTGCTTTCTGAAGAGGACATTCGTAACACTTGTCGCCGCGGCAGCTGCCAAGAGGAAGGGAGTTATTGCTCTCCGGTAACAACGAGAACAGGGGTGGAAGTTTTCCGACGGTGTACCGTCAACGGGAATCAGACGGTTGGCCAACGTCGGTCTTTGAAAACGCGTCAACTCTTTATCAAAGCTAACAAGGAGCGTCGGCTATCATCGTCGCTCCTAACCGAGTGGCTGTACCCGCGAGAAATCCATCTTCCCCGCTCGTAAATAAAAGCGTAAAACTTTCAACTCTGGACAAACCATCGAGAACAAGATGGGACGTATGAAATTTCTTTGAAGATTCCTCGAGAGAGTAATTTCAAATTTTAATGAAACTCCTCGTCGTAAAATCGAGGCGTCCGCAAATTGTCTGCTACTTGTCGCGGCTTCTCAACTTTCGGTATCTGTTTCCCCTTCAATCTTTTAACCCAAATATCGTGCTTCAAACGAGCCTCATTAACGAAGTTTGCTAACGAGTTTCAAAGTCAACTACAAACATCAATCGTTAATTTGTTGCGTTCGCGATTCGCAACAGAGTGCGACGTATTCCGAGGGACAAAAGTACGGTTGGGATATAGATATAAAAACAATATTTTCTATATTATTAATTATATACGGACACATATAGCTGTATATTATACGCAACACTTACTTCTTCGCAACAACGCTTGGTCGCATAATTCGTACGAAACAATTGCAAAATTAAATGAATTAAAATATGAAATTTTGCAGCACCCAGCTTATTCACCGGATCTTTCGCCAACCTACTTTCATTTTTTTTAAACATTCGGAACAGTTCTTATGGGTTAAACAGCACGAAAATGAAAACATTCTGAATAATTCTATTAGGGTAAATTCCTGCCTTGTTTAATAGAAACATATACGCAATATTTATTGTTTAAGATTTGTTGCATTAAATATGAAGTGTTCTACTCTATCGCCCTCTTCAATCCCTCATGAAATATTTACTCCTTGATTGCTTGCAAAACATTCCTCGAAGTGCGTTTTTATGTTACTTCAAAAAGCGAAGAAACTTATGAGACAACCTAATATATCAGAGTATATTGATTATAAAGATCAAAGTTTTATTAAGACAAGCATTTATGCTCTAAAATCTCGTTGGGAAAAATGTTTTGAAGCGAACGAAGCATATTTGATTAAATAAACAGCTTTTGAAGAAAGATATATTGTTTTACATATTCACTTAAAAATTCGACATTTCAACCTAATACAAATGAAATGTTTTCCCATGACAAAGCAGCATCGTATTCGAAATTTTCGGAAAATATTCCTGTGTTTTTCTCTCTTTCTCGCGATCGATCTAAACGGGCCTAACGGAACAGCGCGACGACAAGCAACAGCGAGCTTCACGCGCTATTTACAAAAATTAAACAGAAAGGAGTCCGTGCAACGAACTCGGCGCGATTTATTCAGCCCGGTACACAACGCAGCCAGAAAGACAGAAGGTTCGTGGCAGAACGGCGGAGAAAGAAGCAGAAATCCCTTGTTAGCGGCAGGTTGGTCCGTCGAGACAAGTGGTGGTGCTGGCTGGTTCGCGGTGAAAAATAGGACGAATTTACAGCGAGAAACATCGATTCTCGTTGGCAGCAGTTTTATTCCGGCAAGGGAAAAGAAAACCGACAAGAGAAAGCGACCGAGACACTTGAAGCCCACTTCCGGGGCGAAAAATAGGGAAGCTGCGAGCTTACCTCGACCGTCCGTTCGTCTGTCTAACTGGGGGATAAGTGATGTGACAATACGAACAGGGAAGCACCTACTGTTCGAGATACATAAAAGCAATAGAAAATTGTTCTTTAGTACGGTATACAGGCTTGTCTATAGCCAGGTCAAGGGATATTAATATTAACCGGTTTGGATGAGCACCGTGCAATTAAGTGTCCTGCTTAACCCAAACCGGCCTCATCATAAAGTTCTACCCCAAGTCCGCGTTGAGCTTTACAACTCAATCGCGGTATAGTTTCGCGATACGGTTTATTGCCAAGGGTTTTGTCAATATCTCGGGCATTTTTTATCTTAACACTATTTCTACCACGATTGTGTGTATACCCATTTCAACCAAAAGGTGTCTTTTGACGCCTTTAGAATATAAATCATCCCCGAAATTGGTTGGGATTTTAAATTATGAGTTAAACATAGATAATTTGAGGAATGTATTTATTGATACACTGATGTGTATTTATTGGAGATTATTTAATTCATCAAGTTACAAAATATTAGGGTCACATAAGTTTCTTCCTTTTTGTAATACAACACAAAATGGTATAGAGAGATAGAGAAGGTTGATACAGCTGAACAATTAATGCAACGAATCAACTTTAAACTATAAATATTGTGTATGAATGTCTATCAAAAAAGGAAATAACTTATGGAACATTCTAATATACAATCAATGCAGTGGTATTCACTAAAATGCAGCAAGGGAAATTAGCGAATATTAGCTGGAGAAAAATGATATTGCTGAATTAATTTAACAACCATTGTATGAAATGTAAAAAAATTAATTGTGGAGAAACGATTCAACATAGAGAATAATTTTATGTTAAAATTTCAAAGGTGTCTTTTGACACCTCTTGGTAGAAATAGTGTTAATGAAAAATAACGAACGCGGCATCTGTCCGCGTAACAACTCGCGTCGTGGCTATCGGTAGCCTGTGACGAAAGAGCTGGTTCCCTCGTTAGAGGAAGCAGGGATAGCTCAGTGAATGAGAGTGATAGATTGCAGCACGCCATCCTCTGACACTCTTCCACCAAAGGCCAGCCCGCCCATTGTGCTCCGCCAGTCGGAACCCAACGTTCGGACAATCTAGACTTCCGTTCTGCTAAACGCGGCCACCCTTAATTCCCCTCCGCTGTTTGTTTCCTTACAAGGGCTCCGTGTGTTCGTACTCCGCGACCGAAATGAAGCGGTAACGCCTTCGTCGTGGGAATAACGTCGTTATGTTCGCCTTTGTGCTCGTACCGGGCGGTGCGCGCCACGAATTATGGTCTTTTATCAATTTTGGTTACGACTGAATGGCGGGTATGATTGGGGGGCGCGGTTTATTATTGGGATTTTTGGGGCAGCGGGCGTTCAACCAGTCCCGCTTGGTCCGACAGTTGCGTTTGAGTTACAGATTGCTTCTCACGAGAGGGGTTAATGTCGAATTCATACGGAAATTGAATGTTCTTAGTCATAGAAATTGCACAAAACTTTAAAATATTGACATTGTTAATTTATAAAGTTGTCAGATTTGTTGGATGTTCAAATTTGCAAGTTTTCAAATTGCTATACGATCGCTGAATTATTCGATTGCCATATTAATGTATTTTCAAGTTTATGGATTTTATGATTAAAAGTTTTTTAAATTTCAGATTTGCAAGGGTCTGAATGAAAAAATATTCCACTTTATATATTATCAAATTTTTAAATAGCCGGATTATGGTTGAAATTTTAAATTCTTATTATGTTTTTATTATGTTTTTATCACTAAATTATGTTTTTATCATAGTGGCACTCTAACACATCATCATATGATTATATCATTATACCGTCACAATTAATATATCGCAATATCGACACGCCATCGTACTATTATATGTACAGCCATACCTTCACAATTATCATAATATTGTAATGCAATATCCTAATACAATACCACCTAATGCAATATTATACCATCATACTATCATGACATTATACTATCACGCTATTATGATATATTATCATACTATCATAAGATCATACTATCATAGCGTAATATTACCACATTCTCACATTATCCTACTATGATATACAACCACACTATCTTATTATCCTTCTGCCGTGATAGCATACTATCATATTAACGTATCAAAGTATAAAAGTATCAAGTTACAAAATTACAGAAGAACTAAATTTTTAATTTTCACGTTTGTACATTATGACAATTCCTTTGAAAATTTAAATATACGAATTTTCCAAATCTTTACTTTAGCAAGTAACCCAGTGTTCATTTACGACATTTTGTAATTGCCAAATATTTTACACGCGTTCAAATTTCCAAATGTATTACACACGAATGAAGAAACATTGGAGTTCACAATATTAGTTATATCGTTCCCCGAGATCTGGCTCGAATCAAAGCGGTACTTGATTCAAGTCCTTTCAACCGTATGTAAAATACACGAAACATTGAATTTGGTGTTGCCGTTATCTGAAAAAGCTCGAACAGGGTCGAACAAAAGATCTAATGAAACTTCCGTGACAAAACTAACACGTATCGTCCGTATCGATAACGATCGCTTCGTCGCCTACATTTCGCATGGAACGGGATCGAAAACCGAGAGATTAAAAAAAATATTTTACACCGACAGATCGCGATGAATTCCGTTCGCATGTCGAGGAACACCTGTCACAGAAGTCCGTATTTCAAACGGAACGTCATGACCCGCTGAAACTGGACGAGCAAGAAGCATGTACCGAACATGGGCAAAAAGTCATGCTACCTGATACCGATCGTTCGATTAAACCGGCCGAAATATTTGCCCGAATTTTTTATCATTGACGAGCAAACATCGAGCGATGCCACGATAAGCGGCCGGAAGATGAAAGAGTTTTTATCGATGGATCGAAAAACGAAACTCCCGTCGATTATCGACGACGATTAACGAATCCGTGTAATCGGAGACACTCGTTTCGTGCATTTAGCGGCGAAATGCAGCGCAAATGGTCTCGCGTTAAAAAGTTTCATGCTCGATAAATGCTTGGAACACTGAAGGATGGATAAAGTGTGCGCACATGCACGAGCTTCGGATTTCGGGGTTAAAAATTTGGAAAATAAAGTCGCGAATGTGGGACATTTAGATCTGTGAAGATAATGGGAATTTGTATATTTAGGAACATTGAGAAATTTAGAAATTTGGGAATTCAGTAATGTGTAAAATATCTAAGTTATTGAATTTTCAAATTTTGGCATTTTGAGGCCTTCGAAATTTTGTATCTCGATAATTAAAAAATTTTGAAACTGTGGTACTTCAGAATGTAGAAATTTTGATACTCAATAAATTGAAAACTTTCAAGCATGATAATATAAAAATTTTGGAAATTGACAATTAGGAAATTTTGGAACACCGACAATTTAGAAATTTCAAAACATTATGATTTGGAAATTCTAAACCTAAGTAATTACGAAATTTTTAAACTAGATCATTTCGTAATTTTTGAACTAGATAAATTTTGGAAATTGGAATTTTGGAATTTGATCCATTAGAAATTTAAAGACATCCGATAATATGACCATTCAAAGTTTCAAGAATTATAATAATTGATAATTTGCGAATTCACAGAATTGGAAATTTACTAAATTATAAATCTAAAAATCTGAAAATTTATGTTCCTAAAAATAATTTTGCAACTTCATCGACTACTAATTTCGAAACAGGGAAATGTAATAATTTAGAAAGTTCATAATTCGCAAATTCGAATAATTAGAAATTTCGTAGGTGGAAAATTCATAAATTCGGAAATAAAAAAAATAAAAAAAAGTAAAATTATTAGTTCCAGGTACTAGCAATCGATTAGTGTCCAAGTCCATTTGGTTTTGTATCGATATTCCGAGCTGTCGCCGACGAAATTGCCGGTGACTGTGCTAAACGGAGCGTTATTGATAAAACAAATAAATATTCGACGTCGATACGAATGTAAATGAAACGATCAAATCTTGACAAATGGGACAGGGGTCAGAGGATTAAAAGATTTCCTGGGCAAAAGCTTCCCAGTCCGCGATTCAACGACCAAAACCGTGAAAGTTGCGACGGTGAATTAAAATAAAGCGTCCACTTTCTATGAAGAATGCTAACTTCGTGGTGGATTAAAACTCGTGGCCCGCTGTTAATGTTCGACCTAGCTTTACTTGATTTTCAGAGAAACTAGCTAGAACCGTTGGATAAATCTTACAACGCATTCTACTCAAGACGAGGGTCGCTCATTTTATTTTCTGTTTTCTCAGATTTGACACTGGAATTAACAACTATTCAAAATGTCTGCTTGCAGGTTTTACATTCAACATTATAAAATTGCACATTTTATCCCTTGGTAGTTTACATTATAAAAATGGTTGCTTATGTTAGCTTCACATCGCTTGATTTTCAGTTTAAAAGTAAATGTGCATATAAAGCTAGTAGTACTAGTATTAATAAGGAGATGTGATGAAATTATATGTAGAGACTTTTATGATAAAAAAACTATTATAGTACTCATATTTGATTTACAGTTCGTTTATACTTAAATTACAAATCAATATTAAAAATCTTCCTATAGGGAGTAATATTTATATGCATAGGTCATAATATGTACTGTATTATTAATTTCAGCAGAATAAAAAAGTACTATGTACAATCATTTAAACTGAGACGAATACACGTTAAAAGAGAGTATTTTATAAATAACAAGAGATACTTATTTAAAATTACTATTAATTTAATAAAGTGTTTAAGTACATATACTTAATACTTAAGAGCGTATGCAAAGAAAAAGATAATATTAGGAAATGTGGAATGAAAGATGTTGAATAAATAATATCGAAACAGAAATGTTGATTAAGATATGTAAGATGAAAAATGTCGAATAAACAGTAACCAAATGAAACACGTGAAATGAACAATGTCGAATGTAAAATATTGAATAAACAGTCCCAGATGAAACACATGAAATGAACAATGTCGAATGGAAAATGTTGCATAAACAACGTCAAACGAGAACGTTGCACAATAGTCGAATAAAAAATGTTGTACAAACAATATCGAATGAGAACATTGAATGCACAATATCGAATGAACAGTACGGAATGAAAAGCGACGAATGAAAAAAACATCGAATAAACAACGTCGCAGGTAAACGTTCAAGGAAAAATGTTGAATGAACAACGCCGACAGTTAAGGATCATCCGATAAAGTCCCAACGCCGAACACACGAAAAGGGTAGCACCGATTGAACCGAGCCGTGCAGTGTTTTTAATCCAGCTTAAATCGATCTCATCCGGCCAATTAACAGGTAGGTAAAACCTCGAGCGGGTTTCGTTTGCGAGAATCGTGGGAACAACGCGCGATATCAATCGTCGGGGGTTGGGTGTCGAATAAGACGATAGAAATCGACACGCGCATATTTCCAGTCGAACGAAACCCGTTAACTGTCTCGTCGAAAGCAAACGGTGCCGGCGAAGAAAAAGGAAAACGAGGAAGAGAAACGGAAAAAGTAGAAGGCTGGATGGTTTTCCTCCCTGCGGAACCGTCACACCAAAGGACGAATTAATCTGGCTTCACGCAGAGCGAGGCCCGCCCTTTTGCCCCACGTTTTCGATGTAATTGAATCTCTCGTCTTTGCCAAGGCAATTGTTCCGCCCCTCTCACACCCCCCGGCCGAGAATTCAGGGCTGCTCTCTTACCGCGAGAAATTAATCTTCTCTTTCGCGGAAGCGATTCCGAACGGCGAAGTGGGGAGAGAAATAAAAGTAATAGAACCCCGTTCGGTTTTCGATCGAGCTGCACGCCATTCGTACTCTTCCCAGGCTCGATTGAAAATAAATTCCCTTCGTGAGCCTCTGGCGAAGCCTCTGCTACGATGCTAGACGCTACCATCATTGCTTTTGTAGGGAAAAAAAAGAACCTATTCGATAGGCAACGCGATGAAATTGTAATATGATAGCTTTCATCGTGCTCCGCGGTGAAAACAAATTATTTCACACATTTTGTTGCGTCTATAATGTAATAATTCGATAACGAGAGCCTAGACCCCATTTTTACAAAGGAAAAAGTAGAATCACTTCCCCTAGAACCCCTTTCCCGAAGCTAGTTACGAGACACCCTGTATGAGTGCATGCGTTCGATTACGTGTAACTGCTTTTGTCCTCTATGCTTGCGAATGTGTATGTGATAAACTAATACAGTTTAATATAACGAGTAATCGAATTGAAAATTTGGCGTATTATTTATTGCTTTGTATTAACAAATTTGAGATACAAAGATATACGGAATTATGAATTTTCAAGATATAAAGTTGAGAGTGGAAAAATTTGAAAACTTGGGGAATTTAAAAAAAAAATAGTATGACAAAAATTTCATATCGGAAATTTGAAAATTTAGTAAGTAGGGGATTTGAGGATTGAGGAACTTGGAGGCATGAAAATTTGAGAATTGAAAGATGTGAAAATTTGAAAAATTGAGAATTTTAAGATTTCAGAATTTGAAAGAGAAGAAACTTGAGAGACTTTGAAACATTTAGAAATTTTGGAAGCTGTGGTGTTCAATAATTGGGAATTTTGGAAATTTAGAGGATCTGAGAGTGTGGGAGTGTAGAAATTTGTGGATCGGTGATTCGAAAATTTGTAAAATGTAAAATAATTAAGGAATTTGAAAACTTGGAGATTTGAAATTTGTAGGACGCAAAAATTTACAAATTAAATAATCTTGCAGAAAATTTTTACACAAAATTTCAGATATAAAATTCTGTGGAAAAATGAACACTGTTTTACCCAATTCTTGTGTAAAATTAGAGAAAATGAAAATGCCATGAAAACTTTATATACAAAATTGCAGAGATAAAATTATGGAAAGAAAGAACACATCTTTGTTCATATTTTCATCCACTGTATATTCAGTAAACGTAATTAACATAATTAAACATTGCACAAGATAAATAAAATAAATTTCCACTTCGCCAGAGATAAAAAAGTTAAAACAGCGCATACTACAAACGTGAATTAACATCAAAGAAGAATTCTGCCGTGCAATAGTGAATTTCAGGCAACGTTGAAAAAATGCTGTATAGAAGAATAGTCCCTTTAGAAATGTTTGAACGAAAGAATGTCTTATTGTAAAAGTTGGCCTAGTTTTCGCTTCAAAGCGACCAAAGCACGAATTAAACAAAAACACCATGAAAATATTTCGGCTGTGTTCCATTTACAAAGACGTGACTATTACCACAGAAAATTTTAGTGAAAAAAATAAATAAATGCAATCTTGGATATTAAATTGTCAAATTTGTAATATTAGAGAATTTTTATTAATAGACACAAAGAAATTTTATTATATTTAATACTTTAGAATTATGGAAATATAATATAAAGAGTTGAAAATGAGAGAATTTGATCATTTAGAAATTTATATTTAGAGTTGTGAAAATTTGTAAAATTGAAGATTTAGACATTTTGGGGCTTGAGAGTTTGAGAGATTTCAGAAATTGGCGACTTGGGTATTTTGGAACTGAGAAAATTTTGAAAATCACAGATCTGTAATCACGGTTTGAAGATATAAAAATTTTGAAATTTGAGGACTTGAAATAATGAAAATGAAAAAACTTTGGATGTTTAAATGTTTGGGAATTGGGAGATTTGAAAATTTAAAAATTCGGTTAGTTGGGAATTTCTATACATATACGGATTTTGAGCATTTAAGAATTAGGAAAATTAACAAATTCGAAAATTTCAAAATTGGGAAACTTGAAAATTGGAAAATATAGGAATTTAGAAATTGTACAAAATTAGAAACTCGAAATTCTAGAAATTCAAAAATTACTAAACTCATAAACTTGCAAACATAGAAATTTAGAAACTTGAGGTCTCAAAAATTTGAACACTGAAAATCGTCGATCGATCGAAAGACACCAACCCTCAAGTACACAACCTCACTTCCAAAAAACCAACAAACATATCTCGTGTTTAATGTCCACAACATAAAACTCAATCGAGCTGGCTGTTAATTAAATCCGAAAATTTCATGGCAGGAGTACCAACGCGTAAGCAACTACATCGGATCAAACCACGAAGTGACGATAACTTTTTTTCGTATCACGAACAGAGGGATGAGCGGCGGCAGTCGACAAAACTCCATTAAACCTTATCATATTAGGATAATAGGATTGCTTCTATTACAATGTCCCCGAACAAGGATTTCTGTTTATCAGCGCAAGACACTCCCATCACATTCTTCTGGATACTTTGTTCGTTGGAGGACGACGCAGAGGAAAGTCGAAAGAACGAAGGGTCGGAGAAAAATTACTTTCACAACGGGACGTGACGGAAATGCCGGGGCAAAGATTGCAAAATTACAGGGCATATTTAAATATTACCGAGCCCCGGCGTTGAAACTTTATCGACGTCGCGGACGAAGGCTCCGTCTCCAACGGCGACGAGATTACGACTTCGAACGCGAACGATAGACACCTGCACGACCAAATTATCGGGACTTAATAAATCCGATCACCCACCGTATCGGCGTGAAAAGTTTCACGAAGGAACAGAAAAGCGAGCGAAAAGATCGACGAAAGCTGAAAAACGAAAACCAAGAGATCGTCGAGGTCGAAAACTGAAAACGTCCAACCCGTGAACTATGACCTTTTCGCTAATTACGTCAGTGAAGTTAAGTAATAATTAGTAATAATGGTGAATTAAATGAGGTTGAAATATTAGAGACAGTTAACTCTAAGATTAGAGTTGAGCTCAAAATTAAATTCTGCTGAAAATATGTGTTGGGGTGTGTGTCACGAATGTGCGTCATGAGTATGTCAATTAAACAACGAGAAATACTGGACGAGGCAATTACAAAATGAAGATTAACATGACCTTATAACGAAAGTAGTGCATGTCTCAAATCAATCTTCATATTCACCATTGAACTAGCCGAGACAATAGTTTAATTACATTATTTTCTATTAATTTTTATAAATTTTAGATCGTTCCTTCAATCATTACTTTTCAATGCACAAATTTCTTTCAACTTCTAATTTTTCGTATTCATTTTAAATGAATTTCGCGATCACACCGTATTATATTATAAATATTAATGAAACGTAATAACAAATAATAAAAATATTAAATGTACGAATATTAAAAATAGTGCTGAAATATTTGTATTGATTGTAATATCGCGAATCTGCAATCTTTGATTCACCTATTCATTTTCATACGACTCTGTATACGAAGACAAAAATTTAAGTATCGTGTCTAATATCTTTCAAAAATAATTCATTTTTTGATCTGTAAAAATGAAACCAATTTAAAAGGTATAATACCTTTTTATGACCATAACAGTTGGAAATGCATTATATATCTTATCGATTTAAGAAAATATAAATTTTCTCCATTTGTAATAATTATTATAATCAATATTAGAAACCCTACATTGTGTCCCATAATTGAACATTTTACATCTTATTTTATTACAATGGTAAAACGAAGTACCACAGCGAAACGTGCGACAAAGAAAAATATTAAAAAATGCCTGACACATTTCATCGTGGTCTGATTAACCTGCAAAATATCCGTCAAAAATGGTCGCGGACCAGGTTCACGAGGTCGATGCATTCTTTAGTACGTTCTATAAATGATAAAAGGAAGATGAAAACCGTTCGAGCCGCGTTTTCGACTAAAAGGTGCAAACTGGAGCTGCTCCATCTCGTTCGTGGTAGAAGAATATAAATCATATGCTTAAGCAAGTAGTACGGCCAGCACCGGTGCTCCTTTTGTAAGAAAGATTACGGGGTGCAAAGGAGTTTCCTCATTTTTCTCCGTAGCGACCGCGGGAATTAACATATTCATAAGATATTTATCAAGGTATCCCTTTGACACTTAGTTTTTGAACGTGCCGCTTATGAAACGAATAAATTACGCGCGACGCTCTTCGCTCGCGAAACAAGAAACAGAACGGATTGTAGGTTCACGAGGCAGGAAGAATATCGTGAATCGCAAACATATTCGTTTCGAACCGAATTAATAATTAATTAACACTCTGACTGCCATGTCACCCATATACTATGGGTATTCACCCATATATAATTTCTACACAGATTTAACAGCTGTATTATCAAACATTTGTTCAATTTTTGAACTGAAGAGACTCGCACCAGTTACTTGGAACTACGAAAAATAAATATAACAAAGTATCGTGAAAATATTTGGTAAAATTTGTTAAAAATGAAAATACTGCCTAATGCAGTTTTCAATTGCTCCCAAAGTGCTAATACGCTGACAGCGGATACCGAAACGGTTGAACAGTTTTTTGTCTTTAACAAATTTTACCAAATATTTACATAATATTTTGTTATATTCATTATCCACAGTTCCAAATAGTTAATAACACTATTTTCAACTAGATAGACGAACAAATTCGTAATGACATATGTGAATGACTCGTATGAAAATTTAAGTGTCACATACGTGTGGTAGTCAAAGTGTTAATCATACGTGCTTCGGTGTGCGAAACGTGTTCTCAACTGATAACATTATGATCTATATTTTGTACATTTAAAATCAATTCGAGTGACCAACAGACAAACAACGTACATAATGTTGTGCCATTCATAAAAAAATACTAACGACTGTTTTCCATGTTAAACAAATTAACGAATATACAGGATAAAGTGTGTTTTAACCTTCCACTTCTAAATGTGTGACGTAAAATGTTATACTAAGAAATTTGAATAAACATTGCACTATTAATAAAATTATCAAGAACACTGTTCCCTTGTAACAATAATTTTCTATTTCATTTTATCATGATGTCGAACCTGCAACATTATATGTATGACTATACAAATAAATTTCTAAATTCCTCGTAATTTAGAAATCGTTTAATTGATTTTCCTCTTAACATTTACTTATAATTTCTAATTACATTAATTGTTTCATTAATTTTCTCCTGATCAGTTATGAATATCTTCTCTTTATATTAATTGTTTAATCAATATTCCTATTACCATTTATTTATAATTTCTTGTTACAATAATTGCTTTATCAAATTCCGTATGGACTTTTATTTATATTTTCTTGTTAAATTAGTTGCTTAATTAACTTTCTTATTATCATGGATAGGAGTTGAAAATGAGCTTGAAAGAAATCGCGTAAAATTTGTATTAATCGGGATGTTAGTCAATGCAGTGCACGGTGTTAATCAGCAGCTCAGATTTCTTCGAAAAAAGGATCACAGAGCCCAGATACTAATTGCAGATGTATGAATATTCATGCGGCTTACTGTACGCCCGCATTTCGGCCAGCTACGAATTCCTGGCACAAAAAAAAAACGAAAATCCTCGAGCCAAAAGAAAAAACGAAGAGGAAAAAAATAGGAAAATTCAGGCAAAAAACAGATCTCGTCGGGTTTATACGCGGTGCAAGGCGCAAGGTTTTAAACAGGATAATACCGTCTATGCAACCAACGAAGCTTTTACTCGTGCACAAAGGCGTGTACGTAATTCAGCGATGCTGGCGGTGACCTGAAAGCTCGAATAACTCAGATTACGCAGTCATCTTGACGTGAACCCGACAGGTTAAGCAGCCATCATAATAGAACTTTGGACAAGCGAGACTATCGATAAGATTATCTATAAATGTCGACAATACTCGAAGAACGTTGCCGGTATTGCCATATATCGATTAAGACGAGTAGAGATAATGGCGAATGAAATATGCAGAAGCAAATTTCTATCTTCGACGTTTCGAAGTATCCATATTTTCAGAAATTGCTGCACCATAAATTTCCTAGCTTCGCGGTTCCTGTATCGTTTAAATATCCAAAGTTATAAATTTTTAAATTACGAGTTCTCAAATTCCAATTTCCGGATCTTAGGATTTTCAAATTTTCAGATTTTTGAATTATCGAATCTCCAGATTCTCAAATTCGCAAACTCCAAAATTTACGGATTTCTAAATTTTCATAATTGCAGGTTTTTAAAATGTCGAATTATCAAATTTTCGAATTTCTAAATATTCGAATTACCAGATTTTCAAACTCGCAAATTCTCAAATTTATGAAGTTCTAAATTTTTAGATTTCCACATTTTCAAATTCTTGGATTCACAAAATTTCGGGGATTTATATAGCTTCGAATCTCCAGATTCTCAAATTCGCAAACTTCAAAAATTCACGGATTCTTCAATTCAAAAATGACCAGATATCTACATTCCTAAATTTTCAAATAACTATTTTTGCATAATTCCAAATCATTACATTTTCATATTTTCGAGAGCATCAATTTTTCAAATTTACAAATTTATGAATTCCCAGCTTCCAAAATCTCAAGAATATTGCCTATATAGAATGGAATATCAGGAAAGTATCGATATGCAACTGATACATTACAAAATATTAAAAAGATATTGTTATGATACTGATAGATTGTAAAATATCAATTTGATCGATTTAATACCAATATATCATGAAAAATCAAGAAGTCGATACATAGCGACATATCGTCAAACATCAGTAACATTGATATGTTACAAATATATTAATAAGATAGATATGATACCGATATTTCGAAAAATATCAATAAATAGTCGATATGAAACCGACATATAAAATCTCCATAACATCGATATTACAAATATATCACGGAATGTCGATAAAATATCAATACAACACCGATATATCATAAAATATTAATAAGATAGATACAACACCGATATATCGTAGAGTACCATGAAGACATCAACAGAATTCGACATATGATTAAATATCAATAAGATATCGACAATCGATAGTCACACCTCCGGATCGTGGTTCCTACACGACGATTTCTCGCAACTCGCGATATATAACACATGCTCGCACGCGCGAACGTACACGTTTCGGTGTACGGTGCGCAAACACGAGGCTCGGCTGACGACGTATGCATAATTCAGGAATGCGTGTGTCGCCGATACGCCGGGAAACGGTGCACGATAGTTATGCATATGTTCCGTGGGGATGCTGAGCTTCGTATACCACCCGCCTCCTTCTGCTTTCCAACATCTCGTTCGAATGCACTTCGCTGATTTTTTGGCCGCTGGCCAACGCCGACACCGCACAAGAATCTGTTGTGCCGCGACGGAAACTGCTCGCAGCTTCAGAGGATCTTTCCGTTTCGTGAAAAAAAAACAGTTTATTCGCCACGAGGATGCTTCAATGAAGATACGCGGAGTGCTTTCGAACGTTGCTCGTATAAATTCGAACGATCGGAGCCGCCACTCGTGAAAATGAGACAGTCTTCACGGACTTTCGCTTTCGAAACTTACGACCTCCGTCGTGGAAAGAGATTGCCGAATATTTTATGGTCAAGAATCTGTCTTCGAGAACGTTCTCTACGATATTAACATGGTATTTCTTAATGTGTCGAGAACGAACAACTTGTACTCCCGATAAATTCTGAAATTACAAGTCTGGGGTTCCGATATTTTTTCGTTGGAACATTTGTTGATCTCCATATTTGAGAATACAAAAATTTGGATACTTTGAAACTTGTGAATCTAAGTACTTCAGAATTCGAGAGTTTGAGAATTTGTGTATTGGACAGTCAGCATTTGACAATTCGGGAATCTGATAATTTGAGAATTTTAGGATCTGGGAATTTGAGAATTTTAGCATGTGAGAATACGAGAATTTGAGAGCTTGAGAGTTTGAGAACTTCCGGGTTCGAGGGTTTAAAGATTTGAGAGTTTGGAAAATTGAGAAACTCAGATATTAAGAATTTGAGAATTTGAAAATTTAACAACTTGCAATATTTAGCAATTTGGGACTATGGAAATATGGAAACTTATGATGTTGAAAATTTGTGAATTCTAACAGCTCCAAAATATCAAAATTATAAACACCAAAAATTCAAAAATCCCAAAAATCCCAAGATCTCAAAAATGCCAAGATACCAAAAATCCCAAGATCCTAGAACAGCAAAAATCCCAAAAATCCTAAGATCCCAAAAATCTCAAGATCCCAAAAATCCCAAGATCCCAAAAATCCCCAGATCTCAAAAATGCCAAGATCCCAAAAATCCCAAGATCACAAAAATCCGAAAAATGCCATAAACCCCTAAATTCCAAGGTAGGAAATTAATCACTTAAACCTGTATATCATAATCGAAATAATGAGCACTTCAGGACGTTTGCCAATAATAAAAATGCTTCATATCTCACTGCATTAAATGCTCGGTTTCCATTGCACCGCGTTGCATATGCTTATATAAAATATAGGATAAAATATAAACTGTTCTGGCTATATGATCATATGGGAAATAGCTACGAAACATACAACTGCGATCCACCACTTGTTTGTAAAGTCCGTAAAATATTGCAGAGCGTAATAGGTAACTGGAATATATTAACATGCAGCTCTTTTGGGAAAGCACTTTTGCAACATTGCGGGAACGCTTCAGTAATATACAGGAAACTTTGACACTTTAGGTATATTTCAAAAGGTTCGCTATATCGTAGAAAATTTGTTGCAGTAAACTTGTGCTCTGGTATTTTTAGAATTTTTATAGGTCACGGAAACTTTGTACCAACTAATATATCGTATTACTGAAATAATCCAAAAACAGTAATTCACACTTCCACAGTCGTGAATTCGAAATAAGTCGCCCCCAAAAACTTGTATAAATTTTAATAAGTCACAATTTTATCACATTCATTAAGTCACGAACAATTTTATCTTTTCCGCATATTTATTTAATGAATTATTTCGATATTTATATACGATTTATATACTTTTATAATTCCGTTATAAGTTCAATAGATCGCTTTGAAAATCTAGTCAAATTTTAATCGAGCACGAAACATAACACCCTCACGTACTCGATTAAATAAATTATTTCTTGTAGGAATGTTACAGCAGATAAATAAACAGCTTTCTGTAGAATTACTAACAACTCATGAAACGCGCTTTAAAACAACGTAACAACTTTAGAAGCTCAAGAGGCACTCACGGGAATCGTGTTTCGTAATTCTACCCGCCCGACCATACACGGACCTGTTCTACTTCTCGAGCAATAAGATCTCTGTTTTCATTCGTCTGGCCAGTTGCATTCTCGTTTCACTTGTTTGTACGCCTCTGGCAGCCGTTTCGTACAATACGTTCGAATCTTATTGTTAGAAGGTTATCTTATCGGACGTAAAAGAAACTAACAGGAAGAAGATCCTTTCAGAACTTTCGACGTTATTGGCGCTCGAGTCCTTGGATGTTTAACGACGATCCTTAATTTCGAAGGGCTTAGTTTACGATGTCAGTTAACATTACTTTTTTTTAATTCCAAAACATCCGATTACCAGGTTCACTAAATTCCTGAGTTACTAAATCTTATATTTTTTAAATTTTGAGGTTCACTAGTTTCTCAAAGTTCTCGAGTATTTCAATTTTTTCGTGTTTCTCGTTTCTCGAGTTTCTCAAATTTCGTAAATTTTTCAAGTTTTACAAATTTTTCAAATTTTCTAGGTTCCTCAAGTTGCGTCCCAAATTTCGTAAATTTATCAAATTTTACAAGTTTGTCAAGGTATTTAAATTTTTTAAGTTTGTAAACTTTCTCAAGTTTCCAAAGTTTCTCAAATTTCTCAAGTTTGCTAATTTTCTCCAATATCCAAAATTTCTCAAATTCCCAAACTTTTTCAAATATTTTAAGTTCTTCAAGTTCCAAAAATTGTCCAACTTCTTCAAAATTTTTCTACTTTTCAAATTTCATAATTTTTTTAAATTTCTCTAGTTTCTCTAATTTTCCAATGTTCCTAAACACACAACACTTAAATACAGACGAAGCTCTTTTTCGTCAAGTTAAAGAGAATTTTAAATTCAGATTTTCAAAGGCATAGAACAAGCCCTCAAGTATAAATAAAAAATACATCAAATAAAAATATCAAAATATAAATATAAACATAAATGTAAATGTAAACAAATATAAACATAAATATAGATATAAATGTAAGTATAAAAATAAATATGTAAATAAATAGAAGTATAAATTTGAACCTGGAGAGACTCAGCCGAATCACGGAGGGTGACGAAAGAGTTAATATGCGCCATGAAAATTAAAATTATAAAGAAATCTGACAATAAACAGCGTCTGCGATAGAACCAACATTGACTAACACAGGAATATAACGAAAAAGGAATTTTTCGTTCCGGAAGAAGGGAAAAATTCGCCGTTTCCCGAGGTTCTTCATTCCGAAAGTTTTCGGGTACCACGAGACATCGCGAGTCCTCGTGAAGTCGATCCGGTCTCACGCACACGCGGAGAGACGACACGCGAGTTGAAACACAGCGTGAAAGGGAACTCACCCTCGGCACTCCAGTAAATAATTAACCGTATAGCCGGGACTCGAGTGTTCACTCCTCGAGTGAAGGATTCCCCCCCGTGCTCCATCTTTCGTCAGCAGACGTTACCTGGCCGAAGATACACGCGTGCATTCTCCTGGGGTTCTCATTAAAAATACCGTCTCTGAATTCTCTCTCGTTGCACGCACGACAGACTTCGGTCGCCGTGATTTTATCCCGGCGAGCGGAACAACGCGGAACGAAAGAACAAGCACAGGGACAAAGAGAGAATGCTTCTTTCTTCGATACCGAATACGACTCTTTCGCTGATTGAAATAATGGCCGCGCTGATATTCGACAGAGAACACGGATTCTTATCCGTCTGCCAGCATTGTTATTGCATGTCCTCCTATTATTACCGTGTGTCCTATCGGAAACGTCCGATTCCTTTGAGGCAAAGGAGGGACGTTACAAATTGGACAAATTTGTTAGCATACCCTGTAACATCCCTTATAATTTGTATTTTATGGAAACTATACACGAATCAAATACAAATTACTGAGTTACAGTAACTGGTATAATAAAGTGACCATCCAATTATAACCAATACAGAATACCTTAAAACTAATGTTTTTAATGAAGCAGGATACTATTATCGCGCCTTTTTGAAAGGTTTATTGTCACACCATCAATTACTTACAAAAATTAAAAAAAATATTTGCACTTGTAACTTGACTTAACAAAACAGAAATGCTTTGTAGCTCAAAGTGTTAAATAAATTATATGCGAATATGTTTGTACTATACAGTTTATCATACCGCAAAAAATTATTAAAAGTTATATAAAGATATATGCAACGTTTCGTATCAATTCATTATGCATAAACAAGGTATATTAAAATTACAGTATACTAAGTATACGACGAGCATCAAAATTAACCCTCGTATTCGAACGTTAAGGGTGATACTTCAAACGGAAAAATATATTAAAGAATATCTCGTCGGAATTTCCGAATGATTCTGCTTATAACATTGCCTCATTTATCGTCGTACTTCGTAACGACTTAATACAACCCCCTCCTCCCGCACGTTCGAAGCTTCACTTTGATACTTCGAATGAAATAGTACATCAAAGAATATCTCGTCCGAATTTTTTCCAAACATTTCACCCCCAACATCCTTGGAATCCTCCGACGTCCTCAAAGGACGAGAATCCAGCAGGTTCATCGGTGCATGGGGTATCGAGAATTCAACGAGTCGCCTTTTTAGCGTGAACTTTTACGATCTCGAAAATCAAGGTTTAGCAGGGTCGCAGGAATTTCCACGGACTCGAAAAGCCTTCGAGTCTCGCGTTGAACGCATTTTTTCCTCGCTGTTACGACAGTTATTCGAGGAACCCGAGAAGAATTTCTGTCCTGTCCGAATAACGGACGGATGGTAACGACCGTTCTTTTTTTCGCTTGTTTCGTGCTCGATTAAATTTATGCAAAACGGGAGCGACGTCGACGGAAACCCGAGAGTAATAAGTCATTTTGCGGCGCGACAAAATGAAATACGACAAAAACAAAGAAGAGACGAGGGGCGGAAACGCGGGAGGAACACGAAAGAAGACCTCGTACATAGGTTGGGATTTATCGGGGCTACAGGGGGAGAATATATCGTTATACCCGGGGCGTTATCGATCTCGACACACACGATAAAGTAGTAACGAGACCCCGTAAACTAAAAGCACCACCTGGTTCGCCTTGGCGTTTCACGAGTAAATGCCAAGCTCTTTGGCGTCCGATATACGAACGTTCTGTACTCGTCCGATCTTCCTTACGAGCCGATCGAGTTATGTTCGCCTATCTACGGTTTTATCTCCTTAAAGCGATACTTCTTGGTATTAACGCGGGATTATGTGGATACAGATGCACCACCTCCCAGTATACTTATAAATATCGAGCTATGTTGACGATGAAAAATAAATTGAATTCGTCAGTACAGATTACATGTAGAAAGGTAAGGGAAAATTTATGCGATAAAAATTTGATGTACCTGAGAGGGATACTTGTAATATAGCTGTATGATTAAAGTACACCTTGTATTGTCTCCACCGGTGAACCATCATTTCAATTTTTCTTATGTGTGACTGGATCTTACGCTCTGTTTAAGTCATCTAATACTTGATTGTTTACTTCACCCAAAATATTTTTAATTTAGTAATATTTCTGCGGGTATATTTTCAATGCGACATTGAATGTAAAATGTGCAAATATAATATTCGAAATATGTATGTGTAATATGGAAACATATATCCTATATATCATTTTGGAATATACGTATATGTGTGTATATGTTATATTTCATGCACATTACATATTATAGATATATGTTATATATCATAGACATTGTATGTTACACATGTTGCATGGTATATATATTTTATATTATTATACTATTTTATATTACATTTTACACATGTTATATGTATTATTGTATACTTTACATATGTTATATATGATACATATTTGATATACTGTGTATATAAACATGTTAGAATACATAGTTAGAATGTGAATATGTAAAAAAATAACAACATATGCAACATACCTCAGCTACATGGAAACGCGAATTTTCCCCAAACATGAAAATTCTGCATTGAAAAGTAAGAATCAGGATACAAGGCAATAGTCTGCAAACGAGGTAAATTCTATTTGAAATATTTTCGGAAAAATCGAAAATTTGAGAGATAGTTACGTGGGTCGATTAAAATGATACGCCCTGTATACCATACTCGGAAAATCAGCCCGGAAGAGTGCCAGATAAGGAAACCTCGCAATACTGGTTAGGCTCTCAATCTAATAATACTCATAAACGACCGATGCGCGCACGTGTTCGAATATTAATGTTTTGTAGCGCGCGCCATGATAAAAGGTGGCCGCGTTTAGTACAACCGAGCAAACAATATGCAACGGCATCGAGTCTCGAATATTGTCGTTCAAGTGATTATCGACATTTAGGCATTTCCAGCCGCCAACAGCAATTTCCGACCACGCGTGTACAGCACATGTTCTGGAAACTCCAGGTGTGCAATTAAACCGATCCGCAGCGCGTTAATTCCCCTAGACGGAAACCAATAGCGTCCCTATAAATATTTTTGTCTTTGGGAAAAATGAGATCCCCGAAACTGATACCTGTCGGATGATAATCGAACACATTTTTTTTTTTTTGTAAAAATAGCCTAAATGAGAAAAACTTCGTAAAGTAGTAGAGAAACTGAATTCCTTGTCTTTGGGAAAAAGGAAATTCACAAAATTGATAAACGTGCACATTTTATTTGTAAAAATAGCCTAAGCGGCAACCTCGTGAATTGATAAAGAAACTTGAGTTCCTGTCTTCGGGAAAAAGGAAATTCTTAAAAGTGATATGCGTCAGGTATTAATGAAACATATTTTCTTCGTAAAAATGATCTGAGTGACAATAACCTCGTCGAGTAATACGGAAACAATTTCTTGTCGTCGGGACAAAATAAAATTCCTAAAATATATACGTGTCAACTGATAATCGAACACATTTCCCTCGTAAAAATAGTTGAAGTGAAAACAACCTCATGGAATAATAGACAAACTGGATTACAGAAAGAACGATCGTGCAGAAACATTGCTGTCTGATAAAATCAATTGAACCCCTTGTGTATCTCACTTCGCTCTCGTAGCAACGAAAAGTAACGGTGTTTAGGGTCGAAAACATTCGATGGAAACATTATTGTCAATTCGAGCCCAATACAAGTCCGAAAAAACTTTTAACGACTTCCATCCGTTGCCGGCGAACTCAGAAAAACTGCGGAAAAGTGAGAATCTGCGAATTCAGGGTGTGAACGCAATTTATTCGTACAGCGCCTTAACGGTACTCTGCTCGTTGAATGGTTAATACGTCGGAGCGGATCGAAAGATCCAGGAATCGGGAAGAAAGTTGCTGGACAGGGAAAGAGGGAGGTGAAACTCGAAGAATAATCGAATTAATTTTCATCGGTCCATCAGGAACCGAACGATTCGTCGTATTGGAATGACGACGGAAAAGTTTCGGAGAAGACCGTGTTTCTGCTGCTGGCTTAATTGTATGAAATAGGCACGCTTGGAGAAAACGAGAAAATTACAATTTCTAATAATTACTTTACTATAATTAGTAGTACATTTGATGTAATCGTCAGATTACTGCAATAATAAACAGTATGTGTGTAAATAGAATCTAATGATTTGCAACCTTGAGAATGCGACAATGAAGGTTTCAAATTATTACAGGAATTTATAAATTTCAAGAACCGGGAATTTGGAAATTTTCCGGATTTTAGAATTATTAGAGTTATTGAAATCATTAGAATT
This sequence comes from Coelioxys conoideus, assembly GCA_947623535.1. Lineage (NCBI taxonomy): Eukaryota > Metazoa > Arthropoda > Insecta > Hymenoptera > Megachilidae > Coelioxys > Coelioxys conoideus. The sequence goes on along the minus strand of OX392457.1, from coordinate 11,023,616 downwards.
GTTGGAATTGTTAGAATTCATAGAATTATTAGAATTATTAGAATTATTAAAATTATTGGAATTATTGAAATTATTGAAATTATTGAAATTATTGAAATTATTGAAATTATTGAAATTATTGAAATTATTGAAATTATTGAAATTATTGAAATTATTGGAATTATTGGACTTATTAGAATTATTGGAATTATTACAATTATTACAATTATTACAATTAACAAATTTTTGAATACGAAAATGTAAGAATTAGGAAACTCAGAAGTTTGGGAAATTGAATTTAATACTAGAAACTTGACAATTTTTTGGCATTGGCAACATCGAAATATAGGAAATATCAAATTTCGGAATTTAGGATATTTAAGTACTAGAAAATTGAAAGTCTGAACACTTCAAAATTCGTAAGATGTAAATTAGCAGAGATGAATATTTTAAAATTTCAAAACTCTTAAATTGCAAGTTCAGAAGATGAATATTTCAAAATTAAAAAACCCGTCAGTTGAAAATTTCAACAGACGAATATTTAAAACTCTCAAACTTCGTAAATTGAATATTTTCTTCGAAGAATATTTAAAAATGTCAAAACTCGTAAAATTGGAATTTTCAAAAGATCGATATGGGAAAATTTAAAAACTCTTAAATCACAAATTAGCGATTAAAAAATCATGAGATTCAAAGAAGCTCTGTAGCGTCGATTCTCGAAGTTGTCCGCCATCCGTACATCGCATCCACGCTATCATTCCGTTTGCGCTAGAGATGAACATCCCTTACTGAAATTCGAAGTTTCACGTCGAGAAATGTAATATAGTTTTGTCCTATTTCTTAGGACCGTGTCCCACTAGAACGGTGGCGAAACGCGGTAACCACCGACTGTCGTGTCACGTAAGAGGAGCGAAATGCGGACACAGTGTGTAAGTGGTAACGCGTGTGTCGGTGTGTACGGTTGTGTGACGAGGGATGCATTCAAAGCGGAGTGCCGTCGTGTATGGAGCAAATATTGATTCTGAAGCATACCTGTTTACTTGACGGCCGCTACGTCGTATTCCCGTGCATTTCTCTCTTCTCTTCGACGATTTCAGATCTAGACGGCATCGCGACGCCCGTCTATCCGACGTGGAACGTGCGCGCACAGTATTATCAATGTAAATACGAGGAATCGCTACTTTCATTCAGAACCTCTCGCATGCGAACTCTTACGAACGATCTAGCTTCGAAAACAATCATTCTTACCGCATGGGCAAAAATGATCAGTTGAAATATGAAAGTAAGACTTTCCTTGAATGTCCACCTCACACGTAGACTTAACAACGGTGAATTATTGGAAAATTGGACGGTGAAAAAACGCGGTATTAAATCTAACACTAAGATATATTGAGCAACAAGAATTTTTACGGTAATTTTTACAAAGTTTGTTTGGACAATCTGTATCCTAAAATAATTCATACCGAACATTCGTTGAAGACCTAAGTCCTATCTCCAAAATCACGGAGGTTCACCCGTTATCGCATCCTAAATATCTGTCTGTTTCGCTAGCCATTTTCCGTGTTACAAACGCAGTACAGAGACCGACGATTCGAATTGTTTGGCCTCGGTGAATTTCCCTGAATCGTTGAATCGTTTCGACGACAACTAAGCGCCGTTAATAGGTTCTAGTCGTTGATGAATAAGTCAACTGTCGGAGCTTGATGTTTCAAGTGTTGCCAGTGACAGGTAATCGATCCGATCCGCGCAGAAGCTGGACGATCTGTCTTCGTGGTCCGTTTGATGTTGGTGGTTAAACGAGTTAATGGCTTTGGGAGTCACCGATCCATTTTTTCGTTCGTTCGACGCCCATTCGAACTGCATGTATCTCCCATACTCGAGCGACGGCTGTTGTTCGTGAAAGTGACAGGGATTTGTAAGGGGGACGGCACTTCAACTTCCACGAACAAAGACGAACGAACTGTTCGAAGAAATTTATACTCGCTGGACTAAATTCCCTATGGATTTAACCACTATTCGGTCAAGGCGCGTCTAAAGGTGCCACACCTTATTTTCCTGTATTTTGATATTTTATCAAAGCTGTGCGTTGATCACGTTGCTCGCAGTTTGTAAATATTACGTAATAACAAATTGTACGGACTTTTATCACGTGCGATTTTGTTTCGTGGTTCGCAATTTAACACTTTGAGCGTCGTGTCACCCACATACGGGCGACGTATGAATTCGTACATAAATCTGTCTGTAATTTTAGTTGAAACATTTAACGTAACAGAGTATAAAAAATTGTTGGAAATATATTAAAGCTTATCGAATATACCAGGGTAGAATATTATGAACATTGCCTATAAAATTCATCGAAAATAAAATTACTTCCTAAATGAAATTAAAACTGTTTTAGAATGACATTCAAGGTGTTAAAGAATTAAAGTTTTCGACTAACTTTCGTTCGTTCGATTATAAATACAATTGCATGGATAATTTATCAAATAATACTGAGAATTTTTATATATTCCTAGAATATCTATTTGCTAGGGAAATCACGTGTTGACACTAGATTTACGAACGTTTAATAATCACATATGTCTAAATTGAAAATGAACTAGAAAAATAAGTAAATAATGAATAACACATATACCAGTTTATAGAAAGATACTTTATCTTGATGAAGGTTAACGTGTATTTTGGCATAAGCTTTTTAATAATTTTTGTAATTAAAAATAAGAAATCTATGATCTATCATACTGATGGGTTCCGTAAACCTAGTGTTAATACAATGCAAGGAATTCTGTTTTTCGTGTTCGATTATGTGAATAAATGTTAAGATAAATTAATAAAAATTAATGAATTAAGATAAATGTTATGCAGGGATATGTATTAAGTGCGTGTTTAAGTTCAGGGTTAAAAATTAAGAATAAAATCATTCATAATATTTTATACTTGAAATAATATGATAATCCAATTTTAATTTGATACCGAATATTTAATGCTCGGAACATCCATGTGGATTTCGTCCGAAATCCTGCAGAATGGTAATTTTATTTTCGAACAAAATATATGAATTAGGTCGGTAATGATTACATTTATGCGGTATTCAATATACGGATAAACATGATAAATGATTCGCTCGGAAGTTGTTATAAATGTTACGTTACCATAGAATATCGTTCGGCTATAGCTGACATGGCAGCTTTCAATGAATTCTCGATAAATCAATATTAGACTTTGGTTAATACATTCCTTTTGACTTTGAAAAACCTCGCCGGGCGCTCTTTCATATCGCGCTTTTATTACATCCGTAGAATCTTCTCTTTTCTTCAACTTCGATCATGCATTTATTGTGAAAAATCAATCGCGAAAAAACATATTGGAGTGTTCGACCCCGATTTACATGAAATTTTATAGATACGTTACTAAACCACTTTTTAATCTACATCATCTAATATATAATCTTATTCGGCAAATTTATTTAGTTAATGTAATATGCAATGTATGGTTACAGACAAATATGTCCACTACAATGAAAAGACTTGAATGCTAAACAAAATCTGTGATTGGAAATGGAAGAGTTTAAAGCAGTTACAATTTTTGTCTTAAATTAAGATTCAATCAGAAAATAGATTCTAGTAAAGCGCGATTGAATTAAAAATTATATTTTTAATTTCCAATTAAAACAAGGTTCAAGCAACGATTGCAAATTGCTTGGTAACTTAAGAAACCTTCGATTCGAAGGAACTTTTAATCTCCAATTTGACAAGTTTCAATTAAAATTGTTTACAAGTTTAAATTGAAAATGTTCACGAGCTTAAATTAAAAAAAGATTCTCTGGTTCAGGAAACTGTCCAATTAAAAATTAAAATTTCTTTTCTCGTTAAATGAAATGCAATTCCGAGTTGAACGTTAATTATCTATGAGGTCGGGAACTAGATTAAAAAACTCGATCGAATACTCATATCATTCTACCATATAATTTATTCTCAAGTCAACGATATTTTATCACGAATCAAACCTTTATCATTAATTATCGGTCAATTGAATTCAAAGTATAATTGAACACTGAAATCTATGTTACAGTACGACGTTCTTTTATTCCAACAAAAATGAACCAAATACGGGATGAATGAGAACATAATACTAACCGATTTACACGAACGCACAAGGCAAACACGCGATTTACGCGGAAATGAAAGCACTCGAATTCACGCTCGCGTGTAGAGAACAATTCGAGCAAAGAATAAGCAAACAACAATAGGAAAGGATAAAAATCTGCAGAAACAGCGTCGGGAGGAATACAAGCGGGATCTTGAAATGGCAGTAAAAGTATGTGCCGGATGAACAAATTTATGCGAGTTCTTTACGAGCCCGCCCGTGTTTTTTCTCTTCCCCTTCATTCGTTCTTTACTAAGGGCCGATGCACACCGAGAACCTACCGCCATTAGACTGGGCACGTGAATAAAGAGAAGTATCTCCACGAGGTAAAAGCAGCTGCCGCTGAGACGTACAGAGGCCTAAAATGCATATTTCAGGAAATCCGTAAGACGAGACGAGACAAGACACGAGTATCACCAGCCTTGCGTTATTTATGAGCCGCCTATCCTCCGAAGTTGCTCGAACGCAGTGACTTTAAGCTACTGCGAAATGTTCATGGTTACTATGAATTTTTCTCGTACGGAGCTGATAGGAATCGAGCACTGATACAATTAGGATTTCTATTTCGGATGCATCAAATTAACCCTTTGCGTTTCTTGATTCCTTTTACGTACAACTCATTAATTAATTTATAAAATACATCAAGAAGTGGGTTTACAATAAAAATGTATTGTAATAATGCAGGGTGCGTAACAAACATATTTTCAATTTATTACAAGTGGCAATATAATGAAACTATCTTCAACCAACCTATTTATCTGAACCATTTCTACGATTCAAAGGCAAAGGGTTAAAGGTGATAGTGGTTTATATTGGTAAATGGTAATGAGAGTTTTGAAAAATTGGGAACTTCTCAATATCATAATTTTGTGTACGAAAAAGAATGGGAATTTGGAAATTTGAAAATTTCGGAAGGATTTCGGAGTTATGAAATACTATGTGAAGATATAGAGGTTTTGGAAGATTAGGAATTTCGAAATTATCAGGTTCGTATTTCAAGAAAAAGGAGTTTCGAGAAATTGGGAATATCAAAATTTCGGAATTGCGAAACTCGTATTTGAAGAAATGGGATTTTTGAAAAATTGCGAATGTCGGAATTATGAAGATTCTATTTAAAGAAACAGAAATTAAGAACATAGCAAATTCAGAAATTGAATATTTAAAAAATTGGAAACCTAGAAAAACTGGAAATTCAGAACATTGTAAATCTTGAAAAACTGGAAATTTAGAAAATTGGAAATCTTGAAAAACTAGAAATTTAGAAAATTGGAAAACCAACAAATGGAAAATTAGAAAATTGGAAAACCAACAAATGGAAAATTAGAAAATTGGTAAACCAACAAATGGAAAATTAAAGAACCGAGAAAAGAGAAAAGGGGAAATTGAGAAATTGGCGATTTCGGAAGTTAGAGAATCAGAAAATTAGAAAGTGAGAAAGTTAGAAAATTAGAAAATTAGAAAATTAGAAAATCAGAAATTAGAAAATCAGAAATTAGAAAATCAGAAATTAGAAAATCAGAAATTAGAAAATCAGAAAATGAAACCTTTAGAAAATTGGAAAATTGTAAGAGGGTAAGATTGAAAGACGGGTAATTTGAAAATAAGAGACTTGATAAACCGGAAAATTGGAAAACCAGAAGATTAAAAAACGAAAAAATTCGAAAGTGTAAAAATTGAACAACGAAAAAATTGAAAAATCAGAAAACATAAAAACCCAAAAAAAAAAAGGTCAAAATGTTGGATATCCTCGCCGAAGAAATTTCAATATTCGATCCAGCATTTTCACGCACCCCCGCGCAGCAGTTATCAAAATTCGAAATGATCTGCAGTATCCAAACTCAATTCCCCGCCTATTCGTATTCTCTCGAAGCCTCTATCGGCCCCGTGAAATGTCCGCGTTTGTATCTATTTGCAGATCAAGTAAAAATAACACGTATTTTCTATTCGATTCGCATTTCCACGGAATCGATTTTCTCGCAACTCGACGTCTCGCGGCGCCTCTATCTGCGCCTCGTCAGAATTTCATCGAACATTTTGCCACGCGTCTCGTTCTTGTCGCGAATAGAAGATTTAAACTCGAAGCGTTTCCTGCCTCTTTTTCCGCGGGTTGACACGTTCGAGTTTTTACCCTTGGAACCGACAGTCGAGAACGATGTCGTCACTCGGCGTTCTTCGTCATCGGAAGATAAAACGGCTTCTAGTCGCACGCCACTAGCTAGCCGGAGCGAAGTAGCATGGACTTGAGCACCGGAACAAAATTTTTCCTCTTGAAACGATGTCAGAGACAAATAGCACCGGATGCACTGTCCTCGTTCTTTATCGTTTCTCCTCTTTGCCATGTCGGCTTCGACCATGCTGCCGCGTTAAACTATCGTTCTCGCGAATCCGCGAACCTTGATCCGCTCCTTTCGCGTCACTAGGAATCACTAGAAATCGCAACGTTCTACGCTCTTGGTGTTATCGGTTCCGATGTTCCCGTCAAACGATTAATCATTCACCGGCAACATCAATCATTGTTTATCGAACTCCGTTGACGGGAGATCTGTACTTCACCGTTGTAACAACGAAGTTTCCATATTTCCCTGCTACGGGGGGTGTAGCATCAAATTATTCTTCGACTTTAAGTTCCATAGTATTCTGATTATAGACCTTTTTAGTTATCTAATTTTGTCCTCCTCAAGCTTGCGTACTTTTTTAATTATTTAATTTTGTACTCTTCGGGTTTGCGAACTTTTTGGTTATCTAGTTTTGTCGTCTTCGGGTTTTCGTACTTTTTTTCGTTATCTAATTTTGTCCTTCTCAGGATTCCTAATTATACAATTTTCTTGTTTCGTAGTTCTCGGGTTTCTCAGTTCCCGAATTTTCAAGCTTGGCAGCTTTATGGTACGTTTTTATTTCTCTATGTACAAATTTTATAAGTTTCCAAAATTTGACCGTTTCTTTGTTTCAAGTTTCGAAGTTTTTATTTTATGGAATTCTCCAATTTTTTGATTTTCCGAGTTCGGGATCTCAAAATTGTCCAAGTTCCTAACTTTAAAATTCATAAATGTTCAATTTCCTACTTTCCGAGTTTCTAATAAACGACGAGTGTATCAGTTGGAGAGTACTATTAGGTCGAGTTGTAAGTAACTTCCGTTCTTTTACCAGACATTTATTTTGCTTTCATTGAATAACAAAATTATATTAATTTATTCTGTATTCTCCACTATTATGTGTGACCTTTTCCCATCTTCCTTGCAGTTTATCAATTCCTTCCTTGTAAAATGTGTCTGTAGGGGCAAGGTCCGAGGAGTAAGGTAGGTGTGGTAAAACAGACTACCACCCTTTCTGTTCTTTACAAAACTTTTTGATTGAAAAAACCTTTAATTTCGAAAAGCAAGTCAGCCAGGTCGAAAATTGCTTTCAATACAAACCAACTACATTTTAAACATAAATAATATTCTTTTACTATATTATTTTGCTTCTCATATCTCATAATGACATGTCATAATGATTAAAAATCATGATCTTTTTTTAAAATAAATTGGAGTACGAAATGTCACTGGCCGGAAACTTTTGCACGCCACTGTATATTGTAAATGTGGTACGACGATACGTAACGTTCCGAAAGATTGAAAAATATATGAAGAGAAGGAAGTTCCCTGAAATGGTAAGATGCGAGCAATCACGGGGGCGTGTGCGCGTGTCACACGAGATGGCCGTGCTCCGATTTTCGTGGGCCACGGAAGCCAAGTAACTTTACGAGTCGAGGATTCGATTTTTCGATCTCTTCAGGGGTTGTTACGTATGTGATACGAGCCGCATGGGATTATTTTACCGGCAACCCGTAGGGGGGTCGTACGAATCGAGCTGTAAAGTCCCTCTCATTCTTGTCTTTCATGTTCACCACGTACACGAGGTTCGTGGCTCGACACCGAAGCTTCATCGCGTCTCCACACTAACACCCGAATCCTCCCTTGTTCGTCTACCATCATGTTAAGGAACATCACCCTTTATGCGTTCTCCCGCAATTCGCAACTTGCGCTTCGCCTCGAAACATTATTTCGCGAGTTTGGAGTTAAAGTTTCCAACCCCTTCCGAGTGTTTCATAATTCTGACGGAGTGGCTATTTCGATTTAACGGATGATTGGAATTGTCTTTAAAGTATACTCGTTTATGTTTAAAATAAATGGAACGATTCGATACAAATATTTTTATTTCTGTCCGAAATGAATATAATGATTAAATATAATTATGTTTAATATTATTGGAATATATGCGTGTATGTATGTATATTAAGTGTATTTGAAGTTGCACCCGTTTCAGTAGTTATTGAAATATAAGTAATGATTAAATACAAACATATTTGATTATGATTAAAATAAATGCATATTAATTTTATTTAGATTTACATGCCAATGTTTTTTATAATACATGTAATGATTAGATACAAAGATATTTATTTATGGTTAAAATAAATATAATGAAATATATGTTACTATAAATGCTGCATATTACTAGACCGTGAATGTTTATGTATTTATGATATATCGAGGTCTGTAAAGTAAGCACAAATCATTTAATCAGATAGTGGATTTCACAGATTACATGATTTATTTGCAGACATTTGATATACATGCATGAATGTCCGTGATCCAATTATCGGAAGTAATTACTGCAAATGCATGATGCATAGAGTTTAGGCGGTAATGTAAATATCAAGTTGCTAATACTGCTAAATGGTAGCATGGAACAGTTAATTCTGTTTCATCGTGTTCGATACTGCTAAGGATACAAGTATTCAGATTTCCGGTTTTTCACACTTTTCAAAAACACAGACACCAATTTTCTCATTTATCAATTTTCTAAATTTCTAATTTTCTCATTTTAATTTTCTAAATTTCTAATTTTCTAATTTTCTAATTTTATGATTTTCTAATTTTCTAATTTTCTAATTTTCTAACTTTCTCATTTTATAATTTTCTAAATTTCTAATTTTGTGGTTTTCCAGTTTTCCAATTTTTCTATCCCCCAATTTGCCGAGCTTCTAATCATCTAATTTTCCAATTTTTGAACGATGGGGGAGCGGGTGTTATAAATAAAGGACTCATTTATCTCGTGCTGTCGTACATCACCGCCGTAGCGCTAGTTAAACGAACAAAGGACTGCATATTAAAAATAAAAGTACGCACAACCCTTTCTGAACTACCTCCGTAACACCATCCAACAATCGGTACAATGTTCATCAAACCATAGTTTTCCATCTTCCAGTTGCCGCCCCTTTTGTATTCACCGGGCACCCCGAACCTTCTTTCATTCTACCCCAATTGTACAAAATACAAGAAACACGCCGAAGAGCAACCCCCCTCACCCCTTTTGTATCCGACGATGATACTTCAGGTAAGACTGGCAGTGCAATAACGAGTTCCGGAGGCGAGATCCAGCATTGATTTTTATATATGTAACCCGGATATCCGGCGAGTAACCGCCTTCAACGCCTCCCTCTGCCTCTTTTGCTCTGGCCATCGCCCTTTTTCCTCGAGTTCAGCCATTGTTCGCGAATTTATCCCGACTACCATGGCTATTGCGGATTGCTTCGTTTCAGACCGCGCACACCAAGTAGCCTGTTCTCCTTTTCCGCGTCCGTGTTCTCGCATACCACTCCGATAAATTACTGTTAATAGCCCTCCTACAGTTAATTAACCTACCCCTCTTCGCTACCCCCCGTCACTATTCCTGCCCATTGTTCCCAACGCGCAAGAAATGCCGGTTGACAACGAAAGACAGCGCACAATGGCGTTCGACTGACTTCTTCGGCGATCAACCAAATACTTTGTTCCGATTTTTGCTTTATTCCGACGTTCACGGTTTTTATTAGGTCGATCGATTAAATCGGTGAACTGCTATTTAGCCCTTTGCGCTCGAAGTATACATATATTTAACTGGTAGCACATAGCAACCCTAATACTCTTTGGTTGAAAAGTTTCATGAATTCTTCCAAAGTTGTTATCTCTATATCATTAACACTAGATTTACCAGACCGATCAAAATGACTGGTCTTGCAATTTCAATTTAAAATTCCTATTGCATGTGATATTTTTTTAAAGTAAATAAAGACTGGAAATCCCACCAAGCACTTTTTCTAAACACCATTCAGAATGACTGGTTTTGGTAGAAATATGTATACTTAAATAGCTGGTAAATCTAGTGTTAATTGCCACTGGTAACTGTTTCAGTATGTTTATCGTATGTACGATGCTATAGATTTAGATAAGAAATACCTATTCCATATTACTGTAATAAACAGAGTGGTGAATGTGACTCATCTTCCTAGTATAAAGGGTTAACGAATTCTATAGTACAAGAGTTACTAGTTGATTCAAGTACCTTCTAGCGATATAAATTGAGAGAACAAATTTTTGAGCGTGTGACGAATGATTCTACATTTCTACCCAAATGATATTGAATTTAATAAAAAATCTGACAGTAATTTGTTCAAGTATCGCAGATATTTTGAACAGATTTTGAAAATTTGAATCCTTAATTAACGTGTTACGATCTAGAGATTTGTAACTCGATGACTAATTATAGACACGATTATATACGCAATTTTACGTATGATTATTTTTGTACGTTATATTTTTGCATCAGGGGAGAAAGAAAGCCCGGGACAAAAGGGACTCTGTGCTACATTAAATACAGATGAATATTGCGTAGGAACGAGCCGATTTTACACGTGTTTCGGTGAAACGCAAACAGGCTTTAAACTTTAAACTCTGCCGGGATGTTTGTATAAGCGGGTAACATATGTGGAGCTAACTGTAGGATTACAGTTCGCGACAAAAAGGGGCTCGCGATTTACTGTTTAGAATCGGTTAAACGCATTCACTTGATGTTGACCAACATTCTGCTCTTTGATTCCATACATCGAATATCAAGAAAATATAGAACAACAAACTTGCAATAACACTAAAATTTATTGCAAACTGTTCGACATTAAACAGAATCTTCTCTCGCAGTCAGAAGCAAAGAAACGCTTCTTGATGCGCCGTAAAACGACTTAAGCGTTCATTTCGTCCGTCATTTACGAAACCGCGACGGTAAAAGCTCTCGGCACGTTATTTCCCGCGAAAATGTTCCGATTGTTCTATAAAAGGCGAATGCGACGGTATTTTCGTGAACGCTTTTCGACGTTACCCGGCAACGATGTAACAATGTCGGTAAAGCATTTAATTTCGACCATCAACATCGGGATTTGATACAATTCCGATGCATCGATAAACAAATTAAAGTCGGAAAACAAAGGGGGACATTTAACGGAACACCGTCCATCAGGACATAAACTTCGGATCCCGATACATGGCACAGAACCATTAGGGGTAAATCACTGGCCAGGTCGATCAAGCCACATCAGCCATTATCGTTGCACGCATAACGTAGCCGGCAAGTCGTTGGCCTGAATCTCCCCTAAATCCTTCAAATCGCCATCAACCCGCTAAAGAATCGATTTCGCTGCTTTTGGTGACGTAACCAGTTCGATATACCCAATGCAACATCGACAATTTTCAGTGAAATTTTGTTCAAACAAGAACCAGCACACGAAATTAAGTGTTAATAGACCGCACTGTCTCGATCGCGATTATTTATTTGTAACCAATCGCTCTTTGAAAATTTATTCGAACGTAACTGATTTTATTTGGAAATAATTTTTAAGCGACGGATCGACACAGTTTTAGAACGATGGAAACGATTATCTTTTTATTTGCTCGTTCTTTTAAAAAGTAATTCATATACAAATGACTACTTTGAAACGGGAACAATTTTTGGTTGATCCAAACAATTATTTCCTTAATTATTCATTTGTTCAAAATTAATTCGAACGTAACTGGTTCTATTTCGAAACAAATTTTATGATGGAACGAAGTAATTTTTAAACGATGAAAATAATTATCTTCGTATCTTCTCTTTCTGTTAAATTAATTCAAACATAAGTGGCTAGTTTGAAACAGGCACAATTTGTGGTTGATCCAAACAATTATCTTCCTATCCTCTGGTTTTTTCTTTTTAAATTAATTCAAACATAAGTGGCTAGTTTGAAACAGGAACAATTTTTAGTTGATTCAAACAATTTTCTTCTTAACCTCTGGTTTTTTCTTTTTAAATTAATTCTAACATAAGTGGCTAGTTTGAAACAGGATCAATTTTTGGTTGATCCAAACAATTATTTTTTTACTACTAGTTGGCTAACAATTTATTCGAATGTAAGTTGTACTATTCCGAGATGGAAACTGTGTCTGTTGTTTCTTTTTAATAGAGCTGCGTATTTTTTTATGCAGATTGATTTTCTGAACGTTCTACGCGGAAAAATATGGGAGTGCAATGTCGGAAAAATCAACAATTCGTGAGATAGGTGTATGAAACATTTTTATGAAATATTCCGTGTTTGAGTATAAAATATTTGTTCAAATTATCGACCTTTTTCACCTTTGTGCCCAATATTGTTTTACGGAAAATATTATGGACAATCGGTCTACGTAAAATAACTTTAACGTGGTATACTTGGAAAATACATAGATGCTGTATGAATTAATGTACGTATTTATAAATAAGGAAAGTAAAAATTTGGAAATGAAATATTGAAACATTGGAAAAAAGTTGGAACATTTTTTGAAACTCCGGTATTTGAAAATATTGATAATATAAAAGTTCTATAATTCGAAGAATCAAATTCGGAAATTTAAAAATTAAAATTAGTGTCTCACAATAACTCTTTACCCCCGCATCAAATATACAAATCCCCACAAGTGTCGCATTTTCCAAAGGCCTCAAAAAGTAATATACGAACCGTGGCAAATATTAACCTAATAAAAACTTCGCGAAGCAATGGGGAACAAAATGAAGGCAAAAAGGAAAATAAATTCGTAATCCCGGCGAGCAGTTGATTTAATTAAAAATCAAAGAGACTGCAGAAATGATAAACAAGTGTTTGTATCCGACCAAGTCTATGGTTCTAGTGTTAACAAGATTATACCAGAATGGTGTTTGCGCATTAAACGCGTCACGGTTGGCTATATAATCGTAGTGAAAAGCACTTCGAATTAAAAGCTCAAACTGCGTCGCTGCCGACGACATTTTAATTACCGGCGGTGGTCGACAGGTGAGGCTGGCAGAGATTTTCGTTAATGAAACCTTAGGCAAACCTAAGGTCGTCAAGAAACATTCGAGGCCACCTTTTGATAACTCTACTTCCCGTTTCGCGTCGTTCGTTTCTTTCGTTGACGAACGAACGAACCGTTTCGAATTTCCTAGATTCTCGCGAGCTTCGGCAAACGCGTTAATTGGGTATCAAGGGTCTTTGCTGTTGCTCGCGCTGTTTGATTTCCCGCTCCTTCTTATAGCTTCACGAGGTGTTTAACGTCGTTAACAACCGGACTCGAATACCTTCGCTTTTATCAACCCTCTGCTTACCCCGTCTCGCGTTTTTTTACGCCCCGATTCTTTCACACTTTCCCGCTTTCCTTCGTTTTTATCGACATTTTTAAATCTCGATGCCCGATGATCATCAGCGACCTACTGAACCTTTCAACATCCCAAACATTCTGGACCAGTCATACCCACGCACGAAATTTGTATTTCTTATTGATGTTAATCGTGACGATTGAGAAATTCGTTTCTTTTGCAAATGAAATATCAGGAACGCTGTAGTTGCAGCTTTTGAACATTCGAGAATTCATATTTTTTAAATATTCGCTGTGATGAACCTCAACTACATACTAGATAGTGTCTCATAAACTATACTACAAGTATAACGCAATCGAACAGACAATAAAAGGAAAATAAAATAATTCGAATGTCGCCGAGAAATTATAAGCTTGAATTCAGAATTGCACTTCGAAGGTGGACTTTAAATGTACCAATATGCACACCAAGAATGCATTTGATAAATGCACTTTGAAAGTGCACTTCGAAATTGTATTTCATGACTGTACTGCAAAAATTCGGTACAAGTGCACTTCAACGTTGCGGTTCAAAATTGCACACTTCAAAACTGCATTCATCAAGAATGCAAGACTAAATTGCACATCAATTTTGCTCTTTAAACTACATTTTTCTAAAATGTACATCAATTTTACCCTTTAAACTACATTCTTCAAAAATGTACATCAAAGATGCAATTCAAAATTGCACTTCAAAATTACACTTGAAAAATGCATTCCATGTACATGTCAGAGTTGTGCAATTCAAAACTGCGTTTTTCACGAATGCACGTTAAAAATGCACTTCATATTGTCTCTTTGAAATTCCACTTCAGAAATGTATTCCGAATGCACTTAGAAGTTGCATGTTTTGAAACTGCATTCTTCAAAATTGCACCTCAAAGATACAAATTCATAATTGCACTTGGAAAACACATTCTAGATACGCTTCAGAATTGTACACTTCAATAATGCATTTGAAACATGCATTCTCCAAAAAATGCATTTGAAACATGCATTTTCCAAAAAATGCACCTCAAACATGCATTCTTCGAAAATGCGCTTCAAACGAGAATTTTTCTAAAAAAAAAAAAAAGAAATTGACACAAAATATCTGGCAACAAAGAGAATATCAATTTGTATTGCTTATTTATCGGAAATAACGTGTTCAAAATAAAAGTACACGGTAAAAAGTAAAGTCAATTATAAAGTGTTCTGTGTGAAACAAAGTTTGCGCAACTCGTGTCCATTCGAACGGAACAAAGTTCTGTTACATAGTTTGTTTGGTATATCCGGTGGCACAGTATGTCGCACACAGGCATCAGGAGCGTATATATTCGTGAACTGTTCCGTTTCTTGCTCGTTCAACGATGTAACAAACGTAACTCGATCGCACGCTGCCGTTCCGTAAACTGGACAAAAGCGATTCTAATTGTATTTACTACGCCAGGGACTCGGCTATTGCATAAAGGATGCTTATTGCACGGTTCGAAGCATCATTTGAACAACCGATTCGTTTAATGATCAACAAGTACGCTGAAAGGAAAACGACGCTGTGTAATTGTACGTTCTCCTCGTCTCGTTTTCCTAATTTCAAACTGCCAGACTGTGAATGTCTTTATGGGATTGAAAAAGAAATCTATTAAATTGCTTATAGAACGATGAGAAGTGATTGTGCATAAAAACTTTATAAGAAATTATGTACAAGTCTCGACAAAAGTATTTTGTGGAAGGGATTCACGCTTGTGGGTGCAAAGAAAATATACTTGCTCAAAAAGCGGATAAAAGTACACGTGAGTATCAAAAAACAGTGTTTTTAATATAATACTTCGCTAAAATTCCGAGTTACTACACACACGGGAAAACCAGTCGTTGTTTGAACTATCCTTTCGCACATGTACATACACATATGTATAAAGACGCTTTTACTTCCCTGATGGCAACTGAGATTTATTTTTTGGTTAATAAATTTATGCAAGATTACAAATTTATTATTGTAACAATTTCGGGAAATGATTTAGCTTTATATACGTATTTAAGAATGTAAACTAACTCATGTTTGGTCACATACGTCCACATATGTGGTGAAAGGAGCGAAGAGGTTAACAGTATGAATTATAGCAAAAGTGAAATCGTTTTCTTGTTTTTTTCTCGTTCCAAACAAAAATGTATCCTTCATGCTACCACAGCCCTGCATTTTTATTCTTTATTTCTTCAACTCTTCCCGTTTTCACTTCTTCGATTTTTTATTTTTCAATTGTTCGCTTCACCAATCCACGAATTCTTCAATTCTTCAATTCTCGAATTCTTCGATTTTTCAAATTTCTATATTTCCAAGATTCCAAATCCTTAAATTCCCAGATATCTTCATTTTTAAATTTTTAATTTCTGAAATTTTCTACACTTATAAACTTCCAAATTGCAAATCTCTATATCTCAAAAGTTATTCATTTTTGAAGCACTAAATTCAAAAGTTTTTAATTTTCTAGCTTTACCGTGTCCGAACTTTTTCAACTTCAAAATTTTCAAATTTCTAAATCTCCAAATTCTCGCACTTCAAATCCTCCAAACTCCTTGAACACGGATTATTGCAATCTCCCGGATGCAAACAAGTGTAGGCTAATTTCCAATAGTTCTGTTCGAAGTGAAACGACTAAGATGTACAAGCATACAAAATGTAACATGTATGGAAAGTTCGTCGACAACGCGAACGCGTCGGTTCTTGCAGGATGCTTTCGATGAGTTTCGTTCGAGGGAGTCTCGTAACTGATAATGGAGCACATTACTTACGATAACGCCGCTAACTTTGAACGCGAACGTTGTCGGAAACTTGCTCGAAACAGAGGAAACGGACAGACCGACGGAACAGAGGAACGTTTGTTGAATAATGCTTGCTTGAATAATGCTCGCGCCCGGCTGAACACCTTAACTTAACGGCTCACTTAAACACCTTACGATGCTGTTTGTTTATTTTCAGCGTACGATTTATGGCATGCTAAGTAGAGCTTAATTTGTCCCCCCCCTGTGTTTAACTCGTTTGCCGTGGACTTATCGCTGGAACATTGGTAAATGGGTTGAATAATTCATAATAACGTGACACGCTGCATGGTTTCGTCATAGAGATCTATTTGCTTCATATTAAACTCCACATTCTACCTAATTCGACCTAACTACGACTACTCCATTAGTGGGTGACTTAAATAAGTGATAATAACCTACTATGGTATATAATTCCACGATTAAGATCGATTTCTTGTTTGTTTAGCTTTAAATTCAACTTAATTTAACTTAACTACATTTGCCCATTAGTAAGCGAATTAAATATATAATGATAACATAATGTAGAACACATGTTCATGATTAAGATCCGGTTGTTTTCTATTGAACTTCAAACTCAACGTAAAGGGATCCAACTATACCTACATCATTAGTAGGTGAATTAACTATGTGGTGATAACCTAACTTGGTACACTGTTTCATGATTAAGGCCTATTTACTGTCTGCTTAGCTTCGAATCTGATTAATTTAAACAGACTCACCTAGTCATTAGCAGATAAATTAAATAGACAATGATAACCTTATTCGACCGTGATTATGGGATTATAGTTATATGGATCTATTTATTTTTTGTTAATGCTTCATACCGAACTTAATACAATTTTATCATGCAAAATTTATTTATTTTTAGTCTGATATATGTATATTCAAACTTAATCAGACTTAACCTAATCTATCATACAATTTATGTACCATCTAAAAATAGGTTTATCACTATTTAATCGTTCAAATCTATTTTTTCGTATTTGAACTTCAGTTTTAACATAATCCAATTTTAAACAAAGGTACACAAATGTAAATTATAAATTTTTGTATCGAGCAAGGTGTGATTAATTAAAATCTTAAAATGGGAGAAGATTTATATAACAAAATACTGTGTTATTATATTTCAATCATTCTCCTACGTTGAACATTTAAAACATGATGATAAAAAATAATAGTTATAACAGAAATTACGGAAGTTTTGGTTGAACTTAAGGATCAATACTAATAACGTAAATTATCAAATTGAAGGGTTAAATTGAAAAATTAAGTAATTATACCTCGGATAAACGGTATGATAATGTACCGTACTAAGCATAAACACTTTCACTTGCGTCAGTTAATGTCTTAAAAGGATTGTCGGAAAGTTTCTTGCAGAACTTTCTGTTTCAAACCTGTAACGTTAGATGGATTCTGTAGAGTTACCAATCTTCATTACACCCCTACATTTACGAACAAAATAAGGATGTTGACTGCTAACAATGAATAACGTTGCAAGTTTAGAGAATTCGTCGGCAAAGGGAAACGGAAATCGCGAAACTTCGCTATTAAAATAAGAGGGAATATTGAAATGCTTCATTTTCCAATCGATGTCTCAAATGATCGACTTGTAAATGCAGAGGATACGCTGGTTTAAAACAAATACGAGCGAGCGAATGAAATCATACATTTAATTAAATTAATTAAATACTTAATAAGATATTCTACATTTATAACAATATTTGACAAAATATCTGCAATTTATGTAAGATAGATAACTTGCCTATTTGAAATAGTAATTTGTGTTATTTTATTTTATATATGTATCAACTCGATTTATAAATTCGTGTGCAGCTTTCAATCAAACTCAGACATTTTTTAGAAGAATAAAATTATTTGTAGAATGGAAATAAGGTGTTAATAATGGAACGAACTATATCACCGTTGTAATATTTTTAAATTTCTAAACAAAATATGAAAAAAATTGCAGACTGACAATTAATATATTCGAGTAAATGACCATCGTCAGATTATAATAAATGACGATCATTGAATTATATTGGAATATGAGATTAATTCTTACGAAACAACTCAGATTATTTCATTGTAAGATTTTATTTTTAAGGATCTGAAGGAAGCCTTTACTCGTTTTATTCTCTAACTCGGAATGAATAAAAAAAAAACTTTCTTTTGTTCAATAAAAGTGTCTCTCATTGCCATGATTCATTTTTGCGTGTATGAAAAGATTATAATAATCCAACATATTATAACAAACGACGATCATTAGATTATAATAAATGACGATTCATAAACAATCAGGTATTACCGCATTCTGTTTGAATAGTATTCGCGATTAACAAGTCCGTAACATAAAGGTTTCACGAAAATCTCTGAAAAATGTATGTTTCACGAACGACGGAATTTCGTTCTGTGGCGGGAATCTTTGTTCTCGAGGAGGAAGACGTTGCCGCTTGTAGCAGACCGGAAATACTTAGTACGAACAATTGAAAAGGGAGGCACGGAACCGGTACAGTTTCGAGCGTAGAAAACTTCCTCCGCCGCGAACGATCCAAAGGCATCGTGCACAAACAAGGCCGATGAAATCGCGAGCATTCAGCGGGCGGAATGCAGCGGGATACAAGCGGCTCAGGCGGAAGCCAACTGTTGGAAATAGGGACGGTTCATCAACTAAAAGCAACAGGGCGGTATTCCACTGGCCCACATACGAGACCAACCGAGGAGGCCATCGTCCCTCTGTAATCATTCTACGGCGCCTTTGCTCGAAAAAAAACTGAAATATTAATGGAAGTACACTCGGCTGTAACGTAACCTTCCCTTGCGTAACCACGCACACTATTCAGGAATTTTCCTATTTCGAATTTATTGATATTCGAGTTTCTCAATTTTCAAAGTGGTAATTCTTCAATTTTCCAATTTTGTAATTTTCTAATTTTCTAATTTACTAATTTCCTAATTTCCTAATTTTCTAGTTTTCTTCTCGAATTTACTAATTTTCCCATCTTCTATTTCCAATTTTCCATCTCAAATTTTCCATCTCAAATTTTGCATTACCCCATTTTTCGATTTTCTGATTTTCCCATTATTCAGTTTTCCCAATATTCGATTTTTTTGGTATTTTTGCTGCACAATTTTCCGATTTTTGTATTGTTCCATTTTCCCATTTTTCGATTCTTATATTCTTTATTTCTTCAACTCTTCCCTTTTTCACTTCATCGATTTTTAATTTTCCAATTCATCGTATCACCAATTCACGGATTTCTTCTTTCGTGCATACGTAGATTCTTATATTCCTTAAATTATTAATATTTAAAGTACTGAAATACCCAAGTTCTACGATTCCTAAATCTCCATATACTCCACATTCTCCGTATTCCTAAATGCACAAACCCTGAAATTCCCGAAAAACACTATCCTGAAATTTCTAACTCCCCAAACTCCTATACCACCAAATCTCCCTAATCTCGCAGTTTTCCAAATCTCAAGGACTCCAAAATCCAATCTCCCAAAAAGCTCTCAACCCGCTCAATCTTTTTAAATTTCCACGAATCCCAAAAAATCAGCGAATGCAATTCCTCTTTTCCCACGGATATCGTATTTGTTCCCCACATTTTTTCCCCTCCCTAAGTTCAGATTTGCTCTCGGCTGTGCCGGGCGTTGCTTTCGGATTTGTACGAACGAGATTCCGTTCCTTTGACGGATAACCCGGCAACCGGGCCCATAAAGTACCTTTATTACACATTAGCTTGATTACATTTCGAATATCACCACGGAGGACGCAATCGCGCGTAACCGACGATACCGATGCATTTGTGGTATCGATTTTGTGTATCGAACGAGACAAACTGATGGTGCTAATGAATAACGTAATCGGTCACCCGCTGCGGTATCTACTGGATAATTCAATTGCTGGACTTGTTACACTCCTGGATAGAAAACTCGGTTACAATAATTGGAAGTTGCCGATACGATCCATCCGAATTTTTTACAAATTTTGTACGAATACGAGAAATGAAATAATTTCATCGCGATTCGTCTCTTCGCATGGCGTAGCTATCGGATTTTCCAAAATTTGCACGGAAATTGGCAGAAAATTGCTTCAGAGCGTTTGGAACGCAACGAGTTTCAACGTCAACGAAATTATTTTTAGCGTCCGTTTTTAACTGACAGTTTTATCAACTTTTGAAAAAATATTTTTTGTGATAATGGATATAAAACATTAATGCGCGTATTAACGCAATTACGAGAACGATAAGACCACATACCTTATTACGGAAATAATAATGTCATTAAAAGTTTAATCAGGGAGAATTCTTACCGTCATACTGATTACTTTGGTCGTAAAATTGCTTCCGGCTGAACTTGCGCTGCGCTCAATTTAGGAGGGTTATTTTAATTAGTTCTAGAAGTTCATTTGTGACACATTAGTTCCGGAGAAATAAGATTTCGCTTCAAGGACCAGCTCTGGATATTTCGATAATCGCACGAGGAATTAAATGATAGTTGAACTGTGAATATCATGTTTGGTGTAAGCCAAGTTTTTAATATTTTGATCTTATTAACATTTTGGAATTTTTTGGATATTTGGGATTTTTGAACTTTTAGGATTTTCAGGGTTTTTGGAATTTTTTGGATTTTCAGAAGTTTTAGTATTTCTGGAATTTTTGTATGTTTGAGGTTTGCGAATTTTAGGACTTTTGGAGTTTTTGTAATATTGGGGATTTTCAGGACTTTTGAGATTTCTGGAATTGTTTAGGTATTTGGGATTTGTGAACTTTTGGGATTTTTATGACTTTTAGGGTGTTTTTAATTTTTGAAATTTTCAGGAGTTTGAGGATTACTGGAATTTTTTGGATATTTGAGATTTGTGGATTTTTGGGATTTTTAGGACTTTTGAAAATTCTGGAATTTTTTGGTTATTTGGGATTTGTAAATTTGTTAGATTTTCAGAGCTTTTAGGGTTTTTGTAATTTTTAGGATTTTCAGGACTGCAAATCTCCGACATCCCGATATATTACCGGCAAGTTTTCCCGACATTTTCCTATCGATCCCCGCAAGAAGAAGTCTCGGAGGAAATGATTCGCAGTGCATCGGACCTTTTTTCGTCGACGTGTACCGGCCTAACGTCGGCATTCATGCGCATAACGGAAATAAAACGCCGAATAAACGTTTCCCGAGCAGATGGACCGAGCGTACGGGAAAATCCGATATTAGCATGCCAGGCTACCCGCCTAGTTCGTGTTTCTTCCCTCTTCGATTCACTCCGACTCTTTCTTGCTCTAGTTCAGGGCCCTCTTCTCTCTCTCTCTCTCTTTCTCCTTTTTCACCCCGGCTCTCTTATTTCCTTTTCCATTCGGCTCGCCGCCTCTATCGCTTACTTGAACGCACCTCGAAAACCCGCTCTACGCGTTCGAGCGTCCATAGAAATTGCCCCTTAACTACCCACCCAGTCACATTACCATATCCCAATCAAGATATCCTCGAGCCTACTACCTTCTGCCTACGTTCCTCTGCCCACCCTCTAAGCAACGCGCCTCTTTTAAACGAGAGATTTACGACCGGTAAATAGAGCTGTGCCAGCAGGTGGATGATACAAACGCGAACACGAGCAACGACGCTTCAACCAAGATTTACGGAAACAAAAACGACCGCTATTTAGCTTTTCGCTGCCGTGAAATGCGATTCGCGAACCAATTTGGACACTTGGACGTTGAAGGGTCCTTTAGTCGGTTGATTTACGGAGTTCAGATTTGACGTTTCTTACGAGACGCGAATTTAGGGTTCTTCGATCGGTTAACACGTTGACTGCCACGTGGGAGCAATTGAAAATTGCATTAGGTAGTATCTTCATTTTTAACAAATTTTAACAAATATTTTTACGATACTTTTTTATATTTATATTTCATAGTTCCAAGTAACTGTTGGGACTACCTTCGGTTAGAATTTGAACAAATTTTGGATAATACAGCTGTTAAATCTGTGTAGGAATTTAAGTGTCAGCCATATATGGCTGACATGGCAGTCAATGTGTTAAAGACTGTTTTATTCAAAAGTGATTAAATTGTTTTAATTTTCGAATACTTCGAACGAAACGAAGAGTATGGTCGTTTTGAGCTTTGAGGGATGAGATTCAATTTCTATAATAGTTATTTTGCGCCACAACGAAGTACTGGAATATTAACCACTTGAAAATTGAAAAAGTAGGAAATTGGAGAATTTAAAAACTTGGGAACTAGAAAATTTCAAAATTAAAAAATATCTCGAAATTTTGATGATTTCGGGATGTTGGAATTTGACGATTTGGTCATTTGGAAACTTAGAAATTTGAAAGTTGCAAAATTATTGATGTTACAATGTACTGAAATTCCAAACTTCAAAAATTGTTAGAAAGTTCCAAAAATCGTAAAAATCCCAGAAGTCAAAAAATTCTTAAATCACAAAAATCCTAAATGTCCAATTTCCAAAAACCAAGAAATCCTAAAACCTCTGAGAATCCCTAAAATTCACGAAACCCAAATATTAAAAAAAAACTCCAGCAATACTAAAACTCCTAAAAATCTCAAAAATCACAAAGACCATAAAAGCTCTGAAAATCTAAAAAATTCGCAAATCCCAAATATCCAAAAAAATCCAGAATTCCCAAATGTCCTGAAAATATCAAAAATTACAAAAATCCTAAAAATTCACAAATCCTAAATATCCCAAAAAAATTACAAAAATTCCAAAAGTCCCGAAAATCCCAAAAATTACAAAAACCCTAGAAGTCCTAAAAATCTAAAAAATTCACAAATCCCAAATGTCCAAAAAAAATTCTAAAAATGTCTAAAAGTTCAAAAATCCTCAAACCCGCGATATTCGAATGAATTCACACCGAAATAAATACCGTATTACTTCGAGCAAATCAACTTATTTGCTCGTGTTAGAGGGTATAAAAAATGCAATCGAAATACGTCGCATAAAAGTGCCCAAGTTTTTATCAAAAATCGATTTAACCAACGGTACGTTGCACGGCTCAGGTATACCTCTATCGATTAGCCATAGCGATTCCGTTAGACGGAAATTTCAGAGGTGATGCATCACCGTGTATCGCAGACACGGTAAATTTATGAGCAATACATTTTATAGCGGCGTACGAAAGTAGGTTTAAAACGAATTTATCGCTAAGCATTTCTGCAAGATTCGATGCTTGTCAAACCATCCAGACGTTTTCCTTTACCGAGATACGCTTTCACGAGGCTCTTCATTTTGGGTGCATAGTATTCGCATAATAGTAAAATGAAGCGGCGATGGCTGCAAAATGAAACGTTCCACGAAACCTGAAGGATTTATGACTCATAGAAACATTGCATCCACGATGAAATATGCGTGTAGCAGAACAATCCTGATGTGTTTCTACTAGACTCATTTTATATAAAAGAAGTGAGTGAAGTGTTGATATTTCATATCAATGAAACTAACGAAGTCCTAGTCTTACACGTGTTCCTCGATTCATTGCAATTTTATTGCGAAGTTTTTTTTTTGAAGTTATTTGTCGAAGCTATTATTTATACTCCTTTCTGTTCTTTTGCACATATGACAGTCTTCAATACCTTCGTATCATATCATGCTTAATTTCGTTCCATTGAAAACATATTTCATCAGTCCTTGTATTTCGAAATAAGCTGTTAAATGCGTTACTATACATATAGTACATACTTTAGATCATTAAATCTTATGAAATTTCATCGCATGCAATTGAAAACAAATTGCATCGCACCTTACATGTAGCACCGTTTAATGTTATCGAATCACATCAGACCAGATTATATTTGACCAAAAACAATTTTCATTAAATCCTAAATTTTCAAACCCATATTTCAGGCGTGTTATTTTATGGTACTTCGATACCAAATCCCGCCAGACCGTCCGTGTAACAGGATGCTGTACAGAACATGTTCATAACACATGCTGTTTGATACGAGTCGATCTAACGACGTTAATAATGATTCGTCGGATCCCCAATAACCGTGAAATCGATGAAAGCATACTTCTCGTCGCCTTCTATCTACGTGCGGCGACATGTTTATACGCATGCACGGATTAGGCGGAATATGGTCTCCAGAGAAATTATTATACGGCGTCAAAATAGCGTGAAGTTACCATTTCCGCTCGACGTCCTCTGGGGAATACAGGGAATATCGATGGTTGGCCCGAGATTATACGAAGGTATATATCTACGGTGCACGCTGTCGGTGAAATCGGAATGGAACGCGTTGCTTAATCGTGTTAACACTCGTCTACCATCGATTAGTCGTGTCTCGAAATTAAACTTCTGGCGGGCAGAATTTCTCGAGCGACTGCATGAAATACCTTTCAGTAGGGACTGGCTTGAAACAGGGGAGCTCGCAAGAATTTCAGCCGGTTAATGAACAGTGATCACGATTTATTTCTAACAAAAATTTTAGACGGCATCGCGGTAGTTTCGGTGAAACTCAGCGAAATACTTAATAACGGAAATGTTATATTAACTATTTCGGACGGAACATTGAAACGTTAGTTTACCGAGTTTTATTATTTTTAATAAGTGAAAGGATATTAAATGACAGGGCAGATATTGCCTTTGGTCCTAATTGCTGGATGCATATAAAATTTTAAATATTTCCTTATTAAAGAATGGAAATAAGTAATGTTATAAATATTGAAATCAAATTGTGGGGAAAAAAATTTTTTTTTTTATCAAAAATTTATTCGATGCTATTAGTACTTACGAAAATTTTATTGAATACTACACTTTTTTAACCAAATTTAATTCGATACTATTCTTGTTTATCAGATTATACACTTTATATTTATAGAAGCTATAAACGCTGCAATTTACTGACATCAAAATAAGAATTAGTAGTTTAACCATTGACTTATATTTTACATAACAAAGCGGGATAAATGGAAATGATTGAATTTTGGTGAAATAAGTTGGAAATAACTATTGTGATTGCAGACATGAGAAACAATTGAATTTTGATTGAATAAACGAGGAATAATTAAATATTGTTTAAATAAGTGATTAAATGTATTTAAAACAATTAAGTTTTTATTGATCGAGTCCGAAATAATGGAATTGTAATTGAGTAAGTTAAAAATTACATTTTAACTAGACAACGTCCACCTACGTTATGAACATTGAATAATAAAGTTCAAATACTCTAATTGCTATGATCACTATGATCACAAAATGCAAAACCAAAACTTAATGAGAAATGTTGGCTAATTGCACGCCAGTATATCGCGTAATATATTACCTTCTAGCATTTACAATCCGTCAACAGTATTAGAGCAGAAATTCGATCAAAATCAAAGTGCCCATTTCGGTGTTCATCAATGACGAATATGCTAGGCAAACAGCTAGCTGGAACCCTCGACTGAAATCAAATACTTGGCACACGGCTGACAGGATGCGGTCAATTTGTCGATTTACACTAATATGTACACTCCGCCTAGCCGCCCTCATACGTCTACACACATATTAATAGCAGATTAACCTGTTACCAAACTGCAAACTATCCTTTGAGCCCTTTCTATCCCGGGCCAGTTAAAGGTTACAATCAAAAACTCGTCCATAACTGGATATCGACTAAGCTACACCCTAAAAGAACATCCCTCTGCCATGTATCAACAGGACGCTGTTCAAAAAACCGATCACGCACGCACAGCTACATACATATATACGGCCTATCGCAAAACTTTGTCAAGCTTCGACTGCATGTAGCCTAAAACCCAATCCCTCTGCAATATCCAGTGTAAACAAATGATCGAAGCGTGACAATGCCGGTTCACGATTGTTCTAGGATCGTCTAAAACCCTCGGAACAAACAACCCTCGACAGTGTATGTCGGATGGCTATGTCGTTCCATTGGAATTCGATCGTCGACGATTTAATTGCGACGTCTATCCTTCTTCGTGTTCTTAACTGCTTCTGTACGAGCGAGTATAATACAGTTTTTCGAAATGGTTCGATATTATACTTGTATTACGTGGAATGAAATAGTTGATGGGCTATCGCAACTTTGACGATGGCGTATTTATGGGAATCTAGGATTCTTATACAATAAGAGTAGTTATTTCCGGTACACTTCAAAAGAGAAGTGTTTTCTGATATCGCGGAATTTGAAAATTCGATGGTCTTTAGATGTAAAATGTTGAAATTTCAGAACTTCAACATTCAGGGATTTTGGCATTACAGATTTAACCCTTTGAACTCGAAGGAGTTTTTGCTCGTGGCGGATAGCAACTTTAAAACTTGTAGGTTGAAAGACCCGATGAGTTTTTGCAAAATTGTTATCTGTCTATTATTAATTGCTACATAATTATTAACTTATGTTCACATATCATACGCGCGGCACTATGGATTTAGTTAAAAAATAGTTATTCCAAATTGCTATATTGAACAAAATGGTGAGTGTGAGCCGCATTTCGAGTGCAAAGAGTTAATATTAAACAATTTCAATATTCGAGAATTCAAACATGCCAGAATTCCAACACTTAAAAGCTCCGGCATTATAGAATTATAATATTCCAAAATTCCAGTACCCCACAATGCTAATACTCCGAAATCCGAATTTTTCGAAATTCGATGCTGAAATATTCGGAATATCTGAAATTTCGAAATTCCAAAATCGTGGAGCATCAATATTATAGAATTGCAGCATTCTTGAACCCGATTACCCCAAAAAACCAATACTCGGAAATGCGAATCTTTCAAAATTTGAATTTTAATAATTTCCGTATTTCAAAAACTCTGAAATTCCAAAATTCTAGACCCTAATGTTACAGAATTCCAGTTTTCCAAAACCCCACTTCCCCAAAAAGTTCTATACTTTCACAATATCAAAGATTCCTAATTCCCAAAATGGATGATTCGAAAACTCGCTAGCCCCAATCTTCCTCTCAACCTCCTTGTCAAATATTAGGGGAATCAGAAAGTAATGACTTTTTTTGCACTAAAGTTAAACAAACAAATTTTCAATACATATTTATTTTTAATCAATGACATGATCACCCTCGTTATCAACAACCTTTCGTCATCTATTGCACACATTTTCTACGCCGGATCGATAAAAATCAATCGCATTTTGAGCCAAATACTCGAAAAAAAAAATATCGGTTACGCAGAAACGACATTACTCTCCGATCCCCTTAATAGAATAAATGCTTGCAACGCATTGTAAATCGTACGCACGATACAAACCATTCAGTGACTCAAAAATCCGTCGCGCTCTAACAATCGCAACGCGAAACATACACTCGGGGAATCAGAGTTCCACGTGGAAAATTAGGAGAAAATTGGATTGTCCGAAATCGCGAGGATCGTATATATCCGTTTAAAACGGGTTATGCAAAGCGTCGGAAGGTGGATGGGGCGATGTCATAGCGTTGCATCGGGGTAGGAGAGTCGGTAAGATAGAGGAAGGGTGGTCGGAAGGCACGCGTGTCAGGGTGGTTTACGAGGAGCAAACACGCTCGGCTATTTCGCACGATGGGGTCGAACGGACAGGCACGCGCGATCCTCTCTTCGTCTGTCGTTCGGATCCCCCACTGTACGTCTATCTTTGTATCTATCTGCGGCCGCATCCCGACACGCATTATCTGCAGGACGTACTGATAACGCCTGCACCGTTCCCCTCCGCTCGATTAATCCGTGTGCCGCCGAGCAAATCCTCCCCCTAAAAACGGATACACACAGAGCACAAAGCCGTTCGTACGCGGATCACAGACGACGACTGCATTTGGTAATTAAACGAGCACGAGCTCCCTGTCGTCTGGGATACGAACACCGATTTCCGACGATACACGCCCGCTGCTATCTTAACCTTTTAGAAA
Source organism: Coelioxys conoideus (assembly GCA_947623535.1). Classification (NCBI taxonomy): domain Eukaryota; kingdom Metazoa; phylum Arthropoda; class Insecta; order Hymenoptera; family Megachilidae; genus Coelioxys; species Coelioxys conoideus. The sequence continues at coordinate 10,995,363 of OX392457.1, read as the reverse complement.
TGACGCGCCACTATAGTGGCTTTCGTGTATGCCATCTCTGAACGAAGCGCCACCATAGTGGCTTTCGCGGATGTCATCTTTGAACGACGCGCCACTGTAGTGGCTCACTCGCTCACCATTTGAATTGAATAATTGTCTTCATATGCATTGTTCAAAGTTCTTTTGTCTTTACATCGAGTTACAACAGTATTAACAATAGACAGACTGAATATACAATCTTTGTTTTTAATACGGCAGTGTCAGGTATAAATTGTTGCTTTTATATATTTTTTAAAAAAAACTTTCTCCTTTGCCTGAGTATTTCTAACCACTTCCTGTCTATTCTGAGGGATCACGAAGGTGTGCATCGCGGACCTAGCAGCCAGTCTCGGTGATGCCAAATGCCAACCCCTCCTCCTCGTTGTGCGATCTGAGCGCCGACCTGTACGGTCACTAACGGGGCTCTAGCTATTACGACTCTAGGAACTTTGCTAAAGGGTTTCAGCAACAAGGAATTCAATAAAAAGGACCATGGAGACAAGAGAAAAATTCCTCACACAGCGTTGAGTCAAGCGATTTCATAGCCGTTGATCGACCATGCCCCTGCCTAGGTGGTGTCTAGCTGGGGGGTGGATGTGTAGTTTATTTTGCGTATACACGTTTGGGTAAGGAAGCATATCCGCGTCCTACTTCGGTGGACTGGATTTACAATAATCCTGCTTATTCTGTAATCTTTAATTTTCCCAGGGTCTCGTGCGAGTTTGGTCAATGTCAAATTGTACATTTGGCAGTCAGACTTGTGCGGGCCTAAGTTTTTCATTGCATTTCGTTGAGGATTTTTGTGTCCTGTTCAGTCCCATCTAGTTTTCAAAGTCCTTCACCTTAATACTAGAGTCTTCTGTTTAGAATTTTCTATACATGTCGAGGTATTCCTTAAATTTAGCCACATTTCCATTTCCATCCAAATTTGTTGAACTAATTAGATAACAGATACAGTTTTTCATAACTTTTTCCCAAACTACAAGCCTACTTCAAACTTTCTTAGATTGTATAGAAGCTTGGGAGATTCGTTCGACTTTAGATTTTCAACTTTCAACATTTAACATTAGACGTTCGACATTCATGCATCCAACATTCGACTTCAACATTGGATATTCAAATTCAGACATTAAATTTCAAAATTACACATTCGCTTATCGCATTCAAATTCTAGTCTGACATACATTTTATACATTCTTACTCTAATTTTTATACATTCAATCGGACCATTTTGTAATAAAGTATATTTATAAAGTATAATTGTTTCTTGAATTGGTCGTAGTTGTATTCATTCAATTTTATACTCTGTTGTTATTTGATCTTTGTTTTTTTTTTTGTTAAATATATTTTGTCGAGTAACTGTTAAGTAATCTACTTCTCATCCACGCACCCACGTCCTCGATCTTGACAGCGAGTTTACTCGTCCACTGCGCACACTCTGCGCCGAAAAATACGCTCGATGCGTTCCCGTTTTCGTTTTCGTTCGCGGAACACCCACACCTATGTAATCTCGTTTCGGTTTACATAGCTGCCGCCTCGTTCGCGGCGGTCGCTAATTAACGATTTAAGCTTTTAGGATTTTCCCGAACCACCTGCTCTAAATATTTGATTAATGTTGCATTCGGGAGAGCGCCGGATATTCGTTGCTGCGGTGTTAGACATTAAGTAATGGTCGTTCGTAAATTTGTTCATTATGAACCTGTTCTTTCTCGTACGGGTTTTTTATACTCGCTTGTTCCGAAAGGCAATTAGATTTCTCGTTTATTTGCACCAGGTAACACGCTTCTGATAACATATTTCATGTAATCGAAGTTATCATTAAGAGAGATGAATGTCCAAGATGAACTGAACTTCTTAAAAACCTGAGATCAGTACTTTGTAAAAGCCTGAGATGGTCCCTTTTTCACTTTGTAAAAAGTTGAGATGAAGAGTACCTCATATTCAATATAATAGCATAATCAAGGAGTAATAATAATCTATACTTTTCAAAAATACTAACACGTATGTACGTTTTATTTAAGATCAACGATAAATAGTAACCATATGTAGACATACCTTTCCCTCTCATAGAAATCTTTGCTCAGTTGCAAACAATTAAAAAAGAACATAAAATTCAAAAAATATTAAAATGCATAAAGAAATTCATTTCTTTCCTTAAACGAATGACAAATTCGTTCACGAAACGACAATATGATTTAGAAAAAGGTGAAAAATTGGAAAAATTACGATAATACATGTCAGTACAACGCAAGGTAGAATATTTACAACTTAAATAAAAAATTAATCGATGCAGCTTCAATATGACTTATTAATTTATGATATAATAGCGATTAATTACTGAATTAAGGAAACAATTAATGAAATTGTCATCTTTTCTTACAATATAATTATGTTCGTATTTATGTTCTATTGTAGCATGTTCTTATTTATGTTCTTTTATAGCTTGTTCATACAATATTTGTTTTCTTATAGCGTGTTCACATTTTATAGCATTCTAAAACATTATCAAATTTAATTTTTTCAGAAACGAAATCGGATATAATGTTTTATTTCGCGCCTTCAACCTATTTTTGCATATAGAATCTTATCTATCCAAAGTCAAACACGAAGTCAAATTGACTCGCGTCCATGGCACATTTATAAAATTAGTAGCATCTAATGCAATCAGACTAACCCATATGCCGTTCAGAATCTCGTGACACGGCTACTTCGAGTGTTCTAATCGAAAGATAAATTTTTAGCCGAAATAAAAATCCGGCGGAGGATAATTGGAACGAAATTGTCAGGCTTCCTCGATCCGGCTAGATAAAAAGAATATCCCAACTATAGCACATTGATTTTCTAGGAGCACGCCCCTGCAATAGCGGGGCCATTGTTTATGCTGTATCTCGGCTGGGTGATTTCAGAGAAGAATCGTGCATTGTTTTAGCCAAAGGCGGGGAGGTCGCGAAAGGGGATTTGTCGGGTATTGTCCTCAAACTAGCGCGAAACTAGTCTATTCGGTGTGCCTGTTTTCAAAGCGAACTGCTTACTTCCATTAGCGTTCCTAATTCGCTGCTGAAACATTTCATCCTGTCGTTTGTATCAAATTACGTATCAGGATACCTGATAAATATGTAAAAACCCTTCGCTCTTTCGTGTTCCCGTAAACAGAATTTTGTAACTGCAGACCGTCCAACTTTTTACCATCGTATAATTTCAACTCGAACTCTCTATTTTAACTGTTCAAATTTTTAATTGGTACTTGAAAACGAAGGAGAGGAAAGAAGGAGCTTTTTATACACGCGGAATGTTTCGCCAAAATATATACCCTATTTGTTATCGCGTAATTTAGCCCCTACGAAGATACCTAATTGGATGTATGTGTACAGTTAATTTCTCTTTCGTTTAATAACCAGCAGCCACATACGTGAGCATTTCATTTTTTCGCGTATTTATTTTATTACCGATTCTGAAGCTATGAGTATTTAATGTCTGTCGACTAAAAATAAATAAAATATAATTAAATATTTATGAATTTTACAGAAGGTCCCAGTATATACCCTAATTATTATTATATAACTTAAACTATTCAAGGACACTTACACATATAATGTTCATTTAATTTCTCTTTAATTTGATAACCAGTACCTACATGTGTAGGCATACAATTTTGTCATGTGTTTATATTATCGACGCTTTCGAAATGATCGATATTCAATTATTATTACCTTAAAATGAGTAAAATAAAATTAACAATTTATGTTTTACAGGAAATTCCAGTATATACTCTAATTATTATCATATGACAAATCTTGCTCCTAACTTGAAAGGTGGTCACTAAGGAGGTTAATAAATGAAATGGAAAAGGATAATTGATAACATAATAAAGTGAAGGGCTGTCAGTGACCCGGATTCGGCTTCAGCCGAAAGCCATATGAATAATTAGAGCTCGCATTGAAATCCGCGCGAGCAATCGGGCTACTTTCGAAGTGTAACCCGCTGCAGAATGCCAGGATATATAAAGGCTTCGCCGCGCATCGGATGAACGTTTAATTCAACACAATGGCAGGGTCTAGCGTGCGGTTGTTGCATTCAGCAAGAACGAATCGATGCCGCGTTTGGAATCGGGCGGACTTTGAATAAGACCAGCCTGGCTACGGAATGATGAGATGATTAATGGAAAACCCGTCATAAAATTCAACCATCGTCGACTCTCGTCGCGTACCAACTGCAGCATGGCCTGATTCACGTGCGAGCTTACTGAAACGAACGACCCGACCTTTTTTACGAGCTGATTCCACCCTTTCTTTTTTCTTTATTCCGCGACTCTTTAATGACGCGCCCTATAAAAAAAGAAAGCGGTGTGCCTCTTTACATGGTCGCGATCGGGCGATACGAATTAACGATACCAGGACGTGTTCGATGTGGATTATCATATATTCTAAACGAACGGTATCGAAATGGTTTCTGCAAAACTGTTCTCTGTCTATTATTAATTGCTACTACTTGCTGCTTTCTTGTGTTCGCATATCATACGTGAGGCATTATAGGTTTAGTTAAAGAATACGTATTCATAATTGCTGTATTGATCAAAATGGTGAGTGTGTGTCACCTTCCGTGTGCAAAGGGTTAATATTAAACAATTTCAATATTCCAGAATTCAAACACATCAGAATTGCTCATTGAAAAGCTCCAGCATTATAGACTTCTAATGCTCCGAAATTCCAGTATCTCAGAATGCTAGTATTACGAAATCCGAATCTTTCAAGATTTATAAATTTAGGAGTTTCGAAATTGGGGGGTTTGGAAATTTGAAAATTTAGAAATTGGGGAGTTTAGGAATTTGGGGATTTAGAAATTTAAGGGTTTAGAAATTGGGGGGTTTAGGAATTTGGGGATTTAGAAATTTAGGGGTTTAGAAATTAGAGGATTTAGAAATTTAGAAGTTTAGAAATGCGGGGGTTGGAAATTTGAAAATTTAGAAATTGGGGGGGTTAGGAATTTGGGGATTTAGAAATTTAGGGGTTTAGAAATTGGGGGGTTTAGGAATTTGGGGATTTAGAAATTTAGGGGTTTAGAAATTGGGGGGTTTAGGAATTTGGGGATTTAGAAATTTACGGGTTTAGAAATTAGAGGATTTAGAAATTTCGGAGTTTAGAAATTAGGGGTTTTAGAAATTTAGGAGTTTAGAAATGGGGAAGTCGGAAATTTGAAAATTTAGAAATTGGGAGTTAAGAAATTTGGGGATTTAGAAATTTGAAAGTTTAGACATTTGGGAATTTGGAAACTTGGGGATTTAGGAATATAGAAAGATAAGGACCTAGATAATTGTGAATTTCAGAACTATGGAAATTGCAACATTTGAAATTTTAAAAATTAGAGAGTTTGAAAGTTTTCGACGATCTCTAAATTTGAGATTTCGGAATATTAAAACTGTGGGAATTTTGTAAATTTAAAAATTTTGGAAACAAGGAATCTTTTAACTTCAGGATTAAAATTAAAAGTCCATTAAAAGATTACATCAGAGCTACGTTTAATGGTCTAACAGCGATCGTTTGTCCGATGGATAGTAATCGGCTCACGACGAGTCTCTAAGAAGCGCTTGAAAGTTATCGAAACACGTGTCGCAAAGTACACAACACGCGAAATCAAAAGATCGAACGGCGCACCGATATGCAGCTATTTAAACGTTCGTTTCCGAGGGAAGACGGCGCGTGTTCGCCACGTGCTAACAATTTCTCCCCTGTGGCTAACGTGTTCCTTTGAATTCAGACATGTGCACCCGTCCCATGGAACATTTCGCTTTGGCGAACCCGCGTTTTTCGTCCTTTCAAAGCGAATACGTAAACAGAGCCGCGAGCGTGCATCTTGTGGTGTGTTTACGCTGTGCACCCTGTGTTTCGCAAAATTAGAGACGAGAAAGACGGGGAATATATGCCGAGATATGAAGACCGGAACTTGTTATACGATAGTAATTATATATGATAACAGTTAGGTATTATAGTACTCGGATAACATAATGACGTCTGGTGTGACATTAACACTTTGACTGCCATGTTACCCACATATGGATAATAACTCAAATTCCTATATAGATTTTTCACGTATATTATTAAAAATTTGTTCACACTTCTATCTGAAAATGCTCCCATCAGTTACTTGAAAGTACGGAAAATAAATATAACAACGTATCGTGAAGATATTTAATAAAATTTGTTAAGAATGAAAATACAACCTAACGCAATTTTCAATCGCTTTCGCGTGGCGACATGTTAATTGATTATGATAATGTTCATGTGGAAAAGTCCATGTGGAAAATATTGGAAGATGCTTGATCGAAAACTTTATTTTACTGAATAACGAGAAACGGTTCATAATAACATTAGTTACAAAACTAACAACACGAGATTGTCGCCATACAAAATAGCATTCGATAGTAATACGATATAGGGACTTGCTAAAATTTGAACATAAAGGAATTACATATGATAGATTAATATAGGCTAACAGATAATAATAGGATATGATAGAGACGAGGTATGATAATAATCGGATATCATAGTAATGAGGTATGATAGTAACCGGCTGTGGCAGTAATCGGTAGTGACAGTACTCGGATAAGATAGCACTCGGGTGTGATAGTAATCGGATATCACAGTTATAGGGTATAATAGTGACCGTGCATGATAGTAATCGGATATCATAGTAATAAGATATAATAGTGACCGGGAGGGATACTAATAAGATATCGTAGTAATAGGGTATAATAATGACCGGGTGTGATAATAATCGCATATTATAGTAATAGGGTATAATAGTGACCAGGTGTGATAGTACTCGGCTTAGATAGTAATAGGATATCATAGCAATAGGGTGCAATAGTGACTGGGTGTGATAATACTCGGCTTAGATTGTAATCGGATATCATAGTAATAGTATGTAATAGTGACCGGGTGTGATAGTACTCGGTTGAAATAGTAATCGCATATCATAGCAATAGGGTGTGATAGTGATCGGATATGATAGTAGTCGAATATAATGGCAATCGATTATAATAGTAGTCAGCTACTAGTATTTATAACATGCGCTGTCTTTTTATTGTTCTTACACTTTTTCTTTAATTATTTAAAATAACCATTAAACCTTCAAAAATATAAGCGACTTCAAATTGAAACTGCATTAAATGCTAAATCTACCTTAATGCTAAAATATTTACTTACCTATGCAAACCAAATATTTACGCGTCAATAATCCACAGGTAGTGGCACACTGCTAGCTTATAGTGGATTGTAAATTCAACTCGTTCATCATCGCATGAGCTATTTAGTATTGCATGATCATAGACTTTATCAAGTAAGGACTTTATCAGGTAAGTAATATGTTATTATATTTCTATTTCCTTAACGTTTCTGTGAATAATAGCTATATGGAATTATTTACTGTTTAAATGTTCACAGTGTTTTATAAATAATAAATACATTGTTCTTATTATTGTAATCTCAAAAAGCAATAATTTTTTAGTGGTCAAATTCTGGATATTACTAGTCTTTGCGTTTTCAAGAATGGTCAACTACTGGAGTATATGCCGAATTCTTAAATATATTTCTCAAATTTGTATAACTTAATATTTTTTAAAGTGGTCTTGGTGCATAATTTAGAAGGTTTGAAGAACGTCTCCAAGTATCGACTCTCGCCATTTATTGACAAAGTAAGCGGTTACCATTATTTCCGTGGAAAATTTCTTTTATATGGTGAACTACTGGTACCTTTACCTTAATGCGCCAAGAATATCGCTTCTCTTCAACAATGATATAGGAGACACAGGTATTCTGATTAACGAACATAGGGGAAGGAACACTGGAAGCATGTTTTTGCGAGACGAAACTTAAGCCCTTCCGTGGTATTTTCGAGCGACGAGCCAGAAACAAACGCGGCCACGTTGCACAAATGAGGTGGAACGGAAAAGGGATGCCGATCATTTAGGAAGAAAGAAACGAAGGGGAAGAGCTGTCGCGAAATTAATATCGGAGGTGGCTGGATACGAAGCGATATCGCTTCGTTCACCTCCTTACTCCGGATTTAAAACGGAGGAACGATCGAAATGAAATCGGCTCAAAGTCTGTATAAATAAAGATGAGCACTGTCTGTGACCGAGCCGCTAATTAAATCTGAATGAGCCTACGTCTAATTAAAACTATCGATTGCGTGGTAAATTATTCCCTGACTGTCACCCTCCAACGCGTGCGACAAAAGAGCAATTGGTGTTAATTACGGAGACGCTTGTGATACGCTGATCATTCTAAATATGCACGTTCTATTTTCTCTGCTTTTTGCGATCGACTGTTTTTGAAAAATACTTATTTTATTCGATATTTCTTGTACTTGTCTATTAGTCTATTCATTCCACGATATGAAAATGTTAATATTCATATACTATTATCAATGTACAAATGTTAATATTCATATCTTAATATCAATATACAAATGTTAATATTCAGATATTAATATCAATATACAAATGTTAATATTCAGATATTAATATCAATATACAAATGTTAATATACAAATATTAATATCAAAATACAACTGTCAATATTCGAACATTAATATCAATAACCAGATATTAATATTCTATCTTTTAGAGCAAGGTATGAAGTGGACAATTGTATCTTTTTCCGACAATGTTTCAGGTTTTATTTAGAGCCTTTTCCAGTTCATAAGTGTGACAAATACAAATTGTAAGAAAGTTATACTTATATGGAAATTTAAATTATTCGTAGATAATGATGTCTAAAGGATACATGGCAATATAAAAACTGTATTTACAAATTATTGAATTTTCTTTGAACATAAATGCGAGTCATCGTTATCAAGTAAAATGGGATGCAATATATTTGTTCAGCGTGACACGATTTATTCCCAAAGACTGAATAAACAGAATCGAATTAATCGATTGAAGAAATCGAATCAAATCAGTCATTCAATGAATAAGTGTTATGTGCATAATTATTAATTAGCATGATCAATATTAAATCACAAAAGAAATTGGAAATATCAATTCACTAAATAAACTGATCAATATCGATTCATTAAAGAAATTCATCAATATCAATTTATTGAATAAACTGATCAATATTAAATCATGAAATAAACGCACAAATATCGATTCATTAAATAAACTGATAAATATCGATTCATTAAAGAAATTGACTAATATCAATTTATTGAATAAACTGATCAATATCAAATCACGAAATAAACTGAAAGTATCGATTCATTAGATAAACTGATGAATGTTAATTCCTGAAATGAACTGATCAAGGTCAATTAACTAATAAACTGATCAGTATCAATTCATAAAAAATTTCCTTGATGGATCACAAAATTTCCTTCACGGTAATTAGAAAATTAAAAAAACCGTGTTAGTACGCGACAGAGGAAACTCGATTTTCTTATCGTTCGGAACGGTAATCCCGTCTAAGGTCAGCAAATTCCACGAAATCCATCGTAGGATCGCAGTTAACTAGAAAACGAGCCCGCGAATTTCACCCAAGAGACAGGGCGTTGGAAATTTCTGCAACGAGGACAATGCATCCAGGATGGAAACTCGCTTACTTAGCTGATCCACTGCGATAACATCAGCGAATCCGAATTAACGTGGCACGTGATTCGCTTTAGCGCGTTAAGTGTTAAACTAATTGCGTGGAACACGGTGCTGTCTGGGCAATGAACGTTGGAATTTTGTTTGCCGGAATATCAACGCGATGAAGGAAGAGGGAGAGAGAGAGAAATGGCATTGGAACTGCTCGAAAATGGAGCAAACGGAGGAAAGGAGTCGATCACGGGCCCGTATGAAACGTCAATAACGACGTCCTAATTTCCTCGATGGTAATTTAATCGACGCCAGGCTTACTCGACAATCGATCTCTAGTCACTCGTCGAATAAATTAATTTCAAGTTATTACGCGCGGCCTGCTTGAATAATCTATCAGCTTAGGATCCCTGTTAAGAGGGCACGTACCCTCGCCAACGCGAAAAAAAAGGGATTTTCCCGGAAATTTATTCAGGGGACTGCTTCGTGGGTATCATTTGGACGGCAAATACATTCAAAACTTTTTAGATGTTTTGATCAAAGACCGTTCAAAATTAGTAAAGGAATCGACGATGTCTATTTGATTTTAAAATTATTTATTGAATTTTAATTATTACGTCCGGGTATACTTCTGCAGTTTTAACTGTAACTTCCTCCACATTTAAAATTTTCTGATCGTATGTTAGTACTATATTCTTCACCTTATTATACGATTATAATTTAAAATATTCTATTAAATTATTGTATAATTACAATCTTATACATAGTTACAATTTAGTAACATTATCGTTGTCATTAATCGCTAATGCATTTAGAGTCGCAGTGAAAATGGGCGTACATAGTCAGACATACGAATAATACGTGTGTACACCTCGCAGTGAAAACTGTAATATATGGTCAGACACCAACAATGCAGTCTTTCACAACTGTATTTGTATGTTCTTAAATCAAAGAATTTTTATATGTTTTTAAATAAAAGAATATATTATATGCCAAACTTATAATACATGTGTTATATACATATTTTAAACATAATAAATTCTTTCAAGAATGAATGTATTGTCATAGTGAATTGATAATATAAATGAATGTATTACATCAGAATGCATTCAGCTTTATCTAATTTATTAGTGCATGTATTAACTAACTTGATATTATGAACATACAACAGTTTTTTCATATCGATTCGATTGATCCTCTTGCTCGAACGGCGAAAAATGAATATTTACATAAAATTCACGCGGTGTATAACGTGTTGAATGAGTTACGTTCGCAATTCGACACGTTCCCGCCAAAAACTTTTAAAACCCATCGATCGAACGCAAACATTTTATTTAACCGGTGCAACGACAACAACGGACACCGAAATTGCACCGAAATCCCGTGACACCATTCTATCCGAGTGCTATTCGATAATTAGATGCTTCATTTGAATCAATTAATCGCGAACAATTACCCTATGCAAATGTTGAACGACGCGCAGCAATCACTTTCGCGTGATAAAACGTTGAAGCAAAAATCATAGTGGCGCATGTCATCTAATTCTCATTTGGGTGAAATGAAAGGTTTTTGTTTTAATTTATCGTGGCAAATTGCAGAAAGAGCAGTTCGCTGAAAACGTCATTACAGAGGGTGATTCGATAAAAGCCATTATTTAAAATAAATGCTTGTCCGTTCACTGCATCGAGCAACGATTTAAATTAATTATCTCGTATTTGGCGAGATGTTTGTAGTTTATAGTTCAATTGATTGTACTTTGTTCTAAAACAGACAATCAAAATTATAATCAAACGTGTAATTTTTCATATACATTTTTGGTATAATAAAAACATTGGTATGAAATTCGATAAAATTATCCAAAATAATTTGTTACCATTTAATTGCACAAAAAAATATTTTAAATAGATTATGTTGCATATGAACAAACTTATCGAACGGATGCAATTTGGCTTTTTTATATTTCATATTTTTCGAGATATCAAGATAAGTGTATTTGTAGTACACTTTTTAACACTGTATTCGACCATGAATCATTATACAATATTCTTGTAGCGCTGTTGTTCTAAGTGCACTCAGTATGCCTTTCATTTTGAGATTCAACTTCTTCTGCTACAATTTATTAGGCAAGTGTGTCAAATATAATATCAGAAATTAAATAGACTAACCTTGGAAAAATTCAGGAAATGCAAATGCTGCCACATTTTGATGTTCTAAAATGTACAAACTATAGAAAACAATAAAAGAGCATTTATTTACGATAATAGTATTAGAATTATTTTCGATAATAGTATTTGTTGACGCACCATGTACACACTTTTCAAAACAGAATTTACACAGAAAATTTAAAATAGTACCTTAACATGTAAATATACAATGTAAGCTTCATAAGTTTCTGTATTGTGCATATTTTCTCTACGTGACTGGGTCAAAATAACCAAACATAGGTTGCAAAGGTCACCAGTAACCTTTTACAACATGCAAATCATTAACATTGCGTTAACCCCTTGGGTACCAATTTATTTAAAAAAATTAACTGACTTAATTTGCTGATCAGTGCAGCAATTCTCTTGTCAGAAATAACATTATTCACGTTTAACCCCTTTCTGTATGATTTTTAAAAATAGCTGAAAAAATCTATGTTGTTACTTTCGATGTTAATGGCCAAAAGAAGTTAGCAACTTTTAAAAAATCTTTTTTTTAGCATCACAAGACACTATCATGTCAGGAACCATCATGCAGTAAGGGGTTAATTTCGTTCTAATTTTCATGACGAATTATACTCGTCATCCGTTATTTAGACAAAGCAATTGCATAATAAAACTTAGTCGTCAAATATACCTAAAGGGTTAACATCATTACTACTCTGCAAATGTGCATCGGAAATATGCACGAACTGTCCATTGGGACGCGATATTTTCGAATATCGATTGACGGAATGAAAAATCAAAAAGTGGAAGTCAAACGAAACACATCGAAATCGCTACTGAAGCTTAACCATTGTCTTCGAGCCAGAGACCGGTTGAATGGCCGAATGGTGAACCGTGCATACGAATTGTCGAATATGAGCCGCGCGTTCTATTCAGTCGCTTCGATATGCAGAGAGTCGGTGAAAGCTTCGTGAAAACGTAGGAAAAAGGAGAACGGGAAGTCTACGTCTTATTCAAACTCGCCTAGCGGACCGAATTAAACCGATAAGATTGGCTCTATTGAAGTCACGTATCCATTTTTCTTCTTCAGCCGTTTTTTTTTTTTATATTTATCCTCGTATCGTGTGCCGATTCACCCGTCGCGAATCAGCGATATTAACGCGCACGTACGCAACCAGATCGGATTATTCGATAAAATCTATCAAGTTCATAATTCTTCTCTTTTATCGGCCACATTTTCTTCCGAGTTCTAATGACCCGATAATCGTGCAATATTTATGGGGACTTCGTAAAAATGATCTTTCCACCTAAGATTTTCATCGATTATCTGCAATTTTTAAAGGGAAGTCGAATGAATTTATAAAGGCTTCGTGAAAGAGCTTCTGAAAATTAATAACTTTCTTGGACCGTGAGTTTCATTAAGTATTTATAATTTTTAAGGGTAGTTCAGCTGGTTTAATATCTCATGAGCTCTTGGAGATTTTCATAAATTTTTCATAGTTAATATATAATATATTAACGTACGTTGGACATTAATTTTAGTTTTTAAAATCATTAACTGCCCAGGTATTTTGCACATTTAATCAGATTTGTAATTTTAAGTGTTAGAAATTGTATTACATATAATTCGAATTGTATAATTATAATTTTTAATATCTCTGAAAATACTATATCAGAGTTTAAATTGTTAAACCGCGATGTAATTAAAGTTTATTTATATTGTTAGACCTGGCAGTTGAATTCGTCGGTTCAATATTTTTCTTCAAAATTGAACGAATAAAATTTCGTAATCCAGTAACATACGTTGGAATCAATAACCTTTCACTATATTTGCCATAAATTTTCGGGCCCGATAATTTGAATAAGTTTGAAGGGAAATACGAGAAAGGCTCATGAATTTTATTGCCACCCCAATACATTATATCAAAGAATACCTTACCAATTTATGAGACTTAACCCTAGTGCACCATTCAACTGTTTATTACATTCTTCAGATATTTATCACGACATATCACACGCATAATCTACTTATTCACGCTCATAATCTATTTATTACAAAACCTATCACACGCATGATACATTTACTACAAGTATCATTCAATTTTAAAACGTCTTAAAAATACAGCAACCTAATACTTAAATCAACGTATGGTCACCAAATAATGAACAGGAAGAACATTGTTCATAAACAAAAAACGTTTTACGAAGAAATGACCAAACATCCATTATCAATTCAATTCATCCAGCCCGAACGTAGCACGAGGGATAATTGTATCCAGAGAAATTGCCACGAGGTATCGGTTCGTGACACAGCACCATAATCAAGAACCAGCGAACGCGAACCGCAATTACCCGAGCATGTTTTACAACGTTAAACGTAGCCGGTACTTACATGGAATATTTCATAACAATGCCATGCGACTCCGCGAGCAGCCAGGGCAGCACACGTTTCGCGTAGTCCACACACTCGTGACAACACTTCACCAAAAAAAGAGCAACCGATGATACCGGCACACAGCCCTACAAAGCTGTGTTTGTGTACGGCCAAGTAGTATCACGATACAGACGATGCTGTAATCACGCTGTATCACGCGCGTGCGACGAGATCGGTGAACACCTCGCGAACGATACGTGTCATAGATAGCACCAAGGATCGCGATCTAACTATCCGCGGGAACACGTTCAAAAAATATATTCGGGAAGACTGGGTTCACGTGCTGATATGTGTCGTTACCCCTTGGACGTCCGGGGTTGTACTGTTTTACCCCGTCGCCCCTTTATTCGCGAACCCGGCTGCACGAGAACGGCCGGTGCGCATGCGCCGTCTCCACGCGCCAGCGGAAAACCTCGTCGACCCTCTACGGGGGTTGCTCCCGCGGTCAATGTCACCCGACATCCCTGACTCCGGCTCCTGACACGGAGATATAGCCACTTTAGAGCTAAACGGCCCGAACCGGCCCATTTTCGGGATCGATTCACGGAAATTCGTCCGACGATCTACACCCGACTAACTTTAACCTCTTCACGCCCTTCGCCACATATGTGCAGTTACTGTACGGTTTTACAATGCACCGTACAGCACGTGTCAATATACCTGCAAGCCTGCAAATCCTCAGGGTAAGGACAGCCATGGAACCATAATTAAAATTCCAATCGATTATAAATAGACCCAAACCTCGAACGCACCCCAAGTCCGCGGCCCGTTGCAGGCCCCTCGTAAAACATACAGAAAATCCGAAAAGCACCGTTTCTCTCGCCATCCCAACTTCCAACTCCTTTCCACCACCTCGTTCCTCCAAATTTTCCACCTACCAAAAGTCCCAATCCAATGATAAATCAATATTTCCCTGTTTTTACCAAGTTCCTTCCTACACTCCCACCAATCCACCGTCGATTCCTACCACCAAAACGTTTACCTTTTTTGCAACTCAGACAAGCAACGAGAGAACAATTGTAACCACCATCTAACACGCATGAGAACATTTTCAACCACCACCGAGTACATTAAGAACAAGTTAAATCACCACCTAGTACACACAGAACACTTTTGATCACCACTAGTACACTCACAAACCTAATAATACATCATCTTATAGCGACTATTTTCACCGACATTACTGTTAAAATAAATAAGTATTACGTTTAAATACTTGCTCATCACCATATCACTACCATATCATCTACAAAAACCGTCCTCACTGGACGAATTTCGTGAATTTCGTGATATGGAATTGTATGTATCTACAACAGAGCGCAACGAAGGGATTCGATTCAATTAAGTTCAAATAAAAACTACCTGAACGTCGGAATAACTGTTGTATAAAAAAAGTAATGACTGAAAAGCGCAATGGAATGAAACAACAGAATGTATAAAACGCAATAAAGTTAATAAACTAGACTTTATATTGAAATAACTGGATGCGATCCGTTGGAAACATTTTATTGCAAGTATACAGTGATACAATGTGAGCGCTTTTTAATTAAATATTGCCGCAGTGCAAGAACTGATAATTGGAATAAAGGGTAGGTATTCTGCAATTTAACAAGGAAATAAAACAAAGGGAAAACGAAAGAGGGTAATAAATGTAAACTCAACTATTACAACTTGATTATTCGATTTAAGTATTAACGTAAGTACTTCGTTTCTAAAAGGAAATTTCGATATACAGGAATTTCGAATTTCCAGTTTCTAAATTTTTCAAGCACAGGAATTTTAAATTTCCAGTTTCTAAATTTGTCAAATACAGTAATTTCAAACTTCCTGTTCCTAAATTTTTTAAATATGAAATTTGAACATTTAGAAATGTAGGAACTCAAAATATGTTTCTGCCAATTCAGTCAAATATTAAATTTTCGAATTTAGAAATTTAAAGAAATTTTCACGAATTTCAAATATATAGCAATATGGTTGTAATATAAACAAAATAATTAGAAGCTGAGTTCATTTAATTGTCAATTACATAAATCGGACAAATTTTCCAAAAAAAATTGATTTCGTCATTATAAAAATTCATGGTAGAAGGAAACCTAACATTTTTGGAGCAGAATGTATTCCATCGGTTTTATTTAACGTCTACAGGCAATACCAAAAAGGATTGAATGGATAGATCAATAAAGAAACGAAAATAGAAGACTTAAACTGTATTTCTGTAGCAACATGAAACGTGCTTTGTTACAAAATAGGAAACTCAAATCAGTGTTCCACAAGTGTGCCGAACTACTCCTCTACCCTTCAACAAGTATAATAAGAGTCTTCGAGTACAACGGTGAATCGATAATACTCTTCTACCTTTTTTTTGGCTTTGTAGAATCGTACCAATTTTCTTCGCTAATATAA
This sequence comes from Coelioxys conoideus, assembly GCA_947623535.1. Lineage (NCBI taxonomy): Eukaryota > Metazoa > Arthropoda > Insecta > Hymenoptera > Megachilidae > Coelioxys > Coelioxys conoideus. The sequence continues at coordinate 10,978,787 of OX392457.1, read as the reverse complement.
CTTTCAATTTCTTGTAGAACACTGTTGCTTCTCTTTGTACTGCTATAACTTCGCGTTGTCTAATATTGTGGTTAGGTTTTGTCTAATAAGATGAAGTCAGATAACTAAAGAAGCGCCTTAAATAAAATCTTTAACCCCTTTGCACTCGAAAACATTTTTATTGTTGGCAAATAGCAAATACGAAACTTCCTAGATTAAGAGTTCGATCAATTTTCTTGAAATTATTATTTTTTTATTATTAATCGTCAATATTATCTGTTTCACTATGTACAAACATTCTGTGCACGACACTAGAAATATACAGAAGTTAGTCACCCTTCGTGCGCAAAGGGTTAAACTCCTATTCCAACCGAACCTGGTTGCTTCGGTTTTCAATACAAATAAAATTGCAGGCATTGAAATTGTAAATAAAACATTTTCAAATGTTGTAACTACAAATATTAAAATTTCGAATAAAGAAATGCAAATGAATGCAATTTATTGCAAATAAAATAATTTCGAGTATTGTAAATGCTAAAATTTCGAATGTTGTAAATGCTAGAATTTCGAATATTACAAATGCTAGAATTTCGAATATTATAAATGCTAGAATTTCAAATATTATAAATGCTAGAATTGTAAATGTGATAACTATAAATGTCATAATTCCAAATACTATAGCTATAAATGCCAAAACTCTTGATGCTGTAATCGTAAATTCTAAACTAAACAAAGGTTATAATTAGAAATGTCAGAATTCCAAATATTATAGCTGTAAATACTAAAATTCCAAATGCTGTAATTGGAAAGTGTAGATTACAAAAAGGTTATTAATAAAAAAATACTATAATTATAAATAGCACAATTCCAGATGCTATAATCGCAAATAGTAAACTAAAAAATGTTGTAATTACTAACGTTCGAGTTGCAAACGTAACGAATTTGCGAGCAGAACCATAAACGTATGCTCATTAACAAGTTTAACTGCAAAACGAACTTGATTCCGCGATATTTTACCGTGAAAATCATGCAGGAAATATCTGCCACCAATTAGTTATTCAATTACTCGATTAACATACATAACTACGGTAGCCCCCAAAATACGATCCCCTCATAAATTACAAGTAACACGAACAGATGATCGAGTGCTGGACCGTTTTAAACCGGAACAGGTGAAACTAACGTAACTGCGTTCAGTCGTTATTTCAGAACGTTAATTCGCGCATTTAATATCAGCAGTTTCAAGTCCATGTAATTAATTCCATCCTCGGGACAGACTATTAGACATTAATTCGTGGAACCATGGAGAACTCAATTTGTGAAACGTTTCTGGCGGAAATGATTCCAGTCGGAGCGAAGTGCTCGCAGTCGATTAACGGAATCGACATTCGCCTACCATTTCTCATTCGTTTTAACTTCGCCGACAACAGCATCGTTTATGCATGCAACATATACGAGGGATTATAATCCGCGTCTTTCGATCATGTCAGACTCCATGCAATTCAAATTTCTGCTGCTAGGGGCTGCAGTAGACAGAAATAGGATTTGTTGGATTTTCGGTTAGAATCAACGTTCTCAAACGATGGACCATACAAACATATTCGACGTTCATAACGTTATTCTTTGTCTATAATTGGAGATGTACAGGGTGTTCAATAACTGGTGATTACCAGCGAAAGGAATAAAAAAATAAGTCAAATTTTCATGCGACGCTTTGTTTTCGAGAGAATCGACTTTGAATTTTCGTACTAAGTAGTCCCCGGTCGTAATATTCTGAAACTTAAATAAATGCAGGGACAATTGTTGTAACTCTGATATTATCAAACTCAACTGGGCCTAAAACAAGATATAACGAATCACAATAGTCCCAAGGTGCAGGAGACCTATGTCAAAATAATTCCAAGTTGAAACAGATTCCAGGAGGAATTGGGCGAAATCGGAATAGTCCCAAGTCGAAGTAGTTCCTAAGTGGGAATAGTCTAAGTGAAATAGTCCCGACTAGAAACAGGCCCCCGTTAGAATAGTGCTGACTTGTAATATTATAAAACTCGAAATGGTTCAAAATTCGAAATAGTTCCAACTCGTTATAGACCGATCTCAGGACAGTCAAAATTCAGATCAGGTTTAAAGAGAAATACTCCAACATTGGGGTAGTGTTAACTCGGAGTAGTCCCAGCCCGGAACATTCCAATCTTGGAATAGTCCAAGATCGGAATAATTTGACTTCGGAATAGTCCCAATCCGGAACATCCCAAACTTGAAATAGTCCTAGATCGGAATAGTTTGACTAATAGTCCCAACTCGGAATAGTCCCAACTAGGAATAGTCCCAACTCGGTATAGCCCCAACTCGGAACACTCCCAACACGGAACACTCCCAACTCGGAATAGTCCCAACTCGGAATAGCCCCAACTCGGAATAGCCCCAACTCGAAATAGCCCCAATTCGGAACACTCCCAACTAGGAATAGCCCCAACTCGGAACAGCCCCAACTCGGAACAGCCCCAACTCGGAATAGCCCCAATTCGGAACACTCCCAACTAGGAATAGCCCCAACTCGGAACAGCCCCAACTCGGAACAGCCCCAACTCGGAATAGCCCCAACTCGGAATAGTCCCAACTCTGAATAGCCCCAACTCGGAATACTCCTGCCTTAAGACAGAACGAATTCGAAATAATTCGAAGTTCCGATAATCACGCTAACAACGTTCCACGATCATAAAATCACAGTAGTTCCAACAGTCGCGAAATAACATTGCAATCTCAACAGGTTGAAATACGAAATAGTCGGTAGTTCCAAGTTCAACAATTTGAAAATCTCGGAAGCGCAAAAGTACGTGATTTTATGAAATCTATAATCTGAAACCAATAAAACTTTAATGCATTATCGAGGCCACGTACGTATACCAATTGGCCCAATATCGATAAGCAATTTTCTATTCAGAGACGGCACGTATTAAACATCTTTTCGATAACCGCGCCATTGTACGCGCTTTTTTCCCCTTTCCTTTTTGTATTAATCGCGTCTAGAAATAGCTTGAATTTGTATCGAACAATGACCAATGCAGTTGAAGCAACGATAGACGAACCGACCTAGATTACTCGATTCTCGATGAGAAACTCGATTCCGCGGTTCTGTTCAAGCTGTCTTCATATTGGAGACACGGACTATTTTTTCACGATCAATATTTGTAAAAGAGAGCAGACGCACCACAGCTACCGAAATTACTGCGCACACTTACACGCATACTGGCACAACCGCGCACATACACACCGTCCGTCTATGATCCGTGTTTCGTTGAACGTGTCGCGAGAAAAGATGCACACAACTGGGACGATACACTTTTTATTCGACGCGCTTTTCTAAATATTGCGAGCCGCTCCTCTTCGAAAAATCAACTGCACGACAAGCTGATGAAAAAAAGGAAAAACACAGCGGATGCAAATGGGAAACGAGTATTATAATACGCAACACGGAAACACTCTGGACCTCTCCATTCTACGTCAACTTTCCTTCTTAACAGAGATGGAGAAAATAATCAACGCAACAACCAGAACACGTGCAATTTCTGTAAGAGGAATTTGTAGGAACTTTTTTATTTGTAGGAATTTGATACTTCCGTTTATTATTAATAATTTAATTTATTAATATTCTGACACTGACCTTCCCGAATTTCTAAATTTTAGTATTTAAGAATTTTGAGCTTTTGGGAATACAAGAACACAAGAAGACAAGTATTCAAAAATTCAAAGATACAACAATTAAAAAATACAAAAATTTAAGAATTAAGAAATACAGGAATTCAAGAATTAAGGAATATACAAAATTAAGGGTCTACAAAATCCGAAATATTCATGCTTTCAAATTTTCAAATTTACAAATTTTCATAAATCGGGAAAAGTGCTGATATTGGAATTACATCGATCTAGCGTTGCATTGAAGGAGTTCCATTTACATGACGCTTTCTACAACCTTTCCGTCCGTACAACCTCAGCAGGGCCATATAGCGAGATTGCATGCACCGCTAATAAGGGGGGGAAAGCACTCGATGCATTTGGAGTAAATTTGCACAAGGTGCATCGAACGTCTTGCTACTAACAAGATATATTCTTGGCGTAAGAAGCGTTCGCGATATTGGCACGGTCAGAGTAGAGGAACGTAGTAAAGGTGAGACGTTGGAAACATTTGAAATCAGTGCGTTCCCTAAGGACACCTCGTAAATCGTGCGCCCTGTTGTTGGCGCCTTTCCACGTGCTCACCCCCCTGTTCCTTTTTTTCCCTCTGCGTCTTTTCGTTTTCTTCGCGTTCCGCGTCTCTCTTCCTTTTTCCGTCGTGCGCGCGAAATCCGGGGAAATCCGAGAAAAATCGCGTTATCGCTAACCCGTGAAACAGAAGCCGTAACGGAAAGAACCGAGACTTTAGAACGCTTCGGGCGAACCATTTCTAGAGTCGACTATTGTCACTTTTATTCCTTCCTTTCTCTTTATCCATCGGATAGTAGATTTTTACAGCGAACTTTGAAATACTACGGCCATTCATTGCGGAATTATCGATAACCATAAAACAAGTACTTCGGTTATATTTCTTTGCTCCTGGTGTTTATCGAGAGTACTTTAATCTGCGAATACAAACATTTTCGAATGTTTTCTATCATTTTCTTTTTTTTTTTTTTAAATTATAATGCATTATAAAGAGTATCATGAAAAGCTGCATATGGAACCAGATATACAAGAAATGCTAACTGTTTTTGTAACCTATTAACAACAAAATTATTTTTTTAACCTAAGAGCAGTAATAGACAGAATTAAGAATTAACCTCTTGTGCTACGATTTATTCGACAAGTGCCTCAGACATAATGAACTATTAATTGCTGCAACATTAAGGTGACTAAAGAAAATTCGAATTTAATACTTTTCTGCATTTTGTGATCCTCGATTATGGAAATTCCAATTGAACCGTTATTGAAAAGTTTGCATTGGATTAAATTTAAAAATAGGGGTAATAGATAATATAGTTGAATAATATTTCTGTCTAATAATCTTTCTTTCTAATATTACTTATTTAAGAAATAATATGTTTTTGATGGCTATAAATGATTTACGCCACTTTCGAGATTAATGACATTGCATTGTGAATTGTTAAAAAAAAGTCCATAAAAAAAGTATATTTCCCTTGAAATAAATATAAATTTATACACTTTCATGTTATAAAATCAAGAAATTATTCAAATTTTATTCTCTGTTAAAGAGTTTTTACATTAAAATGAATATTGATTTATTAATTATTACTCAATAATTTTTCAATTTTCAATGATTTAAAATAACTATGATGTGCGGGCGGCATATAATGTAATAAATCCATTCACTCCTTGTATTTTCGATTTGTAAGTGGTCTAGTTTTTTTTTTACTGCGGTACCAACTTAATATTATTACAATTTTTCTTATTATATTATTATTAATATTATTAAATTTTATTATTAAACTTTTCATCACTTCATTAACCACCAAATTTTCGTGTTACAAAATTTTAATGATTTTAAATATATTAGTAACATGTTCCTCCAAAATGAAAATCGTAAAAATGTAACTATCAAGGTAGCTAACTCGACTTTTTTCGGAAAATGAACTTACGCCACTTTCAAAATGAACGGCTCAATTATACTGAAATTAAACATTCAACCGTATTAAGAATATAAAAAGTGTTTACCATATTTGCGAATGCGTTACGAGTGTACAGCCCAAGGAGTAAAAAATCTTTTTCAACTCTTAATTAATTCCGTCTACTTAAATTAATTACAAAATTTCCATTATTTGAATGGTGAATTCGATAGTGCATTTCGCGCGTAAAATCGAAGGTGCATAAAAGATTAGCCGCAGCGTAACGCGATTAAATTTTTTGCATCCGTAAGGGAGATATTCATAAAAGGAGCAAAGCACCGCGGGTGTAACCCCTCGACAAAGAATATTTCTACAGCATCACCTCGAACGAATATCGATCATCCAGAAGCGGAACTTTTTCGGCTCGATTCAAATCACAAGCAGCGCTCATAAGTCGAGCTCCTTCGTCGCGATAAATTCACGGGGCGCACCTGCTACCATTGGTGGCACCCTCGCACGCATTCATCCTCGGCTAGCAACGGCCACGAGACCAACAGGAAAAACCGTCACAGACGAACGAATAAAACGGGGATAGCGTGTCAATGTAGGGCGGGGATTTTTCAATATCCTATTCTCTGGCTCGTCCTAAGTGCACGAACCGTGTCGTCCGACAAATACCTTCGAAAATAAACCATGCCACGTCTCGACTCCTCTATCTTCTTTCCCTGCGTTCCTGCTCTCTTCCAAATTTTTTATCTGTGTGTGCATTTATGGGCAAAGAGGGAGGTAAATACAAACTCCCCAGTGCTTACACGTTTTTTGGCAATATATCACGACGATCGCAGTCGATTATATTGCGTCCATGTGCTCAAATAAAATATGAAATGCTCTTTATTTCGTTCAACGCTGAATGGACCTGACAATATTTATTTGCTATTATGGTAGTGTGTTTTGCGATTTTATGTACGTATAAATTGCCATGGTTTTTCTAATTTGACTGTAGCGCGTACTGAAATATATGAAGAAATATCGAGTAGCAATTATACTGCAATTTTCGATTCGAGAGGGTGAATTGTGCTCGTAGTAAATTTATTTGCTATTATGATACCATGTGTCGTGATTTCATATACATATAAATTGCCATTATTTTTCTAATTTGCTTGTAGTACATACAGAGAATATATATAAAGAAATATCGAGTAATACTACTTCAATGATACTGCAATGAGTAATATTACTGCAATAGAATTTTCGATTCGAGAGGGTGAATTGTGCCCGAAGTATATTTATTTGCTACTATGATAGTATGTGTCGCGATTTCATATACGTATAAATTGCCATTATTTTTCTAATTTGCTTGTAGTACATACAGAGAATATATATAAAGAAATATCGAGTAATACTACTGCAATGATACTGCAATGAGTAATATTACTGCAATAGAATTTTCGATTCGAGAGGGTGAATTGTGTCCGAAGTATATTTATTTGCTACTATGATAGTATGTGTCGCGATTTCATATACGTATAAATTGCCACTATTTTTCTAATTTGATTATAGTACATACAGAGAATATATATATAAAGAAATATCGAGTAATATTACTGCAATGATACTGCAATGAGTAATATTACTGCAATAGAATTTTCGATTCGAGAGGGTGAATTGTGCCACGAAGTATATTTATTTGCTACTGTGATAGTATGTGTCGCGAATTCATATACGTATAAATTGCCATGGTTTTTCTAATTTGCCAGTAGCGCGTGCAGGGAATATGTATGAAGAAATATCGAGTAATAATTATACTGCACTGAAATTCTCGATTCGAGAGGGTGAATTGTGCCCGGAGCATCATTGGATCGAATACGTTCTAAATTCTAAAATAAAGCGTCATATGGAACGTGAATTGCGAATGTCGTCTTTTTGTTGAGGTTCGATATTCCTTTTTCTCTTTTCCTGTATTTTTTAATATAGATTTCTGCTGTATTTTTATAGAGGAACAATGCTGTGCCGTTCGTGGAGGTGTGTCGTATGTGGTGCACAACGAGATCAAATACGTTCTGAAATAAAAGATGTGCAATGAATTCCGTACAGACGTCCTTTCTGTCCGTTTCTCCTTTTATTCCGGCTATATTTTTTCAAATTTTAATCGACGAAAATATAATTGTCATTTTTTCGTATCAATTTCAAGACGTTTCGGTTCGGAATAAAATTTGTTAATCGAAGTAAAATCGTTAGAACTTATTCAGTTTCTTGAAAAATAGACGAAAATAAATTGAGAAGGCAGTGAAAACAGAAGATGCCATAAAACAATTGTCATTCAATGATAAAATATAAGTATAATATGTACATGTACCTGTACAACAATGTAACAATATATGTACATTGTATAAATATACAAGTTGTTTTTTCTAGTTTCATTTTTATTTTATGTTCGATAAAATAATTAATACGGACGATATAAATTGGCATAAGAATATAGACGAACATATAGACAATAAATTACACCATGGCTCATTACACGTGCAAGGAACACAAGGTAATTAGGTGTCTCTCTCACGTGTCTCCGCGTAATAATTAATAGCAAGTATTTCTGTATTACCCCAATTCCTTTCTGCGCCCGATATGAATTCTATAACCCGGTCAATTTGTTTGCTACCTGGGTGAAAAGCATTCCTAAATTAATTAACGGTTCGATCCAGCTCCAACAATCAGCGTCGATGTACGCTTAATTAAATCGCTCTTTTATATCGACGACCCTTGAAAAGCGCGATTATATCGCCGAAGTTCATAAAGCATTCCGTGTGTCTCTACGATATCGAATAACAAGAATTCTTGATACCAGAAAAATTTCCCTAATTCGAAATAGTATCGTAATTTTACCGATAACAAAGTCTTTACTTGCATATTAACAAGTTTACCATTACAGTCATGTGTGGGCGGCGATGCAAATCCAATTAAATTAATTATTTAGAAAAAGTAAACAATAGAGACTTCTGACGGTTCATCATATCGAGAATAATATACACTAATAGATTAAAAGATGAAATTGAAATATCAAGTACTCCTGCTCTTAACCCTTTGCGCTCGAACGACGACTCACATGCGTCATTTGGTTTAGTAAAATAATTTGAATAAATATTTTTTTATTTAATGTATAATGTTACTTGAGTCCGCCCAAGGCCTAAATTTATGGCGGGACCCAGACCTTAGTTTACAATTGTATACGAGTCTTCGCTTTCACTTTCAGAGAGTGAAGATAACCAGACACCACTTGGGACCCTTACCATAGGTCTTACTTTCGTCAACACATGAGACTTTCATACTCCCCTTCCATAATGGAAACGCACTGGGGGCGTACTGGAAGAGGAGGTGCGAAAGTCTGAAAAATGTTTAGTTCCAGTTCATTTACCAATTCAGTTCAGGTTTTAGTTTTAGTCAGACCACGTTCAGTTCAGATTTTAGATTCAATCAAATTAGAGTTCAGTTCAGATTTTAGTATCAGTCAGATGAGCTTTCACTTCAGTTTACTTCAATTTAGATAGTTAAATTACAAATTGTAATTAATACACACGACACACGCATTTACACACTACACCTCAAAGTTTAAATAAATATACTTTAGGAATCTAACAAATATAATAAAGAAATCAGACCTGAGTTATCATGTTCCCAATCTGGATTGTGTGGTCCTCCGAGCTAAAACAGCCCTATTGTGCAATATTTTTGAGAGTATCAGATCACTTCCTATTCACACAATTTCCAAAAAAATTGATGAAACTTTTCAGTTAGAAAGTTTTCGAAAAACCACTTGCCAATAACAAAAATCATTTCGAGTTACAAAGGGTTAATAATCCGTATTAGAGAATGTCTGACTACAAACGTCAGTTTCCACTGTGGCATAATGTATTATATTACGTAACTCAGACATCAGCATAGAGGTTATAATTCATACACTGCTTAACACCCACATATGTATATTTTGTATTTATCGTATTTGTGTTATATATTCATTAACACTTTAATGGCCACATTCGAGGAATTAATTTAAAAAATTGTCATATAAAAGCACGAAATAATTCATCACGTGCGAACATACACGTATAAAGAAAAAACAACAACACATTTAATACGACAATTTTAACAACAAATTCAATGTTTTTTCTTTTTCCGATAATTATTAAAGCAATCGCTTACATATAACGGTACTTAACAAGTTCTACACCCTATTTTATTACTGATATTTTAACTAATTGATGTTTTAATCTTCAGCGGTAGCGTCAGACACCTTGCGTGAACGACACACACAGTTTCTCCAGCTATCACACACATATTGCGTAAGCGGCCATTAAATTGTTAAGATGTCCCGTTCGTTAAAGAATAGTAATTATTGAGTTAGGTTTTGAGTAGAGGAAGTTGCAACTTTGAAACGAAGCATTCAGTAACACCATTTGTATATTTTATCTCATATCTTGCTACGTAACATTCTGAAATTTTTTAGGATAAAAATGCTGTGTACATCGGTCTCGGTGACGAAGTTATTCGAAGATTTTTGCGTACAAAACTATGAACACATACTCGAAGGCGAGTAAGGATTTCGAAGGCTGTGGAACGATACGAAATTCTCTCTATAAATGTTCCAATAATCCGGCCTTGCGATGCTTACAGCAACACCGCAAGACAGATTATGCAAGACCGACCTTGCGTTATGCTTGTGTTAGGGATTCACGGTGCCGGATCCACGCTCACGCCATTTGCCATTAATCTTGTCCATTGTTCCCTTCGTGCGAAACTCCGGATTCTGAACGTTCGCGTATTATTCCCTCGTGCCCGCCCTCCCTTGCCCTCCGAGCGGGCACAATCCCGCCAACTTCTGCAGGGGTGGCTCGCGAAATCCCACGCGAAATCGTCATCGAAAAAATTACAAGTTTCGGAATGCGCGAACGGCAAATACGAGCCCATGCAGGGGATTTAGCGATACCAATTAACGGCCCCATAAATCAAAAGAAAATAAAAATGCGAATGAAGAAATTACGTTCGTGGTGGAAGACTATGAATATTGATGGAGATAGTACAGTACTCTCTATGTTCGCACCCTTCGAAGAACGTTAATTTCGTTTTTTGTAAGAAGTCATTTTGGGCACATTTGGTAAGCTGGGTATTTCGGTATTTAGGAATTCAAGATGTTTGGACACTTGGGAATTTGAGAAATTGGTGATTTAGATATTTCGCAAGTTTCGAGACTTGAAAATTTGAGAGGATGCAGATTTGGAAACTTGGCGATCAGAAAATTTGAGATCTTGGAAAATGATATTCAGGCAAGTTTGAGATCTTCAGAACTTTTACGTTCAAAAAAGAAGCAAGAAAAGTTTGAGAACTTTTACGATCAGAAATTATGAAATTTAATGGCTAGTAAATAGGGGAATGCGGGATTTTGAAGATTTGAGAATTTGAAAATGTGGGAACTTGGGAATTCGAGAATGTGGAGACTCAGAAACTTGGGAATTAAAGAACTTAAAAACCTGAGAAGTTAAGAATGTGGAGATTTATAAGTTTAGAAATTTGGGAATTCGAGAATGCGGAGATTCAAAACTATTGGAATTAGAAAATTGAAGAACCTGAAAAGTTGAGAATGTGGAGATTTAGAAATTTAGGGATTTGAAAATTTGGGTATTTGAGAACTTTCGAATTTAGAAATTTAGAAATTTATATGCCTGGAAGTATGGGAACCGGGGAATTTGTGATTTCTGTAATTAGGGATTTGGTAATTTAGGAGTTTGAAAACTTAGGACCGTTGCAATTTGTGAATTTGGAAATTTGGGGATTAAAAAGTTTATAAACCTGAGAAGTTGAGAATTTAGGAATTGAGAAATTGAGGGATTTCAAAATTTGGGAACTTGTGAATTTAAACATTTGGAAATTCCGAAAATTAGATGATTTAAGTATTTGAAACTTTGGTAATTTCTAAATTTGTGAATACGGGGATTCGGAAATTCGAACATGTCGAAGTGTACCTATTCATCCTCGGATAAAAGCCTGCGTTGCCCCCGAGTAACCAGAAGAGTTGCAATCTGATGCAGACGAGAGTGAAAAGTTTTCCATCGGAAACGGGAATGAATCGCATCGCAATCGGAGAAATCCGACGAACCCGAAATTACAGACATGCAGTGTGCAACAACGGTGCACGACAATTACATACTCCTAAGGCGAAGCAAAGCCTCGTCGACCACAGACAAGAATTCTAATTCCATCGACCCGATCCTGAACGTTCACTGACGGAACATAGTCCTCCGGTGCAACCGGTGAACCGCACTCTCGTGCAAAAGCGGTCGCGTGCAAGTCAAATCAAACTTTCCCTCTAACCCGATGTTGCTGTTGCTCTTCGGGAAATATCCTTTTCTATCCCGGAAACTTGCTAAGGAAACTTCCCTGGGCGGACACGAATTAATTACGTCCTCGATTTGGATACTAAATGAAACAGCGTTATGCGGAACATTGATAAATTTTGAACAAAGGTTACGGTAGGACCGAACAATGGAACGAGTCACGAAATGAGAAATGTGAATTGGAGAATTTCAATTTCCAAAGTGTCGCTTGCGGGGACAATGGTACTGCTTGCAGATTTTAATTAATTACCTGTTACAAAATTTACGACCCAACCTACCGGAGAATTAGGGTATCCCATACGTTTCTTCCTTTTTCGATATTAAATGAATGCGCAATATTTAGTTCTGTTCCTTTGATCGCCAATCGATTTAACTCTTTGGGGCACGGTGGGATTAAAAGTGTCCCACCATTTTGATGTATTTCACGATATTATTTACGTAAAGCAGTTGGTAATGTCTTCAAGCAATGTTACATGATGTTATAGCTTTATTAATAAAAATATACCAATTTTGTTTTATTTAAGATCCAATGAAATTCCTGTGTAACATGGGTCTATTTTTTATCTGAAATTCTGTGCCGCAAAGAGTTAACACATGGACTATCATATGGGAACAATTGAAAATTGCATTAGGTAGTATTTTCATTTTTAACAAATTTTACCAAATATTTTCGCGATACTTTGTTATATTTATTTTCTGTAGTTCCAAGTAACTGGTGCGAGTGTCTTCAGTTAGAACAAATTGTGGATAATATAGCTGTTAAATCTGTGTAGAAATTTGAGTGTCACCCGTACATAGATGACACGACGATCAAAGTGTGGATACAACAATTTTACATAAACTTTTAACTGTATTTTTAGTATTATGCACGTGATGTTTAAACAGAGTGACACAGATAGTGGCGATTAATATTATACAAATAATAATTTCATAAAAAATCATCAAATGGTTAAGGACAATTTGTTGCATTAAATACTAATTATTTTGCTCTATCACCCTCTCCCATCTTTCCGAAAACCACATTATTACTTCTTTCTAAAGATATATTGAAGCTTATTAAGGATTATTGAGGGTTACTTTCTGTTGAGGCTTACTCGCATAGTATTTCTCGAAGTGCCTCTTTATTTCATATCAAAAAGGGAAGAAACTTAGTGGGACACCCTAATACAATGCACACACAACTCGAAATAAAAAATGAAATAGGAAAGTAAATAAATGACGAAACATAAATTCATATACACGTTAAATATTCATTTCGATAAAAATCAATAGAGACTTCAAGGAAAGCATCTTAATAAATAAATAATGAAATAAATGATGAAATATAAATTAATATACACATTAAATATTTATATCGATAAAAATCAATAGATGCTTCAAGGAAAGCATCTTAATAAAGTTTATGATCTATAAGAGAAATGATAAATGAATCAAATTACTCATATGCTCGTTTCAGTGTTAATGAAACATATGCTAAGTAATTTTACATTCTAAGATGACTTTTGATCAAATACACGATTAAATAAAATTATCGCGTGTATGGTCCTTATAAATCACCGTATACAGCCTTATATACGTCCGTAACCTTAGAGTGGTCAGTAATTGGGACTCTAATCCCGTGAAAAAAAATCAAGGAATAGACGAATAACATTTGAGGTAAGAATGATTTCCGATAGAACTATCTGCGACTACGACCCACCAAAACAGGGCAACAGCCAGATGACAAGGAACGAAAGGCAGCATACCAGGAATTATTTCACGAGCAATCCAAGCTAGACGAGCAAGTTCGCAAAGAGCCAACCGAGTCCTGACGTCGGCGAAGTAACGACGCGAGGATGTATCGGGTTTGTTAGAACGGTAGCTACTGCACTTCTATCGTGGCTCCCGCCAGTGAAAACAGTAATCAAACTTTGGTTCGTGAAGGCAAAGCCACCCCCGAACGGAGGGTGGGGCCGCGCGTTTAAGGGGGTTCTTCCCTTCGCATCGGTAACTTCTGCTTACCCTGCCACGTTTGTCGAGCGGCTCGGATATCCGTACACGAGCCTGAAACCGGTACGTGTCCGTACGGTAATTTGCTCCAGCAACTACATACCGATAACACCGTCAACTCCTCGTGTCCAGCGTGTTCAAATTACATCGAGCACTGCAATTTACGAATAACGCTTTACGAACACGCCCTTTACGAATGCACGCACGACCGTACTTCGTGTAACAGCGAGTTACGTTAATCTCTCCTCAAACTATTTCGTAAGTGGACAAATTTCTAAACGTCAGATCTGTCCACAAAAATTCCGGCGAATTATAAATTAATAAGTAATTAATAAATGCATATTTAATGTATTAAATTAATAAGTACATTTACTTATGAATGAATAAATACGTGTTTATTTATGAATTAATAAATACATGTTTATTCATGAATTATAAATATATGTTTATTCATGATTAATAAATACATGTTTATTCATGAATTAATAAATACATATTTATTTTGAGGATGCAGCTGTTTATACATGCAGTATGTATACATGATTGGTTATTTATAGTACATACAAATATAAGATTTTTGTAGTAAAAATATGCAGTGCCATTTAAAAAAAAACATGATGATCTTGAAATTTCGAAAAAAAGAAAACATTACCTTGTGAACAAAATTCGGCTCACCATCGTATTGGCGCCTTCGAACAGAATATTTCCCCTCCCTCGCATTTTTTCTATTATACAAAATGAGCGATATATTTAAAGTAGTCAAGTTAGGTGATTTCACGCATAAGTTTGTGATTGGTACTCTATCAAATATGGAAAGTGAAAATCAGCAATTTTGGAATATTTTACTTTTTTAAAAATGTTATTCAGGCAAGAAGAAAAGTATCCCATGAAAATCGTTTCTCATTTTCATAAAACAAACGAAATTACTTCCCGAACAACCTAATACTATAAAATTACATTTCACCCATCAGCGATTGCAACAACTTCATCCGGCACGTCCAGGGGAAACAGAGCGTGCACCTTCCAGTTACACGATATCCACAAAACAAATAACATCGTCCGTTACAATCGATCACAAACAGCTGAAGGCTAGCACGCTACATCGGTCTGTTTACACAAACGAAGGGAGAACGGACTGTACGTAACAAAATCCAAGTTCCGCGAAGGTGAAGTCGCCCACCCCCGAGCTGACCTCGGTAACGGCCCTTACGGGGTTGCCCAGGGGCCGGCATTAGTAAGCTGGCTGCTTCCTATAGCATGCCCACTAACTACTAGCCGGTCTTAATGGACCGTTTTACCCTGACCAACCGAACGACCCACCACCGTCAGATTACAAGCCTGACCACCGTGGCTACACTCGCTTAAACCGCCCCCTTAACTCCCGCCTGCCCATCAGCTGCCCTTTACCGCCCCATCGCTCGTCCACCGGCTTGATCGTCTTTACAGTAATGAACCGTGGGCTTAGACGCCGACGACGAAACTGGAGACAGCATCTCTTAGTCTCTCTACCACCGATAATTGTCACGGATGCAATCGCTACTGTTATCTGGCTGAACCGAGACCACTCGGATTAATGCCCGAAAATCTCTGTTGCAGCGTGGCTCGCGCATCTTCCGGTTCTCGATGTACTATATTCGAGCATGTGACTTTCAACGCGTTCGCGAACTTACGAGTTTTAACAAATCTATTGGAAGACGTGCTACTAAGTACTTACAGGGACATGTGGTTCCAGGAAGACGGCTGCTCAGCGCACTATGCCGTTTCGGTTAGAGAATATTGTAAAGCATTTTGTAAAAAATTCTTTACTTGAAATAACTCTCTCCGTGTCACTCCAATTGGAATCTTAAAGTTATGGCCTTGAGGAAAGCCACGGGTACATTAGAATCATTTTTAAGAAAAATTTGTTCAAAACTAGGTTTGGAAAATGAAAAAATTATCCGCAATTTAAGAAATAAATTAGCAAGTGTCACACCATTTTGGAATCCTTATTAAATGCATCAACTTTTAATGTTACTTGCCAAACTCGCCTAGTACAATTTTTTTTCAGTATGGTCAGTTAAAGCTGGGCTAAGTATTAATTTTGAATCTTCGATTGGGCAAAAAGTGAGATTTACTTCCAAGCCGGAGTCGTTGACTTTAAATTTTTGGCCAGGGTTTAAAGAAGCAGTATTCGGGATTACATAACAAAAGAAAGTAATTAAAAAAGTACATATCTGTAGTAACAGGAGTGAAGAGACCTCGTCACAGGGTATAGACTTTCTCGATTTTTTTGAAATGTCTATAATTTTTAAAATACGTGACTTAGATTTTTTTTAATATTTTTCTGATAACTATTATGACTTAGCCTGTTACCCAATTCCTGCTTGACGTCGACTTCTAGGACACCCTATATAACATAATTATTTACTTTCAATAATAAAAATTGGATTCATAATTTTTTATCGCCAATGAAACAACTAAAAAGTTTGTAAACCGATTGCAATAATTTAAAGTTAAGGAAATTGTGCAAATTTATGCATTTTTCAGTATCCTAAACCAGGTACGCCCTTAAAAAGTGTCCCACCTTTTTCATGCATGGCAATGCATGATGAAGTACCGAATAAGTGAACTTTGGTACATCAACATTAATACTTCACGTCGTATAATACATGCGTGAAGGTAGATGATGATTTTTAACCTCTAAAAATTAATCAGAAAATTGAAAGACCTTAAATCGGTCTCGGTTATGCATCCTCATGAAATAATAAGTTTCCAACGTTATAAATAGAAGTTAACCCTCGGTTCGTTCATAATACCGGCGATCATTGTCCACGGCAAACAGAACGATAAGGTATTTAAAATCGTGGAAGCGTTATTATCATTGATGTTACGTTAATGAGGAGACCACTCCATTATTTACGAAGTACCTGACGATTCACTAATGAATTGCTAGAATAAGAGAGGGTGAAAGAGAGAAACCCAGGTGCGGGGATTTATAGCTGGCATGAATGAACGAGTAAGCATCAGTAATTGAACAGATTCGCGCGAAAGTTCCCTCTCGTTTCGAGATTCTTGCCACGAACAAGAAAGATCTAACCTCGGAAAATAAAACTGCGAAACGTCGACACTCGTGTAATTTATTTCAACCCGATTTCGTTGTTCGCAAATAACGCGTTTGATATCACCTCGTTCGATTCGTACGATCGAATTAAAATTACGATTATGGTCGAAAATTTGGAAGCTGGAAATTTTTGGACTTGAAAATTCGAGAACTTTGAGATTTGAATATCTGCGGGATTTCGAGATGTGGAAAGATTGAGAATTTGAGGATTTAGAGGTTTGAAGAGTTGAGAAGTTGGAAATTTGAAAACTTGAGAAGTTGGAAATTTGGAGACTTCGGAATTCAGAAATTAGAAATTTTAGGAACCTGAGAAGTTGAGAATTTGGTCGTTTAGAAATTTGAAAATTTATGAATTTGAAAATGTGGATGTCTGGGAATTTGGGAATTCAACAATTTGGAGATTGAGGAATTTAGGGATTTGCGAAAACTTAGGACCTTTCAAATTCGAGAATTTGGAAAATTGGAAAATTAGGGATTAGAAAATATAGGGACTCAAGATTTGAAAATTTGGAGATTTAGATCATTTAGGCTTTGGAAATTGTGGGCTCTGTAATTGCAGAATTTTTGAATATGTAAATTTCGGAACGTAGGATTATGTAAATTTAAAAATCTAGGATCTAGTCATTTTAGAAATCTAGGAATTTGTAAATTTGGGAATCTCGGAATTTGTAAATTTGAGAATCTAGTAATTTGTAAATTTAGAAATATAAAAATTTGGAAACTTGGTATCGCGAAAATTTTCTAATATCAAACTGTAGAACTTCGTAAATTTAGAAACCTAGAAATTTAGAATCTAAGAGATGCGAGAATCCAAAAATTAGAAATCTACAATGCAAGAAATTCAAAAATTTCGGAAAGTGAGCAACTCAAAATTTAGATACTTGGGCAACACAGGATTGCAACGAGTAAAAAATTTGACAAGATTGTAAATTCGAAATTTAGTCCTATCAAAAATGATTGGTTGTAAAATTCACTCAATTTTAGGTTGAAAAAAGAACTGAAAAAAGTAAAAATCTGGTAATTTATAAAAAATGAATAGAATGAACAGAAAGTGGCCAATATTTGACTCTTCCTGATATCGCGCAAATGAATTACTGTCACAAACAGTAAAATAAATGCAGAAACATGTATAAATATCAATAAAAATTTGAAGTTTCAGTAAATGAGGGAGAGCGCAGAGGTGACGATCCTTCCGTACTGTTGGTTGTCCGTTTGCAAATCGTTTTTCAAACGCTATCCAAATCCGTACGCTTCTCACGTTCTGTCGGAGGACACGGTGCATCGAGAAATCGAGGACGGCAAGTTCTTAAGCCGCAGGATCTTCTGCAAGATCGCCGCCGCACCGTTGCCCAATTGGGTCGAGAAACTGGTGAAGAAACCCCAGGTATTCTCTGCACCGTTCTCGAAAGGCCAACTTCTTCGATTGAGATCGAATTAACACAGGTGCTGATACTCGAGGAAGCGATCGTCGACTTGTACGCAAAACGTTTGATCTCGTTAACGAGGAACCTCGAGCACAAGAAGCTGGTGATCGCCTTCGAAACGACCGAGTACATACCAAGCTATTTCGATCCGAATAAAACTGTGATGACACGCCGTACAATCGTCAGATCGCCGCTAAACGGTCTCACAGGTCGCATGATCGAAACGATTTGTCACGTGGGCGCGATCAAAAACGCTAGGCAAGCTATTCAGGTGAGGGATTATGCAGAAAAAATCAAACGATACGGGGTGTTACCTCCGACGCGATTTTCATGCACTTGCATCTGATTAAAAAATTTAGAAGAGTTACAGGGTATAACGTGTACAATAGATATCGGTAAAAAGACAATTCGAAAATGGTTTGTTTTCGTGTCGAAATAGAGGGACATCTTGAGTTTTACGAATAGGAATACGTATTTTTTTCTATCACATTGCATGGAATATCGATATGAGTTGAAAATATTATACGATATTCTTATGTACATATGATAATGATTATTATGAAATTTTATGTACATATGATAATAATTATTACGATATTTATGTATCTACATATGATGTGAGTTATTATGAATTTTTATGCACATATAATAATTATTACGAATTTTTATATAGATAAAATAATAATTATTGTGAATTTTTATGTACGTATAAGAATAATTATTATGAATTATGATGTACTCATAATGTGTAGCTCGAATGTATAACACATATTTGACCATTTGCTGCATCACTTTTTGTTTCAACTTTGAAAAGCAACGCGTTATCAAATTCTCACAAATAATAGGAAAATGATAATGGTAATGATGATCATATAATTTTAATAACAGTGAATGTTCAAATTGCAGGGATTCTTGCACGTATTAGCTCAAGACAATGGAAGATCCAGAAGAGGACCGGATATCGCATTCGGCTAATTTCATCGCGTGGCTTTACATCATTTACGGTGTATTGAATTTAATCCTCTTTCTATTCGATTATTTTTTATGGTGGATTAAATTTCACGACTATCCTCAAACTTTTTTAACAACATTTATAAAGCTTGTACTCTGAATTTTATACCTTTGTTACACGATATTCCCGTATTCGAAATTGTATAATAAAACACGGAAACGAGAGATGAAAATTTGATACGAATGTTTAACGTGTACGCGAGAAATCTGGAGAATATATGCGTTCTCTGTTCGAGAACGGAAACGAATATACTCGCAGCGAGGGAAA
This sequence comes from Coelioxys conoideus, assembly GCA_947623535.1. Classification (NCBI taxonomy): domain Eukaryota; kingdom Metazoa; phylum Arthropoda; class Insecta; order Hymenoptera; family Megachilidae; genus Coelioxys; species Coelioxys conoideus. The sequence goes on along the minus strand of OX392457.1, from coordinate 10,959,030 downwards.
TGGAAACGGATACAAAAAGAATTGCAAAGAACTACATATCCCGATCGGTTATCGAAAGAATCTATACGTTTCGTCTCGTTCTAGTCAAGAAATTGTATTTCTGCGTTCGGTGGAATCATGGTTCCTTTGAGAACGGGGTAAAATACTGCACGCAAAAATAAAACCGCGAGGAGAATATGTTTAACACTAGACTTACGGACGTTCAATGGCCACTTATGTCTACATTGAAAATGAACTATAAAAATTAGTAAATAATAAATAATATCCAGTTAACATACAGGGTGTCCCACAAATACTGTAGGAGCCGGAAGAACTTTTTCCTGTACCAAAATATCGGGTCAGGCTTCGATTGTTAATTATTAACGAAAAACACTGACATATGTTTGTTCACGACCACGGTAAACTGTTACTCGTACCTACACTCCCCCGCCTCTGAGTGCGCGCAATTCTCGCGCTCTGATTGGTCAGTATTTTTCGTTAATAATTTAAAAATGAAGCTTCATCCGATATTTTGACAAAGGAAAAAGTTCAGAATAGCCCCACCTACCACTCCTTTCCGGCTCCTACAGTATTTGTGGGACACCCTGTATATTTTGATATAAACTTTTTAATAATTTTCATAATTGAAAATGACAAATCTGAGATTCGTCATTTTGACGAGTTCCGTAAACCCGTAAATAGTGTTAAAAAAATCACTCGCAAAGGGATAATTTTCAGGATGTATCTTATGTTAATACACCGCATTGATATTCGTGACGGGTATTTAAATAATAATTTCCAATTAGCCGTTAATGCAAAATCTCATTCCAGGTAATGCGTGGCCACAACCAAGTTACATATTTCAGCGTCCAACGCACCCCTACCAAAAAACCATTATTTTGCTCATCCGTCCACCCCTCGTCATTCGCTCTCCGCTACATACAATATCGCTCAAAAGTATTTGCCTACTGATGTCGTGTACGATATCGTGGAAATATTGAATAAATAATAATCGTTAATTCGTCGTAATATCGAAAGGTTGGAAAATTAATCATTGAAGTTTTATTAATATTTCTGTAGGTAATATTTCAAATAATTATTTATTTTTTCGTTTAATTATGAATGCTTATGATCATTACTGCTAGTAATATGTTTGATAAGATAAAAGTGGTTTACGGTTAAGAGTGTGCAATGCACAAAGTTTATTATGATATTATTTTTTACTTAATCAGTGCATAGTTTGTATGTATTTATAAATTCACAAATTTATAAAATCACAGGTGCGTAAGATCACAAATTCCCAAAAACACAAATTTGTAAATTTCCAAATTCCCAAATCCTCAAATTCCTAAATTCCAAAATTCAGAAATTCCCAGATTTCTAAACTCCCAATCTCCGAAATCACTAAACTATCAAGTTCAAAATTTCCCAATTTACCAAATTCTCAAATCCACATGTTTAAAAATTTCTACATTTTCAAACTCTTATATCTCCAAATCTCCAACTGTACGAGCCTCAAAATCACAAAACTACCGAATCTTCAAATTCAAAAATCCCCAAATGCTGAAACTCGCCAGAACCCTAGGTTCCCCAATCTTTCCAAATACTCAAATTCCAGAATCCGCAAATTTTTTAATTTCTATATTCCCAAATACTTAAAACCCCAAATCCTCCAATTTCTAATTTTCCAAATCTCTAATTCCTCCAATATTGATTAGCCTTATTGAATTACTATTACTCCACTACCATAACTATTATAACGACAACCTATATAATTTTCCAAAATATTAATAGCAAATCTACTTTTGCCCACCTCAGCATTAATTTCAAACTGCATCACTATCAATACGATAATGTAATTTAAAACAAACACCGTACAAAACAGTCAAATTTTAATATTCCCTCCAATTTACAAAGTTATACAAAAACAAGTTTCATTGATTTTCACGAAATAACACTAACGATAAAATTTCCATCTGCTTAGGGTTGGGAAGATGCAAACTCCATAAAAAAAACATGAAACAGAAATTCCATAAATAAAAAAAGCAATAGATGAGTAAATACTTTTGAACGTTAGTGTATGTATCCCCAATGTTGTGTATTACACCCACACGTGTGTCCAACGAGCATTCATGCGTAGCAGTAACGTATGGCACGACGAAACCACCCCATCAGCACTGGGAAGCTTTCTCGTGGTACAATAAAATTTCATGGCTAAGCTGGCTCTTATTAGATCCCGAGGAAGTGTCCCTTCGTCTTATTTTCGACGTAAATCCCTGACTACCCTCTTCGTTTTTCACTTCTTCGGTGAACATCAATACCGGTACCGTGTGCATTACATCCAGATTGAAAACAATAATTTAGCTGACTACTTTCACTAAATTTCCGATCTTGTATGTCCCACGTTTCCATTCGTATTATTTAACGTGAATGATTTCGATAGTGTTTAGATATTGGACGAAACTTATTCTATAATTGTACGTTGAATTAATACGATCTTTATTGCTATGGTTTATGTCACTATATAAACATCGGGTTTGTAAACTTACACATCTTCAAATTTGTATAGTTTCTAATGGTAAATTTCTCGAGTGCTCCAATTTTAAAGTTTTTTAATTTATAATTGTCATATACCTAAATTTTAGATTGCCAAGTACTCGAATTCCCAATTTATTTAATTTCTGAATTTCTGAATTTCCTAATTTCCAAACTCCCGAATTTTCAAAATTCTAAATTTCCAAAATTCTAAATTTCCAAAATTCCAAAATTCCAAATTTTCAAAATTCCAAATCCCTAAATTTCCAAACTCCCAAATTTCCAAATTTCTAAATTTCCAAACTCCCAAATTTCCAAATTCTCAAATTCCCATATTCCCAAACCCCTAAACTCCTAAATATCCAAATTGTCAGTTCCCAAGTTCCAAATTTCTAAACCCCCAAATACTCGAGTCCCCAAATTTCCAAATCTCCCAATTTCACGAACTTTCAATTTCCTAAATTCCCCAGTGTCCAAACCCAGAGTCCCCAAACTCTCCAAATTCCTATTACCCCAAATTCTCAAAATCGCAATTTCCAAATTTCCCAAAACCCTAAATCCCCAAATTCTCAAATTCCGAAATCGCCTCTCCCTAACGCAAACCTTCTCCCCCAACCTTTTATCAACCAAAAATATTTCACCGCCTACAACCCCCGTCGATATCAATGGAAGTACCGTATCATCATCGAATCCTTAGACTCTCGCCCTTAAAAACTCCTGAACGTCCTCGCTCTAATGGATTAAATTCCCTGCCTAGCCACACAGAAGAGCATCACGTTTTCCCGAAATTCCCTGAAATTTCCCCGCGATACAATCGAATCTGTCGACCAAGCAATGCGATTAACAATCATCTCGGCCTTGTCCTCAACACCGAAGTACACTCCAACCCGTTGAATTTACGCAAAAGCTGGTGAACCACGATCGATCAGCACAAAGAACCTCATACTTGGTCGTACACCGAGCAATGGTTTCCGTCTCGAGATTCATTGTTCGTGTCGAGTGGGCTACAAGTGCGACGTTTACGAGCAAAGAAGTCGAATCGGTGTTTGATACGGCGAAATTTGAAATTAGGACCGGAAATAAACGTACACGGGCACAACACCATCGGCAACGGGATTTCGCTGGATAGAAGAGGCTCGTCGTCGTGAAATAATAGAGGGTCAGCTGTGCAGGGCGGATGTCATTACCAGTCGCGGCATAAAAAGCTGTCTCACGTACAACACCGAGGTACAATTAGCGCGGCGTCATACAACGCGATCCCTGTGTCAGCGCGACGGTACAACATCCGATATATTTCATCTCGTTCCTATCCATCGGCCACTCGACAATTTTTACCGTTTTTTATCGCAACACGCGTACACCGAGTTGCCTGATTTTCGACGAATACCATGAAATGGTCTGTGGACGACAGTTCGGGCGGCATCGAATTTGGTCTTTTGGAGACTCGAGAATTTGGAAATTTGGGGACATGAGAATTTGGAAATTTAAAAAATTGAGAATTTGAAAATTTGGGGATTTAGAAATTTAGGAAATTTAGGGAATTTAGGATTTGACAATATAAATATTTAGAAATGTGGGCTTTGAAAATTTAGGAGATTTGAGAATTTCGAAATTTGATCTTCGGAAGTTGGAGGACTTGAGCATTTGAAAATTTGAGGATTTGGGTATTTGAAAATTTGAAGACAAGAATTTGGAAATTTGAAGACAAGTATGTGAAAATTTAAAAAATGGAGAATTTGGAAATTTGGGGATTTAGAAATTTAGGGATCTTAGATTTGATAATTTTAATATTTAGAAATTCGGCTTTGAAAATTTAGGAAATTTGAGAATCCCGAAATATTCTGAGAACTTTGATGTTTGAGAATTTGTAAATTTCGAGATTTGAAGGCTTGAGAATATGAAAATTTGGGACGATAATCCCACGAAAACATCTGAATATTTTTACAATAAAAGCTAACAAAAAAGTATACAAATACTGATATGAAAACGTTTACAATAACAAGATTGGAATACGACTGCTTACATCGACACCCGTTGTAACTCTAACAACATCACGCAAGAATGATAATGTTGTACGCTACACAAATGTAAGGTAAAATATAATTACCAACAAAAAGAATCTCAAAACAAAGCAGACTTATCCTACAAATCCAACTATCGTACAGTACATACTATCGTATGCTCAATTACATTAAAAATTAATAGCAATAACTGTTATGTTTAAATTTAAAAATCCTGTCCAGGCACACACGATATTGCTGCAAAGCAAATTAACGTCGAATTAGACTCGACATTGGTCCGGAAAGGGTTAAATTATGTAATTCATTCATTCCCTGCCACGACTTGATCCTCCCGGTACAATAAACGTTATTCTCGCGTATGATAAACATTAGGAGGCATTCTGCTGACTACGATCCTAAACGAAACGAAAGAAAGAAAAAAAGAACGTGACCACAGGAATACGAAAGTCTTAATGAGCTCTCTCGCTAACGAGCAACGTGTTTGTTCAGTTGAACATACGTTTCCTCGTCGTCGACGTGTATGTACGTTAGACTCGTTGGAAACAGCTTTTCTGGGATTAAGGTAATTCACCGTCAACGCGATCGTGACTCACAATGCATACGCGTTCGTTAATCGCGTCAGCTCGAATCAGCCGCCAATCCGCTTTCGCACCGAAACGATGAAATATTGTGTTACACGAGAAAGCTACGAGAGTTCATTCAGCTAATCAGCTTTATTTCGCCGCGTACCGTGTTTGCGTCCTAGTGTTTCCGCGCATTTCGTCGACGTATCGGTTGATACATGGACTAATGAACCCCTTCAATGTTTCGTTGATTGAAAACGCAGCTACAAATTTTCGGAGCAAGCTTGGACGGTGATTTTGGGGCGCTTATTTCGAAATGCGATACTAAACCCTTACAATAAACGTTATGAACGACACCTTTCGCTACGAAAGGCGTATACAGGGTGTCTCATAACTAGTGTAAAACCCGAACTGGGTTGTTGTAGGGGGGTGGTTCTAGGTAACTTTTTCTTTTGCAAAAGTGGAGTCTAGGCTCTCGTTTTCGAGTTATTAACGAGTTAGCTGTGCCGCCCCCTTTTTAGAGGGTGCACTTATATGTGTCGCGAAAATCGAGGATACCGAGTAGCTCCAGAGTATATGAATTTATCACAAATTATTTATACTTTTTGTTTGTTCGCCTTGCTTCGTCTTTGCTTCCAAATGTTCCAAACATCTTAGAGTCTACGAAAAATTACAATTTAAATAACTATTGCAAAAATTACAGTTTAAGTTACCAATGGTAACTGAATTTCTTGCATGACGAGTATACTCGTCATGGCACAAAATTGTACGATTTCTCCATGACGAGTATAGTCGTCAATCACAGTTAACTGGTTGAAGAAAAACACCGACCAATCAGAGCTCGCGAATAGCAAGAGAGTGAAGCCCCGAACATACGGCCGATCGCGGACGCGAACAAACAAGTTAGTATCGTGCTATGTCACGTCAAAGTTAAATCATACATAATAATGTTCAGTTATTAATTTTTACTGAATAAAGGATAAGACAATTTTATCGACTTATTTTATTTCATTTACGATTACTAGAAGTTAAACGCTAATATTGAAGTGTTCGCAGGTCATATATAAATTCATTACGCGAGCCAAATGTTAGCCATGCCTGATCTAGGCCAATATCGACTAACAAAAGGATAAAGACTGTGATGAGGTAATAAAAAGGTAATATAAAAAGTATGAAAAGGTAACATTGTTAGAGGGAAATGGTTTAGAACGCGAGTTTAATCCGTTTGTAGGCAACCGAACTTTCGTCAAATGAGTCTGATTTCGTCATGATATAGCACCATCCTGCGGAGGTGAAAGACAATGGAGGAAGGAAGCGTCGGAAACAGAAGAGGCAGAAGACCGAGGAACAAGGAAGCTTCGGATATCTTAGGTCCTTCCATGTTCCACCACGACTACATTAGACGGCTTATCCTCTCATTATGCGGCTCGACGGTCTCGCTTATACTACAGACCCTCGACCTTTCCGTTAAGCTCTCCGCTTTTGGATCAACGATCTCGCGTTCTTCCGTCCGGTACCCGGCGATTAACACGTTCAACCGCCGCTACACGTGCTTTACGGATTTCACTTACTATGCTAATTATCACTTACGTGAAATTCGAAAAATCGAAATTCTGCCCAAAGTTCAAGTATACAAAATTGCTCCGAGTTTTCGAAGTCTCAAGATTCTCATATCCCTAAATTTTAAAATACCGATAAACTATAAATCTGAAAGCTTCCGCCAAGAGTTTCCTACGTTTAAAGGTTCAAAAATTCCAAATCTCGATAACCCCCGACTTTAAAATTTTTAAATCCAAAAGTCCCAAAATTCCGAATCCCGAATCCCGAATCACAGAATCCCAGAATCCCAGAATCACAGAATCCGAGAATCCCGAATTCCGAATTCCGAATCCCAGAATCCCGAATCCCAAAATCCCGAATCGCAAAATCCCGAATCGCAAAATCCCGAATCCCAGAATCCAGAATCCCAAAATCCCGAATCCCAAAATCCCGAATCGCAAAATCCCGAATCGCAAAATCCCGAATCCCAAAATCCCGAATCCCAAATCCCAAATCCCAAAATCCCAAAATCCCAAAATCCAGACACTCAGAAACCCAGAAATTCAAGTTGTCACAGCCAAAATTTAAAAAAATGTCTGGACACTAAAACTGTCTCTATGTGCCCTCTTTTTCCATTAAATATACTCTCCAAAGGACATAATAATGACGCCCGTAAACGGGGAGCAAAGTAAACAAAACATGTTGCCAGTCTTTGCGGCACAGCTTCGAATCGGTTTTTGTCAAAGCAATCCGTTTCGAATGGCACCAAACAGACTTCCGATTAAAAGTACGACGACTCAGCGAAATTTATCGCCATCGGCAATTCTGAATACATAGATCGATCGGGGGGAAAGTAAAAGAAAGGAAACCCACCGTCACTCGCTGAAAAGACTGCACTTAACGCGGCGGATATATATCGTTTTGTAAGATGGAGTGGAAGTGATATGTGGTCACGGTTACCGACCCAACTAAACGTACTATTTATTGTTTGGTTGCCAACTTCCTGTAGAAAACTTTTCCTCGATTGCAAAGATGTGCATTCGATTAAATTCGAATTATCTCTAATGTATATCGAAATATAATATAACATAGAATTTCTGTTAATTTCAACCTGTCTTCCAAAGTCAACAATCTACAATTAATTATAAAATAGTATTGTAATAACTCTATAGTTTAGTATTAGTTAGTGAGATTAATACGATATTAAAGAAATTATCGATTAATTTTATTCGCCAATAAAAATTATGGACGTTACTTTTACACGAAATAGATATGCTAGTATTGTATATAAATGTTAATACTTTTACTATAACGGTGTTTAAATAATGATTTATAATTAAAATTGTATCATAAAATTAATTCCTTTAATAAATCGATAAAGAAATATTTGGAACGCCACAAGTACGAGGATGGCGTCATCTCGCGACAGCGGCGGTTACTAAACATTCAAATTGAATATGTTCTGCGCACAAGAAATTGTAACCGAAACACGTACGATACGAAAATGAAAGTATGAAAATAAGTGTATTTGGTACATTTAAATATCAAAAAAGTGAATCATATCGCAGTAAATGTCGAAATATATAAGTTTATATTCAAATTTGATTGATTTTATAAGAAAAAGGTACTTACCAACACTCCGCGCCGCAGGCGTAGTGGCTGTTGCAGATTTAGCTTCATGACTCGGCGATTCTCCACTGCTTTTCACGAACTGCCAGTCTTCTCTTAATTTCTTCAACTTCTCCTATTAAATACACACAATACACGGCAAATGTTAAACAAAATTTAACACAAAACTACGAATGAAAATTTTGAACGAGCTCCCGCCCTGACGGTGGTTCGACGAAGAATGAGCTTCCGTAGCGCCACCTTCCAACGCTTGACTGTTTTCAGCCAATAGGAACGCTGATTTTAGTCACGTGCAGCTAGACCGATCGATACTCTCAGGCCGCGAAATTCGAATATTTATAAATTTGCAATGTAAATTTTTTGCATGCATGATCGTGGTTTCATTACGAATATATAGTTTACTTCAAATAAGAATAGTTACAAAAATTAAAAATTATGGTTTTGTACGCTTACTTGTAATTCTACAGAGATAGGTTGCTTTGCAGATTCGCACTCTTTTTCCAGGTTTGTGTAATTTTCAAGAACATCTTTTACTTCCATTTCACGATCCTCAACCTTAGTCTGTTGTATAAAAAATAATTAATTCTTTCTTCTTATTTATTATTTAAACGAATAAATATGATCTTACGATCATACCGTAATTTCGCTTACCATAATGTTGTTCATAATCTCCGCCCGTTCTTGCTGAGGTAAGTCACGGGATATATTAATTCTTGTTCGAGTTTCCATGACCCATGCCATAACTGTGTCCAACGTGCAAACGTATTTTTTAAGAGAAGTAAGTTTATTTTCAACGTATTCTCGATGGTTAGAAAGGCTTGTATTGGACTAGAAAATTAAAATTAATAGTTTAATTAGACTCAAATTACTTCACACATATGATATTGTAATTTCCACTTAATAAATGAAAAATATAATTACCTTATCCATGTCAACAAGCAATTTGTTGCACTCATCTTCCGTCGGTGGAATACCATTTTGATTTATTAAATTTTGCAATGCCCTTTTGCGAGAAGAGAGTTCTTCCTGTCTTGCCTACAAATATTACAATTATTATTTATTTGTAAGTGTTCGTTTGACATTAAAATGTTGAAAAAATTTATTTTATATACAAAAAAAATTGAATTTAATGATAAACCAAGCAAAAGTAAGAGTTCAATGCTATTTATGTCTTGGCACACTTTAGCCTAGGCAGTCATGACATGGAAGGTATTATTAGGTTCAGTTTCAATTTGATAACACTGCCTCTAAGAAATCAATATTTAACTGAAAATTATAGCAGAAATATGATATCAAATTTAGTTTACTATATATTACGCAATTAAATAAAGTGATATTTATATTATTCAAATATAAACAGTAATTTAAACTGAACAGCAAAGAAACTACTTAAATTATTGTGCAAATACTGACATCGTTTAATACAAAAAAAATTAGTGAGTCAATTATTTATTTTATGTCCAACGCTACATAAAAACGGTGAATACAATGACAAAACAGATCAAAAATACTTCAATTAAGTGTGTAGATGTTAATATACAGTAATGTTGTTTTGTATGTATAAACTTTATAATTTTGTTAACGTACCTTAATTAATGACAGTCTTATTGATAACGAGGTCTCATCTGAGGGATTTGCTGCAGACACCAGTAAAGAATTTATTTGTTCCAAAATGTTATAAGCACTTTCCATAAGCCTGCCTTCGTTGTTCAGTTTCTTCTCCATAGCAAAACACCTTAAAAAGTATATGTATAGTTATTAAGCACGGCCGCAACAAATTTGAAAGTATACTCATATAGACATATCACTAATTTGAGGAAGTTCGTTTTGGTAACTTTACTTATAATAAAATTTTGTATTTACTAAATATTATAATTTACTCGTAATATAATTTATATTACAAAGAATGCGTCTTTATTATATGGTAGGTTATTCTACGTTGATCACTACAGCAGCAAAGGCAAATCACAACTGAAATAGCTCTATAGGAGAAGGAGCTTAACTTTCAATGTTACGTGTCTGTCAAAAACATTGCACTGTCGTTCTCAAAGAAAATAATTTATTGAATAATATATAATCAATCTAAATAATTACATACCTCTCTTTCCGTGCATTTAAATCGGTTATAATGTTTTGCCAACGGTGTTTTATGCTCTCTACCATTTCTTTCAAATCCACCATATCTTCTGACTTAGCACGAGTAAAAATACTTGCACTTGAAACATTAATATTATTCATCGTTCTCTGCATTCTGGAGATCTCTTGTTCCAGTTCAAATATTTTTGTTTTTGATACTTTGGAATGGCCAAAGGAATTTAATCTTTTCAGTAGTTCTTCTGTTTTATCGAGCCAATCAGAAAATGTCCGACAGGTATTGCTAATATCTTTCCACTTCTCGTGACATTTATTCCAACGATTATATCTTTCTACGTAACTCTGATTGACATTTATCCATTCATCTCGTAATTTATCACTCAAACGTCTAATTTGTTCGGCTTGTTCCCTTCTTAATTGTGATGCAACATTTTCGAAAACAGAATTGATCTCTTCGATACTCGGTTTGAGAATGTTCAATGCGTTACTGATTTTTTTGAGACACTCCTCCTGGCTGGAGAACATTTCATAGTCATCACCATTCAAAGGTATGGAGTTTAGAGATCTTGTCACAGTCACGACAGCTTCTCTGATCTTATTAACTTTAGTGGTGAATTCTTGCATATCGACTCCTCCCACGTCCTAAAAAGCGTGAAAAATAAAAACAGTTAAACAAGAATAATTTATAACAAAAAGAAAGTATCAGTGATTTTATTACAGTTACATACCACTTCAACTTTTTTATCAGTTACGTGTTTATCCTTATCCTTACTGCCGCTAAATCTTTTAAATTGTGAACTAACTTCCTGCCACCTGCTGTTAATGCTGTATCGTATAGTTTCAGAATATCCAACATTTAATCGTTTCAATTCAACGGCCATATCGTTTAGTTTGTGAATTTGTTCTTGTTTAGCATCGAATTCTACTGTGAACGATTCTAACTGTCCTTCATAATTGTTCACTTGTTCGAGCTTCAGTGGTACGTCTCTAAACCAATCCTCAAATTCCGCAATTATGTTATTGTACTGTCGTAGTATTTCTTCCGCTCGTTGTGCTTGTATACGTCTTGTTTCGATCTCGGACATAACTTGGTGCCATTTGCTCCTTAACTTATCTTGATGTTCGTTTTTTATCTTCTCGGCTCTAATAGGATCAGTTATGTGCACTGTCATGACTAGACCATCGCCTTTACTGATTAAAGCTGCTGCATCTGGTGCAAGAGTACTAACTTCGCTCTTTAGTACCTAAAGTATAAACACGTTATTACACTAATAGTATACGGAAGCATGTTAATAATTTAGTATAAAGTACCTTATCAATCTCCAAAAATATTAATAATTGTACAAACCTCCAAACGCTTAGAAGGATCTTTCTCATTACTAATGCTACCGATGCTCATTAACATAACATCCATTCTGTGTAACATCAGTTGAGCAGCTTGTTCAAATTCCAAAATATTTTTCTCTAAACCTGTCCTGGACAAACTTGTTGAACCTTTAAAACCTCTTTTATCGCCAGTAACCTTTGCATCTACTTTACGCTGTTGCATTTCCTGTGATAATTTTTCTGCCTGTAGCTATACATAACAAAATCATGAAATAATATACAAAACATTAAATTAGCTTATGTATGTGTTAACCTCCACCTATTATTATGTATCCATAAAACTTTGAAATTATAACTGTTACTGTTACAATGACTAATATAGATTACATTATTAATAGCACATTATGTGGATAATTGCAACTTAGCATGGCAAGATAAGTGCTATTAAAATTACCTTGCCCAAGAGGTGCTCAACATGTTCTCCTAAATTTGGATCTTCGCCTTCTGAACTGGAACTTCCAACATCAATTTCTGTATCGTCAGAAAAAATTAAAATATCATCGGTTTCTTTGTCGCTTCCGTAAAAGCTTTCACAATCTTCTAATGTATCGTCTTTCGATATACTTCTGGCACGACTGAACATCAACGATTTTATGCTTCTCTCCGATTCGTGATTTTGATTTTCGTTATGCGATTTAGAGAAATCAGTACTTCTTACAGGCGTTAACGCTTTATCTCTACTGTACATTTTTCTTCTTTTCGCATCACTTACTGATGGCGAAAGAGAAATATTAGTTTTCGTACTTAGTTTTAAACGTGTTTCATTGTCATCTAATATAAGATACTCGGCAATGCTGTCTTTATCTTTCAATGCACAAGTTTTCTCGGTTGTTTCTTTTTCATTTGCTTTACATAATTCTTGTGAATTCGTTGTGACGGTCTCGTGAATTCGTGTAACTTTTTCTTCCATTTTCATCGACTTGCCGATTGAAATTTTACGATCTGATTGAACGCTCTCAACATCTAATTTAAGAGTTAATTTCTTGATATTTTTCGCGGTATATGGATCTATTGCTCTTTTCTTTTTCAAAATAGGTACAAGTTCTCTCTTTTTAGTGATCTGATTCCCGCTACCGCTTGTACTACAAATTTTCCCCCTAGTCTCTTTATCTTCCGTATCAGTATCGACTGATTCTGGTTCCGTTTCAGTATCCTCAACTATTTCTACTCTCTCGACAACTTGTGGCATTAATCCTACGCTGACATTGGCACTTGGCAGTATTACATGATCCTCGGGGGATGCGACTGACTTTACTATTTCCATTTCTTTCACTTCTACTATACGGAAGGGATTTGTTTGACTGTGGTACATATTGAATGGTTTTGAGTCTGATGTAACCAACGTGTTTGAAGAAACTTGAGAAAATAAGGTACTATTTTTTGACAGAAAGAATTCTTCGTCGGCCACATATGCGTCTGAATCAGGAGACGAAGAAAGTGGATCATCTTCGATATGAACGATTTGTGGTTGAGAAGTTTGAACAACATCGGGTACAGAACTCATGTCTAATTTCCGTCTAGCGGTTTTACTAACGTCTACGATTTTAGCTTTTACTTTCTCAGACTTTGCGGAAGATTTCCGGCTTCGATGGACAATAGCGATCGGCGAACTTTCTGGTGTGTTTATAATGTTACACTGACTTTCATCGAACGCAGGATTAAGATATCCTATGCCATATATCTCCTCATTCTCGTCTATCAACTTATTCTCTTTCTTAACTAGTTGCACCGAAGTTTGTTCCGGCTGTTTAGACAATTTAGTGCGTCCGTAATTGTCTCTCCCCTTTGTTTCACCCGCCTTACTTTTTATTAATAAACTGTCTGTGATTTTGTGGATCCATTCCTGTGAAAATATGATAGGTAACAGAAAATTCATGGACAGGCAACGGTTAATTGAAAGAGCATTGTTAATAGTGTGACAATATCAAGCATGGCCAAAATGAAAGTGACGATGCATTTTCATTGTGCAAACAAAGCTTTTTCATTGCGTGTATCCATCACCAGTACAAAAAACTTGGAGCACATTTTTTTTTATTCATTCCTCATTCGGTTTGTTTCTGCAAATCAGATTCATACCTCCGAAAATCTATACAAGGGGAGAGACAATATCATAAACGATTGATCTATAATATTTTTTTCCATCCACCAAAGTTGATATCCGTGTTTTATTAATAGTGACAGTATTATTTACATAGCTAGAGACACCTCTTGGACAGAATAAAAATGTTTCATAAAATGCACTGACGTGTAGCGTTACATAATGTAATGTAACTAATACTTAATTTAAATGTTTATATTAAATAAGTGAAGTGTTAACTATATACATAACAATTAAACAATTAAATACAATGAATTTATATATGACTTTTATGTCAAAAATTTTCTACGTGTATACATAACTTACATAGTATACATTTCAGTTCAGGCAAAATTTAAATATAAAATAATTAATTTAAGATATAGTTAGTTCAATATAATCATCCCTTGGTTTTTAAGGAATTTGAAAATGTGAATATAAAATTATGTTACGCATGAATAATCGTAATTTTTAGTGGAATTGAAACATTAGTTCTTAAAATCGAATAACTATATTATTTCAAAATAAAAAATATATTAAGAATAGTTCTTTCAATGAGATATACGTAATGGTACTATGAAGCACAAGCATTACATATACCAGATGTTAAGTTAAAGAACAAGCAATACAAGCCATGAAAAGGTAAGCAATGAATGATGTTTAAATTTATTACACAGATGTACGTACTTGTATTCTACTGGATACGACTTCCCACTTATTGCAGACTGCTGCAACCTTAGGGTAGTATGTGTAACGTTGCAATTGGTTGACCTTCGGCTTTGCTTCGATCATTTCACTCTGAACAGACTGAAAACAAATACAAAAATTTTCGTATACTAAATAGACCATCAAACCTTAACTGGCTCATATAAATCAAACAAATAATTACCTTGCATTGCTCAAAATGATTCTCTGTCAGTTGATCAACTGGTACACCATCTAACTTATTGAGTTTTTCTTCCACTTGTAGAAGCCATGCGTTTATTTCATCGACATTTGGTTCCTCCTAAATATACAAATATTTTAAGTACCACAACGATTTACCAAATATTGTACAAATATAGTTTTACCTCCGAAGAACTGCATAGTCTTAATCTTTTTTCGGTGTTTGCTAATTTGGTAACGACATCTGACAGTCTCTCTTTAAGTTGCTCTAAGTACATAGGATCGCAAAGTTTGGAAAAATCTTCTTGAGAGTTCAACAACTTATCTTTTACAACGTTTAGCCTCGGTATTACTTCGGTCAAAGTTTCCTATTTAGAAAGTCGTAAATATTAAATTATTTACTAACTATGTACTACAGAATATCCTAGAATATCCCAGAATATTTTTGGTGCATTTATGAAACTTACTCGTACATATATAGCATTAACTGGTAAATCAGGCATATTCTTTTGTTTATCTAATTCTTTATTGATACTATCTATAGACATATTAATATAAGACATATTTTTGTACATATCACGGGACAAATCTAAAGCGGATTCCAAAGATGATTTTGATTCGGTTATGTGTAATCCCAGCTGCAATAAATAAGTAAATGTATGTACACAGGCGCATCATAATTAGTACGACAAACACATTAATACTATACATGTCTTACCTTATTGTACAATTCCTTTAGCATGTCGATTCGTTTCGAAAATTTATCTGGTTCAACGACACTTTTCTCTTCGACTAGTTTTCTACCAGTTAATATAATATTTTCTATCTCGCCCTTAATCTCGCTCAGTGTCTGGTAAAATCGCTATTAAAGTGAACGAATCACACATTTAGGTTTTAACTGTTAGCTTCGTGAAACATAAAATACACAAAGTAAATTACCAGACAATGCTTGAGTTGTCCTTCAATAGCTTCTGGATCTTCCGAAGACAATTCTAGCAAACAAGTTGCTTCTTCTATTCCTCTAAGTTCTCTTAAAGCTCTGGACAATCGTGGCTCTAAATTCGTTGGACAACGGAAACGTTGGAATTTCTTTTGGACTTCGGAGAACTTTTGTTCGATTAGAGTCAGTTGCTCCTGCAACCTAAGTGCAGCTTCTTGTTTTCCAGAAGCTTTATAAGAATCAATTTGCAATGCCATTTCTCGAAGAGTAGAACGTTGATGTTCCATTTCTTCCATTAATTTCTGAATCGAAAATGTTTAGTTAAGATTATCGCAGTAATATACTTGCCGATTTCCTATTGTATCGTATAAATTGCAGTCACAAAAATTATATGTTACACACTTCAATTAATGTATTCACAAAAAGTACAAATAACGATCTTTAATTATTTAAGAACATCCTGCGCCATGCTCTTTCATAACTTGTATTAATACAAAAGCAACAAATTTGCGGTTTGAATTTGATCATTTTCTCAGATAAATATTTAGTAAAAAAATATAAATATGGCTAACAGACCTGATAATCATGAGGCAAATCGTCAGCAGTAAGATCGCAGTCAAGACGTGCTGTTAGTACAGAATCTATTTGTGTTAAAGAGTGCTGAAGAGCAAGAATGCATCCTTCTAATTGTTGTGCTTGCTTCACTGATCCTTCCAGCAGCTTTGCTCGCTGCCCTGCCTACTCAAAATATAGTTCTAATTTTCTATGTAACTTCGTTATATTAACAGTTATTGCATACATTTTGATCTTTAAATATTTCTTAAGTAGTAAAACAGATGATACTTGAGAAGCTTAACAATAGATACTATACATAAAAAAAACTATCGAGTTAAGAATCTACGAAAGTTTTAGAGGAAAAAGGACTATTCTTTTTCAGTACGATACAAATATTACGATAAACGGTTTCATGTCATGGAAGCAACAGTAATCTTCTCTACAAAAGTGTTCAAAATTTCTTCGATGATGGTGCATGCAGTTAAAAATAAACACATATTTTATGTATGTTACGCACAAAATTTGAAGATGAAAATGAATGTACAGATCAGATAATATTAATATACACATGACACTCACGCACCTGATTATTTAAAGTTTCCCAACGACTCGTTAAGTTATCCACATCTGCTTGAATGGACTGTGTCATAATATTGCTTTCGATCAATTGCTTGCCAATTTCTTGTATCTTTGCAAACCTTAGCTCTGGATGATTCCGTATATAGTTTTCTAAATCCTTTTTTTTGGAACATGCACGGTTATCAACACATCGTGAAACATTTTTAATGTTGCAAAGTTTGTACTTACGTCGAGTTCTTCTGATATTTCTTCAGCGTCTGCGGCACTTTCCGTCGATTTCTTCAATCTTTTATCCAGCTTATCCAACCAGTCACTTTCCTGCGCGACCAACGCGCGAAATTCACCATATTCGTGACTAGCATTTTGCAGATGACGGTATCTTTCATAAATGCGATCGGTAACATCGGTCCATCGAGCATTTAAGAACGTAAAACGTCTGCCAAGTTCTTGGACCGAGGATCCCTCTGAACTTAACAGTTTATCGTTGCCCATTTCATTAAGATTTCTGAACTCTTCAACTCGTTTATCAATCTTTTCCTTCAACGACTGATATCGCCCACGAACTTGAAACAGTTCGACCGACGATGTTATTTTTGTCTCCGTTGGTATTTCCTTCTCCAGAGATGCCAACCATTTTGTAAAATCTTCTATTCCATTGATAATCTGTAATCACATTATATATTACATTATTATTGTTATTATTACATTAGTACTACATTATTATTATTATATTATTACATTAAAAAGCAAAATATATAGAAAATTTCTAGATACTCTTTTCACATACCTCATCGTTTTTCTTCAAAGCATCCTCATACTTATCATTTAAGCTTTTAGCACCGTCGACAATAGCATTCCATTTATGCGACACAACCTCCAATTTATTATTCAACACGTTCGCGAATTTCGGCTCAGAATTTTCCAGCAACTTATTCGTGCAAGTTTGAAGTTGTTCTATCCTGGGTTTTGTTCGATTTATGTCTTCGCAAAACGATTGAACTTGTTTCAATTTAAGCTCCATAGTTTCAACGTCGTTCGTTACATTATCTTTTGACAACTCCTCTAAATAGTGGTACGATTTTTCCAGCCAACTTTCAAGATCGGAAAGTTCATCGTTAAATGTTTTCAATGACTGTATATCTTTCAGTAAATTCTGTTGACGCTCTTCCAGTATTATGGGTATATCGCTCCACTTGGTATTAAGATCTTGCAAATCTTCTTTAAGTCTCTGACCCTGAGGATCTCCATTAGTTTTCATTATTAACTCGTGACCAACGCTATTTACATAGTTAAAAACCTCCTGATGTTCTTTCAGTGATTCTTGTAGGTCACTGAACTTTTTCAACTGATCTGCCATTGTCTTGTCGTCTGACATAACTATATGTTCTGACAATAATGTACTTTCTACGTTATTGATAAACGAAGTAAGATTTGCAACTGCTTCCGTGTATCTCTTTGGCGGAGTTTTGTCAACGGCGTCGTTCAATTCAGTCAACCTTTCAGACAACATTTTATACAATTTTTCCCAGCTAGAAACGAATGTTTGCACGTCCGCGTTTAGATTAATATTTTCATTGGTACCGGTTTGATTCTCTGATAACTCTTTGGCTTTCTCTAACAACTTCTTTATACGATCGTCGTGAGACTTCATTGACTTCATCTTCACCCTGAATGGCTCGATCTGATTATTCCCTTTGTTCGAATCGAACCATTTGGTGTAACTGTCCAACATCAAGCTTAAACTGGCCAATTCGGTTTTGAATCTTTTTATTTCTTCAAGATGTTCTATACGACTCTTTATCTCCTCGAGTCGATTACTGGTCGCCGACCAACAATTTTGTATGTCCTTGATTTTTGATTCCTCCGCCTCGGTCGACTCGTTTGCACCATTTAGTTCCTCGAGAAGTTGTTTCCCCAAATCTAGCACTCTATTATACTCGTCTTTGTGCGATTCTATGTCGGCTATTGTGTCGTTGTATACCACCTTCTTTTCCTCGACGCTCAATTCATCGAACACCCCCTCGGACCGTCCAATTTCTAAATCAACATAATCGATCCATTTGTAGAGATTGTGCAGAGCGGACTCAAATTCGTGCCTGATTGTGCTATCTACGCGACGTTTCTTCGAATCGCTATGCGGTGTCGATGTTGCTGTAATCTCTTCTTTGTAAGCGATACTTGTTACAGTTTCAGACATCCACTCGTTCCCTGAGATCACCGTCGTTTCCCTTTCCGACTTCAAGTCAAATTCGAATCCCGAACTGGTGATCCTCTGAGTCTGTACTTCCATTATTTGTCCTATTGCTTCCCATTGGTCCTGCAGATTTTCCAATTTCTCTAATATGGTGACACACTCTGGCGAGGTACTTTGCCCCTCCAGTTCCTGAACAGATTCTTGCAAAGACGTTAATTTCCTCTGATTCGCGTCCATTTCCATCTTCAAAATTTGCAACCGCTTAATACGTTCCAGTACCTCGCCGATCTCGGACGCTGGATTTGCCTCCATTTGTTTCAATGTGATTTCGGTCTCGTTTAACCAGGACACCAATCGTTTGTAATCGTCGTTAATGTTTTGCCAAAGAGAAGACAGGGACTGCAAACGTTGCCTTCGTTCTTCTTTCCATTGACAGATGTGCGTCCATCGTTCTCCGAGAGCGGATAACTGGTCTTCCATTTGAGCATAAACCGCTTCGGAATTTTCCTCATCGACGACAACCACCATATTTCTCATACCGTCGACAATTCCTTGTTGTGCCTCAATATCTTGTTCCAGTTCATTCAATTGTTTCAATTGCTCGTCCAAAGCAGACTGAGTCAATTCAGTGGCCGCCATTAGCGAAATCCTGTTCTCGGTGCTGGTTAACCATTCTCGTAATGCGTCTAACTGACCTTGTTGCATTTGCATTAGAACCTATAATCATTTAAATATTATCATTAACACTATTGATCTATTGACAGATGTCTCCATCGATCGAAATCCGATTAAGAAGCTTTTGAAAGCTGATAATTGATTTACAATTCAGGCTAATACGTACATTAATAATATATCTATAATGAATTAATACATACGTAATTAATTTAATTCAATTAATACATGTATATTAAGTTTACCGAAAAGTTCTGTCAGACAATTTCCTTTCAAGTTTGAACATGTATACGCATGCTTTATTGGACCACTTCGAAATTAGCTACAATGAAGATATCTCATATCGAAATTTAATAAAAGTTTTTAGTGGAGATATTATTTCGGATAGAACGTGTAAGAGATGGTTCGAAAAATTTGACTCTGATGAGTTCAACCTTAGTAATAAGACTGTGGGCGATCATTTTTGGTTGATGACGATATTGCAAAGACCACGATACGCCAAGATCCTTTTTTAACAACGTCAAATATCGCGGAGAAGCTTAACTCGGCACAACAAACCATTTCGGACCATGTTCAGAAGCTAGGATACGTAGGTTGTTAAATGTATTAAAAACTGCATCATTTTATTCCTCTTTATAAACGGACAGAACTTTCCGGTAGATCCAATACAATCCCCGTTGAATGAATTCCGTTTATACAAGCCATTGAACAATTTCGTCTATCCCTACACGTTATACCAGAATCATATAGCTAGACCCCACGATATAAGCGAAAAGAGGTGATAACGTTTAAATACGGTAAGCACCGTTTATCCGTTTCATCCGCAGAAAGCGGATGAAATTAATTATACAGTTTACAGCAATTAATCAGACCTCGTGAATTTTAGTTTGTCTTTCCATCGCACGCATCCGAAGTCCTTCCCATCGAGAATTTAATAACGACATTTGAACTCGAACTTCGTGCTCTTCATCCTTGTGCAAACCCCCTTCCGCTAATAACCTCGCGCCTTCCTCCAGCACAGCACCGACACCGTCCTGGTGCCCGGATAACTCCATCAGGAATGTTTCGTGTTCGTGAAACTGTTGCTTTAATACTTCCAAACTAGATCCAGGTTCTGGAGCGTGATTTAATTTATCTTCTGCTTCGAGAAGCCAGGTCAAAACCTCTTCCAAGGCAACTTGATAACCGCCGAGTTCCACGGACACGTTCGTTGCCAGGCTCATTGGTCTCGATGTCGGTGTTCCGAAATTCGTAAACGATAATGGATTCTATAAAACAATATTTTCCTTATGAATCAATGCATAACGTAGGTTCAATATCCGCCGTGACTTGCACGAGGAATACGAAATCGAGTTGAATACCTCCGCTCCAGGTGTTGTGACCGGGCTACCATCGCTCGCCACTGAAAGATCTAACTCGCCTATGTCATCTCCGGAATGAGGTAACGATTGGAAGAGACACATTACGTACATCATTATCGACTTCTTGTCTGGCACCGATGTGTTCACATCTATCATAACGATTCATAAATGGTGAATTTTGTAAAATTGAATATCAACATAACGTTATTCCTTTGCGGTCCAGGTATGACGCTTTCACAATTTACGTGCACGCAGATAAGTTCTCATTTGTTCGTCTCGGTTTTGATTTATGATAGACTCCCGTTATACGCTTATTACTGTCGACCGTGAATTTTGGAATTTCGGAGCTTCGAAACTTTACGGTGTACAAAATATTTGGACTTTGGTGTATACTGGAACTATTCGATTTTGGATTTTTGGATCTTTGAAACTTTAACACTACGGGGCTCAGGGTTTTTGACAGTCTCTAACTTTGGACTTTGGTAGTTTAGAACTTTAGGACCTTAGGACTTTGGGACTTTGAGGCTTTAGGAGTTTGGAACTTTAGGATTTTTATATTTTGGGACCTTGGGATTTTTCGACTTTGGGACCTTGAGACTTTGGGATTATTAAGTAGACTTTGAGACCTTGGGATTTTTAGACTTTGGGACCTTGGGACTTCAGAGCTTTGAGACATTGGGAGTTTCAGACTTTGGGACTTTAAGATTTTGAGACTTTGGGACCTTGAGTCATTTAGTCCTTCGGACCTTGGGACTTCAGGACTTTGGGACCTTGGGATTTTTAAACTTTGGGACCTTGGGACTTCAGAGCTTTGAGACATTGGGAGTTTCAGACTTTGGGACTTTAAGATTTTGAGACTTTGGGACCTTGAGTCATTTAGTCCTTCGGACCTTGGGACTTCAGGACTTTGGGACCTTGGGATTTTTAAACTTTGGGACCTTGGGACTTCAGAGCTTTGAGACATTGGGAGTTTCAGACTTTGGGACTTTAAGATTTTGAGACTTTGGGACCTTGAGTCATTTAGTCCTTCGGACCTTGGGACTTCAGGACTTTGGGACCTTGGGATTTTTAAACTTTGGATCTTTGGGAGTGTAGACTAGTTTTGAATTTTACAACTTTAAGACTTCAGAATTTAAAAATGTTATTGTAAAACTTTGAAAATATGGATCACTCCAAGTTTAAGTCACTGCAAGTTTGGAACTTTACTCTACTAAAACTATGATACTCTAGAACTTTGAGGCTATGTAACTACGAAAATTTGTTTGTTTCTCAAACGTGTATCTTAGTCGACCCACGTTTTAAAATCCCTACGCTAATAGATTGGATCCGATACCCAACATAAATGGACCGCAAAGAATTAACCGATCCTTTTACTTTGATTTACCTTCTGGATCCAACAATCGTTCGATACCCAACTGTTCCTGAGCGATACGGAACGCATGATCTAGTCTAGCATTCGGATGTTTGCGCGCGATGTTATTAAAATCGAACAAATGCGGTTTCCATTTATGGAGAATCGCGTTAAATGCTAAACCATCCGACCAGGATGTGGTGAAATTTTTAATATCAACTCCAGGGTAATTCTGGAAGAAAGAAGTACAAGTTTCATCGCGCTGAAACAAACACGCACGAAAATATCACGTTTTATCACGAATTTACCTGCGAATTCTGACGACACCATGCTAAAAGCGTTTTTTCCAAATTTGTCTGCTGTAATTCTGTCATTAAATCCTTCAGATGATAATGAACCTACATGAAAATGTTAAATACAATGTAACGAGTTACAGTTTTGCAGAAAAAAGGGGGAGAATTAATCATCGGGGAAATAAACCCTCCGTAAAACTGACCTGCCAGTGTAGAATGATACTCCATACTAATCCGAGTGTTAGCTTAGGATTACCGTCAACAATATCGTTACTGCTAATATTTACGAGTTTCACCTGAAACGATACGAGCGAACATTATTACTCGCGTCTACGTTCTTTACTCGCCAAGATTTATTCTAAATAACAACTCACGTTATTCTGTTCGAGAATTTGCAGGGCTTTGTTAACATTATTCAGATGATGAACTCTCATTCGACCGCGTTCTCTTTTCTAGAAAAACGAACCAAATCAGTTTATTCGCAAGCTGCAATATCGTTGTTGTCGATACACGGGATTAATATCGATTTCACGAATAATTCATGAACGCGTTCTGCTCGTCAGATGCAATTTTAATATGATATAATACAGGATCATTATCGCCTAACGATGTAGATATACAGATGTAAAACTTACATAAACAAGTAAACAGTAGATTTAAAAAATTGAATGATTGATTCGCAAAACTGTGAATCGTACTTCTGTAAATCTTATACAAATTATAAATATACAGCATCGTTCTCTAGTATAATCTATTCATAATAAATTACAAAATGAATAATCACTGTAAAATAAATATACAATGTTGTAATACGTGATGATGTTTTAATGTACAATGTTGTTACAATTTTCATGTACAAAAATGTCATCGTTCTGTACGATACAATCTTAAGTAATAATCACGGTAATTAATTTTAGGCTAGGTCAAAACGAGAAGATTACACAAAAAGAAGGATGTTCGAAGCAAATAAAGACATATATGCGGAAAACATGTTTTCCCTTGGAATGCTTTTACGCCTACTGTGCACAGATAATCGACAATCTTATGCAAATATTCGTAGTACTCGATACGCACACCTGCTTTGAATTCTATTAGCAGAGGCTCATAATGTAAACACGAAACGCACTACTCCAAAGTGTGCTTAAAAAAAGAACGACTGTCAGCGAAATGCTTAAAGGATTACATCAGATGCGAAAGAAAAAAGTCACTATGCCTGTCAATAAGTTATAGTACCCGATCACTCTGATTATGTAATGGTGCAACTTTGCTAAAGAAAATTATACTTACGTAAACTTTCGACGTGAGTACCTCCAGAAGGGATAATAGTCGATTGCCATCTCTCAGGTCGACGAATAAATCGGTGATCGGTTCGTGATGATTCTGTACGGGAATGGTAATTAACTCGTTAAGGAATAAATTTTTGATCCCTGTTCCAGATTTAGGTAATCGAATCGTGATTAAGATTTTTTACTATATAGGCCCATGTTGTTTTTAAACATGATCGTTAGACAGATTCGAAGTTGAGAATTATGGGGTTTGCTGGTCAGCAAATTCTTTTTTTCTTTTCGTTCAGAGTATAATTTATAGTTTTTTGTGAATGGTGGAAGTAGGTCTTAGATGTTACATAAGTATTAAAAGTCACTGCACTTTGCTACATCAATTCATTTTTATTTGTAACACGTGAACAAGTGTACGCAATCAAATCTTGATTAAAAAGTATGCACATAAGACACTGAACGTTAAATAAGTATAATAAAAGTGTAATTGCTGTTCTAAGTACCTATTGAAAATAGTAACGAAGTGTTCCTACGTTTTAGACGGCTAGTAAGAGGAAGAAATGGTTATTATATCACAGTATGCTCCACATAATAATAATGAAATGTTTAGCTGGCTTGAACACTACTTATTTGCAGTAGCATAAAAAGTAATAGTTTGAGATAAACGATTTCAATTAATTCGTTACTCTCGTTTTAAAAATAACACGAAGAAGATTTATTTGAAGAATAATTTGTATATAATAAAACAACTTTATTTTCTACGAAATACAAAGAAATCATTTTTAAGTAACTGCTTGTTTCAGTTAATTCACTAAAGTTTGTTACATTATACTACAAACATGGTGCACAGAATAATAAAGGAGATTCATAATTAATTTACTTAATGCACTTACCTTGAGCAGTTGCGAATTTATCCATTTTGCAAACGTTTTCTTCTGTACATCTTCTCGTTCATCTGTAACATACGGATAAAATTATATCTTGTAATATATAATGTTGCTGTGAAGGTTGCAAAGGCATCAACGATTGTTTCAATCGTAAATATTAATAAGCGGAGCAATGATAATTTAAGAATAAGGACAATTAATCTTTAAAAACATTCTCAATGGTTCGTATCATTCAATAAAATTATGCAACCTATTAAATAACACGATTATACAGATTATAATTTAAAAATGAATAGAATTCATTTTCGGATATTCTCAATTATTTCATATCACTCGATAAAATTGTACTGTATATTAAACAGAACATATTAAATCATATAAAAATGTATTATTTCGAGGCGTAAACAAATACTTTAGTAACTGTGCTTATTTGAACTATCATAACACAATTGTACAAATGATAATTTAAGAATAAGGACAATTTATCTTTAAACATTCGCAATGTTTCGTATCATTCAATAAAATTATGCAACCTATTAAATAATACGTATCATATAAAAATTTATTATTTTAAACGTTAAAGAAGTGCAAATAACTGTATTCATTTAAACTATAAATATCACGATTATACAAATGCTAATTTAAAAATGAATACAATCAGTTTTCGGATATACTCGATTATTTCATATTATTCGTTATAATTGTACTGTATATTAAATAAAATATATTAAATCGCATAAAAATGTATCATTTTAAGAATCGAATAAATACAAATAATCGTGCTTGATTAAACTATAAATAGCACAATTGCACAACAGATAATTTAAAAGTAAAAATAATTAATCTTCGAACATTCTTAAACCTTTCATATAATTCAATAAAATCACGCTGCATTATACAAAATTATCAAATCACATAGGAACTAATATCGCAAGGGACAAGAAGGTTCGAACAACGACTATTTGAACCATCGACATTAAAAGTGAACAAATAATAATTTAAAAATAGAAATAATCAGTTTGCAGACGTTGTCAACGGTTCGTATCGTTGAATAAAATAGCAGTGCGCGTTACGAGGGAAAAGTATCAATTACGGGGGTCAAAAAAGTAGGATAATTGCGATTACTTCGACCACAGATATCATAACTCGAGCAACGACAGTATAAAAATAAAGACAATCAATTCTCGTACATTCCCAACGTTTCGTATCGTTCGATAGAATTACACCGCGCGTTATATAACGCGGTAACGACATTAAATCACTTAAATGAGTTTATCCGAAAACGAAGAAAGAGAAACGCGATCCGTTCGTACGAAAAAAGAAGAAAGGGATCAGGGTGTGTCATTTTTTCGGTAACAGAAACGGTCTCGTTGTCGTTTCGGCAGCAACGCGAAATTATTGTCGACGTGGCAACGACGGCTCGTCATCTATCGCGTTGACACTCATTGACCCCAGTAGATGCAGCAGTAAACTCTTGAAATTTAGGTCGACCAACAGAAAGTCATAAAGCACTGTGTGCTTAAATACCTGGCGGTAGTTTAAAGCCCGGAAACTGGCGATTTTTCAAAAGACCAGCCGCCTTTTAGCGATCTCACGATGCAACGGCAACCGTCTACTGACCCTAAGTGAGCAATCGTCTATTTAAAACCCGAACACTCATAACAAATATTTTGTATCGTTGCTCTTTGCCTTTCCTTTGCATTACTCGCTGATTCATTTACACTGCGCCCGTTTACGACCATATAACGAGAGTCTTCTACCGGGAACTATCAAGTATGTAGTACGAAGCACGGAAAGAAAATGCTATCATTTTTTTTTAAGTTTGACCCTCTGTTACCTGATTACGCAGAGTTTAATTAATAAAAAATGATATTGACATAGTCACATGATCATTTTATTGTTCAATCTTAAATTATTAAACAATCAATTTACTTAATTGTTAAATCTTAAATTATTAAACACTCAACTTATTTAATTGTTAAATCGTACATTATTAAACAATCAATTTACGTAACTGTTAAATATTAAATTATTAAACACTCAATTTACTAAAGTGTTAAATCTTAAATTATTAAACAATCAATTTACTAAAGTGTTAAACCTTAAATTATTAAACAATCAATACTTAACTGTTAAATCTGAAGTTATTAAACAATCAATTTATCGAACAAAAAATGAGGTTGTTTAATACCGCATATTTGAAGAGGTAAAAGATTGCAATTATAAGGAACGAAACAACTTTTTAATCTCGTTAGCTACGAAACTTGTTCGTTTTAACAAACAGAATGTAACGACGAGATAAAAGAAACATGAAAAAGTGTAATTTAAAAACTGACTATGATAATTAAAATAATATCGCAGAATATGTATTAACGTTATTTTTCATAAATTTTAATATTTGCCTGATTCTACTAACGTTATCGACAATCTTTTGTCAATTATCAAATTCGACAATTTTTTCAAATACTTGCAATTATCAACTTCGGTTTTCAAGAGATTCGAATTAATTTCGGTTGGTGCTGTTGATTGATTTTTTAAAAAATGAATATTTCTCGTATGTCGTTTGAGAGCGGAGAATAATTGGAAGAAGAATTAAGATGATATACATGTAAAAATATATTGAATATCGACTATCGCCAATGAATTTATGTTCTTGCTAAAGTACCACCATTCATCACGCTCCTCGACTTCCACTCATCCAGCGAATGCTCTAAACTCTAATCGACTTCATTACCTTCATCAACATCGTCAAAGCATTAATCACGAGCCATCGGAACTACGTGATCAGAGAACCTCTTCGTTCTTCGTTCTAAATTTCAGCAAGATGTTTAAACCTTTGCAATCCAACAGCTGATTGTGTGCGTGCAACTTTTTACGTTAGATTACATACTTTGTATTACGGTGCATTTCCTTTATTTATTTGGTAACGGTACTATGTTTTGCAATGTTAGAAATGTTCTTCTATTTCTAATCAATTACCTTATCCTTCCTTGGTAATATAATTGAACTTCTATGAATGGAAAACTTTCACGAGATTGTCATTGTTGATCATTTTGTTTGTTTTGTAACAAACCAAATCACCGAATGAAAAATCCTCAAGTTTAGAAGTATTCAAATTTCCAAATTACTAATTTATTGCACTTCAGAATTTTTGCGTCTTGAAATTTGGCAACGCTCGAATTCTCAAATTTTCAGAATGTCTAAATCCCCAAATTCTGAAATTTCCGAATTCCGACGATTACTCTATTTCTAGTCCCTCGAATTCCTAATTTACCGTCGTTCTATATCCCGAAACTCTCAAATTCCCGAATTCCCAACTTACCAAATTTTTAAGTCTCCAATTCCTCAAATTTCCAAGTTTTTATTTTCCACACTTCCCAAAGTCCAAATCCTGCAATTCTGCAAATTTCTACATTTTCAAATTCTCGAATTAACAAATTCCCATTTTACCCTATTTCCAAATCCCCGAATTCCTAATTTCTAGATTCCCCAATTTCCAAACCCTGAATCCTCGAATTCTACAAATTTCTAAATCCCCGAAGTCTCAAATTTGCAAATTCCTAACTTACACTATTTCTAAATCCTCAAATTCCTGAATTTATAATTTACCAATTTTCTAAACTACCCAATTTTCAAACCCCAAATCCCCAAATTCTCGAAACTTCTAAGTCCCCGAATTAAAAGTTCCAAATTTACCCTGTTTCAAAATTTCCAAACCAAATCCTTCGATTCCAAATCGAATTTCTGTATTTCCAAACTCCCCAAATTCTCCGACTCTGCATTCCGCAATCCCCAAATATCTACATCCACAAATTCCCACCTTTCCAAATCTCCGTAGCCCAAAATTCTCTATCGAGTGCTATCCAACGCGATCGCATGAATCTCCGCAATAAATCAGTGCACCAACACGAGCGCGTACCCAAATGGTCAAGTTTCTGGAGCAAAGTAATGGACACTCGGGTGGAGAAGCGAGGCGGTCAACAGGCAAAGAAACCCGGTGATCGTGGTAGGGTAAAAAAAAAAAGAAAAAACCCGATGCACCATATTCGGAAGCGGCACGGTTTCGTAAGGAAAGCTCCACGTTGGCCGATGCCCGTCCAGGAAAGACTCACGCTCTTGCACGCCTATCTTACGGCATACTTTACTTTAGCTACGTGATCGTCGTTCGCGATTTCTGACCCCCTTGGCCCCCCATCCCTCTCCTATCTTGTACCCCTTCGAACGTAAGATAACGCACGGACGTTCATTCATTCGTTTGCTGGTCACTGACACGTCCACAATGTCGATCGTCTTCATATCGATTCGATTCTCCCTGATCCGAATTCCTTTTCCTTCATTAATTAACACTAGGTTTACGGGACCCGTCCAAATGACGGATCTTAGATTTCTTATTTTCAATGACGTAAATTGTTAAAAAGTTTCTGTTAAAATGCACGTTATTCTTCATCGAGAGGAAGAATCTTTCTGTAAATTGCATTATGCATTATTCATTATTTTCTTGTTTTCATATGTCATTTTTTATTTAAACATAAATGGTCATTGAACGTCCATAAATCTAGTGTTAACACTAAACTACCAAGGGGGTCAAATGATCCTCTTACAAATTTTCTGCTTCAAACGAAAAAGTTTATTAACGTTAGAACTACCAATCAGTCAAAATGACTGATTTCGGGTTTGATATTTTATGTCATAAAATTTTGTGGCCGACCTTTTGCCGAAATAACTATTATATTTTATTGAGCTAATGAACGGTGGTATATGTTAGATGATGCTGCAATATTTATTGATTTATTTTTCTACTTAATTGCAATTCTAAAGTATGTATGCATTTAATGTTGGTATTTCTAGTGTTAAGACGGTTTTCTTGGCATTATGCTGCTTGTCATCAAGACAAAGAATCAATAGGTGTATTCATTTAGGTTTCGTCGTTTGATCATTTATTTTTCAGCTTCGTTTTTAACTTCGAAATAATTGTGCATTGTCCGTTGGTAGTTTTAGTGTTATTAATATAGTTGTAAATTAATTTTTTAGAGTCTCTGCAGAGTTGTACGGGCCGTTTATGCCGCTGAATCGATGATAGGTTGTCCTTTTAATTTTATTTCGATATATTAAGGTGGCTCAACAAAAATCTCTTCTCCTTCTTTTCTTTTCGCCCTCTCCATTAGTGTATGGTATAAAAAGAATCATCTCAAAGTGTGAGCTCAAACATTTAATTTTAAGGGAGCGCTTGAAGCAATGTAAGAATTTACAGAATAAAATATTTGACCACTTTTTTCTTTATTCGAAAGTATTCATTTATCTGTAGTTGTACTTTATATTAACAATTATACTACTAATTTTTGTATTATTGAATATTAACATAATGTTATTCAGTTATGCCATTCCTCTTTCAAATGAATTCTTATTATACATATTTGTTCTTTGTTTGAAAAAATTACTTTGGACGTCCTCCGGAATTTCAATTTTTGAGTTAAAAATTAGAAAGATTTTTCATGGCATATAAATACTACGTTTCAAGAGGGTGAGAGCGAAAAAAAGAATTTTTTTAAGCCACCCTAATGTGTAAACTATACATCTATGAATAATGTATAATTATTATTATTATAATTTTGGTTTCATTTAATTACAATCCTGTTACACTGTTTTAATCATACTTCATGTATGATTGTACAGTAAGTATACTGTATGTTATAATCTGCATAGGGGTTGAAAGGATTAGCGTGAAGATAGAACCCGTGTTGCGAAGATTTTATCGTATGGACGTTTTACCGAACGAGTTTAATGGAGAGCTTAGGCGATTGATGTATGTGTATTTTGTACTGTCAATATTTTCACGGTTCTCAATATTCACTGGATATATGTACACATATTGATCGTAGGAACATTGAAATATTGATAATATACAAGGGAAGTTACGTATCTTGTGTACACGGAACAAGTTTCATCAACAGAAAGGTACGTTGTAATTGAAATTGTATTATATCGAAGGAGATATACAACAACGAAACTATTTTTTGAAATTATCTGTTGATGAGGTATTAAAATGAAGTTATATTTTTTGAACAGGCGCCTTATATATCTATTTATATGTACAAACTTTTACATTTACCGTGAATAGAAATTTGGACGTTTTGAAAATTTGTATTTACCGAAAGATGGAAATTTGTAATTTTTAAAGGTTGAGAATTTGCGGATTTGAAAATTTTTGAAATTTGAATGTTCAACGGTTAAAAGTTGAGGACTTGGAGATTCGGCAAATGTTTTAGTAAGTAGGAAGTCAGGAATTTGAGAATTTCAGAAATTTGAGGATTCGCAGTTTGCAAATTTTATAATTTGATAAGTTGGATAATTAGAAATATGGCAAATTAGGAATTTGGAAATTTAAAAAATTGAAAATTTGGATATTTGGCAAATAAGGATTCGGAACTTTGAGAAATTGGGGATTTAGAAATTCGAGAATCTGAGAATTTGGGAATTTGGGAATTCGAAATCTAGAAATTTCAAAAATTTGAGGATTCGTGATGTCGAAATTGGGAAATCTGGAAATTTTTACATTCGAAAATTACATCATTTAGAACTACAGAATATATTTGAATATCCTGAAATTTGTTAAATTAGTAATTTGGAAATAATGTGGAAATTTGAGAATTTGGGTATAAGAAAATGTCTTGAAAGTCCAAAAATGTACAACTGAAATTTGAATACACATACAAATAGCTAGTACAGGAAGGTACAAAAAAATATCCAATCGTGAATAAAATTGAATAACGTAATAATTATACCAGATAAGATAAGCCGCACGTATGTCAACTGTCTTAATATATTATACAAGGAGCAATGTTACAACCATTACATACATATGTTCCGCTGAATATTAAAACTTTAAAATGTTACTTTCTGATAAACTATTTAGTTACATGTATCAATACACCCAATGTAGGATATTTCCAAAATAGATCATCATTGAACATACTTACACGAGGTATACTCATTTTATGAATAAACAAATATTAAACAATAGAATTAAGTTTCCTTATAATATTATTTTCAATAATTGAGTTAACCTTCCGGTAAGTAAACAATGTTTGGAAAAAGAAAACGCTACAACTTGCTTTTAAATTAGAATATGCCGTTAAATATGTACGTGCCAGCATCGAATCCCTTCCTAAAGGAAACCAAACAGCTGAGCACACATGTCACGCACAGCATCCGTAACTAATTTCCCTTAACCTTTTTCTAAGATCCAAACTTGGATAGTGGATACGAGTGTTTAGATGTGCATAAACATCTGTCGTCGGTTCACTTTCTAGGCAAGATACGTGAACGGCGATGGACAAGCAAGAAAGTGTCTACACCCTGCTATTTTGCGCCAAAACCTATTCAGCGCAAGAAACTAATTAACACCTTGCGTTATGATCTCTTTCGCAATTGTGTACGGCACGGTTAAGTAACGTGCGTGGATAACTAACACTCGGTAATTTAACTGCATATGAAGCATTTTATACCCAACATTTTTATTCTTCACACTGTATGATCTCTTTCCCCTAATCTCTTCCCCACTTCTTCTTTTGGTGTTATAGTATCTCATCCACTTTTTCTTTTGGTGTTATAGTATCTCATCCATTTTTTCTTTGGTGTTGTAGTATCTCACCCACTTTTTATTTTGGGTGTAATAGTATCTCATCCACTTTTTCTTTCGGTGTATAATATCTCATCTACCTTTTCTTTTCGTATTGTAGTATCTCACCCACTTTTTCTTTTCGTGTTACAGTATTTCATCTACTTTTTCTTTTGGTGTTATAGTATTTCATATATTTTTTCTTTGGGTGTTAGAGTATCTCATTTACTTCTTTCTTTTCGTGTTATAGTATCTTATTTATTTCTTATTCCATTGTCATAATATTTAAAAATACTGTTCAATACTAGCATGACTCCCTTATGCTTTTATGATTCTAGACAAGCAAAATCCGCTTTATTAATCATAATTACTTTAAGATACTTCTATGACATCAAATCATGCCAGGGTTCGTGTGTTTCACACTAAAATTTAACTTTAACAAATTTAATTAAACTCTACTGTAACTGGCAATTAGTCATTTTGTACTGAGAATACTGAGGGACAGTTTCTGGAGTCATTTTCTCCAATATCGCAACTTTGAATCAATATACCATAATCGCTGTTTTATGGAAGTTTCATGTCATCAAATCTTGTCGGACTTTCTAAACCTGTCGTGCAATATGCAGTGACCTAATACGCATGTTCTTCACATTATTATTAATATAATAAATAGTTTGCTGCATTTTATTTGCTGTATAATACACTGTTTTGTGAAGATGCTGTTATAGAAGTTTCTGTTACCTATACTAACGAGGGAGTCACGAACCATAATCGAATTTGGACCACGATCGAAAATTTTACTTTGTTTCCACTATTTCATTATGTAGTATGAACACAGTAACTAGTACACATTTATTAGCTGCAACATTGTTATTACAAGTCGATTTATAAATATATGTATATCGCATTACGGTAATCACGTGTTGTCTGAAAGATCGTCCAGCACATAAACCACTAAGCATGATTTCCATTCTTTCTACAATATTTCTAAAATGTTAGATTTGAGGATCTTCGAAAAACGTGGTCCATCCATTCCGAAATTGCCACGCGAATCGAATGGGTTAAACTTTATGGCAGTCATAGAAATAAAATTCTCCTAAACGAAATAAGATTACGAGGTACATCCATCCGTAACTTTTGCGGTCACTTTCCATACATACACATGTATACGTACGTGTATATCCGCCAGACCGATATCTGGCTACGGTAGCATTCATATTTCGATACTCTCGGTCGATTGCTTTTCTACAATTTCCATCCACCCTCTGCAGGGTTGAACGAACCGCAAGTTCGAAACGCGTAATGCCGTTAACGTTCCGATAATACATCGTCGCGAAAACAGTGGCAGCCATCTGAAACCACCGCTAAACTTAGCTAAAAGCGCGCTAACACGCTGCTCTCTTCTACCCCGCACGTTCATTAGAGCAAA
This sequence comes from Coelioxys conoideus, assembly GCA_947623535.1. Taxonomy (NCBI): domain Eukaryota; kingdom Metazoa; phylum Arthropoda; class Insecta; order Hymenoptera; family Megachilidae; genus Coelioxys; species Coelioxys conoideus. Next base: position 10,925,166 of record OX392457.1, on the reverse strand, counting down.
TCAACGAAACAAATGTTTCCCGCCGTTCTACTGACACTTCGCGGACCAAGCTTTCTAAAAAGAAACTTTGCTCTCCTCGTTGCCACAAAGGCGATTATGAGTCATTTTTCGATGAAACGGAAAGAGAACGGAGAACTAGGAACGAACGAAACGTTTAGAGTCATCCACGACAGCATAGAGTTTAAAGAGTGTTTCGATACCAAGATAAGGGTTGCGGAGTTTGGGTTAGATCAGAACGCGTTTGGATGAATGTTTGTGACCGAAGTTCGAAGATTGAAATTTGGGAAAATACGTGAATACATTAGATACGTGGATAATTAGGTGATAAAGACGAATGATCGTTTATCGTGTAAATCGTGGACTCGACCTATTCGCTCCCATCGATTTCACGATGAAACCGCATATTCAATCATTTGTTTCTCAAATCCAGATAGTTGGTATTTGTATTTTACTGGGTATAACCATAAAAATTTTTCAAACATAAATAACTTTCCATGTGAAATCAAGTTTATGTTATCATTAATTATGCATTTTTACCTTACATCAGGATAATCACCAAAATTCACAAAAAATATAATTCGGATGATCAAAGGGTTTAACACAGTTGCGTGAAACTGGCGGGAAGCAGCAGTGCAATAATTAACGAGGGTCAGAAACCCTTGTAACCGCTCTTTCGTGTCTAGTTATCATCATTTCAGATCGTATGTGCCCACGAATAACCAAAACGTGTCAAATATTTTGTATCTTTGCGAAAATCAACAATTTTAGCTAAATTTTAAAACACTGAACTGTAAACTCCGCTCAAAGTGTATCGATTGTTCGCGTGTGTTTCGCCTGTCGTTACAGCAACGGATACCAATTTCGTATATTTTTCAATTAAAAAAGAATCGAAAGTTTGATCCGTAACGTGACCAGCACAAAGAGACCTTTATTCTAAACGAGTCGATTTTTAAATCGTTCAAAGACGAATGAGTTCATCGATCAATCGAGATACCGATGGTTAGTCGGTTGTGGTCATTTGTAAAAATAGTTTTATTTTAATCTAGCAATGCTGCGAACGAGAAATGCAAATGACGTCTTGACGGATTCATTGACATTTTCGATTATGACGGCATCTGATCCTGGTTAAAGTCTTTTTTCAGACCATCCCATATTCTACCGTACCCCCGTGATCGATATCAACGATGGCTTCACCCTACCCGACGCTCAAAAGAAGGCATTTCATTGGCCTGCTCGAGGATCCCCTTCGAATTCCACGTGTGTAGAATGAATAAGATCTCGTGTTTCGTGTTTACGATCATCTTAATCCTTCGACTGCATCAGTGAGAGCATTACGCCATCGATGGTGCACCAGGTTTGCTGTATCGCTGTTGCAGTATAATCTCGAGTATCGGTTACCTCAAGGACGTAGCATTTTTCGCGAATCGACTTCCACACACGAGAGAAATGCTCTCCATCCATACATCGGATACTGTGTTGAGCATTATACGAATGGAAATTGTGAATAAAACAATGCTATTTGAGAGTAACGAATGGCGTTTTATTAAGAAGGAGGTTTGATACATTGTTCACAGTTTGTGCATATATGATACCCTCGTACGTAGAAAGTTTCATGTAATACAAATATTGGGTAATAAATTTTGATGAAAATGGCTACGTAAATGCTTCATCGATGTTCTTAATACGAATTGACTGATTCTTCGTTCAAGCAAACAAAGAGTTAAGCAATTTACAACGTATTGTAAGGTTGATTCATTGTTTGCTATAATAAAGAACCAACCGGTTGCTATGAAGTATAATGATGAAATGTTTATGTAGTCGTTTTGGTCAAACAATGAGCTTCAAATCGATACATCATATGTAGTATTTTACGATACTTTTATGACATCAAGTTGTGTCGAACTTTTATTTCGTAAAAGAACATTACGTGCTATTTATTGGGACCTATTAGGTGCTATAAAATGAAAGGAGCCATTTTATGTCACAAATATTAACAAAACCTTTATGTAGGCGTCTTGCTTGTACATTAAGCTTCAAGTTGATGTATCATAAGCGCTATTTTGTGACACTTTTATGTCGTCAAATTATCTTAGACTTTTAACGTGTAACATAAAGTTTACTCTCATTTATAACATGATACAATTACAATTAAGCTTTAAATTGGTGTATCACAAGTATCATTTTTTGATACTTTTATGTTATCATCTTCGACTTTTTATGATAATAATTATTATTAGCAGAATTAAATACTTTTTCTTACAGAAATCAAAATTTCAAGCGCTTCATTGGAAACATTTAAACAATATAAAAATATCGTAATTGATGTTTGAATAACAAATATTTTACATGTTACAATTTGTTTCAATATAGAGCATACCAAACAACAGTGTATGTATCGATTTATTGGAATCAGTACGTACCAATTTGTGATAGAAAAACGCTCAGGTCTTTAAATATCTTTATTCTCGGGCTGGAATCAGCGATAAAATTACATACACGAATCAAGCCATAAATTCCACGTCACAGGAATGGTTGTCGCGCCCGTTCCTTGGAAACGCGCTAAGTCGAATTAACGATCTCGATAGCAGCTTCCCTTTTTCACCAGACGGTCTCTCGTTTTTGCCACAATCATTAAGCGTCATCGAGAAGACCGCCGATCGAGAGCCACTCTCGGCGTCGCCTCTCCATTAAAAAGACGCAGATGTCGGGAAAATGAGGTGAGATGAATCGCAAAAGACGCAGGAAAGACGAGTTTCGTTCAGTGAAAGCGTGATTCGTTGTCGTTTTACGACAAATTACTTCGATCTTGTTGTAAATACCGCGTTAACATGTTCGGGAATTCTTCACCCTTGCACGAAGGCAAAATTAATCTCTAAATAATCTGAAATGATATGTGCTTACGGCTGTCGCAATTGGTTCTTGTAATTCTGTGAGAGAATCTTCAACAATTTTGAAACAGGTTATTCAAGTGATTTAAACGGTGGACTGCAAAATGATCACCGTTTGTTTTCTTCATCAGACGGATCGGTGACTCGCTATTTTTGATTGCATTGAAGATGTAATAAAATAATACGTTTTAATACGTTTTAATACGAAAATTAAATAAAAACGTGTTCATGAATGTTTCAACAATATTCATATCATAAAGACAAGTTCATTGGTTCTTTATTAAATCAAACATTGAATTAATTTGTAGTAGTTTATTATAGAAAACTATGCTCCAATTCAAATGTGAAATTAAATTTAACATTTTCCATATTTTTATGTCTTTTGCAAACTTTAAATTTTTAATGAATATAATGCATGAACTATTTTGTAATATTTGTATGTATGCAACCAATTTGTTGCATTTGTATGAGACTATTATTAAAAATTCACTATGTAATTGTGTTATATGTGATGACTATAAATGGTATAGGGATAAATATACAAATTAATTTTCACCGATCATTACTGGATAAATAAATTTTTTTTATTTACAATATCTATGTACATGCATATTTTACTAAACATACTCAACTGAGCACATTTAACTAATTACACTCAACTAAGCGTATACAATTACATACTTCAGATTAATGGTTATTTAATAAAATAGTTATCAACAATATCCACGAGTCATAACAAAGTATAAAATAATGTATAAAATAGTATATAAAATCATGTACGAAATAATGCATGAAATAATGCATAAAATAATGTATGAAATAATGTATGAAATAATGTATGAAATAATGCATGAAATAATGTTCGAAATAATACATGAAATAATGTATGAAATAATGTATGAAATAATGTATGAAATAATATATGAAATGAATTTTTGAAATAATGTATGAGATGGTGTATAAAATAAAGTACAAAACAAGGTACAAAATAGAACACAAAATTTATAAGTATAAAGTAAAGAAAACGATCCACATATAAGGATGTGAGTACGCCGTAGGCTAACAACCTATTCTACAAGAATAATTCACACTCTTGTCGATTCTGTATGGAGCGTACTGCAATCTTTGCATACATATGCAGTTTCGTATCGGTGAAAGGGTTAAAGGCTTTCGGACCATAGTCGAAATAAGGTCGATCGGGGGAAAAAGAACGTTCATAAGGCATTCGTTGTGTCGCCTTTTCATTCATTGGCGCCAGGGTGAATGCAAGTGGAGCACCGTGTGCACTTTGCTAGACGACTCGCCTCGAATAGTCGCCAACGTGCCAAACAATCGTTTAAACGAGATGACAATGCGGACTACCAACTGCGAGGAGTGCGTCTCCTCTGGTGCGTGTGTGTTATATGTATGTACATAGTTGAACGCGTGTCGTTGGCCCTAAACTAAACGCACCACTGTCCCAAGTTCACGGGTCAAATGAACTGATGGGGCTGCATAACGTTTACGAGACTGTTCTAGCGTTTAACGTATAAATTAAATAGCTTGGCGAGTAGTCGTCGTAGCAGAGTCCCTTCTTTAGTTCACTATACATGGTTCTATCTACGGAGACGCTCTTTGTATGGCTAAGTCCAAGTGGTATGCAAAGAAACGAATCTATCTTAATCTCGCACATCGACGGAGTATATCCACCGCCTTTTGTTGGTACGAGAACGTTTTGATCGATATTAAAACGTATGGTTGATTAGAACATGCTTAAAACGATGACGCAACTGATGCACCCCATGTGCAATGCTGTAACATGATTGAATTCCCTCGAGAAAACTGAGATGCGAACGAAAAAAATTCGAACAGTAGATTGTGAGTTGGGAAATTTTCGGATTTACGAATTTTTAGACTTTTAAGTCCGAAATACGAAAATGAGAAAATTTAAGGAATTGGAAATTTGGGAATGTGAGAAATTGGAATTTGATAAATTAGAAGTTTGATTGTTTGGAGATTCAAGAATTCAACGTACGGGAATTTGAAAATTGAATACTTCGAATTTGGTGAATGTGTTAATTCAGAAATTTAGGAATTTAAAATTCCTGATTTTTAAATTTGCACATTTGAAACTTTGTAAATTCGTAAGTATCTAAAGTAATAAGAGTACAATTTTGCGAACGAGACTTCATGTTTTCCCCGATAATTGTCTATTATCTTCTTCGATAAGTAACGAAGTCAAGTGCATGTAATACTAATTAAATTTCTTTTAGCTCTTATAATTAGTGCAACGAATGAGATCGAAGTGTAATGATAAATTCTTTACGATTACGAAATATCCGATATATAATTAGTAGACGCGAGTGATTCGCGAAAGATTGGATCGAATACATAGGCAAATTCCTTTACATCGTTTTGCTAATAGTACGTTCGGTGAACCTTCTATGCGAAACGAGCATTCTAATCTAAATGACGCCACTTACACAGTCCAGTTATCATTCTTGACGTGCACGTGTACCATACCTCTTTTCTTGACGTGTACACGCGTTTCACGTATATGATGAATAAATATTTCGAAGATTAGATAACACGTGCCTTAGGATACAGATAACCTCGTTGCCTACTGATGGTGAGAGTAGAAAAATATTCAGGTAGGTAATAAAATAACATAGTTCTGGTTCAGTACCGATACGATTTCAGTCCTGCACACATGCGGTATACAGAACACTCAAATGATCTAACACGTAAACGTAATTAAAGGCTACGTACACTTCACGTGTAACATCATGTGTTTACCCGTTCAAAATTCAGCTAGCATTCAAACGGTAATTAGACAGTAGCAGTTTAACCAATATACAGTTACTAATTATTTTATTCTCTTGTATAATTAACACTGCGTTGCATGACTTTTTCCATTTTTTACAAACCTGTAATTTACAACTCGCAAAAGTGATACCAATAAGGTAATGGTGATAAACGAATATTTTCTATTGCGCATTTATTCAAAAAAATTCACAGCGATTCGAGAACTGTCAAGTTTTGTAATTTTAGGATTTAATCGTTTTGACGTGGAGACGTTGGAGATTTGGGAAATTCGCAATTTAGAGCATCCGAGATTTAGAAAATTTAGGATTTGATCTTTCTAATTTTGGAAATCAAGTCCTTAAATTTGCTAATTCAAAAACTGGGTGATCGCAGAATTTAGGAATTTAAATCGATGTTTACTGACAGTATCAAAAGATCAACAATATCGTACTGACACTGTACACCGATCGTGAGTGAGAAAGTCCTGAAATATTAACAGTAGTATTGATCGTAAGAAATCCTTCTAACGTAAACAACGATCACGAATCA